>JAOWLH010000019.1:2632500-7432500 GCA_027405865.1 Salix purpurea
AATATAGTTATATAATAGTAAATGATCGGTCACACAATTACAAATAACCGATTAAAACACATTCACAAATTGATCAATAAACTACAACAAAAAAAATATCACACCAAACAATCAAATAATTCACCATACAAATGGATACAAAAAATATTTCCATAACCAGTAAACACAACTGAATAAAGAAAAATTAGATGATCGACCACACAATTACAACAAAACCAACCACCAACAAATTCTCAATTGACTACAGCGAACACAAATCTCTAATCAATATAATCTATTACATTTTTTCGACCAACTGATTATATAATTATCAATCCAATTAAAACACACCAGATAATCAAAACATTGAAATTTTGCAATCTATGAGTTAATTAAATCGACACATAATTCACATCCAAACTGTGATTAAATTATTCTCCAAGCCAGTAAAATAATGTCAACAACCAACCAGATCAATGCAAACAAAAAATAATCTATCTTTAATAGATTTCAGCGATTATAATATTGCTATTAACCAGTTAACTGCTTAGTAACTGTTAAAAAATATTTAACCATCAACACATTCAGTTCAAGACAAAAAAATATCATCTTTCATTCATTTTATTGATTACAGATTTACATCAACCAATTAAATAACCATCAAAACAATTAATACATACTAAATAATTAATCAATTATGGTCTTACAATACTCAAATTACAATTCGCTGATCTTTTATAAATTTTATCGCTTATAATTTTTAAATTTCTAAATTGAATTATTATCTGAGTATTTGATCTTATAACAATAATCAACTAATTCAATACATAAAAAAAATTATAGCATGATTTAAAATTTACAATTCTCTATTTATCAACTAAAAAATTCTTTGTTTACCACATAAATAATCAGTTTGCTATATATAAAAAGCCCGGCGCAACGCGCGGGCTAATTTTGCTAGTCATTCCTATTAGTATTACCCTTACTTTTCGTCTAAGGTTTATAATTTTAATTTTTTTAAAAATACACTTCGACTTTACAGGCAATCTCAACTTTACCACAAAACAGCTTCTTCTTTTCTTTTTTTTTTCTTTTTTTTTTCAATTTCACCTGTAAACTATCAAAAACTCTCAATTAAGGACTCCTCCCATCTATCTATTTTGTGGGACGCCTTTGATTTCAAACTAGCTAATTGCCCGCGCGTTGCTGCGGGTATTTTTTTGTATATAATTTAACACAATTAAATCTACAACGATCAATTTATATGATATAAGTCAATAAAAATTATAGATTAAAAGATAAAATGTTTAAAATTTTGAGTTGAGTTTGTCACGTAAGCATAAATTACATCTTTTAAAATATAGGTATTGCGTGATAAACGATCACAAAAGAGCGCGCACTAACATTAGAAAAAAAAAAGCAAAATATTTGAATAAGAAAAAAAAACTTACTGAAATCATTATTGTGCAGATAATAAAATTATTAAAATCAATTAATAGAAAGAGCAAATAAAAAAAACAATAGGGAAAAGGAAGCAATATTCATTTAAAATATTCTAACAATAGCAAAATCGGAGTCTTAACATTTAAAATTATTATTGCCGCTAGAATAAAAACAACAAAAAATATTAAATTATACCGAGGGAAAAACAAAAAAGCATGAACAAAACAGCAAGCAAGAAAAACCAATTAAAAATTATTATTATTATTATTTTTATTATGAAAGAATAAATAATCACTATTATTATAATAATAGAATACATAAGCACTATTCTTATAATATTAATAATAATCACTATTATTATTATTATTATTATGTTAATAATGAAAGAAACAAAAATAAATGAAAGATGAAAAATATCTTAGAAACTTTAACAAAAGAAAAAAAAAATTACCATGGCTATTACTGGCAAAAAAAAAATTTATCAAATTATCGGGAGGGAAAAAACATAACAAAAGAGTAAGAATGAAAAATAATTAAATCATGATTATTATTATTATTATTACTATTATTATTATTATTATTATTGTGTTAAATACATGATTATTATTATTATTATTATTGTGTTAAATACACTTATATATACATGGACAAAAGTAGGGATTAAAAAGAAAAAAAGTGTAAGGGCTGAAATGAAAATCAAATATCAAGGGCTTAAATTAAAAAATTCAAAGTCAAAGGGCTGAAATGCAACTTACATTTATTGTCAATTGAAATCAAAGGACAAATTTGCAAAAATCGGAACTTTTGTACCGAATTGATTGAGTTATATACAACCAACCCGGAAATTAAAAGTAGAAGGACCGAAGTGAAACTTTGACATTCCGGAGAGAGAGAAACGTGGTTGGCGGCTTTAACCGGCCTCCGCCGCGTCGACGGACGTCTGGTGGTGACACGCACCACCGCGGGAGGAAGACCAAGCGGCGGCACATCGTTCTGCTCCCCGGTAGACAATTTCCGACCACCGGAGGAGGCCGCACGTGCCGCCTAAACAGGGCGTGAGGCGGACAACCGTCTGGCGCGTGCGCCTCACGCCCTGACAGACGCCGATTAAAAAATTTGAAAAACAGGGCCAATTACCGTTCCACCCCTGCACCCAATTCAGTGTTTTTGTCTTATTAGGGGCTAAAACCGTATTTAGCCATTTCAGAAAATATTAAAAAAATAAAAAGTTGCGGCGGACTGGACCGGGCCGGTCCGGCCGCGCGCAATTACACCGGTGCCCCTTAGCCCGAGATTATTTTGTCTTATTATCGAGGACAAAATCGTCAATACACTGTTCATAACTGATTATTTAAAAAAAAAGAAAATTAAAAGGAAAAACTGAAATTAGCCCCGGTCAAACCCCTCCTCTTGCCGCGCGGATGAAGGCCAATTTCGGGCGTGCATTGTAGCAATGAACAGTGTTTACTGAGAGGCGCTACAGTGCAAAACCCCACGCCTTTTATTTGTATTGTAATAGTATTCAAATAAAATAAAGAAAACCATCACACCTGGGCAGCAAAACCAAAACTGAATGAGCAGAGGCAAAGGCGCTAACAATGGATAGACTGGCAGAGAGCTCGAGCAAGGCGGCAGAGGCAGTGCTAGAAATCCTACGAACCAGAGGCTGGTCTCTTGGCGACATCGATCAACTAAACGCCTTAATCATAATTCACTCTGCTTTATCCGATGACGGCGACCCTTGCACAGTCGCAAACTCCGTCGAGTCCGAGCTCCTCAACATGGATCTTAGATCCATCGGATTCAAGTCCCTGCCCGACCCGAACCTCCTCAATAAAACCTCCTATCTTCAAGGCCCCAAAATCCTTCAGGTTTTTTTATTTATTTCCTCTCTTTATTCTTGTCAAATTTCAAATTATTTTCTTAATTCGTTTCTCCTCTCTCTTATTTTAAATATATATATTTATATGCAAATACTAATAGTAATAATAATTAACAGATATCTGCAGTGAGAGATATTTCTGTTAGTAGCATAGAAGGGTTTTCGAATTCAAACAACCGGCGGCTGTTAAAACTCCGTCTCACTGATGGGCACAACGAGATAACTGCAATCGAATATTTTCATGTTCCTTCAATCCCAAATGATATAGTTCCTGGTTCTAAGGTGATCTACCATTTTTTTTCTATTTTTTTACCATTTCTTAATGTTTAATTCAATCAATGCTCTTGGCAGGTTAGGTTGGAAAATAAAGCTCCAGTACATAACTGTATTGTATGTTTGAATCCTAAAGTTATAACTGTAATAGGAGGCATTGTCCAGTCACTTCATGATGAATGGCAAATGAACCAAAAATATTCTGGTATTTCACGTTCATCATTAAGGTTATCACAGGAAACTGATAATGGTGGCCCTCCTCGTTTCGAAAAGTTGCAAATCCGAGCACCCTCTCGTGGGTCTTCTCAGAAAGCCATACTATTGGGTTAGTCTTCTTGATGTTATTTGCAGCTTGATTTTGACTGTAACAGGATCCTCTTAGTATTATTAGTGCGGTATAACATTATGCTTTGCTGCTCTGTGATTTTGTTCTGGTGCTAGTTGATGGCTACCTAGGTTTTGCTAGCACTTTATTTTAAACTTTCAAGTCGGCTATCTTGTGTAGACATTCTAAGGCCTTTTATGTTTTGTCCTTTAAATTATGGCAGGGGGGCATAGAGGGTTGTTTTTCCATGCACAATTCCATTTCAATTTATTTTCCATTCTTTTGTTGAATGCAATTAATTGCCTTAAACAGCAAGCCAAATCAATAACCACATTGAACCATGAAAATTCACAAGTTCTACCTTACTGAGGCATTCAGAATTTGAACCTGAAACCTAATTGGAGTAATCTTGTTTACTACGTTAAAGAACTTCCTAGAGTTCACCATTGCAAATCTGAAAAACACAAAACATTTTGTGCAGTTCTGAATTTGATGACGTTCTTCTGCTCTGGTTTTGTGACATCCCTGCATTGGTTTTGGCAGTGGGAAAATGAACCTCTGTGAACCTAATCGTCAAGTTGTATAATCTTTTATTACTTTCACAGCAGTTTAACTCTACCCTTTTCACATTTTGATAGGAACTATAGCTTTTAATGCCTTGCAAATTTTTTGGATATATGACAATGTAAACAATTTCTAGATGAGTTGATCATAGATTTAGAAGATGCATTGATGATGCAGAAGGGAACGGAACTATACGAAACATTTTAGAGTAAAAAATATGTCAATCTAGAAATTTGAAAAGAAAAGAAAACAAGAATTCTAGGCTCTCAAAGTCAAAGAAATAGAATAATCTATGTTTTCAAAATGAATTTCCCTGTTCATTATTGTAATCGTGATGTGCATGTTAAGTAGGTTCAGTGTCAAGTGCAAGTGCATGGATTTTAGTCTTGGAAGTAGATCTTAAGCTTAGATACTAAAGGTTAATCTACATATCTTATTTGAGTTGGACAAGCACTTTGCACTGACCTGTGTGATTCTATATTTGATAGTTTTTGTTGCTTTTCAATTTCTTATGAAGAGAAGGCAAATATTCCAGACTACTCTAAGTCAACCTCCAACAGCACCGTTCAAATTAGAACAGAAACTTCTGGAAACACCAAAGTTCTACCTCTTGATGCTCAAAGAAAAGCAGATAGTGTTGATGGCAAAGTGAGAGGAGCTTCACTCAGAGCAAGTTACAAAGAAAATCCTAGAAACTTTCAGTGGAAATCGAAGGAAGGTGCTTGTTTATTTCTCTCTTCTTATCAAGTTTACCTATATTGTGCAATACATGTTATGGTGCACCAGATATTATATGATTCAATTTTGTTTTGGAATGATAGAGAAATGACCTTCACTACATGTGAATGGTAATGGAAAGGAAAAAGAACTAGAACCTTTATTTTTGTATCATTGGACACTGCAGGATTATCAATTGATAATTACAATGAAAGAGAGGTGACCAAATTTGTTTCAATTAGCATGCAGGCATACATCACTACTCAGATGAAAGTGCATGGTTTTTATATGCAAAATCATGAAGGGGAACAGAGAGAGAGAGAGAGAGGGAAAGAGTTGTGATCTGTTATCGATTGTATATTGCAATTTCAATCACTAATGAACTAATTGGAATTATTGGTAGATTACCATGGGTCTTCCTCCAAGAGCAATGCGCCTACTGTTGCAAAAACTTCTGGAAATTCTGAACAAAGGCCAATGGATTCAGAGCAGAAAGTAGATGATGATGACAAGGCAAAAATAGTCTCCCTTCATGAAAGTCTTGAACAAAAGCCAAATGACTCTTCTGCAAGACAGAAGGAAGGTTCGAGTTCAGTTTTATTGCATTTGCAACTGTATTCTTGTTGTTTTGTAATGGCCTAGATGGATGAATTTTATTTTCTAGTGAGAAAGAGAAGTATTGTATGTTAGAGAAGAATATAAATTATATTCTGGGATCTCACTTAACAGCTTAAGCTGTTAGGTGAGATGGTTTCTTAACATGATATCAAAACCTTGTTGACCCAGCAGTCACGAGTTTGAACCTCACCACCCGCATTCGATTTGATAAAAATCAAGCACAAGGTAATGTAGGTCTGTGTGCAAGTTTCAAGTCCAAAGAGTTTTCATTTGAGGGTATGTTAGAAAATAATATAAATCATATTCTAGGACCTCACCTAATAGCTTAAGCTTTTAGGTGAGATGGTTCCTTAACATTGTGATCCTCACTTTTGTGTTAGTGAAACATGAGGGACGATGTTTCGAAGCATACAGTGAAGGAGATACTAGATAGATAATCATTTAAAACTGAATGACTGTGAGTTGAAAAAAAAACAGAAAAAGGAAAAAAAGGGCGAGACAGATTCATCATGATATATAGAATCAGATATGATACAGCACTTCTGAACTGTTCATTTTTGAATTTCCTTTGTTCCTTTATCTTCTTGTTGTGCTAACGCTTAACATCTATATTTGTGGCAGTAATTGAAACAGTTCCTGTTCAAAATCAAGCAGCTTCTCAAAAGTTACTTCTGAAAATGAATCACCGCCCAAATCAAGGTGCTTGGCAACCAAAAAGCCAGAAATACAGGGGGAAGAATAAACAAGAAGAATCACAAGTTTTCACTCTAGAGGAGTGGGAAAAGAGTAATGCAGGGCCAAAGCGTCTGACAAACAATGACCTTCCGGATACTAGTTGTGATGAGGATCTTGCATCAAAGCTTCAATACCAACTTGATGTGGAAGATTTTCAAGTTAACATCCTTTCATTTTTATTTTTAGATTTTCTGCTGCTGCTATTATTTCGGTCCTCAAATCATTCCATTCGTTGTTGTTACAGGTACATGGGAGAACTCATAACACGGTGGTGGAGGACATTAGATTGAGCATGTTTAACTATGAAAGAGATGGCAATAGGGTTCATGAAATGGAACATGGAGGAAGAGGAAGGGGGGGAGGGAGGGGAAGGGGGAGGGCGAGGGGGAGAAGAAGATATAGTTAAATTCAGTGAAACCTTGTTATGTTTTCTTACGATTTCGAAGCTTGGAACTTGCAAAACTTAAACGGGGTTTGTAACCTTGTCCCATAGCTAGCCGTTGTTGATAACTGGAAAAGAATAGAGCTCTTGTGAGTTGGGTGCCAGAGTGAGGAAGATGATTTCCCTAGACAGTGGGATCTAGCGTCCTTTCTATAATTGGTACATCTTTGCTTTCATTTTACATATATCCATATTTTGGTGCTTTCTTTAATTAGTATCGCTCAAAATTGATTAACATCTTTTTTTGTTAGTCTGCTGTGGGTTT
Organism: Salix purpurea; assembly: GCA_027405865.1. Classification (NCBI taxonomy): domain Eukaryota; kingdom Viridiplantae; phylum Streptophyta; class Magnoliopsida; order Malpighiales; family Salicaceae; genus Salix; species Salix purpurea. The sequence goes on from JAOWLH010000019.1 coordinate 2,639,744, forward strand.
TTTAATTCATTTATTATTGTTCTGTTTTTTTTAAATAAAAACAACTTATTTGATTGAAATTGAGTTTACCACCTAAAATTCATAACTGTATTTTTTTTAGAAAAAAAACACGTTTATAATATTTAAATATTATTTTTTGCAAAAATAAAATAAAGTAATGGTTTGGGTTCATTGAAACACACGCACCAAGACTTTGGAGGTGTTCCGTTTCATTTAAAAAACTGAGACAAAACGGTGTTGTTTTTGTCTCGGTTTTAATTTCGATCTATTCTGAAAATTCCGGTCAAATTCTGGCCGGAACGCCTCGGTTCCATTTCGGGTTCAAAATCAATATAAAATCACAAAAAATAATTAAATAATATTTAAAAAAAATTATTTTTTACATTTTTACATCAAAATAATTTTAAAACACCAAAATATTTTAAATAAAAAAGAATTCAAATTTTAATTATGCTTGTTAAATTAATATTTTATTTTTTTCATATATATATAATTAATTATATATATAACAGTACGACATCGAAACAGCATGCCGAAACGCTCCGAAACCGGAACGTTCCGTTCTAATTGAAAAACCGGAACGACGACCGGAATAGTATTGACAACTATGATATTGACATGTAAAGATAGCATTTGGTAACTGAAATGCTATATTTAGCACTTTATTTGAAAAGCTATAATACTGTTTACCTTTAAAAACTGATACAAAAAATAAAATAAAATAATCACCTTACCTTGAGCAATAACTAAAATAGCATTAGTCACTGGAGTGCATACTTAGAAAAAAATAAATATATATATATATATATATATATATATATATATATATATATATATATATATATATATATATATAATTTTACTATTAATAATGCTATATAGATCATTTAGCTCTTTGATTAACATTTTTCATTGGAGATGCTCTTGGAAACCACATATTTATATCGATGGAGTCTCGGGCTTTATATTTTTTTTTATTAACATGAGTGTACGAGTTAGCTTGCATATACTCCAACTAATCTCATGGACCCTGGAGTTAACGATTATGTAAACTTTCAATGACCATTATATTAGCAACCACGAGGCTCGAACCTGAGACCATAAGAAGAGCAAACCCTTTAATCTCAAACTCTTACCACTTTGCAATCAACTTGGGCGAATGAAATAAAGTTAAGTATAACCAATATTGTTAATTTGTTTCATTTCGGCCGAAACATTTCGTACCAGTTAATAAAACGACCAATTTTTACCTCGCTTAAAATTTTGTTCTGTTCCCAAAAATTCACCCAAATTTCACCTGGAATGTTCCGGTTTTGTTCTGCCAGTTCCTTTTCGGTCAAATAGTGTTTTTTAAATAATGAATAATTTTACAATATCAATCATATCTCTTAATTTGACCGTTAGATTGAGATGAAATTTTACGAGGAGTCTCTTAACATATTTATATATATATTATGTTAAAATTTCATAGTAATCAGAGAATATAATAACCTAGCGAGATTGATGATGATATTCTTGTAATATTATACATATTCATAATTTTGTTCAGAAAAATCATTTTATTGTCTATTTTTTTAGATTAAATTGCTTAATTCTAAATAATTTTATTTTTGGATTTGAACTAATTTTTTTTTGAATATATATATATAAACAGTATAACCTCGGAACGACATGCCGAAACGCTCAAAAATTGAAACATTTTCTTCCAATTAAAAAATACACCAACCAAAACAAAATTGACAACCTTAAATATAGCATATAATCTATTTTTTGTTTTTTCAAGGATGGGCACCCTTGGGTGCTTTTCATTCCTTTTAATCTAGTTTTTGTTTTTCAAGGATTGGCACCCTTAGGTGCTTGTCATTCTTTTTAATGCGTTAGGTGCTCGTCAGTACGACATCGAAACATCATGCCGAAATGCTCCGAAACCGGAACGTTCCGTTCCAATTGAAAAACCGGAACGACGACCGGAACAGTATTGACAACTATGATACTGACATGTAAAGATAGCATTTGGTAACTGAAATGCTATATTTAGCACTTTATTTGAAAAGCTATAATATTGTTTACCTTTAAAAACTGATACAAAAAATAAAATAAAATAATCACCTTACCTTGAGCAATAACTAAAATAGCATTCGTCATTGGAGTGCATACTTAAAATATATATATATATATATATATATATATATATATATATATATATATATAATTTTACTATTAATAATGCTATATAGATCATTTAGCTCTTTGATTAACATTTTCCATTGGAGATGCTCTTGGAAACCAGATATTTATATCGATGGAGTCTCAGGCTTTATATTTTTTTTATTAACATGAATGTACGAGTTAGCTTGCATGTACTCCAACTAATCTCATGGACCCTAGAGTTAACAATTATGTAAACCTTCAGTGACCATTATATTAGCAACCACGAGGCTCGAACCTGAGACCATAGGAAGAGCAAGCCCTTTAATCTCAAACTCTTACCACTTTGCAATCAATTTGGGCGAATGAAATAAAGTTAAGTATAACCAATATTGTTAATTTGTTTCATTTCGGCCGAAACATTTCGTACCAGTTAAAAAAATGAGATAAAACGACACAATTTTTACCTAGCTTAAAATTTTGGTCTGTTCCCGAAAATTCACCCAAATTTCACCTGGAATGTTCCGGTTTTGTTTTGCCGGTTCCTTTTCGGTCAAATAGTGTTTTTTAAATAATAAATAATTTTACAATATCAATCATATCTCTTAATCTGACCGTTAGATTGAGATAAAATTTTACGAGGAGTCTCTTAACATATTTATATATATTATGTTAAACTTTCACAGCAATCAGAGAATATAATAACCTAGCGAGATTGATGATGACATTCTTGTAATATTATACATATTCATAATTTTGTTCAGAAAAATCATTTTATTGTCTATTTTTTTAGATTAAATTGCTCAATTCTAAATAATTTTATTTTTGGATTTGAACTAATTTTTTTTTGATATATCGAAACGGCATGCCGAAATGCTCAAAAATTGAAATATTTTCTTCCAATTAAAAAAAACACCAACCAAAACAAAATTGACAACCTTAAATATAGCATATAATCTATTTTTTTGTTTTTTCAAGGATGGGCACCCTTGGGTGCTTGTCATTCTTTTTAATCTAGTTTTTGTTTTTCAAGGATTGGCACCCTTAGGTGCTTGTCATTCTTTTTAATGCGTTAGGTGCTCTAGCCCACCAAACCAAGTATCTTGTATGTGTTTTAGTTTTTTTTATGTGATTAAAATCTATTTTTTGAAAAAACATATTTTGTAGGTCGAGACAAGTGATTAAAATTCTGATTGTCCTAGACTCTAACAAGGGGTGCATGTCCTGACTCGAACTCGAAACCTGCTAAGCAAATCGCAAGTTCTTTGTCATCGCGCTACACCCCTTAGGGACATTTTAATTCCTATATTTTTATCTTTAATTTCAATTAAACTATATAAATTAAAATCTATTATTTTTTAAACCTAGGTTAGGTACATTTCATGGGACAATGAACGAGCAATGTGTTATTCTAATATTTTTAATATAATTTTGTCAAAATTATTAAATATTATTTTTTATTAATTAAAACTTGTTATGATAAGATGTTGTCTAAATAAATAAAAATCTAGTAAAAAAAGAGCATGATAATAAGATAAAAGGATTTTAATTAAAGAGATACTCTTTTATCATTGCAAATCATCCAAATATTTTTTTGTATTTGTATTTATTACTTTGGATTTTTATTGAATAAAGATGATAGAATAAAAAACTATACTTTTTTTAATAAAAAAATTAAATAAAAGAAAGAATTATACGAGTAAATTATTATTTTTCAAAAAATTATTAATTATTATTTTTCTAAAAAAGTTATTGCCATATAAATTCTTTTAAAAAACTCTTGTTGTACAAGATCAAATATATTAATTTATATTTATTTCCCAACATCTCTGCTTAATATTAACAACTTATTTTTAAATTTATTGATATAAAATTTATTTAATCATTTTATTAAATATACATTTTAAGTCTTTAATTATTTTTTATATTATAAAATATGTTCACAATATCAACACATTTTCTTGCATTAATTATTATTATTTAGAACAGACGGTTCAAGCAAGCAGTCCTAGCGACGATAGCGTTACATCAATCTGATACGTTGACCCGTCCGGACATCCTCTCTCTCTTGCACACAAAAAAAAAACAGAAGGAAAGCCATCCCCTCCAAAAGAAATGGAAACAGTAGTAATCCAGCCGTCAATAGCGGTCCTAATCTCTCTTGTAATCGCCATTAAAGCTTACAAAAGAAAATCTCTCGACGTAACAGGAGCGGTGGCTGGGTTCATTGTTATGAGCCTTCACCTTGCTATCAGTTACAGATTTGGAGCTGTATTGCTCGTCTTCTTTTTCACTTCATCCAAGCTTACCAAGGTTGGAGAAGACAAGAAGAGAAGCATTGATGCCGAGTTCAAGGAAGGCGGGCAAAGAAACTGGTATCTATTTTTATTTATTTGTTTATTTTGGCTTCCAAAAATACAATTAATTGATTTTTATGGGTAATTTTTAGGATGCAAGTGCTATCTAATAGTGGTATAGCTTCCGTTTTGGCTCTGGCTGTTTGGAGATTGGCCGGTTGGGAGGACAAGTGCTTGGATGGTAAAGAATCAGCCGTCATCACCTCTCTTATTGGAGGGATCATCGGTCACTATTCATGCTGCAATGGAGACACTTGGTCTTCTGAGCTTGGTGTGCTCAGCGATGCGCAACCTCGCTTGATCACAACCTTTAAGGTGGAGGATATCTTCTTTTCTTCACACACACACGCCTCACCAGTCAAGTTAATGCCCTTTCATAATTCTAGAATAATGAGACAATGAGAATGCTTATATGTATACTGGGTAGGATCAAAAGCAATGAGATATGAATATACAGTGAAAATAATATATAGGACCACAAGATTGATGAATAAGCTAAAGTAAAATCAAAGATGGTTAAAGAACACGATTGTGTCGTTTGGTTCTGCAACCCCAAAGTTTACTAACTGCGTTTGCTTCTATTTTATCTAACTTGAATAAAATGATGCATGTGCCTTGTGGCACTATCATTCAATAAGATTGTTGCACATGCTCAATTCAAAATTGATTCTTAGTAGAGTTAATATTTCTAGGAAGGATGTGCAAATTTCTTTTTCTAGTTGTGCATTGAGTAAGAGCAAGACTTTTCCATTCCCCACCCCATGACTGGAACTAGTGCTTGCATTGAGTTAGTACATTATGATGCTTGGGGTATTGCACCTTGTATTTCCCGTGCTGGCGCAATAAGTATTTTGTTACTTTCATTGTGCATTATAGACATTTACTTGGATTTATTTCTTGCGTTGTAAATTTGAAGTAATTGATGTCTTTTAGTAATTTGTTAATCTTATTACCACTCGGTTCTCTAAAACTATCAAAGCATTGCGTTCTGATTCAGGGGGGAATACATGTCCGCTGATTTTCCGAAACTTCTTCGTGATAAAATATTTCATGAAAATTCTTGTCCTTACACTTCCCAATAAAATGCTTTTGTTGAAAAAAAATCCTCATATTTTATAAATTGTTCATGCGTTGTTAATTGACTCATCTGTTCTTTCTGGGTTGAGACTTTACAAACTATTGTATATCTTATTAATCTTCAAAAATCCATAACCTTAGGCAATAGATCCATTTCTTAAATTATATGGAAAATCTTCGGATTATGTTTTACTACATACATTTGGGTGTGTTTGTTATGCTCATCTTCTTCCTCATGAACGAACCAAGTTTTCTCCTTAAATAGAACAGTGTGTTTTCCTAGGATATGCCTCAAGTCAAAAGTGTTTCTTGTGTTATGATCTTGACAAAAAAAAAAACCTGTTTCTCATGATGTTATGTTTAAAAAGAATGTGTTTCACTATCAACATCATTCTCCTTCTCTTCCTCCTATTCTACATCCTACTCTATTCTACCTTTATTTGAATCACTGAAGGCCATTCTTGAATGTCTTAAACCTAGGTTTGTTTATCAAAAACGATAGTCTACTAAGTCCAGTTCATGTTTGCTGCTCCTCTCATCAGACAAGTCCTCCAGATCACTATGCGTATCCTCCATCTTCGTTCTTTTCCTTTTTAAATATTTTCCATGTCCCTAATTCTTTTAACCAAGTAGTAGTACACCCATGCTGGCAGAAGGCTATGGATGAAGAATTGGAAGTTCTTACTGAAGATCATATTTGGGATCTTCATGTCCATCTAATGTTAGAACTATTGAGGGCAAGTGGGTGTATAGTGTTAAACTTAAACGTAATGGTTCTTTGAACAGGTGCAAAACTTGTTTAGTGGCTATTGGAAGTTGTCAAGAATATGGAGTAGACTATGAAGAGAATTTTTCTGTAGTTGCCAAAATGACTATCGTGTGTACATTCTTAGCTATCATTAGTTCTCATAACTGTTGTATATCTCAAATGGATGTTAAGAAAGATTTTTTTTTTTTATGGTGATTTAGATGAAACTATCTTAATGACCACCTCCAGGATATTCTTTGGCCAGTTCCAATCATGTTTTTCGATTAAAGAAATCACTTCATGGTCAAAAACAAGTCCCTTGTGCATGGTTTGCCAAATTTAAAAGCACACTTCTTGCAGCAGACTTTAAACAGAGTGCTTATTATCCATTTATTTTTCTCATCAAACCGCTTTAACCGTTCTTGTAGTCTATGTTGATGACATTTTAATTACAAGTGATGATATCTTCAAACAAAATTCACTATTTGAAGACAGCCTTACATCAGCCTTTCCATATCTTTGTCCATTGATATCTTTTCTAAAACTTGAGGCCTCTCACTCTGAATCTGGTATTTTTGTCGATTAACTTAAATACACTCAAGATCTTGTTGATCTTGTCGATGTTTGAGATTTTGGCACATTTGATACTCCTATGCAGCTCAATGTTAAATTTTGTTTTGACGACAGGGTATCTTTTTGATGATCCCACTCATTTTTGGGCAATTGTTGGGAGTCTCAGCTACTTGACTATCACTCGATTTGATACAGTAGTTGCAGATCAAATTATTAAGTAGCTTATGACTAAGCCATGCCATCTTCATCTAGCTGCTGCTCACTATAATGTTCAGTATATTCGTGAGAAAAAAATAAGACTTTCTTTCCTGTGATCTTAAGTTGACTGTTTATGCTGATGTAGATTGAGGTGGTTGTCCTTACTCCTGTCGTTCTTCAATTGGATGGTGTTTATTTTTTACAACGAAGCCCTAGTTTCTTGAAAATCTAGGAAACAAGATCGTGTCTTAAAATCATGTACTGATGCGAGCTGTCTTATGCTTGTTCTAAGATTACTTGGCTTCAAGGTCTACTTAATGAACTTGAGTTTTCTCTGCTTGATATGACTCCTCATTATGCTGACAACACTAATGCTATCAAGATAGTGGCCAATCCAGCGAAGAACGACATCAATTTGAGGGGGTGGTGCCAGTGTTATTGTGCTATAAATAAGGGACTGTGATGGGCTGTATTAGGGATTGTGATTTGTAATAGATATATAAATGTGGACTTAATTAAATAGCATAAACTAAGGAATTTGTTAGTCACTTACAGGATTTGATTGACTCTTGGATAGCTATAAATAGGGATTTATGTGCACAACAAACAACTTGGCAGAAAGAAAATATATTTTTTTCTTCCAAATTATCACACGGATAATGTTAAAGAGATATCAACGCAGGATTTATAGTGGTTCTGAGAGTTGTTGAAATTCACTATCAAAAAGTCTTCTTTGTTACAGTAACAACCTTCTTCTGTCCACAAACCGTACCTTCTTCTCTAGATCTTGCTAACAAGATGTTACACAAGCTACTGTCTGCAAGTACTTTTCACAAGGTTTCACACTTCTCATCTACTATGTAATTATAATAGGGATTTAGAATAGATGAACTCATATTAGCTTTGATGAAAAAGAGTATTTCAGAGTGGTTCTGCCTCCCTGCCTAAATATAAGAAGAAGAGTTATTTATAGATGGCTTCAGAGAAAATTAGCTGTTTATTAACGCTGCTTATATTCTTGTTTTGGTTTCTTGCCTTACATAGGACCCTTGGCTTTCTGTGAGACTAGATATGTTAATAATAATAAATTAGGCAAAAAAATAACCTCCTTAATTGCACAATTCCCTCTTTGATAGAGTTTCTTCTGCAACAACAGCTAGCTTTACTTATAGAGTCGTGTTAAATGAAAGAATCCCATAAGATCAAGCTTTTGTATTTGCTTGAACGCCAACTGCTTTCCTAGGCTTGAATCTGTCCTTGACGTTAACTTCCTGAGTCCTGCGATCTTTATCTGGCAGCTACAAAGAACCCCATTCCATTACAATGCCAAAAATAAATTCAGCCTGATCTATATATGGTTGAGTAGGTAGTTTGGTTTGCTTGATTTCTTGTGTTTGCTCGAGGAAAATGCAATAGATACCAGCTTTGTCATCTATGTAGTTCCTTGTACAAAAGATGGCTCTTTGAATGTAAGCAACTGTCTTGTGCTTGACTTGCTTTTCCTGCCTATTATATTCTGATCCAGTATGAATGAGTGATCTTACTTGCAAGCTTATGAGATAATCCTTGGATTCGTTTGACCATTTTAGTTCACCTGTAAGAAGAAATGAAGTCCTGGAAACAAAACATGATCCTAGTGCTCGGAATTAAATCAATATGAATATAATTGCTTCTTGTCATCACCAAAACTGGTTCAGCAACTTGTACGGACACACTGTGGCATGTGTTATCCAATAAATATGCTGGTCATCAATATGTAAAGTTGCGTTCACTGCTTCCTTATTCAGTGAATGATGCATCACAAGCTTTATTTTTTTAAAATGATATTCTTTGCTTGAGTGAGATAGAATAAGTGGCATTGATGCTTCAGATAATTTGCATCATCATATGATATGCAGACTGAATCGAATTTGTAAATTTTGGAGACTGGATCCTGACTAGGCTCCTATATAATTGATTATCAGCCTGTTCGGAGGGGTACAAATGGTGGTGTCACATTAGCAGGTCTTCTAGCAGCTGCAGCAGCAGGGAGTGTTATCGGGCTTGCATTCGTGCTCATAGGATTTTTCACAACGAAATGTGTGTTTGATGTAGCACTTAAGCAGCTCCTAGTTATACCCATTGCTGCACTGGCAGGGTTATGTGGGAGTCTGATAGATTCTCTGTTGGGAGCTACTTTGCAATTCAGTGGATTCTGCACTGTTCGGAATAAAGTAAGCTGCACCTTCTACTATTTATCATTGCGGGCCTCTGGTACTGGCATCGTGATGCCATAGCCATTTGCATTTAAATGATGCATAACATTTGACTTTGTCTTACGCAGGTTGTTGGAAAACCTGGACCAACAGTGAAGAAAATCTCAGGACTTAACATTCTCGACAACAATGCCGTGAACCTTGTTTCTGTACTGTCGACCACATTGCTGACTTCCATTGGCTGCGCATACATTTTCTGAACAATTTCGAGATTGCCAGCATCAAATTTTTTATTTGCAAATGAATTATACAATCTGATGAATGGAGACTCGCTTTTTACGATCTGGTAGCATGTCATATTGATTACTGGATGAATGGAGTATGTCTGTGAGACAAGGCAATCCTTTACAATATACCCGTGGCTACCTGATGGAGCATGCATTGTTAATAGATGCAACTCATTCTTTTTGTGTTTTTTAGCTGTCATGCTTCCTTCCAGCAGGCCGAACCTGAGCCATCATCAGATTGTGGCACACAAATTACAGAGATTTCAGATGCAGGACTACAGAAATTGAAGATCTTTGATTTTATTAATAGCTGGAGAAAGGAGGATATAAATGTGGGTGTGCATTTCTTTCCCTTATTTCTTTTTTCTTCTTAAAAAGCATCAGATCAGAAGATAATCATCTTTCTAATTGCAGCCGCTGCAGAGAGCATTCAAGCAAGCAACAGACCGAGGTGAATAAACTGCAATTAACTGATAAATAAAGTTATAAACAAAGAAGAAAAGAATCATACTTGATTGATTGTCGTTTCTAAGGCATGAATATATTTATCGGTCCACACACAGTTTTGTTTTAGTACTAAAAACATGGAGAAAATGTGGAGCGAAGCAAAACGTAGCTGGTGCAAGCCAAGCTTGGATGCAGCCTTTCTCCTCTTGGCGACTTCTAACCTCGTCAACGTATGACTTCGATGTGCATACATTACTTCTTTTTTAGTTTAGGAACTGGAGCTCCATTTTTGGAAAGTTTGAGCTACTTGTACTTGTTTAGGGACCAACGACGGACTATTTGGCAGTGTGAGCTAGTTGTCCTAATTTAGAGACTAGCACCTAGTTTTGGATAGTTACACCTAGGCTTGTCAATTTCGTTTCATTTTTTCTGGAATGGCTGGAATATTCTATGTCATTAAAAAAAACTGAGATGAAATGACATTGTTTTTGTCTCGGTTTTAATTCCGGTATGTTCTGGAAATTCTAGCCAAATTCCGGCCAGAACGTCTCGGTACCGTTTCGGCCTTAAAATCCTCTTTATTTTGATTAACTTATGATTTTTTTCTAATTTTGAGATTATGTTTGTTTGACTTTGTGTTTATATTGTATAATTTAAAGTTAATTTATCTTGAATTTTAATTATGTTTGTTAAATTAATATTTTAATTTTTTTTATATATATAATTAATTATATATGAACAGTACAACCCCGAAACGGCACGCCGAAACGCCCTGAAACCATAACGTTTCATTCCAATAGAAAAACCGGAACGACGACCGGAACGGTATTGACAACCTTGGTTATACTTACAACATGTTTTAACATTGTGTTTCAATTTTTTTTTGAAAAAATCTGAATATTTTATAATTTTTACTTTAAATTATATATTTTTAGTGTTTTATGTTAATATTAAAAATATTTTTTAAAAATAAATAAATATTATTTTGATTATTTACATAAAAAAATACTATTAAAATCAATCTTCGACCATACTCTAAATAGAAAATGAGCTGTCATGGCTAGGAACTTGTGCCCGGTGGGGCAGTGTGAATTGATTATAAAATTGAATTATGATACTCTTATTTGTAAGTTTAATCAAAATATTGGAGCTTATTACAAAAAAGTAATTGACCAAATAATTTTTTTTTTACATTTTACAATACAATAGAAATATGATTATACCTTTTAAAAAGATAAAAATCAAGGCATGTACCTAAGGGTATTGTGTACTTTCATGATATATTTTTCTGTGATTCTCAAGTTCATGAGGGACATTATGGTATTTTAAAGTTGGGAAATTATATTTTTATTAGAATAAGCTATGGGCTAGTATCATTTACTCTCCAACAAGTGTGTTGTCTACGCTTTAAAGGGTGGTGCGTGAGGCTTCATTCAGTGACTAAAACCTGCCCTTCCATAGTGTTCTTTGATGCGTTGTTGTGTCTTTTTTTATGAGGTGATGCGTGGTGGCGGATCATAATTGGCTTGTTATTGGTGGGGGTTTTATTTTCTTTTTCTTTTTGGTGAAAGTGCATGCTTGTTCTCTTGTCTTTAAATTTGCCAATTCTATTCCTTATGTTTTTTTACTGTTTATTTTCATCCTTCTGTTTTCATTTTTTAAAATGTTTTCAATTCATTCATTGGATTATATTTTGTCATGTATTTTATTTTCCAATTTTATACCCTTGACTCTCTTGTTAGAATCTTGTTGGTTTTTAATTTTATCATTCAATCAAAGTTTATATAGTTTATTATTTTTAATTTAGTCATCGATCTTTTGATTTATTTTCCTTTTTGTTAAAGTTTATTTGTTTTTAATTAATCCCCCACTTTATTTTATTTTATGCGATACCCTAAACTAAAAAAAGGGAGTCTTTTTCTATTCACCCGCCTCTTTATGGATGCACAAGTAAGCTTTGATTCCTATAGTTTTTTGTTTTATAAAACTTGGTCCTCGTAGTTTTAGTTTGTTATGTTTTGGTCATAGAATCTTATTTTTACTCAAATTATACTCCTTGAATATCCCAAAAGTTTTAATTTGCTTTCAATAAAAAATCTATTAAGTCCCTAATATTTTCTCACGTGTTGGTCCTTGAATGCTTGAAGAGTTCAATTTAGTCCTTGAAGTTTTTGTAAAAGTCCAATTCAGTCATTATAGATTTATTTGCATATTAGTACTTAGAATTTTAGATTTTCACAATTTAGTTATAAAACCTTATTTTTTTTCACTCTTAGTTCCATTAGTATCGAAGAAGTAGAGAGAAAGATGTTGAAAAGGAAAAGAATAGATATTTCAACAAACCATATTTCAGCCATATCAAAAGAAAAGAAAAAGTTCTTATAAAAAAAAATCAAAATTGGAAAGTAGGTTTTCAATAAAAGAAATACTTTTTTTTTTCACATGAATTTAATTTGCGAGAATTTTATGAATATTTATTTTAATTACTTTAAGTTTTTATTGAAAAAAATCATATTATTAATAAAAAAGAAAAGTTTCATCAAAACAGGAAAACATATACATAGATAAGAATAAAAGACTTTAACTTAAGAAAAATATAATTGTCCAAAGAAATGTAGGAGCGCTTTCTACCCGAGCTGTGTTTTCCTCCTATTAAATAGCTCAGTTATGCTACCATATACTCTATCGAACACATGAAGTTAACAATCATTAGGTAGTACAATAATAAAAACATGATTTTAAAAAATTTACAAGCTCATACGACAATAATTAAAGATTTATATAATTATTAATTTTAAAATTTATAAAAATAAATGAGATACGCACAAATTGATCCGGACAACCACATTAATAAATAAATAAAACTAATGCCAGCACACTGATTGGCTGGACACGCCTATTAACTTTCTTGGATACCGACACTTGTGAAAACGATAGCACTAGTTCGTGAGTGATTATGGAGAATATTATATATGCTGGTGGTCGCCAGTCGCCAGTCGCCAGTCGCCAGTCGCCAGTCGCCACCCATATAACTGATCGTAGGCGCAATATTATAGAATATAGATCGGAACAAGAGTTTTTTTTATTTAACCTAGAAGATATATTTAGGTACTAATAGAAGTCTTTTAAGAAAATACTCATTTTTAACTATATATATATATATATATATACACATATAAAGTGATATGATGTAACTATGATTTTAGCGAGCTAAAAAATAATTTAAATGACCAATGAAAATATAATATAATATAAATATTATATTTATTTTATAAATATTAAAACAATAACATATTAGATCCATTCATATCAATTTTAATTAACTTATCAATTCACATATTGAGTCAGAGATCTGGTGATCTTGACGGATCCAATCATAACCAAGATAATCGATGAAAAAATAATTTCAATCAAAATAATATTTAGAATGATAGATTGTATCGATTCATATCATTTTTGATTATCTTGTTAATTCATATATTATTTTATAAGATTATGATAATTTTATAAAAAAAATAAATTACCACAAATTATAAATCTCAAATTCTAATAAATTTAATGTTAAGAGTAACATTGTAAAATAAAAATAAAATAAAAAAAAACAATTCAAAAGTTACAAGATTTTGGGTATTCCACACCTATCGTTCTACGGAGAGGGATACAATAAATTCTCCGTATCCATGGACTTTACTCTGGCAGCAGACCGAGGAACTTTATGAAGCATATGGGTCCAAACCGTGTATGACCCACCCAAAACTTATTTCGGTGCAGGCTTAATAATTATGCAATTTTGTCGGGTAGAAAACAGTATTTTATTTTTATTTTTTTTATTCCATGGTCAATAGTATGTCGGTTGCAATAATTTAGGTTGTGATATAGAAGCGTGGTCGAAGTTGTGATTTAAAGTTTTTTTTTTAGAAATACATTAAAGTAATTATTTTTTTAAAAAATATTTTTGACATCTAAAACAGTAAAATATTTTAATTTAAAATAAAATAAAGATTTATATTTTTTCCAAAACATTTTTAAAATACATGATAAAATAACTCTAAGTCTACTTTTACACGTTCAAAACTTTTTATTTTTATTTTTTATCCACTGGATTTTTAATAATAGAGCCAAATAGGTAACGCATAACATCCATTCTTAATGGTAAGTGTGGTTGATATTATTTAAAAAATATTTTTTATTCATAAATATATTAAAAGAATATTTGTTTATTTTTTAAAATCAGTTTTTAATCTAAGAACACTAAAAAAAATTAATTTTTTTCTAAAATATTTTTGTAATATAATATCATACAGCAGAGTTCGTGATGAAAGTATATGCGAAGGTATCCGAGGCCTTGTCCGAGTAAAAGCAGATGGAATCAGCCATACAAGGACACAGCAAGAACAAGGGGCGTGTTGGTAGTGATGAAGCGAGGAGGTTTCTCTTTTTTCCTTTTGTTTTCTCAGGGGAGAGGTTTAACATAAACTAAAATTAGAGAAATTAAATTTCTATAATGTGTATTTATTTATAAATCAACGTATTTATTTAAATTAGGATTTTTTTTTTATGAATTGGGAGAAATATTATAGAATTTATGCAATCTAGATATGGAAAAAAGTGTCACATTACCTCATAGATTAAGCACAATATGTCTACACATATTTATTAAAAACAAAAGAAAAAGCTTTAGAAAATACAAACATTTAAGCATTAACAATAGTAAAGTTAAGAATCAACTCAATAAAAAGAATAAAGACAATAAAAAAAAAATGATAGAGATGGAGAATACAAGACACCTTTTTGTTATTTTTATTAGAACAATGACATTATAAATGATTAGAAATCATGTTGGTAAGTTTAGCTGCCACCTACACACTTCAACAAGGTACTACACAAGAACTTTAAAAAGACATCATATAAGTTTTAAAAGAGTAAAATAGTTTTCCACAAATACCTTAAAGTGTAGGGGTTACCTGTAAAAAGGGCAATACGTGATCCAAAAAGGTCAATGTAGAACTTGATATTATAAACTATGTATTAATTAGATATGCTTACCAAGGTTGTCAATACCGTTTCGGTCGTCATTCTGGTTTTTTTATTGGTACGAAACGTTTCAGTTTCGGAGCATTTCAGCATGCCGTTTCGGGGTTGTACTGTTCATATATATATATATATATGAAAAAAATTAAAATATTAATTTAACAAGCATAATTAAAATTCAAGATAAATTAACTTTAAATTATACAATATAAACACAAAGTCAAAAAAACATAATTTCAAAATTAGAAACACAATCATAAGTTAATCAAAATAAGAAGGATTTTAAGGCCAGAACGGAACACCCGGAACGATACCGAGACGTTCCGACCAGAATTTGGCCTGTATTTCCTGAACGGGTAAGAATTAAAACCAAGACGAAAACGACGCCGTTTTGTCTCGGATTTTTTAATGGCATAGAACGTTCCCGCCAGAACGGAACGGTATTGACAATCTTGATGCTTACATCAATAATGCATATTTATTTCTTTTACACAAGTTAGGTATTGAGTATATTCATTCAAATACAATATTAAAATCAAAGAATGCTACGCTATTTAAAGATGTGTTTTCATTGAAAGAGTCACAAGACACCACACTAAAATAAATTGTGGAGCTTGTGAAGCTAAGTTGGATTGGTCCATCAAGCGAAAACAAAGGAATATGAAAAAGAAAAAGAAAATCAGTTTACTTACCTTTTTGGAAAGCAGATAAGATAGTTCATGAAATAGTTTAATTTTACTAACCTTTTTATGCTTTGGCTTGTATGATTTTTCATTAAAAAAAACCTTCCAACAGATAAGTTACTTGATAAACATCATTTAAACTCATAATTTATTTTAAATATTATATATTTTTTTAACATAATTCATTAACTAATACTTTAAGACAACTTTTAAATATTGAATTCAAGTTAATACATATTTATATTATAAGAGCCTAGAAGAACTGAATTTTACTTGCTTAACTCGGACTCTTGCAAAGAATAAGAATACCTAAAAACAGTGAGATTTCCTCGGAATCCAAAAACAAAAACAAAAATTCTACAACCTGTTGCCATTTTAAGTGTTCATTACTTGAAAGTTTACACGGGGAAAAAGAGAAGAAAATCAAGATTCCGGCGAACACTTGGTGGTAGGTTTCGCTCCGGCTACAATTAGTGATGGCAACAGGGTCCCCATTTCGAGTTCGACAGCTCGGAAGCAAAAACACACAACTCATCAATCAAAGAATAAAATATGGGCAAAATGAACAGCCCTTCGATAATGATAGAAGAGGAATCATTACACATGCATAATTGAACGCAACGGGGCTCTTCCAATCCAATGTGCCAAACAAACTTTCAAGAGGCAGCTGTATTACCACTTAACAACTAACTATAATACATCACCTTAGCACAGACCAATCCCAAACTCCTCCCTCTTGCAATAATGCAACGAGAGCTGCTAATATATGTTTTTTTTTTTCAGTTTCCCATATGGCATCGCTCAAACACCTAGCAGGTAACAGAGCACGAGACGGGTTTTACCGAAGCTAAAATATTACCAGCTCTAGGTTGTAGATCTGCAGCATTTTCCAGGCGCTCCCAAGTCAATCTCCGCTTCTCAGCTTCCACAGTTGACAAAGAGTCTTGCTCCTCCAACTTGCGTTGGCAGGCTAGCACTAGTTCTTCATCCATCTCACAGAACATCTTCCTAATATGCTGTGTCTGAATAAGAACTGATTGGTTCCAGTGATTCAGGGTGTTCTGCTCGAGAGCTGAGAAGACTAGAGGCACAATAACATGACGGTTATGTGCGATAAGATTAAGGACCCGTTCATTGTTCCATAGCAAATGAGCTCGTTCAGCCACCTGGAAAGGCGAAAGTAAGCTCTCATTAATGTTCTCTGTACACAAATACATAACATGCCTTGAAACATCTTCATGGATCTGAAAATTCCTCATTGAGTATAGGACAGGACAATGGATATCGTCCAAGAAAATGCCAATGACTAGGAGTTCATCCCATTCTCATAATGAAAATAACCTATCACCAGTTAACATACAGAAAATTTGGAAGCATTTTCAATAAGCTGTTCAGGATAACGTTGTCCTTTATCCTGTTGAAACATGCAAGACTTGTTACGTAACAACTACCAGGATAACTTGTCATTTTTCTTCATATTATTTTATGATGGAGCTATTTTCCCGCTTTATCCGAGAGCCTGTCTTAGTAAAAGGAAAGGTGGCAGAGCTTTAACGACCTTTCTGATTACAGATGTAATTATCCAACTGACACTGAATCATGCAGTGACAAGGCAAATGCAGAAACCCAAATAAACAATTCTTTGCAAACTCCATTCATTGGATCAATCAAAGTACATAATGCATTAAGGAATTGAAAAAACACTATATAGGAAATATAAATATAATTCTAATAAACACTACTCAAATAAGTACTAACATCCTTTAGAAATAATATAAGCCATAAATAAATAACTAAATAATGACTTTTAATCCTACAAACCCTTCCTCATTTCTCATTGTGCTAAAGAGTGTGAACATCTGAGTCCTTTTCAAGGCATAATAATGAGAATGTTCATTGACTGATTATTCAATAAAGTCATCAGTTGAAGATTTATCACCACAAAATTTGACTTCTATGATGGGGCCGGGGCACAATGCCCATCAGTTGAATGGATTTCATAAGCTTCTTTACCTAATGCAAGTTACCAAGAATGCAGTTCTACACTATTGAGCACAAGAGGCTAAGAAACAAATAGTATCACATTAAAATTTAACTGATCGGGGAAATATGGCTTGAAAATTGAGTCAAAAGATTTAATGAACATGGCTCATTCAATGCGGTCTTTACCTGATAATGGGAGCTAATGAGGCAGCATCTTATTCGCCGAAATAGTGGGACCATGATCTTTTGAAACTCATCCATACCAGTCATCTCTAATATTTCTTCTAGCTCGCTTATAAACATCAATTCCTTCTGGCTGTTAGTCACAGGCCAATACCTCAACAGTCCCTTAATCACAGGACTAGTCAACCTTGGATCCTTGTCTATAAACTGTACGACACAATATGTTAGTTGCTGGTGATAAATACCCACCGATTTTGGTTTGTGCAGAGGAATCAAAGCTCTCCAGAGAAAAATTTTGTGTTCCTCTTTCAATGGCAATGCAAACCCACTAATAACACTCCCAAAAATTTCCAACAGCTCAGCAATTCCATTATGACGTTCAGTTTCAAAGACAAAATGATAGATGATATTGCTAACAGCTTTTCGGATAAAAGGCCGGTGTACCATGAACTTCCCGTAAATCCTATGAAGAATGGTTTTCAAACAGTCCCTTTCTCTTGGATCCACAGAATCAAAAAGCTCAAGTAATCTCAAAATGAAAGCATGATCAACATACTTCTTAGCAGCCTTGGCATCAACAGAACTAACAAACCTAAGGAGTAGATCATACACACTTTGCAAATGTGACCAAGCAGGATCAAACATTGGTTCTTCATCTTCTGTTTCCCCACCTGTGTTACCAGTTCGATACTTGGGTGGAAAAACCCTAAAAAGGTTATTTGCACACATCTTACAAATTGCAGCAATTGCAGGTTCAGTAAACTTAGCAGATCCTGATGAAACAAAATCAACAAGATCTATAAGCACTTGATGTTTAAGATCTTGCTGAACAGCATTTTTATCTGGATCACTGCAATCAGAAACCTCACAACAAAGGTTTAATTTACTGACAAAAAGGTTTTGCTTCTGCAGGTTTGAGACATCTTTGAAGGATAGATGGGGATCCACTGCCTCCATTCCAGCCATCATGCTTGCAGGAAATACTGCTGAAGACACCCGTTTGACAACATTCAACCGACTAGAAAATGAACTCCCACCATTTGTAGATGGACCCGAGCAGGTAGAATCATTTCCACAATCAATCCTAGTAGAATCTAAAGGATCAGATTTGGGGAACTTGCGGGGAATTTTGCTTAGGATTTGCTTGAGCATGGCAGTAATACAGCAATTTTCAGCACACAAAACCCTGGATTGCAGTTAAAAAGCAATTTCTTAGAACATTACAAAGTTGAAAATAAAAAAAAAAAAAAAAAAAGAGGGGAAAGGGCAAGGATCAGCTCTTTGCTTCTTAAATCAGCTACAAAATAATCCACATGCAGTAAATGATTATATGTATTAACAAGTCTTAAAAAAAATACACCTAAAAATCTTAATGCCTCCAAAGCTATTACAAGTAATAAATTAATCTATAAAGAAATTTTCATCACTTGAATTGCCACTATAAAACCCTTGAAAGAAAATCCCGATCAAGTTTAATACCAAAGAAAAAAAACGTGTAATTTTCATAATCACCAAATACAATCCAGTTTGATGAAGTAAACTAAAATCAGGGTTGTGCAGTATTTTTCCTATTATTTGGTATTTCTAAATTGGGTTAATACCGTTCCCAATTTTTACTTCAGTGTAAGGACTTTCTTAGGGTTTGGTGAGCATTTTGTATTTTGTTGCTTTTATAGAAGGGAAACAGAAAAGAGGGTAGGTGTGCCTATCCCCATTGCTATATTTCTCCAAGAACTACACTACGATTGACGCAAAGACAATTTTGTTTTTTGTTGCAAAGGAGAGGAGAGGTTCAAACACAAGAGCTGTTGGGGAGAGCGGAGACACTAATGCAGTTTAGCTACAACTCATCATTATGCCAAAAACATTCCAAGTAACAATGAATCCGTTCAATAGAAATTGCAAACAAACAAGAAAACCCAAGATTAAGACTCCATTTTGCATTCTATATCCCAAGAAATTGGAAATATTTGTTTGGAGCACAAAGTCAAGGTGCATTATTGATAAATTGCACACCTAACACATTGAAAAAACTATTCTGTGATGCTATATCGTTAGAAACATAGACTTCATACGCCATCTCCACTTGGCTCATCTTTTCCAAATATTTCAAATCCAGCTCTGTGAATTATCACAGAACCATAAATGATGAGATCTCTCCCCCTATTCCTTACAATTTATTTTTAGCTTCAGCAACAAAGTTGGCAACCCCAAAACTGTCCCAGCCAGCTACATTAATTTATGAGCATGCTCTTTTACAGTATCGTGACTCAGAAAACCATTGCAAGAACCTCAGTAAGGAGAAAAAGAAAAGAAAAGGAGAGCCCACAGATCAACCCTGCTAGCAATCATTTTACACCAACAACATTAATGGAGGAACTCACCAAACTAATGATCACAACAAGGGACTTTTACACAGCAAGCATTACATCAAAGAGAAGCAAGAAACAAATAAAGTAGGAAAGTAGTCCACAGCAGAAAATCAGAGGATATATAAAGTCACAGATCTGGGAAAATTATGATAACAAGATAAGTGAATGATCTACCCATAGCTCAGATCTTCATTATAACCTCTTTATATACAAAAGAACTTTACATAACTACCAATATAGTGTAGCATTTCCATATTTAACCAAAAGAATCTTGAAATCGAGGCAGTAGCGAGAAGGAAAAGGAACCTGGAAACAAACGAGCGAGACTTGGAGAGTAGAGAGAGGTGTTCCAGCAAGCAAAGAACTGGAAAATGCTGCTATAAGAGAGAGGGGGGGAGGAGATTTACTGTTAACAACTTTTTTAAAGAAGGGAGAAAGCAAACTACTTTTTAGTGAATGGAGAAGAGAGATAATTTTTGATTATGAGTCATTGAGATCTCCATGAATTATGAAAGGAAGAAAAGAAAAAAACCCTCGATTGAAGAGAACAAGGGGTGTGGCAATTTCGGTGCATTGCAAGTACCTGTCCACCAGTCACCACCCACACTGTACACTGTACTGCAAAATCTTTTCATTAATTTATTACCACTACTGTGATTGTAGTTTAAGGAAAAAAAAAAAGGAAAGAAAACAAATGAATGTCTAGGGTCTGCTGGTGCTGGGTCCTACTTTTTGTCCCCATAATATACAGAATATTAATCATGTAGTATGGGAATACTATGTTTCATGTGATAATATACAGGAAATTAATCTGCTGGTGCTAGGCTCTTCTATTTCTTGATGAACTCTTCTATTTCTTGATGAACTCTTCTTTTCTTTTTGGGAATTTAGAAAATTCACTGCCCTAACCTGTTGAATTTAATCTAACTTGGCACGTTCAATAGTCAGTCAGATGGCGATGATGATGTCCGATTTTCATTTGTCATGTTCAATAATCACATGATTTTGTCTTGTAACAACATGCATATGGATAGAGCATGTTTCTTTTCTTTTTTCTTGTCACCTCACATGTAAAATATGTTAGATCCATAATTGTTGTTAATCCTAATTTGAGCCACAGAGTTAATCCAAGAAACTTGTAACTCGAAGCCTAACTTTGATCATGTTACTTAGGGTGTGTTTGACATTGCTTTTGCTTTTGCGATTGAGGTTGAAAAAAAACAGTTTAAAAAAAAACACTTTCACTGTGGTTCAAAATAAGCAGTGAAGTGTTTGGTTAAAACTGTGGTTGAGTTGGAGGTTGAAAAAAAAGTTGTTTTAGGTGTTGGTTACCAAGCTTTTCATATTGCTTTTAACTTGTGAAATTACTTTAAAGGGTGTATATATATATATATATATATATATATATATATATATATATATATATATATATATATATATATATAATTTTTTTTAAATATTGTAAATTTAATAATTATAATAATATAATGTAATTATTAATTCATGAAAAAACAAATATTAATTTTTATTCCCCCATCAATCAAAAAATAACAGGGTTGTGAAGTGCAACGAAGTCACGCGTCATTTTTTTCATCAGAAAAATACATTTTTTTTTGTTATTTTTAAAATATATATTTTTAAATTCGGACTGCGCCTCACCCAGCTAAATAGGCCAGCCCAGCTTGGGTTGGGCCGAGAGCAGCCCAGCCCAGCCCAGTTTCACGAAGAAGAGTGAAATGGTGCGCTGCACTGTGCACGTCTTCTTCGACAGTGCAGCGCACCTGCACGTGAAATAGTGGCTTCCGACCGACCAAGACGAGAGCTTCAAAGGAGGATACCGACGAGTAGAGGAGGCCGAGGTGGTTCTTCCTGTGGTGGTGGCCTCTGAAATGGTGGCCTGTGGTGGCTGGAGGCAGCGTTGGAAGGTGGCGGTACTGTTCACCGACCACGACGAGAGCTTCAACGGAGGATACCAACGGGTAGAGGAGACCGAGGTGGTTTTTCCTGTGGTGGTTTCATCGTAAATAGTGGCCTGTGGTGGCCGGAGTCAGCGTTGGAAGCTCTCGGCTTCCATGGTTGTTTTGGGCAGAGAGAGAGAGAGAGAGAGAGAGAGAGAGAGAGCCACAACGATGATCAGATTCCAATTTTTTGAATAATTTTCTAGTCATTTTTCTTCGGGTGTGTTCATCAGACATGGCGAGAGAGCCATGCACAACAATGTATTTTTCATCACGCGAGGTAGACATGCAAAGAAAAGCCGTTTCAATCTCGGACCGGCGATGCAAAAAAAACATCAATTTCCAGCTTTTTTTGAATCGGCGTTTTCAACCAAATTTGGTGTGGGTCCCACATAAAAAAAATGCTTTTTTTGGTTAACCAAACACCAAATTGTGGTGCGGTCTGCGAATCGCAGATCGCACCACAATGCCAAATACCTTCTTAGTTAACTTGAAAAAACTCATTCAACCTGGTCATGTTTTTAGTGATCTATTTAATTTCGACCATGTCTACTATAAAATGAAAGTCTTTTTCTTCTTAAAAAAACCTTATTTTCTCTCTTACAAAAATGTTTTCTAACATCATTCTCATTTACTCCAACATTGTTTTCTCATTCCTAGTCTACTTTCCTTGTCAATTTATGAGAGTTTTCCTTAGAATTTGCTCTTCATGTCCCTTATAAGCTCTAACTTAACAATAACGACAAATAAAATACCAATAAGAGCTTGAATTTTTTAAATCTCATGACTTCAAGAAAACACACATCATAAATAATAACCCATTAAAATGCAAATTTGAAAATAATCTTCAACCAATAATAACCATTAACTTTATTAGGCTAAAGCCTAACAATTTTATGTTCTAAATTTATAGTGTCATATTTATTTTTATTTTGCATCTTTAACACATGAGAATATGTTTGACAATGTAATTTTATATTCTCAATTTTTAAGGTCTAAAAAGACAAAATATTAATTAATTTAAAAGACAAAATAAAAGGAAATGGAGTGTGCTTATTAAGTTCCATCCTCTCCATAAAGCTAGAAACATATCTTGTCCAACAAATGTTTATTAACTAGAGATATCTAAACCAATTTTGTACTTAAATGGGGGTTATTGAAGGGTTATTTTTGTTGGTTAATGGTTTGACTAAGAGTTTTTCGAAATGATATGTTTTCCAAGTTTCTTCTCTCCTTATCCATGACTTTTGGCATGTATTTATAAAGGGATATGAAGATCATAAAAAGGTTATGACCTAGATAATCTTAACCTTTTGATGTCAAAGAATGAATCTTAATCATCAATGAAGGTTGAAGATCAACCTTTTGAAGCATTTGACAGCTAACAAGGAAAGTCTAGTAGCTATTTTTGTTAGTTTCTAGTCAGCATGACTAATTAGGTTGTGGTTTTTGGCCTTTTATATAAGCACCTTCTGAGCTTCAAAAGAGCTCTTGTTTGTTCTAGGTAGGATTACAAAATGCAAGGTATGAATGAATATATTTCTTGTCTTTGTTTAGGGAAAAGATAAGGAAGAAACAAGCTCATAAGATGGCCAACAAATGATGCGATCCAAGCTCCAAAAGATCAATTGGAGGTTCCAATTGGTCCAGTTATAAGGCTTAGAGCTAAAAGGTTCAAAGAGGATTTCAATGGATTTCTTCAAGATACATAGGCTAAGGTGAACTTATAGAGGATATTAAATAATGAGGAGCAAGTCGTTATTAATTTGATTCATGTTCAAGAGTGAGTTGTTGGTGGAACCATGACCATTACACAAGGATTAGGTAAATAAGACTATATTTGGTCAGTTTGACCTTTTGATAGCTATTTTATCATGATAGAAGATATAAGTCGAATGTTAAGGTTATTCAAGTTGGAATAGAAACTAGACTTTCATACATTTTTATTGGTATATGAATCGTCTTCTAATTTATTAAGATAAGAGAAAACCATACATTTGAAGTTGGATTTTTCTGTCGTGAGACAAAATGCTGAAATAACCGTACTTGTTTTGTTAAATTAGATGAGTTATTACACTTTTTATTATTATGGGAGGAAACACTTTTTGGGTTTTAGGCTTGTTTATTTTATTTATTTTAATTATTTTGGGCTAGTTTTAACATGACTTGATTATTGTTTTAATTGGGTTTATAAGTGCCACATTAGGAAAACTAGGTTTTTTTTATAGCTTAGAATAATTTTTAGAGCATTTTTTGTGCTAATAATATTATGATTTTTGCCTACCTTAGCTGCCTATCTAGTTCTTGATTGAACTTTTATGATTGTGTTGGTTTATAGTTTTGTTGCCTTGGAGCAAATCTTTTATTGTCATAAGCTCATTTTATTTCCAACAAACTTGGATTAGATAAATCTTAGGTTCACGAATTCCATTCAATTCCATTAGGATTCGCATCAACAGAACTAAGCCTTTTCAAGACCATTGGGGAAGAAGATCAATAATGGTTTGACATGAGGTTTTATACTGCTTTTTATAATTTCTTTCAATGATTTGACAAAACATTATTTTGAACCAAAACAATTGTTTTGGCCAAAATACATCGTTTCATTTAAATAAAACAATGTTATTTTGATAAGCCTAGATTAATTATAAGGTTTAATTTTTCTTTTTAATTTCAGCTCTTGGTCTTTTGATTTTTTTTAATTAACCCTCAATTGAGTCTAATTTAGGAATCAATTAAATTTTATACTTTTGAAGTGTCAAAAGTGGCCTATGATTTTAATGAGTTTTACAACTTGGTCCCTAATCTTAGATATTTTTTACTTTTGTCCTAAATGAACCTTCAACTTCTAATTTCTTTGATTTCAACTATATTTTAACAAAATTTGGTCCCTCAATATGCATGCCTTTTACAGAGAGGTCTTTAGTTTTGAATTTCTTCAATTTGGCCTTTAATTGACCCGTAAACTTTGATTTTCTTACAATATTGCCTTTTATTACATCAATTGAGTTCGTAAAAATTATATTTATTCTTTTAAAATTTAAAACTTCTTAATTAAGCCTAAATAAAATTTTCAAACTTATTTTTTCTCCAATTAATTCCTTAATTAAATTAAATAGATCTTTTATTAGGCTTATGTAAATCAAATTGGCTTTTAGACTTGAGTTTTCATTGTTCCTCATGGTAAGGTCTTTAAAGGTACAATTAAGTTTCTAATTTTGCTCAAGATCTAGTTTGATTCTTCCATTCATTTAATTCCCTCTTCAACCTGTTTTTTCCCCAATTTTTACATTTTTTAAAGCAAAAAATGATTTTTAGGGATACACTTATTTACATCAACGAATCAACATAAAATAATTTTTTCAGAAATAAAATCTCTAGATCCAAATGGAATATAAGGTAGATAATATATTTTTTTAAAATGGTTCTAGAAAAGAATTTCTAACCTTTTTAAATATTGTAATGGACTTTTTTAACAACATAAATTTAAAGCAATTTTATGATTGTGATCTTTAGATTGATCCTATAAATTTCTTTATAGCTATTATTTCAACATTGTCTTTATATGAGGAAATACTTCTTTAAATATAGATTATTTATCAATTGATAATACATCTTTCCATCTTGATTTGCTAGATGATATTATTATATTCTTGGAACTTTAACATTAACATATGGATGCTTCTATGTATTTTGTATTTTGGGTTTTTATGTTTAATTAGAAGTATGGTCTTCTATACCAAATTACTACTGAGAAATTATTTGATCAAACATGTTTATTTTATGCTCTTTTGGCCTTCTTCTTATATGTTAATAAGTGATTTAATACATGATGTTTAACCTTAACTAGGCCCTACAACTTAATTGTCATAACTAGTTTATATTTTGAATTTTCTATGTTACATTATGTGGTTAAGTGATTATATTATGAGCTATAAGTAATATGGAATTGTGGCCACATGTTAGGGTGAATTATGAGATTCCTAAAACAAACTTCTATGAATAACTATATGCCTATAATGTTATTGATAAAGCTCATGCCATGTTTTAAGAGTGTTTCTAAATAATTATGGAATATTGAGAGTAAAATTTTTGTTGATTGATTTTGCTTGCTCGTTAGCATACATATAATTTGGTGTAGAATGAACTATATTGAATCCATACTCCTGTGTGATTTGCTTCTAATATTTCCTAATAAATATTAATCCTTGGTATATATAATAATAGCTTATAAATCCTAACCTATGAATAATTATTTCCTAAATGATTTATTTTTATTGATCAATTGATAAATAATAACTTTAACCCACTTAGTGATATAATCCATAACTAGAAGAAAATAGGTATGTCCTTTTCATGAAAATGGTTATGTTTTTCCAATATTATCCATTACACAACTTATAAATGACCAAGTTTTAACCATTGTATTAAGCTTATTTGATGGCACATGTTGGACATGGCCAAATTATTGGTATTATTAAACCTATTTAAAAAACTAATGATACCCTTGGTTATATACCAGGCCAATGAAAGTCATGGTTCATGATTAATTATTCTATCTTAATTATAGAATGATGAGCTTCACATATCCATTTAGGAACCTTAAACATGACCAATAAAGCCTTTGCTAGTCCTAAGCATTTGAATAAAATATTGGTATTATGTCTTTTATATAAAATATATTTTAGGAGTACTTAATTGGCCACCTTTCATTTTAAAAACCTTAAAAAAATTTATATGAGGTCATGTCAAGATTTTTAATTTTCTTTATCCAATTCTTCTAGGTATCAAGAGCATTAGTATTGTTAAAACCCTTGTACTTAGTAGAAAATATAAGCAATAATATTGTTATTATTATCTTAAATATTTTTCTTACCATGAAATATACATTTCTTTATTCATCATGATAATCCATTTGGACAACAACTAATCAATTAATAATCTTCATAGGGATAATGCCTGATTATTAAAAAAAAATAAGATAAGAACCATCCATGGTTTGTGACTATATTGTGGTTTATAATTAGGATGAGATGTTTAAACTTATATTCTCCAGATAACTAGTTGATAATAAATAATGAATTCCTAGTTATTATATTTATCTTGATTATTTATGCAAGGAAGATCAAGATAAAAAGACTAGGTCATTTTATGATTTATAGTGCGTATATGACCATCGTTGCACTAACTTTATTCATAGTTTATAATCTATCAAACCATAACTTCCATATAATAGGCTCTACCACGATAATATTGATATCTTATTCCAATTCATGGTCAATATGTAAATGGGTGAATAGCTAAGAAATTAGTCAAAGCTTCCTATTTAGTTATTTTTTTATAGCATAGAATATTTTCCAATATGAACTCTTAAAATGAATTTCAATAACATATATTTCATATATTACATGAATGTTAATTGATTACATATACCAGTGTATCTTAACTTCAGTGAAACTAAAAACAAATATAATTTCTCTATTAATGCATATATTCGTTTAATACATAATCTATTAATGACTGGAGTCATTTTCTTATGCCAAAATGATTTAAATTGATCCTTCCACTCTTAAAATTTATAACTTTAAAGGCTTTGACAGGGTCAATACTAACTAAATATTTTTTTTATATATCTAAAAGAACTTTATTGCTTTTCAATCCATTGAAACTCTTTAGATTTTTTCTAATAACTTAGTAAAGGGTTTGATATTCCTACAATGTTTTCAATGAACCTCATTATAATATTATTCTTGCCAATAAGGCTTTCTAATTTTTTTTACTCAAAAGAGGTCATGTCATACTTGATGCAAACCAAGGAGTTGGACATGTTAATTATACACTCGGGAATGAGGCTGAATTTGCACAAGACCCTTTGTCACTTCCAAGTGGTCCAATTACAAGACTTGGAGTCAAATGTTTCAAGGAAACATTAAATTAGCTAATCCAAGAGATTTGGGTTAATTCTAAAAAGACCAAGATGGGCTCAAATAATAATCAAGGCTTAGTCCACATCATCAAAATAATTGAAGAGGCTAATAATTATGCAAAAACATTTACAGCATGGTCTGACCATCAAAGGGCATGAATTTGTTGAGTTCCAAGGATATTTAACTTTTAGATTTACATGATTCAGATTTCTAAAATCAATACATAACTTTAACTTCATATTCATTTTTCATGTGGCACTATACTAGATATCTATTCACTGTATCTTATTTACCTAATATATTTAGCTTCTAGAACCCATTTTATTATCTTCTTTATAAGATAAATCACATTTTGAGGCATTCATCATAGAGGTTGTTTATATGGATTAAACCCATCTAAACTAGGCATTTCATGATAATATAAAGCAAAACAATCTTTATAAATGTGTAATAATGACACCAATTTCTTGTGAAGTTCTCTTGCATACTTAAAGTTGTAAAGATTGGTTTAGGCTTGTCGTTAGTTCTCATGTTACATTAAATTAACATATCCTTGACTTTGACCCATCCATTATCCATTTTCAATGGTGAGGAATATTTTTCATATTGAGCAAGATCAACTTGTGGTCTTAATTTGATTCTATTGAACAAAATCCTATCTTGATACCAAACACTTATATAAGTTTCATCAAAATCATTAAAACATGTAACTAAGTTATAATGACTCGTTTAATCATATATTTAAAATTTTAACCATTTATTTCCACTTATAAGTTATTTGACATAGAAAAATCGTTTGTTAATCATTTTATTTGTATTAATGTTTTACTATAAATAAAATATAGTGACCTATAATATCCATGTCCATTGACTAGATTGGACATGTTTCATCATTATCTTACCATACATCGACCTATTGACCTTTGGGTCATGTATTAAAATATTTTTATATATTTTGATGATAACAATTAACTTGAAAATATACTAATAATATTTTTGTATGAGAATAATTTTAAACAAGTTAATATGAAAATCATCAACAAATATGAAAGATTGAATGAAAAAAAATCAATTAATAAGTCCAAGATGCAAAATAAATAAAAACTTAGTCTTTAAGTATTAGTTTTTGTGGTATATGTAAAAAAAATTATATCTTGATAGTACAATTAAAATGAACCACGCACTTCATATTATATACATTATAAGATTGATATATAATTTGACAAAATCTATATCAGTCACTTCATGATTTGCCTTGTTTAAAACTGTGAAAACTAGTACTCTATATGAATTGGTCAATCATATGGTTATTCAAAGTAAACCGATCTACAACTTATATACTAGGTATGGATACCTTGAAATCTGAGAAACTAGTTTAATGATTGGCTTGATCAATCTAAACAAGTTGATCATTTTAGCCGACAATAAGGTTCCAACACAATTAATAAAGCAAGGTTGGACACACTAAAAAATCAACAACAAATCTCTAGCCATCTTTGAAATATCTATCACCTCCCTAAATAGTAAATTTGTATAATTGTTACTAGTTAATTATATTTAAGTAACTTCATACTTTGATGCATTAATTAAGTGTATTTGCAGAGTAGCTAGAAATTATCAATCCTAACATATTATAATATTGTGGTAAATTTGAACCTTTATAATCAAGCACAAGAGAATAATTCTCACACTCATTACACTTAAACACTTTTAAACATCCTAAGTGTTATAAAGTGAGATATAAAGATATAATCTTCAATTGTGTTATCCACTCATAGAGAAAGTGAAATTACATTTCAAACAAAGTGATAACTCTTGATTATTGGTGAGGTAAATTATCAAGGTAAAAAATCTTGAATATTGTTTTTTTTTAAGTACCAAAAAAAGCCTTGGTGAGGATTTATCAATGACATTGTAATCTTTGACTTAGATTAGTAAAAGAGTACAATACTCGAGTGTGGTTGATACTTTAGACGAGATGTAGACTTACCAAACCACTTTCAAAACCAAGTTGCATACTTGATCTAACATTCCAGTAATTTTAGGAAAACACACAAAAAATACACAGAAATATCGATAATTGTTTTGTAAATATCAACCAAAATTTCTACTAAAATTTTGCCAGAATCTCCCTTATATCGGGAGATCCCAAATTATCAATAAATATACATCCAATTTTATTTCACAATCTAATCCAATTATTTTGTATCTTAATCAACTTATCATCATTATCACATATCTAAATTTAGTAGTATCACACCATTCCAATTAAACAAGGCAATAAAGGAAAAAACTAAATTACTAGGAGGGAATATGTTATGCCACATGTATTTATAAATCATATGATATACCTTAATGTGTGTGTGTGTGTGTGTGTGTGTGTACATACATGGTTAGAAAACTATAATTTTAAACACATTTGGAAAAATTATACGAAAAATGCATGATTAGAATTTTATATGAGATAAGTACTTAATTATTTTCATTACACAAAAAGAAACGACATAATTAGGATAACATCACTAATATAAGGGAGTGATAAAATGAACATTTTTTTAGGATTACATAGCTAATTACATACACCATAAAAATCCTAAAATCTTAAAGTCTGTTTACCCCCTAATTATTTGATCCGCTAATATGCAAAGTTCTTGTAGCAAGAATAAATTAAGCATAAGTCTTTTTATATAATAATAATAATAATGATTCACCTTAAGTATAACAATAAAAAAGGGTACTCATTTTCTTTCCTGTCAATTATTATTATAGTTTACATGAAGATTAGTTTCATTCCCACAATAAAAGATAAAACCTTACTAAAATTACAACTTTTACTTCCACTCATTTTGGAAGCAAACTAAAATTTTCTTTTGTTTCCTAAGCCTTGAAAACAAACCCATCTTTAGCTTTCACTCCTTGCTAAAGCAATTTTCACTTATTGTTTTCAGAACATTGAAAACAATACTAACATTAGCTTTCACTCATTGCAAAAGCGATTCAAATTAATTAGTTTCCAGACTTCGAAAACAATCTTAATAATGGTTTTCACCTATTACAAAAACAACTTAAATTCATTGGTTTATGCATTTCAAAAAAATCCTAACATTATGGTTTGATCATTGTGAAAGTTATTCAAATTCATTGGTGTCCACAATTCAAAAACTATCTTAACTTTGTTTTTTGTTCATTGTGAAAGCAACTCAAATTCATTAGTTTCCGCACTTGAGAAACAATCCTAACATTGACTTTCACTCATTGTGAAAGAAACTCAAGTATCTTAACTCCATATCATAATCTCAATCCATCCACATTACGCTCATACTTAATAATCATAATAAAACATAAATTCATGTTTAACTCATGAGTTGTGGGTGAGTTCTTACTTACCTCTTTCTTTAATTGAGTGAACTCCAACTATAGACAACCCTACTCTCGACGTTCCTCATGAATCACATAAATATTTTTTATTAGTAAATTTTTTAAACATTTACATATGTATCCTATACATGAGGAGCATTTCTTTTAGAATTATATTAAAACGCATTATATTCAATAGTACATGACAATGTATTAAAATAATGTTTCCATTCCCATTAAAGTTATCAGACTATGTTTTATTTGAGCTTTATTTATTTAGTAGGATAAGAGATAAATTCAAAACTTTCATGAAGAGGGTTAAATCTAGTTCTTCCATTTACATGCTATAATTCATCGAAATAAGATGGTACACAAGTATGTTTGATAATACACAACTTGACCCTTCCTTAGCTTTTTTTTTATCTATATATGGGGTTATATAACTCCAAATAGGGTAAAGTTTATTTATTTTAATAGATAAAATATTTAAACACATTTTATATGAATATACTAACGCTTTATTTTCTCATTTGAAAATCTAAAGTTCCAGTCTAAGGTCTGATGTATATTATATTTAAGGATTTTTGGTATGGCATGTTTTTAGGTTTTTACTTATATCTCGGGTTCTATAAATCCAATTTGAGTAAGTCTAGTCTTATTGGAGAGCTAACATACAATCCCACACTGTTTATGAAGGGTAGTCTCCTAAACTTTCTCTAACTAGGTTAATTTATGGTTATAAGTTAGCTAATAACATTGTCCAGACTCTCGATTTTGTATTCCTAACACACAAGTCATTAGTCATTATCATGAATTTACCCCCACTCTCTCATAACCATTGCATACTAACATGTCATTTATGCTATATCTAAATTTTAAAGCATTCAAAAGTTTAACTCCACAAGAGCATGTGCCATATAAAATTGTTCAATGTAAATGTTTGGCTGAAAGCTCAACCCTTCCTTACCCATTTTATTTTTAAATATTTTTTAATCATTATCAAGTTTTTCTTCATCTCCTGCCCCCCCCCCCTCCCACTTTTTTTACACCTTATAAATCCCTTAAAAACCCCACTTTAAGGGCTAATATTATGTATTATTTAATATGTTTGGAAATATATTTAGCAATATTTTAGGTTTATCCTAGTTATAGTTTCTACTTTTTCTCTCTTAAATTATAACCTCCCATCATTTTCCTTCTGTTGCCGACCCACTCTCATTTTATCCTTAAATTTGTTTTGTTTTTGGTGTTTAAAGATTCACTTAATCCCTTTATTTTCTCTTATATTTTTGTTAGTGTATAGGTTCTCCTATTGTTTTTGAGAGAAAATGTTAAAGATGAGAGTGACCCTTCCTTTTCCTTTCTTTGTTTCCTACTATAAGCCCCTTTTTTTTATCCTAAGGCTTATGGGTTGTTTCCCTCCTTATTGTTCATGCCTTTACAATTTAGTCCTCTTGCTCTTTGTCTTTCTCATATGGCTTACTCCTTTATATGTGTTTCATTCTTCATACTAAGGTTTTGTATTCCATTAATGGATTTTTTTCTTTATTTACTTAATATTTTTATATGTTCATTATCTAAGACTTACATCTCCCCCCTTTTAGAAATTTTGTCTTTGAAAATTTGGACGACGTATCTATGGTAGAGAATAGCTCAGGATATAAAATCTTTAATGATTTCACTTTTAAAGTCAAATCTTCTTTTATTTCTATCAGAATTTAAGATAAAATTTTTGATGGAACTATTTATGCCTCCCTTAATAATGACACATGGAATACATTGTGTATTTTATCCAAATAACGTAGTCTTAACTGGTACGTCACAGGTCCAATTTTCTCCAAGACCTCAAACAGACCAATGTATCATTGAGCGAGTTTGCCTTTCATTCCAAAGTGAAACATATGGTTCTATGACACCACCTTCAAGAATACTTTATCTCCCACTAAAATCTTAATAGGTCTTCTCATATTGTAGATATAACTCTTTTGTCTATCACAAGCTTCCTTTGTTCTTTCTCTCATTACCTTTACCTTATCAGTGATGATTTGCCAAGTACTAACCCTAGAAGTTTCCTTTCTCTAATTTCATCTCAACACATAAAAAATTTTAAAAGTAACTCCACCAAGGGTAATTGATCTTCCCAATATCCTCCAAACTCTATGATGCATGCCCTCAATAGGTTTTTGAATGATCTTTTCTGATTGATCATCTATTTATAAGTGGTAAGTTGTGCTCAACTTTAACCTTTTGCCCAAAGGATTTTGGAGACAAAGCCATAATTTAAAAGTAATTTATGGGTCTTTATTTGATACTATGGAAATTAAAATACCATATAATTCAATCACTTCATTGACATATATCTTGGTCAACTTATCCATTGAATCCATCATCTTCATCGTTATGAATAAGATGGACTTTGTTAGCCTATCAACAATCACCAACACCCATCATTTTCCTTTATAATATTTTGTAGTATCGTCATAAAATTCATGGTGATGTCTTTTTATTCCCATTCTCAAATTGAAAGGGGTTGCAACCCACCGATAGGCCTTTGATGTTTGATCTATACTTATTGACATTTTGCACATTTAGCCATAAATTTTGTAATTTTCTTTTTCATTTTTAGGTCACTAATAGAAACACTTTAAGTGCTTATACATCTTCATACTACCCAAATAGATTGTTAGTCTTGATTCGTGGGCCTTCTTAAGTATGCCCCCCCCCCCCCCCTCAAATCCCTATCATTGGAAAGATATATCATATTTACCGTCCCTATTATTCCATTTTCTATTATCTGAGATAGAGAATCCTTACTCGTTTCCAGCTTATCTCTCTCTCTATATATACATTTATATCTTTTTCTTATGCCTCTCAGATATTATCCCACAAAACTAGTTAAGCCTTTAAGTTAGCTAAAAGTGTAGGAAAAAACCTTTCTTTCTGTAGTCCCAAATGAGTTATCACCTCGAGCCAGCATTGATCAACTACCATCAATCCCGCGTCGAGTTTAGTCAAACATTTTTTTTTTCATGCTCTCTGCTTTGTCCTTCCTTCTAGTGTGAGGTTGCTCCTCAATTAATATTAACTCTAAAGTTTAGGCTACTTCTACAAATTCCCTCATAGTACAAGAAGGGTGGGATTGAAATACGAGTGACCAAATTAAAATACATGGAAGGAATGCATGGCTCTAAGAAGTTTGGACAAAATATTTATTGCAGTCTACAAACTTTTCAATTTATGTTGCCACCGATTTTAGTAAAAAAAAACAATTGAAATTGATGTCAAATTGTTTTCTTTTATGAGGAGAGTTTATGTTAGGGTCTTTTTTCACCTTGAAATTACCTAAAAAAACATATACTAGCTTGGTAAGAGTTTTGGGTTTTGGTTGATTTTGGATTTTAGGTGATGTTTTGGGTTTTTTAAAGCCATTAATGAGTTTATCAAGTTGCTTAGAATGTTTTCTAGGTATTTTAGTGAAAAAAACACGTTAAAGATTTGATTTTTATAGTAGAAAAACTTTGCCATGTTTTTTTTAGCATAGTAGTGGTTATACACTTGGCAATGTCACATAATATGTCATATAAAAAAAACTAGATATTGAAGATGATATGAAAAACAAAAACTAAGGGCCCAAAGCCAAATATGTTTGTCAAGCTTAGTAGTGTTTGGTTTTTTTTAAATATATTTTTTAAAACAATTTTTATATTTATATGTAAATTAATATCCCTTGTTATTATTTTTAACTAGACTCTTTTAAATAGAAGTTATGTTGTTACTTTTGAGTTATTTGGTATGAATTTATTTTTTGAGAGATCTAATTCCTCTATGTTAGTTTTTGATCTATATTTGACTTTGAATTTTTTAATTCTCATAATTATTTATCATTAATGAGTTTTTATTTATTTATTAATACACATAGCTTTCAATTTATTTTATTACATGTATATAAGTCTTTTTATTTTCATTTTGATTTTTTTAATAAAAAAATACATTGAAAAAGAAACAAATATATGTTTTATATAAAAATTCAAGTTGTAGCAAAATACGAGTCAAATAGATATTAAAATATAATTACGTGTATTATGATTAGAGTAATTCAGGAGGAGGTAACTTTGAATCGTCAATTTCTAACAAAACAGTATTTAATTAACACATTGAAAAAGACAATATATTTAGTTTTTAGTCAAATTGCTAATTAAGTTACATTTTCCTCTATTATGATTAATTAGAGTAATTCCCGAGGAGGAGTTAACTTTGAATCGTAGAATTTAAAACTTCTCTAGGTTAATGTGTGGTGTGGTACCGTGTTTGAAAATTGTTTTTGAAAAAAAATAATTTTTTAATTTATAATTTTTTAAAATAATTTTTTTAATATTTTTAAATTATTTTATATGTTAAACTCAAAAATAATTTTTCAAAAATAAAAAATTATTTTAATATATTTTTAAACAAAAATTACTTTAAAAACCAATATCTCCTGCATTACCAGTAAGAAACAAAGTCTATTCATCTAGCTGATCGTATTCGATGATTTATTTATTTATTTATTCCTATACCCGAGGGTTAAGTTTGTAGCCCATCATTTAATTGCTAGTTGATTGAGGCTCACATTGGGCCTTGCTAGTTGATTGACGCTCACATTGGGCCGTGCTAGTGGATTGAGGCTCACATTGGGCCTTGCTAGTTTATTGAGGCTCAATTGGGCCTTGCTAGTTGATTGACGCTCACATTTAGCTCCCGGACAAGGACAGAGCCCACTCCTCTGCTAGTGACATTCAAAAGGACTTGGACAGAGTCTTGACCCACTCCACTGTACTCATCAACCAGAGTTTACTCCTTAATGTTTAACACGCTCCTGGAATACATTGCGTGCAAAAACAAATATGCTGTGTGAATTGAAAAGTTGATATATGTATGTAATAAATATTAATATTATTAAGAAATGATGTAGATGAAAATATTTGATTAAAAATATCAGTCATTATGTTCAATGGCTTTTTTTGTTAAAATTAATTTATTATTTAATTAAATGATAATAGAAACAAAACACACATGAACTGACCGAATAAAACCAAACCTCGAAAAATATCACACAATGCTGCACTTATATATATATATATATATATATATATATATATATATATATATATATATAATGTTTTTTACTTTTAAAAATAAAGTTTATTTATATAAAAAATAATATTTAGTAATTATAATAATATCTTTAAAAACAACAACTATTTTAAAAACACTAAAATCAAAATTAAAAGAAAATATTATTAATTTAAATATCAATTAAACACATATTACAAAATAGAAATAATTTAAAGAAAAGAAAAATTTATATATAGATAAATAGATAGATAGATAAATAGATTAGGCATCTAGCCAAGCTAGCCCGAATGACCTATTTGAAATGAATCCTCACATGTGGGCCTTCATTTGTTTTAAAAAATCCTGCCAGAAAAAATTACAAAACTCAATTTTAAAATAACTCAATATTGAAGGACAAAACATAACAAATATTAATGTAAAAAAAAATCTAAAAAAAACTCTACCAAAATAAGGTTGACCCATTAAATTAGTTGTTTAAGTGATGAGACTAGTATAAAAAACTAGAAATAAATTGAAAAAACTCACAAATCCCAATATCAAAAACTCCAATCTCAAAGAATAATAAGAAGAAAACCTAACAATTTTAAAATAATCACATAATTAATTAAAAAAATAACCAAGTTAACCTTGGTGAATTTCAAGATCAATTAAAATCAATCTTTATATTAAACCTCATAACTCGTTAAATGTTAAACTAGAGATCAATCAAGAATCTCAGTTTCGAACAAATGAGAGATCAAATTGGATTGAGAAACAAAACTTAAAGAGGATGGAAATATAAAAAAAATAATTTTAAAGAATTATATCAAATAAAACAAATAGTAATCAAAATAATATAAATCAAATTTGAAATAGAAAAAAGCTACAGGGGGAGAAGTTGAAAAATAATTTTGATTTCATTAAGTATTACAAATAAAACAAATAATATTAAAAAAACAAAGACAAAATCTAAAGGATCAACAAATTAAAGAGCTACTTTGAAATTTTAAAATGGTAGGGAAATGATTGACATTGACAATATGGAAGATAGAGAAAAGAATAGTGAAAAAAAATATGCAAGGAAGAGACACTGAGATGATCCTTATATTGTCATGAAAGGTGGTGTTTGCAAGAGCCGTTTAGGAGGCATAGGGATTTCCAATAAGCAAACTCGTGCATTGCTCATATCAACCTTTTTTTATGATATTTATATATACTAAACTACAATATCACACTTAAACTAATATGATAATAAGAAAACTAGATGAAAATACAAAAAAAAAAAAAACCCATTAGAAGTAAGCTAAATAAAATTGGGCTTCGAAGGGCATAAACTAATATGATAATAAGAAACTAGATGAAAATACAAAAAAAAAAAGCCTTTAGAAGTAAGCTAAATAAAATTAAGATTTGAAGGGCATTTAAATTCCATCAAGTTCATTTATTTCTGCATTTCCAAACTAGTGGGCATCAAACAATTCTTCTTACTTATAATACACATTATGTTTTCAATTCAGGAACATGTCGCAAGAACTATAAATCTTGGTTGATTGAATTAGCAACCTTATTGCTAAAGAAAATTGTAAGATCAAGATACTAAAAGACCTTGATTCTAAAAAATTCCCTATAATAGAAGAATGACTTTGAACAATAAAAGTTGTAGATATTTATGACCTTGTCAAGGCAATTGCATTTTGCCTAATTTTATAGTACATAAAAAGTTCAAGGTTCTTGAATTTATCAAGCATAGTAGCATATTGTGTCCTATAGCACACCTATAAGTATATTATAACAAAATGATCAAGGTAGCTCAAGTCTTTCATGAGAGCTTAAATAGTGCAATGTTGAGTTTGTACATGCTTTGAAATAATACCAAGATCTAGAGGTTAAGGGATTTGGTATATGATTTTACAAACCACTACAAATTTACCGTGAACGTGGCAATAAACCATTTTGCAAAACATGGAAAAAGAACCTAAAAATCTATATAGAGCATACATAAAGGTGATATCAAACTATTTTTAAACATATTCAATGCTCCATAATTTGAATATTTGATGAGCAATTTGACATAACATTTTATAGTTAATGTTATTATAAATAAGGGAATTGTTTAAGCATGAAGGAAAAAAACAATCTTAGAAGCTTTTAAGTAACAACAAAGGAAATTAGGGTTTCTTTGCAAGGAAAAGGACAATAAAGCAAACCAACAAAAATTAGGGTTTAATGTCAAGGTTTATCAAATAATTAATAAGGTCCAACTAGCAAGACAATACCAATAGTAAAAATTTTCAACCATTCACTTTGAAAACAACCAATGCCACATTTATCACCAAT
Organism: Salix purpurea; assembly: GCA_027405865.1. NCBI lineage: Eukaryota > Viridiplantae > Streptophyta > Magnoliopsida > Malpighiales > Salicaceae > Salix > Salix purpurea. The sequence continues at coordinate 2,678,699 of JAOWLH010000019.1, forward strand.
TTAAATTCACCTTAATAATTCCCAACTTATGAACTAAACAATTGTTTAAGAAATTAGTATTTCTTTAATCAATCAACATCGAACCTCTTAGTTAGCTCTAAAAACTAGCCTTATATAAACAATTGAAAAGGTTAAGAAGTATTACCACCTTTTATGTCATCTTTGAAGGAAATGTTCAAAAGGCTCATTAGCATTGGACAAATTTCTCGTATCCTTAAAAAACCATTTCAACAACCTTAACCTCACTAATACAAACCTAATAAGAAATATGATTACCATATTGGTGGGGCGTGACATGATGACATAGAGCATGTGATCTACATAGTAGTAGGTCTTGAGTTTGAGTTAGGGTGTGCATCTTTTGTAAGAGTCTGGGACAATCGGGGTTTTACTCACTCACCTGGGTCCACAAAGTGTGCTTTTCGGGGGGTGGGGTTCCCTCGCATCCAAAAAACTTATTAAATGTAACATTGATAATTGATGTAACCATATTATTTGATAGTTTTACCTAAATTTATTTATATATTCACCTATGTTTTATATATAAAATGTTTTGATATTGTTTGTTTTATGTTTTGTAGGTATTTTTGGATGAAAGATTCAAAAGGGAGTAAATTAGAGGAAATTGACAAATTTGGTATTTAATGGATGTTTTATGTAGAACTTGAGCTATAGAGGTCGAAATAAAGTGATTCTAGTGACATTAGAAATCTAACATCCATACCTTTTTGGAAATCTATGGCAAGAAAAATAAGAAAGAAAGAGTGTAGACATTGCAGCCTTCAAAGTCAAATCTTGTATTCATCTAGTGTTGATCTTCGACCATTACTACTTGAATATCTTGAGGTATAGAAGTCAATTTGATGCAAACTCAATTTTGTTGAATTCTTAACTCAAAGACCTATAAGCACACCATATTTAATCTATAAATATAACTCAAATGAGAGAGATAAGTTTTTCTAAAATGACCCATGAATTCTACCAGTACATAGGTTTTGTGAAGAAACAAGTCTCAATTACATCCCAAAGCATTCAAATCCATATTTAAGTCCTTATTTTGGTAATTTAGCTCCTCTAAGTCAAAGATTGGAGATTTCATGCAAGGTTATCTTTTTTTTTTTTTTAGAAAAGTAGTTATTAAAGTATTTAAATATAAAATTGTTTATTTAAGGAAGGACTATTTTGTAAAGTAAGGACTAGGATTTCCTAGGCTATAAAGAGAAAAAGAGAAAAGGAAAGAAGAAGAGAAGGGGGCAATCATAATAGAGAAACATAAATACATTTTTTTTCTATAAACCTGAATTCAAGCATTCTTTCATCTTTTATAGTAGTTGTTCCATAGTTGCTATCATACTCTTTTTTTTTCTCTTCAAAATATTGAACATTTTTTTCTTTTTTTATCTTTGACAATTTTGCCTATCTTTTCATCAAGCATCACTTTTTTTCTCTTTTCACATAATTTCCAACCATAATCCCATGACATATTAACAAGCATATGCTATATTAATCCTTATCCAAAGGAAAAGGAAAACATATAAAAAGTTAAGGCTTACACATCAAAGTTGTAAAATCCATTCCGGGCGCCGTTCCGGTTTTTTGATTGGAACGGAACGTTCCGGTTTCGGTGCATTCCGGTGTGCCGTTCCGGTTTTGTACTGTTCATATTTAATTAATTATATATATGAAAAAAAATAAAATATTAATTTAACAAGTATAATTTAAATTCAAGATAAATGAATTTTTCTCTTTGACGAATAGCTAGGGAGATGCCAAAATCACCAGTTGCTTTCTTATACTCCTCAATTTGGGCACTAATGTTATCTTGAATATCACAATCAGGAACCAATCTAATAATTGTGCTAAGCAAACCTCGAGTTACCTCCTTTTGTTTTGAAAAAGAAGGCCTAAAAAATATTCCAGGTTTAAAAAAACATCCTGCTGCATGTAATGGACTATGAAGTTGCTTATCCCATCTAGCATCAATTAGCCGAATATATGGTCCATATTGAGACATTCTATTTTTCAACCTTGTTTTGATGGCTTCTTTTGCTTTATCCAATGCCTCATATAAATATCTCATTGATGGTTTTTCTTCACTGTTTGCTAACCTTAGAACTCGTACTAAAGGCTCGCTGACATTGACTATATGTGCACATCTCGGCCAAAAGTCTTTATCTTCTAAAACTATAGCAGCAATTTCCTTTCCAACCCGACTTTTGCCATGACTTGATTCAACCCATTTTGTGCAAGTAAACATTTGTCGAAGCTCATTCTTAAACTTCAGTAAATATTGGAGGCTTAAGAAATGGGTAGCAAACCTTGTTATGCCAGGACGACATAAATCATTTCCATTTGTGAATTCTTTTCTCATCAATGCTAAAACCCATGCATGATTATATATAAACTTGGTTATATTTCTTGCATTTTTAATGGTTGCATCAATCATTGGAAAATATCTTAGATCACAAATATTTTCTAGCATTAAATCAATGCAATGGGCAGCACAAGGAGACCAAAAAAAGGTGTCATACCTTTGCTGCAAAGCTTTCCCAGCAGCCTTAAATGAAGCCTCATTATCACTAATAAATTGGACAATATTTTCTGGTCCAACTTCATCAAACATCTTCAGCAATATCTCTTTATCTTTTCAAAGTCCTGAAGTGTCAACAGACTTCAAGAATATGGTGCCTCTCGGAGAATAAGCAAGGAAATTGACAATTGGTGCATTCCTCCTATTTGACCACCCGTCAGCCATAATTGAACATCCATAAAGTCTCCAATCAGCCTTGATACTTAAAATGTATTCATGGACATCATGAACTGCGTCTCTCAAAAGTGATCCTCTTAAATCATGATATGATGGTCCTTTAAAACCAGGTTCCATTGATGTTACGGCATCTAGCATTGGCTGATAATAATATGACCTCGCACTGTTAAACGGTATATTATCATCAAACCACCATGTTGCTTTGGCTTTTCTTGCATTGTGTTCCATCTCTTTAGAAGCGATTGCACTTCTAATACTAGGTTGCGAACCTGAGATAGTTCGTGGAGCAAATAAAGACATCCTTCTTCTAGCTGTACTTGTTCCTTGCACTGTCAATCTTCTATTTGTTTGTGAACGTGAATCACCAGAATGAGGATTTACAGCATCACCCTCTCCAACTTCTTCATCATTGAAAACTGATTGATAAGTTCCAATATCAGTTCTAACTCTTTTTCTCTTCTATTTCTCCGTTGTCATGTCATCTAGCAGATGTTTCATTTGTCATTTAACATCTGGAGGGACCTTTTTACAAGGTTCAACCTGACCTTTAATACCAGCAAGGTGATACTTCAAACGAGTAACACCACCACCATTGATCCGTTTGTTACAATGAATGCATATACTTGCATTCTTTGAACCAACAACCACCTGTCCATGAGCCCATGCTGGATCATCTGATCTTGCTGGAGCTGAAGAAATGGAAGTCCCACCACTACATTCGTTTTCAGCCATGTAATTTAATCTGTTGTAATTAATAGAAATTAATTACACAGGTTAGAAATTAATAGAAATTTTGGTTCAAGATAACATGTTGTCATATCCTCAAGGAAGAAAATTCATAATCAACGACAATCCAAGTACTATCATACATATAAATGCCCAGTTTTATAACATGTTATCCAAACAATCATACACATATATAATTACACATGCATCCATAACTTTACTATTATATTTTCATGGTACAAAGGAGGTGATTCACCCTCACAGCATCCTTGCATCCACCAAAGCAAGTGGCAGTAATGCCAGAGTTTTAGGTGGCAAGATTCTAAAAAGCTATTGACAAGGAACAAGGTGAAATGAAATCTTATAGCTATATTTTAAATATTTCACCATCTTGCCATTTATGAAGACATCCAGCATATAACTATATGAGTTACAAAATATACAATATAGTTATTGAATGGTTTGGCTAACAAAAAGAAAGCAGAATCAAATGACAATATGAAAAACATTAGGGTAAAATTTTAGTTGTCAAACAAGATGCAATGACAGCATGATATTCAAACAACACTCAATCAAAGATGTGCGCTTTAAAATAACATCAAAAGTCCACATTCAGCATATCAAAAAACATCATACATGTATTCCAAAGTTCTAAAAAATCATGTTATCAGACCAATGTCTATAATTTATTTCTTCATAGAATCCACGAATCAAGCACAAAATACAATGTTGCTTATTTACACTCCAATAACCCCAAACAATAGAATCAGTTCAAGATAGAAATTAATAGAAATCTGTTGTAAGAACTAAAAACAAACCCAATAATTTTACACCCACAGAAATTGATCAAACAAAGCTAATAACTATCAATCAAACACAAACCCAGTTTCAACAATATCATTTATGCCCAGTTTCATGATTCATCGGTTTCAATATCATAATAAATTCAAGGATTTAGGGACTGGAATGTGTACCTTTCACTTGAAGTTGCTGCCGTGAGATGATTTGGGGAAGAAGTGAACAACCGTTGAATTGAAATTTGGGGAAGAAATGAAGATTTGGTGCTACTGTGTGGATGAAGAAGAACATGTTCGATGTGGAAGAAATTGAGAGTTTTTCAGGTGAGAGTTATAGATTAGGTGAGGGAACAGATTAGGGTTCAAAAACTTGAGATTTCAGTTGAGATTTAGGTTGATTTTTGAGGGATTACAGATGATTTGTGCGGTTGAAGAAATGAAATTGATTTGGGAATTATGGCCGGGTTGTTTCTTCAATTATTTGTAAGGGACATGAAATGACGTCGTTTTGATGAACCCGGAACGGTAGGCCCGGTACCGAACCGAGGCGTTCCGGCTGGAATTCGGTTGGAATTCGTGGAACAACCCGGAATTAAAACCGACACAAAAACGTCGCCGTTTTGTGCCGGTTTTACGCGTGGAACGGCACGATCTGGCCGTTCCGGCCGGAACGGAACGGCTTTCATAACTCTGTTACACATGGATAAAGCAAAAAAAAAAGATAAACAAGCTTAGAGGTGACTTAAAGGATAATATACTTAAGGTTGGTTTTTTGGTTCAAGTGGTTAAAATTTCTAATGCCTTTATCATCTTTATGTACAATAATTGTCCGATTTTTAAAGGCAAACACATTCACCTCTTTAAGAATGATTATATAACATTTGATGAGAGTTAAATTGTTAACATAAATCACTTGCAAAACCAAGTTTGTATAAGTATTATTTAAATTGACATTGAGAATGAATGGATATAAGCCACCTTGATAACAATTAGCAATTTGTTTAATATTTTATCCTATAACAATCAGACAACAATCGACCTACAAGAGCCCCTTACACACACGGGAAAGACTAGGAGAGAGTTGGAATGGAAAGCTTACAAGGCTTACACCAAGAAATTCTATGGCAATGGTTCTAGACCCAGAGACTCAGTCCCCAAAAAGCATGAAATCAAAAAAACAAAGACTTTAGGACTCCTGATCCTCCACCCCACGAGGAGATTACCTCAAGACACCTTTCAAAATAAAAGTTGTGAAAAACCCTAATGAGTATATGTGGGGACACAATATTGATAATTATGATGAATTTCATCACAAAGTAGAGACCATATTGATCTTAGTTATGTTACAAATTAAGGACAAAAAAGGAATAACGTGTTTTGGTGATCTTGTCATCCAAAACCTAAAAGAGAAAGAGACTGAAGGTTATGTCATTTATCTTGAGTTGACTTTGAATGGTTCTCAAAGTATGATCTTGTCATGGTTAACCATCAACACATTGCAGAAGACACCATCCATTAAACATCTAGTTAAACGGGTCTTTAAGGGGTGTGGCGTGATGAAAAAGGACTTGAGATTTGCATATCAAATCTTGAGTTAAAAAAAATAAAAAAAAATAAAATCTAGTTAAACAGAGTGACAAGGATAAATAACTTAATAATTGGAAGGAATACGAAATTCAAAATGATATTCAAGTCTAAGTAACTTTTTTGTTATCCAAATATTTCATTAATCATAACTTAAGATAGTAGGAAAAAATCTATTTTTATGTTCTTAGTTTATTAATGAATTTCACTTAATTGTCATCATTTCAATTGCTCATGATATGAATTAGAGTTAACATGGTGGATAAGTTGATAGGCCTTACCAAGATAACATTATAACAAGAAATCTTGGATTTATATATATAAAAAAACTCCCTCCTAAATATAAGTTTTGCATTTCTTTAACAAAAAACTAAATAACATTTTGATTTCATAAAATAACTTAATGTTTATTTAGAAAGCAATATTTGACATCTCATTCTACCATCTTAGGGAATAGGATGGAAAATCTATTAAAAATATATATTTATGGTGGAAATTACTATCCATAAGATATTACTTAAATAAAAAAGGTAACTTATCATTTGTCGACCACTATATAAAAAATAAAAAAAAACATAACTAAATGTGAGAAAATCTTTATTTTTCTAAGCATATTTCCTTGCAAATCATATAATTTTGCTTTGGGATTATGAATAATAATGCAAAAATATCCAAAAGTTATAAGCTTGAGATAAAAAAAAAAGTTATCTATTGGTCCTAACAAACTACGTTAGACAAGTTCAATACTTATTAATTTAAGAAGTTTATGTTTGAAATAAGAAAATATATTCTTTCATTCTCAATAAAAACAAAAATACATATATCCCTTATTGTCCCAATTTGCAGCAAATCCTAACTAGGATCACCACTTTGATAGAGAAAAATGAATTTCAAATGTTTGACAAAGCTCTAAGTCATTTTCCAAAGCAATAATAGTTCACTTGTAGTATAGCTATAAAATCCACATTGGTAATACAAAGCAAAATTTTAAGGGCATATAAGTAAAATAAAATGCAAACAAAAAATTACAAAAGAGCTAGAGAAAAGTCCATTAACTTATGTTAAAGGGTAAGACCTTATTTTTGATATAATGCTAATGAAATTTGATCATTAAAAAGTGTTTAAATAAAAAAAATACAATGTAATGAAAAATATGTTAAAAACATCTTAAAAACATTCAAACGTGATCCTAAGTTTTTTTTACCCTTTTAACACATTTGTCTCTACCCAACATCATAATGACTTATAAAAAAAATATATATAATATCTTTTTTAGAGGAGAAAAGTCTTGTTTAAGGAGTTACCATATAATATTATAATCACTAGAAAACTTAATTGGTCAATATAAATTCTATGATATAAGATTGATTATGCTACAAATAATATACTACAATGTAGAAAAAAATAAGGTTTACGCTTGATATGAAAGCTTTTAAAAACAAGAGAAAAGTGTAGAAAGTTGTGCTATGGTTGAAATGATCCTAGAAAAGGTTTTAACATATAGTCTGTAAGGAGAAAAGGTTGAAATGATCTTGTCTTAATAGCCATTCTCTTCATTTACCCTCATGTATTAAATAAGCCCCTAATACCCTAAATTTAGACTATTATAATAGCCCTTGTTAGGCCAACATGTATACACATCAACCTCCTAACATCATTCAATAATTTAATGAGCTTCATTAATATAATACACTTTTTTTCAAGATACTTTATCAACAAAATTAAAGAATTTCAAGAAAAATTATCATCATACAAATGTTGTCACGGTAACCCTATTTTAACACAACAATAACAACATGCAAATAAACTTCATGCACTAGTGTATTATGAATTACTTTCCATAATATCAATCACACATCTTTCCCTAGATGTTTAAATTTGAAAGCTTCCCATACAGCCCTTTTATTTCTATAATAAAGTTGTCACGGTAACCCTATTTTAGGTATTTTTGACTATTAAAGAGTTCCTAAACTCCTCCTAATCAGAGCTTTTACTCTAGCTCTCATTTTTCCTATTTTAGGGTGGAATAAATAACCCTTAATGGACCATTATTAGGGTTGTAAGTGAGCTTTTAAGCTTCAAAATTTAGATCCCATAATCAATTATATTTTAAGTGTCGCGGTTGTCTTAATAACCCTTCTCTTCATTTACCTTCATGTATTAAATCAACATGTAATACCCTAAATTTAGGCTATTATAATAGCCCTTGTAAGGCTAACTTCTATACACATCAAACTCCTAACATTTTTTCAATAATTTTATAAACTTCATTAATATAATACAATTTTTTTTCAAGAAACTTTCAACAAAATTAAAGAATTTCAAGAACTTTTATCATCATACAAATGTTGTCACGGTAACCCTATTTTAACACATCAATAACAACATGCAAATAAAGTTCATGCACTAGTGTATTATAAATTACTTTCCACACATATCAATCATACATCTTTCCCTATATGTTTAAATTTAAAGGCTTCCCAAATAGCCTTTTTATTTCTGTAATAGGGTTGTCACAATAACTCTATTTTAGGTGTTTTTTTTTTTTTCTATTAACGAGTTCGTAAACTCCTCCCAATCAAAGCCATTACTCTAGCTCTCATTTTTTTCCAATTTTAGGGTGGAATAAATAACTCTTAATGGACCATTATTAGGGTTGTAAGTGAGCTTTTGAGCTTCAAAATTTAGATCCCATAATCAATTGTCTTGTAATTGTTGGGGTTGTCTTGATAGCCCTTCTCTTCATTTACCCTATGTATTAAATAAGCCCCTGGTACCATAAATTTAGGATATTATAATAGCCCTGGTTAGGTCAACATGTATACAAATCAACCTCCTAACATCATTTAATAATTTCATGAACTTTTTTAATATAATACAATTTTTTTCAAGAAACTTTATCAACAAAATTAAAAAATTTCAAGAAACTATAATCATATATAATTCAAGAATCCCACCATTTTGCCAAATTCTTCCACCCCTAAAAAACAAGAGTTTTTCTCTTAAGATTAAGTCTTACCTTTTTTAAGTATGATAATCATTACACAAATTGATAAACACATTCAAAGTAAAGAGTTTTTCATAAAATCATAATTCTCAGCACAATAAAGAAAGATCGACACTTGTGTCCTTCAAGAAGTAAAATAGTGCAAAGTTTCTCCCAAGAACAGTAAAACATAAATTGTACTCTAAGAACATGACTACTATTGTATAAGGCTTGAATGATATAGTTTTGTAAAAATTGAAATATTAAATTACCCCCGACATGATTGGGAAAAAAAAAGAGTTGGGAAATTACAATCAGGGATTTCATTTGGTGAATCAATCAATCAAACAATTGATCACAAACCCTAACAAGCCTAGCAAGAGCTTCACTCACGTGCTTTCAAATTTCCCCTGATTTTTTTTTTATTTATGAAAATATAGATATTATATTAAGCCGGAGTGTAATTTCTCACAACTAATGCACCACTGTACCATCCATGTCAACATAATGAATATAACAGTGCATTCACACCAGGTACTTTCTGGTCACACGCTTGAGGGAAGGTAGATAGCACATCAGAAATTAATTAGTTAGTTATCAGGCAAATCCATTGAAGCTTGCTCCCCACCCCAAACAGAAATAATTGCCAACTGCCAACCAAACTTGGAGAGTTAAACACGTATGCCATGGTACACGTGCCGCCCAAGAGAGCATTCGGGCCACACAGAGAAGGTTGATGCATTTAATGCATTGAAGGGCTGTCAAGGCAGGCAGGTAGGTTGGTGGCAGCTAAAAAGAGCTACCACTTAAATATAATATTCCAGCTACTTTAAAAATAATATTTATATATATATATATATATAAAAGAAGCACGAGTTTCTAAATGAGAGAACATGGCAGCCGTTCATTTATCCAATGAGCTTACAGCTTTCATTTATCCAAGAGATTGAAAAAAAAATATTATATATATAATACATACACCTTAAAAATAAAGTATATCTGGGACTCACAGGTATGATTCTACACATACAAGGCGACACGTGGCTAGGATACTAATGCCACTCCAGCCACAACGCACACTCAATCTTTTCAAGCATTCTCATCAGCAGCAGCTGGCATCTGACCCATCACGCCAAAATTGTTGGCAAATTTGGGCCTCCACTCAGTCCTTCCCCTCACAATCTCAGCACCATCCTCAAGTCGCAGCAAATGTTGACACTCAACTTCGCCGGGATCGCCCAAGTTTCCAAAGCCGGTGCCAGCCAGAGCCGTCAAGGACTGCAGCACGCTGTCCCTGCCGCACTCCCTCCTATACTCCAGAGTAATGGCGGCAAGCTCATGGCTCTCCAGGATCGGTGGAGGAGCGCTCTGCAACAAACCACCATCATGGAGTTAGGTGAGCTAACAAAAGATGCAGGGCGAAAAACCTTGGATACTAGAGAAGCGGACTGAATCAGTTTCATAACACATTTGACTTTGCTCCTCTCCGACTTGACCTGGATTGTGATCAAAGTTCTACGAGAAAATAAATCACAGCTGCCAGACAGCACAAGTTTTTTCTTTTCGAGCAAGGACAGAATACGACATTGAAAATTAGCACCACCATGTGTATTGAGTGGGTCTCCTTTCGTTGGCATATATAAAGCCAAGATAGGCATCAAAGTTTACAGGTTATAAGGCATGCATTATAAAACCAAGACAATCATTAAACTCGGACTAAATTAATGTAATACAGTGTGCCTGCCAGTTGGAGTTGCTGGGCCAATCACAGAAGATTATCTGCAGGTTGGTTTGCTGCAAGCAAACTTCATTCTATTTTTAATATTTGATTTAGCACCGTCAGCAAGTTCTATATTGAGTTGTCATATCTATACGCAAGAGCATGTTCATGAGATCAAAGCAAGCAAACTGTCAAGCAAACACTGGAGGTCAGCAAAAATGTCATCATAAAACTTTATTTGTTGAATTAAACCAAAAGGGCAGAGTTTTGACTGATTCCCAAGCAGAATTTCCCTTCCTGGCAGGATCTCTCACTTTCTGTCAGACCATTTTAATGAATTGTTATGCGATTGCACATTGACAAAACTAAACTAGAATATAAAATAAAAAGTGCGGGTGAGATGAAAAAAGGCAATGATTAAAGTTAAAACTGGAATATTTTTGGTTGGAGAATATACCTCAAGGACCCAGCCTATGTACTTCACATTGTTAACATGCTGGTTGACATCTAAATCATTCCATCTAGGCTGTGAAACAGAGAAGACGCATAACAATGATCACAACATGCATGTGGATTATTATAGGGAGATAAAACCTTCAGTGAAACTAGCTACACAAGTTTTGGCAGATCTACTTACAGTTAGACCTTTGCGTATATAGTCCGCTGTCTTGTCATCAATTTTTGGCAGTTTGGTGCTGTCCTCATTCACAACAGGATCAGAATTCAGAAAATAAGGTTCTATTTCCCCTCGAACATCTTCAGGAATTTTAGACAACCTCCTTGTCACTTTATTCATCATCACCCACACACTGAAATTTTTTTTTTTAAAAAAAAAAACACAAGTTTAAAATCGATCAGTCAGCAGAATGAGGAAGCAATTGAAAAGCTCAAGAAAAGAATGGATCTCTTCCAAACAGTTTTCTACCTGGAGGCTCTTGTGAGAGTTTTACCATTAGCATCACGCACAAGCCAATCACGGCGCATACCATTTTTTCCTGATGCACTCACCCAAGTATCCACATGGACAACTTCACCCCTGAAAGACATAATAAGTAAGCCCTCTATTAGGTATTCACATCAACCCAACAAGATGTGTCAGCTAATCATCTAGTAGAAAATAAGCCTAAGACTTTTCATATGGCATATGGAAAAAACTACACATTACAAGTAATGCTACCAACAATATAGTTTACACTGTAAAAAAAACAACACAATTCTTGCATTAGATAGAAATAGTGCAGATTGGATTATGTCTCACCATGTAGGATAACGATCTACTAGAATCTGCATTCGAGTTACCACCCATATCAGGTCCCGTTTGGACATCTCTGGGGTTGAACCAAATCCATCTCCAAGAAGCCCAGCAGTCTTAACATGATTAAGTGCTGTTTCCTGCAGCCAATGAAAGAAAAAAAATAAAAAAAAAACTATTCAAACTAGTGGAGAAAACATAAACACCACCCAAAATAACTTCAAAATTGTTTTATCTCCAAGAATAAGAGAATTTGAATATGTAACCATACTTGTAAATGGTTCATCAACGTCTCTATAGACGCTGTACGATCTGCACCAATTTCATATGACCTAATTGAGAAATTCTGGCTGAAGACAAGACCATCTTGGACAATTCTTCCAATACCGAAGGGGTCCATAAGCATGTCAGCTCGCTTTGGTTTCCAATCAAGCATCATCCACTGCTTCTCTGCTGCCAAAAACATGGTTGTAATTGCAGCAAGAAGCATGCTCCAATCAGGTAATTGATTGATAAATGTACGGGGTGCCGGTGATGAGACAACATCCTCCTTCTTTGCAGTTTCCACTGATGTTGTCGAGCCAAATGGAGAACCATTTATCTTCGGAGGGGCTTGGGCATTTGCCTTTACCTTCAAAGCCCCAGAGGAAGCAGATTTCGATTTGATTCCTCCCAAACTTGCAGAACCACTACCAACCTTGGAGGACTTGGCATCTCCAGGTGGTGAAGGAACTGGGAAAAATGATGAGGTAGCTGCTGTGGCAACCATGACGTGATTGCAGAACCAACTAATCACCTAGAGCCTGCAGACTCGATTGAATCCAAAATTTTTTTACAAAAAGTACAAGCAATCTTCTTAGAGAACACCTTCCTGCAACAATCATATAAAACACGTTGTCGAATGTAAAAATGAAAATTACAAGGTACAGATGATAGTTCATATAAGCAAAAGGAGAAAAAAAGAACAGCAAGTCCCACATTAATGAATAAGCAAGCATGATAAATTTGTGTCTCTATTTCAGTAAATGGGGCTTCCCGGCCTTCAATTTTTCTTTATTTCTTTCTAAAATTTTAAAAGTCCGTGTATTAGAGTTAGAAGAGAAAAGACCAAACAGAGCCTTAAAAGTCTAGACGATTTATCTTCATCCCAAGAATGAATTTACCAGATTCCAAGACGGAAAATAATTTTCCGGTCACAAAGAGAAAAGAAGCAAAAACGTTAGTAGAATCCAGAAGAAAATTTAAAAGCAAAAAAACTGGTTTTAAACGTATTTACATCTAACGTAACAATGATGGAAAGAAACAAAAATACAGCAGATCTGACGACATTAATAACAACAAGAAGTCGTTTTTACATTCTACAGAAAGAAAAAGAAAAGAAAAAAAAAGTGCGAAACAGAGATAGAGACAGGCGTTTGGTTGCTGAGAAAATGCAATGAATTGTTCAAATTCTAAAATCAGATCTCTCCGTTACATTTCAAAAATCCCATTATCCTCTCATTGCACGAGCTACTCAAAAATCAAAAAAAAAAAAAAAAAAAAAAAAAAACATACCAGTTACCAGATCAAACAGCAAAATAAGGGATAATGAAGGAAAATCTCCAAGCCCGTACGTACCTCTGAGGATATGGAGAGCGAGAGAAAGGCAGAGCAGCTCAACAAACACAAGAAGTTTTGTAAGGAGAGAAATGAAGAGAAGGTCTATAGCGCCATTTAGGATCCAAAACCCCCTTGATTCTCTCTCTTTCCCGTATATTCTAGAGCTCGCGATGACCTCAACTAGGTTTCTTTTCAGCCTTCGTTATGGTTTCCGCAAAGCCAAAACGTAAAATTAACGGGAAAAAAAAAACCGAAATAAGTAAATATTGGAGAGAGAGAGGATTTAGGGCTATCGACTTAGTGGGTGGTAGGGAATGGAGTGCCGGCTATATAGCTGTCCACCTGGCCCCCTGCCGGCCCTCCTTCTAAATTCCCATTTCCCCATCGCTTCTTCTATCTTATTTACGTTTTTGCCACCATATGCTTATCCTTCTATCATTTACTATATTTTAAGCAATTAATTACGCATTAGAGTTTAATCAAATTTTTCACTTTTGTATTTATTCTTTTAAAAAAATTATTTAAAATAAATTTATAAGATTTTACATCTTTATCTTAAAATAAAAAAACTAACAAAAAAAAAAAATTATTTATAAATACATTGAAATAACAAAACCACCACTAAAACAATTCTTCCTCTCAAATTGAAAAATAAAATCTTAGCCATCAGACTTCATTGTACTCATCACCAACACCTTAACTTCCACCAACAATTTCTGTAGCATTTATCACTTTCTCTTACACATCTCTTTCATAATATTAAGGAGTGTTTGGAAGCCAGGTTCAACCGTTTTTTTTATATATAATTTTGAAAAAAAATTGCTTTAAAGTTTTTTTTCTACTTTTTAGATTGTTTTGATGCATTACAAGTAAAAAAAAAAAAAAAAAAAACTAGGTCATTATCGAGTTTGAAAGTTGGTGAGCAAGCTCATGTTATATTTTTTAAAGAAAAAGGAGCGTACCTTACTATAACTAGTCCATCATCAATATAATTAAAAAAAAATGATAATAAATTCTCTAGGTTGTCTTTCTATAACTTTGGGAGGCTATTTTTCTTTAATGTTTAGTTTTTTTTTTTTATCTTATTGTGTTGCTCCGTTGTCTTCTTTTATTGTTAGCTTATGTTTTTGTTTGCAAGTATCTCTCATTTAGTCTCTCTCTTTTTTTTTATCTGAATATCTTCTATTTATACTATTTAAATCATCTACAAAACAAGAAAAACTAAATTGAAAAAATAATATTATAATAATTTTCTTTTTTATTATGGATTTCCAAATCCTCTACAAAAAAAAAACTAAACTGAAAGAATAATATTAGGCAATATTGGTTCCTTATTTATTATCAATTCCTAAATAATTAAACTTTTTATTTTTAATGGGGTCTCCTTTCTATAGTTTTTTTCAATTTTATTTCTAGTAGCTTTATGGATACGATAATGATTTAATTATATATTTTGATAATAACATAAACATTGGATATATTAAAACATTGTTTTGATATGATTTTGATAAATGCATATCACATTATTAATACAAATAAATAAGGATATGTTAATATGCCACCCACACACATATAGATACATACATCAGACATCCCCATATAATGATATAGATATATTTACAACATTCAAGAAATCATCACACAAGCAAAGAACTAAATCGTGAATGCCAAGAATAAAAAGACTTATAAAAAATTATACCATTGACTTGGTGATCAAGATTTTGTGATAGAATTTTGTAAAATAGCGCTAGACTTATTTGAGACACCTTATAATACTCACACAGCCTAAATAAACCTAAAAGAACTAAAAAAAACCAAGAAAATACCAAAACATAAAAATGGGACAAAACCCGGATAATAGCTAAATCAGTCTCATTATTTTAGAAATGGAAAGGTAATAGCCAAAATGGTCCAACCATTTTGAGAAACAATCAAACCATTTCTCAAGCTGGTCTACTCATTTCTTAAAAACACTAGTTTGTTTATGAAAAGTTTTTAGAAAAGCTTTAAGTTCTTAAAAATAGACTGATTAATTTTAAAAGGGTCTAATTGATTCTTAAAAAGATCTAACCAATTTTAAAATGATCTAACAAATCTGACAATAAACATAAATTGTATCTAACAACTGGGTTTTTTAAGCCTATAAATAGTCTTTTACTTGCTCAAAACAAGTGTTGAACTCCTAAGGCAAAAATCTAAGCATACGCCCTCTTAAAAAGAGCTTATGACACTTTTTTTCCACTTGTAATCATCCAAAAACAAGATTAAACGTGAATTAGCAAAATCCTCCTAAAAAACTTAATTATTATTCAAATCAACTTTACTAATAAAGTATGTTATGAAAAGTGTAATTGACATTCTAAACATATAGGAAAGTATCATAGAGAAAAGTTATGAGGTTTAATAGTTGTCTGTTAACAAGTATTGGTGAAACATTTTCCAATCTTTAGTCCATAAAAAGATCAAGGATAACAATTTGATCCTAAGCCCTAAAAAAGATTGGGTTTGATCTTATACCTGTAAAACAATCATGTAATGATTTGGTCTCACTCGTTTAGAATATTGGTTTATAGTAGTGCAAATCTTGAATGAAAGTTCAAGGAGAAATGTACATGGTTTGTTGAACCTCTATAAATCTTAGTGTACTCACTTTAATCTCTTACTCTTTATTTATTGTATTTATAATGTTGATATTTGATTTAATATTTGGAATTGCATGTTATTAGGTAAAAACATTATAATTTATAGATTTACATTGCATTCTTAATTCACCCTATTTTAAATGTTTGTGTTACCTTAATCGTAGACCAACAATTGACATTAAAGCTTAGTTCTCATTTATATAAGTGTGTTTAAACTTTGAGTAGAATGATTGATAAGGGAATATATTGCATACATATTTTTAGTCAGTTCTGCTTTATTTTAGAGAATTTCGTGTGAGTTTTATCAAATTGTCTAGAGTTTCAGGTATATTTGAGAATTATACACTTCTTTGGAAATCCAATGTATTTTCAGGTATTTAAATACTGGAATATACTAATTTGAGATCATTTGAAGAAGCAAACAATGGGTTGAGCTTAGAATTCAAACAATGGTTGGTATGCTCAAAAAAACCTAAACACTGATTGGTTCTTGAGGTATATTGGGAGCTATACAGTTGTGTTTCATATGTTCTTCACCTTTATGAAAATATAAGACACAAGCCTACAACTCTTATGCAAGGAGAAGAAACTAGTTCTTTTGTTTTGAAGCTTGAAAATTAGGTCAAAATGCAGAGTCTGAAATAGACCAGGAATCCATGTGATTCAGTCACTATCTCGGGTTTTAGACCATATCAAAAATTCTAGATGCCCAAAAATCATGATACCCAGTTCAGTGAAAAGAAAATGTATTTTCTACAATTTTTCCAGAAATAAAGGAGGTTTAATTCACACATTATTGCTCTAAAATTGGCCCGTAATATCAGGAAAAAGAAGAATCTATGTCAGAAAAGGAAATTAACTTCCTTTCCTTCGAAGGAAAAGGCTAGAATATAAATACCTTGTAAGGTAACAGCTAAAGGGAGTCTATTTAAGAGGATAAAACCCTAAACACATTACAAGAAAAAAGAGACAATATCTAGGAGGAAGAGGCAATTAAATCTGAAAGAAAGAAGCCAAACAACAACAACACTTTCAAAAGGTCCAACTCTCCAATTTTCCCATACTTTTGAGTGATGCTCATCATATCAAGTTTGTTTCTTTTTAATTTTGCTATGAAATAGTTTTTTTATCTGGGATTTTTGATGTAGCCTAGCTATGAATATGTGAAAAAATTCTTTGATTGAATTAATATAATACTTGCTGAGTGTTTATTCTATACTTAATGCATGTGTACATTTGATCATTGTTTGCATGATTTGGGATTCAATTTGAGACTGAGAAGTGATAATTGTTTCAGTCATTATTTGAACCATAAGGAATCTATAGGAAAGAGATATTTATGGAACTTGTGTAATCATGCAAGGTTTTATCATTCCTAATGTATTTTGAAGACTTTAGAATTTTCACCGAGATGCAGGAAGTTTGCTTGTTAAAATAATTTATTGATGCTCGAGAGAGATTGTAATTAAATTAGTAAAATCTGATTATCAATAATAAGAAAGAAATTTTGATATGATAAATTCAATTGAGAAATTCACATACGATTAGTTACGGTGAAATCAGAAATCCTAGAATCCGTTAAACTTAGTTTCAACACCATTTAATTATTTGCTATTTGTTTTAATTATTTTTAGTTTTGTAAACCTTCATAATTAAGCATCAAATAGATAGGGATTTAATAATTTTGATAATTTTTGCAAATTCTCATGGGATGATACTCTACTCATCACTTTATTACTTGTTACGATTTGTGCACTTGTGATTCTACCAATGATGACAACCACTTATATTAATGTTCAAAATGAATGATCATCCACCTATAGGTCATCTTTCTTTTATGGTAATTACTATGCTTATTAAAAAGCTAAGATATATATATATATATATATATATATATATATATATATATATATATATATATATATATATATATATATATATGAGTAAACCGATGGTGATACAAAAAGTTGTTGCATATGGATGTTTAAGTTATGAATACTTTATATTATACATTAAGTAGAAGTGAATTCAATAGCATAGTCAAGTTTAAGGCTCCATACCTGGTGATAAATTGAACTCTAATCCTTGACTATTGAGCCCCTTTTTCTTCTCTTTCTCCCATAGTTGTAAAATCCGTTCTGGGTACCGTTCTGTTTTTTTGTTTGGAACGGAACGTTCCGGTTTCGGTGCATTCCGACGTTCTGTTCCGGTTTTGTACTGTTCATATTTATTTAATTATATATATGAAAAAAATAAAATATTAATTTAACAAATATAATTTAAATTCAAGATAAATGAAATTTAAATTATACAATACAAACATAATCTCAAAATTAGAAACATCTTTAAAATTCCAAAATATTATGAAAGTAAAATGTTCTAAAATAAAAGAAAAATACATTAAACATCTTCTACATCATTAATATAAAAATAAGGATCTTGATCTTGCTGTGGAACATAAGGAAAGTCGTCAACAAGACATTCCAATAGCTGGTCATTTCCACCAAGCTCATTCTTCTCATTTACACATGTCTCTTCATCATCTAAATTTAAAGTAGCGAAAGGTGCTTCGATACTCTCCCAACTTATGTCATCTCCATCAAGAAGACCGGGTTCTTCACAAATCCATTCATTCAATAGATCAATGTTGTCAAGGCTAATGGGATCTAAAGCATCTCTTGTTCTGCTCATATTCCTACAAAGAATAAACACGAAAGAAATTAAAAAATTAATAGCAATTTAATAGAAAATAATTACTAATATAATAATATTGATATTTTACCTCTGTTGAATCTTTAGATTATAGCGAACAAATACTAAATCGTTTAATCTCTTGTGCTCAAGCCTATTTCGCTTTTTTGAATGGATGTATTCAAATACACTCCAATTTCTTTCGCACCCAGTTGCACTACAGCATTGACTAAGAACTCGAATTGCAAACTTTTGAAGTTCTGGAGTATCATTGTCGAATTGCTCCCACCATGAAACTAGATAAGCAAATTTGAATAAATCAAATATTATAGATAAAAAAAAAGACATTATATTGTAAAAAATAAAAGTTATTACCTGGATTTAATTTTTCTCTTTGACGAATAGCTAGGGTTATACCAAAATCACCAGTTGCTCTCTTATACTCCTCAATTTGGGCACTGATGTTATCTTGAGTATCACAATCAGGAACCAATCTCATAATTGTGGTAAGCAAACCTCGAGTTACCTCCTTTTGTTTTGAAAAAAAGGCCTAAAAAATATTCCAGGATTAAGAAAACATCCTGCTGCATGTAATGGACTATGAAGTTGTTTATCCCATCTAGCATCAATTACCCGAATATATGGTCCATATTGAGACATTCTATTTTTCAACCTTGTTTTGATGACTTCTTTTGCTTTATCCATTGCCTCATATAAATATCCCATTGATGGTTTTTCTTCACTGTCTGCTAACCTTAGAACTCGTACTAAAGGCTCGCTGACGTTGACTATATGTGCACATCTCGGCCAAAAATCTTTATCTTCTAAAACTATAGCAGCAATTTCCTTTCCAACCCGACTTTTGCCATGACTTGATTCAACCCATTTGTGCAAGTAAACATCTGTCGAAGCTCATTATTAAACTTCAGTAAACATTGGAGGCTTAAGAAATGGGTTGCAAACCTTGTTATGCCAGGACGACATAAATCATGTCCATTTGTGAATTCTTTCCTCATCAAAGCTAGAACCCATGCATGATTATATATAAACTTGGTTATATTTCTTGCATTTTTAATGGTTTCATCAATCATTGGAAAATATCTCGGATCAAAAATATTTTCTAACATTAAATCAATGCAATGGGCAGCACAAGGAGACCAAAAAAAGGTGTCATACCTTTGCTGCAAAGCTTTCCCAGCAGCCTTAAATGAAGCCTCATTATCACTAACAAACTGGACAATATTCTCTTGTCCAACTTCTTTAACAACTTCATCAAACATCTCCAGCAATATCTCTTTATCTTTTCGAAGTCCTGAAGTGTCAACAGACTTCAAGAATACGGTGCCTCCCGGAGAATAGGCAAGGAAATTCACAATTGGTGCATTCCTCCTATTTGACCACCCGTCAGCCATAATTGAACATCCATAAAGTCTCCAATCAGCCTTGATACTTAAATGTATTCATGGACATCATGAACTACATCTTTCAAAAGTGATCCTCTTAAATCATGATATGATGGGCCTTTAAACCCAGGTCCCATAGATGTTACGGCATCTAGCATTGGCTGATAATAATACGAATTAGCACTGTTAAACGGTATATTAGCATCATACCACCATGTTGCTACGGCTTTTCTTGCATTGTGTTCCATCTCTTTAGTAGCCATTGCACTTCTAATACTAGGCTGGGAACCCGGGTTAGTTCGTGGAGCAAATAAAGGAATCCTTCTTCTAGATGTACTTGTTCCTTGCACTGTCATTCTTCTACTTGTTTGTGAACATATATCACCCGAACGAGGATTTGTAGCATCACCCTCTTCTACTTCTTCATCATTGGAAACTGATTGAGAATTTCCAATATCAGTTCTAATTCTTTTTCTTCTCTCTTTCTCCATTGTCATGTCATCTACCAGTTGTTTCATTTGCCATTTAACATCTAGAGGGACCCTTTTACAAGGTTCAACTTCACCTTTAATACCAGCTAGGTGATACTTCAACCGAGTAACACCACCACCATTGATCCGTTTATTACAATAAATGCATATACTTGCATTCTTTACACCAGCAACCACTTGTCCATGAGCCCATGTTGGATCATCTGATCTTGCTGGAGCTAAAGAAATTGAAGTCCCACCACTAGATGAGTTTTCAGCCATGTAATTTAATCTGTTGTAAAAAGATAACACAAGTTAAAAATTAATAGAAATTTCGGTTCAAGATAACATGTTGTCATATCCTCAAGGAAGGAAATTCATAATCAACGACAATCCAAGAACTATCATACATAAATGTTGTAGTTATCATTAAGTTATTAAAAAGGAAGAATGAAAGAAATTTCGGACTCAATGCTTAAGATGCATGTCAAACCACAAGTATGTTTTCTTTTATTCTATTTTCTCTAATAGCCACAAACATGCTTAGAGAGATATTACATTTGATTAAGTAGACATCCTAAATTCCTAATAGCTGCATTATATACTTGCATTCTTATTCATCTATTTTCTCTAAATAGAAATGGCCAAAGAGCCAAGCCAAAAAAATCATTGCAATAGATAGAAATGGCCAAAGAGCCATGACAAGAAATATTACAGTGGTCGTAAGAGGAGAAAAATGACTTAGATGAGCCATGTTTAAGCAAATACAACTGTCAAGGAAATAAAGGGCAGTTGTGTATTGAAACCTGGGCAACCAGGAGAGAATGCTATGCAGAGAAGAAGATGGCAGATTTGTGGAAACAACCTCCTTTTCCTGACCATTTTCATTATATACATAGCGTCTAGGAAACTACTCGAGCCAGTTTCATAATTTCAGGGTGTTTTCTTTTTCTTTTTCTCTCTTTTTTTTTGGCTCCTCTTATCATCTTAAGTAGCATTTGTTTCTTAGTTTCTGGACCTGCTGCAATCTCGATATGAAACCAAGTACTCATTTGCTTAAACTAATGCATGAGCAGCACAATTTGTATCTTCTTCCCCTTGTTTAATTTGTCCATTTCTTGAATTGAGCCTTCAAATCCTTTAGAATGAGATGGTTTTTTTTTAAAAAAAACCTTCAGAACTGGAGGTAAGAATCATTAATTCTACATTATACAAAAAAACAGAGAATCAACGTGAATTTATTTTTAATTTTAGAAAAACAAAAATAATCAATTTACTATCGTCGAATGGTAAACTAAGTCTTGGTGCATGGTGTTTTTGCTTTCAACCCTAATTTTTTTATGGGTCGGCCAAGTAACAGACACTTGGTACGACCCAGGAAAGACATTGAGAAGGAGGTACAAGAATTAACAAATTATCATATCATATCCATAGAAAGTTTTAA
Organism: Salix purpurea; assembly: GCA_027405865.1. NCBI lineage: Eukaryota > Viridiplantae > Streptophyta > Magnoliopsida > Malpighiales > Salicaceae > Salix > Salix purpurea. The sequence goes on from JAOWLH010000019.1 coordinate 2,700,780, forward strand.
ACAAGACAATTGGAATCCTTAATACCATAAGCAAAGCCAGCCTTGTTAGCATTTTCTGATTCAAAATAAAAGACTGTCATATCCAGAAATCATGCTAGCAAGCTGAATATGCTCTCTCACTAATAATAAAAACAACTATCTTCATATGATATTTTTCAATGCTAAAAAAAAACAACTATCTTTCCCACAATTCATCAACAATCATTTATGCCCAGTTTAACAAGATGAATGAACATCTTCCAATTTCAAGTTTATTCAAACATTCCATACATAAATGCCCAGTTTAATCATTCATGCAAAGTTTTGGCAATTTCAATTTTTCAATAAATTAAAGGATTTGGGGCCTCGAATGTGTACCTTTCACTGGAGATTTGGGGAAGAAGAACCAATGAAGAAATTGTGCCGCCGTGTGGAAGAAATTGTGCCGCTGTGTGGAAGAAATTGTGTCGCCGTGATTTTGATTTTTGTTTTAGGTTTTCAGAATTTGAGCTGATTTAGGGATTGAGAGTTACAAATTGAGCTTTTCAAGTGAAGGATTACTGGATTATGAATCAAAAACTAGAGATATGTGAGGTTAATTTGAGATTAGGGTAAGGGAAATTGGGGGAGAAATGGAAAATTGAAAATCGGGGGGAATTGGGGCTCTAGTCTGGGTGTCGGTGTGTTTATTAAGTGCTTAAACGACGTCGTTTTGGCTGGAGCCGGAACGGAACGCCCGGTACGTAACCGGGGCGTTCCGGCCGGATTCCGGCCGGATTTGCCGGATCGGGCCGGGATTTTTAGCGGGACAAAAACGCCGCCGTTTTGTCCCGGATTTTGAAGTGGAACGGAACGGGATTCATAACTATTTTCTCCCCATAATTTTTCATTTGTTCTTTGCTAATTCCTTTGTTAATTGATATTTTCCCCACCAAATAAACTAATTCTAAGTTAAACTTTGTCAATTCTTGTTGTTTATGTCTCAAATTTAATGATGGATTTCAAAACCCTCTCCTCCCTCTATTTAGTTGTTGCAGCTAGCCACTAGAGAAGGAAATGAGGTATTTATATCCTCATCTTTTATAATTACACTTTTAACTCTATTTATTTGGAAGTTTTTATTTCTAACCTCACTCTTTCATCTTTATACTATTTGAGCTATACTCCTTTTATCTTTTAAAATTCTACCCCTCAAAAATCAAATCTAATTTGTTTTCATACACCTTATGCTCTTTATCTTTGCGTAAATATTAAAACTCTTTCTTTTATATATATCTTAACTAGAAAATTTATACTAGAAAGTTTTGATCCCTAATTTTATTAAGTTTGTACATTAATGTTTCACTTCCCCTTCTCCATTAACATTATTTTAATTATGTGAGGGTTTTTTTGGGGTTTACAAATAACCTTTAAAAAAGTCTTGATTATGATTATGAACTCAAATTGATAATAATGATAGAAAGGTTATTGTGGTGCTAATGTTTAGTGAAAAACTTAGATAATAAAATTTTTGAAAATACTTTTTAGTGTTTTGAAGAAAATTATGTTATTTTTAAAATTACTCATAGAAAAAAAAATATAAGAGTTTAACAGCACAATTTGTTTTTTATTTTTAAGAAAAAATAGAAAAGCAAAAATGAAAGTGATACCTTAGTGGATTTAACAAGCGTGTTTTTTTAACATGATAAATTTAACAACATTAAAGTTTTATTTATCAAAATTTATCTACCAAAATGCCGCATAAGCAATTGTGTTATACATATGTTAAAATTAAAACTCAAACTTATAGAGAAATAAATAAAATCTTTAATATATAATAAAATAAAAACACTCCAATTATTTATATAAACCACCATAATCAAAGAATTCAAAATTTAATTAAAATATGAAATTAACTAGGAAAATAAATAAACTAATAAAAACAACAACGTCTAGACCAATTCTAAAAGATCCAATAAAATAGTGTGATCTAACTTGGCATGTAGAATTATCTTATTAAATTTGAGCTCATCATCTTTTTGTTATTGTGATTTTCATGAAGGGTTTATATATAAGAAATCTATACTTTTTTTATGAAATTGTTTTCGAGCTGGCCATGTCTCTCTAGTATATGTTAAATGCTTACAATGCTGAATTGTAATTTGAATTTGACTTCAAGAGGGAACGTAGTTCCTTGATGGATTTGAATGTTAAATCTCTTTCCTCTTTAAATTACTTACACCATGAATATATTTAGAACAATCCAACACAATGAATGCAAGCTGGTAGGTTTCCTAGCTGGTCTGCACATTCCTTCCTTCTCATCCTCCTGCAATGTTGTCGTTGATATAATTGCTAATGAGGCCACTACAACGCAGAATAATGTCAACGTTAACCATCTAATAGGTGGTCTAGTGATAAAAGTTTAGAACTAAGTGATTTATTCTCTTTATAGTATTAGATTCGAATTATATAATTGCTAATATGATGATCACTGGAGGCTTACACGGTCCTTAACTTCGGGGCTCATGGGATTAGTCGAAGTGCACGCAAGCTAGCTAGGACACCTATGTTTATCTTAGTATCTTTTTTCAAAAAGCTAGCCCGGACACCTATGTTTATCTCGTGGGATTGCCATTGATTTGTGCAGGTAGTATCTATAAGTCAGCAATCAATTTTATGTTTGCTAGCAAAGCAAGTAGCCACGAATAATTTGATTTTGCAATGTCAGGAGAGTTGTAGAGGTTTGTTTACATCCAGCATAGGCAATGGCTCATCAACCTTCCTCCTTTAGTATGATTATTATTATTAGCTGCCAAAAGGGAGGGAAGAGAGTCAATGACCTTGCTACCCCTTAGAATTCTAAGCTACACAGGTCACCAATGGCAGGCAAGGGTCCCAGACATTATGGAAGGAGTTCTATGAAATTTCCCGGAAAGTATAAGAGAAGTACAAGCCACGTGGAATTCTATCGTTCTTCCCCTTCAGCCTCACAGAGAAGGCCAGGGTGTATGAGAGGCCACCCATCAGGAAAACTCACCGTGGACTCTGTTTGGCACCATCTTCGAGTTTCCAGGCCAACTACCTCCTTGCATCATCGTCTATTGTGGTTTAATGGCCACGTGCTCCAATATACAGGGACGGTCAGGAACATATTTTGTATCCTAACGAGATAATTTGCCGGCGTATTGTGTTGTGCTTTTTTCTACGTAGGAAATTGATTTATTTTGTATGTATTATAATTAGTTATTTTAATATTTAATTAGTAGAATTATAATTGATAGAATCGGTTAGAAATGGGTTTTTTTTCCGCCTCAAAGTGATTGAATGTTGCTGCTTTAAAATATATATATTTTAAGGTGCTAATATTAAATAAATATCAAATTATATAATTAGTTTCCAAATATTTATAAGAAAAAAATTACTTACAAATAATCATTATCATTATTTTGAATGTCTTATCTATAATAATTAGAAATTTCAACACCTAACAATATTAACGAATAAAAATTAAAATAAATAAATAAATGACAAAACAAAAATAAATATTATTAGATTTAAAAAATTATTTCAGTTGAAGGATAAATTAAAAAAAAGATAAGTAATAATAAATATTAAGTTTCAAATAATCACCAACACAAATTAAATTTTAAATATTAAATAAAAAAAACCTTAATAGCAGTGGAAAAGAAATTGGAAACAAAAACTAAGAGCATGTACATATAAACATGGACAAAAATAGGAATTATGTAAGAAATATATATATATATATATATATATATATATATATATATAAAGTAAAATAAAATCCAAGATTAAAAGTATAAGGACCAAAATAAAAAACACATATATAATAAATTTCATTTATAGGACAAAATTGAAATAAATATAAACATTGATACCGAAAAATTAAATAATTTAAAATAAAACTAGAAATTAAAAAAATGAGGACCGAAATGAAACTGAAATATATAATCAATTTGCATGGAAGGATAAAATTGAAACAAATCAAAAGTTTGATACCGAAAATATTAAGGGTTTATAATCAATTTGCATGGAATGATAAAATTGAAATAAATCAAAAAATTGATACCGAAAATATTAAGGATTTCAAACCAATTCAAAAATTAGAAGATTGGGGACGAAATGAAACTATAATTTATAATCAATTTCAATTGAAGGACCAAATTGAAACAAATCAAAACCTAAATATCAGAAAAAAGTACCATACAAAACAATCAAAATATTAGGGATTAAAATAAAAAAATCACAATAAACACCGGCGCTAACGTGTGATTGTGCAAGTAGGAGAGAGAAAAGGGAAAACAACTCAATCAACCATTGACACATCTCCAGCCACCTTGTAAGCACACGCGCCGCACGAGAGGGAAGAAAACATGGGCATTTTTGGACGTTGGAATACGCCACACGCATCATTTGAAATCCGCGTGAGCGCGGAAAGGAACGGCGCGTCCGGCGACATTCCAACAGTAATTCGAAAATAAATATAATTTAAAAAAATGATAAATTATCGGTGCACCACTACATCCAACTCATGGATTTTGTCTTATATGGGGGTATTTATGTATTTGTCCATTTAAAAAAAAGTATGCAATGACCCTACTAACCTCGACCTTTACTATTCCGTTTTGTCTTATATGGTAGTAAAAAAAGTGTGTATTTTTGTCTTATTCATGGGTATTATGATTATTTTAATATTCAAAAATACGTGGAAAATACAAAATTACCCCCAAACAATCTGGTAATGTCAATCGGTCCCGTGGAGAAATGAAAAATACCCTTCATCCAAAGGCAAGGGCTGAGGCGCACTGAGGGGTGAAATTGTTAATACACTGTTCTAATCCACAGTGTTTTGAGTCTGCGTGCATAGTATTCATGCGAGCTCTTTTAGCTTTTTTCTTAATATCTACTCACCCCACAATCCATAGTAATTTTTGTCCATGTGCACAGTGAAAAAGGCGGACAATGCTTATATACATACAGTAAAGTAATGTGGTCAACATATTGAGTCCAATGATCACTTGTTCAGCAGAAGAAGCTTGCATCCTTTGGCCTTCCACTTCCTGGCAGCAGATTCTCACCACGTCGCCACACGATAGCCGGACTCATCGTGTCTTCAACAGTCTACCTCATATGGTGAGAAAGGAACAACCGTGTCTTTAACAGCATCTGCAATCAGTTAGGATATTCTTAGCAATCCTGCTGCTCTTGGCATTCAGCTCCATTTGTTTGCGTTAAGCTCTTCAAATTGTTGGAAGGAGAAAATAAAAAAACAAATGTAGTGTCAAAAGCATCTTAACCAAATCAACTGGATGGATATAAGAGTGGTATCAATTAATTTCTTGTTTAGATTATGTTAATTTTTTTTGCTTTAATTCCCTGAATAATGGAAAATGTTTCCAATTCCTATGTTAAATTTCCCTGAATAATGGGAAATGTTTACAATTCCTATGTTAAATTTCCCTGAATAATGGAAAATGTTTCCAATTCCATTGAAGCTTCGCTTTGGTATGGGTGTGTTTTGTCTCAAATCTATATTATAATTTGAAAATCCTGACCTCCTCACTATTTCTAAGCGGCTAGTTAGTCATTTTTTAAGCCCTTACAGCTAGACGGAATCATTAAACAACGATTATTATCCAGGCATAATAATATTCTTTCTGCTTTGCTCGTACCTTCTTTTATTTTCATATTGGTTGCACCCCTCACCACACTTCACCTAAAAGAGTTGGATAAGTACCTCACAAACAACTTGAGATTTTTTTATTGTAATCTAATCTTATGAGGGAGTGTTTAAAAAACATTGTCAAATGACAAGCGACACTATAACCATGAGTATTCGTCAAAAGAGATATTGCCGAAGTTTCACACAAAAAAAATCACCTCAACTATTTATAGCAAATAGGGAGATGTGCCGAACAAATTTACAAAGACGTCTCTCTTTACAGGTTACAAGGAAATAAAAAATAAAAAAAAAAAACCCTTAATTTATCTTGAAAACTGCAAATGCTAGCCCCAGAGTGAAGACGAGCATGTATTTGTGAGCACACAGACGCACGGAGCACAAGCGGGGGGGGGGGGGGGGGGGGGGGGGGGGGGGGGGGACAAAGCTGTACTGTGATCTATACAAGAGGGTGTGTGGTGCTGTGTAAATTACTTGGTCAATAATTCCACTCGAGTAAACTATATAAATTGATTTTGATTTCCATTTGAATCAGAAGGGCTTGGAGCACGTGGTCTTCCTTGAGGAGGTTGTGGAGGAGCTGGAAGGGCATAAGTCAGTCTTGATGAAGAATTCTCGATGAGACCGGCAACTCCTGCGGCGGCCGACTGGGCACTTGAAGGAAGGAAGAGATCATGTTTCTGGTCTTTATAAGCTCCCCAAACCTGCAAAATGGACGGAGCCACCAGCAATATTTTTATCTCAACTTAAAGACACCATTTCAATTGCAAGAAGAGCTCGATTGATCTCTTCATGAATAAAATGCACTATTATAGCCAAGAAAGTTTGGGATAATGAATGCTTGAAATCTTATGAATATGACACTTGAACGCATCCACAAACCAGGAGATGCAACGCAAAAATGAAGGAAGGAACCCGGAAAGGAGTTAGTACTTACATCAGAAGCATTTAATATCTCACGCACTTTATAGCAATGTGCTCCTTCTGTTGCAAAAGCATGCAAAACCTACACAAAGATAATCATATTGAAAAAAAAAAAATTAGAACTCAAAGGAAGAGGCATGAAACAACCACGTAAGCACGGAAAGAAAAGGCTCTCTTTCATAAAAGATATTTCCATAATTATATCTGCAAGGGTTTACAATATCTATGAACTAGCAGCAATAGTGAAGCATCATCCAACTGGGTCTTTTCATGTGGCCCAACTTTTGTTCTTTTGTAATGAAGCAACAATATTTTGAAGTAAGACTTAGAGATTTATACTTAATTGTTATGAATTGAAATGAAAAATAATAATTTAGATGAAAAACAACCACTTCCAGGAGGACAGAGGAGAAAATAAGAATTATGATCATGAACATTTTAACCTCAATTGCAAGCACTCTGCCAATAGATGCTTCAGATTCATTCCACTTCATCTGAGAGCACAGTCCATTTCTTCCCCCAGCCCTCCAGTCAAGAAGCCCGAGAAGTACTTCAACAAGACCAACCCTGAATTATTAAAACAATTTATTCTGACATCAGAAAGATATTTTTGGAACTTCTATATAATCAGCGAGGCATTTTATAAAAGTCAGTATCTGCAAGACAAAGTCTTGATCTAACTACCCAAAACATCATAATGTTGAAACCAATGCTTTTCCCCAAATTTTAGAAGTTTCATATGATAATTGCATCTCAAAAAATATGTTGGCATCAGCCTTTTAACTTTACAGGGGGGAGGGGGGTTAAAGCCAGAGTTCCATGTCCTTGCTCCTCCTTTTAGTAATTTTTTTCCCATATATTATGTATTAAATTTGATGTCTTCCCATTGCATCCTTCGGAAATTAGATCCAACAAGATGTCTAATTCTGGAGTCATCTTTTCTACATTGCACTGGCTTACAAGTGGATTCTGAAACCATGGAACATAAAACGATTTCGAAATTCAACAGCTGCACAATAATAGAAATTGTGGCTTATGCTGTTCATAATTTTACTATAATTCACAAGCATGAAACACACAAGCACATATCTGCCAAGGTTTGCATCTCACCCCAGTGGAAACAAGGAAAGATTATGGATTGATTAATAAATCTTGTACCTCTAGTTAAAAACAAAAGGGAGAAGAAAATAACTTACTTAAGTCCTTGTGCAACCAGAGCATCCCGGGCACGATTCCCAGCAGCCACAACACGTTTTAATGTCTCAAGAGCAAGTATGCTTCCACCTTGCCACCCTATAGCCTTCATCAAAAGTGGGACAACCTGAATACCAAATATCAACTGAGTAACCAGAGATCCAGAATAGGTAATTCTAACAAAGTAACATATTGAGACATGACAATGAGACATGATCAACAATGAGACAAACATGTACATGTACAAGCTCATATAACCACAAATAAGTGTGAAACGCATAAATATGCCAGCCCAACTTATCAGATACCAAGCCAGGGGGGAAATAGGCATTGAACAGAACAGTAATAATAGTATGGAAGTGGGAACAAAAATGCTAGACCTCCATTGAAATTTGCATGACTAAACTCCAAAATTTCCAAAGCAAACATGGAAAAAAATATCCACATACACACATGGATGCGGGACATATATAAGGAATTTTGAGCCTGTTTGGCCTAAGCTGTAGCTATTGTGTTGTGATTGTCCTATGAAATTAAATATATTAAATTATTTGGTAATAAATGTTGCACCGTGCTTGGACTAAAATCACAGTAAAATCACTTAACTTTTGATAATATATTATTAAGAAAAAAAAAAAAAAAAACAATAATGATGTAACTTAATTTTAAGATTTAAAAAAAATAAAAATAGGTTACATGGAAACACAAATTCTTTCCTTGAAAAAATAAATAAATTAATAATATAAGAAAAAAAAAGAAACAAGAATTATATAATTATGATTTTTTAAATAAATAGAACTATACAATTGAATTAAGGTATGTGCACTGTATAGTATTTTTGTTAGTAAAAATTTTTGGGTTAGTTGTATCTTAAAATAAAATAAGAGAGCCTTCTTCCATCCAAGCAAGCATCACTTCCACAGCTTTTTTTAAGTGAAAGTCAATACAGCTTCAAGTGGAACCACCTTCTACTTTTAACAGTCAAGCAATAAAATATTAAAATCCCTATCAAACACTTATTTGACCCTTTTTAATTGCTTTGCTTTTAAGCAAAAGAATGTAAGAGTTAGAACAACAAGAGGCCATACAAGTTCTTCATTTGTTATTCAAGTTGCAGTAACTTCGATAATTAAACTAGAGAATTTTTTGGACTTCATTATCATTAAAGATAATATTTATCAGGATTCTTGTTTCCTAATTGATCTGGGTTACTAGGGTTTCTTGGTTTCTATATCATATCCAAATAGTGTATAACTAGCAGACCAAAAGTACCAGTTAAGGGATAGTTGAGAATTGTTTCTTTTATGTGCTTCTGACCCTCTTCTATAGAGCTCTTTTTTGTGTTTTTCTGCCCTCTTCTATAGGGTTTTCTACCTCTTATTCACTTATCCCTCTCCTATATGGAATTCTTCAATCTTCTATCTCCATTCTTAACTTGATCTACATCATGCATGCACTTTCAGAATGGGGGAAAAATAAAGAGCAACACAAAATTGGCATCTCAATATTTGAGGAATTGTAAACAATGATAGAGTTCTGCTCAACTGCACATTAAGCAGTAATTAGCATGACAAGAACACAAGAATCAGTTTTATACCAGAAGCATTTAATCAATGTCTGTGTTAGCCAAAGAAAGAGAAGAGAGAATGAAATGACTTGCCTCAAGAAACTAACTTAATTTAACATATCTTAAGACAAGAATATTACACTCGACTGCAAATCAAGCACACCTTAGCATGACATGGACTTGCACTAGAATCAGTTTTATAAGCATTAAATCAATGTATGTGTGTTATCTAAATAAAGAACAAAATGATTCTCCTCAAGAAACCAACTTTATTAACTATCAGAAAACAAGAATACTACAAAATGTACCTGAGGAGTTCCTACACTAGTTGCTGCCATTGCTTCAGCACATGTTGTACTTGCTGCAAGTTGATGAAGAACACGCAAACAGCTGAGGCGCACTCGTTCTTGAAGAGTTTGAGCAGGCGGACCTGATTCGTCATCAGATTCATATGCTTTGTCTGCATAGTTGCCATTTTTCACCTCATCTGATGCCATTGTTTCCCTTCTTCCTTCATATGCCACAGCAGCCACAAGCTTTGGCACATATCCCAGATATCCAACATGATCAGCAAGTGCAGGGTGCACTCGCAGTAGTGAAACCAAAGCAGCAGAAAGAAGCAAAGGAAGCTCGGGATCACCAGTTTGTGTGTCGTAATGAGTGGCAGCAATGGATGACAAATATTGATCAAGTAACCCTTCCAAGAATCTTTTTGGATTTCTAAGAGGAAATTTGGGATCCTTCAAGAACAGCCTGACATAGATTCCACCAACCTGCATGAACATGAAAATGTGAATTTCCCACTACGTATGTAGTCAGCATAATATGGAGATGGCATCTATAAGTGGTACCTGTGGTTCATCTCTCATTTCTTGCTGTCCCGAAGCCTGCTCAGGTACATCCCAATCAACAAGACGACCTTTCATCTGCTCACGGTACAAGTCTGATGCCATAGTTGCAACTTGTGCAGACAATGATGACGCCATTGCTGGTGTCCATACAAGCTCTGGAGTCTCTGTTGTCTGCTCTAAAGCAGATACAACTGCCTCACCAGGGCCATCCCTGATAACTGCTACAAGGCCATCTGGAAGAAACCTTGCCAGTGTTATAGCAACTCTAGGCCCATGCATTGGCTGCCCAACAAGCTTCCCCAATAAGGAAGCTGCTGCTGCTCTCTGTTGTAAGGGAATATCTTCTGCCCATCATAACTTATATAATCAATGAAATGTGACTTCAAATTAAACAGACAAGTGGGAGGAAGAAAAAAATCATTACTTTGCAAAGGCAACAGAAGTTCAAGAATGTACACCACTCCACCATGTTTGGCAGCTGCCCAAGCAAGTTCTGGAGTGCTTGCCAAAGCATATAGAACATGAAGAGCCCCTTCACGGCAACTTGCAGCATAGTGTAGCATTTGTAGTAAGAGAAGAAGGCTAGATCCATCTGCAACCATAGCCTCCAAGCAAGGAGCATATGTAGTCAAAAGAGAAAGCACAGCCAGGCAAAGTTGAGGGATATTGCTTTTTGATGCAATAGGAACAGAAAAGCACCCAAAGAGAGGAAATAGCTTCTCTTTGGAAGAGAATATAGACGCCAAATTTGGATTACTTGTCAGTATGTTCTGTCAGTTAAAAGAGAGTCAGGCACATCCGATTAATAACAAACATAACACAAAAGTCGATAATGTACCTTTAGTGAAGTCAATCCAAATTGAAAGTTCTTAACCAGATCCAATTCTCCTTTATCTGTAGATTTTCCATCAGAGACTGCCTTTGAATCATCAGTTACAAGCTGTCCATTCACTGATACATCTGAAGTATCACTTATAACCTCAGCAGTGTGAGAGGATGAGCTGCTCGGATTAAGAATATTCTGAACATCCGAAACTATATCAAATTGATTATTCACTAGAAAAGATATGAAATCAATTAGAGCAACACAGAATGCTTCTGGTTCACTGATCTCAAAGTCTGGCTGATCATTATAAACTCTCAAGTAAACATTGCCAACAAATAGTTCTTTGGACAGCGCCTCGTATAAAAAGGCATGTGAATCTTTCAAGTCGTATGAACCATCAGGACCTTGGCTTGCGCGTTGCTGATCCACAAATTTCAGCAGCTCTGCCCGAGTTGAAGAGTTCCAGATAATCTAACCACAGAGATTTAAGAAATAAGTATTGATCCTAGAAAAAACAAAACAAAAAAAAAAAAACTTCACACCTGAAACTACAACCAAAAAAGCAGCAAACAAGCTTAACGCATATGCTATATTTTAAGCATGAATTTAACTTAGAAGCATCGTTTAGGCCATTAATAAACAATAATTATTCATATTATCATCTCATCAGGACCGCCCTTGACTCCAAAGGACCTTTGTGACCTGGCCTGATGAATGGAGGCAAACTGATGGGAGGAAGAAATCATCAGCAATCAATTCAAACCATTTACTACTAAAACTCTGCTGCCTTGATATGATAATTGGTAGCAACTCGTATGTGGGAAAAGGAGCTGCAAGTTGCAAAGGATTCAAATCCCAACAATGAAATAACTAGTTACACATGCAATTTTGTTGTACAAATGCACAGCAGGTTTGCAGATATAAAATGTTCTTCTAGATACAATAAACAAGTTCTGGTAATTTCATCCTTCAAATTAAATCCCAAGACTTGTTTCTACAGGAAAAAGATAAATATCACGATGACACAGAGTCATGGATAGACACAAAGAAAACCCTCAAAGTTGGATTATAATCATCTTTATGTTGCATCTTTCATTATTCTATAGAATAACTCCTCTGCATAATACCAAACAAAGACCAGTTAAAAATGTTGGTGACAAAGAGGTGAAGGGATTGAAGAAAGCTGTAAATTGGATGGTAAACAAGTTGAAACCAGACAGTAACCAAGCCTCAAGCCTCAAGCCTCAATCCTAAACAAGTTGAAGCCAAAGCTAAGATCTCTAAAAAATAACAAAATTCCCAAGTCATCAAATAAAAGATATAAATATTAATGCCTAAATATTCTTAAGAATATTCATAACTCTGAACATTTCTTTCATTAAAAATTGACAACAATTACCTCTGGAGACTCCAAATTTGTGTTTAATTTGATCAATAAGTCTTTTGGTAATTGATCTTTCAGCATGCTTGCGAGCTTTGGAGTTAGCAAAGCTCTGAGGGCATCAGCAGCAGTTGCATTATAAGGTGTTGAGCTCCCTTCCGTGCACAAACCACTAAGCCTTGACAAAGCCTGGGATGCTCTAACAGCATGCATATTTTTTGCAATTTGAACACTAGAACCTACACCATGTGACTCAGTCTTATCAGAGTCCTCAGCAGTTGAGTCATACTGGAGCAACAATGGAAAAAGGTACCTAAAAAGAAACCAATTTCACATATAAGAATGTTCACTTTAACATTTCAATGTTTAAAATGAACACATTAGTGGCATGAACAGTAAAAGCCATATCACCCCATTCAGTTTTTCTTTTTTGGTTGTCTGAAATAAGCCCTCGATTCAGTTAAAGAGACAGGGAATTGGCCATCTGATATCAGATTCTTAGCTTGACAGTCTCCTTTAAATCCCTCTTACAAAAATAAGTCTAGTTCCATCCTTTTTTCAACTCCATATTTTTTAATGTGTAGTGAACTAGAATCAGGTTCATCATGCAGCACAGTGGTCATCAGATGACCTTGATGATTATTATGTAGATGAAAATTTGTATAGTAACTTATCACCTGATAAAAAAAACTAGCAAGAGAGTTCCACTACAGAATTCTAACAGAATGTTGGAAGTGGATTTGGAAACAACAAATGGAGAAATTTAATCAAGTGAAGCAAGGAATTCAGCATGTATAATCAAGAAAGTAATTTATTATTTATTTTATTATTATTTTTCAGGGGGTGGGGGTTAGGTCAAAAAGATGGTGAAATTAAAAGCAAAAATAGTGATATTGCCGTCTAATTAGCAAGACATGAAAACAACCTTCATGGGGTGCTCATCTGGGACACATGATTAAAAAAAATGAGTGATTAATGCCCGTCCTAGGCAGGAAAATCAAGAGAAGAGATGAATAGAATAAAAATAAAATCAGATAGTATAGTTCAAGAATTAAAGCATGTCAGCAAGTAAATAAACATCCAGTCAAGTTGTGGTAGTGTAAGGTGTCTATATATTTACATTCAAAGCAAAGCAATAGTTCAGAAAAATGAAGGAGATGACTTACCATAACACACCAGCCTTTAACAAGGCATCCTGTAATTCAGAGGACACAGAAACATGGGCAATAGTCTGGAGTGCAGCATCCACAGCTTCAGGTACAAGCTCAAGTTCAGTGCAGTGCACAATATCCTCAACTAGTCCAGAAAATTGAAGCATCTCAGCTCTGGCACTCTCAAACTGACTCAAGACAGCAAAGGTCCGCATCACATTTGTAACAATAATCGTAGATGGTTCACTTGCAGGAGTAGTTGGCTGAACAACAAACATGCAACGGTAGAGAAGAGTTGTAACAAGTTGTATCCCACCATCCCTTACAAGCTCCTCGCCATTTAATGAAGAGTAAGCACACCTAAATATCCAGTAGAGGTAGACAGAAGTAATGCTAGTCAAAATCTCTTCTTAAGTCTATTAGAAGCAATTCAAGAAACAGAAAAACAAAATGCAGCTGGGATATTTACGTCAGCCAAATAAGCTCTGATGCTGCAACAAGTAAAGGAGCTCTATCAGCAGAAAGGAAATTGTTATCATCTTGGTCCACTGTAACAGCATTAAGCAACATGGGGTAGCCAGCATATTTAAAAGGCTCAAGCACATCTCCATATCGTCTGTATAAAATACATTGTCCTTTCAATAAAAGTAGTAATCTCCAAGGCTGAGGACCTTGCAACCCTTGCATGGTGGCCTATAAACAGTAAAATAAGTCAAAGCTAATTAGCAGGCCAAACAGTGAGTTGTGATTGAACTGATCGCCAAATAGCAGGGAAAACATTGTGGAACAAAGCAGCGTAAGATGTGTGAAACATTCATATCAAGTTGCACATTTTGGTGTACAAGTGTGTGCTGACTATCATAAAACATAACAATAATAATAAAAAATAAAAAATAAAAAAACTTCAGCAAAATTAAGGTAAAACAAAGAAGCAAAGACACGAATGAATGATTATTATCTTATGATTTAAAGATTTTAGTACAAATATAAATATTATAGGAAATCAACTCTTCAGATGCTATGTACTAGAACATGAAATATTCAGTTTGTTCATAGAGCATTGATAATCTAAAGGGTGCAATATTCACATTGTACAGGCATGCATAATAAAAGTATTTTCTCGTTTCAGTATACCTGAAGTCGCTCATAAGCTTTTTGCACAGCAAGAAACTTCTCCCTCCCCTCAGGGTTTTTGTCAGGATGGTATTTCATTGCAAGTTTCCTATATTGCCTCTTGAGCTTTTCTTCATCAATGTTCTCAATCTGCTTTGTTATGTTAGTTGTGTCTTCAGAAGAATACTTCTTTTCGGCTTCATCATTTGATACATCTTCCAGTGATATCTCTAATATTCTGCATGCTTCCTCTTCTGAAAGATCCATAGGTCTTCGTGTTAACTCTTCACGCCACATTACCAGTAATGACTGCAAAAACTCAACATGTTCGACAATTGGCCAATTCGGAAAGCGAATCTCGTCACAGAGGTTTCGAAGGTAATAACGGTGACACCACATTTCATCCCTTAACTCTGGGTACGTCACTGGTGGCATTGGAGCATACTCGTATAAAGAATGACAGTGCTGTGACAATTTATGGGGAAAATCACCAAGATGTTGCAAAACCTGAAGATGAAAAGTACAAGATAAATGCAATTTTTAAAATGTCATCCAAAAAGGTAGCCAACTAGAGACCTTAACATAATAAAATAAAATAAAAGCAATGAGCTACACACTGTATTTGCCTCATTTGGATTTTTAAAAATACCTGTCGGATCAAATTTTCAGCACGCATTTTGTGAGTCCAGACAATCTCTGGAGTATCAGAATCAGAAACCATTGCAGCTGCAAATGCAGATGGACCACTACGCTCCAGTACATACAGCAAGGATTCGGGTAGAAGCCCACCCAACACGCTGCGTTTTGCAAGGGGCAATGACAAGGAAACTGCAGCTTCTTCCCCACCATGGAATGCTTGATGGACATGAGTCGCATAAAAGAGTTGTGCGATGGAGAGGAGATTGGATCCAGGGTATGCCAGGCAAAAATAAAATGCACCAGTGCTGTAGAGACGTACCATTGCCTTGGGATTTCTGGTAACAATGGCCTTCAGCAAAGCTGCAGCAGCCTCCACAATATTTGGTTCCCCAGAAAGCATAGCCTTTTTTCAGAAAATAAAATCAGGTATGGATAGTACAGTTCACTCAAGAGGCAAAGCTTTCACTGATGAACATAAAATATCCACGGACATCAGATAATAGAATTTTGGTTTATCTTTGCTTCTTTTTTTTTTTTTTTTCCTGGTGTGTCAAGACATAAACTCAAAGTACTACGTACTCCCTCTTCCATGCTTGGCACAGTGCCTGCCATGAGACTAAATGCCCACTGTACTGTGCTTATAAAGGTATATTTATTGAAAATATAAATAGAAAGAATGGGAAAAAAAAGCTCTTTGTCCTTTATCACACATGCATCCTAAAACATGTTCCCCTAGTACAAAGACTCGAAACTAAAAAACAAACATGTCAATCCAATCAAATATTCTTAGTATTAATAACCCTCCAAATGCATCAAAGATGGTAGACTATACCAACAATAACTCAACATTCAGGGGTGAAAAGATAGCTCTGAAAATCACCTGTGCAATATGAGGAAGGCAGCGGGGACTAGACAAGATCCGCTTAACCCTTGGGGTTGGAGTAACTATTTCTCCAGCATCATCTAGATCTGAATGAGCAGATACCATGCTATGTAATATGTACAATGCTGCATCCCCTACCTGGATACAGTATCCACCAACAATAAGAATATAAAATAAGCGGGGAAAATATATGCAAAGTGGGAATTAATTGAAAGCAAACAAAGGGAAAAAATAGGGAAAATATTTTGTATGCATGCATGTTGCATATGCATATCCTTTTGTTTTTGAAAGATTTATGACCAAGAGAGACAAAAAACGGATCAGGTAAAATCAGTGTAATGCAAGCAGCTGTTATCTAGCTGCCCTGCATATGCACCGTTATAAAATAATAGGGATGGTATTTCAGCACCACAGGCTATATTTCATAAATGCAGAAAAATTTGTCAGTTTAAGAGATTGCAATACACATTTGTAAGCACCAAGTTTACTAAAACATGCACACTTGCGCCTCAATTAATCCATCATATTGTCATTCCAAAACAAATGATTTCAAATGCTATTTTACAACTAACAAAAAGAAACTGAGCAATTAGGGGTTAAATGCATGGAAGAATTTGACCAAATAAGTACTCAGCAGCCAAACAAGAAAGCAACATAGAACAGTGTGTTGTTCATTTTAATATTCAGGTACAAAACAAAAGCAACCACAATGAAGATCCCCATCAATCCCATGCCAGAAATGACACCTACCTGAAATGACGTGAGGACAGGAACACGAGTAGCTAATGCCCAACGAAGTTCCCGGATATCACGCAATCTCTTCCACTCTACCATACCAGATGCCCAGCACTTAGTTGACCAATCAATGTCCTTCTTCGACCAGCACCTTCTAATAGCATCCTTCTCCAAGGGTCCAATGTGTGTGCCATTGTTGTCAATATATGTCCATTCTTTGAGTGGCTCCATGAAAGCGGTAGCGGCTAATAAATTAGATTGTAAAGGAATCGAAGTCCTTTCTGAAGCTTCATGAACAACTGTCAGAAGATCAACAGCCAAAACACACCCACCAACCAAAACACAAGCCTCCACATTAGGTAAATCCTTCATTAATACCTGCAAATTTATTAGATATAGATAACCAATTATTTTTAGGATAAATGTCAATATCAGATTCAGCCTGCCCCTCTTGAAGACAAGAAACAAAATTCTCACAACAACAAAACCCAAACAAACATGGAAGCAGAGGCAGTCATCCCAAGTTGATCCAGTGATAGTTATTGGTACTAAAACATCTGAGGAACATAGATGACAAGACAAACTAGCAAATAGCATTACCTAAACTCATGCAACTTAACAAATACAAAAGGCAATCATGATATACCTTTAGAAGAAGAAGAAGACGGTGCCTCAAAGCTCTGTCATCTGTTCTATCCAAGAGAACTGTAATATGGGCAGTACCCTCAAAAGAACCTACAGTATTGAAATGCTGTTCATAGACAATTGTCATTGCTCTTGCACAAAGCTCCCTAACTGATGAGCCTCCCCCTCCCCCAAAACCATCTAATCTTCCCATATCACACCAATCATCAGATGCACCCAATTCATCAGGAACAGTGCCATCTACTGTAAGTCCTATGTCCGCATCACATAAGAACCGATGGTAGAGTGCCCTAAAGAAAGCTACTGGATCACGCAGAGGAAAATCCTGAGCCCTGCCATTGTTGCTACTGTCAAGCAGCAAACGCAAATAATATTGCCCTACACAAACTTCTTTGGACAAACTAGGATAACTGACAGAAAACTCAGTATAGTTCCAAGATATCTGTGGCGTGCTATCATGACCAGCCATCACATCAGCTGTCACACCTCCTGGAATAATATCCTCAGATCGCGCCTTCTCAGCATCTAGTTTATTAACCTCAGCCTTCAATGCCTCCCTCAGCTCTTGCCTTGTGCGCTCATTCCAGATTAAATCAGCACGATTATGATCAAGGCTAAAAGCTCGCCAAAATTCATGCCAGTTACAAAGCAGCCGACCAGAACCCACGGGTGTATTCTTCACAACGACCTGTGCAGGAGCTGGAAGGCCTGTATTCTGAACACCGGACCCACATGCATCAGAGTCAACTGAATTTGAGACATTTGATTCTGACTCCTCATGCATATTGGTCATCCGCGCATCTGCAGAAGCAATGATAGGTGAATGATCATTTGGCGGATTTCCTGTAGAGGCAACATCATTAGTCAAATTTTCAATGGAACGAGCAGCTGATGACTGTCCAGAATTTGCATCTAGAGAAGATTTTTGATAGTTATCTGATCCTCTTAAAGTTCCAGCATTTATCTGCCTCACAGGATCACCAACTTCATAATTATTAACAGGAGGCAAGGAATGCTCTTGAGAGGCAATTCCTCGCCCAGCATGACCTTTCCTCTGCTGAAGTAAACGCCTCTGTCTTCTACTCATCAATGTTCCTTCTCGATTTTCTTCTTCAAGTTGAGCTCCATCAGATCGTGTGTGCAGATAAGCAACATGGCCAGGAGGCAAAACTCTAGATAATAGATCCAGAGCTGGTTGATAGGAATCTGCCCAAAGAGCAACAAGCTGTCGACTAACTTCACGTCGCTCACCAGCAGGACTGAAAAATGCATGTGATAAGTGCCTCAGTAAAGCACCATCACGTAAAGCAGCATCACGCATAGACTCTGCTGCAATTGCATCCTCTTCTGCAATTGTGCGCATGATCACAGCAACTATTTCCCTTACACTTTCAGCAGGATGCCCAAACAGTGAAAATAAGCGCCGGCGCAAACCAGCTACTTGGCGCAACAATTCAACAAAAACTGTGTATTGAGTAGTTTCACCATGTGGTTCACATATCATGGCCTCGAGAACTTCAACAACAGCCATTGACAGTAGAGGTGATATAGACATAGGTTTCAATCTGTTGACAAGGATGACAACATAACCATTATGAGCAAACAAAACAGATTTTGCATGCATTATAGTGGCATGTTTCTCCCCTTTAGAATCTGCTAATAAACTTGCATCTCCAGTGCCGCCTCCAATGAGAGCTGTGACCAGCCCTGCAGCTTCAGCAGCAACACCCTCAGAACCATTTCTAAGTAAACCCATTATTCTTCCAACAGCAGCAGGAAAAGACATCACATGTGAAGCTGCACTTCTTGAAGCCAATAATCTACGTAAACAAGCAATAAAACCCATTACTGTTGCAGCTGCTTTAGAAGAAGGTGGTGGCAATGGAGGAGACTCTGGAGGGAGATTCGGAGTAGCTGGAAGCATTGTAATCAAGGCCATCAAAGTTACCTCAGGCACATCAATGTTAATAGGAACACCACTATATGGAATACATGCATTGAACTCCCTTATTCTACGCCACAATTTAGCTCTTGAACCAGGAATCGAACCACCTTCAGCAACAGCATCTTTAGCAGCTGCAGCTAAGTGTTTCAAATGCAATGATGTACTTTCCACATCAGCAATTTGACGTTGTGACCCCAATAGTAAATGGACCCTCCCACAAGGTGGATCAATACGATGACCAGGCATTGTCAGCCTTGGTAATACAGTTACTGGGCGCTGCCCCTGCAAAAGTATACTCAAAAGATCAACCACAACACAACATTAAACTTTCCTATTGAATTCACATGCCACTGATAAGCTTGAAGGTTTATCAAATTAGAATCATGCATACAAACTTTTACAGTAACCTATCCACATCCAACAGGGACAGATACTTACGTCTATTTGCAACACATCGCGAACTGCAGCTAGTAAGCTATCCCGAGACGTGCTTGCATAGACCTATAGCCATGAAATACACATTAGGAACTTTCCACTGAAAACACACGAAATTTCAAAAGGAAGCCAAGCGATGCTCACATGGATGGGGCACCCATCACTGAACTCAATTGCAAACATTTGGGGCTCCTCAGCAAATCGTACAAGGGAACTTACAACAGACAAAGGACGAACAATAACAACCTGCACACATCTAAGGAAGATACTCAGTATGCCATACTGTATACCACCATGCACATGCACTCAAGTAAATGTGAAATAAAACTCACTCATTTGGGCAAAATGTTAACATCTGATGCATAAGACCAACCTTAATGGATATACAAATTATCAGTATTGCCCACAACACCTCACTCAAATTGTAGTTAAACTTTTTCATCAACTTACTTCATAGTTATCATGGCGCCTTTCAATGAGCGAACCCTTTGTTAAAATGAGTTGGCGAGAGACAGCATCGCCATGCTCTCCAAGTCCCCCTTTTGGACCAACTCCCAAACTCAATCCAGGAACATTTAAAGTTCCATGAGCAGCAGAACGCAACCTTGTCACAGACCAATGCCCAAATGGGGTCTCCTTTTCTCCAACTGCTTCTTTTGCTATAATTTGAAAATAAAGAGACATAGATGAATTAAGAGAAACAGCAAAGAGAAAACAGATGAAGAAATCATAGACATGAAAAAAAGTAATGGTGAATTTTTAGTAATGAGATACCCCTTCGATTTATATACTCTTCTGCACTCAAGGATTGAGAACTGTCCATGGATAGTGAGACCCCAACCGTGGACTTGGCAGTTTTGGTCTGCAAAAGCACACTCAATAAATGATCTCTGGTGTTTTTTGCGTGTTAAAGAGAGGGAAGCTATGGAGAAAGAAAGGATCTTCACACAAGACAACGAAGCACTACAAATACATATAAGAATGAAATCATAAACTAATGTTCATACCATGTTTGAAATAATTGCAGCATTCGTGGTTCCTGAAGCAGCTTGGAAAGCTTTGGATTTTCTGCCATATGAAGGGCAGAGAACAAAACCTCCATGATCACCACCTTTCTTTCCATAAGCATCAGCGAGAAGCATGATAGCTGGCGAACTCATGTCTCTAAAATCTAAACACCAGCGAAGGTCTCCTGACTTTAACTCAACCAGCTCAACTCCAACACAAGTAATTTTCATTTTCTGCACCAAACCAGGGATTTTGAACAGCAAATAAAATATGCATATATTAAATCATAAAATTTCACGATACTAGCATATCAAATTTGAAACTTGAGAACTCTAGCTAAATATTTTGCTAGAAATAATATATAGTAATCTTACATGAGTAGTGACTAAATACATACATGCATATATATATATATATATATGGGTGCGGGTGTGGGTGCGGGTGCGGGGCGTTGCTTAATCAAAATTGACGGAAAGAAAAGAGTGACTTACGAAAAGAACCCAGTCTTTAGGCTTTCTCCTGAGATGCAAAACCGGGAATTCAGCAACAGGAGCAATCCTATTCCATCGAATCCTATGCAGCTCAGTCAAAATGCTAGCTCTGAACTTCGACGAAAACTTAATCGCCTTGAATTTACCTTTACCATCAGTCCTCGCACTCAAAATAAACTCACTAGAATTCTCATCTCTTCCAATAATTGGCGACGCGCTCTCGAAATCAGCGCCAGCGTCGTAAGAATTGGTAACGGAGAGCGTGTTCGGGTCTAAGGTGATAATCGAAACATTAGAAATACAAAGAATCCTCTTGTACCGCCCACGCCACGAATGTTTTACCACCATGTAGCGTGCAAGGTACTCAGGCTCTTCTTGAAGAGGAGGGGTAGAGATGGGGGAAGAAGAAGACGAAGAAGAAGATGTGGATTCCATAACCGGACGGTTGTGATTGTGACGAGTGACGGGTTGTTGTTGTTCTAGATAGTAGAGGGTGTGAGCGCGGGGGACATTGTTGGAGCGGAGAAAGAAGAATAGTCCCACGCCGGCTTCGGTGCGAGACCGAGACTGATTCGCACCCAGTTTAAGGCCGTGATTGCCGATTCGATTTTCCGATTTGATTGATCAGCGATACTTTTACTGTACCTAGCAAGAATTCTACTACCATGGAAACTTCTATTAATTTAAATCAGCTTTAGAATTTGAGGTCAGATCTCAAATTCTCAAAGTTGATTGAAGGGATTTTTCTTCGTTTTTTTTTACAGCTAGGAGGAAGAAGACGAAAAGGGGAAGAAATAGAGTTCGTGCTTTGATATTGTTTCGGGGAAACCTCATCTAGTCCCTTATCTATATGGTCTTTCTCATTTGGATACCAAATCAAAACCTTTTATCAATTAGGTCCCCAGACTTTCAATTAATAAAGTTTGTTAATTCCTCATTCATTACATTATTTTTGTACAATTAATTTATTTTCTTATGGAAATAATTTAAAATATTGATACTAGAATGAAATGTTAAATGACATTATCAGGACCTAATTGATAAAATAATTCTACTTTGCGACTCAGTTTTGAACAGGTATACAGATTACAGACAAGTTCTTAGGTTTACCTTTTCTAAACAACTTTAAAATATATATATATATATATATATATATATATATATATATATATATATATTAAAATAATATTTAAAAACTAAAAAAATAAAGAAATTTAAAAAATATAGTTAACATGGTGAGATGTTAGCGGGATCACTCATTTTCTATGGGTTTGCTTCTTGGATTGCATAAATGAAAGAAAAATAAAATAAAATAAAATTAGCTATTTGACCTGTGACAAAGAACGGGTAAGATATCCTTTTCTTTTATTAAAGAAGCGTCCAAGCAGGTTTTTTAGAAGTATTTTTGTATATTAAAAAATTTAAATGTAAATTAAAACGTTTATGCATGATAAATTAATAGCTTTGAATATTAATAAAAGAAAGAAAAAAGAAATTATTGACATATTTATTAAGATATTTAATCTTTCAAAATGACATATTTATCTTGATATATTTACTAAATTTGTTTATAAAAAGTATTTTTTTAGTCAATCAAATGATATCAAAAATAGACACATATTAAATTGATTAAATAAAAAAAAACATTTGCAAGGTTGCACAGGTTAAAAGTATTATCTGAAAATAAATATTTTAAAAAAATAAAAATATTTCTTATATACAAAATATAAAAAAAAAATTATAGATAAATCAAAATAATCATTTCAAAAATTAAATATGCACAACACCATAAAAAAAATCTTTATTCAAAAAAAGTAAAATAAGAAAAACAAATTCATTAATGAGGGATACTAATGGAAAAATATATTTAAAATAATATATATCAAAAAATGATATCAATAAAAAAGTAATATTAAAAAGAAGAATAGTCTGGTGGTTGTGGTTTAACTTGTAGGCATGTGATCCGAACCATAAAATTAATTGGGTTCAATATCTTTTCTTTTAAATTTATATTCAACCTAAAAAAGGCCAAAAAGACCCAGACTTGGGTTTATGGCCTAACGTGCATTGAGCCACTAAAATGAACAGCCCAAGAGCACCAGTGTGCCTTCAAGTCAAGCCCTGCTGGTTTGGGTTTAATTTTTTTTTTTTTAAATGGGTGAACCCTTGTTTTTTATGAGAAAAAGAAGAAAATAATATGTCGTTGGCCAAAACTAACAACATTTTTTTTTTTGAATTATCAAAAGGTATATAGAAGAAAAGGAACGAAACAATTGAAGGCCAGCTTTGATAAGCTGACCGGCAGGGGAAGAAACAATCTTCTTCCCGGCCACAACAAAATCTAAACAGCTAAACAAAAAAAGAGATGGCCTTAGGCCCACAGCCTGGCTAAAGGACGAACTAACAAAGGGAGCCCAAGCTCTAAAGGAGAAGAGGTCCACGCTTCACGGGAGGCCTGACAAGCTACAAAAAAGAAGGGGGGCGCGGGTCCTGACAAGCGCTTCAAGGAGCCCGAAGAACTGCCGCCCTGTCCTCAGCCCGATGGCCCAGAGGGCTACAAGGCACCGAAGAAGAGCAGCCCCATCCTTGGCCCATACGGCCTAAAAACTGGAACTAGAGATTCCACTGCTCTCGGATCGGGCCTGGGATAGGCCTCGTCTGGAAGTAGAGGCCCAGCTGAGCTCTTATCTGCTGAATAATGTCTTCAGTAATAGCATGAGTTGATTCGGCATGATTTTTGAAAATCCTCCTATTTCTTTCTTGCCAAACTTGATACACCGTGGAGCTGAGGAGTAGAGACCCTATCATATGGTGGATTATCTTCTTGTTGGAGTACTGGGAAGAAATCCATGTAAGCAAGTCGTCCCAAGGGAGGTTCGGCCATGCCAAATTAGCTTTGAGCAAAACTGATTGCAAGACTTGGAAAGTGAAATTGCAAGCGAAGAAGAGATGCTCATGGGTTTCATAATGCTGATAGCACAACTTGCAATTTTGATCCGAATGATTTCCTTGATAGGAGCGGTCCATGGTTCGCAGGCGCCTTCCCACTTTGTTGGTTTCTTGACAGAGTAAGGTATAAGAAACTTGTAAATGAATCTGCTGTTTTTGAATACTGCAAAAGCATATCCTTTATTGATCATCAAGATGCCTATTTATACATCTTATTCAAACAGAAATACCACAAAAGAAGCAACTAAATCTGCTGCATATCACGCAACAACCTTGAACTAAAATAGCTAAATAAAAGGTCAATCCTAACAGACTTTGACTGACAGATGTTTTATTGAAATTGAATAACAAACAGCTCCTGAAACAGCTCCTGAGACATTTATTCAACACTCCTCCTTGGCTCTGGAGCTGCAAACTCCAAGTCTTTGTCGCAGGAACTCAAGCCTAGCTTTGGGAAGTGCTTTAGTTAGGATGTCTGCATTTACTTTGTTTTTTCTACCCAAGCTTTGAATTTCCAGAAGATGTCAGCAACCTCAGATTTAAATTTCTTGAAATAATGACAGGATGCACAAGTTGAGAGCTCGTCTTCTAGATCAAGTAAACCTTCCCCAAGATTGTTCTTCTTCATAAGAAGTAGGGCTGCATGATGAAAGTGCCCTAATCTTCTATGCCAAAACATTGTATTGTTGTCTTCTTTGTGTATTGCAATCTGTTTTTCTTCCATAAAGCTCAAGGCAAAACTTTTGCCTTTCATTTGAACTTTAAACATCTTCTTTCCTCTTGAATCAGTAATCAAACAATAATTGTTTTCAAACAACACCTTATATCCTGTTTCCAGTAGCTGACTAACTCTCAAAAGGTTTTGAGTGATGTCAGGAACATACAAGACATTAGAAAGTAT
Organism: Salix purpurea; assembly: GCA_027405865.1. NCBI lineage: Eukaryota > Viridiplantae > Streptophyta > Magnoliopsida > Malpighiales > Salicaceae > Salix > Salix purpurea. The sequence goes on from JAOWLH010000019.1 coordinate 2,726,080, forward strand.
TTTCAAACATGTTTGACCTTTGATTGCCACTGTTCCTTTGCCTTTGACTGCAAGATATACTCCATTTCCAATTCGTACTTTAGAAATGGCAGTTCTTTCAAGCTTTTTGAAAAGCTTTCGATCATAGGTCATGTGGCTGGTACAGCCACTGTCTATAAGCCACCTTTCTGTCGGGCTATTGGTAACAAAGCATGATACCATAAACAATTGCTCTTCTTCTTCTTTAGGTTGTTCAACAACAAGATTGACTTCTCCTTGTTGTTGTTGTTGTTGTTGAGACTTGCATACCCTTTCAATATGTCCTAGTTGACCATAACTGTGACATTTAATATCTGGCCTCCACCAACATTTGCTCTGTGGGTGATTGTTTTTTTTTCCAGTATGGACATGATGGAAATGATGTGTTGTTGCTGTTATTTCGGTTTATGAATGTGTTGTTCTGTGATTTAGCAAAGAAAGCTCCTTATGTCTCATGAGTCTTCTTTGTTCTTGAGCCTGCAGTGCATTTAGTAGTTCTGCCAAAGTAATGCTAGACACATCCTTTGAATTTTCAAGTGATGATATTGTAGCTTCAAATTTTTCAGGAATTATGACCAGAATTTTTTGAACAATTCTGGAGTCACAGAATTCAGTGCCAAGAAGCCTAACCTTGTTCACAATGTCAAGCAGTCTGTCAGAATAATCCTTGATGGTTTCTGATTCTTTCATCCTTTGCATTTCAAATTCCCTGATTAGATTTAGAACTTGCATGCCTTTCACTCGTTCATTGCCTTCATACTCCTTTTTCAAGAAGTTCCAAATTTTATTTACTGTTTTCAACGCCATAATCCTGGTGAAAATTGAAGAAGAAACAGCTGCAAACAAACTTTTGCCTTCGATTTCCTTTGCTTACTCTCCTTGTGGTTCTTCAGTTGAGTCATGGTTGGGTTGTCAAACAAAGGAGGCACTTCGTAAGTGTCTTCAATAGCTTCCCACTGATCATTGGCATCTAGATAGGCTTCCATTCGAATAGCCCATATTTGATAGTTCATTCCATCAAATACTGGAGGTGCTATTGCATTCATTGAAGATCCAGAATTCATTGTATATTGGCTGTAGGTTTTGTGTTTAGATAATGGAGATGGTAGGTGTTTTTAGGGTAAGTGTTTGAAGGTGGATGTTTTAGGCTCACTCAACCTCACAGGTTTCTCAAGGATTAACCATGAAGCTAACCACAAAATGAAAGATTGTCTCGGGACATGGAGAGGGTGCCACAGGACATGGGTCAAGGCTTGAGGAGGCCTTTTGATCCTGAGGAGATCCCAAGCTGAGGCTATGGTGAAGAGCCCTGAGGTGGAATTATTCCAGAGAATAACATCTTCATTGGAAGTATTGGGAGGAGCAGCAATGCTATTCCATATTTGCTGAAGAGATGGGTCCCCTTCAAGGAAATTCCATTGACCATTAGAGATTATGTCAGCAACTTTGGCATTCCAAGGGAGGCCAGTAGTGGAAAGCATTCTTTGGGAGTAAAAATCGATTGGTCTGGAGCCTGAGGGGAGCCAAAAATCATACCAAAGCGAAGTACCCAAACCATTACCCACCTTCGATTTAAACCAACCTTTGCTCCACTGACGAGCTTGAAGGATTTTACGCCAAGACCACGTCGGATTAGGAGGAATAGAGATCTGCCAAAACGGTCTGGACTTGATAAGATGTTTGTTGACCTATTCAACCCAAAGGGAGTTTCTGGACGTGATAATATGCCATAAGTGCTTTGTCATTGCAGCTTGATTCCAGTCCTTGATACGCTTAACCCCAAGCCCACCTTCTGATTTTGGGAAACAAATGTCCCTCCAAGCTACCTTCGCACCGGTTGTGATAAGGGAAGTGCCCTTCCAAAGGAAAGCTAACAAGTGATGCCTGAAATCTGACCCGCGGGCTGCTCGAAGGAGATTGTCGTTAAGGCCTTCCATGGCTAAAACGAAAAGGTAGGGGGATAATGGGTCCCCCTGCCTTAGCCCCCTTTTAGCTTGGAAGTAGCCGTGGTCTGATCCATTCATATTGATGGTGAATGAAGGAGTGGTAATGCAAGCAGAGATCCATTGAATAACTTTGTGGGGAACAACTATAAGCTTCAAAGCCTGCAAAATGAAATCAAGGTTAATTGTATCAAAAGCTTTGCGCAGGTCAACCTTAATAGCACAGCGAGGGGGGCCATATTTTCTATGATAGTTGTGCATGAGCTCTTGGACTAGGAGAATGGCTTCCTCAATGCTCCTCCCTGGAAGGAAAGCAGATTGAGCTCTACCAATAATATTAGATAAGCTGCCCTTCAGTCTGTTAGCCAAAATCTTCGATATGCATTTGTAGAGAACCGTGCAACATGAGATGGGACGGAAGTCATTCATTTGCTCAGGGTGCTCTATCTTCGGAATGAGAGTAATGCGAGTTGCATTAATGCATTCTGGAAGGATGGATGTACTGAAGAATTGCTGCACACAGGCTTTGACATCTTCCCCCACAACTGTCCAACTGTTTTTAAAGAAAAAACTGTTGAAGCCATCTGGACCAGGCGCTTTATCGTCTGGAATCGAAAACAAAGCTGCTTTGATCTCTTCTCCCGTTACGGCCACCTGCATTTTCTCTCCCTCTGCCATTGAAATTGAATTTGGGTACCAGTGCACCATTTCAGAAAGATTTGTAGTGGATGTAGGAGTGAGTAAGTGCTGGAAATAATCTACTGCTAGGGAGCCCATTTGCTCCTGGTCAGTTATCTCATCCCCAGTTGATGTCCGAAGGCTTTGAATACCATTTCTGTGCTGCCTATGAATCAAAGACCGATGGAAAAAAGCTGTATGGGGACCAAAACTAACAACATGTTGTCTGCAAAAAAGTATTTCCAAAGGTTTCAATGTATATATATATAGAGAAATTGTTTTACTAAAACTAAAATTTAACATCAAGTATTGAAACATCTTCCACCATCCAGAAAGCTACAATTACTAATCCCTCCATTTAATCAATAAATTATTCCAACATTTCATGTTAATAGGTCAAATTAATGATCATATATGCGTTAGACTTTTAGAAATTATGAAAGGAGTTAGTGACTATTTATATGTATTGAATAATTTATATTTACATAATATGTAGGTTCTATTTGATATGTGCTGAGATTTTTAGAGGAAGAATGTTGAAAAGGTAATTTTTAAGGATGAAGTACTATAAAATGTTTGGTGGGAAATTAAAAAAAAGTATAGATAAAAGTGGGAAATAGTATTTTAAAAAAATATATATTATTTTGATATATTTCAGAATAAAAAATATTTTTAAAATATATATCAATTACATTTCTAAACAGATATTTAGCATTAATGACACATGTCAGAGAGATAAAATTATTTATGCCATAGTAAAAGACGTTAAAGAATAATTTTATGAATGCATAATTCCAAATTTGAATGACTTATTGGAGACTAATCGAGGGGAGAAATTGGTCTTTATAAACAAAAGTTGGTCCATTAATTTTTTTTAATAAATTATATTGTGTATAACTCCAAATTTTAATGACTTATTGGAGACTAATCGAGGGGAGAAATTGGTCTTTATAAACAAAAGTTGGTCCATTAATTTTTTTTAATAAATTATATTGTGTATTCATCTCAGGATTTTAACATAATAAATTAAAGAAGGAAACATTCCTCCATCAACTAACATTGCATACCAACTATTGGATACACTGTAAAAAATGAAAACTATATAATTAGAAAAATTAATCACAATGAACCAACAATAAATAATCTTCATGAACAATTGTCCTTAGAACATCCCTTCCTCTACCCTATAAAAAATTACACATTTCAATAATCTTATAATTATTATTGTCATATTTGTTATGATTCTTTATTAGCAACTACTAGCATTATTTGTTTTTCTGTTTAAACAATGTTTAGATACCCTTACCTTTAAAATCATCAAATTTATATATTTTTTATGTTTTTTAATTGATATGATGACGTAAAAAATAATAATACAATATTTTTATTAATTAAAAAAATATTTTTAAAAACAATATCTCACCCTACACTATAATATTAACACATCATCCGCTAACCAGAAAAAGTGGCACATGTTTGTTGTGCCATCAAGGACCTAAACATACAATAAATTAAGTTAAATTAAGTAAAAAAAAAACAATCTCTAATGTATCTTGAACAAACCTTAAAATTCAGTGATCGAAAACAATGGTCTTGACATGGATAACTAATCACATGCAAGGAAGGAATTCGCACGCTCACACGTAGAAAACGCTGCAAAGAGGGAGAGAACATAAAAAAGATGAAAAAATATAAGTTAATTTAAAGACGTTAAATTAAATAAAAAATACAAAACTACAAAATACATATAATACTTTCCCAAGTCATAATGAAAAGGATATAATGCAAATTGTCATAAGAAGATATATTATGGTTAAGGAAAGAAAAGGCAGCACGGGTTTATGTTTAAGCGGGACTTAAACAGTGGGGGGAAATCAAGATGAAGCAGCCGGAGTGGAGTTATCAAATGTAGTTCCAACATGCTGAATGACAAATCCATAGATTTTTTTCTTCAGCTTCTCAATCTTTCCTGTCAGAAGCTCATCCCCTTTCAATGAAACGCGGTCCAACCATTCATTGACTCTCTTCAACTGGGACAGGACAGCTGCAATTGAGCTAGAGTTAAGGGGCAGTGATTTACTTCCATTATTGGCACACTCTCCTAAAACCCTAAAACCAGCATCCAGGGACTCTTCGATGAACTTTACAAACCACATTTGCATCTCAGCCTGCAACTTCACGGAGAGTTCTACCGTTTCCTTCATCCCATGGCCTCTTGTCCAAACCCCGACAATAGGATCGAACGTCGGCAACGAGCTAGCCTTTTGAGATGGTCTTTTGGACAAGCTTCTCCGGAGAGCTGTCGGAGGTTCGTTCTTCTGGTTGCTTAGAAGCGAAACAATCTCAAGATCAGTAGCTAAGGCAGCTTCTACCCATAAAGAAGCAGATTTTGATTTCTCGGTTGCTGTAGTATCATGATCAGAACAGTGACTAGCAGCAACTGATCCAGCAATTGAACTATATCTTACAGCATCATCATAAATTGAGATAAATCGATCAATTGTGGGTAAAGGGTTCCCAGCCTTGGATGAGGAAGCAAGTTCTGAAAATATGCTGCGATTGACAGACAGGATTGAGTTATGATTAGATGCAGCATCTATGTTAAAAATAGAATGAAAACTTAACGGTTACACACAACATTATATTGAACTTATAAAACCTATTTAGTATTGTAGTAATGATTATTTTTCGATTTGTTTTTAAAAATAAATCATATCAGAACATCAAAACAATTTTAAAATAAATGTTAATTTGAAGCAAATAAATAAAAATTCAATTTTTAGAAGAATATTTTTGAAACCCATAAACAATCAGTCCAGTAATGTTCTTGGAAACTAGAACAAAAAAATGAGTTTTCAATGTATCGATATAAGTTTGTGTTTGTAGTTGTGCAAGCGTGAGCACGTGCAAGAAAGAGATGCTCACTAGTAGCATTACCTGAGACTCCTAACAACAGACTCCGTTGCAATTGCTTCCTCCAATGCTTCAGCTGCAGCAGTTGAAGCAAGAGCCCTCCTTTGCATAGCCTCCTGCATTTAGTCATCATGTGAAAAACTTTTTTTTTTTGTTCATGAAATACTAAGTAGCTAATTCAGAAACGATGCGGTCAATATTTAAGCAATTTCGCTTCCATTACCCAATCACTGTCACAAGGTTGCCTTGTTGCCAGTAATCTGATAAATACATTGCTGCTATTGCCAAGGTAAACGAAATTTCTGCTTCATTAATGGATGAAAAAAGTAATCCATCCTAAATGCTATTCTTACCTTTCCAAATTTTGCAAGTTCTGAAGAGACCGCATCTAATGGAACACTACCATCAGTCCATTTCTTCTCATGTACAGTGAATCCAAGAGCTGCACAGGTTGGATTCTTATTATCTAGACACCCTTCCGGTGAACTGGGTTTTGTTTTCTCATAACTCGAAGTCTCATCTTGATTTGATTGTCTGCTGTGTGCGTCACTTAGACGTCTAGACAGGGCAGCCTGGGAAACAACCAACGCAAGGTCAGACCTAAACCTAAATGAAATAAATCAATCTATCTTCACATGGAAAACATAGAACAGAAGACAGTGCAAAAAGGTGCAAGTAGTTGAAGGAAGTTGATGGACCAAAAGTATTTTGGAAAATATATTCCATATTGAAAATACGAATTCAGAAGTATATTATTGAACTGGGAGAATAGCCAATGAACTAGGCCTGAGCTGCTACCATTCATAGAGCATCAAAATAATGCTTCCCCGCGTTTGAATCCTAAAATTACATGAAATAGTTGTGTTAAAGGACATTCTGCTACCAAAGCCACCGTTTTTTTCAGGAAGGCGAGTTGCAATTTCATGAGAATGTCATTTCTGGACCGAGCAAAGCCTCAGCATTGCCTCACTTAATGAACTAAAAACAACCAATTTTAGAAGTTAAAGCTCAGTAATACAAGCAAGACTGCAAAGGCATGTGATCAAACTAACAGAGTATTACAACTGAAGTGGATAATAGGCCTCGTTGAAAAGAAGTCTCTTCAACATAGGCTTCTTACGAAGCGTCATTTCTTCAAACATGAAAAGGTAAGAAAAGAAATTACCTGAGTCCGCAAAATCGCTTGAAGATCCGGTTTCTTCTTGGATTCACCCTTCTCTTTCATCTCCCCTGAACCAACCGCAGCTGGTATCTCATCCCAGCTCTTCCTACTACTCTTTGCAGACCCAACAAGTGCCTCTGAAACTTTTGAAATCCCTGCGACAATATTTGCAATCTTCTTCTTTCCAGCAGAATCCGAGACAGCAGGTGAAAGCTTCACTCCAGAAAGCCTCCTCCCTGGAGAAATCGAAGCCCGTCGAGCATTAGGAGAAGGCTGCTTCCTCCCACTCGGAGATGGCTGCCTGTACCTGGATGGAACGATAATTGATGGCTCCCTTGCAGCTTTCCTGTTTTCTTCCTTGGCAGCCACCAAGCTCGGAACCATACATTTGGACGGCACTGGAGATGCTGATCTCTTCCCTTTGGCCACTGGAGAAGGATCTCTCTCCACCGAAGCGGGATTTTTCTTCCCAGCCGAAACAGGTCTCTTAGCAGCAGCTGGAGATGAAAATCTCTTAGCAGTTGCCGGAGATGAAAATCTCTTAGCAGTAGGAGTTTCATCCACCATCACATTATCTCGAGGTGCAAGCGGTTGTCTGGTAACTTTAGCCGTCACTTCGCCTTTCTTATTATGATCATTTCTTGGAAATTCGTCGGATTTTTTGTTGTTGGATAAGTAGACGGCAATTGGATCCACAGAGTATTCGGAGTCGGCGACAGGTTGAATCACAAACTCTTTCTTGGAAGATGAAATCCGGGCAATGAGAGGTTCTGGAGTACCGACAAAGGAGTGGCGGCCAGAGATAGGGCGGATTCCAGAAACCCTAGGGACAGGAGAATCGAAATCGAAGCGATCTATATAAACAAATTGGCCTAGCTGAAGGCGATTTGTAAGTATAAGGTCGGTATCGCGTTCGGAGAGGGAGACGTAGGTGGAGTTGAGAGAGTCGGAAAGTTGGACGTAAAAACCTTGGTTGGGCCAGAGATCGGAGCCGGCGAGAGCAGGGACGATGCCGATTACTTGGAGAAGAGGGGATCGGTGGTCTCCGGTGACACGGGCAGAGGAGTTCATTGATTGGAGGAGTTTTAAGAGGATTCCTGGAGCTAGAGAAGCCATTTTGGGAGAGGGTGAAGCTGTAAAGGGTAGAAGAATAAATTAAGGAGGAGGAGGAGGAGGAGGACAAACTACGAAGTGATTTTTGGCCGTTATGTAATTTCAAATTCAAATGCCCGCTTTAATATTTTAGTATTTTAGTTTTTGAATTCTGGTGGACGGATAGTCTAACGAGACAGGTGTTAAACTGCCGACTGCCGTTACCATAACTTGCTCCTGTGGCAACAATTCTTCTTTTAATTACAAGTTTTTTTTTTTTTGTCATTACCAATTTATCAGTTTCATACTTTCATTTCTATTGATGTTTTGTTTTTTTAATTGAAATAAAATATCTTGGTGTTAAAGTGTTTTGGTACTTCATTTCAGGATTATATATATATATATATATATATATATATATATATATATATATATAGCTGTTATCGGTTAAGAACCCTCACTATTTTTAATATCTCAACCTTATATTTTCAAAACTTGCCCCTAGCATTTTTATTTAATTGATTGATAAGCAAGATTGGCCCCTTTTTATATTTTACTAGCTCTTCAATTGTATTTAATTAGTATTTTATGATTAAAAAATATATTAAAAAGAAAAAAAATGTGCTTAGTAAAAAGATTTGTTTAAGATTGAAAAACCTCACTCCTTACATGAAAACCCTTCCACCATTTGCTATCATCTTTCTTTCATTTTTAGATTTTTAGAATAACAAAAAATATATAATGAGTTCTAAATCAATTATTAAAGAAAAAATTTATACGAATCTTGTGATCACGTAATCTACAATTTTGATTGATATTTGATCTCAAAAAGTTAAAAGAGATCTAATAGAAGTGTGATACAATAAAAAATGTGTTTCAAGGTACCAATATATTAGAGAGAAATGAAAGAATACAAGAATTTCTCTCACAAGTTAAAACTAAAAAGTTCAAATGTATTATTCATCAAAGTTTTTTTAAAAAAAAATTAGGTTCACATGTGTTTAAATAATTCTGAAAAATAAACTCTAATGGATCTACCCTTATGGGCTGAATTTATCCATATAAAAACTAACTCAGAACTTTTACTAATAAGCCTAAAATAGTAATCCAAACAGTTTGGATCTTAGTTGAAAATCAAATATTAATCAAGCCCAATCATGAAAAAAATAATAAAAACAATAAATCTAACATATAAACTAAACTTTTTGCACCTAATTCAATAAAATAACAAAAGACAAATAAATTTTCTAGTTTAAATAATAACATGAATGAAATCTCCATCCTAGAAACAATAAGATCTTTGTTGTTACCATTAGATCCAAAATAAGCTAGAAAATTAATTGTTGAAGTTGCCTCCTCTTTAGTGTTCTTGTTTGTCTATGATAATGAATTGAAAATCTAAAGAATAATTTCACAACATGGAAGCCTCGTTGTCTTCCTTTAACTTTTCTTGTAGAACTAGGAAATTTCTAAAATAAGTTGTTATATCCTTATAGGAAAAAATCCTTGCCAAATAGAAAATTTATAGGTCAAAATAAAGTAAATAACAAAATTCATACAACTTATTCCAACCTATATTGTCAGGTCTTCTCAAACTCCAACTAATTTGAAATGTTATCCCATCATAATATAATACCTTTGAAATCTTCTAGTACAGTTTCCATTTGATTCAATGATTTTATGTGGATTTATGATTATTAGTATACAATTGGACCATAAGAATTTTACATCAAAATTTGAAATTGACCTTGACTAGATCGTATCATTCGCTCTCTCTTCAAGATGATTCATTCTCGAATAACTAATAAATATAATGGAAAATTCTTGAGCCTCTTGTTGAATCTTTTGGAGCTCTTTCATTGCAAACATTTATCTCCAACAAATTTGTATGAAATTAATAGCCGATAATAATTTCAAATATGCACACTTTGCTATCAACTTATGCATATACTTTTGAATGATAACCACTATTGCTCTTTTTTGTTTTTCATCTTTCGACGTTGAACTAAAGTTATCTATTCTTCATGTTCTTTATTTATTTCTTTATAAACCTTTGCAATTCATTTAGCCTTGCACTTTTTATCTGACCTCATTAAAGCATTATGATCATAAATATTTGAAACTTGTAACATCCATTCCCTTCCTTAAAATCCTTATTATCAGCTTATCCTGGCCTTTCAACCTACTATCATTTTTTGATTTCAAATCATCCTTGACCTTTCTCACATGTTGGACACTTATACCATGTTTATTACCATATTTTCCACCCTCTTAAGTTTATCACACAATCCTCCCATCATAAAATTCACCATCTCTATCATCTTTGTTGATGTTTGAATTTAGGACTTTACATTACCCTAAGAAGGGGCGGGGATGTTCTCTTTTAGCTTTATTTTTGTCAATACACACATTTAGAATAAAGGTGTGGAGGCTAACCAATAGCAATTTATTCTACTCAAATTCTAATATATGTGATATCTTAATTAATTATTTTTAAGATTTTTTATATTATTGGTGTATTACTGAGTTGTTTGATGTTGTTATCTCATATTTAGAACTTGAGACCAATATTATAGGTTTTGTTTTCTTGTTTCTATATTATTATTATTATTATTATTATTATTATTATTATTATTATTATTATTATTATTATTATTATTATTATTATTATTATTAGATTAGATTTATCTCTTTTACAGTATTTTATTATTATTATCAAGCCACTAGGATTTTCTTCTTATAAATCTTACCTAGAGTTTGAAATTGGACCTCAAGGCTAGTTTTATCATTTTTTAATTAATGTGTTAAAAGAGAAGCCTCAAGCATTTGGAATTCCTTTTCTTTTTATATATATTTGATAGGTTGATTTGGATCTAAAACTCAAATTTATTACTAGACTCTATTGGCCAATAGTAATTTACTAGTTAATTGCCCGCACTATGTTGCGGGCCGAACAAATATTTTTTATAATTGTTGAGAATGAAATAATTAATAAATTTTGTTAATACAAAAATAAAATATAACATCTATAAATACAAGGTTTGATATAATGAAACACATCAACACATCCTATTATAACAACAACAACATTGAAGGCTTAACATCTAAAAATATCATTACTATTATTGTTAAAACAATACAAATTATTAAATTATTTTGAGAGAAAAAAAACTCAAAAACATTAATAAAAGAGGAAGCAAGAAAAAAAACTAAAATTATTATTATTATTATTATTGTTATTGTTATTGTTGTTGTTGTTGTTGTTGTTGTTGTTGTTGTTATTATTATTATTATTGCGTGTATAATAGGAAAATAAATTCAATAAAAGAATAAAAAAACCAAAAAAATTTAACAAAAGAGCAAACAAAATAAAAATGAATAAAAAAAAATTATTAGCTAAAAAATCATTTAAAATAAAAAACTAATAAAAAAACCAAAGAAAACCAAATAAGAAAAATTAGTTTTCAAATGATCATAAATACAAACTAAAATTTAAGAAGAAAAGTTTTGAAAAAAATGTTATCTCAACTAAATAGAAAATAATAAAACTTAAAAACCAAAACTAAAGGTACATATATATATATAAATATAGCTAAAAATAGGAGTTATTTAAGAATTACAAAAAAGTAAAGGAATTAAAATAAAAAATCAAAAGTATAATGGTCGAAAACAAAACCAAATATATTATCAATTTCAATAAAAAAAAAATAAAAAAATCAAATAAAATATAATATCTATACATGCAAGTTTCGATATAATAAAACACATCAATACATTCTATTATAACAACAGGAACATCGAAGCCTTAACATTTAAAAATATCATTACTATTACTGTTAAAACAATAAAAATTATTAAATTACCTCGATAAAAAATCAAAAACATTAAAAAAATGAAGCAAGAAAAAAAAAACATTATTCTTATTGCATTAATAATAGGAAAAACAATCCAATAAAAAAAATTCCATAACTTAAAAAAAAATGAAAAAAAATATAAGCAAAAAAAAAATCTAACGTCAAAATAATAAAAAGAAAGAAAAATGAAAAAAAGAAGCAAAAGCGAAATAAAAAATCAAAAAAGCAAATTAAAAATGAAAAAAAGAGAACAAAAAAACAAAATAGAAAGCGCGCTGGCAGGGGTCAAACCCTATCCTCCTATTTAGAAAGCCGTCTTTTATGTCTTTTTGATTCAATCTCCGCCATGATTGCTAAATAGATTAAATCAGCGAACCAAACGACCCGAATCGACCTGAAAACTAAGCAACACTATTACAATCCACAGTGATTTTCCTCATATGCTACAGTAACCGACTTTGAGCTCTTTTAGTATATTAAATAATAATATGAGAAATTGAACCTTCTTTTAGTCTTCAAATCATCTCATCAAGAAATAAATGGTAAGCTTACTATCTAGGATAACCATGGTCATTTTTAATTGTATAAAAAAATCTCGTTAACCAAAACCATAAAAACCAGTGTAATATTATTCTTAGTTTTCACTTCAAGAAAAATGGAGTTGGAATTTACTTTTTATGACTTTTCATGATCTTCTAAACGTCAATGTGATAATTATAATAATATATATATATATATATATATATAAAAGAAGCTTTCCACGAGCACTGTAGCTTTGCCAAAACCCTCTCAAGCTTGCAAGCCTTCATCATCTCCAAGGAATGAAACTCTGTCGGATCGCAGACCAGTAAGTTTGTCGAAATCCACAACCAGCACTGATCAATGCCACGATCATATCGGAATTATGATGCACAGCGCCCTATTATTACTCTTACAGTAATAATCATTAACCAGAAGGATTTTTGGAATAAAATTAACAAGGTTTGAAGACAAAAGTCAAAACTGGATAGGCCCCCTTGACCTGATTTCATAGTACAAATATACATTCATGCTTTGCATTCTTAATTTCAAGGGCAAGAATAAAGATAACGCACCACCAGGAGAAGGAAAATGAAGGGGAAATATACGTTTCGAGTGCATTTTTCTCGTATACTCTTATGCCACGAAAAACACAAAAAACATAAGGAATACAATAAGTACAAGGAATATTTTCATCATCAGCCATCGGTTGGATGAAATACTGTTAAGATACCTGACTAGTTGGCCCTGTGCACCTTCTACATTTGACAGTGTCTCGTCCATGTTCTCGTCAATCCTGTGCCAGCAGTGCCATAAGGTGAGTCGTAAGCCATTGCTAAAAAGAAGGTGATAAATTTAAACAGAAAGTAGCAGCCAACATGCATCTTTAAGAAAAAGATAGCCATGTCTAGGATTTAGTGACACAAAAACTGTTCCCAATAGGAGGAGCTGAAGAGTACTACAACTTTCCAGACAATCCTCATGCATCTATGTATGCAAAATATTGAAACACATATGCTTAATCAAAGCTTCATTTCATGCGATGGAAACCATAACAAATAACAAACCTTATAGCAAGCTCTCCTTGCTGTGACACCATAGTAGCTAGTTGAGTAAAGATGTTGCCAAGCTCATGGATTGTTGACTCCACATTATGAAGTGCTTCAGCTCTGCTCTGCATGTAACTGTCTTGTAGTGGAACCATTTGCTGCTGCTGCTGCTGCAAAAGCGGCTGGGACTCTACATCTGTCTGTTTGCTGCAAAGGAAAAGGAAGACGATTTCAGTGGGAAAATAGACACTCTTGTCTCTTGACCCCAAAATCTCATGTATCAGAATCACAATCATCCCATACCCAAAAAAAATCATATCTTGGAAGGAAATTTCATGAATTAGCACACAAGGAAAAAGGAAAGGAGATTTAAAAACACAAGGTTGTTCCTACCACAACACCCTTATAGGACACCTCTTAATAGCAACAAATTCTGTAACCTGTACCTGGGAATCTGGGATGAGGATACAGAACCATTGGCCCATGGAGGGGGAGGAGCCTGTGATGCATTAGCAGCTGTCCTGGAAGCAAGTGGACGCTGGCGAACAAAGGGATTTGAGGAGTCTTTTGAAGCAGTGGAAGAAAACAACTGCCTTCGATTCTCATGAACCTTTAGATTCTGTATATCAACAGAAAATTCAAAACATAAACAATAAATTACAATAGCAATAATCTAATTACAGAATGTTGAGCAGCATCTTGTGTTAAATAACAAATTTCAACTTACCTCTGTCCGCATTGTGAGGACTTCTTTAAATTCCTTTGTAGCAGTCATCAAGCGATTCTTTAGGTTATCTACAACTGTGGTTGAATGAGTTGTAGTATCACTTGAGATGTTTCCACTTTCATTCTGGGAGCTGCAAAGGAGTTGGAGGTCCACTACAGCTGAATTAAGCACAGTAATATCTTGTTTTATTACTGCTGTCAACTCTTGGATCTCCAGAGTTGGATCATCAAACACTGATGTTCTTTTCGCCACTGATCAAAACAAAATAAAATGTCAATGCCAAACATTTCAATTCCAGCCTCAAATTGGCCAAGTTATTTTTAACATTAATCTAAAAAAACTGAAAGCATAGTAAAACATTTTTTCAGAGCCAAGCTATGGAATGACCATATGCTATAATTGAGAGAAAAAGAAAAGAAAAGAAAAGAAAAGAAAAGAGAGAGATCTAGCACCACTCATAGACATCATATAATCACAAATTTCAATAAAAGTGGCACAATCAAGGGATGCATTTGTAGCATTCCTGGTGTAAAAAGATATCAATCAATGAAAGGAAAAATGAATAGACAATGTACTGTTAAATCAACATACTTCCATTTCAATGACTTTAGTTTCTAAATCTTGCAGCTAACCTTTGAGCTACTGAGGTCTGAGTATCATATTCAATCAGTAGTAGTTTTGAACCCTTATGAAAACTTTGTATATGCAACACCCAACATTTCTGGGAGGTATACAACTCTAAGCAAAGCTGAGCCCATGACTCTCCCAGTAAGAATAATGATATATGATATATTAATTCAATATCAAAGAGCTTAACTTCACTTATTTATGGACATTTACAACGTTAATGAGAGACAGAGAACATCAGACCACCAATAAGTTGTGAAACTCTAATAGTTGCAACCATAATGATCAGTCTACAGGTACTACTTATTTCCAGGATCTGTTTTTGATGAGAAGAAAATTCATCAAAATAAGGATTAAGGAGGAAATGAGAAAAAATTACAAAATCATAGCAACAGAGGAATTCGATATCATTGGCAATCCACTACAGACTTCTGAAAAAACCCGCAAAGCAAAACACCATAAGGATGACAAGAAAACTATGCCTTCTCACAATTAATTCTTCCAGAGAGTAATTATTGAAAATTCTCAAATTCCATTCTATCCACAAATACTACAAACAGTTCAGTTTCCAAGCACTGGCAATCATTGATAGAAAGTCACCTCCAGAAACTTCAATGATAAGAGATGAGGATAAAGATGGCAGTACTTACCTAATTAGCCTGAATTAAATAACCCGAAGCTCATGCACGCAAAATATGAAGAACATGAGGGTTCTCACTCAGTATCAGTACAGCATAATTGTCCCTCCCATTATATCCATCCTTCATTTACTTCTTCAAACCCCCATAGATTGAAAACCTTTAAAATATGCCGTATTAAGTAATTTGAACCCAACACTTTACCAAGGTGGATAGAAAAACTAATCAGCTAAGACCCTCTGGTTTGGTCTGAGTTGCCACAAAATCCCTGTACCACTTCTATAATTTTTTTTGGAAGATTCATTTGGAACATTTTCAAAGTAGAACATTAAATTTATTGATTACATTTTCCGAATTATAATACAATTATCTTACTCTTTGACCATGAATCATAAATGAAATTATTTGTTACAATATGTTAGTAATAATTCTAAATCACATTTGACATTTTTCTGGTCAAAAAAAAGATTCTGTGCGTGTAAGAGACTAAGAATTCAAAAATTACATACAGGGTATCATTCAAAGATAGAAATTAAAAAAAAAAAGAAAAAAACAGACACCATGTGAGAATCAATTTTTCTGAATGTATGCTACGTAAAACCCCTTAAATTTCCCATGAACAAAGTCCTAGAAAGAAACCAGAAGAAACACTAACCTATGATTAATAAAATAAAATAAAGTTATAATAATTACATTGACAAGAACTTATCCTTAAAAATCATTTAAGGACAAACACCTAGGGAGTGCAAGCAAACAAATGACAGGGCAAAACTCATCAATTGCATCAAGAACATATCTCCATCTCCAACCCTCTTTGATCCAAAAATACACTAATTGTAAAAGTCAACTAATTCCAACACGTCCTACGCATTTTACAAATTTTGTGTTTTAAGAATGCATCTACCGTTACCATTTCCATGACACTATATTACTCAATTAAATTATCAATTATCAACCTTGAAACCCACATAATGAAGGACGGAAGACAATCAAGTAACTCACGTTTTGCGAGCTTTGCCAGCTTTTGCGATGTCTGGTGGATCCCAAGCCCAATCTTGGATGCTCTTTTATTAAATTCGGAATGAATCGCCACAGCAGATCGCGTGGCATCGGCCTTGGTGCTGCTTCCACCGCTGGACGATGCCACATTGTTCGCCGATGAGAGCGATTTCTTTAGCCTGTCTGCAACACTCAAGAACTCTTGTGTCCGATCCCTATACGAAGTTTTTACCGGCGGCATCATCATCTTCGCCCTCTTTTTTCCTTCGTTTTTTTACAAAACAACAACAACAATAATAAATGAATTAAATCCTATTTCTATTTATTTTATCATAAAAGGGGCATGCCCGATCTCGAAACCCTAAATTGAGGATTGGATTGCCCGTGGAACGGTAAGAGATACTGCGTTCGAAAAGACAAAGTAGGACAGCTCTGTAAATAGGGGTTGAAGACAGAATTGAAGAAAAGGAAAGGAAAGAGAGATTGTTTACTCAATTGGAAGAGGAGAGGAGAGGAGATCTAAAATCTAGATCTACCTGACGAATTGTTTTGCTGTACAATTTGGGTCCAAAGTTAAAACTCCCAATTTTGAGTTCCGGCTACATAAATAATTAAATAATTGAATTTCAACGACATTTTACGACATCGTTCACAAGTCGCTAAATTCTTAATAAATAAGAAATGATTTTTTCCCTAGTAAAAATAAAACTAGATTTTATTTTATTCTATGTTATTATGTTTTTCTATTTTATTAGTAGAAGAGTTTCTTTTTTAGAACTTACATATTTTTTAATTAATTTTTTATTTTTGTATTTAATTTTCTTATTATTATATTTTTCTAGTTTTATTCCTATTTCAAGATTTTACTTATTAAATATTATTAGGATTTTATTAAAATATTTTATGAAAGATTGTAATTACTATTTTGGCAAGTGAGACATCAATAAATAAAAATTAAATATTTTACAAATCATATTTGATTTTATTTTTTTGACTGTGTTAGTTACTTTTTGATTCTTGATAATTTTGGTAAGAGTTTATAGAGAGTGTGTATCAAAGCTAATTGATTTTTAGAGATTTGTTAATGTGTGTTGTTGAATAACCATTGTTGAGAAAAGTTGTAAAAGAAAATGTGCTTGTATAAGAGGATATGGTGAGGTTCCATCTCGAGAAAAAGATATCTAGAAACTAATGTGATCGTTTTTCTACACATCGGTTGTTGTTATTAGAAATTTAGGTGGTGGAGTCTATGACGGGACACCTTGCATAAGAGTATTGTATTAGAGATTCATAATGGAATGATCCACATAGAGATGTTGTATTAGGAACTCATGATTGGAAAACCCACACATAAAAGGATGTTCATGGTAAAGAAAAGTTTCTAAGTCAGATTTAAACTCAAAGACGAGTTTCCAATCAGAGGGCAATGTGCAAGGGTTTTTTTAGAAAAAAAATACTTTTTTCTTTGTTAACTTTATGCTTTCCTATTTTGTATTATTATGTTTTTCAAGTTTTATTCCTATTTGAAGAGAATAGTTTTTTTAATCTTGTTTGGTATTATTAGGTTTGATTTTTTTTATATGAAAGGTTATGATAGCTTTTCAGCAAGTGAGATAAAGATGAAAAGAAATAAAATAATTTGGTTGTCTTCCAATAATATGGTAGTGTTCTAGGTTTTTGATTGTTTTGACGTGTAATAAACTCAATTATCATTCACTTCTAGCTATGTTAGTTGATATAAAAACCCATTGATTCTTGTTGGTTTTGGTTAGAGGTTGTAAAGTTCGTGTATTCTAGCTTACTAATTTCTAGTGGTAAACTAAAGTGTATTGTTGATAACCAATTGTTGGAAGAGATTACATGATATGACATGTTTGTTTATGAAGATTAAGAGGTTCCTCACTCATAAAAAATATCTAAGAATTAATATGTTATTTTCATATGTATTGGTTGGTGTTATTGAAAATCTTGGTGGTGAGATCTATAATAGGAAGCCTCACACAAAGGTGATGTAATGACCTACACAAAGATAATGTGATAGGAACCTATGATATGAAGGGTCAATCAAAGGTTATAGGGACCCATGACAGAGTGGCTCACACATAAAAAGATGTTCATGGTGAAGAACAATTCTTGGCTAAGATTTGAACTCAAGGATTAGTTTATTCTAACCCAAGAAAACTTATGCAAGATTTATTTATATAAATATATATTTTTCTTAGTTAGTTTTAAGTTTTTCTATTTTGTATTATTATAATTTTCAAGTTTGATTCTTATTTGAAGATAATATTTTTTCTATTTTATTTTTCTTATTCAATAGTATGAATTTTCTAGATTTGTTTTCTATATAATAGGATTGTAATAGTTTTTTGATGAGTGAGACATGGAAAAATAAAACTTATGTATTTTATAGTATTCTTGGTCTTTAAGGGTCTTGACTTATAATAAACCTCAACAGCAAGATTTTAATGAATAAGAGTTGATAAGGAAAGAATCCTTAATCTTTGAAAGCAAGGAATGCAGGTTCAAACCAATAATTAGAAAGCAATAACTTAAAGCTTGCAATTAGGAAACATCAAGAGATTACATGTAACACCCCCTACTCTTGGGGACGACCAAGTAAAAAAAATTTCTCAATCACAAGCAAACAGTAACATGATCCTAAACAGTAATAGGTCTCAAAACAGTAACAGATGGTTAATAACATAGCCCTTAATTCAATCTTGACCCATTCATCCTGGGTCTACAAAACCTTAAACATCATCCTCATCGCAACCATTATTAATAAACCATACATTTAACATCATTCAACCATTTATACTAGAGTTGATATAAATCCAGTCACGTTTAATATAATACAACAAATGAGTTAATTTTCTTATATTCCAATATTTTTCCAAAAAAAAAAGGTGAACATACATATCAATTTGCCACATATACTTTATACAAATTACTATTGGATACAAAAAAACTAAGGAACGATAGCTTTACTCCTGACGTGAAGATGATGGACCTGAAATAAAAATACAAGATAATCTCATAAAGAAATTCTACAAGAAATCATATTTAAGTTATTAAACCCACGATATGCCATCATATATAATTGAAATAATCAACATAGCTATTCGAAAGTCAAATTATTTTTTCTTTATCCGGGATCCTAACATACACTAAATGTATGTTAGCCATTTATACCAATCCCTTTACCCGGGATCCTGGCATACACTGAATGTATGACAGTTATTCATGATGATCCCATTATCCGGAATCCTAACATACACTAAATGTATGTTAGCCATTTATACCAATCCCTTTACCCGGGATCCTGGCATACACTGAATGTATGACAGTTATTCATGGTGATCCTCTTATCCGGGATCCTAACATACACTAAATGTATGTTAGCCTTTTATACCGATCCCTTTACCCGGGATCCTGGCATACACTGAATGTATGACAGTTATTCATGGTGATCCCCTTATCCGGGATCCTAACATTACAACCCTTAACAATCAAAAGAAGAATTATAAAGAAATAAGGGACTTATATTTTAAAAGTCATGCACTCAACTTTGAGATAGTGTTTGTACAAGATTCGTCAAGAGGAAAAATGGTAAAATCTACATGAGTGAACAAAAATTAAGAAGCGATATACAGATTATATCAATGAAATGTGAATAACAAAGACCAAACATTTTTTTTTTTAAAGAGTTTATCCAAAGAGGGTATTTTATTTTAGGAAAGTTTTGAAGGATTTTAATCATAGTTAGCTTTTAAATAGGCATTTCACCTATGAAAATAAACCTATTTTAAAATATCAAAATAGGTAGGTCGCTGGGAAAAATAGAACAGTTTTCAAAATAGGCATGTCATTTGTGAAAATAGACTAATTTCAGGAAAGCATGGATGTTTATTGAAGTTATTTTTAGAATTTGAAAAAGGGTAGGTTGCTCGTGAAAATAGACCATTGTGTGATTTTTTGAATGGCCAGATTGCCTATGAAAATAAACTAGTGTTTTGAATTTCAAAATAGGCATGTCACCTAATTGAAAATAGACCAATTTCAGGGGAGCATAGACGCTTGTTAAAGTTCTTGTTGAACTTCAAAATGGGTAGGACACCAAAAAAATTGATCGTTGTTTGAATTTTAAAATGGATAGGTCACTCGTGAAAACAAACCATTGATTGAATTTTAAAATGGAGATCGCCAATGAGAATAGACCAATATATAAATTTTCAAAATAGACAAGTCACCCGTGAAAATAGAGCAATATGTGAGTTTTTGAATAGATAGGTCACTCGTGAAAATAAACTAACGTGAGAGTTTTCAAATGGGTAGGTCTCCTATGAAAATATACTAATGTTTGAATTTTAAAATAAATAGGTTAGTCATGGTAATAAGACTATTGTCTCTTTTTTAAAATAAAAATTACAATATTTGATCGATGGATCACCAATCAAGTTGGGCAAACACTTATTTCTTTACAATTTCACTATGCAAGATGAGACTTTGCTTTGTAAGCATTGTAAAGATGACATATTTTGCTATCTAATATTTACTCTATTTACAAAAATAGTAAATATATATATATATATATATATATATATATATATATATATTTGATTTATTTTCTTTTTTTATTTAATTTGTCTCAAAGATTTTTTAAAGAAAGAGAAAACAAAACAAAATAAAATAAAATAAAAAATATATATTTTTTACATTTAGTGATCTAATTGTAATTATGAAAGGACTAATTTGAAAATACCAAGTAATTTTTTTTGTAATTTTAAAAAAGGTCTATAATCAATTGTTTTAATTCAAGAATCTATTTTTCTACATCTATTTTTTGTATAGATGTTGGATTTTAAAGCAGGTTAGTATTTATCAACTTTAATTGAAAGTATTTTTTTTTTTGTCCCGATACACAAGTTGTGGAAAAACCATTCATCTCCCACGATAAGTGAACCCTATCAAGACATCTACATGAATTTTCATAGAATAAAATTTGTTTGGAAATATGAGCCCAAAACATATTTAAAAAAAAATGAATTTAATTATAAGAAGAAATTCTAAGCCAAAATACATGTTGGGAAACCACTAAATTCTTAAACCACATTAAAACTACACAAAAGAGCTTACCTCGGGTAGAGCATGTCAGAGATGCTAATATCTTTTCTAACCACAATCAATTTTTTATTCATTAAAGCCTTAAAAAAGATTAGAATATTCAAGTTTTCCAAGAACTCTTAACTAAATAACTGTGGCGATTCCTTAACCTCAACATACTCGCAAGAACTTTGCGACAATAGAATTAAAAAATATATTATGTATTCTATTGAGGACTTGTTTATCTTTAATAAAGAGAATATAGAAGAAAACAAGCTCTAGTTGGAGTTATTTTTTACTCTTAAAAGATTATTTAGAATTATTATTAGATCATGATAGTTTGAGTTTGTTAACTTGTATATATAAGTAGAATTCAAGAGTGTTGAATATAATATTTGAGAATTATATATATATATTTTTTTTTTGTGTTTGGTGTTTTCATTGCCTTGAAGCCACACATTAGAAGAGCTAAACATTGTATAAAAAGAAATAAAAAAGCAGACTAAAACGGTTTAAATGACTGTTTTGCGTTGCGTTTCAACAATGTTTTTGAAAAATAATTTAAAAAAAATATTTTTATTTTTTATTTGAACTAGATTTTATTATTATTTTGATATACTAACATCAAAAATATTTTTTTTTTAAAAATCATTTTAATATATTTATAAATTAAAAATATTTTTTTAAAACAATCTTTACCGCACTATTCAATCATTATTCTGAATTGACGGTAAAAGTATCCTCGATTCATTTTGTTTTCATTACCAATATTTAAGTATTTCTTAGACATCGTCATCTTAATGACTGGATTGTGGAGAAATCCCTATAAGCAGTCAAGCTCCTGGCTCAAGCAAGAAGCTACCACGCTAGTCTTGGACCCGAAAGTGAAGAACAAATACATCGCACATAGGATTAACAAACCAAATTTGCATCACATGCATGATGGCAGGGGCTTTCAACGATCCAGGACCATTTAGAGCCGCCAGATTTGTTCATCATGGGGCTTCCAACGGTACGTATTTCAAGCTTTCTAGACCTGCAGAAAATGGGTTTAATCCATGACAGAGCATAACCTCCATGAAAATGAAACATACGTACAAAATTATGTAGATGGTGACAGTTTTAAGGTTAAAATACAATCTACCACGTGACAGTCATAATTCAGCGTAGTAGTAGGAGGAGGAGGAGTAAGAGGAGGAGGTTCCCTGCAAGAATTCCAAATATTCCATTCCTCTTCCGGGATTGAGCATAAGCAATCATCACCGGAAACTGGCAGTCGTCTTCAGATGGATCATTATCAGTAACCAGAGCCAAACCAGAGAAATCACAGTCCCAATATCCCTGGTTTTTGAGTTGATAGTACATGTTAAAGGCATAAGAAGCATTCCCCTCAGCACTCAGATGATTACAAGAAGATCCATAGCCTAAAGCAGTACAGTCTGATTGGCTGCAGGCATAGTCGATACTATCCGGTAACTCGGCTAACTCAGTTGCTTCAGGGTCTAGAACACACCATCTTCTTAGCTGATACCTCACCCCCTCCACTGGAGCCAGACCCTTGTCCTGTTCCAGCCCCAGCAAATCCAGCCCATATTTGGGCTTCCCATCAAACTCAAATATTCCCCAGTGCCTTTCGAAGCTACCTGGAGCAATCGCTTTGGCGTTCTCATCGATGAGGCTGAACAGATAAACCTCGATGTTCTTGCCTTTTCTTTTTGGCGTTCCATTTCCACTCAAAGCATGCCGAATCAGTCCTTGGTTGAACCTCTTCGCATTCTGGATATTAGCATTTTTGTCACCGTCGGTTGGCCAACCGACCTCTCCGATCAAAACCTGCATGTCGGGATACCCAGCCTTGTCCAGTGACCACATGAGAGTGTCGAGATTTGCATCAAACGCGTTGGTGTACACTGAGTCGCCATCTGTGATTGGCTTCTTTGATCCATCAAAGAAAGCAAAGTCCAGTGGGAAGTTAGGGTCTCCGTATAGGCTCAGGAACGGATAGATGTTGACAGTGAAAGGGGCATCATTTCCGGCGAGAAACTGGATCACTTCAACTGTGAGGTCGCGAATGTCAGGCCTGAAGTCGCCGGCGGATGGAACTGGGTTTGATCCAGGGGAGTAGTAAATGTCAGCATTGAAGGGGACTGTGGCTTTGACATGGGAGCCTAGCCCAGCTCGGTCGAGGGCACGCTGGATATTTGTCAGAGCTGGTAACGTGACATGTAGATAGGTGCCATTATATGTTTGCAGGAAAGGTTCATTGCCAACAGCTACATACCTGGAAAAATGATCTTTCATTAAATTTCTCATTTAATTTATTACGAAAATCACTTTTCTCAAACATTGCACGGCTGGAAAGGATCTAAGAAAATGGAAAATGCAGGTTTAGATGACTCATGGAGGCCAAAAATAAAAGCAGGTTTAGCTAGGCCAACCTGCCCTTTTCAAAGTGTCTTGTGGTAGTATTGTTAGATTAATCACCCAATTCAAGGAACCAGAATCAATCAATCAATCCAAAAATAAAAATATAATCCTTAAATTAAACAGAACAGGAAATAATTCAACCGGTCTCAGGAGATGGAAAAGCCATCGAAGCAGAGAAATCATTAAGCATATAAACAAAAGATTTGGAATTGCAAAGTCTTGACAGCAGGAATATTGCTATTTCAGTCACAGGCAGATACAACAGAGACGCTGCAATCAGAAGAATAGTTTCAGTGTATAAAAAATCAATATGCCATAAAAAAGAAGCCATTGCTCAGAGGTCAACAACTGTGTGCAGCTCTAACCTGATTTTGACTCCGCCATTGTAAGACCAACTAGTCACATTTTCATCGACCCAGGCAGTAGCAGCCCTAGGATCTTGACTCATCTCATGCAGCATGTAATTTGGTATAGCCAGCATTACTTCAATATCAGTCCCAGTCAGAGCCGCCATGATCTTCTCATCGGCGTCAAACAGCTTCACCTTGTCAAACCCATTTTCTTTCAGCATCTGTACCACATTATGTGGTGGGATCTGGTGTGTAGCCATGGTGCCCCAGTTCACTCCAACACTACCAGCAACGTCAGGGATCATGGTCAAGAAAATAACAAACAGCACCAGAACAATATTGTTAGTAAACACTTCAGCTGGTGCCATCTTCTTTTTTCTTCGAGAATCTTTAATGGGACTGGGATGGGAAAGAATCAAGAATCAAGAAAGTCTGGAGATCAGCGCTGTTAATTACTAGGACCTGAGCTCATGATTGACACAGGCAAAAAAAAGAGAGAAAGGGAGAGGGGGGAGTCGTTGGTTCTTTGTGGCAGAATTTATAAGAGGGAAAAGGTAGTGTCTCCCTCTCCTTTTCTCTATCTAGCTGCTCCACTTTTGGTGATTGGCTTTTGAGAAGCTTCACGGTGAAGGTGACAAATCTAGTGGGTGAAGGTTTCTTGAACAAGAAAAAGAAAAGATTCATTGCAGGAAATGGAAGATTCCTTTCTCCCTTCTGTTATTCAGTTGTAGATGGTTCCAGGCCAGTCAATACACTACTTACTGGTACCAACGTGCTTCTAGAAATGGTTAGGCAATTCAAATAACGTTATATGTTGCGTTAATGATTGATGCAAAACTTGGAGTAAATTGCTTTTGACATTTATGCTACTATTCATTTAAAGTTAGTGTTTGTTTGGTAGTGTAATTGAAATTGTTTTTAAAAATATTTTTCATTTATAAATGTATTAAAATGATAAATTATTTTTAATATTAACAAATCAAAATGATTTAAAAACATTAAAAAATTTAATTAAAAAAAAAACTTTTAAAATACATTTTCGCCATATAATTTAAAATGAAAATACTGATAAAATTTATTTGTCGAAAGATTACGGTAAACTTTACTGAAAGAATACTCTTTCGCCATACTCTTTGATAAACATCGAAATAAAGATTCTTTTGGAATATACAAATATTGTAATGATACATCTTCTATAAAAAAAGATTCACAAAAAATATTTGTTTTGATTTATACACAGAGAACCACAAGATCATGATAAAAAAGATGATCGAGTTAACTTCTAGTTTTTAGCAACGTGCATGGAGTTATAGATAGCAATAATAATACTTATAGAAATATGGTTATGGATGTGATGACAATGAATCAAGGTTGTGTAGTTGAAAGTCCAATACAGATGAAGAATCATGCGCGATCTGGTTTTTTGATCTTTTTAAAGATTATAGAACGAGTTCACAAATCACAGTAAATTATTGGTTGTTGCATAAGTATTCATCGTATGCTCCTTATTTTTATTGGTTGATGATACTTAATGAGTTACTCTATTGGCCATAAGTAAATCTATTGGTGAAAAAACCCTAAACTAAAATACTAGAATCCTTAAAAAATTGAACAGCTTCCTTAGTCTATAACTTAACATCCCTCGAACTATAATTTGAAAACCCTGTCATAGGAAAAGGTCTATGTATATATATACCTCACCAAAGTTGAGCCATTGCTTAATTAAGTGGAAAGGTCGCTGCCGAGGTGGCGCCTTTTCTGAGACGAGGATAGAAAGGAATCTGCAAATGCTAACCAGCGTAATTCTACGTGTTTCATTCTGGTTCTCACTGCTTTCCTGGGTTGCACTATTAGCCTTTTAAGTTAAAAGCTATTTTTTTTCATGTGCCTTTCTACTATATATATATATATATGTACACACTTATTTCTTATTAAAAACACTTTCTTTTACTATCATAATTTCCACCCTCTCTATTTCTCTTTTCTTTTTTTCTGCAAAGAGAAATGAGAAAAATAAATAGATAGATAAATTATAATTTCTAAAACCACAAGAACTGGTCAAACCACAGGGACAACTGTCTCGGTCTGCAAATTAAAAGAACAACAGCTAAGAGACCCGCAGCGTGGACATGGCGTGTTCCAAAGAAAAAGGAAACTACATGGATGACCCTCTAAGAAAAGGGCTAACTTTACATTTGGTGAATTTAACTTTTAAGTTTTTTATATATTTATCAAAGGAGGCTGATGAATCAGAGATTTATTTTTTTATTGAAAAGGGTATAATTGTTGATTACTCCAATATCTAAGAAAATATATATTATTACGGCTATTTTCCAAAAAGAAAAACAAAAAAGCGAACGAAAATTGGTAGATTTTATCCACTGACTTCTAAGATATGGGGGACTGATATCTGCTCACTCCCTCCATCAAACTCAACAGATAGCTGAGTTTGTTTCAAAACCATGAGACCGAGACATGAACAGGGCATCAGTAAATCCATCTACAATCACTTCTAATGAATTGAACATGAAAAGCTACTCATGTTACACTTTCTTTTTTTTTTTGCGCGGAAACATCATCCTTAGAAAGAGTATTTTGTAGACTCAGGTGAACGAGTAAAACCCTAGCGTATTTTGTAGACTCAGGTGAACGAGTAAAACCCTAGTTATCCAAGATTTTTACAAAAGATGCACGCCCCGACTTGAATTCGAGACCTTTAGTACAGATCGCAAGCTCTCTGTCCTCGCGGGGATTCCTCATGTTACACGTTATCGCACAAAATGGTAATCAACATCTATGTTTTATGTGCATGCATGCAGTATTGGATAGGAAACAAGACGGCAAGTGTCGATATTATCTCAAAACATGGCAGAAAGATTAGCCAAGAACACACCTAGATCAAAGAAATAATTGACAGTGTTTGTCTATGGGATAAACAACAAGTGCTCGATATTTAGCTTTAGTAGGGGAGCATGAAACAATTGATTGCTTTTTAAAACACCACGATATGAGGGCGGGACAAAGAAATAATAATAAAAAAAAGGGTACCTATTGTAGAATAACAATCATTTAATGATGCATTAAGGCCTTTTGTTTCATTAAAATGGTTTTCTAAATCTATATAGTCGATTATCTTTTCTAGATCTATACAATCAATTTTATTCTTGATGATAAACCTTAGCATTTCTTTTCTTGTTTAGTAGTAAACAACTACTGATCTTATTCAATCAATGTGTAGATATTTATTTATTTTTATGTAAAACAAAGTATATCTTTGAATTTTTAAACTTTATTATAAAATAACTTTTTTGTTACAAGTTAAAAAACTATAATCAAAACTTGTCAAACATATTAGATTTCATTATCTTTTATGTGTTGTTCTTTGGGCAAATGCTTATTTTTTATATAATAGATTATTTAGAATTTTATCTATGAAATATTTTCAACAAAGTACACATTGAAGTCAAATGAGAGTTCATTGGATAACACCAACATGAAATACCAATATTTTCTTGCACCCTTGACTTTATTTCTTGTGAGGTGACCATTTGCTTAGAACCTATTTAGGAATGTGATTAAAATTCATTTTTAAAATGATTTTTATTCAGAAAAATATCAGTGATTTTTTTTTTTATTTTAAAAAATTATTTTTAATAATATAACATCAAAACAATTTAAAAATATTATTTTTTTCAAAAATATTTTCGAAACAAAATGTGCACTTGGATACACTGGCCCGTTGGAGGAGACCATTTAGAGAGGATTGGAACTGTTAATTCTGGAGGAGACCCGTTGGTTTTTTTTTCAGATGGGAAATTCCAAATAGACTAATGGTCTTTGTCCAACACAAATACAAAATTATAATAGGAAACAGAAGCTCACCAAAATTAGCTATGATGGTAAGCTGTTAGGATAGATAAACAATACTCACGTTCAGATAGACCCTACGATTTTGACGATAGAAGAAGTGAACCCAACAAATATATATAACATGATAACATGTCAATGCTGCGGCTTTACGTATTATTTTCAAGATCTCAAGCAAATCACAAATAAAGGTTCAAATTTGAAAGCACATAGATGTTTCAGAGATAACACCGGTGATTACACAGCTTGCCGTTGTTATCAGGAAAGCTTAATACAGTACTACATCTTTCTTAATTCAACTCCCATGAGGATGGCCGGCATCGCTTCAGGTTGCAGTATCACTCCAACTACCTCCGCCATGATATGTTTTCTTCAATCTCAGATAAACAGGCTTAGAAACGAAAACAGGGGTCTTGGTCAAAACTGAAAATACGGTAACTCAATGGATCAGACAAAACTGAGTAGAAACGAAAAATATACATCAGGTCAGATTTCTTGGAGGTCTTTCAAAGTGAAGCTTGTTTCTGCTGTCAACCCTGTAAGAGGAACAAAATCTGCTAGGAAACTGAGGGCTTGAGTAGTGTATGGACTGGATGGACGGGTTCGATTAGTTTTTATGGTGTCTAAAACTTCCCATCAGCAGAATCAACCTTAATTGTTAGTGGCATTGTCTTTGAAACATGCTTCTGGTAGCCTAAAGCTTAAGCAAAACATGGCCTGCATGATAGATCAGAAATCATAAAAATAGATCACAAAGCACCCTTCTGCACACGAATAAAAGTCTCCCTATCTCGAACACATACTTCTGCTTTAAACTTGTCATAAATAAGCAATTAATTTGACGGTGGATGATAATCAGTACCTTATTTGGAGCAACATCCCTAACCCTGTGAAATATTGGCTCTTGTATGTGAGCATTCAAGGCAGACTCTGCCTCCTGCAAAAAGGTTGAATGTATGCAAAAGTTTTGATTACAACATAGGACACATGATGCTAAGAAGATAAAATTCAGAGGAAAAAAAGACAGCAAAATATATCTGCAGAAAAAGCTTACTGAAACTATCAATTCTTGAGTTTGATTAGCTCGCATGAAGCAGTAGCAGTGAATCAAGGGAAGAGGTCCTTTCCAATCCTTCCTCTGAATACACCCCTTGAATGCATCTGAGGAAAAAATTATTTAATGTTAACAATTATGATGCACATCCCCACCAAATAACAATATAATATAATATATAGCTGTGTGACTTTTCTTCATAAAGGAAAATCCCCCCTCATTTGTGGATAATAATAACAATAACAATAATAATAATAATAATAATAATAATAATAATAATAATAATAATAATAATAATAATAATAAACTGTGATTTTTCTTCAAAAAGGAATATCCCCCCTCACTTATGGAACAAATACTCAAAAAATGGACCTGGGAAAGGGAGAGTAATATTTTGGAGCCAAAATCATATATCCTAGAAAACAGAATTATAAGAAAAACACCAGCCAAAATTTTTATCAGCCATAATAGCACTATCCTAAAAAATAGACATCTTGAATCACATTTGAACACTCTGAAATATAGGTAGAGAGAAGAAACTGAAAAATACTGCCTATACCAAGAAATTGTAGGGCAGAAGCAGGAAGATTCATGACTATATGATCAACATGCTCCCAAGGCTTAGTATTGGGAAGCTCCAGGGCTCTCAGCCTCTTGTTAGTGCCTCCCTTTCTCCTCGAAGCATCTGTCGCGCCAGCACCATTGATACTTCCACTTTCTGCTCAGAAGATGAACAAGAGTTTAGTCATACAATGAGTGACAAGATTGTTATATATGCACCTGAATCCATTATTCAAGATGCTAACATGTTTGCATTAACCCTGAATTTGGCGCTTATAATACCTTGCAAGCAACAATCTGAAGGTCTTTTATTTGCAGCTGCAAAAGTGTGTATATTTTTATACAAATCTTGTGCATCCTCCACATTACCAGAAACAGTAGCATGTGCTTCTTCTGCTTCAATTGCATGATAAAACAAGTCAGATGGAACTGCATGCAGCAACAAAGAGGAGGGGAAATAAATCAACACAAATAATACCTCCCCGTCTTGTATTTTCTATCCTTGATTCATCACTGTCCTGTACGCTGCAATCCTCACATGTTTTAAGCATTGAAACATTGCATTCTGCATTATTTTCACAAACTGGTGCTTCCATAAGTTGAGAAATAAATTTCCTAGCATCCATATTGTATGCACAAATGCAATCATCAACCTTATTGATTTTTGCATTAATCTTCAAATAGCGAATGCTATCTGGGTTCAAATCATTTGCATAAACAATGCATCCTTTCTGTGCTGCTGGAATAGCGAAAGGACCAATCCCAGCAAACATGTCACAGATGATCTCTCCTCGTTGAAATTGAGAAACCAACCTTATGTGTTCATGTTCCAATCTTGAATTCCAGTAAACCAAACTGTAATCAAGCTTGAATATTGCCCCATATTGCTTCACTTCCGTGACCATGTCCCTTTCTCCTGCTAAAATTTCAAACTTTGGCACCCGAAACTCATTTGTGATGGCTCCAACTTTATTGACAACAGTCTTTATCCTGGGATAATTTTTCTGCACGGTAGATAGAATATATACACCAACTGTTTTAGATTATCAAGACAAAACCATCACTAAAAAAAAGAGGACATCCAAACTGTAAAACCATGCAACCAACAAAAAATTAAAATGACAAAAATCCAGTTAAGATGCTTGAAGAAAATTGAAATAAAAAGGCACATGCTGTACATGGTTATTGTGAAATAAAAAGAACTATTTTGAATAGTATTTCAGGAAGAAATAGCAACTCATTGATGTTTAAAAATAAAGTTAAGAAAAATGAAGTATGTGTGATGTAAAAACTCACATCATAAATAACCTTTGCAATAACATCCTTGTAGGGAAGCAGTTCATCATGTATATTTAGATGGGCAATTTGACCTGCAGGCATAATAAGAAATAGTAATTCACTCATCCTTGGTGAGGTTCCTATGTTGATCATTAACAATCCACCATGTAACAATGTCTTGGAATCAATGTCAATCTTGAACAGCTAACAAAGTATACAAACAACTCAGGCTTGTTTAGAAAGCTGGAAAAAAAAAAGGATGGCAACAAAAATAGAATACTTGCCTATTGTTTCAAAAGATGAAGGCACCTCGACTCCAGGAGGCAGAATCTGCTTCAATACATGATCTGGAATCAAAGATTAGCACCAGTCAGTGAGTCTTTCCATTTGTCAATAGATTGAAACACACCAAATTGTTTTCTTCTTTTTTCCAATACTTGAACAAGAAGTTCAACCTCTACTAGTAGATGAACAAATAGGAAATCACCTGCACTCCAATAGGAATACCCGAGCGTCAACGAATAAGGAATTACTTGAACCTCGCATAATTTCTTCAATTCATCAAGCTTCTGAGGTGATATCTCAGATAAATCTGTAGCATGTCAATTGCAAGTAAAGCACACTCACAATAAATATACAATATAAAAAATTTGTTAAAACCAATCAGTGAATAACTTACCATGACTTTGAACTCTATCAGACAATATCACATAACGATTCTTTTGGCAAGTTGGATCTTCAGTAATAGGTTTGATTCTGGGCTTGTCAAGCAAATATCTGCAACCAAAAAAAACCCAATATTAATAAATTTGATATTAAGAGAAAAAAAAGGTATACTAGAAGAGTAGTTGTGATGGTACCCATTTAAAATGTGAGTGGCAGCTTTGCAAAGCTGACAAGGGATTCTAAGTGCCCATAAATTCAAATCAACATTGAATTTGCTTTCATCCAACATTTCTGGGCCACACAAAATTTCTTTCTTTTCTTAATAAAATTATAAACAGCTTAACAACAACAACATTAAAAAAAAGGTGAGAGAATTGAAGACTGAACACCCCCACCTTGACAAATTTTGATTAAGGCGAAGCTACTGTTATAGGAACCAAACCAGACAGTGAACTGGAAAAAGTGCAAGGTGACCGATTCACTGGTTGACTTGGCAGCTCACTGTGGATTTTCCTGCATTTCCAACACCTAATGCTTTGTGAGAGCTTGGAAAAAAAATGTCTCATTCAAAATATTTGATCTTTTTAGGATAATGTCATCCACCATGTAAACGTCTCTACATCTACAACATCGAAATAATAAAACAGATACTATTATGAATAAAAAAAAGTATAGGATAAAACTCAAAAGGAGCTTTTTAGGATAAGTTAAATTTGGTTATTGAGAGCAACATGCTAACACAAGCATGAGCAAAGAAAAACAAACAAGTCTATGAGGACAAAACAACACTTGAGCAAGAGCACCCCAACAAGGCAACCAGTAGACCTGGAAAAAAAATACTACATGAATCACCAAGCCATTCTTTAAATATATACTTGAACACCCTTTTCATTGACAATTCTTGCATTCTTTCTTCAATTATTGTTACTTTTCTAACACTTGTATTTATCCCATTCTTATTTTTCTTAGGTACCAGCTCTAGAAACCCACTTCTTCTGTTGCTCCTCCCACCATTTTTGGTGCTTCTCCATGGGCTGAAGCTAAATCCCTATTACTAACTTAAATGGATCTCCAAAACCAATAGCTACTCGCTTTTCAGTCTTGAAGAGCCTACAAAAATGTGCCCACTAGTCACTGACTAAACTGATGCCAACATGGACACAATCTTTGAAAGATAGTCTTTTTTAACTAGGGATTTCAGAATACAAGAGGTAAGTGAAGAAGTTCAAGAAGTTAGCACTAGCATAGATGCCATAAAGGAAATTGAAGAAGTAGATATCTGTTAGCTATAGTCTCCTTGATATGTGAAGATAAGAGTGGACATATTCTACTATTGTCATGGCAAAAAGTGTATATAGCAGGCAATTCGGTTGAGAGTGCAACTATATTATAGAAGAAGAACTAGCAGCTTCTACTAATTCATCCCTTGTTGCGCAAGAATTCGATACAAAAATAATTATTATTACTGAAGATATCGATCCTTTTTTATATTTGAAGATTGAGCAAAACTTGTCCAAGAATGTTGAACAATAGTCATGGTTACTCCTTCCTTTAAGGTAAGCAAATTTATTAATTTCTCTTTTTGGTTCCTAGCAACAATTACTAAAAAGTTGTTTTTCTTTGATTTAGAAAAGAACTTCGAATGAAAGTTTTGCCTCACCATCTCCACCATCAATATTAGAGGCTTCTAGCCCTAAAATGGAATGAAATGGATATAATAAACTCAAGTAGCCTTTTTAGCCATTACTAAGAATATTTAAATCTATTCTAGCTCAATGAGGTAACGATTGAGCAATCAAGCGAAAGTTGACTGACTGCCTACAATAGTTTTTAGAGTACATATTCTCTCAAGGGTCCTAAAATTAAAATGCTTAAAATGTATGAGAGTCTTTACAGTAGCTTTAAAATAATATTAGGCCTTTCATAACCACAAGAGAGTTCACAGTAAAGATAATGAGGACTTACAAGGCTATCTAAGAATCCCTACAATCCTATAGGCAATTTTAGGACACTGTATGCTCCTACTCAATAGGGAATAACACCTTTAAAGATCTCACAACATCTAAGATCTCCAATCTTAGAAAATCAATTTAGGTTGTTTGAGGAAAGAGCTAGCCAGGGCTGAAGAGAAGCTTGCTGAGCTAAGGCTCATGTAGTCCTTGAGGTGGCTAAGGCTTGCAGTCATGCATAGAAAGGCCTCACTCTTCAAGAATTAATAAACACGGCTTTGACTGTAATTAGATAGTATACATTAGCAAGGAAGAAACATTAAAGGATCTCCAAACAATTACTTAAACTTGAGAGAGGCTTAAAGCTAGGAAAGATAAGATTTCGGGTTAGATTTCTCATTTTTTAAGGACAATTTTCTCTATTGTTTTGTTATTATAAATAGTTTATATTTTATTTTTATGCCACCATATACAATATTATGCACCATATTGAATTTTTTATCTATTTGTATATATACAGTCCTTTTACACATGAGTTTAATATTATACATTACATGTGTTTAAAAAACCGCTCTTTTTCCATTTAACTATTTAATTATTGATGCCGAACAAATAACTCAAAACTGTTATTGAGAATTAACAACATAGAACTTAAGTCCTATCACCTGAACGGCCATCTTACATTGTATCTAGTGTAAATACTTCTTAGTTTCCTCAGGAATCCCATTCTACATTGTATGCCTTGTATAAGGATAAAGGATAATACTTCTTTAGCTATCAACCATTAATTAATCAAAAACACTACTCTCTATCTTGGTTTGTTATATGATATGCACCTCCTCTAAAAACTTTGGCAATGACAAATGAACCTTCCCAATTTAAAGATCACTAACTAAAATTTTCAATCCTTATGGCCAATTGGCAATATGACCTTCCACACCATATTACCTTTAGATAAGCTTTTTAATCGAACATGTTTGTTGTATGTCTTTTCAAGACTGCTCTTATGAGTTAACAAATGATTTAATAGATAAAGTTTTACCTAATCCAAAACCTCTGATTCTGCATAATATATTGATAATATGTATTATCCATGTTACATTATGCATCACTTCTAAGAGATTATACTGAGTCCCATAAGAAACATAGCATTGTGGTTAAAGGTAGAGTAATAGTCCAAGAATTCTAGATCGATCATGATTCAGAAGCAGATATTGATTCTGAATCTTCAAGCAGTATAACTGGTTTTCTAGTTGATGCAGAGGTTAATTATTTGTTTTAAACTCAATGCAAAGCAAAATGGTTTCCAACTATATTTTTGCTTTGTTTACACCTTGATTTATATTAAGTTCTAAGTTGGCTCAGATAAAGGATTTCATGATTTTTCCCATAAAATGGTTAGAACAAGTAATAAACAATCTATTTCAAACACATCTATCTATTTATAAAATCTTCATCGAGAATCTCCTGGTAAGAATCCGTGAGCACTAAGGTGATTAAGCAGTTTAAATAGCCAAAAGGTGGATGGCAGTGTCAAACTTCAATACACTTGAGTTATGATGGTGGAGTATACCATTAGTCTACCATCAACTTAGTCAATAGGCTCGATTAATCAATCTCGTGCAACTGCTTGTACTCTCTTAATTCGACATCCATCCAAGACACTTGTATGTCATCAGTAGTTCAAGGGAAAAATAATTTAAAAAATAACACCATCAGATTAGTTTTTTGTTACCCTTGAACCCATTAATATGGAAAAGAAAGATAAGGGGAAATCCTAATATTTTTCAAGCAAAATCAAAGGGAGAAGCAAGTTTCCAATAACTAAATATAATGCCTGCTTCGCAAGAAAAATATAATTGATCCAACCACGATAAACAATAGCAGTGTGAGAGCAACATGGAAGACATTTCAGCTATGGGAGAATCACTAGCCTCTTTTTGGAATGAATTGAATGATAGAAGAAATAGACAATAAAAATATTTCATTACCTGGATGGACAGCTGCTGGGAGTGCTGCAAAATCTACCACATCACTGACACTGAGTTCAGTTCTTGGCTTAATAAGCTCTCTGGTGTGACAAGATTGAAGGTCGAGTGTGGGAGGGAGAGGCGGTTGGTTTGCTAGCTCTGGAGAGTGGAGATGAAGAATGAAGGTTCGGGTGTGGGAGGGAGGAGCGGCTGATTTGCGAGGAACCTAGGGTTAAAAACTTAGATAGCAAACTTTTTTATTTACAGTAACTCTGTTTTTTTTTTTTTTAATAACTGAGATTTTCAGACCAGCTTACCCGCATCATAACTAAATTCCCGGGCCCACTGAACATCCTGCAAACTCAATGAGCATGTAAGGCACCACAGAGATGACAGGCATGTCTGGCAAGGCTTGAACCTGGGATGAGAGGAAGAGAGAAACCTTTCTTGACCATCAGGGCAAGACCTGCTGACAACTCTGGTTTTTTTTAGTTTTATTTGAATCGGTTTAGTCTGAATATTTTAGTTCAAGCCTTATAAAACCAAAATCAAACCAAGGTATAAAATTATAAATTATAGGTGGATATTTAGATTTTTTTACATACTTTTTTATTATATTTATTTATTTATTATTATTATTAAGTTTATTTGAATCTACATCTCGTATGTTCTTTAAACTTACAATTATTTATGTACATGTACTTATAAATTTATGCATTTTAGAGTGAAAAAACACACATGTATTATTATAAAGTCATGAAATGAGAGTGTTTTCTATATTTCTTTAATCTTCATTGTTCTTATTTATTTTATTGACTTTTTATTTGAGTATATTGTATGTTTTAAAATATATAGTACAATTTCATAAAACGTTATCGGCACGAATTGCTTCTTGTTTTCATCTGAAAATAGATAATTGTATTTGGTTTGTTCATAAGAGGTAAAAGTTGTGTATGCACGCGATATACTTGTTTCAATACAAATTTTAGTATGATTTCTTCAAATCTTATTCATCATTATATTTATTAGTATTTAATTTTGATATTTTATTTCTGCAAATCATAAGCATGTTTTGTGCTTGTTAGAAGATTTTATTTTCAGCCATTCACATCAGAAATTCTATTGTGTGTTTACAAATTTGATATATAGGCTAGAAACTTCCAGTTTGCGAGCTACTAGTAAAAAATAAGGTGAAATACCATTTTATAGTTGAGGTATAACAATGTCGCGTATCATTTTTATTTTGTTTAATAATTTATCTTATTAAGATTTTTTTATCATTGTATTTTTATGAATTCCTTTATATTGCTATCTTTTACATTTTATCATGGATTCTTGATGCCAAAATCCATATAGATGTCATGGATCTTGGATATACCATTATAGATGGTAATGAAGCATTTAGTTAAAATACGACAAATGTCATGATTTTCTTAAGTTATCATGTCATAATGAGTTTAAAATGGAGTATCTCATAATCAAATATGCCTTTATTCTCTAATAAAATTTAAAAGAATGATATGACCATCGAAAGACGGTTATTTTTCAAAAAAACTTGTTATAATTGAATATATTTATAATTAATTGCAAGATTTTAAATCAATAAGTGAGTACAATTCAACAAAGTTTAATATCAATTTTAAATTAAAAATATATAGAGGTAATGTCATCAACAAAAATATATTAGAAAAAACATTTTCTATTTATTTTTTCATGTAACGAAGGTGCTTATGGCTGAACAAAATAACGCAAAGAAGGCAGAATGGCGCATATACTGCAACAGTACCATGACGAAGTTGAATCGATTCCACTCATAACCCAGAGAAAAAAATAACATTAATTCATTTTGAAAAGTTACACTTAATTAAAATATTGTCTGCATGATTCTCAATCACAGAACCAAGACTGTAGACTGGCTCCGTCGAAGAAACGATGATCGATTGAAAGGGAAAGAAAATGCCTCCCAGAAAAGAAAGTGAGGAATACCAAAGCAGACAGACAGACAAACCTGGGAATCAGACCGAAACCTCTAAAAATCATATATAGGATAGGAGCACATGAAACTAAACTGGTAAGAAAATCTAGAGCACATGATCGTGAAAGCCTAGCTAGGCTCACAAATATATTAAAGAACTTCTAGCAATCATTGAACAAATCCAAACTCTGGACCTATATAAAATACATTTTTCAGGAATAAAATTTCCTCATATCTAAACATAAATAAATCTCTACCTAACATGGTAAGAACATTCTCTTTGTACACACGGGAAAAAAAGTTGGCCAAAACAATGTGTTTTTAATGAAAAAAAAATAAAAGAACACGCATGTATAGGGACTGTTTGGGACGGCGGTTCAACCACCGTTTCTTTAAAATTGGTTTTTTTATTATTTTAAATGAATTTTTTTAGTATTTTTAAATTATTTTGATGTCAAAAATAATTTTTAAAAAATATTATTTTCATGTATTTCTAAATAAAAAAATATTTTTAAAAACAACCACAACCGTCCTCTAAAACAGCCCCATAGCCAAGGATGGTGTAAAAAGGCAACCAGTCCACTACGGAATCCATAAACTATATATGTATAATAAATAAAAAGAGTACAATCATCTTCAATAGAAAGTTAATGCAGAAAGGTCAAATAAAGCAGCACAAACTTGCAACAACAAGCACAAAAATCAAGCTCTGAATTATAGCAGAACCAACAATGATCCCTTTGAAGCAGCCCACCATTAGAAAGAACTCTTAGAAAAACGAAAGGCCAGAAAAATCTGTAGCGGTAGAATATTAAAAGGAAGTTTGTAACCCACTCTTTATAAAAAAAGTCAACAATCCATAATTTCTTAACAGATCCTTTCTCCAATCGCACCTCCAACATGGATTACATAATGCACGCAAAAGAAAGTTCTGCTGTCAGAAGAGAAAAAAAAACCTGATAAAAGAAAAACCTACCGGCAACAACACAAAAAGACAGTAGACTCTCCTAACAAGAGCAAGATCATATCTATGTACAAACTAGAGAAAATGTTTTTGTCAGGAAGTCTCTGTAGACTGACAGCCATGACAGTAGAACCATAGGAGGAAACAATTTCAGAGAGTGAGAGACGTCCCCTTGTGGCCCGTTAATTCCAGTCCTTCAAATAATTAGTTTCCAATTGGAATCAATGAATTCAACGTCCCATGCCTAGCCCCTGCAGTACTGCTGTGTTAATTTTTCTTCTGCGTCGATCCATCTTAAGGAGATTGAAAAACGAACCGCTTGAATAAGAGATTGATCAGGGCTGGCTGGGCCTTCATTCTGCTTCATCCAGGTGCTGGGTTTCTGTCTTCTTTAAGCTGAAAGAACCTGGAGCGACCGACTTGCTCCTGCTGCTGCTTTGCTTTGTGGCGGCCATGCCTCCATTCATGCTGCTCTGACAGCGAGCCAGGCATATAATCACTTTGATTGTTGGCTACCGTAAAAAACCCGAAAACATTTGGAATCAATCACGTATAGCATGGTCATGCCAGCACAAAAGCATGGAGACGCAACGCCCAAGGATGTAGAAACGGGTCTTTTGCTGCTTTGTCATCGACAAGCACCTTCTTCGAAAACCATTTTTTCCTTGACCTTTTTTTCTGTTAGATTGCGATGATGGAAGGGGAAGGTAGTTAGAGAGGGACATGGTCACAGTGACTGATGGAGAACGGAGAAACTTTTGTATATGGAGAATTGGAGATAGCTTAGCTATGCAAATGGAGATTTCTAGGAATTGAGAAAGGGAATGCTATGGCTGCTGGTTATATAGAAGAAGAGAGAGAGAGAGAGAGAGAGAGAGACACCCAACCGCGGTGGATCGTAGGCTGCCCCACCTCTTACATTGAGGTTGTTTCATGGAAGGAAAGAGTCGTTATTCGTCTCATAGAATGACATTACTACCCTTGTATATCTGTGTGAATGTTTTTTTTCTTTTTTTAACCAGCAGATTAATCTAATATTAAAGATGTCAATGAACGATGTACCATCCATGACCTGTGAGAAAAACTTCTATATTCATGTAGATTTTTTGTCACGAAATAAATTATCTTAGAGGATATATTATAAATATTTTTTAATTAAAAACTTAAAGAAATAAAAACTCCATGATTAAATCATTTTAATTTTTCTAACCAACATGGTTTAGTTGTGTTTCAAGATTTATTTCTGCCAATTTAAATTAGAAAAACGTTTCTATGTTTAAGGAACTTCAAGGAAGCAACTCTTTTTATTTTGTCCCCAGGGGTGGTGGACCAGCGGCTTCGGCCCTGCAATTGCAATTGCAAGAGCAGGGTTCGAGATGCGGCCACCTCACAGACGCAAGTCCCCTGTAAGAGCCTGGGACAGCCGGGGGTTTACACATGCTCTGGGCCCACAAAGTGCGCTTTTCCGGGTCATGTGGTTCCCACGTCATCCAAAAAAAAAAAACTCTTTTTATTTTTAGTTTATAAGTTTATTTTTAAATTTTTTTTATCAAGCAACATGTTTAAGGCACAAATAGTATGATCTATCTATTTTTAAATATCTTTTAGATACTTTATCTGATGATATATGCTCTACATCAAAAAAAACAAATTATCTCATGAATCAAAAGTATTTAATAATGTCACCAACTAATGAACAATTCATAAATTAACTATTTGATTGATTGAATAAATTTAAAAGAATGGATGGATTGATTGAGTGAAAAATAAAAATAAATTTAAGAATATTTCTTTTATTTAATTTCAAATCTTTGGACAAAAACTTAAATCTTTAGTAACCCCATGTATAGTTTGTAAAATAGTATTTACTTGTTGATAAAAATAAATTTAACTCAGAACATGCTCATCTTGTCAGAATTTACGTCAGTTAGGATTTTACTCATTTTACATGGACTCACAAAAAGTATCTAAAAAGAAATGGGCTTTCCTCAAATCAAAATAAAATTTAACTCACTTTAATCTAAAATAAGATAAGAAGAACTTAAGCACTATTTGTCGACACGGCTCAACTGTGTTTTTCTATAAAATAAAATTTTAAATTAATATTTTTAATGTTATTAGATTGTTTTTATGGGTTGATATTAAAAATAAATTTTAAAAAAAATATTATAATATATTTCCAGAATTTAAAAATAATCATTACTATAATATCAAACACTGTATATATATATATATATATAAAAAAAAAAAAAAGGTTATATTTGGCTAAAAGTTGCAATTAAGTGAAACGAATCACAAAAATTGCAGCAGAGAAAGAAGGAAATCTGTAAAGAAAAGGAAACTATCACACAAATCTATTTTCAACAATTACTTTTCCTAGCAGGGGTTTTCTGGTCATTACACAAAAGAAATACACACGCTAGTCAAATGAGTGTGGGAGCTCATTCAAACACTGAAAAGGACCTGACCTCAGAGAAGCCGTGTAGGGGCTGCGTACAGCGCACCGCCCCCCCCGACGTGGCATTTTTGTCCTTATTCAGCCCACGTTTTCCTTTTAAAATTGCGACTCCCCGCTATGTTTATCCACAAGGGTTTCAAGGGGCATTAATATTCTATATAGTATAAACATGTGTTTTTAGATTTAATTTTTTTTATGTTTTTAAATTATTATAAAATGATGGTATTAAAAATAAATAAATAAATAATTCAATACATTACCGAATATGTAAACACTTAGAAAAATAAGTTTTGATACACTCTACCATAAAAAATATTTTTTTATGAGAGGAAACTCCATTTACTAAAAAATATATTTTGCGAGTCTAAATGAGTGAGTAAAACCCTGTATATCACAGGTTTTTACCGGAGATGTATCCCCTGACTCGAGCTCAACATCTACTCTATAGATCGCAAGCTCCCTGTCATCACGCTACGCCACTCGGAACTAAAAAATAAATTTTAAAACACTTTATTTTCTGTTTTGTTTCATTAATATTTTTTATTAAAAAAAAAAAAACTGCTTAGCCGAACGTTTCGTGTTTTGTTTGTATCTTTGAAAAACACATTTAGTATTAATTTAATACACAAATGATTGGAATTATAATTTTATTAATGTAAATAATGTCCAAATTCAAAGTTGAAGGATCCCTAACTCAATTATTAATTCGGTTTCACAGCATTTCAAACTCTAGCTCAACTTCTGAGTATTCTAGATCGTGTTCTGTATAATCCTAACCTAATTTCCAAACTATATTATAATATATAAAACTATTTAAAAAAAAGTTTTGAAACATGTTGTTGGTTTATTGTATTCAAAACAAAGACAAAAACAATTAAGTTTTTGTATATTTATCTCTATTTTTAAGATAAAAAAAACCCTTTAATTTTTCTAATTTTATTTTTTCTCACATCTAAAATCGTTATTACACCACTTCTTTTAATCGAATATTTCTTCATCGAGACCTTAAATATAAATAAAGCAGCCACTAGAGCCAAAATCACCAACACACGAGCTATTTGCCCTGTATTTTTCCGCAATCAAAAACAATTTTTTTTTTAAATGTAAGAAAATATATTCAAAGTATGAGTTTTTTGTAATTTTATATATTTGGTCAAAATAAACAACATGGACAAGATTTTTCTTTAGTAATGTTAAAAATCCTAACTGTAAGGCAATTTTATGTGTTTCATACTAATATTAAGTAATACAATTTTCAAGAAATAAGATAGAAAATTAAAGACAATATTGAGTTACATATTTTTTTTCAAACAATTAATCTATGATATTAGATTTGAAACATTATATATAAAGAAATTGTAAAACTTAATTCTTAATAAATACAACCTTGGATGACAATTAGTTGAATTATTATTCTCATTGTTATTATTATGATCGAAGGCAAAATCTAAAAAAACATTTCCAGTATAAAAAAAATATTTCATTTGAAAAACAAATGAACATATTTAAAGGATAAAAAGAAAATCATTATTATTATCATTATAAATATAATTATTGTAATCGTTTGGATTATAATAAATTTGTTATTAATGATATTTTTAATATTATTCTACGAGTTATTGTTATTAGCACTATGGTCATAATTATTAATACCATAAGCACTACATTTATTATAACAAATTATTATTGTTATCATTATTATCATTATCATTACTGTTTAAACAATAAAAATTATTAAATTATTCCAAAAACTAAAAGAAGAAAAAAAAGAGCAAGTAAGGAAACAATTATAAAGCAATAATAACTAAAATTATCATTATAGTGTAAACAATGAAAATCATAAAATTATCTTGAAGAATAAAAACAAAAAACAAAAAAACTTTCACAAAGGGAAAATAAAAACAATCAAAGTCATAATCATATTTTTTTTAACAAAAAAATAAATAAATAAAGAGGGTTAATTTTTTTTAATAATGCTATAAATTTGAGAAAAATAATATATATGTCCAGATTTTTTGTGAAGCGCTAGTTTCTAATAAAATATATAAATTTTAAAATTGATATGAACTTCTTTGTTTAACAAGTTTCAATAAACTCACCAGTATAAAATTATCATTGCAATTAAAAAAAAAGACTTGAAAAAAGAAAAAAAACGGTAAAAACAAATAAAAAAATTAATTTTAAATTGATCGCCAATATATTAAGCTAAATATGTTACTAAACTGAATAAAAAAAATGACATAAATAAAAAACCAATAAACATATAATAATGGACAGATAATAAAGTATGTCCAAGAAGGATTGAAAAAATCAAAGAAATTAAAATCAAATTAAAAATTAAAAGAATAAGGACCAAAATAAAAAAATAAAATATATAATTATTTTCAATTGAAGAACAAAACTGTAAATAATCCAAACCTTGAGACTGAAAAAAATAAATGGAATTTAGAATTAAAAAAAATCAAAGAATAAGGATCAAAATAAAAAATAATACATATAATCAATTTCAATTAGAGAACAAAATTGGAAAAAAAAAATCAAAACATGCAGACCAAAAAAATAAAAGAAAAAAAAACACAAACGAAAAATCAAAAGAATAAGGGTTTAAATGAAAAAATAATATATATGATTAATATCAATTGAAGAGTACAATTGAAAATAACCAAAAATTCTATAGAAAACAAGGAAAAGTGAAATAAAAAGAGTTGAAATTGAATTGTATTTGTCGCTGCAAAAGAGAGAAAAGGGACAAAAACACAAAAATAACCATCGATGTCCGTCCACCCACCTCTTGTCGACACATGTACCACCACATAAAAGAGGACATAACGGTGCACCCGGGGACACGATAATCGGGCATTTTCCTTAGCCTTTGACACCTCACACGCCAATTGTAAGGCGCGTAAAAGAGGCAACGACAGGAGCGTCCAGCTGATGTGTTTACAGTTAAAGTAAAAATAATAATTAACAAATATGAAACAACCTAAACACCCTTGAAACCAGAGATAATA
This sequence comes from Salix purpurea, assembly GCA_027405865.1. Lineage (NCBI taxonomy): Eukaryota > Viridiplantae > Streptophyta > Magnoliopsida > Malpighiales > Salicaceae > Salix > Salix purpurea. The sequence continues at coordinate 2,769,935 of JAOWLH010000019.1, forward strand.
ATGAAAAGAACCTGGTATCGTAATACCATTATGCCCCCAGACCAGTCGTCTATTTTTTTTGTCTTTTCAATAAGTATTTTAGTAGTTGTACTGTTCACAACAACATAAAAAACAAAAATGCCTGATGGTTAGTGCACTGTTTTTGTCACATCCGAGGGTAAAGAAGTTAATTTACTGTTCATGGTGAATGTAAAAAAACGACACTACACTTGACTCTCTTGTGTTTTTTTTTTTGTATGTTTCGAAGAGAAATTCGTAGTTTTACTGTGCAAAACAATGTTGAATAAATGAAAATATCCTCAAAAAATCAGATAATGCCAACAGTTGCATATTATACAATAAACTAAAAGAGTTGGGATTTTCACTGTAGCATGTGAGTGAAAACACTGTGGATTTCAATAGTGTTTTTTTTTTTTTTTTCGTTTGTGAGCAGAACTTATACTATATATATATTCTTTCAGAAAAAGAATCAAAAAAATGCATGTAGTCTACTGGTAAGACACATTGCCTCTTACCAGTAGAGGCGCTGGCAGTGGTTCGACCCCTTTCACTTTCCTTTTTTTTTTTTTCACTTTCCTTTTTTTTTTCATTTTTATTTATTTTGTTTTTTTATTACTTTTGACGTTTTTTATATTTCTTTTTTTTTCACTTATTGTTTTTTTTTATTATTATTATGTTTTTTCACTTTGCTTTTTTTTTTTTCTGTTTTCACTTTGCTTTTTTTTTTTTTCATTTTTATTTATTTTTATTTATTTTATTGATTTTGACGTTTTTTTTATTTCTTTTTTTTTTCACTTAGTTTTGATTTTTAATTTTTTTTATTTTCTTATTTGTTAGGCTGATATATGTTTTTCAAAAAAAAATAGTTCTTAAATTTTATTTTATATCTATGATCATTTGGAAATTGATATTTGTATTTTTTTTGTTATTTCTTTTAGTTTTTTTTCCTTTTTTCTTTTTTAATTTTTACGTCATATGACTTTTTTTACCTGATAATTTTTACTTTATTTTTTTGTTTGATCTTTTGTTAAAGTTTTTATGATTTTTTTCGTCTTTTATTTTTTTTCATTATTAGCATAATAATAATAATAATAATAATAATAATAATAATTTAATGTTTTTCTCTTACTTACTCTTTTGTTAATGTTTTTTAGGTTTTCTTTTCTCTCGGGATAATTTGATAATTTTTATTCTTTTAACAGTTACACAAACTTTTTACTCAACCCGCAAAGTAGTGTAATATTTTGTTTATAAATTTTCAGGTCAAATAATTTTTTTTTCGAATCAATAATTTTTATTATTTTTTTCATTTTTTTTTCATTTGCTCTTTTGTTAATGTTTTTAGGGTTTTTTTAAGCCTTTGATTAATTTTGTTTTCTTCCCGTTATTAAAACAATAATAATATAAATATTAAGAATAATAATAGTAATTTTAGGTTTTTGTTCTTACGTGTTTTTTTATTATTTTTTTTTGGTTTTTCTCTGAGATTTGTTAAATAATATTTATTATTTTGACAGTGATGGTGATGATAATTTAAGAAGTTAAGACTTTGATTTACTATTATTATAATAAAGGATGTTGATCTTTTTCATTACATCAAATTTTACATACTGAAATATTATATTTTAATCTCAACAGTTATGAAGATTATTTGTGTTGCCCGCAACGTAGTGCGGGCAATCCAGCTAGTAAAAAGTCTAAAATACCTTCAAGATCAAGAGTTAAATTTTGTGAACGGAAGGGGGAAACAATAATTATTCTATTATAATCCAAATTAATATATATCTATTAATATAATATTTAGAGGACGCGGTTTAGCTTATTTTTTAATTTTCGGCCGACCTGCGCCAAGGATTTCCTTTGATACCGATAGATAGCATAAAGCGGCGGGTTGGCCAACATGACATCGTGCCTGTTCGCATAGATACCCCGAATCGTGACATATCGGGAAATTTCGGCCGACCTTTGCCATATGGTCTCTTCAATGAATAATTTAGAGCAGCTTTATTCTCACACCCACGTGTAGAATCAGTTTGCATTTTCTTATCCTTATTCTATTCTTATCCCTCTACAAAAAATAAAAACATTTTCACACTCTTACACCACAGCAGAGATCGGGACCCACCTTATCCTGAATGGCTTTGACAATTATCAAGCAATATTCTCACTTCAACTTCAACTCACCAGCTATATGAGCTGTATGATGAGAAGACAAAACTATTTTTATTAATTATATACATTTTTTTCTTTTCTAATTTAATAGTTATATCAATAACTGATATTTTGTTTTTTGAGATGTTATTTCTATATATTCTTCTAAAACAACCAAAACTTTAAAAAATTATATAATATTTTTTTGAGACAAGAAGAAATAATTGGCAAGCAGACATAAGCAGAGAGATGTGCAAGGGTTTAATTTAGAGGTCGTGTCTCATGTTGTTCTGTACATGATTTGTGACAATAATAATTATTTTTTTAAAATGTTTACATATATAATTTTAAAATATATTTTTTATGAATAAAATATTCTTAAAAAACTATTATTATTACAATATCAAATATTATCTAAACCGTCATGAAATTATTTTAATGAATTTATCGAGTCTTTAAATTATAAAAGATTATTTAGTATTGGGCTAGTTTTTAGTTTTTACTCAATTATATATAAAACATTATTTGATTTGCAAAATAATATTTGTTTTTTCATGTAATCTTATATAAACTGTAATATTATATATTTATTTATTTATATTTAAGAATTCATAAGATTTTTTCAATAAGATATATATTTTTTTAAATTTATTTAAAAAAAACTATAATTAAAAATTATATAATATTGTCAGGTAACATTTTAAATAATGTAAAAAAACAATGAAAAAATTATAATATTGTTTGTTCCTATAATATCTGTTTTATATTATTGGTTGGTATATATTAAAATATATTTGACTATTCTAAATGATTTTTACCATTGTAAGAGCAAGTCCAACACATAAGCCATCTGCGGTGGCAAATCTATATTTTTGTACTTTTAGCTATTTTCGTTCGTTTTCAAGTCTTCAACGGGAAATGTATCCTAATAGCCAAAATGATTTTTCTTTAACTGAGAAGCTATTCTTACATGTTTTGAGAGAGAAGTCAAATGTCAGAAAACATTAAAAAAAAATACACATCCGTATGTGTGTGGGAGGGGGAGAAGGGAGCTAAATCCCTATATCATTTTTTAAAAGTAGTTATTTAATTATATAACTTACTCTTATTAATTGAATAATTAATTGCATAATTAAATTATATACAAAATAATTGCACTATATTTAAAATGATATATAAAAAATAGCTCTTCTAAATGACTTTTACAATCAGAGTAGACATAGACAAAAAAAAATATATTTACACTATTCAAAAAGCTATTTTAGAGATTTATCTTTCCAAAATGGCTTTTACCATTAGACTTGCTCAAATACATATAAACAAAAAGCTATATTTACACTACTGGACAAGCTATTTTATAAATTTGGCTTTCCGAAATAATGTTTTGCATTGGAATTGCTCTAACATCTTTCGGAAAAAAATATCGCTCCTCTACAATTGAAAAGGTATTGGTAAATTAATACAATATCTTATATGTTATAATTAGAAAAAACATACGACCTTTAAAATTGTTATAATTAAAAAACATAACATTTCAAAATAATTGTTAATTAGACTAGTATAAATTACAATGATAAGAAAGAAATAAATGAATTTAGAAGCTTATCAAATCTCCCATTACAATATTGTTGATTATATTAATTCTTTTTATAAGATAAATCATATAACACTTAAAAAATCATTATCGATGAATGAAGTTCATCACATGTGTCTTTTAAAGACATGTAAACAATTACCAGTAAGAAAAAAAAACTCAGATACATCAAAGTTTTGATAATATCATCAGTTACATGATTATAAAAATATCAACAAGACAAATGCAATAATAATAAAAAATATATGACAACAACTGAAGACTTATATGGTCGTAAACTTCAAGGTCCATAAAATTAATCGAGATACGTGCAAACTGATCGATACACCCATGCTAAATTATAAGAAGAAATATAACCATCAATCATGAAGTGAGTTCCACACCATCCAAAAATAAATACATCACCCACCACCTTTGAGTAAGTATATAACCAACTTGATATTATTAAATTCTTCGTATCAAAAGCTTTTTGATAAAACCATTGACATAATGTCAAGATGCCTTTGAGATCGCTTTCTTTTTTTCATTCCTATTTCTCTCCCCTCCCCTTAATTTAATTTATAACAATCAAATCAGCAATTTCTTTCTAATATGTCACACCAATATATCAAGAAGAAATTCATCACTGCAACAAGAAGTAGGAAACGAGAAAATGGGTCGACGCTGACGACATCAGCAAGAATTCCTTTTCTAGCAATAAATATGTGTAAGAAAACGAGAATACGGACAAAATATGAAAAAGAAATCAAAATTGTCTTTGAGTTTTCGTAGCAGACAGCCACCAAACCAGAGAGTAATTTATTATATGATCATGACGTGATGCAGGCAGCCACCATATTATTTCGTAGCTATTGAGAGCGGAGAAGGAACAGGGTGGTGACCCTTTACGTTTTCAAGTGGTAATACTTGTCCAATAGCATCTCAGAATATTCTCCAAACGTGAGACAGCAATTGGCTAGCACAAGCTGAAAACAAAGGAAGTCCAAAAGTCAAATTAATATCTCCCCAGAGGTGTGTTGCACTAATAGTTAGACAAGGAGCATTTCCTTGTTGCAGTAATTAGCCTTCTAATTTCGATAAATGCAGTTTACGAGACTCAACCAGCACCTACTGAGTTGCGAGCTCGAGACAGACTCAGTGTAGCTGGTAAAACTTTTCATGTTTTTTTGCTGGCCGGGTGTTCTATAAAATGACCCAACCAAACAAGAAACAAGTAGCCAAACAGGGCTCACCATTTCTTAGCCATGAATCACACCAATGAGAGCATAAAGATGGCCTCTCCCTCAAACTATATATACAAGAGTCGTGTGATAGCAGCAGTTCCTATTTTCTCATCTTTGGCGAGGTTTTTCTCTTATTAACATGCAAACAATGTTACAAAAAGTAGTAGAGGAAACTCCCTCCTGCCTGCCCATGTGTCGTGGTCTTACGTTGCCAAATCATTTGCGAATTTTAATGATGTTTTTGAGGAACCTTTTGACTGTATCTTCCACCTTACTGGTGGCATACCATGTCACGTATCATTGAAAAGTTGTTATTAAAATGAGAAGTTGACACTGAATTAAACACAAAAATGAAAAGCTAAAAGATAGATACACGATTTTTTATCTTATAACACATGGTGTTCTTTAAATTTTTCTTCTATTCAAGTAAATAACAATAAAAATAGAGTTCCAGCACAAATATAATAATTTAAATATTATAGAGAAAATGTAACTGTTACTACTGTTTTTTTCTTAAAATAACTGCCAGAAAATATGTTTATTGCATACAAACTAGAAAGAATTGGAATTAAAATGAAGATACAAAATATATCTCTTTAATCAATACCTCTTTCCCTTATTAATATGCTTCTTTTTTTACCAAATATCTTGTTTTTCAAACCAAAACATATCATAATCTTTAAAAGAAAGTTTTAATAAATCAGAACAATAATTAATGAATTGATAATTTTGACACGAATATATCAAAAACTATAACAATAATGTTGACAACATACAAAAAATATACAGTAACTATTTAAAAATAGGTATTTAATCCATATTTATGCAAATTAGATTCATATATAATTATTAAAAAATAATTTTAATATCACAGTGGAAGGAGCTAGTATTATTTTAAAATAATAATATATTTAGATAATTATTTATGCATCATTTAAAAAAACTCAGTAAGAAATTCAAATATAAAATGAGAAAAATGAAAAAAAAAAACAAGTTCAAAAAAATTGATGGTTTAGACATGGCAACTCGCTAGCTATGGTAGATGACATATCATTTGTCTGCCATCCTTTTCTAGTCGCTGAAGGTTGTTCTAGTGATTAGAAAATCAGGTTAAAGTTTTTAAGGTCTATTTTCACCTAAAAACATGAAAAAAATCTCATGAAAATCTAGAACCTCATTTCCAAAAACAAAACACAATCTAAGCAACTCAAAAACTCAAAATCAAATCAAATCATAAAAACTTCATGAGCTCCAATCACTTTTTTCATCATCATTTAAAGGTATAAACCATATTCATTAAGTTCCTCTCTTAAAGACAAATATATAGACACCAAGATTAAAGTTAATGGTGGCTGGAATCCAACCACCAGAAAGCTCTATCTTCCCAAGTTTTCGGACAAACATATGAAGTTTGAGACCTAAATGAAAAATCAAAAATCCTAAGGGACTGAAGTAAAATCGAAGGACCAAAGAGTAGATTTATGTGCATTTTTTAACTGTAAGAATAAATAAGGCTTTCAACTTTTTTCAATGTCAATTTTGATCCATATTCTTTGAATTTTGTTTTCTTACAATAATTTCAAAACTTCCCATGTCAAATTATCATGGCATGCAACCCCGAAATAATCTACAACACCAAGGGAGAAAGATTACATTAAATTCAAAGAGAGAGAAAATCTTGAGCAACCAAGAAGGAACTCCTGAGGATCTAATTGAATGAAAATAAAGTCTTTGGACCAACATGGAGTAAGAGAAAAACTTGAGGACCTATCATGAAATTTTGCAAAGCTAACATTGCTATAAATAGTGATTTATTAGAGGATGAAAATTAGCAGCATTACATTGAAAGACTGACCTATTTTAGTTTTTCTTTTGTTAATGTTAATAGTGGGAATTGCTTTACAGTTTGAGAGTTACAAGCAATTCATGTTTTTGAAGAGGGGCAGTAAGTTATTTTTGCTGGCGTTTCTCCATTTTTATTTCTTTTTTTGGATGATTCCTTAACAGTAATATAGTTTGCTGCCAAAAGCCCAGAACACTTGTCTTCACCATGGTAGTGTTTTCTTGATCCTGGTTCATGTGTTCTTATCATTTTCCTCTCACGTGCACTTGTGCCCCAAGTAACTCAAAATGAGATTTATCATGATGAAGCCAATAACTTTCTAATTCTATCAGATTTTCAATCAAATATGCAGCGTGCTTTGAAAGTTAGAGAATTTAAAGCACGGACTACTTACATCTTTGTGAATATGCATATCCTTGGGAAAGTTAAGTCTCTCATCCCTACAAGACAAGAACACACATCAATATATCTTGCTCTGTTTAAAAGTTACAAGTTTCTCTGATATAAAAATACTGGTTAATTATGCTAGATGTCATCATAGCACAATAGTAAAGAAATCATAAAATGCAAGGATTTTTAGTCCATACTTAGAGCTGATTAAAAAGAATAAAAGAATTAATAACTAATTCATCCAATTGTGTGTGTGTTAAGGAAGAAAAAGGATGTATCAATCGCATGACTGCCACCAACATTTTTGTCTGAAGATCCATATGCAATCTCAAGATTACATTGAAACTACCGGTGTTCAGAATAGTTCTTGATTAAACTACAGTTTAATCGAGAAGAAATATTGTATCAGCTTCGAAAATGTAGAGAGAAGTCTAGAGAGAAGTGCTCCCAAAAACCAGCAAATTCTACCCACCTACGTCTAACCGGCCACCGGTCTTGCAACCCAACTCATCCCCACCTCACTGGAAACTACCATCTACCACCGCATCCATTTCATCCCAACAACCCCAGTCTAAAAAAACCCCACTTCCCCCCCAATCACCGCCACCCTCAACCCAAAAAAAGCCATGTCTCTACCCAATAACGCAACAAACCCCACTCACAGAAATGAGCAGCGTAAAGCCACGGGGCAGCAGGGCCAACACAATGGTCGAAAAGCACCTGTTTCTTGGGCAGAAAAAGTCAAGGCCACGAATGCCAACTCCAGGTTCACTCTAGAACCACTGTCAAGGCCCCCACCTGGGCAACAACTTGTCATTCCAGAGGAGGCAATGGAAGACTCAGAGCATTGGTCAAGATGCCTTGTGGGTTTCTTCCCAGGATACAAATTCCCTTACCATGCTATTAACTCCATGGCCATGAGAGTCTGGAAGAACAATGGACTGGAAGCTGTAACAACCACAGCCAATGGCTTCATCCTGTTCCGGTTTAAAGCTCAGGATGAGTTACAAGGAGTCCTGGAGCAAGGACCATGGCTTTTTGGAGGTAAACATCTTATTCTTCAACAATGGAGCCCGAGGTTCCAGTTTGACACTAGCAAAATATCCTCCCTGCCAGTATGGATACGTTTGAGAGGACTACCTATTCCCTTATGGTCCACCAAAGGTCTCAGCATGGTGGCTAGCATGGTGAGCACTCCCCTCTCCTGCGATGAGCTGACACACTAGTGCACCAGGCTGGAGTATGCTCGTATTTGTGTTGAAATAGATGCAGCCCTCCCATATGTGCATTAGTTCCAAACTAGTCAACTGCCCGCACTACGTTGCGGGTGTAGTGCGGGCGAAAAAAATAATTTTTACAGTTGTTAAGATTAAAATATAATATTTTAATATATAAAATTTGGTATACTAAAAGATATCAACATTGTCTATTATAATAACAATAATATCGAAGTCTCAACTTCTAAAATTATCATTATTATTATTGTCAAAAAATTATCATTATTATTATTGCCAAAAAAATCCTAAAAACCTCAACAGAAGATCAAGCATTTTTTTTTATTATTGCTATCACTGTTAAAACAATAAAAATTATCAAATTATTCTAAGAGAAAAATACCTAAACACATTAACAAAGGAGCAAGGAAAAAAATTATTATTATTATTATTATTATTATTATTATTATTATTATTACTGTTACTATTATCATTATTATTATTATTATTATTCTATTATTATTATTATTATTATTATCATCATTATTTTTATTGAGAGAAAAAAACCTAAAGACATTAACAAAAGAGCAAGGAAAAAAAATATTATTATTGTTGTTGTTATTATTATTATTATTATTATTATTATTATGGAAAATAAAACACAAATATCAATTTATCAAGGGATTAAAATAAAAAATTCAAACTATTATTATTATTATTATTATTATTATTATTATTATTGTAATTATATTTTTTTTATATTATTATTATTATTATTATTATTATTATTTTTGTTATTATTATCATTATTATTATTATTATTATCATCATGATCATTATTATTATTATTATTATTATTATCATTATTATTATTATTATTATTATTATTATTGTAATTATATATTTTTTATATTATTATTATTATTATTATTATTTTTATTGTTATTGTTATTATTATTATTATTATTGTTATTATGGAAAATAAAACACAAATATGAATTTATCAAGGGATTAAAATAAAAAATTAAAACTATAAGGGCCAAAATGAAAATTCAATATATTATCAATTTCAATAAAAGGATCCAATTGAATAAATCAAAACTTCTGTACTGTATTTATTGAATAATTTAAACCCAATCCGAAAATTAAAAGAAGGAGGACCGAAGTGCAACATTGACATTCAATCAATTCGAATTGGAGGACCCAATCGAACTAAATCAAAACTTATCGAACCAAAATCGAACCAAAATCAGGACAAAACACAAAATCGAAAGTAAAGGGACCGAAATGAAAAGTATCACAAAATGGGGGACTCTCCTGCACTTTTACGTGCAGGAGAGAGAGAGAAACGTGGCCGGCGTTTTAACCGGCCTCCGACGCGTCTACGGACATTTTTCAGGTACACGCGCAGACGCGGGAGGAAGACCACGCGGAGACGCATCGAGATACATGGCGGAACCTTGATTCCGGCCACCGGATGACACCGCACGCGCCGCCTAAACAGGGCGTGGGACGTGAAACAGGCTGGCGCGTGCGGCTCACGCACTGACAAACCGTCAGCACTAAAAACAAAAAAGAAGGTCAATTACCGTAATAACCCTGTATCGAAATCAATGTTTTTGTCTTATTGGGGGCTAGAAGCGTAATTAGCCATTTTAAATATATTAAAAAAAAAAAAAGTGCGGCGGACCGGACCGGTCCGGTCCGTACGCGTGCAATTACCGGAATGGCCCTCTCCCCAGCCGTTTTTACCTCCAGACCGGTAAAAAAAAAAAAAAAGTGCGGCGGACCGGACCGGTCCGGTCCGGTCTGTACGCGTGCAATTACCGGAATGGCCCTCTCCCCAACCGTTTTTACCTCTAGACCGGTCCCTATTTTGTCCTATTACCGGGGCTAAAATCGTCAAAACACTGTTCAAAATCGAAAAAAAAAAAGAGACAGGCGGACGAACTCGCGCGACGCAGGGCTGATAAAGTTCGAGTCCACAGTGAATTTAGAGACATGCTACAGGGAAAGTCTGAGCTCTTTTAGAGCATTTTATAATTTTAACTCCCTTGTCCTCGTCTCCAATCACCATACATGTTGATTATGAGTGGAAACCTGCTCGATGTAACACATGCAAAGTCTTTGGGCACGCCTGTGTCGAGAAATAAGGAATCACCAAGGTGACGGAGACTCAAGGAAATAAAGAGGGCAACGACATGCCAGTGACAGCCATTCAAATTACAGAAGGGGCTGACATGCCAATGACTGAACAAACACCTAAAGGGAGGAACGACATGCAGTCCAACCACATTCCCTCACATAGCCAAACTGAACAAACTACAGGGCCATCGCACGTCCTAAAACCTCACCGCCTCATGCAAACCATCAACCCTAAAGCCAAGGCCGCGGCTCACCCTGCAGAAGCACACAAAAACAGCCACCCTGCTCACTTTAACAATAATCTTGACCCTGACGCTGCAGAGCCAACAGACTGCCCTGACACCACTGCTCCCTCAGCAAAAGAGAAGGACACTACCTTGATCAAAGCAAAAGGCAATAGCCCACTTTACACCGAAAATAATTCTAACACAATCTTGGGAATTGGCAGTAGTAATGAAGACATTGGAGAGTCTGCATCATCAGCATCCGTGGCACCAACAGAAGACCATGCAGAGGACCCTTCCTCACCAGCCCCCAAAACAACACGAAAGAAAAAAAGGGGGGAAGAGCTGAAAGGTGGGTAACCATCAATAGGTCAGTGCTTAACCATAATCCAAATAAATGCTAAGCATCGGTAGCTGGAATATTTGGGGTCTGAATAGTCCCAAGAAACAAAAAGTGGTTCGAGAGTGGACCACCAAAAATAACTTAGACATTATTGGTCTTTTGGAAGTAAAGATTGCAAGTTCAAACTCACCGTTAGTAGTGAAAGGTTTGGCCCTTAACAACTGGAACCATCTCTCTAACGGGGATGGCCAAAATCCTAGCAGGATTCTCATTGGTTGGAACAAGGCCGCATGCAATATCACCATCGTACACACTTCACAACAATGGTTAACCTGTGAAGTGAGCACCCCTTCCAACCCGTCCCCCTACAGGATCACTTTCATATATGGTTACAACTCCCCAGCAGAAAGACTAGGCCTATGGAGCTATATCTCCCATCACAGCACAACCTTCTCCTTGAAAACTTGGTTGCTCATGGGTGACTTCAACGATGTATTGGAGAGAAGTGACCATAACGGGGGTAGCACAGCTTGGCTTGGTTACCAAAATGATTTTGGTAATTGCATGAGGGCAGCTGAGCTGATGCAAGTCCCCTACACAGGCCTTAGGCATACTTGGCACAATGGCCAGGCAGTGGGGACGATACAAAAAAAGCTTGATTGGTCATTTGGGAATGCAACTTTTTTTACTAAATGGAACTCTGCTCAGACCTCATTCCTTCAGCGAACCATCTCGAATCACAGCCCAACGGTTACATCGCTTCACAAGAGTCCAGCCAAAGCAAGACCTCCTTTCAAGTTTCTTAATTTATGGGCTGACAGGGAGGAATTTCTCCCTTTGATCACCACAACCTGGCAACAAGAAGTTGAAGGTCATCCATTCCTCCAGCTCACCAACAAGCTCAGGCTGGTCAAAGAGCAACTGAAGAAATTCCATTAACTTCACTCCTCCCACATCTCCAGGAGAGTCAGCAAGACGAGGGAAGATTAGGGCAAGGCCCAAACTGCTTTGGACACTAACCCCTCTGATGCAGGTCTCAGGGAGCAGGAACGAAGGCTGGCTACTCAGTACAGCCAGCTTCTCAATGATGAGGAGAGTTTTTACAGGCAAAAATCGAGAATTCAATGGCTAAGGCAAGGTGACCGTAATACCAAATTTTTTCACCAATCGCTTTTACACAGGAGAGGCAGGAACACAGTGCCCAAGCTTATTGATGAGGATGGAACGACCATCACAGACCCTCAACAGATGGGGACGCATGCAGCTAATTACTACAATCAACTCCTAAATTCCCCTCACAGTAACTTTCAAAACAGTCAAGTGCACTTCCTTGCTGCCACTAGCACCTCAAGCGATATGACCATTTGCAAGGCCGTGACAGATGAAGAGATAAGAGAAAGCCTCTTCTCTATTCCAGATGACAAGGCGCTAGGTCCTGATGGTTTTACAACGCTTTTCTTCAAAAAGAGTTGGCACATCGTAAGCATGATTTTACAACAGCTATCAGGTTCTTTTTCTCTTCACTATGCCTCCACAGAAGCATAAATTCCACCACAATTGCTCTAGTCCCCAAAGTTGAGAACCCGGACTGCATGATTGATTTTAGGCCTATCTCCTGCTGTAATGTAATTTATAAATGCAATACAAAGATTATAGTTTCTAGAATCAAGCCAGCTCTTGACTCCGTTATTAGCAAAGAGCAAACTGCATTCCTCCCGGGCAGACATATCTCGGATGCAATCTTGCTCTCCCAAGAACTGCTCCATAATTATCACACAAACAAAGGGGAAGCCAGATGTGCCATCAAGATTGATATCGAAAAGGCATTTGATACAGTTAGCTGGACTTACATCATAGTAGGATTAATAGCAATTGACATTCCTGCTCTCATGATAAGCTGGATTCACAAATGCATCTCAACGGCTCACTTTTTCGTTAGCCTAAATGGAGACTTGCACGGTTTCTTTCGGGCCTCAAGAGGACTGCGACAAGGAGATCCCTTAAGTCCCTATTTATTTGTGCTCGCAATGGAAGGGTTTCATGGCATTATGCAAAAGGCAGTGCAACTTCCTCATTTCAAATATCACTGGCGATGCGCCAAAAACATCACCCATGTCTGTTGTGCAGATGATCTTTTGGTGTTTTGCCATGGCAACAAGGACACGGTTGGGGTCATCAAGCAGGCGCTAGAGGAATTCTCAGTTCACTCAGGGCTTAAAATCAACTTGGCCAAATCAGCTCTATATCTTACTGGGATTACAAGGGCCGAGAAAGAAGACATAGAAAGGGAGGGTGGAATCAAACTTAGCAGGTTACCAGTGAAGTATTTAGGAGTCCCCCTAATAACAACGAGACTGAAGAATGCAGATTGTGCCTTTCTGGTAGAGAAAATCACAACCAAAATTCACCTGTGGACTAGTGCAACCCTAACCTACGCAGGGCGGCTACAACTCATAAAATCAGTCCTTTTTTCTTACCAAGTCTTCTGGTCTGCCATCTTCATTCTCCCTGGTGCAACAATGAAGAAGATTGAGCATGATGGCTGCTTTCTTGTGGAAAGGGAGCGCCCAGCACTCTAGAGCCAAAGTGGCATGGATTGACCTTTGCTACCCAAAAGAGGAGGGGGGGTTAGGGCTTAAAAGGCTCAAAATTTGGAACCGTGCGGCAACCCTCAGACATATTTGGCACCTGCTAACTAGGCGGGACTCCATCTGGGTAGCATGGACGCGTACTCATCTGCTCAAAGACAGATCTATGTGGCAAATTAAAATTCCTTCTAGGCCATCTTGGTCATGGCGTAAGATTTTGCGAAGTAGGGACTGGTGCAGAGGGGACTTCTACACTCAGCTTGGAAATGGCAACCACACCTTCATTTGGCATGATTATTGGCTGCCAGGCACATCAAGAATCAGTGATTTCATAGCGCCCCGCATTCTGAGGAGCACAAGTATTGGCTGGCATGCAAAAGTCTCGGAGGCAATCAACAATGGTTAATGGATGTTCCCTCGCAATGATAGCAAGATGGGGCACATATGGGCCAATATCCCTCCCCCCCTCTCAACCCAGCAGAAGCAGAAGCAGATCAGCACTTGTGGAAGCATCAGGCATCAAGGGTATTCACAGTGGCCTCAGCATGGGAGAAGCTTCGGGACAGGAAGGCCACCAGCCACCTACACGGGTTGCTTTGGTATACAGGTCACCTTCCTCGGCAATCCTTCATCCTATGGTTGGCCACTCAAAATCACCTCCACACCCTAGACAGGCTGGCAAGAATGGGGATCACGGAAGACAAAAACTGCAAGTTGTGCAACAGAGAAGAGGAAACGCACGCCCACCTCTTCTTCCAATGCCAGTACGCAAAAACAGTTATGGACACAATTTTGACGCAGGGGCAGATCCAATGGCCTCAAATGCAATGGACACAGCTTCTCCTTTGGGCAAGCACTGCCTTCGAAGGCAATGGCATCGCCAACAATCACATTGCAAAAACTATACTGGCAGTTACAGTATACTACTTATGGAATGAGAGAAATGACAAAACCTTCAAGAAGGTGCACCGTTCTTCTCAAGAGCTTAGCAATGTGATACTCCAACTGATACGGGCGCACCTAATGAATACTGATATTGAAGACCTTGTAACTGATAGGATACAGGCCATATGGAACCTTCGAAGGCTCCTTCTCATCAAGAAAATCTCCTTTTAAGGTTTTTTTCTTTTTTTTTCTTTTTCGGCCAAGCTTTAGGCTCGGGCCTCTGTACTAAGGCTAAGGGGGGTATGCCCTCCTAATCTGTGTACATTCTCCTTTGAATATAACGAAAGTTTTTTCAAAAAAAAGTTCAGAATAGTTCATTCACATAACTATAAGGAAATGTGACAAGACAAGTCATGCTAATAGATTCTATTATTCATTTTTGTTAAATAGCATACCAGTCGGGTTGCATGAATAATGCAAATGTTGATCTGTCAACACCAGAAACCTCCTCCCCTTTGGGTGCCTGCCAAAAAACCATTAAACCAGGACAGGTTATTACTTCATTATATGCCAAAGAGATTGTACATAAAGGATAAAACCATTAAACCAGGACAGGTTATTACTTCATTATATGCCAAAGAGATTGTACAGAAAGGATAAAACCACCAAGTTACATATTTTTCATTGTTCACAGCTTATTGGATATAATGCTGAATCAGGGTTACATAATGGTATTACAAGCAGTTTGTCATGAAAAATACCATGGCTGGAATTTTACATAGCACCTGAAAAAAAGCAGGGCCGCCACTTTTGTGCAGGACTACTGCAAATGGTCCCTAGACAATGAAAGAGGGCAGCCCGCTCCATACAAGTATCCCATATATCAGAAACGAATGCTTCATGGAACATATGAAAGCATTTTTCTTACAAGAAAAGCCCCTAGGAAGTAAATAAGTAGGAAAATAAAATACCCATCGTATCATTCATGCTCACTCAGCTTTCTGTCATCCTGCATATAAAAATAACTGACTGTTTATCTTAGACAACCCCCCTCTGGCACTTGAAACTCTGTATATATGAAAAACATTTCAAATTTATAAAACAAAGAGACATGCATTTGCTGTCATGCATCAATTGTTTAGGCAAATCATAAAACTTTAAGGAAAAGAATATCTGTAAATAACAGAAATAAAAGTTTTGAACCGCTTAAACCCTTCTTACTCAATCATATAGAAAAATCACAACAGCCCTTCAGAACAGGAAATAAAAAATCACTTGAAAGCATGTCACCTCACGTTTTTGCTTTGATAAATTTCAACATAGCTAAGTGCCTTTCACCATAATTTTTGTTTCACACAACGATGCTGCTATTTTTCACCTTGAAGGATCACCAAACCATGCAGCCAACAACAAATACTAATTGTTGGTTCAATATAAGAACTAGTGCAATACACTACATGCAATCCTAGTGTTAGTCCCAGAGTATTTCCATTATATAGATCAAATATGAAAAGTACCTGAACAGAGTGTGGTGTTGCACAAAGATAACCTCTTGACAGAATTTCAGTTGTTTCACCAATTTGGTATGCTATCTCACCTTCTCCAAATACAACCTAAAACATAACAAACACACAAGTCAATGACAAACTTAGTATCATTCAGAATGTACTTAAAAAAAGGTCATAACGAACCACATATGATAAAAGGTTCGGTGTGAAGCAAGCACTTTGTCCAATCCACTTATATATAGCACCCGGTCTCGTTTCTTTTTTGAAGTCTTCCCCAGATTCATTCTTTTTATTAGGGGTGAGGCAGCTTGAAGGGAACACGGTCGGTGTTGTACTAAATTCAAGTGAAAAATAAAAATAAACAGATGCTTTCTCAGAGTATCTGGTCACCATTTCACTCCATGAACAAGCATGTGTGAACCCATCAAACATAAAACCTGTCCCTGTTCTTATCATTCATAGCTTTCAAGATTTAAGATTTTGCTGTTCTATTAATTTACAGCTTTCAAAATTGAAACAAATCGACTTGATTTTAAATTTTCTTCTATGATCTGTAATGAGGAATTAGAGTCTGAGAGAGCTAATATAGAGTCTAAACCAAACGCTGGTGCTTACGAAAGAATGAAGAATATGTTAAGTGAACAATTAAATGAAGCTCATTTTGCATAGGTAGAATTTAAAAGACAAGAAAGTTTACTTTGACAATTTGATCAGTTCGTGTTTTAATATAAAGGCCGGCAGTGCTATCAGGGCAAGGTATTTCTACACCATCTCTCTTAAACATGGCACAAGTCAAACCTACATATCAAATTGAAACAAAAATCAGACACAAAGTCAAACCCAATTTAGAAATTCCAAGAAAAGAAAATTATGATCTCTCTACAAACTTATCCTGTCAAGAACAAGTGTCAGGAATTTTTTTTGTAAATCCTAGAATCAATTTTATTTGGAATTTAAATACAAAATCATAAAAAGGAAAGAATGTTGCAGAGAAAAATGCTTAAGCATGCACATCATCAACAAGCCTATATGCCCCAGAGAGAACAAAAATAGTATCTCATGAATTAAGAACTTGATCAGAAAAAGGAATGTATGGTTGAATTTAAATACAAAATCAGAAAAAAGGAATGTATGTTGCAGAGAAAAATGCTTAAGCATGCACATCATCAACAAGCCTATATGCCCCCACAGAGAGAACAAAAATTGCAGCTCATGAATAAAAAAGTTGATCACCTGTCAATGAGCCATGATCTGTGTGCCACCCACACCAAGATGACACTGAGTCACTATCTGGGACACAATCGCTGCATGTGATTCTACTTGTAAGTATTCCCTCCAGAAGGCACTTATTATATCATTGCAAGCACGTTATTTTGACGGACTCTACCATTTCATGCAATTCATCATGAGATATAAACCTCAAATATGAGGAGATGCTGTCTGGAATACAGATTAGTGTTCCAGAAAGGAGTCAAGGACCCAAAAGATTCACAATTAAGATCAATAAATGGCCAATGGAGGCTAGACATTGTTATAAAAAATACCCAGGATATAATTACTGTCTGACACCAAATTGGTATGAATACAAAACAACATATACAGAACACTAAATTCAATCTTCGCATGATATCTCTGCATTTAAGTAGACATAAACTGCAAACCACCATTGCCATTTTAAGAAATCATCCGAAGAGCCCTAGCAACTCAAAGCAGCTCAAATATTAAGAAATAAAAAGTAATTACTACGAGGAAAATTTGGTAATGATATGCCCTAATTGGTGATAGTGATATGACCTAATTAGTGCACATTTAATATTCTTTGCTGCCTCTGGAAAACTTTTTCTATCAAGAATCGGCATCAGTCTCATTCTTATGAATATGTGCATATAATTATCTTGTGTGGTAGTAAGATTTTATATTTCATAGTCATTTTGTATTTGGACTACGCTTCCACAGATTTTACTCACAATTTTTCTGACATTTATGCCATGCTGACATGAATCAGGTCATCAAGGGTGAGGAGACCAGCTTAAGCAAGTTAGTCAACTGCATTGCATAGTTTTATATCCAATATAGCCACACAACAGATGGAATTATCACCAAGTCAGTTCATGACAACTGAAAATAGAATTGGTTCTTTCACATGGAGTAAGATTCATCAGCTGTATCAAAAACCTGTGACGAGTAAAGTGGGGGGGTAGGAAAAGCGTTACCTCCTTGGTGCAGGAAAATAATAAAGCAACCGGCCTTTATGACACCGAGAACGAAGAAGTATCTGTTTGAGGCTTTCATTTTGATCCACTTCCATTCCTTTGGATACTACACAAGAGATCATCAAGATCGAACAAATTACCAAGGGTAGTCAAAAATTAACAAATAAAAATAAAGACAAATGTAGAAAGAAAGAAGGATAAGGCAGGCAATCCACTCAGCAAGTGCTCAATCCAGCGCTACTCATACAAGGTGGTTTGTGACTCGGGTAAGAATGACCTCATTTAAAAATCATATACATGGGCAGGCTGGACTTTTTTAGCCGCAATTGGAGGTTGCCAGCCATATGAAGATAGTATCAATTCAAGCGCAATTCAATGCTGATATGTGAAGCCTGGGAACTCTAATCTCAAAAGGAAAACTATTAACTAGAAATTTTGTTTCAAATCCAATGGGAATCCACAACCCTCTATTTAAGGAAGTTGGCTCCACTAATAAGGACATTTAAAGTGATTCGCAGACTCAATCTCCTGTATTCAATAGTTTCCCAACGTTATAGTTATGGCTAATTCAATTTCCTGGGCAACTAAATGATGGATTCTATTCTTCAGAGATAAAAAAAAATCACCTACATACTCAGTTGTTCAACATATGTGTACATGTAGAGGATTTGAATTCAGAGGAGTTCAGTATCTTATTATCTTAATTTAAATACCAACATTGGGACACAGTTTTACCATATTGATCACAGTGATAAGCTACCATCAACCCAACATCATGCATCAGCTTTCCAAGTGCTTTGAGAGCTGCATATTAATAGCTGATGTTCAGTAATTTCATGACATAGGAAATGCGAGAAAAAAATAAAATAAAAGGACCCTGATATAACAAACGCATTCTGTCGCATTATCTTAAAGCTGCCTCATACAAGAAAAAAAGAAAAAAGATCAGCATGAATGTATACCGAAGTATTGGTATAAGGACTACCTTTTCTGTTGTGATAAAAAAGGCAGTGACATCCAATAAAAGATGGAATTAATGGTAATTGGAAGCTAAAACTCAATTTACAAAGAGGCAGTATAAAAAATATATGCTGCTGTAAATAAATATGTAGATCTTAAACACAAATAATTGCACAAGAAAGGAAAAAAAAGGTTTTGGTGACAGCTCATTGAAAGATAAAAATACAACAGCAGAATTAAGGGGCGATTGGCAACTAGTTTTATAATTACTTTGACCAGCAAGAAGATGCATAGAAGAGCATGCTATAATTCTTGGATGAACATAGCATAAAGCCAAGGCGATTCCAATCATTTTGGCATCATACTAGACATCAAGGTGAGAATTCTATATTTTAAAGGTTTTATTGGATTGCAAATTGCAAATCAACGGCTTAAAAATGATTACATTTCAAAGGCTTTGAGAAGATATTTTGCAATATACTGAATTCTTGAAGCCATAAAGAAACCTCTAAAAAGGCAAGCACTATATTACAAAATATTTGATATTAGAATCTGAAGCCTCAAAATCAAAGTGTCTATTTTGAACTTACCAGTTTCCAATTCTGGCAAAGCACTGTCAGGCCATATGTTTGAAGAACAATAAGACGGATACCTAAAAGACAGAGTATGGGTGACAAGTTATGCAGATGAGAAATGTAATGTCTTGTATACAGAATTTAACTCTTTGTAAATAACTAGTCTTTCACAACACGAGGAAAAAAATTCCTCAGCTAAGCAAATACAGTGACATGAAAAACAAACCATGTGAACCATAAACATTCCTATTTTTTGAATCTGCTTTGTCCAAAAACCAATGGTGTTAGTCCAGCCTTATAAATCTACAGCAATGATTTCATCAATAAATAAAAGCAAGAAACATTTCAACACGAGTTTTGTTTTCTAAACTTTTACCGCTGTTTTAGAAACATATCAGTGGTAGGCACATCTAATATTGGATTTGCATAAAAAGAGCCTTTCAGTAGATCTGCACAGCAGATACAATAGGAAGAAAAAGGTAAAAGAAAAAAAAATGATAGATATATATATAACATTAACTCAGATAAATGTAATTACAGTGTGATTATTGCAATTTTTTAAACTGGATAGATTGGTTATAGTGATTATTAAATTTTAATATAATAGAAAGTTTACCAGGCTTCCCAGTTTCAAGCTTCTCCTTCCCATGACTCCATCCAAAGTTATACCTACATAGAGATGGTGGGTAAAATGAAGCAGGAAGTTAAACCACTATTGACTGAAGCCACCATAAAGAGAAAAAAGAACAGCATACTGTATACACAGCTTTGTTTAACAAACATTTTGCAATACAGTATGCCTCGGAGCATATACCATATTATACACAGAATGTGGGTCAAGAACAGCATCTGACTCTTCATGTACATAAATTGGGGATGCGAATGACATACATAGCTAACAGAGTTAAGGAAATAACAAAGAAGCAGAATCATTATTTACCTACTGTGTGGATCTTCAAGCTCATCCTTTACCTTTTGAGGAAGGTTGGCCAGCCTGATAAGATTGAAGGATAAATGCATCATAAGCTGGTGCATAAAAATCAATTTGGTTCTGTTTCTGAATGTTTTATATCCATTGGCACTCGTATTGAATATAGGAAATCTATTTCTGAACTTATACCTGGGTGAAAGATGTAGAAGATTTTGACGCAACGAAGAAAATTCAGGGACCTGTAATGATGAAGGGTAAGAGAAAAAAAGAGAATCAAACAAGAAGTCAAGCATTTAATAATTGGCCTTAAAGGAGTTAAGAATTTAACAAAAATAAGTAGTAATACAACAACAAAAACATACAACCACCACCACCACCACCACCACCAAGCCTCAGTCCCAAACTAGCTGCTATAGGAATCCTTTTGCACCATTCCGCGCTATCGTTTACAACTAAATTCTAATTCCGAAGCGCAAAGTGATTATAGCGAAAACAGAAAGAAAGGGGAAATAAAGAAAGAATCTTCAGAATATTACATCAGAAATTGAAAGAATCCCAAGGCCGTTGGGTCCAAAACCTTCCTCTATCTTGGCCGACAAGTCTGCATCCTTGTTCTATCAACAAAGATCCAAAGATTGTTAATACATGTAAATCCACCATATACATCAACTTTGATTAAAACAAAGACTACTTACACACCTTGAGGTCAGCGTAGGGTATGGTGACACTTCTTAGAGTAGGGAAAGCAGTTCCAGTTGAGCTCGACATCGCTTCGCAGGTAATCCGGCTGGAAAGAGTCCGATTTGAGGGAGAAGCCGCGTGATGGCGAAATACCGATGGTTTATTAAACGCAGAGGTGAGGAGGGAGATTGCGGTCGTCGTTGTCAATGTCGTGTGCCCTCGTGATGGTGTAAAATCAATCATCAATTAAAAAGCATCGTAACAGAAGACAGAATTTTCCTGACTCTTACGCTACTTCGTCAAAAGAAAAATGCTGTCTTCTTTTCACTTGTCAAATTCGTACAGGCATTCACCAGCCCTCCTTCACTCGGAGTCCTTCCAGTGATGTCAGGGATGTTATTATATTTTAAAGTTTTTTTTTATTATTATTTAGAAATATATTAAAATAATATATCTTTAATTTTTAAAAATTTATTTTTAGTAGTATCATATTAAAATAATTTAAAAAATAGAAAAATAATAATTGGACCGCAAACATATACACTTTCTTATTGCTTAATTTTGGAATTTCAATTCTATATTCAATCAAGTAATTATTATATATCATATATTATATTACCTAATATATTAAAATTACCAGATCAAGAACCGAAAAAATCATGTTCACAAGAACAATATAGTTTTTTTTTTCATTTCAATCATTATTTTTTTAAATTTATAATTATATTCTTTCAAATTATATTAGCATAGTTTTATATATTAGTATTTCTTTTAATTTGTATTCTCTTGTGTGAATAAAATGCAACGTGATATTTTAATTGTCGTAACTTATTTTAGCCTTTTTTTTAAAAAAAAAAAAAACTTGGATTGTTAGAAAATATTTTGAAAATGAAATTATATTGGGCTGTGAAAATTATCCCTCTTGAAAATGGCTTTGAGTAGTAATCTTACAAGAAAACGATGATTATTTATATTTTAAAATGGGTTAAATTGCTTAGGTAATCAACCCACTTGAAAATTTAAACTAAATTGTTTAGGTGGCCAACACAGATATGAAGATTTTGATTTAGGTTTTTTGTCCGTATTTATTCATTTATGTTTATAGATTTTTTTTTATTCATTTTTTTTCGGGGTTTTATTTTCATTAGGTTCTATTCTGAAATTTTAATTTATGTTGGTGATAATTTTAAAATTAATATTGCTCATTTTTCTTTTTGTGTGTGTGTATTTTGTGTATTTTATCTGTTTTTCGAATCAGATAATTTTATGATTTTATTTTTTCCACAATAATAATGATAATTTTAGTGATTCTTTTTTATTTATTTTTTTGTTAAAATATTTTTATTTTTTTGATAATAATTTAACTGTTATAGTAATGAAAATGACGGTAACGTAGGGGTGGATTTCAATTTATGTTTTCATCTTTTTGTGGATAGAAAATTAACTACTTATTTTTGTTATTTGATTATTACAGGTCTTTTCACAATTTATATTTTATTTTTAAATTTGATTTAAATTGAATTATAAAATGAACTAATTTTAATACAATGAATTCAATAATTCAAATATCTGATTTTTCTTGCTTTTTTAATGATGATAATAATTTTATGCTGGTTATTTTGTTGAAACCTACTACAAAAAATAAATTTATATCCATTTAAAATTCATATATTTTATAGAAAACTTGCACTTCACAGGATTTCTGCATAGATTTATTATTTTGCTCAAATTTATATTATAATAAAAAAATTCCACACAACTAATATTTTTTTGTATTGAAAAAAATATAGTTCCGACCGCGACGAGGCACATGGAAATGGCCAATATATATATAGTTATAGTCAAGTGTTTGTTTGCTTTTCAGGGCAATTATATATTTAATTATAAAAAGGTTGTAAGAAGACAATGCGGCCCCCAAATAATTTAAGAATGAGAAATAGACTCCATGCAAAATTCAATTTTCGCTCAGATTAGATCATTTGATTTTTCAATCCTCAGCAATACATAGCATTTGTACGCCACACTCATAGGTTCTGTGAATAAAGACGCCTAATGCAAAGAATGCTGCTTTACCATTCAACAGAGACTTGATTTCTTTGATATACAAACAGATTGCTCGCTTCCATGGAGAGCGGATAAGCAAACGAAACATGTCCAAACCAACTCATATATAACTGGAATCGGATCCTTTTGATCGGATTTCTACAAATCATCTGGGCTGTACAACTGTCCCTGAAAATCACTCGAGAAGATGAGGCAAACAGGCCAGAGCGAAAGCACTTCGAGAGCTTCTACCAGCTCCGGTACAATATTTCAACCAGGGGTAACTGAGTTGAGGAAGATTTGTGGTGCTGTCTTCTTTTTTTTTTCCTCTCTTTTTTGGTTCATGCAGTCTCTAATTCAACCTCACTAGCCAAATCATGCCTGCAGAAGCGCAGAGAATGCAAACCTGATAAACTTTCCGACAAGGTGCTATGTAGAAAATAATTGGCATGTACAAATATGTGTTAACTACCCCAATAGGTGCCGGTTCAGGAACATCAACCAGCCGTTCTATTGTTTGTAACTGATCATACGGAGCAATCTGCATGGCATCAAAAGTACCAAATGATGACAACTTGAGCACATGGGCTGGAATACAGAAGGGGCCTTGCTAAAGTGGTTACTAAATATATCTATCTCTTGTCAGAATAGAAAAAAACTGTTCATTTGATTTTGTTTTCCTCATCGAAGTTATGCTCACTGATGGCACACATGAAACTGTTGTAGCATGGAAATTGAACCACCCACTACGCAGTCATAACTTACTCCGTTCTAATGAGAGGTGACAACTACAAAATATGGTTTGTGTGAAGAATATAGGATGCCATATTCATGAACTGTTTATTATCATAGATTTGAACGTGGGCATGCATACTTAGGTAGCAATTTGACAATATTCTAACCAGTAGAAGAATCCACAGATTATAGGCCAATTAAAACATGTGCTGTTTTCTCCTTTTCTTTCTTACAGTAGTTATGCCCGTAAAAAAAAACAGAGAGAGAGAGGACATTGCCTCCTCATGTTGCATGTATGAAGGAGCTTCTAATAAAATGCTTCCATAACCAAGTTAGACATTTAAGATATTCAATATTCTGAAGAAGTTCAGATACATATATTAAGATGTAATCAGAGCAGATAAGAAATGTATATGGCTCCATAGAATTACCAGCTGAAACGGATTAACTCAGGCCAAATTATATGGAGTTCCATATTAGCTCACCAAAATCTCTTTCCTTTTGTTTTTATAATTCCCTAATATATAATATCATAATCTTTTTTTAGCTATTCCTCTAGATTGTATTGACTCCATAATAAGGATGAGATTAAAACTAGTTTCAATAGCACCACTATAGCATATCGACATAATTTGCTAACATTTCTCAGATTAAGTAACATAATATTGCTGTAAATTTTTTTCATTTTGGTTAGATGGAGATGTTAGGTTAGGTACAAAGAGATAGGAGCACTTTTCGGAAACATATAATTCAGCAACAATCATAATTGTTTACCATAGAAATATTTATAAAGTGAATAAGATATGGAGGACATCAAGTCACCTGGCTAAATCCATCCGGCCATGTTATTTGCACAGCATAATTTCCCATAGGCTGAATTTCTTCAGGTTCAATATCTTCTGGAACATCAGCAAATTGCATTTTTTGCTCCCCGGTCCATTCATCCTGTTTCATAGAGGGAGGGGAAAAAACAGGGCCAGGGGAGGCAGCCAGAAAATATTAGAGGAACATAATATTGAGATAATGTATGAGTTTATGATAATAACAATTGAATTCGTCCATTATAAGACTTTCTCAAGGCTGATCTTCTTCCTAGAGGTTTTTTTGGCACTCTAATCATTAGTCAAATTGTCTGATATAGAATAAGGATTCTTCTACTTTCCGTCCAATCTACTACTTTGTCTTTCAAGTCACCAGTCGCACACTTTTGACTTAAAATCTACTTTTTTAGCAGAAACCTGTTTAGGGACTTGACTGCTGTCTACAGATTTCTTGGCAAGTGTTATGTGACAAGTTACAAGATGAAAATTGAAGGCTTGAATAATCAAATCATCACTGTATGTAGTGCTTCCTAGACAATCTTAATTTGAATATTAAAACATTACTTTTATCCTTCATCGAGATTGGTTCTTGTTGATTCCTTTGAATGGTTTTCTTTCCCCCCTTTCCTTTTCCAATTTCATTGTATTTGGGGATCAAAATAGATAGCATTCTACTTTTAACCAAAAGCAAAGCAATTTATTATGAAATATACTTTCTTAAATAAAATTATTGTTTTCTATCAAAGCATAACAGTAGTTGCAAAACATTACTTCAGCTAATGCTACTTTCATCTTACAACATAACACGGCATAGTGTAACACAAATCAAAGCACATAACAAAGAAATACTAAACAGGTTTGAAGCCTTGTTTAGATTATGAATGGATGACACCCAGGATATGGGCTTCATCTCTTGCATACTGTTGCTTTATTTGAAAAATAGGGAGGCAGATATTGATGAGGAGAAAGATATATCTAGTTCAGTTAATTAGTATTTTTGTTAAATATTTTTATTGTATTGTTATCCAAGGAAATGTTAAAGTTTCCTACTTTATTTGGTTACCTATTAAATATTGGATTCCATTAGGTCTCGTGCCCATGTAAGTGCATGAGTATTGGGACTTTACAGATCTATTTTTTCACCTCTTGGATCTCTATGTTTTCTTATATATCCTTTAGTGGATCTCTAAGGTTTCGTTGTCTTCTCTTCTCTCCACAATTAGACTATCCAAACTCCTATTATTGCTTGCGAATTATGCTGACATTACCCACACACATCTAGAAGTACTCCACCACACCCATGTCGAGGCTAAAGTTTAAGACCCATGTCGAGGCTAAAGTTTAAGGATACCTCACCAATCTTGCTTATGGTAAGACTCGAAGCCAATCATTGACAAGGAGATTGAATGTCTTTACCATTGAACTAAGGAGTGTTTGGCTCCAATGATTTCTTTTAATAAATGCCAGTGATAGCTGTGTTTCAGAATATAATGGCTTGTTCTATTCTTAATGGCAATGTACCATCATAGAGTCTGTTTTCATTGTAAATGTGGGTTTTCAAGGTATTACATAACTGGAAAAAGATGAATTAGTTTCATTGTAACATACCACACTTTGGGCAGAGCGATCATTCCGTCTCACTGTTGCAGGATGCAAAAAGAACTCTTCCTCTGATTCTGGAACCTTCACCTTAATTGCCTTGATTGTTTTATCGTAGGTGACAGCTGTTGACACTAGAATGAACATAACAGAAAAGTTATTTCTAGGAAGAAAATGTTGAAAGTCTCGCAATTAAAGTTCCCAAACACTTAGATTTCATTTTTGGTACAAATACCTAAACACCAGGGTCAGAATATTTTTCAGTGTACCTTGTTGGCGAATCTTGGCACACTGTTGCACAACACAAATTCCAAGGTCCTGAAATATTTTTGCCACATCACCTTGAGGATCAGCCGCCACTTCCGGCATTCCACTATCTCCAGAAGCAGATAGCTGCACAAATAATGGAGTGAATAATTATAATTTGCATAATCATTGCTCATATAAGACAGAATTTGTTCAAATGATTGTAAGCAAAATTAGATGCACATTGGTCACAGTGCCAAACATAACTAATTTAGAATACTTTTGGGTTAGGGAAATTATACGCGATAAACAAGAAAATTTCAGCCATGAGTGCCCTTCGTGTAGGAATCTAGCAAATTCACAATATGAAAGTAGTGCCAATCAAGCAATTTATCTAACCAGATTACATGAAAGAAGTTTAAAGTACGTAGCCAAGTAGATTTCAAGTATAACCAGCAAGAAGAACACTTATATAGGGCGTACAGTTGGTCTAATCGGAAGATCAAACAGATGAGGGATCCCAAACTGCTGGACAACCTGCAAATATGTAACAAGAAAACAGTGAAATATCTGCATCTGCTAAACATTATTGATAAGGATTGAATTGTCTGCATTGATATCATATTAATGGAAAATTAATGTTTTGGATAATGAGCATGCCTGAGAACCTGAACCTCTACCAAATGGGTAATAGCGTTTCCCATCGGCATCAAAGTGGCACATATTCTCCACTACAGCAACGCATGGCACCTGTACACTTGAATAGACTATATGAATATCTAAAGGTAACAAGTAACATATTATTTGGAATGCTCATATTTTTAGTTCACTTACATCATGTTCACGAGTATTTTCCTCTCCATACATATAATTTCTACCTCCATGTATGTGTGTGTATGCACATGTTGAAATACAATTCTAGGGTGATTGTAATGAAGAAGCGAATCAAACCTTAAGCTTTGAAAACATGCGAACTCCTTTGGCAACATCAATGAATGCTAGCTTTTGGGGTGTGGTAACAATAACAGCAGCAGTTAATGGGACCACCTGAAAATATATTTTATTCAGCTTAATTGCGGAGATTAAACATAGGAGATGCCATGCAAAAAGTACATGTCAGCACAGTCTTTTCCTTTACTTTCTACATATGCCTACAGATAATTACAACTCATATCAACAACAATTAAATACTAAAGTACATTCAACTGGTAATACTTACCAGTTGAGCCATGAAGGAGCATGCGCACCATTTCAAAAAAAAAGAAAAAAAAAAGAAATGGAAAACAGGGGAGGGGGTGGCAAAACCTGGCATAAAGTTAACTGTATATCACCCGTTCCTGGAGGCATGTCAATAACAAGGTAATCTAGCTCTCCCCTGCATTGAGATATATTTAAGATGTCAATCTGTGAAACTAATAAAGTGGACTGAAAATTAAATATTTAATTTCAATCATAAAGTAGTTTATAGGTTAAAGTCAAATGTGAAACTGCTGTTAAACTGAAACCACAAACATCTGAAACCGAAATTTTATCAAGCTCCTTTAATTAGTGTTTCTGCTTCACAAGTTCTGACTTTTATCTAGAGCCACAACATACCATTCAGTGGTGGTCAGTAGTTGATTGATGACCCCAGAAACCATTGGACCTCGCATTATTGCCCTCCCTTGTCCAGCAAACCCAAAAGATACCAACTTGACTCCCAAGTATTCAGTTGGAATGATAGTTTTCTTCTCTGGATTCTGTAGAAGTTCTTATGCATTTGTAATTGCAGCATAATCAAATTGCTGTAGAAAAGAGTTCATTTTTAAAATACTACCATCTCTAGCAATCGGTTTCCCGGGGAAACCATTGTCGGTAAACTTGGACCATAGACATCCGCATCAAAAATGCCTACTCTAGCTCCCATACCAGCCAAAGTATATGCAAGATTTACTGCCACAGTTGATTTCCCAACGCCTCCCTGCACAACTTTTCACAAATAACAGTCATAGAAACGATATTGTACGCATTAATTTTAGTTTCAGCAACCAAAGACAACATGGCGCAGCAGATGGCACAATATGAAGCATGATTTCTTCTTTTCCCATCAAAAACCAAGGGAAAATGATAATATATAATGCAATCTCTTTGTAAATACGCACTTTGTATTCAGGATCGTGCACAAAAGAATTGAAACTTAAAAACAATGTTAATGCAACGTCCTGCATATGAACAGGGTGCCCGACAAAATATCATGCCAATATGTTTGAAGCACATGAGGTGTCAGAGTCAAGTCTTTATTAACTTCTAGCAATTGCCAATGGTTGAGTGTCAGATAGGGGACCTAAGGTGCCAGAAGTGTTCTCTCTCTCACCCCGTTATAGGCAGAGCCAATCCTTATATAATCAAATACAAGGTAATAAAAGCAGCAAAAGTTTATAGGAAGCTTACCTTGCAACTTGAAACCGCGATAATATTTGAAATTGTCTGCAACCCTTGGGGAAGTAGCCCAGCATAAACTGGTCTGGCAGGTTGTGCCGACATCGTCACTTTGACATTCTTGACCCATGGAAGCAAGGCTACCACCTCATTTGCCTTCTGCTCAAACTGTTGCAATCAAATCTTGTTATACTTACTACACCACAATTGCAAACCATCTACATTGTCGATCTTATCAAAAACTCTACAGAGTTGAAAAGATTTATATAGGATTAAAGATAAATGGGAATTGATTGTTACTTCTCAAAAAGTCATCCACACATTTTCACTATTAGTTAGTTTTTGGAATATATATATATATATATATATATATATATATATATATATATATAAAAGAACTATTCCGCCAAATATACATCAGTATATGATCAAAGAATGATGACAGTGTCATTTACCATGTCTTTGATTGGACATGCTGGTGTTGTGAGCTCCAACCGAAATGAAACCTGACATGAAATAGCAAACTTTTCAGCAACGACATAATACTTTTTATGCATATCAAGGAAACTTTGGATCTCGTGTTCTAATTAACCTCTCCTTGAGCTTCAACAATATTGAGATCTTTCACGAAACCACAAGAGACAATATCAGTTCCAAAGTCTGGATCGATAATCTGAGACAATGCTTTCAGCACATCACTCTCAGCATTCCTTGTTGATACGACAGAATCACCAGCTACATAACACCGAAAAAAATAATGTGTTTGATATACAACGAAAAATAATACAAAAACAAAGAAAAAAACGACACAAATGACTAAAAATATTAAGCAAGCTTCAAACTCCATAGCTGTACTGAATTAATCAATCTGACACTACATTATAATAATAAGAAAAAAAGATTACCTTGGATAGAAGAATTAAGAGCTCTGGTTTTCTTCAGGTAGAAGCATTTACGTGGTGGCAGTTTACAAGGCTGACTATTAACTGATAAATGACGCCACTGATCGAGAGATGAGAACCATCCTACAACAGAGACCGCGACCCATACTTGGAATTCAAAAGCTACCTCAAAAACATTTTTAATATCTCTATGGAGTAGCGAAGATTGAAGCTAGTGTGTTACGTTACCTTCTTTTGGTCGCGTGTGTAAGCTTTGCAAGCAGAGGTTATGCCTAGTTGGAGCATAGAGAAGTTGCATTTTGGGTGGAGAGGATTGGAGCTCTGGGAGGGTGGGAGAAGGAAGTGACCTGTGTAGCAGAAAGCAAGATGTGAGCGGGCGTTTTGAGCCTCAAGTTTTCGTGGCTCAATGTACGGATGGATGGATGGATATACATTACTGCAACGACGACGTTTAGCTCTGCTTCTTTGTTTGCTCCCCTGCCTGGCGCCAAGCACCCCACCACCACTTCATCTTTTTAGGGAATTTTTCCACCTCCGTGGATTTGAAAATACTAATTGTTGTGTTTGAAAATAATTTGAAATATTTTTTGAAAAATAATTTAAAGTAAAGAAAAAAAACTAAATTTTATCAAAAATACTTCTGAAATACAAAAATAAATAGACTTGTAATATTTTCCTATTAAAATCTCTTTTCCCCTCTACATCCCCATTATTTTAGTTTTCTCTAACAACTTACACCACAAAAGTGAACCCATGACTCCATTTCAATTTAATAAACAAGTTAAAAAACTAAAAAAAAAACAATATTTTTTCATATCAAAACCTTGTCACTTTGACTAAAACACAATATATTTAATCTAAAATTAATTATTCATGTGTCAATTGAATAGTTATTACTTACAATAAAATAAGGAAAAAGAGCTAAAATTGATAGAGAATATTGAAATTGATCGTGCTGAAAAAGTCTTGATTAGTCAACCAAAATGACCGAGGATCACGATCAACCAAGAGAAACTGATTGATCATATGAGTTTGAACATGTACAAAAAATTAAAAAAAAACTTAATTCCATTTTGAGCGAGAATTTTCAATAGAATAGTTAATTTGAAGCCACAATATTAGTTTTGACCAAGAAATCTAGATTTTTATTTGATGAAAATACTTATAAAGTTACATCTCAATAATTTCCTTTCAATAATCAAACCTAAATGAAGACATGCCTTAGAATAATGTCTTGGTGCCAAAATAAAATGACAAATGCTTTTCTTGAGAAAATAATGATTTAAAATAAATCTTTTCGTCGATCAAGTTTGTGAAGTTCATGATAAAAATAATGATAATCATGTATGAGTGGTTGTGATGGTTATTAGAAAAGGTTATAAGTTAGGAAGATTTTGTTTTAAAAATATCTTTTGCAATGACAACTCAAAGAGCTTCATCATAAGCTAAGAAGGAAAGGGTAACATCTTCATGGCAATAATGAAAAATAAACGATGAAAAAAATACCAAGTTGAGTAAATATAAACCACAATAAAAATGGAAGTACCATAATGATGTAGTTATCAAAATAGAAAACATAGGAAGATAAAACTTGTAGTGAGCTTTAAAGATGCATGTGTTGTTTAAAAATTTCAAGCCAATGATCAAAATGTGTTTTGAGATGCTTCCAAACTCAAAAATCTTTAAAGAAGCAAGTGAAAAAGAAAAAGAAAAAAGAGTTTTCAAAATGTGCTATGTGTATTTTTGTTTTCTTAGCTCTAAAAGATATTGTATAAAAATAAATGAAATATGTTGAGATTACAGGTATATCTTTTAGCTTTTAAAATACTCTTGAGTTGAGTATTCATTAAAATAATGCTTTTGAAAACTATTATAATTTGGTGATAACTCAACTCAATCTTGATTTTCAACATGGTAGAGCTAGACGTTTCATAGGTTGTTTTTTATGGGTGAATACTCAAAAATTGAATTTTTTGGGTGTGAGATTGTGTTACCCTTTGATTTAACTTATATATTTGTGTGTGTGTGTGTTTCATGAGGTTAGGTTATCTCTTCATTGGACTCTTTTTTTAAATAACAAAATATTATTTTCATATTGCTATGATATGTATGCGTGATTATTCTCTAATCTACTACTAAATATATCAAAATTCTATGAATTTTTTCGTACCCTCAGTCTCATTTGAAAATAGGAGCTCCCCATTTTGCACTTAACCTTTTCATTTAAAGAGCACATCTATATTATTTATTTATGATTTTTTTTATGATGTGTTAAAAAAAAATACATCGTGTTAAAAATGTAATAGAGGTTTATCTAGGTAATTAATTTGGCAATATACTTGGTTATTTCTTGTACTCTCGTTGCGGCTTGGACCAAAAGTTTTTGAAACATGAAAAAATATTAGATAATTAGAATTTTTTTGACATTATCGTTAAATTTGATATAATAGTTCAGTTTTATTTTACCATACTCTTTACTTAGCCTGAATTTTAAATTAAATTATATAAAAGTTGCATTAACATAACTTTATCAACTAGATGGGTTAAAATAAATCAAAGTAAAAGGAAGAAGAAATTAGCCAAGTTCACTCTAATTAACGAGTCAGTGCATGTTTACATGAATAGTGGAAATTAAACACTTAATTTGCATTACGCTCGATAAATCAATCTCCTGTCTCTATGTCAGAAAATACTGTTGTTTCACATGGGGTCAATTTCTGACTAAACGTCAAAAACTTGTCAAACAATGGTTTTGGAGATCGATCAGCCAAGTTATATTAAGATTAGGGCAAGAGGAAGAGTGATCCAATCTTGACTTACAATCAACTAGCAACAACTTTCAAATCAATTCAGCAAATAAAATCCGCCATAAATTAGTGTTGTACCCTTCTGTGATTTAATGAAGGAGAGATAAAAATAACAGCATCCGAGCAGATAGATGTCCTTCATATCGATAGTGTACATACCGAGATTGTAATCCGAACAATTTAAAAGATGGCAGGCAAATCCCAGCATGAAGCCGCCTTCCACCACACAAGGCCCCTCCCATGCTTTTGTCGATGCCCTTCCAATAAAAATGCAACCGTCTCCGCAATCAGCAACCAATCTTTTAGCCGGACAAACTTGTCCGTGATATAAATGAATCACTTCCGACAGTGATCGAGAAAAAAATGCCTATACAAAGAACGGCAAAACAATCAGAGGAAAATTATCGCACTGAAAAAATAATCATGAAGCAAGTGGCGATCCTGTGTTTTGGAACCGCCCGCCCTAATTTAATGCCACAGCTTGCCGCAAAAACCATTCCGTGGCCTCTTGCTGGATATGATATCTGAAAAGGAATCAACCAACTGTCCTGCCAAGCTATTGGGATCGTCGATCAAAGTTTGGATGAACGTGTTAACCACTCTACGTTCTTGTTCTGTTGATCTCAAGCTAAACCATGTCAGCAATTTCAATCTAAATTCCTGGTTAATGTGACCCTCACATTCCAACCATCGGATTGTCTTCACACAGTACTCAAAGTTCTCATCCAGGTAACCTGAACCACTGGAGACATGGAATGGTGATCCATTTATCAACGTGCTATCACAGTCATGCAAGTCTTCATTCGTGTGTGCGGCTCTTTTCCTGCACAACTCTGACCGGGAATCAACAGTGGGCACTTCCCCACTTGGCCCATGCATCCAGGTCTGGGAGTCACCACTACCATGAGATCTTGCGAAACCATTTTTCTCTACTTCATGAGAAGCAGCATCATCATCTGCCTCAATGGCCTGCTCCAAAGTGCACCCATTATCCTCATCACGGGAGGACTCAAATGGAGGAGTCAGCTCTTCATTCAAATCAGGCATGGAAACAACATTTAAGTCTAGCCCATGTGAAACAGATGGCACTGGATCTTCTGAAGTTTGAAGCTTGACCAGTTTACTTGCTCCACAGCATTTTTCAGTATCAGCACTGCAGAAACCTTCAAAGCAGCCTTGCTGTTGAGCCCCAGCCAGATGGAGGATCTTTCCAAGATCACGAACCTTGAATCCAGAAGAATTAACTCCAGTTGTAGTTTCAGAATCCCTGTTGTAGCTAGAAGTACATCCTCCAGTGATGGTATTCTCTTTCTCGCCATTCCTTACAACTGAAGGATTAGGATTTTTGTGAATTATCTCTATGCTCTTGGTAAAACACTTTGCTTCGGAGTGACCCGTGTCACCAGCCTCTGTATAAGAAACAATCCGAAAAGTATACTCTGTACAAGGCTGTAGATTTGAGATCAAAATCCTCCTCTGAGATCTTGGAAACACGCAAATAGGTTCTTTTGCATGTGTCTCTTCTCTACTCTTGCAATACCAGAGTTTATAGCCCTTAATATCAGCAGATGACGCGGTAGACAATTCAATTAAAATGATTACAACAGATGAGGATTTCACTTCTTCAAATAAGAATCTGCAAGCAGCAGGAAGGGAATCCTCTGTGGAAAGACAAACATTAGATTATCCTTTTAAGTTTTCACATCACAATTTGAAAGAATAAGAATACCAATAGAGAATGCTGTAATGAATCCTAACCTCTGCAATTTGGGTTCCCACTGGTAGTAATGGTAGTGAGCCATTCATCTGCCTTTTCAATTGCAAGAGAGCATAGTTTCTGCACATCACCAGCAACAGAGAGTCTGCTGACAATGCCACGTGCCATCTTGGCAGAAACACCATCTACTGGACCCACTTCTATTTCAAGTTTGGCCTTGGCATTCTTGACAATTTCATGCAGTTCTTTAAACC
Organism: Salix purpurea; assembly: GCA_027405865.1. Lineage (NCBI taxonomy): Eukaryota > Viridiplantae > Streptophyta > Magnoliopsida > Malpighiales > Salicaceae > Salix > Salix purpurea. The sequence goes on from JAOWLH010000019.1 coordinate 2,804,945, forward strand.
TTGAAGTCCCATCAAGTAGCCTGTAGCTCAAGTATATCCTATAACAGAGCACATCAAGTCGACGAGCATCCTTTGCTATAAGTAGCTGCTTCTTCCAACTTCTGTCAGTATTAATCAAATCACAGCAACACATCAGTCCAGAAATAAGAAACTATTCCAGAAATAAGAAACTATTCTAACTTCACTTCCAGGCAGGCACACTCTATTCTATAACAGAACCAGAGAAACTACCCTCTTGACAAGCCATTAGATTAAATGATACAGAAGAAATTCGTTAAAAGCTACCACTGGAGAGAAAATCTGTGCAGTTCAAGACATCAACCAAAAGTGGGAACAACTGATCAAATGCCTCACTGAAACCAACTTGTTCAGGAATGTAGAAACCACAACAAGCTTGGAATTTACTTACCCGAGAATGCCCGAAACTTTACCACAAGAAGCACAACAATAACTACCATCTAGCTGCATCAATTGGCCAAGATCAACCACCCCCACCTTTTCACGTTGAAGGGCACATTCAATATGACAAGATAGCTCACAGGAGTCACCCTGACCACTTTCAGATGTGCAAACCAACCAGAGACTAGGGTCTTTATTGTCATCAAATAAATGACAGATACAGCATGAGCACCTCTTGCAAAACGTGTCGTCAATAGATAGAACAGCTCTACAAGCTGAATTCTTGCATATCCATGAGTTTGAACATCCAAAATCAGGTGACTGCTCAGAAGAAGGTACAAGTCTCATAGGATTTTCCCCTTTTCTTTGTTGCTTCTTAATAGAATGTTGATTGTTGGGACTAGAAGAAGCTTTTTTGGTTTCCTGCTTCTTGGTAGTTTTGTTACCTGTCTTCATAAGTTCTGTCATTTTGCTTTTTGATGAAGCTGTCTGTCTCTTGTCCTTATCCAAGCAAGTTCGAAGAAGTTCCTTTTTAGGACCAGATTTTAGGAACTCTTGTAGGAGTTCTGGACTTCTTGAAGCATCATCTGAATTGCCATTTTTTTCTGGGGTGCTTTGCACACTGGAAGAAAGGCTTTGAACACCAGAAACTGGAAAGGAACAGCAAACCAGCCCCCCACCCAAAAAAAAAAACAAAAAAAACAAAGAGTTTCAGCAGATAATAGAACACATTTTTTTCTAGTAAATAATTCATCTGATTAATGCATGTAAACATGATAGAAGCTGTCTCACTATATTTATAAAGTTTTACTAACAAGGCAGATAATATGGTTCTTTCTTTCTTCATAGCTCAACCCCACTTAACTTTTCGATATCTCTTCACCTGTTAATGCCTTCAATTTAGTTAAATCTCTCCTTTATCATGACATTTTTCCTAAATACCATATTTAGTGCGTACCTCAATACTCAATCATAGCACATAAAAAAGCCTACATCTTTAAAACTTCATCTTCTTTGTCAGCTAACTTCTAATCACTCCACTGTTTTATAGATGAAAAATTATGTCAACATTGCACACGAATAGAATTGCAAAATGGAGAGTGATTTAATCTTCCAAATAAAAGAGTATGGAACCAGGACAAAGAGAACAGAAGTATTAAGAGCCCTAAAATGCCTTTGAATGTCAGACAATGAAACACTTAACGTGGATCTCAAAGCTCTGAATTATAAGATGCAACAGAGAAATAAAACATAATGCTACCCAGAAAAAATGGTCAGGATAATTTTTTTTTCAATATTTCTGAATCTATCGTAGTCCAAAAAAAAAAAACTCTCCCAAACTAAATATATATATCATCAACCACCTTGCACATAATCATCCATTTCTTCATGCAGTTGGAAACAATATATAACCCAACCCACAAATATTGCAAGAAATGTGTAAAACACATTGACAAAAAATTTTATGGCATCCATTTTTCTTGATAAAAGCTAACTCCAATATATACAACCACCCTACATATCTAATTGGAAAACAGCATCATATGACGTCTGAGAAAAACAAGAAGCAGCAGCAAAAGGGATCCAGCTTAGAAACATTTAACTTTATTTCTCCTTCCCAATGAACAAACAACTGAAAATATTGGGTAGGCAACAGGGTTCGCTACCGGTGAATGAAAACACAATAAAAGAAATCAGCAGGTATATCAGCCAATAACGAGTACAATCTGATTGACAAAACAAGTGAGCAATGTCATCATCAAAGTGAAGACCTATTAAGAATGGCCAGAACTGCCAATGACTAATGGCAAGGGTAAGTCATGGCGCAATGCTCCTAGCTGCTGGATTCTTAACTGAACATAGAAAACATAGAAAGGAAAAATAGAGATCTCAACTGGTATGTAGAAATGGACTAAAGAGCATACCTTTAGCAAGGAATGTGTCCTCTGAGTCCATTTTAAACAGGTCGGCAAACTAATTTTAGCAGCCTTACCTGTCACCATAAATTCAAACACCAAAATGCCTTTAATTTACTTCTTCTTTTTTCCATGCAACGAAATAAATTGCTAAAACACCACAAACTCCAATGTATAGCAACTGCTTTGCAAACTAAATTTTGTAAGAAAAATGCTATAACTCTCTATAATAATAATAATAATAATAATAATAATAATAATAATAATAATAATAATAATAATAATAATATCTTTGATAAATAGAAAAAAAAAAAAAAACTTTCAGCACATTGAATAATACTCAGCACCCAAGCAGAAACAACCGAATAAAAAATAAACTACCATGAATTTAAACTTATCGAAAAGGCTGAATTAAAGAGTAAATAGTGTGTAGATGTCCGTACATTGTCCTAATTTTTTTGAAAAAAAAACAGAAAAAAAAAAGTTGAATAATTTTCCGTCAGGAAAAATTAACACGTAATTTTGAGAAAACAAAAGAACAGTAACGGATCTGAGGCAACAAACAATAAAACAAAATTCGAAAGCAAAAGGAAAGGGGAGAGGGAGAGAGCACGCTATTACTCAGTACCTGTTGATAATGGGCGAGGAATCTAGGGTTTTTCAATGTAGCCAAATCAAAAAAATTGGTTTATGAGAGAAGACACGATTCCAAGGCGATCGAGATACAGAGAGAGAGAGAGGAAATTTATTTTGTTCGAGTTTATTTATTACGTTAGTTAGAGCCAATAGCGAGAGTGCTCACGTTTTAGGGACAAGAGGAGAAGTTATTCACGCTCGATTAATGCGCGTAGAAGCAGTTGGATCTTTTTCAGAGAAGTGTAGGCTGTGCTCAGCTGAAAAGGTACGTCAAGCACCGTCACTTGATTCAATTTGTGCGTGTTTTGGCATTCAATTGGATAGCGCGTGATCTTCGTTTCTTATTTGTTTTCGCAATTTCTGTATAATACGCCGTACATGAAGTTGCAACTTTTTTTAAAAAAATAATATTTATTTATTTTATATAAAAAATATTAAAATCACGGTTTCAAAACTAATATTTTATATTTTATAAGGGGGTAGCATGGGAACAGTATTCCAATCTCACCATTTATTTTCACTGAAAAAATAATAATGAAATCTTTTAAGATATGTAGTTGGGACATTTTTTTATTTTTGGAGAGTTAATTGATTGCGTGATTGTTTGTAATTACACTTGAAATTACTTTTAAAAGTAATTGTTGTTTAAAAATATATTAAAATAAAGTTTTTTATTTTTTTTTAAATATTTTTGACATTAGTACATAAAAATAATCTAAAAATATCAAAATAATTAATTTGAAATAAAATATAAAAATAGTTTTTTTTAATTTTTTAAACATAAAATTTAAAAAACAGGGCTACTTCGGTGGGTCGGAAGCATGAATCTAATTTTATTCATGAGGATGTTGACGAAGATTTTGAGTGTTTTTTTTTACTTTATGAGGAGACCTTCCGGGGTTTAATTTATTTGGATTAAGGAGTCGTGGGGTTCATTTATTTGAGCGACCGCGTGTCAGACTTGTCAGTAGAATCTAATCTTAATTAAAAAGTATCGGGAAAGAGTCAGTCAACATGACTCTCAACAAAAAATAAAAATAAAATAAAATAAATGGTACTTTTTATGATTCCTTTTTACCACTTTTTTTTCCTTTATGGACTCCAATACCTACACGTCGTTTCATGTGTATGCCTAACCCCTCGCCACCTTCGCCCAGCCCACCATTCTATTGGTGCTGGATGCTGGTGGGTTCCTTGAATTTGACTAAACTAAGGTTAAGAAATCGATCACAAAATATTAGAAAGCTAGAGCCGCTGGGAAATTATTGCTTTTATAGTGTTGACCTTAATAAAAAAACACAAAGTATATGTTTTATTTATTTATTTTCCTCTTCCTTTCGGCCAAAATACTGCCTCTAGCTAACCACAGTATTCACGAGATCTCCATGGTCACGGATATAGAGCGTCTTTGGCTGTGCGATACAACCTGTTTTTGATTGAAATTTGATTTATTTTTTTATATTTTAAATGAATATATTTTGGTGTTTTTAGATTATTTTGATGTGCTGATGTCAAAAATAATTTTTAAAAAATAAAAAAATATCATTTTGATACATTTCGGCACCAAAAGCACTTTCAAAAGCTACCACAACCGCACTCCCAAACAGGCCCATAGTGTCTATTTTAAAGTGTAGTTAGAATTGTTTTTAATGGGTTTTTGGTATTGTGGTTGTGGATGATGTTAAAAAAAAACTAACTTGTTTTATGTTTGGTTATTTTTTAACCACTGTTTTAATTTACATGGGAACCATATTTTCATGCCTTTAAACCGCGGTTTTTTAAAAGCAAAAATAAGTAGCTTCTCATTGCTTTTCAAAGTAGTCACCGACAAAACAAACTTAAGAAATTATCGTTACAAAATTTATTCCAAATTAGACCCTCATTGCTCTCCCTTCATGTTCGTTCATCTGCGCAACTTCTACAGCAAATAATGAAAGAGAGAAGAACCTTGAAATTGAGCACTCAAAAAGCTTGCCAGTTGCAAAAAACACCATGAGAGCAATCTCGACATCGCATGAAGTTCAGAGTTCGTAAGCTTTCTTGAAAAGCCCTCTTCTCCTCTTTGAAATAGCTATTTGCCTTGCAGTTGTGTTGTCTAACTTCTTGATCTGGATTTTCTTTCTGGTCATCTTCATCAAGTAGAAAAACTTCAACTCATCCTTCATGCAAAATCAGCCTCATCACTTACTGATCAAAGTGGTATACCTAAGAGAATGAGAGAGATAGAGTACAAAAATCATAGAACTAATATTATATGCTCCTTTGATTCAAACCAAGGAGCTGGACATGTTGATCATAAACTCAGGAATAGAGCTGAATTTGTACAAGATCCTTTGTCACTTTCAAGTTGTCCAATTACAAGATTTAGGACCAAATATTTCAAGGAAGCACTAAAGGGGCAAATCCAAAAGATTTGGGATGATTCTAAAAAGACCAAAATGAGCTAAAATAATAATCAAAGCATCAAAGCAATTGAAGAGGCTAATAATTAGCATGCAAAAACATTTCCAGCATGGTCTGACCATCAAAAGGCATGAATTTGATGAGTTTTAAGGATATTAAATAAAGGAATGAACTTGGTCTTGAATGGTTATGTTAAATACATTGAATTTAGACATTTAGTTATTTATGGTTGCCTCTAGAAGTCCAAGAGGCCTAAAAACGTTGGGACTTGTTTATATTCATGTTTGAGTTGTTTTAAAGCTTTAGTTATGACTTTTCTTATTCTTGAAGGATTGTTCCGAGTATATAGATGAATATTTCGAAATGAATAAACAAATTATATTTTTGTAGAAAATTATCATTATTGTGAGGTCTTGTGTTCCTCTTCGTTCTTAAAAGAACTCCGAGAACTTATCAAGTTAATCTTGTGGTGTTCAAACAACCAAATTTATCACCTTGATTGTTGAGGGATTCTCGGGTTTTCTAGGTGTGGTGTTTCAATCCTTCGTAGTCTTGGTTTTCATCTTGTTAGATGTCGGGTCAAGGCTCAACCAATCTTGTCTACATGATCTTGGGATTCTAAATCATCATTGTTATTGGGTTTCATAACAATTGATGATGAAGTTCATATCATTTGGTATTAGAGCTTTGGTTCTAAGATAAGTTTGACTATCTTTCATTTTCATTTTTTATTTACTGTTACCTACTATAGAAAAAAAATCATCAAAAGGAGAAGAAGAAAAGGTACAAGATTCCAGTAAGAAAACTTCTTCTTTTCAATCTTATTTCTCACCTTATTCAAGTTTAAGAAAAAAAGAAGAAGAAAAAAGAAGAAGAAAAAAAGTACACGATTCTAGTAAGAAAACTTTCTATTTTCAATCTTCTTTCTCATCTTATTCAAGTTCTTGACCTTTTGATTATTTTTGGTTGTTTCTCATTTTTGAATTGATGTGGGATTATTTTGAATTAGTTTCTAGAAGTTCTACTAAGACTAAAGAAGACACGAAAGATTAAAAAAAAAAGAGGCAAGAGTGTATGAGATAATAAGAAGGTAAAAGCCATTTAGAGTGAAACACGAGCACAAGTGTATCAATTATTGAGTGATACATGTGAGGGAGTTCTTATGAGGATTCTAGCCTTGTTTTGCAGATTTTAAGTATGTCCAATAATCAAGAAGTTACAACCGAAGAAGTTCGACAACCTGCAGTTCCAAACCTCCAAATGCAAGCATTGTTAGGGGAGATGAGGCGTCTGTTGAGGGTTGAATTAGAACCTATTCATGATAGGTTGGAAAGGTAAAAGTAGAGGCTCCTAGGGGACATCAACAAGACATCCCTAATATGTAGCAAGGTGGGCGTGTTCTATGATGGAATGTTGAGGAAGAGGCGAAGTCAGAGCCATATTTGAACAGGGGCAGTTTAAGCGTGGGAATGAGAATCAAGATTTAGTATGGGTAGGCCTATGAGGGATAATGATTTAGGAAATATAAAGATTAAAATCCCATATTTTCAAGGTAAAAGTGATCCTGGAGTTTATTTGGAATGGGAAATAAAAATGGAGATTGTGTTTGATTGTCACAACTACTCGGATATAAAGAAGGTTAAGCTGGGTGCAATTGAATTCACTGATTATGTCATTGTTTGGTGGGATCAATTATTGATCAATAGGAGAAGGAATAGAGTCACTCGTGGACACTTGGGAGGAGATGAAAATGCTTATGAGAAAGTGTTTTGTACCCAACCACTATCATAAGGAGAATATTACAAGGAGATGGAGGTAGTTATGATCCGAGCTAATGTAGAAGAGAAACAGGAAGTCACTATGGCTAGGTTCTTGCACGATTTAAATCGTGAGATTACGAATATATTTGAGATGCAGCACTATGTTGAGTTGACATATATGGTGCATCAAGCCATAAAGATGGAGAAACAATTCAAACGAAAAGGATTTGTTAGAAGGGGATAACCTATGACTACCACCATCCCGTGGAAGATAGCTCCAAAAAAGGATGAGCAACTACAAAATAAACCTAAATTTGAACCCTCTAAGAACTCCAAACCAACGACCGTCGTTACTTTAGATAACATCGAAACTTCAAGTTCTAAAACACATGATATTAAGTGTTTTAAATGTCAGGGGCGGGGACACATAGCCAGCCAATATGTAAACAAAAAGGTGATGGTGATAAATACCCAAGGAGAGCTTGAGTCGGAGAATGAGGAAGAAGTAGATGATGATGACATACCACTTTTGGATGATGCTGATGATGGCAAAGTGTTGCAGTTAGAGATTTATTGGTAGCAAGGCGAGCTCTCAACATACAAGATAAGGAGGAAGAAAGTAATCAAAGGGAGAACTTGTTTTATACTCGGTGTTTTGTAAAAAACAAAGTTTGTAGTGTCATTATCGATGAAGGGAGTTGCACAAATGTAGCCAACACTTATTTGGTGGAGAAATTGGCTTTAACTACCTTGAAACATCCTCACCTTTACCAGCTTCAGTAACTGAATGAATGTGGTAAAATCAAGATGACAAGACAAGTATTAGTGGTATTACCCATTAGTAAATATGAGGATGAGGTGCTTTGTGATGTGGTTACTATGCATCCATGTCATTTACTGTTGGGAAGAATGACAATATGATTTGAGGGTTATGCATGATGGATTCACAAATAGGTATTCTTTCACTAATAGAAGGCAACCTATTATTTTTGTGCCATTGAATCCAGAACAGATTGGGGAGGACCAATTAAAGTTACAAAGATCAAATGAACAAAGAAAGAAAAAGAAATGAAGGCCAAAATTGGAAAAAAAAGATTCATGAAAAGGCACGACTGAATATTGAAAAGAGAACTAAACAATATATCCAACAAGGGATGCAAAAAAGGTAGTGTTTGAACCGAGCGATTGGGTTCGATTGCACTTAAGGAAGGAATGTTTTCCAGAGAAACGACGTTCAAAACTCCTGCCTCGAGGTGACAGACCATTTCAAGTTGTGGAACACATTAATGATAATGCCTAGAAGCTTGACTTACCAGGGGAGTATGGTGTCAATGCATGCTTTAACATTTTTAATTTATCTCCTTTTGATGTAGGTGATGATTTGAGAACAAATCCTTCTCAAGATAGGGAGAATGATGCAAACCAAGGAGCTGGACATGTTGATCATACACTCAGGAATGAGGCTGAATTTGCACAAGATCTTTTGTCACTTCCAAGTGGTCCAATTACAAGACTTAGAGCAAAACGTTTTAAGGAAGCACTAAATGGGCTAATCTAGGAGATTTTGGCTAATTCTAAAAAGATCAAGATGCGCTCAAATAATAATCAAGGCTTAGTCCACATCATCAAAGCAATTAAAGAGGTTAATAATTAGCATGCAAAAATATTTCCAGCATGGTCTCACCATCAAAGGACATGAATTTGATTAGTTCCAAGGATATTAAATAGAGGAATAAACTTGGTCTTGAATGGTTATGTTAAATACATTGAATTTAGTCATTTAGTTATTTATGGTTGCTTCTAGAAGTCCAAGAGGCGTAAAAATGTCGGGACTTGTTTATGTTGATGTTTGAGCTGTTTTAAAGCTTTAGTTATGACTTTTCCTATTTTTGGAGGGTTGTTCCGAGTATATAGATGAGTATTTCAAAATAACTAAACAAATTATGTTTTTTTTAGAAAATTATCATTATTGTGAGGTCTTGTGTCCCTCTTCGTTTTTAAAAGAACTCCTAAAATGTATCAAGTTAATCTTGTGGCATTCAAACAACCAAATTTATCACCTTGATTGTTGAAAGATTCTCAGGTTTTCTAGGTGTGGCGTTTCAATCTTCGTAGTCTTGATTTTCATCTTGTTAGGTGTCGGGTCAATGCTCAACCAATCTTGTCTACACGATGTTGGGGTTCTAAATCATCATTGTTATTGGATTTATCATAATTATTGATGGAGTTCATATCATCCTTACAAGAGGACAATACCGATGTTTACAAACCAAAAAATCATAATTGATTGAATAAAATGAGAAAAAAGCAAGCACACAACAAGTATACACATATATTGAATACTTTTAAGCACACGAACAAGAAAAAAAGTGATGATACAAAATAAAGAAATCTGCATCATCTCCTTACTTAAAGAAGTCCTTTTAGAAGGGAAAATATGAACTGAAGATCTGGAATTACATTAATGTATAGTAGTGGATCTTAATTGCGAGAAATCAAGAAGGGAACTTTGGTGACAGAAAATCAATCCACGAGAGAGAGGGAGAGGGAGAGAGAGAGAGAGAGATAAAGGTCCATTACAACACACAGGGGGAAAAATAATCAAAGAAAGCCAGTTTCCATTGACTATTGGACATAATTTGCCTGTATATGGAAAATTAAGAAAAATCTTATCTTGCTCTAATAAAAGTGAAATGAAGAAAAAATAAGTGCACTTGGTTCTTCTCTCCTTCATTACACACACACACACACACGCACGCACACACACACACACTCGCGCCTCTTCACGTCCGGAACCATAGGTGGGAGGCTGCCACCTCCCTTGGTTTTTTTTTCAACGCAAAAAAATGTTAATTATGTGTGATTTTTTTATTATAATATAATTTAGATAAAATAATAAATCTCTGCAGAAATCTTGTGAAATGCAAGTTTTCTATAAAATATATGAATTTTAAATGGATATAAATTCATCTGTTTAGTAGGTTTCAATGAAATAACCGGTATAAAATTATCATTATTATTAAAAAAAAGATTTGGATATTTGAATTATTGAATACCTTGTATTAAGATTAATTTATTTTATAATTCAATTTAAATTAAACAACAAACAATATATAAATTTTGAAAGAACCTGCATTAATCAAATAAAAAAATAAGTATTTATTTTCTATCTCCAAAAAGAAGAAAACATAAATTGAAAATTCATCCCTACTTTACTGTAATTATCATTAATATAACAGTTAAATTTATTATCAACATTACTGCCCAAACAGTGAAAATCATTAAATTGCCTGGAATAATTAAATAAAAGTAAAATATTTTGTCAAAAAAATAATCATTATTATTGTGCAAACAATAAAATCATAAAATCATTTGATCCAAAAATCAGATAAAAATAACATAAAACAAAAAAAATAGAACAAAGAGAAAAATGGAGCAATATTAATTTTAAAATGATCACCAACATAAATAAAAATTTCAGAATTGAACTGAATAAAAATAAAACACCAATAAAAAATAAAATGACTTAAATTCAAAACAAAAACCAAAAGTATAAATGAATGAATATAGACAAAAAATAAATATTGTCTAAGAAAAATTGAAAAAAAGAAAGAAATCAATGCAAAATTAAAAATTAAAAACTAAGTGCCAAAATGAAAACAATATGTGTGTGTGTGTGTATAATTCTAATTGAATGACAAAACTGCAACAAATTAAAATCTTGGGACCGAAAAAAATAAAAGATTTTTTTAAAAATAAAATGCAGTGTAACCAACATAAATTAAAATTTCAAAACGGAATGTTATAAAAATAAAACACCGATAAAAAATAAAATGACAAAAAAAAAACTAAAAGCACAAATGCATAAATATGGACAAAAAATAAACATTGTCCAAGAAGGACAAAAAAATCAAAGGAATTAATACAAAACAAATTTAAAAGAATAAGTATCAAAATTTCAAAACGAAATGTTATAAAAATAAAACACCGATAAAAAATAAAATGACAAAAAAAAACTAAAAGCACAAATGCATAAATATGGACAAAAAACAAACATTGTCCAAGAAGGACAAAAAAACCAAAGGAATTAATATAAACAAATTTAAAAGAATAAGTATCAAAATGAAAAATAAAATATATAATTAATTTCAATTGAAGGATAAAAATGAAACAAATCAAAACTTCAGGACCAAAAAACAATTAATGAATTTTAAAAAATCAATAAAGTGCAATTGTTGAACAAATTAAAAGAATAAGGACTAAAATAAAAAGTAGCATATATGACCAATTTCAATTTGGGGACAAAATTAGAACAAATTCAAACTTGCATACCAAAATTATTAAAGGAACCAAAAATAAACCAAAAATCAAAAGTTGAAGGACCAAAATGAAATTTACCGTATTTCATAACCAATTTTGGGTTATTCCCCGAAACTACCTGGAAAAAAAATAAAATAAAAGGGGTTGGTGTCGGTAGGAAAATCAAGGCGGAAATTTTGGATGTTTTCGAGAGCTCGATCGTACCTCTTTCATGCCTAGAAATGAAGGTCAATGTATATTCAAAGCTAAAGTAATTTATTATTGGACAAATCTGCGTAAAATTTTAGTCGAAAGATATAATTATATTTTTATGGGCCAGTTCGATTTAATCGTTGGTAAATTTAAAAGTGTAATTACATTTGAGAATGAATTTAAGGTCCAATTGAAGAATTTAATTAAACACAATGACTTAATTATACTTTAAATTAGTCAAATTAATTTTATTAAGGGCTTAGTCGATGAGAAATCAAGTTCTTGAATTTTATTTGGGTTTAATTGATGAGATTGAAATTTTTGGAGACCAAATAGAATTTTTTCAAGACCAATTATGTGAAATCGGGGGACAAATTGAGCGAATTTAGAGTCTCATGGTCAATTAAGGTTTAAATCGCGCAGATCAGAAACCAAGGACCAAAATAAAAAAGGCACGCAAAGCTAAGGTTGGTCTCGAAATTCTGACAATTGCAAAGTTAAAAGTTCAAAACCAATTGAGGGTGCAATTAGAGCAGTTGTAAATTGAGGGTCCGAATTGTATTTTCACCTTCCCATCATTTGCAAGCTTGCAGGCGTGCCTGCATTTTTCAATCACCTGAACAAAGTCAGGCACGCCATTGTAGCTACTGGGCAATGCAGAGGCAGCAACCCCTCACTGTACACCATGGGCATTTGAAGGGTTGTCGTCCTCTGCTATAAATTGCATGCAGACAGAGATGACGGGGGGACGAAAAAAAAGGAGAAAAAAAACAGAGAACAAAGAAAAGAAAAAAACGGAGGAGGAAATTAAAAAAAATACAAAGATCTTTAGAGGAAGCAGAGGAGATTTACGTAACAAATTGCACTGAAAATAACAACGTGAACCACTCTTCATCTTCCTCATCTGTGCAACAACTCTCTCTCTGTCTCTCGATTTGCAGGTCTGTTTCTCTCTCTAACACGAGTTTAGTCGAGCTCTCTCTCTCTCTCCACCTGTAGAGGCCATTAAACCACCCATATCCACCCTCATCACCATCAGCAACCTCTCTCCACGCCAAACAGCCAAGCAAAAATTCAGGCAAAGGCAATAGGAGCAACCCCAGTTGACAACAACGAATCCTGTCAACTTTCAAAGCCTACTCCGGCCACCATTTCCGACGCTTCCACGACCAGAAGAACAACCTCGACCTCCTCTACACAACGGTATTAACAGGTACGTTGTTTGTCACACTAAAAAATTTGCTATCTACTATTCATCGTCTTCCTTGCATGCATGTGGTGAGTGAATTAATTCACTCCCCGCAGGGCCGTTTGGGCCGGGCTTTGTGCCCGACCTGACCCTTTGAAGGGGACGGGTTTCCAACCTGTCTGGCTGGAAGGCCAGCGTGAGTGGAGACAGGCTCCCAGCTGATTTGGGGGCTGACAGGCCAGCCCAGCCCGAATTTAGGTGGGGTGACAGCCAGCCCACTGAAAAATTAAAAAAATAAATACAAAATACAAAATTTGCATAAAAATACTTTATATATATATATATATATATATATATATATATATATATATATATATATATATATATTCTTTCGTGCATACGACCAATACACTAACATATTTTAAAAATTCTTTTTCTTTCTAAAAATATATATTATCTTGAAGTTTTAAAGAGAAAATGTGTTTTAGCATGGATTTCGCAAAGAAAAATCATTTCTTGCATTTTTGGATTTTACAACATGTTTGTAAAATCCAAATGGTATTAGCCAATATTCCAAAAATATAAAAACCTTCTTTTTGGTGATTCATATTATTCACTGTTTGTATTTAGATAAATAAATTCTAAAAGGGTTATTATCCAAAATATTGACGGGGATAATTTGATATTATTCACTGTTGGTATTTGGATAAATAAATCCTAAGAGGGTTAATATCCAAAATATTGACGGGGATAATCTATCATTATTCATTATTGGTATTTGGATAAATAAATCCTAAAAGGGTTAATATACAAAATATTGACGGGGATAATTTGTCATTATTCACTGTTGGTCTTTGGATAAATAAATCCTAAAAGAGTTAATATCCAAAATATTTTTACAGGAATAATATGTCATCATCATTTAACCAATATATTTTTGAAAGATCAATATCATAGCAATCATAAGGCAAACAAAAACATCAAGTAGCTTACCTTAGGTAGGGCGTATTAGGGATGCTAAAACCTTCCCTTTACGCAACCAATCTCTTGCCTTAGAATTTCAGAAAGACCAGTTTTAGGTTTCCTTGTAACCATAATACTAGGTGGCGACTCTCTTTTTCATGGAAAAAAAAACCCCGACATTGAATCCTCCACTAACGGGGAGGGTCGTCGCGAAGCCGCGCTCTCGCGGAGGGTGCGACACAGTATATAATTAATTTCAATTGAAGAGTATAATTGAAAATAATCGAAATTTTCATTGAAAATCAGTAATAAAAATGAAATCAAAATAGCAGTATTTGAAATTAAATTGATACAAATATGAGAAACTGTACCATACTTTCCGGCAGTAGAAGAGAGAAAACAGGAAAAGAAAAATCATCTACCAGCGATTACACGGTCACATTTGAAGCATACGCGTTACATGTGGAGTTGGAGGACATGGAGGCAAACCAGATGACACAACAGATGCCCAGTTCCTACGACATGTCTGCAGTGTTCCGAAAAAAGTAATAATAAAACATTTGTCAATTACCCATATATCCCTGGACCCAGCAATATCTACGAAAAAACTATGGGTAAATCCTGAAATACCCCTAGTTCCAGGTGATGATTTTTGTCGTTTAGGGATGCTAGTGTCGTCATTTTACTGTGCAACAAATTTGAAAATACCATCTATGTCCCCTGAAAATTTCAGAAATACCCCCAGGCCCAGGGGTTAAAATTTTTTGGTCTTGGGGGTAAAATGGTCATTTCACAATAGCAAAAATCCACAGTGAACTGTGTCTAGGTGAACATTGGCGAAATGCACAGTAACACCGACAAGATTTATATTTTAGTGTGTATATATATATATATATATATATATATATATATATATATAATGAAAGAGAGAAGTGTTAATTTTTCTCTTTGTGTGTGTATATATATTTTAAAATAATTTCACAAGCTGACAACAATATGAAAAACATAGTAACCAAACATACGAAATTGTTTTTGATTAAACCTCAAACTCAACCATTATTTTAACCACACACTTCAATTTCAATTATTAACCTGAACTAAAAGTGCTGATTATAAAACTATTTTTTTCTAACCTCAACCACAATAGTAACCGTAATATCAAACAGACCCTTAAAAGTGTTTTTTTATTTAGAAATATATCAAAATAATATTTTTTTTACTTTTTAAAATTACTTTTGATATCAACACATAATCTAAAAATATTAAAAAAAAATATTTTTTTCAAAAATATTTTTAACCAAGTTAAAGAATAAAAAAAATCTAAATATTAATTGATTAACATGAGATATTCAAAATGATTCCAAATAAATCGATAATTAGCAAGTTTTATAGAATAATGACTATAACTAATAATTTGGGTGTTTTTTTTGTAAGACTTATACTAATGCTGATCTTATGATGAAAAAAATTCTCAAGTCCTTATCAAAAATCGAGAAAGCAAAGGTGATGGTAATCGATTATAATAAAGAAAAAAAATCATCATCACTTGAACATTTTTCTATATAAAAAATATTTAATCCGGTACAATGTATAACGTGTTTTACCTATCAGAATAGTACATAAAGAAGCTTACATCTTCATTGTTTAAATATATATTACAGTTTCCAAAATAATACATGACAAATCATCTAGTAGATAATTCGGTGGTACAATTTTAGAATCCAAAGGTGTTTTTAAATTTGATTCATTAAGTTATTAAGATGATGATAATTAGAGATTTATATAATCATTAATTTTATAGCCTATAAAATTAGTCGAAGTGCGCGCAAATGGATATAAACATCTATATTAATTAAAAAAATAATAGATGACAGCATGACATGTGTATGAACTTATCTTACATAAAACGAGCTCTTTATTAAAAATATATATTACTGAAAAGAAGTTTTTCTGTTTTGTATCTTTCCGGCCTTTGTGAGGACCAAAACGTTGTCCGCAGCATCAATCATGAGGACGGAGAATTCCATAGCTCGGCATATTTTACCCTCGAGACACTCTCCAGCACTTCGAAAGGAAGTATGTCTCCGATAACAACTACCATCTTGCTTTCCAGGTCTACTTTGTATGAGCTCACTCCTGCATAGCAAGAGAGAGAGAGAGAGAGAGAATTATATTCTTAAATCAGCAACAATAATAAATTAGAGGTATAAACAGCACTCCGATCCAATCGCACAAGATTTACTCTAGTTTCTAGGATTTGAATCTTCTAGAGAAAACACAATCAGCAACAATAATTTTCTCTCTTTCGCATTAATTGTTGTACAGCTTGATCTTCAACTCAGTGATGCGAAATCGTATCCTCGCAAAAGAGCTGGCCCAGATTTTCTTATGAAAATTAAAACTTTCATGTCCAGAACTAATCATTTGACGTACCTTCCAGCTTTGAAACGTGTTTCTCAACCTTCCTTGCACAGCCGTTGCAGTGCATGGACACCCTCAGCACTACCATCTGCAGCATCCATACGACAGATTAAACTGGTTAATCTACTATGTATATATATATATATATATATGTACTGTTCTTGAAGTCAGTACTGTTAAGTGTTTTTTGTTTCCTTCTTTTGATGTGTAAGACAGGAAACGTGAAAGCTGTAGAGATCGACGAGATAGGAAGTACTGAATTACCTTGGGCTTCAGCTGAAAGGCTAGTGTTTGGTTATCGGCAACAACATCTTTCAGCCTCATCAACCTGCCCTTGTCACCAGGAATCAACGGGTTTTTCTCGAGTTCATCATCTTGACTATCCGATGAATCGATGCAGAAACAAGAGCAACTTGAGCCTGGAGGAGTAAAACAAAGGCAGTCCAACACCTTGCAAAAACCGAGCTTACCCATGTCTGCCAAACCTTCTCCTCTGCCAAAATAAATATGAAGTATGTAATCTGCCCCGCCCTATTCACGCAGTCCACGACATACCCACATGGCCATCTAGTACTGCCAGTCTGTGGCAAACCAGATAACTAGTGTGCATATGACATTAGAATAAAAAGATAGATGAAAAGAAAGATCAGAGAAGAGGAGATCGAGGTAAGCTTTTGCTGGAGAAGCCAAGATCTGAATATGGAAGTGTTGAAGATGACAGGAACCTCTTTTTCGTAAGCAAAGCAAAGCAAAATCTAGAAATGGGTTCGGTATATATGAATTCAGCATACAAAAAGGAAGTGAAGAGGCGTCGTTCATGTGACCAAGAGATGTAGAAAGTAAGAAACAAATGGCCGCGGGTACCAAGACTGGAAGTAAATATATATATATGAACACCCAGCTTCATGGCTTGTGATGATGGTAGCAGAAAGAATACTCATTGCTGTCTGGATAACATCTTTATCATGCATTTTCACAAGTTAAAAATAATTATTTTAAAAATAAAATACTAAGAGATAAAATATTAAGGAACCATCTCACCTAAAAATTTAAGTTTGTAAGTGAGGCCCCATAATATGATTTATATTATTCTCTAACACACACCCTCAAGTAAAAACCCTTTGGGCTTGAAACTTGCATAGACCCACATCATCTTGTGCTTTGTTTTTTTTATTTCGGTCAAATTTCCCAAACACGTATAATAGAATGAGGATGATGAGATTCAAATTCGTGACCGCTGGGTCAACAAGGCTATGATACCATATTAAAGAATCATCTCACCTAAAAGCTTAAGCTTATAAATGAAATCTCATAATATAATTTATATTATTTTCTAAAAAAAAAACTCTGAGAGTTTAATTACAATATACGTGCCGCTCGGATTTTCATGAATTACGCATTTAGACTTTATTTACTGTGAGTTTGTGCAGTTTATTTCGGTCGAATTTCCCAAACACGTATAATAAATAATTTAATTATACTGACAGATGAAGAAAATTTCTACATGCTTAAAGTTTGACCATACAGTTAAACTCCTCTCTAATTCGTCAGATAGGCTCTAGCTCAAGGGCCGGAGCAGTCGATATTTCTTTTCCTAATTAATATTATTAGATAATTGCATGAGCTACGATGCTTATTGGATTAAATATAAAAAATATATCTAAATATTGTTAATATGTTTTACATAGAATAAAATTAAAATTATATAAGAGTTGATTTGAAGTGACCTAATCAATTTGACATAATTAAAAACAACTCAGATGACTGAGAAAAATATAGTTTAATAAAAAACAATCAAAATGATTTTTTTAAGCATTAAAACGATATCATATTAAATTGACTCAGATAAAATCGGGTTAACTTGTCAAATCTGCTATCTAAGTAGTAAGACCATAATAACTCTATAAAAAGCAAATTTAAAAACACAATAATATTAAATTTAATTATCAATCAACTCAATATTACATAAATAAAACTGAAAACAAAATTATTTTTTATGAAAATTATAAGACTGAAATAACTCCATGAAAATTATTTTTTATGAAGCTCAATTCAAAATCAACTTAATATTGAGGGATGAAAAAAAAAACGACACGAAACCATGCGAGCCAAGAAAACAAACTTGTGATTCAGGTCATGAGACAATATAAACCTCATAGAACGCATTAAATCTTAGTCAATTTAAAATTAAATGGTGAGAGTGAAAAACAAATCACCTAATAAATAAATAAAGTCAAGCGGCTTAACTCATAATCCAGTTTATTAGATTGTGATAACACTATATATAAGAAATAAAATACAAATTATAAAACATAACTCTCAATTAAAACAATAATAAAGGATAAAATTGAAAATAAAATATTATAAATTAAGATAAAATAGTAACTCAATTCAATTTAGGTTAAGTTGTCAAGATGAAGAGAATAAAAACAAATTGTAACGAATTATAAAATCTAACATTCATTAAAAGGATAAAATTAACCCACAATTTTTATTTTATTTTTAAAGACTAAAATACATAACACTGGTATTTCATTTTTTAGTGCTAGTGTGAAATGACAAGGATTTAAGTATATAATAATAGAAGAATACCAATTTGCATGACACGAGCAACAGTCGAAGCGGTGGGCACCTTTATTAAAATGAGGAAATGGGACGGTCGGCTGTGAATTATTGGTGCCCATGAGCTCAGAATTGTGTGAAATTATTGGATGATTGATTTTTTTTTTTTTTTTTTTGCTGGGATAGCTCTACACAGGTGAGTCCATGTGATGACGGTTCATTTTAATAAAGGAGACAAGTTTTAAAAAGAAGTCATGTTGGGGACGGGTTGTCACTTGACCCTCCCAATCAAGAAAAAAAGATGGCTAACCATATGTTAGATGGTTAAATGGTACAAACTTGAGATTTAAAGGTTTCAGGTTCGAGTTTGGAGATTGCTAATATGATGATAATTGGAGAATTATATGGTTATTAATTGTAGAGTCTACAAATTTAATTAAGGTATGTGTAAATTAATCCGGATAACTATATTATTAAAAAAAAACAAAAAAAAATAGCTTAAACAAGAGCTTCATGTGGGAGGATTCGAGAAAAGCATGAAAATCCCAGCGAAATTTGAGAAGGCGTGTCCCTGGTGAGGCTGGATCAGGGCCCTCATTGTTGTCCTTGGCGTTTAACAGTAGTGGCCACATCACGACTATTGCATATAGCTTTATTTGTGTTAATAATATTGTTTTTTTTTTAAATAAAATAAAAAGTTATTTTTGATATTAGTATATTTAAATTATTTAAAAATATAAAAAAATAATTTAAAATAATTTTGTTTTAAAGTTTTTTCAAAAATACTACAGATTTCATCCGTTCTATATATTTTAGCTTGATTAGCACTATCATCTATAAGGCCTAATAAGGCCTGTTTGGGAGAGCAAGTGCAGTTGTTTTTGAAAGTGTTTTTCATGTAGAAATATATCAAAATAATATATTTTTTTATTTTTTAAAAATTATTTTTAACATCATCATATCAAAATAATTTAAAAACACAAAAAAAAAATTCATTTAAAATGAAAAAAAAAACATCGTTTATACCGCACTCCCAAACAGCTTCATAGTCATTTGGTTTTGACAGGGGAATTCAATTATTACTATATTTGAGCTATAAAATGATTATTGTGGTTGATGTTATTTTTAAAAATATTTTTTATTTAAAAATATATTAAAAATAATATTTTTATTTTTATATAATTATTTTTTATATTATCACATAAAAATAATATAAAAATATTAAAAAAATAATATAAAAAAAATTCAAAATCAGTTTTGAAACACAGAATTACTTGCATTCCCAACCATTAATGTAGGACGTGCCATCCTGTTATTGGTCGTGTTTTGTATTTGTTCAACCGTTGGCTGCCTTACTGAATACATGTAACATTCTTATAGTTCTTTGTAATACTTCAAACATCTATAGTTGTTTGTAACATGCTTATAGGTGTGTGGAAACATGACGATACATGACGATATAATGATTAACAAGCTAGATTGTAGTTTAATATTATCTCTTTCTTTACTAAAGCAACCGATTAATGCAACTAATATCTATTTGCAACATATAGGTACCCCCTAGTTAAATGGTCTGAACTAAGTTAAGAGCTGAGTAAATAATTTTTATGATTGTTAGTATTGAAATAATTAATAAATTTTATTAGTTTAAAAATAAAATATAACTTCTATACATGCAAGGTTTGATATAATAAAACACATCAATACACTCTATTATAACAATAACAACATCGAAGCCTTAACATCTAAAAATATCATTACTGTTACTGCTAAAACAATAAAAAAACTATTAAATTACCCCAAGAAAAAAATCAAAAACATTAACAAAAGAGAAAGTAAGAAAAAAAACTAAAATTATTATTATTATCATTATTATTATTGCGTTAATAATGGGGGTAAATTCAATCAAAGAATAAAAAAAGTCCAATAACTTTAACAAAAGAGCAAACCAAAAAAACAAAATTATTAGCTAAAAAAATCATTTGACATGAAAAAAACTAATAAAAAACAACCAAAAGAAAGAACAACGAAAAAAAATAGAAATATCAATTTTCAAATGATCACAAACACAAACTAAAATTTAAGAACAATTTTTTTTCAAAAAACATGTTACCTCAACAAAATAGAAAATAATAAAAATGAAAAACCAAAGCTAAGAGCACATATATATAAACATGAAAAAAAAATAGAGACTATTTAAGAAATATAAAAAAAATTAAAAATATAAGGGTCGAAATAAAAACCAAATATATTATCAATTTCAATCAAAGAACAAAATTGAAAAATCAAATCTTCTGTACCGAAAATATTAAGTGATTTAAAACCAAACCTAAATTAAAAGAATAAGGACTGAAATGAAAACATAATATATAATCAATTTCAATCGAATGACATAATTGAAACAAATCAAAACTTACATAACAGAAATAAGGACCATACAACACAATTAAAAGAGAAGGGACTGAAATGAAACAACAATAAAATCAGGGGGTTGTCGTGCAGTTTAGGGCGAAGGAGAGAAAAGGGAAAAAAAGTTCATCCTCCCACCGTCAAGTCTCCATCCATCGTATGAGGCCACGCGTCACACCATAAGGAAGAGGACATGGTGGCGTATCCATGGAGATGCCAGATAGACATTTTTTTTCCACCAAACGACGTTGCACGCACTGCCTGAAGCATGGTGAGGCATTATATTGTTGGTCGCGTGTGTCACACGCACCCACAATATTCGGAGGAAAATAAATTTAAACAAATGCTAAATTACTGTAACACCTCTACAACCAACTCATCAATTTTGTCTTATTAGGGGGGAGATCAATATTTAGTCATTTTCAAAAAATATATGAAATTCTCGTTGCACCCCTGGCCAGTACTGTTTTTTTATCTTTTCGAGGGATAAAATGGTTGTTTTACTATGCAAAAAATATTAAAAAATCAATAAACTGGTGTCTCGACCGAACTGAACCGACAATGTACAATTACCGTGGCACTCCTCCCGGCAACTACTATTTTTTGTCTTTTTCGAGGGATAAAATAGTTATATTATAGTGCAAAAAATATAAAAAAATTAATAAACCAGTGACCCGACCAAACCAACTGAGCAACACTATTGTAATCCACAGTGATTTTACTCACATGTTACAGCAACTGAACCATGATCTCTTTAAATATATAGTATAATGCCAGCTCGGAAAGTAATTTCCAGTGTTGTTGTTATGCCTTTTCATTAGCCACGCAATAAAATAAAATTATTTTAGAGTATCTAGAGTTGTTCGGGATTTATTACATGGAGATCTAATTTTTACAGATTTTGAATAATTCTTTAAAGGTTGGGTTATTACAAATCACAAGTTGTCCAATTATCCGGTCTTCAATGGTGATCCACAAGAATCACTAGTGAGAAATCTTCTAAATATCTATTTAGAAGCGATGGATTGCTATATCTGGAATGTTAGATCTCTATTTTGTAACTTACATGATTTTTCCATCTAATAGAATGTTGAGTTTCCCGAATATCATACACGTAATGTCGACAATTAAATAAGAGAGTCCCTAGGATTCTATTAGACTAACCTAGAGTTGTTTAAGGATTTATTACCTAAAGAACTAATCTCTTACGGATTTGGATAATTCTTTAAGGGTTGGGTTATCACAAACTATAAGTCGTTCATTTGTCCGGTCTCTAATGGTAATTCACACGAATCATCGGTGATAAATCTTTTAAATTCCTATTTAGGAAAAAGAGATTATTATGTCTAGAGTGATAACTCTTTATTCTATAATTGCGTGGTTTTTCTGTCTAATAGACAACCTTTATTTTTTTTAAAAAAAACATAGATTTATATATATAATTATTCCTAAAAGCCTTATAAATAGAAAAAAAATATTTATTTTCCTTAAATAATATCTATATTTTAGTTAAGGATACTTTTTTAAATTTAAGCAATCAAGTCCTTTCTTGATTATTCAAGGGTTAGAATTATAATCCCTGAAGTACATACATTTTAGTCCTTAATTTCTAAAATTATTTTCAACTAAGTCACACATGATTTAATTATCTAAATAAATAGAATTAAATTAATCAAACAATTTAATTTATACTCAATAACTAATTAATTTATAATTAAAAATCAAGTACATCATCTAGCAACATGTTATGATCCCCCAAATATTAAGAATGTCAAAAGTATTTTGACTTAATATTTTAGTGACTAGTTTCTCAATGTAATTATTATCCTTTCATCAATAACATTCTAATTTATATACTTTAGCATATAGTGTATTTGTCATGTTAAATCATATTTTTTTCACAACGTTATAGTCATTCATCATTTGAATAAGACTTGAGACTCTTTTTAAATATCATTCCACTTTGTATAAGGATTTAACAATCAATATTATTTGAGAACACATGAAGCATTTTCCCCAATCCACTTAGGATAATGACTACTCTATTGATCACTCATATACCTTCATATTGTTTATATTATGTCCAATGTTTGCCTATTTGTTACCTTTACTTAAGATAACATGTAACAAGAACAAAACATAACGCTCCTTATATAATATAACTTAATTAGTGATCTTAAGTCTAAGGATCACTTCCACAACCGTTACATAAGTTTTTCCATAGACACAAGTAATATTTCCATATAAAATTCTTATGTGGGTCAATTTCGTATACATATCTTATAACAAGTACCTATATATTAGTTTTAGGTATGCCTTATACCTCAACTTATGAGAGCAACAACTTTCTTTTACAATAATAATAATAATAATAATAATAATAATAATATGTATCAGTATCTACAAATATAATAAATATTCAGTAATGAAGAGAGCATTGACTAAGAACATTTTAGAAACAATGTTTTGATACAATAAGAATCTCATAATTATAACAACTTTATAATTTCTTTTGCAATACATTTTTGTCCCATTAACTTTATCTTTACTCTAGATCTATAAATCAAATATTAGATTTATTAATCTAATATTATATGAATATTAAAGTTAAATTAGGCCTTATTAGTAATAAATATGTATTTATAGAAATATAATAATTTCATGTTTAACCAACCGATAATTTGTGTACTTTGACCCACCTTTAAAAATCTCATGCCTTCTTTGCGTGGTGATGCTTTTAGAACAAGTTACCTTTGTTTAGGGTCTAAGACTTGGATTATCCATTTTGTTTATTTAAAGGTTGATGCTTTTGGAATAAGTTACTTTTTTTATGAACTTATAGAAACTTATCTAATTAGCAATAAATAAATTGGCATGCATAATGGGACCAAGATTAAACATTTGTTCTAGAAGTCATAAAAAAATGCCTTTGAAAAAATAATAAAAGTTAATGATCATTATTATATTAAATGAATAATCATTATAAGCAAGGAAGATAGATCAACTTCTTAGTTGTGTAAAACCCATAAATCCACAATCTCCTTAGATTTTGGTTGATAGTGGATGATGTGCTTAAAAATGGGTCCTTATTATCTAACTTATAAGTACAACATAAAATTATATTTGGACATATACTTAATGCCCCTATAAAATCCCTTTTCTTTCATCGATTTTAATAAGTTTATCACTACCAATCAACAACAAGCATATTGGTGTATTAATCCTCATTCATAGTAATATGTGCATCCATTATATGGATTAGAACATGGTATGATGATCAAGGGTAATTATGAAAATTCTAACCAATGATTTATGATGGCTCATAAATGAGCATTTTATTATAAGAATTTAAATCTCTTTAATGATGATAATTATATATATATATATATATATATATATATATATATATATATATATATATATATATATATATATAGAGAGAGAGAGAGAGAGAGAGAGAGAGAGAGAGAGAACACATAAAACTTGACTTACCATAATTAATATAGTTAAGGTCAACTAAACCATGCCTGCCATATTTGATCAGCTAAATCACATACAAACACAAGCTTTGTTATAATAGGCTTGATAGCTCATGGAAATATACCTAGAGAAAAAAAACATGTGAAATTATATAATAAGAAACACTTAACTAAATGTTTTTAGAATGAGTGTGCTTTCTACAACAAGTGTTTACTAGTTTTGTAGATGTATGACACAAGCTAATCTTGACCTGATAGCTCCCCATAATACAACCTCTCTTTAGGTATACAAAAAAATATATGCCAATTATTTGGCCCAATAGATCTTTTATCTCATACCACTATTTGTTATTGGGCAATTATACACCCTACATGTTATGTTACAACAAACAAACTTGTATCCTTTTGAGCAATAATTCTCTCTTTCTCTCTATCTATTTATCTAAAGGGAAAGGATACATAGAACTAAAGTAGCCTAACATTTATGAGAAATAGGGTTAAAAGTTGGACAAATATCAAGACTAGATTACAATTATTCATACCCTAAATGGAATGCACCCTATCACTCAAAAAATAAAAATGTTTATTTCAAAAACAATTTTGGAGAAGATAACCAATTGATACAGAAATCTATCACGATGGTGTATCCAATCTTTACATTAAGCTTAGGATACTTAGTTCATCATTAACCAAAGTAATTTATTTTTGATTCTTTATGTGTGTGCTCAACTTAATGAACTATTAAACAAAGATGGAAACTTATTCTTATGAACACTTATATAAGATAAAGTAAAAATACATATTGGTTGACCTAGCTACAATAGTCTAAGACTTAAGAGAGGTAATTGAAAGTTATACCTTGAGGTTAATTTAAATGGAATAGAAAGAAAAGGTAAGCAAGAGCCAAATATTTAAACATTTATACTCTTATAGATTACATTAAGTATTATAAGAAGATGTTAAAAAAAGAGTAGAAAAGAAGTCATTAAAGAGGAGTTACCTTGTTAGATAATCAAACAATTTTATGAGTGCTCACTCATTGGTTAATTTAAATTCTAATATAATTTTTTAAAAAGTTCAACTATAACTCCTATGAGTCATTGTGATAAAAAAAATATAGGAGACCATTTAATATCATGTTATTAAAGAAGCTAAGGTGCTAATATTTGTAAGAAGGAAACAAAAACTAAAAAAATGGTATAAAATAAAGAAGAATTATTTGATATCAAAATAGTTGAAGAGATCTTTGTCTATTAGATCTTTAAGGGTAAATTTAGCTTATTGGCAATCATATGTTCCCTACCTTATAATGAAATAAAATAAAAGAAATACTGTAACTGATATAATTATAATAAACATGGCATTAATAGATGCATGGTCTTTAGAGACTAAATATATAAGTTTCTAGAATCCATGACTTTTTTTAGATAAGAATATTAAGGATGATGATGATTCGTTCCTTAAATTCACTATAATAATGCCTAACCCTGAGCGTGAAGATCTTCTTGGAAAATAAGATCCCTAAAAATGTCAATATGTAGATGCTTATTAGATTATATGTACACTAAAATAACCTCTATATGAAATTCATTTAGATAGATCACATGTATCTATGACAAGACTCACATGATAATTATGTAATTGATCCTTAAACTTAAGATCACTAAATTATCTTACAAAGGATGTTATACCTTGATCTTAACTATATTGATCCTAATCAAGGGTAACGAATAGAAAAATATTATGTATAACATGAATTATATAAAAATATCAAGGTGATAAAAAAAAGGATTCATCACCCTAGATGAATTAGAAAAAAATATTTCCAAATTCTCAATAGATTATGAAATCTTAGTGCAAGGAGGAAGGAGATTTGAAAAAAATTTCAAATTTAAGATCAAATATAATTTGACAAATTAAACACTATTCATGTTATAATGTTAAAATCAAAACATTTTTGATGAATAGATAATAATTACACTGAAAAACTATTTACTAAAAAATTAAGTTAAACAACATATAAAATTTTAAATATTTATAGGATCATGACATGTTGTTCGACAACGTATTTATCTTTTAATATAAGTTAATAAATTATTAATTTCATAATAAATTAATTTTATTTATTTAACCCTATTTTGATTAGGATTATAGTTTGCATTTAGGACACCATATTAGACATGTAATACATCACACATACTAAAAAGTCTTGGTTAGAAACTAAACTAATATGATTAATCAAGAGTGACAAAATTGAAAATGCATTTTAGAAATAATAATTCTAGACCTAGATATATGGTGGAAAATCAAGTTGTGAATTTTGGACAGATTTGAAAGCTTGGTTGTACCTCTATTGTGGATAAGAATGAAGAAAAATGCAAATTAAAGGTTAAAATAAATGATAAGTGAACAAATTTGCAAAAGTTGTAAGTCCAATAATATAATTAGATGTTTTATTAAGCAATTGATTTAATAATGGGTCAAATTAAAGTTTAATTAGATTTATGAATTAATATTGGCCTTATTGAATGATTTAATTAAGTGTAAAGACTTAATTATACTTTAAATGAGTCAAATTAATTTTATTAAAGGGCTTAATTGGTGAAAAAATAAGTTTTAAAGCCTAATTTGGTCTTGAAGAAAATTGGATTTTTTTAGAGCAAATTTAATTTTTACACGTCAATTGAACGAAATCAAGGGTGAGATTTAAGAAAATTAAAAGTTTAATGGGAAATTTAGGGTCAAATTACATAAATTGGAGATCAAGGACCAAGATAAAAAAATCATGTAATTTCAGGGCTGCTATTGAAGTTCGGTGGGTATAAAATTACATAAAATTAAAAGTTTTAAGTCAATTAAAATATAATTAGAACATTTAAAAATTGATGAATAAAATCAGATCTTTCTGCAAGATCTAAAAATCTAAAGACAATCAATACTAAGTTTTTTGTATCTTTAACTGATATAGCGCAAGCGTGCCATTTTCTCCATCATGAGCTGTAGAGAAAACTATTATATCTACAAACACGATCAGTTGAAGATACATTTTCTTTCTTATAAATACCTATAGTGTTACAGTGTGACGAGGGGGGAGCGAACGAACAACATAAAAGAAGAACAACTAAAGAAGAACAAAAAAGAAAGGGAAAAAAAGAGCTATAATGAACGAACAAAAAAGACACTCGAAAACCATAGATAACAACTGATGCGAACCAGCCCAAAAACACCAGCAATGACCCATTACATGTTCCAAATGGTCCAATGACACGGTCTAGGACAAAGACAATGAAAGAGGCAATGAATGCATTGATTTTAAAGGTTTCAACTAGGTCAGAATTGCAAAGACCATTGTAGTATCAAGAGGAGACCCTAATACTTCTTATTCATATGCAGGAGAGGTCCAATACAACCTTATTTGGGCCATGAAGTGAGGACAACAAAGGAGCCAAGAGAATCCTACTACAACTTGGAAACATGGGATTGATGGAAGAGAATATATAAACCTTACGAGCTTTATTTAAGTTAGTTAGTTACAACCTAAGGCTTGTTTTAGCTTAATTAAGACTTTGTTTTCAGCTAGGATCCAAGACTTGCTTGGATTAAGTCATGGGCTTTTCAATTTAGGATTTAGTGTCAGTTTTTAGTGAACCTCTTTTAAGTCCACATAAGAGGCCTATTAAGGTTAATTTTTAAAAGACTATTTAAACTCATGTTAGCTAAATTTCGGCAGCGATTGATTAATTTTAATTCTGAACTTTTCAGTTTATGTGTGAGAGTGATTCTTGCATTCTTTAGTTCTTGAACAAACTGAATCCGACTTATCGAAGATTAACTGACTTTGTGACATCATTCTAATCATTCCAATAATGCTGATACGTTGGGATAAGTTTCCATTGTGTCACACTCATATCAGACCTATTTCAGCTTTCTGGGATCAGATATCATTCTTGGTTATAGGTTGCGTGACCACGTGATCATGAGGTTTGCATCAACCACAACACTCTCAGCCACCACACGACTCGTCGCTGGCTAACCTTCTGCCTGAAACCTTTTTAATCTCTCTCCCGTCACAACTTCTTCTTTGTTTTCTTTCCTCCACCGTGACAAACTTTGGCAGTGGCAAAATTACTTCTCCTCCTCCACGAAGAAACGCCAGCAACAAGAACCTTGTTTCCTTTCCATCGTCCATGACGGCAGCACTAATTGCAACCTTCATCTCATCGATAACACTTTATTCTCCTTCTAAGACGGCAACAGCTTTCTTTTCCTTCTCCCACCGGTAGCAGCTCAGCCATTGCCAGCACAAGCCTCACAGGAGCCACCAGCCTGACCACCTCATCGCCAGCACCACCTTCGTCGTCAGGCAGCTCACTTCCATCTCCTCTTCCTCCATTGTCAACACTGATCACATGAACAATTAGTTTTCCGTTGGGATGTTGACATCAAAGTTGGGCTTTTTTATCATAAGAATGTGGTCAACTGGTAAAGTTTGTTACCCTACTCATTTTTTCTGCAAATATTTCTCTCATTTTTCAAATATAGAGACTGAAAATAATAATAAAAAACTTCTGGGCTGTAATAAAAAGCACTAAATGGTTTAAGAAGAAAAATAGAAGGATCAAAACATACTTTTCTTGTGAATTTGAGATGAACTACGATTGTTTTTCATGTTTTACATTTTCATCCTCTCTCTTTAATTTTTGCTTGCCTTCCACAATTTCAAACCATCTATAATGAGATTATGCATGCAAAAATTTAATAAGAACAACTAATGTGGCAAAAATTAAAAAAAATATAGATGACATTTATATGAATTTTAATCACAACTCCAATTCTTTTTAGTGTGTATTTGAGATTTTAGTGCAAAATATATTTCAAAATAGCTTTTTATTTGAAAATATATGGAACTAAGTTTTTTTTATCAACACATCAAAACTAAAAAAAACACCATAACATTTTATCGAAATTTAATATTTTTTTAAATTAAAAGTATTTTAAAAAAACCCACCTCTCCTTTGGTCATATAATTAATAAATTTAGTAATAGTAATGTGGCAAAAGTAAATAGGCATGTGTTCGTAATAGCTGGTCAATCAAAAAATTAAATAAAATAAATATAGTTGTCAGGTACAATACGGGTCTTTAAGTTTTTAACCCATTGGAAAGTTCTAATGCTGTAATAAATCGAGTGTTACGAGTCACGTAATTTTCCCCAAAGCAATGGGCAATTGATAACGACTTACAGCTATTAACCAGTCGCCATGTATGACCTGAGGCCTGAACCGTTTGAGCCATCAAGACAACGATTCCTTAACGCCGTCAAAAAGGGAAGAGAGTCTTCGCTCGCTCCCATCTCGTGTCCACTTGTAATTTGTTGCAAAGTAAAAACAGTAAACTACATTATGGTCCTTTACGACTTGCCAATGTTACACTTATACCCCCTTAGTTTAAAATTTCCCAATACCGTGGTATGATTTTTTCTTTTGACAATTAAGTTATGTAGTGATAATTAGCAAGACATGTTCATAAAATAGAAATGGAACCAAACCCAAGACAAGTGAGGGACTCTTAAAAAGTTTCAATTTTGCCCACGTGCTATAAAATCAATGTTAAGATAATATATTTTTTATATTAATGGTATAATATCTCAAGAATAAATTAAAAAATTTAAATTATAAAAGTAGATTATTTGATGTAAGGTATGCTTAGGAAACAATAAGAAAATATAGAAATATAAGAGTCGAGTTGAAACATAGGGGAATCTACAGGGACAGAAATAAAAGTAGCCACCATAAAACGATCAAAATTACACTTATTTACACTTTCTTACACAACGCCCCTTCTCTCTCTCTCTCTCTCTCTTACTATTCTGTAATATTTCTAATTATATTCGGGAAAAAGCAGCCTTTCTTAGCTGTCCAAAGCACGAACCAATAGTTATTTCCCTGAAAGGGATCTGCTGCAAATCTCTACTTCTTTTCTCTCTCTGTTCTTCATCCAGTTAGAAACAGTGGAAGCTGGCTTTGGATCTCTAATTATAATCAACTTTCTGCAACTACACTTGTCTCTAGCAAATTCGAGGTCCGTTACTTTTTATTTTTTAATTGTTAACTGTCGCAACAGCAATTCATTTTTGTGTTGCTAGTTTTCTTTCCTTCAGATCCGTCGTTTTTAGATGCCTCACCGCGTGGTTTCATATACGTTTTCCTTGCTTGCTTAGGAACTGAGACTAAAAAGATATTTGATTTATTATTGGTCTTCTCTGCTTCGCATCAACGCAAAATTGAAAAGAAATTGTTTTGGATGGATTTACTGTTGATGTTCGTACAAGATTTCAGTGTTTAGTTAATGAAATTTGAGATTAATTGAAGTGTTTCTTGAAATTTGGTGTAGAGATGGCGAATCGTCTAAAAGAGGATGAAAAAAATGAGCGCATAATTCGTAGACTTCTCAAACTTACAGAGAATCGCAGATGCATCAACTGTAACAGTCTGGTACTCTTTCTTACTGCTACTCTTCCCCCTTTTTTTTTTCTTTGAAATTATTAGCATTACTATTGCCTAGTGTTGTTCTTTGAGAAATGGAGTGGTGCGGCTGAGTTGGTCTCAGTGAGTTTAATTATGGTTTTTTTTATAAGAAAAAAACATTGATTGTTGAAATAATCTCTAAAGTGAGGCTTAAGGTTATGCTTGGGTAAAGCTATATGTGGGGAACATGAAAGGCAGAAGAAGAAGAAAACAAATGCTTGGAATATTGGTTCTGAATAAGTAAAACGAGTTAACGGAATTGGTAGCAAGTGGTCCATTTTGTTTGTGTGACGGTGGGCTTGAGAAATATTGTATGCTCCTTGATATAAACACTTTTCAGATCCATTTTTACCAAATAATGCTTATGGGAACCCAACTGTTAGCGAGTTTAACTTTGATAAATTTTATTGCTTCCCTTCATTATATAAAAGGAGAAAAAAAAATGAAGATTTGGTAATTTCTTCATTAATATCGGTTGATTTGTAGGTATGGAAAAAAAGAAGAAAGGAACTTCTTTCTCCATGATTATTGCATACCTCTAACAACCTTTTGAATTTGAGATGATGTTAGTTTGGAAATGATAGATTATAATATGAAATGATTTTATCCCATGTGCTATTAATTCCATTGAAAACAAGAGGTATTTCATTTTTCTCAAGCAATTGAAAAAAAAAAATCACTGATGGTGTCACTGACATTATCAGAACAAAAAGAAGATATAGTATCAGTTTGTGTTGTTTATACTTTTCCTTTCCTTTCCTTTTTTTTTTTTGGAAAAAAACTTTTGGAAATGCTGCTAAATCTAGAGTTAGGATTTAGGAATATCTACTCTTGTTGGCAGATCTAAAGACATGTTAATTGAATAAAAGACAGCTCACTTACGTGTTGGAAAAATCTGTCAATTAAATGTAAAATGTCCAAACAGAACAATTCTGCGTGGTTTCCTATATATTTTAGACGCATGCATGTGTGCTTTTCCATTACGATTATAAAGAATTCCAGTAGATGATCCAAGTGATGCTAGTTTGACTTTTACCTGAATTGACATGTATGGTGGATATGGGTGTTGGTGCTCTGTCCCAGATGATCCATATTTTTTGTTGAAATTTGAAAATTACATGAACTCTGGACTAGAGATCCAATCATTACCATGAAAACATTTCTGATGCTTTAGGAAGCTGATTTCTACATCATAACAAAAATTGTCCTATATCAATACCCTGACTCAAAGAAAAAAGAAAAAAAACTATGGTGATATGAAAGCAAGACAATCTTCAACCAGAGAAATGCCAGAAACATATTCAACTCTGTAACTGCTCAACTATACTCATTCTTTTGTCACATGTTTGTATGATCCTCATTCATCCATAAAGGTTGAGATTGGATGGTCACACTAATTGTGACTTTTCAATGCATTTCTTGTTTTTATTATTGAATGATCATACATATTGTGACTTTGCAGTGCTTTGCTTATTTTTATTCTTTTTTGTCAAACTTGGGGCATTGCTTAATATGGTGTGATTTAACTCTGTTATTGCACCAAATTTTTTCTATTATTATATTTCATGGATTAAGAAAGAAATTGTTGTTTGATTCATCTCATGCTAGATACTTGCTCACGAGAATTGTGGCTCTATAGGAAATACAGGAAAGTGAATTGTTTTATTCTTCCTTTCTGTGACAGCATTGATATAAAAATGTTCTTATGTTGGTTGGAATATTGGTGTCATAAGATTTGTAATGTATCCATTACAAGTCTTCCTTTTGCGGAAAGCTGGCATTGTTTCCCTTCAAAAGTGCTGATTTATTTTCCATTGAGCAGGGACCTCAGTATGTTTGCACAAACTTCTGGACATTTGTTTGCACGACCTGTAGTGGAATACAGTGAGTATGCATATGCTTTGCTATTCATTGCTATTTAATTTCTTTGCAGCTGCCCACTTTCTGTTGGTTGTTAATGTATGTTTGTACTAACTTGCCATTCCATTTGCAGCCGGGAGTTTACACATCGAGTAAAATCAGTATCAATGGCCAAATTCACCTCACAAGAAGTTGCTTCTCTTCAAGAAGGAGGAAATCAGGTAAAATACACCCCTCCCTCCGTCTTAGAGTTTCACTTTGCTTGTCAATCTTGACTGTTTTCTATCTCCTTTTATTTTCTCAGCGTGCAAGGGATATTTATTTTAAAGAATGGGATTCACAACGCCAGTCCGCCCCTGACAGCAGGTTATACCTTGCTTATTTCTGTGTTTCACATCTTAAAATTATCGCAGTTCTGATTTGATTTTTTGCTGCCAGTAATGTTGAGAGACTTCGAGACTTTATAAAACATGTTTATGTGGATAGAAGATATACTGGTGACAGGAGCTATGGCAAGCCTCCAAGTATGAAGATGGTAAGATCCCTCTCTTTCTCCCCAGTTTTGATTTTTCTTGATACTCACTAGCATTGACAAGTATTCCAGTATTTATAAAGGGAGCTTATATATACATATATATTCCCTTTATGACAATACATGTGTTTTGGCTTTTGTTGATCTCCTATTAAAACCTCGTCTCCTTGAATGTCATGAAGGATAACAAAGAAGACTTCTCTGAGAATAGGAGAACTGAAGCATATCAAGGAGGATCTAGAAGTCCACCATATGAAGATACCTACAGTGGAAGGTCTAGTCCTGGTGGAAAAAGTGATGATAAATATTCGAGATATAGTTACGATGAAAGAAGAAGTCCTGGATATGATCAAGAAGGTCGACAGTATAATGATTACAAAAGAAGTCCTGCTCGTCCTGAAATTATCAATGATTGGCGTCGGGAGGATAGGTTTGGAAATGGCAGGAAAGTGGAAGACCGAAGGATATCTGATGGAGATCCGAAACTGGAAGGCAGGTCACCTGACCGGCCAAAAGAGGACACTTCCAGCCCCCCTATAGTACGTCCTGTCAGAGAGATATTGGGAGATAATGTAGTTCCTCTACGTATAAGTGAACCTCCTAAATCCAATGTTTCAAGGCCTGCTGATGTGCCTGCACCTGCACCTGCGCCTGCGCCGGTAAAGCTCTGTTCCATAAAGTTGTGTTTACAAATTTCCATTCTTGTTTCTTCTTCTTTTGTCCAATTCTAACTTGCTCTGCAATCTATTGTTGCTTAGATGTCCATGATCCTAAGAATTATTACAGCTATGTTTTTGCCAGAAAAATCTTATGTAGTTAGTGCTTTTCCCTGTTCTGGTTCTTATGTTTCATTCAAAAAAGTCTATTTTGCATGTAGAGTTTTGATGTTGATTAAATCCAAAAAAGAGCTGTGAATCCATTTTCCATTGGTTGGAGTTTGTTTATCAGCTTCAGTTGCAGGGTTAAATTCCAGAAACCCTATTTAATCTAATTATATGCTGGCTGGGTTACAGTTAGTCATAATGCGCTAAAACCTTATAAATTTGAAAGTCTTAGAAAAAGTTGATCACAATTGCTGTAATATCTACAAGGAGTCCCTACAGTGTATGTAATGCTGTCAAAATCCTTACAATGTATCTTTTCTCTAAACTTTGTACAAAAGGAAGGTACTCAAATTGTTTTCTAAACTTTGTATGTATGGAAGGTATCTTTTCCTTCAGTGTATGGAAATGGACATGGGATATTTGAAGAATGTTGAAGGCTAGTAATGGTTTTGGAAGATTCTTGCATGTAAAAAGTTGATATTTTAGAGTGTTCCATTTTCCTGTAAATGCTATTTTCTTGTTAAATTTAAGCTTTCATACCAGTATTCTGCTCTGAAAATTCTCAGGATTTATTTATAATTTATGAATGTTCATAGAAATCACAACCTTTAAATGACACCTGGCAGAAAATAGATGCTATTATTTAGGGGCCATCCAACTGATAATTTATGTTTTAATTTAAATTAATTTGAGTTGCAAGCAATTTGAATGTGATCATGTGCAATCTACGTTGATAGAAAATTGTTTCAAAGAAAAAGACTAGAAAACAGCTGCTATGAGCTCTGATTTTTCTGATTACTGTTTCGCTTTGTGGGTGGATTGACCTATCATTCTCTGTGAAAAAATGGTTGGTTGCCTTTCTTCCATTATTCGATTTTCCTTCTGACTTGTTGCTTTTTTAAAGTAGTTTAGTCTTACAGAGAAATCATTTGTATGCTCTCTCTCTCTCAAATTCAGAAGAGAAATATAATCTTTAAACAAACATTTCACATTCTCTATATTCACCTGCTTAGCTCTGATCTTTGCTTTCATTATCTGTTACATTCTGGAACTCTTTGGCAATTCTTTTTTTTTTTTTTTTTTAAATTCTTCTGGGTGGAAACAACAGAAACTGTTAAGGGAATAAGAATAAGAAACAGTGTTTGAGCATTCTTGCTTTTAATTGCAGCGAACTGCATCTTCCAGTAGCTTGGGATCTGCTACTGGGAATCCAATAGAAGTGAAATTGGTGAATACTGGAAGCCTAATTGATTTTGATGCTGATCCTGAACCTCCTGCTGCCGCGTCAATTCCTCAAGCACAGCAAACTACAATTCCTCAATCAATTGCACATTCTTCAAGTGCTACCAATGACAATAATTGGGCTTCTTTTGATTTCGCTCCTGAGAATAAAGCATCTCAGCCTCCAAAAGCAAATCCACTGGAATCTGCTCTCTCACAGCTCTCAGTTCCAGTATCTGGACCTGGTCAAATATTTGGTTTACATAGTGGTGCTGGTGCTCCTGCAACAGCAGCTTTGGGCAATGCCGCAAATGCTTCCCTTTTTGCACCTGCAGGGAACACTTCAATGTTACCCTTCAATTCTGTTGCTCCTGCAGCCATGCCAGTTAGTAACTTGTCAATATTACATACTGGTGGTGTTTCAGCAACTGCCCCAGGATTGGCACCTGCTATGCCTTTCAATGGTGGTAATTCTTTTGTCAGTGTTACTGAAGCAGGGCAATGGCGTAGTGTGCAGCATCAACAACCTTCTTTATTCCCTGTTTCTTCTGGTCATTCTAATGCTCAACAATATACCCCACCATTAGCTTCAGGGAATCAGGTGAGCATGCTAGTGTGGTTTTTGTGAATTGTGTGCCATATACTGTCAGATATTATTGTATGTTTATTCTATTGTCCCCACCTCCTGGATATTTTTGGCAGACTTGGAATGTGTCTCCTGCCTCAAATGTGCAAATGTCTTTGGCGACACCATATGCAGAAGCTTCTCAAATTGTCTCAAAACCTGCATCAGGAGTCATGTCTGCTGCCGTGGAAGTGAAACCAATTGGAAGAACAGAACTGCCTGTGGTAATTGCATTTTCCTGTTCAATCGTGTTTCATTATTTTATGAGGCTTCATTGGATATGTTAATAAGTTTAATGGTTGCATAGTGCTTCAATGAATGTTGAATTTATCTACAGGATCTTTTTGCTCCTACATATTCACCTTATCCTGCAGCAATTCCAGGGTGGCCACCTGGTCCAGCTCGTGGTATGGGGTTTGCTGTGCAATATAATAGTTTTCCAGCGGTATGCTAATTAACCCAAATATGATGAGTCAATCTTCTCGTTTTACAGTTTTCTGTGCATAATTCCTGGACAAATTAATCATAGTTGTATTTCTGGTAACTACAGTCTACTCCAACTTTTCACCAGCCATCCAAGTCAGCAAACCCTTTTGATCTCAGTG
The DNA here is from genome assembly GCA_027405865.1 of Salix purpurea. Taxonomy (NCBI): domain Eukaryota; kingdom Viridiplantae; phylum Streptophyta; class Magnoliopsida; order Malpighiales; family Salicaceae; genus Salix; species Salix purpurea. The sequence goes on from JAOWLH010000019.1 coordinate 2,841,787, forward strand.
AACCAGTTCAAGCCCAACATGTATGTGATTTTACTTCATTTCATTTTAAAATTCAATATATGCAAATCCTTTGGTCTTATTTGATTGAATTACTCTGCTGTAAAAATGATGCTATGATGTGGAAAGCAATGTTTTCACTAAATGCATGTATGAAATTATGCTTCTTTGGCCTCAATTTTATGAATAACAGATTAGGGGATAAAATTGTTGGTTGAAAATGATTGGATATCGATCTCTTTTGCCACTTCCATGATATGTGGTCCCTGTGATGTAGTTTCCTTCAATGACGTCTTTGCATGCTGGTCTACCAAATATGCCACCTTCTTCTGGCTTACAACATGCTTCCAGTCTTGGTACTCCCTCGCCAGCATGGATGATGTCCCAGTCATCTCCTTATCCACCAGCATTGCCTTCCCAGGCACCACCTTATTCTTCATCAATACCTCCAAGTATATACTTCGGTTCCTGTTCTTTCTCCCTCTTCTCTGCTTGGTTCTTTATTTTATGCTGAGTTCTTTGAAAATCTCAGGGGCATATGTGGCTCAACAAGCACCGAGTGGTATGCAATTTGCAGGGTAAGATATTTCTTTGGTGTATTTTATGTCAGAACATTATCTCCAGAATGTCATCTTCAGAATTGTTTTTTGTCACCAGCTGTGTTTGTGGTCTGCCTTTTGGTTTTGAATGTTTTTGTTTACCTCGGTTACTAGTTTTATTGCAATGTGTGATTTTACAATACTATGGGGCTCCCTCTCATACAATCATGTAGTGATCACAAGAGGGTATCGCATCAATGTGAGAGGAAGAGAATATATTTCTAGAGAACTGTGTTTCACCAAAGCCACCTAAGTAAATGTTCATTTACCAACAAGGGTTAGTGTGATTTTCTCGTTGAATGGTTAGTTGGACTGGATCAATTACAGTTGATAGAGCTTTAAATTAGTATTTATTCCTAATTATTAAATATTCCACCTCTACAAGGTTTAGTTTCTTGTCTGAAGTTTAGAATTATTCGTGGCAAGTACTGACAGCTTTGTATTACCATTTTAAACCCAACACTTAATGAGGTTTCTAATTCTTTTTTGTTGTTGTTGTTGTTGTTGCAGGCATCAAGCAGTAGGTGGCTTCGGCAGTGATGGTGCTGCTTTTGGTGCCGTGAATATGGATCAACAGGTGGCTAGTAGATTCTCTGCCCCTCCAACCCCACAGCCTTTCTCTTCTGTTGGAGGAAATCCTTTTGGATGAAAGCAAAAAGTTCGTTCCTGTGACCCGGATTTAGGGAAATCATCAACTTGATGCCCCCTACCATGCTGCTGGGTGGAACATAGGTCTGGTTTGATATGATGTACTTTTTATTGATCCAGCCAAATTAAAGAGTGCCCATTGTTCATCTGATCAATTGTCAGAGAAACATAGTTTAGAGAGGGAGAGAGAGAGAGGGAGTCTCTATAATTTAAAGTGTTTCACCAGCGTAGTGTTTATAGATATTTGTATTGTTCAATGGGTTGTCCGAGTGTTGTCTTCCGGCTGTATCATTTCTTCTGTGTATGGTTTTGTAATCCCTTCATCATTCCGGTGAGCTTTTTTTTGAGTCTGCTAAAGTTTATGAAATGATCATTGCATTACAGTTTGTGTGCACATATTTTTGGAATATTGAGATGGTTTTTCTGCAAGATACCGTTGGGTGTTCTCCTTCTGCCCGACCATCGTTGTACCCTATTTCAAGAAGTTGACTCCGCTGGAAACATTTTTTGTGACGAGAGGATTCTCTTCTTACCTATTTGACTAAGCTGCGGCTGTCGTCTTTTGAATGAACAATATGTATATATTTTTTTTATTAAAAATATAAATCATGTTAGGTTAACCTAGCTGGTCTCTCGGCAAGGAGGCGAGCGACCCTTTTCTCTGAATCCGGCACATAATCATCAGCTATTATGGATTCCAAGGTTCTCTTCTGGATTGACCAAGAAAAAGAAGAAAGAGGCGTCGTAGCCTTGTTGAAGCGAAAACAGCAGTCTTGAATAAAGTCACTAAATGAGTTCAATCAAAGCGCGAGAGGAACAAGTATAATCTTGTAGTTCTTCCTTGATGGTGGACCTCCCATTCCAGCCAATCTCCATAAATTCACTCATTTATATCTTGTTTGATATTGTATTTCAAAAATATTTAAAAAAAAAAATATTTTAAATTAATTTTTTTGATGTTCTTAGATAATTTTCATGTGTCGATGTCAAAAATCTTATCGTGGTTATGAATTATGACATTCAAAAATATGTTGTTTCACCAAAACTTTTTGATGTTATATTAATTCACTATTTTTATATTTTTTTTGTTAATTGCCTAATTTTTCCATTGAAAAAAAGGTTGAAAAATATTTTTTACATGCTTTTCAACTAAAAAGTGAAAGTCAAAGTGTAGACAAATGGAGCCTAAGTGTCTTAGGTAACATAAATGATTTACAAAAGTGTATTTGAGTTATTAAATCTTATTTATTCTCAAGGTTTTTTTTTTTTTTTTTTTTTTTTTTTTTTTTTATGATTATGGTATAATCATATTAAAATTATATATTTTTTTTAAAATAACATCAATTAAATACATTATAAAAATTAAGCAGTTTAACAAAATACCAAACAATTCTTATCAAAGGTTCATTTTGTACCAATTCAACACTCACACAATAGTTTAAAACTTATATTGATCTTGTCTTTGACATAATAGTTATCTAATTTTGTTCAATATGTAAGATATTTTTCAAATAAATCCAATATTAATAAAGTAATCAAATTATTATTCTCTATAATTCTAAATGTTAGGTAAAATACATTTTGTGATACTTGGACGATGGCTCACATGCTCATATCAATCTTCTATTCTCCATAACCGAGGTCTTTAGGTGTTATTGGCAAACACTAGGCAAAACTATCTTTTTTTGTGGATTTTTAGGACCCTCAAATGATTATATTAGTGATCTTTATGAATACTTGTAGTATAGGTACATTTAATTCTAAGAACAGAGTGTTTATTTTTACTATATGATAAATGCTAAGAATTGATTATAGGAGAGTAAGAGATAATGAACCTCTTTCTCGGGTTGTTTAAAGCGTATTTATAACTCTTACTTTTTCTCAAAGAGGGATTGCAAATCTTTTTCTTCTTTTTTAAAATGAGGAAAATCCTTAAAATCAACATTAATATCGATTATAAATGTTTCTATGCACAACATTGATGTTTAGAGTGTTACATTCTTATGGAAGATAATCTTACATAAATTTGTACATAATATTAATGGCGATGAGCCCATCCCTTATAAGCAACACTAATATTAATTTGATGTAGGAAATATATTTAAAGGACTTTTTGGCTGACTAAGGAGTACGAAGATGATAACCTTAGATTCATATTTTGGGTGATTCTACCTTAAGAAAAACCTAAGCCCAAGAGGGAATTACGTTTGGAAATATATAGGACCCGTAGACGCTTGAGCTTAGTATGTAGTTGAGCTCAAGAGAGTTGATATGTCAAGATGACAGACCTATAGATGTTTGGGCTTGGTGTCAAGATGACAGACCTTAGATTTGACAAGATGTTGAGTCCATAAGAGTTTGGACCTCACATGTAACTAAGTCCGCAAAAGTTTCATCTTACAAGATGTCAAACCACAGGTGCTTAGGCCTTGCGTATAATCAAACCTAATAGGATATGATTTGGTAAGGTGTCAAACATACATGTTCTTAGGCCTAATTCATAACCAATCTTTAGGAGGTGATGTCTAGAGAGACACCAAACTTACAATAGCCTAAGAAAAAAAAAAGGTGTTATCTTTTCTAGGTCTTTTATCATGGGTTTTGACGTTGCCCTTTGTTGAGCTTCTATTCTCTTTTAGTCTTTTCTTGTTATGAGTTTTAATGAAGAAAAAACCTTTAGTGTGAAATACATTGATCCATTAGTAGCCCCCAAGTTTAATTAAGATCACTCCCAACACTAAGGCAAGCACGAGAATAAAAAAGCATTCCAAATCTACAAAATAGTTCTCAATGATTAAAAAGTGCCTAAACAAAGATAGGGACATAAAAAAAATCTAGAAAGACAAAAAGGTTTAAGCATACTATAATAAAATAACAAGTTTGAGGACAGTGCTTAAAACAAAAGATAAAAAGCCCAAACTATGGAAGTATAACAAACCATTTTACAAGTCAATTATAAGATCTATAAATCCATAGATCAAAACGATGTATGAAAATAAGAATTAATGATTCTTAGTCTTGAGATCCCTTAAATATCTTTTAGCTTATACAAGTTTTTTTTTTTGTAACCAAAAGTTAAAACTTGTGTTAAATGCCTAATCAAGCCCTTTCTAACCAAATGTAGACAATCTGGACTAGTACAAAATGTTTTTCCATGTGAAACAAGCTATATTATTTATACAAATAAAATCAATGCTTTGAAGACTAGTTCCTTGAAACCCTCAAATTAAATCTCGAACCCTCTTGACCAAACATGACGTGAAACAAACATCACTTCTTATTTTCACAAAAAAAACATGAAATTTCACGGCCTTCTATAAAACCCTAACAATATGAATCGCTTTAATTTTTCTTAGATCATGTTTGTTTTAAATCAACATCAAAATGGTTTTTATTTTTGTGTGGAATGACTTTGAAATTCTAAAGATTTTCCGTGGAAGAAATCTTCATAAATAACCAACTCTTTTTTTGTATAATATTGTTATGTGCTTTTCTCTTATCCTTTTTTTTAATTGAAAATTTTCATTTATCAAATTTGGTCATTATTCTTTTGGCTTCTACCTATTTTATTAAAAATAATTTATGAAATTATAATATTTATTTAATTTCATCATCTTTCAACTTTTTTATATGGTAGATGTGATATTTTATTATTTTAATCATTATATATTTAATTTAAAATAATTTATGATTTTTTTTTCAATTTCATCCTCAAATTTTGTTATCTATAAAATTTGGTTCTCATTCTTTTAATAAACTTGAAAATAAAAATAAAATATTAATAAGTTATTATCCAACTTATTTTCCATGACATGGTCAAATACTAGAAAATGTTTTTCAACTTTTTTTTCATGACACTAATAATTCACTTTTTCAGGAATATAATTTCTATGAAAACCAGTTTCTATTTTATAGTAAACGAACAAGCCTATAATATCAACTTCTCTTCCTTCCACGCTTCTCTCTACAAACTTTTTCTACCACTTTAGATGGTGTTTGAGAATTCGTTTAGAAAGTGTTTTTAAAAAAATGATTTTTTTTATTTTAAATTAAAATTTTTGGTGTTTTTAGATCATTTTGATGTACTGATGTCAAAAATGATTTTTAAAAAATAAAATAAAAATATCATTTTAATGCATTTCTAAATGAAAATACTTTCAAAAGCAACCTCAACTACACTTCCAAACAAGCACATAACTACCCGACAACGCGATCTCACCTCCAAGGACCCCTGCATCTATGGCTAGTTATCCTGAACAAACTAGCATTAAACCTCTATGCTTTCTCTGCAATCCAGAAGAGATCATATATTCTTTGAGTGCAGCTATGTTGAAGAATTTTGGGCAAGAGTTTTTTAAAAATACAATATTATCAGTAGATGGGATTTAGAACTGGCTTCGGTCTATAAAACATCTTTTGTTGTTTCTCAGGAAATTAGAAATTCTAGATGGCATGATTCTTAACAATCTTCTGTACAAGACATTTTACAGGCTATTCTTTTCATCGATAAGTTTGGATTACAGAAATCTATTATCCGTCAAAATTAAGTTAGAAAAGCAGAGTTGATATGATTGGGAACAAGTATAGTATACCACAGGTTTCTGATTATCACAGCTTAGCAGCATGGATTGGCAACTGTTCCTTCTTTGTCCTTTCATTAATGAAACATTATCATTCATCCAACAACGAGATTCTGGATTGCTTCAGGAGAATACACTCCTATTCGTCAGTAGCATACTCAAAAATATCATTTTCCCATGAAGTATATGAATTTCCCTCTCCCTTTTCTGCAAATGGCAGATTGCAACAATAAAAAGAAGAAAAAGAAAAGGGATGTATCAGGTCCGTCAGTAGGTGTGCTGTGTGTTGGTCTAGCATAGTATCTTGAGCATACCGCAATGTCTTCTATCTCCAATCATTTGATTACCATCTGGATAACAGATGAAAGGAGCAATTGAAAAATGACTTGGTTATCCTAAACAGGTTCTGCTGCTAGTCTGAACTTCAGTATTATTGGGGCCACCACCATCCATACTGCAAAATGATCTTACATGAGTTGTTCTGCTTCATTCCAATATAAATAATTTTTGTCTTGATCATGGTGGCTTGGAGATCAGGCAAAGAGTTTTATGGTCTCATAATCCATAAACACTTCTTTTAATGAAACGACAAGGTATAAGAGCAATGATGCATGGAGACATGCTTTTATTTTTGTAATTAAGCTACTTACAGTAAACACAGACTGCGAGCCATTCGTTCACTATTCTCACCCAAGCACTGGTCCAACCCACGTCAATGGTCCACCTGCACAACATCAAGGTGAGTGACAAATTTCAAGGAGAACCACTATAAGAAACAACCACTGTTATTACAATATCAGACTTTTCATTCTGCCTAGAAACTTTGCCAATTCTCTATAAACAAAATGAAATGTTCTTGTTCATCATCAATTTTCCCTGGAGCATTGTTTTTCTGATGGTAACGTAACCTCAAAAAACCTTGACAATTTATATTCAAGATTAATTGTAATGATAGCAGAAAAGAATGAAATCGGGTGCTTATACTAAGTGGTTTCTCCTTGGTTCAGAAAACAATTGATGTGAAAATCACCCAGCCACATTAGGATGACAAGATGCAAAAAAGGCAGATGAGTTTTTTTGTTTAGAGAACCTACTTCTGAATGATGTGATGAGTATTCCAGCCAATCAATAGCATCGCAAAGTACATTGCTCCTGTGGCGAAAACAAAGTGGAAAAAGCCATAACCATATGGAACATCATCCTCATCCTTCTTCTCCGCCTTCCTGAACTGCAGCCGTTGTCAGCCAATAGTTGTGGAACGATGTGGTAATAGAAAATAAAAACTTCATTGGATTTTGGGACATACCTGGAAGCATTGAGAATCAATGCCAGTAGAAAATGTGGCTACAACAATAGCAAGCAGTGCAACAATAAAGCTCTGTCGACATACGAGATCTATTGTCATGAAGATGGAAAAATGCCAAGAAATTCTGACAACAAAAAGCTTTTAAAATTAACAGTACTTTCAAGGTTCAAAAATATTAGTTTGCTCAACTGTTAAACCGTTCTAATTTCTTTAGGACAATTTTCCTCCATTTTATTGGTTCATGCAGGAGAGAGCATCCCTGGTAAAGGGATTCATTTTCTTAGTTTCTTTTTTCAAATCAAGAAAGTAAATAGTGTTTCCAGCTGGTTGACACTACAATTCCCCCTAAGAAAGTGAGAGATCTTCCAAGTCTACTACCCAAGGCCAGAGGTTATCCATGTAAGTCAAATGTACCTTTTAGGGGCAATATGAAAGCTCCGTTCCAGAAGCGGTTTCTTTTCTTTTTGTAAATATGATCATAATTGATGTTTTGAATTGCCATAGGCATATAAAAAGCATATACTATCATTAGCTGAGTCAAAATTGCCAAGTTTAGAACTTATGAAATACTTTAAGGATCTTGAGATTACTATAATGGTAAGCCAATCTGTTCTTCTTGAAGCTTCTGCCTTCCTGTTGCAACTTTCTCCTGCTGGTTCACTGCAAACACAAAAATGCAACAAAATAAAATCCAATGAAAAAGAAAGTATTAACAATCTACTGTTTTCACTCAACCTTTATAATAGTAAAACAAAAAAAAACGAAAGAAACAGTTCATTTCAAGCTTCGCTTCAGCAATGGAAAACATCAGGGGAAATATTTTTGCTTCCGGTGGAGTTCTCGTCAGGTTTTTAAGGCAGGGGTGTACAAGTATTATTGTTATCTGTCATTCTAATGCTTTGTGGAAGTTACGAACTGCATAGATGGGGGTCATGTAATGTCAATAATGTAAAAAAGCTCTCCGACCTTGATGGTTGCTTTTAATTAGTGACTAGTGCTGGTTGTCATTGTACAACCATGTTGCTTTAAATGGTTGAGGATTTAGAAGAGCATTTTTCTGTAGCATAATGAATGAATTAATAAGACAGGGAGGCGTACCTCCTGATGGCACACCAGCAGAGGAATACAACGTAAAGCCCCATGAGCCCGGGAGTCAAAAGGCCAGCATTCACCTGTTTCCAGCCAAAATTAGTAAATCTATACTGTACGTAAGGGCATCAGTCAATCGAAAGGAAGCACGTGTAGGACTTTACTTTGGGATGTAGAGAAACGCTGGTCATGAGCTGGAGCAGTACCAGAGTCCAGGTGATGAAGAAAATGTTAAGTAGACAAGACGGCTCAGGTGTATACCAAATGTACATTAGAATGACCCCAATTATGCATACTACATATGAAGTAGTTGCAATTAGCATCGCATGGATGTGGCTGCAGTTCGAATTACATAAAATTAGAGCTGATACAGGTGAAATAACTATCAAGTTGTAGGTAACTCACATTTACGAAAAATTCAATTGTCAAATTTGCCAGGAATTCTCTGGCATCAACTTGCCTAACTGAATCTATACAGGACATGTATTGGATTCAAGCTGACCAGATCAATATGCATTACCAAGAAGGTTGTAGAGATAAAGCTGTGAAAAATAAATCCTTCTAAAGTCCAAACTAATCAATAGCCTTTTATATGGAATACATGTATACTTTGGTGATGAACTTGGTTTGGACATTCCAAGGAACACGGTCTGTTGGTCAGTGAAGTTGGTTTGGGTATTCCAGGAATAAGTTGCAACTCTGGAAAGAATAAAATAAATTCGATAAATGAGCTGCACACTCTCTTGTGAAGTTCCCTCCAGGCTTTGCAGATTTTACTGTCTTATAACCATAAGCACTAAAACCTGGTCAATTTTGAGTTTTCTAGTCTCCTTTGTCGGAATTATTATCATTCAATTTTTCTAAGCGGATATATGATTTAACAAGCAATTCTATCATTGGTTGTGAATTAACTACAAGTAGGAAAAGCACAGAAAGAGTTTAAATTGCCATTAGCTATACAGAAGTCTTACCATCTTTCTGCATTTTTTTCAGATTGGCAACAATCATTCAGCCATCGAATAAAACCGATTACACTTACTAGCTGAATTAGGAGAAAGACCCTGAAATGACATAGTGAAAAATTAAATTATAATCTTAGAGAAATTTTAGTGACCAAAATACAGAGGAACTATCTACAGCTTGCTGAAAAACTAACACGAATAAGATTATTTGTATCTACAATGATACAGAAGAGGAAAGAGAATTACCCAGCACCAAAATGTGCAATCTCTCCTGCAAAATTAAGAGAGGAAGGAAGATGAACAGATCAACGTACGATTATATATTATCAAAACATTGAAATACTGGATTAGAATTGATAAAGGGAAACGAGATGCTATTTGGCTTTCTATATGTAATGTGAAATGGCACAAACCATATATTTGGAAAAAGGCTGACGGAACCAAAAATGTGATAATTGTCAAGGCAATCCACAAGATAATCTTAGCGCTCCACCATCCAGAATGCCATGCATCTCTGCGGCCATGCAACTTTGAGGTACCGACCGTAGTAAGAAACATTATTATATAAAATATCTGCAATATGATTAAGGAATAACTTTGAAAATTAATTGGGATCCAAGATTCCTCTATTTCATGGAAGGAATTAAAGATAATGGTCCTCTGTATGATTGTTCTGGTGTTAGAGGAAGCCACTATACAAGACAGTTTGAAACAATTGAAGGATACAAAGCATCCCAAGCTCACACGCAGAACTCCTTCAGCACCCGAACAGTCAGATTTTCCCGCGCACACATTCACTTCTGCAGCCACAGTTTAACACCAAATGAATGATCGCAACATATACCAGAGAGACAAAGCGACCAAAACAAAATATTTGGATGTAGGTGTTTGATCTCTGCCAATCCTTGGGGGGGGGGGGGGGAGAATTAACACAAGCATTCAACTAACAAATGAGTAGCTGCAGAACTAAAACATTGAGAATCTTACTTTCCATTTTGACCGAGGCACCACGGCCATAGTCCCTCGCAGCCCAGGCTAGCAGATTGGAAAACAGAAAGATCAAACCATAAACATATCTGGCCATCCAGGGATTGGATCCATTCCGGAATTGTCCGAGGCATGAGGAATGTTTGAGTACCTCGGCAAACCTATCATTCGTGATGCCTGCACCACTCTCCATTTCACCTTGAAACTAGCAGTACTCTTCATCACATATAGCATCGACCTACCATAGTACCTCACTGGATTTCAATGAGTTCCACGTTTTGCAATGCAAGCAGATGCTCTAATATTCGCCATTGAAAGTGGAATCAGTGCACAATTACAATGCAATGCAGAATAGAGACTCGATGATAGCAGAGAGAGCCAAGTTGAAACCTTGCTGTCTTGCTGGGTTCTCTGACAAAATGCTTGAGATCTGTGGTCCAATGTTTTTTTTCTGAATCTACCTGTGAGTATTGATTCGAAAGTCAATTAGTGCTGCACAGCGAACCGTTTATTGACCTGACCAGTACTTATTCCTCCAAAATCAGCCCATTGCGTGGAGTTGGCTGAGAATACTGCGGTACTATTAATTAAACATTGAGATTTCTTCGTAATAGTCAAAAAAAGGAGTCCAACAAAAAATCAAACAATTCGTATTCTTTTTTGACCTATCAACATCTGAAAGATGGATTACAGATAAGTACTCGAAAACTAAACCACCACCAAGTACCCTAGATGCAAATTCTACGGTGATGATTTACTGGTTTCCATGTTTCAAAGTGTTTTAAAAGATCTATTTTTAATAGTTTCAGATTCTTTTGATACAATAATATCAAATAAAAAAAATGTATTTTCATTCATTTCTAAATAAAAACTACAAGATTTTAAAATCTACGGAAAAACTCAAGCCCTGAGTTAACATCCAAGCCGAAATTTATGCTGCATGTGAAACATATTTACGAGTCACACAAATCAGCAGAATTGAGAGAAATTAAAAGCTCATAAATGCTGCCTCACTATGGACCTTGTCACGATTGAATTCCCAAAGAAAATTAATATTCATGAATTGAGTTTTTACCTAAATCCATCGATGAACAGATATGGATGGACTGAAGGATACACTTAGCTGTAAATTGTTGAAACCAATTGATATGAAAAAGAAAACAAGGACACAGCCATATTCCGTGAACATTTTTACAGTGACAAGATCGCTGGCGAATGTTCACCTCTCCTAATCCAAAGCTCTCTGTATGATTGAACTGACATCACAACAGCACATCTTGCTTTCTTTCATTCTCAACAGTAAAAAGAAGGAATCCAATTTCAATGTGTGCTAAGTACTTGGGAGACGTGCGAGCATTAAAGAGTAAAAGGAATCTTTCCTTCTCTTCCAAGTCTACAATCTTGCTGAATAAAATAAACAGTTTTGTACCATTATACCCCTCCATGGTAAAAAACCACGCAAGTCCCTAGCAAGCGGCGGGGGTAATCATGGTAATTGGACCTGTCACTCGTATAAAGTTGGAGTTTTTCTTTTTCTGTTTTTCCGAAGTGAGCAGAGATAGAGAGAATGACTCTGTGCTGAGGCCTCTAGACCAGAGTCCATGTACGCAAAATGATTCTCCACTAGTTTCTATTTATTTACTGAAAAACCAAAACTAAAAACAAACAAAAATGACTTCACCCTTTCTGTTTGCTTCCCGAGAAAGTGGAGGAAACTTCAAGGAAATGAAACGAAAATTTTCCTCTCTCATCAACAAATTTTATTTTATTTCCCAAATTGCAAATTAGCATATATAGAAAATGAACAATCACCAAGAATATCAACTTTTACCTTCATTAATACGTAAACAAGGTTCCCCTCCAATCTAAATGCATTATTAGTTTTACGGTTTCAATCTTCAGAAAAAATCATAAACAACGAAAAGAAAACAAGATTATGATCTATAATTCCCAGTATAACAAAGAACTAACGAGAAACATTGAACGTCGTCGTACCAGTACTGGCGAGAGAGATGGAGAGATCTAGCCGGAGGAGCGGTTGATATTTGTTGAAGAATTTATGAGCTCTCTCTTGGAGACTGCAACAGCATAGAGTTTCTGCTTTTGTGCTTCAATTCCTGCCCGTTTTAAGCAGGTTTTGTAAGGAGTAAAAGAAAGAAAGAGAGCGGATTGGAGTTTGCTTTTTTCTGAGCCTTTTCTTTGCTTGCTTCTTTTTTTCCCCTCCGTAGGCCTTACTCATCGTATCCTGTAAGAATAAGTAAATGATTATATCCGATAAATTAAAATTAAGTGGGTAATTAATTTTATCTCTGTTTTTTACTACAGCACCTACAACACAGCTACAACATCAGCCAAACATATTTGAAGTGAGTTTTGGTAATTAATTAATCGTAATAATCCAAAGCAAATCACGAAAAATAATAATTAATTTCTTGGGAAAGTGTGTACGCATCTCGTTAATTACGTTCCCCTGGCTATATACCTCTTTTTTTTAACCTTGTTTATAGTAATCATAATTAATGCGGGAGGGGATTTAGTTATCTCCCATGAGAAATTCGTTTTTGTTGCTTAGAACGCAAGGCAATATTTTAGCTACTAGATGTTTGAACTTTAAGTTCTAGGTTTTATTTAGATTTGTGGCCTGAAGTTAGCCGTGTTCTAGCAAAATAAAAATCCTGTAAAAATAATACTATAGGAAACAAATTTGAGGTCTGAATTATTAATTAGATTAGTAATTTAAATAATATGATTAAAAATTACAACAACAATAGCAATAAAAAAAAAAAAGAATTAGACCTGCATCTAACCAGATTATCAAATAACTCTAATACTAAAAAGTGAGAAAAAAAACTCAATTAAACCAGGATAACTCGCAAACTTCACAACTATTAATAAAAAGTTGAGATAATCTCGTAGAAAGAAACATAGAGAGAAAAAAAAAAGCATGACTATCAATTTTTAATAAATCAAATGAGAAAATGATAACTTTATAAAAAAAAGAAGAAAAAGTTAAAGTTTAACCCCAATCACATATTTTAAAAGATGAAAAATAAAAAAAATAAAAAAAGTTTTGATCTGAGCCCACTTATTCTGATCATGATATGAGATTGACCATGTTCAAAATTTTCTTGAATAAAATCAAGAAACTTAATTATTAAACAAATTCATATTAAAAAACAAAAAAAAATAAGAATTAAATCGAAATCTTATCACCACAAATATAAACTTAAAATAAACACATAAAGAAAATGACAACCAAGTTAACGGGTGCATTGGAATTCCTTTTGTTGTCGTATTTAGATAGTGCACGAGACTTCTCGCAATGTTCAAAGATGAGTTTCCTTGATGTCGTATTTCCGTGAAAGATTTTTTTGTTTGAAAAACTCGCTTTTTGATATTTTTTTTATTGATCCAGTCAAACAAATAATTTTTTTTAATTGTTTAATACTTTTAAAAAATAAACATCCCATAATTAAAATCCAAAATCCACAAAATAGATTTCAAGTCATTTACAACCACTCTTCCTCCATTAGAATTTTTCCTTGAAATATGCTTTAGCAGATATGGTATGTTACATCACTAGTTGGAGATTTTGAAGAGACACAAAGTAGATTTCCGAAATCTCATATTGAGGCAGGATTTTGAAGAGAGAAATCAGATTTTGCAAATTTCTTATACTATTTTAAAATATATATATATATATATATTTATATAAAAAAAATATAATTAATGACAATTTATTTATGCACAATTACGTCTGGTATATGAATTAATATATAAAATGTTCACAAAAATCAGCAGCAGCAGCAGCGGAAGAAGAAATACATAAAGCAAGCCTCCTAGTGATAATGAACTGCTCCAACAGGGCACCCCATGAAAGGAATAGTTACCTTGAGATGTTGGGAAGGAATCATAATTAAATATAATTAGTGGACGACTTTATCAGATCAGACGCACTGATGAGGTAAAAGCACGGGAGTTTGGATTTTGCATTATGATCAGGGACATGCGCCTGCAATAATAAGCAATGTTGTGAGTGCTCGCTGAGCATGGCAATGGTAAATTTAGGTCAAAAAACTATGTCTCCAGATGTACAAGCACTTCACACTCCATGCATCTAGAAAACAGACTCTGGTTTAACGAAACACCAAACTGTCTAACCACGTTGCTAGCTCATATATTTCTGCCAGTAGTTTGAACTGGTGAACAACTATTAAATACTAAGCCACATTAATGTTATTAATTTTGTTTTGTTTCGGCTGTTTTGGCATAAATATTTTGTACCAGTTAAAAAAAGAGATAAAACGATGTAGTTTTCACCTCGCTTGAAATTTTGGTCTGTTCCGGAAATTTAACCCAAATTTTGGCCGGGACATTCAGGTTTCGTTCCGCCTGTTCTGTTTCGGCCGAATAGTATTTTTTTAAAAATAATAAATAATTTTACAATATCAATCACATCTCTTAATCCGACCGTTAAATTGAAATGAAATTTTACGAGGAATTTTTTGATATATTTATATATATTATGTTAAAATTTCAGAGCAATCATAGAATGTAATGACCTTGCAAGATTGATGATAATATTCTCGTAATATTTATACATGTTCATAACTTTATTCAGAAAAATCATTTTATTGTGTCTTTATTCGATTAAATTACACAGTTATAAATAATTTTATTTTTGAATTTGAACTATATTTTTTTAAATAAATATATATAATTATATATATACACATAAATAGTATAACCCTGAAACAATACGTCAAAACACTTAAAAACTAAAACATTCCATTCCAATTGAATAATTAAAAAAAAAAGGTACCAGCCAAAAAGAATTTGATAACCATGAGTCAGACTACTTTCACCTGGCAAATTTGGCTTCAATGTCTACTTTAGGAGCTAAAATGTTCAACGAGATATTGATCAGTGACATAAGATGAGGTCCCATGGATCCTAAAAGAGAGAGGGAGAGATGATGATGATGATGATGATCGTGGAGGACTCCATGAGCTTTCTGAGAAATTAATCCAAAGGGCCGGTGTTTTGCTTCAGAATTTATTATGAGCTCACAAAACAACCATGACTCGTTGTGGCTTAGCTTGGTGCATGCAGGAGCTGAATCGTGAATACACAAAATCGTTTTATTTAACTGAGATTGCAAGAAAAACAAGGAATTTATCATAGAGCACTGTCGTATTTTCTCATAAATCATCTCCCTCCCCCCTCCGGTCAATAGGGTACGAACATGTCCATGAACATCTCACTTCTCCAAAAAAATAACAAAAACGTATCATATTCGAGCTAGGAAACACTTTCTACGATCAATATTCAATTTTGGGTGGATATATAATCACCAGCAGCATGAAGGAACATATTCTGGGCAGCATATGGATGGAAGTTATTCGGAAGAGTGAATATCAGTTCTGTTAATTTTGTTTCATTTCAGCTGAAATGGTCAAAACATTTTGAACCAGTTAAAAAAATGAGATAAAATAGCGTAGTTTTTACTTCGCTTAGAATTTCAGTCTATTCTGGAATTTTCGGTCAGAACGTTCCGGTTTCGTTCTGCCGGTTTTATTTTAGTCAAATAGTTTTTTTATATAATGAATAATTTTACAATATCAATCATATCTCTTAATCCGACCATTAGATTGAGATAAAATTTTACGAGTGTCTTGACATATTTATATATATTATGTTAAAATTTCAGAGTAATCAGATAATGTAATAACCGTGCGAGATTGATGATGTTATTCTCGTAATATTATACATGTTCATAATTTTGTTTAGAAAAATCATTTATTGTATTTTTTTTAGATTAAATTACACTATTCTAAATAATTTTATTTTTGAATTTGAACTATTTTTTTTTGGAATTAATATATTTAATTATATATATACACGCACAATAAAACCCTGAAATAATGCATCAAAACATTCCAAAACCAAAACAGTCCATTTGAATTGAAAAAACAAATAACCAAGCGAATCGGAAATGGAATTGACAATGAATATATAATTCCTTCTGGTCAGTTCAGTGGAGCTTCGCATGTCTAAAAGAAAGAGCAAGAGACAGAAGTAGCTTCCGGGATGGAATATCCTGTAATTTTTATTTTAATTTTCACGTTCATGCACGTGCTCCCTACTTGTGCCCCTGATTATTACCGGACATTATTTACTGTTGTTTTGAAAAACGATGCTGGGACTCCATTAACGTCAATCAAGGAGCCGTTATGCCCTCAATCACAGATCACCACCACCATCGAAGTCAAAATGCGTCCCTTTTTTTCCTTGAAATACTCGACTCGAAAACCCAGCAACGTTGAACAGCCGAGCCTGCAGGATCTGATTGCTAGTAATGATTACCAGGGTAAAATAAATATCACAAAGGTGCATCAATGGAGGAAAAAAGGGACCGGACGCGCGCGCAAATCCCATGTCCTTTGATAGCTGCCTCACTTGTATTTTATAATCTAGCATTTTCACGGTAATACAAGTTAGAAAAAAAAACGCGGATTGTAATAGTTTTTTACAGTGTTTTCTCTTTTTCTTTTTCCTGTTTGATCTTTTAATTTTTATATTTTTATTTGGTTTTTTAATAATATGTTTATTTAAAATTATGATTGGTGGTTTATTTTAGATGTCTAGACTAGACGAAGGATCTCGCATCTTTATTGGATTGAGATCAATTTGCCAAAATTTAAAGAAATTTTGTTGATTTAAAAAAAAATAGAGCTATGGATTGGATATCAGATTTAAATATTCAACTCCTTTTTCTAGCTAGAATCATGAAATGAAATGCATGGGCAAGGAAGGTTCAAACCTTTTTTAGTCTCTTTTTTTTTTTTTTTTTTTCAATTGACTCCATTCGCGTTGAGTTTATTTAGGAGTAGAGTTTAATGTTTTTTTGGTTGCCAAGATATAAGGATCTCATGAAGTCAATATTTTTTTTTGAACATGATTACTATTGATTTTGTAAAATAAAACTCAATTTTATTGATTTAAAAATAATTAAATATAAAACTAAAACAAGAGGACCGATGAAATTGGATGGGCAAAAAAAAAAAAGGGTAAAACGGAAGCTTGCATTGCACGGACCAAAGAATAAGGAGAGCATAGCACTATAAAATCGTGTGCATCGTCCTCCATCCATTAAAAATGGTGTTCCACCGTGCGTTTTCAATCGTCTCGACAAGGGGCTACATAATGGAGTAGCAAATGATGGACGGCATGTGGCAATGTGGTGGTGGTGGCACGTTCTTCTTTGATTTCTATTTGCTCTCTTTTCTCTCTTGCTTGGTCAAGTTTGCTTTTATATCAATTTTGATCCTTATTTTTTTCTAATCCATACTTGTTATTTTATTTTATTTTTTTAACATTCAATTAGTTAGGAAATTCACCTTTATAATTTTATTTTATTTTATTTCCTTGATATAGTCTCATTCTTATGATATATGTCATGAGTTTAGAAAGTTAACAAGATTTGATGTGGAACTACTTTTTATAAAGTTGGCCTTTAACATTTAGTTGTTTAGGAATTAGACTTTTTAGTTTTTTTTCTCTTTTTATTAAGCTCTCATGACTTGAGTCTCAAATTAATATGAGTTTTGGTTGTTTCTTATTTTTTTTTTTGAATGTTTATTTTTTTTTTATTTTATCCATAAAAAATGAGTTGGTTAAAAGTTGGACTTCAAAGTTTCTTACAATTTGCTTTTTAAGGGGTAATATTATTGTCATGACTCAGTGAGGAGTTTAATTGTTGAGAATTAAGATTCATGATGATTTTTTTATTTGCTTTCTATTATGTTATTTTGATATCATTGACCTATATCTTGTGTTTTCCAAGTTGATTAGGATTTTTTTTCTTTCAATTTTCTCCTTTAATAATAGGTTGATTAAGACTTCATCTTTATAATTTTCCAATTTGATTTGTATTAAGTTATCCTAACTCATGAACTAGGTTGTGAGTTTGCCTAGCTAACTGGGGTTGACTTAAATTGTGCTTTTTAACTATTTTTTTCTTTCAACAATGAAATGGTTAAGAGTTGAGCTTCATACTTGTTTTTAAAAAAGTTAATTCTATAAGATAATCACATTTTCCCCGACTCAGATCATAGGTTTACCAAATTGACTTGAACTTCAAGGCTGTTTGGCACTGTGTTTAAAAAATACATTTAAAAAAATTGATTTTTTTATTTTATGTTTTAGATTAAAGTTTTTTGGTGTTTTCAACTTTATTTTATTTTGTTTTATATAGAGTTATCATGATTAATAACTTAGGTTGTGAGTTTTGCAAGCTAATCAGGGCTAGTCCATGTTGATTTGATATGTTGTCTTCCTAGTATTTTTTTTTTAAAATGATGTCATGTGATATGTTATAGTCTCAACTTTTGTTTTATATAGTTTTTTTTTGTTTTTTTTATCACTTTCAAAATTGTGGAATCATGTTCAAATCCATAGCTTTGCAAAAAAAACTGATAATACTTAGCAACTATAATTAACCTACAAAATATATAAAAGAAAACTTATAGACAAATAAAATTAAAATTTTATCCCTTACTCAGAAGATCGACTTCAAAGAAGATGTTCATTTCCGAATTTACCATATCAAAAGTATGGTTAATAAGGAAACTATCACCATTACATGCAAGTCCTTGCTCGATCTCTTTGAGTTTTTTGTTGATGTTTATGTCATGTTTATATTTATTCATAATTGACATCTAACATGCAATATTTCTTACTTTTTAATCATGATACCAAAGCTTTTAAGGTTATGTTTAGGTTAGTAGCTCACTTAATAAATTTGGGTCATGTTTTGTTTGAGCTACTTGTTTTGACCTGATGGCGGTTATAAGAGAAATATTGGTTATGACATGTCTTAAGTTAGAAGAGAACATTAATTTATTGTCATTAGTTCTCCAAACAATGGAAAAAAAAACATTTTCAAGTTCATTCAAATACAAGTTTAGTTTGACCAAATTTTGGTACTCATGTTATATCAAGTTTCATGGATGAAGTAGATACAACATACATTACTAATAGTTTTATTCGTTATGATCTTGGATAAGGACAATGTGATTATCAAAACTCAAGCAAGTTATCTTGGTCTAAGCTTAGATATGATGGTAGCCTAGATTAATTAACTTGCTAAAATTTGAAGTATATAACATGTGAGCATTGTTAATTTTAAAGCTCAAGTGAACACTCTTATTCATCCAAAGGGTAAACATGATTCTCTAACTTCTTAAAATCTATTAGTGGTGGATGAGTATGATTTGGATGAAGAAGTGGAGTTGAGTGTTAAGGAACCATCTCACCTAAGAGCTTAAGCTTTTAAATGAGGCCCCAAAATATGATTTATATTATTCTCTAATACTCCCCCTCAAGTAAAAGCCCTTTGGTCTTGAAACTTGCATATGCTCACATTATCTTATGCTTGATTTTTATTAAATAGAATGGGGGGGGGGGGGGTGAGATTTGAACTAGTGACCGCTGGGTAAACAAAGTTCTGATACCATGTTAAGGAATTATCTCACCTATTAGATTAAGTTGTTAAGTGAGACCCCATAATATGATTTATTTTATTCTCTAACATTGAGCTATATGGAACCAACATGAAATAACCTAAATACTTTTGTGTGTCCTTGTTGATTATCATTATGGATCATTTTTATTTTATTTTATGCATTTTCATTTATTTGAATACCTATAATATTTGGGCATGTAATTTAGGTTATTTGTCATTCATTCATACTTCATTTGAAATTTAGGGTGCTAGTTACTAATGATACTCTTTATAATTCTAAATTAGGGAGAAATATATGGTTATGTTACGAGAGATGTGGCTTGATTGATTGATATTTTTGTTTGTTCAAGCTACCATGCTTTAATTTTAGTATTTTTATATATTATGTTTTTATGACATAAACTTAATTTTATTGTGTTTATTTATCTTGAAATTATAAGGTTGGTGGATTCTTAACATATAATTTAATAGGGTGGAAATACTATATTTGATAGGGGAAACATGCAAGTATATATGTTATTGGCATGTTAAAAAAAATGTTGCCCAATTATATATGTTCCTTCTAGTTTTGATTAATCAAATCATTAGTTGTTTATTAATTATCATATTAGGTATGTATTGATGTATGTTAATTACCATTTATGTCATTTTAAAAATCATTGAAATGTCTTAAAGTTCATCAAAACTTGCATTCATATTGATGAAACTTTTTATAAATAAAGCTTTTTATGGTCTAATTTAGCTCTTGAATTAAACCTTGAAAAATCAGTCCTAAAATATCTTAAATTATTTTGTGCTCACACCTAAAAAAAATAAGATTTTTGGTAAACAAGATGTTTGTACCAAACCTAAATCCCAAGAAATTTAGTAAACTAAATAACATATGGTAAACCATTTCAAATCCATACTTGACTTCTATTAAGGAAATACAAAGTATATAAACTTAAATATAGTAGACAAGCCTCAAGTATATAAGTTCTATGATTTTCATTGTTTAGGCAATAATAATAATAATAATTTTAGTCATTGTTTTTTTTTCTTGTTTGCTTTTTTGTCAAGTTTTGGTTTTTTTATTTTATTCTTTGGGATAATTTAATAATTTTCATTGTTTAGGTAATAATAACAATAATTTTAGTTGTTATAATTATGATAATAATAGTGACAATATTGATAATGATGATAGTAACAATAACACTTTATTTGTAATGGTTATAATGCTTATTTTAGTTGTTATAATCGTGATGACAATGGTGGTAGTGACAACGATACTACTACTACTAATAATTAAATAGTTGCACTAATAATAACTATTAAATAATTTCACTATTAATAATGATAATATTAATAATGATAATGGTGATAATAAAAATAAAAATAATTGTAGTATTAATTATAGATGTGATAATAATAATTGTAATGATGGTTTAACTAGTAGTAGTTATTGTGATAATGATAGTGACGATAATAACAATAATGATGGTGACAACAATAGTAAGTCAATAATAATTAGAATATTAATTATTTGTAGTACTGGTAATGGTGATAGTTATAATGATAGTGACAATTTAACAATCATAATAATAACAATGAGAATAATAATTGAGATAATTCATCATTAGATGTTATATTTGTTGAGAAATGAGTTTTGTATCTTCTCTATGTATAGTATTTTAGATCTAATATACCAGATTAATGGTTTGAAATTTTTTTGTAGCTCAATGTTATGTTTTGTTTTTTTATCTTATTTTATGAAAATTGTATTGCTTAACATTAGTTTTTTTTTAAAAAAAAATCATTCATTTTTTATTTAACGTATTCAACAAATTCATCATATCAATTTAAAATTTATATATTTTATTAGAAACCTTCGCTTGATAAAAAGTCTGCCCAAATTTATTATTTTGTCCACATTTATAGCATTATGGAAATTTCTCACTTAAAAAAAATATGATTTTGACTACGGCGAAATACTACTGGGCAATTGACTCGTAGACCTCTAATTAAGGTCAAGGCATGCAAAATACTAGTTTATATATCATACCTGAAAAATAATATGATGCTGGATTTTGAATAGAATATGAAAAGAGGGACTAACGACTCCCTTTAAGTTTAATGATGATTATGCTTAGTTGAACAATATAAAAGATTTTCTAACACTTCCATTATTCACCAAAACGTTCTTGTATCCTACCTCCCTATCCAATTTAATCGATAAGGAAAATGCTTGGCCATATTAGAATTGACTTGACTTATGTATTGAGATTTTCATGATTGTGCAAAAAAGGGATATTTTTTTTCTTAATATATAGAATAAAGTGGCAATCTTTTGCTTATTGTGGCACTTTTTATAAATAGGTTGAGATATTCTCCATTCATATATCCTAATGTAACATTAGCAATAAACTAGTTTACATTAGGTAAGAAATATTTGAGATTGTGGCAATGACAAACAATCATGGATCTTAATGGAGTAGAGCTTGAGGTTGTCGTTTTTCTTAATAGAAAAAAAGGTTTTTAGGGTTCTTGGTTGAATCTTTGTAGAAAAATCTCCAAGGCTTTTAGAGGACTTGATGATTTTATGTAAAAGATGAAGAATTAAGTGCAAGTAAAAAAAAATCTAAATGCCAAAACATAAATAGTTTTTAAATCAAATTGATAAACTATAGTGTTTGACATTTATATATATATTTTAAAGCATAATCGACTGATTTTAGGTGAACATATATAGTAATAACTAACCATAAGAGATTATATCGATAGAAGATAAGTTTAGCTTCTTTTTTCTTCTTCTTATATTTATATTTATTTAGAATTACAATTACTTATGTATATAAGACTCAAGCTCTATAACAACATAAATATGGCCAAATACTACCCTAAATGATGATCATCCCCATTTATTTAAATTCTTGCAATTCATCTTTTTTTTTTTTTCTCTCACTTATGTTTTGTATAAAATTATTATCCCGTGGAACTCCTTTGTTTTCTTTGCATAGTAGTGTTTTTAAAATATATTATCCTTATTGAGGATTTGGGCTATATAATCTTTGCTTCCTTTGATTAGAGTAGTTGTCATCTCATAACAATTTCAGTACAACCATGAATAAAAAAAAATTAATAGATAAAAACAATTAAAAGAACAAAGTAGAAAGACCACAATTTAGTTAAGGTCACGAGTTGGGTGGATTTTCATGGTTAAGATGTCAATCTAAGTTTGATGTATTAAGAAAATATATTATTTTAATTTCAAAAAAATGATTTGAAATAAAACCTACTTACCGGTCAAAGTTTTATAGTTTATCTTTTGTGTTGACCATCGACATGGAGTTTACCATTGTCAAGGTTACTTTCATATGATGTTTTCACTGTGCATTTGTCGAAGCCATAGATGGCATTTTTATTTTGTTTTTTTCCTATTCCGAAAGGAAAGTAGGGGGCAGACATAATTCACATCAAGGTTATTAATACCATTTTGGTGGTTGTTGCTTTTTTTTTTTAATTAGAATAAAATATTTTAGTTTTAAGGCGTTTTAACGCATCATTTCAGGGTTATACTATATATATATATATATTAATTAAAAAATAGTTCAAATCTATTTTTTTTTATTTAGAATTGTGCAATTTAACCCAAAAAACACAATAAAATGATTTTTCTGAATAAAATTATGAACATGTATAGTATTACTAGAATATCATTATCAATCTCGCAAGGTCATTATTTTCTCTGATTACTTTGAATTTTAACATAATATATATAAATATATCAAGAGACTCGTAAAATTTTATCTCAATCTAACGGCCGGATTAAGAAATATGATTCATATTATAAAATTATTCATTATTTTTAAAAAATACTATTCAACCGAAACAGAACGGAAAGAACAAAACCAGAATATTTCAGCTAAAAATTCAGAATGCACTAAAATTTAAATCAAGATAAAAACAATATTATTTTATTTTTTTAATTGATACAAAATATTATCAAAACGAAACATGCAACGCTGATTCAGGTCTGTCTTTTCTACAAGATATTATGTTTAGATGCTAAATATATCAACAGCTGAAACATTAGCCCCCACAAAACGCGTCAGAGAGAGGGAGGGATCCCCCCTATTCATTTTCCTAGCGATATATAAAAACACTGCATGCATATATACATTTTTTATATACTACTACTAAAAATATTTTTAATTTAAAAATACATCAAATAATAATTTTTATTTATTTTTAATATTTAAACATATAAAAATATCTAAAATAATAATAATTTTATTTATTTTTTTTGAAAAAACAATGAATCAGAAAAGCAATAGTCACAACCGTATTTTGTTAAAAGAAATTAAAGCACTCACGAAAACTGTGCTTTTGCCTTGCAAATAAAGTTGTACCAGCTGGGATTTAATAGCGTGGGACCCTGTATGGTCACTTGCCCTGGGCTAGATCGATCGTGCGTGCTTTGACATTGTCTGCAAAGCGAGTATGGGCTTCACTCGGCTTGTCCCACTGGCTAATGGCAGGGGTAAGAGACCAGCTGGGATTGTCGATGGTAGCGAGGGTGGCTGTCTTGACGTGCATATTTCCACTACCACAACAAAAAACTCCCACCATCCTATCTCATCTTGTGAAACAATGGCAGAGAAAAGAGGTCTCATTCACGCAGGCTGGAAAGAAGGAATTTTTGATTTGCAGCGAAACGCGTATAGCACACAGGAGTCAACAGACATACCTCATCATCATATCTAAAATGATGCACACCCAAGTGAAGGGAGGAACAATTTTTAATCAATTTGACTGACTTTTCGCGAGCAAAAGATCATGCCGACAGGTTCATTTCGACAAGAAAAAGTATAAAAGAAAAAAGGGGAGGAAATCAAGGAGCTCATCTAGCACCAATCAAGGGGGGGACGACTTGGAGGTCCCCCGCCAAGTTATCAATCAAAGTAGGACCTTCATCTAGCTAGCCTCGATCGAAAATTACTGAAAAAGAACATGAGCTGGATTCTGGTTGTCGTCCTTATAATATTCATATACATAGCAACTGGCATTTACTAGATGAAACTGAAACGCCATGGATTCCCAGAAAGGTCAATCAATTCAGGACCCATAACATAACTACTTGCAATGCATCATCAGGAAAGTTGATAGCATTGTCTCGGCAGCTGGACAGTTTTATCCTAGCTATGCAAGATTAAAATAACAAGCACACAAAGATAGACACGCTCAAATGTGAGTCTCAATCTCACTGCAGAAAAAGATATAACAACGTAATACAAGTGAAGTGTTCATGATTATTATACTATAAATCCAAAAAGAAAAATAAGGAACAAAGTATGATAAAAGAAGAAAAATAAAAATAAAACCCACAATCGAGCAGCAATGCTAGCTAGCTAGCCCTGATAATGGTTCTCCGTTCCATCCCTATACATGACTCTCTGCAACCTACTGATCTTTCTCTGCCATTTTTATTTTGCAACTCGAATATTCCATAACAATTCAAATAAATATGGAGAGAACTTCTCCTCTTACCTCTCTAAATTGTTTCCTTTGCTTCAGTTCTTTAACAATGATCAGTAATAACAATGCAAATAAATCTGACTGAGAGACCATCTGCAGGAGATGATTCAATCATGTAAACTGCCCAGACACTTTTCAATTTTTCCCTTTAAGAGCGACGAGAATCGCCCACGAGGAAAAACAGAAACCCTGATAACGAAATCCATAGTATTTCTTTCCTTGTTTGATGGAAGGTTAGAGGTCGAAAATTCTCAAAAGAATCAATAAAAGGGTGGTGGTGGAGGTGAAGCATATGAAACCCCTGTGATTGGTGGTAATGGTCCCTCATACACTGGAGTCGGAGATGGCGGGCTTCCATAGACTTTGGGTGGAGGTGGGGGTGGGTTTTCACATGGAATTGGCGGTGGGGGTGGGGGAGAATGGTAGTAAACCGGTGGGGGTGGTGAGTGGTGGTAAACTGGAGGTGGGGAAGGCGATGCATGTGTGACTGGTGGTGGTGGCGGGGATGGGGATGGTGGCGGCTTATAATGTATAGGAGGAGGCGGTGGCAATGAGGGTGGAGGTGGTGAATACTCTATACATGGTGGGGGTGGGGGTGGTTCTATACAGGGTGGGGGTGATGGATAAACTGGGGGAGGTGGGGCATTGACAGGAGGCGGTGGTGGAGGTGACGAGTAAGGATAAGCTGGTGGTGGAGGCGAATGTGGAGGAGGAGGAGGTGAGTGTGGTGGTAATGGGGGTGGTGGGGAGTTATAATGGTAAGGAATAGGTGGTGGTGGGGAGAATATTGGAGATGGCGGTGGTGGTGAATTTGGTGGAGGCGGTGGTGGGGAACGTACACATGGAGGTAATGGAGATGGTGGGGGTGGTGAAGGTGACGATGGTGGAGGAGTTATGGATGGTGGTGGGGGAGGTGGTGAGGGTGAGGGAGGCGGAGGTGGCGAATACACTGGTGATGGTGGAGAAGGTGGGGGTGGCGATTGAGGGGGTGGGGGTGGCGAATACTCTACACATGGTGGAGGTGGAGGCGGTGGCGGTTCTATACAAGGTGGTGGTGATGGAGGTGGAGGAGAGTAGTGTGGGGGAGGTGGAGAGTAATGTGGGGGAGGTGGTGGAGAGTAATGTGGAGGGGGTGGGGGAGGAGAGTAAACCGGTGGTGGAGGCGGAGGCTGTGAGTGTGGTGGTGGCGGGGAATTTGGTGGAGGCGGCGGTGGTGGGCGTACACATGGAGGTAATGGTGATGGAGGTGGTTGTGGCAGAGGTGAAGGCGGTGGGGGTGAAGGCGGTGGAGGTGAATATACTGGTGGTGGTGGCGGCGGAGGCGGCGATGGAGAAGGTGGAGGGGGTGATGGAGGTGGAGGGGGAGGGGGAGGGGGCGGAGAGTACACTGGTGGGGGCGGCGGGGATGGAGAAGGTGGAGGGGGTGATGGAGGGGGAGGGGGAGGAGAGTACACTGGTGGCGGGGGTGAATATATTGGAGGAGGCGGAGAAGGTGGAGGTGGTGGAGATGAAGGCAGTGGAGGTGGAGGTGACTGTGGAATAACAACTGGTGGTGGAGGTGAAGGCGGAGGAGGAGGAGGCAAAGATGGAACGAAAGGAGCACATCTAAACGAGCTACAATCAACAGGTCTAGACAAAAATGCCTTGCATTGTGCAGCAGATCTCTGTAACGGTCTTGCCGGCAAACAATTCCTCCTATCACTGGAATCCGGTAGACCCAAACACACTGGTGGCTCTCCAGTGAAGAAGTTATAAGAGAAGGTGAAGTTCTCCAAATTCGGCAACTTACAGATACTTTCCGGAATCTTCCCTGAGAACATGTTGTGAGCTACATTGAGCTGTTCAAGACTTTCCATTCCGCCAATTGTGTCTGGTAACGGACCCATTAATTGATTGAAGCTAACATCCAAAACTGTTAGGTCTTTCAGCATCCCTATCTCCGCTGGCAAGCAAGATCTAAACCCATTGTTCATGAGGATTATTTCATTGAGATTTGACATGTTACCTAAGCTTGATGGCACGCATCCATGAAATTTGTTGTTCGCCAAGACGATGACTGATACTGGGGAGCTGCCAAGATTCTCGGGTAGATCAAAAACGAACCTGTTGTGATTGATAAAGATAGCATCCAAGCTCTTTTCAAACAGCTCTTTTGGTACAGTGCCCTCAAATTCGTTGAATCTCAGATCCAAGAATTTGAGTGAAGGTAGCTTGAGCACAACTCGTGGAAATTTCCCGGCAAACCGATTGTTGCTAAGATCCAGTTCAAATAGCAGCCTCATGTTCTTGAACTTGAAAGGCACGGTCCCACAAAACCTGTTAGAGTTTATGTGAAACAATGCAAGATCCACCAGCAAGCCGAGCTCCTCCGGCAAGTAGCCTGCAATATCACCGTGGTTGAGATCAATGCCTGCAACTGTACGGATAGTTTTGTTGTCCGGAGCCGGAGCACAGAACACCCCCTCATATTTGCAAACTCGAGATCCAACCCAGTTGGCTGTCAGATTTAGAGGGTCTGACAAAATGGCTTGTTTCCAAGCTTGCAAAGCTATGTAAGCGTTTCTGAGCCTTGGGTTCTCAAAAACAAGAGATGGGTCTACTGTGACTCTCTCTCCCCTGTCACCATTTTCGTCTTTGTAGTAAAGAAGCTGCCGCTTCCTGATGTACATAGCTTCAGCGTCACTGAGGCCTCCATAGCTAGAGATAGTCGGTGCTTGCTTGGCAGCAGCGAGGCTCACAACCGCGCCAAGAAACAAGGCAACGAGAAGTGAGAGATGAAGATGAAAGCGGGTCGTCTTCTTCATCTCACATGAGACATCTGACAACCCAAATGTTCTTTTGGCTCCTCCCTCCACCACCCCCTCTCTGGTTCTCCCCCGGAGCAGCGTTGCAAGAAAACGGGTTTTTGAAGCAAATGCTACTGAGGTCGAGATCTGAGGCACAAAATGTGAGAGAGGCCGAGTAGATTTGAGGAGAGAAATGGGGGATGTGTTCTTAAGCTTGAGGAGAGAGAAAGGGGGGTGGGGGTTTTATCTAGGGATTTCAGTGATACGTGTGAAGGAGAGAAGAAATAATGCATCGACGGACAGCTAAATCACAGCTCAAAGCCCACCAGGCTCTCTCCCTTTTCTTTTTCTCTTTAGTAAACTCCAAATCCACTCTCTCATCTCTTTCTCGCGTTCACTTTCTCGCGTTCACTTTCTCGCCTTCTTTATTTTGAAATCCCATTTCCATGCACAGCTCATCTTTTTCTTTTTCTTTTTTAATTATAATTACAATAAAAAAACAGTGGCTGGAATGCTATGGGCTCGCTGGTCCCGGATTTAAGCCTCAGCACAGAATATTTTCACCTACTGAAAAGAAAACTATTTCTATTTTTTATTTTTTTTGCTCTCATGGCTTGCCACTTCGCCTCCCTTTTTTTAATTTTTAAATCCCGGTTGACTTTCGGCACCACCGGTAACAACCTTTTATTTATTTTATTAGAGAATGGAATATGCTATTTTGAACATTCAAGCGGATGAAATTATTTTTAAATACTGTATACATACTTTTTATGTATTTATATAAACCCTAATAATAAATAATTATTTTTTTGATCTGGCTTTGGCTAGGAAAAATAAAAAGAATTGCTATTATACTGAAAGATTAAAAAACAAAAAAAATCATTGTTATCCACTCTTGTTTTTAGGCCTGTTTGGGAGGGCTGTTGTGATTGTTTTTGAAAGTATTTTTTATTTAGAAATATATCAAAATAATATTTTTTTTTTATTTTTTTAAAAATAATTTTTGACATCAACCTATTAAAATGATTTAAAAACACAAAAAAAAATCATTTAAAATAACAATAAAAAAACAAACAAATTTTAAGAAAACTGCCGTACAAAACAGGCACTTAGTGACAGCTGGGCTCTGATTTTTTTTTCTTCCCAATACATGCAGAAATGATTTTTATATTTTACCATTTAATTTAGCTTTTAAATTAGGTTGCATACAAACAAAAATAAAAAGCCAAAAAAAGAGCAAATTTTTTGTTTGGCGTTTCATTGGCTTTGAAAATGCTGGTAAGTAATAAATAATTATCAATTTATTTTAAAATAAATAGTAGTTATGGTAGAATACAGAAAAGGAAGGTTCTTAATGATTAGTCGGTGGCTTCCAAATTCCGGCGGGAAGTTACAAGGTGATATCACGAGATCGGTGTGAAACTTTTCACGGGATTTTGGTAATTTGGGCCCATGGCTGTGTGCGCGTTTGGTGATATTATCTGGATTTGTTTTTTATTTTTCTATTGAAAAATCAAATTTGATGATTTTAGAATAATTTCTTGTATTTCTTGTGTTTTTATATCTAAATTATAAAAATTCTCAATCTTTACATATTTAAAAAATCAATTTTTAATGGATTATCGAACATAGCCTAAAATCTTTTCAATTAGTTAAATTATTTATAAACATCTGTCAAATGGATACTTTTCATTTATATCATGGCACTCACTTTTTCATTTATTTGAAAGTAAATAAAATAAAAATGGAGAAGAAATTTTTATTCTTTTTAATTTTTGTTTTTATGAATTTTTTTAGGATTATTAAAAACCTTATGATCCCAAACCTAAAAATCATCATTAAATAGATGATTTGTGATTTACATAGCAGATCTTGAGTTTGAGTAAGGACATATATTTTTTTATAAGAGTCTAGGACAATAAGAGTCGTACTCACTTATTTTGACTTACAAAATATGCTTTCCAAGAATGAGGTTTAATCACATCCAAAAGAAATAAACCTAAAAATCATAATAAAAAATAATAAAGTTTTTTTATACTATGAAACTTATGTTGTTATTTTTTTTTGTTAATATGAATTTTAAATAACCCACAGAAACAAGAAGGGATGGGAAATTTTCTTGGCATCATTATGATTTTTACTCAATTTGGCATTGCGTTTTAAAAATGATTTTGAAAATAAATGATTTTTTTTATTTTAAATTAAAAAATTGGTGTTTTTAAATTATTTTCATGTGTTAATGTCAAAAATAATTTTTAAAAATAAAATAAAAAAAATACTATTTTATTACATTTTTATATATATAAAAAAAATTTCTAAAAATAATCTCAACTATAATATGAAACAAACACTTTAATATTGTATGTTTTATGTTTTGTTATGAAATTTAGAAATTTTGCTTTCTTATACTAGTGAATAGCAGGTCCAATAATAAGGACACAGCGTGTCTATTTCACAAACACATGGCCTCCAATGTATTAGAATTTAGAGGAGACAAATTGAAGATGAAAACATTTAAATAGAAAAATAAAATTAAAGAGTGAAAAAAAAGTATAAATACACAAATAGAAATAAAAAATAGATACACTTAATTCTAAACTTTGCACTAGAAGTAGTGTAAGAGTTTAATTATCTCATTTTGGATATCAAGTAGCTCTAGTATTCGTGTGATAATATGAACTATTTTTTTTTAAAATATAATTTGATTTAATTATATGATAATTAAATAAATATTTGTAAGAAAAATGATTAAGATTATAAAGAAAAATGCATTTTTTTAATAGAAAAGCTATCTTTTCTCACCCATATTTGTCTAAAAAAAAATAACATGCCTTTTCTTTTAGTAACAACACAGTTTATCAAATAAAAATTAATAATAGTTAGAAAATGAATAATAAAAACTCTAGGAATTTGAGTTAAGAGAAAAAAAATATATCCTTTTAATCAAAACTCTCTTTTTTATTAACATATTTATTTATTATTTAAAATAAAACATGTTTTTTTTTTTTTATAGAAGTTTTGGTTTTAGATAAAAGCTTACTGGGATTGTTCTAAAAAATATCACTTAACAAAATCATGAATCAAATAATTTTTATGCATTTTTATTTTAAATAAATGAATACAAAATCTAAGAAAACAATATAATAAAAAAAAACTAAAGAAAGAAGCTAAGATGAATTAAAGAACAAATTAAGAGTCTTTTATTACTTTTTTTTTTTTATGAATCAAGAATAAATTAAATTTGATTTCCTGTTTGGAGACAGTATTTGCTGCCTCGAGTTAAGTAAGCTAAGATGGTGCCAAAATGTGCAGGAATCATTTAGTACAAAGTGTTTGTCTTTATCAAAATCCTTTTCAATTAGATATATAGTTAAATTAAGATGGTTAGAAGAGTAATCATCGTGTAAAATATATTTAGAATTTAAATGAGCTGATATAAAAGGTTTGAAAAGTCTAAGTGCTTCAATAATTGATATCAAAGTTTTTGGATTTAGTGTTTTTCAATAATTGGCAGCTGAGCTTGGGTTAATTACAAGAAAAAACACAGAAGCCCTTTTTTTTTCTCTCTTGAGAATTCCAAGCAGCAGTGCCTTGTGATGGCAGACAGCAGCCACCAAAAATTACAGCAGCAGCAGCAGCAGCAGCCCTCGATACCCAGAAGCAGCAGCCGCAGTAGTGGCTGTGTTTCCAAGCAGAGTCGTAGAGAAGTCATTTCAGCCTTGGCAGCGACAGTCCCTTCGGGGTGTCCGTGGATGTGTTTGGAAACATTTTTAAGAATAATTGATTTTTTATTTATTTTTATTTTAAACTAAAAAATTCTGGTATTTTTATATCATTTTTATTAGAGAATAATATAAATCATATTCTAAGACCTCACCTAATAGTTTAAACTTTTAAGTGAGATGATTCTTTAATATGGTATTAGAGCCTTGATGACCTAGCGGTCACGAGTTCGAATATCACACCCCCATTCTATTTGATAAAAATCAAGTACAAGGTAGACTAGATATTTGCATGTATGAAGTCCAAAACCCAAAGAGTTTTCTCTTGAGGGTGTGTGCTAGAGAATAATATAAATCATATTCTAAGACTTCATCTAATAACTTAAGTTTTTTCATATGCTGATGTCAAAAATAATTTTAAAAAAATAAAAAATATCATTTTGATGTATTTCTATATGAAAAACACTTTAAAAAATAATTTCAACAACACTCTCAAACAGACCTACCAACTTCTTGGCCTTGTTTAATTTTGATGACAACAATAAGCTCCTCCAATAGGAGCAGCAGCAGCAGCAGCTGCTTTACAAGAAAAACAATATTCTTGCAGATCTTCCTTCATGGCAGCAGCAATTAATTAGTCTACACAGCAGCCCTTAAAATCAATCACAGCAGCAGCTTGTAGCCTACCAGAAACCATCACGGACGCAAGACAAAACAACAATCCAGCAGCAGTAGATTTCTGGGTATTTTAGAGATTAGGCAATTGTTTAGTTTAACACAAAAGGCATGATTTTAATTACATAGCCTGCATAAATATAAACCAAAGTAATTTACTTGTATATGAAATTGATTTAGAACAATTTTCTATCATACATACTTACTTGTTGATGGCAAGTTAAAATAACTTGATATAAAATTTAAACCAATATAAACTTTATAAGACACTTGTTGAAAATTCTTATCCAAAGATATAGTTTGTTGTAAAATTAATACAAAGAACAAATAATCCTGAGGCGTGCACCGACATTGTTCTTAAGAATATTTTTCCAACAATAGAATATTCTCCAGGATACAACAAGTTCTTTGTTAACGATAGAGGGTAATATAAACAACTGAACAAGAGTAAAAGAAAAAAAAAAACACTATACTAACAAGTGCACGGGAAAAATGAGTTTGGATTATCCCTTTGATTGCAAAAGTACATGGTATTTATAAGCTGTCATCATGTAATAACCAATTTATAATTTTTATGTAATTTAAAGGGTTGTTAAAATAGTTAATAAAATATAGATATTGAGAAATTAAATAGTTTATTTGTTGTAACTGTAAAGAGTTTTAAGAACAAAGAGAGCTATTAATGTCATGACTGATATAATTTAATTTTTAAGTATTTGAAATATTATGATTTCAGTTTAAGGGTCATAAAAAATAAATTAATGTTGGAGACAAAAATTTCAAAAAGTATAGGTGTTATCTCGAGTGCAGGGAGGGTTATCAAAGGTTTTTTCTCTTGCTCGACTCAACTTGATGAATGCGAGCCCACTATCTTTTCTTAATTTATATAAACCAAAATAATTTGTATTATAAGTTAGATATCTCATCAATCGCATTATACCCCCACATTATCTTGTTGTTTGACTCGGTTTTGTACTTAATAAGCTATGCACATGCGTGGTTATTCATGAGCGCTTAATAGGCCACTCCACACTCATATAAGTGATTTAATCAAGTGCTCATTGTAATTTGAATGTTATTCATAAGTAATATGGAACTTATTAAAAACTTTATCGTTCCTCCTCTCTTTAATTATAGACTAGCATTATTCTCAAATCATAGAAAAAATGACTTATTTCATAACACTGTAAAATCATAAATAAATTTGTTTATTACCCATATAAACCTAATTCATGGGATCTCCAATCACATAGGTCCGGTTACCATTATTTTGATTTCTTACTTTATAGTATTAGTCTCATCCCCTCGATGTTTCTAATATCATTTTTCTACCATTAGTTAGAAGATCAACCAAATTCATTTCTGACTCCACATAATCAATTGAAATAATTTTATCTTTTAGTAGTTGTTTTACAACATCATGTCTTAACCGAATATGTTAATTTTTATCAACGAAAGATTTATTCTTAGCAATGGATATTGCCGCTTCACAATCACAATGCATGGATATATAAGGTATTGGTTTTATCCCCGATGATATTTCAATTAAAAAATTCCTCAACCAATCAACTTCATTTCATGTTGATTCCAATGCTATAAATTTTAACTTCATGGTAGATCAAGTAATTAAACTTTATTAGTGTCATAATCTATTTTTGAGTTATTCTCCAAATTCTACCCAAAATAAAATAAAAGGGCCTGGGGTCAGCAGAAAAATCAAGGTGAAAATTTTGGATGTTTTCAAAAATCCGATTGTACCTCTTTTGTGCCTAAAAATGAAGGAAAATACATATTCAAGGCTAAAATAATTTATTATAGGATAAATTTGTGTAAACATTAAGTCAAAAGGGCAGAATTATATTTTTATGGATTAGTTTGATTTAATTGCCTACCAATTTAAAGTGTAATCATGTTTAAGAATTAATTTAGAGTCGAGTTGAAGGATTTAATTAAGTGCAATGACTTAATTATACTCTAAATGGGTCAAATTAATTTTATTAGGGTAATTGGTGAGAAATTAAGTTTGAAAGCCTAATTTGGGTTAAATTGAGAAAATCAAAATTTTCAGAGACAATTTTTTTTGGATGAATTCAGAAGCTAAGATTGAAGAAAAAACATCGTTCTTCTCAGTTTTCCCGTTGAAAAACTCTTCATCACAACTCATTTTTTGTCTATTTTATATTTTTGGGAAAAAAATGGTTTGTCGAAGCATTACTGGCAGCCATGCCCTGCAACCTACTATCTCCTGGACATCACTCTCATACCTGTAAATTGCACAATTGAGTCTATAAAAGGGGAGAAAATTT
Organism: Salix purpurea; assembly: GCA_027405865.1. NCBI lineage: Eukaryota > Viridiplantae > Streptophyta > Magnoliopsida > Malpighiales > Salicaceae > Salix > Salix purpurea. The sequence continues at coordinate 2,876,484 of JAOWLH010000019.1, forward strand.
AAAGACCAAGGGGAGGAGAATGAAATAATACGGGGACAAGAGAGAAAAACAAATAGATGTAGGAATTTGTAGAAAATGAACACGGGGGATGACGAGGGACGAAGGAGAAAATTATAGAGATTATAACTAAAAAACTACAAACAACCACCAGTAATAGTCCCCCATCCTCTTTCTCTTCAACAGAAGCCACTACTTGTCACTGTCAGCCTGTCACTAGAGCTAAACCCAACAACAACATCCAACAACAGGCTAGTACCAACTTGTCTCCCTCGCCAGCTCTAGCTACCCCCCGTCTAACAAGAACCAACTTTTCCCTTGGCACCAACGACTTTTCCTCATGCCAGAAACTCCCCTTCGGGCCCAACTCTTTTTCTCCAAAGGCAACTCCACAACGGTAGCAGCAACAACTACAACCCAGCCTAGTAGCCCTTACCAACGCTCCTCCCAGCCACCACAAGAAGAATCACCTCAGTCTCCTTTACCCTGTGACAATAGCAGGTGAGCCTCTCATCACCATCGACTGACCCCCCTTATTGTTCACGTAATATATGAACAGTGCAAGAGTGAATTAATTCACTCTGCACTGTTCATGCAATACATGAATAGTGCAGAGTGAATTAATTGACTGTGAACTCATGTGTTTTTTTTTGTCTTGGGCCGGACTGTTCTCGGCCCAGCCCTGCCCAAGCCCAGTAGAGTTGGGCCCTCCTAGCCCAACTTAGTTTGGTTGACCCATGTAGTTGGGTTAGACCCAGTCCAATTATTTTCTTTCTTTATTTTTTAAAAATATAATATAAAATATCACATTTAAAAAAAACAAACAAAAAAAATATGTTGTTTTCGTGCATATGGTCGAATTTCAAGGTTTTTCCAAGCATATTTTTTTGTAAAAATATATGTTGTATCTTTTACATGTTCTTAATGAAAATTGGATACCGTAACCAGTTTATGATTATCCGTTGGAATTTGGCCAAAATATCAAAAAATATTAATAATTATTTTGTTTTAGCTATCGAGGTGTAAAATTACATTGTAAAGTACACCATCGATATTAAAGAACAATAAATGCAATGTTAAATTTCAGACTCTAGAACGGTCAAGTTTTCAATTCAATGAGGTAGAAACTCTCTCACAAAGGGAGATCTACCTCTTGCTTTAGAAAAGACCAATGAATAAAATGTAGCTTAGAAAAAACAATCAAACAATTCAGTTTACCTTAGGGAGGGTGTACTAGGGGCGATGTGTATTCAGCTTACAATTCAGCTTACAACAATTCAACAATTAGGGAGGGTGCACAACAAGTCCCTTACCCAGATTCTCATAGACCATTAGGTTTCCTAGTAACCTTAATACTAGATGGCGACTCATAAGAATTATAGACGTAATATTAGGACTACAAAACCGCTCCTCTTACCACGTGTTGTCTCTCCCTCAGGGGATGGCGGGGCACGAAGTGTGAAAAAACATTGTCGCGACAGTTTGAAATATTTCCAAGACACTACACCACCACCTAGAATAAAAATATAGTCACTAGTGGATTTAATTTCATTTGAATCTATAATTCAGTTAGCATCGTTGCATCATTTTAATACAGTGGGAAATCTATTATATAGAATACCATAATTCATGGTACCTCTCAAATATTTCATAAGTTAGACTATTGTTGCCCAATGCTCATGATTAAGATTTTGTATATATCAAATCAATTACACACAACATATGCTATATCAGGTTAAGTGAAGTTCATTAAATGCATCATACTCCTAATAATCTCAGCAAACTCAAATTGAGCAACAACATTGCCTTTTATTTTTCTTAAATTGAGAGTTAGCATCATAAGGAATACTCACAAGTGTCACATAGAAGTGACCAAACTTCTTGAGAAATTTCATTACATAATGTTCTTGTGTTAATATTATATCATTGTCTCTCCTTATTATTTTAATATCAAATATTACACTAGCTTCACTCATATCTTTCATATCAAATTTAGAGGCTAAAAAATGTTTAGTGTTATGCACGACATTCATGCTAGAACCGAAAATAAGTATAGAATCTACGTATAATCTAATAATCACATATTCATTATCAATAGATTTAGTATAAACACATTTATCTACACTAACTGAAAAAAAAACTCATAACTACAACTTGATCAAATTTTTCATGTCACTATTTAGGAGATTGTTTTAAGTCATATATATTTTTTTTTAATTCGTAAACTTTATTTTTTGACCAAGAACTATAAAACCTTCAGGTTGTAACACACACACACACACAGGACCTTTAACTTCTACATCACCATTTAAAAAGGCAATTATAACATCCATCTAATATATAAAAAGGTTATGAATAAAAGTTAAAAGGTATTAAAATATTTCATATTTTGTTTTTGAGTGAAACGTTTTGCAACTGATCTTTCTTTATATTAACCTATAGAACCATCAAGAAGATATTTTCTTTTAAAATCCATTTACAACCAATAGATTTTGCAGTATGAGGTAAATCAACAATCTCCCAAGTTTGATTTTGTAAAAGAGAATCAATTTCAATTTTTTCTTTCTAAAACAAAGAATCAGAGGAAAAGATAACTTCAGAGTAGGTTACTGTATCCTTATCTACTAAATAAATGAGGAAATCATGTCCAAAAGAAGTTTATTTCCTTTGTCTCTTACTCATTCTCACTTCCTCAATGTGAGTTTCATCAATTCTATTATCATTAACAGGTGCATGAGAAATCTTTTCATTTAATGGATAAATGTGTTCAAAAAATTCTATATATTTTTTAATAATAGTATTGTAATCTAGCACATAACTTTTTAAAACCAAAACCCTAAATGCAATATTATTTTGAACATATCAAATAAATGTACAATCAGAAGTTTTTGAACCTATTTTTCTTCCTTTTGGTTTAAGTAACATAACTTTAGCTAGACATTCCCATGCTTTTAGATATTTTAAATTTAGAGAATAACCTTTCCATGGTTTGTATGCTTTTATTCGACTCGAGTGAATAAGGTGGAGTAACTTCATGTAGTATATATTTTTTTCACAATAATTCTTCATTAGAACATACTCAGCTCCTCTATTAGATCTAACTCATTTGATTTTTTTTTTGTTTAGTTGTTTTTTTTACTTCTGCTTTATATAATAAAAACATGTTATTAGCTTTATCTTAACTTTCAAATAGGTAAAGTTTTTGTATATCTTGAAAAATCATCTATAAAGGTCACTAAATATTTATTGCCTCCTCTAGTCATAGTTTGTTTTAAATCTTCTAAGTCTGTGTATTAAACTAAGTAATTCAGTTATCTTTAATAGATTTACATGTTTTCTTAGTAATTTTAACTTCACCACATACTTCACATTTATTCATATATGAACAATTTAAATAATATATTAAACCAAGAGAATTCATTTTCTTAAGATAAGATAAACTAGAATATCCTAATATAGCATGCCATAGCCAGTAGAGTCAAGAGAGTAAGTGGAAGAAGATGCATTTTCATTCATATTATCAGCAACATTGAGTACAAAAAGTCCATGGTTACAATATCATTTCCTCACAAATACATTGTTCTTTGTCATTACAATCTTATCAAATTCAAATAACACTTTATTTCCAATATAGATTTTTTTACTTTATCAGATTCAAATAACACTTTAATAGTTTTAGAAACCAGATTTGCTATAGAATTTAAATCAAAAACACTTTAAAAAAAAAATTCGCTATTAGATTCAAATTTGCTATCAAATTAAAATAACACTTTAATCCCAAACATTCTATATTTTTGTTTTAATAATAGTATTTGTAATAATATTTTAAAATTCTATATTTTTACTTTATCATATTCAAATAACACTTTAATAGTTTTAGAATGGCTGTTGTTTCTCTTCTTATTTTGACATTGAGGTGCATGGTGGCTAGGTTTGCCACCATAAAACAATTTCCATTTTTAATTTTTTTTGGTTTTGGGTTGAACATACTGAAATTGTTACCATTGGACTTAAAACTATTTTTATTAAATTTATTCTCATAGTTTCTCTTATGTGAATTCCCCTTTACGTAGTTTGTTTTAGTGGTTACCTCCTTATTCTTACTAGTTTGTAACTTCTTTCTATTTATATCTTCAATGATGATATAGGTGATAAGATCAATCAAAGATAATTGTTTATGCTTGTGCTTGAGTTGCTGCTTACAGTCGCTCTATGAGTTCAAAAGTTTTTCAATTAGTATTCCAGCATGAATCCTTCAGGAAGGTTGATGTTTTCAACTTTTATATCCTCAAGTAGTCTATGATATTTCTTTATTTAAGCTTTGATGTCTTTGTTATCCACCATCTCCTATTGGTAAAAATTTTCAATGACAAATTTTTGTTTCCCCACATCTTCGACAATATATTGTCACCATATTGGTTTATATCTCATTTTCTTCTTTGTAGTTGCTATATACATCAAATAACTCATTTGAGAGAATGTTTAAAATGGAATGCCTACAAACCTTATTTCTATGCGCCCATGCTTTGACATTGTCACTAGTCTTGGTATTAGTAAGAACCCAAGTAATTCCATGCATGATAAGGACACTGAAAATCCTCTCCTACCACCTTCAAAAGTTTTTTTCTTTTCACACAAGACCTCAATCTTTGAAATATCAAGAAATGGTTTGCCCAATGACACAATGACAATTGAAGGAGAGCTGACAATAGTAGAATTCTCAATAACAATAGTGTTGAGGGAAGAAACATTGTCAATATAAGTGTTTTTGTCCATGTTAAGATTTAAATTATCCTTAAGATCGTTGTAAAATTAATACAAAGAATATGTTATTTAGATTTAAATTATCCTTAAGATTTATATTATTCTCAATAACAATATCACATATGTCATTTAGATTTACCAACCACACTCATATTTGTTAAATCTTAGCACTCTCGCATTTCACACCATTAACCTAACACACTAACATTCACATACATTTCACACCATTAACCTATCACACTCATATTTAATTCAGTTACTCTTTATTTTGTCATTTTGAATTTACCTTTCATTTTGACATCACTTATATTTAAAAAATAATTTTCACATTGACATCATAAAATATGTCATTTTGACTTTACCTTTCATTTCACCAAGCACATATCATTTGGTGAATGTGAGTTAAGGGTTTAATGAGATTATTTTCTCATTCATTCATAATTTGTTTTAATTACGAGTATGATCCATGTTTATGTTAAAACAAATTTCTAACACATACTTTAAAGAAATCCAATAGCTTATAAGTGCATCATCAACATAGTAATAGAGAATCTCCTGCAACATACATAGTGAGCAGGTCGGTGGCTTGAAAGTCATGGTAGTTTGAGACTATACTAGAAAGACAAGAGATCCATGACCATCTCTAGAGATAGTAAGGTCCAATAGCCCTACTACAGAGTTGTGCTAGTTCAATAATACACTGGAGAATAAGAATAGGAAATGTATGTTATATAAATTGTACTTTATTTCTTAAAAAAACTTTATATTGTTATCCACTAGCACATTTTGATACAATTTTAGTGACAAATATGAAGGAGGCTTGATTGAAGGTGGTAGGTGTTTGTCTTCACTATTTTGATCACTTTGAAGGACTTATCTCATTTTTATTAAGAGAGTGCTTAACCTTTAGGATACATCAAGCACCATAACCTAGTCCTTCTAAGTTTTTCTCCAAGCTTTGATTTCCACTAAGAGAATGGAAAGTCAAAGTACTTGTCATGAACTGTCAAATTTGAAAGTTACAGTAGGCTGCATGAGTTGTTAATTTTGGGGTTGAACCAGCGCGTGTGTGGTGTCAGTCAAGTAGAACAGACCATATGCTGGTATAGTCAATAATTAGGGGATCATTATTCGTGCATGCTTTGTCAAATTTGATGAAGGAAAAAGACACTAAATACATCTGCAAAGATACTAAAGCAAGATTTTTGAAGAAAAGTTGGGGAAGAAAATAAAAAGGGACCAAATGACGCCTCGTCTGGAAACACTAATAGACCACACGACACGTCGTCTGTCCCTATTTTTTTTCTCTATCAAAGTTTAATTTGGTCCTTTTTCTTATGATGACTATAATTTTATTGCAATTTACCCCTAATTTCAATTAATTGACATGGTAAAACATTAAATTTCATCCCTGAAAAATCCAATTTTCTTCATTTAACTTAAATTAGGCTCATAAACTTAATTTTACACCAATTAAGCCCTCAATAAAATTAATTTCACCTAACTAAAGTATAATTAAGTCTTTGCACTTAATTAAATCCTTCAATTGGTCCCTAAATTAATTTCTAAACATAATCAAACTTTAATTTGGATCATGATTAAATCAAATTGGACTATTAAAAATATAATTATGTCTTTCAACTTAATTTTTATGCAGATTTTTCCGATAATTATTTATTTTAGCCTTCAATCTGCATTTTGCTCCAGGTTTGGGCACAATAGAGGTATGATTAGGCTCTTGAATAAGTCCAAAGTTTCCAACTTTATTTTTCCACCACATCAACCTTTTTTTTATTTTTTATTTCAAGTAAATTTTGGGAATAGCCCAAAAATGGGTTACGACAATATTGATGACTACAAGTCTAAGGTATATTTTTTAATTTAGGTAGGGAGTACTAAGACTAAGGTGCAGTTTAAAAAATACCTCTCCTTACCATAATTATTTAACTCAAATTAGGCTCCTAAACTTAATTTTACACCAATTAAGCCCTCAATAAAATTAATTTCACCTAACTAAAATATAATTAAGTCTTTGCACTTAATTAAATCCTTCAATTGGTCCCTAAATTAATTTCTAAACATAATCAAACTTTAATTTGTACCATGATTAAATCAAATTGGACTATTAAAAATATAATTATGTCTTTCAACTTAATTTTTATGTAGATTTTTCCGATAATCATTTATTTTAGCTTTCAATCTGCATTTTGCTCCAGGTTTGGGCACAATAAAGGTATGATTAGGCTCTTGAATAAGTCCAAAGTTTCCAACTTTATTTTTCCACTACATCAACCCTTTTTTATCTTTTTATTTCGAGTAAATTTTGGGAATAACCCAAAAATGGGTTACTACAATATTGATGACTACAAGTCTAAGGTATATTTTTTAATTTAGGTAGGGAGTACTAAAACTAAGGTGCAGTTTAAAAAATACCTCTCCTTACCATAATTATTAAACTAAGTCTAGGATTGGCGCAATTAAAAGGTCGAGTCCTTGGTCATAATGGTTGACCTGAGTTAACTAGATAAAATAAAATAAAAATATACTTAGGGTTTTAATATCCTACATGGAAAGTTTTTGAAACAATACATGTGAAAGTTTAAAAATATAAGGCATGAAGTGTAATAAAGTTATCTCAAGTTGAAAAGTTAATAAACAATTCATGTGAATATACATTATAAAAAAGAAATGAAAAATGTGATGTACTTGTCAATATAGAAATGTAAGAAATAATTCATGCGAATGTAGCCATATATAGTAATCCTACTAGAAAAACTAATAAATAATGCATGTGGATGCACGCTTAAATAAGAAAATGAGAGGTACGAGAAACAATGAATATGAATGTAGGCTATATATAATTATCCTAGTTATCCCATGTTAAAAGCTTAAAAAATAATCAACGTTTAGGTATTCCATTTGGATATAAACTAAATAAATAGTTATTTCACATTGAAAAGTTAAGAAATGATCTATGTAGATGTAGGGAAAATATGTAAGATTTACTATTCATTGTTTAATTATATATTTTTTGAGCATATAAAAAAATTAGGTAACACCGGGTCAACTTGGTTTTAGGATGACCCGACAAGTTTCTTAGGTTTGACTAGGCCAATTGCAGACCCTAATTATTCATTATTTTTTTTTTTAATCTTTTTCTTCTAGTTTTTTTTCTTGGAGATGTTCTAAATAGTTTGTTTAAATAATATGGTTTGGCCGGGGTCTCTCTCTTTATATATATGTGGGCTATTTTTTGACCCAGCAAAATCAAGTTAGGCTGGACCTGATCCCATACCATATCGTTAAATTTTGTATTTAAGAAACACAAATATTAGGAAGACAATGATATAATTAGACCCATTCCAAAGCTAGCATTTTCATCGGTTCCAATTACATGATATTTTGTTGACAATCTTAAGAATTGAGTTGCATACAATTAAAGATTAATGTGGCACCACTACTATTGGCTAATATATATTGTTCTTGTTACAATTCTTGTTAAATTTTTTTGGGAATGAGAGTTCTATTGAACCAGAGCATCAGGGAAACTTCATTACAATCCTCAGCATTGATTGTGGAGGAGTGAGAGATATCATTCCTACTGAAGTCCCAAGTGTTCTTGAATCAAAGCTCGGGTTAATTTGTACACAAGAGAACTGTATATAGGCAGCCTTGTTTCATTATTGTTCTATACATAGAAATTGGATGTGAACAACAGGGACACGAGGGTTGTATATTATTTTGATTTCATTGCTGGGACAAGCACTAGAGGCCTAATGACATCCATGCTTGCTGCTCCAAATGACGAAAACGACCTTTGTTTGCCTCTAAAGATTTTGCTAAGTTTATTCAAGACCATAGTCCAGGCACCAAGTAATTTAAATAAAATATAAATCAAAATCTCAATCCATTTCATAATTTTTTTATGGTATTTTTGAGCTACGGTTTGGAACTTTATAGAAGTAGTATTCTATGGTGATTCATCCTTTAGGGTGTGGGGTTTATTCTTTGTTATAGAAAAGGAAAGTGTTTTTTGGTGTCAACAAATGAACATCATAATGATCCGCCCTTGAAACTCTTTTAGCCATGGAAGTTTTCTGATAAAGAAGGATAAAAAATATGCTATCTTTTCATTTTTGCTTATGCTGATCTTTTATGAGGTCATTTCTTTAAATTTTTCACGTGTGTAATTCATCAATGAAGATGGACTTTGGTGTTGTTAATGGAATTTACAGGAAGAAATCTTTCGATGAAATTTAGAGGAAGTGTTTTTTACCTTCACATATGTGGTTACTCAGACACGAGGTTTTCTAGCTTTCTGTACAACACTTTTGGAACATCAGAGACCTGGTCTGAGAGTAATCAAATGACTTTAATCAAGCATTGTGGCATATGCTGGACGCTTAAGATTAGAGTATTCAGAAGTGGGTTGAAAATTAGAGGCTAGCATATATGTAGAGATGAATTGTTTTTTGGAATCTCTGATTCATTTGCTCAGTCGGTGGTCATCCATTTCAAGTGGGGAGTGCTGTCGACAGAATGCTGCGTTCACAGGATCTGGTGCCCTATGAGCAAGGGTCAAGCCTTAAGGGAATCGTTTTTGGCATTCGACATTACATGGTGATATCAGCCGGGAAACTCAATCTAAGACAGCTCAATACTCTCAGTTACAGAAGTTTTAGATCAAGCAAATCCTGCAAGTGCTCACAAGCTTATGTACAATCAGTGAAATATCTTTTTCACTGTCATGTTTTGATAGTCACAGATTCATTACTCTGCCATCATGAAAGGCACCTAGAAATTCATTTGTAGTTGAATTTTGTTGGTATAATTTGACACCCTCTTACTAATTAACATAGAAACTACTAGGGTGAGCAAAAACCTTTAGAAAACAAACCAATTAAAGCGAGAAAATAAAAATAAATAAACTGAAAAAACCAACCGAGAAAATAAAACTGAATTAACTGATTTGAAAACCCAAAAAAATTTGGTTTGGTTTTGGTTTTAAGAGTCTGAAACTGATTGAATCAGACTGAACTGAAAATAACTTTGATTTGCATGTTTTATTATTATAGGTTAAGACAACAAATCAAAAGAAGTATTTGTGTTTATTTATTGATGGGCTATTTGTTTATGTCAGTTTCAATAATTTAAGTACAGAAAGAGATGCCACCTGATATGCAATGCTAGGACCATTTTTTACTTCAGGGTGTAATTACAGGTCCTGGAGCTACAGCTAAGGATTTATCTCTAGAGATGGTAGTGACATAATTGCAAGTATTTTCTGCTTTTGAATTTGATTACCTTGATTTTATGGGTTATGCAAATTGATTTTCTGCTACAGCTAAGGTTCTTTACCTAAGCTTCTGTGTTGGATAATGGGAATCCCTGTTGCTCAAGACTGACATAATTGATGAAGTCTGCTTAAGGAAGGGAAGATTAGGCAGAGGATTTTTTGTTTTAGTCATTTACGCAATTTCCATTCTTAGCTACTATTCATAACAGGAAAATATTACCTGTCAGGATTTTAGTTTAATTCAAATTTCTTGTTTAGATGTTCTAGTTGATTTCCAATTCCTGCTATTGTAATCCTTATATAAGGAAACCTTTCAATTCAATAAAATTATGTGTTCTTCCCGAAATCATTATTGCTTTCTGTTCTTCAATTTCTAAATTCCAGAATTTAATCCAAACAGTAACTGTTTATAACAGTTACTGTTCAGATCATTGATTTCTAACAGTGGTATCAGAGCATATTGATCTTACAGGCTGAGGGATATTTTGTGAGTGTAAACACGGTGAGATTGAGTGTAAACACAGAGAGATTGAGTGTATAAACACGAAAATTCACGTGTTAAATCCATGGCTTCGTCGTCTTCTTCAATGCACGCTGCTTCAGCTGTTCCAGTGTTCAATGGTCAACACTATCATATTTGGGCTGTCAAGATGAGATTCTTCTTGAGATCCTTAGGGTTATGGAATGTTGTGGAGACAGATGCTGATCCCACACCATTAAATGAAGACCCTACACTTGTGCAGATTAAAGTTTTTGAAGAAGAAAAATTGAAAAAGGACAGGGCTATTACCTGTCTTCATTCTGGAATTTCAGATCATGTCTTCACCAAAGTAATGGACTTGGAAACCCCAAAGAAGATATGGGACAAACTCCAAGTTGAGTTTGAAGGCAGTAGCAGGGACAAAAACATGAGATTGCTGGCATTTAAAAGAGAATTTGAGCTGATCAAAATGAAGGACAATGAGTCTGTCAAAGACTACTCTGGCAGGTTGATAAACATTGTCAATCAAATGAGGCTTTTGGGGCAGACTTTTGAGGATCATAAAGTTGTTGAAAAACTTATGATGTCTCTTTCACAAAAGTTTGAATCCAAAATATCTGCTATAGAAGAGTCTTGCGATTTGCAAACTCTCTCTACTGCAGAATTGATTAGCAAACTTCACATCCAAGAGCAAAGGGTGCAGATGAGAGATGATGAAGTTGTTGAAGGTGCATTTTATGCAAACAATAAGGGAAGAAAGACTGCTATTGTGCCCAAGAAAAATTACAGCAACAGGGAATTAATTACGTTTCCTAAAAGGCATACACTGTCTTCATCAAAACAACCTTTCTCACCTTGTTCTTACTGCAAAAGAACTAATCACGCTGAAAAAGATTGTTGGTTTAAGGGGAAAACAATCATTCATTGTGATTTCTGCAACAACCATGGCCATAGTGAGAAATTTTGCAGATTGAAGAAGAAACAACCACAGCTACAGCAGCAAGCTAATGTTTCTGAAGAAGACAATGATCATGAGGAGGCTGGGGAGCATTTGTTTATGGCTTTGCAGATCAACAACAGCTCCCAAAAGAACACATGGCTGATTGATAGTGGCTGCACCAGCCACATGACAAAATACTTGTCAATCTTCTCGACAATTGATCCAACAATAAGACCAAGGATCAAGTTGGGAAATGGAGATATTGTGCATGCAAAGGGAAGAGGAACTGTCAAAGTTAGTACAACCAAAGGTACTAAAGTCATCAACAATGTTCTTTTTATTCCAGAATTGGATCAAAACTTGTTGAGTGTGGCACAAATGCTCAAGAATGATTATGGAGTAGCATTTAAAGGGAATTATTGTTTCATCACTGATTCCCATGACTTGGCAGTAGCCAGAATTAAGATGGAAGGCAATAGCTTCTACTTGAACTTGAATGTTGTAGAAGGACATGCCATGAGTGCTAGTGCTAATATGAATAACATTTGGCACAAAAGATTTGGGCACTACAATTTTGATTCTTTAAAATTGTTGCATGAAAGAAGCATGATTGAAGGCCTACCTGAAATCCATGAATGTGCATAGCTTTGTGAAGGCTGTGAATTAGGGAAGCACCATCGAACTTCATTTCCTCATGTTGCATCAAATAGAGCAACGAAAAAGCTGGAATTGGTTCATTCGGATATTTGTGGACCAATGAGGACAGCTTCCTTGAACAATAATTTGTATTTCATATTGTTCATTGATGATTTCAGTAGAGTGATTTGGGTTCAATTTCTGAAACACAAGTCACAAGCACTCTCAATGTTTAAGAGTTTCAAGTGCATGGTTGAAACTCAAAGTGGTGAAAGGATTAAAGTATTGAGAACTGACAATGGGGGAGAGTATACATCAAAAGAATTTCAGAATTTTTGCCGTGATTCTGGAATTGTCCACTAGTTGACAGTGCCCTACTCTCCACAACAGAATGGAGTCTCGGAGAGGAAGAACAGGACTGTCATGGAGATGGCTAGGTGTATGATGTTTGAGAAAAAACTCCCTAAGTTTCTATGGGCTGAGGCAGTAAACACTTCAGTTTACCTACTTAACAGACTACCAACCAAGTCTGTAAATGGAATGACACCAATGGAGGCATGGTCAGGTGTTCAACCCACTGCCAAACACCTCAAAGTGTTTGGTTCCATATGCTATTTTCATGTACCAGCTGTCATGAGAGGGAAGCTAGATGAGACAGCTGAGAAGGGGATTTTTGTTGGTTATGCAGCTGAGTCAAAGGGCTATAGGGTTTATAACCTGAATAAAAAACAAATCCAAATCAGTAGAGATGTGCACTTCGATGAACTTGCTTGCTGGAATTGGGACTTGAAGGAAGTAAATAAGCAGCTCACAGCCACACTTGAGGCTGCCCCTGACAGATCCATTGATGAGGACCAGTTTGAGGTAGAAGGCACCTCGGATGCAAATGTGCTCAAAGTAAGACCTTTGGCTGATGTGTATGAGAGATGTAACCTAGTACATGCTGAACCAACTTGCTATGATGAAGCAGCAAGGACTTCAACTTGGATTGAAGCTATGAAGTCAGAAATTGACTCTATTGAAAAGAATCAAACATGGAGTCTGACAGAGCTGCCACATGACAAGAAAAAGATTGGTGTGAAGTGGGTGTTTAGGACTAAATTTAATCATGATGGTTCAATTTTTAAACACAAAGCTAGGTGGGTGGTTAAGGGATTTGCACAAGTGGCTGAAGTTGATTATGGTGACACATTTGCTCCAGTTGCAAGGCATGACACCATTTGGCTTCTACTAGCACTTGCAGGTCAGCTTGGATGGAAAGTGTATCATTTAGATGTGAAGTCAGCATTTCTAAATGGTATACTACATGAAGACATTTATGTGCAGCAACCAGAAGGTTTTGAGGTGGCAGGACATGAACACAAAGTTTACAAGCTACACAAAGCTCTCTATGGCTTAAAACAAGCACCAAGAGCTTGGTATAGCAGGATTGACTCCTACTTGACCAAGCTGGGATTCAAGAGAAGTGAGAATGAGGCTACACTGTATAGACAACAAGAAGGTGATGATGTGCAGCTAGTGATTTCACTCTATGTTGATGACATGTTGGTGACTAGAAACAACACAGCCTTGCTAGCAAAATTCAAAAAGGAGATGGAAGATGTGTTCGAGATGAGTGATCTAGGAATGATGAACTACTTGGGATGGAGATACATCAAAGCAATTCAGGTATCTTTGTGTCACAAAGAAAGTATGCTGTTGATGTACTTAAAAAATTCAAACTTGAATCATGCAAAAAGGCTGCTACACCATTGGCACAAAATGAAAAAGTGTCAAAGAATGATGGTGAACCATTGGAAGAACCTTCTGTTTTCAGAAGCTTGGTGGGAAGCCTTCTCTACCTGACAGCAACCAGACCATATTTAATGTTCCCTGCTGGATTGTTGTCAAGATTCATGAGCTTACCAAGTAGCACTCACATGGGAATTGCTAAAAGGGTGCTGAGATATATTAGAGGTACAAGTGAGCTTGGCCTTAGATACTCAAAAACATGAGGAGTGTGTTTAGTTGGGTATGTAGATAGTGACTGGGCTGGGAGTGTTGATGACATGAAGAGCACTTCGGGCTATGTGTTTAGCATTGGTTCTGGTGCTATTTGCTGGAATGCAAAGAAGCAAAAAGTAGTGGCTCAATCAACAGCAGAAGCCGAATACATTTCCATGGCTGCTGCTGCTGTCAATCAAGCCATTTGGTTGAGTAAAGTTCTTGAAGATTTAGGTAAAAAACAATGCACACCTACTGAGTTGTACTGTGACAACAAATCAGCAATAGCAATTGCTCAAAATCCAGTCCAGCATGGGAGAACAAAGCATATTAATGTCAAATTTCATGCATTAAGGGAAGCTGAGAAGAATTTGTTCATCAAGATCCTTTACTGTCCAACTGAAGTTCAACTTGCAGATTTAATGACAAAAGCTTTACCTCCATCAAAGTTAGAATTTCTGAAGATAAAGCTGGGAATGTTCAAAGCAAACTTCAAGGAGGAGTGATAGAATTGATGAAGTCTGCTTAAGGAAGGGAAGATTAGGCAGAGGATTTTTTGTTTTAGTCATTTATGTAATTTCCATTCTTAGCTACTATTCATAACAGGAAAATATTACCTGTCAGGATTTTAGTTTAATTCAAATTTCTTGTTTAGATGTTCTAGTTGATTTCCAATTCCTGCTATTGTAATCCTTATATAAGGAAACCTTTCAATTCAATAAAATTATGTGTTCTTCCCGAAATCATTATTGCTTTCTGTTCTTCAATTTCTAAATTCCAGAATTTAATCCAAACAGTAACTGTTTATAACAGTTACTGTTTAGATCATTGATTTCTAACAAAGACAATATAGACTTTCTGCATATTAAATTTGTTTCATGGTATAAGAGCGATAGTCATCCAGTAACGAAAACAATCACAACATAAGATCTTAGCTAATCTTCACAGAAGACATGGCTTCAACTGCAAAATGGGATAATCCAAACCATCCACTTTATCTTCATCACTCATATTATCCAGGTGCCATCTTTGTACTGGTGGAAGATAATTATAACACATGAATACAATCAATGATCTTGGCCCTGACTGTGAAGAATAACATTGGATTAATAGATGGTTTAATCAAAGAACCAGACGAAAGCAATCATGAAGAATGCCAACAATGAAATAGATGCAACAATCTGGTTAAAATTTTGCTGCTAGGATCCATGTGTAAAGAAATTGCTAGCAACATCTTCAAATGCTAAAGTGCTAGAATAATGTAGCTCGATCTGCACGAACGATTCGCGCATCAAAACATGGTCTAACTATTCAATGTTGAGAATGAGATTTATGATTGTACAAGACACCATGTCTTTCAGATCATATTTTACAAAACTGAAGGGCCTATGGGGTGAACGCAATGCTCTCTGCACTTTTCCAACATGCACTAGCTAGTAGATAACTTAAAAGAAATATCAGCAAATTTGGAAACACAGAAAACCATGAAGTTTCTTATGGGATATGCGGGTGTTTGCAGAAATGCTTTACTGTAAGACCCGTTGCCCGTAGTGAACAAAGCATACTTTACTACCATGAAGAATCTGAGCCATGAATTGGATGAGTACAAAGATGCTCAAGTGAAACAGAAAAAAAACCTCAGCACTAAGAACTTCTGGGTATACAGCTGAACACTGTTGCAAAAGAAGAGCAGCAACCAAAACTGAAACCTCCAAGGGAAACCATGCTACATCACACGTGGATGAAAGGAAGGAAATAAATTTCCCTTTCACAGCCAAAGAATGCAAACAAATACTGAACATGCTGGAAAACAAATCATCTTCTGTTAACCTTGTTAGTAACTATTCACCCCACGAAGAACTATCAGGTAAAGTATTCTCATTTGTTTCCAATGGAAAGAGAAGTACATGGATTTTGGACAGTGGCTGCATAAATAATATGATTTGGGATCAGAGACTATTTACATTCTTAAAGGCTGTCAATAATCATACAGGAGAGCTACCAAATGGATCACTGGCACAAGTCATTTTAAGCAAGTTATCTTATTTCCAAGCTGACCAAGGTGGGAAATTCAGCAACTTCAGCGGGAACTGGTAAGGTGCTTAGTATGTAAATATATCATGTAAGCTTAATTGTTGAAATTGTTTTAGGACATCCTTGCCTTTAGATCAGTTGTGACTTCGAGAAATATTAGGTACCGAGAAAACAAAAGTACAAAGACAAAGTCGTATTGTTTGATGAATTCAGTAGAGGAAGATAAAGAGGAAGCTTCTGGTTAAACTTATTTGTTTCATTTTTTTTAGTATTTGGTCTTCCTAATACAATCATTGGAATATACATCTTATTGTGGAAAATTGAAATTTGAGAATGAATTAGAATGGAAATTATGTTGTACCCTTTCATATCTATGAATAAACTTGTTGGACAAGACACCATGAAGTTCACATGGCCTTGCTCTGCTGTTAGGTGATTTTTATCTTTATTATATCAGACGCTTGGCATATCTTATTGTAATTTGTGTGTTTACAAGTTAATTTGATTAATTCATTAGGTTTCTTGAATAAAATCTGTTTGTGCTTGATAAGCCATTGTCTTCGTAATGTGATTGTGATTATTAAGAAGTTGGAATTTGGTGTTTACACAGATAGTTCATTTGTAGGAGCTAATGAGAGAGATTTGTTGTAAATTGTCAAAGTTACTGTACATGCAGACAATGATATTTGTGTTGTGAATTTGTTTTTTAATTAAATTGAACAATGAACCTAAATTTAATGATTGTGTAACACAGTAGCTAAAAAGAACAACAAAACACAAATGAAAAATAATACAACATCGCTTGAGCGTGCTTTCAAACTTATTTAAATCTTGAAACTAAAATACAAAAAGTTGCACCAAGGCTTAGTACCATCAAGATAAAAGGCTATGAAAATCCAAACTTGGATCTAATAGGAAGATTGTCCACCATAGAATAATAGCAATTGGTGATGCTAACTTCAATGAAGTGAAACCAAGCTCGTCGCCAATATGGATTTATGTACAGAACTGCCCCTATCACCAACAACACCATAATGTATGCAACCCCAAAGCTCACATAGAAAACCTCCATGTCCATGAAGCCACCATTAACTTTATTGTTCGTTGAAGTTGATGTTGGTGATGATGACATATCCACATCACATTTGGTTAGCGGTTGTCCACAGAGAAAAGGGTTATCCTTATATGAGCTCTCTTCAAATGTAGCAAACTGTGCAACTCTCGCAGGTGTCTTGCCAGACAGATTATTATGTGCCACACTAAAAACAGCTAGAAAATATAGCCCAGTAAGTTGAGGAGGGATTTCTCCTTCCAATTTGTTGTATGAAAGATCCAAGCTCTCTATTTCCTTTAACCTTGAAAATATTGGTGGAATTGGGCCAATCAAACTGTTGTGTGAGAGGTTCAATACCTTGATATTGCTCAGGTTTCCAATCTCAGGAGGAATCTCTCCTGTAAAGTTGTTGCATGAGAAATCGATTCCAGTAAAGTACCTGATAGTGCTTCCTTTATAAAGAAGGGGTACATTCTTTGTTGTAAACTCGAAGGATTGTTGTGATGAGGACAAAGAATCATATGAACTGTTGTAGTATAGGACAGGTTGGGTAGATATCATCCAAGAGAGGATATTACCAGAAAGATAATTGTTAGATAGATCAATGAGGGATAATTGCTTCAGCCTGCATAATTGAACTGGGATCTCACCTTCAAGATTGTTATGACTCAATAGTAGAAATCTCAAGTTAGATAGCCTGCCAATCCATTCTGGAATTCTACCAGTTAAATTATTATGGGAAAGATCTAATGCCCATATCCCAGAGGAGTCGTAGAATTCCGTTGCGATAGGTCCTTGCAACTTATTTCTAGACAAATATACATATCTTAATTTTGAGGAAGCACCAAATCTCGATGGTAAAGGACCAGAGAGGTTGTTCCCTGATAGGTCCAAGAACTCAAGAGAAGACATATTCCCAATCCATCCAGGTATCTTCCCTTGTAAGCTATTGTTTGAAAGTATTCTTCCCGTTAAAGCATTGTTTGATAGGTCTAATAGTTGCAGCGAGCTCATGCTATCCAACGAGGAAGGAATGCTTCCATCAAAGCCATTATCAGACATCAATAAAACTTGTAACCCTGGCAAATAAGCTCCAATTTTTGCAGGAATTTGGCCTTGGAAATTATTCATGGATATACTTAGGAATGATAGATTCACATGAGAACTCCTTGGCAGTAAGAATGAACCTGAAAGAGAGCAGTTTTCTAAAGAAAGTTCTTTTAGGTATGTGTTGTTCTCTATCAACCAACTTGGGAACTCTCCTTTTATTTGGATGTTCTTAAGATCCAAATATTGTAGGTTGAACTGATGGTAAAGGAATTTAGGAAATGCTCTTGCAACTTGTCCACGACTACTCAAATAGAGGAATTCTAACTGGAACTTTGGGCTCAGATTATGATCAACTTCTTCTGTGTATATTTCATTGTCAGAACCATAAAAAGACTTGAGTTTTGAAAGGTTGTATAATGGGCTCAACGACATAGGGATTTTCAATTGATTGGAAGAGAGATCTAGTAGTCGAAGGGATGTCAGATTTGCCAGACACGGAGGCAAGAATCCACTGAGATCATTGGAACTGATATATAGCTCGCGGAGATGATTTAAGTCGCATAGGCCTGATCACATTATAATTTAGGAAAACATAAACTCCCATTGTCTATAGAGAGAAAGAGAGAGAGAGAGTAAGAGTCATCAACCTTAAATTACCTTGGGAGGTAGGTAATTGGCCATTTAAACTGCAACCCTGCAAGCTTAAAGTCTTGAGAGAGGTCATCGTTCCGATGGCTTGGAAGATGTTGATGCTATTGAGAGTGTTGTAACTCAAATCCAAGAGTTCCAAGTTCTTGAGGTTAAGAAAGCCTACCACAATCAATTATATTCACCAAGAAGCAACTTAATGAATAATAATAATGATTTCTAAATTTGAAATTTAATTCTATTTGATTGGTCAATTTAGTTGACTCATAATTAGTTTTTATTTATTTATTAGATTCATATTAAAAAAAAACATTCAAGTTTAAATATTATAATCTCATCAAGGATATTGTTTATTTTTTTTACAATATTGTTATTTTTTCATATTTTGTTTTGTTTAGAAAATGTCATATTCTACTAAAATGTTATGAATTTAAATTCTAATGGATTTGAGAATGGTTCAAAACATAACAAAGGAATTCTATAAAGACACATCTAGTCGTAGCAAGAAGTTGAGATTTGTTAATTTACCTTGGAAAGGTACAATGCCACTCAGTGTTTGCAAAGATAGATTTTTTAGAGAAGACAGTGCTCCGAGGCTTTGAAGGGAGTTTTCATCTAGAGAACAACCGTCCAAATTCAACCCTTCTAGTGAGCGCAAATTTCGCAACTCTATTTACAAGAAAAAAAGATGTTTTTTTTCAAATTGAGTTTTTTTCATTTAAACAAACAATATCACTCAAAGCTAAAAACTTACCATCACCTGATATTCTTCCTCTTAAATCGTTGTTGCCCAGATCAAGTTTCGTGAGGTTTGGGAATGCTCCTAATGATTGTAGTAACGTCTGAAAGCTATTTCCATAGGCTGTGATATTATTTAGGTAGAGAGTACTCATATTGGTCGCGCCTGCAAGTTCCAGAAGAAACGTAGACAAAGGTTTTCCAAAAGAAAAATAATAATTATTAATGGGCATATGAATCATCATTATCACTTACCTCTTGAGGCTACCATTTTGGTAATATTGTTGCCGCTCAAATACAAGGCCTCCAAGTTGCTCGAACATTCTTGATATACATAAAAATAATAATAATTGTTAATTCATTCACTACAAACATAATTTGAATTTAATAAAGAAAATGATAAGTATATATATATATATAAAATAAATTAACCTTTCAAATCTATTAACCCCTCCAGTCTATTGTAATCTATAAATAATAATTTAAGAGACGAAAACCCATCCATATATGATAAAATACTGTTATCGAGGCGATTATATCCCAAGTCAAGGTACTCCAGCTTGCTCATTTTAAATGGTTGATAAACCCCTGTAAAAATAAATATATAAATTAATTAAGACATGAAATGGTAGCATCACGGCATCAACGTAATATTTATTGATTAGAGAGGAGGCGCTGTTTGAGGTTCTGAAAAAGTTTAAATCAAAGAATAATACAATAAAAATCATCTGAAAAAGTTTAAATCAAAGCAGTAATTATATTAATAATGCAAGAAAATAAAAAAAACAACAAATCATCTTTAATTTTATTTGTTGTTTAAAGAATCCGTTTTATTTCTTCAAATTAAATATCCAATAAAAATATAGCAAACACAGTTAATATTCAATTGAAAAGCAAACCTTTGTTCTCAACCCAGCCAGCTATCTGATTATCCATCAAGTTGAGCGAGACAAGTTCTTGAAAAGGAAGAAACAAGGGGGCATTCAAGTACCAGTCTCCCAGTTCCCCATTCCTGATGCGATAAAGATGGAGTTTGGTGACTCGACCTGTACTGCTGCTGCACTCAACATGATCCCAATCACAGCAGCGGGCATCGCCTTTTCTCCAGGAGGGCAGGGATGTGCCATTGGGATAGTTAAGAGAATCTTTCAGCTGCAAGAGAGCGGTTCTCTCCTCCTTCAAGCAGCCAAGAGGCAGCCATATTTGCAGGGAAACAACCATCATGATTACTGGAACAATGGAGATATGAAGAGAAAGGCCCATCCTAATGAATACAGAAGCTGACGAATGATTTCAATATTAACTATCTCTTGCAGGTTGAGGCTTTTTATAGAGGGGGACTTGCCAAGCTATCGTGACCCCATCCCCGTGGAAAAAACTGCAAGATTGTTAGGAAAATTATCATCAGAAAACTCATTCTTTCAACTAATCAAGGATAAATATTCATTAAATATTATTGTGGAAAGAACGCGTGATAGCAATGGTACTCTCACGGACCATTCCACTATTTTAATCCATATAGTGGAAAAAATGCAGATGACAATGGACTCTCAGACCCATATCAATCTTTTTATTAGTATTTAAAGACTTGCTAGTATTTAAAGACAAATATTATCATTAATCAGTGGTTCATTTTATAAAGATACCTTTTGATTTTGCCAACACAATTTTCCACACGTTATTTCCATAAAGAAAGTCTATATCCATCATTGACTTGAGGTCAACTTTTCCGTTAATTACTTTTCTGCAATTCATTTTTTTTTAATATATATTTACCATGTGGTTTTATTAAATTAGATTCAGCCTCACAAGTGATTCAAATATAATGACAATTCCAAAGTATTTTTTATTTTATTTATTTAAGAACTTGTATTCATTCCCCACTTTCAATTTGGATACTTATATTTTAAAAAAGCAATTAATAAAATATATTTATAATTTTTATTATAAAATGATGATGTCATAGTTAATTTATTTTAGATGAGCCTGGATTGATTTTATTTTTAATTTTTAAACGATAGAAATATATTTGATTAAAAGTATAAACGGGTTTGAATATTTTTTTGCAATAGTTTTAAGTGAAATTAGAGTAAAACATATACTTTTAAAATAGATAATACATATTCTATTCTCACTATTTTATATGATGGTAATTAAATGCTGTCGAACTAACATATCACCAAATCATAATAAAAAAATTCCAAATTAATTGTGGAATGGCATGTTAGTTGGATCTAATTGGAGCCCTTAATTATATTAAAATGAAATAGTTAACGACAGCAATTCAAATTAGATTTGAAAGTTCTGCAAAAGTTTACTATTTGGCAAGGCACGATGATGGAGCTATAAAATATTCTCACAGAAAAGTGGAAAAGCTCATCATTTCCAAGAAAATTCTATCAATGAACCAAGATTTTTCGGAGAATAACAGAAAAATAAATCAAACCAAAGCATTTCCCAAATTTGTCCCTATTTACTTGCTCAAGTCTTTTTAAATAATTACAAGTCTTACTTTAGACTTAGTGACTGATTCAAAATGTAGTTGAGATTGTTTTTAAAAATGATTTTTGTTCAGAATTGGATCAAAATAATTTTTTTTTTAATTTTTGATAATTTTTTTTTGATATCAACATATGAAAATGTTCTAAAAATACTAGAATTTTTTTAATTTAAAATAAAAAATAAAAAAAATTATTTCAAAAACGTTTTTGAAACGCATTGTGAAACAAGAGTTTAAAGTTATAAACAAATAAGGAATTAAGTTAACCGTACTTAACTAGTCGAATATTTCTCGATCTATAGACCGATTTCTTTTAATTTAATTGTTCGACCGATTCTTAACAGGTTACATGATAAATGTTTTCCAGAGGATATTTTATAATTGATGCAAATAAGTGGAATCCTTAACTTTGGTAAGAAATGCGAGGCTGATCTTTCTTGTTATGCTATTTATCCTTCTGATGATAGCCAATTTTACAAGGCATAACTCTTCTTTTTCATTTGAAGGTTCTCCGAACTGGACAAATAGATTTGTCTCAATTTCGGATCAACCCCAGAACCTGTAGCTTAGCAATGGTTCCCGAATACATGGTTCTGTTCAGCAAATCATGTAGTTGTGATCACCAGCATTGTGAGGGATGAATGCCTAATGTGGCAATTTACTAAGGGTAAAAAGAAACAAATATTGAGCACATAGGATCACGCTGCTTCTTACTTTTGGTTTCGGAGACCTCAACAGAAGGGGTCTTAGAGCGGCAACACTAAATTATGACTAACACTGGCTATGTCTGACGGCGAGCATCTGGCAAGGGAAACCGCTGTGTGCCTAGTGCAAATGGCTTACGACAACCAAACTGACTGCTTTGCCTTTTGTGGAAGGCCATTTACTATGTTTTGGTCACATGTTGTGGGTGCTAGGAAATATACTAACACTTCATCTATCATTATAGGTGGTAAATGAAAGAAAAAACTTGATTAAAAAAGAATAAAAATGATATCTCTCCCTTCCTCTCTGATCACCGATTGCAGGTCTCAGATTCAATTGTGTACTTCTCTTCATCCCTTCTTCTTTTTTTTTTTTTTTTTTTTTATCTTATCACCTGTGTTATAGCCCTCTGATCTACCATAAGTCCTTACGAGCATTGTTGCCTTTGTCTCTCTTTCTACTCATGCTCATATACCGAAGAAACTGAGAATTTATGAGACTAAAAACTAAATCTTGTTATGTTTCATGTAGTTCTCGATGGTGTATGAAAAAATCAATATTAAAAAAAATTCTAGCCATTCGTGCCAAGCCCAAAATATAGAATCTTGGTTGTTCAGCCCGGCCTAAAGTTCCACTGGATAAGTTCATCAATCAACATTTTCAAAGTATGCATATACTCAAAGATGGAGCGAGTTCCTCGCTGGATAAGGGTGAGTTCTTCCTTCAATTGCATTGCACTTGTTCTTGAGGGACTTGCATAAAGAAGATTGAGTTTTTTCTAAGCTTCATGAGAAGTTTTTGCTGATGCTATGAGAGTGGTTATAGTGGAAGATGTTGATAACAGAATGGCACTTAGAATCAGCTTGTCCTGTCGAACCCAATATTGGGTTTTGTATGAATTGACAATGGAGGTTCCTGCAGGAGAAGGGCACAAAACAGAGCCATTTACATAATCAAGGAGGTTATATCCAATGAGTAGTGCTTCAAATTGAGCACGCCATTGAGGAAAAGTGGAGGGAGTTAGCTTATCATTAATTTGAGCAGTGGTGCTGAGGGCGATAAGTGGTTTGTCGGTTGTGGACAGAGGTTGGGGGTTGGGTTTGAAACTGTGGTTTTGTTCCGAGCGAGAGGACATGATTGGGGTTTGGATCGCTTCCTCGTTTGAGATTGGCAGCTCTGATATAGAAAGCACACTGCAATAGGGATCTAATGAATTTGCTTTGTTTCACTCACTCTTTGATACAGTTTCTGTTATATTTATATACACTGTCATTGATGCTTGAGTAAACATTTTAGGCTGAACTTCAGTTGTGGTTTCTATATATACATTTAAATCCATCACGTGGTTTTCCATAATTGAAGGAGAGAGATATCTTCTGCATAATTCAAGGTTGACTGGTTTCCATTTTTGGAGATATTGAAGCCTTTATATTTCAATGGCATACTGCTTTTACGAGGGACACAGAATCATGCTGAAAAATGCACTAAAATATCAGGTGCGATATTTTACTAAAATGCACTAAAAATGCATTCACATAAACATGGTAAAAGAATTCATCGCATAATCTTCACAGTGACTGTATCTCTATCAAAAAAGTCGAGAAGGAGGATTGTGGGGCTCAAAAATGTTGTTCCAGCCAAAAAGTTGATAAGGTGAAGTTCGGGGCTCAAAATTGATAAACAACGCACGTGGTGTAGTGTGAATCAACCAAAACTGACCATGCGCTAGTATAGTCAAGAATCAGGAAATCATTTTCACGCAAATTTTGTCAAATTTGATGAAGGATAGAGGCATTAAATGCGCCTACAAAGTTGATACAAAAACAAGATTTTTTCAACAAAAAATTGGGGAAGGAAATGAATAGTGACCATACGACGCATCTTCTGACGCTCTTTTTTTTTTTTTAACAAAGTTTAATTTGATTCTTTATCTTATGATGACTTTGATTTTATTGAAATTCCCCCATAATTTCAGCCAATTAACTTAGTAAAAAATTAAATTTCATCTACGAAAATTCCAATCTTCTCAATTTAACCCAAATTAGGCTCCCAAACTTCATCTTCCACCAATTAAGCTCTTCACAAAATTAATTTGACCTCTTTAAAATATAATTAAGTCTTTGCCCTTAATTAAATCTTTGAATTGGACCCTAAATTAATTCCTAAACGTAATTAAATTTTAATTTGGCCCATGATTAAATCAAGTTGACCTATTAAAAATTTAATCATGTATTTTGACTTAATTTTTAAACAGATTTATCCGATAATCGTTATTTTAGAATTGAATCTGTATTTTTTTTTTTCATTTTTGGGCAAGATAGAGATACGATCGGATTCTTGAATCCGTTCAAAATCTCCAATTTAATTTTTCCACCACATCAACCTTTTTTTATTTTATTTTATTTTATTTTATTTTGTTTTTATTTCAAATAAATTTTGAAAATAACCCAGAAATGAGTTAAGACACTTCCAGATCACGTGCTCATCATAGCACCACAAATAAGAACATTCTCTCCCTCCAAGACAAAATTAATTCCTACTTTTGACTTTAAGCTCAAATCAAAGTTTAGTGAGTCGTACATCTTCTCATTTGAAAAAGGAAAAAATTCAATCCGAGGAGTTTAAAAATTAATAGACAACATCCCTCTGCGTGCGTTTTCTCTCCGGTTGTCCGGTGCCTGAAAAACACTTTACCCATCAAGAATCGAAGAAAACCAGAACCCCGGAGCACTTGGCAATGGCATTCTCCCATTGCTCAACATATTCTGCATATCCCTCTGCCGAACCAATAGCAAATCCACTCAGTGAGCTCATTGCAACTGACATTCCTGCAAAATACCTTCATGGGAATTTCAGCCATTTTCTCTGTAGTCATTACATCTCCTACTTCACCAACCTCCACCATTTCCATACCTCTGCCTCATTCAACTAACAACCCTGCTCCAAATCTCTTAGAAGAGATTGGGTCCCTGTGTAGATTGTCTCTTAGCTGCTGTGCATAGATACCCCCCAAAAAATCAAATAAATACAATGAAATTATATGCTATAATCATGGTCTTGAAAACCAGGGACGCTCAGAATGCATCATTCAAGAAGATACGCAGAAGATTTGACTTCTTGGTAGAGTTTCTTCTCCCGGCCATATAATCTGTCAAACGTTGATGGCCCACATGAGAACATGCAAGAAATTGAATAGGCGTTGCAAGAAAAGAACTTTTTTTTTTTTGTTTGTCAAAACTATCTATTTTTGATATTTTAAAATTTATTTTCTGCATCAATCCAACTTGAATTTTCGACATTGTGACTTAGGTCTTCAATATTAGCTACTATTCAAGTAATGCCTGTTATGTCTAGAGATAATAATAAATTTTGCTCCAAGGTGTGTTTTTGGACAATAATAACAATTGCTTTATATAATATTCAGTTTTCAAATAATATTTTAAAAATAATAAAACTCATGCAATTCATCTAACTTATCAACAAGTTTAAGAAATATTGTTGGCACAATAATTAACATATATCCTGTAAGTCCTGTTTTTTGTATTAACAATATTAAAACTACATATGAATTCATGTTTTCTCTTGTGTATCTTTTTTCCCTCAATTCTGCCACCTGCTTTGAGGTTTCTTTATCTTTAAAGGATTACTTTCATAGGTTGACTGATTAGGTATAAATAATCCAGGTATACGATCAACTTGATGCTCAATTACCATAATAAATAGTAACCCATTTCAAGAAACATATCGTTAAATTTTGTATTTAAGAGACACAAATATTAGGAAGACAATGATATAGGTCATTATTGAGCCCTTAATTAGACCCATTCCAAAGCTAGCATTTTCATCGGTTCCAAATACATGATATTTTGTTGACAATCTTAAGAATTGAGTTGCATAAAATTAAAGATTAATGTGGCACCATTACTATTGGCTAATATATATTGTTCTTGTTACAGTTCTTGTTAAAAATTTTAGGGAATGAGAGTGCTGTTGAACCAGAGCATTCGGGAAACTTCATTACAATCCTCAGCATTGATTGTGAAGGAGTGAGAGATATCATTCCTACTGAAGTCCCAAGTGTTCTTGAATCAAAGCTCAGGTTAATCTTGTACACAAGAGAACTGTATATAGGCAGCCTTGTTTCATTATTGTTCTATACATAGAAATTGGATGAGAACAACAGGGACACGAGGGTTGCATATTATTTTGATTTCATTGCTGGGACAAGCACTGGAGGCCTAATGACATCCATGCTTGCTGCTCCAAATGATGAAAACGACCTTTGTTTGCTTCAAAAGATTTTGCTAAGTTTTATCAAGACCATAGTCCAGGCACCAAGTAATTTAAATATAATATAAATCAAAAACTCAGTGCATTTCATAATTTTTTTATGGTATTTTTGAGCGACGGTTTGGAACTTTATAGAAGTAGTATTCTATGGTGATTCATCCTTTAGGGTGTGGGGTTTATTCTTTGTTAAAGAAAAGGAAAGTATTTTCCGGTGTTAACAAATGAATGCGTCAATCATACTTGGCTATGACTATGCCTTGAACATAATGATCCGCCCTTAAAACTCTTTGAGCCATGGAAATTTTCTGATAAAGAAGGATAAAAAATATGCTACCTTTTCATTATTGCTTATGCTTATCTTTTGTGAGGTCATTTCTTTAAACAATTTATGTAAAAAAATGCATCAAAAAAGTTTGCATGCATGTAATTTACAAGAAGTCTTTGGATGAAATTTAGAGGAAGTTTTTTTTACCTCCTGGTGAGAACTAATGATATGTGGTTACTCAGACACGAGGTTTTCTAGCTTTCTGTACAGCACTTTTGGAACATCATAGACCTGGTCTGAGAGTAATCAAATGACTTTAATCAAGCATTGTGACATTTGTTGGACGTTTAAGATTAGAGTATTCAGAAGTGGGTTGAAAATTAGAAGCCAGCATATATGTGGAGATGAATTGTTTTTTGGAATGTCGAGACTACTTTGATTCATTTGCTCAGCCGGTGAAATGAAAGATTAAAGCAACGGTGTGGCATGGAAGATTTTTCTTCCTGTTGCTAGAAATGAAGAATGCTGCGTTCATAGGATCTGGTGCCATATGGGCAAGGGTCGGCCCTCAAGGGAATCGTTTTCAGCAGTCGACATTACCGGGTGATATCAGCTGGGAAACTCAATCTAAGACAGCTCAATACTCTCAGTTACTGAAGTTTTAGATCAAGCAAATCCTGCAAGTGCTCACAAGCTTATGTACAATCAGTGAAATATCTTTTTCACTGTCATGTTTTGATAGTCAGAGTCATTACTCTGCCATCATGAAAGGCTCCTAGAAATTCATTTGTAGTTGAATTTTGTTGGTATAATTTGACAACCTCTTACTAATTAACATAGAAACTACTAGGGTGAGCAAAAACCTTGAAAAAACCGATTTAACCGAGAAAACTAAAATAAATAAATTGAAAAAACCAAACCGAAAAAAAAAAACTGAATTAACCGATTTGAAAACCCAAAAAAAATTGGTTTGGTTTGGTTTTGGTTTTAAGAGTCTGAAACTGATTGAATCAGATTGAACCAAAAATTAGTTTCGGTTCTCTCTGGTTTCGGTTGTTTCATAACTTTGATTTGCATGTTTTATTATTATAGGTTAAGACAACAAATCAAAAGAAGTATTTGTGTTTATTTATTGATGGGCTATTTGTGTATGTGAGTTTCAATAATCCAAGTACAGAAGGAGATGCCACCAGATATGCAATGCTAGGACCATTTGTTACTTCAGGGAGTAATTAAAGTACAGAAGGAGATGTCCACTTTATCTTCATCACTCATATCAGCCAGGTGCCATCTTTGTACTGGTGGAAAATAATTATAGCACATGAAGACAATCCATGACCGTGGCCCTGGCTGTGCAAAATAAGATTGGACTAATAGATGGTTCAATCAAAGAACCAGACAAAGGCAATCAAGAAGAATGCCAACAATGAAATAGATGCAACAATCTGGTTAAAATCTGGCTGCTAGGATCCATGTGCAAAGAATTTGTAGCAGCCTCTTCAAATGCTAAAGTGCTAGACTAATGAGCCATGAATTTGATGAGTACAAAGATGCTCAAGTGAAACAGAAAGAAACAACAGCACCAAGAAATGCCGGACACAACTGAACACTGTTGCAAAAGAAGAGCAGCAACCGAAGCTGAAACCTCCAAGGGAAACCATGCTACATCACACATGGATGAAAGGAAGGAAATAAATTTCCCTGTCACACCCAAAGAATGCAAACAAATACTGAACATGCTGAAAAACAAATCATCTTCTGCTAACCTTGTTAGTAACTGTTCACCCCACGAAGAACTATCAGGTAAAGCATTCTCACTTGTTTCCAATGGAAAGAGGAGTATATGGATTTTGGAAAGTGGCTGTATAGATCATATGATTTGGGATCAGAGACTATTTACATTCTTAAAGGCTGTCAATAATCGTACAGTAGAGCTACCAAATGGATAACTGGCACAAGTAATTTCAGGCAAGTTATTCAATTTTCCAAGCTGACCGAGGTGGGAAATTTAGCAGCTTCAGCGGGAACTGGTAAGGTGCTTAGTATGTGAATATATCATGTAAGCTTAATTGTTGAAATTCTTTTAGAACATCCTTGCCTTTAGATCAGCTGTGACTTCGAGAAATATTAGGTACCGAGAAAAGAAAAGTAAAAAAAAAAACGTATTGTTTGACGAATTCAGTAGAGGAAGATAAAGAGGAAGTTTCTGGTAAAACTTATTAGTTTCATTTTTTCTGAGTATTTGGTCTTCCTAATACAATCATTGGAATATACATCTTGTTGTGGAAAATTTAAATTTGAGAATGGATTAGAATGGAAATTATGTTGTCCCTTTTCATATCTATGAATAAACTTGCTGGACAAGACACCATGAAGTTCACATGGCCTTGCTCTGCTGTTAGGTGATTTTTATCTTTATTGTATCAGACGCTTGCCATATCTTATTGTATTTTGTGTGTTTACAAGTTAATTCGATTAATTCATTAGGTTTCTTGTATAAAATTTGTTTGTGCTTGATAAGCCATTGTCTTCATAATGTGATTGTGATTATTAAGAAATTGGAATTTGGTGTTTACACAGATAGTTCATTTGTAGGAGCTAATGAGAGAGATTTGTTGTAAATTGTCAAAGTTACTGTACATGCAGCGCATGAGTTTGCTTTTAACAATGATATTTGTGTTGTGAATTTGTTTTTAAAATTAAATTGAACAATGAAGCTAAATTTAATGATTATGTAACACATAAGCTAAAAAAACAACAAAACACTAATGAAAATTAATACAACATCGCTTGAGAGTGCTTTTAAACTTATTTAAATCTTGAAACTAAAATACAAAAAGATGCAACAAGGCTTAGTACCATCAAGATAAAAGGCTATGAAAATCCAAACTTGGATACAATGGGAAGATTGTCCACCATAAAAGGAATTTAGGAAATGCTCCTGCAACTAGTCCATGACTGCTTAAATAGAGGGATTCTAACTGGAACTTTGGGCTCAAATTATGATCATCTTCTTCTACATATATTTCGTTGTCTAAACCATTAAAATACTTTAGTTTTGAAAGGTTGTATAATGGGCTCAATGACATAGGGATTTTCAAGTGATTGGAAGAGAGATCTAGTTGTTCAAGGGATGTTAGATTTGCCAGACACGGAGGTAAGAATCCACTGAGATCATTGGAAGAGATATTTAGCTCTCGGAGATGATTTAAGTCACATAGACCTGATCACATTATAATTTAGGAAAACTTAAACTCGGATTGTCTATAGAGAGAAAGAGAGAGAGAGAGAGAGAGAGAGTCATTAACCTTATATTACCTTAGGATGTAGGTAATTGGCCATTTAAACTGCAACCCCGCAAGCTTAAAGTTTTGAGAGAGGTCATCGTTCCGATGGTTTGGAAGATGTTGCTATTATTGAGAGTAGAGCCACTCATATCCAAGAGTTCCAAGTTCTTGAGATTAAGAAAGCCTGCCGAAGAAGCAATTAATTATAAAGAAAATGAAAGAGTTAACAAGAAGCAACTTATTGAATAATACGAATTTCAATATAGTTAATTTCTAAATTTGAAATTTAAGTGTCTCTCTGTTTTTTTTTAATCCAATGGATTTGATAATTATTCAAAACTTGTTTAATAGGCAATGAAAACATAATAGAGGAATTCTAATCGTTATGGTCAATGACAAGTAACAGTGGAGTTGATATTTGTTAATATTTTAAAACACTAACATTTTTAATATGTGATTTAAAAAAAAATAGAAGTTAAATGACATTTGTGTGTGGCCAAGATCCAATGCTTGCAGCTGAAAAATTGATACTAATGATTGTAGTAATTGATAAGTAAGAGTCATCAACCTTAAATTACCTTGGGAGGTAGGTAATTGACCATTTAAACTACAACACTGCAACCTTAAAGTTTCGAGAGAGGTCATTGTTCCGATGGTTTGGAAGATGTTGATGCTATTAAGAGTGTTGTAGCTCAAATCCAAGAGTTCTAGGTTCTTGAAGTTAAGAAAGCCTATCACAATCACTTATATTCACGAAGAAGCAACTTATTGAATAATAATAATGATTTCTAAATTTGAAATTTAATTCTCTTTGATTGGTCAATATAGATGACTCATAATTAGTTTTTATTTATTTATTTATCAGATTCATATTAAAAAAAATGTTCAAGTTTAAAATATTATAATCTCATCAAGGATATTGTTTATTTTTTTTACAATATTGTTATTTTTTCATATTTTGTTTTGTTTTGAAAATGTCATATTCTGCTAAAATGTTATAGATTTTTTAGAGAAGGCAGTGCTCCGAGGCTTTGAAGGGAGTTTTCATCTAGAGAACATCTGTCTAGATTCAACTCTTCTAGTGAGCTCAAATTTTGCAACTCTATTAGAAAGAAAAAAAGATTTTTTTTTAATACAGTTTTTTTCATTTACACAAACAATATCACTCAAAGTTAATAACTTACCGTCACCTAATATTCTTCCTCTTAAATCGTTGTAGCCCAGATAAAGTTCCGTGAGGTTTGGTAATGCTCCTAGTGATTGTAGTAACGTCTGAAATCTACTTCCAAAGGATGTGATATTATTTAGGAAAAGAGTACTCATGCTGGTCAGACCTGCAAGTTACAGAAGAAACGTACACAAAGGTTTTCCAAAAGAAAAATAATTATTATTAATGGGCATATGAATCATCATCATCACTTACCTTCTGAGGCTACCACTTTTGTAATATTGTTGCCGCTTAAATACAAGGTCTTCAAGTTGCTCAAACATTCTTGATACACATAAAAATAATAATTATTATTAATTCATTCACTACAAAACATAATTGAATTTAATAAAGAAAATGATAAGTATATATATAAAATATTAACCTTTCAAATCTATTAACCCCTCTAGTCTATTGTAATCTATATATAATAATTTAAGAGACGACAACCCATCCATATATGATAGAATACTGTTATCGAGGCGATTATATCCCAAGTCAAGGTACTCCAGCTTGCTCATTTTAAATGGTTGATAAACACCTGTAAAAAGAAATATATAAATTATTGGAGTAATTTAATTATGGTAATGAACTGGTAGCATCACGGCATCATAGCTGTTTGAGGTGCTGAAAAAGTTTAAATAAAAGCAGTAATTATATTAATAATGCAAGTAATTAAAATAAAAACAACAAATCATCCTTAATTTAATTTGTACTTTCAAGAATCTGTTTTGTTTCTTCAGATAATATTCAATCAGAAAGCAAACCTTTGTTCTCAACCCAACCTGCTATCTGATTATCCATCAAGACGAGAGTGATGAGTTCTTGAAAAGGAAGAAACAAGGAAGCATTCAAGTACCAGTCTCCCAGTTCCTCATTCCTTGTTACCCCAAGATAGAGTCCGGTGACTCGACCTGTACCGCTGCTGCACTCAACAAGTTCCCAATCACAGCAACGGGCATCGCCTTTTCTCCAGGAGGGCAGGGATGTGCCATTGGGATAGTTGAGAGAATCTTTTAGCTGCAAGAGAGCGGTTCTCTCCTCCTCCACGCAGCCACGAGGCAGCCATACTTGCAGGGAAACAACCATCATGATTACTTTGGACATGTGAAGAGAAAGGCCCATCCTAATCAATCCAGAAGCTGACGAATGATTTCAATATTAACTATCTCTTGCAGGTTGAGGCTTTTTATAGAGGAGGACTTGCCAAGCTATCGGGACCCCATTCCCGTAGAAAAAAGTGCAAGATTGTTAGGAAAATTATCATTAGAAAATTCATTCTCTCAACAAATTAAGGATAAATATTGATTAAATTAAAGTACTTGAACCCAGGGTTATTAATCCCGTCCCGTTCCGGCCGGCCGTTCCGGCCCCGTCCCAGTCGGAATTTCAGGACAAAACGGCGACGTTTTTGTCCCGGGTAGAATTCCGGACCGATCCGGCCGTTCCGGCCAAATTCCGGCCGGAATGCCCCGGTTTTGTACAAGCGGTCCCGTTCCGGTGTAAGCACAAAACGACGTCGTTTACACTTGAATGAAAACGACATCGTTTAGGGAGTTAATAAACCCCCCAAAACCCATTTCCATTTCCCATTTCCCCGATTTCTGAAATCCCTAAATCTATTCCCCCAATTCCCCGATTTCTTTTTACCCAAATCGTTGCCCTAATCTCAAATTCATCTCAAATCAGCTCACAAATCCAGTAACCCATCAATTGAAAAGCTCAATTTGTAATTTCAATCCCTAATCTAGCTCAAATTCAGAATTCCTACATTGAAAATAAAAATCACGGCAGCACAATTTGAACAGCACGGCGGCACAATCTCTTCCACACGGCGGCACAATTGACCTTGCTCGGTTCTTCTTCCCCAAATCTTCAGTGAAAGGTACACATTTGAGGCCCCTAATCCTTTAATTTTTTGAAAAAATTAAAGTGCCGAAACTTGGGATAATTGATTACATTTGTATGGAATGTTTAATTGGAAGATGTTCATTCATGTTGTGTTCCTAATTAAACTGGGCATTCTTGTTAATTGTGATTCTGTGAATGATTGTTGATGAATTTTCGGAAAGTGAGTTATTGTGAAAATTGAGTTTGATTGTCAATTTGAGATGGAATTGTATTGTGCCGAAACTGGGCATGAAATTGAGTTTGATACCAGTCTCTATGTATTGTGCCCAATCATAGTTTGATGAAGCCATGGATGAGATTCAAAATGCTAATGATAACATGACCCAAAATGCAGTCCTCTTTTCCGCAGGGGTTTTGATGAAAGATAAACAGTAGGTTTTAGCTAGCATTTGTTTACTGTCTTGAATTGAAAAGATAAAAATAATGAGGATGCAGGGGACAACACAGAAATATAGAAAAGAAGCTTGAGATGTAATTGTGCTTGGTCGTAGTGTATAAGATAGAGTGATTGTTTTTTCTATTCTATTTGACTAATAATGAGTGATTGTTGCTCTTGTGAGCATTTCTGGTCCTTACTTTATTTGGCTGATTTTGATGATATAGTTGATTTCATTTTTTTTTTGTATTTTCAGAATGATAAGTTGCTTGTTTTGTTCTCAACTGGGTGTGTGATTTTCATGAGCACTTCATTAAGACAGTTTTATCAATGGGAGGGGAAGAATTTAATTGGAATCTGCTTGTATAATTTAGTATTTTATTTTCTGATTCTGGGGTGACAGTTGAAGCAGAAAAGAAGTTGCATTCAAATTCGTATTTTGAATCAAGAAGTTGCATTCAAATTCTTATTGTCTAGCAGTACTTACCATCAAAATATAAAGTTGCTTCACTCTTAGTAATAGTATGTTGCCCTGATATAAAAATAGCAATGAATTAGTGTTTTCTGTATGCAAAGAGGCGAATGTTGCAGTCTATATGCATTCCCTGCATAGAAAAGTTATGAATCTATGATACCAGATTCATGGATTTGAGATTTTATAGTGTATAGCAAGACTGGGAATGTGGGATTGATGTTGTTGATGCTTGATAATGAATGCTTGATGTTGTTGATTCTTGATAATGGAAATGCTTTTCGTTTTCGTGCTCTATATTTACTGATACATGGCTGATAATGCAAAATACAAGGCTTGTTCATATGTTGACAAACCCAGATTAAATTACTCATGTATAGTCCTTGTAATTCTTTTTACATGCCTAACTTGTGTTATCTTTTTACAACAGATTAAATTACATGGCTGAAAACTCATCTAGTGGTGGGACTTCCATGTATTCAGCTCCAACAAGATCAGATGATCCAGCATGGGCTCATGGACAGGTGGTTCCTGGTGTAAAGAATGCAAGTATATGCATTTATTGTAATAAACGGATCAATGGTGGTGGTGTTACTCGGTTGAAGTACCACCTTGCTGGTATTAAAGGTGAAGTTGAAGCTTGTAAAAAGGTCCCTCCGGAGATTAAGTGGCAAATGAAACAACTGGTAGATGAGATGACAATGGAGAAAGAGAGAAGAAAAAGAATTAGAACCGATATTGGAAATTCTCAATCAGCTTCCAATGATGAAGAAATAGCAGAGGGTGATGCTGCAAATCCTCGTTCGGGTGATATACGTTCACAAACAAGTAGAAGAACGACAGTGCAAGGAACAAGTACATCTGGAAGAAGGATTCCTTTATTTGCTCCACGAACTACCCCGGGTTCCCAGCCTAGTATTAGAAGTGCAATGGCTACTAAAGAGATGGAACACAATGCAAGAATAGTCGTAGCAACATGGTGGTATGATGCTAATATACCGTTTAACAGTGCTAATTCGTATTATTATCAGCCAATGCTAGATGTCGTAGCATCCATAGGACCTGGGTTTAAAGGCCCATCATTTCATGATTTAAGAGGACCACTTTTGAAAGATGTAGTTCATAATGTCCATGAATACATTTTAAATATCAAGGCTGATTGGAGAGTTTATGGATGTTCAATTATGGCTGACGGGTGGACAAATAGGAGGAATGCACCAATTGTGAATTTCCTTGCCTATTCTCCGAGAGGCACCGTATTCTTGAAGTCTGTTGACACTTCAGGACTTCGAAAAGATAAAGAGACATTGCTGGAGATGTTTGATGAAGTTGTCAAAGAAGTTGGACAAGAGAATATTGTCCAATTTGTTAGTGATAATGAGACTTCATTTAAGGCTGCTGGGAAAGCTTTGCAGCAAAGGTATGGCACCTTTTTTTGGTCTCCTTGTGCTGCCCATTGCATTGATTTAATGCTAGAAAATATTTGTGATCCGAGATATTTTCCAATGATTGATGAAACCATTAAAAAGGCAAGAAATATAACCAAGTTTATATATAATCATGCATGGGTTCTAGCTTTGATGAGGAAAGAATTCACAAATGGACATGATTTATGTCGTCCTGGCATAACAAGGTTTGCAACCCATTTCTTAAGCCTCCAATGTTTACTGAAGTTTAAGAAGGAGCTTCGACAGATGTTTACTTGCACAAAATGGGTTGAATCAAGTCATGGCAAAAGTCGGGTTGGAAAGGAAATTGCTGCTATAATTTTACAAGATAACGACTTTTGGCCGAGATGTGCACATATTGTCAACGTCAGCGAACCTTTAGTACGAGTTCTAAGGTTAGCAGACAGTGAAGAAAAACCATCAATGGGCTATTTATATGAGGCAATGGATAAAGCAAAAGAAGCCATCAAAATAAGGTTGAAAAATAGAATGTCTCAATATGGACCATATATTCGGGTAATTGATGCTAGATGGGATAAGCAACTTCATAGTCCATTACATGCAGCAGGATGTTTTCTTAATCCTGGAATATATTTTAGGCCTTCTTTTTCAAAACAAAGGGAGGTAACTTGAGGTTTGCTTACCACAATTATGAGATTGGTTCCTGATTGTGATACTCAAGATAACATCAGTGCCCAAATTGAGGAGTATAAGAGAGCAACTGGTCTTTTTGGTATAACCATAGCTATTCGTCAAAGAGAAAAGTTAAATCCAGGTAATAACTTTTATTTTTAACAATATAATGTCTTTTTTTTTATCTATAATATTTGATTTATTCAAAATTTGTTATCTAGTTTCATGGTGGGAGCAATTCGGCATTGATACTCCAGAACTTCAAAAGTTTGCAATTCGAGTTCTTAGTCAATGCTGTAGTGCAACTGGGTGCGAAAGAAATTGGAGTGTATTTGAATTCATCCATTCAAAAAACCGAAATAGGCTTGAGCACAAGAGATTAAACGATTTAGTATTTGTTCGCTATAATCTAAAGATTCAACAGAGGTAAGTAAAATATCAATATTATTATATTAGTAATTATTTTCTATTACATTGCTATTAATTTTTTAATTTCTTTCGTGTTTATTCTTTGTAGGAATATGAGCAGAACAAGAGATGCTTTAGATCCCATTAGCCTTGACAACATTGATCTATTGAATGAATGGATTTGTGAAGAACCCGGTCTTCTTGATGGAGATGACATAAGTTGGGAGAGTATCGAACCACCTTTCGCTACTTTAAATTTGGATGATGACGAGACATGTGTAAATGAGGAGAATGAGCTTGGTGGAAATGACCAACTATTGGAATGTCTTGTTGATGACTTTCCTTATGCTCCACAGCCAGATCAAGATCCTTATTTTTATATTAATGATGTAGAAGATGTTTGATGTATTTTTCTTTTATTTTAGAACATTTTACTTTCATAATATTTTGGAATTTCAAAGATGTTTCTAATTTTGAGATTATGTTTGTATTGTATAATTTATGTTTCATTTATCTTGAATTTAAATTATACTTGTTAAATTAATATTTTATTTTTTTCATATATATAATTAAATAAAAATGAACAGTACAAAACCGGAACGGTACCCGGAACGGTACCGAAACCGGAACGTTCCGTTCCAAACACAAAACCGGAACGGTACCCGGGACGGGATCAATAACCTTGCTTGAACCCTTTTGCAAATATATTCTTGTGGAAAGAACGCGTGATAGCAATGGTACTCTCACGGACCATTCTACAATCCCATATGGTGGGAAAAAAGCGGATGACAATGGACTCACAGACCCATATCATTCTCTTATTAGTATTTAAAGACTTATTAGTATCATTAATTGGTGGTTTATTTTCCACACGTTATTTCCATAAAGAAAGTCTATATCCATCATTGTCATAGAAGACTTTGACTTGGGGTCAACTTTTCCATTATTTACTTTTATGCAATTTTTTTTTATATCTACTATGTGGTTTCAATTTGAATACTTGTATTTTAAAAATTCAATTTATAGAATATTTTTGTTATAAAATGATGATGTCATAGTTAGCTTATTTTAGACGAGTCTGAATTGATTATAAATTTTTTTTTTTCGAAAAGCCAAAATCTAATTTAATTTTCAACCACATGATAACTAGTTTCCATAGGATATTCTAGAAGTGTTGCAGAGACACTTCTTACTAGTAAGTGGATATTCTTTTACTTAGGTAAGAAATGCAAGGCTTATCTTTCTTGTTCTGTTTCTTATCATTTTGTCGAGAGCCAATTTTACAAGGCATAACTCTTTTGTATCTCTCTCTCCCACTCTGATCACCGATTGCAGGTCTCAGATTTAATTCTCTTCACCACTTCTCTCTTTTTGTATGTTAACAATGATCCGACACTTTCTCGGCCAATCCAGACTCATCTCGTTCCATCCAATACAGCCTATATGTATTTTTAGGAGTACCCAGGAGTCACGCATACAAATTCTGAATGTAGACACAAGGGCACATTATCACAATTAACAAGGGTTTTGGAGGGAGATTGAGTTGGGAGAGATTGATGCACAAGCACGAGAAAATATTTAGGTTTTGAGAAAAAAAAGATAGTATAATTAAAAAGCACAGGATTGTCATAACTTATTTTTGGATTATTCCCTAAAAACTAAAAAACCAAAAACAAAGTAAAAAAAAAAAAGGTTCATGTTGTGGAAAAATCAAGTTGGAAGTTTTGAAGGGATTCGAGAGCCCAATTGTACCTTTATTGTGCTAAAAAATAAAGGAAAATAAAGATTCAAGGAAAAATAAATGATTTTAAGATAAATCTACATAAAAATTAGGTTGAAAGACATAATTATATTTCTAATAAGCCAATTTAATTAAATCATGGGACAAATTAAAGTTTAATTATGTTTATGAATTAATTTAGACTTCAATTGAAGGATTTAATTAAGTGCAATGACTTAATTATATTTTAAATTGGTCAAATTAATTTTATTAAGGTCTTCATTGGTAAAAAAAGGTTTGGGAACCTAATTCAGGATTAATTGAGAATGTTGGAATTTTTGGAGCCTAAATTTAATTTTTACCAAGCCAATTGGATGAAATCAAGGGTGAAAATGAAGAAAATTAA
The DNA here is from genome assembly GCA_027405865.1 of Salix purpurea. NCBI lineage: Eukaryota > Viridiplantae > Streptophyta > Magnoliopsida > Malpighiales > Salicaceae > Salix > Salix purpurea. The sequence continues at coordinate 2,915,733 of JAOWLH010000019.1, forward strand.
AAATTTAATGGTCAATTTAGTGTCAAATTGCATAAATCCAAGACCATTGATCAAAGTAAAAAAGACATGTAAATTTGAGGCTACTATTGAAGTTTTGGCGAGGAAAGGTCAATTGCTAATAGAAGAGTGTCAGTATTAAGCCTTGTTTCTCTTGTATTTTTAATTCATCTTATCACTTCATCTACTCACACCATAGTTACTTTCATCTCTAGAGACTACAATAGAAAAACAAGAGGCCCATGACCATCTCTAGAGATAGTAAGGTCCAATAGCCCCACTAGAAAATCATGCTAGTTCAAGATTACACTAGAGAACAAGAATAGGAAATGTATGTTAAGGATATAAATTGTACTTTATTTCTAAAAAAATCTTTACATTCTTATCCACTAGCACATTTTGATACAGTTTTAGTGACAAATATGAGGGAGGCTTGATTAAAAGTGGTAGGTGTTTGTCTTGACTATTTTGATCACTTTGAAAGAGTTTTCTTATTTTGATTAATAGAGTGATTAACCTTTAGGATACATCAAGCACCATGTCCTAGTCTTTTTGAGTTTTTCTTCAAGCTTTGATTTCCACTAAAAGACTGATTCTTCTTAAAAGGTTTTTGAGATTGGCTCTTCTTATAAAATTAGAAGGCATATACCACAACACACTTTCCTTTACCACCCGTATATGATTTTTCATGACTTGTTTTATTTTGAGCAAGCTTCGGTTGGTAAGGCATAAAGCTTTTTTTTTTCTTTTTCCATATAACACATTTTTACCAATTTATCAAGGCCTTAAAGGCAACTAGCTCAAACAATTCTTCGACCTTAAGCATCTCCTCATTGAACCTCTTCAAGAACGCCCACATGGACTCACCCTCTTACTATGTGACACCAAATAGCTTCTTGGGCCTTGTCTCAACATGTATACTAATACTAAATCATGCCACTGATTTAGCATAAAGGTCACTAAAGCCTTTAATGAAACTTGGCTCCAAATTATTATGCCATACATTTGCAAACCTTCTAAAGATTATGTGTAGGATCTTACACATCACAATACCATCTTGAATAACCAGTTCTAAGCTACTTCATAAATTTTTGCATGTGTTCTCATGGTTTAACTAGACCATCATAATTATTCAAGCTTATTTTTTAAAACATAAAGTCTATAGGGACTCGAGTATTAAATACTCGTTTGGATAAGGTAAAATCCATTGCCTAACGAGGCTATGGACATATTCCTATATATGTTTAATTACATTTTTCTTGTTGAGCTTTAGACCACAAAGAGTTTGGAATAGAATGATGGGAATGGTAAATTTGCACACAAGTTTCACAACAACGCAATGACCTCTTAAGGGATTCAGTGAATGCCCAAAAGAACAATTCTCATAAATTTCAATATGATCAAGCTCTACAAAGTGGTAAGATTATTTACATGTACTAAGAGTAGCCTGTGATAGGGGCATTGTGTGTTGTTGAGGATGTTATGAATTGATGGAGTGGCAAGATATGAATTCCCCCCTAGTTTATCAATACTGTAGAGATAAGAACTTGGACCTGATTGATAAGTTATTGAAAATTTGATTGGTTAGAAGTGCTTGTGATAAAGATAACAAGTAGATTCATCATGTGTCATGGCCTAAATGTATCTTGCTTGTCTATCATGGTATGATATAAAAATATCAAAAACAAGTTAAATAGGAAGAAGTTGATTGGGTTTTTTTTTTATCAATTCCTACAAAAGGCTACATTGGTGTTGTTATAAGAAATCCTAAAATATTTAGGAATAAGGCTCGTATGAATGGACAAATTATTAATCACTTGGTCCTACAATCTACTTTATTTCTCGTGTCTAGGATGACTAAAATATATATAGCTTAATATCAAAGTCTAAAAGCCTGACTTTTCAAGAAATTTTTATCTACCTGTTTTCCTTGATCTAACATTTCTTGAAAAATATATACAATATTTTACAAATAAAATCTTAATCCCATAGTCTCATTGCTTGAATTTTGTGTGCACACGTGTATATTATAATTTTCTATCGGGACCCATCCCCGTAGAAAACACTGCAAGATTGTTAGAAAAATTATCATCTTTCAATTAATTCTTTCAACTAATTAAGGATAAAAATTGATTAAATGAAAGTACTTGAACCCTTCTGCAAATATATTCTTGTGGAAAAAATGCTTGATAGCAATGGTGCTGATCTCACGGACCATTCCACAACCCATATCGTGGAAAAAAAGCAGATGAGAATGGACGCAGAGACCTATATCACACTGCAAATCCCTATCCAACTGAAATACGTAGACTTGGTATTTAAAGACAAATACTGTCATTAATTGGTGGTTCATTTTATAGCGATACCTTTTGATTTTGCCAGCACACCATTAAAATTAAGGTAGGATTTTCCACACGTTATTTCCATAAAGAAAGTCTGTTTCCATCATTGTCATTAAAGACTTTGAATTGGGGTCAACTTTTCCGTTAATCACTTTTCTGCAATTCATTTTCTTATATATTTATTTACCATGTGTTTTCAATATATTTTATTTTCAATTATAAAATATATTTTTGTTATTTACCATGTGTTTTCCATCATATTTATTTTTGTTATATTTACCCATCTCGTAGAAAAAATGCTTGATAGCAAAAGCATGAGTGCAGGATGGCAGCAACAACATGTGTTACCCGTTCAAAGTAGCACCATTTCCTCCGGAGAACATAATGTGTAAGAAAGATGAAACAGTCAAAAGAGTTTTTCCATTTATTATTGTCAAGAATTATCACAATTAAAAATTTAGATGAGGTCCTGGATATAATCTATATTATTCTGTAATATATCCTCTCAAGTAAAAAAAAAATAAATTTGAAACTAGCATAGACTCGTATTATTTTGAATTTAATTTTTATAAAATAAAATAAATATTGTGAAATTTGAACTCGTGACTATCAGGTAAATAAATATTATGAGATTTGAACTCGTGACTATCAGGTAAATAAATATTGTGAGATTTGAACTTGTGACTATCAGGTAAATAAATATTCTGATATGCATTTATATCTTTAGACGAAGAATAATGAGCTTCAAGGTTATTTTCTCGCAAAACTGAGGAGAGTTGTAATGAATTAATGGTTTTAAGAGAATACGAGCCATTTTCCTGCAATTCGTCGTAGTGAGAAAATTTCAACATATGCAATTATTTTGATCTTATTCTTTTATTATTTTACTTTAGTTTTGACCCCATTATTTTTTTTGGTTTTTCTGAGATACTTTTTATTTTTTGTTCATATTTATTAATCTATACTCTTAGTTTTGACTATTAATTTTTATTGATATTTATCTTTATATTAAATGCAGCTTGCGTTAAAGGATAAATTAAGTTTAACTTTGTTGACATGAAATGAGAGTGAAACTCTCTCTTATACATGTATAGTGAAGTTTTTGTTGTTAGTGATATGTTATCGTTGTGTGTTTTTTATCTGTTTTATCTACATATGGCTTGATATATTTTTAGTTAAAATTGATTTTTATTTAAAAATAAATTAAAATATTTTTTATCTTTTAAGATTTATTTTTTATATTTTTATATTAAAAGTATTTCAGAACACTGAGATTAAATTAATTTGAGATAAAAAAAAATCTTAGTTCAATTTTTTATATATTTTAATGTGTTAATATTAAACAAATATCAAAATATATAATTAGTGTTACATATTTTTAAGATTAAATATTTTAAAAATAATTATTTTCAACACCTTATCCATAATAAAATGAATATCTATAAAAAATTAAATAATCAAAAGTTTTTATGCACATAGGAAAGAAAATAACAAATTAACTTAGATTGTATTTGATAGTCTAGTAATATTTCATCATAATAATAATACTAATTTTTATTTTTTTTTCTACTAATTTTGTTCTTGAATTATTTTCATTTGTTCTTTATATCAATTTTTTTTTCAATGCTGCTAATATTGTTTTTGGTTTTGCTTTCAATCATAATAATAACATTGAGAATAAACATTCAAGTAATTTATCATTCAGTATTGTATTTATTAAGAATTAAGTTTTACAACTTCTATACATGTAATGTTTCAAATCTAATATCTATGATTAATGATTTGAAAAAACAATGTGGCTCATATTGTTTTAAATTTTTATCTTATTTCTTTAAAATTGAATGACTTAACATTAATATTAAACAAAAATATCAAAAACAATTTTTATTATAATCCAAACGATTATAATAATTACATTCATAATGGTAATAATACTAATTTTGTTTTTATCCTTAATTTTTTCTTTTAACTATTTTTATTTGTTCTTTAAATCAAATAATATTTTTTATGCTAATAATTTTATTTTTTTTACCTTCAATCATAAGAATAACAATGAGAATAACATTTGAAATAATTTATCATTCGATGGTGTATTTATTAAGAATAATTTTTATAGTGATTTATATGTAAGGTTTCAAATCTAGTAATTTATGATTTGATGTTGTGCTCGTTAAAAATTTTGTAACTCAATATTTTCTTTAATTTTTTAAACTTATTTCTTTAAAATTATATTATTTACTAAACACAAAAAATTATCCTATAATTAGTTTTTCTATACATTACTTCATAAAAATTATGTCCAAGTTGATTATTTCGCTTAGATATATAGCATCATAAGAAAATCTAGCACCCTTAAAAGAATAATCCCATGTTAAACAGCTTGGTTTTGGTTGTGGCCAAGCGCAAGGCAAATGACTCGTATATTTTTTTTATTGTAGATTATTTTCCATAATGTTTTCACCCATTTTGTTTACATGTGCCTGCATATATTTTTTTGTTTACATGTGCCTTCATATATTTTTTATTTCATGACATTAGATCTAAAATATCATACATAAAAAAGCTGCAAAAGGCAATTTTCAACAAATACAACATCGACTAATGAATTATATCGATTATTATTTTGATTGTTAAATTATCATAATCACTATAGTTGTCATTATAAATATTATTTTAAATAATCAATATTCTAATTATTATTAGTAATACTATCGATGACACCATCATTACTGTTATTATCACTATCATTATCACAATAATAATTATTATGATAATCAACACCATTATTTTTATTAATATCATTTAAATTATAATTAGTATTATTATCATTATTATAATTATTTTTGTCATTATTGATATTCTTCATAATATATTACGATTTATTGTTATTATTATCATCAAATTATAATTATTAATACCATAACCACTATAACCATTACGATAAATTACTATTGTTATTATCATTATGATTAATAATATCACTATTATTACCATGATTTTAATTCCTTAAATGATTATTATTATTACAGCTAAAATGATTCAAATGAAATTATTACACATTTGCATATCAATGCGTCTATATAGCTCAAAAGACAACTTTTGATTCAAATGAAATTGAGCAACTTGGCATGAGGTGTCAATAATTAATTAATTCTAAAATAATAATACAAAACTCATTTATATTATATAATCTCAAATGCCAAGTGTCATTATAAATTCATTTTAACTTTTGTTTCAAAAACAATTTCTAACATTCAAATTTATTGATTTAGTGTCTTACACATTATGAGATACAATAAAAATTCTTACCTTCCTATTGTTAAATAAAATATCTAATACACAAATCATATTTTAACAGCCATAAATATTTATGAAAAATTAAATATGACGAGAAATAAAAAATATATATATGATAGTATAGCTTTTAGATTTCCATTGAAAGAATTAAGCGTCATGTATTAATCTAAGGTTCATTGTTTATTAATTAATTGGTGGTTGCATTCGAACACACTAAATTGAGATTTAATTTTTATATAATAAAGTTCTCAGAGACCCATCTCCCACTACAAATTTTTATTCATCTTACTTGTTGGTTGTGTCAGAAGAAATAAAGACTTTATTGTTGATTTTGCCAACACACCATTAAAATCAAGGCATGATTTTCCACAGATGATTTCTTTAAAGAAATAGCGAGTCTTCTATATCCATAATTGTCAACGAAAGTGAGTTGCCTGGCAGAACCTTTTTTCATGTTTTTCCATAAAAGACTTTGACTTTGGGTCAACCTTTTAGTCATTGGATGATTTTTATCCACTTAAAAGGTGTTCAGAGAGAAAGATTTAAAATGTATTTGTATCCATTAGTCTAATTGACTGTGAGTTTAGTTGGGGTGTTTTTTAAAAGTATTTTTTTTTATTTAGAAATGCATTAAAATAATTATTTTTTAAAAAAATTATTTTTGATATGAGCACATGAAAATGATCTAAAAACACTAAAATTTGTAATATAAAGTAAAAAAAAAAATTCAGTTTTTTTCAAAAACACTTTTGAAACGCAGTGTTAAACACCCCCTAAATCCTTACTTTAGTTGAGCTCAAGAGAGGCAATTTTTAGAGGGTTTTTTTTGTGATCTGTTAAATTTATCTTTATCACTTTTATTTCAAAAAAATCATTTAAAGGCATACCTCTCACTTTATTACATTTAGAAAAAAACGAATAAATTTATTTTAACTAGTTCAAAGATTTGAAAAAAAACAAGAAAAAAAGAGGATGAAGAAGAAGAAAAGAATACAATGCTCTAATTAACAAACGAACCCCTTAGGTTTAGGTTCATTGAAATATTGTACACCTTTGATAGGAAAATCTTTCATCTATGATAAGCAAGCACGACATTTTAATATTTAGATTAGATAAATATGGCCAAGAATTTAAGACCAATTTTTGTAGCAGCAAATTAAATATGAGCCATAATCTTAATCATCTTCACTCTTAGGGACCTAATGATATTCTAGACCATTTCATGGGTGTTTGGCTCTGCGGTGGCTTCTACGGTTGAAGCTCATCGCATAGCCAAACTGTATGGTAAAAGAAAGGACCACAGTTTTGCAACTATGGATCCCACCTAAAACTGCGGTTGAACCACAATTTACGAAAAGCATCGGTTAGAACCACAAAAACCACAGGCACACCACTGTTAGCCGGTTCAACTACAGTGTCATAGTCATTGCTTGGTTCAGCTACAACACCGGTGGTCCCTCTCTCTCTCTCTCTCTCTCCACAGTCAGCGGTAGCTTCCGAAGAGCACCACCATCATCCCCCTTAACACCGATAACTTCTCAAACATGCTAGAAGCTCTGACATGACCTCTAGTAGCAGCAACAAGCCCCGACGTAGAAGAAGCGGCGGCAACACAACCCAACAACAAGCTTCTAACGCTCTTTCCAACCACCACAGACCACCATTTTCAATGCCATTACCACAATAAGAACCACCTCGACCTTCTTTACCTGGCGGCAGTAGAAGGCAAGCCTCTAATCAACATCGACCGACCACCCTGTCACTGTTCACATTACGTGAACAGTGCACCAACCCGATTGTAATTTATTTATTTTTAACTCTTAGGCTGAACTTGCTCTCAGCCCAACCCAGGTCCAACAGAGTTGGTCCTTTTGGCCCACCTTGGATGGACCGACCCATTCAGTTGGGTTAGGCCTAATCCAATTTGTTAAAAATATTAAAAATCATATTATAAAAAAATAAAAATATATGTAGATAGAGATCAACCCTAATGAAAGGGCAAGGTGTGTGAATTTATTTTACTCCACAACCCTATTGCTTTTCGATTGATTATGGGTTAGAAAGTTGAGAAGATCAGCGGAGCCCTAGATGAAATTTAGAAAGCTGCAACTGGATTTGGGCTTCAAATTATATCTCTACAACATGTAGATAGAGATCCTGAAACTTAGTATGTATCACAGATGTTGTTCATGATGATATTTTACCAGATGTTGTTCCTCGATTAAATAGCAAGGGATCGTAGAAGCTTTCACGTATGGATTTAGTTCGTGATGGAATTGCAAGTACTTTGATGGGAGAATAAAAACATGTGTCTAATTTACTTGAATTATTAATTATATTTTATTATTATGATTATTAAATCTACAATATTTAGAAAACAATATATATTTATATTATATTATATAATATATGTGTGTTTCTCTTAAAGTAATTTCACAAGTTCACAGCAATATGAAAAACATGGTAACCAAACACACGAGACTGTTTTTCATTAAGTCTCAAACTCAATCACAATTTTAACCAAACACTTCAATTTCAGTTATAAATCGTAAATAAAAATATTTTTTATGAAATTATTTTTTAACCTCAACCACAACAGTAACCACATTACCATACAGTCCTAAAACATGTAATGATCAGTGGCCTTGTCTAATTCTTTCGAAGGAAACATTTTGATTTTCTCAACATTGACTTCACCTGAGGATAGTTGTTCTTGAAGTAATAGATCACCATTCCTTTTACAGTACTTTTTCTTTAGTTTTTCACACCTCTTTCTCTTGAATACTTTGTACAGCCACCATAAACCGATGAATAGAAACAGTGCTCCAAATCCCACTCCAACACCTGCATAAATCAACCAAATTCAGAAAAAAACAAATTATGTTTGTTTGCTTTAGTAATGGGGCAGCATCTGCAATTATTTGATGCTGCTGGGATAGGATTGATGATTTTGGGGTTGAACAGCTGCAGCAAGGGTCAAGATTTTATCTCTAACTTCTATTTTGCAGATTGCCTTGACTACTTGTCCAGGCAACAGAGACTGCATCCTAAAATATCAGTTGAATTTCCTTCATGATTCCCGTAGCTCATTGTTTTTTTCCTAACACATCAGCTCCGCTTTGATCAGTGGAGGATCTTGCATAAAATTTCCATCAATTCAACATAGTGAAGTACAGTGTTGTAGTTTCTCTCAATATTCTACTTTATTCATGTCAGTTTTGAAAAGAGAATTTGGAAGATAATCAGTGCGGCTGTTGTCTTCTCCGGTCTCTCTTAGAGGATCAGACATAGAATCTGATTTTTCTTCGAGCACTATCATGAGATAAGTCAACAACACAGTTTTCCTCTAATCAAACATTACAATGCCTGTTAATTGTTTTCTTGACCCCTTTAAAGCTGTGGCATAATCTCTAGTCTTTTCTACGATGATATAGAGTGAAAATGCTGTTAAACATACCTAGGCCTGCCATTTTAGCATTGATTTTCCGCCGGTAAGAGACGTATGCTGTATCCTCTGCAACACAATGGAAAAACCACCGAGTTGATGCATCAGTAAGCAATACAATGATAAACAGTGCCAGAAGAATCTATAGAGTAGGAATTGTAACCCGGAGTTTACCTTGACAAATACCAGAAAGATAAGGATTTCCTTCGAAGTCTGGATTGCAAGAACATTGAACGATGGGGCTCTGGATGGTTGAATTAATGGAAGTATTCATATCCTTACACGTAGAAGTGTAACTTAAAGTATTGTATGATCCATTCCTGACAAGTGATTCAAATACCCTTCTGTCTATCCCCCAATCCAGCACAACAACAAGAGCAGAATCGCCATCAATCATGTCAGAAGGGTCTCTGGTCTGGCAACTGTTGATCCCACTGCAGCTAGCAATCAAGCGACCACGGTTTTCGTAACAAATTGACACACACCCACCAATAGTAGAATTTTTTTGGTGCATCAAGGTAAGGTTGCTGCAACCCCTTGCAACGAAGTCATCCTCGGAGGAGAAAAGAAACGGGCTTCCTTCCAAGTCAACAACTGTGCTTCTATCTTTGACTCCACAATTTGCAAAAACAATTGGAAACTTGACATAAATCGTACTGTAAGAAACTGATATGTAAATCACAGGCAGATCAGTGCCGTTGAGTGTAAGTTTAGGAACTCCACTGGTAGAGTTGCAGTGTATTTTGAACCTTTCGTCTAGGAAACATCCTTCTGTCATTCCAAAGGGATATGGAATTTCAATGCCTCCACAGTAAGATTCACATCCAGTCAATGCCATAACCTGTGATTCTGCGGTACGCAATGAACAGAAAAGCAGGATGACATGAAATACCGTTAACTCAACGACTGCCATTTTCTTTTTCTTCATCTTTCAGACAGTAGCTTTTTAGAAGAGAGAAGGTATAAAACGGGCTCTTACTTGGCAAGTTATCCAAAATCTCCTCCTCCTTTCTACTGCTATTTTCTTTCTCTGTTTTTTTCCTTTCGCCTTCCATGAGTACAAAGTTCAAAACCCAAAGTCCTTAGAATTAAGCAGCCAGACTTGACCGAGTCAGTCAATTACAATGCCACTCAACAGACCAAAGAACAGAGGTAGCAGGGGCACTCTCCTACGGTCCTACCTGCATTCAGCAGCTTCCATCCCCATTTATCACAGAGACATCACCTCAACATACATACTGCTTGATGGGGGCAAAAGTAGCAGATTTTATGAAAAAATTGTATTAGACAGTGGTATAAAAAATACTATGAAAAAATATTGTTAATACTATTATTTTCATATTAGTAACATAATAATTAAAAGCACATTATTAAAATTAAACCAAAAATTTATAATAGTATTCAAGATTGGTCAGAGTTTTTTTATTGACAAAAAAAAACATAAAAGGGCTGGTCCTAGCACTTAACAAAAAAAAAACACGACTATAAACACAACATAGTTCATTAACCTAAAGTTAAATCATATGGGGAAAACACTGTAGCTATTCTCACTGAATTGCTTCAGTGTTTCCCCACAATTAATTATGCTGGTAAAAATTAATTGAAAAGCCATGTATGCTGCTGCCAACCCTGGGCTGACATGGCTTTAACCCTCTTTCTTTGTAAAGAAGAGAGATTTTTGTTACTTCAGTTAAAAAATATATAAAAGAGGGCTTCTCCCTCTTTCTTTGTAAATTGAAATTTTCAATTTTATGAGTAATTGGCCATGTCATCACCCAATTTTTGGGTGACTCCCCAAAATAAAATAAAAATAACAAAAATAAAATAAAAGGGGTTTGGTGTCGGTAGAAAATCACGGTGGAAATTTGGAATATTTTCTGGGCCGAATCGTATCTCTTTTGTGCCAAAAAATGAGAAAACAAATACAAATTCAAGGTAAAAATTAAGTCAAAAATCATAATTATATTTTTTATAGGCCAATTTGATTTAATCATGGGCTAATTCAAAATATTATTATGTTTAAGAATTAATTTAGGGTCCAATTGAAGAATTTAATTAAGTGCAAGGACTTAATTATGCTTTAAATTGATCAAATTAATTTTATTAAGGGCTTAATTGACAAAAAATCAAATTCTTGAATTTAATTCGGGCTCAATTGAGAAGATTGGAATTTTTGGAGACCCAATTGAATTTTTCCAAGCTAATTACGTTGATTTTTGGCATCAAAAACATGCCCAACAAATCTGAAGGAAAAATATCATCTTCTTCTTCGTCAACATCACCCTCTCTCTCTCTGTTTTTACGTCTCTCTCTCTAGTTGCAGACTCCCGTCTCTCTCTCTCAGCCCGACGGTGCAGTTCTCTCTCCCCGACGGTGCAGCCCTCTCTCCCTGACGGTGCAGAAGCTCCTCCTCTCTCTTCAGCAACAAACCAGCCTTCATCTCCAACGGCAGCAACCAGCTCCGGCGAAGAAAAGCACAGCAGCAGCAGCAGCAGCAGCAAGCTCGAACAGAGCACAAACCGGCGACTTCAAGAGATCCCTCCGGCCACCACGGACCACCATTTTCGACGCCACCATGACAGGGAGAACCACCTCGACGTCCTCTACCCGGTGGCAGTGGCAGGTGATCCTTTCACGGTGGTCGGTCCATCACCATAACACTGTTCACGTGACAGTGCAGTGAATTAATTCACTGCACTGTGCGCGTATTTATTTATTTTTTTGGCCTTTGGGCCAGCCTCTCTCGGCCCAGCCTAAATGGCTGGGCTGGGCCCAAGGCCAGCCTCTGCTGGGCCGGCCCATTTAGTTGGGTCAGGCCTAGACCGAATATTTTTTTATTTTTTTTTCTAAAAAGTACAAAAAAAATACATTTTAAAGAGAAAAAAAATATTTTGTTTTCGTGCATACGGCCAGATTCTAAAGTTTTTCCATCATATTGTTCGTAAAAAAAATATGTTGCATCTTTTTCTATATTTTTAAAAAGAAAATTTGGATATCGTAACCAGTTTACTATTATCCATTGGTATTCGGCCAAAATGTCAAAAATAATTTAACAATTATTCTGTTTTAGATTTCACGGTGTAAATTTACATTGTAAAGTACACCCGCAGATAAAAAATATTTTTACTACGGTGTAAAATTACATTGTAAAGTACATCCGTAGATAAGAAAAAAAAGATTTCAACCGCGACGTAAAATTACATTGTAAAGTACACCCGCAGACAAAAAAATATTTTCTTTGAAAATGCAGTGTAAAAAAAATAAACTTAGAAAAAGCAATCAAACAACAATGCAGCTTACCTTAGGTAGGGTGCACTGGGGGTGATACATCTTTCCCTTGCACAACAAGTCCCCTTACCCAAGACTCTCGCAAACCATTAGGTTCCTAGTGACCTTAATACTAGGTGGCGACTCCTAATAATTATAGTAATAATTTTTACGACTATAAAAACAAACCCCCATTTCACTGCGCGCCGTTGTTCCCCAAAATCACGGGGGGATGACGGGGCGCGAAGCGCGTAAAAAATCATCGTCGCGACAGATGGCGACTCCACCAGGGACATAGCCGGACTAAGCTTTGTTGTTTGATTGTTTATTCTCTAGTTCATATTTTTACATGCATTTTACTGCTTTGCCATCATGCATTTTAATTTCATGATTAAACCCAATTCTAAGTTAGGTGGGGATTAACGGTCTGCCTCATGACTTTCAGTCGGGGTTCAGATTCGTGAAACGTCCAACTATGAACTGAATGTTTACTTGATAATGGCGGTCATACTGTGCCCCAACCATTTCTTGTAAACCCCTACACCACCTTCATGTAAGGCGGTCACTGGGCAGTTCATAGACCTTTTGAGACCAAATAGAAAGCTTACCCCTCATATAATGACTTAAAACTTGTCTTTCTGTATAAATTCTCTAATAATTTTTCTAATGTGTATATACATGCATTTGCATCCACATGCATCCATCACTATACATAACATATCATCGGCAGATTGAAATATAGGTCCCCAAAGAGCTCCTACCACTCGACCCCATCAGAGAAATATGGAGGACGAAGAACGTGCACACCGCGATGCTCATTTTCAAGAAGAATTGGATTCTCTGAAAGCTAGCGTGACTAGTCTTACCAGCTTACTCGAGCAAGCACTTAGAAATACCTCTGGAGAGGGTCCTTCTACTAGACTCGCAACAGCTGCTCAAACACAAGGAATGAACCACCATGAAGAGGTGACAGGAGAAAGGGTCCAGGATCCGCAACAAAACCCAGCTTTTGTACAATCAGCAGTGCCGACACCTGTGCCAACCCCAACAGTTATAGAAGTATCAGAGAGTATCGGCCAAGATAAGATGGCGACGCTGGAAGCCAGGATAAGGGCCATTGAAGGGGTAAATTTATATGACCCAGTACAAGAGGCAAAAATGTGTCTAGTCACAAATGTTGTAATACCAAAGAAGTTTCGTGTTCCCGAATTTATCAAATACACTGGGACACAATGCCCTATAACTCATCTGAAATCATACTGTAACAAAATGGCAGAAGTAGTGCATGATGAAAAATTACTGATGCATTTTTTCCAAGACAGTTTGAGTGGGGCAGCATTGAATTGGTACATGAGACTAGACAACACCAGGATCCGTAGCTGGAAAAATCTGGTAGATGCTTTCATTAAGCAATACAAGTACTACATGGACATTGCTCCTGAAAGGACAAATTTGTCCAACTTGGAAAAGATGAACAGAGAAAGCATAAGGGAATATGCTCAGAGATGGAGAGATCTCGCTGCACAGGTACATCCCTCGCTTTTGGATAAAGAAATGGTAGCATTATTTGCCAACACTCTGAGAGCCCCATATTACGAACATTTAATGGGCAGCTCAGCACAACAATTAACGGATGTTGTAGCCGTGGCAGAGCGAATAGAGCAGGGAATCCGAAGTGGGAGAATCCTTGCATGTGTGGAGAAAAATGGCTTTGAAGGCAAAAGAAAAGATGCCGAACATTTTGAAGACGACTATAAGGGTAGGAACAACCAATTCCAAAACTACCATAACCCTTCATCTCAAATTGCCAGCATTAATCTTCAATCCAAAGATCCACCTAAAATTTTTCCGAAAAGAAATTACCAGAAAACCCGAGAACAGCTACCTCCGCTACCATTGCCTTTGAATGAGATATATCAAAAGTTGGTAAGCACTGGGAAAATAGCTCCTGAACCTCAGACACCTTTGCAACCACCTTATCCTGATTGGTACAAACCTGATTTGACCTGCGAATACCATGCTGGTGCTGTAGGGCATAGCATTCACACTTGTGGTGCCTTCAAGAAGAGGCTCATGCAATTGATCAAAGCAGGGTGGATAACATCCGAAGAAAATCCAGGTCCTACACCTAATTAAGCTTCACGAAGATGAGATACCAAGTGTCTGCACCATTTAAAGTGAAATCGGTAAAAGCTTTTGAAAAGGAAGTGCGCCGGTATTGGAAGATGAAGTTTGCTTCCATGATTACCTTTGGTTTGGTCATGTCCACACATTATATTCTCATTTTGACTTGTCGGCTATTTTGCTCGTAATGCCACAAGACCTTTTGTTAAACAAGCTTTTCTCTCCAATAAGATCATATATTTTCTTGTGTTCATGGTGTGCTCTTATTTTTTGTTTATATAACACAAGCACACATCACACCCTTTCATCCAAATTATACATGGTCTCGTGATTTCATTAAGAATTTTGGCAAATTAAATTCTAGTACGAAAGGAAAGGCCAATTTGATGTTTGTTTAACAAATGTGTTCTGGGAATTCAAAGGATTTCATTGAAAGGTGATCTCATACCACCAATACCCACATAATAAAGCTAATATCTTAGCTAAACAAATAATCCAAAAAATCAAAAACTTGTTTTGCATGGAAAAGCAAAGCTTATTGATTCAGATTGCATGTTTTTTAAATGAGGAAAGGCCATCTTTGATATGCCTTCACAAAGTCTCAAATATCCATTGCAGTCCTTATTTGAGCCTAACAATTATTTCTTGATAATTAACCCTGACTAGGATCACACCCTACACTGGGGGGCAAGTGCAAAAAATAAAAAATAAAAATAAAAATAAAAAATAAAATTCCTCAATGACAAGTGACGCCCAAACAAAATACTTGAGGGGCATGTCAAGTCAGCACAACGTTAGTGCCAAAAACCAGTAAAAAAGCCCAAACAAAATACTTGGGGGCATGTCAAATCAGCACAACGTTAGTGCCAAAAACCATGAAAAGGCCCAAACAAAATACTTGGGGGCATGTCAAGTCAGCATAATTCTAGTGCCACATAACAATGAAAAAGCCCAAACAAAATACTTGGGGGGCATGTCAAGTCAGCACAACATTAGTGCCACATACCAATGAAAAAGCCCAAACAAATACCGGGGGGCATGTCAAGGTCAAAGCCCAAACAAACATTGTGGGGCATGCTAGGTCACTATGAAAATCAATCATGAGGGCTAAATGAGTTCTAAGAGTAAGCACTAAGTGATCCTTAGTCTAGAAAACCCTTAAACACCTTTTGAGCCTACAAATATCTTTTTCGTAGCCAATAACCTAAGCCTACATTACAGGCCTGATAAAGCCCTTTCTGATCAAATATAGGCAATCTGGATCGATAAGCAATGCTTTTCCATTTGAAACAATTCTTACAAATATTTCACACGACCTGATCGAAACCTTCCTGACATACGAGACTAGCAAATATCATTTCACATTCTTGTCAAAGTCAACATAAAACTTGACAATGAGATCAGTTGAATTCTTTCGAGAACAAGTTTGTTAAACAAACATCAAAATGGTTTTTGTGCTTGGAATGACTTTGAAATTCCAAAAGTTTTACATGAAAATAATTTTTGCAAATAACCATCCCTTTCGTGTAAATACTCAAAGCCTAACCCGACTGGGCAATCAAAATGATTGTTGTGCTTGGAATAACTTTGAAATTCCAAAAATCCCACATGAAAACACCATCTTTGCAAATAACCAACCCTTTCCTGCAAACACCTAAAGCCTAAAACACTTTTGGTGGCATGACCTAACTGGGGGCAATCTACAAATGCAATTGAAGCTGGCTCCATAATTCCTTTTCAACAAATCTGGATCAAACTCGGGGGGCATGTTGATATGGAAAATCTATCATCTGCAGTGGTCAAAATCAACAAGTTGCGGCTTGAGTATGAAGAAGCGAGAAGCCGTCAAATCACGAAGTTGACTCCATAATTCCTTTTCAAAGAATCTGGATCAAACTAGGGGGGCATTTTGATATGGAAAATCTATCATCTGCAATGGTCAAAATCAACAAGTTGCGGCTTGAGTATGAAGAAGCGAGAAGCCGTCAAATCATGAAGTTGAATCCATAATTCCTTTTCAAAGAATCTGGATCAAACTCGGGGGCATGTTGATATGGAAAATCTATCATCTCCAGTGATCAAAATCACAAGTTGCAACTTGAGTAAGCAGAAGCGAGAAGCCATCAAATCCAGAGATCCAAACTCCAGGAAAGGAAGGCCATGAAGAAAAAAAGGGACCTATATCTTTCAGGTAAGTATACATGCATCATCATGCATTACATCCCCATTAAGAATCTGGGAAATATTTTGGAGGGATCGTACTTTACGAACCTCCATTCATCATTGTGTGCACGCTTTCAAGCTCTCACCCCTTTCAGTTCCTTAAGCCTGCTTTTCAGCTTTATCTCTTTTCTAAATTTGGGTGTCATCATATGCATTGCATCCCCCTACTGCTAATCTAGAAAATGTTTTGAAGGGATCGTAATTCACGAACCTTCATTCATCATTTTGTGCACGCCTTTGAACTCTCATCTCTTTCATATCCTATAACGTGCTTTTCAGCTCTGCCTCTTTCCTAAATTTGAATGTCATCATGCATTGGATTCTCCCACTAGGAATCCAAGAAATGTTTTGGAGGGATTGTAATTTACAAACCTCCACTCATCATTTTTGTGTGCGCATTCGAGCCCTTACCACTTTCACTTCCTAAGTGCGCTTGCGAGCTTTTCATAAGCAGATAGAGTGTTTTTCAATCCTATCTCTTTTCTTATTTGAGTATGCTTTCTAGCCATCAACCAACTCAAATAGTGTGCTTTTAAGTCTTATCTCTTTCTAGAACATAGGTAAGCTTTCTAACCATCATAAATTAAAATAGTGTGTTTTTCTTCCTTTTCGTGTGCGTTTTCCAACCACCAATTAAGATAGTGCGTTTTTCATCCCTGTCCTCCTTGTTTAAGTGTGTTTTCCAACCCTTAACCATAAGCTAAAATAGTGTGTTTTCCAACCCTATTTTTCTTCCTCTTTTGAGTGAGTTTTCTAACCCTCACCCATCCATTAGGATAGTGCACTTTTTAGCCATTCCTTTCCTCTATTTTGAGTGAGTTTTTCAACCCTCAATCATCAATTAGGGATGTGCTCTTCTTAGCCGTACCTCTCCTTGTTTGAGTGTGTTTTCCAACCCTTAACCATGAACAAAAATAGTGAGTTTTCCAACACTATTTTTCTTCCCTATTTGAGCGCGTTCTCTAACCCTCAACAATCAATTCAAATAGTGCGTTGTCTAACCCTATTTTCTCCATTTCGAATGGTTTTTCTAAACCTCAACCATCATTTAGGATAGTGCGCTTTTCATCCCTATCCTCCTCCTTCTCGTTTGAGCGCGTTTTTCAACATGCGATCACCAACTCAAACAGTGCGCTATCCAGCCCTCAACCATAGATCCTAGACTGCTTTCTAGCCCTATCTTCCATTCCATCATCTTCACCATTCTCATTTTTGGATGGATCAACTATTTCTTGGTCTGGTACATACACATTTCTTTTTCTTTACAACATTTATTATCTAAAGTCTTTTCCCAAAACTTTAGTCGTAAGCATTGTAAAGAGGAGGACAACTGTCATCACCCAATTTTTGGGTGACTCCCCAAAATAAAATAAAAATAACAAAAATAAAATAAAAGGGGTTTGGTGTTGGTAGAAAATCACGGTGGAAATTTGGAATACAAGCCACCGACCAGCCACCGGCAAGCTGCCGACAGCCCGCCTGTGCCGTTGCCAACAACCATCCAGTTGAAAGCAAGTCACCACGCCGACGTCAACCACAGTATTCCAGCCACCGTGGCAGGCCAAGCTTCTATAAAAGGCAGCCATGAACGCTGCAGAGGGGGGGAGAAGAAAAACTGGGAGGAAAACTGGAGAAAAACCGAGGGAAAAACTGGGGAAGAAAAAGAGGAAGAAATTCTAGGCAAATTACGTTGATTTTTGGCATCAAAAACATGCCCAACAAATCTGAAGGAAAAATATCATCTTCTTCTTCGTCAACATCACCCTCTCTCTCTCTGTTTTTACGTCTCTCTCTCTAGTTGCAGACTCCCGTCTCTCTCTCTCAGCCCGACGGTGCAGTTCTCTCTCCCCGACGGTGCAGCCCTCTCTCCCTGACGGTGCAGAAGCTCCTCCTCTCTCTTCAGCAACAAACCAGCCTTCATCTCCAACGGAAGCAACCAGCTCCGGCGAAGAAAAGCACAGCAGCAGCAACAGCAAGCTCGAACAGAGCACAAACCGGCGACTTCAAGAGCTCCCTCCGGCCACCACGGACCACCATTTTCGACGCCACCATGACAGGGAGAACCACCTCGACGTCCTCTACCCGGTGTCAGTGGCAGGTGATCCTTTCACGGTGGTCGGTCCATCACCATAACACTGTTCACGTGACAGTGCAGTGAATTAATTCACTGCACTGTGCGCGTATTTATTTATTTTTTTGGCCTTTGGGCCAGCCTCTCTCGGCCCAGCCTAAATGGCTGGGCTGGGCCCAAGGCCAGCAGGCTTGGGCCCTTGGCCAGCCTCTGCTGGGCCGGCCCATTTAGCTGGGTCAGGCCCAGACCGAATATTTTTTTAATTTTTTTCTAAAAAATACAAAAAATACATTTTAAAGAGAAAAAAAAACAAAAAATATTTTATTTTCGTGCATACGGCCAGATTCCAAAGCTTTTCCATCATATTGTTCGTAAAAAAAATATGTTGCATCTTTTTCCATATTTTTAAAACGAAAATTTGGATATCATAACCAGTTTACTATTATCCATTGGTATTCGGCCAAAATGTCAAAAATAATTTAACAATTATTCTGTTTTAGCTTTCGCGGTGTAAATTTACATTTTAAAGTACACCCGCAGATAAAAAATATTTTTACTACGATGTAAAATTACATTGTAAAGTACATCCGTAGATAAGAAAAAAAAGATTTCAACTGCGACGTAAAATTACATTGTAAAGTACACCCGCAGACAAAAAAATGTTTTCTTTGAAAATGCAGTGTAAAAAAAATAAACTTAGAAAAAGCAATCAAACAACAATGCAGCTTACCTTAGGTAGGGTGCACTGGGGGTGATACATCTTTCCCTTGCACAACAAGTCCCCTTACCCAAGACTCTCGCAAACCATTAGGTTCCTAGTGACCTTAATACTAGGTGGCGACTCCTAATAATTATAGTAATAATTTTTACGACTATAAAAACAAACCCCCATTTCACTGCGCGCCGTTGTCCCCCAAAATCACGGGGGGATGGCGGGGCTCGAAGAGCGTAAAAAATCGCCGTTGCGACAGGCCAGATAACTTGATTTTAATTAATTAGTTAGAAAAAAAGAAGAAAATAAAGTTAGATTTAATATTGGTTGAAAACAACGCGATCAATTAAAGAAGTTTCGTGTTTGATATTATGGTATAAATTAGTTTCAATTTTTTTTATAAAAAATATATTGAAATATTTTTTTATATGCAATATCAATGTGTTAAAATTATTATAAAATATTAAAAATTTTATTACACCATCTTTGATTTATTACCCCTCCCAATAGACAAAAAAACATTCATTACTCAAGCGTATTTTTGATTTTTCGCATTGTTGATGATCACTGAAATCACCATATTAGCCTTAAATAAGACAAAAACTTAGAGTTATCATTGAGGGTGTTTCTGGTTTTTCAAGTTGTTATTAACAATAGAAATACTGCAGTGCAGTAGAGGTGTTTAGGTAATTTTAGGTTTTTTTAATTATTTTTTTCTGTAGAAAACTTTTGGCGTCTGCCTGACACACCGACAATTGTCTTCTATCCGGGCCTTATAGCTGGCGTGTACATCGTTGTCTGGTGGTGAAAAATGTCAATCTGCCATCTCACTGGAGGCGCTGCCATGATCTTTTCCACATGATGGTGCGCGTGTCGTCTCACTGTGGCCGAAGACTTGAAGGTGATTGGTTAATTCTCCCCCCTTTTCTCTCTCCTACTAATATTTTTTTGAATTTTGCCTTCAATCTTAATAATAACAATGAGAATGATAATTCAAATAATTTATCATTCTATGATGTAGTTATTAAAAAAACAAGTTTTGCAATATCTCTATATATAATATTTCAAATCTAATATTCCGGATGGTTAGAAAACTTTTATGACTCAATAATTTCTTTAATGTTTTTATCTTATTTTTTTAAAATTATATTACTTAACATTAATATTGAACACAAAAAATTATCTTATTTAATTTTTGTTTTTTATTTCGGCCTTTATTCTTTTAATTTTTGTTGTAGTTTCGATTCCTTTAATTTTTTCCGTCCTTATGAGATAGTCTATTTATGTATCAATACTTTTAGTTTTGGTTTTTAATTTTTTTAATTTTCTTTTTTATTGGTGTTTTATTTTTATTTAATTTAGTCCTGAAATTTTAATTTATATTGATAATCATTTTAAATTAATATTAATTTGATGTTTTTTATTTATTTTAATAAAATGCATATTTTTTTGTTTAGTCAGCTTCAATTGAAATTGATCATATATGCTGTTTTTTATTTCAATCCTTAATCTTTTAATTTTTACCTTTTTTTTTTCCTTTAATTTTTTCAATCTACAAGTTTCGATAGGGATGACAAATATTTCTTCGTTTAGCAAAGCGTGGCGCCATCTATGTAGCTCAACTTGGTGTCTAATGTCATGTTTCTACCGTCTACCCTGCTAGAGTGAATCCTTTTTGTTATTTTGTCGAACCCATGATTCTTTGAGGCCTAGGAACATAGATCTGTTCTTCACATCCGTGTCTGCCACCACAGTTTCAAGTATGTCAACTGTTGAAATGGAAGTTCTCTCCAATTCCCAACTCATTGTTTTGATTGTTTTAATGCTTATTGGTGGAGAAATTTTCACTTCCATGGTCGGACTTCTTTTCAAGAAGTTTCAACTTAAGAAAATGGAAAACAAAATTTCTTCCCTCGCAGACAATGATCCTAGCACTGGCCAATCTGAGTTGGAAATGGTAGAAAAACGAGATTTTGAAAATCTTGAGTCAGGGAATCTTGAAACTTCATTAGATAATAGTGTAGATTTGTTGAAGCACAAATCAATCAAGTTCTTCTGTTTTGTGGTTTTGGGATATTTTATAACTGTTCAAGTCGGCATTGCATATTGGACTGTCAAAATGGAAGAATATTTGTGCATACGAGTTTCCCTAGTTTCAACATACCTAGCCCTTGTTTTTTGTTCTTTTAATCACCAAAACCTTTCTATCAACCGCGCGGACTAAGCATCACTGCAACACTTGAGTGGTGACACTATCCTCCAATTTTTCACTTTTAGACTCAGTATTCTCACGCTCTCTTATAACTATCATCCCTGTTTTTAGACATTGCAAGACTATATGTTCACTCCTTAAATACCTAAAGCACTTAATATCATAATTATGATTATATGAGATCTTGAATTTACCTTATATTTTAGTGAACAAATCATTCCTCCAATCCTTAGATGATTCAAATCTGTTACCCATAATATTCAACTTTAATGTGATAGCCTTATCTCTCTTGTAATTTGACTTTCAAGCGGAAAAATAACTTGGATTACCTTCTTGACATGTATTGCCCTTTCTCTTCAATTCTCTTTCTATCTTGATAGCCATATGGATCATATTCTTAAGCTCAATATAGTGTCTTAACTCAACCATATTTACTATCTCTCTATTCAATTAATTCAAGAACCTTGTCATTGTAGCTTCTATATCCTTTATAATATTAGCTTTAATCATGATAATCTTTATTTTCTTGTCATAGTCCTCCACACTCCTAGAACCTTGAGAAAAACTCTTCAATCATTGATATAATTCTCTATAATAATGATTAATAACAAACATTTTTCTCATTATTGTTTTTATCGCATCACAAGTCTCTATGAGTCTCTTTCTATTTTTTCTCCAAGTTGATCCCACTAAATAATAGTATAATCAATAAACTCAATAACAATAAGATTTTTTTTACCTCAGAGTAATGGTAACAATAAAAATTAATTTGATCCTCTAGAGTCAACAACCCAAGGCTCTAAGTAATTTTGCTTACCTGTAGGAGTAGTGTTTTTCTTTACTGTGATGCCAGACCTAGAGACTGAAGTGTTGGTTAAGGAGGTTTGACTAAACAACTTCCGTAGGACCTCTAGTTGCTCTTTGATGAAAGGGGAATGTTGGGGTGTTGTTGGTTTTATGTCGGTTGTCATCTGTAATTGTAGTAGTATAGGCTCAATCTTTTTTTGTCATAGGATGGTCGTGATGGTTTCCAATCACTAGGTTTGCGATGGATTTTCCAGCAAGGTTCTTTAGTGTATCCTGGTTTGTGGCAGTGTTCACACCATGGTCTTCCCTTCTTCTGTCTATTGTCCCAACTGGAGGTTTGAGAGACCAATGCAGATCCTTCCATTGATGGTGATGAGTTATGAGATCCCATCATAACTTTCTTCACATCTTACTTCTGAGAATGCTTCTCTGAGATTTTGAAGAGGTTGGGTGCCCATTATTCTCCCTCTAACTTCACATAATGTTTTATTGAGTCCTAGAAGATATTTGAATGTCCTCTTTTGTTCTACAATTTTACTGAACAAGGATGTGTCTCTAGGGCAGTTTCATGTGTAGATTTTGAACATACCAAGGTGTTGCCAATGTTGACACAGTGTATTGAAATATTGAGTGACAATGATCTCTCCTTGGCGTAGATCATGTAGTGCTACTTCAATCTCAAATAATTCTGATGTGTTATCAGAACTTAAGTATGTTATCCTTGCTCCATCCCATATTTCCTTTACTGTTCCATAAAGGAGAAAATTTTCTCCTATTTCATTTGTCATTGAGTTGATTAACCATGACATTACAATGTGATTCTCTATTTACAATCTATGAGATACTCATCTCAGCCTTTTCCCACAGATGAACATCATGACTGATGAGAACCATTAAAGGTAATTGTACCCATTGAGTTTGTGACATGTGATGAGAAGAGATGAGTTTTTGGTTCCTCCAAGGCTGATTGTGTTTTTAGTGGTTTTCCAAAACATGAAGTGACCTCAGAGGTGGAGCTATGCCTTTCGGCAGCCATGTTGTTTGTTTAGGTTTAGGTTTCAGAACCTAGCTTTGATACCATATGAGATTTTGAGTGAGAGAGAATGAATTTTCTCTTCTTATTATTCTGCATGATACATCCCTAATAGGGGTGAGTATTTTCGGTTCGGTTCGTTTTTTATTAAAAAAAGTAACCAAACCGAAAATTATATTTTTTTTTATAAAAAAAACCGAAACCGAACCGAACCCATAAAAAACCGACCACTTTCGGTTCGGTTTGGTTCGGTTTTTAAGGTTAAAAAAATTGAAAAAACCAAAAATGGTCATTAGATCCTAACAAAAATTACTCAGAAACATTTGCTCATACTTCCCTTCATATAAAACAGACATGTTAAAAAATGTCCTTAAAACTTTGACAATCATGCCAAACAATCATCATTATGCAGGAACAAAGCAATTGAACTAGTATGAACTTCTTAAATGTATCGATCAAGTGAACGAAATCAAACAATTCATCATTGTATTCACAATCAACTCGCTAATTACAAGTAGACAAACAAACGCTGAGATCAGATTGCAGAGGGGTAATGGTTGGTTGGTTGGTTGCAGAGAAAGGGATAAGCCGCGAGAGGGAGGGAGATATAAGTTGCAGAGACAGAGGTAGGTAAGAGGCGAGAGGGACGAAGATTAAGATGCAAAGTGAAACCAAACTGCGAGGCTTTCTTAGAGGGACGAAACTTTCGTTGCAGAGGGACTGAGGTGAGGGAGGCGGGCGATAGGCGAATGGATGGGGACAAATGAATTAGGGTTTTGTAAGTTTCAATTTATATTAAAATGTTAAACTGAACCGGTTCGGTTCGGTTCGGGTCAATCGGTTCTGTCCGTTCAGAACCGATACCGAACCGAACCGAACATTTTTCAAAAATTTTTAATCGGTTTAATCGGTTTTTTTATCGATTCGGTTTTCTCGGTTAATTTTTTTCCGGTTTTCTCGGTTTAATCGCTTATTCGGTTTTTTACTCACCCCTAATCCCTATCTATATATATACATCTTCTCGAAATTAGAGTTTAACTAAATAACTACACTAGGAATTAGAGTTTAACTAGGAAATAAATAAACTATGAAAACATAACAATCATTCCTAAACTAGAAAAACCTGTCAGATTTTCTATATTGATATTTACTAAGAATATCTTAGTAAATTCCTTACTTTGAGTCAGATTTCAACACATATTTTCCTTTATTAATCTTGTACACAAGAGAACTTTATATAAATAGCCTTGTTTCATTATTGTTCTATACATAGAAATTGGATGTGAACAACAAGGACATGAGGGTTGCATATTATTTTGATTTCATTGCTGGGACAAGCACTGGAGGCCTAATGACATCCATGCTTGCTACTCCAAATGATGAAAACGACCTTTGTTTGCTTCAAAAGTGGGTTGAAAATTAGAAGCCAGCATATATGTCGCGATAAATTGTTTTTTGGAATCTCGAGATTGCTTTGATTCATTTGCTCAGGCGGATGTTCATCCATTTCAAGTGGGGAGTGTTGGCGAAAGAATGATGCGTTCACAGGATCTAATGCCATATGGGCAAGGGCCAACCCTCAAGGGAATCGTTTTCTGCAGTTGACATTACCTGGTGATATCAACCGGAAAAGTCAATCTAAGACAGCTCAATACTCTTAGTTACTGAAATTTTAGATCAAGCAAATCCTGCAAGTGCTCACAAGCTTATGTACAATCAGTCAAATATCTTTTTCACTGTCATGTTTTGATAGTCATAGAGTCATTACTCTGCCATCATGAAAGACACCTAGAAATTCATTTGTAGTTGAATTTTGTTGGTATAATTTGACACCCTCTTACTAATTAACATAGAAACTACTAGGGTGAGCAAAAACCTTGAAAAAACCGATTAAATCGAGAAAACCAAAATATATAAATTGAAAAAACCAAACCGAAAAAAACTAAATTAACCGATTTGAAAACCCAAAAAAATTTGGTTTGGTTTGGTTTGGTTTTGGTTCTAAGAGTCTGAAACTGATTGAATTAGACTGAACCGAAAATTTGTTTCAGTTCTCTCTGGTTTCGGTTGTTAAATAAAAGTGGCAATTATGTTGCTTTCAAGGTAATAATTAATTAATTTGAAAAGTAGTTAATATTTTGCCTTTTTTACAAATGGGATTGCTTCATAACTTTGATTTGCATGTTTTATTATTATAGGTTAAGACAACAAATCAAAAGAAGTATTTGTGTTTATTTATTGATGGGCTATTTGTTTATGTCAGTTTCAATAATCCAAGTACAAAAGGAGATGCCACCTGATATGCAATGCTAGGACATTTTTTACTTCAGAGTGTAATTAAAGTACAGAAGGAGATTCCACTTTATCTTCATCACTCATATCAGCCAGGTGCCATCTTTGTACTGGTGGAAGATAATTACAGCACATGAAGACAATCCATGATCGTTGCCCTGACTGTGAAAAATAATATTGGACTAATAGATGGTTGAATCAAAGAACCAGACGAAAGCAATCATGAAGAATGCCAACAATGAAATAGATGCAACAATCTGGTTAAAATCTGGCTGCTAGGATCCATGTGCAAAGAATTTGTAGCAGCCTCTTCAAATGCTAAAGTGCTAGACTAATGAGCCGTGAATTTGATGGAACAAAGATGCTCAAGTGAATCAGAAAAAACCACAACACCAAGAACTTCTAGGCACACCTTAGATACATATTTTGTTGCTTGAAGTGGTATATAAATGAACATTGTTGCAAAAGAAGAGCAACAACCGAAGCTGAAACCTCCAAGGGAAACCATGTTACATCACACGTGGATGAAAGGAAGGAAATAAATTTCCCTTTCATAGCCAAAGAATACAAACAAATACTAAACATGCTGGAAAACAAATCATCTTCTGCTAACCTTGTTAGTAACTGTTCACCGCACGAAGAACTATCAGGTAAAGCATTCTCACTTGTTTTCAATGGAAAGAGGAGTATATGGATTTTGGACAGTGGCTGCATAGATCATAAGATTTGGGATCAGAGATAATTTACATTCTTAAGGGATGTCAATAACTGTACAGTAGAGCTACCAAATGGATCATTGACACATGTAATTTCAGGCAACTTATCTTATTTCCAAGCTGACTGAGGTGGGAAATTCAGCAACTTCAGCGGGAACTGGTAAGGTGCTTAGTATGTGAATATATCATGTAAGCTTAATTGCTGAAATCTTTTAGGACATCCTTGCCTTTAGATCAGTTTTGACTTTGAGAAATATTAGGTATCAAGAAAAGAAAAGTACAAAGATAGTCTTATTGTTTGATGAATTCAGTAGAAAAAGATAAAGAGGAAGCTTCTGGTTAAACTTATTAGTTTCATTTTTTCTAAGTATTTGGTCTTCCTAATACAGACGTTGGAATATACATCTTGTTGTGGAAAATTGAAATTTGAAAATGGAATAGAATGGAAATTATGTTGTAACTTTTAATATCTATGAATAAACTTTCTGGACAAGACACCATGAAGTTCACATGGCCTTGTTATGTTATTAGGTGTTTTTTTTTTTTTATCTTTATTGTATCAAACGTTTGGCATATGTTATTGTATTCTGTGTGTTTACAAGTTAATTGGATTAATTCATTAGGTTTCTTGTATAAATTTATTTGTGCTTGATAAGTCATGGATTAATTCATTAGGTTTCTTGTATAAATTTATTTGTGCTTGATAAGTCATTGTATTCGTGATGTGATTGTGATTCTTAAGAAGTTGGAATTTGGTGTTTACAAGGATAGTTCATTTATAGGAGCTAATGAGAGATTTGTTGTAAATTGTCAAAGTTATTGTACATGCAGCGCATGAGTATGCTCTTAACAATGATATTTGTGTTGTGATTTTTTTTTTATAATTAAATTGAATGATGAAGCTAAATTTAACGATTATGTAACACGGAAGCTAAAAAGAACAACAAAACACAAATGAAAATTAATACAACATCGCTTGAGCGTGCTTTTAAACTAATTTAAATCTTGAAACTAAAATACAAAAATATGCACGAAGCCTTAGTACCATCAATAAAAAAGGCTATGAAAATACAAACTTGGATCTAATGGGAAGATTGTCCACTATAAAATAATAGCAACTGGTTATGCTAACTTCAATGAAGTGAAACCAAGCTCGTCGCCAATACGGATTTATGTACAGAACCGCCCCTATCACCAACAACACCATGACGTATGCAACCCCAAAGCTCACATAGAAAACCTCCATGTCCATGAAGCAACCATTATCATTGTTGTTCATGGAAGTTGGTGATGATGGCATATCCGCATCACAAGCTTTGGTTAGCGGTTGTCCACATAGAAAAGGGTTATCCTTATAAGAACTCTCTTCAAATGTAGCAAACTGTGCAGCTCTCGCAGGTGTCTTGCCAGATAAATTATTGTGTGCCACACTAAAAACAGCTATAAAATATAGTCCAGTAAGTTGAGGAGGGATTTCTCCTTCCAATTTGTTGTATGAAAGATCCAAGCTCTCTATTTCCTTTAACCTTGAAAATGTTGGTGGAATTGGCCCAATCAAATTGTTGTGTGAGAGGTTCAATACCTTGATCTTGCTCAGGTTTCCAATCTCAGGAGGAATCTCTCCTATGAAGTTGTTGCATGATAAATCAATTCCCGTAAAGTACCGGATAGTGCTGCCTCTATAAAGAAGGGTTACATTCTTCGTTGTAAACTCGAAGGATTGTCGTGATGAGGACAAAATATCATAATAAGTGTTTTGGTATGGGAAAGGATGAGTAGATATCATCCAAGAAAGGATATTACCAGAAAGATAATTGTGAGATAGATCAATGAGAGTTAATTGCTTCAACCTGTATAATTGAACTGGGATCTCACCTTGAAGATTGTTATGACTCAATAGTAGAAATCTCAAGTTAGATAGCCTGCCAATCCATTCTGGAATTCTACC
This sequence comes from Salix purpurea, assembly GCA_027405865.1. Classification (NCBI taxonomy): domain Eukaryota; kingdom Viridiplantae; phylum Streptophyta; class Magnoliopsida; order Malpighiales; family Salicaceae; genus Salix; species Salix purpurea. The sequence continues at coordinate 2,944,219 of JAOWLH010000019.1, forward strand.
AGTTAAATTATTATGGGAAAGATCTAATGCTAATATCCCAGAGGAATCGTAGAATTCTGTTACGATCGGTCCTTGCAACTTATTTCTAGACAAATATACATATCTTAATTTGGAAGAAGCACCGAATCTCGGTGGTAAAGGACCAGAGAGGTTGTTCCCTGATAGGTCCAAGAACTCAAGAGAAGACATATTCCCTATCCATCCAGGGATCTGCCCTTGCAAGTTGTTGTTTGAAAGTATTCTTCCCGTCAAAAAATTGTTGGATAGGTCTAACAGTTGCAGCGAGCTCATGCTACCCAACGAGGAAGGAATGTTTCCATCAAAGCCACTATGAGACATCAATAAAACTTGTAACCCTGGCAAATAAGCTCCGATTTCTGCAGGAATTTGGCCTTGGAAAGAATTCATGGATATGCTTAGGAATGACAGATTCACATGAGAACTCCTTGGCAGTAAGAATGGACCCGAAAGAGAACAATTTTCTAAATAAAGACTTTTTAGGTATGTGTTGTTCTCTACCAACCAATTTGGGAACTCTCCCTTTATTTGGATGTTTGTAAGATCCAAATATTGTAGGTTGAACTGATTGTAAAGGAATTTAGGAAATGCTCCTACAACTTGTCCATGACTGCTCAAATTGAGGAATTCTAACTGGAACTTTGGGCTCAGATTATGATCATCTTCTTCTACGTATATTTTGTTGTCAGAACCATAAAAAGACTTGAGTTTTGAAAGGTTGTATAATGGGCTCAACGACATAGGGATTTTCAATTGATTGGAAGAGAGATCTAAATGTCGAAGGGATGTCAGATTTGCCAGACACGGAGGCAAGAATCCACTGAGATCATTGGAACTGATATATAGCTCGCGGAGATGATTTAAGTCACATAGGCCTGATCACATTATAATTTAGGAAAACATAAACTCACATTGTCTATAGAGAGAAAGAGAAAGAGAGAGTAAGAGTCATCAACCTTAAATTACCTTGGGAGGTAGGTAATTGACCATTTAAACTGCAACCCTGCAAGCTTAAAGTTTTGAGAGAGATCATCGTTCTGATGGTTTGGAAGATGTTGATGCTATTAAGAGTGTTGTAACTCAAATCCAAGAGTTCCAAGTTCTTGAGGTTAAGAAAGCCTACCACAATCAATTATATTCACCAAGAAGCAACTTATTGAATAATAATAATGATTTCTAAATTTGAAATTTAATTCTATTTGATTGGTCAATTTAGTTGACTCATAATTAGTTTTTATTTATTTATTAGATTCATATTAAAAATAAAACATTCAAGTTTAAATATTATAATCTCATCAAGGATATTGTTTATTTTTTTTACAATATTGTTATTTTTTCATATTTTGTTTTGTTTAGAAAATGTCATATTCTGCTAAAATGTTATGAATTTAAATTCTAATGGATTTGAGAATGGTTCAAAACATAACAAAGGAATTCTATAAAGACACATCTAGTCGTAGCAATAAGTTGAGATTTGTTAATTTACCTTGGAAAGGTACAATGCCACCCAGTGTTTGCAAAGATAGATTTTTTAGAGAAGACAGTGCTCCGAGGCTTTGAATGGAGTTTTCATCTAGAGAACAACCGTCCAAATTCAACCCTTCTAGTGAGCGCAAATTTCGCAACTCTATTTACAAGAAAAAAAGATGTTTTTTTTTCAAATTGAGTTTTTTCATTTAAACAAACAATATCACTCAAAGCTAGTAAATTACCATCACCTGATATTCTTCCTCTTAAATCGTTGTTGCCCAGATCAAGTTTTGTGAGGTTTGGGAATGCTCCTAATGATTGTAGTAACGTCTGAAAGCTACTTCCATAGGTTGTGATATTATTTAGGTAGAGAGCACTCACATTGGTCGAGCCTGCAAGTTACAGAAGAAACGTACACAAAGGTTTTCCAAAAGAAAAATAATTATTATTAATGGGCATATGAATCATCATTATCACTTACCTCTTGAGGCTACCACTTTGGTAATATTGTTGCCGCTCAAATACAAGGTCTCCAAGTTGCTCGAACATTCTTGATATACATAAAAATAATAATAATTGTTAATTCATTCACTACAAAACATATTTGAATTTAATAAAGAAAATGATAAGTATATATATATATATATATATATATATATATATATATATATATATATATATATATATAAATTAACCTTTCAAATCTATTAACCCCTCTAGTTTATTGTAATCTATATATAATAATTTAAGAGATGAAACCCCATCCATATATGATAGAATACTGTTATCGAGCCGATTATATCCCAAGTCAAGGTACTCCAGCGTGCTCATTTTAAATGGTTGATAAACACCTGTAAAAATAAATATATAAATTAATTAAGACCTGGAATGGTATTATTGGAGTAATTTAATTATGGTAATGAAATGGTAGCATCACGGCATCAACATCATAATAATAATTGATTAGAGAGGAGGAGCTCTTTGAGGTGCTGAAAAAGTTTAAATAAAAACAATAATTATATTAAAAATGCAAGTATTTAAAACAAAAAAACAAATCATCTTTAATTTAATTTGTTGTTTAAAGAATCTGTTTTATTTCTTCAGATTAAATATCCACTAAAAATATAGCAAACACAGTTAATATTCAATCGAAAAGCAAACCTTTGTTCTCAACCCAGCCAGCTAGCTGATTATCCATCAAGACGAGAGTGATGAGTTCTTGAAAAGGAAGAAACAAGGAGGCATTCAAGTACCAATCTCCCAGTTCCCCATTCCTGACTCCATAAAGATCGAGTCCGGTGACTCGACCTGTGCTGCTGCTGCACTCAACATGTTCCCAATCACAGCAGCGGGTATCTACTTTTCTCCAGGAGGGCAGGGATGTGCCATTGGGATAGTTGAGAGAATCTTTCAGCTGCAAGAGAGCGGTTCTCTCCTCCTCCACGCAGCCAAGAGGAAGCCATACTTGCAGGGAAACAACCATCATGATTACTGGAACAATGGGCATGTGAAGAGAAAGGCCCATCCTAATCAATATAGAAGCTGACGAATGATTTCAATATTAACTATCTCTTGCAGGTTGAGGCTTTTTATAGAGGGGGACTTGCCAAGCTATCGGACCCCATCCCTGTAGAAAAAACTGCAAGATTGTTAGGAAAATTATCATCAGAAAATTCATTCTCTCAACAAATTATTGTGGAAAGAACGCGTGATAACAATGGTACTCTCACGGACCATTCTACAATCCCATATTGTGGAAAAAAGCAGATGAAAATGGACTCACAGACCCATATCAATCTCTTATTGGTATTTGAAGACTTATTAGTATCATTATTCGGTGGTTTATTTTCCACACGTTATTTCCATAAAGAAAGTCTATATCCATCATTGTCATAAAAGACTTTGACTTGGGGTCAACTTTTCCATTAATTACTTTTATGCATTTTTTTTTATATGTACTATGTGGTTTCAATTTGAGTACTTGTATTTTAAAAATTCAATGTATAGAATATTTTTGTTATAAAATGATGATGTCATAGTTAGCTTATTTTAGACGAGTCTGAATTGATTATAAATTTTTTTAATTTATTTTTTCGAAAATCCGAAATCTAAGTTAATTTTCAACCACATTATAACTAGTTTCCAGAGGATATTCTAGAATTGTTGCAGAGACAATTCTTACTAGTAAGTGGATATTCTTTTATTTAGGTAAGAAATGCAAGGCTCATCATTTTGTTCTGTTTCTTATCATTTTGTCGATAGCCAATTTTACAAGGCATAACTCTTTTGTATCTCTCTCTCCCACTCTGATCACCGATTGCAGGTCTCAGATTCAATTATCTTCATCACTTCTTTCTTTTTGTATCTTAACAATGATCCGACATTGTGTACTGCTAGAATCCTGGCTGTTCAGCCAGACTTGAAGAACCACTTTCTCGGCCAATCCAGACTCATCTCGGTCCATCCAATACAGCCTCTATGTATTTTTAGGAGTACCCAAGAGTCACGCATACAAATTCTGAATGTAGACACAAGGGCACATTATCACAATTAACAAGGGTTTTGGAGGGAGATTGAGTTGGGATAGATTGATCCACAAGCATGAGAAAATATTTAGGTTTCAGAAAAACAAATAATTTGATTAAAAATCACAGGATTAGCATAATTCATTTCTGGATTATTCCCTTAAAACTAAAAAAAGATAAAAAAAAATAAGGGCTCACGTTGTGGAAAAATCAAGTTAGAAGTTTTGGAGGGATTCGAGAGCCCAATTGTACCTCTATTGTGCTAAAAAATAAAGGAAAATACATATTCAAGGATAAAATAAATGATTTTTAGATAAATCTGCATAAAAATTAAGTTGAAAGACATAATTATATTTTTAATAAGCCAATTTGATTCAATCATGGGACAAATTAAAGTTTAATTATATTTATGAATTAATTTAGACTCCAATTGAAGGATTTAATTAAGTGCAAGGACTTAATTATACTTTAGATTGGTCAAATTAATTTCATTAAGGGCTTATTGTTGAAAAAAATAAGTTTAGGAACCTAATTCGAGATTAATTGAGAATATTGAATTTTTTAGAGACTAAATTTAATTCTTACAAAGCCAATGGGATGAAATTAGAGGTGAAATTGAAGAAAATTGAAAGTTTAATGGTCAATTGATGATCAAATTGCATAAATCCAAGACCAAGGACCTAATTAGGCTATGGAGATATTCCTATATATGTTTAATTACATTTTTTCGTTGAGCTTTAGAGACCCTAAAGAGTTTGGAATAGAATGAAGAGAATGGTAAATTTGTGCACATGTTTCACAGCAACACAGATGACCTCTTAAAGGATTCAATCAATGCCCAAAAGAAAAATTCTCATAAATTTATTCTGTTCAAGCTCCACAAAGTGGTAAGATTATTTACATGTACTAAGAGTAGCCTGTGATAGTGGCATTTTTGTCGTGTATATATTTGTCACGACGGTATTTTCCGCGCGCCTATCACTGAAAACGGGGAAGGCGTGGAAATTTTTTTTTTCTCTCTCATAAATTTATGATTATAATTTTCTATCGGGACCCATCCCTGTAGAAAAAAACTGCAAGATTGTTAGGAAAATTATTATCAGAAAATTAATTCTTTCAACTAATTAAGGATAAATATTGATTAAATTAAAGCACTTGAACCCTTCTGCAAATATATTCTTGTGGAAAAAATGCTTGATAGCAATGGTGCTGATCTCACGGACCATTCCACAATCCCATATCGTGGAAAAAAAACAGATGAGAATGGACTCACAGACCATTAGAATTAAGGTTCCACACGTTATTTCCATAAAGAAAGTCTATTGCCATCATTATCATTAAAGACTTTGACTTGGGGTCAACTTTTCCGTTAATTACTTTTCTGCAATTCATTTTCTTATATATTTATTTACCATGTGTTTTCAATATATTTTAAAAAGAATCAATTTATGAAATATATTTTTGTTATTTACCATGTGTTTTTCATCATATTTATTTTTGTTATATTTACCCATATCATAGAAAAAACGCTTGATAGCAATGGCCTCACACTGCAAAACCCCATCCATCCTCCTTGTTGATGGTGTGAGAAAAAATATACTTTTTAGAAATATTACCAACTTTACCTTTTTTATTTTTATTTTGCCAACACCATTAAAATTAAGGCATGATTTTCCACGCCACTTTGAATATTATTCTTTACTTTCTTCACCTTGCACGACTTGGTGATATAAAAGTTACCCATTTAAATTTTAGTAAGTTATATAATGATGTTATTTACACGATATATATTATATATTCAATTTGTTAATAGTTAGAAATACGAAGGAGATAATGACAATACAGAGTATATTTATTTTTTTTATTTAAAAAATTGTATTGATTTTTTCCCCTAATTTGAATACTTACATTCACAAAATTCAATTATTAAAATATCTTCTGTTATAAAACGATTGATGTCACAGTTAACTCTTTCTAGATAAGTCTAGATTAATTTTTTTTTGTCATTATTGATATTCTTCATATTATATTATGATTTATTGTTATTATTATCATCAAATCATAATTATTAACACCATAACCCTTATAACCATTACAATAAATTACTATTGTTATTATCATTATGATTAATAATATCAATATTATTACCACGATTATAACTCCTAAAATGATTATTACTATTACAGCTAAAACAATAAAGATTATTAACACAGATTTGCATATCAATGTGTCTATATAGCTCAAAAGACAACTTTTGATTCAAATGAAATTCAGCAACTTGGCATGAGGTGTCAATAATTAATTAATTCTAAAAATAATAATATAAAACTCATTTATATTATATAATCTCAAATGCCAAGTGTCATTATAAATAAATTTTAACTTTTGTTTGTAAGAAAATTTCTAACATTCAAATTTATTGATTTAGTGTCTCACACATTATGAGATACAATAAAAATTCTTACCTTCCTAATGTTAAATAAAATATCTAATACACAAATCATATTTTAACAACCATAAATATTTATGAAAAATTAAATATGACGAGAAATAAAAAATATATATATGATAGTATAGCTTTTAGATTTCCATTGAAAGAATTAAGCGTCATGTATTAATCTAAGGTTCATTGTTTATTAATTAATTGGTGGTTGCATTCGAACACACTAAATTGAGATTTAATTTTTATATACAAAAGTTCGCAGAGACCCATCTCCCACTACAAATTTTTATTCATCTTACTTGTTGTTTGTGTCAGAAGAAATAAAGACTTTAGTGTTGATTTTGCCAACACACCATTAAAATCAAGGCATGATTTTCCACAAATGATTTCCATAAGAAAGTAGCGAGTCTTCTATATCTATAATTGTCAACGAAAGTGAGCTGCCTACCAGAACCTTTTTTCATGTTTTTCCATAAAAAGACTTTGACATTGGGTCAACCTTTTAGTCCTTGGATGATTTTTATCCACTTAAAAGGTGCTCAGAGGGAAAGATTTAAAATATATTTGTACCCATGAGTCTAATTGACTGTACAAGAGTTTAGGAGGGGTGGTTTTTAAAAGTGTTTTTTGTTTAGAAATATATCAAAATAATTATTTAAAAAAAATCATTTTTGATATTAACACATGAAAATGATCTAAAAACACTAAAATTTGTAATTTAAAGTAAAAAAATAAAATAAAATTCAGTTTTTTTCGAAAACATTTTTGAAACGCAGTGTTAAACACCCCCTAAATCCTTACTTTAGTTGAGCTCAAGAGAGGCAATTTTTAGAGGGTTTTTTTTGTGATCCGTTAAATTTTTGTTTATCACTTTTATTTCAAAAAATCATTTAAAGGCATACCTCTCACTTTATTACATTTAGAAAAAATCAAATAAATTTATTTTAACTAGTTCACAGATTTGAAAAAGAAGATAAAAAGAGGATGATGAAGAAGAAAAGAATACAATGCTTTAATTAACAAACCAACCCCTTAGGTTTAGGTGCATTGAAATATTGTACACCTCTGATAGGAAAATCTTTCATCTATGATAAGCAAGCACAACATTTTAATATTTAGATTTGATAATTATGGCCAAGAATTTAAGACCAATTTTTATAGCTGCTAATTAAATATGAGCCACAATCTTAATCATCTTCACTCTTCGGGACCTAATGATATTCTAGACCATTTTGTGGGTGTTTGACTCTGCGATGGCTTCTGCGGTTAAAGCTCACCGCAGAGCCAAACTATATGGTAAAAGTAGGAACCACAGTTTTGCAACTGTGGATCCCACCTAAAACTGTAGTTGAACCACAATTTACGAAAAACATCGTTTATATGCTTTTCGCCTCAACTACACCACGAAAACCACAGGCACACCACTATTAGCCGGTTCAACCACAATTATAGTCATTGCTTGGTTCAACCACAACACTAGTGGTCCCTCCCTCTCTCTCCACAGTAAGCCGAAAGTCTCTCTCTCTCCATAGTCAGATAGCGGTCTCTCTCTCTCCACAGTCAGCGGTAGCTCCCTGAGAACACCACCATCATCCCTCTCAGCACCAACAACTTCTTCTCCACGCCAGAAGCTCCATCGTGACCTCGGGCAGAAGCAGCAAGCCCCGATGTGGAAGCAACGGTGGCAGCACAACCCAACAACAAGGTTCTGACGCTCCTCCAGCCATCATAGACCACCATTTCCAATGCAACCATCACAATAAGAACCACCTCGATCTCCTATACTCGACAGTAGTGGAAGGCAAGCCTCTCATCACCATCGGTCGACCACCAACCCGATTGTAATTTATTTATTTTTAACTCTTAGGCTAGACCTGCTCTCGGCCCAGCCCAGGTCCAGTAGAGTTGGGCCGACCCATTTAGTCGGGTTAGGCCCAATCCAATTTTTTTTAAAAATAAAAAATTATATTTAAAAAAAAATAAAAATATATGTAGATAGAGATCAACCCTGATGAAAGGGCAAGGCGTGTGAATTCATTTCACTCCACAACCCAATTGCTTTTCAATTGATTATGGGTCAGAAAGTTGAGAAGATCAGCGGAGCCCTGGATGTAATTTAGAAAGTTACAACTGGATTTGGGTTTGAAATTATATATCTACAACATGTATATAAAGATCCTGAAACTCAGTATGTATCGCAGATGTTGTTCATGATGATATTTTACTAGATATTGTTCCTCGATCAAATAGCAAGGGATCACGTAGGCCTTCACTTATGGATTTAGTTCGTGATGGAATTGCAAATAGTTTGATGGGAGAATAAAAACAAGTGTCTAATTTACTTGAATTATTAATTACATTTTATTATTATGATTATTAAATCTACAGTATTTAAAAAAATATATATTTATATTATATTATATAATATATACATGTGTCTTTTAAAGTAATTTCACTAGTTGACAGCAATATGAAAAACATGGTAACCAAACACACGAGACTATTTTTCATTAAATCTCAAACTCAACCACAATTTTAACCAAACACTTCAATTTTAGTTATGAACCATAGCTAAAAATGCTTTTTATGAAATTGTTTTTTAACCTTTACCATAATAGCAACCACATAACCAAACAGGCCTAAAACATGTAGTAAATGATTTCAATATGTATGGAAAAGTGTTTTTTCATCAAGTGATGAGGAAGCACTAATCCCGAAGCTGGAAATTGTCGAGGGAGAAGTGACATCCCAACTTGCTCCCATCACTTCTTTTATGTCATATTCAATCTCTCATTGAACGATCAAGTTCTTGGATTTTTGAATCCTCTCCAACACCATTGTGACTTCTTTCATCGTAGCCCTTTCTTTCCCATTCAACCTCAAGCAGCTCCTAGCCAAGCTAGCAATCATCAGCACATCCTCTTCTTTCCCTTGCTTCACAACCTGAGGATTAAGAATATCAAACAGGCAGTTGATCTCCATGGCCATTAGGAAATACGTGGCTAAACTTCTGCCTTGTTCTTCTGATCTTGTGAACGAGATTGGCTTCTGCCCAGTAAGTAGCTCAACGTGAACTACACCAAAGCTATAGACATCACTCTTGTCTGTGAACTGGCTTGATTGGAAGTACTACGGATCCAAGTACCCAAAGGTGCCCTGTACTAGAGTTGTGACATGAGTCTGGTCGACGCTTACTGACCTTGAAGTCCCAAAAACTGCAACTTTGTCTCTATACTTCTCATCAAGCAATATGTTTGTGGACTTAATGTCTCTATGAAAAATGGCAATGGAGGCCGCTGAATGTAGATAAAAAAGTGCCCCTGCTACCTCTGCTGCAATCCTTAAGCGCATCTCCCAGGTTAAAGGGAATTCCTCGTTAGGGTCATAGAGAAACTGGAAAACGGTCCCATTAGGAATGAATTCATAGACCAACAATGGAAGTTCAGTCTCTAAACAACAACCCAAAAGCTTAACAACATTTCTATGGTTAATCTGGGATAGAAGGACGACCTCGTTGATAAATTGTTTGAGATTCCCTTCATCAATTACTGTTGGAAAAAATTTTGATGAACAAACAACTACTGTTCAAATCACTATCAGGAATTGTGTTCCTGCCCAGAAAAACAGTCACTGCTCAAATCAGTGACTCAAATTCTGATGAATTTCCAGAATTTCAAAGAACTAGAGAACAAGTAAATTTGGCAATGATTTTCAGAATAAAGGGCAGAATTGTGCTGCGGTTACTGCCATCCCTTTGCTTTTATTTATAGAAAAACAAAAATGAAAGTTTTACAAGAGTATGAATTCTAATTAAATACAAACTCTTGTTCTATACTAACACTAAGTGGACTTAAACTGAAACTTAGTAAAAACTAGACTTCTAGATCAAACAATTGATCTTTATTGACTTAAACACGAATACTAATCAAAACTAAAGAAAACATCAAAAATTATGTTGCAGCTCTGCCTTCACAGCTCTGCCTTCACTCCTTCAGCTTGCAATCTTGGAATCAGCTGCATTTCATGCCTTCATTCTTCAACAATTACTTTGGATTTCTTGACTGCAATGATTTTTCCATCTGCCAACATCCCTTTGTAAACTGTTCCTTGGCCTACCTAGCCCAGCGTTCCATTCGCATTGTAATGATCAATGGCCTTGTCTAATTCTTTCAAAGGAAACATTTTGATTTTCTCAACATTGACTTCACCTGAGGATAGTTGTTCTTGCATTAATAGATTACCATTCCTTTTAAAGTACTTTTTCTTTAGTTTTTCACACCTCTTTCTCTTGAATACTTTGTACAACCACCACAAACCGATGAATAAAAACAGTGCTCCCAATCCCACTCCAACACCTGCATAAATCAACCAAATTCAGAAAAAACAAATTCTCTCTATTTGCTTTAGTAATGGGGCAGCATCTGCAATTATTTGATGCTGCTGGGATAGGATTGGTGATTTTGGGGTTGAACAGCTGCAGCAAGGGTCAAGATTTTATCTCTAACTTCTATTTTGCAGATTGTCTTTATTGCTTTTCCAGGCAACAAAGACTGTATCCTAAAACATCAGTTGAATTTCCTTCATGATCCCTGTAGCTCATTGTTTTTTTCCTAACACATCAGCTCCGCTTTGATCAGTGGAGGATCTTGCATAAAACTTCCATCAATTCAACATAGTTAAGTACAATGTTGTAGTTTCTCTCAATATTCTACTTTATTCATGTCAGTTTTGAAAAGAGAATTTGGTAGATAATCAGTGCGGCTTTTGTCTTCTCCGGTCTCTCTTAGAGGATCAGACATAGAATCTGATTTTTCTTCGAGCACTATCATGAGCCAAGTCAACAACACGGTTTTCCTCTAATCAAACAATACAATGCCTGTCAATTGTTTTCTTGACCCCTTTAAAGCTGTGGCATAATCTCTAGTCTTTTCTAAGATGATATAGAGTGAAAATGCTGTTAAACATACCTAGGCCTGCCATTTTAGCATTGATTTTCCGCCGGTAAGAGACATATGTTGTATCCTCTGCAACACATTGGAAAAACCACCGAGTTGATGCATCAGTAAGCAATACAATGATAAACAGTGCCAGAAGAATCTATAGAGTAGGAATTGTAACCCGGAGTTTACCCTGACAAATACCAGAAAGATAAGGATTTCCTTCGAAGTCTGGATTGCAAGAACATTGAACGATGGGGCTCTAGATGGTTGAATTAATTGAAGTATTCATATTCTTACACGTAGAAGTGTAAGTTAAAGTATTGTATGATCCATTCCTGACAAGTGATTCAAATACCCTTCTGTCTATCCCCCAATCCAGCACAACAACAAGAGCAGAATCCCCATCTATCATGTCAGAAGGGTCTCTGGTCTAGCAACTGTTGATCCCACTGCAGTTAGCAATCAAGCGATCACGGTTTTCGTAACAAATTGACACACACACACCAACAGTAGAATGTTTTTGGTGCATCAAGGTAAGGTTGCTGCAACCCCTCGCAACGAATTCATCCTCGGAGGAGAAAAGAAACGGGCTTCCTTCCAAGTCAACAACTGTGCTTCTATCTTTGACTCCACAATTTGCAAAAGCAATTGGAAACTTGACATAAATCGTACTGTAAGAAACTGATATGTAAATCACAGGTAGATCAGTGCCGTTGAGTGTAAGTTTAGGAACTCCACTGCTAGAGTTGCAGTGTATTTTGAACCTTTCGTCTAGGAAACATCCTTTTGTGATTCCAAAGGGATATGGAATTTCAATGCCTCCACAGTAAGATTCACATCCAGTCAATGCCATAACCTGTGATTCCGCGGTACGCAATGACCAGAACAGCAGGATGACATGAAATACCGTTAACTCAACAGCTGCCATTTTCTTTTTCTTCTTCTTTCAGATAGTAGCTTTTTAGAAGAGAGAAGGTATAAAACGGGCTCTTACTTGGCAAGTTGATAGGCCACGACGCTCATCCAGAATGACCAAGCCAAATCCCAAATATTGGGGATGAGATAACAAACGTGGGAAAAAGGCAGAGTGGAGCATGATGTGGCAGAAGTGGGGAGAAGTTGAAGATGCGCCAGATTTCCAGCAGAACGTGGGAGGATTGTGGCAGTTTAATTGTTATTTTAATTATATTTGTTAATTTCATTATTGCTATTTTAATATGCAGTTATTTTCAATTCAGCAGTTACGTTGTATCTTTGGCTTATATAAGAAGCCTGGAACCTTATTTGAATTTAAGAAATGATTTGTTAAGAAATTGGTATATTCTCACCAGAAGAGAATATCTCTAGTTTTATTGCTTTTTCACCACAAATTATCAGGGACCTATAATTGGTATCAGAGCATCTTATGGGAACTAATAAGGAACGCATTGAACAATTGGAAGCTGGGCTTGGTGGAGTGCAGGACAGACTCGACAGCTTGGAACAAGGCATGAGCGACAAACTTCAGCACTTGGAAGAGATCATTACCCGTCTGGTAGATGTCATGCTGGTCAACCAGGACCAACCCAACCATCACAATCTGCAACGTGATGGCCAGGAAGGAGGGAGAATGGTGGTTTCATCCAAGACAGCAAGGCTGGAATTTCCACGGTTTTCAGGCGATGATCCAACAGAATGGTTCAATCGTGTGAACTAATTTTTTGAATTTCAAAACACTCCTGAAATTCAGAAAGTTTCGTTGGCTTCGTATCACTTGGAAGGGGAGGCAAATCAGTGGTGGCAGTGGCTTCACATAACATTCCAAGGGGAAGGACGGCCAGTAACGTGGGCTGATTTTGAAGATGAATTATGGGCTCGTTTCGGTCCTTCTGAATGTGAGGATTGTGATGAAGAGTTATCACGTATAAGATAACAAGGGTCTCTACGAGAATACCAGAAGGAATTCGAACGACTAGGCAATCGTGTGAGAGCGTGGACACAGAAGGCACTAGTGGGGACATTCATGGGTGGATTAAAGATGGACATTTCAGATGGTATAAGGATGTTCAAGCCGAAGACTATGAAAGACATCATCAGCTTGGCTCGCATGACAGATGACCAACTGACGAGACAAAGAAGAGGCACAAGACCTGCTAATTTTATGAGGGGTCCCTTTATGCCTAACCCTACCAATAAAATTGCAGCAGCCCCAACGGCTCCACCAGTACGTCGATTGACATGGGAAGAAATGCAACGAAGGAGAGCCCAGAATTTATGTTTTAATTGCAACGATCGATTCACGGCTGGGCACAAATGTCAGGGGGCTCGGGTCCTAATGCTGGAGGGGTATGGTTATGATGATCATTTGTTGGTTGACAACGGGAATACAGAGGAATCAGTGGAGGAGAACATTACACCAGAGATTACATTGCACGCGCTAACAGGATGTGTAGCACCCAAAACTATGAGGATTTCTGCAACAATTGGCTCTCACCATGTTATTGTCTTAATAGATAGTGGTTCAACTCACAATTTCATTAGTGAGAGGTTGGCTAATCTGTTGAAGCTACCAGTCATTCCAACCAATGTCTTCTCGGTTCGAGTGGCTAATGGGGAGAGTCTCAGGTGTCAAGGAAGATTTGAGGAAGTAAAAATAGACTTGCAGGGAACTATTTTCTCCTTAACTCTCTATTTGTTGCCTCTCTCAGGATTGGATGTAGTTGTGGGAATTCAATGGATGGAATTACTTGGGTCTGTGGTTTGTGATTGGAAGAGGCTAACCATGGAATTCGTATAGGAGGGTCAAAACAAGAAATTGATAGGTGTGGATGGACAAGGAATTCAGGCAACTTCATTCAAGGAAGTATCTAAGGAGATTCGGCCAAGTAATATGATGTTTGCATTATACCACCAAATCGCCAAGTCAGAATCATCACTGGTGGTTCATCCGGACATACAGGCCATTTTGCAAAACTTCTCTGATGTATTTGTAGAACCTTCCAGCTTACCACCCATGAGGGAGATTGATCATAATATCATTCTTACAGAGGGCACAGAACCAGTCAATGTCAGACCCTACAGGTATGCACACTTCCAGAAGAATGAGATTGAGAAGCAAGTCTAGGAGATGCTAAATGTGGGTTTTGTACGCCACAGCACCAGCCCTTTCTCTTCACCTGTACTGCTAGTGAAGAAGAAAGATGGGAATTGGTGTTTTTGTACAGATTATCCCGCACTTAATGCGGTAACTGTTAAAGATCGCTTTCCAATTCCCACCGTTGATGATATGTTGGATGAGCTTAATGGTGCAGCCTATTTTACAAAGTTAGATTTGCGAGCAGGTTACCATCAAGTGTAGGTGAACCCACGGGATGTCCACAAGACTGCCTTCCGAACACATCATGGCCATTTTGAATACTTGGTAATGCCATTTGGATTATGCAATGCTCCATCTACCTTTCAGGCGATTATGAACTCTATTTTCAGTAATCATCTACGAAAATTTATACTAGTTTTCTTCGATGATATATTGATTTATAGTCCAGATTGGGACACACATCTGTTACATGTTAAGCTGACTTTTGAGATTTTGAAAGAGCATCAGTTTTATGTCAAAGACAGCAAGTGTTCATTCGGCAAGCAGGAATTAGAGTATTTGGGGCACATCATAACTCATCAAGGTGTGAAGGTAGATAGCATCAAGATCGCAGCAATGGTTGCTTGGCCATCACCATCTAATGTGTCAGAATTGCGTGGATTCTTGGGTTTGACGGGTTACTACCGTAAGTTTGTCCAAGGACATGGCCTCATCGCCCGACCACTCACGGCACTACTCAAAAAAGGGAAATTTGTATGGCATGAAGAGGCTGAATCTGCCTTCCAGTCCCTTAATACAGCCATGTCAACCACTCCTACGTTGGCAATGCCAAATTTCGACCAACCCTTCACTATCAAAACCGATGCGTCTGGCGAAGGGATTGGCGCAATGCTCACTCAGCAAGGTAAACCAATTGCGTACATGAGCCGTGCACTTGGAGTAGCCAAGAAATCATGGTCCACATACGCTCGGGAGATGTTGGCAATTGTGGAAGCCATACGCATGTGGAGACCATATCTACTTGGTCACAAATTTTACATTCAAACGGATCAGCGCAGCCTCAAATTTTTCTTGGATCAAAGGGTGGTCACTCCAGAGCTGCAATGATGGGTCACTAAGCTTATGGGGTATGACTATGAGATATTGTATAAACCAGGAAGGGAAAATTCCGCAGCAGATGCTCTCTCTCGTAAGCAAGGCAGTCCCGTGCTTCAAGCAATTTTCACTCCACAGGTGACATTTTGGGATGAAATTAAGATAGCTGCTACAACCGACACTTACATTTAGCAGATGGGACGATTGGCTTTGGAAAATCCAGCTGGCTCTTACACATGGCGCAATGGTATGCTGTTATACAAGGGCCGAGTCATTGTTCCAGACCAAGCTAATTTGAGAAATCAATTGCTACATGAAGTCCACGACACCAAGGTGGGGGGGCATTCATGTATACTTCGTACACTTAAGAAATTACGCTCCAATTTCTACTGGCCTGGAATGCATCAATCAGTGCAGGATTATATACATGGTTGTGAAATTTGCTAAAAGGTGAAGGTGGAAACATTGTCTCCAGCTGGGCTACTTCAACCACTGCCGATTCCAAGTCAAGTGTGGGACGACATCACCCTTGATTTTATTGAGCGCTTACCTCTATCTCAAGGCCAAGATACAATTTTAGTAGTGGTGGATCACTTAAGTAAGTCTGCCCATTTTCTTACTTTAAGTCATCCATTTACTGCCAAGACTGTTGCTGCCAAATTTGTAGAAGGTGTCATCAAGCTTCACGGCATGCCGAAGTCAATTAAAAGTGATAGAGACCCGATCTTCATCAGTAATTTTTGGCAAGAATTCTTCAAAATGTCAGGAACCAAACTCAAACTCAGCTCGGCGTATCACCCTCAAACGGATGGACAAACCGAAGTTGTCAACCGCTGTGTAGAACAATATCTTCGGTGTTTTGTACACCAATGGCCACGGAAGTGGTGTTCTTATTTACCATGGGCTGAATATTGGTACAACACCACTTATCACATCTCCACGGGAATGACTCCTTTCCAAGCACTATATGGTCGTCCTCCACCATCTATTCCAACTTATTTTGCATGGATTTCACCAGTCCATGAATTGGATCAGCAACTCCAATCCCGCGATGAATTGCTACAACAATTGAAATCCAACCTTGCTAGTTCGGTGAATAAAATGAAACAGTTGGCTGACAAGAAACGGAGGGATATCTCTTTTGATATTGGTGAATGGGTCTTGTTGAAGCTGCATCCATATCGTCAACAAATTGTTTTTAAGCGTGTCTCACAGAAATTGGCTAGCAGGTTTTATGGTCCTTACAAAATTCTGGAGAAGATTGGGTCCGTAGCATACAAATTGGAATTACCAGAAGGTGCGCGAATTCATCCAGTGTTCCACGTTTCCTTACTTAAAAAATTTGTTGACAATGGGACGACAACCAAACGACCTACTTTGGCATTGCCACCATTCACTGATGATGGCGTCTTATTACTGGAACCACAAACCATCTTGGATTTTCGTTGGATCAAGCAGGGGACTCAACTGATTGAAGAATGTCTCGTGCACTGGAAAAACCTTCCTATGGACGAAGCTACATGGGAACCCAAACAACAGCTACAGACATTATTTCCACACTTGAACCTTGTGGACAAGGTTCCACTTGTTGGGGGAGGTATTGATAGGCCACGACGCTCATCCAGAATGACCAAGCCAAATCCCAAATATTGGGGATGAGATAACAAACATGGGAAAAAGGCATAGTGGAGCATGATGTGGCAGAAGTGGGGAGAAGTTGAAGATGCGCCAGATTTCCAGCAGAACATGGGAGGATTGTGGCAGTTTAATTGTTATTTTAATTGTATTTGTTAATTTCATTATTGCTATTTTAATATGCAGTTATTTTCAATTCAGCAATTAAGTTGTATCTTTGGCTTATATAAGAAGCCTGGAACCTTATTTGAATTTAAGAAATGATTTGTTAAGAAATTGGTACATTCTCACTAGAAGAGAATATCTCTATTTTTATTGCTTTTTCACCACAAATTATCAGGGACCTATCACAAGTTATCCAAAATCTCCTCCTTTCTACTCTACTATTTTCTTTCTCTGTTTTTTTTCCTTTCGCCTTCCATGAGTACAAAGTTCAAAACCCAAAGTCTTCAGAATTAAGCAGCCAAACTTGACCGAGTCAATCAATTACAATGCCACTCAACAGACCAAAGAACAGAGGTAGCAGGGGCACTCTCCTACGGTCTTACCTGCATTCAGCAGCTTCCATCCCCATTTATCACAGAGACATCACCTCAACAAACATAACTGCTTGATGAGGCAAAAGTAGTAGATTTTATGAAAAAAAATTGTATTAGACAGTGGTATACAAAATACTATGAAAAAATATTGTTAATAATATTATTTTCATATTAGTAACATAATAATTAAAAAAAATTATTAAAATTAAACCAAAAATTTATAATAGTATTCAAGATTGGTCAGAGTTTTTTTAGTGACAAAAAAACCATAAAAGGCTGGTCCTAGCACTTAACCAAAAAAAAACACGACTATAAACACAACATAGTTCATTAACCTAAAGTTAAATCATGTGGGGAAAACCCTGTAGCTATTCTCACTGTGAATTGCTTCAGTGTTTCCCCACAATTAATTATGCTGGTAAAAATTAATTGAAAAGCCATGTATGCTGCTGCCAACCGCTGGGCTGACATGGCTTTAACCCTCTTTCTTTGTAAAGAATAGAGATTTTTGTTATTTCAGTTAAAAAATATATAAAAGAGGGCCTCTCCCTCTTTCTTTGTAAATTGAAATTTTCAATTTTATGAGTAATTGGCCAGATAACTTGATTTTAATTAATTAATTAGAAAAAAAGAAGAAAAGAAAGTTAGATTTAATATTGGTTGAAAACAACGCCATGAATTAAAGAAGTTTCGTGTTTGATATTATGGTATAAATTAGTTTTAATTTTTTTATAAAAAATATATTGAAATATTTTTTTATATGCAATATCAATGTGTTAAAATTATTATAAAATATTAAAAAAATTTGTTATATACCGTATAGGGAAAACATTGTAGCGGTAGACACAGATTATTGTAGATTTTAATAGTGTAATTATTGTATTTCCCTTTAGTGTATAAACTTAACTTTTGACCTTAAGAGTATTTTAGACTTTTTCACTGCACATGTTGACATCATCTTATTGTTTAGGGGTGTTTGTGTCTTTTTTGGGTTTTTTGTATAACAAAACTAAGATTTTACCCCTCCCAATAAACAAAAAAACATTCATTGCGCAAGCGTATTTTCGCATTGTTGATGAGCACTGAAATCACCATATTAGCCTTAAATAAGACAAAAACTTAGAGTTATCGTTGAAGGTGTTTCTGGTTTTTCAAGTTGTTATAAGCAGTAGAAATACTGCAGTGCCCTAAGAAAAGACAAAAGTCAAGCATTGGCAGTAGAGGTGTTTAGGTAATTTTAGGTTTTTTTATTATTTTTTTCTACGGAAAACTTTTGGTGCGTCTGCCTAACACACCAACAGTTGTCTTCAGTCCGGGCCTTATAGCTGGCGCGTACATCGTTGTCTGGTGGTGAAAAATGTCAATCTGCCATCTCACTAGAGGTGCTGCCATGATCTCTTCCAGATGATGGTGCGTGTTCGTCTCACTGTGGCCGAAGACTTGAAGGTGATTGGTTAATTGTCCCCTCTTTTCTCTCTCCTACTAATATTTTTATGAATTTTGCCTTCAATCATAATAATAACAATGAGAATGATAATTCAAATAATTTATCATTCTATGATGTAATTATTAAAAAAACAAGTTTTGCAATATCTCTATATATAATATTTCAAATCTAATATTCCGGATGGTTAGAAAACTTTTATGACTCAATACTATCTTTAATATTTTTATCTTATTTATTTAAAATTATATTACTTAACATTAATATTGAACACAAAAAATTGTCTTATTTAATTTTTGTTTTTTATTTCGGCCCTTATTCTTTTAATTTTTGTTGTAGTTTTGATTCCTTTAATTTTTTCCGTACTTATGAGATAGTCTCTATTTTTTGTTCGTATTTATGTATCTATACGTTTAGTTTTGGTTTTTAATTTTTCTTATTTTCTTTTTTATTGGTGTTTTATTTTTATTTAATTTAGTCCTGAAATTTTAATTTATATTGATAATTATTTTAAATTAATATTAATTTGATTTTTTTTAATAAAATGCTATTTTTTGTTTAGTCAACTTCAATTGAAATTGATTATATATGTTGTTTTTTATTTCAGTCCTTAATCTTTTAATTTTTGGCCTTTTTTTCCTTTAATTTTTTCAATCTACAAGTTTTGATGGGGATGGCAAATATTTCTTCTTTTAGCAAAGCGTGGCGCCATCTATGTAGCTCAACTTGGTGTCTAATGTCATGTTTTTACCGTCTAATCCCTGCTAGAGTGAATCCTTTTTGTATTCAACTTTGTTATTTTGTCTCTGTTTCCTTCTTTGGTCTTCTTTTTCTGAAGGTTTTGAAGCCAAGAAAGAACCCATGATTCTTTTAGGCCTAGGAACATAGATCTGTTCTTCACATCCGTGTCTGCCACCACAGTTTCAAGTATGTCAACTGTTGAAATGGAAGTTCTCTCCAATTCCCAACTCATTGGTTTGATTATTTTATTGCTTATTGGTGGAGAAATTTTCACTTCCATGGTCGGACTTCTTTTCAAGAAGTTTCAACTTAAGAAAATGGAAAACAAAATTTCTTCCCTCGCAGACAATGATCCTAGCACTTACCAATCTGAGTTGGAAATGGTAGAAAAACGAGATTTTGAAAATCTTGAGTCAGGGAATCTTGAAACTTCATTAGATAGTAGTGTAGATTTGTTGAAGCACAAATCAATCAAGTTCTTCTGTTTTGTGGTTTTGGGATATTTTATAGCTGTTCAAGTCGGCATTGCATATTGGACTGTCAAAATGGAAGAATATTTGTCCATACGAGTTTCCCTAGTTTCAACGTACCTAGCCCTTGTTTATTGTTCTTTTAATCACCAAAACGTTTCTATCAACCGCGGACTAAGCATCACTACAACACTTGAGTGGTGACATTATCCTCCTTCAATTTTTCACTTTTAGACTCAGTATTCTCACACTCTCTTATAACTATCATCCCTTTTTTTAGACATTGCAAGACTATATGTTCACTCCTTAAATACCTAAAGCACTTAATATCATAATTATGATTATATGAGATCTTGAATTTACCTTATATTTTAGTGAACAAATCATTCCTCCAATCCTTTGATGATTCAAATCTGTTACCCATAATATTCAACTTTAATCTGGTAGCCTTATCTCTTTTGTAATTTGACTTTCAAGCGGAAAAATAACTTGGATTACCTTCTTGACATGTATTGCCCTTTCTCTTCAATTCTCTTTCTATCTTGATAGCCATATGGATCATATTCTTAAGCTCAATATAGTGTCTTAACTCAACCATATTTACTATCTCTCTATTCAATTAATTCAAGAACCTTGTCATTGTAGCTTCTATATCCTTTATAATATTAGCTTTAGTCATGATAATCTTTATTTTCTTGTCATAGTCCTCCACACTCCTAGAAACTTGAGAAAAACTCTTCAATCATTGATATAATTCTCTATAATAATGATTAATAACAAACATTTTTCTCATTATTGTTTTTATCGCATCACAAGTCTCTATGAGTCTTTTTCTATTTTTTCTCCAAGTTGATCCCACTAAATAATAGTATAATCAATAAACTCAATAACAATAAGATTTTTTTTACCTCAGAGTAATGGTAACAATAAAAATCAATCTGATCCTTCAGAGTCAACAAACCAAGGCTCTGAGTAATTTTGTTTACCCATAGGAGCAATGGTTTTCTTTACTGTCATGTCAGACCTAGAGACTGAAGTGTTGGTTAAGGAGCTTTGACTAAACAACTTCCGTAGGACCTTTAGTTGTTCTTTGATGAAAGGGGTGTGTTGGTGTGCTGTTGGTCTTCTGTCGGTTGTCATCTATGATTGCAGCAGTATAGGCTTAACCTTCTTTGTCATAGGATGGTCATGATGGTTTCCAATCACTAGGTTTGCCATGGATTTTTCATCAAGTTTCTTTGGTGTGTCCTGGTTTGTGATAGTGTTCACACCATGGTCTTCCTTTCTTCTGTCTGCTGTCCCAACTGAAGGTTTGAGAGACCAATGCAGATCCTTCCATTGATGGTCCTGAGTTATGAGATCCCATCATAACTTTCTTCACATCTTACTTCTAAGAATGCTTCCCCTGAGATTTGGAAGAGGTTTGGTGCCCATTATTCTTCCTCTAACTTCATCTAGGGTTTTATTGAGTCCTAGATGAAATTTGAATGTCCTCTTTTGCTCTACAATTTTACTGAACAAGGATGTGTCTCTAGGGCAGTTGCATGTGTAGATTTCGAACATGTCTTGGTGCTGCTAATGTTGAGACAGTGTGTTGAAATATTGAGTGACAGTGAGTTCTCCCTGGCATAGATCATGTAATGCTGCTTCAATCTCAAATAATTCTGATGTGTTATTAGAGCTTGAGTATGTTTCCCTTGCTACATCCCATATTTCCTTTGTTGTTCCATAAAAGAGAAAGTTTTCTCCTACTTCATTTGTCATTGAGTTGATTAACCATGACATTACCATGTGATTCTATGTTTTCCATGTTCGAAACTGAGGGTCACTTTTTTCTGCTATGATGGCTTCATTTGTGAGATACTATCTCTGCCTTTCCCACAGATGAACATCATGACTGATGAGGAACATTGAAGGTAATTGTACCCATTGAGTTTGTGTGACATATGATGAGAAGAGATGAGTTTTCAGTTCCTCCAGGGCTGATTGTGTTTGGTGGTTTTCCAAAACTTGAGGTGACCTCAGAGGTGGAGCTATGCCTTTCGGCAGCCATGTTGTTTGTTTAGGTTTAGGTTTTAGAACCTAGTTCTAATACCATGTGAGATTTTGAGTGAGAAAGAATGAATTTTCTCTTCTTCTTATTCTACATGATTCATCCCCATCTATATATATACATCTTCTAGGAATTAGAGTTTAACTAAATAACTACACTAGGAATTAGAGTTTAACTAGGAAATAACTAAACTAGGAAAACATAACAATCTTTCCTAATTAGAAAAACTTGCCAGATTTCCTTTACTGATAATTACTAAGAATATCTTAGTAAATCCCTTGAGTCAGATTTCAACACATATTTTCCTTTATTAATCTTGTACACAAGAGAACTGTATATAGGCAGCCTTGTTTCATTATTGTTCTATACATAGAAATTGGATGTGAACAACAAGGACACTAGGGTTGCATATTATTTGATTTCATTGCAAGGACAAGCACTAGAGGCCTAATGACATCTATGCTTGGTGCTTCAAATGATGAAAACGACCTTTGTTTGCCTCAAAAGATTTTGCTAAGTTTTATAAAGACCATAGACTAGGCACCAAGTAACTTAAATATAATATAAATCAAAATCTCAATGCATTTCATAATTTTTTATGGTATTTTTGAGCTACGGCTTGGAACTTTATAGAAGTAGTATTCTGTGGTGATTCATCCTTTAGGGTAGGGTATGGGGTTTATTCTTTGTTAAAGAAAAGGAAAGTGTTTTTCGGTGTTAACAAATGAATGCGTCAATCATACTTGGCTATGACTATGCCTTGAACATAATGATCCTCCCTTAAAACTCTTTTAACCATGGAAATTTTCTAATAAAGAGGCATAAAAAATATGCTACCTTTTCATTCTTGCTTATGCTGTTCTTTTGTGAGGTCATTTCTTTAAATTTTTTACGTGTGTAATTCATCAATCAAAATGAGATTTGGTGTTGTTAATGGAATTTACAAGAAGTCTTTGGATGAAATTTAGAGGAAGTATTTATTACCTCCACATATATGGTTACTCAGACACGAGGTTTCCTAGCTTTCTGTACAACACTTGCCCTTGCGGTTTGGGGTTTTTTTAACTCCACATATATGTTTCCTATGAAATCAAGCCCCAGGTCAGGATAGTTTACTTGCCCTGCTATACGAATTGGGCAACAAGTTTTGCAGATGTGCAGAGACTGGTTAGTTTCTGTTCAGAGTTTAGTTGTGCCAAGCAAAATCTACAGAGGAAAAAGAAATGGCTTTCGTTAGCTGTGTTGAGGTTGAATTGGAGTTCTTTCCTCTACTTTGTGTGGAAAAAGAAATGGCTTTGTGGTTAATAAAATAGGAACATTAGAGAACTGGTATGGGAGTAATCAAATGACTTTAATCAAGCATTGTCGCATATGCTGGACGTTTAAGATTAGAGTATTAAGAAGTGGGTTGAAAATTAGAATCCAGCATATATGTGGAGATGAATTGTTTTTTGGAATCTCGATACTGCTTTGATTCATTTGCTCAGCCGGGGGTGGTCATCCATTTCAAGTGGGGACTGCTGTCGACAGAATGCTATGTTCACAGATCTGGTGCCATCAGTTTCTGAAGTTTTAGATCAAGCAAATACTGCAAGTGCTCACAAGCTTATGTACAATCAGTGAAATATCTTTTTCACTATCATGTTTTGATAGTCACAGATTCATTACTCTGCCATCATGAAAGGCACCTAGAAATTCATTTGTAGTTGAATTTTGTTGGTATAATTTGACACCCTCTTACTAATTATCATAGAAACTACTAGGGTGAGCAAAAACCTTGAAAAAATGATTAAACTGAAAAAACCAAACTGAGAAAAAAAAACTGAATTAACCGATTTGAAAACCCAAAAAATTTTATACCAATGGCAGTTGATTTTATGCCGGTTGATACACTATACATCTTTCCTAATTACTCCGTGAAATTGCTTTCCTATTTATACCAAAACACTGTCGATATAATTTCAACAAGGTAAAGCATTCTCACTTCTTTCCAATGGAAAGAGGAATATATGGATTTTGGACAGTGGCTGCATAGATCATATGATTTGGGATCAGAGATTATTTACATTCTTAAAGGCTATCAATAATCGTACAATAGAGATACCAAATGGATCACTGGCACAAGTTTTTCAGGCAAGTTATCTTATTTCCAAGCTAACCGAGGTGGGAAATTCAGCAACTTCAATGGGAACTGGTAAGGTGCTTAGTATGTGAATATATCATGTAAGCTTAACTGCTGAAATTGTTTTAGGACATCCTTGCCTTTAGATCAGTTATCACTTGAAGAAATATTAGGTACCTAGAAAAGAAAAGTACAAAGACAACCGTATTGTTTGATGAATTCAGTAAAGGAAGATAAAGAGGAAGCTTCTGGTTAAACTTATTAGTTTCATTTTTTTTTACTATTTGGTCTTCCTAATACAGTCACTGGAATATACATCTTGTTGTGGAAAATTGAAATTTGAGAATGGATTAGAATGGAAACTATGTTGTACCTTTTCATATCTATGAATAAACTTGCTGGACAAGACTCCATGAAGTTCACATGGCCTTGCTCTACTGTTAGGTGATTTTTATCTTTATTGTATCAGACACTTGGCATATCTTATTGTAATTTGTGTGTTTATAAGTTAATTCAATTATTTCATTAGGTTTCTTGTATAAAATCTATTTGTACTTGATAAGTCATTGTCTTCGTAATGTGATTGTGATTATTAAGAAATTGGAATTTGGTGCTTACATAGATAGTTCATTTGTAGGAGCTGATGAGAGAGATTTGTTGTAAATTGTCAAAGTTAGTATACATGAGTCTGCTTTTAACAATGATATTTGTGTGGTGAATTTGTTTTTTAATTAAATTGAGCAATGAAGCTAAATTTAACACAAAAGCTAAAAAGATCAACAAAACACAAATGAAAATTAATACAACATCACTTGAGTGTGTTTTTAAACTTATTTAAATCTTGAACTAAAATACAAGAAGATGCACCAAGGCTTAGTACCATCAAGATAAAAGGCTATGAAAATCCAAACTTGGATCTAATGGGAAGATTGTCCACTATAAAATAATAGCAATTGGTGATGCTAACTTCAATGAAGTGAAACCAAGCTCGTCGCCAATATGGATTTATGTACAGAACTGCCCCTATGACCAATAACACCATAATGTATGCAACCCCGAAGCTCACATAGAAAACCTCTATGTCCATGAAACCACCTTTATCTTTATTGTTAGTTGAAGTTGGTGTTGATGTTGGTGATGATGGCATATCCACATCACAAGCTTTGGTTAGCGGTTCTCCACAGAGAAAAGGGTTATCCTCATAAGAGCTATCTTCAAAGGTAGCGAACTGTGCAACTCTCGAAGGTGTCTTGCCAGACAAATTATTGTGTGCCACACTAAAAACAGCTAGAGAATATAGTCCATTAAGTTGAGGAGGGATTTCTCCTTCCAATTTGTTGTATGAAAGATCCAAGCTCTCTATTTCCTTTAACCTTGAAAATGTTGGTGGAATTGGCCCAATCAAACTGTTGTGCGAGAGGTTCAATACCTTGATCTTGCTCAGGTTTCCAATCTCAAAAGGAATCCCTCTCGTGAAGTCGTTACATGATAAATCAATTCCAGTAAAGTACTGGATAGTGCTGCCTCTATAAAGAAGGGTTACATTCTTCGTTGTAAACTCGAAGGATTGTTGTGATGGGAGAAAATTATTTTGGTCTAGGAAAGGATGAGCAGATATCATCCAAGAGAGGATATTACCAGAAAGATAATTGTGAGATAGATCAACGAGGGTTAATTGCTTCAACCTTCATAATTGAACTGGGATCTCACCATGAAGATTGTTGTGACTCAATAGTAGAAATCTCAAGTTAGATAGCCTGCCAATCCATTCTGGAATTGTACCAGTTAAATTATTATGGGAAAGATCTAATGCCACTAGCCTAGAGGAGTCATAGAATTTCGTTGTGATCGGTCCTTGCAACTTATTTCTAGACAAATGTACATATCTTAATTTTGAAGAAGCACCGAATCTCGATGGTAAAGGACCAAAGAGATTGTTCCCTGATAAGTCCAAGAACTCAAGAGAAGACATATTCCATATCCATCCAGGGATCTGCCCTTGCAAGTTGTTATTTGAAAGTATTATTTCCGTCAAAAAATTGTTGGACAGGTCTAACAGTTGCAGCGAGCTCATGCTACCCAACGAGGAAGGGAGGCTTCCATTAAAGCCATTATCAAACATCAATAAAACTTGTAACCCTGGCAAATAAGCTCCAATTTCAGCAGGAATCTGGCCTTGGAAATAATTCATGGATATACTTAGGAATGATAAATTCACATGAGAACTCCTTGGCAGTAAGAATGGACCCGAAAGAGAGCAGTTTTCTAAATAAAGCTCTCTTAGGTATGTGTTGTTCTCTATCAACCAACTTGGGAACTCTCCCTTTATTTGGATGTTTATAAAATCCATAGATTGTAGGTTGAACTGATGGTAAAGGAATTTAGGAAATGCTCCTGCAACTAGTCCATGACTGCTCACATAGAGGGATTCTAACTGGAACTTTGGGATCAGATTATGATCATCTTCTTTTGTGTATATTTCGTTACCAAGAAAATCAAAATACTTGAGTTTTGAAAGGTTGTATAATGGGCTCAACGAAATAGGGATTTTCAAGTGATTGGAATAGAGAACTAGTTGTTGAAGGGATGTCAGATTGGCCAGACACGGAGGCAAGAATCCACTGAGATCATTGGAACTGATATCTAGCTCTTGGAGATGATTTAAGTCACATAGGCCTGATCAAATTAAAATTTAGGAAAACTTAAACTCGAATTGTAAGAGTTTGAGAGAAAGAGAGAGAGTAAGAGTCATTAACCTTAAATTACCTTGGGCTGTAGGTAATTGGCCATTTAAACTGCAACCCTGCAACCCTAAAGTTTTGAGAGAGGTCACTGTTCCGATGGTTTGGAAGATGTTGCTGCTATTGAGAGTAGAGCCACTCATATCCAAGAGCTCCAAGTTCTTGAGGTTAAGAAAGTCTGCCATAATCACGAATAAGCAATTAATTATAAAGAAAATGAAAGAGTTAACAAGAAACAACTTGTTGAATAATAAGGATTTCAGTGCAGTTAATTTCTAAATTTGAAATATAATTGTCTCTTTGTTTTTTTAAAACAAAAAATCAAATGGATTTGAGAATTATTCAAAACTTGTTTAATAGGCAGTGAAAACATAACAGAGGAATTCTAATCGTTATGGTCAATGATAAGTAACGGTGGAGTTGATATTTGTTAATATTTTAAAACACTAACATTTTTAATATGTGAAATTTGTTTTAAAAAAAGTTAAATGAAATTTATTGTGGCCAAGATCTAGTGATTGTAACTGAAAAATTGATCCTAATGATTGTAGTAGCTGATAAGTAAGAGTCATCAACCTTAAATTACCTTGGGAGGTAGGTAATTGGCCATTTAAACTGCAATCCTGCAACATTAAAGTTTTGAGAGAGGTCATCGTTCCGATGTTTTGGAAGATGTTGTTGCTATTGAGAGTAGAGCCACTCATATCCAAGAGCTCCAAGTTCTTGAGGTTAAGAAAGTCTGCCACAATCACAAATAAACAATTAATTATAAAGAAAATGAAAGAGTTAATAAGAAGCAACTTATTGAATAATAAGGATTTCATTGCAGTTAATTCTAAATTTGAAATTTAAATGTCTGTTTTTTTAAGAAAAATCAAATGGATTTGAAAATTATTCAAAACTTGTTTAATAGGCAGTGAAAACATAACAGAGGAATTCTAATCATTATGGTCAATGGTAAGTAATAGTGGAGTTGATATTTGTTAATATTTTAAAACACTGACATTTTTAATATGAGAAATTTGTTTTAAAAAAAGTTAAATGAAATTTGTTGTGGCCAAGATCCAATGATTGTAATTGAAAATTGATCCTAATAATTGTAGTAACTGATAAGTAAGAGTCATCGACCTTAAATTACCTTGGGAGGTAGATAATTGGCCATTTAAACTGCAACCTTACAACCTTAAAGTTTTGAGAGAGATCATCGTTCCGATGGTTTGGAAGATGTTGATGCTATTGAGAGTGTTGTAACTCAAATCCAAGAGTTCCAAGTTCTTGAGGTTAAGAAAGCCTGCACAATCAATTATATTCACCAAGAAGCAACTTATTGAATAATAATAATGATTTCTAAATTTGAAATTTAATTCTCTTTGATTGGTCAATTTAGTTGAGTTATAATTAGTTTTTATTTATTTATTAGATTCATATTAAAAAAAACATTCAAGTTTAAAATATTATAATCTCATCAAGGATATTGTTTATTTTTTTTTTACAATATTTTTATTTTTTCATATTTTGTTTTGTTTAGAAAATGTCATATTCTACTAAAATGTTATGAATGTAAATTCTAATTGATTTGAGAATGGTTCAAAACATAACAAAGGAATTCTATAAAGACACATCTAGTCGTAGCAAGAAGTTGAGATTTGTTA
The DNA here is from genome assembly GCA_027405865.1 of Salix purpurea. Classification (NCBI taxonomy): domain Eukaryota; kingdom Viridiplantae; phylum Streptophyta; class Magnoliopsida; order Malpighiales; family Salicaceae; genus Salix; species Salix purpurea. Next base: position 2,973,183 of record JAOWLH010000019.1, read on the forward strand.
ATTTACCTTGGAAAGGTACAATGCCACTCAGTGTTTGCAAAGATAGATTTTTTAGAGAAGGCAGTGCTCCGAGACTTTGAAGGGAGTTTTCATCTAGAGAACAACCGTCCAAATTCAACCCTTCTAGTGAGCGCAAATTTTGCAACTCTATTTACAAGAAAAAAAGATGTTTTTATTTCAAATTGATTTTTTTTCATTTAAACAAACAATATCACTCAAAGCTAAAAACTTACCATCACTTGATATTCTTCCTCTTAAATCGTTGTAGCCCAGATCAAGTTTCGTGAGGTTTGGGAATGCTCCTAATGATTGTAGTAACGTCTGAAAGCTATTTCCATAGGCTGTGATATTATTTAGGTAGAGAGTACTCACATTGGTCGCGCCAGCAAGTTACAGAAGAAACGTACACAAAGGTTTTCCAAAAGAAAAATAATTATTATTAATGGGCATATGAATCATCATTATCACTTACCTCCTGAGTCTACCACTTTGGTAATATTGTTGCTGCTCAAATACAAGGTCTCCAAGTTGCTCGAACATTCTTGATATACATAAAAATAATAATAATTGTTAATTCATTCACTACAAAACATATTTGAATTTAATAAAGAAAATGATAAGTATATATATAAAAAAATAAATTAACCTTTCAAATCTATTAACCCCTCCAGTCTATTGTAATCTATATATAATAATTTAAGAGACGAAAACCCATCCATATATGATAGAATATTGTTATCGAGGCGATTATATCCCAAGTCAAGGTACTCCAGCTTGCTCATTCTAAATGGTTGATAAACACCTGTAAAAATAAATATATAAATTAATTAAGACATGAAAGGATATTATTGAAGTAATTTAATTATGGTAATGAAATGGTAGCATCAAGGCATCAACATAACATAATCGTTTAAATGGAGCTATTTGAGGTGATGAAAAAGTTTAAATAAAAAAAAAAACAACAAATCATCTTTAATTTAATTTGTTGTTTAAAGATTGTGTTTTATTTCTTCAGATTAAATGTCCACTAAAAATATAGCAAACACAGTTAATATTCAATCGAAAAGCAAACCTTTGTTCTCAACCCAGCCAGCTATATGATTATCCCACAAGTAGAGAGTGATGAGTTCTTGAAAAGGAAGAAACAAGGAGGCATTCAAGTACCAGTCTCCCAGTTCCCCAATCCTTGTTCCCTCAAGATAGAGTCCGGTGACTCGACCTGTACTGCCGCTGCACTTAACACGTTCCCAATCACAGCAGCGGGCATCGCCTTTTCTCCAGGAGGGCAGGGATGTGCCATTGGGATAGTTGAGAGAATCTTTCAGCTGCAAGAGAGCGGTTCTCTCCTCCTCTAAGCAGCCAAGAGGCAGCCATACTTGCAGGGAAACAACCATCATGATTACTGGAACAATGGAGATGTGAAGAGAAAGGCCCATTCTAATGAATACAGAAGCTGACGATTGATTTCAATATTAACTCTCTCTTGCAGGTTGAGGCTTTTTATAGAGGGGGACTTGCCAATCTATCGTGACCCCATCCCCGTGGAAAAAACTGCAAGATTGTTAGGAAAATTATCACCAGAAAACTCATTCTCTCAACTAATTAAGGATAAATATTCATTAAATATTATTGTGGAAAGAACGCGTGATAGCAATGGTACTCTCACGGACCATTCCACTATTCCATACCGTGGAAAAAATGTAGATGACAATGGACTCTTAGACCCATATCAATCTTTTTATTAGTATTTAAAGACTTAGTATTTAAAGACAAATATTATAATTAATCATTTTATAAAGATACCTTTTGATTTTGCCAACACCATTTTCCACACGTTATTTCCATAAAGAAAGTCTATATCCATCATTGACTTGAGGTCAACTTGTCCGTTAATTACTTTTCTGCAATTCATTTTTTTTCTATCTATTTACCATGTGGTTTTATTAAATTAGATTCAGCTTCACAAGTGATTCAAATATAATGACAATTCCAAAGTATTTTTAATTTTATTTATTTAAAAACTTGTATCGATTCCCCCCTTTCAATTTGGATACTTATTTTTTATAAAAGCAATTAATAAAATATATTTATTATTTTAGTTATAAAATGATGATGTCATAGTTAAGTTATTTTAGATGAGCCTGGATTGATTTTATTTTTAATTCTTAAACGATATAAATATATTGGATTAAAAATATAAAAGGGTTTGAATATTTTCTTGCAATAGTTTTGAGTGAAATTAGAGTAAAACATATACTTTTAAAATAGAAAATACATATTCTATTCTATTCTTACTATTTTATATCATGGTAATTAAATGTTGTCGAACTAACATATCACCAAATCATAATAAAAAAATTCCAAATTAATTGTGGAATGGCATGTTAGTTGGATCTAATTGGAGCCCTTAATTATAATTAAAATCAAATAGTTAACGACAGCAATTAAAATTAGATTTCAAAGTTCTGCAAAAGTTTACTATTTGGCAATGCAGATGATGGAGCTATAAAATATTCTCACAGAACGGTGGTCATATGGGAGTGGAAAAGCTCATCATTTCCAAGAAAATTCTATCAATGAACCAAGATTTTTCGGAGAATAACAGAAAAATAAATCAAACCAAAGCATTTCCCAAATTTGTCCCTATTTACTTGCTCAAGTCTTTTTAAATAATTACAAGTCTTACTTTAGACTTAGTGACTGATTCAAAATGTAGTTGAGATTGTTTTTAAAAATGATTTTTGTTTAGAAATACATCAAAATGATATTTTTTTATTTTTGACAAATTATTTTTGATATCAACATATAAAAATATTCTAAAAATACTAGAATTTTTTTAATTTAAAATAAAAAATAAATATAAAAATAAAAATTTTAAAATTATTTTAAAAACGCTTTTGAAACGCATTGCCAAACAAGAGTTTAAAGTTATAAACAAATAAGGAATTAAGTTAACCGTACTTAACTAGTCGAATATTTCTCGATCTATAGACCGATTTCTTTTAATTTAATTGTTCGACCGATTCTTAACCGGTTACATGATAAATGTTTTCCAGAGGATATTTTATAATTGATGCAAATAAGTGGAATCTTTAACTTTGGTAAGAAATGCGAGGCTGATCTTTCTTGTTATGCTATTTATCCTTCTGATGATAGCCAATTTTACAAGGCATAACTCTTCTTTTTCATTTGAAGGTTCTCCGAACTGGACAAATAGATTTGTCTCAATTTCGGATCAACCCCAGAACCTGTAGCTTAGCAATGGTTCCCGAATACATGGTTCTGTTCAGCAAATCATGTAGTTGTGATCACCAGCATTGTGAGTGATGAATGCCTAATGTGGCAATTTACTAAGGGTAAAAAGAAACAAATATTGAGCACATAGGATCACGCTGCTTCTTACTTTTGGTTTCGGAGACGTCAACAGAAGGGGTCTTTGAGCGGCAACACTAAATTATGACTAACACTGGCTATGTCTGACGGCGAGCATCAGGCAAGGGAAACCGCTGTGTGCCTAGTGCAAATGGCTTACGACAACCAAACTGACTGCTTTGCCTTTTGTGGAAGGCCATTTACTATGTTTTGGTCACATGCTGTGGGTGCTAGGAAATATACTAACACTTCATCTACGATTATAGGTGGTAAATGAAAGAAAAAACTTAATTAAGAAAGAATAAAAATGAGATCTCTCCCTTCCTCTCTGATCACCGATTGCAGGTCTCAGATTCAATTGTGTACTTCTCTTCATCCCTTCTTTTTTTTTTTTTTTTTTTTTTATCTTATCACCTGTGTTATAGCCCTCTGATCTACCATAAGTCCTTACGAGCATTGTTGCCTTTGTCTCTCTTTCTACTCATGCTCATAAACCGAAGAAACTGAGAATTTATGAGACAAAAAACTAAATCTTGTTATGTTTCATGTAGTTCTCGATGGTGTATGAAAAAACCAATATTAAAAAAAATTCTAGCCATTCGTGCCAAGCCCAAAATATAGAATCTCGGTTGTTCAGCCCGGCCTAAAGTTCCACTGGATAAGTTCATCAATCAACATTTTCAAAGTATGCATATACTCAAAGATGGAGCGAGTTCCTCGCTGGATAAGGGTGAGTTCTTCCTTCAATTGCATTGCACTTGTTCTTGAGGGACTTGCATAAAGAAGATTGAGTTTTTTCTAAGCTTCATGAAAAGTTTTTGCTGATGCTATGAGAGTGGTTATAGTGGAAGATGTTGATAGCAGAATGGCACTTAGAATCAGCTTGTCCTGTCGAACCCAATATTGGGTTATGTATGAATTGACAATGGAGGTTCCTGCAGGAGAAGGGCACAAAACAGAGCCATTTATATAATCAAGGAGGTTATATCCAATGAGTAGGGCTTCAAATTGAGCACGCCATTGAGGAAAAGTGGAGGGAGTTAGCTTATCATTAATTTGAGCAGTGGTGCTGAGGGCGATAAGTGGTTTGTCGGTTGTGGACAGAGGTTGGGGGTTGGGTTTGAAACTGTGGTTTTGTTCCGAGCGAGAGGACATGATTGGGGTTTGGATCGCTTCCTCATTTGAGATTGGCAGCTCTGATATAGAAAGCACACTGCAATAGGGATCTAATGAATTTGCTTTGTTTCACTCACTCTTTGATACAGTTTCTGTTATATTTATATACACTGTCATTGATGCTTGCGTAAACATTTTAGGCTGAACTTCAGTTGTGGTTTCCATAATTGAAGGAGAGAGTTATCTTCTGCATAATTCAAGGTTGACTGGTTTCCACTGTTGGAGATATTGAAGCCTTTATATTTCAATGGCATACTGCTTTTACTAGGCACACAAAATCATGCTGAAAAACGCACTAAAATATCAGGTGCGATATTTTACTAAAATGCACTAAAAATGCTTTCACATAAACATGGTAAAAGAATTCATCGCATACTCTTCACAGTGACTGTATCTCTATCAAAAAAGTCGAGGAGGAATGCGGGGCTCAAAAATGTTGTTCCAGCCAAAAACCTGATAAGGTGAAGTTCTGGGCTCAAAATTGAAGCCGCACCTCTGTTTAAAAGATTGAATCTTCAAAACTAATTCCGCGCCACCAACTCATTATTTCTGCAACCTTGGTTGTTCCGCTCGCCTCCCGCGCTGCCATCTCCGGAGAGGGGAGACAGCGCATTGCGATTATAATTTTTAGGAGTCGCCATCTAGTATTAAGGTCATTAAGAAACCAAATGGTCTACCAGAGTCAGGATCCAGGTAAAGGGACTGATTGTGCAAAGGGAAGATGTATTATTTCTAGTGCACCCTACCTAAGGTAAGCTGCATTGTTGTCTGATTGTTTTTCTAAATTAGATTTTTTATTCGTTGGTCTTTTCTAAGGCTTGAAGTAAATCTCTCTTCGTGAGAGAATCTCTACCTCATTGGGTCAAAACCGTTCTAGGGTCAAAATTTTAACACTATATTTATTGTTTTTTAATATCGATGGTGTGCTTTACAATGTTTACACCCCGATAATTAAAGTTACAACTAAAAAATGAGCAAAAAGATTGTTGAAAGATTTTTGATATTTTGGCCGAAATCTAACAAATAATCATAAACAAGTTATGATATCCCATTTTCGTTTTAAAAATATGAGAAAAGATGAGATTTTTTACGAAAATATGCTTATGAAATTTTTAGAATTTGACCATATGCACGAAAAAAACACATTTTTTAATTTTTTTTTTTCTAAAAATGCAAATTTTTATATTTTATTTTAAAAGAAATTAAAACTGGATCGGCCTAGCCATGGTTGGCCATTTTGGCCCAACATCTTTTTGGGTCGGGGTGGACAGAATGTCCATCTCTTCCTACTATTCACTTGCATTGTGAAAAGTAACTAACGGAGGAGAAGGAGGAGGTTACCTGTCGCTGCCGCCGTGTATAGGAGGTTAGGCTGGTTCTGCCGGTGGTAGTAGAGCTAGGAATGGTGGCCGCAGGAAGAGAGAGAAGGTGTTGTAATGGAGAGAAGTGGTGACGCAGCTGCTGCCACTGTCACCAGAGGAGAGGAAGGAGCTGGTGTGGCTGTTGCTGGGGAAATATAGCTGTTGTTGCTGTAATCGGAGAAAAAAAAGAAGAGCAGCTGCTGCTTCACCAGAGAAGAAGAAGATGTTGCTGTTGTTGCCGAAAGAAAAAAGTGCAGCAGCTACTGCTGTCGAAAGGGAAGAAAAAGTTGTTGTTATTCGCCGAAGGAGAAGAGCAGTGTTGTATATCGTCTGAGGAGAAGGAGGTGTTGCTGTCATCAGAGAATAGCAGCTGCTACCGCCGAAGGAGAGAAAGGGGTTATCGCTGGCGATTTGTTTATGGTGGAAGTAAGAAAACAATATGTGATTCAACTCGATGTTATCTCCCGTTCTCTCCTATTCTTTTTTGTTTGTTGTTTTTGTTATTTGCTTTTTTGATCTTCTGTTTTTTTTTCTCCTTTTCCTTTCTATATTCTTTCTATTCTCTCCCCCTCTATGTCTTTCCTTTCTATTCTCCTCTCTTCCCCCTCTTTTCTTCCCTTTTATCCCTCCTTTTATAGACTCAGCGTCCAGGTTGCAGGACATGGGATTGGTGTGCATGAGATGGTGTGTCGCTGTGCAGGAAATGGAGGTAATGGTGTGTTGCAGGTGATGGCAATTGTAGGGTATGGTTACCGGTAAGGTTATGGGTAAGCCAATGCAAGATTTTATTTTTCTAAGATAAAAAATTTGAAATAACCTTGAAAATACAAAAATATTGCAATAATATTAAAAATTAGACAGTCAAAAATCAAGTTAAGATGAAATGGAGTTTTTCGGCGTGAAAACCGTGAACAAAGTTGTTTTTTTTCAATTCTGGCTTCTAATTTCTCCCCCCTTTGGCCATAGATTTCACCTCTACTTATAACTGGAGGAAGAGGGTAATCTAGTCTATACTAGAGCAAAATTTCAGCTATTGGTTCAAAGCAAAACCATCCCAACTGTTGGCTTAAAGTAGGTGTCATGAATTGCCGAATTTGACAGCTAAGGTAGGTTGTCTGAGTTGTCACTTTTGTGGTTGAACCAACGCACGTGTAGTGTGAATCAACCAAAACTGACCATATGCTAGTATAGTTAAGAATCAGGGAATCATTTTCACGCAAGTTTTGTCAAATTTTATAAAGGATAGAGGCATTAAATGCGCCTACAAAGTTGATACCAAAACAAGATTTTTTCAACGAAAAATTGGGGAAGGAAATGAATAGTGACCATACGACGCGTCTTCTGACGCTTTTTTTTTCTATCAAAGTTTAATTTGATTCTTTATCTTATGATGACTTTGATTTTATTGAAATTCCCCCATAATTTCAGCCCATTAACTTAGTAAAAAATTAAATTTTCATCTCCGAAAATTCCAATCTTCTCAATTTAACCCAAATTAGGCTCCCAAACTTAGTCTTCCACCAATTAAGCCCTTCACAAAATTAATTTGACCTTTTTAAAGTATAATTAAGTCTTTGCACTTAATTAAATCCTTGAATTACACCCTAAATTAATTCTTAAACATAATTAAATTTGGATCTGGCCCATGATTAAATCAAGTTGGCCTATTAAAAATATAATTATGCATTTTGACTTAATTTTTATACAGATTTATGAGATAATCATTTATTTTAGACTTGAATATGCATTTTTCTTCATTTTTGGGCATGATAGAGGTACGATCGGACTCTCGAATCCGTTCAAAATGTCCAATTTAATTTTTCCGCCACGTCAACTTTTTTTATTTTATTTTGTTTTTATTTCAAATAGATTTTGAAAATAACCCGAAACTGGTTAAGGCACTTCCACATCATGTGCTCATCATAGCACCACAAATAAGAACATTCTCTCCCTCCAAGACAAAATTAATTCCTAATTTTGACTTTAAGCTCAAATCAAAGTTTAGTGAGTCGTACATCTTCTCATTTGAAAAGGGAAAAAATTCAATCCGAGGAATTTAAAAATTAATAGACAACACCCCTCTTCTGCGTGCGTTTTCTCTCCGGTTGTTCGGTGCCTGAAAAACACTTTACCCATCAAGAATCGAAGAAAACCAGAACCCCTGAGCACTTGGCAATGGCATTCTCCCATTGCTCAACATATTCTGCATATCCCTCTGCCGAACCAATAGCAAATCCACTCAGTGAGCTCATTGCAACTGACATTCCTGCAAAATACCTTCATGGCAATTTCAGCCATTTTCTCTGTAGTCATTACATCTCCTACTTCACCACCCTCCACCATTTCCATACCTCTGCCTCATTCAACTAACAACCCTGCTCCAAATCTTTTAGAAGAGATTGGGTCCCTGTGTAGATTGTCTCTTAACTGTTGTGCATAGATACCCCCCCCCCCCAAAAAAAAAAAAAAAAAGTCAAATAAATACAATGAGATTATATGCTATAATGCTGCAGGTTAAAAAACAGAATGATAGTGATGGAAGAAGAATCCACACACAGTGCGTGAGAGAGAGAAAAGGAGAGAACAGAAGGAAGAAGCTCAGAATTTGTTGTGTATATTTCACATACATTCTGTTACTAGCATTTGGGAATTTAAAGACGAAAAGTAAAAACTCCAACCTGGCATCACTCATGTGGCCTTGCCAGCTTGGTTACAAAAATTAAACAAAACGCAGTCGTTTTCCTAACATGAATTTAAATTTAAATTCCCTCTTCAGTTTCTCCCGTTTCTTCTTCGTCTTGCTCAGTCTTTCTCTCCTGCTCGTGACAATATCCCCTCCATGGGATCCACCTTGTCCTCAAGGTGAAAGTGAGGAAATCGCCATCCAAATTCTTCTGCATCTTCCCTGGTGGCTTCTGTCAAAGGTAAATCCCTCCATAAGACCAAGAATTAAGTTGTAGCAGCATTTACCTTTTTGACCATTCTTCTCCCAACAATCTTTTGTGGCTGTAGCAAGGGCTTCTCGGAGATGACGGGGAGGTCAGAGTGCACCACATGGTTTCCCACATGTTTCTTCAATTGGGATACATGAAAGACGGGATGTATCACGGCAGTAGCAGGTAACTTTAATTTATAGGCAACTGTCCCAATTTTTTTGATGATTGAGTATGGCCCATAATATTTAGTTGCTAGTTTATGGGAGGTTCACCTCTGGACTGATTGTTGTCTATATGGATGCAATTTTAGATAAAACCAATCCCCCACAGAGAACACCCTTTCGCTCTTTTTCTTGTTTGCTTGTTGAACCATTCTGTTTTGGGAGCTTAGCAAGTTGCTTCGGGTGAGCTTGAACATGTGTTCCCGTTGAGTCAAGTATTGGTCCACTGCCTCGACATGAGAATCCTTAGGAGTATAAGGAATGTGTATTGGGGCTACCATACCATATAGTATCTCATAGGGTGTCTTCCTTGTAGATGTGTGGTAGTTGGTGTTGTACCACCATTCACAAGAGCTTAGCCATCGTCCCCACTGTGTAGGTATGGAACCAGTCATGCACCGTAGATACCCTTCTATACACTTGTTGACCACCTCCGTTTGACCGTCTGACTGGGGGTGGTAGGTAGTGGAATACTGCAAGTTAACCCCTTGTTGCTTGAACAATTCCTTCCAAAATTGGCTAAGGAAAACACTGTCCGGTTGCTTACAATAGATGCTGGCATGCCATGTAGTTTATACACATTCTCCATGAAAACCTTGGCTATAGTGATGGCAGAATAGGGGTGTGCCAAGGCCCTAAGGTGGGCATATTTGCTGAACCTATCGACCACCACTAGGATGACCTCTTTTCCTTCTGATTTTGGGAGACCATCTATGAAATCCATGTTAATATCTATAAAAGGGGCATAGGGTATGGGTAGTGGCTGCAACAAGCCTGGGGACTTAACATTTTCCCTTTTGTTTTGTTGACAAATGGAGCATTCTCTAACATACTGCCTCACTAGCTTCTGTAGTCCCTTCCAGTAGAATACTTGCCCCACTCTCTTTGAAGTCACAGTTGATCCTGAGTGTCCCCCTGCGGCAGTGTCATGGTATAGGCTTATAAGCCTATTCTGCAGGGTGGGATCCTGTCCTACCACCACTTTCCCTTTTCGGAGGAGAGTGTTATTAACCCATGAGTAGTTAGAATGGGAGCCAATGTCTTTGTTCAGCTTTGCTATTAGCTTCTTTAGATTGTGATCAGTCTCCTAGGTCCTCCTAATACCTGCCAGGATAGTGGTGGATACGAAAGATAAGGTTAAGGCACCCAATTCCTGGTGAGTAATCCTGGAGAGGGCGTCTGCAGCCAAGTTTTCTTTGCCCTTCCTGTACTTAATGTCATAATCAAAACCCAAAAGCTTGGTTAGCCATACCTGCTGGGCCACATGAGTAGCCTTTTGTGTCAACATGAACCTCAGGCTAGAGTGGTCTGTTCGGATGAGAAACTTCTTGCCCCACAGATAATGCTTCCATTTAGTGACTGCATAAACAATGACCAATAACTCCTTTTCATAAGTTGATAAGGCCAGTTGTCTAGGACCTAATGCTTTGCTTACAAAAGCAATGGGGTGCCCCTCCTGCATAAGAACTACCCCTATACCCACTCCCGAAGCATCTGTCTCTATGTCAAAGGTTTTCTCAAAGTCAGGCAAAGCTAACACAGGGGGTGGGACATTGCCAATTTGAGTTGATTGAATGCAGTGGCTGTTGCCTCTGTCCATATAAAGGAATCTTTCTGCAATAGTTGGGTAAGTGGCCTGCAAATGGACCCATATCCTTTCACAAACTTCCTGTAGTATCCTGTTAAACCCAAAAACCCTCTAAGTTGTTTGATGGTCTTGGGTATTGGCCATTGCGAGATGGCTGTAACCTTGAGAGGGTCGGTTGTTACCCCTTGTTTGGAGATTACATGCCCCAGATATTCCATTTGCCCTGCACCGAACACACATTTACTCTTCTTTGCCACTAGTTGATGAGCCCCTAATATCTCAAAAACCACCCCAAGATGGACTAAGTGTTCTGCCATGTCCCTACTGTAGACTAGTATATCATCAAAGAAAACCAATATAAATTCCTTAAATGGTCTCGGAAAATGTCATTCATCAAACTCTGGAAAGTAGCTGGTGCATTAGACAATCCAAAGGGCATGACTAAGAATTCGTAGTGGTCATTGTGTGTTCTAAAAGCTATTTTTAAAACATCCCCGGGCACCATTCTAATTTGATGGTAGCCTACCCTTAAATCAATTTTTGAAAAAACAGCAGCCCCTTGTAACTCTTCCAACAATTCATCTATGATGGGAATGGGATACTTATCTTTTACTGTGATCTTGTTGAAAGCTCTATAATCAACACAGAACCTCCAGGTGTTGTCCTTCTTCTTCACAAGCACCACTGGAGAAGCAAAAGGGTTGTTGCTTGGTTGTACCAGGCCTGCCTCCAGCATTTCATTAACCAGGGTTTCCAAGGTATCCTTCTGTAATCCTGATTATCTATAAGATCAAATTGATAGTTTGGCTCTCGTCCTTCAGTGGTATTTTGTGGTCGTGTCTCCTGGCCGGGGGTAAGCCTTTAGGATCGCAAAAAATGTGTTGGTAAGCTGCTACCAGGGACTGTAAGGGTGAGCCCTCACTGTCTTCGAAAATTGGGAATACCTCCAAAGCTTGTTGTTCCCTGTCAAACTCCTCCGCCATTTGTAAGCTGCAAAGCTTGACTTCTAACAATAGAGCCTTAGTGCTCAGCAATCCATTCAACTCCTCCAGGGGTATGGATTGAGCCAGCTTAGGATCTCCCCCCTTCAATGTCACCTTCTTATTCTGCCACCAGAAGGAAACCCACCTCTCTTCATAGTTAGACAACACATCACCTAGCAGCTTTAACCATTGAATTCCCAAAACCATATCATAGCTTTGCAACTTCATAACAAAAACGTCTGCTTCAAACTGGGTTCCCTGCATTTTCCATAGCAGATTTTTACACAAAGTTGTGCACGACATTGTTCCCCCATTGGCTGCCTCAACTGCCAAAGGTTTAATTGGACTTGTGGAACACCCCATCTTATTCACCAACTCAGCATTAAGAAAATTGTGGGTACTACCCGAGTCAATTAGAATAAATATGGGATACCTGCCTATCTTTCCCCAAACCTTAATGGTTTGACACCCCGAAGTGCCTTGGATGGCCTGTATTGACAAGTAGGGAGTGAGGGTTTCTACCTCCATTGCCTCCACTGGTTCTTCCCCCTCTGAACTGTCTCCATCATCCTCTATGATACATAATGAATACAGCTTCCTGTTTCTACACCTATGTCTAGGCACAAATTTCTCATCACACCAAAAGCATAAGCCCTTGGCTCTTCTCTCATCCATCTCTTTGGTCCTTATTGGTTTTGTAGGTCTATGATTGTTAAAGGGAGGTGTTGTTGGAGTGGGTAGCAAGGCTGGTGAGGGTGGTTTCGAAAGGTTCAGGTTTGTTTGATGGGAGTTTGCTGGGTAATTAAATTTGGCAGGTTGTGATTTTGGATAAATGGGGGTTACCTTTCGGTCAGTGAGGGTGTTGTTATGTAGCCTAGCTAAATTATAGGCTTGTTTTAGGGATTTAGGCTCAAACATCTTTACCAGGTTCTTAATTTCAATCTCTAATCCACCAAGGAAGAACACTAAGGCTTGTTTTTCTGAAATTTGTTCCCTGTTCCATAACATGTCGAAGTCCCTGATATAATCTTCTAAGTCACCTCCTTGCTTGTGCTCGGTGAGCTCCTCCAATGGGTCCTTTTGCCCCCTAAATCTACAGCATAGCGCATCCACGCATTCAGTCCAGGTAACCTCTTGTCCCTCCAGATTTCATGTGTAGTTTTGATGCCAGTAAAGGGCCATCCCATCCAAATAGTATGAGGCTAATTTCAGCTTGTCCATCTCGGGTATTTCTTCTAAGTCAAAATACTGGTTGCATTTGTACAACCATTTGTGTACATCTTCCCCCTCAAAGGTAGGAAAATCTCTCCTAGGTCTGCGAGATTTGAAGTTAGGTTGGGTACCATCCCCCACCCACTCGTGGTTATTGGCTGGAGCAGCCTGTTGAGGAACCGAGTGCTTTGAGAAGAGCTTGCTTCCCCTGCTAAGATTTGCAGAGTTTGTTTAATGGACCCTTGTTGAATTGCCATCTCCTTCATCATCGCCTTAAGCTGTGCCAAGTCCTCTGACTGTGCATGCATGGTAACCTCTATTCCATTTACTCTTTGGTTAGCAGCTTCCAAAGAATCCTCCATTCTTCTTACGTCTTGGGATCTTGTTTCAAGTGTCATTTTTGCTAGATCCAAGGACGTCAAGCTCTGATACCAATTTGCTGCAGGTTAAAAAACATAATGATAGTGATGGAAGAAGAATCCACACACAGTGCGTGAGAGAGAGAAAAGGAGAGAAAATCAGAAGGAAGAAGCTCAGAATTTGTTGTGTATATTTCACGTACATTCTGTTACTAGCATTTGGGAATTTAAAGACGAAAAGTAAAAACTCCAGCCTGGCATCACTCATGTGGCCTTGCCAGCTTGGTTACAAAAATTAAACAAAACGCAGTCGTTTTCCTAACATGAATTTAAATTTCAATTCCCTCTTCAGTTTCCCCCGTTTCTTCTTCGTCTTGCTCAGTCTTTCTCTCCTGCTCGTGACATATAATCATGGCCTTGAAAACTAGGGACGCTCAGAATGCATCATCAAGATGTTATGCAGAAGATTTGACTTCTTGGTAGAGTTTCTTCTCCCGGTCATATAATCTGTCAAACGTTGATGGCCCACATGAGAACATGCAAGAAATTGAATTGGCGTTGCAAGAAAAGAACTTTTTTTATTGTTTGTCAAAACTATCTAATTTTGATATTTTAAAATTTATTTTCTGCATCAATCCAACTTGAATTTTCGACATTGTGACTGAGGTCTTCAATATTAGCTACTATTCAAGCAATGCCTGTTATGTCTAGAGATAATAATAAATGCTGCGCATCTAAGGTGTGTTTTTGGACAATAATAACAATTGCTTTATAAAATATATTTTTAATTGAAAAAACATCAAAATAATATTTAATGCTATTCACTTTTCAAATAATCTTTTAAAAATAATAAAACTCATGCAATTCATCTAACTTATCAACAAGTTTAAGAAATATTGTTGATGGCACAACAATTAACATATATCCTTTAAGTCCTGTTTTTTGTATTAACAATATCAAAACTGCATATGAATTCATGTTTTCTCTTCTGTATCTTTTTTCCCTCAATTCTGCCTCCTGCCTTTCAAGTTTCTTTATCTTTAAAGGATTACTTTCATAGGTTGACTGATTAGGTATAAATAATCCAGGTATAAGATCAACTTGATGCTCAATTACCATAATAAATAGTAACCCATTAGAAATCTATTCAAGAAAGATATTGTTAAATTTTGTATTTAAGAAACACAAATATTAGGAAGACAATGATATAGGTCATTATTGAGCCCTTAATTAGACCCATTCCAAAGCTAGCATTTTCATCGGTCCAATTACATGATATTTTGTTGACAATCTTAAGAATTGAGTTGCATACAATTAAAGATTAATGTGGCACCATTACTATTGGCTAATATATATTGTTCTTGTTACAATTCTTGTTAAAAATTTTAGGGAATGAGAGTGCTGTTGAACCAGAGCATTCGGGAAACTTCATTACAATCCTCAGCATTGATTGTGAAGGAGTGAGAGATATCATTCCTACTGAAGTCCCAAGTGTTCTTGAATCAAAGCTCAGGTTAATTTGTACACAAGAGAACTGTATATAGGCAGCCTTGTTTCATCATTGTTCTATACATAGAAATTGGATGTGAACAACAGGGACACGAGGGTTGTATATTATTTTGATTTCATTGCTGGGACAAGCACTAGAGGCCTAATGACATCCATGCTTGCTGCTCCAAATGATGAAAACGACCTTTGTTTGCCTCTAAAGATTTTGCTAAGTTTATTCAAGACCAAAGTCCAGGCACCAAGTAATTTAAATAAAATATAAATCAAAATCTCAAACCATTTCATAATTTTTGTATGGTATTTTTGAGCTACGGTTTGGAACTTTATAGAAGTAGTATTCTATGGTGATTCATCCTTTAGGGTGTGGGGTTTATTCTTTGTTAAAGAAAAGGAAAGTGTTTTTCGGTGTCAACAAATGAACATCATAATGATCCGCCCTTAAAACTATTTTAGCCATGGAAATTTTCTGATAAAGAAGGATAGAAAATATGCTATCTTTTCATTATTGCTTATGCTGATCTTTTGTGAGGTCATTTCTTTAAATTTTTCACGTATGTGATTCATCAATCAAGATGGACTTTGGTGTTGTTAAAGGAATTTACAAGAAGAAGTGGATGAAATTTAGAGGAAGTTTTTTTTACCTACTGGTGAGAACTAATGATTTGTGGTTACTAAGAGACGAGGTTTTCTAGCTTTCTGTACAGCACTTTTGGAACATCAGAGACCTGGTCTGAGAGTAATCAAATGACTTTAATCAAGCATTGTGGCATACGTTGGACGTTTAAGATTAGAGTATTCAGAAGTGGGTTGAAAATTAGAAGCCAGCATATATATGGAGATGAATTGTTTTTTGGAATCTCGAGACTGCTTTGATTCATTTGCTCAGCCGGGTGGTCATTTATTTCAAGTGGGGAGTGCTGTCGACAAAATGTTGCGTTCACAGGATCTGGTGCCAACAATTTCTGAAGTATTTGTGTTTATTTATTGATGGGCTATTTGTTTATGTCAGTTTCAATAATCCAAGTACAGAAGGAGATGCCACCTGATATGCAATGCTAGGACCATTTTTTACTTCAGGGTGTAATTACAGGTCCTGAAGCTACTACTAAGGATTTATCTCTAGAGATGGTAGTGACACAATTGCAAGTATTTTCTGCTTTTGAATTTGATTACCTTGATTTTATGGGTTATGCAAATTGATTTTCTGCTATAGCTAAGGTTCTTTACCTAGAGCTTCTATGTTAGATAATGGGAATCCCTGTTGCTCAAGACAATATAGACTTTCTTCATATTAAATTTCTTTCATGGTATAAGAGCGATAGTCATCCAGGAACGAAAATAATCACAACATTAAGATCTTAGCTAATCTTTACAGAAGACATGGCTTCAGCTGCAAAATGGGATAATCCAAACCATCCACTTTATCTTCATCACTCATATCTTTGTACTAGTGGAATATAATTACAGCACATGACGACAATCCATGACCGTGGCCCTGACAGTAAAGAATAATATTGGACTAATAGATGGTTCAATCAAAGAAACAGATGAAAGCAATCACGAAGAATGGCAACAATGAAATAGATGCAACAATCTGGTTAAAATCTGGCTGCTAGGATCCATGTGCAAAGAAATTACTAGAAGCGCCTTCAAATGCTAAAGTGCTAGACTAATGTAGCTCGATGTGCACGAACAATTCGCGCATCAAAACATGGTCTAACTATTCATTGTTTAGTACAAGACACCATGTCTTTCGGATCATATTTTACAAAACTGAAGGGCCTATGGGGTGAACGCGATGCGCTCTGCACTTTTCCAATATGCACCAGTAGATAACTTAAAAGAAATATCAGCAAATTTGGAAACTCAGAAAACCATGAAGTTTCTTATGGGACTCAATGAATCATATGCGGGTGTTTGCAGAAATGCTTTAATGCAAGACCCGTTGTCCGTAGTGAATAAAGCATGCTTACTGTTGAAAATATAGGATCAAAGTCAACCAAAGTCAACTGATTCCAAGTCTGCTGAATTGAAGAATGGAGCTGCGAAGATCATCAAGATGTTTCCTTTATTGTTTTTATCATGTTTTTATTTAAGAGTTTATGTTTTAGTTAAGTAAGATCAAATTATATTTGATCATATCATGTTGCTTTATTTTCGCAAATTTATTTCCTGTTTTAATTAGAAGAGATTGTAATAGTTTTGAATTTCTATTCTTGTATTTTGATCTTTTTCTATAAATAAAATTTAAGGGATGGCAGTAACCTTGAGCAATTCTGCCCCTTGTTATACACTTGTAATTGCATTGAATTGTTTTTGATTCCTTGCATAGTTCTCTGGAAATTTTCTGGGCAAAATTCCCGGTTCTCAGCACTGATTTGAACAGTGTTTGTTTTTGTTTATCAGGTGCAAAATCCTGAGGGTGATTTGAACAGTAACTGTTCTTCACCAAAATTTGAATTTTCCAACAATTGGTATCAGAGCAGAATTGATCTTAGAAGGGTTGTGAGAAACACGAGAGAATTGTGAGAATTTTTCAAAGTTATTAACTTTGAAAGGGAAGGTGAGTGAAACACAAGAGTGAAGAAATTAATCAAAAAAATCCACTGATTTTCTTTGATTAATAAATAATTGACTTCGAATTGTCAATTACCATTATTCCCCATTACGAACAAGGTTCTTTATCCTCATTGTGTTCTGCATAACTGAGCAGTAACAAGAAGAATCAACAAAGTTTTGTCTCTCATGGATTCTGGAAATTTTTCAAAGTCACCTGTCTTCACAGGCACCAACTATGGCGTATGGGCAGTAAAGATGGGAACTTATCTTAGGGCTTTTGACTTGTGGGAAGTTGTTGAGCATAACAGGGATCCAAATCCCTTGAACAATAATCCCACAATGGCTCAAATCAGGTTCTGCAATGAAGAGAAGGCAAAGAGATTCAAAGCACTTACCTGTATCCATAACGTAGTGAGTGAAGAGATATTCACAAGAATAATGGCTTGTGAAAGTGCTAAAGATGCATGGGATAAAATGAAAGCTGAGTTTCAAGGTGATGAGAAGTCAAGAAGAATGCAGGTATTAAGCTTAAAAAGGCAATTTGAAGGGCTGAAAATGAGGGAGACTGAAACAATTAAAGAGTTCTCATCCAACATCTCCAAACTAGTCAATCAAATGAGACTGTTGGGTGAAGATGTTCAGGACTCGAGAGTTGTAGAAAAAGTCCTTGTGAGTTTGCCTGAAAAATTTGAGAACAAAATCTGTTCTCTTGAGGATTCAAAGGATTGTACTCAATTAAGCCTTCAAGAGCTAATCAATGCTCTTCAGGCAGTGGAGCAGAGGCAAGCTTTCAGGCAAGAAAGCTCAAGTGAAGAAGCTTTTGTTGCAGGTTTCAAGGGAAAATTTTGCAATCAAAATTTTCCTAAGGAGAGCCATGGAAGCAGAAGAGAAGTTAGCAAATTTCAACAAAGCAAAAACTGGCAACAAAACCAGCATCATCCCAACAGTTTCAACACAAGAGGGAAGGAGAAAAAGGATCAATTTCCTGCTTGTAAGTACTGCCACAAAACTAATCATCTTGAGTCACGATGTTGGCTCAAGATCACTCAATGCAGGAGGTGTAAACAGTATGGACACCTTCAGAAATTCTGCAAAACAAACATGGGAGCTGGAGCAGCAAAGCAAGCCTATGTTGCAAAAGAAGCAGAAGTTTAAACTGAGCACTTGTTCATGGCCATGACACAACAAGGATGCAACCAAGTAGAGGTAAATGTTTCAAACTGGCTTGTTGATAGTGGTTGTACAAACCATATGACTGCTGACATAAAGATGTTTAATACTTTGGATTCGAATTATGAGTCTAGGGTAAAAGTGGCTAATGGTCAATATATGAGTGTTGAAGGGAGAGGAGATGTAGACATTGTAACAATGGCAGGCAAAAGAACTTTTGATAAAGTACTTTATGTGCCTGAAATTAAACAAAACCTAGTGAGTGTTGGCCAATTACTTGAAGAAGGCTACTCACTATCCTTCATTGATAACATATGCACCATAAGAGATGCCAAAGGGGTGATTTTGTTTACTGCTGAAATGAATAATAGAAGTTTTAATCTTGGTGTGAAGAATGAGCATGAGAATTTGAGCATAACTGAGAATTCAAAATCAATGCTGTGGCACAAGAGATTAGAGCATTTTAACTATGCCACTTTGAAGAAAATGGCAGATCAAGATATGGTTATTGGTTTACCTGAAATTCAAGAGCAAAAGGCAGTATATGAGGCTTGCCAATTAGGTAAACAAACAAGGATTGCTTTTAATGAAAATCCTTTTAGAGCCACTTGTAAATTGTAGCTGGTTTTTACTGATGTGTGTGGACCTATGAGAACTGAATCTTTAAATGGTGCTAAATACTTCTTGCTATTCATTGATGATTATAGTAGATACTGCTGGGTGTATTTCCTCAAAACAAAAGGGGAAGTGTTTGATGTGTTTGTGAAATTTAAGGCTGCAACCGAGAGAGAAGCTGAGACCAAGCTGAGGGCTTTAAGGTCTGATAATGGGGGTGAATTCACCTCTCATAAACTTGATGAACTTTTAGAAAAAGAAGGGATCAAACATCAGCTCACTATACCATACACACCCCAACAAAATGGTTTGTGTGAAAGGAGAAATAGAACATTAATGGAGATGGCTAGATGCCTTTTATTTGAGAAGAAGATGCCTCTTAAATTTTAGGCAGAAGCTGTAAGTACAGCTTCTTACCTTCTAAATAGAATGGTTACTAAGGTGTTGGGAGAGAAAACACCTTATGAGCTGTGGCATGGATACAAACCCAACATAGAACACTCGAGAGTGTTTGGTAGTCCCTGTTTTTTACCTACTGCCTGAGATAAATAGAGGGAAGCTTAATCAAAAAGCTGAGTTGGGGATTTTGTTAGGTTATAGCACTAAATCGAGTGGGTATAAAGTGTTTGATTTAAAATCTAACAAGGTTGTGATTGCAAGAAATGTAAGAGTTGATGAAGACAAAATTTGGAATTGGGAAGCTGAACTAGCCGAGAGGACAAATGATGATGAAGTCCAACCTGAAAATGTCCAACCTGTTTCTGATGATGAAGATGAATCTGTAAGAGGAACCAGGCTACTAAGTGATGTCTATAGCAGGTGTAATGTAGCAGAAGCTAAACCATATGATGTTCAAGAAGCTATGAACTCACACACATGGATGGCAACTATGAAGGAGGAGCTGTTGATGATTGAGAAGAATGAGACTTGGACACTTGTGGATAGACCAGTTGACAGGAAAGTAATTGGGGTAAAGTGGATCTTCAAAACCAAAATAAATGCAGATGGCAGCATCAACAAACACAAAGCAAGGCTTGTGGTTAAGGGGTATTCTCAAGAACCAGGTTTAGACTTTCATGCCACATTTGCTCCTGTGTCTCGGCTTGATACTGTCAAATTGTTGCTTATGATTGCTGCACAAATTGGATGGTATGTATGGAAAATGGATGTCAAGTCAGCCTTCTTAAATGGGACTCTTGATGAAGAAATCTATGTTGAACAACCTGAAGGTTTCGAAGTCAACATCACTGCCAACAAGGTCTACCTTCTCAAAAAGGCCTTGTATGGCTTGAAACAATCTCCTAGAGCTTGGTACAGCCATCTAGATGAATTCTTGCTGAGTTTGGGTTTTGAAAAAAGCCTAAATGAAGCCACTTTATATGTGAAAAAGGTTGACAAAGATATATTGATAGTATCAGTTTATGTTGATGATCTATTGATCACTGGAAATCATGAGCAGCTGGTTGATGAATTCAAGCTGAAAATGAAGAACAAATTCGAGATGAATGAGCTGGGCTTGCTATCCTATTTTCTGGGGATGGAAATTACTCAATCAAAATTAGGGTGATTTGTGTGTCAAAGGAACTTCATAATGAAGTTACTGAATAAATTTGCAATGGATAATTGCAAACCTGTCAGCACTCCCATGGTGGCTGGACAGAAATTGATGAAGGATGATGATGAACACAAGGCTGATGGACGAATTTATAGAAGCTTGATTGGAAGCTTGCTATACTTGACTGCCACAAGACCAGACATTGTGTTTACAGTGAACTACCTTTCAAGGTTTATGCAAAATCCAAGCCAAACACATTATGTTGCTGCCAAGAGAGTGTTAAGGTATCTTAAGGGAACACTGGATTATGGCTTGATGTTTGATAAGCTTGAAACTGTCAAATTGATAGGTTTTTGTGACAGTGACTGGGCTGGAAGTGATGAAGAGATGGTGAGTACTTCTGGTTATTGTTTTTCTATGGGAAGAAGCATTTTTTGTTGGAATTCAAAGAAGCAAAGTATGGTTGCACACTCTACCGCAGAAGTTGAATATATTGCAGCTTATGTAGCTTCAAATCAGCTTGTTTGGTTAAGAAAAATTTTGTGAGATTTGAACCTAAATCAACTTGAACCTACTAAATTGTTTTGTGACAATATGTCAGCAATTGCTATATCCAAGAATTCAGTGTTTCATGATCGAACCAAGCACATGAAGATCAAGTTCCATGCAATTCGGCAATTTCAGCAAGAGGGTGAACTTGAGATGAAATATTGCACCTTAAAGGAACAATTGGCTGACTTATTTACAAAATCCTTAGCCAAAGAAAGGTTTGAAGAATTGAGAGAGATGATTGGCATGAGCAGATTGGAATCAAGGGGGAGTGTTGAAAATGCAGGATCAAAGTCAACCAAAGTCAACTGATTCCAAGTCTGCTGAAATGAAGAACTGGAGCTGCGAAGATCATCAAGATTTTTCCTTTATTGTTTTTATCATGTTTTAATTTAAGAGTTTATGTTTTAGTTAAGTAAGATCAAATTATATTTGATCATATCATGTTGCTTTATTGTCGCAGATTTATTTCCTGTTTTAATTAGAAGAGATTGTAATAGTTTTGAATTTCTATTCTTGTATTTCGATCTTCTTCTATAAATAAAATTTAAGGGATGGCAGTAACCTTGAGCAATTCTGCCCCTTGTTATACACTTGTAATTGCATTGAATTGTTTTTGATTCCTTGCATAGTTCTCTGGAAATTTTCTGGGCAAAATCCTCGGTTCTCAGCACTGATTTGAACAGTGCTTGTTTTTGTTCATTAGGTGCAAAATCCTGAGGGTGATTTGAATAGTAACTGTTCTTCACCAAAATTTGAATTTTCCAACACTTACTGCCGTGAAGAATCTGAGCCATGAATTTGATGAAACACATTTTGTTGCTTGAAGCTGAAACCTCCAAGGGAAACCATGCTACAACACACGTGGATGAAAGGAAGGAAATAAATTTCCCTTTCACAGCCAAAGAATGCAAAGAAATACTGAACATGCTGTAAAACAAATCATCTTTTGCTAACCTTGTTCGTAACTATTCACCCCATGAAGAACTATCAGGTAATGCATTTTCACTTGTTTCCAATGGAAAGAGGAGTATATGGATTTTGGATAGTGGCTGCATAGATCATAAGGTTTGGGATCAGAGACTATTTACATTCTTAAAGGCTGTCAATAATCGTACAGTAGAGCTACCAAATATATCACTAGCACAAGTAATTTCAGGCAAGTTATCTTATTTCCAAGCTGATCGAGGTGGGAAATTCAGCAACTTCAGTGGGAACTGGTAAGGTGCTTAGTATGTAAATATATCAAGTAAACTTAATTGATGAAATTCTTTTAGGACATCCTTGCCTTTAGATCAGTTTTGACTTCGAGAAATATTAGCTACTAAGAAAAGAAAAGTACAAAGGCAGCCGTATTGTTTGATGAATTCAGTAGAGGAAGATAAAGAGGAAGCTTTTGGTTAAACTTATTAGTTTCATTTTTTCTGAGTATTTGGTCTTCCTAATACAGTCATTGGAATATACATCTTGTTGTGGAAAATTGAAATTTGAGAATGGATTAGAATGGAGATTTTGTTGTACCTTTTCATATCTATGAATAAACTTTCTGGACAAGACACCATAAAGTTCACATGGCCTTGCTCTGCTGTTAGGTGTTTTTTATCTTTAGTGTATCAAATGCTTGACATATCTTATTGTATTTTATGTGTTTACAAGTAAATTCGATTAATTCATTAGGTTTCTTGAATAAATTTGTTTGTGCTTGATAAGTCATTGTCTTCGTAATGTGATTGTGATTATTAAGAAGTTGGAATTTGGTGTTTACACAAATAGTACATTTGTAGGGGCTAAAGAGAGAGATTTGTTGTAAATTGTCAAAGTTACTACTGTACATGCAGCCCATGAGTATGCTTTTAACAATGATATTTGTGTTGTGAATTTGGTTTTTAATTAAATTGAACAATGAATCTAAATTTAATGATTATGTAACACAGAAGCTAAAAAGAACAACAAAACACAAATGAAAATTAATACAACATCACTTAAGTGTGCTTTTAAACTTATTTAAATCCTGAAACTAAAGTACAAAAAGATGCACCAAGGCTTAGTACTATCAATATAAAAGGCTATGAAAATCCAAACTTGGAACTAATGGGAAGATTGTCCACCACAAAATAATAGCAATTGGTGATGCTAACTTCAATAAAGTGAAACCAAGCTCGTCGCCAATATGGATTTATGTATAGAACTGCTCCTATCACCAACAACACCATGATGTATGCAAACTCAAAGCTCACATAGAAAACCTCCATGTCCATGAAGCCACCATTATCTTTATTGTTCGTTGAAGTTGGTGTTGGTGTTGGTGATGATGGCATATCCGCATCACAAGCTTTAGTTAGCGGTTGTCCACAGAGAAAAGGGTTATCCTTATAAGAGCTCTCTTTAAATGTAGAAAACTGTGCAACTCTCGTAAGTATCTTTCCAGACAGATTATTGTGTGCCACACTGAAAACAACTAGAGAATATAGTCCAGTAAGTTGAGGAGGGATTTCTCCTTCCAATTTGTTGTATGAAAGATCCAAGTTCTCTATTTCCTTTAACCTTGAAAATGTTGGTGGAATTGGCCCAATCAAACTGTTGTGCGAGAGGTTCAATACCTTTATCTTGCTCAGGTTTCCAATCTCAGGAGGAATCTCTCCTGTAAAGTTATTGCATTAGAAATCAACTCTAGTAAAGTACTCAATAGTGGATAGTGCTTGCTACATAAAGAAGGGGTACATTCTTCATTGTAAACTAGAAGGATTGTTGTGACGAGGACAAAAAACTTAAATAAGTGGTTAGTAATGGGAAAGGATGAGTAGATATCATCCAAGATAGGATATTACCAAAAAGATAATTGTGAGATAAATCAATGAGGGAAAATTGGTCCAACCTGCATAATTGAATTGGGATCTCACCTTCAAGATTGTTATGACTCATTAGTAGAGATCTCAAGTTAGATAGCCTTCCAATCCATTCTGGAATTCTACCAGTTAAATCATTATGGGAAAGATCTAATGCCATTATCTCATAGAAGTCGTGGAACTCCATTGCGATCGGTCCTTGCAACTTATTTCTAGACAAATATACATATCTTAATTTTGAAGCACCGAATCTTGATGGTAAAGGACCAAAGAGGTTATTCCCAGATAGGTCCAAGAACTCAAGAGAAGACATATTCCCTATCCATCCAGGGATCTGCCCTTGCAAGTTGTTATTTGAAAGAATTCTTCCCGTCAAAAAATTGTTGGACAGGTTTAACAGTTGTAGAGAGATCATGTTACCCAACGAGGAAGGAATGCTTCCATCAAAGCCATTATGAGACATCATTAAAAAATTTAACCCTGGAAAATAAGCTCCGATTTCTGCAGGAATTTGGCCATGGAAATTATTCATAGATATACTTAGGAGTGACAAATTTACATGAGAACTCCTTGGCAGTAAGAATGGGCCGGAAAGAGAGCAGTTTTCTAAATAAAGAGTCTTTAGGTATGTGTTGTTCTCTATCAACCAACTTGGGAACTCTCCTTTTATTTGGATGTTTGTAAGATCCAAATATTGTAGGTTGAATTGATGGTAAAGGAATTTAGGAAATGCTCCTGCAACTTTTCCACGATTTCTCAAATAGAGGGATTCTAACTGGAACTTTGGGCTCAGATTATGATCATCTTCTTCTGCGTATATTTCGTTGTCTGAACCATCAAAAGACTTGAGTTTTGAAAGGTTGTATAATGGGCTCAATGACATAGGGATTTTCAAGTGATTGGAAGAGAGATATAGTTGTTGAAGGGATGTCAGATTTGCCAGACACGGAGGCAAGAATCCATTGAGATAATTGGAACTGATATCTAGCTCTTGGAGATGATTGAAGTCACATAGGCCTGATCACATTATAATTTAGGAAAATTTAAACTCGGATTGTATATAGAGAGAAAGAGAGAGAGTAAGAATCATCAACCTTAAATTACCTTGGGAGGGAGGTGA
Organism: Salix purpurea; assembly: GCA_027405865.1. Lineage (NCBI taxonomy): Eukaryota > Viridiplantae > Streptophyta > Magnoliopsida > Malpighiales > Salicaceae > Salix > Salix purpurea. The sequence goes on from JAOWLH010000019.1 coordinate 2,998,314, forward strand.
TTGGCCATTTAACCTGCAACGTTGCAACCTTAAAGTTTTGAGAGAGGTCATCATTCTGATGGTTTGGAAGATGTTGGTGCTATTGAGAGTGTTGTAACTTAAATCCAAGAGTTCCAAGTTTTTGAGGTTAAGAAAGTCTGCCATAATCACAAAGAAGCAATTAATTAAAAAGAAAATGATAGAGTTAACAAGAAGCAACTTATTGAATAATGCAGATTTGAATGCAGTTACTTTCTAAATTTTAAATTTTATGTCTCTATTTTTTTTTAAATTCAAAGAGATTTAAGAATTATTCAAAACTTGTGTAATAGGCGGTGAAAACATAACAGAGGAATTCTAATCGTTATGGCCAATGATAAGTAACAGTGGAGTTGATATTTGTTATTATTTTAAAACACTAACATTTTCAATATGTGAAATTTGTTTTAAAAAAAGTGAAATGAAATTTGTTGTGGCCAAGATTCACTGATTGTAATTGAAAAATTGATCCTAATGATTGTAGTAACTAATAAGTAAGAGTCATCAACCTTAAATTACCTTGGGAGGTAAGTAATTGGCTATTTAAATTGCAACTCTGCAACCTTAAAATTTTGAGAGAGGTCATCGTTCTGATGGTTTGGAAGATGTTGATGCTATTGAGATAGTTGTAGCTCAAATCCAAGAGTTCCAAGTTCTTGAGGTTAAGAAAGCCTGTCACAATCAATTATATTCATGAAGAAGCAACTTATTGAATAATAATAAGGATTTCTATATTTGAAATTTAATTCTCTTTGATTGGTCAATTTAGTTGACTCATAATTAGTTTTTTATTTATTTATCAAATTCATATTAATAAAAACATTCAAGTTTAAAATATTATAATCTCATTAAGGATATTGTTTATTTTTTTTACAATATTGTTATTTTTTCATATTTTGTTTTGTTTAGAAAATGTCATATTCTGCTAAATTGTTATGAATTTAAATTCTAATGGATTTGAGAATTGTTCAAAACATAACAAAGGAATTCTATAAAGACACATCTAGTCGTACCAGGAAGTTGAGATTTGTTAATTTACCTTGGAAAGGTACAATGCCACTCAGTGATTGCAAAGATAGATTTTTTAAAGAAGGCAGTGCTCCGAGGCTTTGAAGGGAGTTTGCATCTAGAGAACAACCATCTAGAGTCAACCCTTCTAGTGAGCTCAAATTTCGCAACTCTATTTGAAAGAAAAAAATATGTTTTTTTTTTCAAACTGAGTTTTTTTCATTTAAACAAACAATATCACTCAAAGCTAATAACTTACCGTCACCTAATATTTTTCCTCTTAAATCGTTGTAGCCCAGACCAAGTTCCATGAGGTTTGGTAATGCTCCTAATGATTGTAGTAACGTCTGAAAGCTACTTCCATAGGTTGTGATATTATGTAGATAGAGAGCACTCACGTTAGTCGGGCCTGCAAATTACAGAAGAAACGTATACAAAGGTTTTCAAAAAGAAAAAAAATAATTAATAATAATTATTAATGGGCATATGAATCATCATCATCACTTACCTCCTGAGGCTACCACTTTGGTAATATTGTTGCCGCCCAAATACAAGGTCTCCCAGTTGCTCGAACTTTCTTGATATACATGAAAATAATAATAATAATTATTAATTCATTCACTACAAAACATAATTGAATTTAATAAAGAAAATGATAAGTATATATATATATAAAAAAAAAATTAACCTTTCAAATCTATTAACCCCTTTAGTCTATTGTAATCTATATATAATAATTTAAGAGATGAAACCCCATCCATATATGATAGAATACTGTTATCGAGCCGATTATATCCCAAGTCAAGGTTCTCCAGCTTGCTCATTTTAAATGGTTGATAAACCCCTGTAAAAATAAATATATAAATTAATTAAGACATGAAAGGATATTATTGGAGCAATTTAATTATGGTAATGAAATGATAGCATCACGGCATCAACATAATAATAATTGATTAGATTGGAGGAGCTCTTTGAGGTGCTAAAAAAGTTTAAATAAAAGCAGTAATTATATTAAAAATGCAAGTAATTAAAACAAAAACAACAAATCATCCTTAATTTAATTTGTTGTTTGAAGAATCTGTTTTATTTCTTCAGATTATATATCCACTAAAAATATAACAAACACAGTTAATATTCAATCAGAAAGCAAACCTTTGTTCTCAACCCAGCCAGCTATCTGATTATCCATCAAGACGAGAGTGATGAGTTCTTGAAAAGGAAGAAACAAGGAGGCATTCAAGTACCAATCTCCCAGTTCCCCATTCCTGACTCCATAAAGATCGAGTCCGGTGACTCGACCTGTGCTGCTGCTGCACTCAACATGTTCCCAATCACAGCAGCGGGTATCTACTTTTCTCCAGGAGGGCAGGGATGTGCCATTGGGATAGTTGAGAGAATCTTTCAGCTGCAAGAGAGCGGTTCTCTCCTCCTCCACGCAGCCAAGAGGAAGCCATACTTGCAGGGAAACAACCATCATGATTACTGGAACAATGGGCATGTGAAGAGAAAGGCCCATCCTAATCAATATAGAAGCTGACGAATGATTTCAATATTAACTATCTCTTGCAGGTTGAGGCTTTTTATAGAGGGGGACTTGCCAAGCTATCGGGACCCCATCCCCGTAGAAAAAACTGCAAGATTGTTAGGAAAATTATCATCAGAAAATTCATTCTCTCAACAAATTAGGGATAAATATTCATTAAATTAAAGTACTTGAACCCTTTTGCAAATATATTCTTGTGGAAAGAACGCGTGATAGCAATGGTACTCTCACGGACCATTCTACAATCCCATATCGTGGAAAAAAGCAGATGACAATGGACTCACAGACCCATATCAATCTCTTATTAGTATTTAAAGACAATTATTATCATTAATCGGTGGTTTATTTTCCACACGTTATTTCCATAAAGAAAGTCTATATCCATCATTGTCATAAAAGACTTTGACTTGGGTCAACTTTTCCATTAATTACTTTTCTGCAATTCAATTTTTTTATATTTACTATGTGGTTTCAATTTGAATACTTTTATTTAAAAAATTCAATTTATAGAATATTTTTGTTATAAAATGATGATGTCATAGTTAGCTTATTTTAGACGAGTCTGAATTGATTGTGATTTTTTAATTTTTTTCAAATAGCCAAAATCTAAGTTAATTTTCAACCACTTGATAACTAGTTTCCAGAGGATATTCTGGAATTGTTGCAGAGACAATTCTTACTAGTAAGTGGATATTCTTTTACTTAGGTAAGAAATGCAAGGCTTATCTTTCTTGTTCTGTTTCTTATCATTTTGTCGATAGCCAATTTTACAAGGCATAACTCTTTTGTATCTCTCTCTCCCACTCTGATCACCGATTGCAGGTCTCAGATTCAATTCTCTTCATCACTTCTCTCTTTTTGTATCTTAACAATGATCCGGCATTGTGTACTGCTAGAATCCTGGTTGTTCAGCCAGACATGAAGAACCACTTTCTCGGCCAATCCAGACTCATCTCGGTCCATCCAATACAGCCTCTATGTATTTTTAGGAGTACCCAGGAGTCACGCATACAAATTCTGAATGTAGACACAAGGGCACATTATCACAATTAACAAGGGTTTTGGAGAGAGATTGAGTTGGGAGAGATTGATCCACAAGCACGAGAAAATACTTAGGTTATGAGAAAAACAGATAGTTTAATTAAAAACACAGGAGTGTCAAATTGCATAAATCCAAGACCATTGATCAAAGTAAAAAAGACATGTAAATTTGAGGCTACTATTGAAGTTTTGGCGAGGAAAGGTCAATTGCTAATAGAAGAGTGTCAGTATTAAGCCTTGTTTCTCTTGTATTTTTAATTCATCTTATCACTTCATCTACTCACACCATAGTTACTTTCATCTCTAGAGACTACAATAGAAAAACAAGAGGCCCATGACCATCTCTAGAGATAGTAAGGTCCAATAGCCCCACTAGAAAATCATGCTAGTTCGAGATTACACTAGAGAACAAGAATAGGAAATATATGTTAAGGATATAAATTGTACTTTATTTCTAAAAAAATCTTTACATTCTTATCCACTAGCACATTTTGATACAGTTTTAGTGACAAATATGAGGGAGGCTTGATTAAAGGTGGTAGGTGTTTGTCTTGACTATTTTGATCACTTTGAAAGAGTCATCTCATTTTGATTAATAGAGTGATTAACCATGTCATAGTCTTTTTGAGCTTTTCTCCAAGCTTTGATTTCCACTAAAAGACTGATTCTTCTTAAAAGGTTTTTGAGATTGGCTCTTCTTATAAAATTAGAAGGCATATACCACAACACACTTTCCTTTACCACCCGTATATGATTTTTCATGACTTGTTTTATTTTGAGCAAGCTTCGGTTGGTAAGGCATAAAGTTTTTTTTTTTTTTCATATAACACATTTTTACCAATTTATCAAGGCCTTAAAGGCAACTAGCTCAAACAATTCTTCGACCTTAAGCATCTCCTCCTTGAACCTCTTCAAGCACGCCCACATGGACTCACCCTCTAACTAGGTGACACCAAATAGCTTCTTGGGCCTTGTCTCAACAGGTATACTAATACTAAATCATGCCACTGATTTAGCATAAAGGTCACTAAAACCTTTAATGAAACTTGGCTCCAAATTATTATGCCATACATTTGCAAACCTTCTAAAGATTATGTGTAGGATCTTACACATCACAATACTATCTTGAATAACCAGTTCTAAGCTATTTAATAAATTTTTGCATGTGTTCTCATGGTTTAACTAGACCATCATAATTATTCAAGCTTATTTTTTAAAACATAAAGTCTCTAGGGACTCGAGTATTAAATACTTGTTTGGATAAGGTAAAATCCATTGCCTAATGAGGCTATGGACATATTCCTATATATGTTTAATTACATTTTTTTTTTGAGCTTTAGACCACAAAGAGTTTGGAATAGAATGATGGGAATGGTAAATTTGTACACAAGTTTCACAACAACGCAATGACCTCTTAAGGGATTCAGTGAATGCCCAAAAGAACAATTCTCATAAATTTCAATATGATCAAGCTCTACAAAGTGGTAAGATTATTTACATGTACTGAGAGTAGCCTGTGATAGGGGCATTGTGTATTGTTGAGGATGTTATGAATTGATGGAGTGGCAAGATATGATTTCCCCCCTAGTTTATCAATACTGTAGAGATAAGAACTTAGACCTGATTGATAAGTTATTGAAAATTTGATTGGTTAGAAGTGCTTGTGATAAAGATAACAAGTAGATTCATCATGTGGCATGGCATAAATGTATCTTGCTTGTCTATCATGGTATGATATAAAAATATCAAAATCAAGTTAAATAGTAAGAAGTTGATTGGGTTTTTTTTTATCAATTCCTACAAAAGGCTACATTGATGTTGTTATAAGAGATCCCAGAATATTTAGGAATAAGGCTCATATGAATATGGACAAATTATTAATCACTTGGTCCTACAATCTACTTTATTTCTCGTGTCTAGGATGACTAAAATATATATAGCTTAATATCAAAGTCTAAAAGCCTGACTTTTCAAGAAATTTTTATCTACCTGTTTTCCTTGATCTAACATTTCTTGAAAAATATATACAATATTTTACAAATAAAATCTTAATTCATTAGTGTCATTGCTTGAATTTTGTGTGCACACGTGTATATTATAATTTTCTATCGGGACCCATCCCCGTAGAAAAAACTGCAAGATTGATAGAAAAATTATCATCTTTCAATTAATTCTTTCAACTAATTAAGGATAAAAATTGATTAAATGAAAGTACTTGAACCCTTCTGCAAATATATTCTTGTGGAAAAAATGCTTGATAGCAATGGTGCTGATCTCACGGACCATTCCACAACCCTTATCGTGGAAAAAAAAGCAGATGAGAATGGACGCAGAGACCCACATCACACTGCAAATCCCTATCCAACTGAAATACATAGACATAGTATTTAAAGACAAATACTGTCATTAATTGGTGGTTCATTTTATAACGATACTTTTTGATTTTGCCAGCACACCATTAAAATTAAGGCAGGATTTTCCACGTTATTTCCATAAAGAAAGTCTGTTTCCATCATTGTCATTAAAGACTTTGAATTGGGGTCAACTTTTCCGTTAATCACTTTTCTGCAATTCATTTTCTTATATATTTATTTACCATGTGTTTTCAATATATTTTATTTTCAATTATAAAATATATTTTTGTTATTTACCATGTGTTCCATCATATTTATTTTTTGTTATATTTACCCATCTCGTAGAAAAAATGCTTGATAGCAAAAGCATGAGTGCAGGATGGCAGCGACAACATGTGTTACCCGTTCAAAGTAGCACCATTTCCTCCGGAGAACATAATGTGTAAGAAAGATGAAACAGTCAAAAGAGTTTTTCCATTTATTATTGTCAAGAATTATCACAATTAAAAATTTAGATGAGGTCCCAGATATAATCTATATTATTCTGTAATATATCCTTTCAAGTAAAACAAATTTAAATTTGAAACTAGCATAGACTCGTATTATTTTGAACTTAATTTTTATCAAATAAAATAAATATTGTGAGATTTGAACTCGTGACTATCAGATAAATAAATATTCTGATATGCATTTATATCTTAAGACGAAGAATAATGAGCTTCAAGGTTATTTTCTCTCAAAAGTGAGGAGAGTTGTAATGAATTAATGGTTTTAAGAGAATACGAGCCATTTTCCTGCAATTCGTCGTAGTGAGAAAATTTCAACATATGCAATTATTTTGATCTTATTCTTTTATTATTTTAGTTTAGTTTTGACCCCATTAATTTTTTTGGTTTTTCTGAGATACTTTTTATTTTTTGTTGGTATTTATTAATCTATACTCTTAGTTTTGGCTATTAATTTTTATTGATATTTATCTTTATATTAAATACAGCTTGCCTTAAAGGATAAATTAAGTTTAACTTTGTTGACGTGAAATGAGAGTGAAACTATCTCTTATACATGTATAGTGAATGTTTTGTTGTTAGTGATATGTTATCGTTGTGTGTTTTTTATCTGTTTTATCTACATGTGGCTTTATATATTTTTAGTTTAAATTGATTTTTATTTAAAAATAAATTAAAATATTTTTTATCTTTTAAGATTTATTTTTTATATTTTTATATTAAAAGTATTTCAGAACACTGAGATTAAATTAATTTGAGATAAAAAAAAATCTTAGTTCAATTTTTTATATATTTTAATGTGTTAATATTAAACAAATATCAAAATATATAATTAGTGTTACATATTTTTAAGATTAAATATTATAAAAATAATTATTTTCAACACCTTATCCATAATAAAATGAATATCTATAAAAAATTAAATAATCAAAAGTTTTTATGCACATAGGAAAGAAAATAACAAATTAACTTAGATTGTATTTGATAGTCTAGTAATATTTCATCATAATAATAATACTAATTTTTATTTTTTTCTACTAATTTTGTTCTTGAATTATTTTCATTTGTTATTTATATCAATTTTTTTTCAATGCTGCTAATATTGTTTTTGGTTTTACTTTCAATCATAATAATAACATTGAGAATAAACATTCAAGTAATTTATCATTCAGTATTGTATTTATTAAGAATTAAGTTTTACAACTTCTATACATGTAATGTTTCAAATCTAATATCTATGATTAATGATTTGAAAAAAAAATTGTGGCTCATATTGTTTTAAATTTTTATCTTATTTCTTTAAAATTGAATGACTTAACATTAATATTAAACAAAAATATCAAAAACAATTTTTATTATAATCCAAACGATTATAATAATTACATTCATAATGGTAATAATACTAATTTTGTTTTTATCCTTAATTTTGTCTTTTAACTATTTTTATTTGTTCTTTAAATCAAATAATATTTTTTATGCTAATAATTTTTTTTTTACCTTCAATCATAAGAATAACAATGAGAATAACATTTGAAATAATTTATCATTCGATGGTGTATTTATTAAGAATAATTTTTATAGTGATTTATATGTAAGGTTTCAAATCTAGTAATTTATGATTTGATGTTGTGCTCGTTAAAAATTTTGTAACTCAATATTTTCTTTAATTTTTTAAACTTATTTCTTTAAAATTATATTATTTACTAAACACAAAAAATTGTCCTATAATTAGTTTTTCTGCACATTACTTCATAAAAATTATGTCCAAGTTGATTATTTCGCTTAGATATATAGCATCATAAGAAAATCTAGCACCCTTAAAAGAATAATCCCATGTTAAACAACTTGGTTTTGGTTGCAGCCAAGCGCAAGGCAAATGACTCGTATATTTTTTTATTGTAGATTATTTTCTATAATTTTTTCACCCATTTTGTTTACATGTGCCTGCATATATTTTTTTGTTTACATGTGCCTTCATATATTTTTTATTTCATGACATTAGATCTAAAATATCATACATAAAAAAGCTGCAAAAGGCAATTTTCAACAAATACAACATCGACTAATGAATTATATCGATTATTATTTTGATTGTTAAATTATCACAATCACTATAGTTGTCATTATAAACATTATTGTAAATAATCAATATTCTAATTATTATTAGTAATACTATGGATGACACCATCATTATTGTTATTATCACTATCATTATTACAATAATAATTATTATGATAATCAACACCATTATTTATATTAATATCATTTAAATTATAATTAGTATTATTATCATTATTAATATCATTATTATAATTATTTTTGTCATTATTGATATTCTTCATAATATATTAGATTTATTGTTATTATTATCATCAAATTATAATTATTAATACCATAACCACTATAACCATTACGATAAATTACTATTGTTATTATCATTATGATTAATAATATCACTATTATTACCATGATTTTAATTCCTTGAATGATTATTATTATTACAGCGAAAATGATAAAAGTTATGATTCAAATGAAATTATTACACATTTGCATATCAATGCGTCTATATAGCTCAAAAGACAACTTTTGATTCAAATGAAATTGAGCAACTTGGCATGAGGTGTCAATAATTAATTAATTCAAATTATATAATCTCAAATGCCAAGTGTCATTATAAATTAATTTTAACTTTTGTTTCAAAAACAATTTCTAACATTCAAATTTATTGATTTAGTGTCTTACACATTATGAGATACAATAAAAATTCTTACCTTCCTAATGTTAAATAAAATATCTAATACACAAATCATATTTTAACAGCCATAAATATTTATGAAAAATTAAATATGACGAGAAATAAAATATATATATGATAGTATAGCTTTTAGATTTCCATTGAAAGAATTAAGCGTCATGTATTAATCTAAGGTTCATTGTTTATTAATTAATTGGTGGTTGCATTCGAACACACTAAATTGAGATTTAATTTTTATATACTAAAGTTCTCAGAGACCCATCTCCCACTACAAATTTTTATTCATCTTACTTGTTGGTTGTGTCAGAAGAGATAAAGACTTTAGTGTTGATTTTGCCAACACACCATTAAAATCAAGGCATGATTTTCCACAGATGATTTCTTTAAAGAAATAGGGAGTCTTCTATATCCATAATTTTCCACAGAACCTTTTTTCATGTTTTTTCCATAAAAGACTTTGACTTTGGGTCAACCTTTTAGTCACTGGATGATTTTTATCCACTTCAAAGGTGTTCAGAGAGAAAGATTTAAAATATATTTGTATCCATGACTCTAATTGACTGTACAAGAGTTTAGTTGAGGTGTTTTTTAAAAGTATTTTTTGTTTAGAAATGCATCAAAATAATTATAAAAAAAAAATCATTTTTGATATCAGCACATGAAAATGATCTAAGAAAACTAAAATTTGTAATTTAAAGTAAAAAATAAAATAAAATTCAGTGTTTTTCGAAAACACTTTTGAAACACAGTATTAAACATCCTCTAAATCCTTAATTTAGTTGAGCTCAAGAGAGGCAATTTTTAGAGGGTTTTTTTTGTGATCTGTTAAATTTATCTTTATCACTTTTATTTCAAAAAAAATCATTTAAAGGCATACCTCTCACTTTATTACATCTAGAAAAAATCGAATAAATTTATTTTAACTAGTTCAAAGATTTGAAAAAAAAAGAAAAAAAGAGGATGAAGAAGAAGAAAAGAATACAATGCTCTAATTAACAAACCAACCCCTTAGGTTTAGGTTCATTGAAATATTGTACACCTTTGATAGGAAAATCTTTCATCTATGATAAGCAAGCACGACATTTTAATATTTAGATTAGATAAATATGGCCAAGAATTTAAGACCAATTTTTGTAGCAGCAAATTAAATATGAGCCACAATCTTAATCATCTTCACTCTTAGAGACCTAATGATATTCTAGACCATTTCATGGGTGTTTGGCTCTGCGGTGGCTTCTACGGTTGAAGCTCACCGCATAGCCAAACTGTATGGTAAAAGAAAGGACCACAGTCTTGCAACTGTGGATCCCACCTAAAACTGCGGTTGAACCACAGTTTACGAAAAGCATCGGTTAGAACCACAAAAATCACAGGCACACCACTGTTAGCCGGTTCAACTACAGTGTCATAGTTATTGCTTGGTTCAGCTACAACATCGGTGGTCCCTCTCTCTCTCTCTCTCTCTCTCTCCACAGTCAGCGGCAACTTTCGAAGAGCACCACCATCATCCCCCTTAACACCGATAACTTCTCCAACATGCCAGAAGCTCTGACATGACCTCCAGTAGCAGCAACAAGCCCCGACGTAGAAGAAGCGGCGGCAACACAACCCAACAACAAGCTTCTAACGCTCTTTCCAACTACCACAGGCCACCATTTCCAATGCCACTACCACAATAAGAACCACCTCGACCTTATTTACCTGGCGGCAGTAGAAGGCAAGCCTCTAATCAACATCGACCGACCACCCTGTCACTGTTCACATTACGTGAACAGTGCACCAACCCGATTGTAATTTATTTAATTTTAACTCTTAGGCTGAACTTGCTCTCAGCCCAACCCAGGTCCAACAGAGTTGGTCCTTTTGGCCCACCTTGGATGGACCGACCCATTCAGTTGGGTTAGGCCTAATCCAATTTGTTAAAAATATTAAAAATTATATTATAAAAAAATAAAAATATATGTAGATAGAGATCAACCCTAATGAAAGGGCAAGGTGTGTGAATTTATTTCACTCCACAACCCTATTGCTTTTCGATTGATTATGGGTTAGAAAGTTGAGAAAATCAGCGGAGCCCTGGATGAAATTTAGAAAGCTGCAACTGGATTTGGGCTTCAAATTATATCTCTACAACATGTAGATAGAGATCCTGAAACTTAGTATGTATCACAGATGTTGTTCATGATGATATTTTACCAGATGTTGTTCCTCGATCAAATAGCAAGGGATCGTAGAAGCTTTCACATATGGATTTAGTTCGTGATGGAATTGCAAGTACTTTGATGGGAGAATAAAAACATGTGTCTAATTTACTTGAATTATTAATTATATTTTATTATTATGATTATTAAATCTACAATATTTAGAAAACAATATATATTTATATTATATTATATAATATATGTGTGTTTCTTTTAAAGTAATTTCACAAGTTCACAACAATATGAAAAACATGGTAACCAAACACACGAGACTGTTTTTCATTAAGTCTCAAACTCAATCACAGTTTTAACAAAACACTTCAATTTCAGTTATAAAAATATTTTTTATGAAATTATTTTTTAACCTCAACCACAACAGTAACCACATTATCATACAGTCCTAAAACATGTAATGATCAGTGGCCTTGTCTAATTCTTTCGAAGGAAACATTTTGATTTTCTCAACATTGACTTCACCTGAGGATAGTTGTTCTTGAAGTAATAGATCACCATTCCTTTTAAAGTACTTTTTCTTTAGTTTTTCACACCTCTTTCTCTTGAATACTTTGTACAGCCACCATAAACCGATAAATAGAAACAGTGCTCCAAATCCCACTCCAACACCTGCATAAATCAACCAAATTCAGAAAAAACAAATTATGTTTGTTTGCTTTAGTAATGGGGCAGCATCTGCAATTATTTGATGCTGCTGGGTAGGATTGGTGATTTTGGGGTTGAACAGCTGCAGCAAGGGTCAAGATTTTATCTCTAACTTCTATTTTGCAGATTGTCTTGACTACTTGTCCAGGCAACAGAGACTGCATCCTAAAATATCAGTTGAATTTCCTTCATGATTCCTGTAGCTCATTGTTTTTTTCCTAACACATCAGCTCCGCTTTGATCAGTGGAGGATCTTGCATAAAATTTCCATCAATTCAACATAGTGAAGTACAGTGTTGTAGTTTCTCTCAATATTCTACTTTATTCATGTCAGTTTTGAAAAGAGAATTTGGAAGATAATCAGTGCGGCTGTTGTCTTCTCCGGTCTCTCTTAGAGGATCAGACATAGAATCTGATTTTTCTTCGAGCACTATCATGAGATAAGTCAACAACACAGTTTTCCTCTAATCAAACATTACAATGCCTGTCAATTGTTTTCTTGACCCCTTTAAAGCTGTGGCATAATCTCTAGTCTTTTCTACGATGATATAGAGTGAAAATGCTGTTAAACATACCTAGGCCTGCCATTTTAGCATTGATTTTCCGCCGGTAAGAGACGTATGCTGTATCCTCTGCAACACAATGGAAAAACCACCGAGTTGATGCATCAGTAAGCAATACAATGATAAACAGTGCCAGAAGAATCTATAGAGTAGGAATTGTAACCCGGAGTTTACCTTGACAAATACCAGAAAGATAAGGATTTCCTTCGAAGTCTGGATTGCAAGAACATTGAACGATGGGGTTCTGGATGGTTGAATTAATGGAAGTATTCACATCCTTACACGTAGAAGTGTAACTTAAAGTATTGTATGATCCATTCCTGACAAGTGATTCAAATACCCTTCTGTCTATCCCCCAATCCAGCACAACAACAAGAGCAGAATCGCCATCAATCATGTCAGAAGGGTCTCTGGTCTGGCAACTGTTGATCCCACTGCAGCTAGCAATCAAGCGACCACGGTTTTCGTAACAAATTGACACACACCCACCAATAGTAGAATTTTTTTGGTGCATCAAGGTAAGGTTGCTGCAACCCCTTGCAACGAAGTCATCCTCGGAGGAGAAAAGAAACGGGCTTCCTTCCAAGTCAACAACTGTGCTTCTATCTTTGACTCCACAATTTGCAAAAACAATTGGAAACTTGACATAAATCGTACTGTAAGAAACTGATATGTAAATCACAGGCAGATCAGTGCCGTTGAGTGTAAGTTTAGGAACTCCACTGCTAGAGTTGCAGTGTATTTTGAACCTTTCGTCTAGGAAACATCCTTTTGTCATTCCAAAGGGATATGGAATTTCAATGCCTCCACAGTAAGATTCACATCCAGTCAATGCCATAACCTGTGATTCTGCGGTACGCAATGACCAGAACAGCAGGATGACATGGAATACCGTTAACTCAACAGCTGCCATTTTCTTTTTCTTCATCTTTCAGACAGTAGCCTTTTAGAAGAGAGGTGGTGTAAAACGGGCTCTTACTTGGCAAGTTATCCAAAATCTCCTCCTCCTTTCTTCTGCTATTTTCTTTCTCTGTTTTTTTCCTTTCGCCTTCCATGAGTACAAACTACAAAGTTCAAAACCCAAAGTCTTTAGAATTAAGCAGCCAGACTTGACCGAGTCAGTCAATTACAATGCCATTCAACAGACCAAAGAACAGAGGTAGCAGGGGCACTCTCCTACGGTCCTACCTGCATTCAGCAGCTTCCATCCCCATTTACCACAGAGACATCACCTCAACAAACATACTGCTTGATGGGGGCAAAAGTAGCAGATTTTATCAAAAAAATTGTATTAGACAGTGGTATACAAAATACTATGAAAAAAATATTGTTAATAATATTATTTTCATATTAGTAACATAATAATTAAAAACACGTTATTAAAATTAAACCAAAAATTTATAATAGTATTCAAGATTGGTCAGAGTTTTTTTAGTGACAAAAAAAAACATAAAAGGGCTGGTCCTAGCACTTAACCAAAAAAAAACACGACTATAAACACAACATAGTTCATTAATCTAAAGCTAAATCTAAATCATGGTATAAATTAGTTTTAATTTTTTTTATAAAAAATATAGTGAAATATTTTTTTTATATGCAATATCAATGTGTTAAAATTATTATAAAATATTAAAAAATTTATTACGCCATCTTTGATTTATTAAAGAAGTTATACCGAGAAGGGAAAATATTGTAGCAGTAGACACAGATTATTGTAGATTTTAATAGTGTAATTATTGTATTGCCCTTTAGTGTATAAACTTAACTTTTGACCTTAAAGGTATTTTAGACTTTTTCACTGCACATGTTGACATCATCTGATTGTTTGGGGATGTTTGTGTCTTTTTTTGGGTTTTTTGTATAACAAAACTAAGATTTTACCCCTCCCAACAGACAAAAACACATTCATTGCTCAAGGGTATTTCTGATTTTTTGCATTGTTGATGAGCACTGAAATCACCATATTAGCCTTAAATAAGACAAAAACTTAGAGTTATCGTTGAGAGTGTTTCTGGTTTTTCAAGTTGTTATAAACAGTAGAAATATTGAAGTGCCCTAAGAAAAGACAAAAGTCAAGCGTTGGCAGTAAAGGTGTTTAGGTAATTTTAGTTTTTTAATTATTTTTTTCTGCGGAAAACTGTTGGCACGTCTGCCTGACACACCGACAGTTGTCTTTTGTTTGCGCCTTATAGATGGTGCATACATCATTGTCTGGAGGTGAAAAATGTCCATCTATCATCTCACTGGAGGCGAAAAATGTCCATCTATCATCTCACTGGAGGCACCGTCATGATCTCTTCCACATGATGGTGCGCATGTCGTCTCACTGTGGCTGGAAACTTGATGGCGATCGGTTAATTCTCCCCCATTTTCTCTCTCCTGCTAATATTATTTTGAATTTTGCCTTCAATCATAATAATAACAATGAGAATGATAATTCAAATATTTATCATTCAATGATGTAATTATTAAAAGAACAAGTTTTGCAATATCTTTATATATAATATTTCAAATCTAATATCTCAGATGGTTTAGAAGAATTTTATGACTCAATACTATCTTTAATGTTTTTATCTTATTTCTTTAAAATTATATTACTTAATATTAATATTGAGCACAAAAATTATCTTATTTAATTTTTATTTTTTATTTCGTCCCTTATTCTTTTAATTTCTGTTGTAGTTTCAATTCTTTTAATTTTTCCGTCCTTCTAAGAGAATCCCTATTTTTTGTTCGTATTTATGTATCTATACTCTTAGTTTTGGTTTTTAATTTTTATTATTTTCTCTTTTATTGGGGTTTTATTTTTTTTTAACTTAGTCCTGAAAATTTAATTTATATTGACAATCATTTTAAATTAATATTAATTTAATGTTTTTTAATTTTAATAAAATAGAAAAAATGCATATTTTTTGTTTAGTCGGCTTCAATTGAAATTGATCATATATGCTGTTTTTTATTTATTTCAGCTATTAATCTTTTAATTTTTGACCTTTTGTTTTACTTTAATTTTTTCAATCTACAAGTTGATATGGATGGCAAATATTTCTTCGTTTAGCAAAGCGTCGCGCCATCTTTGTAGCTCAACTTGGTGTCAAATGTCATGTTTCTACCGTCTAATTCCTGCTAGAGTGAATTCTTTTTGTATTCAACTTTGTTATTTTGTCTCCGCTTCCTTCTTTGGTCTTCTTTTTCTGAAGGTTTTGAAGCCAAGAAAGAACCCATGATTCTTTTAGGCCTAGGAACATAGATCTGTTCTTCACATCCGTGTCTGCCACAACAGTTTCAAGTATGTCAACTCTTGAAAAGGAAGTTTTCTCCAATTCCCAACTCATTGTTTTGATTATTTTAATGCTTATTGGTGGAGAAATTTTCACTTCCATGGTCGGACTTCTTTTAAAGAAGTTTCAACTTAAGAAAATGGAAAAAAAAAAAAATTCTTCCCTCGCAGACAATGATCCTAGCACTTACCAATCTGAGTTGGAAATGGTAGAAATTCGAGATTTTGAAAATCTTGAGTCAGGGAATCTTGAAACTTCATTAGATAGTAGTGTAGATTTGTTGAAGCACAAATCAATCAAGTTCTTCTGTTTTGTGGTTTTGGGATATTTTATAGCTGTTCAAGTCGGCATTGCATATTGGACTGTCAAAATGCAAGAATATTTGTCCATACGAGTTTCCCTAGTTTCAACATACCTAGCCCTTGTTTTTTGTTCTTTTAATCACCAAAACCTTTCTATCAACCGCGGACTAAGCATCACTGCAACACTTGAGTGGTGACATTATCCTCCTTCAATTTTTCACTTTTAGACTCAGTATTCTCACGCTCTCTTATATCTATCAACCGTGATAGATATATTTGTCATGTATATATTTGTCGCAACAGCGTTTTCCACGCGCCTATCACTTAAGACGGGGGAAGGCGTGGGAAAAGGTTTTCTCTCTCATAGATTTATGATTATAATTTTCTATCGGGACCCATCCCTGTAGAAAAAACTACAAGATTGTTAGGAAAATTATTATAGAAAATTAATTTTTTCAACTAATTAAGGATAAATATTGATTAAATTAAAGTACTTGAACCCTTCTACAAATATATTCTTGTGGAAAAAATGCTTGATAGCAATGGTGCTGACCTCACGAACCATTCCCCAATCCCATATCGTGGAAAAAAGCAGATGAGAATGGACTCACAGACCCTCATCACACTGCAAATCCCTATCCATCTGAAATATATAGACTTAGTATTTAAAGACAAATACTGTTATTAATTGGTGGTTCATTTTATAACCATACTTTTTTATTTTGCCAGCAAACCATTAAAATTAAGGCAGGATTTTCCACACGCAAAGAAAGTTTGTTTCCATCATTGTCATTAAAGACTTTGACTTGGGGTCAACTTTTCCGTTAATTACTTTTCTGCAATTTTTATTTTATATTTACCATGTGTTTTCAATATATTTAAAAATTTATATTTACCCATCTCGTAGAAAAAATGCTTGATAGCAATGGCCTCACACTGCAAAACCCTATCCATCCTCCTTGTTGATTGTGTTATAAAAAATATACTTTTTAGAAATATTACCAACTATACTTTTTTTTTTTTTTGCCAACACCATTAAAATTAAGGCATGATTTTCCATGCCTCTTTGAATATTATTCTTTACTTTCTTCACCTTGCACGACTTGGTGATATAAAAGTTACACATTTATATAATGATGTTATTTACACGATATATACTATACTAGCTATATTGCCCATGCGTTGCCGCGTGCATTCTTGTGTATATAATTTAACATAATTAAATCCACAACGATAAATTTATATGATATAACTAAATAAAAGTTATAGATTAGGAGATAAAATGTATAAATTTTTAAGTAGAGTTTATTGCACAAGCATAGATTACATCTTTTAGAATGTAGGTATTGCGTCATAAAAGATCACAAAAGAGCACAAACTAACATTTAAAAAAAGAGCAAAATATTTTTATAAGAAAAAAATGAAAAATTAATCACTAAAATCATCGTTATTATTGTGCAGAAAGTAAAATTATAAAAATCATTTAACACAAAGAGCAAATAAAAATAAAAATAAAAAATAAATGGAAAAAGGAAGCAATATTAATTTAAAATACTATAACAATAGCAACATCGGAGTCTGAACATCTAAAATTATTATTGCTATTACTATTAAAACAATAAAAATTATCAAATTATACCGAGGGAAAAAATAAAAAACATTAACAAAATAGCAAGTAAGAAAAACAATTAAATTATTATTATTATTATTATTATTATTATTATTATTATTATTATTATTATTATTATTATTATTATTATTATTATTATTATTATTATGAAAGAATAAATAAATGAATGAAAGATTAAAAAAATTGTAAAAACTACAACAAAAGATCAAACAAAAAAATACAATAAAAACTAAAAATTATCATTGTTATCACTGTAAAAACAATAAAAATTATCAAATTGTTCTGAGAGAAAAAAACCCTCAAAAACATTAACAAAAGAGTAAGCAAGAAAAATAATTAAATTATTATTATTATTATTATTATTATTATTATTATTATTATTATTATTATTATTTTCATTTATTAATTTTATTTTTGTGTTAATAATGAAAGGGAAAAATGGAAGACAAAAAAATCCTAAAAAGTTAAACAAAAGATAAAACAAAAGAATAAAATAAAAACAAAAATTATCGTTGTTATCACTGCCAAAACAATAAAAATTATCACATTATCCAGAGGAAGAAAAAAACTAAAAAACATTAACAAAAGAGTAAGCAAGAAAAACAATTAAATTATTGTTGTTGTTGTTATTATTGTTGTTATTATTATTATTATTATTATTATTATTATTGTGTTAATAATGAAAAAAATAAAATAAATGAAAGACAAAATTAAAATCATAAAAAGAAATCAAGGGATTAAAAAAAAATAAAGTATAGAAAATCAAATATAGAGGGATTAAAATCCAAAATTAAAAGTATAAAGGCCGAAATGAAAATCAAATTTATTATCAATTTCAATCAAAGAACAAAATTGGAAAAATTGAAACTGTTGTACCGAATTTATTGGGTTATTTAAACCCAATCCAGAAATTAAAAGAAGGAGGAGCGAAGTAAAAATTGCACATTCAATTAATTTCAATCGAAGGACCCAATCGAACTAAATCCAAACTTATATAACAAAAATCAAGACCATAAAGCAATTTAAAGTACAGGGACCGCAATGAAAAAGCATTAAAACCGGGGGACTATCCTGCACTTTGACGTGCAAGAGAGAGAGAAACGGCTGCAATGGCTTTAACCGGCCATCGCCGCCTCCAAAGCTGTCGAAGGACAAAATGCGCCACACCGGGAGGAAGACCAAGCGGCGTCGCATCGACTGAGATACCGATAGACCATCTCCGGCAACGCTATCACCCCTCACGTGCCACTTAAAGAGGGTGTGAGGCGGAATACTATCGGTCGCGTGTGACACACACGCCGACAGTATAAAGAAAAAAATAATAAAAGTATGGTCAATTACCGGTATAACCCTGTGTCTAAGTCAACAATTTTGTCTTATTAGGGGCTATATCCGTAATTAGCCATTTCCAAAAAAATATAAAATAATAAAAAGGTAGGCAGACCAGACCGATCCAGTCCGAAATTGTGCAATTACCGCGGAGCCCCTCCACACATAACCAGTTTTTTGTCTTTTTCGAGGGCTAAAAGCGCTATTTTACTGTGCAATAATGTAAAAAAAAATTAGAAAACCGGCAAACCAACCGAACCGAGAACCGATCCGACCCAAAAATACACTATTACAATCCACAGTGTTTACACTCACAATCTACAGTGCAACACAGTGAAAACCCCACGCATATTATATATTAGGTAATATTCAATTTGTTAATAATTAGATATACGAAGGAGATAATGACAATACAAAGTATATTTATTTTGTAATTTAAAAACTTGTATTGATTTTCCCCTAATTTGAATACTTACATTCACAAAATTCAATTATTAAAATATCTTCTTGAATTTTGTTATAAAACGATGATGTCTCAGTTAAACCCTTTCTAGATAAGTCTAAATTGATTTTATTTTATTTTTTATTTTTTTATTTTAGTACAATAAAAATATATTTGATTATAAAATAGAGAAATATAAAATAAATATGTGTTTACAATAGTTTTAGAGTTAAATTAGAGTAAATTTTATATTTTTAAAATAGAAAATACATCGAAGCATATATTTTTCACTCACTATTTTTGTATTTATTTTTTTATTTTATGTAATGGTAATTCAATGCTGACTAATTAACATATTACGAAATCATAATAAAAATTTCCTAATTGTGGAATGGCATGAGTGCAGGATGGCAACAACAACATGTGTTACCCATTCAATGTAGCACCATTTCCTCCGGAGAACAAAATGTGTGAGAAAGATGAAACAGTCAAAAGAGCTTTTCCATTTGTCATTGTCAAGAATCATCACAATTAAAAGTTGTAGGTAAGTTACCCGATATAATTTATATCATTGTGTAATATATCCTCTTAAATGAAAAATTTTTGAACTTAAAATTTATACAGACTCATATTATCTTGTATTTAATTTTTATCAAATAAAATAAATATTGTGAGATTTGAACTCGTGATTATCAGATAAACAAAAGTTTTAATATCATATTGAAGAACTTATCTTATCTAAAAAATTAGGTTGTTAAATTAGATCCTAATATAATTTATATTATTCTCTAACCATTATAACCAATCATGCATTCCCAAACTTCAAAGTGATTGACCGAAATCACCGAAACTGGATCTGCACGTTTGGACAACTTCAAAATTGTATAACAATAATAATAAGGATTTCTAAATTTGAAATCTATTTTTTTTGTATTGTTGAATTTAGTTGACTCATAATTAGTTCTTTTTTAATCAAATTCATATTAC
Source organism: Salix purpurea (assembly GCA_027405865.1). Taxonomy (NCBI): domain Eukaryota; kingdom Viridiplantae; phylum Streptophyta; class Magnoliopsida; order Malpighiales; family Salicaceae; genus Salix; species Salix purpurea. The sequence continues at coordinate 3,018,934 of JAOWLH010000019.1, forward strand.
AAAAACGTTCAAGTTTAAAATATTATAAACTCATCAAGGATATTGTTTATTGTTTTTTTACAATATTGTTATTTTTTCATATTTGTTTTGTTTAGAAAATGTCATATTTTGCTAAAACATTATGAACTTAAATTCTAATGGATTTGAGAATTGTTGAAAACATAACAAAGGAATTCTATAAAGACACGTCTAGTCATAGTAGGAAGTTGAGATTTATTAATTTACCTTGGAAAGGTACAACGCCACTCAGTGTTCGCAAATATAGAATTTTTAGAGAAGGCAGTGCTCCGAGGCTTTGAAGGGAGTTTTCATCTAGAGAACAACCATCCAGATTCAATCCTTCTAGTGAGCTCAAATTTAACAACTCTATTTGAAAGAAAAAAATATGTTTTTTTTTTCAAATTGAGTTTTTTTATTTAAACAAACAATATCGCTGAATGCTAATAACTTACAAATCGTTGTAGCCTAGATCATGTTTTGTAAGGTTTGGGAATGCTCCTAATGATTGTAGTGACGTTTGGAAGCTACTTCCATTTGAAAGCTTCTAGTTAGATTTATTAGTTTCATTTTTTTTGAGTATTTTGTGTTCCTAATACAGTCACTGGAATATACATCTTGTTGTGGAAAATTGAAATTTGAGAATGGAAATTATGTTATACCTTTTCATATCTATGAATAAACTTGCTGGACAAGACACCATGAGGTGATTTTTGTCTTTATTGTATCAGACGCTTGGCATATCTTATTGCATTTTGTGTATTTACAAGTTAATTCGATTAATTCATTAGGTTTCTTGTATAAAATTTATTTATGCTTAATAAGCAATTGTCTTCGTTAAGAAATTAGAATTTGGTGTTTAAACAGAAAGTTCACTTGAAGGAGCTAATGAGAGAGATTTGTTGTAAATTTTCAAAGTTAATGTACTGCATTGTATGAGTCTAGTTTCAACAATGATATTTGTGTTGTGAATTTATTTTTTAATTAAATTGAACAATGAAGCTAAATTTAATGATTATGTAACACATAAGCTAAAAAAACAACAAAACATAAATTAAAATTAATATAACATTGCTTGAGCATGCTATGAAAGATGCAAAATAAAAGGCCACAAAATCTAAACTTATTTAAATCTTGAAACTAAAATACAAAAAGATGCACCAAGGCTTAGTACCATCAAGATAAAAGGCCATGAAATTCCAAACTTGGATCTAATGGGAAGATTGTCCACCATAAAATAATATCAATTGGTGATGCTAACTTCAATGAAGTGAAATCAAGCTCGTTGCCAATATGGATTTATGTACAGAACTGCCCCTATCACCAATAACACCATGATGTATGCAACCCCGAAGCTCACATAGACAACCTCCATGTCCATGAAACCACCTTTATCTTTATTGTTCGTTGAAGTTGGTGATGATGACATATCCACATCACAAGCTTTGGTTAGCGGTTGTCCAGAAAGAAAAGGGTTATCCTTATAAGTGCTCTCTTCAAATGTAGAAAACTGTGCAACTCTCGCAGGTGTCTTGCCAGACAAATTATTGTGTGCCACACTGAAAACTGCTAGAGAATATAGTCCAGTAAGTTGAGGAGGGATTTCTCCTTCCAATTTGTTGTATGAAAAAATTCAAGCTTTTTATTTCCTCTAACCTTGAAAATGTTGGTGGAATTGACCCAATAAAACTGTTGTGTGAGAGGTTCAATACCTTGATCTTGCTCAGGTTTCCAATCTCCAGAGGAATCTCTCCTGTCAAGTTGTTGTATGAGAAATCAATTCTAGTAAAGTACTGGATAGTGATGCCTCTATAAAGAAGGGGTACATTCTTTGTTGTAAACTCGAAGGATTGTTGTGATGATAGCATATAATCATAATAATTGTTTTGGTATAGGAAAGGATGAGTAGATATCATCCAAGAGAGGATATTACCAGAAAGATAATTGGGAGATAGATCAATGAGGGTTAATTGGTCCAACCTATATAATTGATCTGGGATCTCACCTTCAAGATTGTTATGACTCAATAGTAGAAATCTAAAGTTAGATAGTCTGCCAATCCATTCTGGAATTCTACCAGTTAAATTATTATGGGAAAGATCTAATGCCAATATTATACAGGAGTCATAGAATTCCATTGCGATCGGTCCTTGTAACTTATTTCCAGACAAATATAAATATCTTATTTTTAAAGAAGCATTGAATCTCGGTAGTAAAGGACCAGAAAGTTTGTTCCCTATCCATCCAAGGATATGCCCTTGCAAGCTGTTATTTGAAAGTATTCTTTCCATCAAAAAACTGTTGGACAGGTCTAACAATTGCAACGAGCTCATGCTACCCAAATAGGAAGGAATGCTTCCATCAAAGCCACTACGAGACATCAATAAAACTTGTAACCCTGGCAAATAAGCTCCGATTTCTGCAGGAATTTAGCCTTGGAAATTATTCATGGATATTCTTACGACTGACAAATTAACATGAGAACTCCTTGGCAATAAGAATGGACCCGAAAGAAAGCAATTTTCTAAATAAAGATATGTTAGGTATGTGTTGTTCTCTATCAACCAACTTGGAAACTCTCCCTTTATTTAGATGTTTGTAAGATCCAAATATTATAGGTTGAATTGATGGTAAAGGGATTTAGGAAATGCTCCTGCACCTTATCCGCGATTGCTCAAATGGAGGAACTCTAACTGGAACTTTGGGATCTGATTATGATCATCTTCTTCCCCAAATATTTTGTTGTCTGAACCATCAAAAGACTTCAGTTTTGAAAGGTTGTATAATGGGCTCAACGACATAGGGATTTTGAAGTGATTGGAAGAGAGATCTAGTTGTTGAAGAGATGTCAGATTTGCTAGACACGGAGGCAAGAATCCACTGATATCATTGGAACTGATATCTAGCTCTTGGAGATGATTTAAGACACATAGGCCTGATCAAACTACAATTAAGGAAAACATAAACTTGGATTGTATATAGAGAGAGAAAGAGAGAGAGTAAGAGTCATCAACCTTAAATTACCTTGGGAGGTAGGTAATTGGCCATTTAAACTACAACCCTGCAACCTTAAAGTTTTGAGAGAGGTCATCATTTTGATGGTTTGGAAGATGTTGCTGCTATTAAGAGTAAAGCCACTCATATCCAAGAGTTCCAAGTTCTTAAGGTTAAGAAAGCCTGCCACAATCATGAAGAAGCAATTAATTTCTAAATTTGAAATTTAACTCTCTCTATTTTTTTCTAAATCAAATGGATTTGAGAATTATTCAAAACTTGTTTAATAGGCAGTGAAAACGTAACAAAGAAATTCTAATCGTTATAGTCAATGATAAGTAATAGTGGAGTTGATATTTGTTAATATTTTAAAACACTAACATTTTTAATATGTGAAATTTGTTTTAAAAAAAGTTAAACAAAATTTGTTGTGGCCATGATCGACTGATTGTAACTAAAAAATTGATCCTAATGATTGTAGTAACTGATAAGTAAGAGTCATCAACCTTAAATTACCTTGGGAGGTAGGTAATTGGCCATTTAAACTGCAACCCTGCAACCTTAAAGTTTTGAGAGAGGTCATCGTTCTTATTGTTTGAAAGATTGTAGTGCTATTGAGAGTGTTGTCACACAAATCCAAGAGTTCCAAGTTCTTAAGGTTAAGAAAGCCTGCCACAATCACGAAGAAGGAATTAATTATAAAGAAAATGAAAGAGTTAACAAGAAGCAACTTATCGAATAATACGGATTTGAATGTTGTTAATTTCTAAACTTGAAATTTAATTGTGTCTCTGCTTTTTTTTTTTAAAAAAAAATCAAATGGATTTGAGAATTATTCAAAATTTGTTTAATAGGCACTGAAAACATAACAACTGAATTCTAATTGTTATGGTCAATGATAAGTAACGGTGGTGTTGATATTATTAATATTTTAAAACACTAACATTTTTAAAATGTGAAATTTGTTTTATAAAAAGTAAAATGAAATTTGTTGTGGCCAAGATCTAGTGATTGTAACTGAAAAATTGATCCTAATGATTGTAGTAACTGATAAGAGTCATCAACCTTAAATTACCTTGGGAGGTAGGTAATTGACCATTTAAATTACAACGCTACAACCTTAAAGTTTTGAGAGAGGTCATTGTTCCGATGGTTTGGAAGATGTTGATGCTATTAAGAGTGTTGTAGCTCAAATCCAAGAGTTCCAGGTTCTTGAAGTTAAGAAAGCTTGGCACAATTACTTATATTCACGAAGAAACAACTTATTGAATAATAATAAGGATTTCTAAATTTGAAATTAATTATGTTTGATTGGTCAATTTACTTGACTCAAATTTAGTTCTTTTTTTCATTTATCATATTCATATTAAAAAAAATTCAAGTTTAAAATATTATAATCTCATCAAGGATATTTTTTTTTACAATATTGTTATTTTTTGTTTTTCTTTTTTGTTTAGAAAATGTCATATTCTACTAAAATGTTATGAATTTAAATTCTAATGGATTTGAGAATTGTTCAAAACATAACTAAGAAATTCTATAAAGACACATCTAGTAATTGCAGGAAGTTGAGATTTGTTAATTTACCTTGGAAAGGTTCAACGCCACTCAGTCCTTGCAAAGATAGATTTTTTAGAGAAGGCAGTGCTCCGAGGTTTTGAAGGGAGTTTTCATCTAGAGAACAACTGTATAAATTCAACCCTTCTAGTGAGCTCAAATTTCGCAACTCTATTAGAAAGAAAAAAAGTTTTTTTTTTCAAATACATTTTTTTTTTCATTTAAACAAACAATATCACTCAAAGCTAATAACTTACCGTCACCTAATATTCTTCCTCTTAAATCGTTGTAGCCCATACCAAGTTTCGTGAGGTTTCGGAATGCTCCTAATGATTGTAGTAATGTCTAAAAGCTACTTTCAAAGGATGTTATATTATATAGGAAAAGAGTACTCATGCTCGTCAAGCCTGCAAGTTATTGAAGAAACGTGCACAAAGGTTTTCCAAAAGAAAAAAAAAATAATAATAATTACTAATAGGCATATGAATCATCATCATCACTTACCTTTTGAGGCTACCACTTTTGTAATATTGTTGCCGTTTAAATACAAGTTCTCCAAGTTGCTCAAACATTCTTGATACACATAATAATAATAATAATAATAATAATAATAATAATAATTAATTCATTCACTACAAAACATAATTGAATTTAATAAAGAAAATGATAATTATTTATATATATATATATATATATATATATATATATATATATATATATATATATATAAAATATTAACCTTTCAAATCTATTAACCCCTCCAGTCTATTGTAATCTATATATAATGCTTTAAGAGACGAAAACCCATCCATATATGATAGAATACTGTTATCAAGGCGATTATATCCCAAGTCAAGGTACTCCAGCTTGCTCATTCTAAATGGTTGATAAACACCTGTAAAAATAAATACATAAATTAATTAAGACATGAAAGGATATTATTGAAGTAATTTAATTATGGTAATGAAATGAAAAATAAATATATAAATTAATTAAGACATCACGGCATCAACGTAAGAATTATTGATTAGAGAGGAGGAGCTGTTTGAGGTGCTGAAAAAGTTTAAATCAAAGCAGTAATTATATCAATAATGCAACTAAATAAAACAAAAACAACAAATCATTTTTAATTTAATTTGTAGTTTCAAGAATCCGTTTTATTTCTTCATATCCAATAAAAATATAGCAAACCTTTGTTCTCAACCCAACCAGCTATCTGATTATCCATCAAGACGAGAGTGATGAGTTCTTGAAATCTAATGCCTAAATTGAATAAAAACACAACCTTAGCAAAAGAGAAAATAATAAAAAAAAAAAAAACCAAGACTAAGAGTATATACATATAAACATGTAAAAAAAAGCAAACAAGTTTACAATTAAAAAAATTAAAAAAACAATCGCTAAACTTATCATTATTATTGCGTAAAAATAAAAACCATTAAATTATTTTGAAGAATTAAAAAACAAAAACTTTAACAAAAGAGAAAAAAATAGAAAAAAAAATCAAAATCAAAATAAATATTATGACAACAAAAAATTTATCTGATTTGAAGAAAAAATAAAAGTAACAAAAAAAAGGAAGAAAAAAAGAAGAAATATCAATTTTAAATTGATCGCCAATATAAATTCAAATTTTGAGACTAAATTGAACCAAAAAAAGGAAGAAATCAACAACCAAATTTCAAAGCATAGACATATAAGTGTGGACAAATAATATTGTCCAAGAAGAATGGAAAAATTTACAGAATTTAAAATCAAACTAAAAATTAAAAGAATAAAGGCCAAAAAGAAAAACAAAATCTACAATCGCTTTCAATTGGATGACAAAACTGTAACCGATTCAAACCTTGAGATTGAAAAAAAAATAGAATTAAAAATAAAAATCAATCAAAAGAATAAGGATCAAAATGAAAAATAACATATATAATCAATTTCCATCGGAGGAAAAAGTTGAAACAAATGAAAACATGCAAACCGAAAACATTAAAGGACAAAATAACAAAAAATCAAAAGAATAAGAGTTGAAATGAAAATTAACATATATGATTAATTTCAATTAAAGGGTAAATTTGAAAAAAAAAACTAAAACTTCTATAGAAGCAATCGGGGACTGAAATGTATTTTGACACTAGAAAAGGCACAAAAACAGCAAAACCTACCACTAACGATCGTCCACCCACCTTATTTTAGCTGAGCTCAAGAGATGCAATTTTTAAAGGGTTTTTTAGTGATATGTTAAATTTTTTACCACTTTTATTTAAAAAAAAACATTTAAAGGCATACCTCTCACTTATTACATTTCAAAAAAATCAAATAAATTTATATTATCAAGTTCATGAAAAAAAAGGATGAAGAAGAAGAAAAGAATACAATGCTTTAATTAACAAACCAACCTCTTAGATTTAGATGTTTTCCTACGTATGTTATATATTTGTTAAAACAGAGTTTGTATGAAATCAACTTGTCACGACGATGTTTCTTAACGCTTCACGCTCTGCCAACTTCAGAGGGAAGACTACACATGGAAATGGGGTTTTATAATTGTAAAATTACTGCTATAAATCTTGGGAGTCGCACCTAGTATTAAGACCACTAAAGAATTTAATGATTTGTGAGAGTCTTGGTAAGAGAACTTGTTGTGCAAGGGAAAGACGCATCACCCCTAGTACACCCTACCTAAGGTACGTTACATCATTATTTGATTAGTTTTCTAAGTTATATTTCTTATTCATTGGTCTTTCCTTAGGTATGAAGTAGATCTCTCTTCGTAAGGAAGTTTCTATTTTATTAGGTCGAAAACTTAATTGTTCTAAAGTTTGAAAATTTTAACGATGCATTTAAAACCTCTTTTTTTTACTATATGCAGGTGGACTTTACAATGTAATCTTACACTCTAATAGCTAAAACAATTATCTTTAAACATATTATCAACAATGAGATGAAAATTCAAAAGAAACTAAATAATTGAAAGTTTTGTAGGTTGATTATTTTGTTAAGATGCATAGCATTATTAAAAAGAAATATTGGACCGTTAACATTTTTTCACATGTTAAAAATTTTGTTTTTGGTTGCGGTGAAACGTAGGGGAAGTGACTCAGACAAATTTGTCTATCCATTTTTTTTTGTGTTACCTTGTATTTTTGTATTAATGTGATATTAGATCTGAAATATTATACATAAAAAAGGTCGTAATAGTAATTTTTTAACAAAAATAACATCGACCAATGAATTATTTGGATTATTATTTTCATTGCTATTACCATAATTGTTAAATTGTTGTTAAAATGTCGTAATTATTATAGTTGCAATTATAACTATTATTGTAAATAATAAATATTTTAATTATTATTGATAGTATTATCAATGTCACCATTATTACTGTGGTAATCATTGTAATTATTATCAAAATAATCATCACAATAACTAGCACCCTTATTTTTATTAATATAATCAAAATTATAAATAGCATTATTTTTTTATTGTCATAACTGATATTTTTATATTATTTTATGAGTTATTGTTATTCTTATCATCAAAGGCATAATTATTAACACTATGAGCATAATAATCATTATAATAAATAACTGTTGCTATCATTAACATTTTTTTGCATGTTAAAAAATTTGCTTATGGCTACATCAACGTGAAGGGCAATTGACTCGTATATTTTTTCATTATAGATAATTTGCCCTAATTTTTCCACTAGTTTTGTCTACGTGTGACTTCGTATATTTTTTATTTATGTGATATTAGATATAAAATATCATATATAAAAAAGACACAAAAGTCAACCTTTACAAAAAATAACATCAACTGATGAATTATTTCAATTATTATTCTCATTGTTATTATTATGATTGTTAAATTATCACAATTATTATAGTTGTCATTATAAATATTATTATAAATAATTAATATTCTAATTATTATTGGTCATACTATCGATGACACCATAATTATTGTTAAAAAACTATTTTTTTTATTTTATAAGATTAATTACTCATATTATTATATAAAAAGTATTTTAGAACACTGATATTAAATTATTTTCTAAAAAAACAAATATTAACACCTAAAAAATATTATTAAACAAATATTATTATATAAAAAGTTTTTATTAATTAAATATCAAATATTTAATTAGTCTCACATATTTATAAGAAAAAAAAACTTACAAATAATCATTATCATTATTTTGAATGCCTTATCTATAATAATTATAAATTTTAACACCTAAAAATATTAACAAAAAAGCAATTAAAAAATTCAATAAATGACAAAACAAAAATAAATAGTATTACATTTAAAAAATATATATATATTTGGTTTGAAGAATAAAAAAACAAAGGGAAAAAATAATAAATATCATTTTTCAAATGATCACCAATACAAATTAAAATTTAAACAAAAACAAAACAACCTTAATGATAGAGGAAATAATATAAATGTAAAACAAAAACTAAGAGTATATACATATAAACATGGACAAAAAATAGTAACAATTTCAGAAATATATATAAAAAATAAAGAAATTAAAATAAAATCAAAGATTAAAAGTATAAGGGACGAAATGAAAAACAAAAATATATACTAAATTTAATTTAAATGACAAAATTAAAACAAATATAAACTTTGATACCAAAAAAATTAAAGGATTTCAAATCAAACCGGAAATTAAAAGATTGAGGATCAAAATGAAACTACAATATATCATCAATTTCAATTAAAGGATAAAATTGAAAGAAATTAGAGCTTTGATACCAAATATATTAAGGATTTTCAACCAATCCAGAAATTAAAAGACTGAGGACCGAAATAAAACTACAATATATAATCAATTTCCATCTAAGGACCCAATTGAAACAAATCAGAACTTCTATAATATAATTCAGGACCATACAACACAATCAAAAGATAAAGGACTAAAATGAAAACACGAACAACATAGGGGACTGCCGAGCACTTTCGGTTGCAGGAGAGAGAAAAGGGGGGGAGTTTTCAACCATCAACTGGCACGTTTCCGACAACCGTGGAATGCAACGCGCGCAACCATGAGGTGGAGGACATGGAGGTGTATCTGATGACATGCTGGATGGTCATTTATAATCGTCGTGAGTGCTTGCACACGTCGCTCGATAGGGGCGTGAGGCCGAAAATCATCGGCGCGTCTAGGGGAAGTGCCTGCAGTACTCCACAAAGAATATTATTTTAAGATTGTTCAATTACCTAAGCACCTCTACAACTAATTCATGATTTTTGTCTTTTATAGGGCCATGTTAGTATTTGCACATTAATGTTACTGTTCATTATGAAATAAATTAATATTTGAAAATAGGCAATCACGTTAACAACCCTACAACTAATTCATGGTTTTTATCTTTTATGGGAGCGAATTAGTATTTGCTCATTTCTATAATTGTTCATGGAAGATGGGAAAATACCTCCAGGCCCAAGGTTAAAATAAGTTTGCACTGAGGAATAAAATAGTAATTTAACTATTACAATCCACAGTAATCTGAGTCTAAAGCTATAATAATTTTGCTACAGTAAAACAACGATATCATATAGCTTTCAGTATAATTGTTGACCTTTATTTATTTATTTTAGGAATTTTCTGATGACGAGGCTGTTATGTGCACCAATTTCCAAAGGAGCAAAAAGAAAATGGGGAAAATGCCAGTTTTCTTACAGACAAAATACATAGAACCTAGTGCGTCAAAAATAAGGATCGTGAAGCTTCAAGAGCAGATGATGACGATGCTGTTCTGAATACCAATTGCCAAAAAAATAAGGACCGTCAAACTTCGAGTTCACAATGCTTTCTCCATCATATCTTGTGTTCATGGTCTGAAATAATGCCCCTATAATTTTGTGGTAAGAATTCAGTCCATGCAATCCAGCTGAATTCCATTCCATGGAGCAGAATAATATAAATTGAGTCAAGATAAACCCTAAAACAGTAACAACCAAATAGGAAGAATGCTGGCTTGGTAGCAAGTGAAAATATCCAACTTCACTTGTTTTCTTCAAGAGGTAATTTGACTCTACTTTCTTGAAAAACTTTCCCAAGAACCAAACACAAAATCTTAGGCAAGAAGGAAATAGGGTGTTTCCAAGAAGAATTTGAGGGATGAGGATGAGTAGGAGGCCTGAGCTGTTCTTAAAGACCACCATGTTTTCATTTGTTGGAAGAAAACCACAGTTTGCAAAGTTTGAAACAGTGGTAAAGATAGAAAATGTTAGCGAGATTTGAAACAACCGCTATTTTTTTTTTGTGATTTTCTTTATTCTTCTTTATTTTTTTTTATAAGACTTTATTAAATAAAAAACACAAATAATTTTATTTTTTAACTTGATGCCACAACTAGCTTTTAAAGAAGATAGATAACTTGAAAGCAATAGAATATGTGAAAACATCAAGGTAAAAAGGGATATAACCTAATTTGGGAGTCTTGCTTTGATGTAAATTGATTTGAATTTTATAGATATAAAGATCCAAAAATCTATAATCAAATTGACTTTTTCCAAGAAAGCTAAGAATAATTTTGAAATGGAGCTTGACACAATGATAATTTATACCGAGAAATCAAGAAACCAAGATTATAAGTAACTGAACCCATATACAACACCTATAAAAAGACATGAATTAGAAGTATTGAAGACTCCACAAAACTTGGTTAAGTTTTTGCTAACTCAAAGTAGTTCAGTAAGAACATAAAAGTAAGAGTTAACCTCACACACATAATAATAATTGTGGAATCAAAGTCTATAGAAAAAAGCCCGAAATAAAAGTTAAATCACCCTATTTATATTATGTAAAAAGATCCTAAAAATGTTCAAAAATAATAAAAGATTTATCAATAAAATAAGAAAAAAAATTTAAATCAACTAAGAAACTAATACAATTCCCACATAGTAGGTTTTAGACCTTATCACAAGGCTTTTTATGATGTCCGATTATGCTAAAACTAAAACACAATATATAATAAGATCTCTAGAAACTTCTAATAAGATTTTATCACAAACTAATAGTCGAATAAAAAATCATGTGTGTTAAAATAAAACCATGCATTACAAAAAATAAATCTTTAGCTACTGGAATTAATTAACCCATGAAGTAGATGGAATAAACCTCTCTTATACAAGAATTAAATTAAGGTTTGATCTGCACTTGTTTATGCTCCTTTCTTGAAATCCATTTTGGCCCACATATTATGAAAAAGCCCATTGAAATTTTTTTACTCCTTGATCTTGTAATTAGATTACTTGGAACCTGGATTAGATATCTTGGTGTAGTTCGGATCACTTATAGTCTCGATATCTTAATTCAGGTTATCATATACTTCAATTCAGCTTCTTGGGAAGACATGATTGAATAACATGTTTTTGGATCTTTATATTTACAAGATTTGCATTATACCAATTAAGGTTTTTTATGATCATAATACTTGGTAATGAGTCTTTTATATCTCATACTAGTTTCAAACCTTTCACAACTCCCTTTGTAGGAAAAAAGTATAGTGGTCGTTGCGATGTCGGATGTAACAATAATTGTTTTTAAAAATGATTTGATTTTGAGATTTTAAGCTTATTAAAATGTGTTTAATGTTTAAGGAACAGAGTCTTGCAAGTTTTTATGATGTTATTTCTTTTCAAGTGAAAATAACTTGAGATTGAGTTTTGGGAGTCTACAAACCTAGATCTCAATTTCGTCATGATCAAAGTTATGAGAAACTATTTCAGCAGGCGATGCATGATTAATTATATAAAAAAAAAGTGGTGTAGTCCTACTCAAAGTTATTGATACTGTTTTGTTTCAACCAAAACGTTTTGTACCAGGCAAAAAAATGAGACAAAACGATGTCGTTTTTGTCTTGTTTTAAATACCGGTCCGTACCAGAAATACCGGCCGAAACACCCCGGAATTACTCCGGGTGTTCCGTTTCAGTCCTGAAAAATTAATTCCCGCCTCTCCCGCACACACACACACACACACACACACACACACACACATATATATATATATATATATATATATATATATATATATATATACACTAGCCAATGCCCCAGCGCCTCGTCGCGGGCGGCACCATATTTTTTTCAACAAAAAAATATTAATTGTGTTTTTTTTTGTTATAATATAAATTTAGGTAAAATAATAAATTTGTGCAGAATTCTTGTGAAGTGCAAGTTTTCTATAAAATATATGAATTTTAAATCGATATAAATTTATCTGTTTATTAGATTTTAACGAAATAACCAGCATAAAATTATCATCATCATTAAAAAAACAAGAAGATTTGGATATTTGAATTATTAAATTCATTATATTAAGATTAGTTCATTTTATAATTTAATTTAAATCACATTTAAAAACAAAATATAAAGTCAATGCCTCGTTACGGGTGACACCATATTTTTTTCAACGAAAAAAATATTAATTGTGTGCTTTTTTATAATATAAATTTAGTCAAAATAATAAATTTATGCATAATTCCTGTGAAAGTGCAAGTTTTCTATAAGCTATATGAATTTTAAATCGATATAAATTTATTTCTTTAGTAAATTTCAACGAAATAATCAGTATAAAATTATCATCATCATTAAAAAAAGCAAGAAGATTTGGATATTTGAATTATTGAATTCATTGTATTAAGATTAGTTCATTTTATAATTCAATTTAAATCACATTTAAAAAAAAAATAAAGTCAATGCCTTGTTGCGGGCGACGCCATATTTGTTTCAACGAAAAAAATATTAATTGTGTTTTTTTTATAATATAAATTTAGTCAAAATAATAAATTTATGCAGAATTCCTGTGAAAGTGCAAGTTTTCTATAAAATATATGAATTTTAAATCGATATAAATTTATTTCTTTAGTAGATTTGAACTAAATAACCAGTATAAAATTATCATCATCATTAAAAAAGCAAGAAGATTTGGATATTTGAATTATTGAATTCATTGTATTAAGATTAGTTCATTTTATAATTCAATTTAAATCACATTTAAAAATAAAATATAAATTGTGAAGAGACCTGCAATAATCAAATAAAAAAAAATAGTTAATTTTCTATTCATAAAAGTACGAAAATATAAATTGAAAATTCATCCCTACATTACTATCATTTTCATTACTATAGCAGTTAAAATTATTATCAACATTACTGTCCAAACAATTAAAATCATTAAATTGCACCAACAAATAAAATAAAAATCAAAACTTTTTTTTAAAAAAACAATCACTAAAATTATCATTATTATTGCGTAAACAATAAAATCATAAAATGATCTAATTCGAAAACATATAAAATAACAACAAACACAAAAAAGGAAAGAGAGGAGCAATATTAATTTTAAAATTATCACCAACATAAATTAAAATTTCTTAACATAACTTAATAAAAATAAAACCTCGACAAAAAAATGAACAAAAAAAATCTAAAAGCATAAATGAATAAATACGGACAAAAAATAATGTTTTTTATGTGCTAATGTTAAAAATAATGTTTCTTAATGTTTTTATATTATTTTTATGTGCTAATGTTAAAAATAATGTTTCTTAATGTTTTTATATTATTTTTATGTGCTAATGTTAAAAATAATTTAATTTGTTTTATCATTTTAATATATTTCTAAATAAAAAATAGTTTAAAAAAAATAAATCAATCAAGCAAAATAAAATTTTGCTTATAGTAGGATTCGAACCTATGCCCACCACCAGACTTTTAAACTCGCGCCTCTTAGACCAACTCAACCACTTTAGCATTTGGTTCTTCATTCACGCCAGTTTATATTAATATTACATCTTACTGTGGATTCGCACAGTAAAACCATGACGCGTTTTATTGTATAGTTAATACTAGTTGGATTGCCCGCACTACGTTGCGGGTGGAACAAATAATCTTTATAATTGTTGAGATTAAAATATAATATTTCAGTATGTAAAATTTGATATAATAAAAAAGATCAACATCCTTTATTATAATAATAGTAAATCAAAGTCTTAACTTCTTAAATTATAATCACCATCACTGTCAAAACAATAAATATTATTCAATAAATCTCAGAGAAAAACAAAAAAAATTAATAAAAAAGCACGTAAGAACAAAAACTAAAATTATTATTATTATTCTTAATATTATTATTATTATTATTTTAATAACGGGAAGAAAACAAAATTAAATCAAAGGCTTAAAAAAAACCTAAAAACATTAACAAAAGAGCAAATAAAAAAATAAAATAAACGAAAAAAACAATAAAAATTATTGACTGGAAAAAAAATTATTTGACCTGAAAATTTATAAAAAAGATATCACACTACAATGTGGGCTGAGTAAAAAGTTTGTATAATTGTTAAAAGAATAAAATTATCAAATTATCATGAAAGAAAAAAACCTAAAAAACATTAACAAAAGAGTAAGTAAGAGAAAAACATTAAATTATTATTATTATTATTATTATTATTATTATTATTATTATTATGCTAATAATGAAAAAAAATTAAAAGACTAAAAAAATCATAAAAACTTTAACAAAAGATCAAACAAAAAAAATAAAATAAAAATTATTAGGTAAAAAAAGTCATATGACGTAAAAATAAAAATAAAAAACAAAAAAAAATAAAAATATTAATTTCCAAATGATCATAGATATAAAATAAAATTTAAGAACTATTTTTTTTTGAAAAAAATTTACCACCCCAACAAATAAGAAAATAACAAAAATTAAAAATCAAAGCTAAGCACACTTATATATATATATATATATATATATATATATATATATATGGACAAAAGTAAGGATTATTCTTGAAACAAAAATAAATAAAGGGATTAAAATAAAAAAATTAAAAGTAATAGGGCTGAAATGAACATTAAATATAAAAGGATTAAAATCCAAAAAGTATAAAGGCTGAAATGAAAACATCGAAGTCTTAACATCTAAGAATATTATTACTATTACAACTAAAACAATAAAAATTATTGAATTATTACGATGAAAAAAATAAAAAACATAAAAAAAAAAAGCAAGAAAAAAAAAAACTAATATTATTTTTCTTATTGAGTTGATAATGGGGAAAAATTCAATCAAAGAAAAAAAAATGTCAATAATATTTAAAAAAAAAAAACCATAAGTGAAAAAAAAATTAACGTCAAAATAAATAAATAAAAACGTCAAAATAAATAAACAAATAAAAAAACAATAAAAAAATCAAAATGAATAAAAAAATCAAAAAAGCAAACAAATTTTTGCGCTAGGCAAGGGTCGAACCCCCACCCTCTTAAGTAATTGGCGCGCCCGTAAGCCAGTGAGCTACATCCCTTTCTGTGTCTTTTCGTGTGACAGAGTATATAAATAGTATGAAAACAGCGAACAAAACGGAAAAAAAAACTATTGAAATCCATAGTGTTTTCACTCACAAGCTACAGTGTTTTCCTGACCTCTTTTAGTTTATTGTATAATACACACACACACACACACACACACACTACTATATATATTATATATATACTATTGTTTTTGAGATGTATTGAAAATGCAAAAATAAAAATAAAAATAAAATTAAAAAATATATATTATAAAAAATAAAATTGTGTCAACTTTGATTTTATAAAAAATAAAAAATATATTTAATTTTTTCATCTTTTAAGTTTTTTATATATATAATTAATTAATTATATATGAACAGTATAACCCTGAAAAAGTATACTAAAATGCTCTAAAAACAAAACATTTTATATCAATAAAAAAATAAAATAATAACTAAAACAGTATTGATAACCTTGGTTCTACTCGGCTCATACATGCTTAGGAATGAAGGCCTATGAGTGCCTAAACTTTATATTTAAAGGCCAAGCCCGTTTAAAGGCCTAGCGCACATGCCTACCCTTGTACGCCTAGACACGTATGAGTAGTACTTTCAAATATATACATGTTTGAATTTGATTCTTTAAGTTTTTTTTTTTTTTTTTTTTTTTTTAAATTATTTTTTTATATTTTAAAATACAATTCAATTAAACTAAATAATTATAATTAAAAAACCATTTAGTTCTGTCATGATTTCTAAATGAGATTAGAGCTTTAATGGTAATATTTGTATTCTTTTTATTGATTATATATGAAATTGGTATGCACAATTGTTCAAAAACATTTTATTTTTTTATATTATTTTCTCTAATGGATTATTATTACTGTTATTTTTTATTTTTATCAAATAAAAATAATCAAAATATTATTATTTGTTCTGCTCAAACTTGCTTTATTGATTGCGAGAAAGTTTTATTTGAAAAATCATATTCTTAATAAAAAATATATGCTTATCGAAATAAAATAAAAAAATAAATGGATATAAAAAAAAGTGTTTTGGATAAAGGAATACATTTTTCTCTTGACTTTAAACCATTTAAGCTTTTATAAACATTTATATTAATTGTCTTAATTTTTATTTAAATAATCATGCTATTAATAAAATGTTTTTTTTTGTCAAAATATGAAAACTATATCAATAAAAAAAATACATTTCTTAATTAAAAGTTTAAATAAATAAAATTACTAAAAAATATTTAATATAATAATCACAAATGAAATAAAAATAGGTGCTGGACAATTGAGCTACTAATCACGCAATTGTTTTTAAATAAAACTAGTTAGATACAATTTACCTTTGGGTAGTCAAAACAAATTGTATAAAATTCCGAGGTGATGATGATGGTTGGGAATGGAAGCTAAGTAGTGGATGGGTGAAATTGCCATAGACCCTAATTGTGACTGGCTTCCTTGGCTGGGCCGTGGTTTTGATTTACTTTCTTCGTTGATACTTGTTGTTAATACCCTCAGCTCCACCATTCCCATATCCAGAGCAATCCCCAAATTCGTTGCCTGTTTGTCTCTTCTGCTTACCCAGATAATACGATAAGGTTAACAAAAAGTAGAAGAAGCAATGGACTACATGGAAGACGATCCAAGGTACCCACCAAAATCTTATTCTCTGAATCGATCAAAAAAACACCCTTTATACCCGCAACGTCAAACCCCAACTCTTCACTACAATTACGATTACGATTACGATTACCTCGACGTGGACGAAGACGGCGACGAGTTGGACGAAGAATTCTTGGACAAGAACGACAGCAGCTACAACCCTGGAGGCGGCTATTCTCGCAAGTTTCAACGAAATGAAGAGGGGTTTGAAAGATACCCAAAGAGGCAAAGGCTGAAAAACCCAGTTTCGAATTATGAATTTGCACCGAGAAACCCCAGATTATTGGAGTATGAAGATGGGAATTCTGCGGTGGAATGGAGCGAACATGAGAAATTTGTTCTTTTGGAGGTGTGGGGTGATAAGTTCTTGCAATTGGGAAGGAACAGTCTAAGATCTGAAGATTGGATTGATGTTGCTGAGAAAGTGTCGGAGACTTCGAAGATTGAAAGAAATGAAGCACAGTGTAGGCAAATGATGGATGTTTTGAAGAGGAGGTACAAAAAAGAGAAGGCTAAAGGGGTTAATTTTAGCAAATGGGCTTACTTTAATAAAATGGATATGTTAATGAAGCAAGAATCTGGAACTGTCGGTGCGTTTAGTTTAGCTTGTGGAGTGGATTCTGGAGAGTACGTTTTTATGGATACACGCGTGTATTTGGATCGTGCCAATATGAATGATGAGATGAGGGATAGTCCGTGTGAGTCGGAGGACGAGGAGGAGGAGGAGGAGGAAGAAGAGGAAGGAGGGAGTGCTGGGAATGATGGGATGAAGGGATTGAGAGTATTGGCTGAATCCGTGCAGAAGTTTGGGGAGATATATGGGAAGATTGAGAGTAGTAAGAGGGAGCAGATGATGGAATTGGAAAGGATGAGGATTGAGTTTCAAAGGGATTTGGAGTTGCAGAAGAAGCAAATTTTGGAGAGGGCGCAGGAGGAGATTGCCAAAATAAGAGATGAAGATGAGGAGGAGGAGGACAGTTCTGATGATGATGATGATTCTGGAGGGAATATCAGCAAATAATGAAGGTAATTGTTGTGTTTTAGTTTTGGTAACTGATCTTTTTTCTTTCTGCTGGGACTTTTGTTAAGTAATTGACATAAATAGGATTGATTTTTTGCACATTTTATTTCCTTGTTTGGCTTGAAGTTTTGATTGCTGGCTTGATTTGGTTATTTTTGCCCTGCTTGAAGTAAGGAGTTGCAATAATTGTCTGGTAAGGTTATGTTGGGGAACATATTTCTTTAACAAATTTAAGAATATGTCTAGCCTGATAAGTTGAGAGCTAACTCGAAATTGAATTTAAATAAACAAGTTTACTTAAAATTCAACTTATCAGGCTAGATAAAGGTGCAGGTCCAATCAAAGAATTCAAGACAAACTCTTTTCTTCATAGAAGGAAACACAAGGATGGTGACATCATTAATAAATCGATCACATTTCAGAAAATCAACTTGAATTTAAATAAACAAGTTTACCTGCACCTTTATCTAGCCTGATAAGTTGAGAGCTAACTCGAAATTGGAGATTTATTGATGGTATCATAAACCCTTCTCTATTTGCATACAGTGCTTGCAAGCCTGATAATAAAGAGATGTTATTTTGAACAGAAAAGAGCTGGCATTACATATTTTTGTTTCTTCTTTGTATGGAGAGAGCATGAATCAGTGATTAACATTCTACGGAGAAGGCATAATAATAGGTTTAACATTAACAGATTTTCTTGATGCTGTTAGAATGGAAATTATTAGTATACCAACTTCCCTGGCACTAAACATCAAATACATTTTTACTTGTTGAAGTGACAGGTTAGGATGGCCAGATAATTGTGGTTGGCAAATTTGGACAGTAGAGTACAGTAAGTTTCCATGGCATCTGATTTTGTAATAGTGAATGCTGATTTTTTTCGAATATTTGAAGTTGCTAAACATTGAAGTTTTAGAAGACATGAATATTATGTGATGGCAAAATTGGACAAAACAACACAATGGTAAATGCTGATGTTTTTCCAGGGCGTGTGATCTTTTTGTAGTAAATGCTGCCCCCTCTGAAACATTTGAAGTTCCTGTACATTAAATTTTAAGCCATATGAATATTATGTGATGTTATTCTTCAAAATTTCCCTTAGATGGATGCATGCTTTTGGAGATCTATGGGATTTTAGAAAAAAATCTACTTCAGTGTTGTAATTCTGTGTATTGAGTGCCTGAATTTCTGAGATGAGTCTTGTTTATTGTCTATAAATTCTCATGCCAAAAACAAAAGGTCATCAGGAATGCGTCCATGTTTTGTGGAGAGAGTTTTCTTTGAAAATAGTTTGAACTCAGATTGAGCAAGAGTGATCTTGAAAAGAAGTTGCAGTTGGTTGTTTTATTTACTTTTTTGATCATTTACATGAAGATGCTGATAAATTAAGGTATTGAAACTGTCTTTGAAGTTTCGTTGAATGATGGGAATGCGTTTTTGTTGATGGTTGTCAAGTTATCTTGGTAATAATGTGAGGGTCAACCTATGAGCTACCTTTAACTTATTATGTTTGTTTCATTAGGTGATTATAAGGCTTTGTTGATTGTATAACTGATTGTTCTTGAAGTAGATGCATTTTCTTTCTTGTTTTTAGCTTGTGAGACCTGAATAGTTTGCTAGATTTTAAATTTGGTTAATATTTTGGGCTCAAGACACCAGCTCTACTTTATTAGGTTCTAGTGTCTGCAATTTCTTATAATGTTTTGCCTCTTTCCTATAATATGACAAATTGTGTGTTATTTCTTGTAACAGTGATTTTGAAGGCATTGTTCTTGGCATTTGAAGTTTCTTATGACATTTGAACAATGCATGAAGAGAGAACTGCCTTTAATCAGAGTTTGCCAAAAAGCCTAGCTATGTTGGACTTCCAAGGTTTTTTAGAATTATGTGTAAGTTATGTATTAAAGATCTAACATGATGTTTTCTCATTGTTGGGATTTCTTTGGTAGCTTAGATTCTTGTTCTACTGGTTAAAGATACTGTTATCGATTTATGTTGTTTTACATTTCCTTTTAAGATGTCACTATTATGTAATCCGCGTTGAATCAATTGCTAGAAAAGTAATCTTTTCTGGTGAATCACAAGGATATTCCATGCACTTCTGGCTGAGAGTGAAAAGAAAAAAAGAGAGGTTAGGGGCCCATAAATTGCCTATCAGTTCTCTGATTGAAGGCTGTATAAACTCAAGTTTTACCTGCATAATACAACGCAACAGTAGTAATAGTGCTTAAAACAAGCACCAAGAAATCCAGGCTGACCCCCTTCCTCGTACCTTCTTCCATCGAGGTTTATTTATTCCATTTTAACTGTCTGATATACTTGAACAGTAGCAGCTCATCCAGGGAGTGTGGTTGTGATGGAGGAAGGGAAGTGAATGATGATGCGTGTTCAAGTTTTGGAGACCAACTGAGGGAGAAGGACAACTCCATACCGTTCAAGTATATGATTTGGTATGCTGATTGTTGACAATGGCAATCGCGGAGAGAATAGTGAAATAGAAAATGGGAGATGAAGAGTGATTGGGAGTGGAGAGAAGAGAAAACTAGAGTTTGAATGGAAATGAGTTGGGTAGAGAAGCATAACTCTAATGGATTCTTTGAAAATACAGCGTGTTTATCAGATAGTTTAAGGACTTGTGCTGTCCTTCTGGGCAGTGTTTTCAGGTACGACAATGGCTGCAGGTATCTAAATCTGTTTAAGAGGCATGTGAAAGGTTGATGATGGTTATCAGCTAAAGTTTTGGTTGCTTCAATGCTAATTTATCATTATAGAAGAGGGTTTGTTGTTGTTTCCAGGTTTTCCAAGAAAAATGGTTCTGGCTCCTCGGAGATATTTGTTAAGTCCTCTACTAATAATTAGGTAGAGATAAATAGCCTTGATGCCTTAAGATTCAATTATAAGCATAGTTGTCTGTCTAATGGTTCTGATTCGAACGAAATGACCTAAATATTTCGTACTAATTAAAAAAACAAGATAAAACAATGTTGTTTATTTTTTTAAAATTATTTTTATATCAACATATTAAAATAATCTTAAAATATTAATTTTTTTTAATTTAAAGTAAAAAATAAAAAAATTTCACTTTTTTTCAAAAATATTTTTGAAACGCACTATCAAACATCATTCCTTACAAGAAAATAATTGGCCTCACTATATTTCTGCTATGGATGGATCGCAGGTACTCATCTATATATTTCATCAGGGAACAGCTCCTCCTTGAGTGAAGGAGCAATCCACTGTATTTGGATGTCGGTAATATCCCAAAGATCGTCACCTTCTTTCTGCACTAAAATTTCTGCTTCTTTCATTTTCATGATCATCCTTCTCAGTAAATAGGGTACTATTTGTTGCAATCTTGTCTCGCCCCAGACTCCCAAATCCGCCTTCATACATGTATCCATTCTTCTCAAAACTCCCAGCCAGAAAGTCCTAAACCCAGGGCTGGCTGCTATCTGCTTCAGGAACAGCAAGTAAACATCTGTAAGGAGCTCCATTGCAAGTTTTAGGGTTCCTTCCATGCTTCTCATCTCCCTTTCTGCATTCTCACGCCTTGAATACTCCACCATCTTTTCGTGTAAGTCGTCTAACATTGCAAATATAACCACGTTGAAACAGTTGATACAGTTGACTGGCGAGAACTCCAGCTCCTCAGCCAGAGTAAAACTTTTATGAAGCGATGCAATTGCATGGTTTCGCATCTCTTCTCGCCGTGCTAGGCTGGTTTTTCTAAATGCTTCGCCAAGTTTGATAAATAGATTCATGGTGTAGTTGCTAGAACCTTTTATGCTGTCCTCAACCGAGGAACTGCTTGCATTGCTTACCATGCTATGATTGCTTCCCGGATCAGAGTAGTTTCTGTACCAATGGATAAGTAAATTCACTGAATCTGATAGAAGGTTTAGAATCTTCAGGTTCTTCTCCAGCGGACTGTTCTTGAGTGCGACAAATCCAAATGCACAATCAATACAATAAGCGTAATTTATACGTGAAACATGTCCACTGTCAGACATCAAGGTGATCAAAGTCTCAACACTTTGCTCGTAGGTTTCCGAGTGTCGGCCTGAAACAGATAACATATGGAGTGCTGATTTCCAGCCAAGATGAGTTTGTAAATTTTCCGGATATTCAATAAGAATCTTGCTTATTGTATTTGCTATGCACTCACAGCATGTGTCAAGAATTTCTTTATCGAGCTTCCACGTCAAATTTATGGATTTGAAAATCAACTCCTCTGAGATTTTGTCAGCTCTGGATGAAGTAAGAAGCTTGAGACATACCTTGAGAAGACCTAAAATGGCTTTCTCTGCAAATGGGATTGGGGAGAAAAGAGGAAACTGAGCAACTACTAGCAAATAATCATGGAAAGAAGGCCAAAATGTCTGGAATCTGTGAATGTTGGCCAAAGCAATGGCGGTTACCAAATCCCAACAGAACCCAACTGTGTCTTCCTCTTCAACTGGGGTGCTGAACTTTTGACCTTTCCCAGCCGCTGCAAATATCAGAGAACGCCCAAGATTCAGCACGGTGGCTTCAGGTAAAGTTGAACTATTGCTGAAGATGCTCCCAATTCGGCACTGTTTGATAATCTTGAGGTTTCGCTCAAATTCACTCATTCCGAGAGATAATGAATCTTCCATGCTCTCCACCGATAGAAATTGCGAGAACCGACTAATAGCGTTAGGAGTGTGACTGTCCCCGCATTTAGGATCGTGGGAGGGAGAGATGACACCTGATTCAGTACTCAAGTTCGGTGAGGCAGCAATATCAAAATCAATCGCAGACTCGGGAATTAGCTTAAGCCTTTTGAGTTTCAACAAGCAGTCCACAATATTCCTCCAGCCCGCTCGAATTGAATCTCCGAAGCAGTTTGCAATGGTGAAAATGGCAAGAGTAGCCAATTTTGGTTTCATGTCATTGCTAAAAGCGAACAATGTTTCTTCTGCAGAGGCATAAGGGTTTAGCAATGAAGTGAATTTGGAAAACGAGGAAATGAGCTCGTCAAGTGTATCTTCTAGTCCATAATGAGCTATCCTAGCCACTGACATCAATCCTTCAATGCATTCATGGAACATCTCATCTTCATCGGAATGCTCAAAAAAAGCAGAAAGAGCCGCAATTGATGGACCAGCAATGCAAGCAAACATATCTCTTCCCAGCTGACGATCAAAATCACATTGGATGTAGAGCTGCATTACTTTGGATTGGTTCATCAGCTCCATCCACCTGCCTGGATCCATCTCCGCTAGCAAACCAGATTGGCCGAAAACTGCTATTGGATTGGTTGAGATTGATTGAAAAAGCTCAGAAAGGTACTCTCTGGGAAGATCCTGCCCCCCATTGATTGCTCTATTGTTCCGGATAAATTCATCCTCGGTCATTTTTTTCTTGACTTGTGGATTATGTTGATCAGTATTGAGCATTATGAGGGAGTAACAAAGGATGAAGACTGCATCCTTGCTAGCAAATATATCCGAGGATTGTTGGTCATAAAATCTATCAGAGAAAGCTTCAAGGATCCGCTGAATCTTTTGGGATTCCCCTGGTAACCGAAAGGCTGCGAGATAAGTACGGAGTGCTGTGTCAAGAATCATGCCTGAAAATTTGAAGGTTTCTGCGAATTCTCTAAGAGCTTGGAGATGAAACTCATCAGGGTCACCAAGATAATCGCCGATCATGTTCTTGTCTAGTTCTGGTGTGTATCGAAAGAACATAGCAATATCTTTTGGATCTGCCGGATCTGAGACTAATTGACAAAGTTTCAAGTACTCCAAACCTTTCTTCTCATCTCGATTAAAATGGTCCCTAGCAATCAACAGTTTCCTTTTCTGTGTTCTCCTTACTCTTGAGTGTTCTACCCAAGTCTTCAAATCTAAATCATCTTTGGACTTCTCTTCCCAAAAGGGTCTATGCTCGGAAATTTCAACTGGATATGATCCAAAAGGACATGGATCACGTTGATTATCAATGTTATCCGCGATGGTATGCATTATGATCACTAGACCTTCAAAGGCTTGAACTTGTATGGTGGTCAACGGGACAGCCCCTGGAAAAGCGAGCTTGCATAGCATCTTTCCAATCTCCTCGAAAACGTTCAGGCAGGTAGGATGGCAATCATAGTTGACGTACACTTCCATTATAAATGATGGTTGCCTCAGGAAATTTATAATTGCTTCAACTGCAACTTCTTGGAGGTGAACTGAAGATCCTGTAGAAGCTACTCTCAGTATTACAAACCTGAAAAAGGCTTCTAGTTGAAGACGGATGAACCTGCAGAATTAAACAGAGACAAAGCTCAGAAAATAAAGTTTTGGATGGAATAAATAATCAGTAACTACAGAAACAAAAATCTCACCTTTTAAGAAAGTGATAAATATTCAAAACAATACTGCAGATCATGGAGAATAGAAGCGGGGCTGATCGAGTTCCATAGTGGATCAAATGGTGAAATAGGTCATCCTGAACCATCCTCAAGAGTTTGGGGTGCTTTCCAATTTCATCCCCACCCAACTCTATGCAAGAATTTATCAAAACCAAGGAGAAAAGCTGAACATCCTCATCAGCTGCATGAGATGTAGACCCTTCTGTCTCCACAACTTGAACCACGTTAAGCAATGAGCATAAGAAGTGAAATATGTCAACGGCACAGCGAACTCCATAACCAGAATCTGAATCGGTGCCATCTTCAAAATCCTCCGTATCAGACTCGCATTGCTCGGGTTTTACCTCAATTTCTAACAACCTCGAAAATATAACCTGTAAGACTTCATGCATTGCATATCTTGCACTGCGTTGAAGCAAATCACTCCTGTTCGCAGATTGTTGAACAACCTGGAAACATGTATTCACCAGAGTACAAACAGCATGATCCGAAAGCAAAATTGAAGCGCTGTGTCTCATGACTGCTGTCAAAACCTGTAGAATTCTCAGCATCACAGCTTCTTCACTTGCTTGGTTTGTAGATTCAAGGCGACAAGTGGAAATCCCAGTCACGATACAAGTTATTGAATCTCTAGCTCCAGGGGTCTTCTCGTTGAAGATTTCAAGCCTGAGAATCTTCAAAATGGCCGCCAGTGCAACAATTGTGGCGGTCGCAGGAATGTTTTCGCCTTGTACCACGTCAAGAAATGGGGAGATATAAATGGAGGGATCTATGTTTTGCCATTCTTGTTGAGGATTGAAGATTAAGGAACGCAGAGATTTCAAGGAATTAATAATATTGGTATCGCTTTGACTATCTGAAGTATAAATGGACGGTTCTTGTTGCGGCCGCCGCATCACGGCCAGGACAGCGCCTAGCTCGGTGTTCAACATGCAAGCGGAGGTAATTTCTTTTCTTTTCTTTTTCTGTTGATATGATTTACATGGCTTTCTTTCTTCCTCCTCTCCTCCTGTTGACTCCATTTCTTCTTCTTCTTCTTCTTTTTGTACTTACCAAGGGGAAAATAACGATAAAAACGGTTAGGAAAGGAAGTTGAGGTCCTATAATCAACTAACGAAAGCAGACAGAAAACGGAAATTGATGTTGACAATATTGCTTCTTTTATTTTCAATCCTTCTTCTGCTAGAAAAAAAAAAATGATTTCAAGTTGGAGGTCGTACTTGGAAATGAATATCCTGACACCTGTAAAAGAATGTGTGGCCAACCTCAGGAGAAAGGTGACCGTGTTATGTGCTAAACAAGAGGATAGTTTAATCTATCTTCGGATGGTAAAAATTTGTATGGCCAAGAAGGACTATTTGAAGCCATTTATATCTCCTAATTTTTTTGAGTTCTGTTAAAGAACATGCCTAAAAAAGTAAATGAATCGGTTGGGTTAGCATCACTCATGCTTTAATAGTTTACATTTGCGCTAAGTGTGTTGAAAATATATGTTGTTGATCGGAGGAGTCTTACTTGGATGTCAAAACACTCCAACCATTCGCCACATCTCCAGGATTGAGCAACCTCGTAGCTTGTGAGACTAGACTGGCATGGAAAATGATTCCGCATCCATTAGCACTGCTGAAGCAAATTCCTGCATCGATTTTCATTTGCTGGATCTTCAGAACATCATAACAAGGTGATTAGAGAATTTTGATTTGTAAACAAATTAGAAATGTGAACAATGACTTAGTGGCATGACATGAACACTGTCTTTAAGTTGTTTGTTTTCCCACACAAAGAGAACACCTCCAAGATACAACTAAGCCCTATAAACCTCTTGAAAGAATAAGAAGAGAAGACAGAAGGAAGAAAATTTGTTTTTCATCTTCTCTCTATTTTGTATTTTAAAACTATATACATAGGCATACTTGGCAATTCATTTTAATGGAATAATATGATTGATCAATGAACGATCACTTTAATGGAAAAATATGACTATTCAATGAACAATTTTATTCCAACAATTATATCTGTCAAGTTTCAAGTGGCCAGGTGCCACTGTTATTTTTCTTTCTTTATTCACTTACAAACAAAACCAACAATCCCACACTAGTTTGTAATGAATGTATTTTAACTCGATAGAATTATGCTTACAAGAAGATATTTTGCAATTTAAACCTTCAATTAGTGTTAGAGCTTGAATCCTACTGAAGTTATTGTTGTCCGAAGATTAAAATCTCAATTTAATGAATATTTACACACTATCCAAATTCTTTTGGAGGTTTACAATTATTTATCACTTATCATGGTCATCTGCTAAAATCTCAATTTAATGAATATTTACAAAAAACCTCACCTCTTGTCAATATGGCACCACTATTATATTCATATAGGTGGAATTATACATGTCTCTATTGCATTAGACATGAACTCTAAATTTCATTAAAAGCCTACACTCATCCTCCTTAATGTAAGAGGGCATTCTGAATACTATCAGAATAAGGTTCAAAATAAATTATCAATGCCCAATAGATACTATAGTAATTTCTTATTACCCATTAAACTAAGAGATAAGCTTTTGGCTAATCCAAAGTTGGGTTCCCATTGTCGATATCTTTAATACTAGGTTTCAACCCCATTCCACTAGTTGTTTTCTTTACCATGTCTCTAGATAGTCCTTTTGTGAGTGGATCCGCTAAATTGTTCACAGACTTCACATAGACAATGATGATTACTCCATTTGTAATCAACTCTAGAACATTTCCATGTCAAATACTTATATGTCTTGATTTACCATTATAGATATTATTGTAAGCTGGAGACATAGTTGCTTCATTGTCGTAGTATGAAGAAATAGTTGGCATAGGTTGTGGCCATAATTTAATATCTAACAACAGATTCTTAGCCATTCTACTTCTTTACCTGTAACATCCATAACAATAAATTCTGATTCCATAGTTGAATGAGAGATGCATGTTTGTTTCTTGGATGCCCAAGATATTGCACCTCCTTCAAGTGTAAAAATCCATCATGATGTGGACTTATTATCACTTGAGTTAGTTATCCAGTTTGCATCACAATATCCTTCTAGCACAATTAGAAAATCATAATACAACAAACCCAAATTGATTATTCTTTTCAGATAGCCAAAGACTCTTGCAATAGCCTTCCAATGATCTGTATTTGACTTGCTTGTATAACTTGATAACTTGCATGTAGCAAAAGCTATATTCAATCTTGTACAATGCACCATATACATAAGACTTCCAATGATACTAGCATATTCTAGTTATTCTATTGTTTTATCACAATTATATTTTAACTTCACACTAGGGTCAAATGGAGTATTAACCTCTTTTATATTGAGATGCTTAAACTTATCAAGCATTTTCTCAATATAATATGACTGATTAAATGCATAACCATTATTATGTTTCTTAACTTTGATACCTAAAATTGTGTCCACTTCACCAAGATCTTTCATTTTAAAAATATAAGTGAGATACATTTTAGGTTTCAAGTATTCCAATCATATTGGTGCTAAAGATCAACATGTCATCTATATAGAGACAAATAATCACACCAAAGTCTTTTGTAAATTTGGATTACATACATTTATTTGCACCATTATGATGAAAACCATTTAACAAAATTGCTTTATCAAACTTCTCATACCAATGTTTCAGAATTTGCTTTAAACCATACAAAGACTTTACCAATTTACAAACTTTTTTTTTTCATTTCCAAGATGTATAAAACCCTCAGGCTACTTCATATACACTTCATCCTTTAAATTTCCATTTAAGAAAGTCATTTTAACATCCATTTGATGAACATATAATTTCTTGGAGAGAATCACAAATCAGTTTTGCACTATAAATGCATTTTAGTTTTGGTAAATCTTCCAAGTGTTATTTTGTTAACTTTAGGAGTTTGAATTCGATGCTTTCTTAACTCATAACCCCTTTTTCATCTAATCTTGTTCCTTTTATTATCTCCTCAAATTTCTCACATCCTGAAACTCTAATCTCTTCCAGGTTTACGAGGTATGGCAACAAGACAAGAGGGAATAACTTATTCATACTCTTACAACCAAATAACGATTTAAGAGTAGGAAATATACCATTATAAGATAGAAATGGTTGTGTTAGTGGAGCAGAGCAGTACCAAGATGATGAAACCAAGCTCTCCATGTTATTGCAAGTACTAAGCCTGTACTTTAATGCCAAAACATCGCCTATACTTCCCGCATTGATATATTTACAAATTAATTTTTGAATGTTATTTGAGGAAATGACTAGAAAATCTCCATCTATATTGAAATTCAAATTACCCAAAATAACCATTTTACTTCCCTGGCCACTGTACTTGAATTCCCAACTTTCATCTTCCCTCAACTGTCCTATGACTATTTTGTATGTTCTTAGAGATTGTGTCTCTCCCGGGATTTGAGATACTCCACGTAGTTAGATTGATCTTTAAAATGACATTCCAAACTTTCCAACTTCCTCAAGCATCCTACTTCCTTTCCTTCAACTATTACTGGAGCATATATTTATGTTTTCATACCATCATCAATAATCCATGCTTCTAGTATGAAGACTTGCAGGTGATAGAGTTTAGGTAATATCCCATTGGGAAAATTCCTTTCACCACATCCATTCATTCTTAGATACCTTATGTTGGATAGACATTTCATGCCATGTGAATTTTTTTAAGTGGAGCACCAGAGAGATCTAACCTCTTCAGTATCCTGAGCTTTTTCAATGATGGTAGACAGCTTAAACTCTAACAATCTTTGAGCAACAATGAAGTAAGACTCACCAAATCAGTGATAGAATCAGGCAAACATTTAATAGTTGTTTCTCACAGGTGGATGCCCATGCACTTGCTTAAAAAAATGAGCCTGCAATGAATCACAACCTATAATGATCACTTAGCAATAAGGTTGACAGATTTGGACTCCTCGGCGAATGCCCGGAACAAATCTCTTCAATTTTGTTGTGCATTAGTGAAACACTCGTAAGTTTCTCACTCAACTCTTTTGCATTTGACAATTCTTTTAATTGTGCAACAACTATAACAATGGCTTGAGAGTTCTCTTCCAGTATTTGGATGGCCATTTCCCTAATTAATTCATGCATCTTGACATAATCTTTCCAATAGGCAGGCCTTTTCAAGTCTATCAACCATTTTGTGGCCTTTGTTAATTTCTACCTCCCTAGTCTTCTGCCATTTTACCACTCCCTCATCAATCAAATACTCTATCAGATTCTGTCTAGGGATTGAAAAGTCTTCAAGAAATAATCCACAATACAAGAAACATTACTAGAGAGCTATATCACTTAGGTGGGTATAACTAAATCTCAATATTTGAAATACCTCCTCTTCCACTTTATCTTGTGTAACTCTTGATTGTATGAGGTCCTCTAAAGCATCGCTCCATTCTTGCATGTCTACCCCCTTCATGCTTCCAACAATGATTTTAATTGCTAGTAGAAAACTAGCACACTCCCTTGTGATATCTCTTACAATTCTTTCCACTTGTGGAGAAAGTGGTCTGTCATGTCCAAGTTCCTCCATGAACAAAGATGGATTCTTATTTTAGATGATTTGTGGAACTCCTTTAAAACACACGAAGTGGGAATTCCTGACTCATTAAAAGGATGCAAGCTGCTTATAACAACTCGATCAGAAGCGGTTTGTCAACAAATGATTAGCAAAAACAAATTAGTTCTTATGACAATTTCGCAACTCTCCCTAACTCCTCTTCATTGGAAAAACATAATTTTATACGTTTTGCGATCTATTTCTGCAATTTATGAATGCTGAAGTCTTGAGACATGATCATCTAGTAAACATGATGAGAAATATTTGGACTTTGTAGAAGCTCGTCATAGATATGTTTCAGCATTGTAGTTTTATTGGCTCCCCCATCCCGTAAATGCCAATAGTTGAGACTTCATCATCCATCAATCACGACCATATCACATTCCTATTCTCTTCAAATGCTCAATCCACTAACTTTGTAGAGCAAGTAAAGAAGCTCCTCTAGTCTTACTTGGGTTGTGTCTAAGGCCTCCAGAAGAGCTACCTCCTACATCAGGCTGGACTAATTTTCCACTATTGTTTGCCGCATCCTCCTGCTCCACTTGTGTTCTTCCAGCATCCACATATAAAAGGTCAAGTTCTGCGTTGCTTTGCTCTAACACTCACCACTAGCTCTGTCCTCACTCCATTTAAGTTTTGTGAATCATTCATGATGACATTATTGTTTACTGATGGAGAACAAAGTTGAGCATTTGCTGGTAGGGATGGATCTCCTTGATTAAATGATGGCCTTTCATGAAAGCTACCTAAAACCAGAAGCTCCTCATCTTCAACAATGATTCTAGCAATGCAATCTTCGAGCGAAAGATCTTGTCGTTAGTGTACCATCATCATTTCATTGTTCTGCTGTTGTGCTGAATGTGGAATTGCATTAGTGACCTTGTTCTTGCATGAGCCTGCTACGGTTTTAAGTTTCTTCTCTAGAGGGACATTTGCTGCTGCAAGGGCTGCATCTTGTATATCTTTGGCAAATCCATGCCCACAAAACTTACACCCCATGCGACCATCATCCATTTGCTCAACATATTCCCAAAAAGATCTGTCAACATTATTCAAAACTAGATCATTCAGTCGAAGCATTTTGACAAGTTGCTTTGTAGAAAAAACAAAAAAAGATTCGTCAACATGATGCCAAAAATGGATCGATCAGTGTCAAAATATTGAATAGAAGTTACATTAACTATAAAACGGAAGGTTAAAATGAAATAAGAAGTTAAAACAGTAAAGAAATGAAAAAGAAAAAGCAATGAATTAAAAGATTATAAGAATTGAGAATGACAAATTGATTTAGTTTTGCGAACTACAGAAAATGATCCAAATCTAAAGTTTCTCAATAAAATTTGTACACTTAAGAGATCCAAACAATAATAAAATGGGAAGAAGAAAATATAATATACCTCGATTCAACTATTGATGTTCTTTAAGTGCTTGTTTGCTGAAGCAATATATATTCAGAAGAACAAGAAGAGATCAAGGAAGACTACTATCGATTAATCTAGTTCATTTTGATGAGATGTGGAAAGGAAAATAGTTAAATTGTTTCAGAATAAGGAAGTAGGCAAAAAACTTGTTTTGAAACCGAAATATTCCGTTACAATTAAAAAAACAAAACACCAATCAAAACGGAATTTACAACCTTGTTTGAGATGGTGCTACCATTTTTTTTAAAGAATACATTAAAATAATTGTTTTTCAATTAATCTTAGTATCCGTATATTAAAACATTTCAAAACTATTAAAAATTCAGATTTTTAATTAAGTATATCAAACAAGCACTAAATACTCTTCCATCAAGTAATATTTTAAAATACTAAGAGGAAATTTCAAGTTATGAGTTGAATGAGTTGAACTGTTTACTTTTATTATTTTTAAAAACAATTTAAATGACATCATTTTCAAAATAAATAAATAATGGATATTGAGTGTTTTTTCATGTCAATTCTCTGTTGAAACTTAAATACGCTCAGGTTCTAATAAATAAATAAAGGATTGGGAATCACAGAATAACCCACAGGTAAAGTTGGGTTTAAAAACACTACTAATCAAGCTGGTATTCTGAGTCGAAAAGATGAGCTGAGCTGTTGTTGATGAAGCATATCTGCTTTTGGTGTTAATTGTTGCTGAAGATTATCCACCGTAATTCAAGTTGTGAAGATGAATTGATGAAGTAGGACTCAATCACTTGTATGTGATGGAATATGACTCAATCACTTGTATCTCCAACTTTCTAGCTATGTGATTGTATATATATATATATATATATATATATATATATATATATATATATATATATATATATGCTGATCACTTGTAAACAATGATATTGAGAAATAAAGACTTCTGTCAACATTGCTTCTCAGCACTTATTTACCCTGTTTTTCATGGTATCAGAGCACATGAAATCCTATATACATTAAAACCAAGCTTCTGCAAAGCAAAACTCCAATGGAGGACGATACTGATTCAAATAGTATTAACCAACAGACTACCCCTCAGAAAATGTCTTCTTTAAACTCAGGTCCTTCTAATCCTTTTTTAATTCATACATCAGATCATCCAAGCATGACACTTGTTCCAAAGGTTCTTGATGGAACCAATTATGCCATGTGGAGACGTTCCATGCTAATAAGCCTTAGCGCCAAAAATAAGTTGGGATTCATCAATGGAACCATACTTATACCAGGTAAAACTGATCCCAGATACATGTTATGGCAACGATGCAATGATATGGTCCTGTCTTGGATTCTTAATTCCTTAAACCAAGAGATTGCTAATAGCGTTCTCTATGTTGAAACCCCTTCTAAAATCTGGTTGGATCTATAAGAACATTTCTCACAAGGTAATTTTTCTCATCACTATCAAATTCAACGTTCCATTGTAGAATTGCAGCAAAATCAGAATTCCATCTTCACCTACTACACCAAGATGAAGACATTATAGGATGAACTGAAGATGAGTAGCCTAATCATTCAATACACATGTGGTGGAATGAAATAATTGTCAAAAACTAAAGAAAAGATGAGACTTTGTCAGTTTCTTATGGGATTAAATGAAAGTTATTCAACCATCAGAGGTCAGATCATGCTCATGCAACCTTTACCAACTGTTAAGAAAGCATACTCACTCCTGTGTGAGGAAGAAAAACAAAGAGGACTGGTTAAACATAAAGTTAATGAACAAGTTCATGCCATGAATGTAAAAAGATCAGGCTCCACTTCACAACGGCAAGACTTCTCACGGAATTGGATGGATGGCACATCAACCATGCAAGGGTCAAAGAAACGACTTCACTACACCTACTGTGATGGAACTACACATATAGTAGAGAGATGTTTCTATTTAATTGGATTTCCCACTGGCATGCTCTTCACGGCAAGAATGTGTAGCCTCGCAATCGAGCTCACAAAGTCTCTGCAAATCAAATTGGAATTGAATCACCTCACACCAAATCTGTGCAAACTCCTGATCAGTCTCCTCAATTCACCCCTGAAGAACTTGCACAAATCAAAGCCTTCTTTCAAGATGGAAAAACAACCATATCTGCAAATTATACAGGTAATCCCACTCCCTTTTGCTCATCATCCACGACACAAAATTCTGAGGATCCACAATGGATCATTGATAGTGGTGCCACCAATCATATAGCAACTTCAGTTATTGATGAAGATACTGTCCCTGTGTTCTCCCAAGTCACCTTGCCAAATGGTTCTCATGCCAAAATTACAAGTGTTGGCTTTGTACACATTACTGAAAATCTACATATCCATGATGTTCTTTGTGCACCCTCATTTCATGTGAATCTACTTTCAGTCAGTCAACTCACAGCTGCTCTTAATTGCTCGGTTCATTTTTTCCCACTTTTTGTATATTGCAAGACCTAGCTATGAAGAGGATGATTGGCCTAGGGAAGCACAGTAAGGGACTATATTATCTCATGCCACAATCAGAATCACATCCCTCTTCACCAATCGCATATCACTTCTTTTTTGCATCAGTAGCTGTGTGGCACAACAGATTAGGACATCCATCAAAACTGCCCTCTCAGTGTCTATCCAAAGTAATTCCATCTTTTATTTATAATTCACAACATTTCTGTGAAGTTTGTTCTTTGGCAAAACAAACTAGGTTATCCTTTCCAATAAGTTCCATTCAAAGTACTAAGTTTTTTGAGCTTATACACTGTGATATTTAGGGACCTCAAAAGATTGCAACACACTCTGGTGCACATTATTTCTTAACCATTGTGGATGACTACACTCGTTATACTTGGATTTTCCTTATGAAATTCAAATCTGAAACACAAGGGTTGCTTAAATTATTCACCACCTATGTGCACACCCAATTTAATTGTTATGTTAAAAGTTTACGAAGTGATAATGGGCTGGAATTTATCTCTTTGAAGCCATTCCTTTCCACTCATGGTATTTTACTTCAAAATTCATGTTCTTACACACCATAACAAAACAGTGTAGTTGAACAAAAACATAGACACCTCCTTTATGTTGGTCATGCCTTGAGATTCCAAGCAAATTTACCATTACAATTTTGGGGAGAAAGCTTGCTTACTGCCACCTATCTCATAAATCATCTCCCCACCCTATTTTTGAATCGTAAGTCCCCATATGAACTTCTATATGGAAAACCTTCCACATATGCTCATCTTTGTGCCTTTGGATGTCTCTGCTATGCCACCAACTTACAACCCTTGAACAAATTTTCCCCACGGACTCGTCGAGGTATCTTTGTTGGATACCCTGCTAATCAAAAGGCATATAGTGTTTATGATCTTGCTACTGGACAATTTTTTACTAGTCGAGATGTGATTTTTCATGAGAACTCATTCCCTTACTTGAACCACACTCCAGCCGATTTCTCCCCTGAACCATCTCTGCCCAACTTACTTCCTGAGCCTTATGACAACCTAATTCCCCTGCAGTCCCTTGTTCCCTCTTCACCAACCAAGACCATTTTCTCTGATTCTACTACTCCAATACCTTCATCACTTTCTCCACACACTTCCTCACCACTCAATTCCACGCCATCTCCTACTTCTCCACACTCAAACACCCCTATCCCTGTTCTTCATCGCAGTGAAAGGCCACCACAAACATCTATACTGCTTTGTGATTTTCATTGTAGTCAGGTTGGTATGCTCCCACTCTTTGCATCCTCATCCAAGTCAATCTCTTCACGGTCAGGTACTCATTATCCATTATCAAGCTTTATTTCCTATCAATCCTTATCTCCTTCTCATCAAATATTTATCAACAATATTACTAGCAATCTTGAACCAACAACATATGAGCAGGCACTCAGTGATCCTAAGTGGTGTGAAGCAATGAAAAATGAGCTTAGTGCTCTTGAAAATTAGAAGACCTGGACTTTGGTTGAATTACCACCACATTGTTGTCCCATGGGCAACAAGTGGGTGTTCAGAATCAAGTACAAATCTAATGGCTCGGTGGAATGCTATAAAGCACGCCTAGTAGCCAAGGGATTCAATCAACAAGAAGGCTTAAACTATCGTGAAACTTTTGCTCCTGTTGCAAAATTAACTACAATTAGTTGTCTCCTTGCACTGGTAACAATCCATCATTGGGCTCTATTCCAGATGGACATCAATAATGCCTTCCTCCACGGTGATTTACATGAGAAAGTTTATAAGAATCCACCACCTGGCCTTTGCCGACAAGGGGAGAAGGTAGTATGTCGGCTTCATAAGTCCTTGTATGGAATCAAGCAAGCACCCATAAATTGGTTTGCTAAGTACTTAGAAGCCATTAAAAAGGCTGGGTTCTCTCAATCACACTCAGATCACTCTCTCTTTGTGCAACAACAAGGTTCCACGCTAACCATTGTCCTAATCTACGTAGACGACATAATCATCACTGGGTACAATGACAAGACTATTCAAGATATCAAGTTGTTTCTTCAACAACAGTTTCATATAAAGGACCTTGGTAAACTGAAGTATTTTCTCGGACTGGAGGTGGCAAGATCAAAGGCTGGCATAGTTATCTCACAATGAAAATACACACTGGACATACTTGATGATGTTGGATTTCTTGGAGCTAAACCAGTTGACTTTCCTATGGAACAAAATTTGAAGCTTACCAATGATCAAGGAGAAATGTTGAATGATGCCTCACACTACAAGAGATTGGTAGGGCGATTAATCTATCGTACAATTACTAGACCAGACATCATTTATTCCGTCAATATTCTGAGCCAATTTATGCATGCACCGAGAAAACCTCATTGGGATGCTGCTCTCCGTGTAGTAAGATACTTAAGGAACAATCCAGAAAACGATCTATTATTCTCTTCCAGCAGCTCTCTGTAACTAAGAGCTTATTGTGATGCTAATTGGGCAAATTGTCCTATGACTAGAAGATCCACATCGAGTTACTGTGTATTTCTTGGAGATTCTCTCATTTCATGGAAGACAAGAAAACAAAAGATAGTCTCCAGGTCATCTGCTGAAGCAGAGTATAAGTCCATGGCTGTTGCGACATGTGAACTCACCTGGCTTAGATGCCTATTTCATGATCTACATATGCACTTAAAACCAGTTACTTTGTTTTGTGACAACTAAGCAGCTCTTTATATTGCTGCAAATCCCGTATATCATGAACGTACAAAGCATATCGAAATTGTTTGCCATGTTGTGAGAGAAAAGATTAAAGCAGGTCAAATTGTTACAAAATTTATTCCTTCCCATCTTCAACTAGCACATATATTTACTAAGGCATTAGGGGGAGACAATTTTAAGAAATTAACAAACAAGTTGAACATTCTCAACATCCATGCTCCAACTTGAAGGGGAGTGTTTAAAAGATGAGCTTAGTTGTTGTTGATGAAGCATATCTGCTGTTGGTGTTAATTGCTGCTGAAGATTATCCACCGTAATTCAAGCTGTGAAGATGAATTGATGAAGTAGGACTCAATCACTTGTATGTGATGGAATAAGACTCAATCACTTGTATCTCCGACTTTCTAGCTGCGTGATTGTATATATATATGCTCATCAGTTGTAAACAATGATATTGAGAAATAAAGACTGCCGTCAACATTGCTTCTCGGCATTTATTTACCCTATTTTTCAAAAGAATTTGGCCATTTTAGCAAAGGAAAGCAGCAAGTTGTGTTCCACAATTTCCCTTTTTGTTACACTATAACTTGTTTTAACCCTGTCACTAACAACTCACTTGGCAATGTAAAGCACAGGCAATTAATTGAGATGCAAATCCCTTGTGATCCTACCTGCACCTATAACAGTTTTCTTTAGAAATTTGGGCTGGTTTATTAGCAAACTTTTCATCAGAGAGAGAGGTGAATTCTTGGAGAATATGAATGTCGACTGAGGGTTTATGAATGCTAAAGCAATAAACAAGGATATATTATCCATGCATGCATGCAAGTTTTGAGACTAGAGAATGGTATGAATCTTTGTCAGGTCCACAATACATCTTGATGGTGAGTTGCTTTGGCACAATGGTAGAGATATATAATGTTGCTTATGATCCTTTTAATAGTGAATATGCTATTATTTATAATGTTTTTGGGCTTTAGAAATTGAAAACACAAGTCTGAGAGTATATAAATTATAGAAAAAACAAAACAAAACTACTAACACTAATAGATCAAAGGAATCGCTCCTAGAATGAAAACCAAAACAACACAGCTTTAGGGTTTTAAAGAATCACACTCCTTTATGAGGAAAGCATCACACTCTCAAAGTACAACGCAACACTTTATTCATAATAATCTGGTCATATTCCATTGAAATACCAGAAGCATATTTATTCCGGCTTGAGCTATTGCTAATCATTTGGATTCCAATCTAGTAAAGCATAAGGATTCCTATTTAAGAAACATAAACAAGCCTATTTTTGTATCTCAGGTTAAATGAAACTTGATATTACTGTAAGTTTCAATCGTGCTTGTATTTACTTGATTTTCTTCACTGTTTACATATTACATTCTTGAGTGAATTTATAGAGCCATGGTTGCTGCACTGGCAGCAACTCATTGGCTTGTTGTACAATGGGAATATTTCTTCTTATGTGCAGGTCATGAGATAGTTGTGGGTTATGGAGAGCCTGCCATAGTTGACAAAGTTTGTTTTGCATTCTAACCATTTGTGATAATGATAGGTGGTGACTAGGCTGGTGATTCATCAATTGCCTTCATTCTAACATCCCCCCTCAAGCTGTGGTGTGGTGAGTGAACAACGATCAACTTGTCCTTGAGTTTATTGAACTAGGAGATGGTGAGAGGCTTGGTGAGTATGTCAGCAGTTTGTTCTTCAGAGGGTATATATCTGACTTCAATTTCTTTACTTTGAACCTTGTCCCTGATGTAGTGAATATCAATTTCAATGTGTTTAGTTCTAAAATGAAACACTGGATTTGCAGCAAGTTGATTTGCTCCCACGTTGATGTAACCATATTATTTGATAGTTTCACCCACATCTACCTAATGTTTTGTCCATTTTTTATATATAAAATGCCTTGATATTCTTTATTTTATGTTTTGAAGGTATTTTGGATGAAAGATGCAAAAAGGAGTAAATTGGAGGTAATTGGTAGATTTGACGTTCAGTTGATGTTTTGTGCAGAGCGTGAGTTCTAGAGATCGAAATGAAGTGATTCAAGTGGAACTAAAAAGCTAACATCCATACCTTTCTGGAAATGTAATGAATGAAAAATAAAAGGAGAAAGATCATGGAAATCACATCCTGCAAAGTCAAATCTCGCATTCTGCCAGTGTTGACCTTTGGCCATTCAAAATTTCATATCTGGATCTACCAATTTTATAAAATTTTATTGGATGCAAACGCAAAATTTTAATAAAAGTCCAATTGATGCAAACACAATTTTATTGGATTCCTAATTCAAAGACCTATCCACGCTCCAAAGTTCAGCAAAAAACGATGTCATATGAGGGATATATGATTTTCCAAAGATGACAACTGAATTCTGCCAGCAAACAGGTTTCGTGAAGAAACGAGTCCAAATTACATTCTGAAGCATCTAAACCGACATTCAAGTTTTTATATCAGCAATTTAGCTCCTCTAAGTCAGAGTTTGAAGATTTCATGCAAGACTATTTCTCCTCTTTAGGAAAAATAGTTATTGAAGTACTTAAATGTAAATTGTCAACTTAAGGAAGGATTATTTTGTAAAATAGAGACTAGGGTTTCTTAGCATATAAAAAGAAAGAGAGAAGGGGCAGCAGCATAAAAAGAAAAAAGAGGCAGCATCTAGCAGAGAATAAACACAAATTCTCTCCTCTACAAACCTAAAAAATCATGCTCTCTTCAATCTTTAGAAGTAGTTGTTCAATAGTTATGCAAGGCTAAGATCTTTTCTTGGTTGCAAGGATACAAAAACCTTCGGATTTCAAGAACCATGAGATTTATTCTTCCTTCTATTTTCAGTTTATGTTATGAATGAGTATGATTGTTTTCCTATGCATATTTCCTATGATTGTTGTTGATGATTGCTAGAGCGGACTCTAAGTTATTGTTGTGAACAATCTATTGCTAAGTTTAATATCAAAACCGGGGTTGTGATATATGAACTTGTGAAGCAACTAAGCTTGATAATTGTGGCGGAACTATATTATTGAACTTAGGGAGAACATTTGAATAAATTGACACAAGTTGCGGACAACTTGTATGTTAATCTTGATGAAATTATCTAGTTCTTAAAGCTTCCATTAAATTGAATCATTAGTGCGGACACTTTGATTGTTTGTTGGTTAGGATTAGCTATACGGCGGATCCGTTAATTAATCACGTTAAAAAAAGATAAAATTTCAGAACATAAACTGCATTTTTTTGTTTCAAGGATCGGTTCTAATTTCCGTAGGTGGATGTATAAGCTGCTTGCTCGATACTATCTTATGTGTTTTAAGCTAGGGTAATTAATTTGTGCAACCGTGACATCGCAACACACGTTGTCACACCAGATTACAACAGGTTCATGATTGTGTATTCCTATTTCTGATAGGAGAGAATTTAACCACATAATTTCTGTGCTTGCTTGAGCAAGTGCTTTGTATTCAGCTTCAACTGATCAAATTGCCACTGATTTCTGTTTTCTTGAGCTCCAACTGATCAAATTGCCTCCAAGGTATACACAATAGCCAGATGTGGACTTTCGATCATGTAATGTGCTTGCCCAGTCAGAATCACATAAACTTTCAATGGACAGTGTGTGAGCACAAGTGAATTTAATACCTTCACCAATTGAACCAGCTAGGTATCTCAGGATTCGTTTGCAAGCTTGCCAATTATTTTGGGTTAGAAATTGAATAAATTGACTGAGTTTGTTAACCGAGAAGGCTATATCGGGACGACTGAGTGTGAGGTATTGCAGGGCACCTACGGTGCTTCTATAGAGAGTAATGTGGTCAAATGGATCACTGTCTTGGAGTTGAAGCTTGTTGTTTTCATCCATAGGTGTTAGGCATGGATTGGCTGCAAGCATGTTGGTTTTCTTGAGTAGGTCAATTGTGTACTTGGTTTGAGAAAAGTGAATGCCATCAGCCCCTCTTGTGGTCTCAAAACCAAAGAAGTAAGTTACTGATCCAAGAGTCTTGAGGGCAAACTGAGATTGAAGATGCGAGATGATGTGAAGTACTTGATGGGACTGATTTCCAGTGAGAAGGATGTCATCAACATAGACCAATGCAAACATGAGGGCTTCACTATTTTTGTAGATGAAGAGGGAGGTGTCTGAGGTGTAATTCTGGAAACCAAGATGCAGGAGTGAGCTGCGAAGTTTGTCAAACTAGGCACGGGGGGCCTATTTGATTCCATAAAGAGCTCGATGAAGTTTGCAAACAACTGATGGGTGAGTGTCATCGAGGTAGCTTGTAGGCTGCTCCATGAAGACCTCTTCATCGAGAGTGTCATTCAAGAAGGCATTGTTGATGTCAAATTGTTGAAAATCCTAGCCATGTGTGACAGCAAGTGTTAGAATAACTCGGATGGTGGTTGGCTTGACAACAGGGCTGAAGGTTTTGAAGAAATTTATTCCTGGTTGTTGTTGGAAGCCTTTAGCACAAGTCTAGCTTTGTGTCTTTGAATTAAGCCATCAACATTGTATTTTACTCTGAAGATCCATTTGTTGTCAACGACATGCATGTGTGGTTGACGTGGAACCAAGTCCCAAGTTTTGTTTGTTATTAAGGCATTGAATTCTGCATCCATTGCTTGTTTCCATGCAAGTATAGATAGGGCTTGCTGGACAGTGTCTGAATCAGCTGGAAGAGTGAGGAGTTGCTGCTGAATAAGGAGATGAAGTCGCTGTATCAGTTGTAGAATGATGAATACCATTGTCCTGCATGTTAGGAGGTAAAATAGGAAACCAATGTTGGGATTGCAATTGTGTAGTGGAGTGTGAGAAGCTGAATCAGAAAGAGCTGAGTTAGTAAAACCATTAGCAAAGGGAAACTCAAACTCATTGAAGCTGATGCTTTGTGCTATGTATATTCTGCCAGAACGGTGTAAACATTTGTAGCCCTTGTGATTTGGGCTATAACCTATGAACACACATTTACTGGATCTAAAGTCGAGTTTGTGTTGGTTGTAGGCCCTTAGGTGAGGAAAACATGTGCACCCGAAAACTTTTAGAAAGCTGAGATTTGGCTTTATGTTGAGTAGTACTTCTATGGGTGATTTGTGTGCTATGGTTGGTGTGGAAAGATGATTTATGAGGAATGCAGAGGTGCTGAAGGCTTCCCATCAGTACTTAAGAGGCATAGAGGCTTAAATGAGTAGAGTGAGTCCCATCTCTACAATATGTCTGTGTTTCCTTTCAGATTTACCATTTTGAGGATGGGTGTGGGGACATGGATGTCTGAACTGAATCCCTAATGAGGCTAATATAGGTTGAAGACCATGGTATTCACCCCCTAGTCTGATTGCAGGGTCTTAATTTTGGTTCTGAACTTTCTTTCCACAAGTTTCTGAAATTTAAGAAAGGTGCCCTAGACTTCTGATTTCAGTTTCAGTGGGAAAATCCAAGTGAAGTTGCTATAATCAACTATGAAATGAACATAGTATCTGAAGCCATCTTTTGATAGAGTTGGAGAGGGACCCCATACATCTAAATGTATTAATTCAAGAGGTTTTTGGGTAACTTTAAGTGATGAACTGTAGTGTTTGTGTTTAGATTTTCCTATATGACACGCATCACAAAATGAAATATCAGTTGGAAAAGAAAATTGTTGTTCATTTTTTAGCATTTGTTTCATTACATTAATATTTGGGTGACCAAGTCTCATTTGCCATAGATTAAACATGGATACTTGAGAAAATTTGGCAAACAAGGACTGAATGGGAGATTGCAAGTAAACTGACTTTTCTGGACTGAAAGAAGCAACATTAAAATTTGACTGAAAAAATTTAAAAGCAGTGGAATTTCGATGTATCTTGAGCTGATACAGGCCTTCACTGAGCATTCCTCGAAGTAGCTCCCTCTTCGTAGTTCGATCCTTCACAATGTAACAGTTATGATGAAACTCAACAAACATAGGATTATTAGTTGTCAACTTAGCAATTGATAGAAGATTTTTGGCAATTTGAGGAACACAAAGTATATTGTTTAAAACAAGTGTCACTTGTGTGTTGGCGTTGTGAAGGAAGCTGGAACCTGAATGAGTGATAGGAATGGATTGTCCATTTCCTATTAGCAGTTGATTGTTACCTTTGTATTATGTTTTGTATTGCAGGTTTGTAGGGTCTGCAGTGATGTGATTTGTGGCTCCACTGTCTAGGTACCATGCATAGTCTGGAGAGGTGACATTGGATGATGAATAATAAGCTTGTTGATTGTCATGGCTGAGGAGTTGCTGGCTTGATTGAGGAGTTCTGGAGTTACTCTACCCTTGGAAAGAAATATCGAAGCGATGATAGCATTTCAAGGCTATATGGCTAGGTCGGTTGCATAACTGGCACAAGGGACGACTGCCTCTGTTCCATCTTCCCCTGCCACGACTTCGATTAGGTGTGTAGCCACGACCAAAGGAGTGAGAGGGGTTACCATTGAATCCTTGAAGATTGCGAGTTCTGCGAAGTTGTGAAGAAAGCTGGGCACTGGGTATGGAGTAGTCAGGAGCTAAAGGGATATTAAATTGCTCAAGTCTCATTTCTTGACTTTGAAGCATGTATTGAACTTCTTGGAGAGTGACTTAATCATGGCGTGAGGTCAGATTGACCACAACTGAGTCATAGTCATGACCAAGGCCCCCAAGAATGTACAATATAAGCTCATCATCTGAGATTTGTTGTCCAGCAGAGGCCAAGGTTTCAACAAGTGATTTCATCTTTAACATATAGTCATGGATGGATAGATTGCCCTTTTTGAGGGATTGAAGTTGAAAACGTAGCTAGAGAGTGCGTGCTTTGGAGTGTGTTGTGAAAAGGTTTTCAAGGATGACCCAAACCTCCCAAGAGGTGTTGCATCGAACTATGTGGCCAAACATTGATTCAGAGATAGAGTTGAGTAACCAGCTCATGAAGTTAGGGTTGATTTGTGTGGATGAGCTAGATTATTACAGATATAGCAGGATCCCCAAAATTCTCCTCAAATCATGTCGTATCTGTTATCAAAGCTAAACCCCATGATTCTAGGCAATTACTTGATTATAGACAGTAGCCATGTATAGAAGGATACGTTGACTATGTATATTAATTACCTTGATGTAATTGCTGTAATATCACTCTATAAATAAGATCTGCACCACCAGACAAAGACACGGTGGTTTTACAAACCTTTTTATAGATGAAGCATCACTGGCAGTGTTGTCTGTGAAATGAGGAGGGCATGGTTTGTTGCCCATAACATAATCTTCAAGATCATGTGCACGCAAGGCTGGAATGACTTGAGAACGCAAGAAAGAGTAATTGGCTCTATCTAATTTGAGTGTGATTGGGGCTAGACTTTGAAAAACACTGGAGTTTCCAGGAGTAGTGGCAGTTGATTGATTTGTATGTGTAGTGGTGACTGATTTTTCATTCTGTGAGGATTTTTCAGGTGAGGATGCCATGGACGTTTAGTCACTGGTTTTGATACCAAAATGAAACTTGATATTATTGTAAGTTTCAATCTTACTTGTATTTACTTGATTTTCTTCACCATTTACATATTATATTCTTGAGTGAACTTATAGAGCCATGGTTGCTGCACTGGCAGCAACTCATTGGCTTGTTGTACAATGGGAATATTTCTTGTTATGTGCAGACCATGAGATAGTTGTGGGTTACGGAAAGCCTGCTATAGCTTACAAAGTTTGTTTTGCGTTCTAATCGTTTGTGATAATGACAGGTGGTGACTGGGCTGGTGATCCATCAATTCCCTTCATTCTAACAAGGTTTTATCCTTAATCCTCAT
This sequence comes from Salix purpurea, assembly GCA_027405865.1. Lineage (NCBI taxonomy): Eukaryota > Viridiplantae > Streptophyta > Magnoliopsida > Malpighiales > Salicaceae > Salix > Salix purpurea. The sequence goes on from JAOWLH010000019.1 coordinate 3,063,873, forward strand.
CCTTTTTTCTCTATTATTAGGAATCTATTTTAACTTGTGTTCACGAGTTGGTCGGACTCCACCAACTTGGTGACTTTAAGGATCAAATCGCAGCAGTCGGAAAGGTTACCTGAAGAGTGAAGTACTAGTGACTGAAGATTAGTAGAGCCACTATTGTTTCAGAGACAGAATATGACTTCTTGCAAATTAATAGCAGTCCAAAAATTGCCAAAGATAATTTTGGGAGTTTTTGACAGGATCAGAGTCAAATGGCATGATTTACGGCAAGATTTTCCACACGGCAAATTAATAAGACCATTATCATGCAATGGGCTGCTTCCATCTCTCAGTCGTGATGGGTTCTAATCCGATACTCTCAAAATCAAATGGTATAAATTTCCACGAACCTTTTGTCAATGCCTGGGAGCTTTTTTCCCAAGGAAGACTTTGACTTAGGCGTCAACTGAACCCTCTGTCTTTTACTTTTGATTAAAAAGTTAGACTTCCCAGTACTATATTTACAGATATTCTGATACCATGTTTCCATAATATACTTATACATGATTTTACATTCAAATAATTATTTAAAGAAAGCTTACTTTGATCCATAGCATGAATGTAATTTGATGGAAAAAACATGTTTCTCTTCTAACATTTAATTATTTTCCCGTATATCTGTGATGCAAGAACTTTGAAGGTATGATTTGTTAATTTGATCTTTGACCGGTGAATTTTATTTAAAAAAAACTATTTTGAGATTAATTTGTTGCTCAATTTATTGCATATTTGATATTATATTTTTATTTTTATTTGGATGGATTTTAAAAATATATTCTCTTAAAAAATAACAAGTGAATATTTTTTTTATTTTAATAAATTGATATAAAAACATAAAATTTTGATTTTTAGATCCAATTAACAGACGGCGAATCAAAGTCTTCGATATCTCTTCCACGCTTTTAGAGATTCAATGAATAAGGTCACACCCATAATTGCTTCTCGAAGGCAGCTAATTGTTGGGAAATTGTCTTAATATTTTGCCGTGTGGAAAATCTTGCCATTTGAATGCGTTGCCCCACAACAAGCAAGAGCTATAAATTTCCTTGCTCCCTTTCCTTCGTATTTTACCTTTTATCTTTGGTTACTACTGCATTGCTAGTATTTGCAAGAAAGCATATTCTTTCTCTGATACAATATTGCCTCCACTAACCTTCAGTCCTCATTACTTTACATCTAGCCTTTCCGATTGCTGCAATTTGATCATTAAAGTCACCAAGTAGCTGGAATCCGACCACCTCATAAACACCATACAGAGGTAACATTTGAGATTGTTTCTGGTTGCATGCTTGCAGTCTTTTTTCGTTTCATCTTTTCAACAATATTAACTGTTGCAGAACAGCAATATTACACCAGGAAGATTGCCAAAGAAAATAATTGTTCCATTGGATTTTACGTTGTCATGATTTTGCCAGTAACTCTTCTTTGCTTCTTGTTAACTATATGTAAATTTAGGGACTGACTTGGATTTTAATAAACGTGTTTGTGCTGTTGAAAGAAAGTGGCGTCCTGTTAGAAAGTAATGTAAATCATATTCTGGGACCTCACCTAACAGTTTTAATTGTTAGGTGAGATAGTTTCTTAACATGGTATCAAAGCTTTGTTGACCTAGCGGTCACGAGTTCGAATCTCACCACCCTCATCCTATTCATTGTATTTTATAACAGTCAAACACAATGTATTGTGGGCATACGTGCAAGTTTTAAATCTAAAAAGTTTTTACTTGAGAAGGTATATTAGAGAATAATATAAATTATATTCTAAACTTTAACCAACAATTTAAATTGTTAAGTGAGATGGTTCCTTAACATTTTTCAGTTCTAATATGTCAAACTAAGGCACCTGGAAACAGTATTGAGCAGCTAAAATCTCTCTCCGATCGCTGCAATTTCATACCTGGTGGATACTTACTCTTCTTAATTTGCATCTTTCATGTTTTAATTTCATGTCATTACTCATAACAATAACTTGAAAGGTTTACGTTCAGATAGATCATGATTGACCAGTTTATTGAGTTCCTTGTAGGTCTTCAAGTACAATATCATTCTATTTTAGAAATGCAGAAAGAAAAACGCAAGCAATCCAAAGATGAAGAAGACGATTCAAGCTCGCGAAAGAGAAGAAAAGCTGACCTCAGCAAGCCTGTCAGTTTTATCTCCACAGGTAAGTTAGAAATATCTCGTGCTGAGAGCATAATAATAATAAATTCCTTGGTAAATGAGTTTTGGTAAAATCGGATCGTGACATTCCATCCTGCTCGGTTGCTATGAAGTTGAAGAAAAAGAGGGAAAAATAATGTATTCTTTGTTCAATGTTTTTTTTAAATATATATTTTTAATTAGCTCTTCTTGATATTCTATTTACAAGTCTATTTATTATAGACTTCATGTCTTTTAAATCAAGATTAAACTATTCATATAAATTTTAATCTAATAAGAAAAACAAGCATTCCAGTAAATTAGTCTATTAAACTATGATTCTTCTTTTTATCTAATAATGATAAAACTTAAATAGATAATAATCTTAATATTATGGAGTTTTAATAATATTAATTTTTTTTTTACAAACTTTGAATCAATATTAAATTTCATTTCATTAGTTTTGGGAAAGCATTTGATAAATAAGATTCAATGATTATTTTGATTTTTATTATTTGCTGAGATCACTTCCTATTGTTCTTTATTTCTCATTACTAAATAATGGAAGTGTTGAACAATACCAACTATTATGAACCCCTTTGTTTATGTGAAAGTACTATCACAACACATTCAAATAAAACAACGAGAGTTTCTGCAGGTGCCATGACAGAACAAGATCACTCATCTCGTTCTAGACCAAATGGGGCCTACGATGTATTTCTAAGTTTTAGAGGAGAAGATAATCGCAAGAATTTTACATATCATCTATATACCGCCTTAGTCCAAGCAGGAATCCACACTTTTCTAGATGATAATGAAATTCCTAGAGGTGAAGAGATCTCCAAACATCTCCTCAAGGCAATTCAAGAATCAAAGATATCCATAGTGGTCTTCTCAAAAGGATATGCTTCGACTACATGGTGTCTTAATGAACTTGTAGAGATTCTTGAGTTCAAAAATAGGAAAACTGGCCAGATTGTTCTTCCTATATTCTATGACATTGATCCTTCAGATGTGAGAAAACAGACTGGCAGTTTTGCAAAAGCATTTGATAAGCATGAAGAATGTTTTAAAGAGAAAGTGAAGGAGTGGAGAAACGCTCTTGAGGAAGCCGGAAATCTCTCTGGATGGAATCTCAATGATGTGGAAAATCGGTATGCCTTTTTTTCTCTAAGATTCATTTGCACACATATATGGAGTAATTATACGTTCTTTAGATATTACCATATGATACAATAAAAAAATTAGCATACTTAATTGTCTTTCTATTAAGGACTTGCTTTTGTCGATGAGCAGGCATGAATCAAAATTAATCCAAGTCATCATCAAGGATGTGTTGAATAAATTGGATCCCAAGTACATAAATGTTGCTACTACCCTGGTAGGTATTGATCGCCTTGTCCAAACTGTTAGTGACTTCTTAAGTATGACAACAAATGATGTTTGCATAGTGGGCATACATGGGATGTCTGGAATAGGAAAGACGACGATAGCAAAAGTTGTATTTAATCAGCTTTGCTATGGATTCGAGGGTAGTTGTTTTCTTTCGAATATCAATGAAACAACAAAACAATCAAATGGTCTTGTTCTCTTACAAGAACAACTTCTTCATGATATCTTAAAACAAAACGTTGCCACTATCAATAATGCTGATAGAGGAATGGTTTTGATCAAAGAAAGACTTTGTCACAAAAGAGTTATTGTTGTTGTTGATGATGTGGCTCAACAGTACCAACTAAATGCTTTGGTGGGAGAGCGAAGTTGGTTTGGTCCAGGAAGTAGAGTGATAATTACAACTAATGATGAACGCTTGCTTCTCAAAGTGGATAAAAAATTTCAGGTCGAAGAATTGAAACGAGATGCGTCCCTTCAGCTTTTCAGTTGGCATGCCTTCAGAGACAACAAGCCACCAAAAGATTATGTTAAGCTTTCAAATGATGTAGTTGATTACTGTGGTGGGATTCCTTTATCCCTTGAAATTCTAGGTTCTAGTTTGTCTGTGAAAAACAAATCTAGATGGAAATGTGTGATTGCCAAATTGAGAATAATTCCAAACCATGATATTCAGGAAAAACTTAGAATATGTTTTGATAAACTAGATGATCGTAAACTACAAAAAATATTTCTTGATCTTGCATGCTTTTTTATTGGTAGAAATAAAGAATATGTATCAAATGTACTTGAAGCTCGATGTGGTTACAATCTAGAAGATGATTTGGAAACTCTCAGTGAAAGGTCTCTAATTAAAGTTAATGCTTCTGGAGAGATAAGCATGCATAATCTATTACGTGACATGGGAAGAGAGATTATTCATAGAGAGTCACCTGACCACCCTGGAAAACGTAGTCGAATTTGGCAATGTGAGGATGCATGGAATGTACTCAGCAAGCAGATGGTAATAACTAAATGCATACACAAAAGCACAATCATGCACATATATCTTTGTTTTTAAACTTGCAAATAATTACTTGAAACTCTATTAAGTTTTATTTGATTTTTAGGGAACAGGAGTTGTAGAGGGTTTAGTGCTGGATGTGAGAGCATCAGAAAATAAATTACTACGCACAGGATCATTCACAAAGATGAGATGCTTGAAATTACTCCAAATAAATGGTGTACATCTCTCTGGACCCTTCAAACTACTTTCAAAAGAGTTGATATGGATTTGTTGGCTTGAATGTCCTTTGAAATCTCTTCCATCCGATCTGATGTTAGACAACCTAGTTGTTCTTGAGATGCAATACAGTAACATCAAAGAATTATGGAAGGATAAAAAGGTACGAAACATACTACAATCCTCCAAAATTTGTCCTTGATGTAATTTATACTCATAAGTTACAAACTTTTATGTTTATTTTTTGTTATTTTCCTCACTGCTCTTACAGATTCTCAACAAACTAAAAATCCTTAATCTCAGTTACTCAAAGCACCTTGTTAAAACACCAAACTTGCACAGTTCAAGTTTAGAGAAACTCTTGTTGGAAGGTTGCTTGGGTTTAGTTGAGGTGCATCAATCTATTGGACATTTAAAGAGCCTCATTTTCTTAAATCTAAAGGGATGTCAGAGGCTAAAGACTCTTCCTCAAAGCATTTGCAATGCAAAGTCTCTTGAAGTTTTGAATATTTCTGAGTGTTCACAACTTGAAAAGTTGCCGGAGGACATGGGTGATATGGAATCTCTTATCGAGCTGCTAGTAGATGGAATTAACGAGCAATTTCTTGCTTCAATTGAACATTTAAAGTATCTAAGGAAGTTGTCAATGTGTGGATACAATTTCAATATGGACACACCATCATCTACATCTTGCCCTTCACCAATTTCATCTTGGATTTCAGCAAGTGTTTTAGATTGGAAAGCTTTGATGCCAACTTGTTTCACTAGTTGGAGATTATTGAGAAAACTAAGACTTGCTTATTATGGTTTGTCTGAACGCACAACTAATTGTGTTGATCTTAGTGGTTTGATTTCTCTCGAGGAGTTGAATCTATCAGGAAATAATTTCTTCAGTCTGCCTTCTAGCATCAGTGTCCTTCCCAAGCTTCAACTTTTAAGGGTTTCGGATTGCAGGAATCTTGTATCAATCTCAGAGCTTCCCTCAAATTTAAAATTCTTGGATGCAATTGGCTGTAAATCAATGGAGAGAGTAGAACTGCCAATCCAATCGAAAAATAATTCAAATCTATCTCTACAGAGGTGTCCAAGTAATCATGGGTGGATTATATCCTCTGATACCGCCTGTGATTTATCAAATAATAATAAGAATCTTGTTGAGGTACAATTCTACTCTCTCTTGCACACAAATATACACACAATTGGCTGACACGTGATTTAAAGAATGCATATTTATATATATATTGATTATTCTTTAAAATTTCAGCACTGATCTTTGAAATGTATTTATACACAGGCATCTTACAATTGCTATTATGGATATCATATTAATGACTACGATGCCAGATTTGTTATGAGTGTCCGTTTTTGTAAGTATCCAAGTGCGTTCATCTACCGTGGAGAAGGATGTTCATTAACATTTCATACACCTCCAGTATTCCAAGGGTTGTTTTTTTGGGCTTCCACCAAAGGGATGCATTTTAGTAGTAGTCATACAATCAAGGCTATTATAAGAAAAAAGAGCAACGGTATGCAAATATTTGAAGCTAGACTAGTAATAGGACTCTATTGCCCTCTTAGTTGGTCAAAATACGCAAGTTTAAGTGAGATGGCAATGGAAGAAGAATATTGTGGACACGAAGAGTTGGAATTGTATGTGAATTTAGGGAGCGAAGACATTAATATGGAAGAATGTGGGATCCAAGTAATAGTGGATTTGGATTCATTGGAAGCAATAGAGTGGGATCTTGACATTAACAACAAAGAAAACAAGGTTGAAAGTGATAATGTGATACCTTCACCACCAAGTCATCTCCTTTATCATCCCCTTTATGGTTCTATATCATTTACTACAATTGAGAAGTGGAATTCAATCTGGAGAATGTTTTATCCATTTTCTGTGTACCATTTACCACAATAGAACTACATGTAACTTTGGATCATTATATATCACATTTGGGCCTCGATTTTGACCAATTTAAGAGGAGGAAACTTTAACTTGAGCTCAATCAGTTGAAGGATTTCTTTGTGAAATTTCTATATTTCATGCTTCTTAATTATGATATTATTTCCTTTTTATATAAAATTAATTAATAAAGCATTTTGTTTTTAAGTTAAAAGTCAACTGCACACAGTTTTTGTTTAATGAATTTAAGCAATTGTGTAATTATCTATATATTTCAGGAACATGTAAAAACAAATTAAAACACAAAATAATGTGGGGGAAACACATTTATTGTCTTTTGAAATCTAATTTGTCTCATGAACTAATTCTAAATAGGCTAACACTAGTAAAAAAAAAAAAAAAACAACTCTGGTTAGGTTTGATATTTAAATTCACAATGTGGAAATTTGCTTTATTGTGTAATTGACATGAATTGTTTTTTCCTTAGTTACTGAATTTCTAGGAATTCAATTACTGAATTACTAATATGGAAAGATCAATTAAGGTACTACATGGAAAGGAAACTTAAGATTGAAAATTAACCCAATGGAGTAAAACTCAAGAAATTCAAAAGCCAATGACTAAAAGTCTAAGAGATAGCCTTGTAGAAATCTGACTCTAATCCATTAATGAGAAAAGGCATTGAAGTTATCACTACAAAAAGATTGCTTTTTGAATTGCCAAATCCTCTACTTCATTCATAATAAATATGATCTCATATTTTACTCAAAAAATAAAATAATAAACATCATTCCAATATATTTCTTTTTCTTTAAAAACTAGATTATTGTTAACCATCCAAAGATGCCACACTATACAAAACAAGAACAAACACCAAACCTTTTTTCCATACCATTCCATCATAAGAAAAAAATCATCCAAATATTGAGGCAAGATCAATTGTTCTCCAAATCAATTCACCATTTGAGACCACAACTTCTAGCTCATGTTGAAGTATCTGTCACCATTTCAATTTTTTTGTTTTCTTCAAAAAATAAATTTCAATTAGTCATTATTTTGTAATGTCCCACTTTGTTTCATAGTAATGTCTTCACTCCCTAAATTCATATACAATTCCAATTCTTCATGTCCACAACAGTCTTCCATTGCCATCTCACTTATACTTACAAATCCTAACTAGGTAATAAGAGAATAGAGTCCTACTACTTGTGTAGCTTCAAACAATTTAATATCATTGCTCTTTTTTCTTATAATTACTTTGATTGTATGATTACTCCTAAAAAACATCCTTGTATTGAAAGTCCAAAAAATCAACCCTTGGAACATCCTTCTCCATGGTAGTGTACCCTTTGGCAACCTATTATAATAAATTATTATAACCAATTTGGCATCATAGGAGCAAATATGATATCCATAACAACCATTGCAGAATGCCTGCATATATTTTTATGTATAGATTTCAAAGAGTGGTGAAACTTTAGACACTATATATATATAATAGAGAGAGAGAGAGAGTATGTGTCAATTGTGTGTTTATTTATGTGCAAGAGAGACATAAACAGTACCCCAACAACAATCTTCTTATAATTATTTGATAAATCACAGGCGGTCAGAGGTAATAACCATCCATGATTGCATAGACCTTCCATGCCTTGAATCTCTATTAAATTTGAACACCTATATAAAGACAATTATCATTACTGGACTGACAGTCTTACTCTTTCCATTGATGTGTAACCGATTGTATCCAAGATTTTTAAGTTTGAGGGAAGCTCTGAGATTGATAGACGATTGTTGCAATATGACACTCTAAAAAATCATAGCTTATGAAGGACCCCGATGCCAAAAGAACGAATGAAGAAATTGTTTCTTAATAGATTCAATTCTATGAGAGACGACAAACGACCAAAATCAACATAATTAGTTGCGCATTTAGACAAACCATAATAAGCAAGTTTTAGTTTCCTCAATAATCTCCATCTAGTGAATGAAGTTGGCAGCAATGCTTCCCAATTTTAAATACTTGCTGATATCCAAGTTGAAAATGGTGAATGCTAAGATGTAGATGATGGCTACTCTAGTTTGAAATTGTGTCTGCACAATGACAACTTCCATTCTCAATTCCATCTGCTAACAACTGAGTTATCTATATTATTCAAAACCTCAACATAATCTTTTGCTATCTTGAAGGCATGCAAATTGAAAAGCTAAAGGGATGCATCTGGTTTCAATTCATCAACCTGATTTTTTCGATCCACTTTCAAATAGTAAGCATTCATCTTTAGTTGTAATTATATAACTCTACTTCTGGACCAAACCAACTTCGCTCTCCCATTAAAGCTTTTAGTTGTTTCAGATGAGCCGCATCATAAAAACAACAAGAACTTTTTTGTGACAATAGTTTTTTTATTAGAACCATTCCTCTATCCACATTATCATTGTTAATACCATTTTGTCTTAAGATATCATGAAGAAGTTGTTCTTATAATAGAGCTAGACCATTAGATTGTTATGATGTATCATTGATATTCGAAAGAAAACAGCTTCCCTAGAACCCATAATAGAGTAGATTAAAGAAAACTTTTTCTATAGTCGTCTTTCCTATTCTTGGCATCCCATGGAAGCACATAATGCGAACATCATCGGTCACAGTACTTAGGAAGTCACTAATAGTATGTACTAGGCGATCTATACTTGCTAAGTGAGTAGCAACATTTATGTTCTTGGGATCCAATTTATTCAACACATCATTGACAATCACTTGGATAAATTTTGATTGGTGATTAATGTAATAGAAACATATATAATTTCACCTATATGAATATAGAAGTGGTGTTGCTTTTGACAAGAGTTAGGGTTTTTCTCTTATAAATATTTAAAATAAATAAGATTTAGCACATGGTAATAATAGTGTTAAGTAGTTGTAAACCTCTTTAAGGGTTTGGATAGTATTGTGTGTGTAGTATCTTTGATTCGAAAATAAAAAATTTGGATTAATACGCGAACACTAATAACTTCTATAAGATTTAAGTTCTAACACTAATTAAAGGTTTAAATTGCAAAATCTCTTTTTATAAGCATAATTTTATCAAGTGAAAAGATATTCCTTAAGAACTAGTGAAGGATTGTTGATGTAGTTTGTAAATGACTAAAAAAAGGAAAGAATGTTCATCCCACATTGTTAACGAAAACTCCATTTTTGTTTTTATAAGTATAAGTTTTTATTGTGTAGTAAATTATCAATCGTTATATAATTGTTACATGTACAATTATATAATTTTAATATGATCAATGGGTGGGGAAAAATACAAAGAAAAAACCATGTTTTCGGTAGATTCCTTTGCAGAAAAAAAAAGAGGAAGGCGTAGTGGTTGCACCTTTCACTCAACTTTTTGGTGTGAATTTTCTATAGTACAAAGCAAAGACACTGTTAATTGTGGTCTTTTCTAGTTAATTTTGTAACTGTAAATTGTAATGCAACAATGAAAAAAGCTCGGCCAAAAAATGGATATAGTTGCAGTAAGGCTACGTATAACATAATAAGGTCCACCATATCCATGTCAAAAATGAGCTTCCTTTGGAACCTCATGATCCTAGAGGACTTGGCCATGGGTTTATAAAGTTATTGTCTGCCTCCCTTATAGAAGCACAACCTCTGCCTAAGCATGTACCTACTACAAGAGCAAGTGTAATTCAACATTGAGCCCTTAATAGAGAATTTACAATCTTTAAAATTCAAAGATGATTACAGACTAAAACAAAAGAACTCAACATACAGTTTCATAGGGTAGTGTCTTATGTCCAGAAAGATTAGGAGCCAAAAACGATAAAGGAAATGAGACGGTTGTCTTCAGTAGACAGTGAAATAGTCGAAACACTACATACAATGATGCCAAATTGACAGATGCTTTCCATTAGTTGAGCTTTAAACAAATAATAGTGTTCAAGTGTTTTAAAAATGCTTTCCAGTGAGGGAAAGACACCAAGAAGAAAGTGAATTCTAGAGAGCATAACCTTACCAATCAATATGGTAAACAAACTCCTCCCTTAGCTTGTGGTCTGTATGTCCCAAGTTCAACGTAAAAGTAAATAACTTAGACTAAATGGAAAAATAGAAGAGTGGCATATGACCTTCTATTAGAAACATTCATTGCAATTTAAATGTTAAAAGTTGAATGCCTTTCTTAGCCAATTGTAGAAACATTGTATCAGACTCATATTACAAAGGGACAAAGAACATCCTTGACATTAGGATGCTCCCCTTCCACTTCTGACTCCCACTATTGTTCTGGATATATATTTATTCCTTCAAGAGAAGGGGGAGGAGATGGCTCGCCATTTTCAAGCAACGGAAGACAAATTAACATCTTCTTCAGCTTCTCACAATACAATACACTAATTGTTTGGAGAGAATCGTAAATCGGTTTTGCACTACAAATGCTTTTTACTTCCGATAACCCATCAATATGAAAAATCTTAACTTTAGGAGTTTAAATGCGCCTTTAATGCTTTCTTCACCCATAACCCCTTATTCATTTGATATTGTTCCACCTATTATGTCCTCCATTTTCTCACATTCTGCAACTTTTATCTCTTCTAAGTTTATGGGACATATTCAAGAAGGTGGAACCAAGATTTCCATGCTATTGCATTTGTCTACAATAATTACTTAGAGAGAATCGCAAATTAGTTTTACACTACAAATGCTTTTTAGTTTTGGTAAATTTTCCAAGGGTAGTCCTCTTAATTTTGAGAGTTTGAATTCACCCATAACCATTTTTTCATCTAATGTTGTTCTTCCTATAATCTCCTCTATTTTCTCACATTTTGAAACTCTAATCTCTTCTAGGCTTACAAGGTATGACAACAAGACACGAGGGAACAACTTCTTCATACTCTTACAAACAAAACAAGATAATAATTTAAGAGTAGTAAATATACCATTATAAGATGAAGATGGTTGTGGTAGTGGAGCATAAAGGAACTAGGAAGATAAAACCAAGTTCTCCATGCTATTGCATGACTAAGCCTGATAACCTCCACTTCAGTTGCATACTTTAATAGACATTTCATGCCATGTAGAATCTTTTAAAGTGGAGCACCAAAGAGATCTAACCTCTTCAGTGCCCTAAGCTTGTTCAATGATTGTACATGGCTTAAGCTCTTACAATCTTGAGCAATAATGAAGTGAGACCCACCAAATCAGTGCCAAAATAAGGAAAACATTTAATAGTTATTTCTCATAGGTTGACGACCTTAAGCCCATGTAGTTGCTCAAAAAATGAGCCCGCAATGAATCGCATCCAATAACTCTTATATAGCAACAAGGTTTATAGATTTGGAGACCTTGGTGAATGCCTAGAACAAATCTCTTCAATTTGGTTGCTCATTAGCAAAATACTCGTAAGTTTCTCACTTCACTCCTCTGTATCGGGCAATTCTTTTAATTGTGCACCAGCTATAGCAATGGCTTAAGAGTTCTCTTCCAGTATTTGGATGGCCATGTCCCTAATCAAGTCATGCATCTTGATATAAATACCACCAAACAATATTTCCAATAGGCAGGCTTTTTCAAGTCTATCAAGCATTGTGTGGCCTTTGTTAATTTTTGCCTCCCTACTTTTTTGCCCTTTTACCACTCCCTCATCAATCAAGTAATCTATCAGTTCCTCTAGGAATCTCTAAGTCTTTAGGAAATAATCCATTAAACAAGAAACATTGTTGTAGACCTATATCACTTAAGTGGGTATAACTAAATCTCAATATCCGAAATACCTCCTCTTCCACTTTATCTTGCAGAACTTTTGATTGTTTGAGGTCCTCTAATAATCTCTCCATTCATGCATGTCATTTACCCCCTTCATGGTTCCAGAAAATTTTTTAATTCCCAAAAGCAAACCATCACACTCTCTTGTGATATCACTTGCAATTCATTCCACTTATGGAGAAAGTTGTATGTCATGTCCAAGTTGCTCCATGAATAAAGTCCAAGCTTATCGAGAAAGAGGATTCACTCTAAAATTGTTTCTGCTATTCATATGTCGACAAACCACTTTTGATCAAGTTGTTATAATCGCCTTGCATCCTATTAATGAGTCAGTAATTCCCACTTCGTGTATTTCAAAGAAGTTCAACAAATCATCTAAAATGAGAATCCATTTTTGTTTCTTCTTTAGTTCTTGTAACAATTCCATAGCTCTATGCCCTAACTCCTCTTCATTAGAAAAAGATAATTTTATATGTTTTGCGATCTTGTTCTGCAATTTATGAATGTTAAAATCTTGAGACGCGGTCACCTAGTAAACATGATGAGAAATATTTGGACTTTGTAGAAGCTTGTTGTAGATATGTTTCAGCATTATAGTTTTACTAGTTCCCTCATCCTGTAAATGCCAATGGTTGAGACTTCATCATATGTCAACCATGACCATATCACAGTCCTATTCTCTTCAAATGCTCGACCCACTAGCTTTACAGAGCCTGTAAGTAAAGGAACTCCTCTATTCTCACTTGGGTTATGTCAAAGGCCTCTAGAAGAGCTCCCTCCTGTATGAGGTTGCACTAATCTCCCACTAATGCTCACCACATCCTCCTCCTCCCCACCTGTGTCCTTCCAACACTCATAAACAAATTGTCAAATTTTGCGTTGCTTTATTCCAACACTTGAACCACTAGCTCTAACCTCACTCCAACCAAGTTTTGTGAATCATTAATGATGACATCATTGTTTACTGATGGAGAACATAATTGATAATTTTGTTGAAGTTTGCTTTAAGTCGCTGTCAAAAATCATGTGTGACTGTTAGGTTTTTTTTGCTTCAATAAAGAATTCATGTAGTCTCTAGGACTTTCTTAGGTTGTTAGTTTGTTAGTTGATCCTCACATATTAAGTTGCTAAGAGTCAGAATATTAGTTTATTTAGTTTATATATATTTGTAAAGATTGCTATGAGCTATATGTAATCGAATCCTTCATTTCATTCAATAAAACAATAGTATACATATACTATTTAAATCATCTTTCTATCAACCATCTTCATTTCATCAATAAAACATCCAAAACACTTTTAATTGGTATCAGAGCATTTATCTTGAGGGACCTATAATGGATGTTGAAACAAGTTTTTCTCCTATCTTTGATGGAGAGATTATCAACTCTAGGTAGTGAGGATGGACACTTATTAGAGACTTTAAACCTTTGGGAAGTAGTTGAAGAGGACTTCGATGTTCCACCATTGCCGAATAATCCAACTATGACTCAAATCAAGAGTCACAAAGAGAGAAAAACTAAGAAATCAAAAGTAAAAACATGTTTTTTTGCTTATGTTTCAACAACCATCTTCACAAGAATCATGTCTCTTAAATCAACAAAGGATGTTTGAGATTATCTAAAGGAGGAATATACAGGAGATGGAAGAATTTGTAGAATGAAAAGTTTAAACTTGATATGAGAATTTGAGCAACAAAGGATGAAAGAATCTAAGACCATAAGAGAATACTCAGATAGGTTGCTTGGGATTGTTAAATGAGACAAGTTACTGGGAACACCATTCACAGACTCTAGAATTGTTGAAAACATTGTGGTTACAATACCATAAAAATATGAAGCTTCAATTACTACATTGGAGAATATCAAAGATCTGTCAAATATTACATTGGTAAAACTCTTAAATGCTTTATAAGCTCAGGAGCAACAAGAGGATGGGACACTATCATCAACAATGAATGCTCAACATGAAAAATCATGATGCTGTCAAAGGTGTACTTCCATTCACCAATCCCTTACCAAATTGTAATGCTTCTCAATTTAGCAAGCAAAATAGGAAACCATTTCGAAAAACAACTTGGAGCAATAAGAGGTTGGGACACTGTCATCAACAACAAATGCTCAACATGAAAAATCATGATGTTATCAAAGGTGTACTTCCATTCACCAATCCTTACCAAATTGTAATGCTTGTTAGTTTGGCAAGCAAAATTGGAAGTCATTTCCAAAATCAACTTGGAGGTCTACATAGAAACTTCAATTGATCCACACTGATGTTTTCGTTCCTCTAAGCACACCTTCACTAAAAGGTAGTCGATATTACATTCTCTTTATTGATGATTTCACTAGAATGTGTTGGATTTTCTTTATGAAATCCACATCAGAAGTAGCTAGGATATTTGGAAAATTCAAGAAGAATGTGGAGAATCAAAGTAGATGTAGAATTCAAGCCATTCATTTTGACAATGGTAAAGAATACACCTCATTAGAATTCAATCTCTATTGTGAAGATATTGGCATTGAACATAACTCACTACCTCTTACACTCCAGAACAAAATGGAGTCAATGAGAGGAGAAATCGATACATAATGGAAATGGTTAGATGCATGCTGTATGAAAAGAACTTGCCAAAAATGTTTTGGGTAAAAGCAGCTCACACAACTATTTTTCTTCAAAATTGTCTTCCAACAAAATTGTTGGGAGAAAAGACACCTTTTGAAGTTTGGCATACTTACAAACCTTCACTAAGTTTTCTTAAAATCTTTGGCATTATATGTTTTGTTCATATTGCACAGATAAAGAGGGACAAGCTTGATAAAAAGGTTGTGCCAAGTATCTTTATTGGTTATAGTACAGTTTTTAAAGCCTACAAATTATATCATCCTCAAACTTAGAAATAGCCATTACCAAGGATGTTCATTTTCTTGAAGATGAACAATAAAACTAGGAAGACATACAAAGAGTTGAGCTGCTTGAAGATCAAATCTAACCTCCACTAAAGGATGAATCAATTGATGATTCACCAATTAGAGGCACTAGATTTCTTAAAGACATTTACCAAAGAAGTAATGTAGCAATCTGTGAGCCACTAGGCTATAAAGAAGCTCAGCAGAATCCAGAGTGGTAGAGAGCAATGCAGGAGGAGATATACATGTTGGAAAAGAACTGCACATGGGAACTAGTTGATAGGCCATCAAACAAAAATATCATTGGCGTGAAATGGGTATTTAGTACCAAACTGCATACAGATAGCATAATCAACAAACATAAAGTTAGGTTGGTTATTAAAGGGTGTGCTTAGATTTATGGTGTTGATTATTTTGACATATTGGCTCCTTTAGCAAGGTTGGATACCATCATATTGTTGTTTGTTATTGTTGCGAATAATAACTCGACAATATACCAATTAGATGTCAAATCAGCCTTCTTAAATGACATTTTACAAGAAGAGTTTTATTTTGAACAGCCAGCTAGGTTTGTGATTCAAGGAAAAGAAAACAATTTATCTATTAAAGAAGGCTCTTTATGGTTTACAACAGACACCGAGAGCCTAGTATGGTAGAATTGATGACTATTTGATAAGCTTTGGTTTTAGAAAAGCTTATTTGAAGCAACTCTCTATGTAAAGAAAATCAATAATAAAGTTCTTATAATATCTCTATATTGATGATCTTCTTGTAACTAGAAGCAATGCACAACAGGTTAAAGAATTCAAGCAACATCTTGGTCTCATTAGTTTTTTTTTGTGAATGGAAATCACACAAAGCAAAGGAGAAATTATCATTTATCAGAAAAAAAACGCAAAAGAGATATTGAAGAAATTTCATATGGATAATTACAAACCAACTGCCACTCTAATGAATTAAAAAAACAAATTCAAACTGCAAGAGAAGATGAAGAGAAGTTCAGAAGCTAGATTGGTTGTTTGTTGTATTGAACATCAATCAGACCTGATATACTTTATGCAACAAGCCATCTATCACATTTTATGCATTGTACAAGAGAATTACATATGAGAGCAGCTAAACGAATTCAGAGATATGTCAAAGGAACATGCAGTTTTGGCTTCAAGTTTATAAAGTGTCAAAAGTTAAGATTACATAGTTTCTTTGATAGTGATTGGGGTGGATTTATTGATGATATATTGCAAGTCTAAAGATTAATTGGCAGATCTGTTTAGTAAACCACTTCCATTAAATAGATTTGAGTTTCTAACATGAAAGATAGGAGTTTGCATTCCTTAAAGCAAGGAGGTGTGTTCAAGTTTGTTTTACATTGCAAGCAAAAATCATGTGTTATTGTTATGTTTTTTCTGCTTCAATAAAGATTTGATCTAGTCTTTAGGAGTTTGTTAGTTGTTAGTTGTTAGTTTATTAGTTGATCCTGACACATTATGTTTCTAAAGTCAGCAAATCAGTTTATTTAGTTTCTATATATTTGTAAAGATTGCTAAGAACTTTATGCAATTGAATCCTTCATTTCATTCAATAAAATAGTAGTATACAATCACTGTTTAAATCATCTTTTTGTCAACCATCTTCACTTCATCAATAAAACATTCAAAACACTTTCAAATTTCTTGGATAGGATGGATCTCCTCGAGGGTCATCAGGAAAGCGACCTCTCTCTAGAAGATAAATCTCTCTAATAGGGAAGCTAGCTATCCAATCTGCGAGCTATCCAATCTCTAGACTCCCACCATTTGTTTTGGCTTATAAATATATAACAAGGTGTGTGTATGTGTGCGTCATCTTCAGATAGGGACTTCTACAATACAACATGTGTTTTCTATCTAATCCACACTTTCAGCTACAAGATTCACCAAGCTCTTCAACTCATGCTACAAGAAGAACAATGCATCAAAAACATCATCATCCTCAACTGTTGAGAATACAGCTATAGATGTTAAGAATACAACTGTAGATTGCAGGTTATTGTTATTTCCTTTCCTGTGTAAGAAGTTCTGTAAGTTAGAAAAGTATATTTACAATAGACTTATTTTTCATGTATATATTCTACTGCTGTAACACTTGAATAGTTAATCGAAATACATTGAATATTCACATCTTGAATTCTTACATGGTATCAGAGCGAATCTCGAATTTTTTTTGAACTGTATTTGTTCATCCTCAAAATTGTTTTCTTGAACCGTATTTGTTCATCTCAAAATTAATCCTAGAAATCAATCTCTACAGTACCTGTTTGTTATAAAAGAACCCTGATTTTCCTGGAAAAAAAAACACAAAGAAACCTAGATTTGTCCCATTCATCTGTGGCGAGTCTGTTCATCATCCTTCTTCATCATCTACGACAACAAACCCATCATACCCAACAGATAAGTCATTTCTCTTCTCTTGTATTTGTCACAACCCGATTCTCGAATCCGTAAACGGCACATTGGCATGGTCCCTCTCCAAGGTTCCACACCTATGCAAACCCAAACTTACAAGCTTATCGTTCATATTCAGAGTTCAACGCAGCGGAAAATGCAAAGTAAACTTATAATATAGTTTGATTGTCCTAATACAAGAGTCGAAAACATCTTATTATAATTGTGGAGCATTAACTAAATATAAAAACAAAAGTGTCGATTACAACCAAAATAATAAGTTATGAGATTTCAACGAAAATGATATGCTAACAAGCTACGAGCCTGAAAATAATAAATAATGAGGGGGTAAGTTCAACAACTCAATGAGAAGATAACATCTAATATACACATACGAGATAATACAACAATGAGAAATATATTATTGAATCTGCTTGGAGTTCTTACAAGAAGGTTTCTCAAATGGGTCATAACAAGAGTGTAATAGGTAAAGCTCATCAGAAAATCAGAATGCAATGAGCATGAGGCTCCATACTGTGGGATGATCAGTTCGCACAGGTTGGTGACTCCCCCGAACAACTAGGGTTTCAGATACGATGTGCACAAAGGCTAACACTACCCTGTTAGCATGGTATTCTAACTGGCATACCGTAGATATATATTATAATTAAACAGACATATTCATATCTCAAGGCTTAACTCATGGTATCAATCAAATGACGAGCTATCAATTCACAATCATATATTGGCTCATATCAAGAATGTATATTCAACAATTGATTATGTTTTATCGTAACAAAATAGTAATCAACATATATATTATTAAGAAGCATAATCCAAATACTAGCAAATCAAATATTTATAATATTCTCATGCATATTAAATATTATCCACTCACTTGACTCAAAAGCGAATAGAATTCAAAAGCAGAATGATGATGGAATCCTACTGACATACTTCGGGCAAAATATCAGGATTATCTGAATACATAAAAGAAGACATACTCAAAAATGACTCTAAAGAAGTAAATATCTTTAGCAACATATCTAAAAGTTCAACTCATAATCCTATGTGTTTTGAATCAAACTATCTATTTTTCGCAAAACCTAAAAACAATGGTTTCTTCCGAAATCTAATTCAAAATACATAATTCCTAAAATTGATAATAATTCATCAAATAAGCTTCAAATATCCATCAACCTAATATGAAATACTAATATTTCACTCCAGGGGCCAAACTGTAATTTTTCAAAGTTTAGGGACTAAACTGTAATTTTCATAAAAGGGACCAAAATGAAATTTTGTCATCTTCAACCTCCAGCCCAGAATTCCAGCAAGGGTATTCTCAACATTTTCTTACACCAAACACATCAATTAACTTCAAAATTATCTAAAATCAAATCGATTAAACCATTACACAACACATTAAACCCTTAACATCTTAATCCATTCATCAATCAAACTCGAATAAAATCTATAAACCCTAATCACCAATACAAACAAAAAGCTTAAATAATAAATAATATTTTACATAATAACACATACACATTACCTTAATAACTTATATCTCCTCCTTTGTTTCTCCTTTCCTCTTATTCTTCTCTCTTCCATTTCTCTTCTCTCTAAATTTTTAGATTTGCTTCTCCTCTCTTCTTTTTCTATTTATATTTTACAAGTTACTACTATACCCTTAATTCATTTATACCTAATCTTAAGCCATTAAGGGTCTTAATGGCTTTTTCCTATTCAAAGTTTTCAAAACCCTACAAAGTTTTCAAAACCCTACAGTATTTCTCCTTGAACAATTTTTTTTTCTCTCGGAAACCCAACATCACGAACCCTAGTTAATGCACAGTTAACCCATAGAAAAACCCATCCTTTCCCCAGAAACCCAGATGAGAACCCAAGACCCCAAGCAAGATAACCCCCAAGATCGCCGAAACAAAAGAACAAAGATGGCAGAAATGATAACCCATAACCCCAAGCAAGATAACCACAAGGAAACAAAAGAATGCCAAGAACAAGTTGAGTCTCTAGTCAAGGCTAAGGAGGTGTTAGAGACTAAGCTCGGTAAAATCGGTGATGGAAAAGTGAGTTTGGATATCGAAAATGGGTTGTTTTATGCTTTTTTTGAGACGCAGATGGCTGAAATGGATGGCTTTGTTGGTGGTTTGGTGTTAGAAAGAAAGATGGCAGGAGTGGAAGTTGGAGTTACCCTAGAAGACCTCAAGAAGAAAATGGCTGATAGGAAAAAGATCAGGATCAATTTCAGTCCTAGAAATCTCCTCCTAGCCCTGGTGGGAGGAATAGGTGAATTGTCGGAGATATTTCAGTGGAGAGGAGCAGTTGCAAGAGGGCTCCCTGATTGGAGAGATGAAGAGAAAGAGCATCTCAGAGAGGAACTATCTAATGTGTTGTTGTATTTTGCCAGGCTCTCTGATGTATTAGGTGTTGATCTTGGAAAAGCTGCCATAAGAAAGCTGGTATGTTTAAGAGAGAAGAAAGAGAACGAGAATGAGATTGGAGTCTTGAAAAGTGAGGTTAAGGAGCTGACGATGAGAGTTGAGACCGAGAGAAATGGAGGTGCGAGACAGATGGGTCACGAAAATGAGAAATAGAGGTAGATGATTAATTCGTGTTGTAAAAATCTGGGTAGGCTGGTATGTTTCTATTGCGATGAAGCAGGTCATTCAAAATAAAAATGCTACGAAATTATTGGCTACCCTGATTGGTGGGATTTTACAAAAAAAAACCCGAAAAAATATCAGCACAGGTACAGTAAATTCTACGAAAACTGAATAGGTATAACCTACGGCGAATGTCGTTCATCACGACATAATTGGTAAAACTTCTGCAAACTCTATCATTACTAAAAATAGTACTTGAATTATTGATACAGGTGCATTTGATCATATGACTAGGGATTCCAATAATTTAAAGTTCTTGAAACCCTGCTCTAACTCAGTTATTTGCATAGCTAATGGTAGTAGCTCCCCTATTACGGGGGAAGGGTCTATAACCTTGACCTATTCTCTAACTCTAGATATTGTTCTCATTGTTCCATCTCTTGCATACAATCTCTTGTTAGTCATTCAAATTACTCCTACCCTTGCATGCATTATCACTTTTTAGCCTCTTTTTTGTGTTTTTTCAGGACATTCTAACCCGAAAGATTCTTGGTTATGGTGTTAGATGAGAAAATTTGTATTACCAGGAGTTAACAGAAAAAGAGGAATCAAAACTGAGTCAAGCACATTAGTTTTGGGTATCTCAAGAAGCTCCAACCATAGTTATTTTATGTTTAAGCAATTTGGATTTTCATTGTGAAATATGTGAACTAGCCAAAAGCCATCGTATTCTGTATTTACCAAGTCTACATAAAAGTTTAGAACCTTTCGCAATCATCCACTTGGATTTTTAGGGCCCTGCAAAAACTCCATCATTTTCTATTGCTCGTTATTTTGTTACATTTATTGATTAATGTACTTGAATGACCTGGATATCTCTTCTCCGAAATAAAAATGAAGTAGGTACAACTTTCTAGGAATTTTAGAAAATGGTGTTGACCCAATACCAACGACACATTCGTACACTTCAATCAGATAATGGTAGAAAATTTATGGATCAAGTGCTAGGTAATTTTAAGGCATCATGGAATTCAACATCAAACATCCTGCATGCATACTCCACAACAGAATGGATTAGCAGAAAGAAAAAACAAGTAGATTATTGAAATTGTTCGCGCTTCGCTATTTGGCATGAATCTCCCAAAATACTATTGGGGTGAGGCAGTCAAATTCGTTGCGTACTTAATAAATCGAACACCATCCAGTGCAATTGATTTTCAGTCTCCTCAACAGAAAATGAATCTCTTCTCTCGGTTCCTCACTTACCAAATTTGGAGCCATAAGTATTTGGTTGTACGGTATATGTCCACATCCCTAAAGTTCTGCGAAGAAAACTGGATCCGTGTGCAAAATGGTGCGTGTTTGTAGGTTACTCGGAGTTTGAGAAAGGATATCGGTGTTATGATCCTCATCATCGAAAGTTGCATGTAACCTTGGATGCATCATTTCGAGAATTTGAACCCTACTATTCAGGGGGAGTTCTCTAGTCTTCTCTTCAGGGGGAGAGTAACAATGAAGAGAATAAAGATATATTCAAATTAGAAAAAATGAGACCAAGTTGTAATGATAACCTGGAATCCTACACAGAACAAAATGATCTTAGTAACGACCCCCCTATGTCCTTGGAATTATCAACGCCTACACCATTAATCGAAGAATCAACAGAGAATGTCTCTCCTTAGTTTACTCAGGTACCCCTAAATCCTATGCCTAATAAGATAATTGAAATTTATGTCTTAGAAAATAATGTGACAGATAGATACCTATAAAGATTAAACCGGGGAGTCCCAAAGAAACAATATGAACCTGATCCCAAAAATAAAATAAAATATCCCATCAGTAACTATATCTCTACCCATAGATTATCGGAATCATATACATTTACTGTTAATCAATTATCCAATGTGTCTATTCCTAATAATGTACAAGATGCATTAGCAGACCCAAAGTGGATCAAAGCAATGAATGGGGAAATAGAGGCACTATAGAAGAATAACACTTGGGAGTTATGTCAACTACTAAAAGGAAAGAAAAAAGTTAGGTGTAAATGGGTGTTCACAGTGAAGTTAGAAGCAGATGGGAGTATTGATAGATACAAAGCGAGGTTAGTCGCAAAGGGATATACACAGATGTATGGAGTGGATTACCAAGAAACTTTTGCCCTAATTGAAAAAATGAACACCATCTGGATTCTCATATCTATAGTAGTGAATCGAGACCGGGTCTTACAACAATTCGATGTCAAGAATGTCTACCTAAATAAAGATCATGAAGAAGCAGTGTATATGGAAGTGCCACCTGGAGTGAAAACCAGGTCCTCATGTGAAACTAAAGCATGCAAATTAAAAAAGGCATTATATGGTCTAAAGTAGTCACCTTGGGCATGGTTCGAAAGATTCTCATCCACGATGAAGGAGTTTGGCTATAAGCAAAGTAATTCAGATCATACTCTATTTATAAAACACAAAGGAGGGAAGGTAACGACACTAATAGTATATATGGATGATATGGTTTTAACAGGGGATGATATAGAAGAGAGAAAGGCATTACAACAGTTTCTGGCATTGAAATTCGAAATGAAAGATCTTAGACAACTAAAGTACTTCTTAGGGATTGAGGTCTCAAGGTCAAAAACAGGGATATGTCTTTCAGAGCGAAAATATGTGTTAGATTTATTGGCAGAAACAGGAATACTTGCATGCAAATAGGTAGATACACCTATGGAAATGAATCACAAACTGGGACAAGTAGAAAATCAGACGTCAACAGACAAAGGATGTTATCAATAGCTAGTGGGAAAACTAATATACTTATCACATACTCTGTTAGACATCGCCTATCTAGTAAGTGTGGTAAGTCAGTTCATGCATTCACCAGGAGAAGAACATATGAAGGTTGTGTAACGGATCTTAAGGTATCTAAAAAGTGCACCAGGAAGAGGACTTCTATTTTCTAAGGAGGTCCAAGATATTAAAGGGTATACATACTCGGATTGGGCAGGAAATCAGACTGATAGGAGATCAACATGAGGTTACTTTACGTTTGTTGAAGGTAACCTTGTTACTTGAAAAAGTAAGAAGCAGAAAGTGGTCGCTAGATCAAGTACAGAAGTAGAATTCCGAGGAAAGGCACACGGTGTGTGTGAATTATTATGGATAAAACATGTGTTACAAGATTTGGGAATTGATTATGAAACGTCTATGAATCTACACTATGATAATAAAGCGGCTATTGAGATTGCCCATAATCTGGTACAGCATGATCATACAAAACATTTCGAAGTAGATCGGCATTTCATTAAGAAAAATCTTAATCGGAAGATTATACATTTCTGTTTATTCGGTCCGAAGATTGGTTAGTGGATGTCCTCACAAAGGCAGTTTCAGGAAGGGTATTTTATGATGCTATTAGCAAGATGGGCATGATAAATATTTATGCTCCATCTTGAGGGGGAGTGTTGAGAATACAGCTGTAGATGTTAAGAATACAGTTGTAGATTACAGGTTACTGTTATTTTCTTTCCTATGTAACAAGTTCTGTAAGTTAGAAAAGTAGATTTACTATAGGCTTATTTTTCATGTATATATTCTACTGTTGTAACACTTGAACAATTAATTGAAATAAACTGAATATTCACATCTTGAATTCTTACATCAACATTGCAGTCTCTGATTTGTGTGACATTTACTAGGGTTGTCAACCACTCTTCATGCAGAGTTGAGAACTTGGACCTCTGCTCACTTGACCTCAAACTTTCTCCAATTGATTTATTCATCAGTTGCCCAGCATGTGAAGCAGCTTTGACAACAGGATCTGGTATGCCAGCCATTGTTGCCATTTGCAATTCGTAGCTCTCTTAGCATGCTCCAAATACAAGCCGATAAAATAAGATCATGTCCTGGTCACTTTTAGAAAAGCTTTCAGGTTATGGCTTGAATGCACAAGCCATGTATTGCAGTTGTGACAGTGTTAAACATTTTTGTTTGCATTATTATGCACTGCATCCTGTCTATCTCAAGTGGATAACCTAGAAAAATACAACCTAACTGGAACCAAGGATATGACCAGACATATATAAGAAATATTAATATACTTTCTGAAAGAGCTTTATTAATATATGTTGAAAGAATGCCTTAAAATCTTCAAAAGATCATAAGGGTTGCTAAGAAGAAGATTAAAAGAATAGCAGGAAGATTTCTACTTGAAGACAAGCTTTTAGAAATAATTTTTGTCCATATTTTCTAGATTTGATTGTTTGCTTATATTTTCTTGATTTGTTTTTTGTGTAATCTTAAGATTTGATTTTCTTAGTGCTAAACTAAACCTCTATCTCTATTTAAGAGAGTCATGCCATTAATAAAATGAGATCTACTACACAATTCTTCTTGTTCTTTTACGTCTATTCTGCACTATTAGTGTAAAACTATCAACATTATAGAATACTAGTTTTTCTCAGTTATGGAATATTAAATCAATAACATAAGATCAAAAGTGTTTGCTCAACAACCCAAATTATCAAGAAGAACAAAAAAATCTTAAGAAGACATTTTTAATCACTGGAGCTACTTTTGTTGATTATTAAGCTGCTTATGTGGAGATCAAAGCCAAGCACAGAAGAAGAAGAAAGCAAGAGCAGAGTTGACATGCATAGATTTTATTTTTCTAGTTTAACTAATTCAAGTGTAAAAAGAGAAGATCAATTTGACTTCTCCAGTTAGTTACAAGGTTGTTACAGATGTATAAACATGTGTAATGCATGGGTTTTTCTGCAGTATATAAGCAGGAAATTCATCAAACAACTTGAGTGCAATATTCATTGAAAAATACTTGTCTGCTCATTAGAATTATCTCTTCCAAAAAGCTCTTGGCCAAAATCCTTTCTTTTTTTCTAAAACAAAATACAGCACCTGCAAATCAAACCAAACAATCAATTGAAGATTTCTACAAAAAATAGAAACTCAATTGAAAAACTTACAATTTCTGGGCACTTGATGAAGAACACACCAAGAAAACAAACCATTGCATATTAAACACAACTCTATCAACCTTAGGATCTCTACTGGTCCATTTTTAAGCGTTATAAATCCTTTATAATGAACTTGAAATGAAGAGAGATTCATAACATGCCATTTATGACATATATTAAATCATTTTTTACTTTTTTCCTTATAAAATATTAAATGAGTCCATAACACTAAATATTTTCAACAATAAAACATTGTTTGACATTGCAATTGCTTTTAAAGTGCTTTTGTTCTTAGAAAAAACACAAAAATGAGTATTTTTAGGTGTTTTTTCAGTTAAGGTTGTCAAAATCATTGAAAAACACCTAAATAACATCAATTTAATGTTTTTTAGATAAAAAAAATTACTCTAAACCACATTACCAAATATACAAGAGTCATTTAAGATCTCTAGATGAAAAACATGTTTTCAATTATAACAATCAATATGTGTCATAAGTTATTCTTGCAATAAAATAATTAAGATTTGTACCACAAAAATGAAATAAATTGATAAAAAAATTCATGAAGTGAATTTAGATCATATAAAGATAAGCAAACTTCCAAACAACACAAGTAAATTGTTAGCTTACTACTAGTCTTAGCTATCATTATTTGATCAATAGGACTTAGCCACATGAAAATGATTTCAACAAATGAGAAATACACTTCTCACTAGGAGAAAAACATTCGAGTTACAAGAATCGCCATACAAATAAAAGATATATGGTTAAAACATGCTAAAACATTTACATGTTGTGCCTATTGTTGTCATTTCTTTGTTGCAGTAGTTGAAGATATGATTTGTGAAGATATCATTAATGTATTACCACCCTTGAGGGAAATAAAACATCATATCAATCTTGTACCCAAGCTATGCTTCCTAATCGATCATCTTATATAAGCAATCCTGAAGAAATGAAGGAGATTCAAAGATAAGTTGATGAGATGATGGGGAAGGGGTACATTCATGTGACTACGAGCTCGTGTATTATGCTAGTTTTTCTTGTGTCTAAAAAGGATGACACATAAAAGATGTGTGTTGATTGCCCAACTATCAATAATATAATAATAAAGTATAGACATCTCATTCCTTGGCTTAATGACATGATAGATGAGTTATATGGATCATGTATTTCCTTTAAATGTGATTTGAAAAGTAGGTATCATCAAATTAGAATGAAAAAAATGATGAATGAAAAATCACATTTAAAACTAAGTATAGTTTGTATGAATAATTAGTGATGCCATTTGGACTTACAAATACAGTTAATGCTTTTATAAGTTCAATGAATCATGTATCGCATGTGTTTATAGGTAAGCTTATGATTGTGTATTTTGATGACATTTTAATACATAGTAAAAACTTAAATGAGCATCTTTGTTATTTGAGTAATGTACTTACTATGTTGTGTGGTGAGAAATTATATGTTAATCTTAAGAAGTGTACTTTTTGCATGAAGAAAATTGCATTTCTTGGATGAGAGAAAAGTTAAGGCCATCTGATATGGATGAGAGAAGATTGTTCAAATTACACAGGGTATTGAAATAGATGAGAAAAAAGTTAAGGTCATCCAAGATTCACCTACTCCAAAATTGGTACGTAAGATAAGGAGTTCTCATGAATTAAATAGTTTTAATAGGAATTTTATGAAATATTTTAGTACATTAGTTGTACCCTTGAATGAAATTGTTAAGAAGTCAGTTAGGTTTAAACGGAGGGAGTAACTTGAATTGACTTTTGCTTTTTTAAAAGAAAAACTATGTTTAGCACCTATTTTAGCTTTACCTAATTATATGAAAACTTTTGAAATTGAATGTGATGCATCTGGAAAAAGAATGAAAGTTATATTAATATAAGGTTAAATACTCATAACTTATTTTAGTGAGAAGTTAAGTGAAGTGACTTTGAATTATTCCACTTATGACAGAATTATATGCTTTAGTAAGAATAATTGAGACATGGTAGAATTACTTATGGCCAAAGGAGTTTATAATCTATTCAGATTATGAGTCCTTAAATCATTTGGAAGAATAAGGTAAGTTAAAGAAAAGAAATGTAAAATGGGTTGAATTCATTGAGATTTTTTCTTACATAATCAAGTATAAAAGACAACAAATATAGTGGGTGATGAAATTTCACACAGGTATGTTCTTTTAGATATTATGAGTATTAGATTGCTAGACTTTGAATATATGAAGGCATTGTATGCTAATTATAATGATTTTCCTAAAATACATAATGTATGTCACTGATGAGGTTTAAAGTTGGTTGATAATTTGTTTAAAGAGAATTGATTGTGTGTTCCTGCTAGTTTTTTGTGTGAATTACTTATTCATGAGGCATATGAATGTAGTTTAATGAGTCATTTTAAGGTTGCAAAAACTTTAGATGTATTGTATGAGATTTTTTTATGGTCAAAGATAAAAAGGGATACGCAACACATATGTGAACAATGCATTGCAAGTAGAAAGGAAAAATCTAGAGTACAACTGCATTGACTATATACATATATACACCATTGCCTATGCCTAAAAAATCTTGGGTAGATATCTTTATGTTTTAGGTTTACCTAAATGAAATAAATTTAGAAACTAGATTTTTATTTTGGTTGATAGTTTTTCTAAGATGATGCATATTTGCATGCCATAAGACCAATGATACATCACATATTGCAAACTTATTCCTTAGAAAGATTATACATTTACTTGTAATTCCTAGGAGTATAGTATCATAATGTTAGGTTTCTTAACTGGTTTTGAAAGACTTTAGGGGGAGAATTGAGAACTAAACTTTTTGATAACTTTTCATCCTCAAATAGATGGATAACCTAAGGTAATGAATAAAATTTTATCATAACTTTTGTGTGTTATTATTAAACATAATTTGGAAAGATAAGAAAAATGTTTGCCTTTAGTTGAATTTGTTTATAGTAGAACTATACTTTCGACTATTGATTTTTCTCCTTTTAAAATTATTTATGGGGTTAATCCACTAACTCTTTTGGACTTAATTCTTTTACCTTTGGAAGAAAGGGTAAGTTTAGAAAAGAAAGCAAAGATGATGAGACAACTTCATTATAAATTTCAACTAAAAATCAATAAAAGGAACAAATTCTACATTTTTAAAGAAAAATAAAAGGCGTAAACAAGTTGTTTCCAACCTAGTGATTGATTTTGGGTGCACATACATAAGGAATGGTTTCCTAACCATAAGAAGTAAAAGTTATAGCCTCGTTCAAGTTTTAGAGAGGATCAATAACAATGCCACCCAAGTTGATCTTTCAAGTGAGAATGAGTTAATGTTATCTTTAATATTGTTGATCTTACTTTGTTTGAAACAAGTTTTGATTCACGGTCAAATCATTTTGAAAAGAGAGAGGATGATGTTGATTAGATTGATAGCACCAATAACCCATTACACATTCCAAATTGACCGATCACAAGGTCCAAAGTGAAAGCATTGAATAGAGTTGTGCAAGTTTCAACCAAGATTGAACTTGGGGATCCTTTTAAGAATTAAGAGGAGGCCTTATTATATTTAATCCATGTGAAAGAGGGTCTTAATCCACCCTTATTTGGGTTATGAAATTTTGACAATATAGTTTCCAATTTTATATTAGTTTTAGCTATCCTTGTTGTATGTTGTTTCTATATGTTTTGTGGAGTCCTAACTAATACTAAGTCTAAATATTATGTGTGAGAACATTAATAATTTCCATTAAATAATAGTATTCATTATTTTTTTTTATTTCCATGTCAAGTAAGGAGAAAACACAACAAAGGAATCCAAGCTGACTTAGGAAAAGCATGTGACATCATAATTTCCTTGTTGTACAAGGAGAGTAGTATTTGTAGTAAAGACATCTTTTTTCCTTCCAAAAAAAGATAAATATAAGGCTAAGATCACCATCCTTTTCTAACTTGGAATCCAAAAGGGTAACAACTTCGCCTTTAGTTTCTAGGATTATTAGGAAGCATCAAAAGCTATAAATAAGTCTTGCATAAAATCTACAATGTTTTATTTTCTTTGTCTCTTCTCACAATATATAAAGACTTAAGGCATACGAGTTTTGTTTTTATTTTGTTAGCTACAATTCAAGACTTGTTTTTGTTTGATTAATACTTTTTTTATTTAAAATCTAAGACTTGTTTGGATTAGGGTTGAGATTACTACTACAATTTTTAGGCTAATTTTGTAAATGAGTTAATTCAACCCACAATCGGAGATCTATTAGTCTTATTTTTCCATAACTATTTAAACACATGTGAGCTTGAATCTTGAAAACCTTTGATGAATAATACTTTTAAACATAATGGTTTCAATGTGAGAGCAATTTTTTATTTTTTTGTTTTAAAATGAATTGAATCTAATTTATCAAAGATTAATTGACTTTGTAACATCATTTGACTTTATTCTAATAATGTTGGTACCTTAGGACACATTTCCATTGTATCATATTCCTGCAGACTTTTTTCAAGTTTCCAAAACTATATATCAATCTTGAATGTGAGTTGCTCCATCACGAGGTTTGCAACACTCAAGATTTTGAAGAAAAACCAAAGCATAAAAAAGAATGAAAACACAAAACAATAAGGTGAGAATGAGTGGGGAAAAAATCAAGTTAAAAACCTTTTTATAGTGAATTCTCAAAGCTAAAAAGTTAAGGAATTACTAAGAATTAATTACATTATTATCGATTTTTGATTACCCATCATATATCAAAAATTAAATGTAGGGAAATCAAAAGCTCTTTGAGTAGAAAAATCAAGAGTTATTTGAGATTGATTTCTCATTCACTCATAATTTATTTAAATCATATTAATTAATTAAATTTCCAACAATTCCCTAGTAAGTAATTATAACATAATAGTCACATGTTCTCAAAATAATTACTAAAATTACCATCAAAATATGATAAAATAATATATGATGATTTTAAGATATATATCATGCTACTTCTTATAATTGTTTTATACCAACTTTTGATTTTTCATATGTAACATATATTTTATTAAATAGGGAAAAGAACATAATTTGATATAAAGGATTGAATTATTATTTAATAGAAAAATGAATGAGATTTGGTATTCCAAATACACTACAATTCAAAGCTTGAATTGATGTTATATGAATTATATTTGTTATTGTTTTTTTTTTTTAAATAAGAGTGTTAAAATCAATTTTTTTATTGGTTAGAATGTGGTGTACATTCATTTATACAACATGTCATAAATGAATTAAGTAGCTTTGTGGTAGAAGCACATATATCAAAGGAGAAGTTTTGTTCTTGAACCTTGAGTCTATGTTTGAAAATGCGATAGTTTTTGTTTTTGAATGTTTTTAAAAGTGCATTTTTACTTGAAAAATAAATAAATGTTTTTTAGTATTTTTTATTGTTTTTATGTGTTAATGTTAAAAATAAAATAAAAACTAATTTTATGTATTTTTTAAGTGAAAAATACTTTTGTAAAATACTATACACTAAACATACAATAAAAGGTATGCCATTTTTAATAGTTTTTTTAATTATTATTGATTCCCAGTTCTTACAATTTTTAAGCTACTGCTATTTACTTTGAGTTGTTCTAATTATAGTCCTGTTTATATTTTGAACCCATACTAGTTTATTAATTTCTTGAATTGTTAATTTTAATAAATAAATGATTTAAATATTTATTTTTATAATATATAGAAAATAATTAATAATATTTTATTAGTTATTGTCCATTACTAACTTTAAACAAAAAGAGGATAGGAGAGAATATTTTTTAGCAAGAATATGAGATGCATATCTTACTTGCGCGTCAAGAACGTTGATATTTTAGGATCAACCAATAACAGTATGCCAGATCATCGAAATAATAAAGAAAATTTTGAGATATCAACCCCCAGATACCTGCTGGACCCCCAGAGATAAAAAAAAAACCAGCAGAGAACCTTCCAGAGATAAAAACCAGCAGAGAATCTTCCAGAGAGCACACCTCCTATATAAACCTTTTTCTTCCCTCATTTTATTATCTTTCTTCTTTCTTCATAATTGTTCTCTTAGTTGCCATAATCTATCACTTTGTTCTCTTTCTGTGTTAAAAACAATGCCAAACAGATCAGCAGGAGTAATACGGCAGGATTGGGAGCCGGTGGTGATGCACAAGACCAAGTCCAAGTCCCAGGACCTTCGCGATCCGAAGGCAGTGAACCAAGCCCTCCGATCCGGTGCTCCAGTCCAGACAATCAGGAAAGTCGACGCTGGGTCTAATAAGAAAGCAACGGCACCAGCGGTGAGCTCCAGGAGGTTGGAGGAGGAGACGGAGCCAGCGGCGTTGGGGAGAGTTTCGGCGGGGGTGAGGCAGGGGATTCAAAAAGCGCGGCTGGAGAAGAAAATGAGCCAGACAGAGCTTGCTAAGCTGATTAATGAGCAGCCAAAGGTGGTGCAAGAGTATGAGAATGGAAAGGCGGTGCCTAACCAAGCTGTTTTGGCAAAGATGGAGAGAGTGCTAGGCGTGAAGCTTAGAGGGAAGATTGGCAAGTGATTATTACGGGTAGGCTTGGCCGGTGCTTGTTAGTGTTGTAATTTTAATTTCTTGTTAAATCTCCAAATGGTTCGATGCTTGAAAAATCTGATGTCTTTAGGCTCTAAGAATCCAGGGAAGGAAGATTCTGGATATCGTTTTCACCTGAACCTCATCAGATACATAGCAGGTCCAAGAATTCCATCCTTTGCCTAATTAAACGAGTAACAGTAATTAATATCTAATTCAAACAGATAAAACTGTGATCGAACAAGAATGTTTTTCGATGCAATCCTACCTTAACATTGGTGAAAATTTTCGCTCGATGTAATATCCCTCCTGTTCATTCAAAGGCTTAGCACCTGTTAACAAACTCGCTCCTCCTCTCTTTTCCATGTTCAATTTCAGACAGAATTTCCATAGTTTTTAAATTCAATCCACTGGATCAGGGCTTGAATCTAAGGTTGGCAGGATCACCTTGGCAGTTTTAATTTAGTATGTGAAAAAAATTGATTTTTCCTGGTAAAATACATGAAATTGAAGAAGAAATGAAGAATGGATTGAGAAGGGAAAGAAAAATAAGGAAAGAACGAGACAGGGATTTGTATTCTTAACACAAGACAACATTTATTTAAAAATTAAATAAATTACGTATCACCTTGAATTCTTGATTAACTTGAGAGGTTGCTTGAGTTTGAGTGAGCTAATTATTGACAAAGGCTCCAGATCGTTTAGGTTTTAAGTTAACCTGTCGGGCCAGACCAGGTTTTACAATAATACATACCTGCTTCTTATCAACCTGTCACAAAATAAATCACACATTTCAACGATCAAATAGGTTTTGAAAAACTATTTACCTATGATGTATGTATATGTAGTGTATATATTAAATAGTCAATCACTCAATGACTTGTTCATGTAAATATATATTTATTAATAATTAAGTTTTTATTTATATTAAATATGTATTTATATTTGATTAATAAATCAAATTGATTAATGAATATAGAATGAAAATAAGGTTATTCGGATAAAAATATTTTGCAATAATAATAATAATAATAATAATAATAATAATATAGTTGTTATAATTAATATTTTTCTATCGAATCAATGCATTGTTCTTGAATTATTTTAGTTGATACTCTATTAAAAGTAGACATAATAAGAGTCATTAAGACTAATGCATACTGTATTATTTTTTGTATAGAAATAAGTGATTGTTTTTATAAGTTTAGATATAAAAGATACTTAAAACTATTATATATGTGCTTGTTAGATTATATGTACATTGAATTGACTTACATGAAAATTCTATAAGAAGAGATCGTTTATGCCTATACAGAAATTCATGTGATAATTGTATAAGTGATACAGACCTCGTAATCACACAGTCATGCAACTCACACACCGATTCAACTTCTGGTAAGCCAAGTAAATCAGGTTTGATAAAAATATGATATAAAAATAACTTGAATCTAGGCATAAACACTATTAGATTCACAAAAAGTATGGATTAATGTCACAAAGTTAGTTAAACTTTGATATGTCGTTTTCAGTAATTTAAAGAACCAAGTAAGAAATCATTTTCACTCTCACAAGCAACAAAGTTGCAGCAATAATCTAAATATCATTAAGCAAAAACATAATTTGAATTAGGTTACATATATGATTTTAATCTAACTTAAACCCTAGAATACCTAAAGATATAGACTTGTATAAAATAAAATTCACTTACAATCAGCTCAATCCCTAAGTATTCCAATTGATGTTTATTAACCTTAAAATAGAAAATACGAATTTAAAATTAAAAAGTTTAAGTTGTTGTCATGCCACATATAATAAGATAAAAGAGTTTGATTTGATCTTTAATATTGATGACTTTTAGGTTTCCTTTCTAGACTATAATAATCATTAAATAATTTCTCTAGCTTAGAAAACAAATTTAATAAATCATTAGTTTCCTTTGTAGACTAGAAAATTTAATTTTTTTAAAATCTAAAAATCCTCCCTACTTTAAGAAACAAATGAAGGGTTTTTCATATATAATTTGTAATTTAAAGAAGAGCTTGGATGGCTTGAAACAAACAACAACATAATAATACAAGAAATTAGATAATTTTTTATGCAACAATGGTTTATAAGATTATAGGCAAATCATTGTTATTATTTGAATAATTTTGACAACTCTTATATTATGTTACTACTATATATAAATGATATGCTAGCTATAGGATTTAACATCAAAGGAATCGATAAATTAAAGAGTTTATAGTAAAGAAAATGAAAGATTTAAAGTTGTAAACAAATCCTTGGTATGAGGATCATTAAGAGTAGAGCTAATAGTAACTTAAACATCTTATAATAAGAGTTGTGCTTTATAAACACAATATAAATGGAGCAAAACCAACAAACACCCTGGTTAATCATGTTATATTAACTAAAGAGTTGTCACTAAAGATGGATAAAAAAATTTATATCGTGAGATTTCTTATGTATTAGAAATTATGTCTTTTATATGATATAATATCCACATCTTCAACTACAAGTCTAATAACTACAAGACTAGATATTAGACTTGTTGTGGAATATATGAGCATATACATCATTAATATAGACAAATAACATTGAAAAGTAGTCAAATGAGTTTTAAAATATCTTAATTGTTCTTTAAATATATCATTTTTTTAACAAAGTTAGACTTGAAGTTTCAAGGTCATATGAGTGTTGATTTGGATAATAACAAGAAAAGTAAGTTTTGTGTGCTTTTTAGGATATACAATTATAAGTTAGGTGTTAAAGCTATATATTATTATTGATCTCTCTATTATAGATACTAATATATAATTGTAACTAAAGTTACAAAAAAAATGTATGGTTGTGAAGTTTTTTAAATAACTAAGAAGAATGAGAAGGGTACTCTTTATAGTATCATTTCATTCCATGACTAAACATATTCAATTATATGACTGAACACATTCAAACTATATATCACTCTATTTGATATTTTTTTAATGATGAGCATAGAAGATCTATGGAAGTAAGAATCTATTAGACATATTAACTTGGAAAATTACATTTAAGATATGAAGTTTTGCAAAGCTTTAATAGATATTCAATTATATAAGATAAAATTGGTGTTGTTTGTCTCAAGATGAGAAGATTGCTGTGTGTGGAGACAAATTAGGCATACAACTCGTTCCAAATCAAATTGGAAAGTAAATGAAGTTTTTCAGGAAAGAGTTTTAGAAGTTCGTTTACCAAATATTTTTTAAAAACAATATTATGGTGTGTGTTCTTCCATTTCAACTATAAATAAAAGGCTAGTAAGAGCATACTATCTATAGAAAAAAATAAATTGAGTGATAAAGCAAAGTTAGGTAAAATTACAAAGAGTTTATGAGTAAAGTTAATGGAATTTTCTCTTTTTTATTTGTTGTAATTTTTATTTTATCTTCAATGAGTAAAACTAATATCTATATAGACTTATATAAGTTATCGAATAATGATAAATTATGTGTTATTGATTTTATGTATTAATAATAGGTCTCAAATAGGAACTTGCCAAAATATGTGTTTCTTAATCTAGATTTAAGTCTTAAACTACTCTAGGATCAAAAGGATCCCCAACAACCCAAGCTTTCACATTCACAACCAAATTCATCATAAGTTCTCTCTTGAGCATAAACTTCTGAAATTGTCACATAAACTTCTCTCATATATATTAAAGTATATAATAATAATAATAACAGCAACAACACATAAATTTTACTAAATTAAAACCATATGAGTTTCTTAAAATACAAGTCTACATATACAAGGACCAAAAGCAAAAAATATCTTACCTTTTTAGATAGGATGCCAATTAGTATTTTTATTTATATCACCATCATAAAAAAAAAACTAATAGAGGTGATTACCACCTAATTTAAGTGAAATTGATTTCAAATTGGAAGTTACAATATTCTTCATTACTTGGAATGAAATAATATCTTACCTTGTTAGTTAAGATATTGACCATATTAGTTTTCCTAAATACAAGTCTATATATATGAGGACCAAAAGCAAATAACGTCTTACCTTGTTAGATAAGATGCTAATGAGTATCTTTATTTATATCATCATCATAAAATTATTAGAGGTGACTTACCACCCAATTAAGTGAATTGATTTCAAG
Organism: Salix purpurea; assembly: GCA_027405865.1. Classification (NCBI taxonomy): domain Eukaryota; kingdom Viridiplantae; phylum Streptophyta; class Magnoliopsida; order Malpighiales; family Salicaceae; genus Salix; species Salix purpurea. The sequence continues at coordinate 3,099,980 of JAOWLH010000019.1, forward strand.
TTGCAAGTTACAACATTCTTCATTACTTGGAATCCAATGTATATATACTTAGTAAGACTTCCTCAAATAAGAATGACATGTATAATCATAAAATGTAGTAGGATTTTATAATTTCTTTCAGCAAACTTAATAAGACCTCTGTTGGAATTAATTTTAATGCTAAAATTTCTTTTAGTTCTCATAGGTATCTCTTAGGTATATATATAATTATTAAATATTTATTTATCTTCTTAAGTCTCTTGAATTATCCTAAACTAGTATAAATATATGTTTTTAAGTATTATAATCGAAGTCCATGTCTATAAAAACTTTATTTTTTAGGAGAGTTAGACGATATGAATAATATTGTCTTCCATTATGTTTATTCTTACCTTATTATTTCTAACATCATATTAGAGTTAGTTTGATTTAGTAAAGGCATTTAAAAAAGATAAGAGTGGATAGACAGGTGATATTAAAAAAAAATCAATAAAGGTGCAAAATAGTAGTGTCCAATAAGAGATTTGGGACCTTACATAACAAAAGATAGAAAAAGCCTAAGAAAGAGGTTTGGTGTAAGTTCATAAAAACATATTGCACAAGAGATGAGAAGTGGTACTAAAAAAGATTAACAATATCCAAAGAGTCATGATAAAGAATATAACAACAGCTAATAGGCAAGAAAAATGGCTTAAATGAGCTATGTTTAAGAAAATACAATTGCTATAGTATGAAGATAAGTTCAATGGTAATAAATTATTTTTATGTGAGCACTACAACAATAACTCAATAATATATATATATATATATATATATATATATATATATATATATATATATATATATATATATTTCTTGACTCAACAACAATGTTTTTTAATGTAGAGTTATAATGGAAAACATCTATGAACCAGAAGCTAATAAGACTAGGAAAAAAACTTTATATAATCAATTTGAGGCTAAATGGGCTAAGAATATTTGTCCATGAGACTTAGGGTAAAAGATGCCTGGTGTTACCTTCATTTATTATCTAGGCATTGCTAGAGATAAGGTTACTCTTCATCCTAATCTAAAAGAGTTTGATCCATCCATGAGAGATAGAAGGTTTATTTTCCTTGCTTGGTTTAAAAAAACAATATAATTGAAGAAATACATGAAGAAATACACAAAGTGTTTGAACATGATTTTATTCATATGCTCTGCTTACAATGCTTGACAGAGAACTACTTAAATAGAATACAAATCATAGCTAAATCTGGAATGAAATACTACTACCATACATAACTACTATTTACATGGAAAGGAATTAAGATCTTTGCTAGAGTTAAGGAGATCTGCAGATTATACAGATTTGACTTTCCTCTAGCACTGATACTTGGGAGGCTGAATATGGAATGGAATATCTCATGCAGAGAACGTGGCTTGATTTTCCACACTCCCCCTCAAGCCGTGTTGTAGATATTGATCATTCCAAGTTTCCCTATCAGGTCTTCATATTTGATTCGAGCAAGGGATTTTGTGAGTATATCAGCTGTTTGGCAATGTGTTGGAGTGTAGCTGACTTCAAATATTCCTTGTTCAATCTTCTCCTTGATAAAGTGCCGATCTATCTCCACATGCTTGGTTCGGTCATGATGAACTGGGTTTTTAGCTATATTGATTGCAGCTTGGTTGTCACAATGTAAAGTTATGGGAAATTTCACAGGAACCTGTAATTCTTCTAACAATCTTTTCAACCATATTCCCTCGCAAATACCTTTTGCCATAGCTCTGAATTCTGCCTCAGCACTGCTACGAGCTACCACTGGTTGTTTCTTACTTCGCCATGTAACCAAGTTCCCCCAAACAAATGAACAATAACCAGAAGTAGATCTCCGATCAGTTATTGAACCTGCCCAGTCTGCATCTGAATATATATCAATGTCTCTATTTGCTGTTCGTTGAAAGAATAGACCCTTTCCTGGTGTCATTTTAAGGTATCTCAATATTCTGGTGACAGCGGTCATGTGTTGTTCTGTTGGGTTGTTCATAAACTGACTCACCTTGCTGACAGAGAAGCTGATGTCTAGCCGTGTGTGGGAAAGGTAAATTAGCTTCCCCACAAGACGCTGGTATCTCCCTTTATCAACTGGGGCACTTCCATCATTGCCTTCCAATTTGACAGTGGTATCCATAGGCGTGTCTGCTGGCCTGCATCCTAGCATCCCGGTTTCATTCAACAAGTCCAGAATATACTTACGTTGAGAGACTGCTATACCTTTCTTTGACCTGGCAATTTCCATTCCGAGAAAATACTTGAGATTTCCAAGATCCTTGATCTCAAATTCCTTTGTCAATGATACTTTTAGTGAGTCAATCTCTTCTTCATGATCCCCTGTAAGAATTATATCGTCAACATATACAATAATAATTGCCAACTTGCCTTCTGGAGAGTGTTTCACAAACAATGTATGGTCGGATTGACATTGACTGAATCCATACCCTTTCACAGCTTTAGTGAATCGTTCAAACCAGGCCCTTGGAGATTGCTTGAGGCCATACAATGATTTCCGTAGTCTGCAAACTTGGTTGGAATTCCATGTCATCTTCATTCCAGTAGGTATGTCCATGTAAACTTCTTCCTCTAGGTTACCATTGAGGAAGGCATTTTTCACATCGAGTTGGTGAAGTGGCTAGTCAAGGTTGGCTGCCAATGATAACAGCACACGGACAGTGTTGAGTTTGGCAACTGGGGCGAAGGTTTCTTCGTAATCAATACCATAGGATTGGGTGAATCCTTTGGCTACTAACCTAGCCTTATACCTGTCCACATTCCCATCAGCCTTGTATTTTACCGTAAAAATCCACTTACACCCAACTGGTTTCTTACCTCTTGGAAGGTCTGTAATTTCCCAGGTACGGTTCTTTTCCAGTGCTTGGATTTCTTCATCAACTGCAGCCTTCCATTTAGGATTTTTGAAGGCTTCCTGAATATTTTGAGGAATTTGTATCTCTGTGATGCTGGAGGTAAATGCACGGAAAGTGGGTGATAGCTTGTCATAAGAAATGAAATTTCCAATGGGATGTTGAGTACATGTTCTTAACCCCCTTTTCTCCAAGCTATAGGCATATCAAGAATTTCCCTTTCAAACTCAGAATTAATAGTGGACTCAACAGTGTTATCTGAGATAGGAATGTTGTTACCTGGATTTTGGCTTGAATCGGGACTCAGTTCAGTCTCATGGGTCTGCTGAGGAAATACTCCTTCTTCCGGATCCTCTTGAATGTGCTCTGTATCCCTTAAGTCCACCATAAATTCAAGCTGATTGGGTGATTCGGGTGGAGTAGGTGGAATGGAGTCTTCGGTTGTGATTGGAGGAATTTGATTTGAATTTGTGATGGGAGAGTTTGTAGGTTCGGTGGGGAACTCATTGAGAGATTCTGGGTTCCAAAATTGATATTCCTCAGTTGTCTCCCCCTGAATATTGGTTTTGGGATAGAAAGATTGGGTTTCAAAGAAGGTAACATTCATTGAATTGTAGATCTTCTTTGTGACTGGAGAATAGCACTTGTACCCCTTTTGGTTTGAAGAATACCCGAGAAGAATACATTTAATTGACCGGGGATCAAGTTTACTTCTATATTGTTGGCTGATATGAACAAACACAGTGCACCCGAAAATTTTTGGAGGTATGGTGGAGATGAGACGAGTGGTTGGAAATGAATTTAGAAGTGTTTGACACGGTGTTTGAAATCCCAGAACTCTAGATGGCATCCTATTGATGAGGTAGGTTGCCGTAAGAACAGCTTCCCCCCAGAAGAATTTAGGAACATTTGTGGTGAACATTAAAGACCTTGCTACTTCCAACAAATGCCTATTTTTTCTTTCAGCGATTCCGTTTTGTTGAGGGGTATCAACACATGAACTTATATGAACTATCCCTTCTTGTGAAAGAAATTCTCCCAGAGTGAGGTTGAAGTAATCCTTAGCATTGTCAGACTTGAGGATTTGAATTTTTGACTGGAATTGAGTCTGGATCATTTTTGAGAAATTTTTGAAGATTTGACTAGTCTCAGATTTTTCTTTCATGAGAAATACCCAGGTTAATCTAGTATGATCATCTATGAATGAGATAAACCATCTAGTACCAGTCACATTTTTTATTTTTGACGGACCCCAAATATCGCTATGAATCATTGAGAAAGGAGTGGATGCTTTATAGGGTTGACTGGGAAAATTTGATCGAACTTGTTTGGACAATTGGCATATTTCACACTCAAAAGGCTTTGGAATTTTATTAAATAGAGAAGGAAATAAATGTTTAAGATACGTAGCATTGGGATGCCCTAATCGATAGTGCCACAATAGAATTGCACTGCCATTATTTTGACATGATGCCGAAAAAGAATTACCAACAGTGGGAACAAATTTCTCTTGGGAGTTATGGTGTCCTTTAAGAAGATAGAGTCCAGAGCATTCCTCAGCATTGCCAATCGTCTTCCCCGAATCCAGATCCTGAAATATACAACGAGCAGATGAGAATTTAGAGATACACCTATTGTCTTTAGTAATTTTACTAATTGACAATAGGTTACAATCCAGGTTAGGAACAAATAAAACCGAGTGGAGAGTGAGGTTATTTGACAACACCACTGAACCTATACCCATCACTTTAGTTAATGACCCATCTGCTATCCTGACTGAAAGATTATTCAGGTATGGTTTATAAGTGTCAAGGATTGTTATATCTCCCGTCATATGGTGAGACGCTCCTGAGTCCACAATCCATGTGTTTTTGTGATTTTTCCCGACAATAAAAGCACACACAAATTTACCTTTGTGAGTCAAGATTCCAGAACCAATGACCTGGTTAGATGATGAATCAGTCTGTGATTGTGCTGCCATAAGGGGAGATAATAATTTCTGAAGAATCTCCATTTGCTCCTTGCTGAAAGAAGTTTCGATTTGAGGTTGTTGTCCATTGGTAGTCACATGGTTCCCTCGTCCTTCATATGGCTGGCATGGCTTCCAATCAGCTGGCTTTCCATGGATCTTCCAACAAGTCTCCTTCAAGTGCCCTGATTTTCTGCAATGATCACACCAGGGTCTCCCCCCTTTTGGTTTCTGGCGATTTTCCAGTGAATGGAATTGGGTCTTAAGGGCTAAGCTTTCTGACATATTCAATTGTTGGTGAGTTCCCATCATGAGTTTTTTCCGGCTCTCTTCACGACGGACCTCAGAGAAGGCTTCTCTGAGACTGGGTATGGGTTTCACTCCCATGATCCTCCCTCTGACTTCATCAAGGTTTTTGTTTAACCCTAACAAAAATTTGAACACCCGTTTCCCTTCGACAATCTTTTTATACAATAAACCATCAGTAGTACAACTCCATTTATGAATTTCAAAAGTGTCAAGTTGACGCCATAGACGAGTGAGGGTATTGAAGTATTCAGTTACCGTGAGATTGTCTTGGCGCAGATCATGGAGTGTGCCTTCTATTTGGATGATCTCTGACGTGTTTTCTCTGTCTGAGAAGGTTTCCTTTGCCATGTCCCAAATTTCTTTGGCAGTGTCAAATGATAGGAAGTTTTCACCAATATCAGTGGTCATGGAGTTGACTAGCCAAGACATAACCATGTTATTCTCTGCTATCCATTTTTTGTGAGTTGGTGCTCCTGGATCTGGTGTCGTTGAGGTTCCAGTTATATACTCATCTTTTTCTTTTCCCCGTATGAACATTAGAATGGATTGAGACCATTGGAGATAATTTTGCCCATTCAATTTGTGGGCAGTGATTGGAAGATGGGAGGTTTCCATTTGGTGGGAGGATGAAGATGATGGGATGGTGATATTTGAAGAAGTGGATGAGTTGGTAGCCATTCTAAGGGCTGGTCCGTATTTAGGCATATACGGGATTTGAAGAAGATGGTGATGCAGTGTTATACCTGCTCTGATACCATGAAGAAATACATGAAGAAATACACAAAGTGTTTGAACATGATTTTATTCATATGCTTTGCTTACAATGCTTGACAGAGAACTACTTAAATAGAATACAAATCATAGCTAAATCTGGAATGAAATACTACTACCATACATAACTACTATTTACATGGAAAGGAATTAAGATCTTTGCTAGAGTTAAGGAGATCTGCAGATTATACAGATTTGACTTTCCTCTAGCACTGATACTTGGGAGGCTGAATATGGAATGGAATATCTCATGCAGAGAACGTGGCTTGATTTTCCACAATAATATATTGACTATGTGGTTTTAAAGCTGAAAGGAGGGGAGGTGGCACTGAAATTTCTATATATTTGTTCAAAAATATAGTTATATGCTATATTGATAAGCTATTATGTAGTTGCTCAAATCATGATGATAAAAAAAATTGTGTGAAGTGACATTTTCAACATACTTAGGAGCATTGGTTGTTTCAATGGAAGAAAGAGTAACGTAAAATGTGAGATTGGCTGGATTGATATTTTTGGTCAGTAAATATAAACATATTTTGAGTCCTCAAATGGGAAATAGGTGAGGATACTCTAGGAGAGAGCATGTTACTTTCAAGTAATTATGCATCATGTTATGTTAAAAACTATAACAAAGAGATGATGATGATCTAGATAAACTTAAGGTTGGAGCCTCCTATTGCCTCCTATAAACATTTCATCGCCTATAATTTGGATAATTTAGCCACCAATTTGATGTTTGTTGAACCCTGTGTGTTAAGATGGAGTCTTATTTGAATTGTGTATGTGATTTTCTAATGTTATCATAATTGTTAATGTCTATATGAGAGGCAATCCATATCTGGCTATAACATTGAGAACTCCATCGGGAATGCTAGCCTATTTAGATTATCAAAAATATTAAAAAACAATATAAGAAAAATAAGAGCACCTCAAGAGCTGGGAATGTGTCAACTAGCTTGCTTCATATAATATTGTACAAGTACATGGGCAATTATCAATTAATATTAAGAGTGAACTAACCCTCATGAAGACGATGGAGATCTAATAGTGAACTAACCCTCGCAACTCATAAGACATTTTCAGCACTTCCCTGTGAATTCTATCTGTTTCTCGCACACAGAATATGCATTTGAAGGAATGTGAAAAGCTTTGGCAGAACAAAATCACATGATCCAAGCTAGTAGCTTGCCAATGTTGTGCGTAGCTGAAGTTGAACTTGGAAAGAAAGGTTTTATTAACAGAGAAATGATTATTACACGGTTTGGAAGCCATTGAAAGAAAGCTTCCCAACTAATGTTATTTGGTACAACGAGGTGAAGAAAGACACTACATTTTTGAATTATTCATTTAGAAAGAGAAGGAAAACACGACAGATGAGCGAAAACACCACACCATTTATTCAAAGCCATGGAGAGTTGTATATGGGAGTGACAACAGACTTCACTTGAAGGAACTTGTGAAGGGCTTCCAGACCAAGATGCCTTCCAAATCCACTCATCTTGTATCCTCCATACGAACAGTCGCGATCAAATCCGAAGTAGCAGTTGATCCAAATGGTTCCTGCGCGGATGGATCTCGACACTGTATTAGCTACATCCAAGTTCTTGGTGACAATACCAGCTGCTAGGCCATATTTTGTATTGTTTGCCTTCTTGATTGCCTCCTCAATTGTCCTGCAATAACCACATGTTCCAAGATGACCAAGATCTTGTTGACTGGTAACACAGATGTCAAGACCATCTTTTTTATTTTTAACTCAGTGAAATAGTTATTTATTTGCTAGCAAGTGCCACAGGAATTTTCCTTTCTAATTCATGGGAAAGCAAGCACAGATGACCGAGGATGGTACTTACTTGAACTTCATGAGTGACATTACTGGTCCGAATATTTCATCTGTTGCAATCATCATGTCCTCCTGAGCAATTTGTGCTACGAATTATGAAAACGATAGTTTATAAAAATGTAGGATCATAAGGACTCGTTGAGCTTCAGGAAGTTTACCTTAACATCTGTGAAAACTGTAGGCTCTATGAAATATCCCGTCTTGCCTATAGGTTTACCGCCTGTTAACAAAGTAGCCCCTTCTCGTTTTCCATGCTCGATGTACGATAGAATTTTATCAAACTGCTGCTTATCAACCTGAACATAATTATGAACCACATTTTACAGATGAATTAGCTCCTGCCTCTGGGAAGTAGGAACTTGCGAGCTTTATAAATATTCTCAGATAAAGAAAGCCATGCAGCATCCATTTCGTACCTGTGGACCTTGGCGAGACCTTGGATCAAAAGGATCCCCAACTACCCAATCTTTCGCCTTCTCCTTCAACTTCTCTACAAATTCATCATAAATCCCTTCCTGAACAAACACACGGGAACTCGCCACGCAAATTTCTCCCTGGAAATATGAATGCAAGGAAGATGATTATCATTCTAGGATTGATACTATACATTTTAATCTGAATTCATCATTGAGTGGAAATGCAGAAATATGCACGAAAGGGAAACGTATTTGCCTTGTTATACAGGATGCCAAGGAGAGCAAGATCTGCAGCTTTATCTACATCAGCGTCGTCAAAAATTAGGAGAGGTGATTTGCCTCCTAATTCAAGCGAAACTTGTTTCAAATTGCTTGTTGCTGCAGCCTGCATTATTTTCCGTCCAACCTCGGTAGACCCGGTAAAACATACCTGAAAAGTACAGGACACGGATACAAGGTTCAGCATATAGCTGGTACTGTAAGAAATAGAATCCTTTCTGATTTCCTGAAAATCAAACAGAAAATACTATCAACTGACCAAACTAGCTAGCTAGACATCACCTTGTCAACGTCCATATGAGATGCAATGGCAGCACCAGCCGTTGGTCCATATCCCGTTATAACATTGAGCACTCCAGCAGGCACTCCTGCCTGATTGATTGTTTAATAAAATAATCAAAAGCAAATCAATCCAAGAACTATATTGAAGGCACTGCAGAGTGAATTTCGCTTTTTACAGAGTTATAAGAGAGTCCGTGAGGAATATTATCAAAGACAATAACTACATGCCGATCTTACCTTGTAGGCTAGATCAGCATAGAAGAGAGCAGAAAGAGGTGTCTGCTCGGCTGGTTTTACAATCATGGTGCACCCGGCAGCTAAGGCCGGGGCAGACATCATGAAGAACATGGAGCTAGGGAAGTTCCAGGGAATGATATGTCCTGCAACACCGATGGGTTCACGCAGCGTGTATCCTTGAAGCTCGCGTGACATTTTCAGTACTTCTCCATGAATTTTGTCAGCTGCACCTGCATAATAACGTAGTAGATTTGCTACACCCGGAATGTCCAAAGCTTTGCCCTGGCTAAACAACTTCCCGGCATCAATAGCATCCAATGCAGCTAACTCTTCTTTATGCTCATCAATTAAGTCTGCGTATTTGATCATAATCCTTCCTCTTGCCTGCGGGTCACATTTCAAGAACAAAACAAGATCATCCTTCCTGTTAGCAACGCCCTAACCCATAAACAGAATTGTTGTGTATGAAAATATGCGTTCTTTTTGTTTACTTGTTACTAATCCATTTGCTTATTTTTTATGTTGTAAACGTAAATTTCCCAATAAAGCTCGGCTTTATAGCATTCCACTTCATCTGCAATCTATCCTTTCTAAAAAGCTGCAGTTCCTTCTAACTATTGCTAGCCAGAGACTTTAAAATTTTTCCTTTCAATGGATGAAGTTTCAGGATGGCCTAGAAACCCTGCAAAATTTTGGGTTTCCGAATTAAAGAGATGATGCATTGTTTGCTGCAATAGTTTTTGTTCATCTTTGATTACTAGAAAATCAGGAGCTGAGACTTTAGTATGGAAATCTAATTTTTAAACCTCCTTAACTTGATTTTTAACTATAAAATACATTCTAAGAACAAATAATCAAATCAAAATAAACTTTTGGGAACTCTCTGTTTTTTGGGCATGATTAAGAGGTTAAATTACCTCAATTAATACCAAGATCTTGGTTTTTATGGCTAAACGGGATCAAAGAAAACTCTCTTTCCTGTGCTTTCCCTTGAGTTTCCTCTCATGCTCTAAAGTACAAGGGACTTAAATATAATAGAAATGAAGTTTCATGCCCAATATGAAAAGTATAAAAGCTACATGAACCTATATCGAAGTGTAGAGAAACTTACCTCTTGAATAGTGCAAATGAAAAATAAATTCTTTTTTTTTTTAATTTTGATCATTATTTTTTTAATAACTTTTTAACTATATCATAAGATTTTATTTCATAATTATGATCTCAAATGTCATGTAAAACCAAGTTATGGCACATCATATGTGAGAGCATAAGTGCGATAGTGACATGATTAGAAACAAAATAGTTTGTCCATGAGAAAGGTCATTATGAATGTATAAGATTCCATTTGAATTGATTATAATAAAATAAGCAAATTATATAGTTTGGTTGTTTACTATGTTTAATTGTCAACATTAAACACATCAAATTATATAGTAATAAATTTTTTGTTGGATTTGAGAAAACTTCATCACCGTTCAGGCACTCTTTGCGAGTCTGGAATAAACGAGTAAAACACCAGCTATCCCAAACTCTTACAAGGTGAGCATGCTCTAACTTGAACCCGACACCTTCAATGCATATCTTAAACTCTTTGTCATCACGTCATTCCCCTTAAATTACTTTAGTAATAAACTATTATCAATAAAAATCATTTGAATCAAGATTACTATTAAAGACATTATTTAAATTGAGAAATTTGTTTAAGAAACTAAATGAATTTCTCTAGAAATAAATATTTTCTTTGAAAAATGCTTAAATATCATTACTGCTTAAATATTTTCCTCCTCCTTTTTTTTCTTGTATTCTTTTAATAATCTTAGATATGAACATCCCTGTCTCTAGATAGTGTTGTTTGATAATAAACTTAGACTTCCTTTTTCTTTTATGTTCAAGGCAAGAGCTGGGAATTATTTTATATATATATATATATATATATATAAAATAATTCCCAGCTCTTGCCTTGAACATAAAAGAAAAAGATATATATATATATATATATATATATATTGAATTTGTTTATAAAAATCACTTTTTACCTCAAAAACTAAATAATTAATTTTTAAAACAACCAACACTTTTTTAATGCTTTATTTTAAACTATTTAATAAAAAAAAATAGAGTAGAAACAAGATCATTATATGCAACTGTGTGTCGAACTTTGGACATGGCGATGTTTGGAAAGTGTTTTTAAAAATTTTAAAAATAATTTTATTTTTATTTTTATTTTTTATTTTAAATTAAAAAAATATTTTAAAATATTAATATAAAAATAATTTTTAAAAAATAAAAAAATATTATTGTACTATATATTTATAAACAAAATTATTTTTAAAAACAATTTAAACCAAACAGGCAAATCATAAGCTGCGGTAGTTGGCGTAGAATCGTGGCTCATTGTGCACCTCATTTGTCATGCTTGACAGACATGGTGTGGCTCACGTGTCATTAGCCAGCACCCTATATTGTATTACGTGTGTACTTACGTATCAATCAACAAGAGTTTTCAAATAAAAACAAATTAACCGATAAAACCTATAAAAAATCCACTGGCAATCACTTTATATTGTTTTCTATTTATTTTTATAATTAAAATACAATGTATTTAATTTATATGAATTTAATTTCATTCATCATTAAAATCATCACGTTAGATCACAATAATTAGTTTGATAGGTCAATTTCTGTCCGTAAGGGTTATAATAAATTAAATGGTGAATTACAATAATATATTTTCTATTTAATATTTTTTTGGTGAATGTTATAACTTATTAGATAAAAACAAGTAGATAGGATTACTTACAGCACCAGACATGCGAGGCCAGGGACCGTCATCAAATGCCTGCCGGGCAGCCCTCACAGCCAGATCCACGTCATCCTTGTCTCCCTCTGCAACTCTCGCTATAACCCCTCCTGTTCTCGGGTCGATCGTCTCAAGAGTTTTACCTGGAGAATTGTATTTTTTAAAAATAAAAAAATAATAATAATAATTACTCTCTCACTGCAGAAACGTGGGGCAAGGATGATTTTGAAAAATAAAATAAAATATTCTAATCGTGCGTCAGTGAATAAGACGTGCGGTTTATATTATAAAGTCTCATGTATTATTAAATAAATTACTTGACAAAATCTTACACCAACTATACACAAGCTGACAAGCAATCCATTTTTTTTAATAAGTATGTGGTGCTCCTTCTATAGTATATGGTTGCTGTACAGGCCATCAGTGATGTAGCCTGCTTAACTAATATTTAATTTAATAAAGAATTTCAAACACAAAATAAAAACTACCCAAGACCCCATTTGTAAACATCAAAAACGATTTTAAAAGGTTTCGTTTAAGACCCTGTATTGACATTCAAAAATACTTTTAAATAAATAAATAAATAATATTTTAAAAAAAAAACATAAACTTTGCTTATTCCAATATTATTTTGTAAATCTGGTCCGCATAGAAATGTCACATGCTGACGCGTGGGCGATTCGGTGTCGTTGTCGTTGTTTATTCAAGCAATTCATTGATGTGACGGTTAATAATAAAATATTATTTTTGAACAAATAAGATGATTTTCACAGTTAAAAGCAAGGTAATATAGATGGGAGGGGTTTTTGTTATTGTATTTTAAAAATATTTAAAAAATAAAATAAAATTAATTTTTTTGATATGTTTTAGATTATTTTTATGAAAAATAATTTTTTTTTTTAAAGTGATATGAATAAATTAAAAAGTGCATAATCAGCAGTGGGGGATAAGAAAATGAATGGAAATATCTCTTTCGTTTAGGAAGCTAAAACCTTCCCTCGAAGAATCTGTTTTCGGAAAAACTCCAATTGTTATTAAAAAAGTGAAGACAAGAATCAGATTCATCGCCAATGTAATAATAAAAATAGTAATAAGCCCAGTCCAGGATGTAATGATGTTTACACGTGCGATGGGATGAACAGAGAAGTAAATGATGAAACTTGAAGAAAGAGAAGGCCTGCTAGTGATGAAAAATTCATCATAAATGCTACTGGTGGGGAGGTTGGGTGAATGAATCAGACATGAAACACCCGTGGGTGCGAGGAGGACTGAATCAGTAAGGTAGAGAGGTACAGAAACAGACCTGAAACGGAATCGACAAATTCTCCATTGATGAAGAGTCTGGTGAACTTTATCGTCGGCAGTTTGACCGGAGAATCAGAGTTCCCGTTGATGTGATCAGCCATCTCTCTCTCTCTCTCCACCCTGAAGTAATTCTATGCTACAGATTCTGTGATTTCGACCCAAACTGGTGGGCAATATTTATGGAGGAGCACGAGGGCCACCGCCTGGATACCATGTGTGCGTACGGCCATTAGTTGCAGCCGGAGGTGTTTTTTATTTTTATTTTTATTTTAAGAAATTAGAAGTATTTTAAAAGAAGGCGTGATAAAATCAAAATATTTTAAAAATATTTGTGAATCCCGAATCAAACCGAATAATTTTCCAGGCTTGATGGATATAAGAAGTTAAGGAGTTCAAAATGTTAATGAGGAGAGTTTATTTTTTAGTTTAGAATTTTAGAAACTGAAGAAAATCAAATAGAAATAAATAAAACCACTTATAAATAATCTGCTTACTCTACTCTAAAACACTGCACTCTCTTTATCTCCCCCATCTCACGCCGCTTTTAACAGGTGCTGGTTTTGAATAGTGGTGGTGGTTGTTTTTAAAATATTTTTTATTTAAAAATATATTAAAATAATATTTTATTTTTTAAATATTATTTTTTATATTAGAACATTAAAATGATCTAAAAATATTAGAAACATTTTAAAAAAATATGTGATAAAATCAAAATATTTTAAAACACAGTGTCTGCTTGGTTTTTTTTTTCCATTTCATTTTAGTCCCTCCGTTCTTCTCAATTATTATCGCTAGACTCAACTATCATTACCCATCAAAACTCTTTCCTCCTTCAGGATTATTACCATCTCAATTCTTCTCCACAAAACGATAAGTTTTAATTGTTTGAAGAACTTTATTATTTTGAAGTATTAATATTTATTTTGATAATGAAAAACCAAGGTTAAATGGCCTAACTGAACTCCTATTGACCCGACCGAGACAAAAAGGATGAGTAAGAAAAAAAAGAAAAAAAGAATGTGAAGTATGTCTAACTGAGGCTTATAGAAGGGTAAAAAGGGTCAACCAAACACTTCAAAAAACCCTAACCAAACTCTCTCCTAGTAAACCTAATCAAACTCTCTTACATCTCTCTCACCTATCAAACCACACGATGATATTGGAATACACTTTAGACACACCACAGTGAAAAAATCCTTCACTTATATCCTTTGACAGTATAACATATCTACAAAGGCTATCATTTTATACCAATAACTATCTTATTTACCATATATTCTCATAACATGTTTACTCTATCATTAATATTTATCCATATCAAGCACACATCATAATATACAGTTCTTATTTCTACTTAAAAAGGGTCACTCTTCGACCAATGGATATCCCTTGCCTAGATCTTACACTAACTCTCCAATCCTATGCACCCCCTCTCACTAAAATCTATCTTTTAGGATAATCTTTTTGCTAATGACATAGAAGGCAAAACAGTCCATGACTACACTTCTTATACTATCATTAAACTTCCTCTCCTAACAATTCTTACATTTAGAATACTTCTCATGATAAGTTATATAGAAAGAAAAAATAAGTTTGGTAACATGAAAAAAATAAAGACAATAAATGTTTTATCTTCTCGTAGTTCAACTTGTTAACTTTTTTAAACATGATACATTTAAAAGTATTGGGGGAAATGATGATGCAAAAAAAAAAAAAAAAAAGAGGTAAAACCCAAATGATACCAAATGACTTGATCAAACTTCTATAAATGTAATCAAGGTTAAGAGTGGAGGGAGAAAAGAAAAGGATAGGAACAAGAAGAAAGAGGAAGAACATCCAACTAAGGTGTAGAGAGGAATGAAAAAAGGGAAAAATCAAAGGGCCAATCAAAAACTTTTTGAGAAAACATAATGGAACCCTCTTTTAGCAAATTGAACCAAACTCTATCTCATTGTCTCTTTTTTTCTCATTCACCAAGCCACAAACATTCATTTATGGTTATCTTGCCAAGCAAACCCTAAAATTCAAAAATCCTCAACCTATCTCTTTTATATCAATATAAATTTCCTGTAAAAGTCATCCTTTCACACAAATGGCTATCCCTCCTTGCCTTGTCTCCTTAAAAATACTTACTCTCTTGCTAATTACTCTCTCTCTTAGGTATGCAAAACAAATGTAAAGTCTTAATCTTTGTTTGAAATTACCAACATTTCCATCAATGGTTACCTCTCACTTGACTTCTACACCAACTCTTCTAGCCTAGCAATCATATCTCATAAATAACTATATACTATAACAATCTTTCCACCAATAAAGTCGAAAACACAATTATCAATAACTCAATTCTCTAGAAAAGTACTATTATTTATCATTTTTCATTCACGATGTAAGTTTATAAGGTCTGAGATATCTATAAACGGCATAGGCTATCAGGTAAAAGAGGAAGAGTCAAATGATACATCTCACACAAAATTATATAATACCATAAATACTATATATATTTTCTCTTCGCTTATATCCTATTCACCTATAAGAACATTATTTGCATTTCACAAACACCATTCACTTTTTACATATGTCATTCACCTCTTATAAATGGAAGTATGGTGATGTATGCAACTTAGGCACCTTAACAATCTAGTAGACATGACTTAGGTAAATATGTTCATCTTATAAATCATACAGAAAACATGCAGAACATGAGAAGCATCCTAGAACTTATAACATACAAAAGTGATGTCGTGAGTAAAATCCCCTTGCAAAATCTCCTTGATAATTCACCTTTTCATTTAGAAGCCTTGGGGTTTATATAGGTAATATTTCTAGCTCTAATTGTCATGTAATAGAGTGATGTCATAAGCAAAACTCCCTATATCATTATTATTTTTATTTTAATTCTTAGTTTATTTTTATGCACTAATGAAAAAAATAATTCTAGAATCTTTTAGATAAAAAAAACCTTGGACCTTAAGAACTTCTTGTTAAAAAAATAAGGTAATCAATCTTCTCGTTCATATTAGATGAAATTTATTTCTTTTATGCATTTCATCGTGATGATGTTTTCCTAAGCCTCTAGAAGATGAGAGTGTGTGTAAAAGGGGTTCTGTATAATGATAAATTATGCTTATAATTTTCAGAAGTTACCACCTAATATTAAGTTCACTAAAAAACCTAATGGCTTACGAGAATCTAGTAAAGATCTTGTTGTATAAGGAAAAAATACATTACCCTCAGTGTACCCTATGTAAGATAAGTTATATTGTTGTAAAATTGATTTACAGGTCAGATTTTTATTTATTGCTCTTTTCTAAGGTTCAAATTAGATCGCTCTTCCCGATGGAATTTCTACCTCATTAGGTTAAAAACATAATTGTTCTAAAATTTGAAGTTTAGGATTGTAGTTTACTTTTTTATATCTTTATTACCTGAGGGTATACTCTACAATATAATTTTATACCTCAAATATTAAAGTTGACAACTAAATCAAAAAATAAATTATGAGTGGATGATTTTTGACATTTTGGTCGAACCGCAATGTATAATCATTAATTAGTTACAATAATTTATTTTTTTTTTGCATTTTAAAACAACAAGAAAGATACAATTTGTTTTTTTTTTGTGAAAATATTCTTAGAAAACTTTTAGGATTTAACAATATGTATGAAAAAGAATTATATTTTTATGTTTTGAAATGAAGATTTTTTTAACAAAAGTTTTCAGAGAAGATCATATATTTTATGTCAAGTTTGTATATTACAATGTAAGTCTACAAATTGAAATTGAAAAAAAAATTAGTCGAAAAACATGCGATGAAATCACAAAATTTGAAATGTTCCCTGCATTGTTTTTTGAATTTTTTTATTGATAATATAGAGAAATTTAGGTATTTATTATATCAGGATTGAACTTACAATATAAGTCTAAGGGCTGATATGATGCAAAATTACTAGAAAAATATGCAACAATCATAAATTTAATGAAATACTAATTTTAATGTTTTTGGATTATTTTTTTGGTGTTTCTTAAATATTATAATATTATAAATATATGGCTAGGGTTGGCCAAGCAGAATTTGGGTGGGCCACTAATGACCTAGGAAAGGTTCGGGTAGCTGACGACCCAAATCATTTTTTTTACTATTCTGGACCCTAGTTAAGCCAATTAACATTCCCATCGGGGTAATTTAGCAAGAGATTATAGTTCTTCATTCAAATCATTTTTATCATGAATTATGAAAAAATAAGGTATTATGGTGAGTCGTGAGACAAAGATGTGTCTGTGCATATGTGACACATGCTTCATTTTATTATAACATGAAAGTAATATTTTTTAGGAGTATTCTTAAAATCATCATTAATAAATTGGTTAGAAGATAATATTTATTGTTGGACAAATAAAAACAAAACATATTCCATGTCACAATCAACCTAAATGGAGATGTTTTTTACTTTCAAAATAAAAGGTATAAAGAGTACATGTCTCCAAAAAAAATTTATTAATTTTTTATTCCTAAAATATTTTTGTAAAAAACCTTTCATTTCAAAAGTGTTCAACTAAAACATCTAGCGATAAAATTGGTTATTTTTATAGTTTTAAAACTCAGTTCGAGAGATATTCCTTGATAAAGCCCGAGTCACTAATTAAGACTCGGGTCATGCGTTAGGTTGATCCTGGTTACCCCGAGTCAGTATAAGAATAAAAATTATTATTATCATAATTTTAAAACTCAATTCAAGGGTCAACTTAGAGCAAAGTTTGAGTCACGAGTGAGGTTGACTATTGACTCGAGTCAAAGTAAAGACAAAAATGGTTAGTATTATAGTTTTTAAAATCCATCTTGGGGTCGACCTAGAGTAAAGCCTCAATCATGTGTCAAGAAGGCTGATCGAGTTGACCTAGGTCAACGTAAAATAAAAATTGTTAATATTATAGTTTTATATTTTGATTTGGGGGTCACATTGGGACAAAAGCTCTAATCACAAATCAAGATAGCCAAACTAGGTTCGTCCGGGTCAATGTAAGGATAAAACATGTAATTATCACAGTTTTAAAATTCAATTTGAGGGTCAACCACAATTTAGATCATGTGTCAGAAGGGTTACAAGGTTTGACCCGAGCCGATGTGTGCATAAAACTAGTTATTTTGTAGTTTAAAACTGACTCAAGACTCGACCTAAAACAAGGTTTAGATCATAGGTTCAAAGGGTCAACTCGGCTGACCTAATTATTTAAAAAAATTAAATCAAATCAACCTTTTTATGACTAAAACATTTTTCAAAAAATTCAAGGAGTTTTTGACCCATAATTTATCTCAGACAGACATGGATTTCTGACTAGGTTAATGGAGTAATTCCTTTATTTTTTCTTGAACTTAGACAAGTCCATGTCTGAGGCTAACCCATTAAAGTCAGTTCTACTTTTATAACTAAAGTTATTATAATACTAGTTTTATAACTTTTAGTTTTTTAAATTATAATATTTTTTCGGATCTATAATATCTGATTTATTGAATTTTCTCTTATCTAGTTGTATGGTTAGAGCAATTTGACAATGATACTCAATAACTTCAAAGGTTTGCAATTCGAGTTGTTATTCAATGTTGTAATGCAATTGGGTGTGAAAGAAATCTAAGCGTATTTGAATTCATCTATTCTAAAAGGCAAAATAAGCTTGAGCACAAGAGATTAAATGATTCAGTATTTGTTCATTATAATATAAGGATTCAACAGAGATAAAATATCAATACTAGTATATTAATAATATTATTGAAAATAATTATTATTTTCTATTACATTGATATTAATTTTTTAATTTCTTTCATGTTTATTCTTTGTAGGAATTTGACCAAAACAAGAGATGTTTTAGATCTCATTAGCCTTGATAATATTAACCTATTAAATGAATGGATTTGTGAAGAACTCAACCTTCTTAATGAAGAGATGATATAAGTTGTAAGACTATTGAAGCACCTTTGTATTAAATTTAGAAGATGAAGAGACATGATTTAATGAGAATGAGCTTGGTGGAAGTGAACAACTATTGGAATGTCTAATTGATGACTTTCCTTACATAAAACCACAAGATCAAAATTCTTATTTTTATATCAATGATGTAGAGTATGTTTAATTTATATTTCTTTTATTTTATGACATTTTACTTTCATAATATTTTAGAATTTTAGAGATCTTTCTAATTTTGAGATTATATTTGTGTTGACTTTTGTTTGTATTATATAATTTAAAGTTAATTTATCTTGAATTTGAATTATGTTTGTAAAATTAATATTTTAATTCTAATATATAATTAATTAATTAATTAATTATGAATATTATAACCTTGAAATAGCATGCTGAAATGCTCTGAAATTCAAAATATTTTGTTATAATTGAAAAAATAAAACAAAACTAAACTGACACTCTTAATATTATTTGGTACAACGAGGTGAAGAAAGAGTACATTTTTGAATTATTCATTTAAAAAGACAAGGAAAACACGACAGATGAGCGAAAACACCACCCCTTCATTTGTTCACAGCCATGGAGAATTGTAAATGGGAGTGACAACAGACTTCACTTGAAGGTACTTGTGAAGGGCTTCCAAACCAAGATGCCTACCAAATCCACTCATCTTGTATCCTCCATACGAGCAGTCCTGATCAAATCCGAAGTAGCAGTTGATCCAAATGGTTCCTGCGCGGATGGATCTCGACACTGTATTAGCTACATCCAAGTTCTTGGTGACAATACCAGCTGCCAGGCCATATTTTGTGTTGTTTGCCTTCTTGATTGCCTCCTCAATTGTCCTGCAATAACCACATGTTCCAAGATGTCAAGACCATCTTCTTTTTTTCTCAGTGAAATAGCTATTTATTTACTAGCAAGTGCCACATGAGTTTTCGTTTCTAATAATTCATGGGAAAGCAAGCAGAGATGACCGCGGATTGTACTTACTCGAACTTCATGAGTGACATTACCGGTCCGAAAATTTCATCTGTTGCAATCATCATCTCCTCCTGAGCAATTTGTGATAGGAAATATGAAAACGATAGTTTATAAAAATGTAGGATCTTAAGGACTCGTTGAGCTTCAGGAAGTTTACCTTAACATCTGTGAAAACTGTAGGCTCTATGAAATATCCCGTCTTGCCTATGGGTTTACCACCTGTTAACAAAGTAGCCCCTTCTCGTTTTCCATGCTCGATGTACGAGAGAATTTTATCAAACTGCTGCTTATCAACCTGAACATAATTATGAACCACATTTTACAGATGAATTAGCTCCTGCCTCTGGGAAGTAGGAACTTATGAGCTTTATAAATATTCTCAGATAAAGAAAGCCATGCAGCATCCATGATCATTTCGTACCTGTGGACCTAGACGAGACCTTGGATCAAAAGGATCCCCAACCACCCAATCTTTCGCCTTTTCCTTCAACTTCTTTACAAATTCATCATAAATCCCTGCCTGGACAAAAACACGGGAACCCGCGACGCAAATTTCTCCCTGAAAATATGAATGCAAGGAAGATGATTATCATTCTACAAGCAAAAAGGGTTGATACTATACATTTTAATCTGAATTCATCATTGAGTGGAAATGCAGAAAATATGCACGCAAGGGAAACTTATTTGCCTTGTTATACAGGACGGCAAGGAGAGCAAGATCTGCAGCTTTATCTACATCAGCGTCGTCAAAAATTAGGAGAGGTGATTTGCCTCCTAATTCAAGCGAAACTTGTTTCAAATTGCTTGTTGCTGCAGCCTGCATTATTTTCCGTCCAACCTCGGTAGACCCGGTAAAACATACCTAAAAAGTACAGGACACGGATACAAGGTTCAGCATATAGCTGGTACGTAAGAACTAAAATCCTTTCCGATTTCCTGAAAATCAAACAGAAAATTATTTCAAGTGACCAAACTAGCTAGCTAGACATCACCTTGTCAACGTCCATATGAGATGCAATGGCAGCACCAGCCGTTGGTCCAAACCCCGTTATAACATTGAGCACTCCAGCAGGCACTCCTGCCTGATTGATTGTTAAATAAAATAATCAAGAGCAAATCAATCCAAGAACTATAATGAAGGCACTGCAGAGTGAATTTCGCTTTTTACAGAGTTATAAGAGAGCCTGTGAGGAATATTATCGAAGACAATAACTACATGCCGAGCTTACCTTGTTGGCTAGATCAGCATAGAAGAGAGCAGAAAGAGGTGTCTGCTCGGCTGGTTTTACAATCACGGTGCACCCGGCAGCTAAGGCCGGGGCAGACATCATGAAGAACATGGAGCTAGGGAAGTTCCAGGGAATGATATGTCCTGCAACACCGATGGGTTCACGCAGCGTGTATCCTTGAAGCTCGCGTGACATTTTCAGTGTTTCTCCATGAATTTTATCAGCTGCACCTGCATAATAACGTATTAGATTTGCTACAGTCGGAATGTCCACAGCTTTGCCCTGGCTAAACAACTTCCCGGCGTCAATAGCGTCCAATGCAGCTAACTCTTCTATATGTTCTTCAATTAAGTCTGCGTAATTGATCATAATCCTTCCTCTTGCCTGCGGGTCACATTTCAAGAACAAAACAAGATCATCCTTCCTGTTAGCAACGCACTAACCCATAAACAGAAATGTTGTGTATGAAAATATTTTTTTTACGCACACCACAATTTTTTTTCTCATTACTGTTTGAAAAAGTGATTTATTTTGTTTTAAAACCGAACTTCTTTTTGTATTTTTTATAACAGGAGTGTTCAGACCAACTTACGAGCACCATGATTTTTTTCCTCACGTATACTTTTTTTTATTTATCTTTGGACCCACTTTTTATATATATATTTTTTTCCTGTTTATTTCCTATTTATACTTTTTTTTTATAATCATGGTGTTCGAGCAACTTATGTGCACCATGATTTTTTTCCCACGTGTATATTTTTTTTTATAACCAGGGTGTTCAAGATAACTTACGCGTGCCATGAATAATCCCCAGAACCATTTTTTTAAACATTGTTTAGACATTTTTTCCCACTTATAATTTTTTTTCTTTTATAACCAGGATGTCCGGGTCAGCTTACAGGAACCACAACTATTATTTTATAGAATAGCTAAAGGAGATCACAATTTCAAATAGTAATGAACAGTTATTTCAACTGTGGCTTTCACTTTTCATTACTATTTGAAAAAAAAAATCTTCTTTTTTATATATTCCTTACATAATTCTTATTTCTGTCCATGTTTATATATACATACTCTTCGTTTTTATTTCCAATTTTTTTTTAATTCCACTATTATTAAGTTTTGTTTTCAATGTTTATATTTTAATTTGTGTTGGTAATCATTTAAAAAATATTGTTTGTTATTATTATTTTTTTCAAGTTAAATAATTTCTTAAAATATAATCATATTTAATTTTTGTTAATATTGTTAGGTATTGAATTTTCTAATTATTATAGATAAAACATTCAAAATAATGATAATGATTATTTTTAAGTTTTATTTTTTAAAGAATACATCATACTAATTATATATTTTGATATTCATTTGATATTAGAGCCTTAATATATATAAATGACCTAAGTTTTTTTGAACAAAAAATTAATATCTTTGTTTTAAAATACTTTTAATATAATAATATGAAAATAAAAAAATTATGAATTTTTTTCCTCTAAAAATAATTATGGTCTCACAATTTTTTATTGTTTCCACTATTATTAAAGTTTTTTTTTTAATGTTGACATTTTAACTCTGCTAGTGGTCATTTCAAAAATGATATTTTCTATTTTTTCTCTCTTTTTTTATTCTTCAGTGCAAATAATTTTTTAAAATCTAATACTATTTTTTTTGTCATTTATTTAGTTTTTTAATTGTTATTTTGTTAATATTTTTAGGTGATAAAATTTCTTATTATTATAGATAAAACATTTAAAATAATTATAATGATTATTTGTAATATGTTTTTTCCGTATCAATATGGGAGACTAATTATATATTTTAATATTTATTTAATATCAACACCTTAATATATATATATATATATATATATATATATATATATATATATATATATATAATTGACCTATTTATTATTATTCTAAAATATTTTTAATATAATAATATCAGCAATAAATTTTACAATCAGTTTCCTATATAGAAAAAAAAATCAAAAGAGTTTTAACAATAGCAACATTCAATCATTTTTTGGTGAAAAAAAAATTGTTTTTAATAGTTTTTATCAATTATAATTTTACTTATTAAATATTAAAATCAAAAAATATAACACGCATAAAATCAATTAGTTTTTTACATAAATAAAAAAACTCAGCGTATTATGCTGGCAAATTAACTTGTAAAAACCTATAAAAATTCCAATGGCAATCACTTTATACTGTTTTCTTTTGATTTTTATAATTAAAATATAATGTATTTAATTTGTATGAATTTAAAATCATTCGTCACTAAAATCATCACGTGAGATAAAAAAAAAATTAATTTGATAGTTTTCCTGGACTGATGTGATGATCAAATGATGAATTTTGATGTTGTGTCGTGTTTATGTTATTAATTAATTAATTATTTTCTTAAGCTCAAGAGAAATATATAACCCTCCAATGATTACTTACTTCAACGAGTTAATTTTAATGATTTTCTAATTTATTTGATTATTATTGTTATATAATTTATTTGATTATTATTGTTATATAATAAAATAAAACAAACCTTAAATTATTATATAAGTCTCTAAAAATTGATTCAATTGTACTGTGAATTACAATAATATATTTTCTATTTAATATTTTTTTGTGTGAATGGTATAGTTTAATAGATAAAAACAAGGAGAGGTTACTTACAGCACCAGACATGCGAGGCCAGGGACCGTCATCAAATGCCTGCCGGGCAGCCCTCACAGCCAGATCCACGTCCTCCTTGTCTCCCTCTGCAACTCTTGCTATAACCCCTCCTGTTCTCGGGTCGATCGTCTCAAAAGTTTTCCCTGCAGAATTGTATTTTAAAAAAATAATAATAATAATAATTACTCTTTCACAGCAGAAACGTGGGGCAAGGATGATTTTGAAAAATAAAATAAAATATTATAATCGTGCGTCAGTGAATAAGACGTGCGGTTTATATTATAAAGTCTCATGTATTATTAAATAAATTATTCGACAAAATATTCTTACAGCAACCATGCACCAGCTGACAGGCAATCCAAACATTATTTAATTGCTGTTTTAATAAGTTTTTGTTGCTCCTTTTATAGTATATGATTGCTTTACAGGCCATCAGTGCTGCTATAGCCAGCTTTAACTAATATTTAATTTAATAAAGAATTTCAAACACAAAATAAAAATTAACCACCACCCCTTTTGTAAACATAAAAGAAGATTTTAAAAGATTTCGTTTACTTTTATGGATTTTTTTACCATTCGTGCTTTTAAATTAAAATACTTTTTTATTTTTTATTTAAAATTAAAAAAAAAAAAAATATTTTTAGATCGTTTATCAACAATAACTTCTAAAAATAAAATAAAATATCTTTTTAATATAATTCTGAACAAAAAAAAAACATAATTTGAAAAACAGTTTTAATTATATTCACAGTCAAGTCATAAGTCAGCGGTATCAAAGCCATGTGAAAATGCAAGGAAAAAAACAAACAAATAAGTTGTATTGTAAATGGGGCCCGTATATAAATGTCAGATGATAAGGCGAGGGCGATACGATGTCGTTGTCGTTGTATCTTCTCGCAACTCATTGATATCATTTTCGAACATTATTTTCTCAGTTGAAAATTATTGCAGAACACTATTTATGCAGCCATCTCTTAAACTCGGAACATTATTTTCGAACAAATAATATAATTTTCTCAGTTGAAAGTAAAGTATTGTAAGGGAAACATTTGGCGTGCGATGGGATGCCAAAGACGATGAACAGAGAGATAGGTGATAATAAAAAAGCATAATTAATAGTAATTATAATTGAAGAAAAGCATCAGATTCATCGCCAATAATAATAACAATAACAAGCCCAGTCCAGGATGTAAGGAGGGTACACGTGCGATGGGATGCCAGAGACGATGAACAGAGAAATAGATGATGAAACTTGAAGAGAGAGAAGGCCAGCCAGTGAAGATAATTAATAGTTTTGCAACGAGGTACGAAGAAAAAATCATCATAAATGCTACTGGTGGGGAGGCTGGGTGAATGAATCAGACATGAAACACTCGTGGGTGCGAGAAGGACTGAATCAGTAAGATAGAGAGAGGTACAGGAACAGACCTGAAACGGAATCGACAAATTCTCCATTGATGAAGAGTCTGGTGAACTTTATCGTCGGAAGTTTGACCGGAGAATCAGAGTTCCCGTTGATGTGACCAGCCATCTCTCTCTCTCTCTCTCTCTCTCTCTCTCCACCCAGAAGCAATTCTATGATACAGATTCTGTGATTTGGACCCAAATTGGTGGGCAATATTTATGGAGGAGCACGAGGGCCACCGCCTGGATACCATGTGTGTGTAAGGCCATTAGGTGCACCTGGAGGAGTGTTTTTCTTATTATTTTAAGAACTTGGTAGTATTTTAAAATAATACGTGATGAAATCGAGATATTTAAAAAATACTTGTTAAACCCAAATCAAACCGAATAATTTTCCAGGTTTGATGGATATAATAAGTTAAGAGGTTCATAATGTTAATGAGTAGAGTTTTTTTTTTTTTTTTGGTTTAGAAATTGAAGAAAATCAAATAGAAATAAAACCACTAATAAATAACCTGTTATCTCTGCCTGGTCAACTCTGGAACACCCCACTCTCTTTACACCCCCCCCCCCCCAACTCACGCCGCCTTTCACTCTCCATCTAAGCTGCTTGTTTTGTTTTGTTTTTCATTTTAGTTGCTTCTCTCTTCTAAATTATTATCGCTAGACTCCACTCTCTTACTAACATCTCCTACACTTCCTCCCTAGCTCCCTAAAAATTATTTTTTAAAGTATTTTTTATTTAGAAATATATTAAAATAATATTTTTTTTTATTTTTAAAAAATTATTTTTGATATTGATATATCAAAATGATCTAAAATTATTTTTGATATCAACATATCAAAATGATCTAAAAAATTTTAAATGAAAAATTAAAAAAAAATCAATTTTTTTCATATGTACTTTCTAAAAACACTCCTAAATACCCTTAGTCGATAAATGACAAAAATAAGACAGTAAGTGTCTTATCTTCTCCTAGTTCAACTAGTTGACTTTTTTAAACACAATATATTTAAAAGTATTGGGGAAAATGATGATACAAAAAAAAGACCTAAAACTCAAAAATCTTCGACCAATCTCTTTTATATTAGTATAAATTTCCTATAAAAGTCATCCTTTCACACAAATGGTTATTCTTCTTACCTTCTCTCCTTAAAAAATACTCAATGACTCTCTCTCTCTTAGATATACAACACAATGTAAAGTTTTAATCCTTGTTTGAAATTACCAACTTGTCCACCAATGGTTATCTCTCACTTGGCTTCCACACCAACTCTTCTAGCCTAGCAATCCTACCTTTCCACTAATTACTTAGAAGACACAATAACTCAATTTTCTAGAAAAATACTATTATTTATCATTTTTCCTTCACGATGTAAGTTTATAATGCCTGAGATCTCCATAAATACCATAGGTTATCACGTAAAAGAGTTAGAGATAATTGATACATGCTCACACAAAATTATATTATACCATAAATACTATATATTTTTTCTCCTTGCTTATTTACCATTCACTATTTACATATACCATTCACCTTCAACAAATATTATTCACCTCTTATTAGTGGAAGTATGGTGATGAACGCAACTTAGGCATCTTAACAGTCTAGTAGATATGACCTAGATAAATATGTTCGTATTATAAATCATAGAGAGAACATGCATAACATGAGAAGCATCCTAGAGATTATAACATACAAAAGTAATTTCATGTGCAAAATCCCCTTGTAAAATCTCCTTCATAATTCACCTTTTCATTTAGATGTCTTGGGATTTTATATAGGCAATATTTCTAACTCTAATTGTCATGAAAAAAGTGATGTCGTAAGCAAAACTCTTTGTATCATTATTATTTTTACTTTGATTCTTAGTTTAGTTTTATGCATTAATGAAAAAAATAACTCTAGACTTTTTAGATAAAAAAAACTTGGGCCTTAAGAACTTGTTATTAAAAAAATAAGGTAATCAATCTTCTCATTCATACTAGATGAAATTTATTTCTTTTATGCAATTTTTCAAGATGAAATTCATTTGTATAAGCCTCTCCGAGAATGAGTGTACGTGTAAAAGGGGTTTTGTATAATCATAAATTAAGATTATAATTTTCAAGAGTCACCACCTAGTATTAAGATCACTAGAAAACCTAATGGTTTACGAGAATCTGGTACGAAAACTTGTTATGCAAGGGAAAACACAACACTCCCAGTGAACAAATTTTTATTCATTGATCTTTTTCAAGGTTCAAAGTAGGGTTGTCAATACCGTTCCGTGCCATTAAAAAAACTGAGATAAAACAATGTCATTTTCATCTCGATTTTAATTTCAGCCCGTTCCGGAAATACTAGCCAAATTCCAGCTGGAACGTCTCGGTACCATTCCGGGTGTGCCGTTCCTCCTAATTTTGATTAACTTGTGATTGTGTTTTTAATTTTGAGATTATGTTTGTTTGATTTTGTATTTATATTGTATAATTTAAAGTTAATTTATCTTGAATTGTAATTATGCTTGTTAAATTAATATTTTAATTTTTTTCATATATATATATATATATAATTAATTATATATGAACAGTACAGCCCTGAAACAGCACGCCAAAATGCTCCAAAACCGAAACGTTCCGTATCAATAGAAAAACCAGAACGATATTGACAGCCTTGGTTCAAAGTAAATAACTCTTCTTAAGGGAGTTTCTACCTCATTGGATTAAAAACCTAACCGTTCTAAAATTTAAATTTTATGATCACATTTTATTTTTTTTATATCTTTAATACCTTAGGGAATACTTTACAATGTATACCTCATATATTAAAGTTGACAACTAAATCTAAAAAAAAATCAAAATGATGAGTGGATGGATTTTTGACTTTTTTGTCGAACCTTAATGGATAATTATAAATTGGTTACAATATCTTTTTTTGCATTTTAAAACACGAGGAAAGATACAATTTGTTTTTGTGAAAATATTCTTAGAAAACTTTTATGATTCAACAATATGTATGAAAAGAAATATATTTTTATGTTTTAAAATGAGGATTTCTTAAGAAAATAATTTCAAAGAAAATAAAATATTTTGAGTCAAGTTTGTATATTACAATGTGAGTCTACAAATTGATATTGAACAAAATTAGTGAAAAAACATGCAATGAAATTAAAAAAATTTAAATGTTCCTTGAATTGTTTTTGGAATTTTTTTATTGATAATTCGGAGAAAATCAAGTATTTATTATATCGGGATTGAAACTTACAATATAAGTCCAATGGCTAATATCATGCAAAATTACTTGGAAAATATGTGACAATCATAAATTTTATGAAATACCTATTTTGATATTTTGTATTTTTTTTCTTTTTTATTAAATATTATTATAATATAAATATATGGGTTGGGTTGGCCCAACAGAATTCAGGTGGGCCACTAGCGACCCAAGAAAGGTTTAGGTAGCTGACGAGGAATAATATTTTTACTGTGCTAGACCCTGGTTAAGCCAAATAACATTCATGTCGGGGTAATTTATCAAGATATTATAGTTCTTCATTCAAATCATTTTTATCATGAATTATAAAAAATTAAGGTATTACGGCGAGTCATGAGACAAAAATGTTGTGACTAGTGCTTATGTGACATGTTTCATCATATGATAACATGAAACTAATATTTTTTAGGAATATTCTTAAAATCATCATTAATAAATTTGTTAGAAGATAAATTGCTAGACAAATAAAAACAAAACATATTCCATGTTACGAGGTATAGAGAGTACATGTCTCCAAAAATATTTTTATTTATTTTTAAAATATCTTCGTAAAAAACTTTTCATTTCAAAAGTGTTCAACTAAGACATGTATGGATAAAATTAGTTATTTTTATAGTTTTAAAACCTAGTTCGAGAGATATTCATTGGTAAAGCCTGAGTCACTAGTTAAGACTCGGGCCATGGGTTAAGTTGATCCCGATTAACCCAAGTCAGCATAAGATTAAAAATTATTATTATCATAATTTTAAAACTCAATTCAAAAGTCAACTTAGTTCAAGGTTTAAATCACGAGTGAGGTTGACTATTAAATCACGAGTCAAAGTAAAGACAAAAATGGTTAGTATTATAGTTTTAAAATATAACTTGGGGTCAACGTAGAGCAAAACCCCAATCACGTGTCAAGAAGTTTGACCGGGTTGACCCAGGCCGACATAAAATAAAAGTTTTAATATCATAGTTTTAAATTTTGATTTGGGGGTCACCTTGGGATGTAAGGATAAAAGTTGTAATTATCACAATTTTAAAACTCAATTCGAGGGTTAACCATAGTTTAGGTCACGAGTCAGAAGGGTTACAAGGTTTGACCCAAGTCGATGTATGAATAAAACTAGTTATTATTGTATTTTAAAATTGACTTAAGACTTGACTTAAGACAAGGTTCGGGTCATAGATTCAAAGGATCAACCCGACTGACCCAATTATTTTTAAAAAAATAATCAAAGCAACTTTGTTATGACCAAAACAATTTTAAAAAAATTCAACGAGTTTTGGACCCATGTTTTATCCCATGGAACATGGATTTCTGACTAGGTTAATCGAGACATTCTTTTTTCTTTTTTCTTTTTTTAACTCAGAACAATCCATATTTGGGGCCAACCTATTAAATCAGTTCTGGTTTTATAACTAAAGTTATTATAATACTATTAATTTCAACATTCAATATAATATAATAATATAAAATAAAATAATTATATCTAGTTGTTTTTTTAAAAGTATATAGTTTTAATTACATATAAAATAAAATAATTATATCTAGATATCTGTCATATATAGTATCGAAATTGCATATCGTTTCATTTATTTATTTATTTCGAAGATTCAACTCCTCTCCCTTTCGTCTCCACTCTGACATTAGAAAAGGAGAGAAAAATATAAACAAAGGCAGGTGAAAAATCATGTTCAAATATCTCAAGCCCTCGCATCTCTAATTGTTGTTTTTTTATTGCTCGTAGTACTCGTCAATGAAAAAACAGTGGGGAAGAGTTGGACTTTTGTCCAACTTCCATGAGAACCACGTGTCAA
The DNA here is from genome assembly GCA_027405865.1 of Salix purpurea. NCBI lineage: Eukaryota > Viridiplantae > Streptophyta > Magnoliopsida > Malpighiales > Salicaceae > Salix > Salix purpurea. The sequence goes on from JAOWLH010000019.1 coordinate 3,130,383, forward strand.
ATGTCCAATCACCTGAAACTCACCAAAGCATAAGTTGTCATAACTCATAAGAGTGCCAGATAATACAAAAATGGAAAAGTATTCAATCCCTTTTTGTGAGAAACTGAGAATAGCCACAACATGTAGTCACTATCAATTACAGTTTTGTTTCATCTATTTTATGTTCTTTTTTTCTAGTAAAATAATAATTTAAAATAAAAAAAACTTTCAAAATCTTCATTCCCAATCAGTCAGAAAATCTTTTGACCACTAGCACAAGGAAATTAGTAAGTTCTTGAGCAATATCATTCAATGTTTTTTTTCTTGAAAATCAACCAAAAGAAAGCCATTTTCAATTAAAAAAAAAAAAAAAAAGAGGAAAGAAAGAGGCCAAAGAAATCTAAATAAAATAATTTGATTTGATGACAGGAAGTTCATACAAAATCACTACCTGGTAAAATATTTTAACCAATTTCCCAGTCTCATAGAAAACTCGAATATGCGGAAAACACTTTGTCACTCCATTGTTTTGCGTGCACCCATAGGAATTTCGTTGCATGCATATCCATAAACAAAACAAAAGTAGGAGCAGCAAATGACAAATGCTTTGATTAACCAAAATTTGGCAAGAAACAGGCATATGCACCCAATGGCGACTCCAATCAAGGAAAGAATATAGTGCTCGTTTGATGCTTGATAGCCACACCATTTAAAACTCACAGCACGGAAATCACATCCAGCTTGAGCTCCATAAAAAGGTAATCAGAGCTACAGGCATGGGGGCATCATATCCAGCTCATGAGGGTCCCAAAATTAGAGGCTTCAACCAGAAATCATAAGAAAAAACTCTTAACATCTGGCTGGTTTTCTCCCATCCTATTGAGTGTAGGATGGAGGTTGGTAAGCAGTGGGTGCAGCAGAGCCGTAATCATAAGCTGCACCATAACTGGTCTGGCTTCCATAAGAGCCACTGGCACGGAAACCAGCAGCACTCATGTTTTCCGCCGGCTGTGAGTAGAGTTGTTGAGGTATTGCACCGGGGCTTTGAGAGTGATGGTAGGGTTGTTGAGAAACTGTGGAAGGGCTTTGGGCGTGGGAGATACCATAAGTTGATGCATACGGGACTGCTGCAGGGCCCTCATAGACATTCTGGCTAGGGTAGTGGAATGGCGCAGAATATCTTCTAGCCGGGCTATGCTGTGCAGGGGGAGCAGCATTCCTGCGGCTGAAAGAGGAATAATTGTTTGAAAATTTGGCAGCTTTGGCTTGACGATAAGGAGTAGGTCCGCTGTCCCGGCCACCACTTGAACCATGGCCTCGTTTGTTTTGAGACTTGGTGGCGGTGGCAGCTGATGTACCCCTCTTCCTCTCTGCTTTGGTTTTTTCAAGCAGAGAAGCCCGTTTTCTCAAGCTGTCAGGGGAAAATTCTGATTCAAGCTTATGATCTTCCACACATTTGATGATTGCTTTAATAGAATTCAACTCCAAGGTACTTGACTCTTCCTGCAAAAAAATTACTAAGAATCTTACAGACTCAAATATTTCATGTTATTAGAATCACACAATATAGATAGAGATTAGACAAACCGTTGCAGCTGCACTATAATTGCCATTCTTCAAAACAGTAGTTGTGATCTTCTTGGAATTCTTGAGATATGACTTGAGTAGAGATACAGGAGAAAATCTTTTTTTCAAACCAGATTCAGAAGCAAAATATACAGCCTCTATCTCTTTTCCATTCTTCACCAATTCATCGATTATATCTGGGAAAAAAATTATAATTGAAAACGATCAAGGAAGTGATTATAGAGCAATATATCGAAATCAGATTTGAAAGACGAGAATAAAGTCATGTTCCTACAACAAAAGTTTAACACCATTAACATTTGTTTCAAGTCTCAGCTAAGCGGAGTACAGACATGTACACAATTATAGTAATATCTGGAAACCAGTACTAGGGCTCATACACTACTTAACTACCTCTCATGAGGACAGGACTGAGGCAGGTTTAGTTCATATGAACTCAGAAGTAAGCAAGAAGGAATTCTGTCAACTAACCTTAAATGATTGTTAAGATTATTACTCTCAGGAATACAGAAAACTTTTTGAGAGATTGACCAAATCAGTCATTGCTATTATCTGAAGTCACAACACAGATAAACTCTGCTTACCAAAATAAAACGTTTGCTAACAAAGTTGCATGCACAATTTAAAGGGGGACCAAACCCTGTTGGAATGACAAACCAAACCAGAAGCAGACTGTAACAATAAAATTAACAGACTTTTTTTTTCTTTCACAGATGGCTGGTGAGAACCATTGAACACTTAAGAGAGTCTAGTTCAATTATTTATAAAAAACAATCATTTTCCAGGTGATATCAATGCCATAAGATTGTCCACGCTGGCCTATGAAAACATAAACCTGGAAACAATATGCAAGTACCAGGATAGGACCTTGTATATTTGTAAATGTCAAAAACTAAGAAATGCAATAATGCAAGTCATATTTTAAAATGATTTTGATGACAGGCACTTCAACTCTTAGAGCCTTAGCCTTGAGTTCTTTAGAGGCAGAATAAAGCGTTTTTGGCATAATTTACACAGCATTTTGAGATACTAAACATATGCCCTTTCAGATTCACAGTATCATATCTATTAATCTTGCAGAGTAGCAATTGCCACCGAAGAACAAATAATCCACTAATCAAATTAACACCCAACATACCTCCCATTTTCTCTCCAAAATCAATAGCAGCTGCAAGCTTCGCCATATCCCTCCTTGATGCATTCTCTGTCACAAGCTTCCTCAAGAACTCCTCATCAAACCTCGACTTCAGCCCAAATCCCAACACCATTTGCAAAAACATTACTGCCTCTGCAGGCCCCACGACACCACCACCACCACCACCACCACCACCACCCCCCTCACCCTCACCCTCCCCATCAGCCTTCTCCTCTACATCGTCCTCCTCCTTCCAGTTTTCCAAAATCCCAGCCGCCCTCTCCACCACACTTCGTGCAAATTCCGGGCCTTTATCCTTCCTTCCAAAACAACTACCTTCCGGGAAAAGCGCCTGAACCAGTATTCCACATGCCCACCTCTTGTCCGTAACCCCAACTTTCCCAACTTTATCTCTCACCAACTCATCCACTGCATCCAAAATCAATCTCGCAGGATCCACAGCTTCCATTATCGCACGTGAAATCTCCGCACGAAGAAACACTGATTCCTTCCGTTTCGAAACCACAAATCTTAACAATCCAGATGAATCCATTCTCCTACATAAAGACTTCAACGAATCCGATAAATTATCGAAAGAGTGAGAATCCCGGAACTCCAATAAAGCGGTCTCTCTTTGCTCCTCCACTTTGGAAGCAGCAGCTGACTCTCGTTCCGGTATGGATTTTTCTCTGCAACAAAGAGATTCGAGGGTTAGCTGGGAATTGGATTCTAAAGATTGGAATTTGGATTCCAGGGATTGGGATTTCAGGGCGAGGGAGTTATTGAGGGATTTGAAGTGAGTGGTCAAGGTTGTGAATAGTTGGGTACAGGATGATAGAATGGCCTTTTGCGCATCGAGGTCGTTGAAGAATTTCTGCGTTCTCTCTGTTTCGATAGCTAATTCGGTCGTCATTGATTGAAGACGAAGAGATTGTGAAACGATGCCGATTCTTTAGGGAATGATTAATCGATCTTGGGGGGTTTCAAAACCCTAAACCCTAAAATGCTGGTTGAGGGGAAAAGAAAGGATTTACGCGATGGGGATGACTGGCTACGTATTTTCCCTTCGCGTTCGTTACGTATTTGTTATTAACGTGTAAAAATGTATTAAATTAATATTTTATCATGTTTTTTTTTATTATTTTAATATACTTATACAAAAAATAATGTAAAAGAATTGTTTTTAATAAAAAAAAAAATTGTTGCTCGCAAACCATTAACAAATGTAATTTTTTTGTTAAGAAACCATTTTAATTCAATAAATAGACTAAGACTTAAAAAAATGATAATAATAATTGGATGGAAAATAACACTTGTCAAAAGAGAAAAAATACAAATTTGAATTCCAAAATAACCTAATATTAAAAGATAAAATTTTGTTTTATATTTTTTTGTTAAATTCTTTGAAGAATGATATTTAATACATTAACTAACTATATTTTAAATAAAAGCTTAAATTCTAGTTACATGAGATAAATGCATAATTGAAGTCAAATTATGCGACAAAACCTAACCACTAAGTCTAAAACACAAACAATATAAATTTAGATTAATTTTGTGATTGTGATCTCTATATCAATCATTTATTTTTTAATATTATCTTCAAATATTTCTTTCATGCATGGAGATGGAAACACCTTGTAAGATATGTAAAAATCAAATTTGAATGGTTGATAGCTTGATTCAACGAAGAACATGCTTTAGAGAACTAAAATTATATACAATGATCACCCGTACCCTATACCTATAAAACAAACATGAACAAGTAATATAAAATCATAACAAAGTTGATTAATCATTAAAAAGGTTTGCATGTTTAATCAAGAATGTAGTATGAGAATCACTCAAACAAACAAAAGACAACAACAACAACAATTTATTTATTAAAAATAGTTTTAAAATAATATAACCTCTAAAAGTCTCTACAAATGAGTATTTATATTAGAAATAATCCTAAGTAAAATAGGACATCCCTAATGGGTATGGATAAACCTAACAAATAATATTAATCCAATAAACCTAAATTTAAATAAAGACCCTAATATATATAAAAGACCTAATAATAAATAATAAATAAATAAAACAATACTTAAATTAATTTAAATAAGATTGAAGACATTTCAAGATATTTTTGAATAATCGAAGTCTAACTTCAAACGCCCATTTCTCTCTCCTTTTAATGAATTAGAGGGCATTTTATATGCTACTGGAAATGTATGAATGTCTACTTTCTACTGCAATTAAGATATAATTATATTTTATCATGTAGCTTCATTTATGACCAAAACATTAGTGAAATGTCAAAAATAGCAAATTTGAATCATTTTATTCTTTTTTTTTTATGTTTGACTTCCCACATACAAACCCTTATCGAACATGAATTAAATTAATCAAGTCTTATTCTTAAATATTCAATATCTTAATGAAGTCCATTTTAGCATATGTTTCTTGAAAAAGTATATTGAAAGTCTTTTTTAGCCTCTTAGCTCTAAGAGCAAGTCCAACAGGAGAGCCATCCTAGCAGGCAAAGCTAATTTTTGCATTGTTAGCTATTTTTGTTCTATTTCTGCTCTCTAAGGAGAGAGCCGAACATAAACAACACAACTGATTTCATGTAGTAAAGGGGCTGGTTTTGGTGATGAAAAGGGGCTGAGATTTGAGTTGATTTAGGGTGAGATGTAAGTCGATTTTGTTGAGGAAATACATTGTGATTCAAGGCTGAAAAGGGGTTGGCTTTTAGGTTGATCTAGGGCAGGAATTTTAGGTTGAAATGGATGGGGATGATGCGAAGATGTCAAGTGGAAAGCTCTATTATTGGGTTTGGGAATGGAGTTGAGGTTGCTGGTAGTGGTGGTGGTGGTGGTGGGAAGAGAGGGAGGACAATCGTCAATGGAACCCTTGGAGGCGGCAGTGTAGCAGAGGTAGAGGAGATGAAGGGTTTCTTCAGAGGAGATGGAGATGTCATGGAGGTTGAAGGAGGTGCAGAGGCAAAGGCGATGGAGGTTTCTTGAGGAGATGGAGATGGCACGGGGAGAGGAGGATGGAGGTGGTGCAATAGAGAGGAGATGTAGGGTTTCTTGGAGATGGCACGAGGAGGGGCGGGGAATTTAACGGTTTTGGTGTGTGTGTGTGTGTGTGTGTGTGTGTGTGTGGGGGGGGGGGGGGGGGGGTATGCTAAATAGTATTATTAATTATAATAATAATAGTTAGCATAAACAAATAATTATATGAAATTGATAAATTGAGAATTTTTTGGTCAGCTAGCTTAATTACATGCATTAAATTTACTGTTAGATTTATAAACTATTTAATTTTTGTGTTTAGAGCTGTTGTGCATTTATTCATAATTTGTATGTTGATAATCTTGTTATTTTCCTTGTATTAAATATAAAGTTGGAAATTATGGCAAATAGGGTTTTTAATTTATAATTAATTTGATTGAATTATTTGTAATGGAATATATTTTAATTAATTATGTTTAAACTTATTGGTTATTTGGAATATATTGTTTAGTGTGTTAATTTTAGTGATTGATAATTGTTTTTTTAGTTTATGGGTTTTTTTATTTTAAATTCATTTTTTTAATTAAATATAATTAAAAATAATAATTTTATTGTTGGAGGGTTTTTTAAAAATAATTATTTAATTATATAACTTACTCCTATTAATTATATAATTAATTGCATAGTTAAATTATATAAAAAAATAATTATACTATATTTAAAATAATATAAAAAATGGCTCTTCTAAATGACTTTTATCATTGCAGTACACATCAACAAAAAAATCATATATACACTATTTAAAAAGTCATTTTAGAGATTTAGCTCTCTAAAATGGCTTTTGCCATTGGACCTATTTTAAGTATTGTCACTAGATCAACTAGAATCTTTAATGGATCTCTTGGTGTTGTTTGGATTGCATCATTCCCTCTCTTCTTAACAGGTTTTATCATTAAATCATCATCTATATTATATGCAAAAAGATTAGAAATATTAAATGTAGTACCAATATTATACTCACTTGATAGATCCATTTTGTAGGTATTGTTATTAATTTTTTTTATATAATTTGGAAAGGACTAGCAGAATTAGGAGAAAAATTGATGAAAACTCATGGGTAGCGATTGATGTTAGGGTTTGCCATAAGAGGAACAAGGGGAATGAGAAAACTTGTTAAAATTTTGCGAAGATTATACATGGAATGGATATGTACGTTTGAGAAATTGTATGTGGAAAAAAAATTAGTTGTTTTACGTAAAGTAATGTTATAGTCATGTATAAGAAATATAAATTTCATATTTATAAAGTAGATAGAAATATTTTAATTTATGTAAAGATATATATAATGTGTTTGATATTAAAGGAAATATGTGTAGTATATATATTATAAATGTCTTTGAGAAAATTTTAATTTTTTTTATGATTGATCAAATAATTGATTTAAAAATTGTTTAATTGTGTGGTCATTGATGTTTATGTATGGGTGAATATGGTATGTTGGAAATTGAAAGTTTTGAAATGGTTGTGCACATGGATTATAAGGTGATATATTGTATAAGTGTTATACTAATAGTGTAATAATGAAGTCAAAGACTTTGTTTAAATTGGATGATATTGAGTGTTGAATTAATGTGAAGGTCTAAGAAATGAAATTTATAGTAGAGTAATGGGTTTTATATATAATTTACATATTGTATGTTTTGTTAAGGAAAAAATGTTTGAAATTTTATAGGATTAATTGATTTTAAATGCTTATGACTAAATGTGGATGCCTTAGAAATCTGAAGTGAAGTAGAGTTCTTAATTAAATTGAAACTGACATGTTAAATATATGCTAGGAAAATATATCATATTTGCATGATAACTTTATTAGATAGGTTGTGTATTGGGTTTATTATAATTGTAATTTTCATTATTATTTAAACAAATATGTTTTAAAATGAATTGAGAAAGTTTACACAAATTGCGAATATTGTTTAAAGTGACCAAATGGTTAGTTGTTGGCTTCATTATATGATGGACACGAGAGAGGTTGATTAAATGTTGTTAAAATTTGATGTACGAATGGTCAAAACAAATACATATGAATTGAATTATGGTTTAAAAATGTTAAAATATGGCCGTTAAAATATGGTCTTTAATTTCTAGATATGGAAATTGTGAAAGTAGGGATAAAGCAGCTTCTATCTTTAGCTAAATTAGTCTTGTAATTACTGTATAAGTTCATTATCAATTGTAATGGAAAAAATACGCTGAAATATACAAATTTATATTTTTAACATGGTATCAGAGCGAATCTCAAAAAACAATTCTTGAACCATATTTGTTCATCCCCAGATTTTTTGTTTTCCTTGAACCATGTTGCTACCCAATTTTTGACACTTTATTTTTCAAAAAATATATTTTTTTTTGTTCAAGGGCGAAATTGAGCAATTTGAGAGTTTAGTGGTCGATTGGGGTTTAAATCGTGAAAATCAGAAACCAAGGACCAGATTAGAAAGTCGCGCAAAGCCAAGGTTGAAATTGAATTTTTGATGGGATTTAATTGCATAAAAAGTTTAAATCCAATTGGATGCATTTAGAGAATTTTTTAAAGGACCACTATCCCGTTTACCTTGCATTTTCACAGCAAATCAATCAAATTTCCTTCCTTTTCAATTTGATCTTTTTCCCATTTCATCTCCTTCACAGCAAGGCAGATCATAATTTTATTTTATTTTTCCTATTTTCAATCGTGATCTTTTGCCTAATTTATCTCCATCAAAATCTTCTTCATAATTCTCCTCCTGTCTTCCTCTGATTGCCATCATTTTGCTTAGCTGTTTTGATACTGCATTTAAACGTCATCTCGGCCAAACGTTGGGGTTTCTCGGGCTATAAATAGAAGCTTGCACGGTGAGGCGAAAAAAAAAAAAGAGAACAAGGAAAGTAAGGGGAGATTGAGAAAAGACAGAGGGGCTGCATCAACGAGACAGAGCAAATTTCACAGAACAGGGGGGAGACGAAGAGTGGATTTTGAACGAGTATAAGAACAGACCAAGCAGAGATCAAAGGAAAATTTTACGTATAAATCTTATATCTTCATCCCCTCGGTTCGACCATCCAGCACGATAGCAGCAGTAGCTCCTCACTCTCTCTCTCTAAAAATCTGCAGCCATCGTCCTCTCTCCCTCCCTCTCGGTCAGCAACGGTAGCACCAGCTCAGACCCCCCAGCACCACCTCGTCACCTCCGGTAACCTCCTCCATCAACCCCAGTAGCCCAGCCACCTTCTCCAGTGAAGAAAACAGAGCAGCCCCGACGACAGCCATACAGACCCGTCACTTCTGACGCCCATTCCGGCCACCACAGGCCACCATCTCCGACGATACCACGACCAAAAAAACCACCTCGGAATCCTCTACCCAAAGGTGTTAACAGGTAAGCCTTTCATCACACTCGAAAATTTGGTGCATCACTGTTCATCTTGAGTGAATTCGTTCACTCCCCGGGTCAAGTCAGGTTGGGCCGGGTTTGGGCTTCCAGCTCGTCTTGGCTGGAAGTCCAGCCCGAGAGAAGGACGGGCTTTCAGCCCGTCTGACAGCCCAGCCCCATCTGGGCGGACTGCAAGCCCAGTCCCATCTGGGCGGGCCGCGAGCCCGCCCCTCCCACTTGAGCAGGCTGGCAGCCAAGCCCCATCAGGGCTGGGCAGCCAGCCCACTCCCTATATATAAATATATGAATAATAAAATATATATTAAAATATATATATAAAAATACAAATTTTCCAAAAAATATTTTTATTAAAAAAAATGTGTTGTTTTCTTGCATACGGCCAATACACTAGCATGTTTTAAAAATCGTTCTTTTGTTTCAAAAATATATTTTATCTTGGGTTTTTGAAGAAAAATGAGTTTTAGCATGGATTTCGCAAAGAAAAAATTATTTGTTGCATTTTGAGATTTTACAACAAGTTTGTAAAATTCAAAGGGTATTGGCCAATATTCAAAACAATATAAAAATCTTATTTTTTTTGGAATTTATTATTCACCATCGATATTTGGATAAATAAATCCTAAGGGGTTAATATCCAAAATATTCGACGGGAATGATAATTTATTATTCACCATCGATATTTGGATAAATAAATCCTAAGGGGTTAATATCCAAAATATTCGACGGGAATGATATGCTATTATTCACCATCGGTATTTGGGTAAAATAAATCCTAAGGGGTTAATATCCAAAATATTCAGCGGGAATGATATGCTATTATTCACTGTTGATATTTGGGTAAATAAATCCTAAGAGGTTAATATCCAAAATATTCGACGGGAATGATATGCTATTATTCACTGTCGGTATTTGGATAAAGAAATCCAAAAAGTGTTAATATCCAAAATATTCGGCGGGAATAATATGTTATTATTCACTGTCGGTGTTTGGATAAATAAATCATAAGGGGTTGATATCCAAAATATTCGGCGGGAATGATATCCCATTTGCCATTTAATTAACATATGTTTTGAGTCATAACAAATCATAAGCAAGCCAAACGTCAAGCAGCTTACCATAGGTAGGGCTTACTAGGGGTGCTAAAACCTTCCCTTTACACAACCAGTCCCTTACCCTAGAATCTCTGAAAGACCAGTTTTAGGTTTCCTAGTAACCATAATACTAGGTGGCGACTCCTTTTTTTACGAAAATAGATAATCCCCCCGACACCATTGAATCCCCGCACACGGGGAAGAGTCGTCACAACACCGTGCTCATTCTTTTTAGGGTGCGACAGAATGGCGACTCCACTGAGGACTTGGACTAAGCTTGATAGTTTTGTTTGTTTATGATGTGTTATTTGTTTTTCATGTTGCTATGGATTATTTATAAGCTTTAGCATGCATCTTTACATCCTGTCATCATGCATCATTTTTTTTTATTTTTGAGAGCACACACTAAACTTTAAGTTAAGTGGAGGACTAGCAGCTTACCTATGACTTGAGTCAAGGTTGAAGTTTGTGTAAACCCCAACTCTTTGCTGAGTGTTTAGACTGGTAGTGATTGGTATACGTGTCATATCACTATCTGCTGAACCCCCATATCGCTTTTACGAGGGTGATCACTGGGATAGCAAGAGACCCTCTTTAGAGACCAAGTAGTAAACTTACCCTATGTCTCACGTAAAGGAACTAGAACCTATCGTTAGGATGTATGCTCCATAATATCTTTTTGCATAAAAAAAAAACTAAAATAGCATTTTGACTTACAGATCTTGTGAACGAAATGGCCACCATCACTAAACTTTCCATCATGGAATATGGGAGAAGTTCTGAATTGTCACAATTGACTGAAGGAGACTGCCTTAAAAACGGTGCTATGAGGCTATCACCAATCAAGAATCTGGATTGTATTGTAAATGAGGTGAACAAGTTAACGACCCATTTTCAGGATGTGGATAAAGGCATATTTTTTAGAAAATATGGACGCCTGATGGAGATTGCAAAGGTAGAAGTTTTAAGCCCAGCGATGCAAGCTCTAGTTCATTTTTGGAATCCTAACTACTGTTGTTTTTTTTTGGGAGCATAGACCTATGTCCTACTATGGAGGAATACGGGATGTTGACTGGATTTCCGAATAATCTGTACAAAATTTATTTCCCTTTGAGATATGACAGAACCATCCCTGGACTATCGAAGCTGCTCAAAATCCCCAATTTGGGAAGGTTTTTAGAGACAAAGGTTGCTATTCTGAAATAGAAGATGCTGGAGTTTGAACTAGAATGGAGGTCCGGATCAGAGAAAGAGAGATTGATTGCCTTTGGCATATTTGGCCTTGTGTTGTTCCCAAGTCGGACATGTATAATAAGCTTGGAAGTTGATGCTGCTTATGTGGAATATGAGAATACACGAATCAACCCGGTGGCCTCTATTTTGGCTGAAACCATCATAACACTCAACCATTGTAGAAGAGCCAGGAAAGGAGCAATGAGATGTTGCACGCAGTTGCTATATATTTGGATGGTTAGCCATATTGAAACAAAAAAGCTTGTTTTTAATAATTTTTGGTGGTTTAACCAAAAACCATTGAGGCTAGTGGAGGAAGAAGAATAAAGAGATCTAGACAACCAAGGTTGGGTAGAAAAGCTAAAAGTTTTACCCAGCAGCGGTTTCAAATGGAGAGCTCCTTGGGTCAAAGCAGTGGATGTCTTAATGAGTTGCGGGCAAAGATGCTGGGTTCCATTGGTAGGGATTACCGGCTACGTGAGTTATGCTCCCGCCCTTGTGGTAAGGCAGCATGGGGGCATGCAATTTGTTTCGAGGACCATGGGAATTGCTCATTTCTTTGGTTGGATTAAGGATCCCGTTTCACGAGAGGTCTTGCAGATCATCAGACAAGATTGGAGGCATCTCGTCTTAGTGGAAATAAAAGGTATGGGAGATCCAAGTGCAAGTGAAGGGTATGCAAGATGGAGAGACTTAGCTACTTCAACCGTGATTAATAAAGAAGTCAAGCCCTCTCAAATTGAAGAAAAACCCATTAAGAAAAAAGGGTTGGCAATGAAAAGGAATTGAGAAGATAGACAGAAAAACTCCAGATAGAATTAAGCAAAAGCAGAAAAGACAAGGCAGCATTGGAAGAAATAGTGTCGGAGAGTGATAAGAGGAGAGCATTTTTAGATGAGCAAATACAATCTAAAGATGTGAGAATAACCAAGCTCGAGTTAAAGTTGGGTGAAGAGAAGAATGTTAGGTTGGGAATGGAGAAAGAATTAACGGAGATGAGTTTGAAGTGGATGCAAAGTTGCTCCGAGCTTGGCACATTGAAGACTGAACATAATGAATGCCAAGAGAGCATAAAATATTATCAAGAGAAATTTGCAGAAGTTCAGTGTGAGCTGATGGATAGAATTGAAAAATATGAAGATTTGTATAAGAAGTATGTAATGTTGGAAAGTCGTTCGACGGAGTCCGAGAAAGATGAAGTTGTTGAAGCAGAGTTGACAATTAAGGAAAATGAGATAAGAACTCTGAAGACGAAGCTCGACAAAGAGAGAGAAAAGGTGAAGCATCTGGACGAGAAGCTAGCATTGATAGAAAAACACAAGGATCAAATCGATGCTAATAATATTTCATTGACAAAACCAATATGTTGCTCATTGAAAAAATGTCCAAGATGGATGAACAAATGGATAAAGCTGCTGGGCATGCTCGGGTCATTAGAATCAATGCACGAAATGTTGGAAGAGATATCATCCGTTACCGCCGAAGTCTAGCTAAGACCGACACCTTTTTGGAGAAAATTGAGAATCACGGTTTTGCCTTCCTACCTTTGGCCGAAGAGAAGTAGATTAATTTTTTCTCTCCATGTTTTCAAAAATGTAGCAAGCTTATCCAACATCAATAAATAGGGCGTTGACCCATCTCTTATGCGAATTCTGTCTCTTGGTGAATATGACTCAAGCATCGACTCGAAAGGCAGTACTCATAGCAAAGCAATGTGACCAAAAACCTTATGTTCATGAGGTGGTGGCTATCAATCGTTCACAAGGAAAATGCATACATACCCATTATACAAAGTATTTTTATCATAATCACATATTATATAATGCACTTCTCATGCATTTGTGCACGCATCGTCGACCGAGAAACATTTGGGACCCACGATACCTGGAGGAAAGGATGAAGAACCACTGCAATTAACCATCTATGCTCTGGAGGAAGTTACTGCCCGCTAGCCGAGGGAGAGAAGTTCCAGATAAAGGTATTCTTGTGTTGGTGTTTAAAAAAATGGTCATGTTGAAATCATAGCCAATGATCAAGGTAACCGGATTATGCCATCGTGGGTGGCGGTCACAGCAGTGAGAGATTGATTGGTGAGGCTGCAAAGAATTAGGCGGCTGCGAATCCTGAGAAGACCATCTTTGATGTCAAAAGACTTATAGGAAGAGTCTTACTTCAATGATACCCAAAGGCAGCCTAGTAAGGATGCCAATGTTATTGCCGGTGTGAAAGTTGCTAGGATTGCTTCTTTTTTGGACAAAAAGGGTGGTGAAAAGAACATTCTTGTATTTGACCGTGGTGATGGCACATTCGATGTTAGTATCTTGACCATTGATAATGGTGTCTTTGAAGTGTTGACAACCAATGGAGATACTCATCTGGGAGGAAAGGATTTCGATCAGAGAATCATGGAGTACTTCATTAAGTTGATAAAGAAGAAGCATGGGAAGGATGTCAACAAGGATAACAGAGCTCTTGGAAAGCTAAGGAGAGAATGTGAGCGTGCTAAGAGAGCTTGAGTAGCCAGCATTAGGTTCGTGTGGAGATTGAGTCGCTCTTCGACGGTGTCGATTTCTCCGAACCAATCACCAGAGCCAGATTTGAAGAGTTGAACAATGACCTTTTCAGAAAGACCATGTGGCCAGTTAAGAAGGCCATGGAGGATGCTGGATTGGAGAAACGGTAGATTGATGAAATTGTTCTTGTTGGTGGAAGCACTAGAATTCCCAAGGTTCAACAGCTTCTCAAGGATTATTTCAATGGCAAGGAACTCAACAAGGGTGTGAATCTTGACGAGGTTGTTGCTTACGGTGTTGCCATTCAAGGAGGCATTTTAAGTGGAGAGGGTGGTGATGAAACCAAAGATATACTTCTGCTGGATGTGGCACCTTTTACTGTTGGTGGGGGTGAAGACCAAGTTGATCCCAAGAAACAGTGTCATACTAACCAAGAAGTCTCAAACCTTCACCACTTACTAGGATCAACAAACTACTGTCACCATTCAGGTGTTTGAGGGTGAAAGGAGTCTCACAAAGGATTGTAGGTCGCTTGGGAAATTCGATTTATCTGGAATTGTTCCAGCTCCAAGATGGAAGTGACATTCGAGGTTGATGCCAACAGTATCTTAAACGTCAAGGCTAAAGACAAGGCGTCAGGAAAATCGAAGAAGATTACAATTACGAACGACAAGGGTAGGCTGAGTCAGGAAGAGATTTGAACAGATGGTTCAGGAAGCTGAGGAGTTTGCAAAGGAAGATAGGAAGGTTAAGGAGAAGATTGACGCGCGTAACATCTTGGAGACCTATGTTTACAACATGAAGAACCAGGTCAACGACAAAGATAAGCTGGCAGACAAGTTACAGGCTGATGAGAAGGAGATTGAGACAGCCGTTAAGGAGACTGTCAAGTGGTTAGATGATAATCAAAGCACTAAGAATGAAGATTATGAGGAGAAGGTGAAGGAGGTGGAAGCTTCATGCAACCCCATAATCATTACTGTTTATCAGAAATCTGGTGGAGCTCCTGTGGGTGCTTGTTTAGATATGATTACAAAGAGGAAACAACAACGTGAAGCTGTCGAGGCCATTCTAAACTCATCGCTCATTTCCTCCAAGAAGACAAAACCATCAACGAAATCTATGTCTTCCAAAAGGCCTCCTCCAACCTCTGTTGTAAGTGGTGGAATCAGACCTCCCGAGACAAGAAAAGGTCTGCGGTAGCCTAAAAAAGGTTTATTGCAAATTAGATCCATCAGCACCACAGTAAAAGTGAAAATTTGTGTGATCCCAGTATGGTAGGAAGTCGGATTCTGTTTTTGAGATTTTAGCGGAACCTATTTTATCATCCCTGAAAGTTTATGGAAAGAAGGTCGGCTTGATCTTGAATATCAAGGTAAACCATGGATTGGATAAGTTTGGTTTGCGTGTGGTGATTCATTGTTATAGACCCCCAAGGCAATACAGCATTGGTCTTGAAAATACAGAAATGCTACTAGTTTGACTGATCATTGTGGATGCTGCTCAGTTAAAGGAGAAATAGATGGAAACCCTTGGTACTACGATATCAAGAATTTCATCCAAAACCAAGCTTATCCCCTGGGGACATCCAAAAAGAGAAAAAACCTTGAGGAGGTTAACGATGGATTTTTTACCTTGATGGGGAGGTTTTGTATAAGAGGTCATCTAACGGTACTTTGCTGAGATGCTTAGATGGAGTTGAAGCCAGAAACGCGTTGCGAGAAGTCCATGAAGGGATTCGCTCAACCCATACTAATAGGCATATGATGGCTAGAAAAATGCAAAGAAATGGTTATTTCTGGAGGACATTAGAGAGGGATTGCATCGACTATGTCCGCAAGTGTCATAAGTGTCAAGTCCGTGGTGACAAAATCAATGCCCCTCCGGCTTTTATGTTTAACTTGATATCTCCGTGGCCTTTTGCACTGTGGGGAATTGATGTGATTGGGCCTATCAACCAAAAGCCAGCAATGATCATAGGTTTATTTCTCGTGGCTATCGACTACTTCACAAGATGGGTAAAAGTTGGGTCATTTACTCATGTAATGCAAAAGGTGTTGAAGAAATTTGTTTGATATGTCGATACGGACCACCAGAAAAGATCATAACTGATAATGCTCAGAACTTCAAGGAAGAATAATAATAGAACTTTGCGCTAAATGGAAAATCAAGCAACCCCACACTTGGGGGCATGACCAGATTTGGATAAAAGCAAAGATCATCGCAGATAGCCCATAATAAGCAAGGCGTTTGCGTTTGAGTGGTTGAATGACTTATGACAAATTTGAATGACCCATCCAATCAGAGAAGCCTGCAAAGCTTTGGAGATTAGGCAAAGGCATCCGATTGATAATGGAGCATCAGAGAAAGGGGCCTATGTTTCTAAAGAGAATCTCAGGTCAACAAAATTGCGGAAGATGAATTGAAGATCGGTGTTGCTTCGAGATGGGTGGTTCACCCAGAAAAATGAGACCACGCTAGCCTGGTCGGTCACCTAGAAAAATGAGACCATGCTAGCCGGGTCGGTCACCCAGAAAAATGAGACCACGGGTCGGTCACGCAGAAAAATGAGACCATGCTAGCCGGGTTGGTCACCCAGAAAAATGAGACCATGCTAGCCGGGTCGGTCACCCAGAAAAATGAGACCACAGGTCGGTCACCCAGAAAAATGAGACCATGCTAGCCGGGTCGGTCACCCAGAAAAATGAGACCACGGGTCGGTCACCCAGAAAATGAGGCCATGCTAACCGGGTCGGTCACCCAGAAAAATGAGACCCTTTCTAACCACTAACCGGGTCGGTCACCCAAAAAAATGAGACCTTTTTAACCACTAACCGGGTCGGTCACCCGGAAAAATGAGACCATGCTAACCGGGTCGGTCACCCAGAAAAATGAGACCTTTCTAACCACTAACCGGGTCGGTCACCCAGAAAAATGAGACCCTTCATATCTAGCTTGGGTAGGTCACCCAGAAAAACGAGACCCATATCCTTCATTCTGTTTTTCTTTACAACACTTACTATTTAAAGTCTTTTACAAGACTTTAGTCATAAGCATTGTAAAGAGGGGGCATCTATTGCTACCCAATTTTTGACTCTTTATTTTTCGAAAAATAGATTTTTTTTGTTCAAGGGTGAAATTGAGCAATTTGAGAGTTTAGTGGTCGATTGGGGTTTAAATCGCGAAAATCAGAAACCAAGGACCAGATTAGAAAGCGCGCAAAGCCAAGGTTGAAATTGAATTTTTGATGGGATTTAATTGCATAAAAAGTTTAAATCCAATTGGATGCATTTAGAGAATTTTTTAAAGGACCAAATCATTTCTTTCCTTCCTAAAAAAATTTCGAAATCTGCATTTGTTTTAAGCATGCACTGTCCCGTTTACCTTGCATTTTCACAGCAAATCAATCAAATTTCCTTCCTTTTCAATTTGATCTTTTTCCCATTTCATCTTCGTCACAGCAAGGAAGATCATAATTTTATTTTATTTTTCCTATTTTCAATCGTGATCTTTTGCCTAATTTATCTCCATCAAAATCTTCTTCATAATTCTCCTCCTGTCTTCCTCTGATTGCCATCATTTTGCTTAGCTGTTTTGATACTGCATTTAAACGTGATCTCGGCCAAACGTTGGGGTTTCTCGGGCTATAAATAGAAGCTTGCACGGTGAGGCGGAAAAAAAAAGAATAACAAGGAAAGTGAGGGGAGATTGAGAGAAAACAGGGGGCTGCATAAACGAGACAGAGCAAAATTTAACAGAACAAGGGAGAGACGAAGAGAGGATTTTGAACGAGATAAGAACAGACCAAGCAGAGATCAAAGGATTTTTACGTGTGAATCTTATATTTTCATCCCCTCGGCTCTACCATCCTGCACGTTAGTGGCAGCACCTCCTCACTCTCTCTCTCTAAAAATCTGCAGCCATCGTCCTCTCTCTCTCTCCCTCTCGGTCAGCTACGGTGGCATCAGCTCAGACCCCCCACCACCACTTCATCACCTCCGGTAACCTCCCCTCATCGCCAGAAGCTCAACCACAGTCCTAGGCGAGGATTTGGCAGAATAAACTGGTCATCTGCAACGTGATCGAGAGTCTTCCGACGACTTTTCCAGCAACCACAGGCCACCATCTCCGACGCCACCACGACCAAAAAAACCACCTCGGAGTCCTCTACACAACGGTATAAACAGGTAAGCCATTCATCGAACTCCAAAATTTGGCAATTCACTGTGCATCTTCTTCCTTTAGCATTGAGGGAGTGAATTTAATTCACTCCCCGCCGGGTCGGGTCGGGTTTGGTGCCCGGCCCAACCATAAAAGGATACGGGCTTCGGCCCGTTTAGGCCGGAAGCCCGGCCTGGAAGCCCAGCCCAGTTAAGCCAGGCCGTCAGCCCAGCTCTTGTGCGGGCTGGCAGCCTAGCTTCTGTGCGGGCTGGCGGCCCATCCTGAGACAGGCTGGGCTGGCAGTCCAGCCCGAGACAGGCTGGGCTGACAGCCCAGAACCCAAACTGGTGGGCTGGCAGCCCAGCCCGCCAGGAAATATATAAAAAATAAATAAAATATATATAAAAATACAAATTTTCCAAAAAATAATTTTTTTAAAGAAAAAATGTGTTGTTTTCTTGCATACGGCCAATACACTAGCATATTTTAAATTTTTTTTTTGAAAAAACAATATATATTATCTTGGGTTTTGAAGAGAAAATGAATTTTAGCATGGATTTCACAAAGAAAAAATCATTTCTTGCATTTTGAGATTTTACAACAAGTTTGTAAAATCCAAAGGGTATTAGCCAATATTCAAAAAAATATAAAAATCTTATTTTTTTTTGGGATATACTATTATTCATTGTCGGTATTTGGGTAAATAAATCTTAAAGGGGTTAATATCCAAAATATTCGACGAGAATGATATACTATTATTAACTGTTAGTATTTGGGTAAATAAATCCTAAAGGGGTTAATATCCAAAATATTCGACGGGAATGATATGCTGTTATTCCCTAAAGGGGTTAATATCCAAAATATTCGACGGGAATGATATGCTATTATTCACTGTTGGTATTTGGGTAAATAAATCCTAAGGGGTTAATATCCAAAATATTCGACAGGAATGATATACTATTATTCACTGTTGGTATTTGGGTAAATAAATCCTAAGGGGTTAATATCCAAAATATTCGACGACAATGATATGCTATTATTCACTGTTGGTATTTGGGTAAATAAATCCTAAGGGATTACTATCCAAAATATTCGGCGGAATAATATCCCATTTGCCATTCATTTTAGGTAGGGCGTACTAGGGGTGCTAAAACCTTCCCTTTACGCAACCAGTCCTTTACCCTAGAATCTCTGAAAGACCACTTTTAGGTTTCCTAGTAACCATAATACTAGGTGGCGACTCCCCTTTTCAAATAGAGAACCCCCCCGATATTTAATCCTCCGCTCACGAGGAAGAGTCGCCACGATGCCGCATTACTAAAATTTTTTTGGGGTGCGACAAACCATATTTGTTCATCTCAAAATTAACCCCAAAAATTGATCTCTACAACACCTGTTTGTTCAAAGTTACTGTTCATACCTAGAAATTCCATCAATTCATACACACAGCTACCCTCCCTTCAAAGTCTGAGATGACTAGTTTTGAACAACGTCTTCTTCAACAGATGCAAAGTAATTTTCAAATATTTTTTGACTCCATTGTGTCGAAGATTGATGAAATCAGAAACTGTGTAGATGAGTTGGAGAAGAACATATGCTCGTAGAGATTTCAAAAATTATACATCTTCTGTTTGTTCGGTCTGAAGATCAACTAACCGATATTCTCACAAAGGCAGTCTCCTGAAGGGCGTTCTATGACGCAATTAACAAGTTGAGCATGATAAATATCGGTTAGCTCTAACTTGAGGGGGGTGTTAAAATATGGCCGTTAAAATATAGCCGTTAATTTATGGCCGTTAATTTTCAGATATGAAAATTGTGTAAAGTAGGGATAAAGTAGCTTCTATCCTTAGCAAATTAGTCTTGTAATTAGTCTATAAGTTCATTATCAATTATAATGGAAAAAATACGCTGAAATATATGAATTTAAATTTTTAACAAAAAAGGATAGAATGGAAACTTGGTACGGGTTGAGAATTAGTGTTTTTAACTAAGTTAAAATGTTTGGAATTATTTTGCGTTCAATATTTGCATATATGGATAAAAATCTTAATTGTAAACATAAAAGATTTAGAAACTTGGTTTGGCGATGTATGTTTTGTTTTTATCAAAGTTTTAGTAGTCAAATTTATTATAATTAGGGAGAAATTAGATTTTTTGCATGATTGTGTAATTGTGACCATGTTCTTGAAACATTTAAGAAGGTGAAATCATAGGTTTATTATGGTTGGGATATTTATTGACTAAATTGGATTGTTTGTAGTGTTTCGATTATTTTTATTGCGGTTGAGAGTTGTGTTGAGATTTTTAATGAGGATTGTTAAGAGAAATTATTTTTTTGGTTGAATATTGAAATGCTAAAAATTTGAAATCAAATAAATTGGAAGGAGTTGTGTAGATTTAATATTTTAAATTATGTCAAAAAATCCTAAATTTAGATATCATGATTATAGATGTAGTTATATGTATGGAATGAGGGAAATAAAAAATTAGATAAATTATATAGACTTTAGTGTTTGGTATACTTGACAATAATGAATAATACTTACAATAAATGTGAAAATGTGAATATTATTATCGGGTGGTGATATATTAAGCATTAAATTGAAACTTTGAAATGCAACAGATCTAAGTGAGGATTTAATGGAATAACATAAATATTGATTTATGGAGTTAGATATTAATTGAATTTTGAAGGGTATGTATGGATATAAAGTTGGAACTTAAAATGTATGTAAATTTATATGATCGAATGTTATGAATTGTGGCAAAAGAGTTAATTGTTATTATTAGGGAATTGTTGGAGAAACGACTAAATTAAGACCTAATTTCTATGAATCTTGCATAACAAGAGCTTAAGGGAAAGGTCACCCTTGTCTCTTTTTTTATTATTTAAAATGCTTTTGAAATTGGTAGTTTTCAAAGAAAACTTATATGGGTTGTGTAAACTTACTATTCATAAGAGTTTATGCTACTAAGTTTGAGAATTATGTATAATATGTAATTGACTGTAAAGACAATGATGTATATGTGTGAAATATAATGTGTATGTGTGTGTGATCGACTATAACGATAATAATTCATGCATGAAACGTGGTCAATTGCAATGAAGAAAACCGATATATGATTTTATTCGCCCACAATGGCAATCACTAGTTTATGCGTGTGTGTGTGTGTGTGTGGGTGTAACAACTATGGATACACACTTATAAATTTATAAATGATCTTAATGTCAAAGATCAATGTGAATTTTAAATTGACCATAGCAATGAAGTTAATAAAGGTATATAGTCAACCCTTGTGATGAGAACTATGGACTTAGTTGGTCGGGAATGACAACTAATAAATTGTTGATTATATGTTCAACAATTTGTCATAGGACTATGGCTTTTGTTGGTTGGGGATAAAAACTAAGGGATTGGTTATTTCATAGTTAGCTATTAGATAGGAACTATACATATGTATATGTTACTTAGTTGTGTGAACGATGTTTAAGGTTATATAAAGGGGAAAATGATACAAAATGTAATATGATGTTGTGGAAGGAGTTTAATATATGAAATGAGAAATAACTACAATAATGAGATTTAATTAAATGGACCGCAATGACATAATTTAACACGTGAAATGAAAAATAACCATAATGATTTGATTTAGTTGCCATAACTATTTAGTTTAATAAATAGAATGAGAATTAATAACAATGATGAGATTTGAATTAAATTGATTGTAACAATGGGATTTAATTTAAAACATTGTATAGATATGAGTATTGGAATATTTGGTAAATCTAATAGCTATATTTGTGATGCTGATAGTTTAATGTGTTTAATAAAAAATAGATCATTAACGATTGATGATGGAATATTAAATTGAAAAGGACTTGGATTGATGTGCTTATAAATAGTTGAACAATATTGGTTTTGTTCATATATTCATAAACTATAATAACCAAGGTAATTTAAATACTTATGATAATTCTTTTGTTCCTATGTGTTTTACAAGTATCTTCTTTTGAAGGCATTAATTCTCATAAAAAAAAATATTAAGCTATCATGTGTTTTTTATAAGATAGGTTATAGTATTGTATAATGATTGTATTATAAATAGGTTCATGCTTGTAATTTATAAGGTCTTACAACTATATTAATATGGATCATTATTGTTGTGGATAAAATTATTAAAAGGTGACCTTATTGATATCCTTAAGATATTATATATATGTAAAAACAATACCTTTACTTCACATACAAGATAATTAAAAGGATAATAATTGCATAAAAGACTTGGAACGTTATGATTTTAATCAATATAAGTTGGAACTTCTAACACCCATCTTTTTAAAGTGGAGATCAAGTTGTTTTAAGCTCAAATTCAAAACCATTATTTTAGTTTAAGTTTAAAATAAAAACATGTTAATTTAGGCAATCCTTAAGCATAACAAACATGTTTCATTTTTAAAACAAATATGAAGTAATTTAGATGTTAACATGATAGGTATCTTTCCTATTATATAACTACCCCATTATCTATAACCTTGAAGGTCAATTAATATTTCTAGTTATCATAAACTATGTGGAAACACGTTTTTCTCCTCTAATTTTATATGTTTTACATATAATTTGTTGTGAATTTTCTTAGGACATGTGTAATTGTCTATATGCTTACAAAACAACTAAATTCTCAAGGGCTCTCACAAACAAGTTGGACTATGTTATTGTGATTGATAGATATACTAGGTGGGTGTTTGGTGTCGCGGTTCAACATGTGGTTACGTTGAACCGCGACTCCAACTACACCTATAGCCAAACGGGACCCCAACTTTTGACTATGGGTCCCACTAAAAATTATACATTCTTGCCGTGACTGCAAAAGCAACAGAGAGCTGCTTTTGCATCCGCGACGTTAACGTGACAATACACTGCGGTGCCAAATGATTTCCACAAAAAATCCACACGCAACTGTCGAGAATCCAGACCCTCTACATCTCCTCCCTCATCCTCATCTCTCTGTAAAGCCTCTCTCTGCAACTCCTCCCTCATCTCTGCCTCTGTTCTCCCTCACATCCCACACACACACGTTGATAAAAAAAAACTCATCAGCCATGGCCACCACAACAACCATATCAGATTTCAAGCTTTGCCACCACCATTGTGCTTCACCAAAAAACTCATCAGTCATGGCCGCCGCGACAACCATTAACGTGCAAGTGAGAGAGAAGAAGAGGAAGCAAGGCAAGGCCATGATTCAGTTTTCTTAACAACTTAACTAAAGTCCAGAGGCCAATACTAATAACACCAAGATACAAACTACTTTTTACTGTAAATTTTGCATGATTTGCAGAAAATCACCATGTACTCGAACAACAAATCCAACCCAGAAATCAAGAACAAAGAATGCCTGCATCGTATCACATAAAAAGCTACTTCTTTTCCTGTCCAGAATTTCAAAGAATTGAACAAAATTAAGGAATAAAGAATCGAGCAAGACCCATATTTAAGCTTTGATTGCATTTTTTCAATCAAGGGAGATCAGGGAGCCCAAGTGTGTTTAGGCTATATCTCTCATAGCTTTTCATATTGAAAACCTAAAAAACTTAGAAAATTTAATGAGAGGAAAAATGGATTTTGGTTAAGAAGATAAAAAATAGAAACTATGTTTTTCTAAAGACTAGACTTATTAATATGCAAGATATTTTTAATCGTTTTTTATGTTATTTTAAATTAGAGTTGGTTAGAGATGTAGGATTTATTTTTTTAAAGTATGAAAACAAAATTTTATCATGCTTAAGACATGATCTATGGCATGCATGCATGCATGCATACATACATACATACATACATACATACATACATACATACATATCTTAATAAAAAAATATAGCATTATCTGAATAATTTTTATCTTTACAAGAGAAATCATATAATTTTTAACCTAAATCTCAAATTTCCTAAGAGTTGGTCAATTCAGTTTAATAATATTCTTCATCAATTTCTATTTCTTAATATATACTGGTGTTTTCTTATTTTTTGCAGGCAAGTACTACTTGGTTGATGCCGAATATGATCGCGATCCTAATTTTGTTCCTGAAGATATTTTATCAGATGTTGTTCCTCGATCAAATAGTAAGGGACCACAGACGCGTTCACATATGGTTTTAGTTTGTGATGGAATTGCAAGTAGTTTGATGAGAGAATAGAAACAACTGTTTAATTTACTTCAATTATTTTAAACATTTTGTTATTATAATTATTAATAAATATACGAAATTATTCCAACAAAATATTTATATATATGTACGTATGTATGTGTGTGTATACATGTGTATTTTTAATTAATTTCATAAGTTAACATCAATATAAAAAACATGGTAACCAAACACACAAAACTGTTTTTCATTAAACTCAACCTCAACCATAATTTTAACCAAACACTTAAATTTCAGTTACGAACTGCTGCTAAAAGCACTTTTCATGAAACTGCTTTTTTTCAACCTCAACCACAACAACAACAGCTGTGTCAAACAAGCTTTAGGAAATACCATTTTGGTATGGTTATTCTGAACACTCTTTTAAAGTTATTACAACTATAAAAAAAATATTGAAGATGCCTATATAAGCCCATACATTACCAAACCTATTATAATGAAACTTGCTTTATATCTAATTAAACTGATCAAATATGGTTTGCATGGTTTAACTGATAATAAATTATTTTTTTCAGGAATTGTAATTGGTTGGTTGGAATTTTCCACAACTTGTTATGATATGATCTTAGTACACCACCACTACTTTCATAAAAAAAGATACATACAGGGGCTTGTTCCTTTCTCTGCACCAGGGTTCAAGTCCCACCATGCACGCCTGTCACCTCTGCGGTGTCGTACATGCTCACTGGGTTTGCAGGATGTTCACTGAGTCCAAGGATTAGTTATGGTGCATGTAAACTGGCCCGGACACCCCGGTTATAAAAAAAAAAAAAATACATGCATGGTTGCGTATGAGATAACAATGCACCAATATACTCGTTTATAATTGGTGGTGGTGATGATCTTATTATAATTGATGGAAACTCTCTTATTAAAATTGATGGAAACTTGAGAGATTACATAACGAAACTATAAGTGTGTTCAAACTTTTTTTTTTATATATATTTAATGGTGAATTAGATGATGAAGACTCGTCTCGGAACTCTTAAAACTAGTAGTTCATCAAAGAGATGATGAATTATCAAGCTTTTCATGGCCTCCAAACTAGCCCTTCCCCATTTTTTATACTTGTTAATCTAGTGTAGCAGCGACAAGTTTAACTATGTTTTTTAGGCATATTTAACATGTTGTAGAACATGTGAATCAATATGTTGTCGTCTTATCAATTAATTTTACATATGACTTAACCTCTTACAATCGACAATTATCTCTGTGCTCAAATCTTGATTTATAAGAAAAACATGACTTAACCTCTTATAATCATCGACAATTATCTTAGTACTCAAATCTTGATTTATACGAGGAAAAAAAATTGTTCCAAGAAGTACTAAAAAAAAAGTTTTTTTTGAGATGATTTCACACTCGATAAATGCAAATTAAATTTCCCAAAATAATCTTCTCTCTCAATGCTCAAGCAACATATAATACAAGGAGATGAATAGATACAAAAAATCCTGCAATTTCTCCGGAGGAATATGAGGAGAGAGTACATAAAGAATTTGAATTCATTAAAGTGGTTTACGAGAAATTTTCATCAATGGAAGAGATATGTGATTGCAAGAGCCAGCATGAGCAGGATGTAAGCAATTCCTTGATCAATTGTTTTGCCTGCAACAAAAACCAACATTAGATTAACAAGCCATAACTCAGAGCACAGTACACTTGGGTACCCAAAAAAAAGAGGTGAGAAAACCAGGACAGTCGTCGCCTACCGTCATTAGATGGGCCTTCTGGTTCAGGGGAAGGAGCCATGCCTTGGCCGAAGCCAAACTCCAGGAGCGCCAAGAACATGAAGCCGATGATGGGAAGGGCATACAATCTCATGGAATTCATCTTCCAAACTGATAATCTCACACTAGAATATACAAAAACAAGGAGAGAGAAGACGGAGTTCGAAGAGGGTATGTGATTATGCGAGAAAACAAGAGGGTATGAGCCGCATAGAGAGGTTTGCGAGGAATTTATATGAACTTTGGAAAGAAATCCAGGTGTGGATTATTTGACTCGCATGGCGGCTTACCTTATTGACTCGTTCAAGAAAGTGATTTCGAAGCTGCCTCGTGGCGTTTAAGTGTGGCTTCTCAGAAGAAGGGACGCGTTGATTCCTCTTTCTTTGTTATTTCTTCCGTGTTTTATACTATTCTACGCTACGTGGTTTGACCACTTATTTTCTTTTTTTCTCTAGAATCCAAGGCATGCATTGAATACAATTTTTTTTTTTCCTTAGTCCTGATCGGATTTGCCGGGCTCTCATATCTTTGAGCTATCTCTGTTTGATTTTGATTTGAATTGGGTTATCTTCGAGCATTATATGGGGATGTTTAGGTATATAATTTGTTGATTTGAGGAAAAGAAATTACATTGATGGAATTTACATTAAGAAAAATATTAATTTTGTTCGGTTGATGGATTTCGTATCACATTAATTTTTTTAATGTTATTTTAAATCTCGGTCCATTCTATAAATCTTGACTAAATATAAACCAAAAAACTTCTCTCACACCATTTAAATCCCATTAATCCCGATAGAAAACAACTTATAATTAAGATGTATTTCATACTTTTAAAAAGTTTGCAACTGTGGTCGTGAACATTCATAACTTCATATGTGAAATCAAGATTCATATAGGAAAAAATGAGAGCCAAAAGAGAGGATAAAGCCATAAAGGGTAGAAAAAAAAATTACAGTGGTATATTAATCTTAGTGATTGCTTCGTGGAGATCGAGGTGTAGCAAGAGTGACTGGTGGAGGCCAAGGCGTTGGGGGATTTTGTGAATGTAACCCTAAAACAAAATAAAATGTTCTTTCTCGTTAACAAATACACTAAAACAAAACGAAAAATAATGTTTACACAGACTCATTAACATTGTGGACGCGAGCTTTGCCCTTCGTGCGTCGCGCGAGTTCATCCACCTTTTTTTTATTTTTCGTCGGTCCACCGCAGGTTTTTTTTTTAATGGCTAAATACGGTTATAGCCCCTAATAAAACAAAAACATTGACTTAAGCACAGGGGCAGCACGACAATTGACCCTATTTTTTAATTGTTTATTCTGTGGCTGTCAGGGCGTGAGGTGCACGCGCCAGTCGGTTTTCCGCCTCACGCCCTGTTTAGGTGGCGCGTGCGGCGTCATACGGTGGTCGGAAATGGTCTTCCGGAGTTGTTTTCCTCCCGCGGTGGCGCGTGTACCCTAGACATGTTTGTGGACGCGGCGGTGGCCGGTTAAAGGCGCTGCCAACGTTCTCTCTCTCTCTTGCACGTAAAAGTGCAGGAGAGTACCCCATTTTGTGTTACTTTTCACTTTGGTCCTTCGAGTTTTGATTTTGGTCCTGATTTCTATTATATAAGTTCTGATTTAGTTCAATTGGGTCTTCCGATTTTAATTGATTGAATGTGACAGTTTAACTTCGGTCCTCTGACTTTTAATTTCCGAATTAGCTTTAAAAGCTCAATAAATTCGATACAAAAGTTTTGATTTTTTCAACTTTGTCCTTTAATTTAAATTCATAATAAATGTGATTTTTATTTCAGCCCTTAGACTTTTAATTTTTTAATTTAATCCCTTTATATTTGATTTTCATTTCAGCCCTTATACTTTTATTTTTTTATATTTCTAGAATATTCCCTACTTTTGTCCATGTATATATAAGTGTACTTAACACAATAATAATAATAATAATAATAATAATAATAATAATTTAATTGTTTTTCTTGCTTACTCTTTTGTTAATGTTTTTTTTTCTTCGTGTAATTTAATAATTATTATTGTTTTGACAGTAATGACAACGATATTTTATTTTTTTCCTTTTGTGAAAGTTTCTAGGATATTTTTAGTCTTTCATTAATTGTATGTTCTAATATTTATTGAATATTATCTCATAGGAATATATATAGGGAGAAGGAAACATGACCTAGAATTTTTTGAATAAAAAAATTAATATCAGTATTCTTAAATACATTTAATATAATGATATAATCAATAAATCGGATAACATAAAAAAAATTTGTCTTTGAATTTTAATTTTGTACTTAACACAATAATAATAATAATAATAATAATAATAATAATTTAATTATTTTTCTTGCTTGCTCTTTTGTTAATGTTTTTTTTCTCTGTATAATTTAATAATTTTTATTGTTTTGACAGTAATGACAATGATATTTTTTTTCTTTTGTTAAAGTTTCTAGGATATTTTTAGTCTTCCATTAATTATATGTTCTAATATTTATTGAATATTATCTCATAGGAGTATATATAGGGAGAAGAAAACATGACCTATGATTTTTTGAATAAAAAAAATTTGATATCAGTATTCTTAAATACATTCAATATAATCATATAATGAATAAATTGGATAACATAAAAAAAAATTATCTTCGAATTTTAATTTTGTACTTAACACAATAACAACAACAACAACAACAACAACAACAACAACAACAACAATAATAATAATAATTTAATTCTTTTTTTGCTTACTGTTTTGTTAATGTTTTCTTTTCTCCTATGAGATAATAATTTTTATTGTTTTGACAGTAATGGCAATGATATTTTTTTTCTTTTCTTAAAGTTTCTAGGATATTTTTAGTCTTTCATTAATTATATGTTCTAATATTTATTGAATATTATCTCATAGGAATGTATATAGGGAGAAGAAAACATGACCTATGATTTTTTGAACAAAAAAATTAATATCAGTATTCTTAGATACATTTAATATAGTGATATAATGAACAAATAGGATAACATAGAAAAAAATTGTCTTCGAATTTTAATTTTGTACTTAACACAATAATAATAATAATTTAATTATTTTTCTTGCTTACTCTTCTATTAATATTTTTTGCCCTCGCGATAATTTAATTTTTTTTATTGTTTTGACAGTAATAGCAATGCTAATTTTTATTTTTATTTTATTTTTTTGTTTTATCTTTTGTTAAAGTTTCATGAATATTTTTAGTCTATCATTAATTATATGTTCTAATATTAATTGAATATTATCGCATAGGAATATATATAGGGAGAAGAAAACATGACCAAGCATTTTTTGAATAAAAAAATTAATATCAGTATTCTTAAATAAATTTTATATAATAATATAATGAATTAATCAAATAACATAAAAAATTTTTTATTGAATATTATCGCCTATAGATATATAAAAAGAGGAACAAAATGACCTCGGATTTTTTGCTTAAAAAAAATTTATATCAATACTCTTAAATACATTTAATGTAATAATATAATTAATAAATCTTATAAAAAATATTTGTATATTTGTATATTTATGTCAAATTAAAATATGTAAAACTAATTATATGTTTGAATATTTATTGAATATTATCGCCTAAAAATATATTAAGAGAGAGGAAAAATGACCTAAGATTTTTTGAAGGACGGAAATTCATATCATGTTTTCTTAAATATATTTAATATAATAATATGATTAATAGATCTTATATAAAAAAAAGATTGGCTTCAAAATTTAATTTTGTGCTCTTTTATTTAAGTTTATTTCTTTACAAGAATTTACAATGTTTTCATTTTTAATATTTTAGATCTAATATTACTGGAAAAAAAACATCTCAAAAAAAAAAATGTTGACAAATTTACCTGCATTATCTACAAGTCAAATTAAAAAATATACAAGTCACTTCCCGTTTCCATTAGACTGTTCTTTTTAGACGGCAAATAAATAATTATAGCACACAAAAAAATTAGTTTATGTTTTAAAAACAGATTACAATATTTTTATTTCTAATATGTCTGATATTTATTGAATATTATCGCCTAAAAATATATTGAGAGAGAGGAAAAATGACTTTGGACTTTTTGGAGGACAAAAATTCATATTAGTATTCTTAAATATAATTATACTAACTAAATATTAAAATAATAAAATACAATAAATAAAAACACAATCAATTTTCTACATAGATAAAAAAAAAACCCGCCACATCGCGCGGGTAAACCGCTCGTTCTAATCTAAAAGAACAATTATAAAAAAAATATCGATTTTGATTGAGCTTTGAATATACTAGTTAAATTCCCCACACTACGTTGCGGTCTGAGTAAATAATTTTTATAATTATTGGGATTGCAACAATTAATATGTTTTCATAATTCAAAAATAAAATATAACATCTATAGATGTAAAATTTGATATAATAAAACACATCAACATATTCTATTATAACAAATGCAACATCAAAGCCTTAATAACTAAAAATATCATTACTATTAATGCTAAATAAATAAAAATTATTAAACAACTCCGATGAAAAAAAACTCAAAAAAAATAACAAAAAAGGAAGCAAGAAAAAAAACTACAATTATTATTATTATTATTATTATTATTATTATTATTATTATTATTATTATTATTATTATTATTATTATTATTAGTATTATTATTATTGTGTTAATAATGAAAAAATAAAAATAAATCAAAGAATAAAAAAAGCCTAAAAATTGTAACAAAAGAGAAAACAATAAAATAAAATAAAAATAAAAATTATTAGTAGAAAAAAAAATCATTTGACGTGAAAATAAAAATAAAACTAATAAAAAAAGAGAAAGAACAATAGGGAAAAAAATAAGAAATATAAATTTTCAAATAATCATAAACACAAACTAAAATTTAAAAAATTTTCAAAAAAATACTACCTTAATAAAAGACAAAATTATTAAATTATCTCGAGAAAAAAAAACTCAGCTGCATTAACAAAAAAGTAAGCAAGAAAAAAACTAAAACTAAAACTATTATTATTATTATTATTATTATTATTATTATTATTATTATTATTATTATTATTATTATTGCGTTAATAATAAAAAAAATTAAATTAAATCAGAGACAAAAAAAGCCTAAAAAATTTTTTTTTAAATAAATAAATAAAATAAAATAAATGATAAAACAAAAATAAAAATTATTAGCTGAGAAAAAATCATTTGACTTGAAAATAAAATAAAAAACTAATAAAAAAACTAAAAGAATGAACAAAGAGAAAAACAAATATCAATTTTGAAATGATCACAAACACAAACTAAAATTCAAGAACTAAATCTTTCTAAAAAAATACCACCTCAATAAATAAGAAAATAGTAAAAATTAAAAATCAAAGTTAAGAGCACACATATATAAACATGGAGAAAAATATGGACTGTTTCAACAATATAAAAAAGTAAAGGAATTAAAATTATAAATTAAAAGTATATTATCAACTTCAATCAAATGACAAAATTGAAAAATCAAAACGATTATACTGAATATATTAAGGGATTTAAAACCAATGCAAAAATTAAAAAGAATGATGACCGAAATGAAACCTAAATATATAATCAATTTCAATCGAATGAGTCAATTGAAACAAATCAAAACTCATATAACAAACAATAAGGACATTACAACACTATTAAAAGATCAGGGACTGAAATGAAACATCCATAAAACCGGGGGGCTTCTATGTAGTTTAGCATGCAAGAGAGAGAAAAGGGAAAAAAAAATATTCAACCGACCACCTTCACGAATCCATCCACCGTGTGCCGTGACTCGCCCCACCATGAGGAAGAGTACATAGCGGCGTATTGGGTGAGACGCTGGATGAATATTTTTCACCATTGGATAATGCCGCACGCACCGCCCGAAGCGGGTGTGAGGTCGAATATTGTCAGCGCTTGTGTTACATGCGCGCACAGTATTCGGCAGAAAATAATAATAAAAATGGTAAATTATCGGAACACTCCTACAACCAACTCTTCAATTTTGTTTTATTAAGGGGAATATTAGTATTTAGACATTTTCAAAAAATGTTAAATATTTGAAACACTCTCGCAGGCAAAGCCATGATTTTTTTCTTATTGGAGGGTAAAAGAATTATTTTACAATGCAATGGAATGTGAAATTATCGCGGCACCCCCCGACTACTGTTGTTTTTTTTTTTTTTTTTCGAGGGATAAAATAATTATTTTACTGTACAAAAAATATAAAAAATCATTAAACCGATTACCGAACTGAACCGAGCCGACTTGACCCAAAAATAATATTATAATCCATAATGATTTCACTTACATCTTTAATGAGCCGATATGAATTTTTTTATTATTAAGAAAATATTTGTTCAAAGATATTTCTGTAATATATAATGTTTTTTTTTATAATCATTGTACTAAAAAATGTGAATAGTGAAAATAACCTGAGTTCAGTTAGCCTAACCTTAGTCAAAACATACATGAGCTGTACTCGTCAACATTGGACGGCAGGAATAGCTGATATTATATTAATATATACCAAGTAATTGCTGGAATGCCTAACCGCGATGCTGACTGAAAAAAATAAAATAAAATCTATACAATAAAACATGATTTTTTTAACTATGATAAGAAGACAACAAAAATAGTAATTTATACAATAAAACATGATTTTTTAACTATGATAATAAGACAACAAAAATAGTAATTTATACAATAAAACATGATTTTTTAACTATGATAATAAGACAACAAAAATAGATTTAAACAATAAAACATGATTTTTTAACTATGATAATAAGACAACAAAATAGTAATTTATACAATAAATCATGATTTCTTAACTATGATAATAAGACAACAAAAATAGTAATTTATACAATAAAAGTAATGATAATAATAATTATGAAAATAATGTCAAAAATATATCTCACTTAAAGTTTAAGCTATTAGATAAAACACAATATATAATTTATATTATTCTCTAATATACTTTCTCGAGTTTCAAACTCTTTAATAAAAATAGTAATTTATACAATAAAAATAATGATAATAATAATTCTAAAATTAATGTCAAGAAATTATCTCAACTAAAAGTTTAAGCTGTTAGGTGAGATCCAATATATGATTTATATTATTCTCTAATACACCCTCTCAAGTGAAAGCTCTTTGAGCTTGAAACTTGCAGACTCATACTACCTTATGCTTGGTTTTTTCATCAAATAAAATGAGAGTTATAAGATTCGAATTTGTGACCGCTAATGTCAGCAATATTTTGATACCATGTCAAGAAAACATAACAACTAAAAATTTAAGGGGATGTTTGGGAGTGCTTTTAGAAAATGCTTTTGAATTAATTTTTTTTGAATTAAAGCATATCACACCATCTTCTTATTATTTAATCTTTAAGTCCTTTGACTTTAGATTTCATTGTCCAGGAAGAAACTAGAGAGGACCCGAACTCTTAAAATCAATTTTATAGCTGATTATGGAAATATACGTCACTGTTTGGAAATATATATATATATATATATATATATATATATATATATATATATATATATATATATATATATATATATATTCCCTCACTCGAATCGTCGGCAGTATAATGTATTTGAGAATTATTTTTCATCGAACACGTATGATGTGCTTCAGAGTATTATCCTGAATAAAATAACTCAGCGACCCTGTTAGGTGGTCCGCTGAGCACATGAAAGGGTTTCTTTTCTTTTCTTTTATCGCGTGGGAACAGCTCATCTTACTTAAAAATAATGAACGCCGAAAGGATTAAGTAGTGGGTGAATTTCTTACAAGTTTTCTTTAGGTGGAGAATTTGGAATCACTTGTGATGTCGGTTCATGTATATATATAAAATAATTGAAGATCATATGAAATTTGTTTGATTTTATTTTATTTTTTGATAGATAGATAAATATTGACAGCAAGTTTTTTAAATAAAAAATACTTGAGGAGCTATCAACTACGTTGCTCATGCACATGTGGCCTGATAAAATACCAACTTATTTTCATCATTATATTTATATGGAAAATAAATAATTAATAATATGAATATTAATAAAATAAAATAAACTAGCAAGAATTGTGTTTTATGAATTTTTTTATTTATTTTTATTCGAGAAAACCCTGCTTCTTTTATCCACTATTTACAGGGCTGAATTATAAAACCTCAATTATATTCTTACAAAAGAATCACGTCTAACTTGAATCCGAGAGCTGCAATACAAATTAAAATTTTTTTACCATCACGTCACGGAACTACACTACTAAATATATGACCCATATGCCTTTAGGTTCATTAAATTTCATAGGTAGAGTAGCTAATGAGATCGATGTTGTTAACTATATCTCTTTTATAAATTGGTTAGCGACCTCTCATTGACAAGCTTCTGTAAAATAACAAAAAAAAGACTCTTATGTTTGAATAAAGATGGAAAGGAGTGGACATAAGTCATAGAATCAATGGATTCATGGTATAGTTCCTTCATGATGCATCTTTTTTTCCCTGATTGGGGAATCAAATGGTATAGAATGAGCTTTGCTAGCTACCAAGTTTCTCGACCCCGCATGATGAAGAAAACGAGTGGGAAAAATGGAAAGAGCTACTGATTTATCTCTCCATTGAATCAAATTAACCTAAAGTGTGAGTCAATCTTGATTTTAAAATGAAGATAACTAGCTGTCAAGGAAAGAAGAAAAAAGAAAAACTACAATGGCGAGCCATAAGGTAAAACAAAATGAAGAAAATGACTGTGTGCTGGGAGCCACACTGGCTGCTGTGCATGAATTGGGATGGGAGCAAGGTCTTTAAAGCTGGACAAGATTTGATTTCAGAAGAGACATTAATTAATGCTTGAAGGTCTGAAAGCCCCGGTGTCTGATCTAATCTGACAGCGAAAGCATGGGAACATTAAAAGTGGATAATGGGTTATTATTATCAAAACTCGATGCTACAGAATTTTTCCATCGCAAACTAGATTGCTATTATCAGAGGTATGCTCTGAGAAAAGTCTGCAAACTTCTACTGTATAAATTCAAACCCTACCCTACTGAAGATACAGCTCGATCCACAATGGCAAGAGGACATGTTGCATGGAGGAGGAACGTCACATATAATTAATGTCCGGAAGCTGAGGGGTTCAATGATGTCTACACTAATATGTCGTGTAATGACTAAAGAACTGAAAAGCTTTCATTGCCAGGTTCCTTAAACTATCACGAGAATAATAAAGTCTATTGAGACAAGAGCAGGTACAAAAACTCTAAACAATGTTTTGTATGCGCCTCATATAAATCAAAATTTGGTTAGTGTGGGGCAGTTAATGGAGTCAGGCTACTCATTACTCTTTGATGATGGAATGTGTGTCATCAAAGATAAAAAGGTGATTCATTTGCTATATGCAAAAATGACAAACAAATGTTTCAATGCTGACTTGAAGGAAATATGTTGGACTGCTAACATGTGCAAGGATGATGAATCAGTTCTTTAGCACAAAAGATTGGGACACTATAATTATGTTGCATTAACTAAGATGATTGACTTGCAAATGGCATGTGGGTTACCTCAAATACATGATCAAGGTACTTTATATGAGGCTTGTCAATTAGGAAAACAAACAAAAGTTGTTTTCACTAATTCTGAATTCAGAGCCACATCTAAGTTACAACTCATACACACAAACGTGTGTGGGACAATGTATTGTGAATCCTTAAGTGGATCGAAGTATTTTATGTTATTTGTTAATGACTACAACAAGTTTTATAGGGTTTATTTCTTAAAAAAACAAAGCTGATGTGTTTACTGAGTTCATAAAGTTCAAGGCACCAGTTGAACTAGAATCAGCACATAAACTGAAGATTTTAAGGTCATACAATGGAGGTGAATATACCTCTCGGCAAATGGAAGGATACTTGGAGAAAGAAGGCATCAAACATCAGCTAACAATTCCCTACACACAACAGCAAAATGGGGTGAGTGAGAGGAAAAACAGAACACTAATAGAGATGGTAAGGTGCTTGATGTATTAGAAGAACATGCCTGTCAAATTTTGGGAGAGGCAGTAAACACAACCTCATATATTCAAAATCGAGTGACCTCAAGAGTTTTGGATGACAAAACTCCCTATAAAATCTGGTATGATGTTAAACCTAATGTTGAGCATTTAAAGGTGTTTGGAAGCATATGTTATGTTTTGATACATGATGCTAACTAAAAGAAACTAGACAAAAAGGCTGATATAGGTGTGTTGATAAGCTATAGTTCAAAGTCTAAAGCCTATAGAATCTATGATGTAATTGCTAACAAGGTTACAATTGCAAGAAATGTCAAGTTTGTAGAAAATTTCTCATGGAATTGGGAGAATTCAACAGTTAACTAGGCAGATCAGATTCAACATGATGAATTAGAGTATTATGATGAACTCGAAAATGAAGAGAACATAGATGAGCAACCAGTCAGGGGGACAAGATCCTTAACTGACATTTACAGCAGGTGTTCTATAGCTGAGGCAGAACCAGTGGAGATTGAAGAAGCACTGAAATCACAGGTATGGGTGGCATCAATGCAGGAGGAGCTTGAAATGATTGAAAAAAACCAAACATGGGTGCTTGTTGAAAGACCTGTAAAGAAGAAGACAATTGGAGTAACATGGATTCAAAACAAAGTTGAATGCTGATGGAAGTATCAACAAACACAAGGCAAGATTAGTTGTAAAAGGCTATGCTTAGGAGGCTGGAATTGACTACACAGACACTTTTGCCCCAGTTTCTAGGCATGATACAATGAAACTTTTGTTTGCCCTTGCTGCATAAAATGGTCAGTATATGTTTCAATTAGATGTTAAATCTACCTTTTTGAATGGTGTGTTGGATGAAGAGATTTACATTGAGCAACCGGTAGGGTTTGATAATCAAAATTCAAACCAAGTATATCTACTGAAAAAAGGCTCTTTATGGTCTCAAACAAGCTCCTAGAGCTTGGTGTAGCAGACTTGATGACCACTTGCTAAGCTTGGGATTTGAAAGTAGCACTAATGAGGTAACATTATATGTGAAACATGTGGATGAACATGTCCTAATGGTTTCAATGTATGTTGATGATCTTCTAATTACTAGAGATAAGGAGCAACTGATAGAAGAATTCAAATCAAACATGAAAGCCACATTTGAAATGAATGAGCTTGGTTTGATTTCATACTTCTTAGGCATGGAAGTAACTCAGTCAAAACTTTTTGGACAATATTTTCCAGTATTGTGGCTGACTGTGGTTGTTTCATCTTGGTTCTTAATTGAACTTTCAACTATTCAAAGAATTGACTATTTTTTGTTATGAATTTATACTTCCTTTACTCGTCTCCGGTGTAGGCGTTGTGATTGAGCTGGTTTGGAATCTTGTTGCCTTGGAGCAAGTCTTCCATTATAATAAGTTTATTCAAATCTCAACAAACTTGGGTTAGATGATTTTGAGGTCATGAATACCATTATATTCCGATAGGTTAGCATCACGCTCCAAATACACCAAATTACGCAAAAGATGTGCCACTTGATTCCAAGCTACTTTTATTCCTTCCATTTCATCAAATACTCTAGATCTAAGCCTCATAATTCAATCAAAGGCCAAATCAACGTATAATTTTACACCCATTACCCCCTTGTATCAGAACCACAAATAATACTACAGCAACTTCAATTATTCATGCAAAAGTTGTTTCCATTGTGAAGTGACGAAGCTGCACAAAAGAAAAGGATACATTTTCTTGAAAGCACCCCAGCATAAAACTTCTTTATGCTACAAGAAAGACAAAATAAAAGAATCCCATCAACAAAAACCAATTAAAATGCCAAAGTAGCTAATAAAATCATCATAACATTAAGATGAAAAAGAGACATTGCAACAATATCATTGTAGATCCAATTTTGAAAATGTCAAATTAAACAAGTACACATGTATAAATATTAATTAAATATATAATTGGGTATAATTTTTATTTAAAACATTGTTCTAAAGAATATAGCAATCATCTGATTTTTCTAATGAGTTTGATATGAGGTGACTTTATTTATTTGTGAAATTGAGTATTTGGTGATTTGATGCTTTGAAAAATATATTTGATTTATTTTCAACGTGTGTTGAAGAACTCAAATGGGTTTTTAGGCTTTTTTCAATACAATTTTTTTTTTGTAGCCTTCAAGTGTGGATAAAGGAGACTCGAAAGCTTTTGAGAGCTTTCTTGCTTTAAAAGCTTGTATTGAAAAAGATATTTTGTTAAATAACTCTTATGAGATGTTTAAATTTGATTCAACATAGCTTTGCTCTTTTTAAACTTTATGCGTAGATAAAAAAAAAAAAGCTTGATAGCTTTTGAAAGAAATTCATTGCTTGGAGAGCTTTTCATTATTTTTTTTATCTTCAATAATTCTTTTTCGTTTTCTTTTTCTAAGGGGAGACCCTCTATTTATAGAGATATTAGTAGGTTTTTCAAGTCTTTTTACAAAGCCACATGATATTATTTTATTGTTTGATTTGTATTTGTGAAATCTTGTATTTATGACA
The DNA here is from genome assembly GCA_027405865.1 of Salix purpurea. Classification (NCBI taxonomy): domain Eukaryota; kingdom Viridiplantae; phylum Streptophyta; class Magnoliopsida; order Malpighiales; family Salicaceae; genus Salix; species Salix purpurea. Next base: position 3,169,050 of record JAOWLH010000019.1, read on the forward strand.
AGGTATTTTAAATATCTCATCCCATGTGTTAACTTTTCATTGGATAAAAAATATATAAAGCTAAATTACTCTCCATGTCATATATTTTTATTTATCTCATCTTTTTATGTAAAAATGAAATAAAAATAACACATGGAAATACTTGATTGGTAGAAAAGTTTTGCTTCTTACAATCATTTATTTCTAACATGGGCTTATTCAGCTCTGATAAATAAAAGCCAAAAATGAAAACTGCAAATTACATGAGAGAAGAAGAAGCACATACATAAACTCAACCATAAAAAACCACAAATTTCGACAAATTCAGCATAAAAACCATCCGGGTCTGGCTCGGACGAGGATTCATGTGGCATCATCAGTTTCCCAAGCAAAGAAAGAGACCTTTTTTAAAAAATTTATTTTATGTCTTTCAAGATAGATCAAATGCAAAAAGCAATACTGTTATTGTTATGAGAATAGGAGAAAATGACAGAAATAGATATGGAATAAAAGGAAATGATTTTCTTGGAATATAGAAATCAGTATCTACAGGTTAACAATTCTAGAAATGAAAGAAAGTTAAAGTACAATATAACCTTATATACATAGACACATGTATTGAAATACTATCTCAAAAAATTCATGATAATATTTACATGAAAAATTAAAAATTAATATTCAAATGATAAAAAAAATGTTGTGATTTGAGTTAATTCCAAGTTGACTAGAGGATCAAACATTCATTGATTAGATCCATAAAAACCATAGAAAAATAAAAATAATAAATAAATAAATTTCATTGTGGAGGGACAACAATTGAAAGAAAATAAGTGGTGTTAGAAGTGAAATATATAAGTAAAATGGGTCAATTTTGTAAATAATAAAAATACATTTAAATACCCCAATTTCTTCCTTTCTTGGGCGACAACTGTTACAAAGAAAAAGAAAAAAAGATAAAACTAAAATTTCAAAAAGAAAATTGAGAGAAAACACAAAAAAATAGTCTAATTCTCAAAATAATTGGATTAATAGGAAAGAAAAAGAATACTAAATAAGAATTCGAACAAGGGAACAAGTGAGGAAGTTGTAGAAAAAGAAGGGGGAGATGGCTGACTCGAGGAAACAAAGGTAGGGATCAAAATTTTCGACTGGTTATGAATCAAAATTCATAGTATCTTCCGGTAAGGAACTTTAAACTTGATTATAAATCTAATTTGAATTCAATTAGGAATTGATGCATTTAATTCAAAATTTATCAATTAGGGTTCATGGACTCTTTAGGAATAATGTATTTTTGTATAGGGATAGCTAGATTAAGGTAATGTGAAGTGTTCTGAATGAAAAATCATGTGGAAATATAAAGGGAAAAAAAATGCAATGTATAGGATACGGGGAGGCCAATCACTAAAATGAGGAAGTATGAGGAATTAACTTGTGATTCTCTTTGAAGCATTATTGTAATAGATTAGTTACTAAGGGCAGATGGTTCATTTGTGTGCAATGACCAATCTAAACAAATTCATCATGTTAATGTTAGCAGTTTAGGAGTCAAGACTTCTGCAGAATAAAGCCTCTATTAATTCTGTTTTGAATTGATAAGCTGGAGTTAGTTAATTCTGTTAGTAGTTGTAAAACTGTTATGTCAGTTTTTCTTGATACCAGAATCTTCAGTATGTATCAGAGCCTCTTAAGGCATAGCAGTGAGTGTAAGGGAGAAAAAGGAGAAACTATTTTTCTTCAAAATGACAGAGGGAGCAGCACTGGATATGTGCCTAAATTTGCAGGACATTATGATCACTGGGCTGAGATGATAGAAAATCTACTTCGATCTAAGGAGTATTGGAATGTTGTAGATCAAGGTGTTGGGGGGAAGACTACAGGAGAAACACGATCTTTATCCTCAATTGTGGCAGAAACTCAGCAGCCCACAGAGGCGCAAAAGAAGGTGTATGAAGAGAACAAATTAAAAGATTTGAAGGCAAAGAATCTCCTGTATCAAGCAATTGAACGAGAAGTGTTAGAAAAAATTCTTGACGGAAGCTCTGCAAAAGCAATTTGGAACTCCATGAAACAAAAATTCTAAGGTTCAACAAGAGTTAAGAGAGCTCATTTACAGTCTTTGCGATGTGATTTCGAAGTTCTTCGCATGAAAGAGGGAGAGACTATGAATACCTATTTTTCTAGGGTTTTATCCATAGCCACTAGAATGAAAGCTCATGGAGAAGATTTCAATGAGACTATGATCATAGAAAAAATCCTTCGCTCGATGACTCCTAAATTCAATTATGTATGTTCGATTGAAGAATCAAACAACATGACCACAATGTCCATAGATGAACTTTAGAGCAGCCTTCTTGTGCATGAGCAGAGGATGAAAAGTCAAGTGGAAGAAGAACAAGTTCTCAAGGTTACCTATGAAGAAAGACCTGGAAGAGGTAGGGGATGAGTAACCTGGAGAGGTGGCCGTGGCAGGGGCAGGCAAAGCTTCAACAAGGCAATTGTGGAGTGCTATAAATGTCACAAACTAGGACATTTTCAGTATGAATGTCCTAGTTGGGAAAAAGGTGTAAACTATGCTGAGGTGGAAGAAGAGGAAGAACTGTTGTTAATGGTGTATGTGCAAGATAAGATAATAAGCCAAGAAGATGAGTGGTTCCTAGATTCAGGGTGCTCGAATCATATGACAAGAAATAAGAGTTGGTTCATTGAGATGGATGATCAATTCAGGCGCTCTGTAAAACTGGGAAATGGTGAGAAAATAATAGTGATGGGAAAAAGAAGCATTAGACTCAAGATTGAAGGCTTAACTCAAATAATAAGACATGTGTTCTTTATTCCTGAGCTCAAGAACAACTTACTGAGCATTGGACAATTGCAAGAAAGAGGACTGACCATTGTTATAAAAGACATGTACTGCAAAATATATCCTGAGAGAGGATTGATCATGCAGACATCTATGTCAGCTAACAGGATGTTTGCTCTACAAGCCACTATGATAACTCAAAGCATTATATGCCTGAAAATGAGTGAAGAAGAATCTGCAGAGCTGCGGCACAAGCGTTATGGACATGTGAACAGCACAAGCCTCAAAGCTTTGGAGAATAAACAACTAGCTAAGGGGCTACCTGCAATGCAAGCCACAGATGGAGTATGCACAATATGTCATCGTGGCAAGCAACACAGAACAATCATTCCCAAGAAGAGTCAATGGAGAGCCTCAAGGAGATTGCAACTCATACATGCAGATTTATGTGACCTGATCACTCCCACCTCAAGCAGCTACAAGACGTATATATTATGCTTAATAGATGACTTTAGCAGAAAGGGTTGGATTTACTTTCTAGCCTAGAAGAGTGAAACCTTTACCATGTTTAAAGTGTTTAAAAGGCATGTAGAGAAGGAAATAAAAGCTGACATATGTTGCTTGAGAACAAACCAAGGAGGTGAATTCACCTCCAAAGAGTTCAATGATTTTTGTGTTGAGAATGGTATCAAAAGGCAGCTCACTACTGCCTACACTCCTCAACAGAATGGAGTGGCAGAGCGTAAGAATCGAACCCTATTAAATATGGTTCGATGCTTGTTATCAGAAATAGAAATGCCAAAATTATTTTGGCCTGAGGCAGTATGATGGGGAATGCATGTGTTGAACGGAAGCCCGACTGTGGCTGTGGAAGAGATGACTCTTGAAGAATGTTAGAGTGGAATTAAACCAAATGTTGACTACTTTAGAGTTTTTGGTTGTATTGCACATGTGCATGTGTTTGATAAAGGAAGAACAAAGTTGGATGAACGAAGTCATAAGTGTGTTTTTGTAGGGGTCAGTGAAGAATCTAAGGCCTATCGGCTTTATGATCCTAAAACCAACAAGGTGATTGTTAGTAGGGATATGGTGTTTAATGAAAGTGTAGGTTGGGATTGGAAAAGAAGTGATGATGATGTTAAAAATGATGTCTTCGGTTGGGCAGATATTGATAATGGCGAGATTAGTGATTATGAGGAGAAATCAGTAGAAGAAGAAAAACTAGAAGGTATTGAAAGGGATGATGAGACACTGGAAAATGAACATGAGGGTATTACATGTGACAGAGAGACATTAGAAGGTGAAAATGAATGCCATATTCCAGGAGGAGGAGGAGGAAATGTGTGTGATATACTAGGGCAGAGTGACACTGCTACTATATTATCTGGGAATAAGGAAGATGATGTTGTGGATGAAACAAGGGGAAGAATGAAAAGAAAACCTAAGTGGATGGATGACTATGTATAAGAAGCATAAATTGATGAAGAACCAACATGCTTCATGGTAACTGATAACCCAATCTGTTATGAGGAAGCAGTAACACAAAAGAAGTGGAGAGATGCAATGGACTTAGAAATAGAGGCCATTGAAAAGAATAAAACATGGGAACTGGTAAATCCATCGAATTGGGTTAAGAGAATTGGTGTGAAATGGATCTACAAAATAAAATTAAATGAGAAGGGAGACGTGGATAAATGCAAAGCACGGTTATTTGTAAAAGGCTATGCTCAGCGATATGGAATTGATTATAGTGAAGTGTTTGCACCTGTGGCTCGTTGGGACACCATAAGGCTACTCTTAGCAGTAGCAGCACAAAAGGGATGAAGTGTATTTTAGCTAGATGTTAAAAGTGCGTTCCTAAATAGAGAATTGACAGATGCAGTATATGTGGAATAACCAGAAGGGTATGTTCAAAGGGAAGAAGAGCATAAAGTCTTAAGGCTGAGGAAAGCTCTCTATGGGTTGAAATAGGCTCAAAGAGCCTGGTATAGTAGAATTGAGAGTTTTTTCACTAAAAATGGATTTGAGAAATGCATTCATGAACACACATTATTTCTCAAACATGAAGGTGAAGTCAAATGTTTAATAATCAGCCTCTATGTGGATGATTTGATTTACACAGGAAATGATATGAAGATGTGTGAAGAATTCAAGCAATCAATGATGCTGGAATTCAACATGAGTGACTTGGGGAAGATGAAATATTTCCTAGGAGTGGAAGTGCAACAGAGTAGTGAAGGAATACATTTGTGCCAATCAAAGCATGCTGGGGAAATTCTTGACAGATTTGGAATGGGAGCACGCAACCCAGTAAAGAATCCCATAGTGCCAGGCACGAAACTAATCAAATACAAAGAAGAACCTAGTGAGAATCCAACCATGTTCAAGCAAATAATCAACAGCCTAATGTATTTGTCAGTCACTAGGCCAGATAATGTATTTGTTGTGTGTCTATTAAGCAAGTTCATGACTAATCCAAAGACATCATATATGGCTGCAGCAAAAAGAGTACTTAGGTATGTGATGGGAACGAAAAACTTAGGAGTATTCTGCAAAAAAAATGTAGGGGACTCTGAGGATGAACTAGAAGTGTACACTGACAGTGATAGAAGAAGCACCTCAGGGTATGTATTTCCCTTAAGTGGTGGGGATGTTGCATGGAGTTCGAAAAAACAACCAATAGTTACACTCTCCACCATAGAGGTAGAATACATAGCAGCTGCTGCATGTGCTTGTCACAACATGTGGGTGAAGAGGGTACTGGACAACATAGGCCTATCTTTCTGCAAATGTGTGAAAATTCATTGTGATAACAGTTCCACAATAAAACTGTCAAAGAATCCCATTCTTCATGGAAGAACTAAACATATAGACGTGAGATTTCATTTCCTACGAGAGTTAGCAAAGGAAGGGGTTGTGGAGTTGATTTTCTGTGGAATAAATGAGCAGATAGCAGACATCATGACAAAACCCCTGAAATTGGACTCATTTGTTAAGATGCGAAATTTACTGGGATTACAAGGCATAGAAGACTTAAACTGAAGTGTTTCAATAAGTTCAGTTTAGGAAAGGCTATGTTAGCAGTTTAGGAGTCAAGACTTCTGAAGAATAAAGCCTCTATTAATTCTGTTTTGAATTGATAAGCTGGAGTTAGTTAATTCTGTTAGTTGTTGTAAAATTGTTGTGTCAGTTTTTCTTGATACCAGAATCTTCAGTATGTGAAGATATAATTGGTTCAGGTTGTTGTATTGGCTATATAAGCCAAGAACACATTTTATAAAAGTGTGTGAATAACCATTATGATAGTTCTGAGAATTTAACAGTTAACTTACACAAGCAATTAGCCTAGAAAATGATTAATTTTGGGGACGACTTCATATAGAAATTATAGTCAAGAATGGTATATTTCTAACAAGACAGATGTTGCTGAAATCAGAGCTTTGAAACTCAAGACATGGGCATAAATCTAAAGGAAGAATTGTCAATATTGATGTCAGTTTTAGCAAATCATATAAATGAGAAAAATTGATGTCTTAGGGAAAATTTTGAATTTTGTTTTCTTAAGGAGATGTTTGATTTCATGTCTAAAACATTCAAAGAAAAAAGGTTATATATAACAAAATGACTAAAACAAATTTTATAACCTTTTACATCTTTTTACTTTAGTTATATATAACCAAATTTCATACAAATTTCAAAAGGAACCAAAATTAGTTATATATAACAAAATGTCAATAGGAACCAAATTTCATACAAGAAGTTATGACTAAAACAAAATGAGTACCATAAGAGATGTAACAAGGAACTTAAGAGTGGAAGAAAATCTTTTAAATGAAAATTTTAATGTCTTGATTCAAAATTGTTATTGAGAAATAATGATGCAGATTGGAATAATAAAATGTTATCATGTATCTATGATTGTAGGGGGAATCTAGGAACTGTGCAACAACAGTCAGGAGCAACAAATCAAGCCCATACAACAAGGAGACATCTTTTTATCCACTCTTTTATTAATTATAAATAAAATAGTAATCTTTGTATAGTTTGAACGATATTAGTTATTATCGATAAAAGGGAAAATACAATTGATATGAGAAGAGAGTAAAAAAATAATATAATGTACATATCCATATATATAATAGTCTTGATTAGTCATTTCGGATATAACTGACTAATGATGTTAATGTATAAGATTGATATCATCAACTTCTGTAAGAAGAGGTGTGTGTGTGTGTGTGTGTATTTGATTAACTACTTTCAGAATGAAATAGTCAATGATATCAATGAAGAATATTGATTCGACATTATCAAGAAATTTTATTAGCTCCTCTGATAATGGATGTTAATAATGTCAAAAGAATTTTGACATCGACAAGTCTGTGGATCTTTAAAGAAAAAATTCATTATGTATTTTGAGAAGAAATATAGTTAATAACATCGATGAGTTATATTGATGTCGGCATGTATGTTGGAATCATGTAATATATTTTTGATGGGGGAAATAAATAGCGAAAGAGAAGCACATAATTGATGACTAATTGTTCATGATTTTTTCATATATTATGCTTAGACTTAATTTTTGAAAAAAAAATGTACGAGTATTGAGAATTTACATTTAAATAATTTTTATCACTTGTGACTTTAAATAATCTATATTGTTATGTTGTATTATTTTTCAGTACCTTCCCATTCACATCAAGAGTAATTTATGTTTAGGGATTCAATCTTTTGTTTAAGTAAAATGAGTGTATTTAGTTATGTTTTGTGGAATTATGATGACTTTTGATGTAATGATATTATTTTTCAGATGTTGAATTTAAAGATTTAATTATGATCTTAATTTTATGTTTGTTTATTAATGATGGATTATATATATATATATATATATATATATATATATATATATATACTTCTTAAAATCATATTGCAAGAATGGTAAATATTTATAATACTGTTTGATTTGGAAATTATACTGTGATTTACTGAAATTATATTGATGATGAATTGATAGAATTGAATTTTGAGATATGAGGTAATCACTGGATAAGGAATTGAATTTGAAAATGTGTGTCAAGTTCAATGTTGATAATTTGAGATTTTAAATCATGGGGAAATTATGTGAATTTTTTAAATTATACATGTATCCTTACTATACTAAACCAACTAACATTATTGGTATCAAAACAATAGCTATTTATATAAGCTAATTCTAATTGATAATTGGACCCAAGAAAAATTTTTAATTTAACTAGTTTATTTTTATCTCTATCAAAACATTTGCATTTATCAATAATGTGAATGTTATTTTTTTTATGTCATTATTATTATTGATAATATACATATTTGTATCATTTTTTTTCATTTTAAAGAAATTAGAATTCTCAATTCGCAATAATATTTAGAGGATAAAAGATTTTTCAAAATAAAAAAATAACAATTATTTGTCTTTATTATTTTAAAATCTTGATTTATTACAATATATTTGGTTAAATTATTTTTTATCAATTTAGTTTTTATTTTTCTTTTCTTTTCTTTGAATAATTTGTTGTTTTACAAATCAATGGGTTGTTCTAATTTGTTAGCTAGGTGAACAGTAGACGAAAAAGTAGTATAAACAAAGGAAGAATATTGTAATCATGCCATGCAATATTTTCTAAAAATTCATAAATAAAATTAGATAAAGAAACATATATGTTTAGTTTATAATCATGCAATTTACAAGATCATGGTAAAATTGCAATCATAAAAAAAGACTAGTACAAGAAAATATATAAGTTTACCTAAAAGATTGAAATACAATCATAGTACTGATATTAATCATACATAGAATCATGCACAAGAGAATGAAAATAACTCCTAGCATACTTTTTAACAATGTATTGAAACTATACTTAAATAAAACCAATAAAAGATACTCATTTGTTAAATAAATTAGTACATAACTAATTTGAAATATACTATTGTTGTTGTCAATGATCAATTATTTATTCTTAAAGATTTGTTTCTCCTTATTTGATGCAAAATGATTTTCTTCAAGAAGTCTTCCATAATTCGAACAACACAATCTTATTTAGATGTACTCCTAAACAAGGTCCAACAAATCAATAAAATAATACTTAATTATTCTTATATAAGGATTAAACCTAAGCTGTAGAATTGGAGAGAATTAAAGGAAAAAAATGTTAAAATAAAAAGAGAAATGCTAGAAAATTAGAAGAAAAGGAGTGTTAAATTCTATTAATACAGTGCAAGATTAATCAACAATTATTTAAGATCAATATATGATTTATCTATAATTTATTTATATCATGTTAATGTTTCATGTTAAAAAGTTTATATTAAAAATTAATTTACAATAAAAGCTTAACCCTAAAACTAAGTACTGACAAAAAAAAAAATATTTAGTATCAAATGCATCCATCATGCCTTTCCCATTTTTTAAAATTGAAATGCCCAACATTCAATGCCTTGCTTTGCTTTGAAGAGAAGGAAAACCCAACGTAAACAACTACCTTTATTGAATCAGCCGCAAATCCGTCGAAGTCGGTGGATTAACAAGTGATCACATTATCTTCTTCAGTCCTGAAAATGTTAACTTTTCTTCCATGTTTTTTCTGATCAATGCTTAATAAAGTTGAAGCGATGGTCCAACGAAGGCCAGAACCAGGTTAAGTTATTTAATTCCTCGAATTTGACTAGGCAGTTTCTGGGTCTCACTCGTTTTGTTGGATAATATAAATCATATCTAATCTACAAATTTAAGTTTTAAGGTTAGATGATTTCTTTTTAAGATATCAAAGTCTTCTTGATCTAGCAGTCACGAGTTTGAATTTTACCATTCCCATTCTATTTGATAAAAATCAAGTACAAAATAGTGTGAGTGTGAGTCTTTACAAGTTTCAAGTCCAAATAACTTTCACTTAAAAGATTATATTAAAGAATAATATAAATCATATTCTGACATCTCATCAACAAAATTAAATTTTTAGATAAAATAATTCTTCAATAGTTTCACGGCTTAAATAACAAGAGAAAATGCGTAAAAGAATCTGATGACTGTTCGAAGCATCAGCATTTTGTCCAGTTCCACACAAAAAAATCCTCTCCTAGAAAGCGCAGCCTAATTATCCCAACTCCACCCTAGAAACTAACCATTTTATCCACCAACCAATTTTCTCTACCAGACAAAACCTTGCAAAATTTATGTACAAAACAATAGCTAGATATATAATAAGAACACAAGCGACGTGTCCCTTCCACATGAGCTACAGCAAGTGGCGAGCATGAATGGGGCCTCACTATACCTGGCCACACGGCAGTGCTTACGCCACGTGTCGGATAGAAGCACCTGATCTTTCTTGGAGGAGCTTATGGCTGCTGGTTTACTTCTGCATTTGCGGCCTTGCTATCTTGTTAGGCCGTGGTTTCGGTTGAGTGAAGGTAGTGGTTTTCATCAGCTAAGCATATTGCATGGAAGAGATGAAATTGCAAACCCTGTCCTGGAAGGAATCAACCTAACTTTTACTTTTAGACTTCCTTTCTTTACTTAAATCTCATAGCATCGCGGATTCTTTTCTTTTCTTTTCAAGCTCTCTCCTCACGATAAACTTGCTCCAATACATTCTCCACAGAAGAAAGGTTGGGAGCAAAATGTGTCACCCGGGTGTGCCTCGGGCTAGCAGGAACTTGGTCGTGTATCGACGGTGGCTCGTTTTGCAAGCAGCGGAGACAGAAACTGAACATGCACCAGCAGAGGTGGCTGCTACTGGCGGCAGCGGTGGTGCTGGCTCGACAAAGAAGTGTTTGTGCTCACCCACAAGGCACCCCGGATCCTTCCGGTGCAGGCACCACCGTTCTGATTATGTGTGGGGTGGAAGAGTAACTAAAAGGAAGCAACCCCTTGAAAGGTCTGATGTAAGTGTATAAACAAAGGAAAAACATAGAATTTGAAGCGTTCAAATCTTGTGTCCAATAAATTTCCTTTTCATCCACTGCTCCAGTTTCTCACACTGGGTTACGTTGATAAACGTCCAGTAAAGCAACAGGCATAGGAAGAACATGAAAATGGCATCCGTTTACAGAATTTCAGGATAGGAACTTAACCAGCCGGCATAGATTCATAGACTGATTTTGGTTTCTCACACTGGGTTAATGACTAATTGTGTTTAGTGAAGGTATTAACACCCATAACACAACCTACTTGAGATAAGCAATATTATGCAATTTGATATGGTTTTAAGATTTTAACAGGTAATATTTATTCATGTAAATAAATCTATTTTTTTAATTTTATTGTAGGATCATGTGCCCAACCAGGGTTCATCTATCCTATAAAACATATGGGTTTTTCAGCACTCGAGTGTCATGATAAAAATAATTCCAATTAGAATTGGTAAGAACTCCTCATAATTATGGGAATCTTATGGTCAGTTTTAGATATTTAAATATTAGCCTACTTGTAGGTCAAATATTTATATCAAAAATTTTACCATTAATTCTCATGAGTTAAAATTGTTATTTAGTGAAATATTGGTTAAATTCTCATGGATTTAGTAAGCTTGTTAGTAAATCCATGAGAGTTTAACCAATATTTCACTAAATAACAATTTGTATTTTTGAAAGTCTTTGTATGAAAATACCAAACGATATAATTTTTTATTTATTTTTAAGAGACTTGACCATAAATAATTAAAAATAATTTTTTGTTAATTACATCTTTTCTTATCATCTATTTGAAATGCCATAAAAAATAAAAATAAAAACATAAAAAACACACACACATTCTCATTTTATATTATATTAATCAAACCCTTATAGAAACATAGAAACACACATGTTTACAAACATAGAAATTGAGGACATGTTGTCGGTGAGTGCAACTAGACAAAGGTTAAGGTGGAAGGGAAGGGGAATCTAAAGTTAAAAAAAAAAAAAGGGAAGTTATAGTTCTTGGTTTTGCTGGTGGTGGGAAACTCAATGGGATGGGTTGAAGGTTTATTTATTTATACATGGGTGTTTGGGTCAGCTTGCGCGCATCTTGACTAATCCCATGATCCCTGAAGTTAACGACCATGTAAGCCTCCAGTGATCATCATATTAGTAACCACAGGGTTCGAACCTGAAACCATAAAAGAAACAAATTCTTTAATCACAAGTTCTTACCACCTAGCCACTTAGTAGATGGTTGGGTTGAAGGTTCATTTGATGCTAGAGGTGGATGGGGTGCTGAGGGAGATGGGTCTGCTGACATTTTGATAAAGTGAAGGTGAATATGGGGAATGGCTGATGGTTGTGGTCTATATACAGGAAGATAATTGGTTGACTCTTGATCAGTGGATATAGCTGAAGAGGAAATGGTTAGGGTCTAAGGATGTTATGGGTTATGTGAGGGGTTTGTTAGTTGTGGTTAGCAACTTCTCTCCAAAAATAGAAAGAGATTAGGTGCTTTAGGAATTTGTTTCTAGGGGAGTGTGTAAAATTTGTCACAAATTTTTTTTACTTTTATTTTTCTCCCCACTTCTTTATCTTGTGTGGACACACACACACAGGTAAAAAAAAACTTAATTTTTGGTCTCATGTTTTCCTTCTCTTTAACTATAGTCCCTACATTCAAATATATTTTTTTTGTTCTTATAGAAATAGAAAAAAAATCAACATCAAATTAAATAAAAAAATAAAAGATTTTGAAAATGACATGTCAAAAGTTGAACGTGTTAAAAAAATAATTAAAATTCAAATCCTTTTCAGATGACACTGAATATATTGAAAATAATACAGATACATCAAAATCATATTCTTTAATTTCTTGTTGTGTTTTTTGCTATTTTTATTTTATAAAATGCTTCAAAAATAGGGTCAAAATTGGGTATCATATGCTCATTCTGCTTTATACAAAAAATATAAGGCAAAACATTTTATTTATAAGGAAATCTAATAACTCTATAAACAAGAAAATAATTATTTTCCCATGAATAATATCACATATTATTTCATGATAACCTTAGAAATTTATACAATCAAGTTCCAACTTTATTTTTTTCAGGTTTGGAATTGTAATTCTTATATAAATTACATTCTAGTACTTTATTTGTAACACTTATTTATAGTTAAGTCATACTTCATTAATTATCCCAACTTAATTTTTTACCAAAGGTTATTTGTGCATTTGACTAATTAGGTTCCTAATATATGTATCAAAATATAAATCATAGTTCTAAATAAAATTAGATGAAATAAATTAAATAACTTAATTTATATTTGAAGATCAAGTGCATTATTTAACTTCTCATAATCCCTCAAATATTAGAAAAGTCATACATGATTTCACTTAATTTTTTAGTAAGTAATTTATGAATGTGATTATTATCTTTTCATGAAGAATACTTTTGATTTGGATATTTGAGAGCATAGTATATCTTATTTGTCAAATAATATTTGATCTCTAAATACATTATAGTTCTTTTTTTTCCTTTAATAAGATTGAAACTCCTTTTGAATCTTATTATACCTTACATAAGTACTGAAACTCCTTTTGAATCTTATTACACCTTACATAAGTATGTTAGAATCAATCTTTTTCGAGAACAAGTGGAACATTTTCTATAATTTTAATAGGGTGATAAATCATTAATTGATTACTGAAATATTTTCATATAGTTCATGTTATACTTTATATTTTCTTGTTTTGTCATCTTTAATTCAGTCAACATGTAATTAGGATCGAAGCATAACACTCAAAATATAAGATAACTTAGTGATATCAAGTTTAAGAATAACTTACATAACTGTTGCCATATAGAATTCTTATGAAGTTCAATTTGATCTACATGTTATCTAACACACACACACACACACACACACACACATATATATTAGTTTTATGTATTCCTCATACCTTATCTTATGATAATAATTTATTCCTTTGATGAAGGAAACAATATAACATATATCAATCTAAACAGCTTTAATAAATATCCAATTTATAAAGAGTATTGGCAAAGATTATTTAGGAACAATATGTTGATGTGATAGAAGTCATGAATATTTAGGAATAATACTTTGATATTATAGAAATTTTATAGTTATAACCACTTTATTACTTCTTTTATGAAGAATTGTGTTACCAATGACTTTGTTCTTACATCATATACTTAATCAAACATAAATGAATATTAAAGTTACAAAATCATTTATTAATAATAAATATTATTTTACATCAACAAAGTTAATACCACGTATAACCAATTGATTGACTATAGAGCATGCACTAACATATCATTAGCAATATACATCTTTCTTCATCAAGGGAACATACTACATCATTGTACCTATATATTACATCACCAAGAGATTTAAAATTATTCTTAATAAATTAAAAGGTATTATCTAATTAATTAAAGAACATATCATACATATATTTGAACTCTAAAAAAATACAAGAGAGAACATGAAGCAATTAACATAAAACTATGGATTTAAAATAATTCATTCTACTTCTTATTATTCCCATGATAATAAGCAAAAAAAAAAAAAACTAACCAATAAAACTTTAATTCTTATCATATAGAAATTTGTCAAAATATTGTACAGTTTTGCATGATGCACTGAAGTAAGCAAATAAGATTTCATAGACCTTACAGTCAAGTCGCTCATAAGAGTTGTATAATGTGATATACATATTGTGAATTATTAGTCTCTTATGCATTGGATTACTTACAAGCACATAAGAAAATAAAAGTTAAAAGAATATATAAAAAGCATGTGTCATAAAACAAAATCTCTGTGTGTGATTTGGTGTGGGAACAACTCAAAATTTGGCAAGTAATTCTTGAATTAAGAAAGTCCATACATAGTTACCACAGTTTTTATTGAACAATTGTTGATATACGAAGAAAAACTATCCTTATATGAAGAACATAGTAGAAAATGATGACCCTACACAAGTAATGAGTGATTTTAAAAATCACAAGTATAAATTGGGCCATATTTATATTGTTTGTGTTTTGGACATATTAAATATGTTATTTCTCAACTATAACCTAAGTTTTTCTTTCCACTACAACAAGAATTTTAGGTTTAGGGGTGTTTATATGTAAGGAATGAAAATGTAAGATTAGTCCCAAAAATCTCTCCTTTTAATTTTTCCTCTTTTTTTTTCTTGTGTATGTACATGTGTATATATAAGTATAAAAAAAAAAAAAAAGTTTAGGGGTTCTTGTTTTTTTGAGTTTTTGGTTCTTTTCAAAATAGAAAAACATCAACATCGATTTAAAGTGAAAAACCAATGATTTTATAAATAACACAACTAAACGTGTTGAAAAGACATTCAAAACTCAACTTTTTGAGACAAAGCTGAAAAATATTTAAAACAACACAAGTATATTGCAAACTTTTTTTTTCTTCTGAAAATACTTCAAAAATCTGGTCAAACAATGGATAGCAATAAGTATGAGATTTGCTTTTCGAGACTACATCTAATATAATTTTCTTTTACAATGTTTTAAAATTTGATTCGACCTGGTGGTTCAACCTAGAAATTCATCAACATGACTCCTAGATTGGATTGGATTGGATTGGATTGGATTGGATTTTAAAATAAATCAGTCAAGTTATTTTTTAATGCCACTTAAATACTTTACTTTTCACTAAGGCAATTAATGTAGTTGTTTTATAAATAAAAGTTGATCTTTGATGTTAACTAAATAAATTAGTCATGAAAGAAATAAATTAAAAATAAGTTTTCTTGAGAAATACATCTAACATTGGATTAATCCATTTCAAGACATTTTGAGTTGTTAATGAACTTATTTTAATTCCAATGCTAAATTATATTTCATCTATACTCTTTTTATTTTTCAATTAAATTCTTCCTAAATTAAAAAAAAAAAGTCAAAGTATGTGATATCCCAAGTAGTATCTTTTATTTCTTACAATTCAGTAATATTAAGAATTTTAAATGAATATGCATTGAGTATATAAGATAATTAATTTGATTGCTAATGTATAAATACATACATATACGTGTGTATTTAAATTCAACAAGAATGGTATAAAATGGATTTAGTAAAAATCCAAAACAGTTTAAATTATAAAATGGATTTAGTAAAAATCCAAAACAGTTTAAATTATAAATAGGTTTGTGAAAGTTGGTAGTTAATTGCATTGATATTTAAATAGATCAGTTTGCATTAGCGTTAAATGTTATACCATTTTTCTCATACATCCATACACTAAGAACAACATTGATAAAGTTAATTAAATTCATAATATAAAAATTTGTATTTATCAGAACAATACACAGTTATAGACACTATAGTTTAAAATATTGTTAGTATTAAATTAAAAACTGTGAACGATGATATGTATGCTATTATTATACTATATTACAGGATCTCACAAGTAAAACAGCTGTCATGCCCAATGATTTCTTGATTTATAATTATTTTTGTTTCTCATATATTTAGATTATTAATTAATTATAATATTGTTGATTATTTTTATTAGATTCTTAATATAATTCAATTTATTGATCGAAATTATCAATATATAATTAATTAAAAAAATTATATTATATTTTTCATGTGATGTTACCCGACCACCATATTTTAAAATAATAAAGTGAGAGCGTACAAAAACTAAAAACTCATCACCCAGGTTCGAGTCCTGCGTTCAGCCCCCCTGTTGCCTGGGACAGCCGAGGGGTTTACGCGTGCCCTGGGCCCACAAAGTACGCTTTCCGGGTCACATGGTTCCCCCGTTTCCAAAAAAAAAAAAGTACAAGAACTAAAGATCATAACCACGTGGAAATATTTATCTGATTAATTGTGAGATCACATCATGCTATTTTCATATTCATTTTTAGCGATTGGAGTAGCAGTGAGAAACTGACGCGTGTACAAATATAAAACGACGACATAAATCATGTCATCATGGAACAAAGACTCACGCCTCCATGTGCTCTTCCTTCTCTTCTTCAACGCCATAATTCATACAGCTATCAACAGCATTTAAACTCACCTCTTAACTGTTTATGTAAACAGGGGAGGGGAGGTTTTTTTTTTCCAGCTTCCTTTTCTTTGCTTTTCAGTAAAAGATAATAAAAATAAGAATCAAATTAAAATGTTTAATATATAACAAATTTGAATTGAATAATAAAATTTAAAGCATATAAATTCTATGAATGAACAAGAATTAAAAAAAAAAAAAACATTTCAAAATAATATAGATTGAAATTGAAATATAAACATAAAATTCAATCATCAACAAACTATACAACCACTATCAACAAACGCCACAACACCAGGAAGAAGATGTATTTGCACTTCTAACGACGCAATGAGTTTGTGTTTTTGGATGATAGTAGGTGTTGCACGCGTCGTCTTAAGAACGTGGACCACACATATTGAAGAGTACACCACACATGTCCTAAATTTTTTATTTATTTTTATATTTAGTTAAGTATCAAATTGCCCCTAAGCTGACCTCATAATAATGAAAAAATCATTGTGAAAAAATGAAAACAGCTTTCGAAACCAATTTTAAAGTTTTTCTTTTAAGTGTATTTTAGTAATCTCTCTATGTTTTTTATTTTTAAATTTCATTAGTTACCAAATTGCCCTTGAGATAAATTTATAATAATAAAACCATTGTGAAAATATAAAATTACCCCTTGATTCCAGTTTTTTTTCTTTCAAGGGTATTTTGATATTTTTACTGTACATTAATGCTTTAATTATTATTATTATTTGAGAAATAAATATAAAAAAGCACGAAGTAGAGGAGAAGTGGGTAACTGAAAATATTTATGGGAATATTAGGTATTTTTTGAAAAAGAAGAGGACAAAATTAAGGATTGGTTACTGAAAAGTGTTAAAAGACTATTTAATTATTTTCATATTTAATTATAAGAAATTATGAGGACTAAGTTGTGAATTAACTGAAAATAAATTAAACCCCAGATAAAACAGAACAAACTGTATAATGGGAACCGAACCGATATCGCTTTTGGCTATGACGCAGGAAATGGGCATTTTTTTTGGCCGGATACAATATGGACAAACAAGGTAGAATGATAGAGCACCACTTGATTTGGATTTCCGATTCTACCCTCACACACAATGTGAGGACGATAACAATCTCTCCTTATATATTGCCACACATATCAAGATGACAGTTGCAAGCTCAGCTTAATCTGAGATAGTCTCTTGTCTCTCTTATGTTCTAGATATGGCCTCGCATGGCAACCTCAACATCTCAACATCCCCGGAAAGCGGCAACGGAGAAGGAGTCGGAGCTGCGGCGTCGGGCTCGCCCAAAGGCCAATGCCTGTGCTCGCCGACGACACATCAAGGGTCATTCCGGTGCAGGCTTCATCGGTCAAGGTCTTCTGCTGCTTCGATGATGAAAAGATCAAAGTCTATGCCACCCAAAAACGCCCCGACTTCTCTTTCTCCCAAGTCTGTCGAGTCCACTTGATCAATATGTATAGCTTGTAACAAGTGGTTCATTTATGAAAAAACCTCCCAAGAAATCCTATCTATCTATACCTCATCAACCTCCGATGTAAATGGGATCGCGGCCATTGGATTGCCGCGCTGCCAAACAGAATATTTGAAGAAAAAATATCAGCATAACTTCGTCTGTGCTGTTATGATTGGTAATTTTATCTTTGTTGGTAATTCGTATCTCTTTCTTGATCCTCGGAGCATGGCATGTAATCATCTCATCTAAACCTCAAGTTCTTAGGTGAAATTCTATAATATAATTTATATTATTCTGTGACACCTCTTAAATGAAAAAAAAAAAAAACTCTTTGCGCTTGAAATTTACATACAATCACACTATATTGTGCATGATTTTTATCAAATATAAATAAAGGTGGTGAGATTCAAACTCGTGACTGGTGGGTCAACAAGCCTCTAATATACCATGTCATAGAATCATCTCATCTAAAGAGTTAAGCTATTAGGTGAGGTCTCATGATATGATTTATATTATTATCTAACACAGCATAATAACCCAGGTTACAAATTATATAGTGATAAAAAATCAAACAAATATATGTATTGGGTTGTTTTTTCAAATATATGAGTTCTGCTTTCTTTTTCTTTTTTCATTTTATAAGCATTTACATGGTTTGGATAAATAATAATCGTACATGATAATTAGCTACCACTTATTTGTCACGGAATCATTATCCTGAAAGCAGGTGTGGTGTTTCTAAGCTAAAAGTTCCTAGCCTACATAGTATGACTTGCGAATCCCATTTTTTATAGAGGGATATAGCAATAATATCCGAGATGAGAATTGAATGGCCTGAAATAGATTAGGTTAAATGATTTTACTTAAAAATATAGAGAGATAATCAATAAAGTCTTCGACATTTTCTAATGGATAACCGGCCAAAACAGTGATGGCCCTCGACAACGAATGAGTAAAGAGTTGTGATCGTTTCGTGGAAACTATGTATTGCTTGCTCTTATTTTCACCATGTTTATCTTCCTTGTGTTGAAGTAAGCATGTTAATCGTGAAGTATTTTGTAGAGGAGGAATCCACAGAAGATAAAAAGAAAAATTAAAGTATATATTTTTTAAACAAAAAGATTCTTCTGTAGCAACCCTAATTCTCCATTTCTTCATTCATTCTCATCTATCTCTCTCACGTCTCTTCATTGTCACACTCACACAACCGAAAATAACTTGTCATAGGCATCCCATCTATTATGGTTCTGAGTGTTTGTCTAAATTAATAAAACTTATTCATCAAATAATTTCAAGTGCATTTTACATAAAAGCGTGCAAAGCACTTTAACTACTTTTCTTCCTATCTTTTCAAGCATAGCTACCTTCCTCTCTAGTCCATTTCATACACTGATAAAATCTGGAGTATTGTTTTCTTAGGATGATAAAATAAAATCAACCCTTTATAGATAGATAGATAGATAGATAGATAGATAGATAAAAACATAAGCAAATGGACATTAAATTATAATATAGTCTGGCTACTACATCAACCTCCTTATCTAGGAAAATCATGTCCAAACAAAATGATTAGTCCATTACGTTTTGTATTCACAACATCTCAAAAAAAATCTCTTCACGTGGACTTCAATGCAAGTTGCTATACCCTTCTTCGTAAGGACACCATCTATTATTGTGGCAACTAAGATTCCCAACTAGTTTTGATTTAGGGATTCGGTAAGAAACTAATTATATAAAGAGAAAGTATTAACACCCCTAGTATATCTTACCTCAAATAATTGCATTTTTTATTTCTTTGTTTTCTATAGTTTGATCATAGTTTTTTTTTTATCTTTATTGAACTAGTATGACTTGCTATGATAAACAAAACCTAGTTTCCTAGGTTTTGTGTAGCCACTCTCCTTTTTCTTCACCGCCCCACATCTCTTTCTCTTGTGCCCCCCCCCCCCCCCCCCCCCCCCCCCCCCCTAAAAATCCGTTTGAATTTACAACAGATAATCCATTCAAATGTTCAACTGATTTTTTGTTGTTGATTAAAATTTATTGCATCGGATTATTCATTGCTAATTAAAAACATTTGCAATAATTTATTCGTTGCTGATTAAAATGTTGTTTTAAACCTCAGCCGTTGATTTAAGCATTAAAATATAGACCGTTGATTAAATTGCTAGATTTGAGAAAGAGGAATACAGTTTACACAAGTTCAAAACATGGATTTTGTAAGTAACATGGATTTTCACTTAGAAAATCCAAGGTCTTGAGTATTGGTGGGTCTACTTTAAAATGGTCAAAATCCATTTGAAAGCACTCAAAGAAAGCCAATGAGGTCAGTTAGGCTGAATTGCAGGGAAGATTTTTGATTTAGTTTCCTATTTAAACAGATTTGAAGTTTAATTATGTTCACTTTACAATGTAAGATTCTCAATAATATTCATTTTTGCCTCTATGCAGGAAGCTACCCTGGCTGTTGCTGCAGCAGAGAGAAAGAAAAGAGAACATAGAGGTGTTGCTCGTCCAGCAAATATGCTCGTAGAAACAGTTCTCGCAAGTTAACTCAAATTTATTTTTATTTTTTATTTGTCAAATTTAGTCCATATTTTTTTGATTGTTATCTATTTATTTGAAGTAATTTGTGAACTTATGCTTTTTTTATTTCACCATGTTTCAACTTTATCATAAGTTAGATTTGATCCGCCTTCTTTTAGTAAATGTTTTTTTTAATTAAAATATTAATAAATTATTTTCCAGCTTATTTTTCATTTCATTTTATATGACACTATCAAACATAAGAAGGGAAAAAAATCATTTTCTAGGAATTCACTTTAAAAAGAAAAACTATTTTCCATAAAAAAAAACAAATGAGATTTAAGTTCAAAGATAAAATTAAAACTTCAAAATATTTAAAACAAAATTTCAAAAAATTTATTGGAATTGAGTTGGATGAACCTCTAGCATGTCTCCATATTTTTCTCAATTAAAATTGAATCGGATTTTATCCACCTTCCAGTAAAGTAATTGTGAAATCGGATGACATTTGATACCCAGTCGTAAAATTGTCATCCTTGTCAAAGTGTCACTATTTTGGACGGTCAATTACAATTTAGTCACTACAAACTATCAAAATAAATTGAGTAATTCTTATCATATAAAAATAATTAAATATTTCTTTGAGCAATGCTGGCCATGATTAATTAAATAAAAAAACAGCTCATGAAAAAAATAGATTAAATAATTTAAAAAAAAAAAACATTAGAGCTAATCAATTGTTTTTGCAAAACTACAAGGACTAAGTTATATATTAATCAACTGTATCGTGGGATGCCAACGAGGCTGGGCGAAAAAATGGAGCACGCAAAATCCAACTGGTAAGACCCAGAAACCAACCAGTCAAACAAAGATGGTCTAAGCTACCATTCAGCGATCAAAACACTATCACCACTTCTATTTTTCTTGATCCATACCATCCACTCGCAGTTTCCAATGAACCCATTGGCTAGACTCCTCCTCGTTGTCGTGGAAACAGCAGCTATTGCTCTGTTTTTAGCATTTCCGTGCGTTTTCTAGTCATCCTTATACGTCTGAACTGATATTCCGAACATAGTTGGGATTTCGCTTTCAAACTCAGAACTCATCTTTCTCCCTTTCTAAATCTCTAAGTCCATCTCTCTCTCTCACCGGAATTTCTTCATCGATCGGCAATGGCAAGGACAGGAAGCAACAACATACAGGCCAAGCTGGTGGGTATGTCTTGCCCTTTTCTGGTTATTTTTACTGAAGTGGGAAACGAAAGACATCATTGATCGTCTGCTTTGATTAACATCTATTTTGCGATTACATATAGTAGCTGTATCTTTCCATTATAGATATAATTCACGTGCATGCTCTGTTCTCGTCTCCTGGATTTTGGCAGGCCTTCGTTTAGAAGGTTCATGACAGGCCACAGGAACGAAAAATCTTAATTCTGAGATGAATCGATTAATCATTAAACAAGCCAGGAAATTGTTGCTAATTGTTTTTAACGACAACCTCTTACGACAGAGATAGGGGTGGATTTGATCATGGAGTTGTTTTGCAGGTATTACTCGGGGACATGGGGACCGGGAAGACAAGTTTGGTTCTGAGGTTTGTGAAGGGTCAATTTTTGGAGTACCAGGTACTTTCACAATGTGTTTAATTATTTAAGGATATAGACACAAAAATATTTTGGATTATAATAATGTCACATGTATATTTTCACTCAAATCTCTTTTATCCTTTCCAATTCGATTAGTTTGGGATCGGACTTGATGTTTTTCTTTGATTGTTTTCGTATGGGATTCTCATGGTGTTTGGTGCTTAATTTGACAGAATGAATTTCAATTTCATTTAATAATAACAACTAAAGCTTCAGAGATCAAATTCGGATATCATCTTTGGTCCTCATTGTTTGAATTTATCTTCTTCTTTTTATTTTTATTTTTATTTTTATTATCTAACATTGGATTTGTTGAAATCTAGGCTTCTTTTTTTTTTCTTTTTTTTTGTAGTTTGAATTTTCCAGGGCTACCCCGATGTATGACTTGGATTATATGTTAAACAAGTTAATTCATGTTATTTAAGTTGTTGTTTTTTGAGTCTTTTTTTAAATTGCTTTTTTAACTTCTTTCTTCAATATTGAATTGTTTTATAATTGGACTTCATGATTTTTTTTCATTTGTTTCATGGGTGATCTCAATGTTATGACATGTGTTTAGCAAGTTAGCCTAGGATGACATGGTGTTTTTTTGTAATTCTAGTTTTATTTTTCAAGTTCTTCCTTTATAATTGGATTGAGTGAAAATTTGGCTTTGTGATTTTTTTTAATTTGATTTTTATGGGTTCATCCTATTCATATAACCTAAGTCGCAAATTTCATGAGCTGATTTGGGTCACAAGTTTTTTTTTCCCTAGTTGACTCAATTTTTTATAATTGTTATATATATTGGGTTGATGAGAAATTTGACTTTGTAGGTTTTTTTTAATTTTCTTTCAATAGAATTATTTTGTTCTTATGACCCAAGTCACAGGCTTAGAAACCTAGTTTGACTCGAGTCATTTGTTTTTTTATTTCATAGAATTAAATATTTACTTTCAATTTTAACCTTCGATGTTTTGTTAATTGAAAATTGATCTTCATGATTTATTTCAATTTGTTTTTTGTGGCATTATCATATTTTCATGACTTGGATTGTAGATTTAGCAGGGTAGCTCAGTGCATCTATTATATTTTTGTCTCAGTATTTTTTAAAAATATTGTTCAATATGTCAAAATCTCAATAATTTAAAAAGATGTTGTCCAAGGTAAATCAGATTTTGAATTCATGATAAAAAAAAAAAGGTTCTTTTACAAAAAAAAAAAAAAACAAAGTTAGCAACACCTGATCTCTTATTCATTTATGTTAAAAAAATTAATTTGGCCCTCAACATAGCTTGAGTCAACAATGTAATTTTTACGGCTACTAGATTGACAAAATGATGAGTTTGGGTAGCTAGAACACATCCAAAACAAGTTTTTTTTATAGGTTTGGAAGACTTTTTATGTTAATGTTATCACTATGATGGAGAAAATGAACCTTAGAAGGTTGTGTTATACATATTACAAAGATTAGAGGAAGAAGATGTAGTTTCTTTATAACAATAATGATGGTCGAGGAGAGAGGTCTATACATGTAAGGCTAAGATATTCAATCCACTTATCATCTATTGTTTTGCACTACTAAAACATAAAGGCTTAGAGTAACAACAAGATAGTATAAAAATTGCCTAAGTTCTATGTATTTTTCTAGGTATAATTGATGATAATAACAAAATTAATCCTCGGAAAACACATTACCAAAATGTGTGCCTTCATTTAATGAATGCATATTTTACCTCTATTGTTGGTGGCAAGTAAACCGTGTTTGGGCACGAGTTAATGCATCCAAGGTAACTATTAAATTCAATTGTCTAACACTTCTTCTTGGCATTTTTTATGACAGAATCTAATATTTTATCTTAGAGTTTCAAATCTTTCTTTAGTCAGAGGTTTGGTAAAAATATTTGCAAGTTGTTCTTCAAATGAACAATGAGCAAGCATACTTCATTAAATTGTTGGACCTCTTTAATAAATTGCAACTTAATCTTGATGTGTTTTTTTCTTCCATTAAAGACTAGACTCTTTGAAATTGAAATTGCAAAAATGTTATCACACATAACCCTAGTTGTTTTTGAGCTTACGCATGTCCTAAATCCTTGAGCGTTTTTCTTAATCATATAGCTTAGTTGACAACAAAGGCAATAAAAATATACTCAATCTCTATAGTAGACTAAGTTGTTATCTCTTGCTTCTTTGAGCTCCAAGTGAAAAAATAGAGCTTAAAGAAAATAAATACCCTAAAGTACTTCTTAATCATCAACATAGTCTCTACAATCACTATCAGCATACTCATTCAACTTTAAAACCCCTCCTAGTGATTTTAGAAAAAAAAGTACCAATAGCAATGGTACCTTTGATGTACCTAAGTACACATTTTGCAGCTATGAGGTGAGTCTCCTTTGGTGAATGCACGAATCTTAAAAGAACACTTAAAACAAATAAAATATCAAGTCTGTTTGTTGTGAGATATTGAAGGCTATCAATTAAACCTCTATACAAGCTTTCATCTAATTTTCAAATTCAACATCCTTACTTAGCTTGATACTGGTTGTCATAGGTGCCCCTACTAACTTACAATACCAAACATATTTTGCAATACTTCCATTTCAAGGAAGTATTTCATCATTCCAAGATCAGTCATCTCAAACATATTTTGCATTTTATCTTTGAATTTTTGGATCATTCGAAGTTGACTTCCTGTGATAAGCATATCATCAACATGACTACAGACAATTAAAATATGATTACCATAAGATTTCACAAACAAGGTTTCTTTATTTTGAATTTTGTTGAACCTAAGTTGATTAAGATGATTGTCCATTCTGTCATACCAAGATCGAGGAGCTTGTTTTAATCCATATAAGGCCTTCTTAAGAAGATACCTATGATTCTCATTACCTTGAACAACATATCCATTTAGCTGCTCTACAAAAATCTCTTTAGTAAGAAAGCTAACTTGACATCGATTTGATGAATCTACCAAAAATTGTAAGCAGCTATAGCAATGAGAAGTCTAATGGTATCATACATTGCTACTGGAACAAAGGCCTCGTGGTTATCCACTGCATATCACTAAGCATAGTCTTTCACAATCAATCTGACCTTGTGTTTACAAATTGAATCATCTTGATTGAGTATTATTTTAAAAACCCATTTGACTTCAATCACCTTGCAATCCTTAGGCCTTGCAATCAGCTATCAATTTTCATTTTTATTGATCATCTATATTTCTTCTTCCATTACTCTCCTCCATGATAGAGAATCTTGAGCTTCAGCATAGCTAATAGGTTCAATGATTGTCATTTTACACCTTTGGTAAATATCTTTCAAGGTCCTTGTGCCCTAAATTGGAAGATCATCCACCAATTCATCAGCGTCAAGTTGATTCTAGACATCAAATGGAGAATCAGAATGTATATTTTTCTAATTTTCCAAATCCCATATTGTTGTTTCATCAATCTACACATTTCTACTTAAGATGGCTTTTTTTTGTTTCCAAGCAAAAAATCTTGTATCCTTATGTTATTATCCCATATCCCACAACAATGCCTTTTCTAAGCTTTGTTGTCAAGTTTGCTCTTTTTTGGCTCAGCTATCTAATAATAGTAGATGCTACCAAATATTTAAAGATGATCAATAATAGGTTTGACACCACTCCAGCTTTCATATGGTGTCTTTTTTTCTAGTGCCTTGGTAGGTAATCTGTTCAGCAAATATACAGAGGTATTGGCTACCTCCGCCCATAGTTTGTTTGGCATTTTCTTTTATAGTAAAGACATCTAGTCATCTCCATTATTGTTTTATTCTTCCTCTCACACACATCATTTTATTTTGGTGTGTATGGTGTGGTAAACCGATGAACTATGCATATATTATTACAATACTCAATAAAATAACTCAAAGTATGCCTAGTACAATTATCATATCTCAGGCATTTAATCAACACACTACTTTGATTTTCTACTAGAGTCTTAAATTTTTGAAAAAAATAGTAAACATTTCACTCTTAAGTTAAATGAAATAGACCCAACACATCCTAGTATAATAATCAATAAAAAGAATGAAGTATCTATTATCACAAAGTAAGGCTATTTTCACAGGACCATACATGTCAGTGTAGATGAGCTGAAGCTTTTGATTGACTCTCCATGCTTGTCCTTTAGAAAATAGTAATCTTAATTGGTTGTCAAGTTGACATGTTTCACATATTTGAATTTCACCCTATATTGTGGGTATGTTTTCAACCATCTCCTTCTGCTTCATATTAAAAAGACTCCTCTGATTGAGGTGCCAAAAAAAATTATGTTAAAGATTTGAAACATCCTAAGTGGTACTAGTATAGGCATGTTTAAACATCTTTTCCCAATCAATAACAAAACTTTTATTCTTCATCTTTACACTAAATAATTGCTCTCTAGAAGGATCAAAGATAATGCATTTATCATCCTCAAAGTAAAGAGAGTAATTCTCAAGCATTTGTCTAACACTCAGTAGATTTTAACTGATTTCAAGTATAAACAAAACACGAGGAACAATTTTGATGCTTGAACTTGTTTGAACATTGATTGTGCCTCTGACTTTGTCTTCTAGAAACTCTTCATTGCTTACCTTCAATCTGGATTGTAAGTGTCATCAAGGTTTTTGAACATTTAAGAATCATTGCACAAATAATATGTGCACCCAGTATCAATGAGCCAAACATTAGATGAATCATTTGTTGAAAAGCAAGTAATTGTAAGAGAAAAAAGGTTCCTCCTATGCATTGGCTACATCTGTTAAGTAAGCTTGCTGAGAATTTGGCTCTTTATTTTTTATTTTACAGACCTTTGTAATGTCCCATAACTGCTTGCAATTCCCACATGTTGCATCATGCCTCCACCAGCAATATTTCTCAAAATGTGCAATCTTCTTACAGTGTATGCAAGGAGGAAATTTTTTCAGTTTTGAATCTTTACTACTGCTACCACTTTTATTTCTGCCTTTTGTCTTGTAATTAAATTGCCTCTTTCCTTTGCTAACTTGTTGTTTTTGCACATGGAAAGCACCTTCAGTTAATTTGTCTTGCCTAATAGCCTTTTTTTGCTCTTCTGCTTAAAAAGCAATCATTAGCTTACCTAAAGAGATTTTGTTGAGGTTTTTTTATTCTTCAAGAGGGGAGATCTTTGGCTCAAACTTCTCAGGAAAAGTCACAAGAACTTTTTCTACAATCCAGTTATCAAGAAAATCTTCTCCAAGTAATTTGATTTTATTAATAATTAATGAAATACGATCAGAATACCTGGAAACTGTTTTATCCTCTTGTATGTTTAGGGACTCAAAATCCCTTTAAATTCAACACTTGCATTTGTCGAGTTTTGTCACATCCTTGGTATTCTTCTTTTAACCTGTCAAGCCTCTTCAGTAGAATTACACATCATAATCCTCTAGAAAATACAATTTGCCACTGAGTTTTGAATGAGTGATTTGGCCTTGGATTTATTTGTCTTTTCTTCATTATTGAATTTGATTTAAGTCATGGTGCGTTTGTTGGTAAAAGAGAAAATGGTTTATCTTCAGTCACGGTTTCCCAAAGGTCATAGGCTTTAAGAAAAGCTTGCATCTTCACTAACCAAATTTGGTTGTTTTCACCAATGAAAATAATATGAGAGTTTAAAGGTAGGTTGATGGATGCCATTTGTGTTGTGAGTTAAAAACGTGTTTTGATCCTGTAAGATCAACTATGCTCTCATACCATTGTTGAGCAAGTAGTTTTAGAATTGCAGGAACAAAAACACACACAAAGTGATTGAAAGAATTTCAGCATAAATTCTTTCATTAAGTGCAAACTTTATACACATAAAAACTTAACAAACTTTCTAATAATCTATAACTAAACATAGTGTATTAAACTAATGAGAAGATATTGCCACTAACTAAGTCATATGCAGCCACTAACTTCAGAAAAAATAGCCACTAACTTGGACAAAGTCAAGTGAGAAAATTAAGAAAAATAAATACATTGAAACTGATAAAAAAAAAAAGTCAAATAATGTGTTGGAATTAAAGTTTCAATTTTTTAACAATTATTGACCATAATAAGAAAAACAAATATGTAAAAAGGGAATGGTATTAGCTTGTTACTCAAATATTTCACATACAACACCACTGATAAGGTTGTTAAAAACCTTATAAAGACTATGGTTTTGGCAAGGCTCAATGATCGGTTAGAAGGTACAAAATGTCAAATTTGGACAATTAAAGCACTTACAAAAACAACTTTAAAAAAAAAATGACCCTCCAATACTTAAATTAGCATTGATGATGGAGGAAATGAACCTTGAGAGGTTGCGTTATGTGTTGTACACAACTTAGAATAAGATATATTTTTTTATATAGAAAAAGATGGGTGAGAAGATGACTGCTTACACCTTAGGAGTCTTGAAAACACCTAGGTGTGTCCATGAAAAGGTTTAGCATCTATAATTTTAGACTACTTAGGATAAAGGCTTAGAGTGACAAAGAGTAATTACAAAAATTACCTTAGTTTTAGGTTTTATGAGCTAGGTATTATTTATTATAATAGCATGTCCAATCCCTTGGTTATATGTTATCAAGAGGTATGCCTTTATGTAACACATATATATTTTCTCTGTATTTTGTAGTGAGTAAACCAAGCTTGATCACATCTGAATGTAAAAGTTGTGTTTAGGTGCATCTATGAGCAACAATTGATTAGGGTATATAAGCCCATTTGGAGGTTTGATCTTCATTGATATAGGGGTAGTAGCTTAATCTATGAATTAGTCTTGATGGAATGTGATGTGGCTAAGCTAGTAAAAAATGAATTTTTGAGCAAACATATGAGGATCTAACTTGTTTAGATAGGTTCCACACCAACCTAGCAGATACATTCATAGACTAGAGGGATTGAGCTAAGCCTAATAAGAGACTTGGTCATACCAAACCAACAACATAACATTAAAAAACTATACGTTTCAATCTGACCTCTAAATTGAACTCATTTTTTTTCAAGATATTTTAGAGGTCTAGTTTTACAGAGAGAGCCCTGCCTGTTGTAATCATTTGATCTCTAATAGACCCCCAAATTAGGCATTGGATATGTTGTTTTAGCCATTCTGGTTATTTTTCCTTGATTTTTTTGGATTTTATGCTATTTTTATATTTTTCTATTTGTTTTCCTTTCTGTTTAGGAATTTTGATTTTTCTTCTTTTAAGGTCAGCTTCAAGTGTATTCAAAAACTTGTGAGCCTTTTAGGAAAGCAGATCTTATTATATTTTATCTTCAGAAATAAAATAAAAAATTTATCCACTTGTCTTCTTGTGTTGTGTTTCTATCTACATTAGAATTTCAGTGAGCTTCTATCCAAGGTCATTGTTTTTATTAAGCCCTATTGACAAGTAAGATCCAATCCGGTGGGTTTTGTAGGAAACTCAAATTTCATCCGTCTTTGATGCGTGTGTGTATTTTTTGTATTGTAAATAATGCTATAATGATGCCTACATAACGAAGTTTACGTTAAGTTTTTTTCTACTTCATTTTCAAATCCACACAATCCGGTCGATTCTTGAATTCTGGATAAGGGGGTGTTTGAGAATGTGTTTGGAAATATTTTTGAAAAAATTAAAAAAATTGAATTTTTATTTTTTACTTTAAATTAAAAAAAAATGTTTTTAGATTATTTGCATGTGCCATGTCAAAAATAATTTTTAAAAAATAAAAAAATAATAATATTTTGATGTATTTCTAAATAAAAAACATTGTCAAAAACAATTCCAGCCACACTCCCAATCAGGCCTCAGCAGATGATTAATGGTCTCTAAATAACATGATTGTAATATTTTTAGGAATCAACAATTGGAGCGGCATTTTTCACTCAAGTTTTGTCATTGAATGAGGCAACTATTAAGTTTGATATATGGGACACAGCTGGGCAGGAACGGTACCATAGCCTGGCACCAATGTACTATCGCGGTGCAGCTGCGGCCGTCGTGGTATACGATATCACAAGCATGGTAGATTTTTATCAACCATCTAATTCTATTCTTTATAATATTAATTATCAGCTCTTCCTTGTTTATGTTGTTGTGTGTCTTGAATGAAGTTGTGTGAGAGGATTCATCAATTTAATTCGATACTGCACTTGAGATCGTGGTCTAGCGGTGGAAAGGGACATGTTTCGTTCCTCTATACTTGGGTTCAATTTTTTTATGCATGTCTGTCACCCCGCGGTGCTTTACCTGTCTAACTTGCAGGATGTTCAGTTAAACTCGGGGATTGGTTGTGGTATGCGTAAGCTAGCCCGAACACCCGGTTACAAAAAAAACTGTAATTCCATATTGATTCTTAGTTTAGCTTAATCCTTAACTTGAATAGCCCTCGTATGCGTGTCTTTGAATTAGTTTGATGTAACCTGTGACGAAACTTATCACCCTTGCATGAACGTTGTAGAGAAATAGCAGCAAAACATCTCTTCAGGTTCAATAAATTATGAAATATATATGCCATCAGACATTGATAACTGGCCTCTGAGTTTAATGATTGTGTCTTGCTTCATGCCTATGATGGATGTCAGCTAAGATTTCTTAGAAATCATTTTTGCTGTAATTTCCTTTGTTAGTGGTATAGATTTCCTCTTGATTGAAACAAGTTTTTATCTTCAGGATTCATTTGAACGAGCTAAAAGGTGGGTTATTGAATTGCAGAGACAAGGTAGGTAGCTGATTTTTCTTCTGCAATAAAACGAGTAGCCATTCACTAAAATCACAAATATGTGGGGCTGAGACTCAAACATTTACCTTCCATAATGTTTTTTTTCGAAATCTACACCATGTTTTACTCTCATTCTTCTAGAACAATTCTTCTAGCTGCTTGCCATAAGTTAAATGCTGTGGAACCCTCATAGATCTTCTGTGATGGACCCCGGCATCAGTCTATCATTTCTGCAACTGAGTTTCATCAGCATAACATGCTAGCTACATTTTACGTTCCCAGGATACAAGAAATTTATGTTGGAGTGGAATTTTGTATTCACAAATTGATGTTGTGCTGTGCCTTGTCAGGAAATCCGAATTTGATAATGTTCTTAGTAGGCAACAAGGTTGACTTGCAAGACAAGAGAAAAGTTGGCATCGAGGTACTTTCGTTTTTCTCTGGTTGAACAATTGGACAACCATATTACTATCATCGTATATAAATGCCTGCGGACAAGGCTTCATCATTTTATTTGAGAACGTGAAGTGCATGAGACGAGGGAAACACGTCGATGATTCAACTAATCAATGTTGCAGGATGGTGAGCAATATGCTAAGGAAAATGGAATGGTATTTCTTGAGACGTCTGCAAAAAGCACCCACAATGTGAACGAGCTCTTCTACGAAATAGGTAATTTATGATATTCTTATTTTCTCATGGATTAATCATTGAGATTTCCAGCTCTAGCTCCCTATCCAGTATCCAGTGGTGAATTATAACCAAATATAGGAGAAATGATATGGAAATGGCGGATGATGCTAGCTAGAAACAATGGAGGAAATTGCATATCAAATAATTGAACTGTGATGAGTCCCAGAATTACATGATCAATCGATGCAAATGTAGCGATATAATTATAATCTGTTGCTGTTATTTCTCATGCAAACTTGCCTCGCTGCAGCTAAGAGATTGGCAAAAAAGGCCCCTTCACGTCCAATCGGAATGAAATTGCAAAGGAGACCTCAAGAAACTGGAAGAAGAATGTTTTGTTGCTCCTGATGAATGAAGATATCCATGCTTGACATTTACTTGGGTATGCCCTGTGGTGGATCTAATCGTTTCTTCAAATTTTACTAAATCAAAACATTTTTCACTAAATACAAGTTTGCCGTTCGACCTGACAGGATTGACCTGGATCCTGTCTGCGGATGTTGCTCTATCAGATTGGAATGCGTTGTGGGCCATCAGATTTGAAGATTGAAGATACTCTCGGGGAAAAACACTTCACTTGAATATATGTTGTGTGCGTTTTGTTACTTCTCACTCAGAAGCTTTGCCATACTTGGAAATAAATACTTTTGTGCTAAAACAAACTGTTGAACGGATGATGAACAGAGAAAAGAAAATTGATCATTTAAACTTGTGATTATTTATTTGATCATCTACTATCAGAGTTCCTTCGTTAACATCAGAGAATTCACAAGCAAAATGCGTTAAATTTGACAAAGGAACAGTATTTCCTTGAACAAATGTGATGCTACAACATTTTTCCCCATACATAACTACATAATTATTAAACTAGGCTGAAATTATATTAAAAGATTCCGGATGCCTTGTTTCCTTCAGAGTATAATTTATACTAATCAGAGTTCAAAACAGCTCTAGTAAAGCCTACGAGTTACTATTTGGAATTTATAATATTTTTCTAGTTAATTTATTATTATTATTTTTCTATTTGATTTAGAACTTTTTTTATTATTTTTTTTAGCTATATTTATGATGTTCTTTTTAGTTTGCTTAGAACTTTTATTACCTTTCCTTTATTTCTGGATTTCCTTATTGGTTTAGGTCATATTTTCGGTTTATTTAAGGAGTTGTAGACCTCATATAAATAAAGGTAGACTACTTGAAAATAAATACTTAGTAATAAAATTTCAAATTAATGTTTTCATGTGATCACCATTCGGTAGAATTTTGTATTCTTGTACTTACTATCTTTCTCGTATTGCTTCATTTGTGTTAGTTAGTACTAGAGCTCAAAACAAAGGTAAAAGTGTTCCAGGGTTATATAGACACAACATATATCGATGAAGCAAGTTTATGGTTTGAAATTTATTATGTAAAAAGCCTATAAAAAAATAATATATCAATTGTTGTTTCTTATACAAATTTGAAGATGAAAATACTGAAGTTGAGTCTAAAATTGCTATATATTTAAAGAAAAATAATAAAATAAGTTAGAGTCTTGATAAGACAATGAAGAGATTAAGTCAAAAACAATTTAAATATTTAGGATTTCTATGTAATCCATATTTGGTAGAATTTTGTGTTATTGTACTTATTGAATCCAAATAGGATTTTCATATAAAATCTTGAATCATAATTTTATTATTGAATATTTATTTTTAAATACTGGCATGTCTCGTATGCTTACAACTCCTAAAATAACTTAAAAATTTACCAAAACTAATAAGAAAACCTGAAAATAAAGAAAAATGAATAAGAGTCCAAAACAAACTTGGAAAAATATCCTAAATAAAGCTACAAAAATAATAAAAAAAGTTATGATCCAAATAGAAGAAAAAAAATCTTAAATCATAATAAATCTTGAATAGTAACTTATGGACCTTATTTAAAGGCCTTTCCAAACTTCAATGGTTATGGGATTTTATTCCTAAAGAAAACAAGGCTTTGAAATCCTTACAATTTAGTATAACATTAAGATCAAAAACTATTTTTATTAACATAAAAGTTGCATATTAGAAAAATATTTCCTACATCAGTCTTCAGGGTTGGAGAACTCGTCCTTGAGTTCAAATTGCTCTTACCCCCATTGTCTTGGATATATAATCACGACTCTTTAGAATCTTCTCTTCTTTTTTTGTATCTTCTCTTCTTTTTTTTATATGTGTATAAAAATTTTAGCCATCAAATTTAATCCTTTCATCTTACATTTGACATATTATTTCTCTTTGATTAACTTTTACAATAATAAATTGCAAACTTTATACTTGATTCATCAAAAATGCATTGTTTGCATATAACTTTTGGAAGCATCCATCTCTTTTGAAATACAAAAATGAATAAATTGAGTTGTCTAACATTTGATAGCAAATTTATCCCTTTTTCTTTGGAATTAGAAGCTTCCAAACTCATCCATCCAAAAAAACAAAAAACAAAGCAAAGAATAGATCAAAAACCTTTCTTCCGTGGCTGACAACCGGTCTTCCTTAAATGAAAAGGCCCCACCTTTCTTCTAACACAGAGAGGTGATGTTTCTGGCGATGATGCATTACAATGGCTGATGATAGGTTTTGTGATGTTTTATGGAAATGAAACACCCAATTTCTCATTGTATTTCAAAATATTATTTTTTATATTAAAAATGTTATAAGAAGAAGCCATGTTTCCAAGAACTCAAACTACACACACAAAGTTTAAGAAGAAATTCATGCATCTTTCGAGATTAATAAAATTTTAAACCAAAAAAAAACACTTTTTAAATCCATAGTCAAAGATCCCTTGCGAGGGAAATCTTTTCTTCTCCCAGGCCGAATTGCAGTCTTGAGAAAGGACATGAATCTGATGTATCATCCATCGATCACCATTGGAGTAATCACCATAAACCAAAATATCTTGTTGATGCCACATCCACCAGATCCCCGATAGGAAAATTGAAAAGCTATATCCACAGTCAGTCCACAGATATATGAATTGATACCCCTCAAAACCATGACTGCAAGTTATCCCCATGGTGTTCCAGATTTCTTTCACAGTCCCTCAAGCAATGGAAGATATCTCTTGTCCAGATTTTAATTTAAGGGTAAAAATGAAAGTACAAGGATCTGTTTTGACATTTACTTCAAATTTTGAGTTTTTTTATCTCGATTGCGTTCCAACTGTGATTTTATAAAGAGAAGACGACACTGCAAGGCAAGTTTCCAGACATTTTTATAGAGCTCAGACCACAAATTGGACAGCATTTGTGTTTTTTTATTTATTTTCCATACATTTTAAACAACAACTTAAATAAGAAAAGGGACTGAAAAATAACGTCAGGGTGCAGACAGTGAAGCTTCTTCCCCATGTGGACAAAAAAAAAAGAACACGAAATGACTGGCCTGGCCTGGTCTGGTCGTTTTCTAGGGTGGACAAACACCTCGCAGGTGACAGTTTGTTTTGTGCTTTTAATGCATCGAAATAGGAACCCGAGGTCCCTCAAAAACAGATATCTTTTTTTTTCTCTATTCCATTGCTGCTGCTGCTCAAGTCAAAGCAACTCACATGCATCTACAATCAAAATTAATGCTTGCTTGCTTGGTTCAGTTTTCCACCACAAACCAGTTGTAAATCCAAAATCACCCCTTACGATTACAATCGGATGAAACCAAAACGGCAGTTCTGCAAAGTGGAGAGAGAGAGAGAGAGAGAGAGGTACTATTGCTTGACCAATGAGAATTTTCTATTTAGCATAAGCGTGGGCTTTGGTGACCGAGTCATGGCCATGTCTGGAAAAAAAAAGAAAAAGATGTAGGGACTTGTTCACTCTACCTTTCACTCACAATACAGGCATGCACCTCGTAAAGGTTATCGTAAAATTAAATGCTAATCACCATGAAGGAGATGTGCATGGAGATCCTGAGGATGATGATGAGAGGCCATGGTTACTAACAGAGTCACTTCCTGAAGTTCCCAACGACCTTACATCTCTCAATGAAACCGAACAGGCCTCAGCTGGGAGCTTCTTCATTGGAGTCAACGGAGGGGTCACGGGGACTGGATGTGGAGCAGAAGGGGATGCTATTTCTTCTTCACCTGAGCTAGAACCGTCTATTTCCAAACGTGATGGCGATGAATCAGGAGTTTCGTACGGGGTCTCCGCCCTGCTTGGTCTGCTCGCATCATTGTCGTAAATGGGATTAGATATGTAAACAAAATTTTCTCCACAACCAGCGCATTCCTTGTCGCTGCAGGCATTGCTACTTCTAATTTGAATAGAGATTTCTTCAGCTTGATGGGGTGAAGATACGAAGGCAGCTGATGGAGGTGAAGCGTTTATGAGACCAAGCTGTTGGGGGCTGAGACTTGGGTTTAACTCTTGGGTAAGGACTTCGAGGACACGATGATGTTCTTTTCTTGTTTCTACCATCTTGTTTTCTTTGTTGGATGAAACTTCAGGGAATAAGAAACTTCTTGGAGCCAGAAGGACCCCATGAGCATAGTAGCTTGAGAGAGGAAGAGAAGGCGATTGATTTTGGGGTTGTGGTGACTGTGACAGGGAAGAATCGGTGGTGGATGTGGTGGTAATGGTGGCTGAGGTGGAGGTGGTGTTGGAGGGGGTTCTTGGTTGACGCCGGCGAAGTAAAAGACTGCAGTAAAGCTCAGCTAGCAGCACCAGAACCAGGGCCAAAACTATGGCGAGGCTCACCACCATTGCCAGTGTTGCTCCCATTATGACCTTGGAGGAGCCCTTCATCTCTCTCTCTCTCTCTCTCTCTCTCTGCGAGTGCGTGTGCGTGGAGCGTGGAGCAAGAAGCAGTAAAAGAGGGGACTGTAATAAAAGGCAGGGTGAGAAGCTTTTTTATTTTTGGCGGGAAGCAGTCCTTTTCCTTCGACAAGGATAGTAGATAGCAACCGAATCTCTGATAGGGCATTATAGGGCATGGGAAATTTAAAGGCCTTTCTTTGTTCTGATCTAGTAGGGTTTCTCTGACATTCAAGGTCATAATAGTAATTGAACAAATATTTTGCAGGATGCAGACAAGAAACCTCAACATATATAACTATGAAAAGTACAATGCCCTCTTCCCTCGAGGAAATGTTTTACAGAGAGACCAATCTTAATCTCAGCCAATAGGTGAAAATTGAATATAGATATTACAAGCTATGTAAACGCCAATGTCAGAAATATGTAACGCCATTGTGAACCACAACACCTATCGATTACAGAGGATTAGAAATCACAAGTGGAAAGCCAGCCCGCTACTTCAATGAATACGTGTAAGAAACCCTGTTTCCCTCAAAGACAGCGAAACTCCAAGGAACAGGTGCAAGATTCCAGCTACAGCATGCAATCATGACGACAAATATAAAAGATTCTGAAATCTGATTGCTCAATGAATTTACCTCCCCTTCAAGGCCGCAAAACGGGCTGCCAAGTCATCATAATCTGGTAGCTTAGGATGCACATGCCGAGCTGGGCCAGTTCTGTCTGGCTGAAAAGAAGCAGCTCGAGTAAACACTTTCGTTGCCTCTGATGAATTTGTTTCATGGGGAAGTGAAATGGATCGGGGTGTTGCAGAAACCATCTCTGAGATTTCATCAGGCCCGTCCCGGCTGATGTGCCGTGGGGATTTATCTGCCTCAGTAGTGCCTTGCTGATGCGTGTGATGGCTTTTTGACTTTCTTCTCACCACCTTTCCAGCTTCGTATGCAGAAGGTTTCTTGCTGTAATGTATCAAAAGTTTATCTATCATCCTTTCTTCTTCATCATTCTGATAGTGTTCATCATCAAACAAGATTTGCAGGCCTTTTCTTGGGTCATCCCTTCTCCTGCTCCTTGACCTTCTCTTCACACCACCTGTATCTTCTGAATTACCAGCATCATCATGAGTGGAGTGTGACTTTGAGTGTTTCCGCCTCATGGATCTTGGTTTTGGTATGGGGTTACCAATACCATCACCCTGATAATAATTACTTTTCTCATGCCCATGACCATTTTGTCTTGTAAGTCCAACATCCTGCTTCTCATGATCCGGCAAATATGCTCCTTGTTGGATTTTCTCTGAGCTGTTCCAAGAATTGGCTGTGTTATCCCTTGAAGGATCTTTCTGAACTGCATTAATGTCAGAACCAATCTGGGAAGATCCTACACTGGCTTCATGTCTGGTATCCTTCAGTTTAGCATTAGTTTTAGTGTAGGGAGGGGGGATAGCATTGTTATAGTGAGGTTTCAGCTTATGTACTTCTTCTTTCAAAACATCTCTTGCTGAGTTTTCCATATTGTCTTGTCCACCATATTTGTTGTGTGCTGCCAAAGAATCTTTAGCATTATTCTTTGACCATAATCCTGCATAGCTAGGAGTGATATCTGGCTTTGCATGAATTGTGTCCTTGTCATCTCTTCTAGGAGCAGAATTCTCCCTGCCATCTTGCAGTTTGGATGCACCATCCACGCTATCCATTCTTTTCCTTTGAGATGAACTACCTAGTCTAACAGTTTTCAGGGGAGTATCCTCCTTCCAAGGTTGATGTTTCTCCGGTGTGGCTTCTTGCCTTCCCTGGAACAGAATGTCCCGATTGTCCCTTCTCAAGACAATTTCTTCCCTGACCCTGATTGGCTCATGTTTGTCATACTGAAGCCTTTCTTTCAATGGAATATCCTGTTTATCTCCATTTGGGACGATGTCCTTGTCATTGATAGGCATGTATCTGACATCATTTCTGTGTAAGGACCCATGAATTTTAGTTTGGTCCTGCAAAACAATCAGCCATAAGGAAGATACAGCTTACTGCTCCAAAAAACCAAAGAGAAAACAAGGGGGGGATAGATTGCAAATAGTGAGAAGAAAAAAGGCAGTTAAGTCTTGGATGAAATGACATTTGAAATCAGATCATAGATCTTAACCATTTATACCGTCTGCTAGCAATAATTCACATCCACCCTCAACGTACACATATAAAAAACAACAAAAAGGAAACAAAGGGGCAAACCTTTTTAGATTCTGGGGTTTTGGATATCCTCTGTTGAAATGCTTTGGAGTCCCATGTTATGGAGAACTCCAACGCTATACCTTGCATTAATTGAATTTTCTTCTCCATCGTCACAAACTTTGACGATAGCTTTTCAACAAACTATCAAGGAGAATTTAAATGATCAGTTATTGAGAGCAATGGATATAAATTGTGTACATGGAAAGGATCTACAGAGAATTACCTCTTGATTCACAAACAATTCCAGAGAACTCCCATATCTCTCGTAAAATACATCTCTAAGGTCGCGTAGCTCTGGCAAATTGTTTAATCCTGCAGCAGCAAACATCAGGGACGAAACAGCCTCCCTGCAGTCCTCAGGACAGTGCCTGTAAAGATGACAAAAAAAATAAAGAGAAATATTCATAAAATTTTGGAATCTGTAACTTGATCTAACTTATAAAAGAATTCATATCAAAATCTTTCAGTCAAAAGAAACTATATTACAGCTTCTTGGAAGCACAGTATTCCCGACTCTTGACAGCCCCAAAACCTGGTCTAAGGAATAATAAACATCCATCACCACTGTTTTACTCTAGTAATAGCATAGCCAGAAGATTTGCACATGAGCCTCTTGCCATGATATAGGGGGCTGCCAATCACTTCTACAATACAGAAAATTCATCTCTTATGGATGAGGACATGCCACAAGGATGTAAGAATGAGTACACTGCCCAAATATTATCTAATTCTTTTATATGCAACAACTTTTTGATGTAATTCTATGTAGGATACTTTTAGCGATTCTCACGGAACAAAGTTTAGTGACTTAGATACCATATTACCATCTTTGGTTTAAAATATATTCATGTTACCTTTTAGTGCTTCTCACACAACAAAGTTAAATGCTTGGAAGTCATACAATTTTGATTTCCTTTTTATATATGAACGGCTTAAAAATCTATCTTTATTGGTTCTTTCAAGCCAAACATACTGTACGCCAATGGCCATGCTAATACAGATAAGCATTGTCCAATTCATATTTCCACAGCAATTCGAGAATATATTTATATAACTTTTCAACATAATTGAAATGCAACTCGGTGAAAATGAAAATGGGGATCCATTTGGTAAAAACGACAAGCAGAAAAATCTCCCAGAAAGATTATGTCAAAATAGGCGCTCATTATCATAAAAGCTAACCCCACCAAAAACTTATGTATACATTGCATCTATCTGCAATGACCAACATTGTGATGGTACCTCATCCATGTACTGGAAGCCCTTGATCTTAGCCAAAAGGCTGATAAATAGTCCAATAATGATAAACGTTTTTGAATGAGAACATGGGGCAACAAAGAGACTGTCATCCACAAGAGAACATGGCAGTGTTAAGCAATTATCTGCCTATCTCATTACTTTATATTTACCGTCAATACCTATAGATCATATCATGTTGCTTGCAAACAATATGAACAAAGAAGTGTTCAGACGAGATAATAACCACGCATACCTCATTTTCTGCATGACTGATAGATGCTTTAGCACGAAATCACAAAATTGCTCAACAAAATCATAGCAAGACAGTTGGTTCAATTCAGCTAGCAGTCCCTCGGCCTGAATTAAAATTTTAATATTTCAGAAACTTACTTAAGAGCTTACATTGGAATAATAAAAAAAAAAAAAAAAAAAAAAAAAAAAAAAAAAACCTTCTACTTGGACTAATGCTCGATCTCATTGAAGTAAGGTTACCAGAAGTTCAAAATAAAAAATCAAAAACAGATATCTCAAATTAGTTACATACTTCTTATTTTCTAGTCAGTAAAATGAAGAAACATAAACATAAATAAATTTTGCATTCTCCTCTTTACAGACTTTATTACAAAACTCAAAAACAAGCAGAGAAAACGAGATATTTCAGAAAAACATTCCTTTGGTTTCAATTTTTCAAACGCTGATTTCTTTAATCATCTT
The DNA here is from genome assembly GCA_027405865.1 of Salix purpurea. Lineage (NCBI taxonomy): Eukaryota > Viridiplantae > Streptophyta > Magnoliopsida > Malpighiales > Salicaceae > Salix > Salix purpurea. Next base: position 3,209,823 of record JAOWLH010000019.1, read on the forward strand.
CTAAATTCCTTCTTTTATGAAAAAAAAATAAAGTAATAATCAGATTGAAGCGGAAAAAAATATGAACTTGATTGGTTAAAGAAGGAAAGAAAGAAAAGAAAAGATGAGTACTCTGCCATAGGCATTGATGTCGAGTCCATTAGCAAGGAGATCGGCCATATCTTTCTTCAAATACTTCAAAGTCGCATTTCTCTTTCTTCTTACTACTTCGATCTGATTCTTCGTCAACTTTATCAACGATTTACTGCCAAACCAACCATTAATCTTTCTCTCTCTTTCAAATCATTCTTTAAGCAAAACATATAAAATAAATTTACCATTTTGCAACAAATCCTCGGCCTAGAATCCCGTCCAGCATCTTCTCTTCTTCTTACTTTCCTTCAACCAAAAAATGCTCGAAAATGTAGATTTGATTGCACCAAAAAACAAAAACAAAAAAAAGTAGCCTAAAAATCAGGCATTACTGAAGAAGCTCTCGTCAACACCGAACAGAGGGAGAGAAGGAAATAATAATGCCTCTTGAAGTGAAAACAGCAAGCTTCAAAATTTTAAAAATTAAAAATCGTTTTTTGGACACTTCGCGCAGCTGTTTCTGTGATTATCTTTATTTCTTTTTTTCAAATTACAATCATAACCTTTGCCTTCTACTCTTATGCTTTTTCTAATGGAGCCCGTTATTTGAACGTTATGAAGGGTAACTAAGGAATTTAGAGTTGGATGTACAATTCCCGGCGTAATTATCTTTGGTTTAGCTAACTCCAACCGTTCGATGGGAAGATGTTTCTGGGGTCCGGTCAGGTATTGGACGGTTGAAGATGATTGTGATTGACGCCATATATTCTGGTAGGCTGGACCCCCACCATTTTCTTTCTTACACCTCAGCTACAATAGGAGATGATTGGACGGCCGTTTTAACGGTAACATCACATGGAATCCAACAACCAAAATAATGCGATGGTATACGACGACGACGACGAGTATGCTTCTTTTTCCATTTTCTTTTCCCCCGAAAATATTATCATTTTTCTTTTGATGCTTACCGCTTTTTCTCTCCAATCTCAAATATTAATGGTATGTTTGACTACTATGTTTTGAAAATATATATATTATTTTAAATTAATTTTTAGCGTTTTTTTAATCATTTTAATATGATAACATCAAAAATAATTTTTAAAAATAAAAAAAAAATCATTTTGATATATTTCTGAACGAAAATCACTTTTAAAAGAAAGTTCAATCATACTCTTAAACAGTCACTAAAAAAGAATGCAAAAATTTAAAAATACAATTTAATATATACAGATATGGATAATATATTTAGTATACTATTTTAAAATAAAATCAATAAAAAACAATTGTTGTCATATTTGGAATCTTAGAATTGAATATAGTAAGTTGATTTTTTTGTAATCACTTTCAATTTTAAGAATTGAATTTCGAATAAAATTTAATATTTAGAAATAATACAAAAACAAATTAGAGATCTAACACCTTTAATTTATCACGCTAAAATGAAAAAAAAATATTAAAGTAGTTTTTTAATACATATTTATTTACCTATACCTATTATTCCTTGAGAGGTATTTGAATGAATAAGATAAATATATGAAAGGTAATATAGAAAATAAAATGAATTGAAAACTACAATATAATTAAATTTAATTATAAAAAAAATAATAAAAAGAAAAGAGAGGTTGATATTAGAAAGGTTGTTACTTACCTTAATTCGGCAGTCTAGATTTTTCTCCACCGCATTAGAAAGTGGAGAGTGACTGTAAAGCAATGAAATTAAGGAAAGGATAGAAAAGGAGATGATTCCAATCTGACAATATTTATTTTAATAATATTTTGATACACAGCTTTTGACTCAGAAACATCCTTCCGCGAATCAGAGAGAGAGTCGCTGGCCATATTACGGAGTTGTTTGGTAGTTATTTGTTTTTAAAAAAATTTAAAAAATATATTTTTATTTTTAAGTTTAAATTAATAAAATTTAATATTTTTTAAATTATTGTGACGTGCTGATGTTAAAAATAATTTTTAAAAAATAAAAAAATATATAATTTTAATGTATTTTTGAACAAAAAAATACTTTCAAAAACAAGCACAATTACACTGTCAAATAGGCACAAAGTAAAATTTTCATGTGAGCAGCACAACCAAAAGTTCCATTGTATTTGTTCAACCACCCATTGCAAAACTATAGGCTGATATAACTATATTTTAAAAGTGTTTTTTTTAAATAAAAATGTTTTATTTTTAGTTCTTATTTTAAATTTAATTTTTTTTTGTGTTTTTATAATGTTTTGTTGTCAAAAATAATTTTAAAAAAATATTGATGCATTTCTAAATTAAAACCATTTTTAAAAATAATATTAATCATGCTCTCAAACAAACACTTAAACGAGAACTAGATGCAAAACAATGATAATTAATAAAAAATATATATAGTATATATTTTTTTAAAGTAACTTCTTTAACAACTGAAGATATAAAAAAAATTGACCGATGTATTTTTTATCATCATGAAAAAATTAAATGTAAATTGGAATTTGGAAAATTTATGTGTGTAGGTAATAATATAATAGAAGATTATATGTTTGTTTAATGGTATTGAATGGAATAGAATCATAAACAAAATTTTAATTATTTGATTACAATGAATAACAACTTGGTTGGTATGAACATGCTAAAAAGGGATTTAAATGCATAAACATGAGATGAAGGAACCAAAATGAAATCTTTGACAAAAGTGAAGGCGCAATTGTACCTTTAAAGTAACTAAAAATGAAGGACAATGCACATTCAATGTTTAGCCCTTTTTTTTTATATACGAGACTGATTTACATCAAAATTGTTTAAGAACTTAATTAGATTATAATAAGCTAATTTTATTTAATCATATACCTATTTTAAGATTTAATTAAGATTAAGAATCAATTTGGGTTTAAATTAAAAAATTTATACAAGTGAATGGACTTAATTAGAGTTTTAATATGGCAAAATAATTTTATCATGGTATACTTCTTTTTCCATTTTCTTTTCCCCCGAAAATATTATCATTTTTCTTTTAATGCTTACTGCTTTTTCTCTCCAAGCTCACATATTAAGGGTATGTTTGACCACTATGTTCTAAAAATATTTTTATTTTTTATTTTAAATTAATTTTTTTAGTGTTTTTAGATCATTTTAATGTCCTAATGTCAAAAATAATTTTTACAAATAAAAAATAAATCTCATTTTAATGCCTTTATGAACCAAAAGCACTTTAAAAACACAACTTCAATCACAGTATCACACTCTTAAACAATTACTAAGAAAATATGCAAAAATTTAAAAATACAATTTAATAAATGCAAATATGGATAGTATATTTAGTATACTATTTAAAAAAAATACAGTAAAAAACAATTGTTATCATATTTGGAATCTTCTAAATTAAATATAGTAAGTCGATTTTTCTGTAATCACTTTAAATTTTAAGAATTGAATTTCGAATAAAATTTAATATTCAGAAATAATGCAAAAACAAATTAGAGATCAACACCTTTAATTTATCACGCTGAAATGAAAAAAAAATAGTACTAAACTAGTTTTTTTTTTAAATACTTATTTACCTATTCCTATAATTTCTTGAGAGGTATTTGAATGTATAGGATAAATATATTAAAGGTAATATAGAAGATAAAATGAATTGAAAATTACAATATAATTAAATTTAACTATATAGAAAAAGAATTAATAAAAAGAAAAGAAAGTGGAGATTTTGGCCATGATCTTCAACACCGCATTAGAAAGTGGAGAGAGATGTAAGGCACTGAAAGGAAAGGGTAGAAAATGAGATGATTCCAATCTGACTTATTTGTTTTAATAATATCTTGATGCATTGCTTTTGACTCGGAGACATCCTTCGGCGAATCAAAAAGAGAGTCGCCGGCCATATTTCTGAAATATTCATGTCAGCAGCACTACCAGAAGTTCCATTGTATTTGTTCAACCACCCTCTACAAACTTATCCTCTACATAAAAAAAAAAAAAAAAATTGACCGATGTATTTTTTAGCATCATGAAAAAATTAAATGTAAATTGGGAAATTTATGTGTGTACCTTAATATTATAAGTACAAAATTATATGTTTTTTTAATGGTATTGAATGGAATAGAATCATAAACAAATTTTTAATTATTTGATTAAAATGAATAACAAGTTCCATTGTATTTGTTCAACCACCCTTTACAAACCTATCCTCTACATAAAAAATAAAAATTGACCGATGTATTTGTTTACACTCTCAATATTACCTTAAAAAATATATATTAAAATGAAGAAAGAAAAATCTAACCTGATTTGATTTCGTGTTTTATGATATTTTTGGGATTTTTTAGTTGATAAATTGAATTGTAAGTATTTTGAGAGTGTTTATGAGGTGTTTGGTTTTGTTACATTGGGTTTTTAGAGTAAAAATAGGTTCACCCCAATTTCTTAACCACTATTATGGTGGTCAAAACATAAGCAAACAAACGACACAGTTTGATTATTTAAAAGCATATATATATATAAGGCCTAGACAAGCACGTCTAAGACACCAACCCCACATGGGTGAGTTTTTTTTTTTAAGGGTTTCTTTTTGTATCTCTTTATATTCTTTGTTTTGGTGCATAATAGAATTAAGAAAAAAAATATAAAACTCGGTTTGATTCTTTAAATGGATCAAAGTTGTGATGGGTTAACACATAACATTTGAGCCCTTTTTGTTGTTAATGCATTTTCCCTTTATTTGTTTTAAATCAATTTAACATTTTGTTGTCATTAATTTTTTATTTAAATTAAAAATGAGAAAAATGCAATTTCATTATTTTTTACCATTTAGTTTTAAAATAATCATGCCTTATTGAGATTAAATTTGACTTGGGTTTAATTCTTTTATAACTCTTGAATATGTTTTGAACCATCACACTAGAGAACCTATGACAAAATGAGTAAGAAATAAAAAGTAGCTACGAGATGAACTAGATAAGTCGAGAATTAAGTAGATTTTTTTAGAAAACCATTGCTTTGAAAAAGAAAAGATTAAAAGTGTTTAAATTGCACGTGAGATTTAAAACTTGTTTGATACTGCATTTCAAAAGTGTTTTAAGAAAAAAATAATTTTTTTTATTTTTATTTAAAATTAAAAAATAGTATTTTTAAATTATTTTCATGTGCTGATATCAAAAATGATTTATAAAAAATAAAATAATATCATTTTGATGTATTTTTTAACAAAAAAACATTTTTAAAAACAAATTCAATCAAACTATCAAACAATTAATTAGAAACTATTAAAAAAAAAAACTATTGAAATCTAAGTGAATTGTGAAATAATTAAAAGGTGTGGCTTGCCACAGCAAAACACTGCAGTCGATGATAGCTTGCCTGCCTTCTGATTTGACATGAGTTATAATTTCAGTTGATAGTGTCGTTTTCGTAATTGATTAAGAAATAGATCTGTTTGTGTTTCTCAGCAACCATTAGGTGGCGTTTATTCGAGACTCCAAAACAAAAGAAATTAAAATTATTAAACCCGTAAGTAAGGATTCGCTTTTCTAACAAACACGCGACAATATAAATATTTATTATAATGATTCGGATAAAATATAGGTTTCTCTCCCCAGTTTCCCCCTACAAAACCATCAACTGATGAGCTGGAAGAAAAAACTTAGGGTGAAGAGATATAATTTATTTTTTGGATTTAGAGTTGACTTTTTGTAATTATTGACACCGTAGCATATGTTTTATTATTAAGACCTTTTTTTAAATAACAACTTATTTTAAATAACAACTTATTATGGTTCATGATATTATTTTTTAAAAACAAATTAGCTTTCGCATGACAAGTTTGTATTTTCTATAGCAAAATAAATTACCTGAATATATATATATATATATATATATATATTAGAATTTATTTTTAAAAACAAGTTTCGATTTTTTATAAATAAATTATGACAATTACATTGAAATAAACCTAAAAAACGAGAGTTTTATGTCAAAGAGAGTATCTTAGAAGCATATTATATGATAACTAATAGATAGTATAATAATAATAATAATAATAATAATAATAATAATAATAATAATAATAATAATAATAATAATAATAATAATAATAATAATAATGTGATAGAGGTGAAGACATTTGTATCAAATAAATTACGTGGGTTCTCTATTTTCTTCACCACCAAATAAGATATAAAATGCAATTTATTAATATGTTTCATTTTAAATTGTTAGAACAAATGGATGCATTTGATAGTGTTTTATTTCCTCAATTAAATAATTATAGATTTAATCATAAAATGTAAATATTATTTGATAGTGTTTCCATAATATTTAAGAGATAAAACTTTAAAATTTTAAGAAATTGATGAAAAAAGTAAAATAAAATTTTAAATCAAGTAATGGCATAAAAAAACATGGACCAATATTGTTTATTTTTTATAATAAATAGACAATATTTTATAGGGTAAGTTTCAAGTCTCTCTCCATGAGCTTTATGTATTATTTCAATATCACCATCAAATCTTTGTTTTGTTCTAATTCAACTTTGTCTTTTTCAAATTTATTTATTCACTCAACTGATTGCAAAGTTGTAACAATTTTAAAATGTACATGGTGAGAGGGAAACAAAATAAAAAAATTTCAATACATTTAGACAATACACTAACCTATAAGAAGAATTGTGATACGAACCAAATCAGATCTGAATTAAGCCTTAAAATATTTGTTGATCAGTTTTGCGAGAACAATTATATCTCTTAAATCATAAAGTCGAACAAACTGAAGTTTTACAGGCATATAATAGACACATGAAAATATATTTAGGTAAAATAGTGTTTGAAAAAATTATTTTATAAGATCAAAGTTCCTAGATGAATTTTGTTCAATTTGCCACTCTAGATTATTGTGTATTGTTTGAGATATCTCAACATTTCCAATTATATATATGGTAGGCCTAGAAATTCATCCATAAGAGAGACATAACATGTTTTAAGTTATGACTAAAATTTGTTAAAACAATACATAAAAATTGAAATTTGAGCAACATAAAGGAATTTTAACATGGAGACTTTGTTTTATCACCCTATTTTATTGATTAATATTTTTTAAATTTGGGTTTGTTCTAGCTCATTAAACAATGTTTAGAAGTTTATTTTATTATTGAACTTATATTGTTTGAATACTAGATTAGGCCTATTAGCTTGCAACCTAAAAAGAATCTAATAAGGTTAGTTAAAGGAGACTATATCATGTTATTTTGAGTTGAAAATTACATTAGCAAGTGGAAAAATAAACATGATCTTTTCTTTTATTTGTTTGTTGCAAAACAACCTTTCTTTGTAGGGATACAAATTGTACACTGATTTATCAAAGATTAAGTAGCTTTATGACATCATTCACATATGTAGATTAAGTAGCTTTATAGGGATACAAAGTTCTTAGATTCAAGGTTATCTCTAGGTCTAAGTCTTTTTTCAATAACTTTGGTTCTCAAGTGTAGGGTTATCCTTAAATCAAGGTTCTATCAAACTTGGTATTTGGGTTATTATTTAATTCATTAAGGGTTGCTTGACCATATGATCAAGAGAATTGCATTAGTTGGTATCATAGCTTAACTCCAAAATCAAGTTATATCCTCTATTTTATCTTTAGTAGTTTTGGCTTCCTTAACTTTATTTGTCTTTTATTAGATTTTCAATTATTTTATATTTATAACTTAGTGGTTTGTGTCCAGGTTACTTAAAAAAATATGTTACTTTTGTTTAATGCAATATATTAGTAACATAGGGAGTCAAAAAGGAGAGAGCAAAAGAGCATCCAAAAAATACTTTTGTTGAATTTTCCATTGTACATAAACAAGAGAGAATTTTGATCAAACCAATTGAGAAGATAATCAAGTCTTATATACTAATTTTATGAGTTCTAACATGGTCCATATAAAATTTCAGTTGATTTGGATATTGTTTACTATAGTAATCATTGTCGGGATAAAAACTTATTGAACTAGATCACTTTGTATCACAAAGGAATGTGAGGTTAGATAAATTCAAACAATCCTTATATTTTATGAACTTGTTTTTAAGGTTATAAAATCACCCCATATCAAAATTTAGGTCATTTGGAGTTTTTTTTGCTATAGTAACTAAATCTGTATTGGAACTTATTGTAATAGGTCTAATTCACGTCAATAATTCAAAAAACATTTACTTCTATTTTTTTCAACTATGGGAGTATAATAACATAAAAATTGATATATTAAGATTTTTTATAATCTTTTCATCTATTTTCTCAAGTATTAAAAAACACCTATTTTTCATACAAATTTGTTTGTCACTTGTGAAATTATAATTGTAGGCGTCTTTGCTTGTTTTCATATAGATATTTGGATATTCTACTAAGAATGTTAAATTTGGTGTTAATTTTAGTTCAGTAAAAGCAAGAAAAAAAGGTGAGATAAGAGGAAAAAAACATTCATCAAGCATATTTAAGTGAAATATGAAAAAAGTGTAAACACGTAAGGAAGTGGATGAGGAATATATATTTATTTTCAAATAACCAATTTTCAAATAGGAAGAAGTTGGAGAAAAGTAACAACATGACACCACAAAGAGGAGATAATGAAATTTTAACTTAGTTACACATGATGAACTAGTAGATGAATCAGATGGTCAGTCAAATTTAGAGATGTGTTGGATATGTTAAAGAGGAAATATGTTAATAACCATGAGCAAAGAGAATTCAATGTTAAAAAGATTGTTAGATGAATTACATTAATATAGATAAGTTTGTGGTTGATAATGCAGACATGAGTAATTTTGATTTTGAAAATGTGTTTGTGGAAAATAGGGATTTTTTTTGGATAACAATTTAATCATTGGTTTGGAGGGGGAAGATATGGAGATAATTTTAGCTACAGGGGTTATTATAGATACTGAGAATATAATGTTAAATATAATGGAGATTTGGGTACAATTAAGTTAAAAATATCAGTTTTTTAAGGGAAGATTAATCAAAAAGTTTATTTAGAAAAAGAGAAGAAGATGGAGTGAATTTCTTAGTGTCATAATTATCTGGATCCTAAGAAAGACAAGATTGTTAGGATTGCTTTTACTAATTATGTCATTATATGATGAAATCAATTAGTAACAAAGCATAGGAGAAATTATAAGAGTCAAGTTGATACTTGGGATGAGATGCAATTTCTTATAAGAAAAAGGTTTGTGCTTAACCACTATTATAAGGAATTTTATCAAAGGTTGCAAAGTGTGAGTTAAGGCATAAAGAGCATTGAAAAATACTTCAAAAAATGTAACTTGCTATGATTAGAGCTAATATTGAGGAGGATATATAAACTGGATCCATGAATGATATTAACTATGATATATTATATAGAGTTAGAGGAGATGATGCATATAGTTGTAGATGGAGAGAAACAACTTAAATAAAAAGGTACCATTCAACAAAGCCAACTATAAGGCTCTAATATTGATGGTGGTCCTTGACAACTGAATGGGAAGTGTAAGGCTGGATACTTTAGAGAAAAGAAAGACATCTCAGTCATTATTAAAGGCAATAATGTTACCCTTTCTTCTCATTATTATGACATTAATTTTTTTTTTTTGTATTTTGGTCATGTTGCTTCATAATATTCAAATAAGAGAGTCATGAATATAAAAGATAATAATATGGTTGAGATTAATACGGAGGATGAAGATGAGAAGAAGTCATCATTGGGGGATGTTGATGATGTTTGTGTTGAGTATCCATTTAAGAGAGACACTTATAGTAAAGAGAGCATTGAATATACATGTCAAGGTGGATGATTCAAAAAGGTTAGAGGAAGAGCATATTCCATACAAGATATCATGTTCATAATAAGATATGTAGCTTAATTATAGATGGTGATAGTTGCACTAATGTAGCTACTTGTTTTCCTTTGAGAACATCAAGGATAGCTACTTAATACATCCTCTCTTATCCCAAAGGTGAAAAAAACATGTGATATTCTTCAATAATTGTATATGCAAGGTTATTTCTTAGTGTGAATTTAATAGCGTCCCAAAAACTTTTAGTCCTCTCTTCGAGCTATGATCAAGCATGTTCTTAGAGCATCTCCAACGGGGCTGCTAAAAGAAGAGCTAAAACTCAATAATGATTATTTTATCTTATTTTTTTATTTAACAACTTCAACAGGATTACTATATCGACAATTAAAATAGCATTTTTTCAAATGAAATGCTACATCTACACTTTTTATGAAAAAGTTAAAATGTTGTTGAGCGTAGAATTGACCGTTGACAATGACTATATGCACTTCTTCCCTCGTCTTTAAGAACTGATGCAAGAAAATAATAATAATAAAAAATATCATAACACCTTGCCTTGAAGAAGAATAAGTTGCCTATTATGATTGTCTCAACCAAGGTGTTAATTAGCTTCCCTTTTAGCTTCATGTGATGTTGGGATCCATACCTTATTTTTTAGGTGATGGTGTTGGGGGTCACGAACCAGAGGCTATGTGAGTTGTCTCTAGTTTCAAAGAAAAAAAAACAAATTTGTGTGGAGAAGATGAAGCAAACTTGTTTTATTTTATTCAAAGTAGTCAAACTTTTTATGGTCCAAATTGTCTACTTTTCATTCCCGTCCCACTTTTCAACATTTACATCAACTTTTTTCTGTTATTTAGTTCTTCATTATCTTTAATTTTGTTCAAAATATAAATTACTATTACTAAAAGAGCTAAAACAACTCGCTCTTTCACTGTAGCCTCACTGTACACGCAGACTCATTATAACTGTAGACTGATATTTACTCCACTGATTCGCGTCTACGTGAGCCCCCTTTTTTTTAAAATTTTTTTCATTTATGAATAGTGTTTTCGCTGTTCACAAAAGTGCTTTTGTTTGTAATGCACAGTGCGGTCCTTGCTTTTTTCGTTCAACTACTTTTCCATGGCCTGGTCATGGTCATAAATGTGTCCTTGGAATGAGCTTTTTTTTATTTGTCTGGAGATGAAGGCCATTTTTTAATGTTTTAGAGATGTTTGAATGTTTTAGAGTTTCTTTATAAAATTATTTTTTTTCATAAATATTTTAAATTGATTTTTTTTAAAAAAAATTATTTTTAATCAAAATATATAAAAATATCAAAAAATCAAATTTAAAGTAAAAAAATAAAAATAGAAATTTAATTTTTTTTTATAATATAATATTAAACAATGCACGCCTACATTTAAAAAATCAAAGGTGCAGGAAGGAAGTATACAGAAAGAGAGGTCATCTTTTAAAAGATCAAAGGTGTAGTGACGAAGTAGTCAAAAAGAGAGGACATTACAAGGCATTCAATGCCCACCACTGGATGGTTAAGATTAGAGGAGGACAAGAAAGGAGCAAAAAAGAGTGGACTATTAGTTGCCATCTAAAGAGAGTCAGAAAGAAAGGTGACTTAATCACCTTTGTTACCTGTTAAAAAAACAAAAGTGCACGCGAATCAAAAAATTAAAATAAGGTTGATGCACTGCAGGCCTTCCTTTATCTGCTCGATTTAAAAAATGTACAGAGAGTCCATCCTTTATCTGCGCGAATTGCATTCACAAATATTTGTAGCTGAGTGTGCAATTAAAGAAAAAGCTGCTGTAAGAATACGGTTTATTAAGACTGATGTTACTTTGTATTTAATTAATTTGGAAGTTGCCGAACAATTTACAAAGTAATTTACATTAATTAATTGAAAAGTTGCTTATGACACTTTGATATTAATTAATTTGACAAGACAACATTTGGTCGATGACAACAACAAGAAATAATGAAAGTAAAAACCCTTACCAAAGGCAAGACAATAAAATAAAAACACCATCAAATCAAAGGTGAAGTGCAGACTGAAAATCGAACGACCTCCTTCCCTCTCTCTTCCAAAGCCTATACCGCAAGGGACTTCATTTTAGAAGCCAAGAAAAACCCACAAACTACTTGTTCTTTTTATTTTGTCTTTAATCACGGCTCCGGGTGGTTAAAGTTCAGAACCACCACAACCACCAACAAGTACAAAGGTATGTCAATGGCTAAAGAACTTGCCTTTAGCACCTGAATATCGTCCAACACAATCTAAATTCCAAGATTCAATTGCTTAAATTTTCAAAATTGAAAAGGAAGCTTTTCAATATGGAATCTGCAAAATTATCCCTTCTGTCTTACCCTATGCTAAAATCCACTCTTTCTGATTAGGTCTTCATGGATTAGTTTCCACACGTTTTGGTTTATGCGGTTGCCTTTTGCTGGGTTTTCTTGATGGATCACTATATGTATATCTTTAGGTGATCTGTACTTTACTGGGTTACGTAGTTTAAAACTCAGTTTTTATTAGGATTTGTATCCAATATTTTTTAGGGTATAACAATTTTTTGTTGTGATCCATCAAGATTTTTAAGTGGGCTACCTGTGAGAGTGCTGCGATGGATTTTTGCTATATGACCTTGAAAGCCAATACTCATGTGGAGAAAGCTAGCAAAGGTGGTTTCAATAATAATGTTTAGGTTAATCAGTTGGCAAAAAGCCTTAAAATTGACAAGAGTGTCAATAGGCTCAAGCCTGCTGTTGCCTTTTCTGTTTTGACATCAGGTAATGGCAAAGAAACTGTGATAAGTTGATTCGAAAGTATAATTATTTTTTTGTATTTCATGATCATTCTTTGATATTCTCCGTAACTAAAATTTCCTATAATATCAATATAGCCACCTCAATTTCTAAATAAGAATGATTTTATTTTTTTAATATGCGTGACTTTGATCATAGTTTGATGTGTGTTCATCCTTGAATGATTTCTAATTTATGGTAGACCTTACAACCACCACAATTTGAGAGAAGAAAAACAGGCCCAAAAAATATAGCATCAATCATGTTAAGATGAGGTGTTGGGACTCAGCTGTTTCCCTTTACCAAAAGGGCAGCAACACCAGCTGTAAGAAAATACAAATAATTTATAGAAGATTATGAGTTAATGTTATAAAGTTTGATATTTAAATATGCAGTTCATGGTATTCTGCAGGTAACACTTGGAGAGGGCTACATTCTTATAGACATCCCAATGAGCAACTACATCAATAGTGGAATAAACAAGATTTTTGTGTTGTCCCGATTCAATTAGGCTTCCCTGAATTGGTACCTTACGCGCATGTGTTTCGGAAATGGTATTAACTTAGGGGATGGATTTGTGGAGGTATGATTCCATTCTTGATGTATTTATTTCTTTGACTTCAAATTTTAGAATTAGAAATATCCTCTAAACAGAATCCAGGATGCCATTTTTTATCCTTTTTTCTATTATGTAGGATTTATGTGTTGAGAGAAAGCAATCAAACCATGAAATTAGTTTATTTAGTGACATACAATCATATTATGATACAAAACTATAGCTTACTTTTGGTAAATTTTCATGCCAACAATTTGATCAAGAAATTGCAAACCATCCTATCTTGACAAATGCGTCATAAGAGAACCTCAATGATAACATTGAACATATATTATCCAATCTGGAGTTCTTATAATACTAAGGAATCTAATGAAGGAAATTACATCAAATTTTTATTTTAACATGGTTCCTTCATAATGTAGTGATGGATAATATACACATTTGATTAACAGGTTTTAGCAGCAAGTCAAACAACAGGGGAAACAGGAATGAAGTGGTTTGAAGGAACAACAGATGCTGTGAGGCAATTTACATGGGTTTTTGAGGTGAATATGAAAAATTATTAGGCCATTTTCATCTGCATACAACTAACCGTACTCCACATTGCTCTTCATCCCTTGCGCAACTTGAATTGGAGTTTTATGAACTTTGTTGGCTCCTGTAGGATGCCAAGAATAAGAACATTCAGAATATACTCATCTTATACATAGATCACCTTTACCGAATGAATTATATGGACTTCGTGCAAGTATGCCATTATTCCTCTAATGACATTAACTATGATTATATTTAGCATTTTTTAAACTCAGGCTTACCTGTTTGTTTCATCAGCAACATCATATTGATAATAATGCTGATTTTACAATTTCATGTGCTATTGTGGGCGAAAAGTCTATTGAGTCTTTAGTTGTGCTTCAAGTGATTTTTTTCTCTGTTTATTTGTTCCAAGGAAAAACTTTTAATATAACATTCTGTCTTGATTACTTTGCAGCCGTGCATCAGGTTATGGACTGGTGAAGATAGATGGCAGGGGCCAAGTTTTCCACTTCGCTGAAAAGCCAAAGGATTCTGAATTGAGACAAATGGTGAGAATTTCAAAATTCATATGCTTAGACTTAGAAACCTTTGAATCTACATCCACATGCATGCCCTTCTTATATTTGTCCAAAATAAATAACATAAAATTATGAAGAACAAAGCAAAATGACAATCGACTTCATTTTATGAAGAACAAAGCAAAATGTCAGTCTGCTTCACTTTCTTTCAGATGTAGGATAAAAAAAAATCTAAATCTCTAGCATTTCCCTTTAGACCATTACAATAGGCTAATTTATATATAGGATTTGAAATTTTGATCATCTGGTGATAAAAGAACTATCAAATCCAGATCATACTTAATGACTTGAATTTTAGTTACATAAAAAATGCTAGGGTTAAAAAAATCAGTCCTAAATTGTTTGTTCAATTGATAATGTAAATAATATATAAAAATACAGAATAAATAAATAAATTGACAAACAAATCAACAAAAAAGAGGTAAAAAGAGTATCAAGATTATTAAACAACCCAATGCTAACTTAATATAAAGTAAACCACAAAAAATAACAAAACACAACTCTAAAAAAAATATCAACATAAAAAAAGGATAAAAAAACCAAGTAAACCCAAACGAACCTTCTAAACTTAGTCTAATCTTTAAACTTTGCACCTCATTAAATCTTGGTCCCGTGTTGAATGAGAAAACATTAATTTTGAAGGATGAGATCGATGAAAAAAAATTAATAAAAAATGAAATAAATAAGTATAAATTTGAGAGAAAAAAAGCTAAGGAGGATGAAATTTGAACTTTTTTTTCATTGCTTGCAGGGTACCCGAGCTTATTTTGGCCATTGTGTTTCGATGTGCTTTTTAGCTATATGTTTTGCTTGCTTTGTAGTTTTTTTCTGCTACCATTGTTCCCACTTTAATTAATTTGTGTTATGTATCTAATGTCGGCATACTATTGAGCTTTTCTTACCGGTTGGTTGCAGCTATATTGAGATTAAAACTTGCTCCCCTTGCTTTGCTGGTATGTGCAATATTTTTTTATATGAAATATTAATGCTTTTGTTTCTCTTGCTTACTTATGTTTTGTTGCCTTTTCTGTTTTTTCATGTGTATTTTTGCCTATTGTCATAGGCATGGCATTAATTGAGTGGTTTAGATTGTGTTGGCCATTTGTTGCCGACAGATGTGATAAGCTTTTCTCATCTTCTTTTCAATTGAGTAGTTTAGATTGGTAAATTAGTTTTGCTATCATTAGCCTAATAATATTCTAATGGCTAAAAAAAAGCATATCCTCAATTCGGTCATTCTTTGTTGGTCTAATTAAGATTAATTTACTTCACTACAAGAAGCGAGAAAATTAATATATCTAGACCACGCAAATAAATGCATAGTCAATTCTGATAGCAAAACACTTTGATGAACACCCAGTTTTATTTGGATGCACAGGTTTCCTGTTGGATTTTTTTTTTCTTAGCTACATTTGGTTAGCTTTGAGGTTTTTTTTTCATTTAAAAAATTATTGCATGCTCACCCAGATAAATAAATTTTATAGATGTTATTACATAAGTACTTTGTATACGACAAAAGTGTCATTTATGGAACAATAATATTTGCCCTGTGCAAAGACAATGCTTATAAGGTTTGCTATTTTTTCCACATTTCCACAGCAAAGCTTCATCAACAAAATCGACATTTAAACCTTCAATTTATATCATGACAAATTTTCTTAACAGAATAACCATATTTTTTTAAAAAAAGATGCAACATTAAGTTTGAATTTATTTTTTATATTTGCAATAAATGATATTTTCATCAAAGCATAATTCATTTGTTTGGAAAAATTATTTACAATCATCTCCTTGCAGTGTTAAATCACTTACATTTGCTTTCAAGCTTTGTTTTATATTTTTCCAGCGTCTTTCATTTTCCTTCATTTCATCG
Organism: Salix purpurea; assembly: GCA_027405865.1. Classification (NCBI taxonomy): domain Eukaryota; kingdom Viridiplantae; phylum Streptophyta; class Magnoliopsida; order Malpighiales; family Salicaceae; genus Salix; species Salix purpurea. Next base: position 3,226,038 of record JAOWLH010000019.1, read on the forward strand.
CTAATAATATTGATTGTTTTTTCATTGTCAGCACTTCCAAGTTAACAAAATCGCCAAATCATTTTTGCTCCTTTTGCATGCCTCTATACGCTGGTAAAACATCATTTTGCTTTTTTGAAGAGCAATGTTACTCTATACTACTCTACTCAATGTCTCTATATCAGTTCAGTGCAGAAAAGACAAACCTCAAAAGAGAAAGCAGAAGGTCTAATTGTTTCATAGACAACCATTTTGTAAGATTGCACAATTAGATTGTGTCCAGACAATTCATATTGGGCTGATAGGAATGGAAGCTTTGTATGATGTTTTAGGTAGGTTATTTATTTATGATCTTATTTTAATGTCCTTTTACCGTGCAATAAGTGTTCCTTTTCATTTATAATATCCATGCTTTAGCCATTACAAAAAAAACTAAATCAGGTCCGTCATTAATTGTAGTTCAAGACCCATTTGCACTCTAGACTGGATGTTTGTTTCGGTGCATTGCGCGTAGATGTTTGTCTCTTTCTTTTATTTTTTTTAAATCTATGAATAGTGTATTAACAAAAACACCGCTTGAAAAAGACAAAACACCGCCAGTTTCAGGGGCTCAACAGTAATTGACCGTTTTCGGTTCAGCCGATTTTTTTTATTTTTTTAATCAATACTTGCACAGTGCAATAACCATTTTGTCCTTCAAAAAGGATAAAAAAAAGGCGTTGCAGGGAGGGGCAATTTGGTAATTAGCTAATTTTTTATTATTTTTTGGCGAAGTACTATTTCGCGTCTCCATACGCTCCGTTCGTTTCCGTGCCCACGTGTATTTCGGACAATGCGTGCGGTTTACTCAGGGGTATAAAAACGTCCAACAGGCGTCTAGAATGATTTTCAAGCATGTTCTCTTCCACATGATGTGGCGCATGTGATGACACGATGTTCGTAGACATGTCAATGGTCGTTTGAAATTTCCCCCCAATTCCTCTCTCCTGCACAAGCTGATGTCAGCGCAACTGTTTTTTGTTTCTATTTGCTTTTATATTTGTAATTATATAAATGATCTTTTATTATTATTCTAAAATATTTTAAATCTAATAATATGAACAATAAGTTTTCTACATAGAAAAAAAAATTAACAGATTTTATTAAAAAAGTTTTGACAATAGCAACATTCAATGACTTTTTGATGGGAAAAAAATTTCTGTTTCTAACAGATTTTATCAATTATAATTTTGCTGATTAAATTTTAAAATAACAACATACAACACACATAAAATCAATCAATTTTCTACATAGATAAAAAAAACTCAGCGCATGCGCGGGCATATCGCTCGTGGATTGCTAAAATAGCATGTTTCATTGAAGTGCACACCTTAAAAAAAGCTGTAATTTTACTATTTAAAATGTTATATAGACCATTTAGCATTTTTCATTGGAGATGTTGTTAGAAACTTCCACCCCTCACTTGCACTTGCTACAAAATATAATATCCTTCTTTAAAAAAAGTTTTGTGTAACTATTCTTTTCAACTATCATCCATTTTTATATATAAAACACAATTAATTTAATAATATTATAAGAAAGAAAAAATCACAATATTTCTTTTATCTACATGTTAAAGTGATAAAAAAAAAATTCTTTAAACATCTATTCGATTTGTCTCTTTTTTTAGAAATGATATAAGAAAGATGTCTTTTTTCACAATGGAAATACTCTCCTCTCCTTTGATAAATTAAATAATCATTGGAATTATAACAATGAAAAATAAAACTCGCAAGTAACAAGTTTATAAATAGAGTAGACTATTAATTATTAATATTAAAAAACAGTTAAATGCAAATGAGCTCTGCAATATTCATTGTTTATGAATAGTTAATGCATGGTACTGCAATTCTTTTTTATTTTTTTATTTATTTTAATTATCGAAGCGTGTTGTGAGTTCTCTTGGAAAGGAGTCAAAATAATGGGAAGCACAAATTAAAATAAACCTCAAAGTACTAACTGGTTTGACTGTAGAAGTATTCATTTTGTTTGGTATAGAATGTATTGTTAGCTCAGTAACGATGAATTTTTCTTAATAACTGGATGCATACTCAAATTCATGAGCCCACAGCAACTAAGAATCCATACTAATAAGCAGCTCAATACAATGTGGCCATATCTTTTGGGTTCCTATCTGGGGCCGTCAAAAAACCTGAACAAACCTAGAAGTGGATCATTTGTCTTTAGGTTTTGCTAAACTCCCCATCCACTTCGTTATTCTCACTACTTGACGTCTTAAAAATGAATAGTGTAGGCTCTTCATTCATTTTTTTTAGTTTTAGGTACTTGACATAAGATACTTGCGAGTTGGATAAAAATAAAAACCAATAGAATGTCGCATTAGTCTTTTCAAAAAAATCAAACTGGGAATAACAAAATGATAGTGAATTTAGCAGTTCCCTTAGTTTCATAGTTTTGGCACAGAGGAGCATACATACATAGCATTAAACTGTGTTTTATCACCAGCTATGAACTACATGTATCTCCACCATAACAAATGAGGCAGATGCAACATTTCATTATTAGAACAAAGAGCAAGGTAAACCATTCAAAATCGATCCTAGAACAAATGTTATCAGGCAAGAAATTGAAACAGCACATATACCTTACTCCACGCATATTGCTTCAAGCAACTTCTCACAATCATCGCTCACTTCCACATTCTCCATCTTCAATCGGCGACGCATCATCTGGCTTTTCCTTCCAGCCGCTGCATAAGTTCTAATCAATGACTCAAATACCTCCACCGCTACAGCATCTACAGCCTTCTTCAAAATCTCAATAAGACCTTCTGCACCATCCACATCCTTCTGCTGCTCAAAATGTGCCATCAAAGACCCTACAATCACAGGTGATGGAACCCACTTCTGACCATTCCCTCTACCAATAGATACTGCGTTACCTAAACAATCAACTGCCGCTTTGATATCCTCATTTTTCAAATAATAATCTAAAAATATTTCCCAGGTTTTAGCATTAGGTTTGGCTCCTCTCCTGTGGGCCCTCTCCTTGAGTTCCTCTGCTTTATTTAGCATGCCTGCCTTGGCATATGCACTGATGAGAGCATTTGCGACCCTGATATCATAAGTTGAGCACCCAGATTCCCATTCCCTGAAGCACTTCTCTGCACCAGGTACATCCTTCAAGTTAACCAGCACTTGAATCATATTTAGATAGCTTATATTTGCAGTTTTAGGAAAAGCCAGCCTCAAAGAACGCCATATTCGATAAACTTCAAGCAAGTTTCCTGTTCGGCCATACAAAGTAATGAGGAACTGAAAGGCAGAAAGACCTTTGTTTGCATTTCTCTTCTCCAGTTCTTTAAGTGCTGTTTCTGCCTTCTCAAAATTGCCAGTGTCAACATAAATCGAGGCTAAGTTGCTATATGTTGTCCAATCTGCAGCAACGTGGCCATCCCTCATCATCTCCTCCATTACTCTTTCAACACCAGAAATATCATTTACAGCTGCCAGAGCCCTCATCCAGACATTGTATGTGTAAGAATCTGGCATGACATTGTTAGCCTTCATTTCTTGTATAATTTCTGGGATCCTTTCAGGCTGACCCACTTTTGTGTAGAGAGTCATAAGGCTATTGTAAGACATGGAGCTTATACCAAGATTGAGCTCCTTCATCTTTTCAATGAGAGCTTCAGCTTCTTCAGTCATCAATTCTTTGCAGTAACAGTTGAGAAGAGCTCCATATGTTAGAAGGTTCTTGGATGCTCCAGGTAGATCAATGAAGTAATTTTCTGCAGCAGTTATGCCTCGACTTTTGGCAACAAGATCAAGATGTATAGCTTGCTCACTCACTGTTTTATTCATGCCCCTCTTAGACATAGTTTCTGATAGCTGTTAAACATTGAAATAATGATATACATTATGCATGGTATGATTGAAAATTTTTGAGCAAATACATGATTATGACGTAAGAGGGTGACGGAAAAGAATGAAGAAAAATACAAAGCATACATTAACCCTGGAAGGATTAAGAGCCAAAAAATAAAGGTACACAAGTTTTTAATACTGGGATTCAGAAAATATCACTCAGAAAATACCACTAATTTAAGACACATGGTCATAGATCAACTTTAAGGCACAAAATAAAATAAAATAAAATAACATGGACTTAAATGTTCATAAAATTTGACATGTTTCAACTTCTAGATTCAGACAGTCATATCCCATAACCATCGAAGTTCTAAACCATAGGAGTAACATGTTCATTAATTTTTTATAATATCACAAGCAATTACTTAGAATAATTAGAATACAGGACATGAGATTGATGATTTGGAGAAGAATACCTTGAGAGCAGGGTAGTAAAGATTGCGACTACGAAGCTTCTTGATGGTGTCGCCGACTTCCCATTTGAAGACAAGCTTGGAGCTCTTGAGGAACTGATTTAACTCTTTTTTCACACTTACCTCTGAACTCCCTTCTCTGAACAGCCTCATGTACAGTGCTTCTTCCAGGTACTTCTTTGATCTTTTGGCCACATTTTTTGTCCGCCCATGTAGCTGTGGTATCGTCATTCTTTATCGTGCTGGGCGAAAAACGATCGAAAACCACAAGCAACCAGCTCATATCAAGTCAAAATACCATCATTATTAATCCAGTGACAACAATACATAAGTTATTCAAATTTAGTTTTCAAAACACAAAACGCCTAAGTCCCAGACAATGTTGAGATTTTGTCCAAGTGAATGTCTAAGAATTCCGTCTAACCTCTCTTAAACTTAACAATTTTTTATCCCACATAGCTCTACGACTCGATCAGACATTCACAAACTGATTCAATGTTAAGAATATATCACGTATTTACAGTTACAACTCACCTTGAAAGTATGCCCCCAAGTTCACGCCGAAGCAAGGTCCGAGAACAGCTTGGTTAATTGAATAAAGGACTGCCAAAGCTTGATTCCGACAGCACGAGAACAACCGCCGATGGCTAGGCGAGTGTGAGTTCTAATTAATTCTTTGAGGGTGAATGGTCTAGGGTTTAAGCAAACGAAGAGAAGGGAACTTTTTTATAATATATATAGAAATATAGGTTTTGTTTAGTTTTTTATTTTTCATTAACTTAGAAATGTATTATTATAAGTTTGTGTGTTCTGGGGTTTTAAAATTGTTTATAAAAAAATTAAATTTATTTTATTTTTTTCCTTACTTCTATTTTTTTTTTTTTGTATTTTCATATTATTTTAATGTGATAATATCAAAAATACTTTTTAAAAAAAATATATTTATTATTTTGATATATTTTTTATTTAAAAAAAAATATGACTACACTCTCAGTCATTCCTTAAATCATTAGTGGCAACAACTACAAATGAAAAAAAAAATATAATTTTTTTAATATAAAAAAATTCAGCTAATGTTTTTTTTTTCTAGTAAAACAAATTAAAAGATATGTATATTGATGTCAGCAATTCAATTCACTTAGCATATTAAATGATAACTTAACAACCCTTTGCAATGTAATTTCATTAAAAAAGTTAAATAATATTTTTTTGTAAAATTAAGACGTCAATCTTTTATTTTGATTCAAGTTAACTTGTCAAATTTGTAAGTCAAATATTAAGACCTTGATAAAATGAAAATAAATAAATTATAAACTTAACTTATAACTAGTTATCGAAGTATGAAATGAGAAAAAAAGAAGAAGCAAAAAAAAAAAGATCTAGATCAATTTGGGCTAACTCACTAAACCTGCAACTCAACCGATATAACTAGAATAACCTTATAGAAAACAAATTAAAAAGAACAATTATCACTCAATTCAATATTGAAAGATGAAATAAAAAAAAATCAAAAATCAAAACCAAAAACCTCGAATCAAAACTCAGGTCAAGAGACCAAATGACTTTATAGAAAGTAAATCAAAATAAGTTATGAAATTTAATCCTCAATAAATTTAATATTAAAATATGACATTGAAAAAAGTAAAAAAAAAAAAAAAAAAGCATTATGTGAACATTAGTGTTTTTTTGTTGGCCTTTATGAATGTTGGTTTTTAAAAAAAATTAAGTATTGGTATTTATAATTGCTGTGTTTTTTTTTTTTTTTTAATTCAACATCCATTTTTATTTACACTAATGAATCTAACATCTTAACATTTAGAAATTTTATAGGCATACATATTACACCTAAACATGAATTGAGATAAAAAGTTCAATCGCTTAAAAGATTTTAGGTTAACATATTATAAATCCAAATAAAAAGTGAGATTCCAAACCCTGACATTTGATGGATTTTTTTGTAGTAGAGACCTTTTTCTATAGGTACCTTGTTCTTTGCTTAATTTGGACAAGTTTATTTCATTAGTAAGTTTGACCCTATAATCTTGTACTTAAAAATATTTTTATGGCTCACATAATAGAAATACTTGTTGAGGGCTATCCACACGAGTAAGGTTATATGCACCCTTATACCTAGGTATGATAGCCTTTTATATTTCTAAAAGATCCTTGTCTTTATACTTTGGCAATGTAGTGTTCCTATAATAAAAAGGTCATTTCTAATACTTGGATAATATGGAATTTTATATCTATATACAATATGACTTTCATACCTAAACAATATGGTTTCTAATGTCGGAGAGTTATTGCCTTTATTCTAGGAAATATTAGTAATTTAATATAGAAAAAAAAAGACATAAGGAGAAAGTATATATACTTTATCATTCATTCATTGTGCTCAAGGGGGTGTTTGTCATTTCATTTCTAAAACACTTTTGAAAAAATTTGAATTATTTTTATTTTTATTTTTTACTTTGAATGAAAACTTTTTGGTGTTTTTAGAGTATATTCATGTGTTGATATAAAAAATTATTAAAAAAAATATCATTTTGATATATTTCTAAAAGAAAAGCACTTTTAAAAGCAACCGCAACCACACTCTCAAACAGACACTTAATATATATATATATATATATATATATATATATATATATATATATATATATATATATATATATATATATATATATATATATATCATGTTCTTAGCCCAATGATAGTATATTTTTTAAGTTATTTGAATGTAATGCATGACGTAGGCTTTTCCCATTTGTATCCAAAAGATGATATGTTTTTGTATCGATCATATAGATGATTTTTAGGGGTTATCCCATTTTGGGTGCTGTTTTTTTTTTTCCTTTAGGGTTTCTTGTTAAGAGGAATAGGCGTTAACCTATAAAGGTTGTTTGGATAGTTTTATAAGCCCATGAAATGTTATCAAAGAGATCTATCCATTTTTTTGTTTTTTAATCTTTTTCTTAAGCTTGTTCACAAGTACTTTATTCTTGAGCTTTATCTATGGATGAAATACAAATGAGAATATTTGTTCTATTTATACTATTAGAAAGTGTTCTTTCATTTTCTTATGTCAACTCATTATTAATGATCGAAACTTTAAGTAAGATAAAATAACAAATTATGTTTTTCATTGAAGAAGTTTTTATTATATATTGATCAGGGCTTCAACCTCTGCCCCCTTTATGAAATACCATATAACTACTATAACAAATTGTCTCCTTTAAGATGTCTTGGAGAATGGTCCTATCATGTTCATTTGTTTTACTAAGATATGGGCTAAAAGGATACAATGATAGGCAACCAGTTTGGGATTCATACAAGGGCTACAGAGATGTAATGACATTAATCCCAATTTAAGGATTGATAAGATGAAAGGGCAAACCCTTAAAACTTGTAGCATTTTTAACCAAATCCTTGACATCTTAAATAATAATGGTTGGTAAATACTTGCCCAGGTTAATTAAGTTGTTAAGGTTCTTGGATCCATATATATGTTATAAACCTCTTTGTGGATCTATTTTAACAAATATTGGATCTCATAATAGGATACATAATTTAAGAATAGTATAGTTATGGACCTTCGACACAATTGGTCACTCATTAATCAATACCATATTGTTGTGTCTGTAAGGTGAACAACCTTAATTCTTTTTATAGAATGGTCTTTTGTTAATTCATATTTCTTAATAGGAGTCCTCTAATCTTTATTTTCATCTTTATGGTTGAGCTCAATTATATCAACATGCATATATTTATACTTAACACTTGGACTTTTAAGGACCTTTATCCACACATATAAGGGAAGATTTATAGGGTTAACGCTTCCTAACTTTAATACAAGATTTTATATATAAAAAATAGAGTTATTATAATAAACATTATGTTTGTTTCCCCCTCTTAACCAATTAGTAGCCCAAATATCTTTTATTGGTACAGGATTATCAAGAGATATTTGTCTTTAAACTAGCTCCCATACGAGCCCATCATCAATTATTAGTTGTTATATACTTAAAAAGGGTATATATTTAAAACATGTGTCAACATCACGCTAACTAAGAGCTTCATACTTTGTGGTATTATTAGATAATACAACCTCTAAATATAATATATGTTTAAAGGTATGTTTTTTAAGGCTAATAAACATAATCTTGTCTCTAAATCTAAACATATTGGAGGACTTGTTCAAAAAGGACTTATTAAAGCAATACTTAAATATGAAGTTCATAAAGGCCTGAACTTTTATAATTGGAAAAGATTGGTATTATAACCTAAACTCTTCTAACTTAATGGTCCATTTTACCATTAACTAAGTATTTAGTTTGTGGAGGATTTTTCAGAGGGGTTGGTAGATCGGAAGTTATTAATGTTCACAAAGGTCTTCCAAAATAGTAAACATCATTTTTCTATATGAGAGATAATTCTATTAAGAGTTGTCACCCTCATTATAAGTTTCTGTACATCCTTGACTTATTATAGAGATGTTATATCTAAGATATCTTATACCTTTTTAAGGCTAGGTTTTATGCCTTAACTATTACTTAGAAAGCCCAAGTACTTCCCTTCCCTAATAATGATAATACACTCGGTAGTGTTCGATTTCATTTGGTATTAGTGAAAAACTTAAAATACTTGTTAGAGATATTGGAGATGTTTAAAACTCATGTGTTTTCATAACTATGCTATCCACATAAGTTTTAATGTTCCTTCCAAGCTAATCCCTGAAAAACTCGATCCACAATCCTCTAGTAAGTGGCTTTAATTGTTTTAAGACTAAACGATATGGCCCAGTAGCAAAATATCTTTGAATTTATCATAAATTATGTTATTCCTTAAGGTGTATAAGGATTTAATGATAACTTAAATTAGTGTTTAAGGACCTTAAGAACTTAAAGTTTATAGTGGAGTCCACCAACCTTATAATTCTTATAGAGAAATTATATTCGAAGTCAACATAATGTTTTTGTTTTTTATTTGCTTTTTCACCATAACAACATTGGATAACCATTAAGGATACATTATTTCTCAAATGAAACTTCCCTTCATAAATTTATTTATTTCCTCAAATATTGTGTTTTGTATCATCTACTCCCTTTTCTATCTTTCTTCTTGTTCCTTTAAGTGACTCTTCTAATTCTTTATAAGCATGGTATTTTTTTTTTTTCATTTAAAACAAGTAAAGATGCATTTATTTGATGCCAATTGATTGTTTTCTTTTCGTGATCACTTCTTTTTCATCAAGCATTTTATAGTCGAGTGTCTGGTATTAATCTCATAGAGATGGGTCTTTTAATGATGACATTACAAGCCAAGTTCATTTCAATGACTACAAAGGTCTGTTGGAGACTCTTGTACTTGGGATAAATATCTATAGTGATTAGCATCCAGCAATCCAACAGGATCACGCTTGAGAAAAAACTTTTGTAATAGAGTTTCCTTACCAAGAATGACAAGTTCTGAGATTATAGATCATTTATTACAAGGAAAACATAACCCAGATTTATGCTAGAACCCATACGTTTAATAGCTTTGAAGCCTTTGTTAGAAATTAGACTTTCCATACCTTAGATCGTTGTTTATAGGAAATCCATCACAGAAGTCTTTTCTTTGTAGTAGCAATTTATTTCAGAAATGGTACTGCAGGCAGATAGTTAAAATAGAAAATTACTAATGACACAACATAGAATATTTGAAATTTCAACACAACAATGAATTAGCATCTATTTATCGCATTTTGCCATGTATTAAGTCCTATAGCAAGATCTTTGCAGCCAAAATACTGGTAAATACCAGCCATAACAGCACCCTAATTCCATCCACTTCCTATTACCAACGTAAAGCTCTCATCAAAAACTTGGCGAATTGATAGGCAATTCAAAAGAAATTCAATGCTACCACACTGCTACTAATACTACTGCTTCTCAGGCTTATCTGGTTCTTCTTCCTTTTCAGGATCTTCCTCTTCTTCCTCTTTCTTTTTCTCTTCTTCTTCTTCCTCGTCTTCTTCTGGAGGATCATATGGCAATGGGGGTGGTATTGGTGTCTTCATAGGGCTAAACTGCGGGAATATATCAGGTCTACGCCCCGGCTTTGGCCTTTCCCACTCCTGCCATTCGAATAAGATGAAGGTAAACCACTAAGTTCAGATGTCAATGCACTCTATAGAAGACTATTATTCACCGTACCATGTCAAGGAGAAAATATTCAGGACAAAACTGCAAGTTCACGAAAGTTCCCAAAAGACCTAATTGATGGAATTAAAAGTTTCAAAGATTTAACATATAGAGGAAGTGTACCACCGCTATTTCATTTATTTCCAATGAATTCATAAGAACCAAACCAGGGACCAACTTTATGCTTTCAGCAAAAACAGCACAAGATTTGAAGAACCACATGAAAAAGAAGATTTACACTAATACACAATTTTTCAGTGGAGTAGAGACAGAAGATGAAAGCTATTTAAATGAATAAAGAGGCTTTGATAATCAAAAACATTCAACTAGCAATTCCTCGGGAAATTCACATAGCAATTCAAAATGTTCATGCAAGTTTTTCAGGCTTTAACGCTCAAGATATACAGGAATAGAACAGTACATTAGATATCCAGTTACTCAGACAATGTCTCCCTCATGCATGACATCAAAAGGCATTACACAGGTGATTTTGAGCGCAGTATATCCTTTTTCTCTCTATCTATCCATTATTGCATGGTTTTCAAGGAATCTACCTCGAAATACAACTGTAGCCCTTGATGCACCACAAGCCAAATGGAGATCAAGTTGCAAAACTAGAACTTCAAGAATCTGATTTCCATCTCTAATTATGATCCATATACAGAATACAACCCTGAAAAGTTGCACAACTAGACTTTGGTTGCTGAACCTGAATATGATATATCATTAACCTTGTTTGTTATCCAATAAAGCAACCTTATTAACTCTCCACGTAATAAATTGAATGAGATCAATTAGAGGAGAGAATCAAATAGTAGAATTGGATGACGACACTCTAGAAGTCGAGCAGAAAGATATTTTTGGCTGGTTTGGATGGTCTTATAGTCTTACATGACCTGTTTAGACAATATACTCATATTTGAGTGCTCCGCAGAACTCATTAAGCAAAAAAACAAACTCTATATTCCACCCCCCACCAAGAAAGAAGGAAAACCCAACACCTCAACCTTTGAGCATGTTTCAATCAAAAGCCCTATGAAGTCAAAGAAGACAATAACTTGACCCACTTTGCATCTAAAAAATTAAGCTCACATCAACCATGGATGCTCAATAGTCATTCTTAAAAACTCCACGAAGCCTAATGAATCACTTGCATGAAGCATAGATAGAAATAAGAACATATGAAATCATTATCCGAATAGCACAACACTCTCGGACATAATTTACAAACACAACATTTGAATATAAATTGAGCATATGACATAGTTTCAGTTTTGAATTCAAAAGGGTGTCTGCAGACCTTTTGAATACATTGTCAGCTTCACTTGGAATTGTTTACTACCTGAAGAGCTCCTTTGCTAAATTAATAACCATATGGACTGTGGCCCATCTTCTTTAGAGATTTTTGCACATCACTACCCTCAACAGCACCTCTTTCATGTTTAATATAGATAGAAGAAAAAGAAATCAAAGATGTGAAACATGGATTATCACAATGAAAAACACTCCTTCCTTCCTTCCCCTAAGCAACTTTCTTCAAAAACATGTCTTATGGGGGTTTTTAACTTAGATTTTGACGACACTAATTCAACATGATTAATGATATTCTTTGACACGACATTTTAAGAAAAAGTAAAAGCAGTATTAGAGAGAGAGAAGTACAATAGGGAAATCGAGAGGACTTCGGCGAGTCAATTTTTCTTCATCAGGTGCCATACAAACAACCTGCATCTGCTTCTTCTGTTTCCTGCTCCCGGAACAAACCAATCGTCCAGCCACAAAGCATTCGCAAAATTGGCTTTTAAAACGAGAAGAAGAAGAAGACGCTGAAGAAGTTGTTCTCCCTGCAGATTTAGGTGGCGCCGCTAGGGGTTTCGAAGTTGAACATATTGAGAGGTAAATGGATGCCATCGTTGTTGTTGTTGTTTTCCCAATTCGAATAATTTCTTATGGAACAGGTTGCTGTTGTTCTTCTTCACTGATTTGATTCCACAAACTCAGAAGAGAGACGGATTTGTCTTTCTTTTAATTTCTGGTATCAATCAATACGGCGAGAACAAGCAGCGACCGCCTCTCTCACTCTCTCGACCCTCAACGCAAACTTGCTAAACGACACTTTTATTTTTATTGTTTTTCCAATTATCCTCCCACCTCATTTTCTAGGTGGTCGTGGTTCATCAATACTCAATATACCCGTCGTGGGTCTTAGTTTTGGGCCGGCCCAACTTCCAGCTTTCCATCAAGCCCGGCTCACGGTGAGATTCACCGGTACGTTCAGTCATCAATTCCATTTTTGAGAAATTATTACTGATTTTGAAAAGTTTCTCTCTTATTGTTGTTCAATATTATAATAATATATAGCATAGGTTTTTTCATGTATGTAATTATATTTATAAAATCATTATTTAAAATGGTATACAGTACGTAATTACCTAGTCGTACAAACAGTTTATTAAATTATTCAACAAAATGTTTTTCTTTTTTAAAGTATGAGATAAGTTATCCATCTCTTAATATCATGTGTCTTTTATAATATTTTAATAAATTAATCTTATGGAATTTGATTAAAACTATGCAGGAATCAACTAAAGAAAGAATATATATAGTCTAAAAAATGGCTACATACAAAATCAAAAGGAGAGGATCATGTTACAAAATATTATATGAATAGGGCAAATCATATTTGATTGATTGAGAGAAAATCCTAGCTAATATTGTTGTTGGTAGATTTGTTACTTTATTGACATAATTAAAACTTAAACCCCCTCAAGTTTGGAATGTACAGGTTAGAAACAACCAATTTGTCCTTGAAAATATAAAATTGTGTATTTATAAGATCTTAGTAAATAGTCAACTAATTATGAGGAAGTGTAATTTGAGCACTACAAATTATGTATGTTTAAACTTTGTCTCGAACCACACGATAATGAAGTTTGATGTGTTTTGTTCGTTCATGAAAGACTAAATTTGATGCAATGTGCAAAGTGACTTAGTTATAAGGTTTCATTGGTTAATGCATAAATTAGCTTAGGATATTAACAAAGTCAACAATATATAGTCAAATAATCATCATAAGATAAATGAGTCTCTCATTTAATAATTTATAATATAATGAATTAGAAAGGATGTCCCTTTCAGAGTTTGTATATTTTAGGTTTTGCTCAATGGAAAAAAAGAAGCATGGCGAGACATTGAATAGCCTGAGTTAATAACAATATCAAAAATATATTTGCGTTGACTTAGATAAATGGCTTGTCTAGTCCTAAAGACTTCAATATCAAGAAAATTATCCATTTTGCTAAGATCTTTAAGATGAAAACATTGGCTAAGAAATTATTTTAAAGTGGCAATAGTTATATGTCAATACCTATAATGACAATAACATCAGCATAAACTAAAACAAAAGGTGAATAACCATGTTTGTGAGAGTAAAACAATGAATAGTTAGTTTATATTGTGTAAAACTAGTATCAATAAGAGTTTGATAAAACTTAGAAAACCAATTTATAGAGACATTGTTAAGCTAATAATAAACCTATTAAAATGACAAAGTAATTGTTTTCATGATGCTTATTATCGGGTGGAAGATTTATATAGAGTTATTTTGGATAAATCTCCATGAGAAAATGTATTATTAACATTTGATTGATGACAAAGCCATCGTGTAAAACAAGTTTTTCAATGACAAAAGTCTCATGATAATCAATACCATCAGTTTAAGCATATCCTTTAGTCATGAGCCTAGCCTTGTTATATGATCTTGACTATGAAATCAAAAGGTCCATTATAAGTGTTTATTGACTTTATTCTAAGGCCTAAAATGAAGTGGGTCCAAGAAGAGTTATGTGGACTTAAATGAGGTCCACTCAAAACTAACCCAAAATCATAAATTGGAAAGTCCATAACTTAATCCAAACAAGTCTTGGATTTAGCAGAAAACAAAGTATTAATTTAGCCCAAACAAGCCTTGAGTTATAACTATCAAAATTAAATAAAAACCATAATATTAAATTCATTCAGTGCCATGAGAAAAGAAGTAAAATATTATAGAGCTAATATAAGACTTATTTATAGACTTCCATCCAACCCCTTAATCATAGAAACAAAAAGAAAAGGTAGCCACCAATGTTATTTCTAAGCTGTAGTAGGATTCTTTTATTTTTTTTGTTGTCCTCACTTCATAGCCCAAATAAGGTTGTATTGGACCCATCTTGCACATAAATAAGATGTACCAGGGTCTCCTCTTGATACTCCAATAATCCTTGCAATTCTGACTTGGTTGAAACCTTCAAAACCAATGCATTCAATGTCTTTTTCAATGTCTTTGTCGACCATTTGAAACATGTAATGGATCATCGTTGGTGTTTCTGAGTTAGTCCACATCATATATGGACTAAGTCAAGAGGCTTGAGTGAAAATAATTAAAAAAAATTAAATCCCAGCTAGTAAAAATTTTCATGGTAGACAAAACAAATATTCTATATACCTTTTATGTGATAGGATAACTAATTAAAATATTTGTTAGGCACGTTAATCAAATTTATGTTTTATATTCATGATATTATAACTATAACACAAATGCTACATGTTTGTATGATAAAGCATTTTTGAAAATAAATGTTTATTCATTTTTTTATAGGAATACAATTAATAAAATACATGGTAGTAAGAGCACAATCATCTTAAAATTGTAACGATAAATTAGCTTGAAACTATAAAGAACTCACAGCATTAAGAAGACGAGGACTAACTATTTTACTCACATGTTATCGCCGATTGTAAATTTATTTTTTAAAATAAAAACATAAACTATGTAGACTATTTTCTAAAAAACTTCAAAGCATAAATTAAAAGGCTCATGCAAGTATGTTAATCAAATAAATCAATAATCATTTTTGTAAATAGATACTTTTATTATAAGTCCTAAAGAACCATCCGTGTTACCTAAACTTTAATCCTCTATCATTCAATTCAACCCCTCATTCCACAAAAAAAACATGAAATCAAGTGTGTAAAAGTGCTCAACCATGCAAAGAAAATTTGAGGACTTAAATGAAAATTTATTAAAAAAGAGAATCATTAAAATCCATAATTAATTTAAGATAATGAACAATAGGAGAATCGATAGTGAAAGAGCTCATTGTTTATATTATAGACAATTTGCAGTATTTTATTTTATTGATTTCTCTTTTTTATTCAATCGATGATAATTGAAATGGACATTTATTCAATTGACTAAATTATTTTAAAGAAAATAAAAATATTATGCATGCCTACACATATTAGAAATATTAAATGAAAATAAATCTTTTTTCATTTTTAAAAAATATAGTTCATCTATACAAAAGATAAAAAAGAAAGAAATTATAGATGAATAAAAAACAGTTTAAAAAATTAAAAACATAACCAAAAAATTATCATCATTACTAAACAAAATAAAAGAGAGCAGAGGTATTTATCTAAATATATTATCTTATATAAAAAATTATAGAAAAACATTATTTGGAAAAAAAATCAAACACTACTAGGCCTAGCCTATTTGGATAAGGCCCATGCATGAGCCCACCAAAGCAGCCCCGCATGACTAGACCAATTTTTTTTCTCACTACAACTGAGGCCAACAACATGTTCATCTGTCCTAGTTAATAAAAAGATACAAAAAATCATCAGAGTCAAACGACGAAGCTCATGAAATTATTAATCAATCAATAAAACTGAAAAAATCCAGCTATTAAAAAGACAAAACACATCCAAATCAAGTAGACAAAAAAGCTACGTTACAGGGATAAAAGAAATATCAAATTGTTGAGAGTGGGATTTGAACCCACGCCCTTTCGGACCAGAACCTTAATCTGGCGCCTTAGACCAACTCGGCCATCTCAACAAGACAGTTTCTCCGATGAAACTTATAATATTTAGAAACTTATTAATGGCTTTGTTTTCTTGGGAATAGCTTTTTACTGGACAGCTCATAGTTCCTATCGCAGCTTCAAATTCATTTCCCCCCCTTCACCAATAATAAAAAATCTTATGTCCCATAGCGTGACCTTATCCAAACCGAATCCCACAATTTGATCCGACCGGCTTGCGGTGACGTAAGCATTTTAAAGAAGCTCCAAAACATGGGGTCCACACCCGTAAGATCACAATCCAACGGCACATAATTCCCTCACACAATGTAAATAATAAACCCATTGAAGAGTGAGATACACCGATGACCCACACCACGACGTGAGCAGCATGCTCTGCCCCCTCTCCCTGCTCTTTGGTTTTGACCACTTCAATAGCTGGAGAAGAAAGAGCCCTGCGCGCGTGAACCCTCTCTTCCATCTCGCGCGTTGCTCAACAATCATATTCAAAAGGAAGTCAAAAGACACGAGACAAAACATCACTCATTCCCTACACTCATTCGAAACGGGCCCCGCTCATTCCCTTCACTCATTCGAAATGGGCCCCAATGCTTTCTTGTTCCACTTCCACAACAACGCGCCCGCTTCACTTTGTGTCCTCCCACCCCTGCCTCCGGTCATTGCTTTTAAAAGTTTGAAAATCGCCTCTCATTTTCTTGTCCATCAATTTACAAAACTATAATAGTTTCTATATACACTTTGCATGCAAAAAGAGATCAGAGTTAGTGTGGCTGTAGGGGCGGCAGCAGAGATTGAGATAATTGATTTTTGAAAAGAAAAAGGAAAAAAAAATCCAACAGAGAGAGATCAGAGATGAACGTTGTAGGGAGACGACAGATGCCGAGATCGAATTCGACGACGGCGCACCACCACCGTCAGTACTCGGATAATTTCCTGGACAGTAGTAGATGGCTTCTTCAGTCATCTTCACAGGCTAGTTAGTTAACTAGTCATTTTCGATGTTTCTTTGTTTATTTTTATTTTTTATTTATTTATTCTTAAAAAAATTGCAGGACTTTGGAAACAGGTCAAGATCATCGAGTCTAAGAAAGATTGGAGATGATCAGTTCAGTCCTGGTCTATTCGATCTCCATTCTTTTGATACTGACTTGTTACCGGAGCTAAAACCACTTAATCAAGCGGCAGCTGCAAGTCGAGGTGAAAACAATAACCTTAGTAAAAGTATGTCTTTGGACAAAGAAAGATTGAACAACAACAACAATGTTGCTAAGATCAAAGTTGTGGTATGTTGACTCTGTTTGTTTACTCAAACTTTGCTTTTGATTGATGATAAATCAAAATCTTTTCTTGTACTTGTACTGATTGATTGAGAAAATTTGTAATCTTGCAGGTACGTAAGAGACCGCTAAACAAAAAGGAGATGTCAAGGAAAGAGGAAGACATCATTACCATCGAATCGAACTCGAACTCGAACTCTCTCACTGTTCATGAAACCAAACTCAAGGTGATTAGTGCTTGCTGACTGAATGTTTCTTTACATTCATATTGCTGTGGTATTTGTATATACCATGTAAATCCAAGGATGTCGTCGTGCATTGAATCTCTATTATTTTGTTGTTGTTTTGAATGGACGGGTGTAAAATGCTATGAAAATGTGTGTATGTGCAGGTTGATTTGACTGAATATGTTGAGAAACATGAATTTGTTTTTGATGCGGTGCTGAAGGAAGGTGTTTCGAATGATGAAGTGAGTAGCAGTAAATCTACTATTGATGTTTCATCATAAGAATGAATCACCATCACATCCAGCTGGTTTCATCTGATTTCCTTTTCTTTTTTCTTTTCTATCAATGTATCTAGGTGTACTCTCAGACTGTTCAACCCATAGTTCCTCTAATTTTCCAGCGAACAAAAGCAACTTGCTTTGCATATGGGCAAACAGGCAAGCAGTCTGGATTTATATGATATTCTCACTCCTGGTTACTGACTGACAGAATCACTTTTCTTGCTATAAACTCTTGTAACTTTTTTTCCTCCTTTCTACTGCTTTTACCTTGAATATAACTAAACCACACAAGTCTACATAACAAAGTCAGTGCATGGTATTCCATGTCAAGTAACTTTCCTTGGTTTAACGGCGTGTTAAAACTCTTTTAATATTTGGGGTAATGGTGTTTAAATGTGGTCTACAAATGCAGCAAATGGCCTTCTTAGAAAGTGAAAAAGGGAAGAATAGGAGGAGAGAAATCCTGTGTTTTGGTTTGTTGTTTGTATGATCTTATTGGTTTATGTTTTCCATGCCTTCTTTACTCCTTTCCATCATATTTTTTTGTGAATAAACGTGGTGATTAATATTTCCCAACCAGGGAGTGGAAAGACTTATACCATGCAACCACTTCCTCTCAAAGCATCCCAAGACATTTTAAGATTGATGCACCATACATATTGGAACCAAGGCTTTCAATTGTTTGTCAGTTTCTTTGAGATATACGGAGGGAAACTATTTGATCTCCTCAATGATCGGAAGTAAGTTGTTGAAGGTCATGGGTTTTGGGTTGGCTTAAAAATCTAAAATTATGTTCAATTATCCAAATGGCTTCTTGGTTCTGCAGAAAGTTGTGCATGAGGGAGGATGGGAAACAACAGGTCTGCATTGTTGGTTTGCAAGAATACAGAGTTTCAGATGTTGAGGCAATTAGGGAGTTCATTGAGAAAGGAAATGCCACAAGAAGCACTGGCATAACTGGTGCAAATGAGGAATCCTCCCGATCACATGCTATACTTCAGCTTGCCATCAAGAAGTCAACCAATGGCTCTGACTCAAAGCCTTCCCGATTAGTGGGAAAATTGTCTTTTATAGATCTTGCTGGAAGCGAGCGTGGTGCAGATACTACTGATAATGATAAACAGACAAGGTAGACCATGCTCTTACTATATTGTTTCTCTGAAACTGTCCTTGTTTCAACTAGTTGTGGTTCCATGGATGCCCAGACAGATCTTGGTCACAAATTGCACCAAGTCAACAATTTGACCTTTTTTCTTTCTTTCTCTTACAAGCATGACTATTGTCTTGGCACCTCAATGTCAAAAAATTTCCACGGGTTTCAATTAAACCACTAAATAATTTTTCATTTTTTTTTCTAGAATAGAAGGTGCTGAAATTAATAAGAGCCTACTCGCTCTGAAAGAATGTATCAGAGCTCTTGACAGTGACCAGGGTCACATACCCTTTCGAGGCAGTAAGCTGACAGAAGTTCTCAGAGATTCATTTGTTGGTGACTCACGCACTGTTATGATATCATGTATTTCTCCAAGCTCAGGATCATGTGAACACACTCTCAACACTCTAAGATATGCTGATAGGTATGGGGCTTTGTAACTGAAGTAGCTCTGAGAAAGTGAGCCCTTTGTTTTGCTTGAATATCTCTGACAGACATATTTTCCAGGGTTAAGAGTCTATCAAAAGGGAACAGCACCAAGAGGGATCCATTGTCTTCTTCAAACCTTAGGGACTCAACTACCTTGCCCTTGACTTCATTTTCACAACTTGAACCAACCTTTGTAGATAGCATAGCTGATTTTCCCAATGAAAAGAGTAGGTTTGGATGGTCAAGACCAACTGAGAGAGAAACATCTCCACCTTTTAATATGGACCGTGTTCCAAGCGGAAGGATAGAGGGAAATTTACCTGCATCTGTTCATACAGATTATTACAAGGTCCAAAGTGGTGGTCAAAGTGTCATCATTGCTAATGATTGCAATTACACCGAGGAATCCTATGAACTTGAAAAACCATCATGGATGAATAATAATAAGAAGGTAGACACCTTCCAAAAATCAGCTTTGGAGGATAAGCGGAGAACTGATTCTCTGATGAAACAGAGGGATGTCCTTGCAGTTCAGGCTATCAATTCTCATTCAGATGATGAACTTAATGTCCTGTTGAAGGCAAGTGCATTCTAGATATTCTATATTGTTTCTTAACAGTTGTTCAATTGAAAATTTAATTTTGCTGTGGCTTCTTTTAGGAAGAGGAAGATCTTGTATCTGCGCACCGAAAACAAGTGGAGGAGACAATAGACATTGTTAGGGAGGTGAGTCATGATCTCTTTTTGATGCATCACATTTCTCTTCCATAATAAAATTAAAATAAGTTTTCATATAAATGCAGGAGATGGACTTGCTTGCTGAAGCTGACCAACCAGGCAATCAACTTGATGAATATATCTCCAAGTTAAATGCCATTCTTTCACAGAAGGCTGCAGGAATCTTACAACTGCAGACCCGTTTGGCTCAATTCCAGAAACTTATGAATGAGTATAACGTTTTGGTATCATAAATGTCCAATTGATTAATATCAAAGAGTGCTATGGATCAAATGCTAAGTCTGTGATTATTTGTTGTGATGGCTCTTCTTCACTTGTTGCGGTTTTGGTTTGATTATACTGTAACTTAACCTGGTTACAAGGGGATAATGCTTTTTAGGGTTGGAGTGAGTGGTTGGATTGGAGCCTTGTTTCTTCCCCTAATAGCAAGCACTATTGTTGCTGGAGTTTGAACTGAGATGCGCATATATCTTTATATTAGCATATTTTTTAAAAGAACCTTGGCGTTAAAATTGTGTTTTAGCAGATATATCCTGTTGGGATTGCTAAGTTTTAATACAAACGCTGTGGATTGCTAGTATATTGTTTTTGATGGTTATTCTATATGGATCATGCTGGAATTGTAGCTATAAGAGAGTAGTAATTTTATTTTCATTTTTCTTTATTATTGTTCCAATATACTGTCTCAGTTTGGTTGCTTGATTTCTAGTAAACTTTCCTGACGACACACTGGTAGATTATTAGCCCATTCTGGCAAACTGTCATTGCATTTGTTTATTGTCTATCTCTGCTGCCAAATTTGAGCAAACTTGGACGTTGCCTCGCATCTCTAACGGATCATTTAGCTACTTGTTTAGTTCTTGTGTTTAAAAGCAAAGTTTGCTGCTCCATTTTGGGATATCATTGTTCGGTTGTGTCATAAAATAGTCTCTATTTCAAGTAGGAGAACTATCCGATCTACGCATAGAAAAACCAATAGAATGCCTGCCAAAATATGTCATCATTCACAAGCCAGCGAGACAACATGCATTTTTAATATTTCTCGACATTCTTGCTGCATTTTATGTGGAAAGTGTTACCCTATGGAGTATCCAAGTTCCCCTTTACTGTGTTACTTTGAGGTCTTATTATTTGCTTCAGTCCTTGTCCTCTCTTTTCTTTCTCCTCTCCTTCCTTGTTACTTGTTTCCCAAACTAAAATATTTTTCTCCTATGCCTACTACTTCTGCAGAACCTTCTAACATGTGAAGTATTTTTAGGTTAGAAAATTAGGTTATTTTATGGAGGCCCATCTCTCTCCTGAAGTATATAATTAGATACCCTTGTAAGAAAAACATGTTGAAGGGACGTGGCTTGGCGGAAACAAAAATAGAAATTGCGGTTGAATGACTTGATTTTTTTCATAACATTGGCATGTCATCTTTTGAGAGCTTAAGAACATATATGATGCTTGATGTGAGCGGGAATGTGAGAAAACAATTTTTTCATAAACTGATTTGGTTTCTGTTTGAGATGGTGGTTAAGATTGTTTTTTAAAGTGTTTTTTGTTTATAAATACATCAAAATAATATTTTTATTTAAAAAAAAATAATTTTGACATTAGCACATGAAAATAATTTAAAAAAATCAAAAATTTTAATTTAAAGTGAATCAATTGCTCATCCTCTCTAACTTGCATTAGCCTTTATGCTAAAATGGTAAGGATATTCTATATTGATATGAAATTTCCTGGGGAGATTATTAAAGAATAATCATATATGCATAATATTTACAACACCTTTCTTTTGATTTATTGCTCGACTAATTCATCTTGTTGTCGGGTCGTTATAAAGTAAAAGCCAAGAAGAAACCCAGAACATCAATTTCAAGATCTTCCACTTAGAAAGAAAGAAAACCTCATCCTCCCCTGAAGAGACTCTAGTCCAACCCTCTTAAGATTTAAAGAATAGAAGAAAAAGGGCCAAATTGTGTCTAGTTCCTTTAAATCAGCGACACAATTCAGAAAAAAAACTAACCAATTCACTTATGAGATGGATTATAAGAACAACTTTTCTAAGAAAAGTGTACTAGTTGAAAGAAGTTTCATTACATTAACTCATTAGTGACTATTAGCAGAAATTAAACTAAAAAACCTATAGCCTATTGCAAGATATACTGAGCTAATAATTGAGAAAACTTGGTTCATGCATGTTATTGCTATTATTGTTCTTATCTGCCTAGCCACTTAATTTTGTTGATGTCATGAAAAAAGCTACAACCTAGAAGGAAGTGACTTTACCTTTAGAGAGCTGATAATTGGGATAACAATTATGGACAAAGTATCAATTTTTTATTATTTTTATTATGGAATTTTACAATTTTTAATTAGTAATAAATATTGAATGTGCACTTTGAACTTGATATTGTATACCGAAATTTGATGCATAGAAACACCTTAGCACCAGATATAGCCTAGGAGTCAGAAGGCCAGAGCTATGATCTGTACACATTCATGACAATGTTGGTATTGCCCCCAAGATGGACCAACTAGTTTATTAGCTATTATTTATTTAATATGTATAAAAAACGATTTAAATTAGTCAATTTAAAAATATTTAAGTTTTTGTTTTAAAAAATAAGATGAGAAGCTTTTCATCTCAAAATGTAGTAGCACTTCTCATGCTTTCTGAAGTAAAAGCTAATATGACTTAAAAATATATTATAAAATTAACTGATTTTAAAATATCGACCAAGCATCTTTTTAGTGCTTTGTTTTAAAGGATAGCAATGAAAGTTAGAAAACAAAAAGCCAAACAGGCTTTCAGAGTTTTGATAGTTAGTCAAAATAGTTTTTAGAAGGGTTTCAAAATCTCTTTACCAGAGAGGATTGATCGGACCATGTTCATCACGGTTCGATTTTTCCTCTCTGCAACTTCGTTTTGCTGTGGGGTGTACGCCGTGGTTAGTTACCGTTTGATACCCTGTTGGCTGCAGAACTCGTTAAATTCGCTTGAGGTAAATCTCCCCCCCTGTCAGTCCTTAGACACTTCACATGCAGTAGGGTTTCTTTTTCCACCATAGCTTTGAACTTCTTAAAGTAAGTGAATGCTTCAGATTTTGTAGCTAGAATAAATGCCCATGAGTTTCGGCTGAAATCATCAATGAAGCACAGTATATACCTTTTGCCACTGTTTGATTATGGAGAAATAGGACCACAAATGTCTGCATGAATTAACTCTAGTTTTTGATTTGCTATCCAATTGCTATGTTTGGGCATAACCTCTCTGTGTTGCTTGCCATTGAGGCAATCTGTGCAAGTGATGGTGGGGGCCGAGAATGTGGACAGTCCATGTACCATGTTTCTCCACTGTAAGGTTCTTAAGCCTTTGTAGCTTAAGTGACCGAACCTTCTGTGCCATAACACTGAGGGATTCTGAGAACTGGTGAGAAGACAATTCTCTTAATTCTGAGACTTTGCATGCACCGTAGCTTGAGTCTGTGCAAGTAGGATGAACATCCGATTTGCACTCATCTTGGTTTGAATAATCAAACCTTTCTCAGAATGGTAAATCTTACAAATCCCATTCTTAATTAAAATTGCTAAGCCCTTTTCTTGTAGTTGACCTATGCTCAATAAATTGTTTTTAAGCTCCAGAACATAGTAAACATCATTAACAGCATGCTTAATTCCATTGATCAGTAGTTTAACTCTGCCTTTGCCTACTACTGCCATTCTGCTATTGTTTCCAAGTTTGACTGAATGCTGAAAATTCTCATCTAAGTAGGAGAACATACCTTTATAACCACACATGTGATTAGAACATCCTGAATCCAAGAACCATGCATCATTTCTTATTGTCTTATGTAATGTAACATAAGACATTAACAGCATCTCATCCTTTTCATTTAGCTCCACTGTGGACATTATCAGCATCTCATCTTTATCATCTTGTTCCATATAATTTGTTATTTTATTCATAGTTGGACACTCGTATTGATAGTGTCCAAGCTTGTGACACTTGAAACATTCCACCATGTCTCTATTGAATGTTTGTGTTCTGCCCCCATGGCCTCTGCCTCTGAAATTGCTTCTGCCACGACCTCTGCCACTGAACCTATCATCATAAGTTCTCAGGGCATGATCATCTGTGTCATGCCTTTTGAACTTCTGTTCATGGACAAGTAATGAACTCTGCAGCTCATCAACTGAAAGATTATTAATATCTTTCGACTCTTCAATATAGCACACTATGTAATTGTACTTTTCAGTAAGTGTGCGTAGAATGTTTTCTACAATCTTCTCATCAGGTATGCTTTCTCCCAGATTTCGCATGTCATTTGCCACCAACATGACTCTTCCAAAATAACTTGTGACAGTTTCTCCTTGTTTCATTTCCAGCACTTCAAAATTCCTGCGAAAGATTTGAAGTTGAGCACGCCGAACCCTTGTATTTCCCTGATACTTGATCTTCATGGAATCCCACAGCTGCTTTGTTGTGTCCTTTTGAGTGATAGTCTTCAGAATGGACTTGTCAATAGACTGAAAAAGGTAGTTTTTCACCTTTAAATCCTTCAACTTTGTCTCTTCCAAAGTCTTTTTCTGTGCATTATTCAGAATTTCTCCTGATGCAGGTTCGACATATCCTGTCTCAATTACATTCCAATATTCTTTGAAACGTAAGAGATTCTCCATTAGCATGTTCCAATGCTCGTAGTCTCCATCAAATTTCGGGATGCAAGGTGATGCAAAATTGCTGGATTCTGCTGCCATTGTTGAATGTTGAACTCCAAGAATTCTTTTTCTCAATGTTTTTGAGAGCACTCACACTCACTGTCACTCTGTGTTTAATCACTCAAACTCACTCACTCTGTAAAAACACACTCACTGTCACTCTGTGTTTAATCACTCAAACTCACTCACTTTGTAAAAACACTCAATCTCTCATTCACTCCGTGTTTGAAGTCACTCAGAAATATGTTGCTCTTTTATTTCTTTTTCGTCACAGGCCAGATATTGGCTCTGATACCAATTATAAAGAATAAGAACAAAAGTGCACTATATTGAACTGAATGAATACTTTTACTGAATAGAAATGACTAATAAATAGCCTTACAGGAATAACAATAATGCAAAGCAATAGCTCACATTTACAATAACGTGGCACACGAAATAACGAAAAACAAGCAACTAAAATCCTTAATTTAATCCTGGCCATGCATGCCTTCCTAAAGACTAGGGACTCATGGACTAAATCAAATACTAAAAATAGACCCTTTCAATTAGTGACTATTAGCAGAAATTAAACTAAAAAACCTATAGCCTATTGCAAGATATACTGAGCTAATAAGAGAAAACTTGGTTCATGTATGTTATTGCTATTATTGTTCTTATCTTCCTAGCCACTTAATTTTGTTGATGTCATGAAAAAAGCTACAACCTAGAAGGAAGTGACTTTACCTTTAGAGGGCTGATAATTGGGATAACAATTATGGACAAGGTATCATTTTTTATTATGGAATTTTACAATTTTTAATTAGTAATAAATATTGAATACCTTAGCACCAGATATAGCCTAGGAGTCAGAAGGCTAGAGCTATGATCTGTACACGTCCATGACAATGTTTTTTTTTTTTGAACAAAAAGATATATTAAAGAGAGCAAAAAAATAGAAAGAGGCTAGCTGAAAACAGCAGCACAAAAGGGAAACAAACTTCCCCACACAGGAAACAGACAAACTAGCCTCTAAACTACTGGCCAACAAAGACTAAGAAACAAAGCTCCACACACGAAGGAACTATCCACTGGCCAAAGGCCTGAACTCCGCTCAACAACGGCTACTAATCACAACAACAAATAAACAAACAACACGCCTTAATGGCCCATTCGCCCAAATACCCGGCCTCCATCCCATGAAACAGCAACCACACGCCTTCCCCAAGCTGGACTCCTAGATTGCCAGCGTTTGCTCTGGAATTTCATGCCTTCTTTGATGGTTAAAAACCTGGATTCTAATCTGCCGGTATATGTCTTCACATAAAAGGTGGATTGTCCTAGGATTGTTGAAGACTCTCTTGTTCCTCTCCTGCCAAAGGTGGTAACGCAACTGCCAAGAGGAGGGGACCAATCATTTGGTGAACGAGCTTGTTGTTGTGGTATTTGTTAGCAGTCCAGTCTATAAGGCTACCCCATGCAAGAGTAGGCCAGAAGATTTTGGCATGACCCGTGATCCTCCTCCAAACTTAAGGAGAAAACCTGCACTGGAAAAAAAGATGCTCATGGGATTCCTCCTCATGGTTACATAGCTTACACCTTGTATCCTCCAAGTGAAGATAGTGTATTTTGTCCATAATGTGCAAGCGGCATTGGGCAGCAAGCCATAAGATGAACGGATATCTAGGAATGTGGAGAGGATGCCATTAAATACTATGGATATTAGTTACAGGACGACGCTCCCTCATCATGTCCCATGCAGAAGCTATGGTGAACTTCCCAGAAGGAGTAGCTGACCACAAGACCTCGTCTTCCACCTGGTGGTTTGGGATGGAAGTGAGTCTGTCCCACAAGGCCCCAACATGGCGAGCTTGCATTGGAATATGCCATCGGTCCCTGTCAATAATGGCAGTAACTTTGGCCCCCCAAGGGATGTTCGTGGAAGAGAGAGTTCTGTGAGAGAACAGATCCACCGGTCTCTCCCCTCCTGGAAGTCAGTAATCATACCAAATAAAAGTGTCCCTTCCATTTCCTACCTGAACCCTAAACACCCCCCTGCAATAATCCCTCGACTGGAGGATCTTCCTCCATATCCATGATGGAGATGCCGGAATTTTGAATTTGCCAGAAAGAGTGCCCCTTTATGAGGTGTTTGTGAATCCATGCCACCCATCTATGCCACCCATAAAGAATCCTTATTGGTCAGAATTGTCCAAATGTGCTTCATCATGGCTGCTTTATTCCACCTCCTTAGACTCTTAACTCCCAAATCCCCCTCCGTTTTTGGAAAGCAAAGGGAGCTCCAAGCAACTTTGGCGCCCTTTGTGGATAAAGAAGGCCCATGCCATAGAAATGCCGACAAGAGGCTCTCAAACTTGGAGATGGTGGCTGCGGGAAGGATGAACTTCGTACTCCAGTAGACCTGAATAGCAAATAACACTGACTTAATTAGTTGCAGCCTTTCCGCATAAGATAATATGGATACCGTCCATAGCTTAATGCGCCCCTTGATCCTATCGACCAACTGGATGCAATCGGTTTTGGTAAGCTTGGTAGTTATCAGAGGAACCCCTAGGTATGTAGGGGGGAAGTGGATTTGCCAATGCCAAGGATATCAACCAAGAGGTCCTGCATGGTATCCTCCAGACCTGAAAAGAAAACCGAGCTTTTGCTTTTGTTGATGCACAACCCCGATATCTCGGCAAACCTATCAAGAGCTTCCTTGAGGATTGTAACTGAATTGACGTCTGCATGACTGAAAAGGATAACATCATCAGCGAAACACTGGTGAGTTATCTCTGGATCCTTACATTTCCAGTGGTGCCTGAAAGCAATCCCATTGGTGGCCTGATTGATAATCTCATTCAACCCTTCCATAGCCAGCACAAACAAGTAGGGCAAGAGAGGATCTCCCTGTCTTAGACCCCTAGAGGTGCTAAAGAACCCATGATCTTCCCCATTAAGACTAACTGTAAACCAAGGAGAGGATATACACATCATAATCCAGTTGATTACTTTTGAAGGAACTGATATACTCTGGAGAGCCTTCCAGATGAAATCCCAAGAGATCGTGTCAAAAGCCTTCCTCAAGTCCACCTTTATTGCACACCTAGGTGGGCCATTTCTGCGATGATAGTTGTGCATTAATTCCTGCACTAGGAAAATAGCTTCAGAAATGTTCCTACCTGGCAGGAAAGCCGTTTGGGATCTGCAAATCACTCCTGCAAGACTGTTCTTCAATCTTTTGGCAATAATCTTAGATATGCATTTGTAAATCACCATGCAACACGATATAGGTCTATAGTCGGCAAGAGTATTAGGATTCTGCTTCTTTGGAATTAGTGTTAGCCTAGTGGCTGCCACACTTTTCGGAATTCTATGGGTGATGAAGAAATGCTGCACGACCGCTAGAAAGTCCTCCCCCATCGTATTCCAGCTGGATTTGAAGAAGCAGCTATTGAACCCATCCGGGCCCGGAGCCTTGTCGTCTGGAATAGAGAACAAAGCTTCCCTTATCTCTTCCCTTGAAATGGGAGCCGCCATAGCCTCACCATCTTCCCTGCTGATTCTCTTAGAGAACAGATGATCCCCCCAAAGCTATTGGACCGGGTGTGAACATTCAAAGACTTCTTAAAATAGTCCACTGCCAATTCTCCCATCTCCTCTGGCTTCCTGGTAACCTCTCCCGATTCCTTCTGCAAACTGGCAATCATGTTCCTGGAGTTCCTGTGAATCAAGGACCGGTGGAAGAAAGCCGTGTTTTTATCTCCCAGCTGGAGCCACTGAATCCTGGAGCGCTGCCTATAGATTGTTTCTTCAACTGCACATAGCCTATTATACGCATAACAAGCCTCACGTTCATTTGTGTTTGCCGTCATGTCATTCGGCCTAGTATCCAGCACCACTTGGGCTTCCTCCCATTGCTCCCTAGCTGCTCTGACCCGGGAACCAATGTGGCTCGAGTGGCGCCTATGGAAGGCCGTAAGCATCCCTTTCAGATTTCTAAGCCTTGTCGCCAGTCTGCTCATTGGGTTCCCATAAGCTTTTGTATGCCAAGCCTCCCTAACTAGCTCTTCATAACCCTCCTGACCAACCCATGTGTTCAAGAATTTAAACCTCGCTTTCCTATGAGGCGGGGGAGGGGCCAAAGAGACAATAATAGGGCTGTGGTCTGACACCGATCGCGCCTGAGCTGTTGCCCTCATCAACGACCATTTCAGTAAAAGGCTTTGGTTCCCAAACGCCTAGTCAAGCTTTCTTAGAATGGTGTCTTCCTCCTTCCGACCATTATGCCAAGTGAAGTGAAGACTTGCAGATGGGATTTGAATCAAATCCGCCCTACCTATGCTAGTGGGAAAATCATCCATGTGAACATGCCAATGAGGATCCCCCCCGTGCTTGTCCCTTGTGCTTAAAATGGCGTTGAAATCTCCTAGGATGATCCAAGGGATGGAATTGTTCAACACTTTC
Source organism: Salix purpurea (assembly GCA_027405865.1). Classification (NCBI taxonomy): domain Eukaryota; kingdom Viridiplantae; phylum Streptophyta; class Magnoliopsida; order Malpighiales; family Salicaceae; genus Salix; species Salix purpurea. Next base: position 3,255,678 of record JAOWLH010000019.1, read on the forward strand.
TGCTCCTCCAGGTAGTTCCACAGGCTGCAACGAGAGGTTGGGGTATTCAGCCCATAGACATAAGTTATCCGAACTGTGCTACCATCTCCCAGACTGAGAGCATCACAAGTTAGCCATTGGGTGGCTGAATGGACCATAGGGATGTCCGCCCTTTCCGTATTCCACCCCACCAGAATTCTACAGAGAGGAGCCATATGGACATTCGAAATAAACTTCCAATTTGCAAGGCCTAAGCCAATTTCCACCACCTCCATATTAGCCGGCCGAATCCGAGTTTCCAAAAGACCCACAATGTTCAGACTGTTTTTTGAAATCCATTGTTGGATTAGTTTTTGCTTTTTCAGGGTATTAAGCCCCTTGAGATTCCAAGCTGCTATGGTTTTTACCATTTATTTGGATTGATAACAGAACGGAGCTCCAACTTTAGAAACCCCTGGCTTCCTTTTTCTTGCGCCCCCCTTTCTTCTTCCTTACCACCGGAGGTGACCATGCAGTGTTTCATCCCTAGCTGAGGCCTGGCAATCTGCGTGAACTGACGACTTGTTGTCCCCAACTTCTTCCCTTGACTAAGAGCTAGTATAGGTCTCTCGGCTGTTGCCCTTCCTGTGTTGAGTTTCCATGCCACTGTTACTCTCATTCGTGCTTATCCCTTTTCCCTTGGGATCCCTAGCCATGTGAGCTTGGGTTATGTCTAGGTTAGGCTTAAGAGTGGGAGGATTCTCCGGTTGCACCGTATCCTGCTTAGGGCTGACTTCAGTTTGTATAGACCCCTCCCTTCGCAAGATAACCTCTTTAGGGCTGAAATCATTGTGCAAAGATACAGTGGCTCCCCCCTCTGATTGGTTGTCCTTTCCCCCCTCATCCTTTTGCTTCCCCTCCGGCGATACCTCATTCTTCTTCACGCAGCTGTGGCCGAAGCTCTTGCAGCCCTCACAACGTGAAGGCTTCCACTCATACTCCACGTTAACCCTCAATGGTTCCCCCAACAACGGGCATTCCATCTCAAAATGATGAATAAAAGGTAGACCTGCATCTAGTTCAACACACAGGCGAACATAGTCCAATCTCCGGCAATTTATTGTCATTTCATCACAGGATAACGGCTTACCTACCATACTCGCAGCCATGCTTAGGCCTTGCTTGGTCCACAAGGGCAAAGGAAGCCCCTTCAGTCTTATCCATACTGAGATTTTGGATATCTTACTTCTATCAAATTGAAAAGTCGGTGTCCATTTTTGAAGGATTATGTTCTTACCTCCAAACATCCACGGTCCCTTTTCAATGACTTATGTGATAGCTTCCTCAGTTTTGAATCAAAAAATAAGGAACCCGTCATCCATGGTGAGGACTTGTTCCAGACCATATCTGGTCCATGCCTTCTTGGCGATTAAGCTGACGGCATGATATGGCAGTCTACAACCTGTGAAGAACCCAATCATAGTCTTTGCCTAATTGTCCCTGTTGTGTTGTAGCATTTCGGCAAGAATCTGAAGGCGGCTACCTGCTGGCTTCTGAGGGACTGGGTCTAGGGTGTGCCTAGTAGTAGAGTCTGTGACCCTAACTCTGTCAGCCCAGGTGGTCGTTTGATCCCTCCCCTGGCCTGAGCCTTTGGGTGGCGTTGACGTAGGAAGCTTGGAAGCCAGCCCAACGGTCCCGCCATTGTCCCCTGGTTTGTCCTTCTGTGTAATCCCTGCTTCTTGTTGGGTTTTGTCTTTTTGTTTGTGAGTGGCGGCTCGGTGGTTTTTGAGAGTGTGGGGTTGTGTCTTCATGGTATTTTCTGCTATGGGTTGTTTGCCTGAGCCTGAGGGCAGGTCCCGGCTGGGTAGCTTGGATGGGGTTGAGAAAAGTGTGGTGGTCATTTTGGGTTGTCGGAGGAGGGGTTTAGATGTGCGGTTTAGGGTTCAGAGTGTGAGGCTCTGTTTTAGGTTGTGGAATAGCGTGAGGCTGGGTTGTTTGTTTGTCTGTTTGAGGAGGTGGGGCTTGGATCTGAGAAAAGGCGGCGTTGGGGTATTCAAAAAATTTGAAAGGAAAGATTGTTTCAAGTAGGCTTCCTGAGGTAAGGTTCTTTGAGAAGGTCGAGAAAGGGGTAGTGATTGTTACGTGGTCTTTGAAACGGAGACGGGAGGACCGTCGGCGCTGCTCAAGGTGATGACAGTGGGTGGTTGTCGGCGGGGTGAAGCGTTTTCTCTCTCATCGTCCACTGGCAAGAGAACCCCAAGATGGACCAACTAGTTTATTAGCTATTATTTATTTAATATGTATAAAAAACGATTTAAATTAGTCAATTTAAAAATATTTAAGTTTTTGTTTTTAAAAATAAGATGAGAAACTTTTCATCTCAAAATGTAGTAGCACTTCTCATGCTTTTTGAAGTAAAAGCTAATATGACTTAGAATATATTATAAAATTAAGTAATTGATTTTAAAATATCGACCAAACATCTTTTTAGTGCTTTGTTTTAAAGGATAGCAATAAAAGTTAGAAAATGAAAAAGCCAAACAGGCTTTCAGAGTTTTGATAGTTAGTCAAAATAGTTAATAATAAATGAGGATAAAAATATATAATTCTTAATAATAATAGTTATTATTAAATTTGTTTTTTCTTAATATTATATTACCATGAAACCTTTCTTATTTTAAATATTTTTTTTGAATTATTTGCTACGTGAATATAAATTAGCATCATATATATATAAATAATACCGCATAAATTATGTGTTTGATAAATCTTTTATTTTTCAATATTATTAGTGTTTGTCAAAAAGAGTAAAAACAATAACACAAAAAATAATAAAAATTACCTAAAGATTGATCTAATAATTTGATAAATTTGGACATAATTTAATTAGTTTTATATTTTTATATTTTATGTTTTATATTTTCTTTTTTAAAGTTGTTTAAAGTTTTGATCATCACTGTACCAATAAAAAGAGTTATGATTGTTAAGATAAAGTACATACAATACCAAGGAGTGACTTAAGCAGCTCGTTTTATATTATTTAGTTTTTGTATTGGATATAAATACAATAATAAAAAAAAGTTAATCCATATTTCACTAATCATTATAAAATATAAAATATGTTTTAGTAATTAATAATTTTATTTAATTAATATTGGATTTTATTTAACTAACGAGGAGATTGAATTTACTTATTGCTATTTTTTTTGGATGCAAGGAAGCCCACCCCCTGGAAAACATATTTTATGGGTCCAGATAAGCGAGTAAAACCTCAACTGTCTCAAGTTGTTACAAAGGATACACGCTTAGACTCGAACTCGAGACTTGCTATCAATAGATTTTTTTTGAATTAATTATATGTGCATAAGGTTACATAATTATTACATCAAAATGTTTGATTTAAACAATGAAGTATTTTTTTTTTAATCTAAAGTCTGAAATTTTATAGATAAAACTGGTGTGTTTGATTGTTTTTGGGTATTGGGAAAATATATCAAAAGAAATTATATGAATTTCATCAATCTTAATAATATTTTTTCAATATTAGTAGAGTTTGATAAAAGGAATATTATAGATTTTTCGAATACTTTAATTCTTAGAACTGAAAAATAATGTAAAACAAAGACGAAAACATCCTACAAAACAATTTAATAACTTGAATGGATTTTAATGTAATTTAAGAACTTGTATTTTAATATAATTGATTTTATTTACTTGTTACAAGGTATTTTTAGAGTTTTTTTATATATATTTAAAATCAGTGATAGTGTCAATGAGCTACTGTGTTGAGTTAGAACGGTGTACAAAAACTATTTTATAATTCCTAGGGTTTTAGATTTAACAACTCTAGGGTTTCAGTCGATAGGTATTCTGGAATCCAGTTCGGAAGATTCTTTGAAATCTTCATCTGACAAGACACCATCATGATCTTCGAGAATTGAATACAAATCTCGTCTTACTCCGACCAAGCCCTATATTCACAGCTCTGATCCCTTCAACACCATTAACTTCTCCAGCTGTTCATCAAGATCAATCCTCTAATTAGCCTTGTGATGCTGCAAGCTCCCCCCATCACCGATTACTTTCGACAAGAAAATTTCGAGTGTGACCCACAAATATATGGGAGTCTCTCATGCATGGTGGAGAAGCAGCAAAAGTCAAATATAATGAACTAAAGGGAATTATGAGAATTACAGGCTGTTTTGTTTGGGATAATGGTTGTATCACTGTTTTTTTTTAAATTTGATTTTAAATACATTTTTTTATGTTTTTAAATCATTTTGATGTGCTGATATCAAAAATAATTTTTTTAAAAAATAAAATTATTTTAATATATTTTTAAATAAAAAACACTTTCAAAAACAACCACAACCGCCCAAACAGACACTTAATTTTGTATTTCCCAACACTAACGGGGAGGAGACTTGCTTGAAAGCGTTGCTGGTGGATTGTATAATAGTGGGAGGGTGGCTTCGGAGTTGTTGATCAAATTCAGACCTTAAGGACTTGCATTTTCTAGACGACTCTAGCTTGAATTCTTACATCTTGGTCGACGTGAAGCAACCAATGGACAAGAGGCTCTTCTGGTCTCCATCAATTTCTTTTCGGTTTGGTGATTGAAAGAGAAGGATTTTGATAGATAACCTACGCCATTAATTGGATATAAATTGTAATCGATTCTTCCTGAATCTTCTTTGCCATGGACCGAAGACTTGGTGCATTATTGTCTACTACAGTGTGTCTTGGTCACAACCTTGTAGGATGCATGGAAAACAAAATCATTGATCCACCGTATTTTTAATTGGGTTTGTTGATTCCTCTCTTGAATGTATTGTATTTCCTTTTTTTTTTATTTTTTATAGCAATTTGGTCATCAAATCGTTTGTAAGCATATCGTGAGCTCGAAACCTGCTTCATTTGTAAGGATAAAATTGAAGAAAAAACAATATTTCAGATGACTCGATTAGGGTAATCATGCTTCAGATGACTCGATTTCTTTCATTCATAGCAAATGACGGTGTGTCTATTACTTGATATTTCTTTATCACCCCTTTTCTCTTATAAAATTTATTTGATTGTCACACTTTTTTATTCTTCAAAACTTTTGTGAATATTTTAGTAATCATTGGTTATATCATCATCATCTTCCATATCATTATACTCATTTTTATTCTCATAATTATTCATTGATTTTAAAGCTAATAATATCATTTTAACTTCAATATCTTCAACCTCTAACTTCTTGATTTTTCTTTAATAAACTACTAATGGTCTAATAAACTTGTCAAAATCAAGTGTATTAAGGTTTTTAGCCTCCTCTATAGCTATGCCTATGGAATGACATGCCCTAGGACTTTTTTCATAGGCTAACTAGTTCACTAAAAAAGGTAATGAACCTACTACACACCTAATATGCATTTCACAAATGCATTCAATAGGTTCCATTTTAAAGAGTTCATATTTTCAAGTAAGGCTTATCAACCTAGAGTCTTTAACTTGACTAGATCCCTTATGGATAACTTTTAGTAAGCTTAAAATTTCACAAGTCATTTGGAATTTTTTACTATAGTAAACAATTCCATATGGTTAAGTGCATAAAAGAAAGAATTTATGGCCTTAAAAGTTTAAAGCTTTCAGAATATTATGAAAATAATCAAATCATTTTAGATAATATAATTGTAAGCATCAAGTGTTGTAAAAATATTAGCTTGTGTGTTTTTGCACATGAAGTGAAAAAGTGTCTTTATAGGTAAAAAACCCACACATGACTATTATTTACACTAGCAAGAGGAGTCAAATATTTTGAACATTGTTTTGGTGTTCTTCCATCTATTAGAAATAACAATATCATCTATTTTAGAACAAAAATAGTTGTTGCAAAAGCTTCAGTAAAAAGTAAGTTAACCATTTAAGACAAATTAGTTTGAGTTTAAAAAGGGTTAAGTAAAACTCATCCAAAAATTACAACTTTATCACTTTAGATAATAATGGATAAAAAGGTAAACAACCATATGATAAGAGCTTTTAGCTAAAAATGGATAAAAAGCTTTTTAGTTACCAAAAGTGTAAGAAGTCATTTGATAAAGTTCATCTTATTCATTTAGAAAAGAATTTTAGTAATTATAGCAAAATATATGACAAAATGTTTTTTCATTAGGTTATATTTCACAATGAGTTAGTTTTGATAGTAAAATTACTTTTGAATGGTAAAAAAATATTTTAGATAAACATCATTTTTATGATACCAAATTAAATTATATAAAGACTTAATTATATGAAAATAAGCTTATGCATCTTCAAGTTATATTTGCATTCAAGGAGTCTATATTGCTTCAATTTGATATGGAAGAATTCCTACATCATTAAAACATTTGACATACATATCAAATTCACTAAAAGTTGTTATCATCAAAATAATTAATCCATAGGTGCTAGTGATGTTTGGTATAACATATTAATTATCAATAATTGAAATCATTTAATAAAGAATGATATATATATTTATAATATAAATGGTAACATTTTTATTGTTATATGTTAATTTCATCATACAGTTATCCTAGATTTATTAGTAAAAAAAAAAAAATTGAATTATTAAGATATGTTTCTATGTACAATACAATCAACAAGAAATTTATTAGTGTGAATAAAAAAAAGTACATGTATTATAATGAAAAGAAGAAGAGGCACTTTTTCGAAGATAAAAATATAAAATCTTCTTATAACAACCTGATATGAAAAAATATTATTGCTTATTTTTAATATACTAATAAAAAATATATTTTTGATTTAAGAGTTCTTAAGATGAACATATGATGATTTTTATTTTTTTCATTAACTAGTAAATATTGAAAAAATATATTATATATTATTTTAGTTAAATTAAAATTTATTTTCAGGGACGGTGAAGCTAGATTTGGTATCATTAGTTTGCTTTTAAATTATTTTAAAGGCCTAAGTGTAAGAATTGAATCAATTTAAATAAATGAATGATGGTGAAAGAATAAATAACATATATGACATTATATTTCAAAGTATAATCATGTCATATGGTGAGATTGAAATATTACTTAATCACCTTGAAGCGTTCTCTCATTACAAGTTGTTATGCTAAATAAAGTTAGATAAATCATTCTATAGATACCATTAAAAGACCCAAACACCCCCAAATTATATGGTATTATAAGGAGAGTTGAATTTGGTATCAAAGATTGAAGAGAATAGTTGCTTTTTTTTTTTTTTTCCTTTTTCATTCTCGTAATATACTTTTTTAAAAGTTTTTTAGTGGTATATTTTTTATTTTTAGACTCAGGAGATATTTAATTATTATTTCAAATATAATTATAATTTTATAAATAAATACATGTTTTTTTTTCCTCCAACTATTTAAAATTTTACCGTCTTCAAAGTTCATAATACAAAATGAAATATTCAAAAACTTGACTACACAAAAAAAACAAAAATAATTAAATTATAGGATAGGCAAAGTATATTACTTTTTTATTACAGACTTCAACATATAGCCCATACAATAGGTTTTTTGTTTAAATAAAATTTATTATATTTTTCGAAACAATATATATTTAAGAGAATAATTATATATAATATATTTTTATTATATTAAAATTTATTATTTTTATCTAGTTTTTGCTATATAAAAAAATCATAATAGTCTTTTTGCGGTGGAGGCATGAATGGGTAAAATTAAGTAATTTATGATTTATTTATACTTTTTGATTTTGATTTTTTTTTAAAGGATTTCATCATAATCTATTGAAATCTATCTAATTCTATTCATATAAATGGAATGATGCATGAGCGACGCTATTCTATGGGAATGACGTGTTGTTCATGTATGATCTCTTATATATATATATATATATATATATATACGAGCTAATTTGTCCGCTTCGCTAGGCTTTTTTATCTATGTAAAAAATTGATTGATTTTATAAATATTGTATTTTATTATTTTAATATTTAATTAGTATAATTGTAATTGATAAAGTCTATAAAAAATGGTTTTTTCAACCAAAATGTGATTGAACATTGCTATTGCTAAAAAACTTTTGATAAAATTTGTTAGAAAATTTGTTAAGAAGGTTAAATGATTTATTAGAAATTTGTTGTCATGGATACTCTGGTAAAAAAAAACAAAAAAAGAAACCCGGTAAAAAAAGAACAACTGACTTGGACACTAAAAAATAAAAAATACATGTGGAAAAAATGGCACAGTTTCTGAAAAGGAAAAAAAAAAGTCTAAAATATAAATTTAACTTCAAATACAATGTTTTTTTTATAAGATTTATTCATCGTATTATTATATTAAATATATTTAAGAATACCGATATTAATTTTTTTTCTCAAGAAATTGTAGGTCATTTATTTTCTTTGTCTATATATTTTTAGGCGAGACTATTAAATAAATATTAAACACATATACTTAGTCTCACATACTATATAGTGTGATCGAAATGGGAAGTGATTTTTATATTTTTTAATTGTAGAAAACCTAAGTAAATTTGTAAAAAAAAAAGATTAGTTGCCTTTTTTCCCTAATAATATTAGATCTTACACATTATAAATAAAAATATTGAATTTTTTTTTCAAAAAATAAATGTAATTTTTTTGCGTGCTATAATTAGTTATTTACCGTAAAAAAAGAACAGTGTAGTTGAAACGGAAAGTGCCTCGTATATTTTTTAATTGTAGATAATCTAGGCAAATTTGTTTACCTTTTGTTTTTTTGAGCTGTATTTTTTCCCGGGTAATATTAGATCTTAAATATTAAAAATATAATTTTTTGTTTTTTTTTAAGAAATAAACTTGAACAAAAGAGCACAAAATTAAAATTCAAAGCCAAGTTTTTTTTTTTATAAGATTTATTCATCATATTATTATATTAAATGTATTTAAGAATGCTGATATTAAATTTTTTCATGCAAAAATTCCGAGGTCATTTTTTTTATCTCTTTATGTACTTTTAGGCGATAATATGCAATAAATATTAAAACATATAATAATGACTTGTTTGCCGTTTAAAAGGAACAGTATAATCGAGATAAAAGTGACTTGTATCGTTTTTTAATTGTAGATAACCAAGGTAAATTTGTTTATTTTTTGTTCTTGAGTTTTCTTTTATCCCCAGTAATATTAGATATAAAATGATTATTGTTATTATTGCAAAAACAATTAAAATTATCAAATTATCCCGAAAGAAAAAACACTCATAAACATTAACAAAAGAGTAAGAAAGAAAAAAAAATATTATTATTATTATTATTATTATCATTATTATCATTATTATTATTATTATTATTATTATTATGTTAATTTTAAAAAAAGAAATATAATTTTTTTGCGTGCTATAATTACTTATTTGCCGTAAAAAAAGAACAGTGTAGTTGAAACGGAAAGTGCCTTATATATTTTTTAATTGTAGATAATCTAGGAAAATTTGTTTACCTTTTGTTTTATTGAGTTGTATTTTTTTCTCGGGTAATATTAGATCTTAAATATTAAAAATCCAATTTTTTGTTTTTTTTTAAGAAATAAACTTTAACAAAAGAGCACAAAATTAGAATTCAAAGCCAATATTTTTTTTATAAGATTTATTAATCATATTATTATATTAAATTTATTTAAGAATGCTGATATTAATTTTGTTAATCCAAAAATCCGAGGTCATTTTTTTTTATCTCTTTATATACTTTTAGGTGATAATATGCAATAAATATTAAAACATATAATAATTACTTGTATGCCGTTTAAAAGGAACAGTGTAATCGAGACAAAAGTGACTTGTATCGTTTTTTAATTGTAGATAACCAAGGTAAATATGTTTATTTTTTGTTCTTGAGTTGTCTTTTATCCCCAGTAATATTAGATATAAAATGATTATTGTTATTATTGCAAAAACAATTAAAACTATCAAATTACCCCAAAAAAAACACTCATAAACATTAACAAAAGAGTAAGCAAGAAAAAGAATATATTATTATTATTATTATTATTATTATTATTATTATTATTATTATTATTATTATTATTATTATTATTATTATTATTATTATTATTATTATGTTAATTTTAAAAAAAGAACTATAATTTTTTTGCGTGCTATAATTACTTATTTGCAGTAAAAAAAGAATAGTGTAGTTGAAACGGAAAGTGCCTTATATATTTTTTAATTGTAGATAATCTAGGCAAATTTGTTTACCTTTTCTTTTATTGAGTTGTATTTTTTCTCGGGTAATATTAGATCTTAAATATTAAAAATCCAATTTTTTGTTTTTTTTAAGAAATAAACTTTAACAAAAGAGCACAAAATTAGAATTCAAAGCCAATATTTTTTTTTTATAAGATTTATTCATCATATTATTATATTAAATTTATTTAAGATTGCTGGTATTAATTTTGTTAATCCAAAAAATTTGAGGTCATTTTTTTTATCTCTTTATATACTTTTAGGCGATAATATGCAATAAATATTAAAACATATAATAATGACTTGTTTGCCGTTTAAAAGGAACAGTGTAATCGAGACAAAAGTGACTTGTATCGTTTATTAATTGTAGATAACCTAGGTAAATTTGTTTATTTGTTGTTCTTGAGTTGTCTTTTATCTCCAATAATATTAGATATAAAATGACTATTGCTATTATTGCAAAAACAATTAAAATTATCAAATTATCCCAAAAAAAAAACACTCATAAACATTAACAAAAGAGTAAGCAAGAAAAAGAATATATTATTATTATTATTATTATTATTATTATTATTATTATGTTAATAATGGAAAATAAAACACAAATATCAATTTATCAAGGCATGAAAATCAAAAATTAAAACTATAAGGGCCAAAATGAAAATTCAATATATTATCAATTTCAATAACAGGATCCAATTGAAGAAATCGAAACTTATGTACTGTATTTATTGAATAATTTAAACCGAATCCGAAAATTAAAAGAAGAAGGACCAAACTGAAACATTGACATCCAATCAATTCCAAGTGGAGGACCCAATCGAACTAAATCAAAACTTATGCAACCAAAATCAGGACAAAAAACAAAATCAAAAGTCAAGGGACTGAAGTAAAAAGTATCACAAAATGGGGGACTCTCCTGCACTTTGACGTGCAGGAGAGAGAGAGAATGGTGGCCGGCGGCTTTAACCGGTTCCCGGCGCGGCCACGGACATATTTGTGGTATACGCGCCATCGCGGGAGGAAGAAAACGATCAGAAGAACCGCTCTGGACTTTAGAATCTCGTCTCCGTCCACCGTATGATGTCTCACGCGCCACCTAAACAGGGCGTGGGGCGTGAAACAGGTAGGCGCGTGTGACACACGCTCTGACAATAAACGCGGAAAAAATAAAAAAATATGGTCAATTACCGGACAGCCCCTGGACCGAAATCCATGTTTTTGTCTTATTCGGGCCTAGAACCGTAATTAGCCCTTTTAAATAATTTTTTTTTTAAAAAACATGCAGCGGACCGGACCAGACCGGTCCGGTCCGTATGCGTGCAATTACATGAATGGCCCTGACCCTCAACGCTTTTTACCCTCAGCCCGTGCGCTATTTTGTCTTGTTACCGGGGCTTAAATCGTAAAAGCACTGTTCATTAAAGAAGAAAAAAAGGCAGACAAACAGCCGTAACGCACGACCGAAAAATGGCCAGTCCACAGTGAATTGTCTCTATGTCTACATTACGAACCCGAGCTCTTTTAGCTATTGTTTAATGTAATGTAATATAAAAAATGGACATAAACGATTGACATGCACGTGGAGAGTCCCTAATCATGCCTAGGCTCGGTTCAGGCTTAGGTTGCTTTTTATTTTTTAATGATTTACTTTTAAATTCTATTCTTCACTTATTCCGTTGTATTTTAAATACAATGATCACTTATCATGTGCTTCGTCGCAACTAAAATTAATATTTTTAAAAATGTAAAAACAATATCAACACTCTAAGTTTTTTTCTACAATATTATATATTTGGACAAAATAATTAATTCGGAGAAAATTTTTGTTAAGTAATGTTAAAAAAAACTAATTATAAGACAATTTTATATGCTTAATAATAATGTTAAATAATACAATTTTTTTTTATAAAAAAAATTAAAGACAATATTGGTTACATAATATTTTCAAAATATTAATATGTGATATTAGATTTGACACATTATATATAGAGAAATTGTAAAACTTAATTCTTAATAAATACAATATCAAATGATAATTAGTTGAATTACTATTTCCATTGTTATTATTATGATTGAAGGAAAAATCCAAACAAATATTATCAATATAAAAAATATTCTTTGATTTTCAAATCAAATAAAAATAATTAAAGAATAAAAAAAACTTTCACAAAAGAGCAAAAAAACAGAATAAATATTATAAGAATAAAAAAATTATTTAATTTGAAGAACAAATAAAAATAACAGAAAATACAAAAAAAAAAGAACAAAGAGAAAAAAGAAATATTAATTTTAACATGATTACCAACATAAATTAAAAGTTCAAGACTAAACTGAATAAAAAGAAAAAAATGACAAAAATCAAAAACCAAAATTAAAAGCATTGACACATAAGTATGGACACAAAACAAAGAGTGTACAAGAATGATAGGAAAAAAATCAAATGAATTAAATTGAAATTTAAAATTAAAAAAATAAGAATTGAAATGAAAAAAAAATAGATAATCAATTTCAATAGGAAGACAAAACTACAACAAATCAAAACCTTGAGACTGAGAAAATCAAATGGATTAAAAGTAAAAAATCAAAAGAATAAGGATCGAAATGAAAAATAGTATATATGATCAAACTTAATTGGAGAATAAAATTGAAATAAATAAAAACCTACAAACCAAAATAATTAAAGGCACAAAAAAATCAAAAATCAAAAGAATAAGGCTAAAAAAAAAAAAAAAAAAAACAGCATATATGATTAATTTCAATCGAGAGTAAAATTGAAAAAAAAACAAAAATATATGTAGAAAAAATCAGGAAGAAAAACAAAATAAAAATCTTAGGGATGAAAATGAAAAAATCATAAATAAAGAGAATCAACATGTTTTCTGCTGCTGCAGTAGAGAAGGGTATAAAAAGAAAAATTGATCACCAACAACTGTATGCCCTTCGTTTGTCAACATGTGCACCATCATGTAAAAGAGGACAAGGCGGTGTATCCGGAGATACGATGGCCGTGTGTTTTCACCAGACATAGGACCCTGAACGCGCCACCTGAAAGGAAGACAACAGTTGGCGCGTCAAACAGACGTGCCTGTAGTTACCCCAAATTAAATTAGTAAAAATTATGTAATTATCTAAACACCTCCCGAGCTAGCTATAATGAAGAAAAAAAACATGGGATCAAAATATCATCATGCCCCCAACTCCAACCTTATGTTTTTGTAGTTTTTGATGGTATGTTTGTAGTTTCACTGTTCATCCAACCATGAAAAACTGAAAATGCCCTCACCGCCAGCTCACTGTTATTGTTCCACCGAAGGATAAAAATGTTAATTTATTGTTTAAGGACAATTTAAAAAACCAAAAATACTCTTGACCTTTCTTTGTTTTTTTGTTAGCTTTCAGGGGCGAATCCATAGATTTATTGTTAAAAAAATAGGAAAAGAATGAAAACACCCCTAAACAATCAGATAATGTCTGCTTTCACGGTGTAACTTTTTCTTTAGTAATATAATTTATAATTTTTTATGTACTTTCATGAATTCTTCATGTTATTTTATTTAATATTTTGTATAAGATGTTTTTTATTGTTAAAATGTAGACTTAAAGTTATATTAAACTAGATGATATGTTAATATAACTTTATAATATTAAGTTATTGAAAAAATATATAAGTAAACAATAATTGAATTAAAAGACATCATGGAAAAAATTATTAGTATGGAATTTAAAACTAAAAGTTTAAAATATTTTTTTTTCTCTTAGATTAGTAAATAATTTTAAATGATCTTGAAATAGAATAAATATCATTTGCTTGGACATGTATATAAGCTGCGAAGGTAAAATAATTTTTTCTAGCATTAAATCTGTAATTCCTCCACGAGTAAACAGAGATGAAAAGGAAAATTTATGTTATATACACCAAATCAAATATAAATCATTTGCTTTCCATCTCCTCTAATTTCGATCTTAACCATCTGCCCTTAACGTTACTTAATTTTTTTTATGCAAACTTTACTTTTTGAAATAGCATGACGTGAATATAGATGAATGAGTAAAATTTTAATTGTTTCAGGCTCTTACAAGGAGTGCATGTCTTGACTCGAACTTGAGACTTGCCGTATGTATCGCAGGCCTTCTGTCATCTCGTCATGTCATTGATCTATATTATTCGCACCTAAAAACTTAAGGTGCTAGATGAAGTCTCAGAATATGATTTATATTATTCTCTAACACACACCCTCAAGTGAAAACATTTCGGGCTTGAAACTTGCACAAATTTGTACAAGCCTACTACCTTGTGTTTGATTTTTATCTAATAGAATAAGGATAGTGAGATTCAAACTCGTGACCGCTAGGTCAACAAGACTCTGATATCATGTCAATGAATCATCTTATCTAAAAACTTAAGCTGTAAGGTGAGACCTAAAATATAATTTATATTATTTTTTAACATCCTACAATTTCAATCTTAACAATATGCCCTTCTCGTTATTTTTTTATGTGAAGAAACTCTATTTTCTTGAAGTATATTTTTGTGGATCCAAGTGAATAAATAAAATTTTGATTATTCTAAACTTTTACAAAAAAATATATATGATGCTCGAATTCGAGAATATATATATATATATATATATATATATATATATATATATATCATAAGCTCTATGTTTATGAGACTGCCCTTAAAGTTACGTTTCCCCACCAAACACCACCTAATAAACGTCCGAGCGGTCGTCTTCCACCAAATCGCTTACAAAGAGGTGGGAGTTGGGACAGGTGTCACACGCACCTGTACAGCGAGTGGAGACAGGCTTCTGTGATGAAAATATCTAGCCATAAGGGACCATGACATGTCGCATAAGATGATAAAAGCGGAGAGACGGTGGGTCTCATCTCGTGACCCGAGAAATATCACAGCCATTAGGATTTCTGCCCTCCCACCGAAGCTCATGTTACAGTACATGCGTCCATTTATATATTAACGGTGGTGTCTCCCCACTTGGAGTAAAAAGGCCAACGCCATCCCCATCATGATAGTTTTTGCCATTTTCGCATCTCATCTTCTATATCTTTGAGGAGAGAGAGAGAGAGAGGTTTAATTCACTGTGCCTAGTGAATTCCATACGATGGAGGCTAATAACATCATAGCACCCTTTGTTTTGAAGACTTATCAGATGGTCAGTGATCCAGCAACGGATTCTCTGATTTCCTGGGGCAGAGCCAACAACAGTTTCATCGTCGTCAACCCTTTAGATTTCTCCCAGAGAATCTTGCCTGTTTACTTCAAACACAACAACTTCTCCAGCTTTGTTCGACAATTGAACACCTATGTGAGTAGCAGTCGTAACCCAATCTAGCTGTGTAATATATTTATAGTGATCAATTAGTTAATGTTACAGTTCCTTGTTTCATGATTTCCAGGGTTTTAGAAAAGTCGATCCAGATAGATGGGAATTCGCAAACGAATGGTTTCTTAGAGGGCAAAAGCAATTGCTGAGGAGCATAGTTCGCAGGAAGCATGGTCCAAATAAAGGGTCATCATGTATGCAGGTAAATACAAAAGGCGAAGACTTTGATGGTGAAGATATAATTATGGAGATAGCAAGGTTAAAGCAAGAACAGAAGGCCGTAGAGCTGGAACTTGACGGCATGAACAAGCGTTTGGAGGCGACTGAAAGACGTCCACAACAAATGATGGCTTTCATCTATCAAGTTGTTGAAGACCCGGATCTCCTTCCTCGTATGATTCTCGAGAAAGAACGTACGAGGCAGATAAAAGACAAGAAACAACGTTTGATGATATCTTCTTCGGCGACATCATCTTCTGGCATGGCACTTTCAGGTGCTTCGACAATAATAAAGTCTGAAGTGGCTAGTGAAGAGGGTTCTGTAGGGGTAATATCTTCACCGGAAACTGTTTTTGATGTCGATAAATTCTGCCAATCGTCACCCGATGAGTCAAATATTAACGCCATAGGATGGTTAGACCATGTAAACTATGGTTGTGCCGTGGCAGGAGCTAGCCCATCAGCAGCCGGTTCAATGGGTGCAGGGATTGGGACTACGGTGGCAGTGTTGCCGCAAGGGGATAGTAGTGTGATAGGATATGGTGGTGATTGGGGTGACCATATGAACTATTTTGGAGAAATGGCGGCGGGAGTGGAGGATAGACCACGACCGTCTTATCCATTTTCTCTTTTGGGAGGTGGCTTTTAGCTGCTATTCACAAGATTAATGATGCATTCTATCTTTTCTATTGATTTTGCGTTTTGGAGATATTGCTGTTTTTTTTCCTCTTCTTCTTTTATTTCAGTAGATGAAAAAGACATTAATTAATTTTTTTCCATTGCTAATCCAGGACATAAAATTATTTGCTATGGCATATAATTACTCTCGGAAGAATATTAGCAAACTTTTTTGTGAGATACAAATCTATACACAATAATTTTGAGCAGGTTTATCAGTTATTCACCCAAAGAATAAACATAAATGAAGATAGTAAGAAAAGATTTAAAAAAAAATAGAAAAGTAGGTCATCATTGATAGGTTTTTTTTATGGTTGAATTTGTCTTATCTATATCTTCTTTGTGATATTATTAGTATAGTAATCACAATTTTACAAGTTTGGTATTTTTTTTCTTTTTTCTCCACTCTTCTATTTATTTAATATTTCTTTATTAGATGTTGTTATTCTAAATAGTGACAAAGCTATAATTATTGTTTTTTTTTTTTTTTACTTGTAGCTCTGCAAGTTTAGCTATTTACTCACCCTTCAATTTTGATTTACAATTTCACTTATAAAATGATGGTAAGCAAATAAAATGAAAACAAATGACCTCAATTATTAAAGGAAAAACCCTATGAAAGTTTTATATAAAAAGGATATATATAAAAAAGAACTAGCTCGAGTAAACCTAAGATTGCGTGATAAATATATAACATGGATAATAAGATGCAAGCCAAGTAGGATTAACCCAAAAAAAATTGTGATATAGATAATAATATTAGGGTAACCTCACAAATCATTGTTTTAGGTTTCAACAAAAATAAAAGAAGAAATGACTAGGTAAAAAAATTGGGTTGACTTGTAACCCAATTACCTTTGAAAAACCTATTTTAAATTCATTGCTCATCTTTTTAATGATACAATTTTATTTAAAAAAAAATAGGTTGACTTGTGTTAACTCGGTTCAACCAACCTAAACTTTGACCTAGAACTTTTCTTGAGTTAAGTTTGAGACCTATACGATAAATAATTGCTAAAACTCGTGACATTAACTATTAAATCATAAACACTGTACATGAAAAAGCATTATAAGTTAAATTCTCAATAAATCAAATGTTGAAAAATAAAATCAAGAGAAAAATTCAATCACATAAAAAGATAAAAGAATAACAATTAAAAGAATAAGAGTGAGAATTGAGATAATAAATAAATAAATAAATAAATTAGAGGGTAAGAACAATTATTTTTCCAGAGGGTTAAATGGAAAATAAAAACAATAATAAAAAGAAAAAAAATCAAAGGAATGAGGAGAAATTAAAGGAAAAAAAATCATTCACTTGGATTGAAAAGTAAAATTTAAAAACTACCAAAACCTTGACAGAAAATGCCAAATTAGAGATTAAAAAAAATACTAGATTGAAAAACATTATGCATGACAAATTAGAATTGAGGATTAAATTGAAAATAAATTAAACTTGATAAAAAAGTTCAAGAGAAAATACTAAGAATAAAAAGAGTATAAATTGAAGTTGAAATGCTAAGAGCAAAAAGGATCAATATGTATTTTTTAGTGGGACAAAGAACAAAAGAAGAAAAAAGAAAAAAAGACAAATCGATGACAAATTATCAAATAATCATTGACAAATATTGCACTATAAAAGAGAAAACATAGTGGTGCATCCAATAACATGACATAAAGTATCTGTTTTTTTTCATTAGAAGACAATCCATATCACGTCTAAAATACATGAGTGCCTCCTATATATTAGCATAATTTGCACCAATTTTTAAAAATTAGAAAATATTTATTTAATACAAATATACTCTAATTATCCCAACAATCAAGAGAGAAAATCAATTAAGAATACTTTAAAGGCCCTTGGTTTGCTTTTCTTTTTTTCACTACAAGGGCATTCTTGTCAATTCGCTCTGCATTACCAAACAGAAAAAGACCTATTTACCCCTCTTCTTTAATGTAAATGAAAAACATACCTAATGACTTGTAAATTTTAGATGTTATTTTTTCTTGGAAGTATAAAAATGTTATTATATTTATTATTCTAGCTAACAGCGCGATTAAATCAAATCCAGAGGAAAAGGGGTTTAGCTTTTATTAATTAATGATTAAAATCTCGATCCAAACTATGAAATAAGAGTTCCATGAACCTCTCAATACTGATAAAATGCGTCTGATCGTAGTGAAAGAGAGACAAACAAGAACATAAGACAGGGACATGTCCAGGCGGTTAAGTTCGGTCTTACAATGTTGCTAGGCTTTCCATGAACCGACCACATTATGCCACGTGGTAGCTGGGGGGGGGGGGGGGGGGGGGGGGGGTCAAAGAAGCCTTAACCATTAAGAAAGTACCGTGGCGAGCCCTCGTGCCATTGGCTATGTCGACTCATGGGGGCTTGGCGCTTGGGAGCTGGAAGAGACCGCACCTGCTATATAGATGGTAGGTCCTATACTTGAGGTGGCACATTTTGTTTCCTTGTCTGTCTTTGCTCTCCGTCCACTTTCAAGCACTATCTTCACGTGCCTGTCTCGTGGCACTTGACGAGGTGTAATTTTTATCGTTTATCTTAAAGGTGCTTTTCACACCTGTTATTGAGATTAATACCATGTTAATTAATACATTTCAAAAATATTTTTATTATTATTTTATTTTAAGTTATTTTTTAATGTTTATATATTATTTTCATGTGTTGATATCAAAAGTTATTTTTTAAAAATAAAAAATATAATTTTGATGTATTTTTGAACGAAAAGTACTTTTAAAAACAATTTCAAACACATTCTCAAACATGCATAAATTGTTTTCTTGTGAGTTTTCAAATAAATTAATCATTCAAGATAAAGTAAATTAATAAAAAAAGGGGCTATCTTATACATTTTCATAGCCCATTTTTTATCCCAAAATTTTCACGTGTTTCAAAAAATGTGAAGTTTTTCAAAATAGATTTTAATAAAATTAAGTCAATTTTCATTATTTATATTTTTTTCACACTTTTTTTGTATGCTAAAATATAAAACTTAGTGGATAAAATAAAAGACAAGAAAAAAAAGACGGAGAACTAAGGAAATTTAATAGAAGACAAGACAAATGAGAAGAATAAATAAATAGGAGAATAAAGAAAAATTAAAATAATATAGATTGATTCTGGTTCAAGAATAAATAAATAAATATATAATATAATTTCTTTGAATTCAACATTTGTATTTTAAAAGTGGGGACTGTATCAAGTTTCTATATCATTGCTTTAGGTCATAATAATTATTTGCTTAGCTATAAAAACAAAAACACATGTATTAGCTTAGATAAATATCTAGCATGAAAACACAACACGTATATTTTATTATAAAATATAAAATAATATAATTTATTTTAGGTATGATTTTGTTTTTTTAAAAACTTTTTATACATGTAGCTTGATGAGATATACATGACGACAGTATTCAAACTTCTTACAAATATGCATACAGGATGAGGATAACTCCTAGGGGTAATTTTAGGAAAACAAATCCCTCCAACTAATAATTTTAAGATTTAAATTAATTTATTTTGAGGAGTTTATCCTGTTTTTGATACAATATATGTATTTACAGGAAATAAATCTTTTTTAATTGACAATTCTACAGTTTAAAATCATGAAATCGAGAGAAAACTCACCTCCTTGATCACGGTTAAAAAAAGCTCATATTTAGAGTTATATATTTTTTTAATGTGATTTTTAAAAGTATATTTGTATTGGAAAAAATATCAAATTATTTTTATATAATTTTGATTAATTAATTTTAAAAATAAAAAAATATTTTTATGTATTTTGGAATAAAATATTTTAAAAAAACATTATGCATCACAATCTCAATCACAAATTAAATAAAGAAACTTCTATTATTAGTCTAATAATCATCCTCAATAATATTTGACCCACAAAATTGAGAATGGTAATGAATATATTTTTTACAATAATTCGATGTCATTAACTAGCATAAATTCACTCCTTTAAATAATAGTTTTAAAAATTCTACGTTTTTTTTAAATAATAATTTAAAAATACATTTTTCTTAAAACAGTTTTCAGCAAATTAGTCAAAAGATTAGAGCAAAGTCAATAACACTGACCAATAGAAAGTTGACACTCCTTTAGGAAATCTTTTATTTTATGGGCCATTATAGATGACGAATGATTAACAGGAAGCGCAGATCCTGCAGGACCCAGGTGAGCAAATCCCATTTTTGGAATTTTATACAAGACGCGTGGCGCATGGAGAGAGCAACTCCAAATGAAGTGGAACCCATCATGACATAATAGAATTATAGAAAGGAGAGCGTGGTCCCCACCGTCCCTCGTCTGTGGGGCAACGTAAAGGAGCATCTTTCTCCCTCTATCTTTTGTCATTTCACTTTTGAGTGGGGACCCTTCCTCGTTTTCTGGATCCACGTGGAAAGTGTAGGGAGTTGAGAGGGGCACGTGTTAGCATCCCAATGCATCGCTCCTTTTATTTTATTTTATTCTTAGAAAAAGTGTGTTTCAGCTGAAGGCTACACCTCATTCGTGTCGAGCTATAATAGGGTGCTCATCTGGCGTACACAATCATGATGGACGGGACGTTGAGCCCATCTCTAAATAAGATTGAGAACACGTGTCAAGCAGCAGTTGTTCAGAATAGTAAGACTCTATGCTACTGGATCAAAATAAGGAATATACTTGCTCCATTCAAATCAATTTTCTCTCCTCTCCTCTCCTTATATTATTGGAATATTTTATTTTATTTTATTAATTGATAAGTCTAATACACAAGTGGGCTGAGTCGACGAGAGAACTCTGAAGTGACACCTGTCCATGACAATCCGAAAGGGCACTGTCCCTTGCGCATCTCCATTGGAGACGCTGAATGAAAACTACACATTGTTTCTTACATGTTTCAATAATAGAGGTAAATGAAATATTTTTTTATATTTAATTTACTTTAATTTGTTTGGTCTTTTACAGTAACATCTTTATCTCATAACTTGTACTGTAGATGTAACAAGTTTACTTAAATTGATTCAAGTTATTTTTTTAATATTGGATTCCTAAAACTATAGTATAAGTCTAGAGCTTGATATTATATAATTTTATTGGGAAAATATATAAAAAAAATCATAGATATTTTTTGAAAATATTTCAGCCCATTTGATGTTTTTTGGATTTTGTGTAGTTTTTTCATTTGTTTTTAGTATTATCTTATTATGATACTATATTATATGAGTTGAGCCAGGCTGAGTTGTGTTGGTCCAGCAGGGGTCGAATCTGGTCCAACCAATCTCAATAATTGTTGATTAAAGCCAACAATTGCAGGACCGTGAATCAATTGACGTTTTGTATGCGCAGAAGGGTGCAAAAGGGTGTAAAGCAAGAGAAAAAAGAGAACGTAATAGATGAACTCACCTAGGTTGGAGAAGGTGTTGTTTGTGGATAAAACGTTCAATCGGTGGCTCACGGAGGTGCAAGGGGCTGGCCGGTGGTGGCCATTGGAAGAAAGGTCTGCAGTGGAGAGGAAAATCTTGTAGAAGTTGGTAGTGGTCGATTGGTGGTCATGCTGGTGATTTATGGTGGAGATGTCAGTGGATAAACTGCTGGCTAGAAGCTAGGATCGTGGTGGGATGAGAAGAGAAAGATGATCATGGAAAAAAAATGGATATGACTATTTTTTCACCAACTTTGAACCAAAATTTCTTGATGATCAGAGTATGGAAATTATCCCTATTTATAGATGGTGGAAGAGAAAAATCTTAATTGTTTTAGCAAATTTTTTGTCATTGATTCACTCGGGAAGGATCCTATCTATTGGTTCAAATTTGCTATCATGTAGTTGAAGACTGCTTGAGTTAGCCACCCAAGCATTCTTTTCAGCCAAAAAAGGGGATTATATAATTAGTGAACCAATCTTATTTTCTTTTCATAATGATATCGTTTTGCTCTTAAATTTTAGGATTTTGAATTAAGTTTAATTTAGTCCTTTAATGTTTAGCTGTTTTCAATTACACCCCTAATTAAGTATAAACTTTTAACTTAAAGCAATTGTGTCAGCGCTGAAATTCAATATTAGCCTTGAATTCTGACACCTTTTTCATTACAGTCCTTTGTTGAAGATTATACAATTTAACTCTTAATTGAAAATTAAATTTTTATGGGTGGTACGTGACTCATTTTTAGGGGTGAGCATTTTCGGTTCAGTTCGGTTTTTTGTCAAAATAGGGACCTAACCGAAATTTTTGTTTTTTTTTAAAATCAAACCGAAACCGAACCGAATTTATTCAAAACCGGCCACTTTCGGTTCGGTCCGGTCCGGTTTTTTTGGTTAAAAAAATCATAAAACCGAATTTGTTTTTGGGCCTTCTGGTGGGCCTTCTGATGGGCTTTCTGATGGGCTTTTTGATGGGTTTTCTAATAAATTTTTTGATAAGCTTGAAAAACTATTTTTTTACAAGAACCCAAAGTATTTTTAAAATTGTTTTTGCAACAAATACAAATATTAATTTATTAAATTGTTAATATAGTGTTTATTAAGTTTTTTTAACCTTTCTAATAATTTTGTTGTGTAATTTAGCATGATGAGAAATAATTAAAACTACACAAGTGAACAAATTTAAATTTAAATTACAGAAAATGCCTTCAAAGGGCTTCAAAATAAGCAAGCATCATAAAATTTTTTGAGAAACACACCCGGTTTTGAACTAATTATCATCCGTTAGTAGATTTAACTTTCCACCAAATTCTACAAAAAAAAATAACAGAAATGTTAGATTGAAAATAAGTTGATTAATTGATAATAAAATAAAAATACAAGTGTATAAGAAAAATAACCTGATTCACCTCCATATACTTCACCTGAAGCCACGTACAAGTGAACATCACTTCCGAAACCCAGAGCTCTCAGCATAAGACCAACTTCCTCTGGTGTGAGAGGGCATTTTCCCTGCCTTCGTTCTTTGTCAGGGTTACTTGCCTAAAGGGGGAAACAACACTATTTTCCAGTAAATAGACGGGTAAATAAAGTTTTAGAAGACACACTACAGAACAACTGTCAAGATTTCAAGAGCATAACATGAAAATTGAAAAAAGCACCTGTAAGCATCCAGAGAATGCAAGCATATCAGGTTCAAACCTATATCATGATAACGTTAAATTTGTGTTAATGCTCTGACCCTTTCCTATGCTGACTATTCTAAGCTTCGCATGGGTGAAAAAAAATTAATCCCCAGCACAATTCAATAATAAGAAAAACTTGCCAGACAATGATTCAAACAACAATAAAATTTCTAGAAGAAAACTATCATAAATCAAGCATTCGGAAGGATATTACCTCAAGTGCAGGCAATAAAGTGCTCACTTTTCATTCTCATTCTCTAATCCAAGAAAATAACACTTACAGAATCCAAGAAACGCTAAAGCAAGCATTACAGCAACAAGGATAATGAGGGACAGTCTCCTGCAATACACAAAAAAAAGAGTAAATTATGAAAAAATCCATAAAAAAATCAAACACCAGATGAAATTTTAAGAGCTTTTACTCACATGCTATCCAAAAAAATCAAACACCAGATGTGGGGTTCCCTTCTTCTGCAAGATGACTCCTTATCTCCGATGAAACCACCACACCATCATTCTCTCTCCCACCAACCAGGCAACCACAACATCTATGTTGAGAAAAAAATAAAATAAATTACTCTTGTTATAAAAAAAAAAAGCACACAAATTTCTCAGCTTTTTCACTAAAAAACATAATTTTATACCAAAAAAATATCTTTAATTAATAAATGAACTACCTGGAATGGAAGAAGACTCCTGCGAGAGGCCGAGGGAGGGAGAGACGAGAGGCCGAGCGAGAGGCCGAGGGAGGGAGAGACGAGAGACGAGAGGCCGAGCGAGAGGCCGAGGGAGGGAGAGACGAGGAGCGAGAGGCCAGAGGGAGGGAGAGGCTAGAGGCCAGAGGGAGAGGCGAGAGGCCAGAGGGAGAGGCGAGCGGCGAGAGGCCAGAGGGAGAGGCGAGCGGCGAGAGGAAAAGGAGGGAGGGAGGGAGGGAGGGAGGGAGGGAGAGGCGAGGCCGCTAGGGTTTCAAGCGAGAATGGGAAAAAGTTTCTATTTATATTAATGCTTTAAACCGAACCGGTTCGGTTCGGTTTGGGTCAATCGGTTTTTTCCGTAAAAAACCGAGACCGAACCGAACCGGATTTAAAAAAAAAAATAATCGGTTTAATCGGTTTTTTTTTTCGGTTCGGTTTGTTCGGTTTTTTTTCCTCGGTTTTTTCGGTTTTTTCGGTTATTCGGTTCGGTTTGCTCACCCCTACGTTGAAGGCATTATTGGAGCAATCTTGTAATTTCAAAGCTGCTAGTATTCTTTTTAGTTTCATCATTACACAATCTATTTTTTTTCCAAGTATATATATTTAGAACAAAAAACATTTGCTTAAGCCGATGTTCGTGTACACGAACAGGTGCTATGACGACGCTGAAGCAACCCATGCCATAAAGGTGATGAATCGATTAACAAGTTCAATCTCAAGATCGATCTTGATTTTAAGTGGCAATGCATCATGCATCATAGACTCTCTGGCTCTCTCTCACGCGCGCGCGTGCATTCACAACCTATTAATGTCTGAACCTTCCTTGGATAAGAACAAGACTGCGCAAACCCTGTTGTCGTCGTCCACGTAACCCAAGTTTAGTTCGAAGATGGTGGTTCAGGTTTGCCACTAGTCTTTTCTCACTGAAGAGAATACCAAGTCAGATCAGGAATGTAGCAAGGTGGAGTAGTCCCTTGTCACAATAAGAGTCTCGACAGCAAAGATGAGAATTAATGAGTGACCCATAATATTTTTAAAAAGGACTTTGCCCTAATTTCTCCCTGATTAGAATATCTCCACCACTAAAAAGACTACACGTCGACTTCAACCCTTGATCTCAAATTGATGCACACAGGCCTTTGCGTTACAAATTTAATTGGCTTTGAGTCTTGGTATGGAAACTTACTAAGTGATAAATTTTTAGTTCATAGAAACCTTGAAAAAAAAGGGCAATTATGAGTTATACAAATGGAATCTAACCATACATGACCAAAAATAACATTTGGGCTGAAACAGCAAAATGTAGCCCGTAAAGTAGCTGGGAGAATACTTTGAATGAATGTTTAATGGGAAAGGAACTGGTTGGGGGATAAATAAACCATTACAATTCCTTGTTAAACCCACCTTTTATGAATAATTGCCCTACGTAGTTGCGATTTGTTTTACTTGAGCTTTGCTCTCTGCCAACTGAAGAGAATTACCCCAGTTTGGGATGCTCCGGGACTAGTCTGTGGTCTGGGCTAGGAAAAATTAAGAACTATCATGGTTCTAATTCTGCTCTGGCTTCTCCGACGATGCATGAAAATTTCGATCTTCTCAAGGATCTTAGTTGAATCTATCCTGGTTCTAGGTCTACTAAGGACTATATAAATGAATGAGACCTTGCAAACAAAAATGTTCCTTCCCCATATGGAGTTTGAAATCCAAAGTCAGTCATTCAGTGAATGATAATGCCACTTATAATTAAAGCTCTTTAATCAAGTGCACGATCATGATCATAGAACTCAAGAAAAAATCCCCGGCTAACTCTATACCAGTAGTCACGAGCGTTTCTGGATTGAGAAATCCATCTTGCTTTGTCATAACCTGTACAATTTGCTTTGATTATTGAGAAATGCTAAGGGGAAGGAATCCTTCTAAAGCTTAACCTGTTAGGTGAGACTCCAAAATATAATTTATATTATTCTTTAACAAATATCACTATTAAAATATCATATATGAAGTAGACTGCATTTTTAGATTTGTTTTAATTAATAATAGTTAATTATTGTGGTTTATTTACATGATAATAATGAGTATATCAACTGTGGTAGAGGGTTCACACCTAATATTTCTAAGATTATGTTGGTTATGTCCCTTCTAATTACTTGGTGAATTTATAATTTTAAGTTGGTAATCTCAAATCATAACTCATATATATATATATATATATATATATATATATATTTTTTGTAGAAGAAAGGAGAATCCTAATAAAAAAACATCTAAGTGAACGAACACTTGAAAGATTCGATGCATAAGACTATGGATTCAGATTATTAAGACATAATCGCTACTACAACCAATCCATTAAAAGATTAAGGCAATGCCAAATACAAATGCAAAAAGATTTGGTAGAAATATGCAAAATTGTCCCTCATAAAAAAATGATTCTAGAAAATAAACAGGCAATATTGAATAGCGGCGGCGACTAGAAGCAAGGCTAATACCTTAGGAAAGCCTAGCCAGAACAAAATGCTTTTGTGGACAACTCTCTCATTTTTTATTTTAAGATTTCTCGCTTGCTGTCAACTGAAGATACAATATATCTCCTCCTCCTCCTCCTTCTCCCCTATCCTGCTCGATGGATCTTCATATGTCTAGTTATGAGGTATAATTGGCCATGAACGAGAGTGCGCCAAGTAGGGTATCCTTGAGAGATGGTGGTCGATGATTAAGTTTTTAATATATGCCCGTATAATTATGAGTCCAACTTTATCAGGTTCAAAGTATAGATAGTATGATTCATGATATAAAGTAGAATCTATTTTGATAATCAAATCTCTTTATGTGTTTGATGTTATGTTGTGTTTTCTATGTTGATTGCTTTGATTTTATTTCATGAGTAGCGTCCTGAGACTGTTTTATTTTAAGAATTAGATTTATTATTGCATTTTCTATTTATTTATCCAATGAAAATTCCAATCGATTAATATTATAACCCTTATTTATATGGTCTTTAGGTTATAAATTCCTTTGTAACTGTATCCTGGTTGGATAAATAGATAATGCATTATCATATTTTTTTTTCCTTAATATTTTTAACTCTTCTACTTTTATCTATATTCTTAAATCTACATTATGAGTTGATCTTTCATTTTCCATCTAGCTACTACTTAGTTAGTTATGTCACCTATAAGATGAATTCAATTATTCTTTTATTAATTAACATTCTATAACACCTGAAATAATTGTAAATATTACATTTTTGTCGATCTCTTGTTCATGATGTTAAATCTTTTATTTTGCATGGTATTTTATTTATTCACTTGAATCTATGAATGTGTTGGTTCATTAAATGTAAATTCGTCTTATCCTATAGTTTAGTCTTTATTTCACTTCGCAACCAATTTTTTGAATATTATATTTCCCAACCTAGGTCAAAGAAAATTTTAAAAGTTAATGAAATGACTATAATGCCTATATATATATATATATATTACAGGAAGCTAACCATTATAATCAAACATAATTTTGCTTTTATTGTCACGTTCTATTCTTGTGTTTTGTTATTCTTAAATAATTTTTATTTAAGAAAAATACTAGAAAATCAATTGCTTAGAGCTGAAAATGTGAATACTAAAGGAATAATAGCCCTAAACAATTAGATTTTCTATTTAATTGGTAAATTTAATTACTTGGCAATTTGTTGGTGAAACTTTCAACTAGTAAGTACCGTCTTCTTGCGTTTTTATTTTTTGGCTAATGGACTTTGGATGTAGTTATTTTCCATATGCTGTATATTTTGCAGAGAAATAGAATTTCTTTTGTCTGTGTGTTTGTTGATAAAGACTAGGAGAAGGCTTCTAAGTTTTGTTGGGCAGGATCGTGATGCTTTTAAAGTCTTTGAAGCAAACTTTCCACCTGCTGCTTTGATTGCAAGAATCTTGCCGCAGCTGACACATTCCCTTTATATATTGCAAAACCCCACAGGAAGCTCATTCCCTTTCCCTATCACCTGCTCTCTAAATGTTGCAGAAGTATTTTAGGTGAAAATTGGTTTTGTGACATATGAATATTGTAAGAATTGGTTGTGTGGCTTGTGGAATTTTTACATGTTTATTTGATGGAATTCAGGTGAAAAGGGAAAAAGGATATGGTGGGGAGGTAAATAATGGGTGATTGTAGTTAGATATGGTGAGAAAAAATAATGGAGATCTTTCTTAAAAATTAAATTTATGGTATTTTTGTTATTATTGAAAATTTTAACAAAAACAACGTGACGATCACTTATTGTTATTTTTATTATTTTTAGGTTTCATAGGCTTTTTAGTTATTATTTAAAATATAATTGTTGTCTTGTAAATAAATAGATTTTTTTATTGTCTTTTTTTGGTGCTTAACTCCTGAGAATATAAAGTTTGTCTTAAAAAATAAGGTTGTAATTAATGTATAGTTTTAAAAACTTGGTTGAAAACAAAAAACCAAGCTACAATATGGTCAAAATGTATTGTTTTTATTATTGAAAACATACTTTCTTCTTCCTCTCTTCCCAAGTAAAGCTAATTTGAGCTGGGTTACGTCATAGTCCCATTACGTATTGGTAGAGATCTTCATACTTATTTTTTAATGAATTCAAATGGTATTTTTTCCAAATTAAATTATTTTAGATAGAATATTACAGGGTGATATCTATATGGGGTTTGGTCAAGAACAATGATATCCCTGGTTATAATATATGTTGCAAGGAAATGATTTTCAATTAAATGGGAGCTGAGAAATTGAGTACACATAACAAAAATTGCTGTCCTCCTCCTGATCAGGCACAGATTTATGATCGAAGAGAAATACAATTATCAAGGCAAAAAAAAAAAAATGTAAATACAACAAATCTGATAACAAATGTGACAACATGAAATATTTCCAGCCCTCAATTATATTTTTCTTGAGGATATGTAGAGTCTATGATCACCTGACCGTACGCAACCTCGGCCTCGAATTGACACTGCGTGGATTCGCAGGAGGAGCAATGAATTCTGCATACATATCCATGAAAAACTTGTCAACAATATCAAGATAGGCTGGACAAGTAAGGCGTGAATAATAATGGAGAACTTCTTCGATATCTAATACATGGTCTACGTTGCTAACATCCATCATCTCTAGCTCCTTTAACTTTTGGGCCACCAAGAAACTCCTCCCCTCACCTGTAATGTTCTTAGAACCTGAATTATCATCCAGTGGCGATCTTTTCCTGGCATAAGAACTCTTGATCATTTCATTGTTAGGATCATCGTATCTATAGTCCTGCTCTCTCCTTCGTAAGAACTGATAATTCTTGACAGCGGTTGCCTTCGACAAATTCATGAAACCTGAATTTAGGTCGTGATCTCTTTCTTGTTTTGCTGACGAAGAAGACGGAGCTGTTGCTGTCTTCTTCTTGTCCCTCTTTGATTTCTCTTTATCCGTGTCGTCCCACCTACCGGTGAAGTCTCTGTACAAGCTGGCCGAGTCTTTGTTTGTCTCGGCCTTCATGTCAATGCCAGCAGCGAAAGAAGAAGTGCGAGGATTATTGCGGGCAGGAGGTTTCGGTATCTTTTGGTAAGGATCACCGGAGAAAAAAGACTTGAACCTCTGTACGGTTTTTTGAAAGAACTTCTTGGTGGTGCATAAGGAATTTTCAAGCAACATTGATGGTGTCATTCGGTGGTTCTTGGTGGGCTGGTAGGAGTTGGTAAGGTACCTTCGTTTTCTTCAAACCTACAGGAAAAGACACGGAAATCTCTCTATCTGTTCTTTTGGCTTCTTCTGCAGGAGATGATCTCTGGGAAGTTTCCTTTTTTATACAGGCAGGAGAGGTGGAGGAGCCATTAGAGTCTGTTCAAAATTCTTAAGGATGGAAGCAAATTCCCAGCCAGATCGTTCTCTGGGTTCCACCGTGTAGTATTTCCTTGGCTTCACACGCTCCTATTCTTCTCTTTATGTCTGCTATCTGCTACAGATGAGTCCCCACTCTTTCAAACATGAGAAGATATCGAAGAGACGTATGGAAAAGCTTGTGATTGTTTCTTAGCTATGATGAGATAGTTTCCTCACTTTTACTTTAGAGAGGGTGGTGGAGCAAGTTGGTGTCTGGCCTCTTTAGGAGAAGGAAAGGAGCGGGTGTGGTGGTTGAATTGTGGCTTTCTCTTCTCTCCATCGCCTGCTAGTGTGTGATTCTCAGGATTACGAGTGCTTAATCATGCCCCCGTCTACCTAGTCTTTGTATTGTATTTAATATATATATATATATATATATATATATATATATATATATATATATTACGTATTTATTTTTTATTTATGTCATGATGACATTCTTTCATCGGTCTGATAGTATTAATTATTAAATCTATAGAACGTTGGCACTTATTGCTACGAATTGTTTATTTATTAAAGTGGATTCCAGGTCAAATTTATTTTATGCAAATGAGGATATTCCAAGTGTTTTTTTTCTATTAATTAAAAGGGAAAAAAGGGAGTATTATTAATGCAATTTCTATTTTGAGGTGAAAGTTTGAACCTCAATAGACATTTGATGATGGAGATATCAAAACTACTTTTCTTTATGGTCACTTCAATTATTTTGCACCACTGATCTCTTGACTATCACCACTGAGCTAAAGTGAATGCTCGCAGTATTCTTGATATATTTATTTTTTTTCGTGTGTTTTAAAAATAATTTTTAATGAAATTAATTTTCTTTAGACTACTTTGATGTTAAAAAATAATCTTTAAAATATATACATAAAAAAATAATGTTTTTTTGTTAGAGAATATATTTTAAAACCAATCACGATAATATTTTCAAATATACTCTTAGTTTTTGTTTCTAGTGTCTTGTAAGGGTTTATTTTATTATTTTAAGATATGAAATACTTTTAATTTTTAAATACCAACTAACTTAAAATTCATTAAATTGATGATGCACAATAGCACATTAACAGATATATATTCATTCCGTAAATCACGGAATGACTTTTAATTTGTCTGGTTCTACTTTTCATTTATTAAAAATAGATCCCATTACACATCTAACAAAAAGTCAGAATGTATACTAATTTTTTATTCGAAAACTGAATTCTTTTTGGAAAGTGGATTTTATGAGCTATGATTTTCAATAATATGGAGGATTAGGTAATGATATTATTTTTGTTGTTCTGTGAGAATAAGATGTAACTCATTTTTTTATGTTCAGTACAAAATAAGCTGAAAAATAATATTATTAATTTATTATTTTTAATAATAAAATGAAATTTCATATAAAAACATTACAATGAATTTGATGAACTATATGAACATAAAAGAAGTGTGAAAGAAATTTTATTGATATGAACTATGGAATAACCGACAAGTCAGAGAGAATTTACATGTGTGATGACAATAGTTTCATGGGAAAAAAAAGTTCATGAAAAAAGAAAAATCCATCAATAGTTGATGAGGAAATATTGAGTCCAAAATGATATAGATTTTTGTGCTTATACAAAAATTTAATAATAATGATTTTGCTCATATAGTTGTGAAATATAATAGCCATGATATGTTGAATACTATGATAATTTTTGTGATCATGTGTGTTCTACAAGTACTTTTTTTAATGCCTTAGTTCTTATAAAGAAGTTATCAAGCTACCTTGTTTTTCTTATCATATAGGTTTTAATATTGTCTAATGATTGTATTGTAAGCACGATTATGCATGTATTTTATAAAGTGTTGTAAGTGCGATCTCAAGAGTCGTTATGTGATCACAGAGGGCTTGCAATCTACACAGCAGGTCTCGAGTTCGAGTTAGGATGTGCATCCCTTATAAGAGTCTGAGAAAGTTGGGGTTTTACTCGCTCACTTATACCCATAAAATACACTTTCTAAGGATGGGGTTTTATCACATAAAAAAAAAGGTGTTGTAACTGCAATAATGTGCAAATAAATTGCAAATCATTTTACTTGTGATAAAATTATTGGAGGGTGAACTTGATAATAGATTTAAATATAATGAAAAATGTTCTTTCATGTGGTGCATAATAAGGTAATTAAATCTTATAATATATGGAATTGGATTGGGGTTGGATATGTCTAACATTTGGATAAAAACAAAAAAGATTAATATATCGGTGATTTTGCTTTGATACAAAGTGAAATTGGTGATAAGAAATTGATGTTTGTGTATGAGATTCAAAGACGGGTTTGGAAAAAAAATTATGAGAGGAAGACGCATTGTGCAAGAGGAAGACGCATCACCCCTAGTGCACCCCACCTAAGATAATCTACATTGTTGTTTGATTGTTTTTCTAGATCAAATTTTTATTTGTCGATCTTCTCTTAGGTTTGAAGTAATTATCTCTTCGTGAGATAGTCTTTACCTTATTAGGTCAAAAACTTAATTGTTCTAAAGTTTGAATTTTAACACTATATTTGTTGTACTTCTAATATCTAAGGGTGTATTTACAATATAGCTTTACACTCTAAATGTTAAAATCTACAGCTAAATAAAATGAACCAAATGGTTTTTGAAAGATTTTTGATATTTTGGCCAAACTTTAATGGATAATCATAAATCTGTAATGATATCCCATTTTACATTTTAAAACATGAGAAAAGATACTTTTTTTTTTATTTTGTGAAAATATCCTCAAATATTTTTTAGGATTTGACGGTATTCATGAAAACAAAATATTTTAAACAAATCAAATTGTGCTTCAACCATGTTGGGCTGAAATGGCCCAACACAACTTTGATTGGGCTAGACGCTAAGTCCAGCCCAATCTTTAGCCTATTGTTCACCATCTAAACAATAAGACATGAATTAATTCAAGTCCTCATGTTCACTTACACAGTGAACAATAGCTATACCGAAGGTGAATGAGGGGATACCCAGTGCTACTACTGCGAAGAGGACGTCCAGCTGGTGGTGCAGGAGGAGATGACAAAGAGAAAGATGGCCGGTGGCGATTATAGAAAGAGGAGGAAGAGGTTGTTGTCGTTGGAAGATGGTGGAGGAGAGAGCTGCTACTAACCCTCATGGAGAGGAATGTTGTTATTGCCGACGACGAGAGGAAGATCTACTGCTGGTTATTAATGGTGCACTGAAGGAATCTGTTTTTAGGGGTGCCGAGAGTTGGAGATGGAATGGTGGCAGAGGTGGTCCGAAAAAGCAATATGCAAGAAAACTAATTTTAGTCCCTTAAAAATTAAGACTTGTCATGTACATTCGCAATAAGTCAAAGTAAGATAATTGAGAAATTGGTGAGTATATGATAAAAAAGACTTGATTAGAAAAAAAAATATTAATAAAATTTTGAGATACCATGAAAGTTAACTTAAAGATGGTAACAGTGTGAGCATAAAACTATAAGCCCTTAGTCAAACTCGATAAATCTTGATTTATTAGGCTAAGTATTAATTAAGAAATGATAAACAAAGTAGAAATTGTTGGTGAATTGGAATGAACATTTACGGGTGATTAATTTTAATGTCGGTGGGATAAAAAAAAAAAATCGATTCGTGCAATATTAAATAATGATAAATCATGTAAATTTCCTAACCAATTAAAACAATTATTGGAAGGAGGGAATGCTGTAATCTTGAGTGATATTATTTGTAAAATAGGAGGAAACTTGAAGCAAATTATTGCATTTCTAAGAAATGTTGAATGCCAGTACGAACTAAGATAAATAGTGGTGTCACATACAAGGCTTAAGGCATTACATGGGGGAGGATATAATTACATGGGGACAAAACATGCTTGCTCCGTTGTCCAACATGTTCCGAACAAAACAACCCCCCAGGCCATTGTCTTCTTCATTCTTCTTGACCAGAATCATTTCCATGTCCTTGAAAGAAGAGCCTTGAGTGAGAGTGAGAAGAGAGCTATATCAAGAGACATCGATGGGTGAAGAAGAAGAATGGAGGGACATAAAAGGAAGTTGAAAGAGAAGAAAAACGGCAAGTGGTGTGGAGAACTCAAATCTTAATTCAAACTTGTTTGGTTTTATGGACATCATTGTTTAAATTTTGTTCTTAGTTACAGTTGATAAAAAAAGAAGAAGATGGAAGCTCCTAAATGTTGTAACCTTAGGGTTGTGTGAATATTTAATAATGGATTTGAGAATGAGGTTAAGCTAATGATACAATGGAAAAACCTGAAGAAAATAGGATAGAAACTTGAAAAACAAATCCTAAGAAAACTCAAAAACATCAGTCTTTCGCTCATGCTACTGCTTCAAACCGTCGTGCCTCTGCGGAGGAGAGCGCGACGCCGAAGTCACATCTGCACCATCTTTGGGTATTTTCAACCATCGAGTCCATGGAAGCACACCAACCCCAAACAACCATTTTTCAAGACCTCCCCATTTGACTGAAATCATACACAAACCATGGTTTCACGATTCTCCTGCCACCGTCCTCTTATAGGAATCAATTGGGTCGGGTTGAAGAAACAAAACGTACCGAAACATATATGCTCATTTTAGGTTGTTTTGATTATACTCTCGTGTACAAGAAGTTAGGGTTTTGTTGGATAAACTCTAACCTCTGGCCGGATTATGATTGCAGCCAACACCATAATTATATATCAAACGCCCTAGTTATTAGGGTGCCCTTCTTGGACTTGCACATGATCACGGCTAACATCTTGCGAAAAAGAAATGATGAATTATTACAAGATAAGAAAAGCATTCCACCCAATGCAATAATTCATGTACCAATTCATCTTTATTTGTTTGCTTGATCGCTCCAATCGAAATCGGACATCGCTAATCTGGCATTCCACCCAAGAGGATGTTATAAGAGGAATGTGAGTGGAGTTTCCTGCCATCTTCTTGAACACATTATTTGCTTACCAAACTGACAAGAGTTCGAACTAGAAATTCTTTTTTGGAGTCCATTTCAACATGGAACTGGGCCTTATGATGTCACAATGATTTTGGAGGAGTTTTTATTTTTTTTTAAAAAAGGAAACGCTTGTGGAAACAAAAAATGTAAAATAGTTCATATGATATAAAAAAAAACGAAAGACCTTTTTTATTGTTTTGGTTATCATAATACAATCATCAATCAAAGCTTTTAATTACGTTTTGTTCTATCTAGAATGGTTGGTGTATTTAGTTCCAATTTAAAAAACAAAACAAACCATAACAAGTTTCATCTCACTTAGAATCTTAGCTTGTTTTATAAATTCCATCTAAATTCTCGCTAGAACATTATATTTTCATTTTTTATAAAAAAAATATTATTTTTTTATGCAGTGTCAATCATATCTCTCAATTCGACCATTGATATATTTTAAATCTCAGGTTTAAATTTTAGGGTAATAAACGTTTAGAAAGGTCTTGTGAGACCACCAATGATATTTTTATAATTTTTTTCAAATTCATAATTTGTTTTTCAAATTGTTATTTTTATATCATTTTTTAGATTAGATTTTTTCTAATTTCATCATAAAATAATAGGTTTATTGAAAATTGAGGTTTATAATTTATTTTGATTTGCTTTAGTTGGAGTTATTAACATTTTATAACTAGAGTCACGAATCTAAAAGGTTGACTCAGGTCGATCCAATATGTTGTTGTTTCAATATTTTTTATAGATAATACATCATCTAGAATTCTTTTAAGCTCAAATATATTTTGACCAATTGTTCTAGTTGTCTTTGGACTCATTAGGTCATACAAGTTTAGCTCACTTTTTTTTCTTATGTTCGAGATTTGAATTGCATAATTTCAAGTTAATTTATTTTTTAATTTGAATGGAAATTTATTTGTTGAACTAATATTTGATATATATGAATAGTACAATCCTGTTATGCATTTCAAAACAATCTAAAATTGAAACATTTCAATCTAATTGGGAAACCAGAATGTCAATCAAAATGGAATTGACAACCTTGAAATCAATGAAAATTCAATAGGTTGAGTTACTATCATTAGCACAACTAAAAAGAAATTGAAGGTTGTGCAACAATAATAACACAACTCTTTTAATTCTTTAAGGAGTAACAAAACCAATTTTCTATTATTCTATTTTTTCCCAGCATTACTATATTAAAAAATCCTTTGATTTTGCAACCATCATGATTATAGCCATGTGCAAAACCATATGGAAAACATGTTATGATGATGAAATAGCATAAGGGTTTGATTAGATCTCCAAAGTCAAAACAAAATGTTGGCAACAACAAGAAACCATCATGGAAACTTAACTACAATAGGCATAAATGGACTATGAGAATAAAAGGTAATAGGACATTAGAATTTGCATGAAAAAAAAACAATTTAAGCATCATATCTAGACATCTATAAAGTGAATAAAAAATGACTTAGTTGACAACAGTAAAAAAGTGTTGTACACTAATGATACGAGAAAAAAAAAAAACAAAAAAACAAAAGAAAAAATTAAAAGAAAAGTCTAAAAAAAGAAAACACATTAAAGAAGATAAAATATATGGGTTGGAAAAAGTCTGAAACTTTGTAAATGTTATTCAATCCAACAAAAACTTTCTAAATTTTACAAAAAATAACCTGTAAATATTAAAGCTTTAATTAGTACAAACAGTTGGGCTTATAGCCTATTAAATAAAATCTCGAACAATAACAAAATTAAGCCTGATTGTTATGACATCTCTTTCATAATCCAAGTATAAGGGATAACCTAACCTAAAAAAATTAAATAACACAAGGGTTTAAGCTATACTCTGTTATCATAAATCATAAGCATAGGTGAATCATGTCTTAAGTGTGATGTCCCCATCAATTTTTTCTAAGATTAAAAGAGCTTGACTTTGTCAAGTGTAGTTCAAGATGACTCTCATAATGTTCCTAAAGAAAAGGATCAAATTGTTCTAACATCATTTTGGTAATCTAAGTATAGGTTGAATCTAGTTGTTGAGCTTATCTATTGGGACTCATTGAAGTTCACCATCCAAGGTAAAAATAACTTTTATATTCAAAATAACATTTTTATGTTCCTCTTTGTGCTAAAGATATTGATAATAGAATATGAGTTTCAAAAGGATCATCATGAATGCATTGTTATGTTTTGTATATAACAAGATCTTTGAGGTTAATAATAAAGATAATATCAAAGTTTAGTGATAATTTAATTACATTACTCACTTTAAATTTATAATTGGTTTTTAAAAGAGATCATTCAAGTCTAATCTATATCATAAAATAATCTCTAACATTAAATGCATCATAATACTTATATTAAATAACTCTAAATTTGTATTATTCATCACTTTCTTGAATTTTTTATAATCTCAACATACAAATTATGACTTACATGTAAAAGACCCAATTGAGTTAGACATTTTAGTATAATGATATAAAGGAGTAAG
This sequence comes from Salix purpurea, assembly GCA_027405865.1. Taxonomy (NCBI): domain Eukaryota; kingdom Viridiplantae; phylum Streptophyta; class Magnoliopsida; order Malpighiales; family Salicaceae; genus Salix; species Salix purpurea. The sequence goes on from JAOWLH010000019.1 coordinate 3,293,254, forward strand.
ATTTACCAACATCTTAGATTTGTGACCACAAACCTTATATGACTAAGAGTGTGGAATGGAACACACATTTTTTTAATTTTGAATGGATATAAAGTAAATATAACCTAGTGAATTGGGGCTTTATTCCCTCCTCATCATGAATAGGGGTAAGGATTCAAAGAGCTCAATAGATTACATAAGACTTGTAACATGTTGAATGTCAATCATAGGGGGACAAAACACTATAGAGCTTAGAAGGTTGTTCAAAATTTATGACATGCTAAATGTCAAACATAGGGGAGAAAACATTATAGAGCTTAGGAGGTTGTTCAAAATTTATGACATGTTGAATGTCAAATACAAGGGATGAAAAATAAAGAAACTTGGAATATTACTCAAAATTCATAACAAGTTTGGTGTCAAACATAAAAATCAAGGAATTATAAAACTTAAAATGTCAATTATCTTGAAACTCTTTTGACATTGCACTTACCTCTTTAAGCAACACTAGTAGAGTATCTTTAAGAACTTCTACAACTAAATGAGGCATAATTGAATCTTCATGCACCTCTTTTTCAAACATTTTGGACTTATTATGTTGACCATATTTACCTCTTTAGGGAGGTCCACCAATGAATTTCTTGGAATTTATTTTATAATTAAACAAGACACAACAAATTAATCTTGAACCTAAGTCCTTGTCCTTTCATTTTCTTATTTTTATTGCTAGTTCTTTGTGGCAATCCTATGATTTTTATCTTTTTACCATTAAAAGTGAAAGAACATGAATTTAATTAACCAAAAATGGTGATGTCTAAATCAATATCCATAGCCTTCCAAAATAACATGTCATATATCCATTGGAATCACATCACAACAAATTTCATCATTATAGTGGGGATTTGGTATTAGCTAGTAATTAAGTTCCTTGTATATCCATTGGAAATCTATTGGAATCACATCACAACAGATAACATGTCATGGATTTGATATATCCATTGGAATCACATCACAATATAATTCACCCATGATATTGAGGGTTAAAACCTCAGCTATTAAATTCTATAGTTGGTGACATGTTTATGTTCCTGTATACATGATCATGAATATTTTTTAAAATATTTAAATTTTGGCCTTATTGTCTTTCTGGATAAAACAATAGTGTGATGATATGGGCACAATATTCTTTACAAGGGAGTTTGAGATGTCTTATCTATATATTTTTTAATCATAAAAAGTAAAATTTAAAAATATCATCTAACTATTAAAATTTCAAAAATTCTCAATGAAGGAATTACATTAATTTTTAAAGTTGTTTGATATGCTTATTTTCATCCAAATTATAATATTTTTAATTTAAAGAATGATGTTATTTAATGTTCTGTATTAAATATTTAATAGAATCGATATAAAATAATAATTTGAATACAAAATTAATAGTGATATTCACATTTCTTGATTGGGACACGTTGAGCAAGCTCAAATTAGCTTAGCTACTTTCTTAATGGTAATAAAAAAAAGTGTTAACCCTATCCTATCATTGCCCTCAATTTGTGGTGGCCTAATCCAGAGCATGTTACATGTAGAATGCCATTAATTAGGATAAATACATAACCACAAACATAACAAGTAAATGAAGTTTTTACTCCTTTTGCAAAGACTTTTTTTTCTTTTGTAGAATAAAATCATCTAGATTTGGAAAAACATGGTACTTTCTTGATATGGGTTTGGGTCAATAAAAGTATGTTTGACTTCTTCTTTTCCACTATTGATAAAAGAGCTCTCTACAAGTTCTAGAGTTTGATTATTTTTAGTGGTTGTATAGTTATAAGAACCACTAAAAAATAAGCTTTGATATTAAAGTTAACGTGGTAGAAAAAAAATAGATTTAAAAAAAAACTAAAATGAAAAGGCCAAAGAAAGAAGAAAAGGACGAAGAAGAGAAACAACTTTATGAATTTTATTTAATTCATAAACAAATCTCTAATATTTTTTTTAAATAACATATAAATGCTAAAACCCTAACTAAACAAACAATTGGGTTTATAGCCTATTAAATAAGATATGCAGTAATAATTAAATTAAACTTAATGAATAATTCTAAATAAAATTCAATAACATAATAATCAAGTTAAGCTTTGTCACCAAGCCTCGGATCTAATGTACTCACTTTACAAAGTTTCACCAACTCCATATTGTGTATATCTAATAGACTACCATAATTCATGGGCATAAATAAAGCTACAAAATTGAAATTTCAAATATCAGAAGCTTTAGAAACTGGCTATCTATGTCAATTTCATTTCTTTAAATTGCTTCTTGTAATTCCTTGAAAACATAAGAAAATAGAGAAGGATTACTTAAACTTCAAATAACATGTTGTGCGTTGTCCAGAACACACACATGAACAACCAAATTCATAAATAAATTATATAGACGTTAATTTGATATAAACTTATTTACTTAGTAGATCCAAACACAACATAAATGACTAATAGAAACATTGTATGACTTAAAAAATTTCAAGATTTTTTATTAATATTAAAATGGCAATATATTAGATTGACTTGAATCAACCTGGATTTACAAGTCAAATCTGCAACACGAATTATGAGACTATATTAATCTCATATTAGATCAATATAAATTATGAAACTCAGTCATCAATGAACCCAATATTGAAAGATCAAATTGAAAAAAAATCAATTAATTTTTTTGAAAAAACCAACTTGAATTAACTTGTGAAATTTGCAACCTATGTCATAAGACTAAAATAACTTATAAAAATAAAATAAAATACACAAGTTCAATTCTCAATTAGCTCAAGATTAAAAAAATCAATTAAAAAAACATAAAAACTACCTTAGTCAACTCATCAAACTTTTGACGTAGTCATGAGATTGAGATAACCTCATATAAAAAAATCTTAAAAGTTACTTGATTTAACTCAAGTTAATTATCAAGCTCATAACTCTGATCATGGAAACAAGATAACTCTATAGAAAAAAATTCAAAACAAATTATAAAGATCAATTTCTAATTAATCCCGTTACATCTAATATTGAATGAAAAAATTTATAAAAATTTAATTAAATAAATAACAAAAAAATATCTTAGGTCAACTTTGGTTAACCTGTTCAACATTATTCATATATCATAAGATAAACCAAAACAAATCATGAAGCTTAATTTTGAATCAAATACAATATTAAATGATGAAATCAGAAAAAAAATCAATTTAAAAAAAAATGAGTCAACTAGTTAAGTTATCAAACCCGTGATTTTGGTCATGGGACATGGAAAAACTAATAAAAAAAATTCAATGTTGGAAGACTTGTGACCTGGATCATAAAAATGAAATAATCGCTAGAAAGAAAATAAAAAATTGCTAAATTTAACCTGGGTTAACATGTCAAAACATTCTGTTTCAGGGTTGAATGAAATGATAAAAAACACACACATAAAATAACTCAAATTAACTTGATAAATATTATTCTTAGGTCATCAGGATGAAATAACATAATAAAAAGTAAACTAAAACAATTCATGAAATATAATTCTTAATCAATCTAATATTAAATAAAAAATCAAGTAAAAGGTTAATTAAAAAAAATATTCACCCAATCAAAATAACTTGTTACCTGTTTTATGAAAATGAAATAACCCAATAAAAACATAAATACTCAATGATGAAATAAAAAGAAATAAGCATTAATTGAAAAAATATTTAAAAAAAAAATATAGTCATCTCACAAAGTTTTACAGCCATATTGTCCATGCGAAAAAGGAAATAGTAAACACAGTGAACTTGTAACAACATTTTGAGTTTTTTTAGTTTAAAATTAAATTTTGTATGTCTTTTTATTATTTTGATAATCAAAATATATTAATATTAAAAATAAAATTTTAAAAAATTAAATATGTATATATGTATATTATTTTAATATATGGATTTGAGGTAATTTTTCGAGCCTCGTGGTGTGGTTGTGGTAATTTTAACAAGTAAAGTATTATAAAAAAATGATAAAACTGTTCGCAATTCTATAAGGTCCCCATATGAACAGTTTCAACGAATGGACGATTACCAAAATTTGAAGTTAACACTCATCCAGATCAACATGAAGGCTGCAAAACTGGATTAATTAGCACATTAACATGAGCTCTGCTGAGGCTTTCGCAGATCTCGACATTCTTTAAAGAGCCGGATCTGGGAAATACAGCCAAGAAAACTCAGGACCAGTTGCAGAGCCTCGGTTCGGGCATTGTTTTTAGAATGAGGTCGAAGAAAGTCTTGATGGAATTCATTCTGTTTTCTGATAGGAGAAGTAGAAACCCTACACATTCTAGCCTGAAGTGTACAATTGGCTTGTCAATGTCAGTTGTATCTTTTTGTATTGGCCGATCTGAGGTTCTACGAGCCACAACAAAAACCATTAATGCGAGATAACGGGAGCTAGTTAGTGTCTCAGGAACCCAAAAAATGCGACCATTAATGAGAATGGCTAACCCTCTGCGATGATCAGACATTCTTTAATTTGCATCCCTCGATGGAGAGTACTGCCATGTCAATTCTCTCCCCCATTTGTCATCAATATTCAAAAGGGACATCCTAGATTGTTACAAAAGCCTCCTTCCTCGTCTGTCATGGAAGAGAGAGAGAGAGAGAGAGAGAGAGAGAGAGGACATCAAATCTAACACAACATTGCTATCGAATCCAGGTACTACCAGTGAAAGCTACATCACAGTTGACAGTACCCCACATCATCTTGCATGGTTTCGGCTCACATTCTCTCTGCTAGCCCTTGTGCCAGTTTTTCTTCATCCATCATGGCCTCTCTCATTTCAATTTCAAGCTATATGTAACCATTGATCGAAATGGTGGTGCGAGTGGTGATAGGAAGATATCATTTATATCAACATGCCAATCTTCACATTCTTCGAAATCAAAATTAAATTCCACAGCTGCTAGCTAATTAAGCAGCCTAGCCCTAGCTACGTGAGAAACAGCAACTAAAAGAACACTTTGAGCAAAATAATAATGCATATTAAATAATTTTATATTTATAGTTAAAAAACATGATACTCTTTAATTACAAGAGGTAATTTGTCGATTATTTGTTGATTTTGTTACATAATAATATAAATTATATTTTATGACCTTACTTAAAACATAAGTTTTTAGGTGAGATTGTTCTTTAATATGGTATCAGAATCTTATTGATCCAGTGATTACAAGTTCGAATCTCACCAATCTCATTGTATTTGATGGAAAAAAAAAAGGCAAGGTAATGTGGGCTTCTGCAAGTTTCAAACCAAAAGACTTTGACTTAAGAGGTATGTTAGAGAATAATATAAATCATATTCTGATACCTCAATTAAAGTTCAAGTTTTTAAATAAGATGATTTCTTAATAGATTTGTGATAAGTATAGAGGAAGTTGCTCCTTGGGTTTTTGAAAAAAAAAAAGGCTAGATGATCTCGCTGGAAGGACACGATACAGAAGTATTAGGCTAGCTTGATGATCACGTACGATGCATAAGAATAAGGGGAGGACACCATAAACAACTAAAACTATGTTCTCTTCGATGTTTGGGCTGTGGGGGGGTGTGGGGTTTTGCTTTGTCTTGCCTGTGCTACCAGGTAATGGAAACAAATAAATTTCATTAAATAATTTGATTTGGCTAATAATAAAACAAAAATAGATGTACCTAACACTTAATGACATGTTTTGTATCTTTTAAGTGTTTAGCGAACAAAATTTGTTTATTTTATTTACGAACAAGTCACAGAAATTTAAAAGTTCGATTCTTTGTCGGCAGGCATCATGCTTGCTTAATTTGATTCTCTTTTTCTATGAATCAGCCAGGTTCTCTTCATACAGATTTTCTTCTTACACCCATCGAATAATTTCATTTTTTAGGCAAACGGGCTAGTTAAAATGCAATTTTTTTCATGATGGTCACTATAAAAAAATCAAAGCACGTCGTTTTCTTAAAGGAAAAGATTAGTCCTTGTACAAGGATAGGACTTAGATTTTCAAAGACTTGAGGCATTTGATCGAGCTAGCTCGTATATAACTTGTGGCACCACCATACTAGTAATTAATATATTAAATAAATGTCTTCATTTTGTTCAAACTTTCCCTTGGAAGCTCTCCTAACCATGTCCTAACAGTTCCCTTTTGTTGTTCAAGGAGATTGAATCCAATCCTTGCGTCATTTGAATCAATCATAAGATGCGAGCTGTCGTTCATTTTGCTATAGCTTTATTGCTAGTTCTTTTAAGATATTCAAATTCAGAACCAAATATATATATATATATATATATATATATATATATATATATATATATATATATATATATATATATATATATCGATCAATACAATCAACAAGAGAACTTATGGGTATGGAGCACTGGATGCTTAGCCGACATGCACGTCGAGATGTTGCAGCATAAATTGTTTCTTGAAAAAGATAATGATGCATTTTTTATTTAACTTTTAAGATAAAGTTATACTCCTAAATAGTCATTTTTTTTCTTTTTGACTAATGGTGATTTTTTTTATGAGAAATATATAAATTTAGTATTTTATTTCTATTCTTTTGGTGTATGGGAAAAGAAATCCAAAAGTACACCCGGAAAGACAAAGGAGACAACTTTTGAAATTTCTTTACTTCATTTGCCTTCATATCAGGAAAGGTGCTATCCCATCTCTCAAATTTAGGTTAAAAGTTGAAGGAAACCTCAATTACATACTCAGTTTATCATTTTTTATACATCCCTCGAAACCCTTTTTTCCCTTCTGACGAGACTCGACGATCTCTTTTCAAAAGAAGATAAGAAGGTGCTCTTTTTTTTCCAACTCAACTCGAAAGAACTTGCTCATCTTTTTCTTCTTTATTTGGCCCAACTTGTCAAACACAGTTAATGTTTTTGTTTCAAAGCCTCTCTGGTCAAAAGGGCAAAAAATGAATATACATTCATCATGGATGCGGAAATTAAGAGGACAGTAATTAAGTGTTAAATACGTTAGCAAACTCTACCTCTACTAAAAAAAAAAACGAAAAACTTAGCTCATATAATAACTTTTGAGCCTAATTTTAGGAGATTTAATATTCCAATAAGCAACAAAGTAGCTTCTTTTAAATAACTGCTTATAGAATCACCTTGAGAATTTTGAGTTGATTATAATAATGGGATTTCTTGTTAGTGTAGTCTTAAAGTGTTAATATAGTCTTTCATGATCAGGTTTTCTCATAGACATATACTTGTTTTAATGGTTTGTTTATTCATATAATTTGTCTAAATCATATTTCTATCTACAAGTGTCAAATCTTCTGTTTATAGAAGTTTAGTAGCCTAAATCCAATATATATATATATGAAAATCGTTCTTAATTATTGTTCCATTACAACTTTGCAGTCAAAAGAAAGAAAAAAAAGCAAATTAAGAAGCCATCAAGAAAAGGATGAAGTGGAGCAGACATGCATGATCATCGAGAAAATAACAGAGAAAGGTAATCTATTAATTAACATAGTTTATCAGAGTTGGAACTCTAAACTACATATTTTAAAACAAAGATAGCAGAAAATTAACAAGCAGTACAGTTTCGAGTTACTGCTCATAATTAAGACCAATTTGAGAACAAAGCCTCCCAAATCTCCATGAAAACCTCAACAATAATCCTATGATGATGATAAGAGTTCAGAGACAAGAAGCACTGCAAAAGCTGTTCAAGATCCTTAGCTGCAAATATCTGCTTTTCAACAATCATCTCAACCATTGACGTTCTAAAATCATTATAAGGATCACTAGAACTCTTAACCACTGCAAAGCTGTCCTTAACTTTGCCATCTAATGGCGAAACACCCACTTGAGAACTCTTCACTTTGGCCCTTCTCCTCCGAGAACTCAACTTTTTTCCGCGAGAAGGTTGGCTAAGAGATCCCGATGAATCCGAAGAAAGACTTCTTGAAGAGAAAAATGTGTCCGAATCATCCCCTCTCTTTTCCTCGTCGTCGCTGCTAAACCAATGATAGCTTCCTCGAAAGTACGTGCTATCTTGTGAAGATGATCTAAAAACACTCATCTGTTCTTTCTTGCAAATGGTGTTCTTCTTTTTGCCTCTGCTTTTAACCGAACGACAACTCTTCTTTTTCTCTTTGAAACTCAAATCGTCGTAGAATGGATTCAAAGGAAAAATGGGAGAAGCAGGAGGGCAAGAACTGTGACCCCTAGTATTAGCAGTTATAAGAGGAGGATAACGGTGTGAAGATTTTTTCCTGGAGATGATAGAGTGATTCATGAGGACTTGGTTTGTCTCTTCAGGGCGTTTGTTTCTGCAAATTGAAGGGAAAGGTCGGACCTTCGGCGGCGAAGGCTCGGTCATGTGGAAATTTTTATGGTTTTCAGGCACTAACACAGCATTTTCAATCACGTCCGATAAGTTCCGGGACCGACATGAGCCGCGAAACATGCGAGAGATTCGCATCTTTAATCGGTTTTCCATCAGAGAAAGAGAGATACTTCAGAAGAAGGAGAGAAATTAAGCAGAGAGAGAGAGAGAGAGACACGTTTGAAGGAAGAGAAGAGGCGGTACAGGGTTGGCTGATATATAAACACATGAGAAACCAAAAGTGGGAGTGTTTTTTTCTTTTCTTTTGTTATAATAATAATTAAGGTTAAAGCGTTGTCATAAATCATTATACTTTTTGCTGTTTTCCGTCGTCTTCTTTGTTTGGACATGGAAAAAATTGGATTGAGGAGACGACCTCAAATCAATTATTATTTAATTATTTCATGTTGTTCTTTATATATGATTAACAAATTATTTGCTTGTTGCTCATTTACAAATATTATCATATCATAATAATTATGAGTCCTTTATTCTGAGACTTGTATTGCAGGGCTTAAATTTAAGTAAGAACGTGTTTATCTTGTAAAAAATTAGAATAAATAGAATTTTAATTGTTTAACATGAACCCGTGAAAAATATCTATAAAAAAACGAGGTTTTCTCGGATTTAAAGAAATCACCAAACCATTTTAAGGGGTGTTTGTGTAGATTAAATTCTTTCTTTTATTTGGATAATTTATATTCCCTTTTGTGGAATGGCTATTTCATTTTTTGTGCTGCAACAAATGGTTTGAATTCGATATCCTGCGCTAGGATTGGGAGAAGGGGTCAGGAAGGTCCTGATTTTGCAGACTTTGTCATGCATGAGTTATTCAGGAAATGCCAACCCACCCCTTCTTACCATTTGTATGTAAAGGTAGGGGACCAAGAAGAAAATAGGGGAGCTCTTTTGGTATTTGAAATTCAAATAGCAGAAAGCTTATGCTGAATCTTGAATATTACCAACTGTTTTTTTCTCAACTCTCTCTCCAGATTCTTTTTAAAAATGGTTTTTGTTTTATATTTGGAATAAATACCTCAAACAAATTTCAATAATTTATTTATATCTTCACTTTTTCTCTCTATTTTGTTTTTACAAATTACAAATTAAAGGACTAAACTATCCTCATATTTAATATATATATATATATATATATATATATATATATATATATATATATATATATATATATATATATATATATACACACACACTTGATTGATCAATTAAACAAAATTTCTCTCTCTTCATATATGATTTCTCTTTTCTCTTGGTAACCTGACCTCAAATCAAAATCAATCTAATGTTTTCAATTTGTTTACACACATGATTTCTTTATTTTCATTCTAATGAAATCTCTTTCTTCTTTTACAAGCAACTAGTTATTTTGTTTTTTTAGGAAAAAAAACCCCATAAGAAACCCCAAATTAAAGTTTAGAGAAAATCTTAGTTTTTTTAATCTTTGTTGAATTGCTTTAATCCACCAATATTGTTTAACTCTCTTAGTTTGTTAATGAGTTAGTACATAATTTCTATTTTTTCTTTTCTATAACTCTCCTCTTTTTTATTTATGTTTTTGATCTTTATTTATACATATCATTACGGGTGTGGTTTGATTTGAAAAGGATAAGGGCTTATTGGTGACAATAGTCACTAGAGAAAGAGGTAAAATATGATTGTTATAGAGGAGAGGAGAGTTGAGTTTACACAAAACAAGTTCTTTGGTACAAGCTCATGGCTTTCTATCACACCTAGTATATTCTTTTTTCTCTACACATTTTGTCTCCCAACCTTTTATTCTCTCTTTACATCTTTTATCCTCACTTTATAGTCTCAACAACAACAAAATTTCCTTATGTCTTCATCTCCACACTAAATTTTTTGTATACTTATAATCTACAAAACATAAGGATATTGAGTTAATATCCGATAAACTTAAGTTTTCGTGAAATTTTAACCTATAATTATATGTGTTTTTTCTAGCTTTATGATTTTTAGGTGGGAATTTATGATTTATTGCTTGGTTGTAGTCACTAATTTCTCACAACCCATTTGACAATATGTTTGTTAGAAGCATTGCTGAGGTTCCTTGTTATTTGTTGAATTATTAGTACTAATTTCACTTCATAAAATATGATATTTTATGTTAATATTTCTTTTACATGTAAGAATGAGAATGTAAAGTGTTATGCACTTATAAACTTCATGATGTAGAGTGTAATGTTTAGTAAAATAAAGGAATAATGAGAAAAATAAGTAAAGTATATAATGTTAAAGAAAAAAAGAACAATTAAGAACAAGCATGTTCAGAATATAAATCAAAGATAAATTCATATTTTTTTTCTATCCTTATAATATAAGACAAGTAGTTTATTTATAAAGAAGAAATGGGAACATTAATAGAAAATTCAAATGTTATGGAAAACCAAAAGACTAAATCCAAAAGTTATGACCTATAAAAGTTTCTAATGGGCATTCAATATACACAATTATAGATTTTATAACATTTCCCCTTGAATGATCATGTACTAAAATTATGTCTCGTCAAAACCTTGCAAAGAAAAACTCAATGGGAAAAAATCTAAGCAAATAAAAATGAGTACAACATTCTTGTGTAATTTTTAAATACTTTAGAATTCAATAGAAAATGTAAAATAAATACTTTAAAATCTATATTTGAATACTTCTAGGTTCACAAAAATTCCAAATTATCTCCTTAAAATCTTGCAAAGTAAAACTCAATGAGAAAAACCTAAACAAAGAAAAAAGAGTACAATTTACATGAAATTCACTTTAAAAGTACATGCCTTATGATAAAGTTTCTTGAAAGTTGAGGCTAGTAAAGACTTTATAAATAAGTTTATTAAATTATCATTTGACCTAATTTGTTGGATATCAATTTTTTCTTTTTATTAAAACTTGTAAGTATAAAAGAACTTTGGTGAGATAAGTTAAATGATGTAAGGAGCATTATCTTCAAATAATATTATGGAAATATCTTCAATAGTCGACAATACATATTTTTCTTTTATGTGATCGATAATTTACCTTAGTCATATATATTTTTGACATACTTCATGGATGGTGATAATTTATGATTGACTTTATGAAGTGACCACTAATGTTTGAAAAATATTCAAGAAATTGCAATACCTTCATATGTAAGTAAATAACTTGATTATGATCTTTTTATACAGGGACTAGACATATAACATGTATCTACATATTCAATCAATTATGAATTTTATCCACTATATTACATTTTAGTTATTTCACGAGGATAACAAACTATATGTTTGACCCCATTCCTCTGCTTTTTATAGGATTGAATGTGTATCTTGCCAATAAATTGACTACAAAAGCTATATCTGATCTTGTATAATTTACAAGATACATGAATGCTCCAATAACACTAAAATATGGTAGTTCTGGATCAAAAATTTCTTCCTCTTCTAAAAGTCAAAAAGAGTCTTTTTTGCATCAAGTGATCGAACAACCATAGATGTACTCCAAAGATAGGCATTGTTGATGTAAAAATGTTTCAAGAGCTTTTGTATGAATGCCAATTGATGGGAAAACATCTTATTTAATAGATGTTCAATTTCTAAACCAAGATAAAACTTTATCTTTCAAACATCTTTCATCTCAAATTCGTATGTCAAATAGGTTATAGTTTTATTAGCTCTTTGGAAGTACCGATAAGATTTAAATCATCAATAAATATTGCAATAATAGAAAATCCAAATAAGGTTTTCTTAATAAAAATAAATGGAAATCTTATTATTCGCAAACTCTTTTTCTATGAGGTATTCATTACGACAATTATACTATATTCGACTACCTTGCTTCAACCTATATAAAGATTTTTATAGTTTAATAAAATAAACTCTTCTAGATTTATCAGAAAAGGCTCCAAGCATTTTAAAGCCTTTAGGGTTTTCATAGAGTTATATTTATCTAATAAACCATATAAATATGTTATAACAACATCTATTAAATAAATATCTAAAGTTTCTTAGACTATTAAACCAATTAAAAATCTGAAAGTAATTGCATTCAGAATTAGAGAATAAGTTTTTTCAAAATCAATGTAAGGTTTTTATGAGAAACTTTGTGCAATATGTCGTGCTTTGTATAAAAAAAATTCCATTGTTTTGATTTTCTTTTTTTTTTCAAAAAAAAAAACTACTTATATCTAACATGCATAACATCTTTAGTTGTATAAACTACTGATCCAAATATTTTGTATTTTGTAAGTAAGTTTAACTTTTCTTAGATTGTTTCTTTCCACATTGACCAATCATTTCTATATTGATATTTTTCAACCATTTATGGTTTGATTTCATCATCACTTCTCACAATGTCAAAAACATCTTTAAATATAAATAGTTCATTTATAATAATTTTATTACTATCTAAAATCTCTTTATAATTTATGGAGATCTCATTATTTTAATATTTGTAGGAGATGACTCTTCAAAAGGTCTCTTCAAGAGGATCAATATTAGGAGATGATTTTGACACAATATTTATCACTTGTTTTATAGATGAGAAATCTTCACAAGTACCATCATTTACTTGTTATAACTTTTGTTTCTAGAATTTTGTTCTTGACACTAATAAATCATTTATGCTCCAAGTTTGTTATAGATTCTTTTGCTATTATGTTGTCTTTTCTCATTCTAGAATCTTAATTCAATATGGAGTATTTGAAGCTAGAATATGGGATTTGACTGCCTTTTCATTATTGGTCAAAACATACGATAATTGATATGCAAATTTGATTTTATAAATAATAGTCTAGCAATTAATTGAACGTTCTTTATAAATGATTTTGCTAGACTATTTTGAGTATGTATATAAGTAACATAATGTTCAATATCAGTTCCACTAAAACTGCAAAAAATATCAAATGCCTTAAAAGTAAACTTAGAAGCATTGTCCAGAAAATTAATTATGTTAGAGTTGACTTAATATAACTCGTTTAATTTTGTGGGTGTAAGAACAATTGTACAGCCTGTAAAATATAATTTGACTAGAACATTTTAAAATGATATTTTTTAATATTAAGATAATAACATATTGGTTTGATTTAGGTCAAGCCAAATTAAAATATCAATTTCACAACCCAGATTACAACAATATGATACCTCATTAAAAACAAATCAAAATATATTATGAAGTTTAATTCTCATTCAATCAATGTTGATGGATAAAATTTTAAAGATAATTAATTAAAAATTATATGAGTTGACCTATAAAATTTGTGAACCATGTCATATCACTGAGATAATACTATAGAAAGAAAATCAAAATAAAGTATGAATTTTGAATCTCCAATTAGCCTAATATTTAAGTATGAGATTAAAAAATAAATCGATTAAAAATAAAATAAAATAAAAAATACTATGAGTTAATATGCCAAACTCATGATATGAGTCATTAGATTAAAATAACCTCATAGAAAACAAATGTGATTTAACCCAAGTTAAACCAAAAAATCCATTACTTTAGACATGAGATTGAAATAACCTCATAGAGTAAAAGATTAAAACAAATAATGAAGCTCAATTCTCAATCGCCTCTGTTAGACCTAGTGTTGAATGATGAATTTGTGAAAAAAATCTAAAATAACACGAAAAGTTAGTCAAATCAACTCGGTTAACCTATTAAGCATTATTATTGGATCATGAGGCCAGAATAATCTAATAAAAAAAACATAAGCAAATCATGAAATTTAATTCTCAATCAAACTCAATATTAAATTATGAAATTGAACAAATAAAGTCAATTAAAAAAGAAAGAAAAAATTGAGTCCATCGATTACCCCGTCAAACTTGTGACTAGGGTCATGAGATGAGATCCAGTAAAAAGAAAATTTAATGTTGAAGTACCCATCACCCGAGTCATGAAAACACGATAACCTCTTAGAAATAAAATTAAAAAATAATATGATTTAACGAGGGTTAAAATATCAAAACTTGTGACCTTGATCATGAAACCTAGATATTCATATAGAAGAAAATTAAAATAGATTATGAAACTTAATTCTCAACCAACACATTATTTAATGATGAAATTGGAAAAAAATATTAATTAAAAAACAACCCAAAAGTAGACTCGAGTTAACCTATTAAGTACTATTCATGAGTGATAAGGCCAAAATAACTAAATAGAAAGTAAACATAACAAATCATGAAATCTAATTCTCAATATCAATCTAATATTAAAGATTAAAATTAAAAAAAAAAGAAAATTAAAAGGAAAAAATATGAATCAATTGGGTTAACATGTTGCCAAACTTGTGATTTGTATCATGAAAGTGTGACACAACTCAATTAAAAAACATTGATTGAAAAAAGAATTAAAAAATAGAAGCAAGACACTATTTAAATGAATATTGCTTTGCAAGGAGGGGTACAATAAAAACTCCTCTTAAGAAAAAAATTGAATCAATCGAATTAACCTGTCAAATTTGCGATCCATGTCATAAAAGTATGATAATTCAATAAAAAAATCAATATTAAATGATAAAATTAAAAAAAATTGAAAAAAATCAAAGAGAAAAAAAGCAAAACACTATTAAAAATGAATATAGCTTTGTAAGGAGGGGTACAATAAAAACCCCTCTTAAAAAAACAAAATTTGAGTCAACCAAGTTAGCTCACTAAATTTACTATCCATATGAAAGTTTTAAATCTGGTCCCTAATAAATAAAGCATTTTCCAATTTAGCCCAATTGTTCATAATTAATTGGAAAATATTTATATTAAAAGTGAACAATAACATAACTATTTTTTTCTTGGTTTTCATTAAGCAAATTACTAAAAAACTCCAACTCCAACTTCTACTTTATATGAGATAATAAGCTATTTAATATAAAAGGGGAATATTTATTGTATAAATAGAAAAAAATAGTTATGTCTAAAAAAATAGATATTTGAGTTATAATATATAAATAAAAAAATCCCAACTAATTCCTAATACAAATTAAAATAGTTTTGTTTTTATCGAAACCACCACCACCACCACTAGTACTTACACATGTAATTAATATAAATATATTACCACCATTTATTTTGCATATTTTTATATCAAAAAACTTAAATGAAAGGCTTTTATCATTCCTAAAAACCTCATGTTTAGCTGGGAAATCTATAAGCATGGTAGGACTAGGAGGAGCTACTTTCTTTCAAACTTCACTCCACATAAAAGAGAGGGAAAACTGTGGGTGGGAAGAGAGAGAGAGAGAGAGAGTTTTGAAATGTGAGATTGATTAGGGTGGGAGACAAAGGTAGCTTTGTCACCTTTTCCATGTTTTTTTCCTGGAAAATCGCATGTTCCCATTTTATAACGTTCAAATCTAGGTTAAACTATGTGTATAGCTTTGTCAACATGCTAATGTCTGGCCTGAGCTTTTTCACTGCACAAAAGACAAGTGAAGTGGTCTGAGCTTTTGGCCGCACCAAGAAAATGAATCTTAGAGAGTGCTATCGCCTTTAATATCGTCAACCTCTCATGGCCTCTCCCTCTCTCTGTATATTCGCCGAGAGCATCTCAAGGCATGAGAAGCTTCCAACAGCACAAAAACACACCCATGGCGCCCTCCACTCCAAATGCTAACAGACACTTGGATTCAGCTTTTCCAAGTTCGAATTTTGAGAAGAAACTATTGCAATGGCATGGATTTTCTAGCTTTCGTTGTATGATTAAAGTGGCTCTGAAAATTTCAAATGCATTGTAAGTTCTGGGCAATCTGGGCTTGCTGGTGTCCCTTTTCTTGTGCGCTTGTCGTGTTCGTTTGGCTGTTAACTTGCATCAAAATTATTAATCACCATGATTATCTGACCAAGTCTTGGTAACTTCCCTCTTGGATTACAGGGAAAAAACAAAAACAATATATTATTCAAGAACAGGTTTACTATATATAACGCGGCTGCATCCATCAGGCAATAATGATTGTTAGACACTTGGTCAACCAATACAGGATGGAAAAGTTCATTATTAATAAAAGCAAACAGGGCCTCTCTCTCTCTCTCTCCTTTTACTCTCGCAGATTGATGATGGGACTTGTGATCATGCAGCTGAGCTAGCTTGTCTTATCTTGTTATCCTTATTATCTGTGTATTCTCCGTCTACATTGCTGATCTCAGACATGCTGGGTGTTATAGAGCAACTTACGAGTATTTTATAGCCAGATCTAGTTACCCAATTTACTAGGGTTTCATCTGGGATTTTTAATTCTTTTTATTTATCATGAAACTTTTTACAATACAATCCATCATTCCTCAATTTTCAAAAGTTTAAGGTAATATATTATATTTTCAAAAAATATTAATTAAAATATTTCTGGAAAAAAAAAACACTTTTAAAGGAAACTTCAATTATATTTTCAAACTGTAACTTAGTATTAATAGGGTAGATGAAGAATATATGTCAAAAATCAAAAGTAGAGGAGCTTCTAACTCAGTGTCATTACTGTTTTCAAAGCTCCAAAGGATGAAGCACAGAGCTGGATAAATATCCAAGCATATTACTATAAACAAATAGAGATTTGACGAACTCTGTAAGATTGCACTACTGGCTCATTACTAATAGCAGAAATGATAAGTGCTTTCATATGGGTTTCACACAAATGCTTCTCAAACGCTTTGGAAATCCGTTGACCTGGATAGTTTGCAGTTGAAACTTGAACTTTCTTTTCAAAGTATGTCAGAATCTGGACAGTTGTATATATATATATAAAGAATCACTTGTTTTGTTATTCTTCATCGTTTTCTTTTTCTTTTAAACCCGAAAAGATAACTCCGAGAACTACTTTGCATGATCCAGCCCAACAAAATAAAAAATCAAAATTTTAAGGTGTCAAGTAACCCTACCTGACCCGACTAGGCTGACCCAGATGGATGGGCGGATCCCCTACAACGGCTAAATAATAACCTAATCTTCAGTTTCCTGCCTGCCTGTTTTTGTTTTCTGCTCTATGTGAGGATGCAACAGAAGAATCTTTATAGTTTTGCTTTTATGTCCCCTTGTATAGATGATGATATCGTTCATTCTACCATTTCTCGTTATCTTGTCCCTAGAAAGCAGTGGGCGGCGTTTGTTGTATATATATATATATGCTGACTCCATTAATGTCCACTCTAAACAATCTTGATAAGAGACAACAGGGTAAAATGAACATTTACTTGCCATTAAACTGAAAAAGAAGGAAACAGTGAGGGTAGGGGGGGTGTTATAGCTTGGAATGATTTGGCAACCAAGTTATCCAGGTGATTGATTCCACAAATGATTTCATCCAAGTCAAGATAGTTGAATCAAATTACTATTTTTGTCTTTGTTTGACTCAGCTAAATAAACCAACCTTTTAACTTGATTTAGTTTACAAATCAATGTACACAAGGTGAAAAACAAATTTTCTTTTCACCGAGTTGAGAACAATCTGATACGAAATATTTACCGAATCATCCGTGTTGTTCATATATATTGCCCAACTTCTGAGGCAATTTGCGAGATCCAATTCACAGTACTTCCAAAAAAGAGCTCCCAGAAACAAAGATCTAATGCCAGGACTGACGAAAAGATGAGCAATGCCAACGTTTGATAGCGGTTCAATGGCCAACCCGAAACTTCAGCCATTCTTCTCAGAAATGGAAGGGAACTGCTATTCAGAATCCGGTCCCTTATAGACCAAGCTGTTACCCATTGCACTCCGCAAGGGACCAAGTCAAATTCTTCTCGCAGGCGCCTTCCCAGGTCTGGCATGTGGCCACCTCCGTACAGTATGGCGATCTTATTATGGCCCTCGTTGATAGCTCCTCTAAGTGCTTCAACTGCTGCTTTGTTCCTCTCACCAATGATGACCGATTCCTCTTCCAAAACTGCTGTCACCTGTGTGAACCTTCAAAACATGACACTTCAATCATCACCAAAGGAACCAGTATTCTCATGGAAGAGGAGACAAGTGCCTATGTATTGACCATCTAATATCATCACGTATTTCACCTTTTAAAGTATTGAACTTTGAAATAGAAGATCATACACTTTTTTATGAAAAAATCGGAATCACATAACCTGGTTCTAAATAACTGATGTAATGTGGTAGGTGAAAAGAAAATTAAACCACAAAGTTCGATCTGATTCATTCAAAAGCCAATTAATGCTTGATCCAAGAAGTCTATAGCTGTATAGTTTGAAATAGTTCCACATGCACGCGCCATACAACTACCAACTTTATGACGGTTTTTTTATCAATGGAGTAATAGCCCATTTGTTTCCATGGCAATGTTTCAAGTTGGGGACATAGGACTCTTTGAGATTTACGTGATTATGGCCTTCAATTTAAGAATAATCAGTGGCTGCAGCAAGCCAACACTCGGTTAACATTTAGAACACGACTCAATGAATCTGAGCTGCTTAGACTCTGTCCCCTCCTCTCCCCCAAACCTTTTCTCAGTGGGGAGGTGGAGCATTCATTTGAACCAAAACAGTAAAGTAATGAGCGAATAAGAAAACTAAATCCCACCCTGAACATGTAGCAAATTTATCATGCCACAAATGAAGAAAATTTCATATGCTGAAACCAATGCCACTAAATTAAATGGTCGCCACTTACTCGGATGTTAATCGCTTTGCAAGGAACATCTTCATTGCAGCACTAAAATCAAGCCTGGACAAGGCTTCTAGCTCTGGATATTCTGATGCAGGACTTCCCATGTCACAAACAGTTCCAATAATGAAAAGGCCTACAAGTGGCATAGGAAGCACGCGAGAAGCCCATAGAAGTTTGGATCTCCATGGACCAAGGTCTTCTGGAATCGTAGGCTGCACCATGGCTTTTGTTGATTTAAGAGTCATATCTCTTGCAAATGTCAAGAAACTTTCACCCTTTTCTAGCTAAAAGAAATCGGAAAGCAACATTAGGCTTACTTGCATACCTAGCAATCTTGTTGAACACCAAGACTTGCAAAAAAATTAAAAAAGAAAAAAAGTGTAACATGGAAGCAACGCACCAATTATAACATGGTAAAAACTGAATGAAAAGAAAATAGAAACTATGGCAATATCAGTTACTTCCCACATCGCTTTATAAGCACATCTATATATCAATATTTGGAAACAGCACCAGATGGAATCATTGGTACCAATACTAACTAAATAACAGGAGCACAAGCCGGAAAGGAGTTGATAGTAGAAAGCAATGTAAACTCATTTGAACAGCCCCCATGATTTCCATTCTGTTGGCAATTTATACCTGAAGTAGCTTGAATGTCTCATAGTCAAGATCTGCATGATACCAATTCTCAGCCTGGTAATCTAGATAGTCTAATTGAAAATCAAGCGTAAGGATTCGAGCCATTTGTCGCTGAATGCACCCCAGAATGTTAAATCCTCTTGAGCGTGAACCTTTCATTCTCTTTGCTGCAACAGGATTTCTTCTACTTTCCAAACTTTCCCTGCTAGCCACCATCTCATAAAGGACACAGTCATATGGTTCAAGTTCCTTCTGGATGGTCTCAAAGTATCTGCAAAGAATTCAGGCAAATGGGTGAATAGAAAAACAACTTATTGCAGCTAGTTAGTTGTAATTGTAGACATCGTCAACAGTAATTTTATAGTTATCTCAAGCCAAAACTTAATTCTTGCCCTTCCAAGGAGCTTCCTAGAACGAGTTGATAAGGAATTGGAGGAATCCCAACAGAAAAAACAAAGATGATTCCTTTTAGTCACAATTACAAGTAGCTGCTTAAGGATTTTCAAAGATCAAGTCTTGATTCATATTCGGGGTATAGTTGTAAGCCAGAATAGATTGTCAGGCAAGATATATACAAGGAAAAAAAATAACCAGGTAAAAGTTCAATAAAGAAAGAAAGCTAACCAGAAAGCTAGAAAATCAGAATATCTAATCAACAGTACTTAAGGACAAATTGTGATAACATCACTATAAGCAGCAGCAGCAAGTAATTAAAAGATATAAATGCATTAAGATCAGATATACACCATCTCTAATCAATTTTAAACTGCAACAAAACAACAGAGGAAAGGAGAAATCAAATTCAAACAAAGTAGTCCATACTCTTTGTCCCCAATGTGAATTGTAGAAACCAGATCAACCTACACAGGCAAAAATATATTATGAGGAAAAAAAAACACAAGCAAATAATAAAGCAATCCCACTAAAACATCAAACCCAGTCGAAGCATGCCAAGATTGAGAAAGATGTACCTGAAAAAAAGGGTAAAGAACGGACCAAGGGAATCTCTTTTTATAACTAACAACAGCAGTCTGCAACTCAGCACTGCTTCTGCCAGAGCCTTTCTTGAACCTCATGAAATCCGCAATCGAGTTGTTTTCCAGGAACTGCTCCGCTGACCCATCTTGATTATTATTCTTATTAGAAGAAGAAAAGGCCAATATTTTTGAAGATTGCTGAGAAGAGAGGCGGAAAAAGGGAGAATTTTTGATGGGTTTAGAGCTGTTTTTAAGATCCAGTATAGACCTGAGAGGAGTGGAGGTGGAATATAAATCAGAGGTTGAATTTGAAGGGATTGAAGAGGCGGGCAGTGAGAGTATTATCGAGAGGGAACTTGAGACCATAGTTGCTCCTCTCAACACCCTACAGATGGAGAAACAAAGAGAGATAAAACTTAAAAGAGAGGGCTTTTTTCTTTTCTTATTTATGTGGTTTAACCAGAGACTTGGAGATTTTGAGAACAAAGTCCTCAGTCCTGGTTCTTGTTATTGCATCATTTGTATCTTTGGGTGAGATTATTTGTTTTTTGTTTTCTTTTTCCGATATTTTTCCTTCCACGCAAAGGGAAGCTTGAAAAGCACCAATACCTCATTGTCAAAAAAATAAAAAAAATAAAAAAAAATAAAAATTGACGCATTTCAGTTTGATGGCCATTATCAAATTTTCTATCATTTCAAAGAATGGGAGAGATGGGAAACGTAATAGAATTACCAACGCCAAGGTTTACACTTACAGAAATAATACACAGAAATCTTTTAACCAAAGTTGAGAACGATTACAACACGATGGCACAGATATAATGCTTGGCCAAATGAATGAATTGATAAGAAAACCGAGGGAATAACAATCATTGGGACATTTCCTTGTTTTTTGTTGACTTAACAGCATCAAACAAGACAGGATGTGTAAAAATCTCGGACAAACTTGGACCCTCGAGACGGCTGTAGGAGCTCGGATAATATATAAACCTGTGAAAACAATGAAATCCTACCAGGCTACTTAAATATATTACAACATCCTTTCCTTATCGTGACTATAACAGTTGAAGGCCTGCTTCCAAATCCTCTAAGGTGATGGTCTGCAGTTCATCAGTATCTAAACAGTTGAAATCAAGCCTGAGATCCAAAGTCTCTCTAGCATTAGCTAGCATGGTATTTACTAAGCCTCCATTCATTTCCCTGCGCTGTTTTTCTGTTGCTTCTCTCTCTATCAAGGCGGCAATGGCATCTACACAGCATGAAGCATGTAATTTAAAACCATACACCGGACTACCTTCGTCCTGAGTATTCATTTTGATGTGGCAAATATTTGCTAAATCTTTAGAGCTGAAGTCATTAAAATGGAAAAACTTGGTAACCCTTCTACAGAAACCCTCATTGGAAGATATCACACGCTTCATTGGTTCGCTATAGCCAGCAAATATGACGACGACTTTTCCACTGTCCATAACAGACATGATTTCTTCCAAGGCTTCAATCCCATAGTCCTTCTCATCTTCTTTCTGCGATGGTATAAGGCGATATGCTTCATCCACAAAAAGAATTCCTCCCTCTGCTTCTGCAATCTGCAACAGGAGTGGTAAATTAATTTGGCAAAAGGAAACTACTACATTCTCTGCTAAGGAATATATAGCATTTTATTTCAGAACCCCAGCAACAAACCTTTCTTCTAGTCTTTGGACCAGTGTGACCAACAAATTCGCCAACCAAATCTGTACGTTGTACTTCCGTTACCTTGTCAGTAGGTAGAACTCCCACCATATGGAGTAATCTTCCAAGTATTCGAGCTACCATGGTCTTACCTATAGATAATGATAATAATCTCACTCTATGAGAGATGTACTGAAAAATATAAGTGTAACCACAAAATAATTGAAAATCAATCCACTGAATATTCTTGTACTTCTCTACAATTTTAAGCAAACATTGAGACTCAGACGCCTAAGGAAAAACTATCAAGGGTTACATGCATGCATATTTACAAACTGAAGAAACATATGCATACAAATTTAGCTAAGAACTCCATTTTCTCCACAATAAAACCAAGTTGAAAGCGAATCCAAACTAATGAAACAAGTTTGACACAGTGCTTATGAGGATGCAATCATTAAGTCATTTTTAAATAGCAACTGGACTCGAGAATTCTGAAACACTTGCAAAAAGGAAAATCATGTGTCATAACTTGTTTGCCAGAAGTGGAGGCGATAGCATAGAAAAAATAAAATATTCTATTTTTATCATTTCAATTTCAAGAATGAAGATTGATTTACAGAATACGATGGAAATTGCATAATAATCCAGAGACAATCAAATGCATCAATACCTGTTCCAGGGTTTCCCAAGAAAGCCATGTGAGGTGGTCTTCTCGTACCAACTTTCATACCAAGGGCCCTGCGCCTCTCATCCAAAAGCATCCCCTTTGCCCATTTTCTCAATTGTACCTTGAGTTCATGCAACCCCACTACATTTGTTAAAGCATCTTCAAGTTCATCCATCTTAGCTTTTGTTTTAGAGCATGCTTCAAGTGCTTTTCTCTTTCTCTGCTCTTCAAGATGCCAGTGCAGTAGTTTACGCACCTCCTCACTTCCTGGACCTGGTGAGAGATGATTCAAAGGAGTCATGCCCTCCTGCAAGTTAAGGTTCCACAAATCATCATCATTTTATAGCATAGAAAATGAAACTAAAATGGAAAGAGTTGAACACTGGCATCTTAATACATTGTCCTCTGCACTGCAGTCAGCATTATACTCCAGCAATGTCTTGACAGTTGAGTGGTCTTCCACTCTAATTGAGTACCAAACTGCAAGGTGTAATGGTGTCATTCCATTCTGCATGAATATGAGAAGGGAAAAGTTTAAATTAGAGTTTTTTTTCCACAGTTCTTGTTCTTAATTTGAATCAAACCAAAAACAGATAACATGGTGCCATGAAAACACACAATCGCTTTGGCTTCGATAAAAGCACCACGAGCAAGAAGTAATCGTGCAGCTTCAGTGCACCCATTCTTTGCCGCCATGTGTAATGGAGTTTCTCCATACTGCAAATGTCAGGATGATAACACCCACATTGAAGTCAGATGTGTTAATGATGATAAGCTAACAGAATTTTATGGAAAGATCTAAGCAATTGATATAAAATTGTTCAGGAAACTGAAAACACAAATATATAAATTCTACTTGCCATATTCCTAGGTTCCAATTCAACCTTCTCTGCTCCTTGCCAATCAAGAAGAAATTTAATTATATCAGCCCTGTTGTAACCAGCAGATACATGAAGAGGAGTCTGTGCCATCTGAAATTAAAGCAAATCAAGTTAAAATGTCTTATTCCGACACCAAACTTCCATTCAATTGTGTCCGTAACAGATCCAACCCCCCTCCCCCATCCCCCACAACTCAATCACGACAACCAAAATAAGCATAAATCAAGGAACCAACCCAGCAGATGAAATGAAGCAAGATCTTACATTTAATCAGCAAACACTTTAAAGAACACCATTTGCACAGAAACTAGAATGAAAAAAGAAAAACCCGCTTCCAAAAACATGAATTATTTGCATGTGAAACATGTACATGAGTGTTAAATAATGGGGATCTTACAACAGGGTTTCTTTCATTGAGGAGAGAAGGGTCTCCTCTGAGTAATCTTTGGAACCCAAGAAGATCTCCGGATTGGGCATAGCTATGAATGGTAGGGGGCTTGGAAGACCTCGATCCATGATCCTGACGATCCCGCTGCATTTTTTCAGTATTAATCTTTTCTTTTCCTTTCCTTTCTTGGTGACTTCTCTCCTATTTCCCACCAAAGAAAAGGAGTGCGAAAGACTTGGTTTCTTGGAATTTTCCTGGCTGGTGTTTGGCGGTCAGTTGTCGTATTATAGCAAGCGAAATCCTTCTGTTGTTTTTCTTAATGGTAACAACAGGTGAAAATCCTTTGAAGTCCGAATTTTTTGTCCAAATCAAAATTCATCAGTTTCACTTCTAAATTATCCCATGGTTGGTGTGATTTTAATGATGCGGAGACACTGGCTGCCACTTACTATATTTGAACATGAAAAAGGATAAAATTGGATGAGTGTTCTGTGGTGATGGATAATTCTTCTTCTTAAATCATTTTTTCTCAAAACTCAATTGTTTGAACAATTTAATTTACGGAGCACCGCTGTCGTGGGTTTACAATTCGTTTAGAAGTATAGTTGAATTTTTTAAAAATATTTTTTATTTAAAAATATATTAAAATAATATTTAAAAAAAATTATTTTTGATATTAGCATATGAAAATAATTTCAAAATACTAAAAAAATTTAATTTAATATAAAAATTAAAAAAAATCAATATTTTTCAAAAACAAATTTAAATACAATACAAACATGAACTAAATTTAATGAGGGGAACTTGCCAATCCATTTTATTTTATTTTAATTCAACATGTAGCCACAATGTCATTTTAATTTTTTATTTAACATTTTAGAGCTAACCAGTCAAAATATGTTATAGGTTAACCACATAATCAATCAGTTTCTTACCATATCAACTCTCTGATCAGGTTAACTTTAAATTAATTCATGTAAACCTCAAATCATAGAACTTGCAAGGTTGAGTTGGGTTCAATAAGTTTATTTTATAAAGGTCATAATTGAGTAATTTCTAAATAAGTATTTGAGATGTGGATAAACTATTTGAAGTAATTATGTATATGTAAAGGTCAATCTCAAGATTAAAACTAAAAAGACATTAAGTAATTTTTTTATTTTTGTATTTTTATTTTGGAACATGGGTATCCAACTTAACTTACACGCATATCAACTAATCTCACAGGTCCTAAAATTAAAGGCCAAATAAAACCTCTGGTGGCTCTGACTGATGCGAGACTCTAACTAGTGACCTTGGGAAGCAAACCCAAGATCTAACCAGTTGAGCCACACCCCTCAAGGTTAATATTTTTTATTCATTACTATTATTTCAAATAGTTTAATGTTATGGACTAGTATGCTATATGATATAAAAAAAAAAAAGTTTTAAAGATCATGATTTTTTTAGGGTTGTTGTGAGTGACAACTGAAACTTTTGTAAAACAACACATTTATGAAAGTTTAAGGGGGGTTCTAATGCTCAAATTAGCATTAATAGTGGAGAAAAAAATTCTTAAAAGGTCAAGAAGGTTACGTCTTCTAATGTGCGGTGGCATGCATGACTTTGAATGGTGGATTTTTCTCCTTGAGTGAAAGGTTTAGGGATTAATAATGAAATTATAATTTTGAGAGAGTCTTCACTTAGAATCATGGTCACTAGAAAATCTAATGTGTTGTAAGAGTTTAGATAAGGGTACTAGTTATACAAGAAGAAAACGCACAACTCTTAGTGACCCCTGCTTATGTTAAGATACATTGTTGATAAATTTTTATTTCTGGGTCATATTGTAATTTATCTATATATTTAAAGTTCAAGATAAATCTCTCTTCATGAGAAATCTCTAACTTATCAAGCATCTTAATTGTTTCATAGCCCAAATTTTAACGTTGCACTTACTTCTACTTTGTATCTTTAATATCTAATACTATACTTTACAATGTAGTTTTATACCCTTAAATAATAACATCTTCTGCTAATTCTTAATATTTATTGTTATTAGTTTATTTAAATTAACATTAAGAGCATGCATTAAGTTTAAAAATCCATGTCATAAATATTAATTAAATAATTTTTTTTGTTATATTTTGAATTTTTTGCCAAATTCTAATGGATAATCATAAATTGGATATAATATTTTTTTTGTGTTTTTAAAACATGATAAAAATACAATATTTTGTTTTTCTTATAAAATATGCATAGAAAAATTTTAAATTTTGTTGTATGCACGCAAATAAAAAAATTGTGTTTTCAAAATGAGGATTTGTTTTGGAATTTCAAAGGAAAACCAGGTTTTTTAAATAACGAGTTCATATCATACAATGTGAGTTTACAAACAATGTGAGTTTGCAACCCATTATTCGGTAAAATTATTGAAAAAACTAGCTTCTTATTTTTAAAATGAAGAATTTTTTAGAATTGTTTTCAAAATTTCAGAGAAAAAAACATGTATTTTTAATATCAAATCAATATCTTACAATGGGAGTTTACACTCGATATTAGGTAAAAATATTGAAAAAACTCGCAAGAGACCTATAAATAATTTAAAATGGTCCTTGAGCTTTTTCAAAATGTTTTTGAAAATTATTTGGGCTTGTTTGGCAAAAGCACACAAAAACAACTATTGCTAAAAAATATTACTAACAATATTGTTAAAGCACACAATATGTGTTTGTCAAACTCGCCCTTAACTAAAAATTAGAGGCTTGAAAAATATTTTAAAGTTGTGAAAACAAGCCTTAAAAATAAAATAAAATAATTTTTCTTTTGAAAAAAATTGGTTACGTTAAACATGTCCTTATACCTGGAATTGGCCCAGCCAACAACATGGGTTAAGCTTCCTCACATGAGACCTAAGGTAAAACCATACAACTTAGAATGGGCTCGGCCCAATCAAATGGGATGAACTTTGTTAAGGAACCATCTCACCTAAAAGCTTAAGCTTGTAGGTGAGGCCCCAGAATATGATTATATTATACTCTAACACACCCCCTCAAGTGAAAACCCTTTGGACTTGAAACTTGCACAGGCCCATATTACCATGTGCTTGATTTTTTTATCAAATAGAATGGGGGTAGTGAGATTCGAACTCGTGACCGCTGGGTCAACAAGGCTCTAATACCATATTAAGGAACCATCTCACCTAAAAGCTTAAGCTTGTAGGTGAGGCCCCAGAATATGATTATATTATACTTTAACAAACTTCGTAACCTAAACCCTAAACCTAGAAACACAACCTAAAAATAAAACAAAACAAATAAAGATAGAACAAGAGGTTTTTGCTATGAATACATAAAGAACACGTTGAAGTACCCAACAATATGAGTTTTGTTTTAGACCAAATCACATCAAATTAAGATGACCAAGCCATGTGAAAAACAACACTCAAACAAGATTTTTGAGTTAGATTAACACAACAAACAACAAAATATCATAATTATTTGAATTTATGAAAAATACAAAACAAAAAATCAAAGATCAAATGTCAAGATTTCATTGTTTTTAAGCCTTTTAAATCCTAAAATAATGATCAACAAGCATACACGCATGTGTACGAGCCAACAAACAATAAAAAAGACACAAAAATCAAATACCTATAACAATGTTCATCCAATAAATGTTAACCCAAAAACCTAAAAAAACCAGAAGTATCCAACAAAAGTTTAACAAAAAAATAAGCCTTAAAAACTATAAAATTGCCTCAACTTATTAACCCTAGATTAAACATGCTCAAAACAACTTATTTAAACTCTCATAACAACAAGAAATAGAAAATCAAAAGTACAATAGTAAGGAAATTTTATATCTCCTATAGGAACCAAAAAACCCTTCAACATTATTCCATTAACTATTTTTCACATTCTTAACCATAAACATTGTGTATTTGGCTTAAACAACCCAAACAACCACTAATAATGACCTAAAAAACCAATAATACCCCTTTAACATATTTTTTCATAAGCCTTTACTAAACATCTTCAATCATTAAAACATGTTAAAATATGTCTCAAATTGCCATTTAACACTTCAATAAACAATCTCATACATCAAACCAAGCCTCAAACAAAACATATACATATTAAATCATATCATAATCAAGCATTTAAAAAGATCAAATAAAGCACCAAGTGCATAAAAAATAATAAGTAGCTAAAGAGAAAATACGTAATGCTCATGTAATGCAAAAATGTAATAAGTAGAATGAGTGTGGAGAGAGTGTGTTCATTGAGTTACATCCCCTTCTTAAAGTTAGAGATATATTTTCTTCATTAAAAACATTTTTTAACTAGTGTATTTAAGTTTTGCAATGTGAGAGTTTGTAGTTTCTAGGTTTTTCCCTTTTTCATGGCTTTTGACGTGTGTTTTTAAAGGAAAATAAGGATCATCAAAAGTCCATAAGGTGGACAATCCTCACCTTTACATGTTGAGGAATAAATATCAGTACGTTGAGGATCATTAAAAGTCCATAAGATGGATAATCCTTATCTATTAAGGTTGAGGATCGATTTTTGTGGTGTTTGAAAGATAATAAAGGGAGTACACTAGCTAGTTTTTGCTAGCATCCAGTAAGCAAGGCTAGTTGAAGTGTAGCTTTCGACCTTTTTTAATAGTGCCTTTAGAACTCCAGACGAGTTGTTCTATGGTAGTAGTAAACTATCAAGGCATGAAAGAGGTGTGTTTCTTGTGTGGTATAGGGGAGAGATGAGAAAGGTTTTAAGCTTAAAGATGGCAACAAAACCAGGTCTCATATGGCTTTTTTTGGGGGTGAAAGAAGATAAACAATGGCTTGATGATGAGTTTTTTGCCCTCTTGTTGTTGTTGTTGTTGTTGTTTAGTACTAAACAAAATGATGTCATTTTGAACCAAAACAAAATATTTTGGTCAAAACAAGTCCTTTAATATAAATAAAATTGTGTTGTTTTGATAACCCTAGATTAATTAGCATTTTTATTTCCTTTTCAATTCCAGATCTTAGTCTTTTAAGTTTTTTCAATTCAACCTTTAATTGAATATATTTCAAAAATAAATTCAATTTTACCCCCATTAAAGGCCCCTCTGATTTTAGCGTGTTTTTCAACATGGTCCTTAGTCTTGGATATTTTTTTTTATCTTCATTTGACCTTCATGATTTTAATTTCCTTAATTTAAACAGTTAAACTATGATTTTCTTGCAATTTATATTTGATTTTATCCTATTAAGTTTTCAAAAATTAAATTTGACCGTCTAAAATTTTATTTTTCTCAATTAAGCCTAAATTAAGCTTTCAAATTTACTTTATTTACTAATGATGTATTTAATAAGATTAAATTGACTTATTAAAAGTCTAATTAAGCCATCACACTTAATTCTTAATCCCAATTAGGTCTTTAATTAAGCTTATGATTAAATTAAATTGGCTTATTAAAAGTCTAATGAAGTCCTTAGACTTGATTTTTAAATTCATTTGATATTCAGTTTAGTTAACCTCAACTTTGTAGTATCATTTGTATTCTGTTACTTTGAAAGGTTGATTCTTGACTTTAATGTATTGATTTATACATTACGAGAGATTTGAGTTGCATTTTTAGTCATGTTAAATGACATGTCTTGTGTTGATTTATCTATTATGAATGCTTTGTGTTATATGTTTTGTCATGTTGATATATTTATGTGTATGTACATGTTTTGCATGAATTTATTTATGTTTAATGACTTATATGGTATTATTGATTTTACATCGGATTGTTTGGAATTTTATAAGTGAAAATCATATATTTTATGTGAGGTTATTTTTATTTTATGTGAAAACATTTGTTTATGATAGAATTTGTAAGTTCAATTTGAGCATATTTTAGATTTTAGTAAAAATAAATAAATAAATAATAATTTATGTTTATAATAACTATTAAAAAATTCTAGGATTTTTTTATGTTTAATATAGTGCACCAAATCCTATTTCTCACCACTTGTACAGGTTTAGTGCCTGTTTTATAGCCCATGTCAAACTATTTTCTATTAACTTTTAATATTTAAGTTAAATGGACTCACAATGAGTCATTATCTAAGTTACTAAGAGGAGTATTACATTCCTCAAATTTAATATTTATTAATTTCAAATTCAAGAATATTAAAATTTTACAATGTAATATTCACATTGTTAGAATTAGGATTATTATTTAGTCTAATAATCATTGATGTCATAGTAAGGAATATCAAGTCTTTTATATGTAATGGTCATCAATGTTATAACTGGAAATATTATTTTCAGTCTAATATTCATTGATGCCAAAGTTAGGGACATTAAGCCTTTTTGTATAATATTCACTAATGTCAGTATTAGAGATATTATTTTTAGTCGAATATTCATTAACGCTAGAGTTGATATTAAGACACTATAGAACAAGTGAACCTCATCGACACTCTTTCCATGAACCTTTATTGGGATGACTAGGTTTGAGCCACTAATCATTATCATCGTGTAGATAGACCATCAATAGATTATGCACAATAAATTATTAGCAATTTAAAACAAGACAAGTTATGGACCTTACCTCATGTAAGATATTTTAGGGTAATAATTTACATTTAATATAACTAATCTTTTATCGTAGGTCTTTATAGACCAATTAAGTTCTTAGTGATAAAAATATTTGACGATGACTAATTTATAATTATTAGACCTTTTCCCCCTCTTAAAATATAAAAAGACTCATTTCCTCTAGATTTAAAGAAAAAATATGAGTTATTGTAATGTGGGTGTGGAATAATTATTCAACGTAATGACTTATACTTATTAAAAGCAAGTGTTGGTTGATTTATATGGAAATAGAGTGCCTTATATGGTAATGAGATTTTATTATAATTGTGCAATCATTAATCATCTCAAGACAATATAGGCATTAATCATGTGAATCATCTCTTACCTCCTTTAATTTTTATATGGCTTTTTACTCAACATATAACCTATTAAAACATCTTAATGTTTGTATACTAATACATGAAATTGTCCTAAAAACATATGGAATCAAATACATTGTAAAAATGTCTTTATTTGTCCTATATAAACACAGTTATAAGATAAGTTCTAAGTTCATTAATTTAGGAGAGGATATGATTATTTAATCCTATAATGACCTTTATATTATATAAGGTACTAGAGGGGTAACTAATATCAATTTGGGTTTTTTAATGACTACAATACTAGGTGACAAATCCTTTAAAAGTATTATACCTCCCCCCCTCCCCTCTCAAAACATAATAAGACTCATTTCTTTGAGATTTTGAGGAAAAATAGTAGGTCTTTATGATATTAAGTGAAACAATAATTATTCAAAGTAATAACTTATATTTATTAAAATAAAATATAATTTTGTTATAATTGTCCAATAATTAATGATTCTAAGCCAACTCAAACACTAGTCATTTGAATGAACTCTTACCCCTCTTAATTTTTCTGTGGTTTTTTACTCAACATATAACCTACTAACGCGTCTTAATATTTGTTTTATAAGACATGATAATGTTCTAAAAACATATGGAATCATATACACAGTAAACATGTCTCTATTTTTCCTATATAAGCACACCTATAAGATAAGATATAGGTTCGTTAATTAAGGCTTGGACATGATTACCTAATCCTATAAAGGCTTTTATATTGTTTGAGTTACCATTGAGGTAACTAAGACCCACCTTATATGCAATCAACCACACATGATATTAAATCCTACAAGAGCTCGTGCATATAAGGCGAGTTATAGTCTGGGTATAAGTCCTTACAATCTTGAAGCTATAAGTATCATGAAATACCTCTTATCTAATACTACCTAAAGCTCGAATGTTGATATGATAAATGTATATAGGTAACATGTGTACATAAGATGTGTGAGAGAGACACGAATAACAATCTCATATTCAACTTGCAAAACAAAAACATTAGGCCTTAATAGAAAAGCATAAGAAAGAGAAACCAACAAGAAAGAAGAAGCATATCAAGGTTATTCACAAGTAGAAATTAAGAAAAAAAAATTGTTTAACCCCTAGATTCCTTATGAATTCACCATCTTTTTATCTTTTATATGTTTTTTTATGAAATGCATTGCATGAAGAAAAAGAAAAATGAGAACTAACATATACACATATATTTTATTTATTCTTTCATTTATATCCTTTTTTTATTATTAAAAAAAGTAAATTTATTCTTTTTATTAAGTTAATTTAGAGTTAAGCTTGATAATGGAAGATCAATAATTAATAGCATATCAGATCCTGTGTTTAAGTATTATTATATTCAAAAATATCGTTGATCTATAACACAAAAATGAAAATTATGGTTTTGTTTGCAAACACACTAGAGTAAACTAAATCCTAAAATCTATTGAAAATAATCACAAATACAAATAACATTTTTTTCTAATATTATAGCTCTTATATGACTGTTGATAACATCATGTTTCATTCATTTTTTTATTTTAATTTGTAAAGAATAAAATTTCTTCATAAATTGATAAATACAAATATCTAAATTTTATTAATAAAAAAAGCTAAAAGGCATGGGAAAATATTATGCTTATATCGTGATTTACTGGTGGTTTTAATACTTAAATTATACTTTTGTACTTTAAAAAAATCAAATGAAGTGATCTTGAGTGGTAAACAAATCTTTCCACGAGGTTTTTTTTATATAATTATTGAATTGTTCAAGGACAACATTGCCTTTTCATATCTTTGCATTGTTAAGTTATTTATTTAGCTTTAAAAGAAAAGAAAAAAGTACTTAAAAATGATCTAAGAGTTGTTTTGATATTTCACTTTCCTTGCACATTGTAATTACTCCATTGCACTTAAAATCAAAATTCCTAAAGCTTGCCATATATGCTTATTTGTAATTTCATAGTGGTTTTTTCTTAGTAATTATTTGGTACTAAAGGTAATGTAGTATTTTGATAAATTAAAAAAAAAAGCTAAAAACATATGGACACATGTGTTGCACATGTTATTGTGTCAATCACTCAATCATTTCAGGCAGTGCATGCAATTGACTCTAATGGTAGAAATTGTTTGTCGTGTCATTCAATTTCTCTCGGCATTCTCTTTCTCTCTATATAGACCGTGTGATCAATGATTCTTTAATTCAACACTAGCAACATTTTATTTTTTTTTCTTTTTTTTCTAGAAATTCAAGTCTAGCCCTCCAAATTTATATATCATCCTGCAAGATTATTATTTTTAGATTTGGTTCTTTTATTTCCTATTTGTTTTACTTTAATTTGTTTCTAAAATAAAATTTTATTTTTCAATTTCATCATGGTTCAATGTTTTAGACTAACAAATTTTATCATTATTTTCTTAATTATTGTTTTTATATTTAAGATAGTTTTTTTTTTAATTTCACCCTTCTTTATTTTTTTTCTTTCAGGTTTAATTCTCATTCTTTTTATTGCTATTTTTTGGTATTTTTTTTAATAATGAGTACTTTTTTCTATATAAAGTCAATATTAAATTGATTGATAATTGAGTTTTTTTAATTAAACATATTGCACAAGTTATGAATTTGGAAAATTAAATAAAATTTACAAAATTCACTCAAGTTTATTATTGTGGATTAAAACATTAAGTTTATTGTTTTCACATTCAGAAAATTGATTTTTTTTTATGATTTCAACTCCTATATTTGTTTTCTATCAAGTTTGATCCTTATTCTTGCTATTCCTATTTTTTTTCTTTGAAAATATTTTTAAATTATTTTTTTTATTTTATCCTTCAATATTTAATTGATCAAGGATTAGGCTACTTAAACTCGAGTTTTAAATTTCATGAGTTATGATTTTAGAAGTTTAATTAAGGTTTAGGAGATCTATCCAAGTTTGCTTGGTTTTTCATATTATTAAATAAAGTTTGACTTTTTCATATTATTAAATTAATCAAACTTATTAAACTAGGTCAATTCAATGACTCGAGTCTTGAAATTGTTTTTACCTCTTTAGAAATCCCGCCTAAACATTTTTATTCTTAAGTTATGAAAAATTTGGCTTAGCCCATGACGAAATAGGTTTACTTATATCATTTTTTTTTTGTAAATTTAACTTTGTTTTGCTTTCTCCTTTCAATAGTTGATTCATTATAATTATGCTTTCTAATTTGTTTTGATATAAATTTCATGATTTTATCGAGATTTCATACCCCAAATCACTCACTTTTTTTTTATATTAAAATCCTTGTCATTACATAATATATGTAGATATTGTTGGCGCTATTTAATAGGCAACAACTTCATTTCATTTAGGCCCCGTTTGTTTGCTGGAAAGTAGTTTTCTTTTGGAAAGTGAATTCCGGGGAAAGTGAATTCTGGAAAAGTGAATTCCGGGAAAGTATTTTCCGATATTTGGTAGTGTAATGGAAAATAAGTTGGAAAACAGTTTCCAGTGTTTGGTTATGTCATGAAAAATGAGCTGGAAAAATAACTTATTAATATTTTATTTTTCTCAAGTTTATTAAAATAATGAGGAACAAATCTTACAAATTAAAAAGTTGAATGAGAATGAAATTGAAAAAAAAATATAATTTCATAAATTATCTCAAATAATATAAATAATAATCAAAATAATAGAGATCAAATCTAAAAAATTAAAAAAAATGAAAGGTGAATAAATTAAAATAATAATAATTAACATTTCATAAATTATTTCAAATAAAATAAGTAACAATAAAAAAAATGAGGACCAAATTTGATAGATAAAAAATTTCAATAAAAAAATGATAAGAAAAAAGCAAATAGCAATTATAAAAATAAGGACCAAAATTAATATAAAAAATAAATTTTAAAAGATGGAATTGAAAAATAAATATTCAAAACAAATTATATATAACAATCAAAAGTTTGAGGATCAAATTTGATATAATCAGCAAATAATGACATTTCTAAATTTTTCACAACTTCCGGAAAGTGTTTTCCGCCGAAATTTTCCAGGAAAACACTTTCCTGAAAACCAAGCCAAATTTTTCTTTGATTGGAAAATGTTTTCCGTTGACCAACTTTTCTAATGGCAAACAAACACAGGAAAGTTTGGAAAGTGGTTTCCCGAAAACCACTTTCCGGAAAACAAACACAGCCTTAATTCTCATTTCTTTTCCCTTGTTTTTTTTTTTTATATCTAAGGTATTTCTACATTTGTATTTTTTTTTAATAAAAAATCGATTTAAGTGACAAGTTGATCTTCTTGATAAAAGTAAGAGAGAGATGCATATGCAAATATTTTATTTCAATTGTCATGTTTTATTTTATAAATTTTTAATTATTTTATCGTAGAGGTTAGTTTTGGTTATTAAGAATAAGTGTTTTTTTTTTTTTATATGTAAATGCAAAACTTTAAAATAAGTTTTAGTTGCATGGTTAAAAAACAATTCATGAACTTCTCTTAAGAAGATAAACTCATTAAAACCAATATTGATATTTTTTCTCTATTTTAATTTTTTTGTGGTTTTTTCTCCTCTCTCGACATTCAAAGACTAAAACGGAAAAGTGAAGTTTTGAGCTAAAACATGAAATGGTAAAATTACAGATATAAGCTGAGGCTTTAAGGATCAAAATGAAGTTTTTCATGCTAAAATGAGAAGGGGATCTATTTAGTTCGCTGTTAAATTTGATCATTGTTTTTTATAATTTTTTAAATATAACTTGAAATTCTATTTAGCACTAAATATATAAGAACATGCAAAGTATAGGAAATGTCAACACATAAAATCATACTAGTATACGAAATTATGAGGAAATTATCAAAACAAACAAATACACTGTAAAAATGGAATAGTGGACGTCTGAAGAACAGCGGAAGTAGAAGTAGTCGCTCAATGGCAAAGCAAATGGAGAGTGGAGGGATGCGTGCAAGATTCCCATACTTTACTCAAGAAATAAAAAAAAAAAAAGGAAAACACTTGAACTCGAAAAAGTAATTTACGCGGAAAGCAGTAATTGCTCTATTTGACAGAACAAAAAAACAGTTTACAAACGAAAAAATAATCCCGAAGTAACTAGTTTTAAGAGCTTGGTGACTTTCTAAATCAGAAGTGAAGAACTTAGCCAAATTTTGGTATTTAGCAGACTCGTTGTGTCCTGTCGTTACGTTATGTTGTTAGATAGAAGGATAGATCATCTCTCAAAGGCAAAGTAAACGGAGATTGCAGTGATACGATGCGTACAAGATTGTTCCTAAGGGAAAGAACAAACTGGGAACTGGAAAGTGACCTGAGAGAACAGATCCACGAAGTTACGTGTCAGAAAGAACACAAGAGATGAGGTTTCTTTAACGTGTGGCCAACACATTTCCCCTCCATCTACTAATATCACCAAATCTCCTCTCTTCTCTCTCAGATATTTTATTCATTTCTTACATAACCTCGTCAGTGGTACTGAATTTTTACCACCTCAATCATACGAAGATTGGGTGATTTCTTGCATAACCAACGTCAGTAGTCAGCAGCACCAACAATTAGATATTGGGATACTTCGTGTGAAGTACATGAACTCCCATAGTTTAGGATTGTGATCCTTAAGATGGCTGTTATAATAACTAAGCTTCACATATCCCCACAAAGCCTAGATAAAATTAGTTTCGAAGAACACCAAAGAAGTAGATCACTTGGAAGGGGGTTTTTGAGTTCAGGTTTTGGGGTACACAAGAAAGGTTATGCGTTGTGTGTGCAGCAGTGCAGGTCTTTTAAGAGTAAGGATGGAGGGGGAGTGGAAAAGAAACAGAAGGAAAAGTTTGAAATTCTGAAGGAAAATCAGAGCAAGACTAAGAAAGGAAGTGGGTTCCGGAATTCTTTGAAAAGGGCTGTTTCTTGGGTTGGTACTTTGCCTTCTCAGTCAAATGAGGAGCATAGAGAGGCAGTCGCTAAATTGGAGGAAGTTTTCTCTTCGGTGAGTTGGGCATTGTTGGTCTATAATCTCTGTGAATAATTTTAATGCCTTTTTAGCTTTGCTTTAATTTTTGAGTGATTTAGCAGTTTTATGAGCCTATGCATCTGTTTGATTGAATAGCTGGGATTGTTGCTAAGAAATCTCAAGAATCCTGTGTGTTGAGTTAATTAAGACTGTTTAGCTTGATTGAATGATTTGTTTCCGTTTCATTTCAAAATCTAAAAAACACCCTGTGTTGAAATTTAGTTTTCCGAAGTGTATGATGGAGTGGTAAGTTCTTTTTCATATGATTGGTCAATATAAGTTCAACTTTTAACTCCTCACTCATGCTCCAGGCTGCCCTCCAAATTGGAAGATATATAGTGACGATGATGAGCACTGGAGTAGTACTTGCTGTTGGTTTTCAGTTGTCAGGTTAGCGAACACATTATTCTACAACAAGGATGATGTCCATTACCCTGCACTCTTGCCATGCTGTTCGATTAGCAAAAACATTATTTTAGTTGAGCACTGCAATGGAGTTGATTGTTAGATTGATGTTCTATACATGCATATTCAATAGTCTGCAATTCTTTAATGAAGGTGGAGACAGTCATATGAATACACTGATTTGGTATAGCTGGCTTGGAGGGATTATTATTGGAACTATGATAGGTGCTAACATGGTTTTAGATGAACACTGTCGAGCTGGTCCACGTAATGTCGTCATAACTGGAAGGTACGCTACCTCCTACAGGTTTCATCAATAAGTTGGTTAATTAAATTCTATGGAGTCCCATTCAACTTTTAATTCTGTCTTTCATTTGATATCCCATGAATCGTGAGGCATCATTTTGATGATTAAACAAAATACATCCATGGGCCTATTCTTCAGCATGGTTGTTATTTTTCTGCATTTAGATGAACACGTTAGCAATTCACATGAAATTGTGTTTATATATATGTGATGACTGCATTTTTTGCAAGGAAACTGCTAAGTGAGTGGAGTTTTTTTTTGTGGTGCATGTTTAAACTGGTGGATTTAGTACAAGAGGCCTGGGAAAAGCTCTTGCTCGGGAATTTCTTCTTTCTGGTGATCATGTAGTTGTTGCTTCACGCAGGTTGTATACTAACAAAGCTGTTGATGTTTTTTTCTCTCATCCTTACAATATATGTACTCACACACATGCTTGATTCTCTGCAAAGTCAGCCCTGAGTCTGTAGACACGACAATTAGAGAGCTTGAGGAGATTCTCAAGGAAGGAATGATCACTGGCTCAAACAGGACAAGTTTGGCACATGCAAAAGTGGTCGGCATAGCCTGTGATGTTTGTGACCCCTCTGATGTTCAGAAATTAGCAAATTTTGCTTTCAATGAATTCGGTTCTATTGATATATGGGTGAGTGTTTCGGCATTTTCTGTTGTTCTGTGTAGCTTGCACTTTAATTTTTCTTAACTCTCTATGCATCTCCATGTCCTGTGTATGTGTCTCTTCATGCCAACGTGCTTTGATAAAAAAATATCCCTTTAATTTGATGCTGCTCAAGTAGTGAAGGCTTGATTTGAGATTGAGGAAGGGCTCTGCTATTGAGCATCTTATCAGTTGGATAATAGCATACATGATGTTATAATTGATGTTTCTGACATGGGACTATGATTGTGGATTTAATCTTATAACCTGAATCTCTAAATCTCTCAATTTCTTGCGTGGTCCTGATCGGGATGCAAAAATATGAGAATTCCATGTATTTCTTGTGCTGTTGTGCAATTGCAGATTGCTTGTAATTTCTGACATGCATTTTCATCTTTCACAGATAAACAATGCTGGCACAAATAAAGGTTTTAGACCCTTGTTGCAGTTTTCTGATGAAGACATTAAGCAGGTAACTGAGAAATATATCATAAATGAATATCAAGCCTTGTTGATGAAATTAACACCCTCATAGTTGACAACAAATGGTTGCCTGTTATGGTAGTTGGAGTGCTTGTTATTTAAATAAGCTTTGGTCAAGTGAAATGGCATGATAATGTATCAAACTTCCCCAGACACACACTCACAAGTTTGAGTACATATTTTTCTTTATTTTCTTTTCTTTTTGTTTTTCTGAGATTGAGGACGCATACTTCGATAATGCTTGAAAATCTGATTGGATTCTGTCTCTTATTCTCTTATCTAGTAAAGGATCTCAATGTTGATATGATTATCTTAATTCTGGATTAATCTGAATAATCTACTGATTCTATCATAGATTGTGTCAACAAATTTGGTTGGATCTATTTTATGCACTCAAGAAGCCATGCGAATGATGATGAACCAGCCCAAGGGGGGACACATTTTCAACATGGATGGTGCAGGTTCCGGGGGATCTAGTACCCCTCTCACAGCTGTGTAAGTTGTAATTTCTTACTGAAGTGGTGGATCTTATTTACTCATTGGTAGAGGCCAAAAGTTTCACCTGCATAACCTGCAGCATTTGTGATGATCTGAAATTCTTGTTTTCTGCATGATGCTTACCCTATTCTATCTTCTGAACCTTCTAGCTATGGATCAACAAAGTGTGGTCTGAGGCAGCTTCAATCATCACTTTTGAAGGAGTGCAAGCG
The DNA here is from genome assembly GCA_027405865.1 of Salix purpurea. Taxonomy (NCBI): domain Eukaryota; kingdom Viridiplantae; phylum Streptophyta; class Magnoliopsida; order Malpighiales; family Salicaceae; genus Salix; species Salix purpurea. The sequence continues at coordinate 3,332,997 of JAOWLH010000019.1, forward strand.
ATCTAAAGTTGGAGTACATACTGCATCTCCAGGAATGGTTCTTACAGATTTGCTCTTGAGGTATAGCTGTTGCCTTTCTGTTTTTTGCTTGGCAGGTGCTATGCTACTGTGGTTATGATCTTAGTTGTCTAATGAGGTTGCAAATATTTGCTAACCTATTTCTTTTTTGCTCAAGATCACTCTGTGCTAGTACTGTGAGACTCTTTCCCCGTTCAATTAAACTAAAACTGCTATGAGCTTGTGAACATGAATCTGTTCTTTCACATAGTTTTTATGCGCTGGTCTGCATCAGATGAAAGTTTTCTTTGTAGATCATTCGCATGCATTTGAAATTGCATTTCTCCTCTTGGTAATTATGCTTTCATCCCATGCTTGGTTTGGTTCTTTTGCAGTGGCTCGACAACAAAAAACAAACAAATGTTTAATATCATCTGTGAGCTTCCAGAAACAGTTGCTAGAACTTTAGTTCCACGGATGCGTGTTGTGAAGGGTACAGGGAAGGCCATCAATTACTTGACCCCTCCTAGGATATTACTTGCTTTGGTCACTGCATGGTTGAGGCGAGGTCGCTGGTTTGATGACCAGGTAATCTTGGTTGCTTGAGGAAATTTCTTACTAGTTAATGGCATCTTGACTGCATGCTTGCCACCATTACAGGCAGGCAAGGAAAATGGCTTTCCTAGTCATCTGCTTAGTTGATTCGTTCACTTCAACCCTTGTGATATTCTTCTGTTTTGATCTACTGAAGTATATGATACATTTCAGATTTGCTAAACATTTTGTTTGGAACCATCTTGTCATTCAACCTAAAACGTTCTATAACACCTAACAAAGACCTTAGTTTACTCATAATTAGGGGAAATTAGGGTGCTTTGTCCATGTAGTTTTGGTCTAGTCTCCAACATATCCCTACAAGTCTATCTATATCTTATGTGTCTTTTACCATTTAGGTCATTTTTCAATTTATCATTGTGGTGGATATTTTTATCCAAATTAATAAGAGTTTCTTCACTTGAGAAACTTAAAATTGATGAAATTTAAATATATGAAAAAAACAAAAAAGGATTGTGATATGTTGTTAAAACTTGGTGTTTTTCATATTTCTTTATTTATTTATCAAGTGGGATATGAGTTTACTGTACAAAGATATTTTCTTTAGTTTGGATGAGAAAATTTGACAAAGGATAGATTGTAGAATGACCCTAAATTCAGGGACAGATGGAAAGCAATTACACTTGAGGGACTAATTGGTGGTTGGTGTAAAACTTAAGGACAAATTGAGCTAATTATGCTGTGACACTTATCTCTTGTTTTTTTACTTGGTTAGTTATTTTTTTCCTAAAAAGTTGAACTTGGTTCAAAGTTGGATTCAAAACATTGTGTAGTTGATGAGGTAGGTACTCGGTTGAGATGAGTCTCTTGAGTCTTGACTGATTGAAGCACCCCCTTTTCTCTGTTCATGTGCACTGAAACACATTTTTCAAACCATTGTCCTCCTATTTGTAAACTGTTTCAAGTGAATTTATATACCTTCATATCTTGCAGGGAAGGGCATTGTATGCGGCAGAGGCAGATCGGCTCCGTAACTGGGCTGAAAATCGTGCTATGTTTTCCTTTACGGACGCGATGGAGATGTACACTGAGAATACTTGGGTGTCTGTCTTTTCACTCTCTGTTGTATGTGCATTCATAATCCTTTCCAGCACAGGCAACACATTTCCTGGGACCTGATTCCTTGCATTCCCATGAAGCTTCAACGAGGCGCTCGTCTCAATGATTTTAATGAAAAACCCAACAGAAGCTTTTGCAGTTCGAAGAAGAAATGTGAAGGTATAGGGCAAAATAGATAGTTTATGGTTTTTGTGCGTGCGACATTTATGCTCCTACTTCAACCATATTAGTTAGTGCTCAACTGTCATGGAACATAAGCCAGGATGATTGTCCATGGCAGGCTTTGTGGGTTATGATCGATCCATATCACAAGCCAATATCCCATTCTTGACGAAGCATTCTCAACTGAGATGCATAAAAATGTATTGCTTCCATATTATTGTTATTGAATTTATTGTCAAGGCAATGCATTCAACAAACTAGTTGATGGACAGATGCACCTTGAGGCAGATCTTGAGTGAGTGCCTGTATAGAATATGTGCACTTTGATGATTACGTGCATTTGGGAGTGTCGATTTTAGTGTTGGTCCTCTTGCACAAAATTTCTGCCCCGGCCACGGTGTGTGTGTGTGTGTGTGTAAATATGTCCCTCTCAGCCTGTTTCACCTCATTAATATACAAGGTAATCTCTCAATCTTAGACAACTATCTTTCCTAAATATGTCCTGAATCCCGTATAAATAGGATACAATATTTGACTCAATAACTACCTTTCTAAAGTACAATATTAATATAATTGATAGTATATTTCTTAATACCCCTCTCGAGTTAGTGCATGGAGATCTCAGATGACCAACTTGCGTAGTAGATACTCATATTGTCATTTGCCTAACGTCTTCGGGAAAATATCAACAAGTTGTGTATTGGACGAGACAAACATGGGATTAATATGTCAAGCGATAATTTCATCACGAACAAAGTAACAATCGACCTTAATATATTTGGTTCATTCAAGAAAAACAACATTTTGAGGAATGTGTAGGGTCACCTGACTATCACAATGAAGAGATATAGGATGTGTATGAGATACTCCAAGACTAGATAAAAGAGCTTTGATTCATTTCAACTCACATGTAGTCATAGCTATAGATTGATATTATGTTTCTGTAGAGGAGTGGAAGATTGTATGTTGTTTCTTCATCTTTCAAGATACCAATGAATCCCCAAGAAAAACTATCCAATCAGTGAGGGGTCATCTGGTCAAAGGACACTCGACCCGGTCAACACCACACCACTCATGTAACTGCAGATCACACTTGTTACTTAAATGTATATCTTGACCAGGATTACCCTTGAGCTATCAGACCACCAGTAAAGTAACTTCTAGTGTTTTGCCCGAGGACATTGCATAAATTAAGACAAGACATGAACATTATAAGATAATTTTGGTCGAGTAAAACACATAAATTAACCGCCCCACCAAGTGACTATACGACTCTAGATCATCGAGTTCTGTACTTATGGATAAGGCGAGTCAGTGTTTTTGTTCTAAAGGCACCGCAGTCGAGCGTGCTTCGAGTAATCTTGTTTTAGAAATGATTTCAAACGCATATTTGTGTTGACAAAGTACAAACTCATTAGGTTTGTGTGCCACTTCTATTACCAAGAAGTACTTCAAACAAACAAGATCTTTCATATGGAAACAAACGCTTAGATAGTCCTTGAATGTCTATATATCAACATGATGACTCCCAAAGATGATAAGGTCATCAACATAAACAAGAACACTGAGTTGAACTGCACCTCATTGTAAGGTAAAAGTGAATAATCTTGAATTTTTTTGTTGAAAACCATAATTCTTCAAAGCGGTTGATAATTTAACGAACTAGCACTGAGGTGCTTGCTTCAACCCATATAGTGACTTCTTGAGCTTGCACATTTTTCTGGAAGTTCCCACTCAAAACTCGAGTGGGGATTTCATCTATACCTCCTTCATAAGGTCACCATGCAGAAATGCATTGTGGATGCTTATACGATGAACTTCCAATTCACGGCAACTGTAACAACAAGAAACACCCTTACTGTAACCATTGGCTACAAGGCAAATATTTATGTATAGTCAATACCTTCAATTTGATGATTCCCAAGGATAATCAGTTGAGTTTTCAATCACTTAATAGTAGCATCAGAGTTATATTTTATCTTGTATACCCACTTACACCTTAGAGCTTTCTTTCCTGTTAGCAAGTCTTGGACAACCCAGGTTTCATTATTCTTAAGACCTGCAACTTCTCGTTGCATGACGTCTCTTTAGCATTTGTCTTTCATGACCTCAAAATAGCACATAGGTTCCCACTCAAGATTTGCAAGAAAATATATGTGTTATACAGAAAATTTATCATAATTCACATAATGTGCTAGAGGATATGGTGTACTTGAGGAATGTTATGGTATAGGTGGTGATGAGGCGGATGGACTCAATTTCTATATGGTGTGAGTAATATAATCATGAAATCGTACAGATGCTTGCTTCTGACATAGACCCGTACCCAACATTTCTTTGGGATTTGTGTCCCAGTGTTTCTCCTATTTTGCATGAACTTGTTTCCCAACATCTCCATTTGGCTCACATGTTGATTGTTTAAACTCCTTGACACCCTCAATACAAACAGGGATGATTCCTCAAAGTTTTCATGAACCACCTTGTCATTGGGAACCTATCATTGTCAAAAGTAAAATTATCGGCAAAGGGAAAGACTCTTTCTGAGAACATAACATCCCCAGATACAAAACAATCTTGTTTCTCCAAATCATTTAAATGCCACCCCTTTTTCCCATAAGGATATGCAACAAAGACACACAACTTCCACTTGCTAATTTATCCCTCATCTTCATATGCTCATAGCATAAAGAACCCAAAATACACAAGTGATTGTAAGTGAGTTATGTGTCATATAAGATAAGATAGGGCATTTGTTCATTCAAGACCAAGGAGAGAGTCTTATTTATCAAGTAACCGGTCGTCCACACATTCTCCCCAAAACTTAATAGGAAATGAGCCCTGAAAACACAATGCTCGAGCTACGTTCAAAATGTGTTAATGTTTTCGTTCTACCCGCCCATTTTGTTGTGGTATGCCTGTACAAGAGGTTTGAAAGATAATCTCATGATCAAGAAAGTATTGTATTTGACAAGTGGATTCAGTCCCGTTAGCACTTTGCAAAATTTTAACTTGTATCAAATTGTCTCTCAACCATTGAGAGGAAACTTTTAAGTATACTAAGAACCTCCTTATTAATAAGTAAATAAATTCATACAGCACGAGAAAAAACATCAACAATATGAAGCACCACATAAATTGTTCTATAAGGACCCCACAAATCACAATGAATGAGTTCAAAAATAACTGAAGTTTTGTGTTCACTAAAAAGAAACTTATCTTTTATTTGTTTTACCCTTCGACAAACATCACAATTCTTATTCAATCTATTACTGTTATCTCTAAGATTAACTTCGGGAACTAACTTTGTCACTTATAGAGAAGGATAACCTAGTCGCTTATGTTAAAGATCGAGAGATATCACACCATTGACCTTCATTGCATGTACCTGTGGTACACTCCAAAAATAATAGAGTCCATCTTGTCTTTCACTCGCATCAATCAACACCCTTAAAGTGTGGTCTTGTATAACACAACCATTAGTGAATTGGACAAAACAATTATAGTGATCAATCAATTGCGATATAGAAATTAAATTACAAGTCAGTCCCGACACATAAAGAACATTTTTTAAACATAAACTGCTTCTAGGAGTGACCGTCCCTCCTTTGGTGGCCATAGTGTTACTCCCATCAGGTATTCCCACAAGACATTGAGTAATTTTTCTCAAGTAACGAAGATCCTCAATCGTGTCGGTTATGTGATTTGAAGCTCTCACATTAATAATCTAAGGCCTACCAGTCATCTTCTCGGTCATCACTAGTTTTGACCCACCTAACATTTGGAGGAGTGTCTGCCACTAGTCGGAACTCAGTTCGAGTAGTGACGATGAATTTGTCTCGCTCACGACAAAACTAGTTGAAGCGCCCTTAACAGTATTGGCACAATGCGTACCTCTAGTTCCTCGGCTACCTCCTCATGCATTGGATTGTCCTCTTCCATGACCAACACCACCTTTCCCATTGTTTCTAGGTTTGTCTCCCCACCATTCTGGATATCCATTCAAAGCAAAGCAAATATCTATTTTGTGCCCTATCTTTTTACAATAAGAACACATCATACTGATTTTATCACTTCTATCGGGTGCGTGTGACAAGGGCCATGATTTCTCCTTGTTCTTCCTTGTCTCGAGTAATTGTCTTCACCCGCTCCTCTTGAATGCAAATTGAATATACCTTGTTCATGTTTGGCAACGGATCTTGAGCCAATATGTTAGATCTCACTATTTCGTACATATGTTCATCTAATCTTATAAGAAACAGGTGCACTTTCTCCTTCTCCAGTTTCTTCTCCAAAATTGAACCAAGATTGCAGGTACACTTCTCGCATTTGCACATCAGTAATTTCTCAAAATTGCCCAATTTATCCCATAGTTGTTTGAGTCTCCCGTATTAGTCTATGATGATCAAACCATTCTTTTTGCATGAAGCAAGTATGGATTTTAGTTGTTGAATCTGTGCGATGTTAGTGATGGAGAATAAATTTTTAATGTCATTCCAAAGATCCTGCAATATTTCTACATGTGATATAGTAGATCTAAGTATAGGTTCAATGGTATTTTAGATCGAGGACAACAACAATGAGTTCATTATCCACTGGTCTTCCAAGTCTTTTGACTTCTTGTCGAGCTGTTTGATTGTTTCTTCAATAAACCATAATTTCTTTTGGGCTTTCAAGGGTGTTCAAAATGAACACGCTCATTCTTCATAATTATCGTTTTTTCAATTAAACCTGGGTAATTGAAAACCCAAGATTATCAAGGGAAGTGATGTTGTAAGGTGAAATCATCTTTTAAGACTCGCTAGTAGTAACGTCAGTGTCAGCCATGATGTATAATGTTATAGCTTTGATACCATAACAAATTACCCCATGTAAGGATGATCTTTGTAAAGCCAAAATTTGTCCATCTCATTCTATTTCACCTCATTAATATACAAGATAATCCCCCAATCAAAGGCAACTATCTTTCCTAAATATGTCCTGAATCATGTAGAGATACTATACAATATTTGACCCAATAACTATCTTCCTAAAATACAATATTAACATAATTGATAGTATATTTCTCAATATATATATATGTGTGCAACATGCTCTTACATTAGGCGACTTTGGAATGAATTGTCTTGATTCACATTGCTTTTCATATTTTTTTAGTGTAAATAGTAAGAATAAGAATAATATATTCATAATAGATACTAAATAACTAAGAAATTATTCATTATTTAGTAAAAGAAAACGATTAAAAAGTTATGAAATACATTGCAATGGTAAACATAAATTTGTCTTAATAGAATTTCTTTAAAGAAAATTAAGGGCATAATTCACATGGGATGAACAAGAGAACTAAGTGCTCGCAAAAAAAATCTCAGCTTGTAAAATTCCAAGCATAATTGGTATGGTTAGCTTAAAATAACAGTTTAATTTCTCCTTATAGTTTCATATTTTCATATGTTTGAAAATATATATTTATGATCGAAAGATATATTATCAATAAAAACTAAAACATGAAATCAACTTATTCATAAAGTGTTTTTTTGTTGTTGTTTTTTACTTTACATTGCAAGATTATGTTTACTAGTAATTAGATTTTATAATTTATTCTGATTTGCTTTTCGTAGGGTTATTATAATCTTATGGCCTAGGTTGATGGTTGACACAAGTTTATTTTTTTGTAATTATTTTAATTGAGTTTTTTTTAATAATTTCATCCTTCAATATTTAATTGATTGGGAATTGAACTTTATTATTGATTTATTTTTATTTCTTTTCAATTAGGTTATCTTGATCTCATGATTTAAAAAATGAGATTGGCAAGTTAACATAGGTAGACTCAAGTTATTTTTTATTTATTTTCAATTTTATCCTTGTTTTAATTAGAAATTAGGATCTATAATGCTTTTTATTTTTTTATAGGGTTATCATGGTCTTATAACTAGGTCATGAATATGTCAAGTTAATCAAATTAACCAAGCTCAATTCAATAAATATGTGTTTTATATTAAAATGAAAATTGGTTTGATCCACAGTATAACCTTAGGTAATGATAGTTTATTCAAATTATGGTGGAAAAAGATCATCACTTCAATGCATGTATGTACTAGACATGGATTTGCATCACGTTGTGGGTTTATATTTTTTTGCATGTTTCAAAGAAATAAGAAAAACAAACCACTCGGGTTATTGTCTTGACTAAATTTAATATGTTGATTTTATTTTAATTAGATAATAAAAACAAATTGAAAACTATTACTATATATCTAAACGAGGTAGGCCTTTTCAACAGTAATTTTTACTGTTCATGCAGACTGAAAACACTGTGGACTGGATATTTGTCTCCCTGCTTCGCGCGAGTTTGTGCTCCTTTTTTTTTTTTTTTACACAGACACTCTTTTTGTATTTTTTATGGTGGAAATGGACAGATGGGAGGCTTTGGCCGAGCGGTTGTCTTGCGCGCTGCCAACACAGGCGCGCGCGAGTTCGAGACGCTCCGCCACCAAATTGAAAATTCTGATTTTGTTTTTTTTTTTTTTACTGTTTTTTTAAATGATTTTTTTACTGTTTTTTTTTAAATGATTTTTTTTAAAAAAATATTGGTTTCTTTTTTAAAAAAAGTCTTTTTTCTTAATAACTGGTTATTGTTGTTTTTTATTACAAATCTGATTTGTTTTTTTTTCCAATGTTTTTTTCTGGTTGTTGTTTTTATTTTTTTACAAAAAAAAATATTTGTTCTTTTTGTTAAAAAAAACATTCTTTTTTAAAAAAAGTGTTTTTTCTTAATAACTGGTTGTTGTTTTTTATTACAAATCTGATTTGTTTTTTTTTTTTAACAATGTTTTTTTCTGGTTGTTGTTTTTATTTTTTTACAAAAAAAAATTGTATTTTTTGTTAATTTTTTTTTAATAACTGATTGTTGTTTTTATTTTTTTACAAAAAAAAAAAATTCTTTTAATAACTAAAGTGTTCAGGGCAACTTACGTGCACCACGACTAATCTCCGGATCCACTTTTTTTTTATAATTTATTTTACACAAGGACTCTTTTTGTATTTTTTATGGTGGAAATGACAGATCAGAAGCTTTGCCCGAGCGGTTGTCCGCGCGCTGCCAACACAGGAGCGCGCGAGTTCAAACCGCTCGGACACCAAAATGTGATTTTTTTTTTAAGAACTGAAAAAAATTAAAAAAATTGTTTATTTAAAAAAAAATTATTTTTTAATAACTGGTTTTTGTTGTTTTTTTTTACAAATCTGATTTGTTTGTTTTTTAAGAACTGTTTTTTTTTAATGTTTTTTTGTTAAAAAATGATTTTTTTAATAACTGGTTGTTGTTTTTATTTTTTTGCAAAAAACAAGATTTTTTTTTAAATAACTAAAGTGTCCAAACCAACTTACTTGCACCACGACTAATCTCTGGATCAATTTTTTTTTAATATATTTTTTTCCCTAATTTGTTTTGCTGATTATACATTTTTTTTCTTAACCGAGATGTCCGGGTCAGCTTACACGCACCACGGTTCTTTTTTCCCAAGTTTATTTTTTTTCCTAGCCAACTGAGCGCGCCGCGAATAATCCCTGGGCTCATTATTTTTTTTTTCATTACCTAAGGAGCTAAAACAACTCGATTTTCTACTGTAGCCCGTGACTCATTGTCACTATTCATTGGCAATTTGCTCCGATGCATCGCGGCACACGTCTATCTTTTTTTTTTTTTCAACAGTGTAGTACATTTAATATAATAATACAAAGAATAAATCTTTCAAAAATAAAAAAAAATCTTCGAATTTTAATTTTGTGCTCTGTTTTTTAAAGTTTATTTCTTAAAAAATATTTATAATATTTTGGTTTTTAATATTTCATATCTAATATTAGTGGGCAAAAAATACAACTAAAAAAAATGACAAATTTACCTAGATTATCTACAATTAAAAAATATTCGAGTCACTTCCCGTTTCGATTACACTGTTTTTTTAGATGATAGATAAGTAATTATAGCACGTAAAAAACTTGAGGCTTATTTCTAAAAACAAATTATAATATTTTTATTTATAATGTGTCAGATCTAATATTACAAGAGAAAAAAGACAACTCATAATTTTTTTGACAAATTTACCTTAATTATCTACAATTAAAAAATCTACGACCCACTTCCCATTTCGATTACACTATAAAGTGTGTAAAACTGATTATATGTTTCAATATTTATTGAATATTATTGCTTAAAAATATATAGAAAGAGAAAAAAATGACCTACGATTTCTTGCAAAAAAAAATTAATATCGGTATTCTTGAATACATTTAATATAATAATATGATTAATAAATCTTATAAATATAACTTTGGCTTTAGCTTTTAATTTAAATTTCTATTTTATACTCTTTTTTTTTCTTTTAATAAACGATAACCTTTTTTTCATATTTTTTTTTATTTTTTAATAACCGTCGTGTTCAAGTCTTTTTTTTTAAAGCGGTTTCTTTTTTTTGTGTTTTTTTTAACTAGAGTTTCCGTGACAACAAGTTTCTAACATATCATTTCACCTTCTTAGTAAATTTTCTAACAAATTTTATCAAAAGTTTTTTAGCAATAACAATATTCAATCATTTTTTAGTTGGAAAAAACCATTTTTAACAGATTTTATCAATTAAATATTAAAATAATAAAATATAACATTTATAAAATCAATTAATTTTCTACATATATAAAAAAACCTAACGGAACGGGCAAATTCGCTCGTAGTAAGCTTAAAAAAAGGGAGAGAGAATAGCAACGAAACAGAAATGACATCATTGATTAAGATAAGCACATTCCTGAAATCACGGAGCCTTAAGGACAATCATTCGTGAATTCTTGGAAAACAAAGATGACAATTATCCGAGCTCGTAGCCCACCGTTTGGAAGTTTTTTTTTTTTTTTAACCAAAGTAAGTGATTATTACTTCTCTCCATGGAAAAAGTTTATTTGACCTTGACATACAATTATGGTAGTATTTATTACAATATAGTATTTAAATAAGTAAAGACTATTAAAACTCGAATTATCACCCACATGACCACTTCATTGGAATTATCACATATTGTTTGACCTTGACTATACAATGAATATGCATAATTGTTTTTGAGCGTCTTCTATTTAATATATAATTTTTAAAATAGGTGCCCATTGAGAAAAAAAAATAATGTTTTTTGATGGTTTTAAAATTATAACTTTAAAAATATTTTTTTAATGTTTTCTAAGATAAAAAAAAAAAACATTTTTAAAATCAACTACTAATAAAATTTCAACTAGTATTTCATCTACAATTTTCTAAGATAAAAAATATTTTAAAAACAATTACTAATACGATTTCAACTAGTATTTTATTGACATTTTATGGTGCTTAGGACTATGTGTGACATTGCGTTTCAAAAGTATTTTAGAAAAAAAATAATTTTTTTATATTTTTAGTTTTTACTTTAAATTAAATATTTTTGGTGTTTTTATATCATTTTTATGTGTTGATGTAAAAAATAATTTTTCAAAAAAAATGAAAAAATATTATTTGGATATATTTTTAAACAAAAAATTATTTGGTAGAAAATCAAAAGCAAGCAAATAGGATAGAATGTTAAGTCTTCTAGCGTAGCGTTTTTGGTGTCTGCCAACTAATTAACTAACGTTACATGGGGGTGCTACTTGTACAATTGATTTAAAAGAAATAATTCCTGCAATTAGCACATAAATTCCCCATAATTATTATTATTAATTTAGAAATCATGTTATATAAAAATAATAAGGAAAGATTCCACATAATAGAAGGCGAGACTGGATAGCTGGATTGAGATGAATATTTTACCTTTTGGTCAGATAAGCGAATGTCATGGCACTAATTATGAGATGCACATAGTTTATTCCCATCTCCATGTGACTCCCATGGCCCACATTCCCATATTCAACCCTTTGCCTCCGGCGAACAAGTAAAACGTAGAGACCCGCTCCGGCGGTGTTATTATTGTTGTTTTTTAAAGTATTTTTTATTTAAAAATATATTAAAATAATATATATATTTTTTTAAAATTATTTTTAATATTACTGCATCGAAATGATTTAAAAATTATTTCAGTAAGTAGAGAGAGAGAAAGAGGGATCGGGTCAAAGCAACTTTCATAGACAATGAGCAGGCTCCGGCAGGCACAGTTGATATTGTCAAGTCAAAATGCCAGAAACTAATTCTAAATAAGCCAGCTGCATGTATGCTGCCTTCCTCCCCCTTCATCTTCTTCGAGAAATTAAATGAGCTTAAATGGTTTTAAATAAATAGAAACCGCTGTATTTTCTTCTTTTTTTAAAACCAAAAAAAAAAAATCATTGCAAGAATACGCGTGGTCCTGCGTAGTTTTATAAAAATAATAGTAAAACCAGAGTTATTCAGTGACTGTATAAGAGTATAATCTATGCTGTTTTTTAAAGTGTTTATAATTAAAATATCTAAAAACTAAAAAAAAAAAATTTAAAAAAAAAACATTTATGAAACGCAATGCTGATTTATTATTACAGTTCAATCGTGTTTTAAATTAATATTTTTAAATTATTTTAATTTTAATACACGAGTGTGAACAAGTAATGAGAAGTGGCCTCCTAGATTTGCAATCAAACTGTCTCCCAACCGTACAAGCTAATGGATCAGGTGTTTTTTTTTTAGCTGTACCGTTAATTTTCTCGCTGCCAACGTTGTAGAATGTCTGAACAGAAATGATCGCTTGGAATTACATGAAAACCAAAAAAATAATATAAATATGACCTCAAAATGATATGATTTGTCGGCTTTTATTTTTATTTATTTTTTAATTAGGAAACACGTCCAAATGTTTTCGGGTGTGTGAATAGCCGTTGGTGACAGCTGGTTTGCATTTTACTTGAAGTAACAGCCACATCTGATATCTATCTATCTATCAAAATTTGATTACAATTAACGGGAGGGTCACCTAATCCTTGACCGGCTCCAACAAGACTTCGTGCCTGCTTAAGAAATGTAGTAGATATTATTTTTAAGATTGTTTTTTAATTTTTTTAATCAATAAAATAAAACTATAAAAAACTTTTTTTTTCTTTCAAAAGCATCTTTAAATCACGTTCTAAAATACCCTTTTGATTTCTGAAGATAGATGGACCGTGCCGTTTAATAATTTTTAAAAAATATATTGGTTTTGGACTGGCCCTTCTTTTGGCATCGAATCCAGCCTGGAGGGTATAATAGATAATTCATCACTTTTTTATATCCAGCGCTGATGCTGATGGCTATGCTTTGTAGAAAGCATGCATCTCATAAAAGTTAATCTACGAATATTATAAAAATTAGATCAAAATAAATAACCAGTTTAACTTATTATATAAAGCAAGATTTTCATGTTTTTTTTTTAAATCTTGATAGGCAACAGCAGTGGAGATGTCACGCTTTACCTTTTGTTTTAAAAGTGTTTTTTAAAAAAAAATATTATTTTTTATTTTTTATTTTAAATTAGAATTTATGGTATTTTTATGTCATTTTCATGTGATGATATTAAAAATATTATTTTAATATATTTATAGTTGAATCATCTTTCTATAGATTATCTACTATTCTGCCGCCGCGAGAAAAAAAAATTATGGACTATATTTTGTTTGTATTTTTTAATTTAAAGCTCTTACAAATAATTCATAGTCTTAGGCAAGGAGATTTTCCACGCGCGTCGAATATAAGATTTTGATTTTATTTTTAATCACAAGCTTCTTCTCCTCCCTATGGACTGCCGCTGGTAACGACATAAAAATAAATACATGACAATAGCCAGAGAAAAACATAAACAATGAACTCAATTTTGGCTTTGACGATCAAGTTTTGGGGGCTGGGTTTTGTTTTTTTGTTTCATTTAATGATAGGTTTGTCCTTATTAAATAGTTTTTTATAAATATTTTTGGAAATAGATATTTACACCTCTTAGTAATTTAGAAATCGTTAATTAAAATTCAATCTTCTAGTAACTTGAAAAGCATAGCTGTCATCAACCAAGACAGCAAGGCACAGTGAAAGAAAAATATGAATGGAGGATTTTTTGGGTGAATAAATTTGACAAGTTAGTCTATATTTTTTATTATTATTATTAATCAATTTTTCAATTTCAATTCCATCTCTCAACGCTTGTTTTATTGGCAATTGAAATTTATAATTTTTTGAGGTTTATTTTTTTGAGGTTATTCTCATTTAGTTCAAATTCTTTCTTCTTTTCTAATTGATTTTTTTTTTTGTAGTTTTATGTTTAATGAGAACTAGACTCTGGTTACCTCCATCTCATGACTTAGATTACTGTTTCTATCGGTTGACCTATGTTGAATTGACTTATTTTCATGTCTTTTTTTAATCAAATATTTTATAAGTTTCATCTTTTCATCACTTGGTTGATTGAAAAATAAATTTCACATTTTATTTTTACTTGCTTTTTATTGAAATATATCGGTCTCATAACTCAGGTTTCAAGTTTGGTAGATTAACCTAAGATGATTTTGTTTATTTTTATGATTTTTTTTTTAATTTTATCCTTCAATATTTAATTTATCAAAAATCGAGCTTTATCATCCGACATATGGATTGACAAATTAACTCGGGCAAGCCAAATTAATCCAATATATTTTCGTCTCAATATTTATTTAATAAACCTCATCTTAAGTATTTCAATAAGTATACAATCAACTATATACAATGATTACAAATATAAATTCAGTAATTAAATTTAATAAAAAAAAAGGTTTAATATCTCTGATATTAATCAAGAACATTTTATTTTCTTACTCCGAAAGCTTTCCCTAAATGGTTAGTTGACTGACAATAGCATGATTATTAGAATACCACTGTTTGTTATATTTTAGAATGTTTTATATTTGAAAAACAATATTGAGTTATAGTTTTATTATTTCATATTAAAAATTAAAAATATTATTTTAATATATTTGAAATTAAAAAACAATTTTATTCCCCCACCAGATAAGAAAACCAATCAAATCAAAACAAAACAAAACTCCACAATTAATGCCAGACAGCGCCCATATCCCAAAACGAAAAATTCCAAGGCGGAACCTCATTTATTGCCGAATTAAAAAAAAAGAAAATCATATGCTGAATTAAAATATAAATACAAAGACAAAAAACGAGTAGAAAAGATACGACCAACAGCGCGGGGCCAGCCGTGTAGGTCCCAACAGACTCTCTTTTGTCCTAAGAGAAAAATAATAATTCTCTTCTCATGTGAAAACGAAGACAACAGCTTTTTCCCTTCCACTTCCCATTCTCATTTTAACTTCAAAATTCTCAAATATCCGAGGAAAGCACCACAGCAACTCTCCCTCCCTCTCTCTCTCCCTCCCTCCCTCTCTCTCTCTCAAAAAGAAGAAGAGAGAGAAACAAAACCACGAGCGCACTATCTCCTGCTACTTTGTCTCCTGTTCTGTCACTATGTCAGCTCCGGCTCCCACGTCGCCGCCGTCTAATACTACTGCCCCACCACCTTCCACCACCACCTCACCCCCATCTACCCCAGCTCCTACAACTCCTGCAGTTCCTTCAGCCCCTCCACCCGCTTCCCCACCACCTCCAACAACCCCATCTGCCCCACCACCTGCCTCAACGTCACCACCTTCACCGCCATCCTCCTCACCACCTCCACCTGCATCCACCTCGCCACCGTCATCCTCACCGTCTCCACCTTCGTCCCCCCCTCCGCCTTCGTCCACTACACCGTCGCCGCCTTCATCCACTACACCGTCGCCTCCTTCATCCACTACACCGTCGCCTCCTTCATCCACTACACCGTCTCCTCCGACAACAAAATCAAGTCCCCCACCGCCGACGAGCACGACTACGGCTACTCCATCCGGGGCAAGTGCGGGGTCATCGGGAATTTCGACGGGGGTGGTAGTGGGGATAGCAATTGGGGGAGTGGCGATACTGTTGATAGCGAGTCTGTTTTTTATATGCTGTAATAAGAGGAAGAGAAGGAGACGTGATGACGAAGCCGCGTACTACGTGCCTCCTCCTCCTGGCCCTAAAGGTGACATTTTTCTCCTTTAAGATTTTAAATTGCTGGCATTTACAAGTGCGCACTGGGTTTTTAGCTGTGAAACTAGTTTTGGCTTTGACTTTCCGTTTTTTCTCTCCTTAAAACCCATTTTTGGGTTCAATCTAGATTTAGTTAAAATGCATTTCTTAGAGTCGGGGACTTGCTCTATGACCTCGAACGCACAATTGATGTTAATTTCATTTCCTCATTTTTAAATATTTTGGTCGACGAATTTTTTTCCGATTCAAATCTTGACTGCATGGAAGCATTGATCTGGTCGATGTTATATGTTGGCATTTTGCATTACAAGACTAGTGTGTTATTTCTTGAAGTTTGCTTCAAAATTGGCGACCCTACCGAATGCTTTTGCTATCTGTAATTGGAATCAAGGCTTCCTAGCGTGGAAATGATTGTCTGGAGAGATCCATTTGCGAAGAAAACGGCCCTGCGTAATCGGGATTAGAATTTGCTCCACAGCACATGATATCAATAGAAAGTGAAGGACAAGAGGAAGTAGTTTATCATTTGTAGATGAAATTTCTTTGACAAGTTTTCACATTTGAAGTTTCAAATTGTGGCAAACTCAGATTATTTTCTTTTGCTATGAAGAATCAGATGATTGTTTGTTTAAACTTTCTGATGCCACCATCTGCTGGTAATTTTGTGCTCAGTGGCTCATTTTCTAGCATTTCTTGATGATTACCAGATGGCTCCTATGGTGGCAGACAACAGTATTGGCAACAAAATGCTCCCCCCCCACCTGATCGTGTAGTTGCAGCGATGCAAACCCCCACTCCTCCACCACCGGTTGCATCAAGGCCGTCACCTTCTTCAGAGCAAGTTTCAATGCCTCCACCACCTCCTCCACCACCTTTCATGAGCAGCAGTGGTGGCTCTGGCTCCATTTATTCTGGTTCGGAAAACCCATACGCACCACCTTCTCCAGGCATTGCTTTGGGTTTCTCTAAGAGCACATTTAGCTATGATGAATTAGCAAGAGCAACAGATGGATTCTCAAATGCCAACCTCCTTGGTCAAGGAGGTTTTGGGTATGTGCACAAAGGGGTTCTTCCAAATGGGAAAGAAGTAGCTGTCAAGCAACTAAAGGCAGGAAGTGGGCAGGGGGAGCGTGAATTTCAGGCAGAAGTTGAGATCATTAGTCGAGTGCATCACAAACATCTTGTTTCATTGGTTGGATACTGCATCACCGGGTCTCATAGATTGCTTGTATATGAGTTTGTTCCAAATAACACTTTGGAGTTTCACTTGCATGGTATGTTTTTCCATCAAGTAGTTTGCTTTTATGCTAATTTTTTTCTGAAAGAAATTTCAATTCCTTTACCCTGTCTATTTGTGCACGGTTATGTTTTTTCTATGATGAATGTTGCAGGGGTGCTTTTATTTTTAATGGTATTTTCGACTGCATTGTTGATTTGTTTCAACACAGCAACACTGAATCAGATCAATTGAACCAAGCACCATGTGCATTAGGATTACACGAATCTGATAGAAAATAAACATTTCAGGGAAGGGGCGACCCACCATGGATTGGCCTGCCAGACTGAAAATTGCATTGGGTTCTGCGAAAGGTCTTGCATACCTTCATGAAGATTGTAAGTTTTATCCTCGTACCACCTCCCAGCCCTTCAATCTTTAATGTACACATGAAGCTGTACTGATACACCTATCAATGATATGAATATGATCCATAATATATATATATATATATGCAGGTCATCCTAAAATCATTCATCGTGACATCAAGGCATCTAATATACTTTTGGATTTCAAGTTTGAGGCAAAGGTATTATTTTTACCTGAAATATGGTTTCTTTGGTTTAAAGTAATTGTTGCACTTATTTAATGGAAACTCATTTGATCTTTTGTAATTTTACCTGTTGATATAATTGCAATGGAGATGGTAAATTGCCTTTTCTTCTTTCCTTTTTGCCCAGGTTGCTGATTTTGGACTAGCAAAAATGTCTTCTGATGTCAATACTCATATCTCCACTCGGGTGATGGGAACTTTTGGGTATGGCGAACTCCTTTTAAAATAATCTAGTTGCATGACATACAAATTTTGTTGGTTGATATTTTTCAAAGATGAACCAGATGATGACCTTGAATTCTTCTGCTTGCTTTTCCCAAGTGCTTGTCACCAGATGATGTGGTTCTTGTTTTTGTCGATCATGCTTTCATAGAGCTGTTCAAACATTTTGAATTTTAAGAATTCGGTCTTTTTTTTGGATACCATTCAGTGCATTCACATTGAGACCTTAAAACCAGCTGCAATAGGCCATCTTGAATTGTGGGGTTTTGTGATTGTCATTAACCTTAAATCTGGTTGGCTTGATAATGGCCAGATATGTTGTTATGGTTTTGTTTTCTATTTAGGTTTAACCTACTTTGGTCAGATATCACCGTGGATGACTGTTAGTATGCAAATTACTTATTGTTCATGTGCTTCTAAATCCAGGTATTTGGCTCCAGAATATGCTTCAAGTGGAAAACTAACAGACAAATCAGATGTTTTCTCCTTCGGGGTCATGCTTCTGGAATTGATCACAGGTCGTCGACCTGTTGACTCAACTCAGTCTTACATGGAGGACAGTTTGGTTGATTGGGTAAGCTTTAACTCTTCCTTTTGTGGTCTCGCAAATGCACATGCATGAATACACTCACATAACATGTATGCTGGAAAACATATACACATGCTTTCAGACAAACAACTAAATGGACAAAGTTGTGGATGTCACATCAATCTATATTTGTATTTGTAGGCGAGACCTTTGCTGACTCGGGCTTTGGAAGATGGAAACTTTGATACTCTGATTGATCAAAAGCTGCAAAATAATTATGATCAAAATGAGATGGCTCGCATGGTTGCTTGTGCTGCTGCTTGTGTGCGTCATTCAGCTCGCCGTAGACCACGCACTAGTCAGGTAATTAGTTGAATGAAGCTTATCTATTCTTTTCAGGAGCAAACTGAATACCTGGTAGATGTTTGTGATCCTCTGATATACTGTCACTCTAATACATAGATGGAGACCATTTATTGAAAAGAGCGTGATGGTATAGGCCATGGTCATGTAAACTATCCTAATTGATATCTTCAACTCATGACCAAGCAGGTAGTCCGAGCTTTGGAAGGAGATGTGTCTCTCTCTGATCTTAATGAAGGAATAAGACCTGGGAACAGCAGAGTCTATGGTTCATATGGCAGTTCAGACTACGACACCAGCCAATACAACGAGGACATGAAAAAATTCAGGAAGATGGCATTAGGAAGCCAGGAATATGGTGCAAGCAGTGAGTACAGTGGACCAACCAGTGAATATGGCTTGAATCCTTCTGGCTCGAGCAGCGAAGGCCAGAACACCCGCGAAATGGAAATGGGAAAGATGAAGAAGACCAGTAAAGGTTTTAGTGGAAGTTCGTGACAACTGACGCCTTCGTTTTCTGTAAAGACTCATCCCTTCTCCTCTTAGTATTTAATTGGACGTCACATTGATGGCATGTTTTGGATGTGTAAACACATACAATCTTTTTTTGTTTTTTTCTTACTGATTTTGAAGTTTAATTTTACTACATGTATCTAGTAGCCCTTACATACAAGAAAACAATGAAACAGCCTGGTTGATTCTTTTATTCTTTCTTTAAATGTTGATAGCAAGCTTGTCTGTAGTCACTTGCGTGTTTTTTGTGCATCATCTTTCGCTTGAATTGTGGTTTAAACATCAAGTTAGCCTTTGTTGACGCATTAACTGGCGCTATGACTTTAGCAAGTATACAGGCTATTTTAAAGCAAGAAAACTGTTTTTTTTTTTAAATAAATAAATAATAGTGGGGCCGACCTTCTTGGTGGGTCCAGTGATGACAAGTAAGATCTTGAAGAAGCTCTAATGGTAAGCTCTAATAGTCTAATGCCAACTTCACCAGCTTATAATTTCTTGAAGGTGCAGTGCAGGTTTATAATTCACCAGGACTTTCTTGAATGAAATCAGCCTGCACCCTTCTCTCTCTATCAAACAAAATCCTGAGAGCCAGTCAGTCTGTCCCCACTGAGCAGAGAAAGGATTGCGAGACATTTCCGAGTCAAACCAAGTTTTATCGTCTTCTTCGTTGCGTATAAAATCGCTGAAAATGACATGGTGGTCAGTGGTCACACCAAATTAGCTAAAGAGTTCATGGCCAGGCCAGCTCATGATTTTCTCCCTGCTGTGTATAAAATCATTATACTTCCCAGCAGACAGCTATTGCATTGTTGCCCACTCTGTACCCCACCCGCGTTGTGAAAACATCCTGGATTTTGATTCTACTTCTTAACTTCATTATATTAAAAAACATATTAATTTAATATTTATCTTGAGCTATAAATACTTTAAAGCTGTGGTTGTTTGCAGATGGCAGTCTTGGCTAGCAGTTAGACTGGTGCACCTACTGCCGAAGGCTCAAATTTTAAAACATTATTCGCATTAATCCAGCTATTTTCCATCTCAGCTAAATTTACAACGCTAAATCTAATGGAAAAAGAACAAATCTCAGCTAAGACAATGCAAGGAAGAAAGGGCTGTTGTAAATACTTTATATAATCAAATATTAAATTTATATAGCAGCGGAAATTTAGATGATAAATATCTCTAGTCATGTTGCTCAAATACCGAAAATGAATTCTCAATTGCAGAAGCACTTGCACAACTTTTTTCTAAAGCAGCAACAACAATACAACTTTAAAATAATAATTTTTTTACGAGAGTAACCTTCTGATATATGTCTACCAGTAGTCGTAGATGGAGTACACATGCTATTATTTATAGGTAGATCAGGGACCCCTCTCATTAATTTATTTTCCAATTTTCTCCTTCCATTAAAGAGATAATTAGGCAATTGATTCTTATGATCAATCAATTGATCCCCATGATCTATCTTCTTGATCATGGGTTTGAATAAATAAAAACATGAATGTGTCATGGAGGGATATAATGGCAATTTCTAACAAGGACAACAATGTAAATGCAGCAATGAAGCTGGAGCAGCAAAGGAGTAAAACTATCCAGAAATCAAAGGAAGCCTGCACAGTGGAGATACACCTGAGGTCTTGGCCTAGCCGGGGAAGGGACTTCTTTTCCTCTGTGCTTGGGTTCAACCCTGTCTACTATGCATATTTGTCACCCCACAGTGCGTTACCTGTCTATTAGGCTTGTAGGGTATTAAGTGGATCCAGGGATTAGTTGTGGTGTGCGCAAGCTGACCGGACACCCCGATTATATATAAAAAAAACAACAGAGCAAGCCAAATGAAGACAGTAAAGATGCCAGCCGTGTGGTGGGGAAAACCAAGATGAACAACATGAAGATCAAACTAAACAAAGTGATAAGTTATTTGTCCCAGCATATGGAAAAAAAAAAGAAAAAGGAAACCGATCCTAGAGTGAAAAGGAGTCCAGGAAAAGCACCCAGCAACCAAAAGCAAGAGCAGAAGGCAATATCTGAAAGAGACTTGCCCACTCCAGCAAACAAGAATGAAAATTTAATGGCGGAGAGTCAACAACCAACACAAAAGCTACCTCGTAAGTTCCTTAAAAGAAAATAAATGAACCAATTTAAAGTTCAGGATCCTTAGCTTGTAAAGTCTAACAGCACCAATAAAACTCGAAAACGAAAGGGAATAGAAAGAGCAGGAGCGAAGAAGACAGCAGACAGGAAGAGCCACAAAGCAGTTCTTGAGAATTCAAACTCGCAGGTCATTCTTAAAAGATAATAAAATCAAAATATAGCACTCTCTATATAAGATAACTCAATGATTTTAAATCTAAGAATCACTTACATGACCACGATGTGAGTATTTTTATAGACACAAGTGATATCTCTGTATATAATTCAATTCAATGTACATACATACATACATACATACATACATACATACATGTATTGTGATAAATACGTACATCTTAGATCTAGATATCACTTGTATTTGAGTTTATGAGAATCTTTGTTTTTTGTTCATAAAAAAATAATAATATACACCATTATCTAACAATCTAATAAATATGTAGTATCTAAGAGAGAAGTGACTTGGAATATTTTAGAAACAATGTTTTGATGTAATATGAATCTCATAATTATAACAATTAAATGATTTTCTTTGCAAAATAGTTTTATTTCATTGACTTTATCTTTATTTTAGATTCATAAATTAAATATTAAATTCTTTAATATAATATTATATAAATATTAAAGGCAAATTAAATCTTTATTAATAATCTTTATTATATCATCATTAAAAAAAAACCATAATATTCTTGAAAACAATAAAGTAATTGGACAATAACTTGAATATTATTTTATTAAATTAATTTTTTCAAAAACAATTAAAAAGCATTAAAAAAAGGGATATTTAAGCAAAAGGCCAAGTATACATGGCCTAAGAAAAAAAAAAGTATAGGTGTTGAGGGCCTCAAAGACTAGACTCACATACTTTTATATTTTTTTATTTATATCATGTGATAGATGACAAGTTATCTTATGGTGGGCTTTCTAACCATCTCCAACAGGCAAAAAGTTAGGGCCTGAGTTTTTAGATTCAAAAACTTAATTTGTAATTTGTTTTCACCAATTATCATATAAAAAATATATTAGGAACCCTAACGAACCCATAATAAAAAAAAAATACATATAATCACTCTAAAAAAAAATCAACCGAATTAATTTTTTTTGACATATTCAAAAGAAAATACCATCTCCATTGAACAGCTCTCTCCAAGATAAGATAAATTCATTGGCATTAATAGTCTTTTAGATGACTAGGATGTAAACTCTTAAAACACGGACCAAAATGAAAAAAAGTAAAAGCTCAAGGGAGTAAAAAGATAAAAGGTTGTTTTTTGTTGTTTTAATTTTGTTTAGTTGATAAAATTAAATTATATTTTACAAAATTAAGCTTTAATTTAATATCAATATTTCTTGACTTCACGAATATGACATACCATGCAAACAAAACCAACCATCAAGTTTAAAATATTGTGAACATAAATAATATGGAAGAATAAGATTAAAAAAATAATAAACAAAACGAATAATTGTTCAAAGATTTTTTGTTTTTAAAAAGCAAGATTTAGACACATAATTAACGAAAAAAAATAAAACGTATGGGATAAATATTTTTAGCACTAGACACATAATATTGTGGATTATAATATTGTAATTATCGTTTTGCCCTTCAATGTGCTAGAAATTAACTCTTGGACTCGGGAGCATTTTCGAATTTGCATCTTTTCCAAATTTTTATATAGTGGAATTATGGTGTTACCCCTACTACCAGACAAAACAGTGTTGATTGTTCAAAGGTATTTTGGATATTTTTTTCTGTCAATGAACATTAGAATAACTATTATAGGCTTTATAGCCTCAAATAAGACAAAACATTAGAATTCTGAGTAAAGGTAGTTTTGGTTTTTTGTTGTTGGACAAAGAGTGAAACTATGAATGTGCCATTAGAAATGACAAAATCAAAGAGATGGCTCAAGGGTATATTTGTATTTTCATGTGCGGTATATTATTTTTTAAGAAAAGTGGCTGACATGTCGCACTAACATGCAAGCAGTTGTCTTTCTTTCGTTCATTTTTGAAGGCGCATGTTGTGTCATTTGGTGATGAAAAATATTCATTCGCCATCGCAATGGATGCTCCGCCATGTCCTCTTCAACTTGGTGTGACGCGTGTCAGCTAATGGTGGTCGTAGACGTATCGATGATTGGTTGATCATCTTTTTTTCCCCTTACCTCTCTCCTGTAGGCTAAACTACAAATCGATCCTCTAGTTTTATGTTTGTTTCCTTTCAGTCCTTGGGCTTTTGATTTGTTTTTTCTTCTGAATTTATGCTATAGAAGTTTGATTTGTTTCAATTTTGTCCTTTAATTAAAATTGTTGTATATGTTATTTTTCATTCTAATCCTTATTCTTTTGATATTCGGTTTGTGTTGAATTCATTTAATTGTTTTGGTCCTTAAGTGTTGATTTGATGCAATTTTTTCCTTCAATTGAAATTGATTATATATGTTATTTTTCATTTCAGCATTTATTCTTTTGATTTTTGTTTTGTGTGGAATTCGTTCAATTTTTTCGATCCCAAGGTTTTGATTTCTTTCGATTTTATCCTCCAGTTAAAATTGAATTTGATGCATTTTTGTCATTCAATTGAAATTGATTATATATTATTTTTTATTTTAGCCCTTCTTCTTTTGATTTTCTTGTGTTTGATTCCTTTAATTTTTTCAATCTCAATGTTTTGATTTGTTTCATTTTTTTCTTTTAATTAAAATTGATCATATACTGTGTTATTCATATTGGTTCTTATTTTTTTCAATTTTTTTTATTCTATTATTTTTTTCAGTTCTTATAGGGTAAGCTCTATTTTTTTTCATATTTATGTAACTATTTGGTTTTTTATTTTTATCATTTTATCCTGAAATTTTAATTTATGTTTGTGATCATTTTAGAATTGACATTTCTTCTTTTTGTTTTAAAATGGATGGTCCTTATTTTTTGTCTTTATTTATGTATTCATGCGGGTTTTTTTTTGTATTCTACAAGACAATTTAATAATTTTATTATAATCCAAGTGATTATAATAATGATATTCATAATGATAATATTAGTAATTTCTCTTTTTTCCTTTAATTATTTTTAATTTTTCTTCCAGTCAAATAATATTTTTTTATGCTGTTAATATTTTTTTTTAGTTTTACCTTCAATCATAATGATAAGAATAAAAAAAAATGAATTTAGAAATTTATAGCAATCAATTAATTTGCTACAACAAGAAAATATCTTACATTTAGTTGATTTTATTAATTGCAGTTTCATTATCTGCCAATTAAATATTTAGTCAAACAATTAACATATACTCAACAATCTACTTGTACAATTGTTTTTATTTTTTTTATCTTATTTTGTAGAATTATATTCCTCTATTTAATAAACTCATTAAAAAACAAATCAATCATATGAGCATTGTTTTAAAGTTCTTTTTTTTTTTAAAAAAAGAGAATATTGAAACAGTAATATTTTAAATTAATTTAAGTTATCAGCCTACAACTTGGTCATATGACATACCATGCAAACAAAACCAACCATCAAGTTTAAAATATTGTGAACATAAATAATATGGAAGAAGAAGATTAAAAAAAAATAATAAACAAAACGAATAATTGTTCAAAGATTTTATTTTTTTTTAAAAAGCAAGATTTAGACACATAATTAATGAAAAAAATAAACAAATATATGGGATAAATATTGTAGCACTAGACACAGAATACTATGGATTATAATAGTGTAATTATCGTTTTGCCTTTCAGTGTGCTAGAAATTAACTCTTGGACTCAGGGGTATTTTTGATTTTTCACACGGGCCGATTGTTTGGGGTATTTGCATCTTTTCCAAATTTTTATATAGTGGAATTATGTTGTTACCCCTACTACCAGACAAAATAGTGTTGATTGGTCAAGGGTATTTTGAATATTTTCTTCTATCAAGGAACATTAGAATAACTATTATAGCCTCAAATAAGACAAACCATTAGAATTCTGACTAAAGGTAGTTTAGGTTTTTTTTGTTGTTGGACAAACAGTGAAACTATGAATGTGCCATCAGAAATGACAAAATCAAAGAGATGGCTTTGGGAGTATATCTGTATTTTCATGTGCGGTATATTATTTTTTAAGAAAAGTGGCTGACATGTCGCACTAACGTGCTAGCAGTTGTCTTTCATTCGTTCCTTTTCGAAGGCGCATGCTATGTCATTTGGTGATGAAAAATATTCATCCACCATCGCAATGGATGCTCCGTCGTGTCCTCTTCAACTTGGTGTGGCATGTGTAAGCTAATGGTGGTCGTAAACGTATCGATGGTTGGTTTTTCCCCTTACCTCTCTCCTACAGGCTAAACTACATATCGGTCCTCTAGTTTTATATTTGTTTCCTTTCAGTCCTTGGGCTTTTGATTTGTTTTTTCTTCTGGATTTATGCTATAGAAGTTTGATTTGTTTCAATTTTGTCATTCAATTAAAATTATTGTATATGTCATTTTTCATTCCAGTCCTTATTCTTTTGATATTCGGTTTGTGTTGAATTCGTTTAATTGTTTTGGTCCCTAGGTGTTGATTTGATGCAATTTTTTCCTTCAATTGAAATTGATTATATATGTTATTTTTTATTTTAGCACTTATTCTTTTGATTTTTGTTGTGTTGAATTCCTTCAATTTTTTCGATCCCAAGGTTTTGATTTCTTTCAATTTTATCCTCCAATTAAAATTGAATTTGATGCATTTTTGTCATTCAATTGAAATTGATTATATATATTATTATTTTTATTTTTAGCCCTTATTCTTTTGATTTTTATTTTGTGTTTAATTCCTTTAATTTTTTCAATCTCAAGGTTTTGATTTGTTTCAATTATTTTCTTTAATTATATTTGATCATATATTGTGTTATTCATTTTGGCTCTTATTTTTTTAATTATTTTTTTATTGTATTAATTTTTTCAGTTCTTCTAGGGTGATCTCTATTTTTTTCATATTTATGTAACTATTTGGTTTTTTATTTTTATCATTTTTTTTATTTTTTAATTTCATCTTATAATTTTAATTTATGTTAATAATCATCCTAAATTGGTGTTAAATACGAAAATCTAAATATGACATTTATGAAATGCTAAATATGAAATTCTAAATATAAATTGCTAAATATGAAATATTCCTATTAGTATTATAAATGCATTTTTATGTTTACTTAGTTTTGTTATTTTTTTGTTTGTTTTTTTTTTTAAAGATTTTAATTTTAGTTATTTATTTTTCAAGACAACTTTATAGTTTTCATGGTTTATGCAATAATAACAATAATCTCAATGGTTATTTTTATTTTATTTTCTTGTTTGTTCTTTTATTAAAGTTTTTGGCTTTTTTTTTAGAGAATCTAATAATTTTCAATGTTTAAACAATGATAGTGATTGTAATTTTAAATGTTATAGTCATTATTATAATAATGGCATTACTAATGATGATAATAACTGTAATATTTCAGTATAATGGTTCTGATGCTAAAATTAACAATAGCTCATAAAATAATATTAAAGATATCAATAATAACAAAAATATTTATCATAATTATATTCATAATGCTAATGATATTTATTTTGGTTTAGTCTTTTTTTTTCTCTTTTGTTAAAAGTTTTTAGTATTTTTAGTTTGTTTTTTATTCCTCTAATTTGTTCGATCCCAAGGTCTTGGTTTGTTTAAATTTAATTCTTTAATTAAAATTAACTATATATTATGTTACTCATTTGAGGTCTTATTCTTCAAAAAACTTTTATTCTTGTAATTGTTTTAGTTCTTTTAGGATAGTCGCTATTTTTTTATTGTATTTATGTATATATACTCTTAGTTTTGATTTCTTTTTTTATCATTTTCTCTTTTTGTTGGGGTTTTATTTTTTCATTTCATATTTATGTGATTTTTTTTTTCTTTCCTTCTAGTGATTTTTTTGGTATTGAGATTTTAATATGTTTCAATTTTGTCATTTAATTGAAATTCATTATATATTTTATTTTTCATTATGACCCTTATTCTTTTTTTCCCTTTGGTTCCTTTAATTTTTTTGGTCCTTTTTGGGCCGTCCTTATTTTTTATTCATATTTATGTATCTAAACTCTTAGTTTTAGTTTGTAACTTCTATCAGTTGTTCTTTTAGTAGAGTTTTATTTTTATACAATTTAGTCATGAAATTTTAATTTATGTTGATAATTATTTTAAAATTTGTATTTCTTTTTTTTTAACAATAATGTTTTTAAAAATATAACATCGAATGATAAATTACTTAGGTTATTATTCTTATTCTTATTATTATGTTTGAAGGTAAACAATGAAAATATTTGTATGAAAATAATTGTTGAGCAGAATCAATATATATTTTATTTTTTATTTTTGTCTTTATTCTCTTAATTTTTGGTTTTGCTTGAGTACATTATTTTGTTCAATCCTTGTTAGATGGTCTTTATTTTTTGTCCTTATTTATGTATTCATACTTTTAGTTTTGGTTTCTGATTTTTATTATTTTCTTTTTTCTCGAGGCTTTGTTTTTATTAATTTTATTTTGAAATTTTAATTTATGTTGGCGATCATTTTAGAATTGTCATTTCTTCTTTTTTCCTTTCGTTTTAAAATTGACGGTCCTTATTTTTTTTGTCTTTATTTATGTATTCATGCATTTTTTATATTCTACAGGACAATTTAATAATTTTATTATAATCCAAGCGATTATAGATATTCATAATGATAATATTAGTAATTTCTCTTTTTTTCTTTAATTATTTTTATTTTTTCTTCCGATCAAATATTGTTTTTTTATGCTGTTAATATTTTTTTTTAGTTTTACCTTCAATCATAATGATAAGAATAAAAAAATGAATTTAAAAATTTATAGCAATCAATTAGTTTGCTACAACAAGAAAATATCTTATATTTAGTTGATTTTATTAATTACAGTTTCGTTATCTACCAATTAAATATTTAGTCAAACAATTAACATAGACTCAACAATTTATAGGTACAGTTGTTTTTAATTTTTTATCTTATTTTTATAAAATTATATTCCTCTATTTAATCAACTCAAAAAAAAAAAACATATGAACATTGATTTAAAGTTCTTTATTTAAAAAAAAGAATATTGAAACAGTAATTTTTAATTAATTTAAGTTATCAGCTTACAACTTGGTCATATGTACAGTACGTTCTATAACTTTTACATTTTAAAATAGATATTCACATAAAAATACAACAAATAAAATTATAAAGACAAATGTATGAGCAGCTTAGTTTATTAAATAAAAAGCTAAGAGCAATCAGATATAAATACTCATAAATACCAGATTTCTTTTGAGTATACAAAATCGTCTAATCAATCCTGATAACATAATTTATTTATTTTGAAAACAAGGTAAACATGATCAGTAATCCTCAACTCTTCGGTGAAGTGGGTGTTCATCACTTTAAAAATTTGTGCAGCAAGCAAGCATCCAGGCCAAGAGCATGATATTGATTCTATTGAAAATACAACTAAATTCTACTATGATGCCTGCAAGAGCACACTCCATTTCGTAACAATTTCACAGCAAAACAGAGTTCAGGGTGCGAGAAAACATGAAAGAAGTTATCAAAATGATTGTTCCTTTAGCTATAAATTGCCCAGTCGACCAGAACCAGACCCTCTCCTCCTCCTCCGCCTTCTTTGCCGAATGTGCCAAAGGCTCAACAGCACAAGGCCTAAAAAACAAAATGCAAGTCAAAATAAGATGAAAACCTCAAAATCTTCTTTAAATTTACCTCTTTAATGATATGTCCACTGACCAGTAATTGCTACTGCTGCAGGTAGGAGCCAGTGACTAGCTACTAGCACTGGTACATCAGCCTGCAAACGACAAGTGTAAATAGAGATCGTCACAAACATTCGAACAACACCATATGGGAGGAGAAACAAAATGTTCATATTTTACCTCATCCCTGGAGAGCATGCCCCAAGTCCTGATTCCCAACGAGTCAGCCTTATTTTTCTGAGTGTCCTTTGGACGCCTCAAATTGGAAGTATCAAAGGTAGAATTCAAACCCCTCCCCAGATCTATAAGAGGATAGCCTGGAAGTCTTCTATTCCTTCCCCTAACATGTAGATTGTATCCCTTAGTTCCCCATACTTCAAACCTGGAGTCACTCCTGCAGATTAAATCCTTCCCCACAACAGCAGAATACAATGAGAAGTTTACATCAGTACGACGAGTAGGTAATTGATTGTCATCCACAAATAGGGCCGCATCATTTTTTGATGAAACTGGGAACAGCAATGGATCTTTAACGTTCCTGCTAGTGAAATCCAGTATTTTCTTCAGGAGCCAGTAACAGTTAGTGACCATATGGCTGCTATCCAGACAGTTAGAGTCTCCATAAACTGCTATACGACCTTGTCCCACCTCTACAAGGCCAAGAATTGAAGAGTCTGCCTGCAGTGATTACAGACACCATAAATAAATGAGCACTTAATCATGTTTGTTGGAGGGTCCAACAGCTGTCTGTTGAGACGGTGAGATTGGAAATTGGCCAAAATGGAAACTGCTAGATTATCATGGCTCAAAATATAATTGTTAACCCACAAGGGATAGCACAAATGATAAGGACTTTGCTTAAGACATTGGGAGGTCTTGGGTTCAAGTCCTACCCTAGAATAGCTAGTGCAATTTCTAATTCTTGTGCACCAAGAGTCATGGAACCTCCTCCTAAAAGACCAAAATGGGATCTTGTCACCACAAGGTTTAGAGAGCTAGTTATGAGAGCCCAAAAGGAGGACCCACAGTACCCCTGCTTCTCGGTGAGGAACTAAAATGTCATACTTGTAGCAAACTTACTACGTAAAATTTTTCTCAACAATAGTTCCATGGAAAGAGCATAGCACAAACTACAAGGTGAAGATCATGAATTTTACCTTGACCGTGCCAGAAGTCAACACATTTTGGGTGGCCCCACTTTCTGAGCTATCCAGGAAGGGGAAACCGTGAGTATACCCACCTCTTGGAAACCTCACAATATCAGTTCCAGATGCATATCTACTTTGCTCTCCATCAATGGAAAAATCCCCATTCAGAATCTTATCCCCAAAAGCGATCCCAAATGGGGCCAGAAGATCATTCAATGCTGGGATATTCGCACCTCCAGTAACAGGAGTCCACCAGCTCCTTGTATTGTCATCAAAGAATCGCATTTTCACCATTGTATCCATGTTATACCATTCTGCAAAAACAACTAATCCCAATCCGGTACTGATAACATCATCTCTCAGTTTCTCGATTTCTTCTTGAAAGTACTCGTCCTCAAGATCCACCAGCAGCAGTGTCCCATATTGGCGAGCATCAAAACATGTGAAAGGTGAACCAAGAGTTTCAACATAGTACCCAGCATCTCGTAACATGTTGAACATGATATGAAAATTTGTATGCAGGTGATCCCCATGCCAGTCAAGGATATCATTGCGAACATCCAAAGAATCCCTTGGAATATATCCAGGAGGGTATTTAATGTTGTGAAATTGGTCCCACAAAACACGCTTATGTCTTGGTGGAGTGGGAACCACTTTTAGTTTCAATTGAAGCACACAAGTGCTGCTTCGAGGGCTCTTCTCACCTGAAGATGGAGGACTAAACACCCTAAGAGTTACATTACCCTCAATCTCTCCAGAGAACTGCACACCTTCTTCCTTGATTTGCATGTGCAATGCTAAATAACCAGTCCAAGGCCAAATAACTTCTGAATAAGTAAAGTGAATGCTTAGAAGATTTCCTTCTTCCTCTGCAGGATGCCATGTTGGAGGACTTTCAATATAGCCAATGGCACCCATTCCATTCAGAATGGTGGCATTAAACATAACAGGCATAGCACCTGCATAAAGTGGTTGACGACAAAAAGGCCAGGAATAAGGGCAATCTGTAAAATCTAGAGCACTCGGAAAGATGCTTGCCCGAGGATGGTAACCCTTCAGGATTTCATACGATTCTAATCTGACAGAGAAAAAACAGTTAGAAGCAGTGATACTGACAGAATCTTGTGATAAAATATTAGCAGCAACTAGACAAACTCAGGAACAGATAATAACAATAGAAAGCTTTTTATTAGTTTGTATTAAAAAAAAGAAAAATAAAAAAACTCGAAAGCTGCATTCAAGGTTTTTCTAATGAGCTTTCCTCTACCCAGATTTCATTCTCAATCTCATTAAATAGAAACCTCTGATGCATGAAAAATAAATGTACTAATGCAGGACTAACAGAGAAATGAAGTCTGCAAATAAAAAACACTTACAGATCAACTCTTCCAGCACCCTGCTCATACATATTTGGACCAGAAAGCTTAGCAGCCCCCTCAACTAGAGCTTGTTTCATGCTTGCTGGATTCAGAATGTCCTTACGAGCCCTTTCAGGAATAACACTGACAAGTAGGCATACCACACCAGCAACCACAGGACTAGCCACGCTAGTCCCTGATAAACTTTTACAGCCAGTGCTTATTTTGGATCCCATGATTTCCCGCCCATATGCAACAACATCGGGTTTCACACGACCGTAGCTGTACAGAAAATTTAAATGCTTAGAGTTCAATAATCACTCAGCATAACAAGCAAGCCTATACAGAAAAGTTTTTCAAATGAGAATTATTCCAACAGCTGGAAAGAATTTCAAAAGCAAATTGGATAATAAGTTATACTTCAAGAGCTAGCTCTTTGTGAGTTCTTCCAACAGGGAAATAAAAAAACAAGGTGGGTCATTATTTTTGAAGGGATTGAGTGACCTACTATGGACAGTCCCAAGCACTGGAGGATTAGTTTTGGAAGCCCAAAGGGATATCAATGGATACCCTCTCTCTCTCTCTCTCTCTCTCTATGTATATATAATGAAAAAATGAAGAAACACAAACAAGCAACCCAATCACTAAGCATATCAGCTAAGGAAACACCATTAAAGCACCCGAATCATGAAACCACAATGAAGAGAGGAAAACCATTGTATCCTGACTGTCTCAAATTGAACTGGTTCTCAAAAATTTATAGTCAGCAACTAGGTATACCATAAGACTACACAAACAACTCAAAACTAGAAAGTGTTTCCTCCTCGAGAAACCATAAAAGAGATCAAGAAATTACATGCACTATGTATCCTTCACAACTGGGGAACATACAAAATAAGTGACTTCGGTCTTCGATTCAATGACACAGTACACAATATTTGTGTGCATTATATATATATATATATATTGGGGGGGGGGGGGGGGGGGGGGGGGGGGCTAAGTCATTATGAGATTGTGACATAGATTGGAATCCTCATTATGAAAGGGGATTAACTGTGAAAACTCAAGAGGATTAGAAAGGGCCAAGTGGAATAGATTGACACCCTCCTCCCATTTGGATTCAGTATCTGATGTAGAGATGAATCAGAATTGAAGAGGATTTTGAACTTAAAGAAAGCTCAAAATCTGCAATCCTACGTGGAAAGTGCTCAAGTAACTGCATAATAAGCAGGATTGCCTTTCCTTTTTTCATCACATTCTTTCTCAGTGCATATTAAGAAGAATCCAAGCATAGATATTCATACTAGAAAAGATCGATTTATGAAATAGTTATTGCAGTTTCCAAGAAGAAACACAAAAATACAAATATATAACAAGGCAGCTAAAATGTTTGAAGTATACACAATACTACGAAATCAAAAGGTGTCTGAATAATAGTTTACCCATGAGGAATCTCCCAAGTGCTCATGCCCCGTGATGAAAATGGGGCTATGTGATCACTGTAATCTATGCCACCAACACCAATAACATCACATTGGTCTGCTGGATTGTTTAATGTTCCATAAAGAGGCCCATCATTTCCAATAGCAGAAACCATAATAATGTTATTAGCTGTTATTTCCCAGACCTGATCAATAAGTACCAAACAATCAAGTAGAGGAATCGTTGTCAGTATTGATTACAGACAAAATCTTCAGAAGCTTCCCCCACAAGACTTTGTTAATGAAGTCACTAAAAAATTAGGCAACACTAAGCAGTGATCCCTTGCCAGCTGGAAAAATGGGTCAAACAATAGTGGTGGCAATAAGGCACAGGATTTGGTTCTGTAAAGACAGTTATTTTAAGGAAATGTGCAGTGGTTCAGGTGGAAATGGACATGAGGACAAGTGAATCATCCCTTCAAGTAGCAAACAGAATCATCATATGAATAATGTCAAATAGAAAAAACCTGAAATAAGCAGGCAAGATGAGTCTTACCTTCTCAACAAATGGTAGATCCAAGTAATCAGGTCCACCAATGCTCAAATTTAGCACATCCATATTGGTTGCAATAGCATAATTAAATGCGTCAAGGAACCATGACGTGTAAGATACCTGCAATAGGCTGAACAAAAACTTCTCATAATCTTGCCAAATTTTATAGACAATTAAACTTAAAAAAAGAAGTTAGGTTTTAATGCAGCTTGAAAGATATACTTTAGACAGAATTAGATAATTTCTCAAAGCAGTGCTTATTTACTTGTCCATAGCTTATAAGTGTAAAAGATTGAATAAGAAACATCAGGTCTAGATGGGAGATCTTCCAGCATTCAGGACACGGTAATTTTTTCCTTTAACATTTCTATTGTATCTAAATACATTTTTAATTCAACAAGTTAGGGCATGTACTTTTCAACCAATTAGGGGATAAAATGAGATGCAAATAACAGGACGAAACATTACATATGCTTTCTCAAATCTCTTTGGAGAGAAACAAGATAAGCTGAAAAATACAGCAATCATTACCTGTGAATCTGTAAACACACGAAATGCATAAATCTCTGCATCAGGTGCAAAACCAAGGCACTCTGCATCTTGACCAGCAATAACACCAGCAACAAAAGTTCCATGTCCAAGATTGTCATTCAAAGTATCTTCATTGGTCCAGTTTGTTCGCTCCTAAAAAAAATACAGGGGAGCACATATCAGTATCAGCTTCTCAGCTTAAGCGAATAATATTGAAGCAGAATCTTTTTTTGTTATTGTTTGTGCAGGAGATTATACTTTAATATTGCGGAAATGTGGGTGATCAGCTCGAATCCCAGTGTCAAAAATAGCCATTTTGACTTTATGACCAGTAAATCCTTTTGACCAAAGAACATCTGCTCCAAACAAGGAAGTCACCTGTGACTTCTGCAACAGATACAAACACAATGAGCAAGTGAACGTCATAAAAAACTTTGGGTAGCACAAGAGAAAGGTCTAAGAAAAAATTTGGGCGGCAGATAAAGGCCCATCTAAAATCCTTCAAAATTCACTTCCAATCACAATATCAGCCCCAAAAATAAATAATTTTTCATAGTTAAAGTCTTGCGACGTTTTATAGAAGCAAAAACACTTACAGCTACAAGCATTCACTACCATATTGCATTAAATAAAAAACAACCACAGAGAAAAATAAAAATAAAACCCAGAAAATACCTGCCCCAAAAGTTGGCGACCCCAATGTATAGAGGAATTACTAGTCTGGGCCACAGCATAACTCTCTCCAGCTTCACTAAATGACATGGAAGTAAACATCTTGCCAGGTCGTTTCTCTCCATCAACAAAACCAAGCAAATCCCTTTTCGTATAGCTAAAATCCAAGTTCACATCTTTCACCATCTCCAACCCCTCAATCTCTTCAATCACACTCTCCTTCTGGATCGCCAATACTCCGAAATCCGTGGCATAGTCCATCGCCGGATTCCTCCTCTCGATCCATTTCCAGCCATCCGATTTGACTCTTGATTCTAAATAGCGACGGTGATGATCCGATTTTTCGTAGTCTTTGAAACGGACTATGTAGTTTTGGGTGACTAGGGTTTGAGAAATGGGAGAGCGGCTGGAGAAAAGATGGAAGAGAGAAAGGGAAAGGAGAGCTAAAAAGAAACAGGGTTTCAATGGAAATGTTGAGAGATTATGGTGGCTGGTCATGATTCTCATTTTCATCGGGGTGGTTTTGTCAGTGATGATGTTCTTAATGGATGTTTGATTTGGCGGGTAAATTCCCTCATCTGGGAAACCCAAACGCAGAGAGAGAGGGGAGAGAGTGAGATTAATGAGGGTGTGGGTTTTTTTTGTGTTGAATCTGATCAGAAGCGTAGGATTTTTTGACCGCAGTTTGTGTTTTTTATACAGAATTTTAGTACCTGTTTTATTATGGTTTTTTAAAAAATAAAAATAAAAATAAAAAATAATCATTATAAAAAATAGTAATTTTTATTGACATGCTAAATCTAGATTATATTTAATAATATTTTGTAATGTGATGTTGGATATTTATTTAAAAATATTTTTTAATCATTTTAATATAAAAACATTAATTTACTATAAATTATATATTTAGAATCAAACAATATACTCGATAAATAATAAATAAAATAAATATAAATAATAGAAACTATAGGGATAAAAAGAGTATTTTTATTTCATAAAATTTTGTAAATGTAGTTATATATCCATATAATCTTAACAATGCTTTTATTTATAATTTAATATATATTAATACGTGTAAGTCCAAAAGTTATAAGAAAAAATGTAGAGTTTAAATGTGCTTCAAGATAATAAATGAAGATGAAGATGAAAGAAGAAAAATAGACACTTATATTCAATGTTATGATTTCATAACATTTCTTTTTGGATATCTTTTGTACAATGTTACGCATTGAAAATTATCTTATTAAAAACTTTTATCAACTTTTATGAAGAGAAAATCTAATGGGAAAAAAGTTTTGGTAAGGAAAAAAGAGTATAGTGCATATTAATTTCTCCTTGTAAATATATAATCTTAAATCTTTAAGTTGTCTCATTCTGTATTACATCTTAATCTCTTAGATACAGTAGTCGATAATACTTTAGTGAATAAATTTGTTAAATTATCTTTTAAGTGAATCTGTTTATAATCAATATCACCACACTCATAAGGTTATGTGTGAAAAACAATTTTGATGAGATGTGTTTTGTTTTATCTCTTTTATTATATCCTCTTTATACTTGAGATATGTATGCAATATAGTTTTCATATGATATAGTTGGAGTTCCTCTTATGAAGGATAAACCATATGTTTCACAAATATGTTGAGTCATTCATCTCAGTCACACATACTCACTCTAGCTTCATATTGTCATAACTCATTTATGGGTTATTCCCCCAAATCTACCCAAAATAAAATAAAAAAGGGTTGACGTTGGTAGAAAAATCAAGTTGAAAATTTTGGACGTTTTTAAGAGCCTGTTCATACCTCCTTGTGCCCAAACATATAGGAAATGCAGATTCAAGGCTAAAATAATTTATTATTGGATAAATCTGCATATAAATTAAGTCGAAAGGCATAATTATATTTTTATGGTCCGATTTGATTAAATCATCAACCACTTTAAAGTGTAATTATGTTTAAGAATTAATTTAGGGTCCAATTAAAGGATTTAATTAAGTGCAAGGACTTAATTATACTTTAAATTGGTCAAATTAATTTTATTAAGGGCTTAATCGATGAAAAATCAAGTTCTTGAGCTTAATTCGTGTTCAATTGAGAAGATTGGAATTTCCGAAAACCGAATAGAATTTTTTTCAAGCTAATTGTGTGAAGTCAGGGGCAAATTGAATAAAATTAAGAGTTTAATGGTCAATTGAGGGTTAAAATGCATAAATCCAAAACTAAGGACCAAAATAAAAATAAAGGCGCGCAAAGTTAAGGCTGCTATTAAAAATTTTACGGGGATACAATTGCACAAATTTAAAAGTTTAAAACCAATTGGAGGTGCAATTAGAACAATTACAAATTAAGAGACCAAAACACACATGCACCTTCTCCTAAATCCTACAGACACATCGCTGCAGGAGGTAACTCATTGCTGCATGCAATGGTTACCTCCTGCGTCTATAAATAACACACAAGCGGGGGAGACACAACGATAAAAAAATTAAAGGGGGAGGCCCAAAAAATTACAGGGATGAGGAGCGGAAGAAAATAGACAAGGGAGACGATACACATGAGCATAAAATAACGAACAAGGAGGTAGAGACGAAGAAAAAACAGTCACAACATCGGTCATTGGAAACAAACCTC
Source organism: Salix purpurea (assembly GCA_027405865.1). Taxonomy (NCBI): domain Eukaryota; kingdom Viridiplantae; phylum Streptophyta; class Magnoliopsida; order Malpighiales; family Salicaceae; genus Salix; species Salix purpurea. Next base: position 3,370,570 of record JAOWLH010000019.1, read on the forward strand.
CACCTCCTCCCTCAGCACTAACAACTTTCCTCTTCCCAATCGTCACCTAGGGACCATCGGTTTCCTCCAACCAGTAGTCATAGTTCCTTCTTAAAAACAGCATCAATTGGCCTTTCTTCTACATTGTCACCATGTCATTCCAACAGCTCAGTCCGTCAAGCAGTAGCGGCATTCCCTTTGGCACAACAGCAACTCCATCTCTCTCTCCATTCTCTAGCAGCAAGTTCAACAACAGCCTCTCTCTCTTCCTTCACCATTGCAACACCACTTCGGCAGCTCTCCCGATCCCCACAGGCCATCAATTCTGACGCCACTACCACCAGTGGAACCCGCTCGGCCTCTTTTACCCAGCGACAGTAATAGGTACGCCGGTCATCTCCCTTAGCCAACATCCTTTTTGTTCAGGTAATACTTGAATAGTGCAGCATAAGTTTCTCTTTTTTTTTCTTTTCCTAATCTAAGGTCAAACCTGTTCTCGGCCCAACCGAAGTCCATTAGAGGTGGGCCTTTTGGCCCAACTTAGATGGGCCTACTTATATAGTTAGGCAAAGCCCGATCTATTTTTTTTTTGTTTTTTTAAACAATATAAAAAATTACATTTAAAAAAGCAAACAAAAAAATATGTTGTTTTCGTGCATACGACCAAATTCCAAGGTTTTTCCAAGCATATTTTTTGTAAATAAAAATAGCTTATTTCTCATGTTTTGAAATGAAAATTAGATATCGTAACCAGTTTATGATTATCCGTTGGAATTTTGCCAAAATATATAAAAAAAAGTTAATAATTATTTTGTCTTAGTTGTTAGGGTGTAAAATTACATTGTAAAGTACATCGCAGATAATAAAAAAAAGTTTTAAACGCAGTGTGAAAAAATTTTAAACTTTAGAGTGGTTAGGGTTTCGACTTCCAACGAGGTAGAAACTTCCTCACGAAGAGAGATATACTTTGAGCCTTAGAAAATACCAACGAATAAAAAATTTAGCATAGAAAAAAATAATCAAACAACAATACAGCATACCTTAGGTAGGGTGCACTAGGGGTGATGCGTCTTCTCCTTGCACAACAAGTCCCCTTACCTAGACTTTCGCAAACCATTAGGTTTCCTAGTGACCTTAGTACTAGGTGGCGACTCTTAAAAATTATAGTCATAATTTTATGATTATAAAACCCCATTTTACCACGCGTTGTCTCCTCTCAGGGAATGGCAGAGTGCAAAGCGCGAAAAAAAATATTGTCGTGACACATGTATTGCCTTATAATTATGGGCACTTAATCCAAAGCACACGACCATATTCCAAGCAAAAGTTGAAGGCTTGATCTGTATGAGGAGATGCTTTACTCCATAGGAATTTAATATTAAGCTTTTTTTCAACAAGTTCTCTAATGTTTTTTAAGAACCAAAAACACCATCCTCATTCAACATATTATTTTTGGTGAAGGTCCTATTATCAATCTTCATGAGCTTAAAATACGAGTTCATATTCGTACTTATTTAAATAATCCTAAAATCCTTAAATATAGATGTCAAAAATTGTTGTTTTAGGATTAAGGCAACAATACACCCAAAGAGGATGAATTAAATGTTTCACTAATAATAACAAATATTAAAATTAATTCAATTATACTCAATTAACAAACAATATAATTAAATTGTTTAAAGTAAAGAGTAAAGAGATACAAATAGAAAACTAGGTCTTTAATGTAGTTCATCAAGCCTATATCTACAACTTAAACATAAAACTGCCTATATCTACAACTTAAACATCAAACCAGTCTTGAGTATTATATTCTTTCACTAGTCTCAAGATTACAATTATCACTTGATGGATCCACACACACAAAAAAAAAAACACCATTTAAAGAGATTTTCTCTTCAAGATTTTTCATAGCAAGATAAAAATTATCTTTTATTTTTGCAAGCATGAGAGATTTATAATTTTTGAAAATAAACTAGCCATTTTTGTTTATTAAAACATCACTAACAATTAAAATGATTGAATAGTTCATATTGGTTAATTCAACTAGTCAACTGATTATTGTAGATTCCCAAGTGTTCATACCTAATGAACAAACAATCAATTAGTTCACATGATATAATAAACAATTGATTGGTTCATGCATAACTTTAGTTTTGACACTTTTAAACCTAATGAATTCTTAATAATGTTTTATCACTCCTTTAAATATATGCAAAGTGAAGTGTGTAAGTTTATTTTAATCTCTTCTATCAAGTAAGATATAATATTTATATATTTAGGACTAAAATTTATACTTAAAAAGCTAAGTCCTTACTTGCTTTGTACCTTGAACTTGTTGATTGATTTCTTTATTTATTTTTTCATGCTTATAGATATGATCTTTACATAAACCTATTTGAATTTATTCTTAATCAAACATATCATTAGTCCATTTTTCATTTATTTCTTATCATCAAAAAATATATAAAATATTAATATATGACTTAAAGGTCAGCAAAAAACTTGACTTTAAGGAAAAGATTTGTGCTTTTGATCAAGTGTTATGATCACGTTTCTAATCATAATGTACATAAGATTCATTTGATTATCTTTAATCATGCAATCCATCAAGCACATATCCATAAATTCAACCTCGTCATAATTCTATTTTTTGGCAAAATGTTATTGTTATAATTTTTATAGATTATATTAGGTCAGAAAGTAGATGTTGGTTTTTAATTTTAGCAACAAGAGTAAAGTTATGCCTAATAGTATGTAATGCAATTGCTTTATAATACACAAAACCTTCTATAATAGGTATAATATTTAACTCATACAGTATAGGTACATTATTACTAATGCCTTAAATATTACAAGTGTTTGACAATCAAACTCAATAGGTTTATCTTACAATCTATTTGTTATCCTTGGCTTCATCCTAATCCAAATATTAGAAAAAAATAATTTTAATAAGCTTATAACAGGTAAGTTTCTTCATATAAAAATGTGTTCTCTAAACCTTTTCTTTAAAAACTAATATCAATCATAAAAGAGCAAAAATTATTTCCTAGACCTCTTTTTATATTAACACATCTCTTAGAAAAAGAGCTTAAAACATCTGAATGTTATCACTTTCATATGACATTGGATCATTTGCTTTTTAATTATGTGACTCGACCTCCCTTTAACCTTTCTTAGGTGAAACATCTATTTAATCTTCAAGAAACATCCTAGAAATATGATTGATTTGGTGAAAAATTAAAAGAGAATTAGGTTTAGTGTTTTGTTTAGGATTTGTTTATTCTATTTAATTTGACACACACACACACTATCAAGTAACCGATTGATTAATTGAAACCCAAGCTTATAATTTCAAAAAAAATATCTTTTACTCTTTTCTTTACATTTTAAATAAAAACTTTTCATATAAAAAAATTATTTAAAAACTAAATAAACAAGGGGTCATAAAATCTAAAATATAGGTAATAACCTTATTTCCAATCCTCTGGTTCAACCAATTAATCCAATTGTACGAATTGGTTCACATAAAAAACAAAATTTTATGAACATTTTGTTTTCAAATATGTTTTAAATGTCAAAATATATATGTTTATCCAACTTCAGACTAAAAAATAGTCTCCAATTAAAATATTTAAATGTTCTTGTTTACATAGTAACTGTCATTTATTTTTCAACACCAACTCGTGAGTTAGTTAAAATTGACCATCATTAATCAATCAACCAGATTGTCTCAAACTTAGACATAATGTAAAAATTACAACTAAACTATATTTCATGGTTTTCATGCTTAAAAAGATACATTTTATCACTTAAATATGCCAAATTTATTTTCATTAATGTGTAAATAGAGAAATAACACCTTAAACATCTTTGATACAAATAAAGACTAATTTCCTTTTTCTTTCACAAAAGCGATCATTACTTAAAAGCCTTGTGAAAATATCTATTAATTGGTATTTTGTGCCCACATATTCAGGTGCAATATTTTCTTTTAGAATGTGATCTCTTAGGAAGTGATATCTTATTTTTACATGTTTTGCATAAGAGATGGATAGTGTTCTTTGAATGCATGATTGTACTAGTATTATCACACTTAATAGATATTTGATCAAATTCAAATATGTATTTCTCTAAAGTTTGTATCATCCATAAGATTTGAGCATAATCATTACCCAATCCTATATATTCTATGTTAGTCATTGATAAGGCTATTGAGTTTTGCTTCTTCGTAGCCCAATATACTAGCAAGAATCCTAGAAATGACATGTTCTGTTAGTACTCTTTCTATCAGCTTTACATTTGAACAGTCCATGTATGAATAACTAATCAAACTCAATTCGTTTCTCTTCGGATACCACAACTCTAAATCTAAAGTACCATGAAAATAATAAAATATGTATTTTACAACACTAATATATGACTTTTAGGGCAAGCTTAAAAACATGCACATAAAGATACATAAAACATAATATAAGGTCTACTTATAGTTAAATATAAAAATGAACCAGTTATACCTCGATATTTGGTGTTGTCTATATTTTTACCATTTTTATCCATATCAAGATTTCTTTATGTTCTCATAGGCATATTTGCTATTTTGAAATGTTGAATTACAAGTTTTTAGAATTTATTTGATGTAATTACTTTGGCGAAGATGTTATTTATCTCTTTTAAAACAAGCACTATCTAAAAAACATCACTCATACTATCTTGATTTATATGCACAAAGATCAAAACAAGGTTTTTGGTACCCATACCTTTGTAGGTCCTTTGTTATTAAAAGTGATTCTTTTTGGAATCTATGTCATGTTAGAAACTTTTCCTTTTTAATAGAACAAACATAAATCAAATTATCTATAACTTTATAATAAATACATTTAAGGTTAAAGTCATAAGACTGTTGGTAACCTAAAACTTTTTTTGTTAAACACATATATTTGGATTGAAAACACAATTTCTAGAATTTTAGAGCCTTCTCTAATTCAAGGTTTTAATTTTGAAGACAATATAGAAAAGAAACAAAATAATTCTTAATATAGAAGATATAAAAGTTATTAATTTAAAACTCTGTTTTTTTTTACACTCAAACAAATATCATAAATAACTACCCCAGAGAAAATAATCTTTCACTTTTAAACAAGTGATATTTTGTTTAAAAGAGAAAAAAGAAAAGAAAAATAATTTTAAAGGGAAAAAAGAGAATTAAAGAAGACATAAAAGGTGAATTGAATGTGACAGAGATGATAGATATGTAAATGCCTAGTCAAAAGATGCAAGGTAAATGGAGGCATGGAAACTAGAGGGATTTTTTGGAAGCAAAAAAAAAAAGGTATGAACATCAGCTAATCTGGGCTACTTCTCTTCAAACCACGTTCAGGTTCAACCTCAATTTGTAGGGTGTGTTTGGTATTGCTTTTGCTTTTATAGTTGAGGTTTTAAAAAAATAGTTTCATGAAAAACACTTTAGTTGCGGTTCAAAATAAGTTTTGAAGTGTTTGGTTAAAACTGTGATTGAGTTTGAGGTTAATGAAAAACAATTTCAATTATTTGGTTACCAAACTTTTTATATTGCTTTCAACTTGTGAAATTATTTTAAAAAGCATAGACATGTACACACACATTATATATATATATATATATATATATATATATATATATATATATATATATAATCATAATTATGTAACGAATAATTTAAGTAAAATTAGAAGAAACAACATAATTTCATAATTTCACAACTTCTGCGATACCTGACTATTTGATCGAAGAACATCCAATAAAATATCATCTAAAATAAAATTAATATGCGGGATAAAATTATATTGTGATATCTTTTAATATATTTATTTATATTTTAATTAAGTTTTTAGATTTTTATATTATTTTAATATTAAAATAATATAAAAATCTAAAAACTTATATCAAGCAGTAACCGAGAAGGATATTTGTGTGGTTTGAGAGTTAATAAATAAATAAATAAAATCAAGTAATAAAAAGAAAACCTTGATAGAACCGAATTTAGCTAGCCCAACAAGTTTAGAAAATGATATAATCCCAGTAGGTCTCACTTTTTTAAGACACAATGGTTCAACCCATAGTTGTTAATTCCGTTCCGTTCTGGCCGAAACGGCCGGAAAATGCCATTCCGTTCAAAAAAACGAGACACGGTTTTAATTCTAGTCCGTTCCAGAAATTCCGGCCAAATTCCAGCCGGAACACCTCAGAATCATTCCTAACGTTCCGTTTCGGCCAAAAAATTCTTCTCAAGAATTTTAATTATTTTTATTAAATTAATATTTTAATTTTTTTATTTATACATAAAATTCACTAAGCCTAAGAACAGACCCGATGAGCATGTTTAATATTGACTTCCTGATTTATATTTATAGAGAAAACCCTTTGCCTGGAATCCTATTTAGATGATGTGGGATAAATTTGAAACTTTAAAGCCACAGACTCTAAAGCTATCCCACAATCTAGCGATGTGGGATAGAATTGATTTGTCCGGCTGGACAAATCAATCCAGCGATTTGTCCGCTGGACAAATCAAATAATCAATTGTAACTTTAACGTTACAACTTGTAAGTTCCGTTCAAAAATCCACAGGACAAACATACTATACACACACACACACAGACACACACACACACACACACACACATTAAAATTAAATATAAATAAAAAATAAACCAAAATCAAAACAATAAAAAAAATATATATATCATAAAAAAATAAAATTGTTGCATCAATTTTGATTTTATAAAAAATAAAAATTATATTTATTTATATTTGTTTGACTTTGTGTTTGTATTGTATAATTTAAAGTTAATTTATCTTGAATTTTAATTATACTTGTTAAATTAATATTTTATATATATATATATATATATATATATGAACAGTACGACATCGAAACGGCACGCCGGAATGGTCCAAAACCGGAACGTTCTGTTCCAATAAAAAAACCAGAACGACGACCGAAACGATATTAATAACTATGGTTCAACCTTAATCAAAAATAAATTTTTGTGGCTCCTCGAAAACTCACCCACATTCACAATGCTAAACACCACCATCATCTTTCTTATTCTTCGCTGAAAAGTGTACTCGGACTTTACCAAGCCATGTTGAAGATTTTAAAATCTTTATTTGCCTTTTTTTTTTAAATTCTAAAAACTCTTTCTTTATAGCAAATGAACGCAAAACGTTTTTAAATCTAAAAATTCAATTCATAATATTCTTATTATTAGAAACAAAATGATTCAATTGTGAATTATTTGAATTTATCAAAATAAGATTTTTCATTTGTTGATATCCAACAATAAAAAAAACTAAAAAAATTACTTTGATGTATTTTTAACTTAAAAAATACCTTTAAAAAGCATCTTGCATCACAAAACAAACACACATTTAATATTTAAACAACAAAATCTTTCTCTCTCCTATCTCTATTTTTATTTTTTTTGGTATTCTATATTTCTTGATTTTTATGAATTATTGTAATTTCTTTTTTTAAAGGTGCGTTATATGATCTCAATATATAAGATAAAATAAATTAATTAACTATATGCAAACAAAATGAATTTATTTTAAATAATGTTTTTAAAAGAACTTAATATTTGGACCAACTTTTAAGTTAACAAGTGAGATTTAAGCATGGTAGTTGGATAAAATTGCTTATTCTGGTTTTTTTTAACTTATTTTTATTAAATAATAATGAACTAATATAATTTAAAAAATAGTTAAATATCATTGTTTGCTAGTGTTGTAATTTAAATATCATAGTTAAATACATCATAATTTACTATAGCTTATTACTATTCAGAATATAGTTGAATAGAAAAAATTATGAAATGAAGGGAGATATGAGAAGGGAAGTTTTTCTTAAGGCACACCAAATCTCTAATTATGATTTTTATTTATATTATTTAAAATGTTTAGACAAGTCAAATATAATGATAACAAGAAAGGTTACTAACAATGATCTAAATGAGTCATATTTGTTGTCAAAGTCAAGTAAGTTATCGGTCATTTTTGGGTGACAAATATAGTTTAATTTGGTTTTTTTATATGTCGTTAAATTTATCTCATCGAGATTTTTCTGATAGTATCGATAATATTGTAATAAAAGCTTTAATTTGCTAAAAAAAATGTATTTTATATATTTTTTTCTCTCCTCTCTCATGTGCATTTCATATTTTTTTTTCTTATAAATGTAGTTATTAATAGCAGCAAAGTATAAATAATGTGTTTTCAAATTATTACATGAATTATTTCACCCTTTTCGAAATGCTTTATTCCATCAATATTTTTAATTTAGTATGCTATTTTTCTTAAGAAAAAAAAAGTATTAAAATCCAAAGTCACTCAACACCAACAACTAGTAGAAGGTCACCAGCGAGGCCGAAAAGAGAGAGTATCCATCAGATGGCACGGGGGCTCATCCTGACAACGCAAGCGAGAGCCACCACCTCTTCCTTCACAACAAGAATTTCACTTTCAAAACCCAAATGCAAAAAACTTCTTACTTATCGTCTCCATCTACCTTCCCGTGTATCCTCGACTCGCTTCTTTTGCTGCAAATGTTCAGTTTCCCAAGACCCAATCGTCATCACCGAATACAAGCAGTCTTTCTCTCAGCGAATGGCTATGGCTGGACTCAAGCCTCACCACCGTATTGGTCAGTTTTACTGTCCTTTCTAACATTTTCTGTCTTGGGTTTTCAATATACATCACAAAAAACTCAAACTTTCCCGCTAAATTATTTGCTACTCTTTTTTTTTTTTTGAGATATACCTTGGCTTCTCAAGTCAGTATAATAGATATATGGCTTGTGTTACATTTCAAAATTTTGCTCATCTTAATTAAAAATTAAGGTAGAAGATTTCAAATTTGTTTTCTTCGTTTGCTGGATTCCTTTTAAACCATTCTTGATTACAGAGACTAATGGAGAAAGATTGGTGTTTTTGTTTGTTTCGATTTTCAGCTATAGGAGTATCCGGTGGCCCTGATAGTATGGCACTTTGTGTCCTAACTGCTGGTTGGAAAACTGATGGTGCTAATGCTGTTGGCAAAAGTGATGATGGTTTTATTAATGGGGTTTTGGGGATAATTGTTGATCATGGACTGCGAGAAGAGAGCAATGAGGAGGCACAGATTGTTTCTAGTCGAGTTACTGAAATGGGTATACTTTCAAATTCTGATCTTTTATTATGCCATGTGTTTGAGTTAGTGACTTCAATTGATTTAGGATGGCTAACACAAACTTCGTTTAGGAATCAGATGTGAGATTGCAAAGTGTAGTTGGTTGAATGGGAGGCCTAAACAAGGTCACTTGCTAGAAGAGGCTCGAGAGATGAGGTTAGTAGATTTTGCATTTGAAGTTAGGACCCTAACTTAGGAGACTTGTGGCTTGGGCCATTCATTCTTCACATGTGGATGTCGACAATTTATGTTTTATTTGCACCTGTGCTTGAACTTCAGGTATGAAGTGTTCCAAAATGTTTGCACTAAACATCAGATTGAAGTTTTGCTTATTGCACATCATGCAGATGACCAGGTTCGGATTGTTGCTTGTCAACTCTCTCTCTCTCTACATGTTTCTTTATCTCAACATCCACCCATCTGTGTTAATTTCATATATAATGTTATTGATATTCAAGTCAAAATTAGAAAGTAATCATAAGATCATGGTAATGATTGTGTTATGGTTGCATCTTCCAGTTGATTCTACCTGGAGTTCGTTTTTCAAACTCTAGATTTATACTGAGATATGAGAAATGCAGGCCGAGTTGTTCATTCTTAGACTATCTCGCAACAGTGGTGTGCTTGGACTTGCCGGCATGGCATTTACTTCTCAAATGTTCTCCAAAAGCACCCATCTTTACGGTAAAGGTTCAAAGAATAAAGGGATACTAATTGTGAGACCACTCTTGGATTTTTCTAAAGAAGTTATGTACAAGGTCAGTGCAAAAGAATACATGCTGTGGAAATAAATTAATCCTTGTGTTTATGGTAAATTTTGTCCTATGAGGCTACTCTTTTCCTTTTACATTTTAACATCATTAACCTCAATTTTCCACTTTTCAGGTATGTCAAGAGTCTGGCCAGGACTGGGTGGAAGATCCCACAAATCAAAGCACAGTTTATGCTCGGAATAGGATTCGAATGTCATTAGGAAATTTGTCATCACGTGAGTTATAAATTTGACATTCCAAATTGGATAGTGTTTTGCCATATACAACATTGATGTTATCTGGAATCTAGAATTATTACTATATTATCGTTTTCTCGCGAAGAACACTGAAAGGCATGAGTCTGTCTGTGCTTTGCATTATCAGCTAATGTCATGGTAATACTATCTGCACTGTCTTAACCTTCTCAAACAACTAGCTCTTACATTTCAGATACCTTCCAGTCTGAAGTACAAAGTGTTATCTCTGCCTGTCGAAGAACACGTGCATATGTTGACCAAATTTGTAATAATTTGATAAATCAGGCTGTGACCATCATAGATGTAAGTTTGCTTTTGTCTTTTAGACACCTTTTAATGTCTTTAGTTACTAATTTCACTTTAGCTTACATATATTTTTGCAGAATTGGTTTGCATGTTTCATTGCAGTTATAAGATTATTCACAATTCTTCTAACCTCTTTCCTCCTTTTTTTTGTTGTTGTTGGTTGGGGCACTGTGATCATTGTTTCTGCAGCATGGGTATGCCATCATGGATTTAGAGATTCTTAATCCATCAAAAGTTACAGATAAATGCCTGTCAAAGTTTGTTGCATTGATCTTGCAGGTATTAATCAATATTAGTAGATGTTTTTACAACTTGATCATTTTTCTTGACTTCTATGATATGAATTTGTTTGGATGCTCTGTGTAACATTTTTTACCTGAATCTATCAGTATGTCTCTCAAAGGAACAAGCCCATTCGAGGAAGTACTTCAAAATTGTTGTTACACTACATTCGCACTGTCCCATGCAAGGTACTGTTAGTATCTGCACTCTTGTGCTTGTTTTCTTGTGTGATTATCTATTGGCTTTGTTCTGTAACATTTGAGGAAGCATCGGTATTTTCTCTCCATTTCCCCCCCTCAAATCAAACATTTGCATCTAACATCTATAATCTAACAAAATAAGCACGCTGCACATTTTGTGCATGATGGTTTAATATTTCAATATAAAACCATTTTAAGGATTTTACAGGAGCATTTCCCATCTACTCTCCTCTAGAAGTCATTTCAAGTTAATAAAAACAACTAAATGGTGCGGTCAGCTTAATTGTTCATATGAATAGTGAACCTTGTTTTTTTTTTAAATCATTTAATAGCTTCTTTTTTTCCCATAGCTAAGTTTGTTAATGCGTGGGTTCGAGCTCTAGCCATGCTGGAAATAACACTCTTTTATTTGACAGGTGACCTGTCATCTCTGCTTTCAAAAAAAAAAAAAAAACGAGGCTAACAATAGGTAGTTTGTTGAATAAAAAAAAAAAGTTATTTCTAGCATAGTTGAAGCTTGAAGTCATGACCTGCTCGTTTTACCCACATTAACCAACTGATCAATGTTATAAAGTGATAAAAAATATATTAACTTGTTTCACTGTTCATATGAAAAGTTAGACCAGCCCTATGCATTTGGGCTTTTTTTTATCGACCCTTCGGGTTTTTTACCTATTTTTTATCTTCTTTTTTTCCAATTTCATCTTTTAATATTGAGTTTTATATTGTAAATGAGTTTTTTTTTTTATCATATAATAAAATAGAGAAATTAATTCAACCTAGGAGTCCATAACCTATGTCGAAAATTTGATGGTGTGACTAGGGTTAACATGGGTTGCTTTTTTTTTTTTTTTTGTGAACCTATTTAATCGACTAGGTCATTTAGGATAACTTCTACATGATTTAATTTAAAACTCGGGCAAAGAAAAAAGTTAGGCTAGGAGTACTGATGTACCCAATTGAAGGACAATGTTGAAAAGTTTTCTAAGGTTTAGATAATATTTTTTTATGTAATTTTTTTTATCCAAGCTGCAACAATAGTACAGGAAATAACCTAGCTTATGCTAAAATTCAACTATTTGATCAATCTAAGACAAACATAAGAAGGTGCTTCTCCCAAGACAGCTTTGGATTTTGAATTGGAAAAGTAATTTTATTGAACAAGTTTTTTTTTTTTTTTTGGAATCTCTTTGAAAAGGGAGGATACTTGTAAAATCTTTTGTGTAATTTCCTTTATTATCTATGTAATTTGATATTTATGTTTCCTTCATGAGATGAATGTTGCATGCTGGAGTGTTGATCCATGTATAATTCAAAGAATCTTCCAATTTTTTTATTAATATTTTGATTCAGAAATATTTTTGGCAATCCTGCAGACCTCCTTTACAGCTGCTGGGTGTTACCTTTGTCCAGCTCCTCGGTCTAGGGGGACAAAAATCCTTGTTTGCTGTTCTGTTAATTGTCCTCAGAATTCAAAAATAGAATTGATTTGCCCACGTATTAATGGAGAACAAAAGCAGAATTTCCCAACTGAGTTGGAGCAAATTATAGCTGATGGAAAATCATATTCAAATCATTTTGTTCCAGATGCTTCGGATGTGCATTTTTTAGATGCATCTGAATCAGTCATAAGTGAAGCCAAAACACTCAACATTATCTGTGAGTCAACCTATAGGGACATTCTTTTACTGAAGAGGGATGAAATCAAACATTTCAAGCTTAAAGCTGAAGATAAGGTTGACTATAAGTCAAAAAATAAGGTCGAATCTATCGGTGCAACCCCAAGTGAACTACTTCAACCTGGAAAAGTATGTTATTTCATGAACAGATTCTGGATCACATGGAAACTGAGCAACCATATTTCTGTCGATGAAGGAACAGAAAATGGTGTTGCAGATTTAGGAGGGAAAAGTCAGGAACACCATAGCTGTTCTTGCGGGATTGGACATGACAAGGGCGCTGAGGTGCGGTGCATGAGTGAATCTGATTGGCTTTATCTTGCTAAGTTGTCAAAGTGCCCAAGTTTGGATAACTCACAACAGCAAAAAGTTCCCTTATCCAGTAAAATGGAGCAAATATCAGAGAAGGGAGGCCTAAACTTGGAAAATCTGGAGCAATCAGCACAAAAAGCTCTTGAAGTGTTGAAATCGATACCAGTTGCTGCTAGAAGAAGCCTCCCAGTCCTAGTCAATCATCAAGGACTGTTACTCAGCATCCCGGTAATTTAACCTCTTCTCTGATTCTCCTTCTTGTTGATGCATTTCATGAACAATCATGTGATTGATTCACCTGATCAATACTCTTTCTTTCGTTCCTTGTTATTTTCTTTAATTATGCGAACTGTGATTGTTGCATCTTTCTTACATTTTGTCGTGCTCATGATCGGCTGTGTTCCTTGTAACACCATATTTTTATTGTTGCAGAGTATTGGCTTCAAGCACTGCCCATGTTTGATGGTGTCTTGCGAATTCAAGCCAAAAGTGCCACTTGGGGGAGGTCACAGCTCATTCATATAATCTTGAGCTATTAGTATGTTGTCGGGACATTCTGATGAACCTTGTATTGCAAGAATCAAGCTACTACGTAACATATCATGGGAGGTTATTTTCAAGCACAATTATAGGGAAGGCAATACCTGTGCCGATTGGCTTGCCGAGTCTGAATTTGTATAGCTCGGGTTATGATGGTAGGAGGTTAACGCGGATGAGATGCCACGTGAAGATTTTAGAACCTTTTGTTGGGTGATTGCATGTGGATTTCTACCCCCAAGAGTTTTGTACAACTTAGTTTTGCGTTGTTGTAAACCTCAATTTTGTCCCTCTTTGTAGTTTGAGACTTCCAATATTAATTTTTTTAATTTCTGAAAGTTTCACTCCATAAAATAACCCGCATTTTAAATTTGGTTTTAGAGTTTTTATATTATTATTATTATTATTATTATTATTATTATATTATTATTATATTTAACTCTAAAAGACGTCCTTTTATTGTACTGAGCACACACCAACAAATATATTGTTCATTTGCTAATAATTCATTTTAGTTATTGAAGTTTTATCTTGTGCAATTGATTTTAATTTAAGACCAATTGCTTATGATTTTTTAGTCAATTGTGAAACTAAAAGAAAAATGATCCAAATAGAAAAAACACTAAACATGAGTGGTGATTTAGAAACTACATGATACATTTAGGTTCTTGATCTCTACATCTACAAGATAAAAATACATGCCCCTCATCCTTTATTTTTATCAACAACCCCCCCCCCCCCCCCCCCCCCCCCCCCCGCATTGCTGACAGTTGCAGCGTCATCTAAGTTCTTTGACAGAAAAATCATGATTCTTTTTGTACAAGAAACATCATCAGAAACCAATATTGGCAACCCCAACAGTTGCAGCCAGTTAGAGGATTCGAAAAACGCCCTGCCAATACTCAGGCTTGGCTTTGTTTCCATTGCATTAGAGGTAAAAATTGATCCAAGCCTCACAATTACAACCAATTGATCCAGTCTCAAATCCTAACTTCTAAACTCTCAAATAGATACTTTGTGGTTGATTGTAAAATTCACTTTTGATGTTACACATGTATTTTGTTGCAGCTTACCAATATGATCACTGATGAGAGATGATACAAGTAGGGGGTAACTAAATAAGAAGTTATAATCAGACCTCACCTCCACGTTCCTTCAAAGGCTGAAAAGATGTGAACCACTGCTTCCATGGAGCATCTTTTTGTTGCTCAATCCAGGATAAGAAAGCACTGTCTATCAAGCATAACACATTAACATAGAGGAGTTGGTACCTGACAGGCACGTATCGAAAATTCACAACTTGAAATATTGGCCACACGCTGCCCTCCAAGATCAAGGCTGGGAGGAAGTCTCTCTTCACATCTTCCTTCACTTGAGCAACATTCTTGCCCGTGGAAAAACCCATGTAAGTGAAGAACACAAACAAATCAAAGGGGCCAAAAATTATGCCATCAGCAGCCACTTTGGTTGCGACAAATCGAGGTGACTTTGGTTGTAGTCGAAATCTCAGCCTTATAAACCTGTCTAAGCCTTCATACCTAGAAAAAAGTTTCATACATGTAAAACACAAGATTTGATCCTCTAATAATGCATGGTGATCCTGACAGTTTCATTTGGTTTTGAAGTTGCTTTCCAGTTAAAAGATAAAATCCAGTTTCAAACAACCATGTGATGATTCAATAACATTTTCCATGCCTATACTGTCTACAGTCTACCTAGGTGAAACTATTTATTTACATGAGCTCAGAAGGCTGTCTTTGGGAGAGAAAACTACGCAGAAGCCCAAAAAGATCAGACTAGAATGACCAGAGGAAATATTAAGATGACAAGGACGAACCAGAAATGGCCAACAGGACCAACAAAGCCAAAGCCAAACATGCTTGTGATAGCTACACGTTTCCAATTGATTTTAAACTCTACACCCACATTCTGCTACATGAAACAAAAAATAGTCAGTTCAAGGAAATAATTAACAGACACGCATACATGCACACAAATATATAACTAGCTTCAGAGCAGATGATAATTCAGTTAAATTGGGAAACCATAATGCTCTAAATCTGCAAAAGTACTCATTAAAACCGAAAGATACTG
The DNA here is from genome assembly GCA_027405865.1 of Salix purpurea. Lineage (NCBI taxonomy): Eukaryota > Viridiplantae > Streptophyta > Magnoliopsida > Malpighiales > Salicaceae > Salix > Salix purpurea. Next base: position 3,386,172 of record JAOWLH010000019.1, read on the forward strand.
AAGAAGGTCAAATATACATGGTACAAAAAACTAGAATTTTAGAAACAAAACAATTATGATCAAACATATTACCCTAAATCAAAATCTCGATTTGATCAATTTTAATGTGCAACCTTTGGCCATGTTGATCAGAATATATGAAATCAGGGTTTGACACATTTACTCTTGTTACTGACTAGAATTAAGGATGTTAATGCATTCATTTGTTGTTTCTTTACGTAATGTGATCGATTCAAAATAATGCAACATGATTTCACACTTGAAAAAGAAAGTGAACTATCCCTTGAATGAAACCATGGCCAACAAGTCAACAGCCACTCTTGTGGTTGATTCAAAATTATGCTACAGAACTTTACACTTGAAAAGGAAAGTGAACTATCCCTTAAATGCAACAATGGCCAGCATATCAACAACCACTCAACCCAAGATGGATCGTAAATAAATGGCATCCGAAAAAAGAAGGCTTCATTGGAATGTGTAATCCGAATAAAGGAGATAACTTGCCCACATTATTGAAATAAAAAACAAACAAGAGGCCAGTCCAATCCACAAAAGTAAAGCAGCTGCCTTCATAAAACTAATGCAGATAAAAGCAGGCACCAGCAAAGCAACAAAAAATAAATCCATAGATCATCAAATCGATGCCTCCGTATTTTTAGAATCCATAAATATAGCTGATATAGTTGAAAAAGAAAACATAATTCACAGATAGATACCCTGATGACAAATCAAGAAAAGGAGATATCAATAGTAAAAAATATATAAAACCCAATTCGCAAGGAAGTTACAGATTTCGGAAGACGGTTGATGGCCGTAGAGTGAGTGATGTATTGAGCACCAATGTCACCAATGCCCCAGAGGATTCCAGAACTGATAATTTGGGTCTTCACTGGATGAGAAGATAGACAGTGCTGATACCATTTCCATGCCTTCAGCATCTTTTTATCAAGGAAAGCGAGAGAGAGAGAGGTGGGGAAATGAAGTGGAGATTTTAGAAAGCCATGTCTTCTGGATGACCAGCTTGCCAGAAGCTCTGACTTTCGACATATCTCTTGATTTTATATACATCATCATCAACACTATATCTCTACTGACTCCCTTAAAACGAATAATTATCATTATTTATTTTCAATCGTAATTTACTTTCATTGTTAAAATTAAAAGAAACCCTTTTACTTAGCCTTATTAGATAAACACTTTTTTTAATAGGAAAAATCAAAATTAGATAAATACAATTGGTAAGGCGTGATGCCGCTTGCAATCTAGAAAGTGTTCTTATTATTTAGTTTTAATAAAAAGTGTATTTATTTTTATTATTTATCAAATATTTAATCAATAAATCTACAGTAAAAATAAAATTTTTGGAACAAAAATATTTTACAAAGAAAATTATAAAATTATTATAATTATGAGATTTTTATTATATCAAATCATTAATTTTTAAATATTTGTTATCAATGCTTTATTAAGATAAATACTAATAAGAGTTGTTAAGACTAATATATATTATGTTTTCTTTATAAAAGAAAATAGTTGTTATCATAAGTTGAGGTATGAGAGCTATTTCAAACTAATATGTAAACATTTATCAGCGGATATATACACTAAATTGACTTGCATGAGAATTCTATATGAAGAAATCACTTATGTTTATAAAAAAAAACTCACATGATGATTGTGTAAATAATCTTGAAACTTGATATTATTATTTTATATAAAAAAATATTATGTTTTGATCTTGTTATACATTGTCTTAATCAAAGGTAATAAACAAATAAATATTAGGTATAACATGAACTATATTAAAGTATTTGAGTAATCAAGATCTTCTTAGGTGATTTAGAAAAAAATATTCTATCTGTTTTCAAATAATAATGATTGTAAATCCTTGCGCAAAGTGAAATGAGTTTCAAATATTATTTAAATAATCCAGGACTATATTATTAAAAATAAACATAATTTGACAAAGTAGACATACTTTGTGCTTTAATATCTAAATAAGAATATTATTGATGAATGACTAATAATTACACTTAGTCACTAAGAGGTTAAGTCAATACACTTACGACTTTTCTAATATTCAAGGATCATGATAGGTTGTTAAACATTGTATTTGATTTATAAATATATTTCGAAAATCCCTTTTATATTAGAGAATTATAAATAAATAAATAAAAAAGATATAAAGATATAACAAGTACCTACTAAAAAAAATCTTACAGATCCTCTAACTAAGCCATTATCCCAGTAAATCATTGTCATCAAATAGAGTTATATGGTATTTGATACATGAATGATTGGTTTTAGTATAAGTGGGGAATTGTTAGTCTATATGCTTTATAGTCAATCGATTGGTTATATGTGACATTGACTTTATTTATATGAACAAAATTAAAATTAATAAAGGATTTATCTAACTTTAATATTCATTAAATATTTAATTAATGAGTCTAAAGTACAGATAAAGTGCTTGGAACAAAAATATTTTGCAAAGAAAATTATAAAGTTATTATATTTATAATATTCTTGTTACATCAAAGCATTGTTCATAATGTTTGCAGTAAATGCTCTATGAAGATTGTATATTAATTATTGTTTTTGAGATTCATACATATTATATTCTTTGTTTTATGAAAGAAATCAATTGTTTTTTATGAGCTGAGGTATGAGAGATACCCAAAACTAGTGTGTAGGTGATTGCAAATGATATCTAAACTGAATAGATCAATATGAGAATTTTATATAAAAACACTACTCATTTATATATAAAGGTAAACATGATAATTTTTAAAAGGATCATTAGACTTGAGATCACTAAATTATCTTATATAGAAAATATTATGTTTTAACATTTCTACATATTTTCTAATCAAAAGTAATAAACAAACAAATATTGAGTATAACATGAATTATATGAAAGTATTTGAGTAATCAAGAGAGTATTCATCAGCTTATGTGAATTCTAAAAACTCTTTGATCTATTCTCAAAGTATAATGACTGTAAATCCTTGCACAAGGTGAAATAAGATTTAAAAATGGTGTTAAGAACAAACATGAATTGACAAAGTAGACAACACTCCATGTTATAATATCTCAATAGAAACATTGAAGATAAAAGAGAAATAATTATATTAGGTGGTGGAATTAATAGAGCTAGTTTCTGGTGATGGGTCAGTAGCATTTGTTTATCTGATGATCGAGATATGTAATTTGATTAAACTGACTTGTGTGGAGTTAATATTGTCTGGATGATCAAATTGTTAGATTTTAAATGAAACATTGGATGAAACCTAACTGCTAAACAAAAATAGTAAATTATGTTTATGTTATGGATGATTCAATTAATAAAATAAATTAATGAAAATCTTATCCTTGTGAAGGATTGACATGAAGATTATATCATTTGAGAAGTAAGAATAAAAGTTCATTAACCATAATAGTGTTGTATAACTAAGGAATTTAATGGTGTATATATTTTGAATTATTTTGATGTATTTCAATTGATACAATATAAGAATTGTGTATTATACACATGTAGAATGCCAAATAAATTATGATTAATAATTTAGGGGTTGTGTTGTTGCTTACATGATATGAATTTAGAAGCAATTATAATAATGATATGAGATTTTAATAACATTGATGAGACTGTGTATGACAATGACTACCAATCATTATGTCTAATGTATAAGAGCGTGGAGGGCTTGGTTTAAACATAAAAAATGCATGGAAACAACGTATTGCTAAGTTTAAAAGTCTGTATACAATAGATATTTGGTGTTAAGTGACAAATAAACCAATTATTACTTAATGTTATGAGAAAGTAAATGGAGAATTGTAAATTAAGAATATTAGCATAATGATCTAAATTGACACAATAATAAAAGGATAATACCCAAAAGCTTGGTGCATAAATTAATTACATGAGAAATGGGGTTTAAAGGACTAAATTTCTAAATAACTCTTAAGATGCTTAATACCTTTGAGTAAGTGGTGAAATACCTTATATGGTAGAACATTTTATATATATATATATATATATATATATATATATATATATATATAGAGAGAGAGAGAGAGAGAGAGAGAGAGAGAGAGAGAGGGGGGGGGGAAGAGAGAGAGAATGAAACATAAACAGAGATTGAAGTTGGAATAGTTGTGTTATTGCATGTATATTCCATTAAGTATAATGAATGAATAAATTAATAAATTGTATTATTATGAATAGTGTAATTTGACTTATAGAGTTAGGATGTAAAGATTAAGATAAAAACTAAAGTTTTTGCAAGATGTTAATTTATTAAGACATATCCAAGTCATGTAAGATTTGAAGCATAAAGTGAAATCTTAAAATTGATATAACTATTATACTAAAATCTTTAGTTGAGATAATTTGTAATTGTTATGTAGTTAAGAAGTGAAATAACTTGTTATAATGGGGTTAACGATATTAGCAGGATCACATTGATATCAATATTAACATGAACATGATTAGTCATTCCAGATTATAGAGGCTAATGATACCAGTGGGTTATATTAGTGTTGACACAATAAAAACTTTCATTAACTATTTAAGGATTGAAAACGATATTAGGGTGATTGGTATAGGCATATCTTTGATTAGTCATCTTCATGATGATGACTAATTATATCAATTCGGAGTAAATATCTACATTAAGTGATTAACTTAAGCTATAAGTGATAACGAATATTAGGGTGTCTAATATCGGTCACTAAGTTTATATGTGAGGATTTAATAATAATAAAAAACATTCTTAAACTAGTTCAATAAGAAGAAACAATTTGCATTTCCTATTATCATGATTGAAATGTATAATTTTGATATGTGAATTTTATTATGTATGTTTGCTTACAAGTTCATCTCACCCGAGATAAGAGTAGTTCTAGTTGAAGTTGCATTTTCTTTTTGTTATAGATTAGGTAGAACTTTATTTAAATTGAAAAAATATGTTTTTTATTGAAAATTTTAGGATGTTATGTAAACATAAATGTGTGCGTGTTTATTTTAGTGTGATGGTTGATGTGGTTGTGACCCAATATAATTGGATCAAGTACATGAAAAGATTTTTAGAAGTGAAATATGATAAGTGTATATATATAGACATCCAAACACCTATTTTTTCATAAGTTCAAGGCTTAAAAAAGATTTAATAATTAATAATTTATAGGGTGTTGCATTGTTTCTTTTTTGTTTTAGGCATTTATGTAATTCACTTTCCACACTTAAATAAATAAATAAAAGGTATAACATTCTATTTAAAAAAAATTTCTAGAAATCTAATATATAATAAAATATCAATTTACTTTTTAAATAATATCACACTTATTATTTTAGGTTAATTTTAGAAACTTAGTCAATCAAGTCTTTATTTGATTATTTTCAAAGTTAGAATTGCAACCCCCTATATTAATCACATTATAATCTTTAATTTGTAAAATTATTTACAATCAAATCATTCTCGACTAATTACCTCGTCTTAATTTCTGACCAATGGTTCTCTTATGTTTGACTCATTAGACTTTCAAATAAGTTGGTTCAAATATAAATCATTATCCAAAATAAAATATGATTAAATAAATTAAATAATTTAATTCAGTAATAATTAATTTATTTTTAAAGATCAAATATAATATATAACAACCTTTCATGATCCATTCTAAAAACCATATGATCTTTGAAAATTTTTATCCTTAGATTTGTGTTATATGTTTATCTTTGGTTTGTCTCATGGAGAAGAAGAATAGAAAGGTGGTAGTTTGTGGCATTTAGAAGATATTATCTACTATTTTATCCATAATTTTTGAGACATTCGGTAAGTGGTATTTTCGATACTAATTTCTTAAAAAACAAGAAAGGTTAGTAATTGAACAACTAACAAATTCATAAAATTAACAGAATATATTAATATTATATAATAAATAAACATTCACTCTTTCTTATAAATTTTAATACTCTTACGTTACATATTTAAAGTCATTGTTACAAATTTAATTGCATTAACTACTTCTATAAATAGTTTTTATGATTATTTAAATCTTTTTAGATCAAAGTTGTCAATACTATTGGTTGGTTCTTTGATTTTTCAATTGGAACATAATATTTTGGTTTCAGAGCATTTTGGCGTGTCATTTCAGGGTTGTATTGTTTATATATATATATAGTTCAAATCCAAAAATAAAATTATTTAGAATTGTATTTAATCAAAAAAAGACATAATAAAATGATTTTTCTGAACAAAATATGAATATGTATAATATTACGAGAATGTCATCATCAATCTTGCAAGGTCATTACATCTTCGATTGCTCTGATATTTTAAAATAATATAATAAATATGTCAAGAGACTCCTCGTAAAATTTCATTTCAATCTAACGGTCAAATTAAGAGATATGATTGATATTGTAAAATTATTTATTATTTTAAAAAATACTATTTGGACGAAACAAAACTGGCAGAACGAAACCGGAACGTTTCGGCCGGCATTTGGATGAAAAATACAGAACAGGATGGAATTTAAACTGAAGTAAAAACGACGTCGTTTTTTGTCTTGTTTTTTTAACTAGTACAAAACGTTTCGGCCGAAACGGAACGAAATAGACAACTATGCTTTAGATACTTAATAATGTGTCTCCATATTTATAAATGTGTCTCCATGTTTATAAAATGATTAGGAATAATAATATTTAAGTTTTATGTTGGATAATTATCTTATATTAAGCTTAATATTTATGGATAGTTGTAGCATCATTTTCTTTTAGAGATGCTTTTAGTGTCGTATAATACTTATAGTATCTTTTAATATTTAATAATAAGATTATAATTATATATGAGGACACCCTTTAATATTTAAAATATTATAATTAAATCATTGTTATGTTCTTTTTTCTCTTACATGTTATAGATTTAGAGTAACAATTAAGTGAAAATAAAGTAATCATAGAAAGTTACTTTTCTGTTTTTTTAAGTAAAACTCATAAAATGAATAAGCATAAAAATTTATATTAAAAAATAATTAGAAAACTTATTTATATAAATATTTTCTATTAATAATATTTTCTCTTTTGATAATTGAAAGTCTAAAACCATGTTGTAAAATACAAACAGCATTGTTTGTTTCTGTTTATAGTTCAAGCATGCATAAAGTGTGTGAGTGTGTGTGTGTATTTGTAGATCATTATTTATTTTATTTTTCATTTTATTTCAATATATATTTAATTTAAAGCATCTCAAATTAAACTCTTATGAAATAAAAAATAAAAAAATAGAGACATTGGTTGAAAACAAAATATATCTTTGAGATAGTTTTTAAATGATTTTTTGTATTTAAAAAATAAAATGTTTATAGAGGATATGTCTCCATGAATAATATTCATTATTTTTTTATTTTTAAATATCCTTAACAAAAACTCTTAATTTCACATTTTTTCAACTAAGACATGCAAAAATAAAAATAGTTATTATTATAATTTTAAAATTGATCACAAATCACAGGTTAAGAGGATCAACACATGTTTTTTTAATTAAAAATAGGGATAAAAATGATGTTATTTGAAGCAAAAAAATCAACTACTTTTGACTAGGTTTTATCTTGGATTAAAAGTCTACTTGGTTTTTTATCGGGTCACACCGAATCAATCTTTCTGTTTTTTTTTTTTTTTGTTAAATCAGTCCAGTTTATGTTTTATAATTAGGGTTATTATACTATTATTATTTTCAATACTCAATATAAACTAAATTAAAATATATGTATTTTTTAATATGTAAGTTTGAGAATAATATATATTAAGGGTAAATAGACTTCTATTTTGTATTGTCCACCATAAACTAAATAAAATACAACGACAATCATTGTATTGTATATACTACTACCAAATACAATTTTATCTTTATATTTTATTATTGCCTTTTCTATCTCTATTCTCTTCGTCTTTTATTTATCTCGAGACAATTCTCAAAGCTTCCTTCTTTCTTCTCTCCGTACTTGTTTTCTAAGGAGACCAATTTAATGGAATTAAATTGAAATTGGTTACATAATAAAATGTTTTTTAAAAAAAGAGACTGAAATAAGAACAAAACAATTCAAGGGAAAATGTATTTTCATCCAAATTTCTTCATTTCTTAATTTTTTGCACCTTTAATTTAGGAAAAAAAATATATTTAGGTACTAAACTTCATTAGTTTTACATTACATTTATTGATTTTGAGTTAGAATATAGAAAGTCACCAAAAGATAGAGGAAGAGAGTGAAAAAAAACAATCCAAATATAAAAATACTAATTTTAGTGTCAATCAGTTTTACTTGACGAGAGAATTATCATTTAGGTGCTTTTTTAGTGTAAATTGGAGTGTATAGAGTTTTTTTAAAGAAACCTTTAGATGAATTTTTTATTTCTTGACCAATTAACTATATTTTGAGATTATAATGATTTTATTAAGGGTTTAATATTATTTTTTAGATTTTTTAAAGTGAAAAAAGGATTAAATGAGGTTTCTATGTCCTAGAAGTCAAACTCTTTTCTTGTTATAGACAATTCAAGGTTTTTAATCATGTTTTATAATAGAATCGGGGTCCAGTTTAATGAAAAAACATAATTTAAATTGGCTGAATAAAAATATAATTTAAAAAAAGAGGACCAAAACTAAAATAACAAAATCTTAGAGCTTTTCTCAAATTCATAAAAAAAGTGTATTTATATCCAAATAATCTGTCTATTTTTTTGTTTATTGGTCAATTTAGATAATTTATATTTTTATTGGAAAAATAGATCAGGTCCAAGATTATTATTTTTTTAATTTGATTTGTTTCTAACCAGTTAATGTGTGTTTTGAGATTATACATGGGCTTATTAAAGTTTTTATGATGTTTCTTAGGTGTTTTCGAGCAAAAAAACAATAAAATCAAAGAAGAGTTTTTTGCATCTAACTTCTAGTGGCTGGAACTTATATTATAAGATGACATGGCATCTACTTTTTTTATAAATAAAAAAAGAAAAAAACATGAAGGAAAATAACATGATGGGCTCTTTTTAAACAATCTCTTATATATTTTTATTTTTCTCTTAATGCTTTATTAAAATTAATTATAATTAATCTATTAAAATAATATTTAATATATTATTTCATTAGATATATTTCATTTTCCCTTCATTTTCAAATAATATTATATTATAAATTAAAATAATATTTCATTAAATATATTTCAATTTTTCCTTCATTTCCGAACAATATTGTTAAATATAATTGATATTATTATTGTTAAATATCCCTAAAAAGAAGAGAGAGAGAAATAAAAGATATCACAACACATCAGTGTTAATTTTGACAATTTATAGAAAATTTGGCGTGGAAAATTCTCCTCCAGTAAGAAACGATTCATGAATTTGGCATCAAATATTCTACAGCCTCAAAAAATTATCTTAAGAATCTGTTTCTGATAATATTTGTGGATAAGAATATCTAGTGGATGCCACAACACAAACACAGCCACTACACTACGAGCCTGTTTCTGCTACTCTCATTAGCCGCTGCATGTCTCTAGAGCCCAACCAACCATGCAAATTCATCCTCTTCTCACTCCCTCCACCTTTTGCAACTGCTCAACTCAAAAGGTAGGAGCCTGCAACTAGTTTAACTCCTTAGATTTCTCCTGTTTTTTTATTCCTTTTCAATGACAGGCATTTTTGTTTAGTGACTTGTAAGTCTGTAACTTAGCTCTACCAAGTTTCAACATTATATATAGAATTTCCCGTTGATATTTTCCGGCATGAAATGATCTGATCAATGGAAGTTGTGAGTTGGGTTTTGTCATTTAGTCGCTTAAGATTTTCATTTGATATGAGTTGTATAATAATTTTCTGTTTTTACTTATTTTAAAGTTGATTCCTTATCAGAGATCAAATTAACACTTTACTGATGCTGTTGGCTCCACATGGGTTGGTATAGCAGAAAATCTCTCTTGAAATCTATGTGAATTTAATTGGGGAAAGGATAATGTCTTTGTGTCAAACTAGATGAATCTAATAAACTCATAATGCTGCTTAATTTAGATTTAGTCTTTTCCAGCTAGGTATTGATTCGAGCTTTCAAAAATCAATTATTTACACGGTATCTAGTAGAATAGTTGAAGGGTTAATGTTCCCATCATTTCTGGTTTTGCTAACCTGGTACTGCTTATGGGACCTGTAAAGTTCTAGCTGTTTTAATGTTACTGTCTTCTCTCAGTGCACTCTCATTCACTCAATCACTAAAATCATTGACGTTATGATTTATCATTTATGCTCTTAATCTTTGTCCAGAACAAGATAAGGTCACTGGCATCTGTGTATGTGTGGTAGTCTGGATTGGAATCCATTGAAGGCAGGGGGTGGTTTGCTAAGTGAGTGGGAGGAAAGGAGATAGGGTAAGATGGAAGATGGGACAATCACAAGCAGAAAGAGTGTTGAAGCATCTGCAGTTATGGTACAATTACTCCTTATTGCTCTTTACTTGATCAAATTTCGCCGTACATGGTTGTGTTTTTAAATTGCTTCAGCTGCAATCTGTGACAATCCTTTTTAAGAAATATAACAGTAACTTGCTTAACAAAGTGACTTTTGTCTTGTTCATACGTTTTCAAAGCTTCCATGTTTTTCTCCTTTTGTTTTATTTTCTTACTTTTCATGCTGTTGACGTGTTTTTCCTCGTATTCCCCCCTAGAAAGACCTGCAAAAATTGGTGAAAATCCGGCACATACTTTCATCATTATCACTGGACAATCCTTGCATTATTTATTACATCAGAGGAGAGCCTTGTATTGTGAGTGGTTTGGAGAAAGTTGTAAATGGAGATTTAAACATTTAATTCAACTAACTGAATCCGTAAAGTAGAGTAAAATTAAATAATTGGAGACTGACACATTGCAAGGATGAGTCACAAAGTCAGCTACTTGACCGATTATTCTTCTTAACATCTAGATCAATTCAGGTCCTATTTTCCTCTTCTATCTTTTGGTTCAAGATGAGCAAATTGTGAGTCAAAATTTGTAGTGTAGTTTGCTGATTGTTGAGGGAGTAAGAATCTGTGCATATCCATATTGTTACAAGCATTGGTGGGGACTATACCTTGGCTGGCCTGTATGAATGTGCTGTTTCTTTCAATATTATATCTAAATACTTGTTGATCTTAGCTGATCACCAGTCAAATTTATGGAGATATGAAATTTTATTGCTTTGCAACTTGGAAATTACAGTATTGTGGGTCTGTGTTTAATTCATTACATGCTGACAACCAACTTTTGATTGAGTTCAACTTTGCAGGAATCAAAACTGCTAGAGAAGGACCAATGTCAACCAGTTTCGTCATCTGTGGATTCACAAGTTCAATCTCGCTGCCCTATCTGTTTGGGCAACGATCGCTGCAGGATAGTCCGCTCTAGAACAAAACTGATGAATGTTTTGATTGGGAAAGGGAAGCCTCGAGAAGCCCATTCTATTTTCAACAATTTAATGGACGAGGGACACAGGCCAACTATTATAACATACACAACCCTTGTAGCGGCCTTGACTCGGCAAAAACTTTTCAAGTCTATACTTCGACTCATCTCTAAAGTGGAAGAAAATGGCATAAAGCCTGATTCTATACTCTTCAATTCCATAATCAATGCCTTTTCTGAATCTGGAAATATGAAGGAAGCCATGAAAGTATTTCGGAAAATGAAGGAGAGTGGATGTAAACCAACAACAAGCACATTTAACACCCTTATCAAGGGATATGGTAATGCTGGCAAGGCTGAAGAAGCTTTGAAATTACTGGAGTTTTTACAGGATGGAAGTGTGAAACCAAATCAAAGGACATATAATATTCTTGTTAGAGCTTGGTGTAACAAGGAAAACATGGAAGAAGCTTGGAACACGGTGTACAAGATGATGGCATCTGGCATGAAACCAGATGTTGTCACATACAACGTACTAGCAAGGGCTTATGCAGAGAAAGGAGAGACAGTTAGGGCTGAAGAAATGATACTGGAAATGCTGAACAGGAGAGTGTTACCCAACGAGCGTACTTGCAGCATCATTGTGAATGGCTACTGCAAAGAAGGTAATATGGTCGATGCTTCAAGGTTTGTGTTCAGGATGAAGGAGCTTGGAGTGCTTCCTAATCTCTTCGTTTTTAATTCTCTCATCAAAGGATTTCTAGACACCATGGATACTGAAGGAGTTGATGAGGTAATTTCATGTCTCTGATACCTAACACCATGCCAAAATGAAATATCCATCCCGAGCACTCCTAATTTATGGCTTTTTCACATGTTCAACAGGTGCTGACATTAATGGAGGAATATGGGGTGAGGCCAGATGTAGTGACATTTAGCACAATCATGAATGCATGGAGTTCAGCTGGGCGCATGGACAAGTGCAAAGAGATCTTCAATGACATGGAGAAGGCTGAAATAGAACCTGACATTCATGCTTTCAGTATCCTTGCAAAGGGTTATGTGCGAGCTGGAGAACCTGAAAAGGCAGAGTCAATCCTGACTTCTATGAGAAAATATGGCGTGCATCCAAATGTTGTAATCTGCACCACTGTTATAAGTGGATGGTGCAGCGCAGGAAAAATGGAGCATGCAATGAAGCTTTATGAGAAAATGTGTGAAATTGGCGTTTCCCCCAACTTGAAAACCTATGATACCTTGATATGGGGATATGGTGAAGCAAAGCAGCCATTGAAAGCAGAAGAATTGCTGCAAGTTATGCAAGAAAAGGGTGTCTTTCCCAAGAAGGGGACCATGCAGCTAATAGCAGATGCATGGCGCGCCATTGGTTTGCTGAGTGAAGCGGAGAGAATTGTAGAAAATCGTGAAGATCCTGAGGCCAATGCAGATAGAAAGAAAGATGACGTGCCGGTGGACAGACAGGAAAGTATTCATAAAGACCAGAACCTTGGTGCTTCTTATTCTAAGCTGCTACAGATACCTGGGGAAGTTCCAACCAATCAAAATGGATCATCTTCTGCTAAAATAAGAACCCAAATGATTCTTAAGAATTACAGGTCTTCGTCTGAGTCTCCATGGACAGGCACCTTGCTCACTCGTCTGTTTGTGTTCAGGGCACAACCGCAGATTAAATGCAGAAAGCAGCACCAAAGTCTGGTTGGAATTTGTGAGAGAGTCGCAGGTAGAATCTTGTGCATAAATTGACGGGGAAACGTTGGGGCATGCTGTGGGATCGATGATTCAGATGACTGGAACATGGAAAGTGCCCTTACCATGAGATTAAATTGTATAGGGCTGGTGAAAGATTGCTTGCTCGTGAAAGTTGTAGATACTGCGATTGATTTTCATGTCCATTGACATCATTGTTTATACAAATTATAGGTAATGAGTAGTAACTTTGTATTTACTTACAGCACTGTACGAGGACAGTCTGTGTTACAGCATACACACCCATTACAATTCAAGTTATTTTAAGAATTTATTGAACCTGGCTTTGTTGGGTGCCTTTTTAGCTCACACGTCTTTTTCTGTTTTTTTTTTTTTTTTGTTCATGGTAGATCAGTATGCTCATAAACAATATGATAAGGAAAATAAAATTTAATTAAGATTTCCCGAAATCAATAAAATCCACTAATTAGTTATTTATGAAAATATTATATGAATATAATAAATTGAACTATTTCTTTCTAAATTAAATTAATATTTTGAGAATTAGAAGGCAAATTAGAAAACTAAAAAGCAAAGGTAGTTGATGAGGATTCAAGATTTCCTTAAAAGACTAAAGCCTTTTAGAGGTGATCATCAATCCAATGTTGGGTTTATATGAGAATAATTATGTGTTTGTGGACTGTCAAATAAGGTAAAGCCTAATTAAAAATGATCTGCTAAGCATTTTTTAGGCAATTGGGTTTTAGTGTATCTAATAGGGTGTAGACCTTTAATGTGTAGAGATTACGGGGTTATTCTTATTTTAGTGATGGGCTAAAATAGAAATACCAAAGGGTGGGAATGTCAAAAGGCATGAATACCAAAAGGCACTTGGTTGCCTATATATATGGTCATGGTCCCCAGATTACAGGTTCGACATTCTCACACTGACATCTCATTATTAGAGAGAAAACTAAGGTTAAGGTAGAGAGAACAAAAGGGTTCTCAAAAGAGAACGTGTTAATCTGGAAGGCCATCCGTACGACTCTAGATAGTGACTTCCGGATATGGATTCAGGTACGCTTCCGCTTTATAGTTTATGCAGTTTATTCGTTCTTGATAATTCGACATGAATACAATTTCTATATGTTATGAAATGCTAGATCTAACAAGTGGTATCAGAGCCACTTTATGTTGAATTATTGAGAAAATATGTTGTAGAAGCACAAATTTTCCGCCAATCAAATTTCACCATGTGTTATTTTATTCTTTAAAATAAAGGATAAATTAAAATTCAAATAAATGACATGGAAAACATGAGCCCTCAAATATTTCTTGGCCAATGAAAAGTTGACACTTGAGATGAGATATTCAAGATATCTCGTCATAAAGGCAAGATTTCGTCAATAAAGACCGATATAAAGGCAAGATTCCGTCAATAAATATTTGAGCCTTCAAATATTTTTGGCCGATGAAAAGTTGACACTTGAGATGAGATATTCAAGATATCTCGTCATAAAGGCAAAATTTCATCAATAAAGACCGATATAAAGGCAAGATTCCGTCAATAAATATTTGAGCCTTCAAATATTTCTTGGTCAATGAAAAGTTGACACTTGAGATGAGATATTCAAGATATCTCGTCATAAAGACAAGATTTCGTCAATAAAGACGGACATAAAGGCAAGATTTCGTCAATAAAAACGGACATAAAAGCAAGATTCTGTCAATAAATATTTGAGCCTTCAAATTTTGAGTCTCCATGGACAGGCACCTTGCTCACTCGTCTGTTTGTGTTCAGGGCACAACCGCAGATTAAATGCAGAAAGCAGCACCAAAGTCTGGTTGGAATTTGTGAGAGAGTCGCAGGTAGAATCTTGTGCATAAATTGACGGGGAAACGTTGGGGCATGCTGTGGGATCGATGATTCAGATGACTGGAACATGGAAAGTGCCCTTACCATGAGATTAAATTGTATAGGGCTGGTGAAAGATTGCTTGCTCGTGAAAGTTGTAGATACTGCGATTGATTTTCATGTCCATTGACATCATTGTTTATACAAATTATAGGTAATGAGTAGTAACTTTGTATTTACTTACAGCACTGTACGAGGACAGTCTGTGTTACAGCATACACACCCATTACAATTCAAGTTATTTTAAGAATTTATTGAACCTGGCTTTGTTGGGTGCCTTTTTAGCTCACACGTCTTTTTCTGTTTTTTTTTTTTTTTTGTTCATGGTAGATCAGTATGCTCATAAACAATATGATAAGGAAAATAAAATTTAATTAAGATTTCCCGAAATCAATAAAATCCACTAATTAGTTATTTATGAAAATATTATATGAATATAATAAATTGAACTATTTCTTTCTAAATTAAATTAATATTTTGAGAATTAGAAGGCAAATTAGAAAACTAAAAAGCAAAGGTAGTTGATGAGGATTCGAGATTTCCTTAAAAGACTAAAGCCTTTTAGAGGTGATCATCAATCCAATGTTGGGTTTATATGAGAATAATTATGTGTTTGTGGACTATCAAATAAGGTAAAGCCTAATTAAAAATGATCTGCTAAGCATTTTTTAGGCAATTGGGTTTTGGTGTATCTAATAGGGTGTAGACCTTTAATGTGTAGAGATTACGGGGTTATTCTTATTTTAGTGATGGGCTAAAATAGAAATACCAAAGGGTGGGAATGCCAAAATGCATGAATACCAAAAGGCACTTGGTTGCCTATATATATGGTCATGGTCCCCAGATTACAGGTTCGACATTCTCACACTGACATCCCATTATTAGAGAGAAAACTAAGGTTAAGGTAGAGAGAACAAAAGGGTTCTCAAAAGAGAACGTGTTAATCTGGAAGGCCATCCGTACGACTCTAGATAGTGACTTCCGGATATGGATTTAGGTACGCTTCCGCTTTATAGTTTATGCAGTTTATTCGTTCTTGATAATTCGACATGAATACAATTTCTATATGTTATGAAATGCTAGATCTAACAAGTGGTATCAGAGCCACTTTATGTTGAATTATTGAGAAAATATGTTGTAGAAGCACAAATTTTCCGCCAATCAAATTTCACCATGTGTTATTTTATTCTTTAAAATAAAGGATAAATTAAAATTCAAATAAATGACATGGAAAACATGAGCCCTCAAATATTTCTTGGCCAATGAAAAGTTGACACTTGAGATGAGATATTCAAGATATCTCGTCATAAAGGCAAGATTTCGTCAATAAAGACCGATATAAAGGCAAGATTCCGTCAATAAATATTTGAGCCTTCAAATATTTTTGGCCAATGAAAAGTTGACACTTGAGATGAGATATTCAAGATATCTCGTCATAAAGGCAAAATTTCATCAATAAAGACCGATATAAAGGCAAGATTCCGTCAATAAATATTTGAGCCTTCAAATATTTCTTGGTCAATGAAAAGTTGACACTTGAGATGAGATATTCAAGATATCTCGTCATAAAGACAAGATTTCGTCAATAAAGACGGACATAAAGGCAAGATTTCGTCAATAAAAACGGACATAAAAGCAAGATTCTGTCAATAAATATTTGAGCCTTCAAATATTTGAGTCTCCATGGACAGGCACCTTGCTCACTCGTCTGTTTGTGTTCAGGGCACAACCGCAGATTAAATGCAGAAAGCAGCACCAAAGTCTGGTTGGAATTTGTGAGAGAGTCGCAGGTAGAATCTTGTGCATAAATTGACGGGGAAACGTTGGGGCATGCTGTGGGATCGATGATTCAGATGACTGGAACATGGAAAGTGCCCTTCCCATGAGATTAAACTGTATAGGGCTGGTGAAAGATTGCTTGCTCGTGAAAGTTGTAGATACTGCGATTGATTTACATGTCCATTGACATCATTGTTTATACAAATTATAGGTAATGAGTAGTAACTTTGTATTTACTTACAGCACTGTACGAGGACAGACTGTGTTACAGCATACACACTCATTACAATTGAAGTTATTTTAAGAATTTATTCAACCTGGTTTTGTTGGGTGCCTTTTTAGCTCACACGTCTTTTTCTGTCTTTTTTTGTTCATGGTAGATTAGTATGCTCATAAACAATATGATAAGGAAAATAAAATTTAATTAAGTTTTCCCGAAATCAATAAAAACCACTAATTAGTTATTTATGAAAATACAAAAATATTATATGAATAAAATAAATCGAATTATTTCTTTCTAAATTAAATTAATATTTTTGAGAATTAGAAAGCAAATTAAAAAACTAAAAAGCAAAGGTAGTTGATGAGGATTCGAGATTTCCTTAAAAGACTAAAGGTTTGTTTGGGAGTGTGGTTGCGGTAGCTTTTCAAAGTGCTTATCGTGCCGAAATACATCAAAATGATGTTTTTTTATTTTTTTTAAAATCATTTTTGAAATCAGCACAACAAAATGATCTAAAACACACAAAAACATATTCATTTAAAATGAAAAAAAAAATCAAATTTCTGTCAAAAGCCGGTGGGATCGCAATGTCAAACGGGCACTAAAGCCTTTTAAAGGTAATAATGGGTTCAGATGGTGTAATTATTAAAAGACTCTGTAGTATTTAAGTTAACAAAGTTGCTAGAGAAATGAAGTCTTAAAGGATATAATGTGTGTTTGTGTCTACAAATAGTGATGAAGAAGATAATAATGTTAGAAAAATATGAAGGTGTGTTCTTCTAGTTACCTCATGATTTATTGATGTTTATATATCCATGAATCACTCCAACTTCCATAGATATAAAAGCATAATGGACAAAAGATTGTTACTTCTTTTTTAATAGAAATCAATTAAGTTTATAGATCTAGATAGTTAATGGTGCACGAAAGGAAATGACCTTGTTATATGGGTCATCCATTTTCCATATGATAATGCTTAACATTATTTTGTAAGTTCAATTATGATAAAAAGATGTGGGAGCATTTAATATTGAATAACAAATATATAGATCATAGATTAATATATTAGGGTTAGACATGTTTTTTTTAGCCTTGGATATTCTCAGGATAAGTTTGTCTAGATATGTATCCTCATTAGATTGATGGGCATCTCAAACCCATTATAAAGTTTAACGATTTATGTGTTAGCTAGGTCAACTAGATTTTTTTTGGAAGTTATCTCTTCTTAGCTAGGCTTTTATTAAGTCATATAACCCCGTGTGAGTTTAGTAGAGCTTTGGACCACATAGTATGATTCGTCCTAAATTAGAGGTGAATCATGTTTTGGCTTTGTGACCCTGGGTGCATACCCTATTCTGTTAGTTTTTAGGCTTGAGTCATGCCTTTTATTTTATTTTCTAGGCTTGAGTTATGCCTTGTACTTTGTGTCTTAGGCCTGATGTTTTATGCTTAGATTTTGGACTTGTTTTTGTGTCTTAGGCCTGGTGTTTTATGCTTAGATTTTGGACTTGTTATTGCATCATCCCCAAGTCTTTATGATGGAACAATGGAGAGACTTTGTTCATTATTTTTTATATTTTGGTTTGTATGTGGTCAGACTTGTATGTTTAGAACATGATTTTTCCCCTTGGTTATCTTGTTGTTTTGTAACAAAAGTGCATTTATAACTAAACATGTGGGGAGTGAAAAGGTTAGCATATAGATGTTAAGGATGAGCCTAAATGATTGATGTTTTTAGAAGAAAAAAAACATGTTATTAGTTCTTATGTTGCAACGTGTTCATATAAGGGGCATATGGTTGAAGATCATTTGCCAAAATTAATTGTAGCTTCAAACCTACATAAATCTATAATCATAACTTTGTTTTTTATTTGTAAAGCTTTAGTCTCTCTCTCTCTCTCTCTCTCTCTCTCTCTCTCTATATATATATATATATATATATATATATATATATATATATATATATATATATATATATATAAGGGGGTGTTTAGTGATTTTTGACAAGTATCAATTATAAGAGAAGAACATATATAAGTTTTAAATCAAATCTCTATAAAAATAATCTTTTTTTCACTTTTAGACCATTATGAATATGTTTTAGAGGAGTTTCACACTATTATGAATTGTTTTTAAGAGTTTTAGTTTTTTTTCATAATGGTTCCCTCATATTTAGCTATAATCCATTTAATGTGATTTCAATAAGGTGAGCATTTTTCCTCGTTAGAATTTTATTTAATGATGATAGGTTTTAATAAGAAGAACTTGGGCTTCCTCAAGTGGAGATGCTCAAATAGAATTTGGAATTAAGATTGGAGCTATAGAGTTCAAAGAGAAGGTTAGGCATGTAGAGACTAAGAGACATTAAAAGGTGGTTAGTGAGCTTTATGATCACTTGGAGAATACCTTGCAAGATTGGAGCTATAGAGTTCAAACAGAAGGTTAAGCATGTAGAGACTAAGAGACATTAAAAGGTGGTTAGTGAGCTTTATGATCACTTGGAGAATACCTTGCCTAATATTATACCCATATCATAAGTGTTAGAAATATAAACTCAATTGCACGAGGGATAAAAATTTAACATTTCCTGTTTTCATTTCGACTATAGGTATATTTTTTCATTATTAAGTTTTATATAAAGTTTGTTCTTCCATTACAATCTATATTCAAGCCAGCTATAACTGAATGAATAGATTATCCTATACATAAGGTAACATAGGAAAGAATCATCTTTATTAGTTTTTAGATACTACTGTTAGCTATATGGATGTGTAAATAAAGCTCAAGAGATGGCTTGGTTCTAAACTTTTTTTCCTCTAGATGAAGAGTCTTTTAAAGATAATACAAAAAAAAAAACAATTATGTTGTTTAAGGATTAAGGCAACTATGCACCTAAGGGGGGGGATTAGGTGTAAATACAATAATTAATGCAATTTTAAAATTAATTACTTTAAAGTAAAGAGATAAGAGAGAGAGATTGCTAACTCGGTTTTTAACGTGGTTCGGCAAGCCTACATCCACAGCTCAAGTACCAACCCGTACTTGAGTATTGTATTCTCTTACTAGTCCAAGTAACAAGATTACAATTCCCGCTTGATGAATCCACACCAAGACTTTTACACCACTTGAAGATATGTCCTCTTCAAGATTTTCCTTTTTCCCACTTGAAGATGTACCCTCTTCAAGATTTTTCCTTGGTGATGTTCCCTCACCAGTCTCAAGAGTTTTATACTCAACTCTCAAGAGTTTTACAAGGATTGTTTATGTAACACAACAATACACTCTCAATAGTGTGGATATTACAAATTAAGATCTATGATCTCTTTATCTCACTTAATAGCACTTAGAATATTTGAAGGTGTTTAAGTGTAGTGAGAATGAGATTTAATACTCTTTGTGTTAGGATATGAAGATTTAAACACAAATTTGAGTATTAATGAGGATTGATGATATGAAGATGTTTATGCACTACTAATTGCCTCAATATCAGATATATTCAAAAAATCTCTTTAATTTTGCAATTAAGAGGTCTATTTATAAGTTTCAAAGAGAAACTAGCCGGTTCTATCCGTTTTAGTGCAACTGTCATCTCAAACGGTCGACCAGTTCACAACGGATAAATCAAGTGGTCGACCGGTTCATTTAAAAGCCAGAAAATCAATCTTTTTGACCAAGCGGTCGACCGGTTCATGCAGAAACCCTATTTTGATAAATTATCTTTTCTGAATTTCTTGAACCGATTGATTATGACTTAAACCTATAATCATCAAACCCTTTTAATGCATGCAATGTGAAGTGTGTGAGTTCATTTTAATTTGTGCTATCAAGTTAGAAATTGAGATTTACATAAAGCACTAAAATGAAAACTTATTCTAAGTCTTCACTTGCATGCATCTTGGACTTCCTGGAATGATTTCTTCGTGTAATCCATTATGCTTGTTGATGTATTCTTTGTATAATACCTGTTTATAACTTAATCTCATCCAAGCATATTATTAGTCCATTTTCTTTTTATTGTTATCATCAAAATATATAAAGCATACAAGTATGACATTATATGTCAACAATCTCCCCCTTTTTGATGATGACAATAAACAAAAAAAAAACTTAGATAAAAAATTGAGTCTCCCCCTATATTTTGTAATGCAATATATAAGAGGCATTAAACATTTTTAGCAATTTAATCTAAGTACAAATATCATATGCAATTTCAAGAAAAATTCATTTTTCTCCCCCTAAATATATGCATATAAATTTTTCATATTCTCATATTTTTCTCCCCCATTATTGATGCATATGTATATTTTCATATTCTCTCCCCCTTTGGCATCAACAAAAAGAAAATTAACATTGTAGATAAATAAAAACATAATATTCAAAATTATAATCTGCAAAACATCAATGTAATACCCAATGTTATAAAAAACATAATAATATTCAATAACAACATATATCCAAAATAAAAAGCATAAACACAATAAAATGAGATGCATGATACAAAATCTCTAAGGAGGTGGGTATCGTGAGAGAAGTGAAGTCATCATCTCCTTCATCTCCTGCATATCAGTCCGCATCTCTGTCTGAAAAGCCTCGTGAGAGTCTCTCATGTATCGCATACCCGCCTCAATGTGCGTGAGACGGCTCTATATCCTATGCGACCAGCCACTCGCAGATGGCTCATCTGGCGAGGAAGCCGGAGGAGGTGACTCAAATAAATTTGTGAACACATCCTCACCCTGAACTTCAGCCACATTCTCCTCCTCTTCAGCACTTACATGCTCTTTCTCAGCATGTGCACCCTCTTGGTGCCCTTGAATCCACTCACTATTCTCATTAAGCACATATTTCATTCTAGTGAGAGTTGTGTTATCAATCTCCATCTTATCCGAGTACGGTTTCTTATCCGTACCCGTCAGCAAGATATCAAAGTGCTCAAAAATAGTGGTAAACACTTGACCATATGGTAGAGCCTTTTGTTTTTGATCGTATGCTAAGATCCTATTCCTAATCATGATATATGGAAGGTTTATTGGCCTTCTCTGAATCATACAATCAATTAAACATAACTCCATAAAGGTAACTTCATCATAATGCCCCTTTTTGGGCAAGATGTTGTGAGCAATAATCCTATGAAGTAGTCTAGGTCTTAACAGAAGATCCTGACTCTTTATCTTAGCACCTGGAGCAAATTCAGTATTCCCAGTGTGCAATGCAACAGCATAATCATAGATAAACCCCTCAATGGTCGGAATTATTTTAATTTCAAAAACTCGTGGACCATCATTAGATATACCCAATATATCAGCTAATACAACACAATTAAACTCAATGGGATTTTCTCGAAGAGTACTAATTATCCTTGGTTCTACATTAACCCTCATATTAGCAAAGAACATCCTCATCAACTTAGGGTATGTAGGTTTCTTATATTCATATAATGAGTACCAACCCATTTCAGCAAATAGAGTATCTATACCTAAAGCAGACAAACCATTGCCTAAACCTCTTTCTACACAAATAGCTCTATTTGAGAAATTACTTAAAAACCTTTGAACATTGTCACCTGATGAGGAAGCAGGATCATTGGCTTGTTTGCTCCTTGATTCAGTCCTCCTCAAGCGTTTCTTGGGTGCCATTGACTTCAATTAGGCTTTGGGTGTTTTGATTTTGAGTGATTTTTTAGAGGATTTGAGTTAGGGTTTTCGGAATTTTGATTTTCTCCCGTTTTCTTTTTTTGAAACCCTAGATAGTATTTATACTATCGAGCAACCGGTCGCCGGTTGCCTTGGGATAATTTCAACCGGTCGACCGGTTGACTCCCAAGATGAGAATTTTCCAAATTTTTCTTTTGAACTTTTCTTTGCACTCAAAATGTAGCCTTTTCATGTAAAAATTATGTCCAAAAAGCAAAGAAATCAAGGGGCTAAAAGTGCTAATTTTCGGCAGTAGCCAAGGCTACTGTTCCTCTGGCTCAACCGGTCGACCGGTTGATCCAGATGCATGCACCGGTCGACCGGTCCATGCAAAAATGGAAATTTTTGCACTTTGACTTTAAAATCTTGATTTAAACTTCAAAATATCCTTTATGTCAAAAAATCATTTTCAGAAACATTTTCCTCCAAATTTTCAAAAAATTCCAGTAGCCATCCTCTGTTTTTCTGCCTCAACCGGTCGACCGGTTGGGCTTGCTCTTGATGAACCGGTCAACCGGTTCATCCCAGAATTTTTAAACTCCCTAAATTTTGTTTTAAACAAATTTCTTATGCTTCAAGTGTATACATTTTAACATCAAATAATCCAACTTATAACCATTGATGTATACATAATTCAAACATCATTTGCATGGATAAACCCTAGGTTCCTTCTTATTTCACAAAAGCGATCTTTTCCTAAGGGTTTTGTAAAAATATCTGCAAGTTGATGTTCTGTACCTATAAACTCAAGTACAATATCTCCTTTTGCAATATGATCCCTTAAGAAGTGATGTCTTACTTCTATATGTTTTGTACGAGAGTGTTGAATAGGATTTTTAGATAGGCAAATTGCACTTGTATTATCACATTTAATCGAAGTATTTTCAAACCTAAGTCTATAATCCTCCAGAGTTTGTTTCATCCACAATACTTGTGCACAACAGCTACCTGCCGCAATATATTCTGCTTCAGTTGTTGATAGGGCTACCGAGTTTTGTTTCTTACTCGCCCATGATACTAGTGATGATCCTAGAAAATGACAAGTTCCACTAGTACTTTTCCTATCAATTTTACAACCCGCAAAATCTGCATCCGAATAACTGATTAAACTCATTTCACTTCCCTTCGGATACCACAACCCTAAATCAATTGTACCATGCAAGTAACGAAAAATTCTTTTTACTGCACTAACATGGGATTCTTTTGGACATTCTTGAAATCGTGCACATAAACATACGCTAAACATAATATGGGGTCTACTTGCGGTTAAATATAAAAGAGAACCGATCATACCTCGATATTTGGTGATGTCTACAGTTTACCTTTTTCGTCCATATCAAGCTTAATAGATGTCCCCATGGGTGTGTTGGCATCTTTGACATGTTCCATCCCAAATCTTTTCAGAAGATCCTTGGTGTACTTGCTTTGGTTGATGAAGATGCCATCTCTTGTTTGCTTAATTTGCAATCCAAGGAAGAAATTTAATTCTCCCATCATGCTCATTTCAAATTCCTCTTGCATGTATTTTGCAAATTCCTTACACATAGATTCGTTAGTAGCACAAAAAATTATATCATCAACATAGATTTGTACAATAAGGATATCTTTTCCTTTTCTTTTCGTAAAAAGGCTGGTGTCAATTTTGCCAATGTTAAAATCATTTTCAATAAGAAATATTTTTAATCTATCATACCATGCCCTAGGTGCTTGTTTTAAACCATACAAGGCCTTTTTGAGTTTAAAAAACATGATTAGGAAATTCAAAATTTTCAAAGCCTTGAGGTTGTTCAACATATACTTCTTCCATTATAAAGCCATTTAAAAATGCACTTTTAACATCCATTTGGAAGAGCGTAAAATTGGCATGACAGGTATAGGCTAATAGCATTCTTATAGATTCAAGTCTAGCCACTGGTGCAAAGGTTTCTTCATAATCTATTCCTTCTTCTTGATTATAATCTTAGCAACTAGTCTTGCTTTGTTTCTAACAATAGTCCCATGTTCATCAATTTTGTTTCTAAAGACCCATTTAGTACCAATTATTGATAAATCTTTTGGCCTAGGGACTAGTTCCCAAACATCATTTCTCTCAAACTGATTTAGCTCATCTTGCATGGCTAAAATCCATTTTTCATCATTTTCGGCTTCAAGAAAGGTTTTAGGTTCTATTTGAGAAACAAATGCATAATGCCCATTAATGTTTCTAAGGGATGCTCTAGTTTTAGTTCCCTCAAAAGGATTACCAATAATTAAATCTGGAGGATGAGAACTTACATACCTTAGCTCCTTTGGCGGCTCAAAGAAGTTACTTACCAACTCTTGTTGATTGCTTGAGCTTGGTTGGTCCTTGTTCATGTCTTCATTTGATGATTCCTTTGGGTTTTTATCCTTAAGATTCAAATTTTGAACACTTTCATTTAAATCATCTAGAATCTCAACAATTTTGTCATTTTGAGTTTCCTCAAAAGCGACATGCATGGATTCCTCAAGACAAAGTGTTCTATTATTGTATACTTTGTAAGCCTTGCTAGAGGAGGAGTATCCAAGAAAAATTCCAACATCGGATTTTGAATCAAATTTATCAAGGTTGTCTTTAGTGTTGAGAATAAAACATTTTGAACCAAAGACTTTAAAATAAGAGATGTTGGGCTTCCTCCCTTTTCAAAGCTCATAAGGAGTCTTTTTCAACTCAGGTCTCAAAGTAACACGGTTTAAAACATAGCAAGAAGTGTTTACGGCTTCCGCCCAAAAATATTTCGGGGTGTTAAATTCATTTATCATTGTTCTTGCCATTTCTTGAAGAGACCGATTTTTCCTTTCCACAACCCCATTTTGTTGGGGAGTTCTAGGCGTTGAAAAATTGTGGTGGTATCCTTTTTCTTCATAAAACGTTTCAAATAAATCACTTATGAATTCACCACCATGATCGCTCCTTATGTTTATTATAGAAAATCCTTTCTCGTTTTCGATTTTCTTTGAAAACCTTACAAATTCATAAAAGGTTTCATCTTTTGATTTCAAAAATATAACCCATGTATACCTAGTAAAGTCATCAATGATTACAAACACATATCTATTACCACTTAAACTTCTTGTTCTAGTTGGTCCAAATAGATCTATATGAAGTAATTCTAAAGGTCTTTCGGTTGATATGTGATTCTTACTTTTAAAAGACGTTTTAACTTGTTTGCCTATTTGGCAAGCGTCACATAGCTTTTCCTTTATATATGCAATATGAGGAAGACCTTTAACTAAATCATTTTTAGCTAATTTTGAAAGGATGTCCATGCTTATGTGACCTAGTCTTCTATGCCATAGAAAACTATCATTTATACTAGCAACAAGACAACTTTCAATACTCATACATGTATCTATTTTGATTTTATAGATGTTTCCAATTCTATTACCGATAAAGATAATTTTATCATTTTCAAGTATTAAGCAACATGTATGATCAAAAATGATTTTATAGCCTTTGTCACATAATTGACTTATACTAAGCAAGTTATGTTTAAGACTATCAACAAGAAATACATTTTCAATGGAAAGTGAAGACATACCTCCAATGTTACCAATTCCAATAATTTTCCCTTTTGAGTTGTCCCCAAAAGTCACTTTTCCTCCTTTAGTTTTGGTAAGGCTTGAAAAAAGAGTGTCGTCTCCGGTCATGTGTCTTGAACAAGCACTATCCAAAAACCACTCCCCATGTTCCCTTGGTTCCTACAAAACAGAATCAAGATGAGGATTTTGGTACCCATACCTTCTTGGGTCCTTTTTGGTTAGGAGTGGTTCCTTTTGGAACCCAAATCATTTTAACAGTCTTATTTTTCTTCATAGGACATGCATAAATCAAATGTCCTGATTTTCTACAGTAATTGCATGTATGACTTGGATCATAAGACTGTTTAGCTTTAACAAAGTAGTTCTTTAAGTATTTTTGGTTTTTATTAGGTTTATAACCTAATCCTCCTTTGTTAAACATACTTCTCTGGCTCGAAAGCATTTTCTTAAAAAAATTTGAGCCTTGTGTGAATTTTGCGATAATTACATTCAACTCATCAACTTTTTCTTTTAAGGATTTATTATCTTCTTCAAGTTGATTAGTCTTACTGCTCTTGTCATTCAAATCACATACTTTCTTTTCTAGTAATTCTTTTTCTTCAATTATGCATACATGATTTCTTTTTAGGGTACTATATTTTGAACCTAATTTCTTATATTCTACATACAGATTTTCAAGTTGTTTATGTAATTCAATAAAAGAAGGATCAGATTCATCATCTGAAGATAGTACCTCATTTTCACTTTCGATTGCCATGAAACACATGTTAGCCACATGTTCTTCTTCATCACTGGAGCTTGAGTCCGAGTCATCGCTCCATGTTGCTTTCAAAGCTTTCTTTTGAAAGCGATTTTTCTTTTTTGTTTGAAGAAGGGGACAATCGGTTTTGATATGTCCCAACTTGTTGCATTTGTAGCATCTTGGAGTTCCTTTACTTGATTCTCCTTTGTTTCCCTCATTTTTGAAGTTCGAGAACTTTCTCTTGTCATTTTTCTTTCTAAGGAAGTTTCGAAACTGTCTTGTGATCAATGCTACATCTTCTTCAAGATCGTCGTGAATGTCTACATCATCATCATTATCATCGCTTTCAATTTGATGAACAGTCTTAAATGCCAAGGTTTTCTTTGGCCCTTCTTCTTGATCTTGTTTATCCATAGTTATCTCGTTAGTCATTAGAGAACCGATGAGCTCCTCTAATGGTAATTTTGTGAGATCTTTGGCTTCTCGTATTGCCGTCACTTTAGCTTCCCAAGCTTTCGGTAGAGATCTGAGAATCTTACTTACAATATTTGCATTTGTGTAAGTTCTACCAAGAGCATGTAAACTATTTGTAATGCTAGTCATACGAGTAAACATACTTGTTATGGATTCATTTTGCAACATTTTGAATAACTCATACTGATGAACTAACATATCAATTTTTGATTCTTTAACTTGATTAGTTCCTTCGTGAGTTACTTATAAAGCATGCCATATATCCCTAGCATTTTTACAAGAAGATATTCTATTAAATTCACTTCTATTTAATGCACAATATAAAGTGTTCATTGCTTTAGCATCCATAGAAAGTAATCTTTTATCTAGGTCAGTATATTCTATCATGCTTTTCGGAATCTCAATACCATTTTTGGTTTTAGTTGGTCTATGAGGTCCATTTTCAATAGAAAGCCATAAATCGAAATCTATAGATTGAAGATATATTGTCATTCTAGCTTTCCAATAGGCATAGTCATTACCATCAAAAAATGGTGGTCTACATGTTGAAGCACCTTCATTTTAGAGATTATAGCTTGTAGTTGTCATTCTACTCAAAGTTTAAGCAAACTTAATAACTGAGAACTAAGCTCTGGTACCAATTGTTGTTTAAGGATTAAGGCAACTATGCACCTAAGGGGGGGAGATTAGGTGTAAATACAATAATTAATGTAATTTTAAAATTAATTACTTTAAAGTAAAGAGATAAGAGAGAGAGATTGCTAACTCGGTTTTTAACGTGGTTCGGCAAGCCTACATCCACAGCTCAAGTACCAACCCGTACTTGAGTATTGTATTCTCTTACTAGTCCAAGTAACAAGATTACAATTCCCGCTTGATGAATCCACACCAAGACTTTTACACCACTTGAAGATATGCCCTCTTCAAGATTTTCCTTTTTCCCACTTGAAGATGTACCCTCTTCAAGATTTTTCCTTGGTGATGTTCCCTCACCAGTATCAAGAGTTTTATACTCAACTCTCAAGAGTTTTACAATGATTGTTTATGTAACACAACAATACACTCTCAATAGTATGGATATTACAAATTAAGATCTATGATCTCTTTATCTCACTTAATAGCACTTAGAATATTTGAAGGTGTTTAAGTGTAGTGAGAATGAGATTTAATACTCTTTGTGTTAGGATATGAAGATTTAAACACAAATTTGAGTATTAATGAGGATTGATGATATGAAGATGTTTATGCACTACTAATTGCCTCAATATCAGATATATTAAAAAAATCTCTTTAATTTTGCAATTAAGAGGCCTATTTATAAGTTTCAAAGAGAAACTAGCCGGTTCTATCCGTTTTAGTGCAACTGTCATCTCAAACGGTCGACCAGTTCACAACGGATAAATCAAGTGGTCGACCGGTTCATTTAAAAGCCAAAAAATCAATCTTTTTGACCAAGCGGTCGACCGGTTCATGCAGAAACCCTATTTTGATAAATTATCTTTTCTGAATTTCTTGAACCGATTGATTATGACTTCAACCTATAATCATCAAACCCTTTTAATGCATGCAATGTGAAGTGTGTGAGTTCATTTTAATTTGTGCTATCAAGTTAGAAATTGAGATTTACATAAAGCACTAAAATGAAAACTTATTCTAAGTCTTCACTTGCTTGCATCTTGGACTTCCTGGAATGATTTCTTCGTGTAATCCATTATGCTTGTTGATGTATTCTTTGTATAATACCTGTTTATAACTTAATCTCATCCAAGCATATTTTTAGTCCATTTTCTTTTTATTATTATCATCAAAATATATAAAGCATACAAGTATAACATTATATGTCAACAAATTACACAAATGAATAGAGAAAATAACAGTTGCTCTTGACATAAGATAATTTAATCCTTAAGCCCAAACCTCAAATGATTAGGGTGTTCTACGTCTTGGATATCCTAACTAACCTTTACAATGCAAGACCAAACTTGCAATTAGATCAAGGTTTCATGATTTTGTACATCATCAACCTCTTAGCCTGAGGATGATCGTTAAAGTAAAGTTTATGAAGTATATACGTAATCTTTATATTCATTATGTCTTGTTTTTAGCTTAACTTGTACTTCGTATAGATATGAGTGTAACTAAAGTGTATTTAAGATGATGAGTTTTTTTATTTTATTATTTTTATATTTGATAAGAATCTTATAAGTTATAAATTTGAATTTTTTATTTAGGTTCATACAAAATAAAGAAATCATTTGCACACAAAAAAATGACTTGATATTTGTAATGTGAATTTGAAATTGAATGACAACCACGTTAAAAAGTAAACTAGTGATTTTGGTGAAGTTTTAGATGATTGGATAATTGAGGGAGAAAAACATAATGAGTTATCAAACTTTGATACTGCAGCATGGAAGAAAAAATGGTAAAGAAGATGAAGAAGAAATTTATAATCATGTTGAAATTGAAAGTATTAGAGATTATTTGAACATTTAAAATGATTGTTATAAATTTGGTAGATGTCAATTAATAAAAATATGTAAACATAAATATAATATTGTCAATTAATAAAATCTATAAACATAAATCATTATATTGTATTTTAAAGTTATTTAAATGTAGAGTTTTCGAGATTAAAAAAAATGTATTTTTAATAACCTATACGGGAGACGCTGAATATTTTCACGCCTGGAAAACTTTATTTGTCACCGTCTGATGCGTTGACTTGCATGAAATCTACAGCCAAAAGAAAAGTAGGAGGACTTCAGCCGTGTGATATACCACAGAGAATCTCACTCCCTGCTACTTGAACTTTGTTTTTCAATTATCTTAAAGAAGACCTGGGAATCTAATTCTGAACTTCGGGAGTAGAGATGATGATATCTCTGCAATTTACAGCTTCTCTGCCTTCCTTCCAAATCCCTAATTCCCACTTCATAAAACCTAATCTCCTTTCTCTCCAATGCTTCACAAGCCCTAATTTGCAATCATTCCCTTTCCTCAAAACCCCTTATCTTACAAAATCCAAACACCCTCTTTTCCTCTCTTTCGCCAAAACCTCATACTTTAAACTCAAAACCTCACAAAGATTAAAGCTTTCAGCTAAATTTCAGAGGTTAATTTGTTATGGGGTTAAAGAATCTGGTGAGGAGACTAAGGCAGTGTTGGATTCTGGTGGGGATGGTGGTGGCGGTGGAGGTGGGGATGACGATGAGGAGGAGATGGAGAAAAAGGATGGGATTTTGCCAGAGTGGTTAAATTTTAACTTGGATGATGTAAAGACTGTGTTTGCTGCTGTTGCTGTTTCGTTTGCATTTCGTTATTTTGTAGCTGAACCAAGGTTCATTCCTTCTTTGTCTATGTATCCAACGTTTAATGTCGGCGATCGGCTTGTTGCAGAGAAGGTAGCTTGGCTGCTTTACTTCTTTTAGGATGTTAGGGAGGTTTTAAGTGAATTGCCAATTTTTTTGAATGCATAATAATTGTTTCTCTAATTTCAATAAAAATGGTTCGTTCAGTAGGAACGAACCTATGGGCCATGTTGGGGCATTTGAAGTTGTTTATTTAAATCTCTATTATAAAATTTCTAATTTTCTTACGAAGTATTGTTACATAACAACTATTTTACTTGAAACTGTCAGGTTTCATACTATTTCAGAAAGCCATGTGTAAATGATATAGTGATCTTCAAAAGTCCGCCGGTCCTCCAGGAAGTGGGTTACACGGATGATGATGTATTCATAAAACGAATTGTTGCGAAGGAAGGTGATATTGTGGAGGTCAGATACCAGAGAAGGCACTTCTGCTAAGTAATTTTATCATACAATTTATGCATTGCTGTTGTTCATCGAACACTTCACTCTCTATTTAGAATTGTATTTCTAGACTGAGAAGGGGAAGGGGAAGGGGAATCGATATTTGTTTTATTTCTGATGACAATGATGGACACCCAAAATGATGTTTTGCTGAATTATAGACTCTTATATCTCATTACATTTGGATGAAATATGATTAACTGTCATATGAAAATGATGCTGGTTGAATACGTCTTCTATCTTACAAAATGTTAGTTGGTTCAAAATTTCTCTTCGAAAATTTTGATCATTGCATTCCCATGGTTTGATTTCAGGTTCATGAGGGGAAGCTTATAGTAAATGGAGATGCGAGAAGTGAAAAGTTTATTCTTGATTCTCCTTCGTATGAGATGACTCCTGTTGTAAGTATCAACTCCATCATTGGCATCTCATGTCTTAGTTTCGGAATGTTCTTTTATCCCAACCCAGATATAGGAGGAGGGTTATGGTCGGTCGTTGGCCTACACAAACAGTCAAAGTTTGACCAAGAACTCCTCACTGTAGTCATAGTTTCACTATGACGCAGAAGTTAAAACGCTGAACTGCTTGCCTTGCAGTGTATTTGCATGTAAATGTACAGTTTTTATGACCCATCACTCGTTTCTTTGCTCTGTAATGCAGCGTGTACCTGAGAACTCCGTTTTTGTGATGGGTGACAATCGTAATAATAGTTACGATTCACACGTCTGGTAATGGCTCCTGAAATTACAACCACTACATTATGCCTTGCATTTTATTTATGTTTCTTCCTTTTTCAAGTAATATTATTGACGATGTCTGGAATTATGCATCTTTTAGGGGTCCCCTTCCGGCGAAGAATATAATTGGAAGATCAGTTTTCCGCTATTGGCCACCTAACAGGATTGGCGGCACAGTTCTTGAGGCTGGCTGTGCTGTTGACAAGCAGAACACTGCTCCATCTGAATAGTACCAAGCCCTTCAGAAGAGCTTGTTTTTTTTCTGGATATTCACACTTTCTTTCATCCTATTCTGTCCCATTTTCTTAGCCTTCTATCTTCACACTTTTAAGAAAAAAGTACCGTTACAAGTTTCTTCACTTGAGAGAAGCAATTTTGTCAAGGGAAAGGATTTCCCCCCCTTTCCCATGACCTGGATGTAATTGTAGAACATACCTGTATTGATCCACACAATTGAAATGTATTCAATGAAGCAACTTTCTCTCATCTCTCTTCACACACGCATACACCTGAGTAGGTCTTAATCACTTCATCTGCAAACTGCTGTACACACCAGGGGAAAACTTTCTGGGCTCTGAGATGACTGTGAAAATCACACTGTTTAATCAGTGACTTTATTTTTTGGTCCATTTAGGCCTTTCAACTTTTAATATTTGTAATCAAACCCATCTTCAACAATAATAATCCCATATTGATTATCCATTTAGTGTTTAGAAGTGTTGCAGCTTATCTATTGATAACTTGAAAAGAAATTTTGAATTTCTAGCTATTATTTTTGCATATTTGATTATTTTTTGAAACAATTTTTTTTCATAAAAGGAATTTTCGGGGCCTAAAGTTAGGTAATGATAGTTATCTTTTTCTTTTCAATATTTACTGTATAAACTATAAAGTCGTGTAACCAAAATTTATTTCTGTTAGTGACATAAATAAACAGGGTTTTTCAAAAGCATTTTTTATAATCTAGTTTGGTTTGAGTGAGATAATCTTTATCCATAATCTTAGACTTTTAAAAATATGAATTATTTTTATGAGTTTAAAACATCTTAATTTTTTAATCTTGCAATTCCTTTAGGATTTTTGAAAAGGAATGGTTTAATTTCTTGTATCAACAATTAATGATGGTATATGGTGAGGTGATATTTTATTTGTATCGATTTCAAAACAAGAAACTTGAACAAAAATTATGTTAAGTATTTATTTTTAAACATAAATAATAGTGAGTAATTTATTTCCAATGTTATAACCATTATGATGAAGTCTTTTGCATTTTGTGAATGTCATTTATTCATCTAAATTGTTTGTTTTCTTGACTAAAAACAACTTTTAAAGACATGTAATAAAAGAAAAGAAATCATAAAAGAACATTTCAAGGTTTTAAATACTTCAGATCATTACCATTTGCTTAACTTTTTGTGTCTTTAAAACTTCTTTTCATTTGTTATTTTTCTTTGATTTGTCTATTTCGATCTTTGATCTTTGAATGCCCCCTCAATGGGTTGTGATCCTATTTAAGGTTCTTTTATAAAATAAAACTCACCCAAACTCAAATCGGGACCATAAGAGATGCATTAATTAGAATGTGAGAGGATAATAAAGATGATCCTTCCTCATTTCAAGCATAAGCGATTAAAACTGATAAATTTTGTCTTTATTCAGTGTAACAATTTGGATTTTTACATACAACTTTTTTTAATCCTTAA
The DNA here is from genome assembly GCA_027405865.1 of Salix purpurea. Classification (NCBI taxonomy): domain Eukaryota; kingdom Viridiplantae; phylum Streptophyta; class Magnoliopsida; order Malpighiales; family Salicaceae; genus Salix; species Salix purpurea. The sequence continues at coordinate 3,419,954 of JAOWLH010000019.1, forward strand.
CTACCGAGTCTACTACATGCAATTATATATTGAATTAGAACATGAATTATGAGACATGGTGTGAATACATTTATGGTGTATGGCCTGAACTCTTATTACATTAAGGTTTGTACTTAACCTTTTAATGAGAGTTGTTTGACTAGTCATTTGTTATCAACAGGATATCAGATATTGTTTTGAGTAAACATCAAATTACTATTGAAACCCAAACCAATTTGAGTTTATTTTTCTAAAATGCAATTGTGGAAAAGATTATCAAAATAGACTATTGATAAATATTTGAGCAAGCGAAAATCATGCAAGGTTGCAATAGGTGTTTTAGTTTTATTGGTTGTCATGTTTATTTAAGAGAAGGAAGAACATGTAAAGATAGTTATTGACCAAACTTTTTTTTTTTCATTAATGAGAATGGATACATCGTACAAGCTATTTCTCTTAAGAATTTGAGTTTACAAGCCTAATCACATCATATGAATCAACAATAGTTTTTGCCTAAAAATATGTTTTTAATGTGGTACCTATTGGTTATGGTATTCATCAAACAATAACATAATTTTTTTCATTAATGAGAATAGATCCATTTTGTGGCCAATTTTAGATGGATCCAAGGGTTATTATCAGCAATTTTTTATATCATAATACAATGGTTTCCCATCTAATTCTTTTTATCTCTGGTTTGTCATCTTGCTTTCACTTCATAGAACATCAACATTAACAATCTAACTCTCTTTATTTCCTTTTTAAAATTGCGTATAAATCATGAATGCATATTTTATACACAATTTATTTACTAGTGCAGTCAATTTGCAAATTGATTAAGATGGGATATTGGTTGTCATGTAGAAACATTATAGCAGCCTTGTTGTATTACCACATGGATTAGTTGCTTAATCAAAGTAATCCATCAAGCATACTTTGTTTCCTTCTTAATAGTTGGACATTATTTTTTAGAGCACTTCCAGATAATTATTAGTGATTGTTTAGAGATATAATTGAAGTTGTTCGTTTAAATAGACATCAAAATAATTATTTATATTTTTAGATCATTTTCATCTGTAAATATAAAAACTAATTTTAAAAATAATATTTTAATGCATTTCAACTTGTTTTAAAATAAATTGTTTTAGTATTTTTAAAATTATTTATCTACATATACAAGAATTATTTAAATATATTTTGAACAAAAAACATTAAACACTGTTTAATATCAATTTGAAAATGTAATTAAAATTATATACTTATCAAATATTTATCAAAAATACATCCAATTAATTTTACACTACATTTAAAAAAACGCTTTCAAAAATCCATTTTTTATTTTAAATGAAAATGTTATCAGTTTCAACTATCAATATCAAAAACTATTTTAATACATTCATACATAAAAAAAACATTTTTAAAAATAACTTCAGCAACTTTTAAATTATCATTTAGTATTATTTAAAAATATATTTGAGATTAATTTTCAAAATAATTTTCAATCATAAAATACAAACAAAATAATTTTTTAAAAAATATTATTTTTAATAACTACACATAAAAATAAAAATGATTTAAAAGATTGAGAAACCATTTTCTTAAAGTGGTCATCCCCATTATCTTCATTTCCAGACGAACCAAAGAGAGTTCAAATTAGATTGTAAGAATCTATCACCAATCAAAATGCTAAATAAATCTCAGATGGGACTCAGAGTATGGGTGGTGATATATCAGGATGGTCGGCAAGGCCTTTAAAGAGCCATTACGACGAACGAGACCATTGATAAAGATCATCACTGTCCCTCACTTACTCTGATATCGAGAGCATACAAAACATGTGTAGACACCAGATGTTCTACTGAGAAAGTGACATGATTTCCAATAAATACACAAGAAACAGATAAAAGACTATTAATTGAAGAAAAGGTTAAAAGGATATAAATATTTAGAAGTGGTCATCAGATAGGAGCGAAAGACTAAAAAGGTTTTGCTCTAATCACAGATTATCAGTTGAACTATGCTTATAATCATCATATGACCCAATTATTTCAATCTAAAACGGATCTACTAGAAGAAGAAAAAGAAACAAATTGAGGGGGCAAAATTTTATGCAAATCATATAGTAACAGTGCCTCAGAAGGAAGGCAGTAGGTAGGCTTGTAATCACAGATTCATCATGAGTGACAAATATACCAGTTCTTTCATCAATGGCAACTGCATCAAAAAGAACACGAAAATAAAATTGACAGCCAAAAACTTAGCTTAGAGCATAAACGGGCAAGAAATTCTTAAAAGACTCGGCCTCATAGAGAAGATTAGATTGTTCAACACATGTAGATTCAGACATATGCTTGTCTATAAAATTTTGTTTAATCATCGGCCAGACAGCTTTCATATCAATAGAAAAAGCAGCAGAAAATAAGAAAAATAAAAGGGACTCGGAATATGGGTGGTGATATATCAGGATGGTCGGCAAGGCCTTTAAAGAGCCATTACGACGAACGAGACCTTTCACGATGAGATCGTCATTGCCCCAAAAACATTTTCATCCGGAGAAAACAAACACGCATAGATGAGATTTCTATGGCGACAAGCCTAAGTAAAATGAACCCTAACCCCACAAAAGAACCAGATCTGCACTAACAGGATGCCTTGGAGGCTCTTTATAAAGTGTGGCGACGAAGGAGAATTAGGGTATGAGGTGGTTTTATAGGAGCAGTGGAGAACCAGAAGAACGACCGAGCGTTTTAGGTTTACTCTTCTCGTTGCCATTTAGGGCCGGAGGCCTGAGGTACACCAAACTAACCGAAGCTGATGTTGGGCCCGGTGGGCCGAGGACTTATCCTTTTGCTGATTTTTGGTTAATAAAATGAATAAATATGCAACCAGAATTGAAAGAAAAAACTCTACAGTGTAAAGATTTAAAAAAATAATATGTGCATATTATAAATTCAACTATTAATAGTTTGTTTTTTAGTCAACTTTATGCCCAATCAGAATTCATTCTATCTTAAGTTAATCCATGAATAACAAAACACTTAATGCATAACCAAAATTCAAATAAAAAAATCAGCAATTATAATTATTTTTTTTATCTTTTAAATATACTTTTCACATAATAAAGTCATGGATCAAGTAATTTTATTATTTACTTGATGAATTATCCTTTTTTTGATTTTTGGTTAATAAAATGAATAAATATGCAACCAAAATTGAAAGAAAAAACTCCACAGAGTAAAGAATTTAAAAAATAATATGTGCATATTATAATTTCAAGTATTAATAGTTTTCTATTTAGTCAACTTATGCCCGGTCAAAATTCATTCTATCTTAAGTTAATCCATGAATAACAAAACACTTAATGCATAACCAAAATTCAAATAAAAAAATCAGAAATTATAATTTTTTTTATCCTTTAAAAATACTTTTCACATAATAAAGTCATTCATCAAGTAATTTTATTATTTTGCCAATCAACTTTTAAGGATGATGTCCACTCACATTTCAATCATCCTAAGTTGGTTAGTGGATAATAAAACCCCTAGTACATAACCAAAATTTGAAGGGAAGAAATGATTTGAAAACATTTTGCACACAATCAAATCACACTTAACTAGTTATTTTTTTTTATAACTTTTAAGCATAATGCCCATTTAACGTTCATCTATCATAGGTTGATGCATATATATTAAAACCCTAAATACATAACAAAATTGTGTATTACAACTTTGAATATGAAATATAACAAATTCAAAACAACATCAATATAAAAAAAGTTAAAATCAACATCACCATGTAAATAATATATATAAAAATAACATTGCAAATCAAACATGATATAAAATTATAAAAAAAAAACACAAACACACATCAAATCTTCACACCAAGACCAAACCATTACACCTCAAATAAATCTATGGCAACAAAATCCTCCTAGCCCAATCACAGGGTATTGATCCCAACCTTTTCCATCATAAAAATATTTATTGATATTATACCCACACGTTTGTCACACAATGATGTAGACCTTAATACATTAAATATCCACATCTATCTACATTTAATTAAAAACATCTATAATAATCATTCTTTTTTCATAAAAATCCAATAATTCATTAAAAATGTTTGAAAATCTATTTCTGGTTCAAATTTGGCCTTACAAAGTGCTGGCAGAAGTTGACCAAAAATAGTTGGATCAATCATGGTAGTGGTGGCACTTTATTGTCACATTTTATGCAGGGAAGAAAATTTAGCAACGATGACATGTGATGTTTATGCTCTATGTTTTACTTGTAAAAAAACAAAACAAAAATGACCCCCTATATTAGGTGATGGTTTAAGTGTTTTTGCCTGGAATTGAAGCTAATTTTTACATTGATTTCTAACGTGTTTTGAATGAGATTCTTATGGGGTTTTAGGGTGGGGATTTATACTAGTTTTCCTATGAGAAGAGGTTGTGATAATATAAATTTTAGGCTTGATTTTTTTTAGGAAAAACTAGTCTAGTTAAGGCAAGGGTTTAAGAAGATATTGTTGGTTTGGTTAGGTTACAAGTTTGGTCATGCTATTTGGGTCAAGAAAAACATGGTGTTATGGGAGTGTTTGTTTTGGTTTAAAATAGTGGTGTAATGATGATTGTTTGATCAATATTCAAGAGTTTTGAATCAATGATTGTTTTTAAAAAATAAAGAATGATCACCATATTTGATGGTTAGGGATGACAACACTGAATAAATGATATATTGTGGCCAAGATTTATGAGAGGGAGAGGGAGAGGGAGAGAGAGAGGAGGACATAGATGGAAAAAAATTCCCTTTCCTTTCTCTATTTCTATATCTAATTACATGTTCATCACTCCATTTTCTCTAGTTTTTTCTTTCATTTTTTTACCTCCATTTCCCTTTTTGATACTACCATATATTCCTTCTCTTATTCCATATTTTCTCTTATCTCACCACCTCGTGAAACCTTCCAACCTTATTTATTTATTTTATCACCTTATTTTTTTTCAACTTCATCTATTATCCTTTATTTGTCAAGGCAGATGATTTGGAATGTTCACATAGTCCCCCCCCTCCCTTCACTATGCTCCCTAATTGATTTATTTTTAGATTTTTTTTTCAACACTTTAATTTGTGAAACTTATTAACAAGAAAATAGTAAATAAAAATGTTTAAAATATTAAAAATAGATATGATGTTATATTAACTCTACCAATATGGTGGTTCTTTTTCATGCCAACATAAGACCCACCTTTAACTTCTTTATTAACCTGTCCATCTCATTATCAATTTATTGCCAGGGCATATGTAATCTAATAGAAAAACTGATTTTATCTTTTTCCAACTTTTATTTTTTAAAATTTCTCTCATGCCATCACAAGTTGAAGGTGATGTTATTCCAAATGGGTTTGTTTTTTCAATTAATTTTGAAGAAGCATGTGTAAAGATTTCTTCCTCATATGAAGTTCCATCCTTCAAGGATTTCAACTTTTCTTCGACCTGGGTCAGATTTTATTTTTCTACTTCAATATTTATTTTCAGCTTTTCTGCCTCTATTCCATCATTCATCATCATCTTCTTCGTGCTCTTTTATTGCAGAGCCATGAAATATTTTGTAAAGCCAGCACATATGTAATCTAATGACAATAATACTGCTTTCATCTTCCATATCAACTTAAATGAAACCATAAAATTAAACGTTATTGTATTATTTAGAATACATTAAAAAATCTAAAAACAAAGAACAAAATCTAAAATCAAGAAGCAATGCATGTTTGTTGAGGCCTCAATCGGTCATCAAATTTGGTTTTTTAGCTCATAATTTACACAATAAATACACAGGAAATGGATAAAAGCCACTGAATTTTAGATAAAACACTATAATTGAATAAAATGGTTATAATAAATTGATGAAAAAGATAAAAATAATTCGACGTGGTCATCAGATAGGAGCGAAAGACTAAAAGATTTTGTTCTAATCACAGCGATTATCAGTTGAACTATGCATATAATCATCATATGACCCAATTATTACCAAAACACTAAACGTTGTGGGTTTTCCACTGTAGCTCTCCTCACATGTTACTGTGGATTCGAGCAGTGTAAGGGCGAAAATGGCCCTGGCGCGCGCGGGAGAGAGGGGCTGGCAACGGGGCTATTTCCGGTTTTTCCTCTGATTTTTCTATTTTTTTTTAAAATATTCATTTGTGAACAGTGTATTGACGATTTCGTCCCCGGTAATAAGACAAAATAGGGGTTAAAGCTGAGGGGCACCATCGTCATTGCGCGTGGTCGGACCGGTCCGGTCCGGTCCGGTCCGGTCCGGTCCGGTCCGCCGCATATTTAGAATATTTAATTATTTTCGGAAATGGCTAAAGACGAGTTTAGCCCCTAATAAGACAAAACCACTGCTTTCGGTCAAGGGACAGGACGGTAATTGTCTCTATTTTTAAAATTAAATAATCCGGTTAGACAGGGCGTCCGCCGCACGCGCCCGACGTTTTTTTGCCTCACGCCCTCTTATGGCGGCGCGTGCGGTGTCCTACGGTGTCCAAAAAAGTTCTACCGGATGCCAGAACTATGCGCCGCCGCGTGGTCTTCCTCCCGCGGTGGCGCGTGTGACGTAAAACAGTCCGTTGACGCCTCTAAGTCCGGTGAAAGAAGGCGGCGACGTTTCTCTCTCTCCGGGGTGTAAAAGGTTCAGTTTGGTCCTCCGACTTTCAATTTCAGGTTTGTTTGTTGATAACGCAATCAATTTGGTACCAAAGTTCCGATTGTTTCAATTGTGTCCTCTGATTGCAATTCACAATAAATGCAAGTTGCATTTCAGCCCTTTGACTTTTAATTTTTTAATTTATGCCCTTTATAGGTTCAATTCAGCCCTTATACTTTTATTTGTTTTTTATCCCTACTTTATTAATGTATATATAAGTGTATTTAACACAATAATAATAATAATAATAATAATAATAATAATAGTAATAATAATAATCATGATTTAATGATTTTTAATTCTTACTCTTTTGTTATATTTTTCCCTCCTAATAATTTGATAAAATTTTGTTTGCCAATAATAGTCATGGTAAATTTGTTTTTATCTTTTGTTAAATTTCCGAAGATATTTTTAATCTTTCAGTTACTTTTGTTTCTTTCATTATTAACATAATAATAATAATTATCATAAGAATAATAATAATAGTGATTATTACTCATATTGTAAGAATAATGCTTATGTATGCTATTATTAGAATAATAGTGATTATCTATTCTTTCATAATAAAAATAATAATAATAATAATGATAATTTTTAATTGGTTTTTAATAGTTTTTTTTTCTTTTTTCCCCTCGGTATAATTTAATAATTTTTGTTGTTTTTATTCTAGAGGCAATAATAATTTTAGATATTAAGAATCCGAGGTTGCTATTATAATAATATTTTAAATGAATATTGCTTCCTTTTCCCTGTTATTTTTTTATTTGCTCTTTCTATTAATTTATTTTAATAATTTTATTATCTGCACAATAATGATTTCAATAATTTTTTTTTCTTATGCAAATATTTTGCTATTTTTTCCAATGTTAGTGCGCGCTCTTTTGTAATCGTTTATAACGCAATTCTTATATTTGAAAAGATGTAATTTATACGTACGTTACAAACTCAAATCAAAATTTTAAACATGTTATCTTTTAATCTATAATTTTTATTGATTTCTATCATATAAATTGATCGTTATAGATTTAATTGTATTAAATTATATACAAAAAAACTACGCAATTATCTAGTTTCAATCTAAAACGGATCTACGCGAAAAACAGTAAACAAATTGAGGGAGCAATTTTTTTTGCAAATCATATAGTAACAGGGCCTCAGAAGGAAGGCAGTAGTGGTAGGTTGGTAATCACAGATTCATCATGAGTGACAAATATACCAGTTCTTTCATCAATGTCAACTGCATCAAAAAGAACACGAAAATAAAATTGACAGCCAAAAACTTAGCTTAGAGCAGAAACGGGCAAGAAATTCTTAAAAGACTCGGCCTCATAGAGAAGATTAGATTGATCAACACATATAGATTCAGACATATGCTTGTCTTTAAAATTTTGTTTAATCATCGGCCAGACAGAAAATAAGAAAAAGAAAAAGGGGCTCGGAATATGGTTATGGTCGTCAAGGCCTTTAAAGAGCCATTACGACGAACGAGACCTTTCACGATGAAATCGTCACTGCCCCACAAATCATTTTAAGCTGGAAGAAAAGCACGGAGAGATGAGATTCCCAGGCCACGAAGGAGTCAGCTTAACAGCAGGCCATGAAAACACCAAACATGTAGAAACAGGATACCTTGGAGGCTCCTTGTAAAGAGGCAAGAAGGCGATTAGGGTTCTGTGCTTTTATAGCAGCTGTGGAAAACAGAAGAACGACCGAGCGTTTTAGGTTTATTCTTCTTTGAGCAATTCAGGGCCGAAGCTAAGCCACGCGAAACAACCGGGAGCCGAGCCTGGTGAAGTTTTACATTGGGCTGGCCCGAAGTGTGAACACTGAGCAGGCCCAAATTGATTTGCAACTCTATGTTGGCATCTGCTATAGTGGGCTAAGCTTATTAGAAATTCGTTGCCCCTTTGAGACTCCATTCGGCTCGGCTGGCGTGTTCGACCATCAGCTTTCAAGTGATAAATGCAGCCTTTAGATCAGCTTGCAGCTATAATCATGGCCGTTTATCTCACTAATAGCTTGCCACCTCATCATCAAGAACCCAGCTAGAGACGGAAAACGCTCCTCTCCGAACGTAGTGGATAACTTGCTATCGGGCGCTCTACGACCAGCAAATTCTTTCGAAGCACTTTCTTTCCCTTAAAACACAAGATAGAGTGCGGGTTTCGTATTACAAGTTTATGGTGCAAAATATTTTTCATTTTAAAATAATAGTAAGAAATTATTTTGGATTTTACGAGTAAGACTATGTTCTTGCCGGAATTGTATTCCAGAAGCCGTACCGTACGTACTTTGATATTCTTAAATCGTGACTTGAATACAAACTTCACGGTGAACATTGACAGATGCATGGAACCTCAAATAACACCTCTTTTCTACTGGGAAAACTTTCATCTGTTAAAACATAAACCAAAAGTCTAGAGAAGCACATGCTCCAGCACGGATTAGCCAAAACCATTCTATTACGAGGAAAAAAGAGAACTCAAAGCCAACAACGCCTATCTGCCAGTATAATCCAGACTATTCCAACCAAGCGCTTAATGTACATTCTAACTGGAAAAAAAAAAAAAAAAAGAAGCTACACAAGCCACCAGCATCTGACAACCACAATTTTTTTTTGATCTGACCTCGTATCTAGCACTATCAGCACAAAGCTGATTGAGTGGCCGGCCACTGTGATGACTCGTTTTGAAACCAATTGAAGTAATAAACAATCCATCTACAATTCTTCAACCTCAGCTCCTTTCAGATCTACTTCTATCCACTGAAATGCTTGAATCGAGTGTTGAAAGGACCTGGGGCATCGACATCCCACCAGAGACAACAATTTCTGCAATTGGAGAATTAATCAGACTACACTGCAAACCTAATTTTGATCAAGAAATGGGATTGGGGTGCCGGGGGGGCTGGGAGGGTGGAATAGCCCCCCTTTCGATTCTCATTTTCTGGCAGGGAGGAAAAAAAAACATACTGGACACCCATCTTTCACAGAGGACCCCATATCTTAAGAGTGAATAAGCTCTTGAGCCTAAAATGCTTGTTCCATGAGATAACAAGCAATATTGTATTTCTAGTACCCTGAGTAGAGACAGCTTATGAGAGATGTCTTGTTGCCCCAAAGGAATGTCTCACCAAAAATAAAATATTTGATAAACTAAAGTCAAGCTAGTTGAGTCCCTTACCGATTCCTTCTCGGACTGACAGATTGGGTCTGATAACATCTTTGGTATTGACCAGGAATATATCACCAATGTACAGATGATTCGTGGGAACATAGACACAGCATAGCTCTTCATCTCCAGAGTAGTTCTGCATTTAAAACTTAAAAAATATAAGAATTTGAATGTAAATGATATTTGATGCTGTGCTGAGCATTTATTATTTACCAGTATCACAATATTAACTCAATGTTTTTAATTAAGGGTAACACACCCGATTTCAGATATGGATATGATATATAAGTTTCAATTGAAGATTAGACCCTCAAAATCCCAGATTGCAATATCCTAGCATCTAATAGGAGTGTTGTAGACCAGGTCCCAAAATTTGAGAAATTCAAAGTTCAGGAATCTTTTAGAGATTCAGCATGTCTTCTAGCATGGGACAGCAGCAAAGGAAGAAAATCTAAATCAAAGCAAAATACCAAAATAGTTTGGGTTAGACAGCAACAACTAATTAATGACAGAAAAAGTGTATGTTGATGTCCCTGGGGTTTGCAGTTGTCAGATATTTTTCAGAGCTGGCCTGAAAATCTTTAGAATTTTGTCTGCGTGTGCAGTGTGGGTGGGAGGGGGTGATCGCTAACAGTTTCTACGGTAGCGTTACTACACCAAAGACATGCATGCACCTATGTTTCTCGACAAAGTTAGGGATATCTATTACTCTCCAAGCAAGGAGTTCAACCATATCTCAATTCATGAATTGGAGTATTGCAAACAAAATTGTATATCTTCGCATCCCAAATCAGTATCTGAGACTCATAATTAATAGTAGGGCGATTGCTAATAATTTCCAAGTCTCCAAAGTAGTATTACTGCACTAAAGACATGCATGCACAAGTGTTTCTCAGCAGTTAGGGATATCTATTATTCTCCAGTCTCCAAACAAGAAGTTCACCTTTGCCATATCTTAACTCATGAATTAGAGTATTGTGACCAAAATTGCATATCTTAATTCACGGATTGAACTATTGTGACCATAATTGTAAATGTTTTCATCCCTGATCAGAATCCGGGACTCGTTAACATGTCTGATAAGAGACAGAAGACATGCAATTCACATAATCCTAAAGTGAATATTACACATCAGAAAACCACTTTGCACACCTGGAGGGTCACAGTTGAAGTGATGAACCCAAAAGCATATTCACCAATACGTGGATGTCTTATGATGGCCACTTCCTTGAAAGCCTGAGTGTTTTGGTCTGAAACACAAAAGAAACATGATGTAAATGGCATGGAAGCTGCTTATACTCATCTCTGAAAACATGAGGATTAAGCTGAACACAGACCTGGGGATATGGCAGCACTAATTTGCTTGGAAGCATTATAAATATGGCGAACAAATGGCATCCTTTTGATAAACCACTCTCCAAGGCTCAGGACGGATGCTCCCAACCAAGATGACATGAATACCCCAACCAAGAAAATGAAAGTCAGGGAGGTTATAAATCCAAGACCTAGCAAAGAACAGAAGAAGGCAAGCCAAATGATCAGTAAGAATATGATCTGCCTTATAATATTCATTTATCCTCAGAGAGGAAAAGTCTTATGGTGCTAAACATAAACTTGCTCACCAAAGATATCAATTCCAAGTTGGGCATAAATCGGAGAGAAGAATCCATCCACGAAGTGAATAAACCACCAAGTTATGTAGAAGGTGATAGCAATGGGAAACAGGATGACACTGCAAAACAGCTAAGTGTGAGCAACACTATAATAGATGGAGCACAACATAAAAAACAAAACATAAATTCAAAAATCATCGAACACACATCTTTTTGCTTGGATGTATTGTTCAAGAGCATGCAAAAGAAAAAAAACTAAACAGACGTGAAATCTTATCAATGAAGTTAGGTTCATCCAGTACAACTGAAGCCCATGATATTTGTTCTTCTGTACATTTGGCAGAAAAACTATGTCCAATCACATAAAAGAGGCCAGTTGTTCCCTCACAATCTACAGGAAGAGCAGCTTAATATGAAAGTATCTTGCAAAATTTATGAACTTTAATGGCCAGTGGCATCTGTGTAGTAAAAAGCATATAATCCTTAATGGTGAGCGGGCATCCAATCAATTTACAAGGTAAAAAGCACAGTCCTTGTGCACCCAGCAAAACAGGGAAAACAACCATTATCTTGCAAAATTTCTACTTCTACACAATCATTAATGGTGAGTGGCATCTGAAGTACCTGGCAAGTTCTAGCAACTGCCCAAAAAACAACACGAAATCGATATCAGCACAAAATTTTTGAAAGCAAATCACTACAATCTTTAGTTGCATCTGACTTGTTTCAAAAAGATAAATCAACAGGAGTAACTAGGCTATCTCTAAACAGCGAACGGACCACATCACACATATGATAGAATAAAGCACACTCGAGTTGCTTATGTACAACTGGTATAGCAGTCACCACACATTTTCCTCCTATTCAGAATGAGATACAGGATTGTATAAGAGTCCAAAACCCCCATTCATCAGAAAAGAAATCCATAACAGAGAGGCACCATAGGGTGATCTCAATGAGCTCAACCAACTCATTCATTAGGTTCCTTCCAAATTACATATTGACATGACCTAACTGGATGGAAGGGATATAAATGAAAGGTCTACAAAATTTGCAAAACTCAGTGTAATCCTACAAAGATCAGACAAAAATACGCACTTAGACAGATAAAAGTCTTCCTAAGGGTGTGGTGAAGACCATCTTGCATTTCTTATTTTTCACAAAACAATGTCAATACATGTAAAAACTAGCATTTTATTCCAAAATGTTTCTCTGCCTAACATGACTTATTATTTCCGAGTCCACATGATTTTCTGGGAGAGTTGGCTGTGGATTTAGATAAAGATGCATCAAAATAAGAAAGAGCAACACATACTGAGCTTATTTAGGGAGGTTCAAATCTCAACTACATGTCATCCATGAAACATGAGCCTCTTGATTCCTTTTCTAAGTCAATGCTGCTCATCACTGAATTATATTCAAGCCCTGACCTGTCTTATTGGTGGAAGGCTGGAAGCTGTCTTACTCTCACCAAAAATACCTCCTCATTACTCAGTAAAGGAAGAACCATCGGGATCCTTTTACAGACATGGATTCTCTCTCACACCATGACTTCGCACAATCAAAATAAGAACTACACCACCTAAACCACCTCATCACACACCCAAGTGCAGGCTCTTGTTTGTTATGAAGAGGTAAGAAAAGCTCTTATACCAAAACAAAACTAGGACTCAAGGAGAGTTGAAAACATAAATTAAAATCAATAAGGTCCTTTCAAATGATTAACTGTAATGATTATATATGTATATAAGAAACATCCTGGACGTATCCTTGTTCATGAATATATATATTATATGATTGTGGAAAGATGCAGCATTTATTCATGAAATCAAGGAAATAAAGGAGATGGTAAAAAGAGTAGCGCACCATCCTGTCATGAATTTCTTTGAAGCCCAGCTCCTAACGAATTTGTAAAACGTCTACACAGACAAAAGACAGAGAAGATGTCAGATGAAAAGTTCTTTAAAAAACAATCATAAACGGGCATGTGAAAGACATGAAATAATCCTCATATATGCAAAACTATATAATGACTACTTTAATTTGGAACGTGGCAATGTCTTGGTTACCCCAAGCATTTCCTAACCGAGAAAAAAAAAATCAAACAAATACAACAGTGAAAAAATCAACACCATAATTTTTTCTTCTTCTCAATTAATCATAATATCACATTCAATGCCAACACTTAATAATTGAAAACTTAATTCCTCAACTGTAAAATCAAATCGAGCTGGAAAATGAAGCGTTAAATTGAATTATTAAGCGTAAACTAAACTCATAATTAGCAGAATTGAAGTTTCAATTACAATCGTTATTTTTCTAAATAAGAAAAAAAAAGCCCTAGAAGGCAAAAGGAGAAAGGAAATTAGTTAAACCTCGCGTCCTGAGTGATGCGATGAGGAGGCGGAGGAGGAGGAGGAAGGTTTGGAAGCGATATCAAGGTCGGGGGAGTCAGCGACGGGTATTAGAAGCTCTCGATCTCTCTCTCGGTCTCTACTGGCCATGACGATCTCCGATTTCTCATCCCCCATCAAAAAAATCTGAAGGAAAAAGACTTGCCGGTTTCTTCTTCGTCTATCGACAGATCAAAATAAGTATCTATTCTACAGTCTCTGGATTTATTTCATTTTATTTTTGCTGTTGAAAAGAGAGGAAAGTCTTTTGTTTTGAATTCAAAAACGAGTAACTACGACGACTACCAGTAGCAGTGCGACCATGTTAAAATAAACTTTAAAATTTATTTTTTATATTAACACATTAAAATACAAAATTAATTAATTCACGGGAATAGAAACAGAAAAGAAACACTGCAATAAACAGATGGAACTCTGAGAAAGACCGGCTGTTTTCTGTTAGTATTTTTATTTTGTTTCTTATTTACAAGTGCTTTTCTGAGCTGTCACCTATGATGATTGCGTGACAGCGCTTTCCTCCTCTCTGGCAAATACATGTTTAATTTATTATTATTATTATTATCTCAAAAAATAATTATTGTATTTGCAAGATATTCAATAAATCTGAGAATTAATTGTGAACACTCCTATTATAAAAAAAAAAGTTTTTAAGTTCGGTAAATACACTTGACAATTACATAGGAAGAAGCTTGTCTTACTTTATTGCTGATTTTTTTTTTTTACACTTTTTTATAAAACTTTTTCAAGAGGGTTGAATTCCAACCATCATGTGCAAAAAGGGATGTTGACATTTCGGAGATTTCTAGGCTTATTCATTCTCTATGCTAATGGCGCATAGGATCTCACTTGGTCAAAAAAACCAATAATTTTTTTATATTAAAAATGTTTTAAAAACTGAATTTTATATTAATTAAATGTTCATGAGTTTTTTTTTTATGCACATAAAAATTGAAAAAGATTTCTTAACATTTCCATGAAAACATGGAATATTACCCGGGAAACATAAGAAAATTTAATGATAATTAAAATATAATGTTGATTTAATAATAAGTAGATTATGTTCATCAGACAATATGTCACGTGCTTGCCTAGATCCCAACCATCTTATAAGTGATCGAAAATCAAGGCTGAGTTTTTTGGATAAAAAATTCTACTTTTTAATCAATTCTTATCCAAAAATTATAATAAACATGTTTATTTCACACTTAAATAATAGGATTCTCAACTCAAAACACCTTTAAATTGGTCCAAAAATAAAAATCAAACCAATATTTTTTTTCTTGTTCCATATCTATTTTTTAATAGAAAATTAAAGGGTTAAAATCATCTTCATGGAACCTTTTTTGTTGAATCGAGTCCATTGATATCAAAATTTATCTTTTTCATCATCAATATATGGCCAACTAATTATTTTCTCTTTTCTTTACAATTATTCTATGAATCTCTCTTGTTTGTCAAGCTCATGAATAGAAAAATAAATAAAATAAATCTTTAAATCAAATCAAGACTCTCAAATACTATAGGACTATAAAAAATATAGTTGATGAACAAAAAAACACTTTATTATGTGAACTTTAGATTGCTCAAAAGTTTTTCTTTATTTTACACTTTGTAATTTTTTGTTGAGTGTGGTCTTTCTGAACAATTTTAACAAACTACTAATAAAAAGCCATATTTTTTAAAAAAAAATACCGTTTAAGAGTGAAATTAAAAAAGCTTAAGAGTATTAAGGATTGATAAAGTGAAATACCAAGTTTATTTAGTTTATTTTGTAATGTAATTTAATTATGATGATTATAATTTAATATAAAACTATACATAAATGTGAAAAAAGTTTTTTAGCCCATTAGTAAAACCACCTTAAGCCCCGTTTGAGATTGCAATTGAATTGATTTTTCATCATTTTTTTATTTTTTATTTTTTTAAATGTAATATATTCCGAGTATTTTTGTATTTTTTTGATGTGAAGATGTCAAAAATAAACAGACCCTAAGAGTCTGAGTTCGTCTAATATCTTACTATTTCACCGGGGACAACTTTTCATCTTAATACTCCTTTTATAAAGGTATTTCAAAGTTTGATGAAAGTTTATTCACAAACATCAATTTACAAATTATACTATGTTGTGAGTCATATTATTGTTTTAATATACAAAAATGTTTAGGTTTTAAAGAATTCATTAGCACTATTATTAAATATGACTTAGCTAATTAATCATGAAACCTTTAAATCTACTTTTTTTTTTTGTTTAGCCTGAGTTTCAAATTAAACTATATGAAGTTGTTTCGACATGACCTAGTCGACTTAGTGGATCCAAAGATAACCAAATGATTGATAAAAGTATGATTTAGTTTTTTTACAAATTCAAGATAATATTTTTTTTATATTGAGACAATGACAAATAAGATTAATTGTGGTTTCGTGACTTTACTTGTCAAACCGACGAAGAGCTTTTTTGGGTTTAATAACTCTGTTTTTTAAAGCTATTTTTTCTCTGACATAACTCCATGGACTTAGGAGGTCCAAAATCTACCCAAATACCAATAAAAATATGGATTAACTCTAAGAGAATTTCATGTTTTTTTTTTTTATATATATTATGATAATGACATATTAGATTGATCTAGACTTTGTATTTTAACTTGTTAAACCTACAACCTAGATTATAGAATCTACTAGTTTTAATAATTTTGTTTTTACTTAATTATTTAACAGCAAAATAGATGCTCATTAAATTTAGTATCAACTAAATACTCAGATATTTGTTTGAGATTACGATAATTTTATATAAAACAATCCAAAATAAATTAAAATGACCAATTATTAAATGATAAAATTGTAAAAAATAAAAGATTAAAGAAAAATCATGTTTTTAATATTCATATGAACAATGCAAGCAGGAGATTTGGTCATGTTTTTTATATATTGAAGTAAAAAATACTTTTTTGTATCCAACACGGATTAAAGTAATACAGAAAAGTCAACTAAAATTATTTCCAATTTGAATTAGATTTGAATTCATTCATTCATGATCCGTATTCTATTAATAACATTATTAATGCACTATTTTTCAGGCTAGATTTTATGGACTCCAATTATTGGTCGGTCCAAGTGCCACCAGTTTTTGAATTAAAAAATTAATATAGCCAGTCCTAGAAAAAATTGTTTGCCTCGCAAGGACAATACGGTCAAAACATATATGAAAACCACATGGGGAGAACATGCTCCGGGTGGAACACCTTTTGATTTAACGGTGGATTAAATCAAATTAAACAATTTATTCAGATATTAGTTATACATTTTTTTTTTTAATTCAGAGGCTTCTATTTTTTTAATCAGAAAATGACTCATACATACATACATGCATGCATGCATGCATGTGTTTTATCCCATTTAGATTCTTACAGCTTCTCACTTGACAAGGAATTAAGAAACATAGTCATTTGCCAATATTAGAAAAGCACATGGATATGAACTGACCAATAGGATTCAAGATAGACACCCAAGAGATCAACTAATTATCCTGAAAAGTTTGGTTTTTTTGTGTTTATGTCATCTGTGGCGAACTGTCTGTCAAAAAGAAATCAACTAATTGAATCCTAAATGTTTGTATGTTAACTAGATGACCATAAGAACAGCAAGCCCCTACCTAGCTAGCTTATTCACTTTGACAGCTTCTGAATTCTTACCTCTAATTACGTAAACATCTCCTCGATCAACTCACTTACAAGTAACTTCTCTACGTCATTCACAGTTTGCTCAGCTTCATCCGCAGAAAATCCGTTCCTCCACCCCAAATCCCATGTTCCACTCACTGCTCCTGATCCGCATCCTATATCCTTCTCCAGTATCCCGTACAGACTATCAGTTGGAAGGTTGTATAATCCAAGCTTACAATAGCTAGCGAGAGTCCCAGCTCCATGAACAACTTCCGCCACCAACTTCTCTAAGGAAAGATGAAGTCTTGAATCTCCTGAGCAAGTTTGTAGCAGCGGATGCCTTGTTTGTGAATCTACACAGCTTCTACGTTCAATGAACTCATTAGCATAATCTAAAGAGAGTTCGGCGGTGGCTATCTGATAACTGCAGATGCCAGATGTTGTGAAGGTGCCGGGGCTATTCGTATCGAGATTGAAAAGCTCCTCTGCGCGAGCGAGAAACAATGGACTGCTCAAAAGTAAAGCATTCATTTGGATTCCATTTCTGGAACTTTCTCCATCTCCTCCCATGATCAGTCCCATATCTCTGTTGGTTTCTTCAGGAGATTTTGCAGCTTCCTCATGTTGAGAGGTCAACAATGTATGATTGCAGGGGGATCTCTGGCTGTCATTGGAATGTTCTGAAGGGAGGAAAAAAAAGCAATTTGACTGAGCAACCAGATAAAATAATTGTGTGTTCTTGAAACAATAGGTAGGAATAGTATAATAACATTGTGAATATTTTTTTGTTCTAGTTATTGTGAATACAGTTTAGTTCTTGGTTCCCCTATCATTTTGTTGAGAACAATAATTTTCTTGAGACCATTTCTAGGATGGTGAAGATAATTGGTATAAGCTTCATCCTACCAGCGGCAGCAGCTTCTTTGGAATGATACTTCACCACATTACCACAAGGCTTGTTAAAACAACTATTTGCCAGCAGTTTTCTTTTTCTTAAGATTGAAATCACTAATCTATAACCACCTTACCCCCAACCACCCCGAGTTTTCAGTGGCGATATCACTGGATGGGGAGAAAGCATCGGTCATCAGTGTACATGTTTATGTTGAACACAAGTTGAGATGAACAATTAATGTATCACAAAGAAATATTAAACTCATGTAAATGCCCTCAGCATCCCGAAATGGAGCTACCAATTTACCTTCATTATGAAATTTTATGACATTTGCTGCCTCCCCTGTAGATGGCTGATCCGCAAGTTTGGTGCTGGTTACTTTGGAAACAGGATCAAAATCACAGTTGTGGCCATTCTTCTTGTCATCTTCTTTGCATCCTAGTCCCGCATTCTGCATGAAAGATATCATTATAACACAAAGCATTACTTGGTTATCTTCGAAGCTTATTATGCGTGTCAAACTTCAAATTTGAGCTTTCTTTTTCCACACATGATCCAGACCCTATTTTTGTAGTTTAAAATATAAATAGCTGAACATGCATTTAGGCAAGTAAGACTGTAAAGAGTCAGAAATGAAAGATTGTTCAGCATCATGGAGATGATATATACAGTTGGTTTTTCTTCTGTAGGTTCAGCAACTATCTTCCTCTTCTGATCTTTAGGACAGTGAACTGTGGTTTTTGTTGCGCGTTTCAAGATGGATTTTTGATTTGTACTACTCTGTTGAGTAATTTGAGTCTTTGCAGTCATTGATCCATGTTCAATTCTTGTCTTTGTTGAGATCACCTTGGCAGCCTGTTCTTGAAATCTTGATATATTTTTAGGCTTCACAACCTCTGTGTCTATCCGTTTCTTGCTATTAGTATCCACCCTGCGTGTCCTACTTAAATTTTTCAAAGCTGTCTCTTTTTTCTGCTGTTGGGTAGTTACAGGAAAGCTAGCTTTCAACTTAGAAGAACCCTTCAATTCTGTCTTAATTCTTTGCTCCTCAGCTCTTGGAACTACATCTTTGCGGTCCTCTACTCGTTCCTTGCTTAGCATTTTTGCTGAAGTCTCTCTGGGTTTCGGCCCTGTGTCCACTTTGTTTTCACGAACAGCAACTTCTTTCCGGACAGCTGTTTTGATTTCTGTGTCTACTGATCTAGAATCAGGTTCATGTCCTTTTTTTAACTTCACTTTTCTTGGCATCATTTCAGCTTTCAAGGCTCCCATTCCCCAAACCATTGGTGCAGGAACCTCTTTTGATTCGAAGCATGGCACACCAGGTTTTATCAGTACAATGGGTGAAATATAATCAACAGACCTCCGGCTGGTATGCGTTTCTCTGGACTGATGGGACCACGACTTGAGCTCTTTGACTGAATGGCATTTCAAGAGTCCTTTAAACTGCATGGTTTCAAGAATATCTTTCAGTGTTCTTTGCTCGGAACGCACCTTATGCATTAAGGGTTGAGACTTCCTTGGCATTTCAATATCAAAGACTGGCCCTGGCCTCCTCCGACTTGGATCAGTCTCAGCATCCAACTGTTTACGTGGATTTTCTTGCAATGATTTTGATGGCATTTCTTCCAGACCCATTAGCTTGGCAATCAAATTTGGACTTTTTTCCTTCCTCGGAGGAGCTGCTGTAGATATGGAGCGAGTAGAATGGCTACTGCTAGACTGAGCCACTGATGAATGGCTCGAGCTTGTGGAGGGGACATCTGAAGACGAGTCCCTCCTTCTCCTTTCACTGAACGTCTTCTCTCGGGTGGTTCTGTTTGGGAGCAAATTCTGCCTACCAAGGCTATCTGCGACTGCTTTCTTAAGCTCATCAATGAAATCCTTGGAAGAACCATCAGCGGAAAGAAGTGGCTTTTGAAATCCTGTCTGGCAATGTAGATCACCAAATTGATGGGAACTCATCATTTCAGCCCCGACTTCATTATTTTTTCCTCTTTTTAGCTTCTCCTTCTGCCTCTTCAGCTGGGCCATGTAATGCGAGGCTTCGTGCAGCTTGCCAAGCATGAGGAGAGACTCCTGCATATCAAGAGCCCCTTTCAGCAAATCTTTTGCAATATCCTTAGACTGGCCATCATAGCTCAACCCCTTAGACCATGAGCTGATCGTCTGGTTCAGCTTCTGAGCACCTCTCGAGACCTCCAGGAGTTGAAATGAAGATGGAGAACAATACTCTTCCACAATCCCTTTAGAGAGCAGCTCCTTGTTTTCAGCCACGGCTGCCAAATCTGTTTTAGAGTTCTTCTTCTGTGCTTTCTGGCTTATGATCTTATGCTCCATTTTGTGGGAACCACTCTTGGACTTTCTAATTGTCCCGCACTCCACTACTCCTTTCGGATCATCACATGTGACAAATGATCTGTACATGTTCTAACACAGGATTTTGCTTTCACAAAGTCAGGTTCTATTGGCACTCTAGAAACCAAAAATGACAAATTTAGTTAAACAAAAAAACTCGAACAGAATACTCACATAGTTTTGGATATTCTCTACAAACTTTTCAGCGATTGTCTGCAATCAGAATCTGCTTTGTGTAAGGTCAAACAAAAACAGAATTAACAATCAGCTGCCGCCATAATAAACAATTAGCATTTCCATAAGAAAAGAAAAAAAATCATTCTCCTTTTGTAATCTTCATCAGGCATAAACTACAGGGCAAGTCCAAGAGATTAAGTACTGGTAGTTTCCAAGCAACTTTCTCAATGAAAATGACCTTTAAGGTCAGGTTCAAAGGCTTAAACATGAAAATTGGACCCCTTTTTTTGGTTTAAAACATATATTAAAGTTGTTGTGTTGCAGGCATAATGAGAATCATTGATAAACAGACACATGGGGCTTAAAATAACAGAAAAAACAAAAATTTAACAAGCGAGTACCTAAATTCTTGGTCCTTTCTCCCTGTTCTTTCTCAGCATTCCTCAACCCAATGATCTCTTCCTCATCCTCCACGCATAAACCATGCAAAACTGCAAAACAAGAGAAAATAAACGAGCCCCAGATGAGAAAAAAGCATCTCCTGCAGGCAAGGCGACAATTGTCAGGTCTGATCATGAACAGTGTCAACGGACTCATAATTCTCACCTGCAAGCTGCAGAACGTTCTAACTAAGACTCAGATCCACAAACGAGAGCTAGTACAGTCGGTGCATTGCCTTTGTGGTGTGTACAAGTGTGCTCACTAAGATTCTCTTTCACAGCTAAGGAAAGAGAGCGTCGTAGGTTTTGCTGTGCTGTTTTTCTCTTCTTTACTGGCTCTTAAAGAGACAATAAAATCATTGAGAGATTCTTGTGGGGTTACAATTTGGTTTCTTGTCGAACGTGTATTGCTACAGAAGAACAAGACGTTGGGAAGATGAGATCACAGAAGAACCTGATAGGAAACTGCCTCCAGTCATGGTTGTCAGTTTCTTAATTTGTTACTGCTTTTATTAACTAAAACTCAAGGTCGTGTTTGGGCTTTGGAGACTTGAGGAAGCTGTTTCACAAATGTAGATTGAAGGTTTGATTTTCAACCAGGCAGGGACGAGTAAATTACTCGATTCCACCAGCTGCTTCCAAATATTGACCGGCAAGCAAGAACTACTATTTTGTGCGTGGTTTGATCTTCTAAACCCAGTACTTGAAGGGTTATTAAATATTTTTAGCACCAGCCAAGTGGCCCCAAACGTTTGAATTTCGAATGTTTCCGGTAACATTTACACTACAAGACAGTAAAAAGGTTGACCTACAAGGCTTTATCGAACATTACTAGCGCAGTCCATACCATGGACACAAATTAACGTACTGGTTGCCGGAAAACTATTCAATTCTAGGCCAGCTGTGATGGATAATCAATATTTGCTGTGGGTTTGATCCAATGGTGGGGCTGCTTGTTTTCTCTTCCAGTTTTTTATTTTTTGGATTTGAAGAAATCCACCCGAAAGCGTATTTTGTGGATCCAGGTGAGCGAGTAAAGTCCCGACTGTCTTTAAACTCGAAACCTACTATAAAGATCTCAAGTTTTTTACCATCATATACGCCCGCTATTCCAGTTTTCCAATCACTGCTACAGTGTTCGAAGCTCATCATCTCGCCCATGCTCGTCTTGATATGGATTTTGAAATGCTGCAGGTTCCCAAATCTTAAAGCCAATACGACGGATCCTGCTGTAGCTAGGTTCCATCGGAGCTTCGGGCAATTAAACATAAATCCATGGTTATGTCTGTGGTCAACGACAGCTATTTTAAGTTTTACTGAACGCACATGATCATTGTCGTTTTGGTGGTGTACCAGGAGATTTTAACTTGAGGGCAACGGCAAAATGGAGATAGCAAAAACCATATTTTCATGACCTAAATGGAACCTGGCTCGTGTCCTTCCAACCGTAGGTTCTGGCCGGCTAAGGTGGTTGATGTCTCAGTTAGGGCATGATATTTGCCCTTCAACTCAGTCACAGGAGTCTTGCACTGTATTAACACTTTTGGTGCCCGTAATAAATGCTATAATTAATTCCACACCACTTTTTATTTTATTTTATTTTATTTATTTATCTACGAATCTAAGCAATGCATGGACTAGCACAGTTTGAATTTCGAATTTCTAGCCATGGCAGTGCAGGTGCACTTACAGCTATGAAAGTAGCTGCTGGAAAGTACCACACGGTATCGACTTGCTTAGATCTAAACCAGGTTTTGTTTTCAATTGAACTCATCACCAAACACCAAGATTTGTTTTTTTAATTAATTAAGCATAAGAATATTACGTCGTGCCAAATGTTACTATCGACAGATTTCAATCTTACAAGAAAGGGGAGATGGGGATTTTCTCACATTGTAAATAAATAAATAAAATAAAATATCCCACAGTGAGTCCTAGATAAATTGTTGTCTAATAAGATTAAAACCTAGAAAGTTGATTTTCAGACAATATATATCACCATAACGACTGTTTCATTTTTTGTGTGGTCAAAGAGTTTCTACTGTTACAAAATATATTTATCACCATCCAATTCTTAACCTCCTAAATATTTTCTATAAAAAAAAAATATCTTAAACTCATTGATGACTGAATTCATATTATTGTCTAACTGAATTAACCCGTCAGTGATTTACATATTTTTAATGATAAATCCTGTAATGTTTTTGAACTTTCTAGAACTTTTCAAGAGATGGTTTGTCAGGATTCTTGTTTGTAATTGTCACTAATAAAATCCTGTAAGTTTTTTCCACCTCTTTAAACTTCTCAACATACTTATTTCGTTGGTAATTCTGCTAGTATTTTTTTTAGAAATAGAATAAAAGATATAAAACTAAAATATTTATTTAATATTCATTACTAACTTAAAAAATATCAATTTAAATACAATTTATTTAACGGACAAAAGCTAAATGAAGAGGAGGCGAAGGTGGATTTTCATCAAGAACACGTGGGCAATGACGTGGATCACATGTACTATCAAGTTTGGACAACAACTCCTTATGCAATTGCCTTGATGCTAAGTTAGGTCATTTCAACACTAAGTCGGGTGGTTTGAGTTTCAGCCTATTCTTGTGTAATTGCCGAGATGATAAAAGTTTGAGAGCTACAACCTGATTATTATACAATATACTAAAAGACATCATGAAAACACTGTGCATTGTGAGTATTTTTATTGTGGATTGAACATTTGCTATTTGTGCTTCGCGCGCATACATTTGCCTTCCCCCCTCTTATGAACAGTGTATTAACGCTTTTGCCCATATAATAGGACAAAAACCAACTTCTAGGCTGAGGGTCACGGAGGTAATTGCACTCGTACGGACCGGTCCGGTCTGCCACACCTTTTTTTTTTGAAAATGGCTAAATATGAATATAGCCCCTAATAAGACAAAATTAATGAATTACGCACAGGGATAGACCAGTAATTAACCATTATTATTTTTTTTCGAAATACTATCGGCGCATGCGGGACACGCGACCGACAGTATTCCGCCTCACGTCTTGTTTAGGTGGCGCGTGAGAGATGACACAGTCTCCGGAAATGGGCTACCAACATCTCTGTTGATGCGCCTCCTCTTGGTCTTCCTCCTGGTGCGGCGCGTTTGGTCACATGGTGGACGTGGACGCGGCGGTGGCCGGTTAAAGCCAATTTCATCGTTTCTCTCTCTCCTGCACGTAAAAGTGCAGGAGAGGCCCCCGGTTTTGGTTCCTTTTCACTTCGGTCCCTTTACTTTGAATTTTGTGTATGGTCCTGATTTCTGTTATATAAGTTTTGATTTAGTTCGATTGGGTCCTTCGATTGCAATTAATTAAATGTTAATGTTTCACTTCGGTCTTCCTTCTTTTAATTTCTGGATTGGGTTTAAATAGCTTAATATATTCGGTACAGAAGTTTCAATTTTGGCAACTTCGTCCTTTAACTAAAATTGATAATAAATGTGATTTTCATTTCATCCCTTAAACTTTTAATTTTTGATTTTAATCCCTTATATTTGATTTTCATTTCAGCCCTTATACTTTTAATTTTTAATTTTAATCCTTTTATTTTTTTATATTTCTAGAATAATCTCTACTTTTATCCATGTATATATAAGTGTGCTTAACACAATATTAATAATAATAAAAAAATTAATTACTTTTCTTGCTTACTATTTTGTTAATGTTTTTGAGTGTTTTTTCTCTGAGGATAATTTGATAATTTTAATTGTTTTGGAAGTAATAGCAGTGATAATTTTAGATGTTAAAACTTCGATGTTGCTATTTTTATAATAGGGTGTGGTAATCTATTTTATTATATTAAATTTCACATATATAGATATTATATTTTAATTTTGGACCAACAAATCCTATTAATTTCTTTAATCCCAACAATCATAAAAATTATTTGCTCAACCCGCAACGTAGTGCAGTCAATTTTTTTAATTTTCAAATGATTTTTTTTCAGGCAATAATTTTTATTTTTGTTTTATCATTTATTATATTTTTTTTATTTGCTCTTTTGTTATTGTTTTTATACTTCTTTTAGTCTTGAATTTAATTTTTTTTATTAACACAATAATAATATTAATATTAAGAATAATAATAATAATTGATGAATTACGCACAGGGGTAGAACGATAATTAACCATCATTTTTATTATTTTTTTCGAAATATTGTTGGCGCGTGTGGGACACGCGACCGACAGTATTCCGCCTCACGCCATGTTTAGGTGGCGCGTGAGGGCTGATACAGTCTCCGGAAATGGGCTACCGGCATCTCTGTCGATGCGCCTCCTCTTGGTCTTCCTCCCAGTGCGGCGCGTTTGGTCACACGATGGACGTGGACGCGACTGTGGCCGGTTAAAGCTGGTTTCACCGTGTCTCTCTCTCCTACATGTAAAAGTGCAGGAGAGGCCCCTGGTTTTGGTTCCTTTTCACTTCGGTCCCTTTACTTTGAATTTTGTGTATGGTCCTGATTTCTGTTATATAAGTTTTGATTTAGTTCGATTGGGTCCTTCGATTGCAATTAATTAAATGTTAATGTTTCACTTTGGTCCTCCTTCTTTTAATTTCAGGATTGAATTTAAATAGCTTAATATATTCGGTACAGAAGTTTCAATTTTGGAACTTCGTCCTTTAATTGAAATTGATAATAAATGTGATTTTCATTTCTGCCCTTAAACTTTTAATTTTTTATTTTAATCCCTTATATTTGATTTTCATTTCAGCCCTTATACTTTTAATTTTTGATTTTAATCCTTTTATTTTTTTATATTTCTAGAATAATCCCTACTTTTGTCCTTGTATATATAAGTGTGCTTAACACAATAATAATAATAATAAAAAAATTAATTACTTTTCTTGCTTACTCTTTTGTTAATGTTTTTGAGTGTTTTTTCTCTGAGGATAATTTGATGATTTTAATTGTTTTGGAAGTAATAACAGTGATAATTTTAGATGTTAAAACTTTGATGTTGCTATTTTTATAATAGGGTATGGTAATCTGTTTTATTATATTAAATTTCACATATGTAGATATTATATTTTAATTTTGGACCAACAAATCCTATTAATTTCTTTAATCCCAACAATTTTAAAAATTGTTTGCTCAGCCCGCAACGTAGTGCAATCAATTTTTTTATAATTTTCAAGTCAAATGATTTTTTTTTCAGGTAATAATTTTTATTTTTGTTTTATCATTTATTTTATTTTTTTATTTGCTCTTTTGTTATTGTTTTTAGACTTCTTTTAGTCTTTGATTTAATTTTTTTTTTGTTATTAACGCAAAATTATAAAAGCACTCAATAAAATTAAATGAAAGAAAGAAAGTTGTCATCCTATATTATAATATCAAAACCAAAATCTAAATCTCTAAAAAAAACCCCTAAAATTCTAGAGAAGAAGATAAAGACTCAAACATTATCAGGTAGCATGATACACACAAATGCCAAACACTCAAATGTTATTAAAAGTCTTATAAAGAAAAAATACAAAATAGTTGATTAACAATTTAATACGTGCAAAAGTATATGCTAGAAAAAAAACTAGTCAACCCATATTAGAAAATGATTAAACTATGTCAATTAAATCATCTACACTTATATCTAGACATTGAATTATAATATGTTAATCAACTTAATAAGTATGGTCAGAATATACTCTTTCTAATTAAAGAGTTGTGAAAAAGGGTAGCCACAACACTTTATAGAACGTGCAAGACATTTATTTGTGTTCTTCCCTCCTTGACCGAGTATCTCCAATTTAGAAAATCTATAATCAAAGATTTGATTTATTTCTTTTTTCTTATATTTATTGATCTCTCCATGCAATATTTCGAAAAGACGACCCCTCTTTATTAATCTGTTCCTCATTTATATTATTTTATCCTCCATCATATTTCTTTCCTTTTCTTCCTTTCTCATTATTTCACTCCCTAAAAAGAAAAGAAAGACATTGCTCTATTGATTGGTGATGGAGTCATTTGCTGCTTCTAAAACGGCGCAGTACAGAACTTGCTGTTGTTTCTCATCACGCATGGCTTTTGCCCCCTGCAATACCAATCCAAAAACAGCTATTTTTAATGATGTCGAAAAAAAAGGCTATATTTTCTGCAGCTTAACAGGAAAATATAATCGGATGTCCTCAGAATAAATGCAAAAGCTGGCTACAATTTCTGTGTTCTTCCCGGGCTTCTAGGCGGCCATGCATTGACCTTTCTCGTTTCCTTACAGCGACCTCAGTTTTTTTTTTTTTTTTTAGATTTTATCAAGCAGACATCGACATGCACCCCACATTGTCTCCTTGGAAAAACATAAAACTTAACTAAAAATACCCAACAGCTTTCTATCCTCTTCAACTGAAAACTAACCTGTAACCAACCACCTTAGTTTTCTCAAGAAAAACAAATTTTTCTAGCTCCCATCAAACCAGAACAAACACCACTATCTCGGAAAGAAAAGAGATCGAAAACCCTTTTCCCTTTCAATAAGCTTTCTGCAAACATTGCTTGCCAATGATCATGTTTTCATTGTCTCATTACTGATCATAGAAGGTAACACTTAATTCATTATGGTTAGAGCGTTGAGCCGTGAACAAAGCTTTCAGAAAACCAGATATTTCAATTCCACAAAAATGTTTGACCAGCTTCCAGGGCGACAGGTTCAGAGTTTCACCCTTGAGAATGATGCGAATGATGGAAACGAGGTTGAGCAATCAAGAAGTTACGTTGCTCCTAGAGTTGTCGGAGAACGCTTTGGCGACTGCCAATATATTGGAAGCCCACTCAATCGTGTACGGGGTCCAATGAAGGCCTCCCGTAAAGATGGTAATGGCTGCGCAGCTCCTGGGACACCTACTCGTCAAGACAAGCAATCCTTATCAGGCACAAACATCTTCTTAATTTCTGTCTTCATCTCTCAATAATATTATAATTGTTTTGAAAAATATTATGCCATTTTTGTACAGACATGGAACTGATGAAGGAAAGGTTTGCAAAGCTGCTTTTGGGTGAAGATATGTCAGGAGGTGGAAAGGGTGTCTCTTCAGCTTTGGCTTTGTCAAATGCAATCACAAACCTTTCTGGTATTTTTTTCTTTCAATAGTTTCTTTTATCTGCCAATAAAAAGATCATCACTAACATTTCTATATCATTATTTCTGCTCATGTATTTATTCTTCATCTTACACGATGCAGCATCTGTTTTTGGAGAGCAAAAGAAATTAGAGCCAATGAATCCAGAGAGAAAGGCAAGATGGAGAAAGGAAATCGATTGGCTTTTATCTGTAACAGATCACATTGTTGAATTCGTTCCTTCACAGCAATCCAAGGATGGAATCAGTATGGAGGTGAGGATTCTGACCATGTTTATGCTTTGTTTCTCTCATGATCACTCATAATTGCATATGATTTTTTTTTTTTTTTAATTTGAACCGCGTATGCCTATACGCCATGCATCAATATTTTGTTCTGATTTGATAGATCATGACGACTCGGCAAAGAAGTGATCTGCTAATGAACATTCCTGCTCTGCGCAAACTTGACACCATCCTCATTGTAAGTACTTTGGTTTTCTTGCGTTTTCTTATTGGAGAGGATGATCTTGTATGAAGTTGCAATGTTTTCCGATCATATTCAGGATCTCCTAGATCAATTTGGAAGCCAAAATGAGTTCTGGTATGTTTCCAAAGACGAAGATGATTCAGAGCAAGAAACTCCACCTAGAAATGACGACAAATGGTGGATCCCCGCGGTCAAGGTTCCACAAAATGGGATAGCAGATGTAACTCGAAGATGGATGCAATTTCAGAAGGATTCTGTCAACCAAGTACTTAAAGCGGCCATGGCTATAAACGCCCAAGTGCTATCCGAAATGGAAATTCCTGAAAACTACATCGAATCCCTTCCAAAGGTATGAGAATGAAACACCCTCAATCTTTCTAGTAAAATTTTGCCACAGTTGACTTAGTTTCTCCCTTGTGTTGTTGGTAGAATGGAAGAGCGAGCCTTGGAGATTCGATCTACAAGAGCATAACAGTAGAATACTTTGATCCTGAGCAATTCCTTTCAACCATGGACATGTCAACCGAGCACAAAGTCTTAGACCTCAAGAACAGGATCGAGGCTTCCATCGTGATTTGGCAGAGAAAGATGCTCCAAAAGGATGGAAAGTCAACCTGGGGTTCAGCCGTGAGCTTGGAGAAGCGAGAACTCTTCGAAGAGAGAGCAGAAACAATCCTACTCATTCTCAAACAGCGGTTTCCAGGAATTCCACAATCCTCACTAGATATAAGCAAGATCCAGTATAACAAGGCAGGACCTATAGCATCATAACTGAAATCTGTTTTCTGATTGTATTTCTTCAAAAGTTATGATTCTGACATTGTTCTAGCACTTCTCTTCAGGATGTAGGACAGGCTATTCTAGAAAGCTATTCAAGGATCATAGAAAGCTTGGCTTACGCAATCTTGTCTAAGATTGAGGACGTCCTGTACGCTGATTCCGTTGCACAGAGTCCACAGTCGGAGGCCAATCAGAAGCCAGAGGAAGAGCTGGACAGCTCGACTTCTGCAGAGACGCCGACATCATTGACACTCTCAGATTTCATGGGATGGAAGGTGGACCAGGGAGAGGCCAAAACTGCCTCAGCAGACAACATGGAGAGCTCTTTCAAAGGAGATCAGGACAGGATCAAGGACAAAACAGATACAAACCCTAAAAGGTTTTCCTACTTGGAAAAGCTTGAGAACCTGAGTGGAATGAGAAGTCCCACCGCTCGACAGTTTCTATAAAAAGTTTAGAGAAGTGAGGAAGAAAGTAGGAGAGAGGTTTAGTTAGAGAAAATGTAGCTCAAATAGGAGTTCTGCATTTGGTTACTAACCTGCTAGTTGCTGTACTGACCTCCCTTCAAAACGCAGGATGAAGGGAGTCTCAGTATGTGCCTGTTGAGTGCGATGCATTTGAGGTTTCTTATGCACTTGTTAACCCAGCTTCGTCTTATACTATTCTGGTTTCTTTTCCAAATCTTTAATATATAAATCTTTCACATACTCAAATCTTAATAATTTAGTGTTTAAAGTTGAAAAAAAATAACCTTGAGCATAAATTTATTAACTATCTTAATTAAAGATTTGACTAGCATACTAAAATCATCTCCTATAAAAACTAACCAAACTATGAAAATTGTATCCTTGTGATTGACTTATATGTATGCCATTTTTGTATAACGCTAACCTTTTACTCGTCCATCTCAACACTTCTTGCATGAATAACATATCCAAATAATATAATATTTCTCATGCAGAAGTCATTTTTCTTCTTCAAATTAGGATATAAACATTCTTTTTTCGCAAAACAACCAATACCTTATTTCAATGTTCAACATGCCTTTTTATTTTTATATAAATCAAAATATCATCAAAATAAATCACAATAAACTTATAAAATTACACAAAACATGGTTCATTAATATCATAAAAGTGCTATACATAATAGTAAGTCCAAAAGACATAACTAACCAATAATACAAACGTAATTTTCTATTCATCTTCTTTTTAATTCTCATTCGATGATATCTCGTTTTCAAATCAATCTTAGAAAATATAAAAAGCTCATGCAATTCATCTAACATATCATGAAGTCTACGAATGATAATGAGCACACATCCTTTCATCGTCAAATATCATCATTGTTATCGATATTATCATCATCGTTTCCATCATCGGTACTCCTATCATCACTGTCTCCTATCAAGGCATTAATACCTTCAGAAATATGATAATTAATGTGTTCTACAATGCGGTTCATAACATTTTCATAATGGCATCAAAATCTTTGTTAACTATATCATTATACCATGGATCATTCATGTCTTTAAATTCGATAAAAAAAACAAACAATTGATTTTAAATACAATTTCAAAAATAAAGACAAATAATATTAAAGAGAGTAACTAAAACATAATAGAACTTAAGAATTTTTTTTTGCAACAAACCTGTCAATACAACAAAGATGTTTCACTTGTTTTATCCCATTTAACTTGATTTTTTTTAGATTGTAAATTTATTGCTATACATAAAGAAAGACTCCCACTTATATAGGAAATAATGAATGATGCCTTGCAAAAAGGCAATTTGTTTTTATCTTTAGTGAATTGCGTATAATTGTTGGCATCAATTATGATATGTATGAGCTGAAAAATATATTATTAATGTACTTTGATATCAAAATCTTATCTTATATGTGAGTTCTGCCAAATTATTTTTCTTTCTTTGCCATTCATTATGCCTTATCCCTGCAATTTTGAAATCTTTCTGTATCATTTTCTTGTCCTTTACCAAAAGTTAACCATATGAAAAAATCACACGGCACTGCAGGTTTATTTTACATGTGAGTGAATAGCGCACGGTTTGGATTTTATACTCGAACAAAAAATTTAAACATTATTAGCCAAGTGTTTTTATTGTACAACCATTAGTTTTTTTTGTCCTTGTTTGACCTCATAATTCAATCTTTCCCCCAATCCTCAAATTTTAATTATAGTGTTGTATTTTGTTTATGGATGTCTAGTTTGTAAAGAAGCTACTGCACAAAGCTTATTGTTGTGCTTCCTTTTCTGGTTGTTCGGATGGTAGGCAACCATTTAAAGTATGTCAACAAAATTTCTAATGAAATGTTGCACTTAATGTTAATTAACTCAACCATTATTAGCAACATAAACAACAGATTTTTACTAAAGCAAACAAGCATAACATACATAAAGAAATCCATGACATACCTTAACCATTACATGTTTACAATTATCTCCTTAGAAAATTAATCACACTCATGCATTAATACAACAATAATACAACCAATTTATCTAGCCTGAAACAGTAACTCAGGAATTACAATTCAAATACAAACTTAAATTACAATTCAAATAAAGAGAACCAACAAAACCCAACAATCTAATTACTCCATAAGTTCATGACCAAAGTAATGAATAAGCCATACAATAACCAAACCAATGAATAAAACATACACAATATAACAACAAGGAAACACATCTTCAACGATGCATGCATTGCAAACTCATGTTGTCAAGACTGTCCGCGCACTATGCTTCAAATGTAAACATGTATACATAAATTATTAAGCATGTCAAATAACATAACACAATGCATCTAGCTAACATTCTAACATTAATAAAAATTAACAGTTTAGAAAAAAAAAAGTCATACCATCAGTTATCCATGTTTACTTTGTGCATCATGGTTGTTAAACTCGCGAGTTGACTCGCAAAATCATCAACTCAACAAACCTTGTCAAATCAGGTAGAAAAATCGAGCCCCGTAAAAATCAGAAAAAAATCAAAAAAATCAGGTCAGATCGTAAAATTGGACCAGATCAGTCTGATTTTACGATCCCACCAATTTTACCCAAAATCCATCCCTTTTACCGTCCTCTATAGCCTACACCTAGCCTCCTAGACTTGTGCCCCTGTCCTTCCCCCCTCTCCCCCCCCTCCCCCCCCCCCCCCCCCCTACACCTAGCGTCCTAGACTTGTGCCCCTGTCCTTCCCCCCCCCCCCCCCCTCTCTCCCCCCCAGGCTACCCCCCCTCTCCCTAGACTAGGCCTAGACGCCTCCCCTTTCTCTCTCCCCTAGTTTTAAAATAAAAAATAAAAAAAATCAGTATTTTTTTAATGCTAATATAATGATATAATTGTTATGTATTTTTAATTTCCTTTAAATCATGTATAAACCTTAACTAATAAAATTTTATAGCCATAATTATATTATATTGTAGTCGAAAATATTTTACTTACGATTTTACGATTTTTCTACCTCCACGATTTTAGTTGTGATTTTATGATTTTTGTACAATAAAATTTTAAGTACGATTTTACGATCCGAGTTCAGAAGCAACTTTCGATTCGTGTTAAAATCGCGATTTTGACAACCATATCGTGCATACATTCTCTTCAGCCATTTCAACTTCTCTTCAAGACCCCTCTATAGTAGACCACATTTCTCTCTTCCTTTGTAAACTCAGATATTTTGTTGCAAAGTCATGAAAATCATCATTAATTGAGACTCTAGGAATTGAATGGTGCTCAGTCATAACCTCACGAATACTACACCTTTATCAATCCATATGCAAAGAAGTAGAATCACTTCTCGTCAACATACTTTCACGTAGCTGATCCCACCTTGACAGTAGCTTCCCACCTTAACAATAGTTGAACACCAATTTTAGACATCTTCTTCCTCTTTGCTCGAACCTCATAAACATCCTTCTCTTTTTTTCCAGTACTTCTTGTGTTGCTACTACTTGACATATTGACCTTGCCAACTAACTGAGAAATATCATTCTCAAACATAGGATTTCTATCTTCTTCCAAATTACCACTTTCTTATTCAAAATCAATCACATCAATGTTGGCATTGTTGATGCCAGGCTCAACACAATCAGCATCACCAAGTACTCCTGATGATGGTGCCCACGCATACTCTCTGGTAGCAACAATATTGAAATACATTCTGTCATATTTAATCTTCAAGGCAAGCTCAGTACCAACATGTCTAAATTTTTTTGCTCCTTTAATTTCCTACATACAAGGAAAACACATAATTCATGCAAATATACTATCATAAAAAATTCAGAAATAATGGAACAAAAATTTAAATACGTTGGATAATGAAAATTAACCTTAATTTTTGCTTTCCACCACTTATCCATTGCTGAGATTGTTCCACATTTATTACTTCACTCACCACAGTTTCAGAAATTAACTTTGTCCATATTCTCCAATCCTTTTTGCATCTATCTCACTTGTTTTTTAGTTTTTTTTGCTCAATGAATGACCAATTTGTTTTTTGAATGATGTGATAAGAAATTTCCAACATGTTTTTATCAAAATGAGTTGTAGGTCGCATTCCTATATCAATGGTCTTGATACATAGGTCACAAAATGTATGCAATATTTGTTTTGTCCATGCAACCTTATCCATATATTCACTACCTTCCATGCTATATTTTAAAATATTTAACAACACTTCATCACATAATTAAACAACAAAATAAGAAAACGAACATGGAATAAGAAAAAATCCTTCATCATGCAATGTTTATAGGGGGAGAAGTGTAGTAAAATTAATTTAATTATGCCTATAGTAATGCACTCGTGTGGATATGAATAGTTCTGCTCATTGTGTAATCAAATCCACTCATCAATAATTAAAATAAAAGCTTGTTTTCATTAATAATTGCCTCCACACATAACCTTCATGTAAAACCATCAACTGCGTCCATGCATTTTCCTAAATACAAAACCCAAAGGAATTATATGCAAAACAAAACTTCAATAATATAAGTTAATTAAACAAACAAAACTGCATGAACCATAAGGTCAAGTAACAATGTTCAATTTTTCATAACAACAAAGTGAAAACCTTACTTAACAGGTTCCATAACATAAATTAAGAATTATAAAACTTCAACAACATATATATTCAGCATGCTTTTAAATATGTTTTTCAATTGTAATAGTCATAATCAAACATTTTGAGCTAAAATAATAAATTTAACAGAAATACTAAATTAATAGTTATAATCATACAAACATCGTAGACAAATTCAAAAAAAATGAGCTGAAAAGGAGAAAAACTCACGGTTAACGTTGAAACCACCACTTATTGTCTTAAATATGCAAAAATTGTCAAATGAAAGCATTGTACAATAGTTTTAGCAAATCGGAGTAGTTGAAGAAAAGGAGAAAAACTCATAGTTAACCTTGTATTGCTGAATGTTGAAGAGGAAGGTCAGGTGAGCAACAAAATTGAGTAGTTATTTGTAGTTCCTTTTATTGGTGGAACAAAAAGTACATAGCATAATGGAGGAGAAATTACAACAGCGATGGTTGTCGACTTCAAGATTTATGGGTTTGCTTACAACATGAGGTTTTTTGTTGCTTGTTTTATTAGTGGAACAAAATTTACAGAGAAGAGAACAAAGAAGAGGTCCATACATGAGAGATTTATGGGTGTCAACGTTTGGATTTCTGTTAGTGGAACATAAATCAGAGAGAAGGTGGAGATACTAAGGGTGAGAGACAAGTTTTACAATAATTTTTGTTAAAGATTGATCTAAGGGTGAGAGACGGGTTCCAAGTAATTTTTTAATTGCTTGTGCCTTTTGTTTTGTCGATGAAAAGAAACTATAAGTTGTTTTTCCATAACAGAGGTTCAAGCACAAGTTTTTATGGGCCTCACAGTTACATAAATTATGGTTCAATCCTAATCAAAGAATAATGTTATGCATTTGAGCTTAATCACAAAAGCTAACACAAAACCAAACACTCATATTATCTTCATGATAAAACATAAATGTGAGAACATAATGCTAAAAAGAAAAAAATAAAACTAGGCACACAGACCTAGACCCATGGACACCTACTGTTTTTTTCTCTAGTTTTTTTTCTCTTGGGCTAGGTGCTCATAAACTATTTTTTATATAGTCTTTATTTTCTTTTTAATTTGTGACAAAATAAATCTTTTCTAAACTAACTTTTTAAAATAATATTTGCTAGTCTAATATACAAGATTTTTAAAATATAATTTACTCATTAATATTTAATGAAAATACAATATCAGAAATTTATATTAATTTTCTAATATAGTTTCTTCAGATTTATTAGTGTAAAAATAATTAATTCATAATTTATTTTTTAAATTAAAATCTAATTGTACGATCATAGTATAAGTATTACTTAAATAACAATCCTTGTATATATATATATATATATATATATATATATATATATATATATATATATATATTATAAGTATTACTTAAATAACAATCCTTGTATATATATATATATATATATATATATATTAAGTTTTTATAAGAAATACCTGTTTTTTCCTTTGGTTCAAATAATAATAATAATTATAATAACACATTTCTCTGTATGTCCTTCTAACGGCCATTTTTTATTAATGTAAAATTAAATAAAAAACAAACTCTAAAGATTTTCCCATGTCAGGTGGCGGAAAATATCACAAGGGTAATCTACAAGGAGGACCTTGAGACCCACATCATATTTCTTTAGAAGACAAGATTACACAAAACCTTTAAAGCTTTTCTTCCATCTTTATTTTAAGAGGACGCAAGCAATCCTTCAAAAACACGGCGTAAAGTGAGCCAATAACATAACAAAGGAAAGAGGAAGAAGAAGAAGAAGAAGCCATAACTGTCCCGAAAGGAAAATGGCATCTTGTCAAAGTCTTAATGAAAACATCGCATCCGCTCAAACGAAGCTGGGAAAAAGATCTCCAAAAGCGGAGTCTCCGGCCCTGAGTTCTTATTATATAGACCTAAAATCTGTTGATTTTAGCCAGCACGTGTAACAGCAGCGTGTATGGCTTCAGTCAGATGAGGGACTGTCCTGGAACTAAGACCTGCCATGCTTATCCTCCTGCAGAAAGAAACAGAGCCAAAACAATACCTTTAGCCCCAACAACGGTCATTTTAAAAAATTCTTTAAAATAAAATAATATTACATCTATCCCCATGTATATGGAACAGATAACAATATATAAATATGAGTTGGAACTATACGGATCATTGTTCTTCAAGAATAATCAAATTGAAAAACGACGCTACATGCTACAAAACATGTAGAGGTTTACAAAACTGACGTTTGTTGATAAAATACCAGAACAAAGCAAGAGCAAAACATTATTCATAAATATAGGGACGAGTGGCATTTTTATCTTCTCAACCAGATTGATGCGAGGCAACATAAAAATTATTAAGAGTTGATAGCAGAGGAGAAACCTTCTTTACGTTGTATTTTGAAATAGAATCCAAACAAAGGATGGACAAGGAAACAAATATCAAAAGCAAGTAATAAGCATGCAAAATAAAATCAGCGGAAGTGAAACTGAAGAATAAAACAACAGCAACAAAAAACTTCAGTGCATGGAGGATTTTACGTTTCTTTTCTTTTCCTCTTTTTTTGAGGGGGCTCAAAACTGCTCCCTAGCTAATGACTAAGCATCAATTTCGCCCCCAAAAATGTTTTTATAGCTATGTTGTCCCCAAATAATTTTGTTTTCACAACTGGGGCCTTCAATGAATTTCTAAACAAAAAAAAATGGTAAGATCCCTTCTAAAAAGCATCGTTTCTTACAAAAAAGGGTACAAATTGAAGGGATGCATGATCACGTATGAATAGAAAAACTTCAAAACTTCTGGAACGTAAGAAGACAAAGTTAAAACAAAAAAAATTATACGAACAAAATTGAGAGGCTATTTGGGGGAATTTTTGATGTTTGGATTTTTTTATTTAGCCAAAAAAGTAACGAGAAAAACATCTATAACTGGTAATAAGAGATAAATTTATTACCCATCAGATGTCATGTAAATGTGATACTCTTTGGTCATGAAGGCAACTTGTTTAGTGTTCAAGCCAGTGAAGGTAAACATTCCAATTTGCTTGATAATATGACTCCAGTCACCAGGAGTGCCTGCCAGAAAGGAAAAGATTATCAGTTTAAATGTATAAGCCATTGCATAAAGTACGCTTACAAGAGTGCATCGTCCGGAAAAAAAAACTTGCTTCAAAAGTAAATTAATGATATTCCAGTACAGACACATGAAGCTGTAAACTTTGGTCATCAGAAGTTTGCAATGAGTTGCCACAGGGACACTCTGAAATCATTTTCTCTGTTTACATCTAGTAAAAGGTGTTCAGATTGGCACTTGGGAAATTGAGGCCTTTGTGTCTTTGTGCGTAGAAGGGGAAAGATTCTGAAATTCACGTATTGGTTCTGAAGATTTTATCAGTAATGAAAAGAGACATGGTGAATGACACCGAGGAATTTAGTAGATGATTCAGGAGATGAGCTTGAGTGGCACAATTGACACAAGTTTACAGGTCAACCATCGAACCGTATGCTAATGTAAGAACCAGACAGGAAAATAAAATGTTTAATGACATGAATAAGCAAACCTCTAGCAGATAGAGAATCGAATAGTTGTTGGCGCATGCTTATAATCCGGTCAGCCATTGCTTTCAGCTCAACAGTCCATTCATTGTACATATCCCTACGTGAAAAAAACAGACAGTCAAGCGAAGTTTAAAGGTGCTGAGAGTGAACAAATCATATTGCATAGCTAAATGGCAGCAATTCTTTTACTAATACCTCAGGCAGGGTCCAACAAATCAAAATAGTCATTTTTTATGTATTTGAATGCAGCAGATATTATAATTTACATGCTGTAACTCCATACCACTATAAATATTTCCAGTTGTGGAATTGATTTCTATAAATCCAGAATCTTTATGGACATTATTTAATACTTCATTTGAATAGAGAAATTCTTTCATTGGGCCATTCTTCTGGATGGAATTTAAATAAATTCTAAATATGTCTGTATCAGACATCAACTTCTAAGATTAAGCTGGCCTGGTCATGGGGCTTAAAGCAATCTCACTAAGTTTAACCTGGCCTGGTTATGGGGATTAAAGCAATCTCACTAAGTTTAAGAGAGCTCATACCTGTCTTTGAGAATGGTGGCCACAATTGATGCCCCATGAATAGGTGGATTAGAATACATGGGCCGTATCACAAGCTTCAACTGGCTCTCAACCCTACTTGCAACATCTGCTGTCTTGCAAACCTGAGAAAATGAAACTGCAAGTAACTATTTATGAACATGTATCTTACCAAAAATCACTACACGTAGACCTCTTTTCGCACAAAATAAGAACAGATAAACCTAGTTGTCACCAAATAAAATGTAAATTCCTCTGAAAATACTTTCAGAACAATGGCAATATCACAACCCCCTTAGGGTTTCTAAATTATTTTACATATCCTTTCTGATTAAAGATGCCATCATCACCGTACCCTAGAGTGAATCAAGAAAAAAATATGGCTACTTCAGTTTGAAAAAAAAAAAGTACATTATTATTTGATCCATTTTTTCTAGTTGAATGATTAGTTAATCCATTGAGATAATTTAAAATTTTCATAAAGAATTAACAACCAACTCTGGTTTAGGGACTAATTTATGATTTTCAAAACCAGAACTAAAAAAATCATCAAAAACACAGGAACCAAATTATAATTTACTCTGAGAAAAACAGAGAGGGAACAGTGCTCTACCTTTTGAGCATTAGATCTACAAATAAAAATATATATAGTAAATATGACCTTGCTTATCAAAAAGACGGATGGAGTGTGAGAGAGAGACCTTGCTTGTCAATAAAATAAAATAAAAACAGGAAGGTATCTTCTACATAACCAACCAGAGAAGCCAATGGTATTCTGGGAATCTTGAAGTTGTTGCATTATAAGAAACAACCTCATTTATTTAAGTTGCAAGCTTCAGTGATAAAGTTTTTACTAATTCATGATTCTTCAGTGATCAAGTTTTTACTAATTCATGATTGTTAAGCATATAAGAAAACTTTCAGAAGCTGAGGGTCTTACTATGCTGAGAGCACCAACACGTTCCCCATAGAGGCCCATATTTTTTGCGTAACTCTGAGCTGCAAGACATTCACCGCCATCTGCAACAAACATGCGAACAGACCCTGCATCTGCATCTAGGTTACCACTAGCGAAACCCTGGAGTGTCAAAGTACAAGATTTTGGTCACCTGTGCTACAATCCTCTAGCACTAACAAAACTTGATTAAGATCAATTCTTATTCACTGCTCTAAGCCAAACTTCTTTTTTTCTGAAGATATCATTTATGTCCTTGGTACCTGGTAAGCACTGTCAAAGAATGGTAGCAGCCCCTTTGATCTCATCAACTGTCTGATTTGCTCCCATTGTTCAATGGTTGGGTCAACACCAGTTGGGTTATGAGCACATGCATGAAGAAGCACTATAGAACCAGATGGTGCAGCTCCAAGATCCTCGAGCAAGCCTACATACCACAAACATAACCCAAGGCTGATTCTCTGAGTTGCACAACATCATATTCAATCAGCACCATGATTGAATTAAAATTTAGTGCACAAACAATGATACAAGAAAAAGGTGTGAATGCCTAATATGAAATTTATCAATTAGGATTTTAGAGTCAAATAATACCAGAACAGAAGTATAATCAGAGATAACAAAAAACTGTAAGCATTGTGACTGTCTATAGAATGGAGTAACAACTTATTCGGCTGATACAGTGTGGTTGCATAGATTAGAGGGTTCAAACCTTGGAAATCTAGCCCACGTGTTGCTGGATCATAGTAGCGGTAAGCCTTCACAGACAACCCAGCAAGACCAAAGATTTTGGTATGATTTCCCCACGTGGGATTCGGGATGTAAATTGTGAGCTGCCAAACAAGGTTAAATGAACAAATCACACATTGACCTGCAACATTTTAGGTTACAAAATACCAAGTAAAGCATAATGAGAGAAGCATAGCAGAGAGAATCCTTACTTGGTGGTAATGCCTAGCAAGAAACTCAGCCCCAACCCTCAGAGAACCAGTACCAGACAAGCACTGGACAGTAGTCACTCTGTTCTCTTGTATGGCTGGACTGTGGTACATCAAGCAATAGAATCACAATACGCTAATCAGCAGAAGCAAAGGTGGGGAAAACGGAGAAAATGTTAATGGATTATGCCGAATGCAAATAGCATCTAAATATTTACCTATCAGCACCAAAAATGAGCTTGGCACTCAATTTGTTGAAATCGGCAAGTCCAACAATGGGAAGATATTCTTTGACCCGAGAACTGGAAGATATATATCGCAATGAATATTCAATAATTGAATGAAAATAAAATAAAATAAAAATAAAAATGATTGAGATGGCTTACTTGTCATTCACTAGCATCTGCTCTGCTCTTCTCACCACCTTCAAAACCAGAGGCTTCCCTTCCTGGCAAATACACATCAAACCCAACAAATTGCACATCATCATTACTTCAAATTACTATTAAGAATAAAAATGGCTAATAAGGAAGAAAAGTACCTCAGTTCGGTAAGCACCAACACCCAAATTCAACTTATCTGGGCTGCTATCCTTGTTATATGCAACTGTCACCTGTTTTGACAACAAATTAAAATCAGTTACTGTTATTCTCCATTCAATCCGCCCATGCAAATAAATCCGCATCCGAAAAATTGACTTCTCGAGTAAAAATCAAAATGAAAAAAAAAAAAAACAGCATGATCGCGATCAAAAACAAACACAAAGTAAATAAGTGACCAGAAAAGGGGAAGGATTTGCAGAGAGGAAAAAACTGAATACGCACTCCAAGAATGGCATCTTCAGGAGCTCGAACAATGTTAGCAAACACAGAAGAAGAATCCATCACTTCCTTTTGATTGATCAGAAACAATCACTGTGCAAAGAACTGTTAGGTAATGAACTTTTTTTCTTTTTCCCTTACTAATTCGTTGTGTATATGTTTTTATAGTCAAACAGAAAAATACTGTGGGCTGCTCTGCTTTAGGGCTCACCCTTCGTATCAAGGGTCAATTGCCCCCCGGGAGGAGTGGGCGCCCATTGTAACGCTCTACCTTTTGAGCACATTGTTTCTCTCCGTGTTTTCAATTTCGTCATGATATCAGAAGTCTCGGTTTATTCTAGGTTTTTTGATCAACGAGATGTTTCAGTTTTTTTGTCTGTTTTTTTTTAAGTATATGTTTTTATTTTATTTTATTGTTAAAATGTTGAACATTGAATTTTATAATTTTATTGCATAAGAAACCGACACTTGTTTTATTTTTATTTTTTAAAAATAACATGAATCTCATAGTAGCCTAGTCATTCTTTTTCTATCAATTTATTTCATTTCCTTAAGAAATTATACCTAGTCAACTCAATTTTTAAATTTAAATAAAAAACATACACTTGTATATAATATATCATGAAAATCAAAATCTAACCTTTCGTGTTTAATTGAATTGTTTTCTTTTCATTGGTGGTGTGATTTCACTTAGATTACGAGTTGTGAATCCATTATTCTTGTTTTTGCCAACCCCCCCAACAAAAAAAAAAAAAAAAAACCAAAATTAATTTTAAACCTAGTTTTTTCCCTTTGAAAACTTCACGTTTTTTATTTATGCTCTCATATTCCTATGATTTTAGGTTTTCTGTAAGTGTTTTTTTAAGATTATATTTCATTTTGAGTTTGCAAGAAAAACATCTATGAACTAGTCAAGAATCTTAATCTAACTACTAATTTACCTATATAAGTGCCCGTAGAGGTCGGTCAAACTTTGGACAGCTCAAGCCAAGTGCTTTAGTCTTAGGTAGTGTTTTTTTTTTTAATTGCGGTAATAATTATTTTTCACTTGAAAATACATCAGAATAATATATTTTTAAAATTTTATTTTTTACATCAGCATATAAAAATAATTTGAAACAAGAAAACTCAAAAATTTTCAAGAGTGTTTTTTAAATGAAAAAACAAACACACTTTCAAACATGTAAAAAAAGTTTAAATTCTAATGTATGAGATAAGGAAAATGTTAGAATCATAGAGATGAAAAAACAAAGATATTTTGGTGCATAAAACAACAAGCAAACTGTTGGGCATGCATGTGTCCCTTCAAAACTACCTTTATCAACCTAAAAAATCAATTCATAAAGAATAATTAGAAGATTAACATTTTATGTGTCATCCAATAAACAATCGATGAGCTATAGAGGATAATATAAATATCTAGAATTAGAAGGTATGTTGAAGATTAATGGTGATAAAATTGATGGCAAAGTCTTTAGATAATTCAAGAGAAAAAATAAGAGGTAAGGCTAGGTTTAAAAATAATAATGGAAAAGTTGTACTATTTAATATAAAAATTCGTTAGTCATTAATTGGAATATAATAACAATCTTATAGATAATTTAAATGTTTTTATTTTAATTTTTTTATGCACGTCAATGAGGATGTAGTGTGCTATGCAACTTAATGAGAGTTTACTGAAATGTCTTAATTAATCTAAAAGATATTAAATTACTTTAGTTTGTCTTAGTAAAACAAGTGTGTTAGACTTGGATGTTATTATCTTTTACTATATATAGACCAACTTATCTTTTCAATTTATCTAACCTTGCATACATTTAATCTATGTAGTAAGAGTTATGGTTGTTTTAATTATATTATGTAGTGTGCAAATTCAAGCATTTGAAATATATGTTTACACTCTCAATAAGTCAAAGATGTGTGTAGTCTAATTTGAGTATATTTCATATAAAAAATGCATTTATGTTAGCCTCGGTAAAGTCAATGTCAATATTACTATTTTATATACTTCAAGGGTTCTTCTTAGTTTATATTGAA
The DNA here is from genome assembly GCA_027405865.1 of Salix purpurea. Taxonomy (NCBI): domain Eukaryota; kingdom Viridiplantae; phylum Streptophyta; class Magnoliopsida; order Malpighiales; family Salicaceae; genus Salix; species Salix purpurea. The sequence continues at coordinate 3,463,689 of JAOWLH010000019.1, forward strand.
CATTTAACCATGTGTAATGTATATCATGTTGAAATTGAATCTAAAAATATTTGACCTAGCCTTTTAGCTCCTTTTCCAATTCTTTATCTCCTTATGTGTAGTGAATTATTGCTAACTATTTAACTTTAAAATGGTGATCTAGCATGTATCTTTAGAGTGACATGTTATCTGGATTTGTACATCTTTGATTTTATGCAATTGATGATGAGCATAAACTATTCCTATATGAGCAAGTTATATGTATGGACTATTTTTTATTTGGTCTCACTATCTTGATATCAAATCGATATTAGAATTTTGATTTTTTTTGTATAATGCTTGTTTATGGCTATCATATGCATTAATTTAAGAGGGACATTCATTCTTCTGATATGGATGAAATGAGAAAATAAATTAACAGCTTTAAGAACATTTTGAATTCTAGAAGAATCATATGGATGATGATGATAAGAATGATTTATTTATTTACTACAAAAAAATTCTTATAGTAATGATAATAACGATATTAATCCTTTCCATTGATGTCCAAATAATCAAAGGTGTTAAAAAAACTATTTCATTTATAATATTTTCATTATCTAACCATGTTCAACTCATATTTACATTTTTTTTAGAGACTTTGATTTCATAATAATCTATTGTGATGGTGAAAGGATTATCTTAATTTGATTTTTTAATAAAGTGCTATAAATTTTCAAGGAATTAACCAAGCTTTGAAGTACTTTTTATTTACATTTCTTCATAGTGTTTGATTTTTATAGTTTTAATGTCTATGTACTAGTTATTATTGCATCAAACTTAGTCGCAAGCCTAGATTTATTATTTTTTTTTTTGAAAAGTTGATTTAACTCAGGGATTCATGCAAAAGAAAGGATATTAATAACACATTTTATAAGGAACAAGAACATCTTGATGATGATTGATGCCAAGTCGAGAAAGAAATAATAATGTTTTGTCAAGGATTTTTGAGAGAAAAGAAAGAGGCATACGAGAGAAATAAAGAAAGAAATAAATTGTGTATTAACATGTGGATATTTTTTAAATATTATTTTCAATGTTAATCGCAAGAGAGATTATTCCACTAAATCAAAGAGTTTCCCTTCTGGTTTAGTTTTATAAATTGAATTCAATTTGGAATTAAAATTAATATTTTTAAAAGAGTTAAAAGCACAAAAAATAATTTAATTGCATTATTTAAATTTAATCTGTAGTATCTCAACTATAATATAAGAAATACCTGAAAGTCATAGCATATAAAAAAATATACAAACCATCTGGACCATTGATTTTTTTTACCACCAGTCATCTCTAGAGGCATTCCAAGGCCTTTACAACAAAATTAATGACTCTGCAAACAACCTCTACGGCATTATGGAGTTCGTTTTGCCCGACGAATGAGCGATAAGAAGTCATTGCTGCGTGCTGATGGTTTTCTAAAAAGGGTGCTCCGTCCACGCCTCGATGAACATTGCTGCAGCAAGACGATCGAGGCCATGAACTGGTTTAGTAAACCTAATTCAATGTCAAGTGACAGATAGAATAATCGATAGCACGTAATCCTGACCTGAAAGTGAAAACTGGGAATATTTGAATTTGAAATCCTTGAGAGCGCTGAAAGGCCATCACGAACAGGCACTGCAATCCAAGTCAACGCTATATTTTAAGTAAATTATGTTTTAATCCAACTCAATAGCTAGATATGTCATCACCTGAATGAGGGTCTCCTTTCTCGGCGGAAATTCCCGGCCATAGATTCTCGGCTGAGGTTGATTTCTGATCGGTGCAGGTGTGAAAGGAAAGAGGCAACTGCGCTGCCTCAGATTCATGCCTGGCCATCAATATTTTTGTGGAAGCTTCAGGATTCGAATCTCTGCATATATACAATAAAATACATCATGACATCAAAGTTCTTGTTTTCTAGGTTTTCTCTGTTGATTTTTGTCAGGAAGCATATAAATAGGCAGCATGCATGTACCTTACAATATCTTCATTTGATTTCTCGACACTCGTAATTGCTGCTCATCAGACACAGACCAGTAAATCAGCAAAACAAAAAAAATTGATTGCTGATCATAACGTAAGACAAAACAAATTAAAAACAGGAGTAAACTAATATTTACGTTTTGACAAATAGCGGTGGTGATGTTTCGGTAAATATGCTGCCCACTTTACTCTTGTGAGAGCAACCCTGTGAGCATATTTTTCACATGAAAGTAGTCTCTAACAGAGAAAAAAACACAGAAAAAAGAAAAGGGTTAATTAGTTTATATGAATCAATACATCAGAGGCCATAAATTAATGAAGTTGGGTGTTTAGATGGTGATTAAGGGGCTGGAAATGGATTAATATTAATACTGACTTGTTTAAGGCAATTAATTCTGAGCTCAGCCTCGGAAAACGCACAGCTGTTAGAAATGCTGCTGTTAAGATTAGCAGAGACGCATCCAAGATGATCAACAACTGAAACAACTGCCCTGCAGAGATACTCTTTTGTGCTCTCCACAACCCTGCAAAATCATGCATATAATTATCAGTTTTTTCCACCATGAACAGGTACTGGTTTTCTCAGACAGAACTTGAGAAGTAACTCTACTTTTGAAAAAGAAATAAAAGAGGTTGAGAGCTCACATATGTTTCTGGGTGGTGTTCAAGAAAGTTGTTTCACAGTGATTGGCTGCGTGATGGAGCTGAGAACGCAGGTCTCGAAGTTCCTGAAATGATTTACGAAATCCAACATTTGTATATGATTTCTCTGGAAATTAAAGAATCATGAAGGAAAAACATAAACAAAAACATACCTGAAGAGACTTTTCGAAGCGGATAGCGTCTTGGGAATCATGACTTTCAGGATTCTGAGATGCATCTGATTTGGAGATCTGCATTATTTTTTATGAAGCTGCTGTAAAATTACAGAAGAAGATAGATGAGAAAGAGGGAGGATTAAAAATAAGAACTTCCACAGAAAATCAATCTCTTTGCCTCTAGTTTATATTATTATATAAGCTAGACAGTGAATGTGTTACAGAGAACTCGTGATATTTCCACCACCACCACCACATACGTGCGAAGTTCATGAGAGAACAAAAAACAGTGTCCAAAAGCCATTGATGAAAGAAAGATTCTTCAGAGCCATATGGTCCTGCATGTAGAGAATACTGACAAGAATATCGTACGCCCGTGATTTTATGTTCCTTCCTTTTCTCTCTTTTTCAAAAACAAAGTGCAGTACCCTAACTGACAGGATGATTTGTCACGACAAATCCTTTCAGAGATTCGTCATATTAAATTAAAAAATATTATTCTCCTATCATCGAGACTCGTAACAATATTAATTACTCCTTAGTCATCAATTATTTAACCTTTTTTTAAAATTTGATAGTATTTGTTTTGTTTGGGATAATTTTTAAGAATATTTTTTATTATAATTTTATCCTTTTTAGTTTTTTTTTATATATCATTTTGTATTCTAGTTATTTTGGTTTCCATATCTTTTTGCTTTAACAAGTTTTTTTTATTAATATATTTTTACAATTTAATTCTTTTAAATTAAAATAGTCAAGAATTAAAAGTTTTGATTGAACCCGAACCTAAAATTTCACTAGTTGAGAGTTTTAGAGATTAGGCTAGGTTTAAAAGATTTCCCCAAATTTGCTTGATTTTCTCTCTCTTTTAAGCATTTTATTTTTATTTTGCTTTTTTATTTTTTATGGTTTGGCTTTTATACGGTTAAACTTATATTTATGACTAGAATCACTGATCTCAAAAGTTCGTGTTTTTTTTTGTTTTATTTTTTTTTAAATTGATATATTTTAATTTCATCATTCATATTTTTTTTCTTGCTTTTGTTTCTATAAAATTACTCTAATCTTATAGTCATAGTCATGACTTTATCGATAATTAATCTTGTCTTTTATTCTTAATAATTTGTTATGTCTAATCTACTAGTGGTCTATCTATAAGGTAATAATAGGTCTAATGTTGTGAGTTAAAACCTTGGTTAAAGGTTAAATCTAGCCATTTTAGTTTTTTAACTTTTAATTATTATCTTTGGACTACACTTGATAAATTAACATTTTTTTGATTGGTCATTCCTAATTTAACATGTGATTAATTATCGATAAAGTCATGTTAGTGAATGATTCATAAACCTATATTAAACTCATTAAACCAATTCTAAGTCCCAATAATTGCTTATAAAAAACGCCTCAATGAGGTTCACCTCTCGTATGGTACTCGGTTTTCACTCGTAATATTGTTGAGTTAAACTAATATGAGACAAAAAATAATGCTCTTGATTCTTACATTGGTGAATGTTATATTGATATTTATTAATACCAATGATTATATTATCTGTGAATATTAGGCTATGAATTTAATTGATACTCCCGATTATGTTATTAGTGAATGTTAGACTAAAATCTTGTTGTTTAGAAATCAAGAGGATGTGCTGCTCTTTTAATATTCGTTGCAATGATCCATATTGATTCCATCTATTTTAAACACTAAAAGTCAAGGTTGTCAATACTATTCCGGTTTTTCTATTGGTACGGAACGTTTCGGTTTCGGAGTATTTCGGCATGCCGTTTCGGGGTTGTACTGTTCATATATAATTATATATATATATATATATATATATATAATTATATATATATATATATATATATGTGAAAAAAATTAAAATCTTAATTTAACAAGCATAATTAAAATTCAAGATAAATTAACTTTAAATTATACAATATAAACACAAAGTCAAACAAACATAATCTCAAAATTAGAAACACAATCACAAGTTAATCAAAATAAGGAGGATTTTAAGGCCGGAACGATACCAAGACGTTCCGGGCGGAATTTGGCCGGTATTTCCGGAACGAGCCGGAATTAAAACCGAGATAAAAACGACGCCGTTTTGTCTCGGTTTTTTAATGGCACGGAATGTTCCGGCCATTTCAGCCAGAACGGAACGGTATTGACAACCCTGCTAAAAGTGAATAACATGATATTTTTAGAAATATGATTTTATAAAACAAAGCAAGCTTGTAAAATATTCAGGTTTGTCGGCCCATTGAGCTTTTTAATTTGGGTCAAGTTCAAATAAGCTTGCAAATAAAGCACTTGACTAAAACCTTATAACATGACCTAGAATTGTTAAGAGCCTAATATTTTACTCATCTAGTGGAGAGGGACTCTCGAGGAACATATAGGACATTGATGAAGATAACTTTAGCTAGGTGTTTTCTTTTATATATAAAAATCAAAATCAGCAGAAAAATAAAAAGATCAGGACAATATGGAGGCTCTGGGCAGAAAAATAAATCTTTTGCTCTATACTTTAGCAATAGAGTAATTTATTTTTATTAAATTCTTGTAATTTATAATATAGTCATTACATTTCATTTAATCTTCTGCATTAATATTTGATTAAGAAGTCAAGCTTTCTATGATCATCTTACTTTATTACTTATTCAAGAGTTACATGGTAGCGAATATAGGATGAACATTAAAGATTTTTATTATTTGTATATGATTATTTAGGAGTATGGTTGACGTTGATTTTGAAATTATATTTTATTCAAAAATGTATCAAAATGATATATTTTATTTAAAAAAAATATTTTTGATATTAGCGCATATGAAAATAATCTAATAATACCAAAAAAAAATTAATTTAAAATAAATAAAATATTTTTTTTCAATTTTTTTTTTAAACATAGTGACAAACATCCCAATGTCATAAATCAAGAGATTGTGATTGATTTTTAGTATAAAAGATGACCACTTGTAAACGAAATCTTATTGGAGGGGAAATATGGAATTGGAAAGCGAAATATTCAATGGAATTTATGGCTACAAATGCTTGAAAATATAATCAAATTTAAATGTATGGATACTCTTAAAGAAAAATTATTGGAATTATCTAAACTTATTAAAATATTGATTGAATTGAAAAATTATATATATAATAGTTATTCGAGTATATATCATTGTATATCAAACTAATTGTGCTATATATGAATTGTACAAATTTTAAACTTTTCTAATTACATTAATTATCTACTTTAAAAGTTTATATTTTTTAATGTTTACATGTTAATTAAAATAAAATATTTGTCCTGTATGATTTTAAGTACAACACTTTTGATATCTTCATGTTATATTTAAATAAGTTTTTTCAAAAATCCAAGTAAAAGTTTTAATATATCAAAATTAAGGAATAAAATTTTTTTTTAACATCAACACATCAAAAAAATATAAAAACACATGCAAAAATTTAATTTAAAGATTTAAAAAATAAATAATAAAATTCAAGACATTTTAATAGTATAGTCTAATCGTAATCTCATAGTTATTTTGGAATCAATTGAGACCGCAAATCTTACCTCTTGCATGCTATCTACTGTTAGGTTTGTGTATTATTTGATATGTATATTTGAGATCAATTTTGTTGACGATAAGCTTCTTTTTTTTTCATGATTATTATTATTGGAAAATGTTTATTTATTTATTTATTTATTTATTTATTTATATATGTTCTTCATCGGTTTTATTTTTATTTTTTGCAGACATTTTAGAGAAACAAATAGAATACAGAAATGGGCTCGATTTTATTTCTAAATTTATACTAATTTGATAATGGGCCTCAAACCCAGACTTCTGCCTTCCCTGTTAGGTTCTAATGGTTCAAAGATTTTTTAGGTTAAGGTTTGAGATTTTTCAGTCTCTAAATCATCCCTGTTAATTTTGATAATTATAATACATTCTATATAATTAAAAAAATGATGTATTTAAAAAAAATATAAGTATCTATAAAGGAGTTTCATAAATAAATATTTTCTATTGAATTATTAATGAAAAATAAATGCATTGTAATTTAACAAATATTTGTATTCCAAAATAACTAAAGAAAAAACTTAAAATTACTGCTTCGACAGAAACAATCTAATAAAATTAAAATACGTTATATACTATTTATGAATAGAATCTCAATGCTGACCCTTTATTTTCTAATTTTATTAAAATATACTATTTATATACTGTTTAAACCAAAGTTTTTGAAAATTTTCTAATTTTTATTTTAAAAAAATATGAACTCTTACCAGCAGTGCTGTACAAACAAACAATTCATGTGATTGTTTTTCATACAAGCACATAGAGGAACTCCTTTTATCATAGAAAATTCATTATTTGTTATTTAGAATATATACCTTAATTTGTCCTATATATGCTTGAATGAGTCTTTAATATGTTTTAATATTTTTAATTATACATATTAATTATTTGTAGATACCCAATTGTACAATACGTAATTTAATAAAGTTTCTTAATCAAAATTGATAAAATAATTTTTTAAAATTTAAAATTGTCATTGACTTATATTGGGAAATGATTTAAATATTTCTCAAAATTGGTTAAAATGTTTGGAGAAATAAGAACTTCAAAAATAAACAATCATTATTTAAAAAAACAATACTCTTGTATATCTCAAGGTTATTTTAAAAACAAAAATTATATCAATTTAGATATGTATAAGGATGTATTAGAAAATGTATAATTATACAGAAACATAGTAGATGTAATTACTAATTAGAGATATAAGAATTTTTTTTCTATTGAGATTTTATTGAACAATAAGATCTTAATCTAGCATTTTAACGTAATTTTCTTTTTTTTTATTCGACCTACAAATCCATTGAAATTTAATTTTTTTTTTATGATTTATATAACTTAAATTTCAAGTTTGAATGAAAATAATATTTATCCACAAAAAACCCATTGACCTAATCGGTTTCCATTAAAATTTAATTAGATCGACAATATATTTATTTTTTCTATCAAAAATTATTGACCCAGGTGATGGGATGATTTGGATAATTGAATCTTATCTTTTATGCAAGCCTAACAAACAACTATGGCACAAAACAGACTTCCACCAGCGAGAGTGATGTCAAAATGACGTCGCATTCAGCTTTCACTTAGAATCAATCCATTGAATGAGGAAGATCCTGAATATTATTTCTGCAGATTCATGCATGAAATGCCCTCATGCAGCCCTCAACAGTGAAACTTGCCTGTCCCCTCCATACTTGCCACAGTGTTCTTCCTGTTCAATCACTCCCAATTCCACTATTTGCTGCTCACTTGCGTTACCAACACTAGGAAAACGACTGGAACCAGCTAAAAAAACATGATTTGAACTTTCTCAGTGCTTAGAATATTCTTCAAATAGAAAACATGATCGAGAACTGAGACTTCGAGCAGATTTGCCACTCATCCAGTGTTTTCCCCTTGAGTCCACTGCTATGGCAGAATACGTACTGGGATTGAAAACACCGGCTGGCATGGCTGCAACAAGGGTTGACGGCTTCTTAGTTCATCTATACCTAACCCAACTTCCAAAAACATCCATGCTTGCAAGAGTAATATTCTTCTGTGTTTCAAATCCATGATTTGCAAAGTTCTTGAGCCTCACGTAATCTATTTATCTATATATACACACACCTTAAATTACTCCGACGATAGAACACCATCTTTCATTGCTCTGCTTTCGATTCAACCTTGCCTAGCTTAAATCCTTTATCAGTCAAGATCAATCTCCATGGCTCGTTTGATCACATTGCCACTCATTCTCGTTCTTCTATCGTTTAGCCACGGTTCATCGGATGCTAGGAAGATTCCATGCCAAGGGAAGGGTGGCGTCCTCCTTCCCGAAAACTTGGTGTTGAATGTGCTTCCTAAGGGCCCATCACCGCCGTCGTCTCCTAGTGGCGGAGGTAATCCGATTCCAATTCTTTCTGAGACTGAGAGGATTCTGGCATCATCACATCCAAGTCCTGGAGAAGGAAATTAGAGACACTTTCTCTCCAGTCATATATATATATATATAAGACAACAAAACTATTCAGAAAATAAATACTCTATGAATACTTGCTTAATTTCTAGCTGTTATTGCTTGTATACTTCCAAGGCATGTATCACAGTATATGCTACTTTGTACTTCTTATCCACAAAGTGTATGAATTAAGGCTCATTATCGAGTCATCAATAAAATAAATTGTTGGTGTAAATGATATAAGATAAATATTAGCAGCCTCGATCATCGAGGAGTTTACATAAACTTTAACGTGAATTTTATGTTAAATTCATGGAGTCAAGTGTTCAAGTGTTAAATCACGAAGGAAGCAACACGCTCACCACCACATCAATCAATGCTAAAACTTTTCAATACAGAGATTTTTGTTCATTATTGAAATATTCTTATCCTTACGTTTAATTAATTACAAAATATATTAAGAGCTCAAATTGCTAAATTATAATTATGCAAAATATATTAAGAGCTCAAATTGCTAAATTATAATTATAGAAGTTTTGTTTGAGTTTGGCAATTATAATTATAGAAGTTTTGTTTGAGTTTGTTCATCATGGACGATCTATTCTCGATCAAGATTGTACAATGAGAAAAAAATTGGGATTAAAGAGTTTGATTTCCTGTGATCTCAAGTTCGAAACATGTGGTTGTTAATATGATGACCACTAGAAACTTATATAGTTGTTAATTTCAGAATTCATGGAATTAATCGAGGTATACGAAAGTTAACCTAGACATTTACTTTAATAAAAAATAAAATTGGAAAATTGGAAACTGTTTTCAGCTGTCTACAACCTCGCAAAGAAAAGGCTGTCCATATGTTTGGTCTTGAGATTTCATGATGGCTTGATAAATGTGGGGCTAATATCTAATAATAGCTTCTTTGCCATGAAGATTCACCAAGTGATATCAGTTTATGCTACTGGTGTTGAATACTATTTTCATATAGCTGAGATCGCTTAATTAGATTCAAATCCTCTCATTTTGCTACAAGAAAAAAAAATTATCATCAAAATTTGCGCCCGAAAATACACTCAGTCATGAATTGTTTTTTTCTTTTTTGTTATGATTGCAAATTTATTTTTCTCTAGAATTCTTTTGTGATGGATTTGTGACCAAATATGAAATATTATGATGAGAAATCTATCATAAAAGCCATTGATTCAATTTATATGAAAGTGAAAACTAAGAAAATTTTAACATTATCCTAAGAGTATCGACTAATGAAAGAACATAATCACCCTGATCTTGTCTTAATATAGCTACCAGTCATTCTAGACCTAAAGAATAATGATGCAAGTTTTTTTCATCCTAATTTATGATTTGATTGTTAGCACTTTTCAATCAAACACAAAGTGAGGTGACTCAAAAATTGAGGAAATCTTAATCTATCACTTAAGAAGTCATTGTTTCATGAGAACCTAGTTAAACAAGAGAAAGATTTAGGGCTTGATGCCTATTTACTAGTTACAAAAGTAATGTCCCAAAATAAACATAAATTTATACTTGAATTCCAAATGAATTAGTCAAATCATAAAAATAAGATGCAATTCTAGATTTTAATCATAAAATGTCCACAACTAAATTATGATAGTATATATACCTTATGTTAGTCATTTCATTACCTCAATTAAAATAATATATAACAAAATCAAATCATAATATTATTTATATAAGATAAGTTGGTGATTTTAAATCTAAGAGTCATTTACACAACCGTCACGTCAGTTTTTCTATAGGTATAAATAATCTCTCCATATAAAATAGTTCGATACACATATCTTATAACAATCATGTATATATTAGCTCTAAGTTATACCTCAATTTATGAAAACAACTATTTTTTCTTATAAAAATAAAATAATATGTATCAATCTCTATAGTTCTAATAGATATCCAGTATTTAAGACAACGTTTACCAGGGATATTTTAGGTAATAATATTTTGATGCAATAGAAATCTCATAACTACAACAACTTTATAATTTTTCTTACAAAGCATTTTTGTATTGTAGAATTTATCTTTACTCTAGATGCACAAATAAAATATAAGATTCATTAATCTAATATTATATGAATATTAAAGATAAATTAAGTTTTTATTATTAATAAATATATATTTACATGAATATAATAATATTATATGTAACCAACACATTCCCTACAAGACATATTAAACTAACAAGTTATGCTCAAGAATAACACTTTTTTTTTTCATTTTCATGACTCCTGGAAATATTGAGTTTTCAAGATGTTAATTGTGTTTGTTTTCCAAAAAAATTCCATATAAAACATTAACATAGCCTTTATAAGTATATAAAAAAAATATATAACAACTTGGATATGGAGTGGCCTTATGTAATAATATAAGAAGACACTTTAAAGGAAGGTTCTACTAATTATGTATGAGTAGAATAACTAACATATTGTTCTCAAAGGCTACCTAATTGCAAAGGTAAATAAAATTTAAAAGGTTTACCTAATGTCTATAAGATACAAAGAAACATACTAAGGCAATGCCATATAATCTATTAATCGTGTCGAGGTAAAGTTTCAAAAAATTATGAGGTTTCATGTATGCTAGTTCAAGGTGAGACCTCTTGGGGTAAAATTAATTCCTTATATTAACCTAAAGCATTATGTGTGTGAAGGAGAATGTCTTTCAGTAGAAGTTTGACACAACTTCATCTTCAATCTATAAATGTGTGATAGAAAATGTATGAAATAAAAACATATAAATAAACAAATATTATATCAAATAAATTATGTAAAATATATAATCATGCAAAATAAAAGGATTAACAAAACTTATGATTTTTACATATAAACCAAGAAAGTTTAGCCCTTACTAAAATCCCTAATAGAGTTATTATCTTGACGCGGATGATATCTAATCGACGTGAATGTTAAGAAAGAAAGTCACCACCTAGTTTTATTTTAAAATAGTTTAACATATCGATATTGGATTTATGCATGAGAACATTCTAATCTCCACTCACACAATAATCAAGAGTTAAACTTGTAAGGAATATAGTTAGGAATAGCTTTAAATGAACTTATATAAGATCACTTTAAGGAGCCCAACTTGCTCATAGTATCAAACTTATATCAGTATAATTATAGACATATATACATCAATTCATATACTAGAAATCTTATATCCAAATAAAACAGTCGAGAATAAGTCCTTTGATCCTGAATCGAGTTTTTGAAATAAGTGATAGGTTATACACCATATACAAAGAAAATGAATGTTAGGTTTCCTAAAAACCATAAACGTAGCGGAAACTATAAATTTAAAACAAATACATCATTCTTTTGATTTCTATTTAATTTATTTAGGATAGTTTTAAAATTTTATTTTATCCTTTTATATTATATTTATATGCAAAATTTTATCATCATTCTTTTAAATATTATTTATTTTACATATTTAATTTTTTTAAATTGATTTGTTTTATTTGATCCTTTGATATTGAATTGAGCTTTTAATTTACTCTGAAAGATTAGCCTTTATTTATAAGATTCGCTCGAGTTTTTATTTTTATTTTTTCCTTGAAAAAACTCATGTTTTTTAGTTTTTTGCATTTAGAATTTGATTTGATTGGATATTAGGCTCCATAATTTATTTATTTAATTTATCTTATATGGGATTTCTCACTTATTTTAAAAAGTACCTATGTTATCCTTGGGTTTTTTTTTTTGTTAGATTTGTTGCCATTTAAAATATTATTTAATTAGATTAGATTAACTATTCAATATCTATTTTTTAAAAAATATTGTCTAGCTTGTTATCATCTCTATTTATTTTTTATCTTTTTTAAAAAGATATACAAAAGTATAAGGCCCACAATGTATGGCAGGGCAAAACTTTTTTTTTTTTTAAGTTTTATCCTTTACGATTTGATTTATTTGAAGATTAGGCTCCATATTTCTGTTTTTATTGACTTTCTATAAGATTTTTTTACTAATTTTAAAAATGACTTGTGTTATCTCAAGTCTTTTTTTTTCTAAGCTATTTTCTTTATTTATACTATTATATTAACCCAATTAATAAATTCAATCAATTCAATGACTCAAATCTTAGATTTTCCTTTGTTCTTTCAAAATATTGACATTGCCTTAGCATCTTTTTTATGTTAAAACCAATTTGGTCTAGGTCATGGCATAACAAGCTGTTTTTTTTATGTATTTTTTTAATTGAATAGTTTTTTTTAATCATTTTAGTACTTCAATATTTGGTAAATTAGAATTAGACTTTCTAATTTATTTTGATTTGGATTCAATGGGGTTATCACTAGCTCATGCCCCGGATCATGAGTTTTGTGGATTAAATATTATGGATCAAGGTCAATCTAGCATATCCATATCTTAATATATATTTTTTTTAAATGGTCTAATATGTCACCACCATAATATTTTAAAAGTATTTTCTTCATTATATATCAAATTATTATTGACTTCCTAACATCTCTATTTTTTATTAAGCTTATAAAAAAATAATTTGACACAAATTTAAAAAATCTAGTAAGGACTAGTTATTTTGCCTCCATATTGCTGGAATCTATCGATATTTTCGAATGTTGCTTTGAGTAAATACTTTCATATACAATTTAAAATAGTTAATTAGCATTTACAAATGTTGTGTAACATATAAAACTTAGAACATTACACTATATTGGTATGACATTAATGAAGCATGTAGTTAATAAAAAAATTGTGTAATTTTTAAATACCAATATTTTTTTATAAATGGATATGCATTCTAAAAACAACATCGCTAATTAATATAGAACTCTCCACATCCAAGAAAAAATGGTGTTAGTCATCATATAATATCGATTTACTTTTTTGCACCCGTTGGTGGGGGCACCAGACCCACACCACAGATTACTCGAGTATATGGACGACGACGCAGGACGGCCCAGCCTGTTACGCTTTGGTTGGGAGATTGAGCCCATTTCATTGTATTTTATTTATTTTGGAATTATTGTTGTTTATCTGATGGGCTGAGCCCACTAACTATATGTTTTTAGGGTTTTGCTATTTATATTCCCCTTATGTCACTTTGGAGAGATACTTTTGATGAATTATAAAAATATGCAGACTTTGCAATTCCTCCAATCCCCTTTTCTCTCTACTTTAAGCTTCTTTCTCTTCTTCTCTTCCTTCTAAGCTTCTTTCTTTCTCTTTAAACTTCTTTCTCTTATTGCTTATTTCATATTTTGTTACGTGTTCCGCATCAAATTTAGTATCAGAGCCTGGTTTTTAATTGTTTTCACAATTAAACAATCCAGAACCTAGATCCCGTTTGATTCAAAAAAAAAAAAAAAAAAAAAACACAAGAACGTCTACTGTTCAGATCGAAGAAAAAAAAAAATTGTGCACTGTTCATCACAGGTTTTCCAGTTAAGCAGCAGTTTCAGCAGCGACGCCCCCCATCAGCGGCGTCACAACCACAGCAGCAACACCACAGAGAGCAGCGGCGCCTCCATCGCCATCCACAACAGACCCACTACCACAATCGGCCAAACACAAACGCCGATCACAACCCAGCCATCAACGACAGAACCACCATTGGTTCACACTCAAGCAGAGACACGAAGCTCCATCGCCAAACCCCAGGCAGAGACACAAAGCTTCATCGCCATCAAAGATTGAAAACAGCCAGACGGCAGAAAAAGAAGAAGAAGAAGAACGCAGGCGGCAGAAGAAAAAAGAGTGATTTTAAAGCATCTCCGCCACATCAGCAGCCACGTCATCAACCTGAGTCAGCAGTCACGTCAGCCCTAAGCAGCTGAGTCAGCAGGCGCGTCAGCCCAAGCAGCAGCTGAGTCAGCAGCCACGTCAGCAGCCACTGCCACATCACCCCGGTCAGAATTTTACTATTGAATATCATCATTCCCGGTATATTTTACACTTGTTGATTAAGCTTAGCATCAATATTATCCCTTGTGCTTATCATAACTAAATTACAAACTTCAATTCACAAGTTTAATTACCTTAATTTCGAGCTTCTTTATGGACCTTGAGTACTTAATCATTTTTATTAATTGTGGAGCTTGGTTAAATTTGTGGTAAAACCAAAACATTGTGTTTGAATTACTTGTATGCATCTAGGAGGACTTACATTGCGTTCTTGCGAATTTTCCTGGTTTAATCTGTCATTACTTAGTCTCCAATTAATATATTAAAATATTAGCTTTAATTTTATTTTGCGTTTTACTTGCAAGAATTATTTGTGATCTCAGTTTTAGGACTAGTTCCGCATGCATTTACGAAGTGGTCGTCTAGTACACAATCTAGAAGTCATAGCTACCATGGATCCAAACTCTAGTGATGCTCTTAGAGATATTCAGGAACAATTACATCTTATGCGAGCAGAAATGAGTAACATGTCCAATCAAATTAATAATCTTTCAGGAAGGGTAGAGTCAATTGAAACTTTGCAAGTAATACAGTCTAGTGAGAGTGAGCATGCTAATGAAAATCATAGGGATCCTCCAAGACCAGTTCCTCGTAGGAACCGCCACCATAATCAACACCAGGATCATCATGACTTTGATGATTCTAATGATAGTGAGCATGCCAATGAGTACCGTCAAAGACCAGTTCATCACAGGAACCGTCAATACAATCGTAATCAAGGTTATCGCGATTACGATGACCCTGATGAGCAAGTCATGAAGCATATTAAGGTAGAAGCCCCAACTTTTGAGGGTCAACTTGACCCGTGGATCTTTGACAGATGGATCCGTGACATGGATCAATTCTTTAGCTGGTATAATTTATCTGAAAATAGGAGGGTGAGATTTGCAAAAATGAAACTTAGAGGAACTGCTCAGCTCTATTGGGAAAGTGTAGAGGAGTCTTTGATCAGAAGAGGTCAACCCCCTATTACTGATTGGGTTGAAATGAAAATTAAATTAGAAGAGAAGTACTTGCCTCATTCGTATAGAGGAAATCTTTTGGATCAATGGAATAACTTGAGGCAAGGAGGCAAGTCTGCCAATGAATATGTGGCACAATTTGATGAGTACAGAATGAGGTGTGCAGTTAGGGAGGATGAAGTAATGACCCTGAGTAGATTTCGAAAAGGTTTAAATGATGATCTTAGAAGGGAGGTTGTACTTAGGGGTGTTTCCACCCTTGATGAAGCTTATACCTTGGTACAAAATTATGAGTTGGTCACAAAAAGCCAATGGACGAGACGTCAGGACACTCGTAGTGTCCCTTCTAAATCTCAACTGGGAAGTAATAACTCAATATTAGGTGCCCCACCCCGTAAACCCAATCCTCTGGTTTCACAGATACCTAGAGACGACAAGGGTAAGGGTATTCTTCATGAAGCACCTAAGACAACTTCAAGAATTCAGTGTTTTAAGTGTCAGGGTTTCGGTCATGTCGCCTCTAGTTGCCCTAATAGGACTCTAATTATCAAGGGGCAAGAAGATGTGAGTGAAGAAGATAATTGTGATAATGAGATTTATGAACCCAATCCCAATGATTTTCAGGACTTAAATGATGAGGAGGATGAGTCCAACTTGCTAGGATGTGTTAGATCCATTTCCCTTCAACGGAAAACAATCAGGTTAGGCGTTGTTAGATGTGCTTTAACACAACCTAAGGGGACTGAGGATTGGAGAAGGACTGTTATTTTTCTCACTTATATTAAGTGTGGAGGCAAAGGGTGTAAGGTTATTATAGACAGCGGTAGTTGCATCAATGCAATTTCTTCGGGTAGCGTATCCCGTTTAGGCCTAAAATCTGTTCCACACCCTAAACCCTATAGTGTGTCATGGGTTAATGACACATCAATAGCAGTCAAAGAGAGATGTGTTTTTCCCATAAAGATCTTAGATTATCATGATGAAATTTGGTGTGATGTCATTCCCATGGATGTAGGGCATGTCATTTTGGGAAGGCCTTGGTTGTATGATTTGGACGTTACAATCTTTGGGCGATCAAATTCTTGCTCATTTTATTTTCAAGGTAAGAAAATCCAACTCATTGGACTACCTCCAAGGTCTAATGATATTAGCCAAAAGAAGAGTGCAGTGAAAAAGGGAGGTCTTAACATAATAAGTCCTAAGGAATTCGATAAGGAAATTTGTGAGGAGTCTGTTGTGTTTGCTGTAGTAGCTAAGGAGAGTGTAGAAGACTTTTTAGAAGAGCCACCTGAAGAGGTAAAGGAAGTGTTGAAAGAATTTCTAGATGTTTTCCCTTCTGACTTACCTGATACTTTACCCCCCATGCGTGATATTCAACACGCCATAGACTTTGTCCCTGGTGCTGCGTTACCAAACTTGCCTCACTATAGGATGAACCCAAGTGAACATGCTGAGTTGCAAAGGCAAGTATGTGAGTTGTTACAAAAGGGATTTATTCGAGAGAGTTTGAGTCCTTGTGCAGTACCTGCATTGTTAACACCGAAGAAAGATGGATCATGGAGAATGTGTGTAGATAGTCGAGCTATAAATAGGATTACGGTCAAGTATCGTTTTCCAATTCCTCGATTAGATGATATGCTAGATATGATGGTAGGAGCCCAGATTTTCTCTAAGATTGACTTGAAGAGTGGATATCATCAAATTAGGATCCGTCCGGGAGATGAGTGGAAGACGGCGTTTAAGACTAAGGACGGTTTATATGAATGGCTTGTCATGCCTTTTGGCCTATCCAATACACCAAGCACTTTTATGAGAGTCATGACACAAGTGCTTCGACCATTTATGGGAAAATTTCTGGTAGTGTATTTTGATGATATTCTTATTTATAGCAAAACCAGAGAGGAACATCTTGATCACCTTACTCAAGTTTGTATTACCCTAAGAAAGGCAAGCTTATTTGCAAATGTCAAAAAATGTTCATTCTTCACAAATCAAGTGGTTTTTTTAGGGTTTATAGTGTCATGGAAAGGAGTTTCTGCTGACCCCCAGAAAGTCCAAGCAATAGTAGACTGGCCAGAGCCTAAGACTATCCATGAGGTTCGTAGTTTTCATGGGTTTGCGACTTTCTATCGTCGTTTTATCAAGGGATTTAGCACCATCATGTCGCCTATTACAGATTGTTTGAAACAAGGTGAGTTTCAATGGAGTAAAGGGGCTAATAAGGCATTTGAGGAGGTTAAGAAGAAGATGACGGAGGCCCCGGTAATGAGACTACCTGATTTTACTAAGGTGTTTGAAGTAGAATGTGATGCTTCGGGAGTAGGTATAGGTGGAGTACTTAGTCAGGAACGTCACCCTGTAGCCTATTTCAGTGAGAAACTTAATGAGGCCAAACAAAAGTACTCAACATATGATAAGGAGTTTTATGCGGTGGTTCAAGCCTTGCGCTATTGGCGCCACTACCTGCTACCACAGGAGTTTGTTCTTTACTCCGACCATGAAGCCCTCCGCTATCTGAATTCCCAAAAGAAGCTCAATCACAGACATGGTCATTGGGTTGAATATTTGCAAGCATATTCTTTTGTTTTGAAACATAAATCTGGAGTAGAGAATAAAGCTGCGGATGCTTTGAGTCGTCGGGTAACATTGTTGTCTGTAATGAGTGTGGAAGTCACGGGATTTGAGAGACTCAAAGAGGAGTATGAATCTTGCTCAGAATTTGGAGATATATATTTGACATTGAAAGATGAGAGTCACCGTGCTATAAATGGGTATCACCTACAAGATGGATACTTATTTCGGGATAACAAGCTGTGTATCCCCAACACATTCGTGCGTGACTTTTTGATATGGGAGACTCATGCTGGGGGTCTCTCGGGACATTTTGGAAGGAATAAAACCATTGAAGAGGTGGAGCGTCAGTTTTTTTGGTCTAGTTTGAAAAGAGATGTTGCAAAGTTGGTAAGTCAGTGTTGAACTTGCCAACTGGCAAAGCATAGAAAACAAAATACTGGTCTTTACACCCCGTTGCCCATTCCTAGTTGCCCTTGGCACGACGTTAGTATGGATTTTGTTCTTGGACTCCCACGTACGGCAAAGAAACATGATTCTATTTTCGTGGTTGTCGATCGCTTCTCTAAGATGGCACATTTTATTCCTTGTACTAAGACCACAGATGCTTCTGGAGTTGCAAAACTCTATTTTAATGAGATTGTCAAGTTGTATGGTCTTCCCCAAACCATAGTCTCCGATAGGAATGTTAGATTCACAAGTTATTTTTGGAAAACCCTTTGGCATATGGTTGGAACAAAATTGAAATTTTCCACTGCTTACCATCCCCAAACGGATGGTCAAACGGAGGTGGTTAACAGGAGTTTAGGTAACCTTTTGAGGTGTCTAGTGAGTGATCATAACAGGAATTGGGATTTGGTCCTTCCCACGGCCCAGTTTGCCTATAATAGTTCTGTTAATAGGACCATAGGAATGAGTCCTTTTGAAGTTGTACATGGTTACAAGCCTAGGAAACCTCTAGACCTTCTTCCCATGTCTGTTCATGCTAGAGTGTCCGAGTCAGCCGAGTCTTTTGCACGTAGAATTCAGGATCTGCATATTGAGATCGCTAAACAAATTCAAGCAAGTAATGCACAATATAAACTTAGAGCTGATTCACATAAGCGGCATAATGAGTTTAACGTAGGAGACTATGTCATGATACGGATTAGACCAGAGCGATTTCCATCTGGAGCTAATCGAAAATTGCAGGCACGTAGTGCCGGGCCCTTCAAAGTGCTAAAACGGGTTGGTTCAAATGCTTATGTTCTAGATTTACCACATGATTTTAGCATTAGCTCTACATTTAATATTGAGGATCTAGTTGCATACCATAAACCACTTCCTATCCCAAATGATGAGATTCTCCAGTTTTATCATCCACTTGTTTATAAATTTAATATGATTATGCGAATGTTTTATTTAAAAATGTATACAATCCATGTATTACGCTAAATAATGTATTTTTTTTATAGCTTAAGCTAATTAATGCAACTAACTTTATCTATATTTTTTTAGAAATTTTAGACTTGTTTTCTACAGTAAAAAAAATAAAGTAATTAGTAATAGACATTGTATAAATTTTTCATTAGGATTTTTATATTTGAGAAATATTAGCTTTAATTTCTCTCCGTACTTTACATAATTGATGGAGTTATAGATAGAATTTATATATTAAAAACATAACTTGAACATACGGCCTACATTATTTATGATCAAATGTCAAGATAATATATATATATATTATTGCCTCCACATCCACTATTTTTATATTTTTCATACTTGTGTGCATGCATGCTCAATAACAAATTAAATATCAACCTAAGTGAAGAAAAAAAAATCAATTGATGTATCATCTTTATATAAAGTAGTGCATGAAGTCGTGAAAAAAATTTAAATAGAAATTATATCTAATTTAAGTGGTCACACAAAACAAGTCCCTTATAAAAATTAGAGAATGTGTTTGTATATTTTATGTTTCTATTTATGAACTTGTATGACATGTAAGTTGTTTGTGGTTTTTGAAATTATTTGATGGTTGATTGTCATGTATGAAATTATCTTAATTTTCTCAATAATGACCAAGATATTTATAGACCTTCTTCATGCCTACGCCTCCTTACCAATTGCAGGTACCTCGATGCGTGGAGAATGAATGGAGTTGTATAAGTGGAAATTCAATGTAAAAAAAAAAAAAAAAAAATTGGAGTAGAAATGTGGCTGTGTCTCCACAGTTTTAGTAACTGAAAAATACATGGAGGTGATTGCAGGGCTAGAAACTCTAAATAGAAAAGTATATGAGTTCGATAGTTTAGGCTGTAACCCATGAATCTTCTAATAAAAGAGTTGACTTTAGAAACATTCCTGGTGCTAACATCGGTAAGCAGTGACTGAGTTGACTTTAGAAACATTCCTGGTGCTAACATTGGTAAGCAGTGACTTTCATTCTATTTTCTAATGTAGGTTTTGCTGTGTTGTCCCAATCTTGAGCTTTTTACTAGACTAGCATGATGAAAAAAATTATAAAAAAATTACTAGCCTAATGGTGGTTACTCCTATCCTTCAAAAGTTATCTATCAATCAAAAAGTCTGCAAGCATGACATGAAATTAGCAGCTGATAATAGATTTTAAGAGAGAAGCACTATCTCCTACAGTTGCCATAAAAGCTAATTTAGAGAACAAAAAATCATCCAGCATCCTGGATATAGACATTCAAAGGAAGTAATAAATGAGGAGAGCAAAAAAAATGAAAGATGAACACAAAGAAGCACGTCCTACTCGGTTTCACATGTAACAAACACTCCTTTTCAATGTTACATTTGTCAAGTCAGAGCAAAGAAATTCAACATGAAACAGCCATTCTTCTTCACCTTGTGAAAAGTTCCCATGAAATATCATAAAGGCATGGAGACACCTACAATATAAACATATTATGTGGTCAGGTAGGTGGTCACGTCATACACATAATGTCATGTTTGATGTTATTGATGAAATAAAACTCATGGTTACATCTCACTCAGACTGGGAAAACATGCATGTTTCAGTAACATGGTTCTTAAACAATTAAAAATAAATAAATAAAGTAAAAAAGCTGTCATGTCAATGGTGTTTTTATTGTCATTTCTGTTTTATAATTTTCATTTCCTGAGTATTGACAAAAGAGGGCATAAAATGTCACTTTGGCTATCTAACTCACTACAAAACAAAGTTCTTTCAGCAAATACAAAGAGATCATCGCAGTTAAAGGGGTTAAATAATGACAGTTCAGTTCATAATAACAACTAGCAAAAGCAGCATGGAAAAATAGTAGCTTGCACAACCTTTTGAATAGTAAAACAAGACTTTCATAGAGAACCACTCATTAATTTATGGCTAGCAGCTGTTCCTTTCACTGAATCAACCAACCAAACTGCAGCCTAAATCTGAATGCACTTGCATCATTCAGCATACCTCATAACTGAGATCAATAAAAATCATTCCAGCATAAGAAAGCTTTTAGAATCATGTGTGTCTCTCCTTCCCTCTCTCTTCTTCAGGACCATTACCAATACACATTTCTTCATTCCTTATCAAGATCTGTCAAAACCATATACCATTCTTGCCACCAAAGCACCACACTCTTTTGACACAGATAGCAATTTTAGAATTGAAGTTTTCAACCTATCACCAGAGACACTGTTGAAGTTGAACATCAAACACCAATGGGCATTTCTACTTTCATAATCAAGCTTCAACACAGCAATGTGTTGTTCTTCCCACCATACCACCACCTCACATTTTATATTGTTAATCACACACCATTAATTATCTTTTGCAGATTACAGATGAGTTATACCAAAACCCAGAAAATTGATCAGTAAGGATCCTTGGATTCCCCTCCCCCTCGAAAATGTGATTGATAGCAACCTACGGTTACCCCATGGATTCTGAATCAATTGACCACTTCACAGAGCTGTGACAAAATCCAAAACAATTTATGCTTTCTAATAGTCATGGTCATGGCTCGCTGTGGGAGTTGTTTCTGGATTAGATTTCACAAGTCCATTTAAAAAAATATATATTTATAGTCTACCGCATTGATTTCACTTAACAAGATGATGTATTTTACATTGTGGAGAACAATACAAATGTACCATTTTCGGCCAGTAAAATAAACAAACAGGTGGCGAGCACAAAGATGGGGAGAAAATGATTGGAACGGGAAACCAAACCCACCTTGAGGCACTAAAGCCCAGGAGTCAGATTCGCTAGACAAGCTGGAAATCAACGTCGCTGATGCTATCGCGCTGTGCAATGGCAACATCGATTCGACGCAACTCAATTGCAGTGGTAATCTATCCATTAAAACAAAAGTAAGAAAAAAAACAAAAAGTAAATTCAAGAGAGGGTGAGGAAAAGATGTCACCTTGAGGAGCGAGAGAAGCGTGTTGTTGTTGTAGGAACAGAAACCTGAGTTGGAAGAGTGCTGGATTTCAGTGAAGAGAGTTCAGCAGATAACGGTTTCTTGTTGAGCTTGAAAAGGAAAGGCTGTAACCTTGTTGATAACCTGGAGACTACCTTCATGGAAGCCATTTTTGCCTCTCTTCGCTCTCTCTGGCTTTGATTTTCGACAAGGGTTTTACTTGTTACGTGCCAGACAGAGCCAAGTAGTCGTGACGATGTAGGTCGATTCCACAGTTTTCCAGCCTTTGCACAATCATCCTTAAACTTTGAGCCTTTCTCAATTACTGCCTTGTAAGTTGTAACTCCAAGCTCAAACTATTTATGCTCCCGAGATTAAATTTACAAGTTTTTTTAAGTTTTTTTAAAAAACGATTTTAATTATAAATTAAAAAACTATGCATGCATTTAATTCAATACATTTGTATATATATATATATATATATAAAAAAAAAAGTGAACGCGTCTATTCAACTTTGTCTAGATGTAAGTCTAATTATTTTTAATGCTGAAGAATTAATATATAGATATTACGAGTGGTTAACCCGTGTGATGTGGCGGGTTTTTTTTATTTATTTAGAAAATTGATTGTTTTTTTATGTATTGTATTTTATTATTTTAATATTTAGTTAGTATAATTATATTTAAGAATACTAATATGAATTTTTGTCCTTCAAAAATCTAAAGTCATTTTTCCTCTCTCTCAATATATTTTTAGACGATAATATTCAATAAATATCAGACATATTAGAAATAAAAATATTGTAATTTGTTTTTAAAACATAAACTTAATTTTTTTTGTGCTATAATTATTTATTTGCCGTCTAAAAAGAACAGTCTAATGGAAACGGGAAGTGACTTGTATATTTTTTAATTTGACTTGTAGATAATGCAGGTAAATTTGTCAACAATTTTTTTTTGATATGTATTTTTTTTCAGTAATATTAGATCTAAAATATTAAAAATGAAAACATTGGAAATTCCCCGCAAGCACTTTCAGACGACTGACTGAATCAAATAGGACAGGCGGGCGGGAACGACGGAAGCGGAGTTGCAAACTGCTACTAAGCACATGCTACTGAATTGAGAGATAAATTCATAAACCTATTTAAATAAAAGAACACAAAATTAAATTTTGAAGCCAATCTTTTTTTTATATAAGATTTATTAATCATATTATTATATTAAATATATTTAAGAAAAGATGATATGAATTTATGTCCTTCAAAAAATCTTAGGTAATTTTTCCTCTCTCTTAATATATTTTTAGGCGATAATATTCAATAAATATTCAAATATATAATTAGTTTTACATATTTTAATTTGACATAAATATACAAATAAAAAAATATTTTTTATAAGATTTATTAATTATATTATTACATTAAATGTATTTAAGAATATTGATATTAAATTTTTTTTAAGGAAAAAATCCTAGGTCATTTTTTTCCTCTCTTTATATATCTATAGGCGATAATATTCAATTAAATTGTTTTATGTTATTCGATTAATTCATTATATTATTAAATAAAATGTATTTAAGAATACTGATATTAATTTTTTTTATTCAAAAAATGCTAGGTCATGTTTTCTTCTCCCTATATATATTCCTATACGATAATATTCAATAAATATTAGAACATATAATTAATGATAGACTAAAAATATTCAAGAAACTTTAACAAAAGATACAACAAAAAAATAAAATAAAAATAAAAATTAGCATTGCTATTACTGTCAAAACAATAAAAAAATTTAAATTATCCGGAGGGAAAAAAATATAAACAGAAGAGTAAGCAAGAAAAACAATTAAATTATTATTATTATTATTATATTAATTATTATTATTATTATTATTATTATTATTATTATTATTGTGTTAAGTACAAAATTAAAATTCTAAAACAAATTTTTTCTATGTTATTCGATTTATTCATTATATCATTATATTAAATGTATTTAAGAATACTGATATTATTTTTTTTTGTTCAAAAAATCATAGGTCATGTTTTCTTCTC
Organism: Salix purpurea; assembly: GCA_027405865.1. Classification (NCBI taxonomy): domain Eukaryota; kingdom Viridiplantae; phylum Streptophyta; class Magnoliopsida; order Malpighiales; family Salicaceae; genus Salix; species Salix purpurea. The sequence continues at coordinate 3,488,450 of JAOWLH010000019.1, forward strand.
CCTATATACATTCCTATGAGATAATATTCAATAAATATTAGAACATATAATTAATGAAAGACTAAAAATATCCTAGAAACTTTAAGAAAAGAAAAAAAATATCATTGCCATTACTGTCAAAACAATAAAAATTATTAAATTATCCGGAGAAAAAAAAAATAACAAAAGAGTAAGCAAGAAAAACAATTAAATTATTATTATTATTATTATTATTATTATTATTATTATTATTATTATTATTATTATTATTATTGTGTTAAGTACAAAATTAAAATTCAAAGACAAATTTTTTTTTATGTTATCCGATTTATTCATTATATGATTATATTAAATATATTTAAGAATACTGATATTAAATTTTTTTTATTCAAAAAATCCTAGGTCATGTTTTCTTCTCCCTATATATATTCCTATGAGATAATATTCAATAAATATTAGAACATATAATTAATGAAAGACTAAAAATATCCTAGAAACTTTAACAAAAGAAAAAAAAGAAATATCATTGTCATTACTGTCAAAACAATAAAAATTATTAAATTATACGGAGAAAAAAAAACATTAACAAAAGAGCAAGCAAGAAAAACAATTAACATTAACAAAAGAGTAAGCAAGAAAAACAATCAAATTATTATTATTATTATTATTATTATTATTATTATTATTATTATTATTATTATTATTATTATTATTATTATTGTGTTAAGTACACTTATATATACATGGACAAAAGTAGGGAATATTCTAGAAATATAAAAAAATAAAAGTATAAGGGCTGAAATGAAAATCAAATATAAAGGGATTAAATTGAAAAATTAAAAGTCCAAGGGCTGAAATGGAAACCACATTCATTATCAATTTAAATCAAAGGACAAAGTTGAAAAAATCGAAACTTGTGCACCGAATTTATTGAGCTATTTACAGCCAAACCGGAAATTAAAAGTAGGAGGACCGAACTGAAACTATATATTATACTGATTTTGAATTTAAGGACGCAATTGAAACAAATCAAAACTAATATAATTGAAATAAGGGCCAAAACAACAAATTCGGGCGTTCAGGGACTGAAATGAACTTTGCCAAAAACACTGTCTCGCTGACGTCAGCATGCGCAAGAGGAGAGAGAAATGAGGGGGGGAAATTCAAACGCCCATTGACATGTACCTGGGCACAACATGTTTACACGCGCCCGCCCCATGTGGAAGAGAGCATGACGAAACATCGTTCTAGACGGCGGTTGATAATTTTTGGACGCCGTATGACGTAGAACGCGCCGCCCGAAAGACGCGTGCGCGCGGAAATGGATGGCGCGTGATGGGACGCGCCAACAGTAACCTGGAGTGAAAAATAATAAAAAATTGGCTAATTACCGTTTCAGCCCTCCCACCCTGTGCGTTATTTTGTCGTTATCGAGGGCTCAAACGGTGACTGCACTGTTTGAAGAATTATTAAAAAAAAAAAACGTCCGGCCGAACCGGGCCGGGATGGCCAATTACCTCGGAGCCCCTGAAACCGATGACGTTTTTTGTCTTTTTCGGGGGCTAATTTCGTTATTACATTGTTCATAGGCAGAAAAAACAAAAAAAAAGGGTGGACGAACTCGCGCGACGCACGGAGGACAAAGCTCGCGTCCACAGTGAAATGAGTCTGTGTGAACAGTGGTTCAACAGTGTTTTCCGAATCCTTTTAGTGTATTTGTTAATTAATGATTTTTTTTACATCGTACAAAAAATATAATCATGAATTAAAAAAGTCAATACTTATATATCATAATAAAACATAATAAAAAACATATGAATTAATAAAAACATGTAAAATGTTAGGCTAATTTTGAACATGACCCGAAAAAAATGTTCCAATTGCTATAGTAAAATACTATTTTTTTAGTTAGTGTAGAATAATTTTTCAAAACAAATGTACAACAAATATTAGAAAAATTATAAAAATAAAATAAAATTAAGAACAAAAAGAATGGTATAGATAGGCAAAGTGTAAAGAATAGAAAATAATAAAAACAATTCAAAATACAGAGTAAGGAAAAAAAACTAAAAATCCATAAGAAAAAAACTGCGATAAAGATATTAAGTTTAAAATGATAAAAAAATAAAATAAAGTAATTAGAGAAAGAAACTAAGAAAAACTTGGTTTCTTTAAAAAAAAATTAGATATATAATTGTGTCACCGCTACAGTACATTATTTGATACAATAGCCAAAACGAGAAAGTTACCATGGGCTTCGTCGCAGGTATGACCATTTTTTTAAAATGTATATAATAATGTGAGTTTTATTTAATAGTAATGATAAAAAAATATTTATATATATATATTTTTTAATACTAATGTGTAATACATTTTTTATAGAAATAAGATTAAAAAAATTAAAGATAACTGTATTGGCAAATTTATGAGCAGACAATTGATAAAATTCATTAAAGATCAATTATTTGATTTCTATAGCAAATTGATTGATTGTTAGGTCTACTTTAATTGTTTGTCTAAATATTCAATCGACAGATAATAAAAATGTAGTTGATAAAACCCTTTAAAAAATGAGTTATTTGTTTTCTGTAACAAACTGATTGATTGTTGGTTCTATTTTAACTGTTTGGCTAATCATTCAATCGGTATAATATTTATTTTTGCAGACAATGCGGAAATGTGCATAAGATGTATTGTGAAAGTTAAATTTCAATTGATAAAATCCATTAAAGGTGAAATATTTGCTTTCTGTAGTAAAAAAAATAGTAAAACTACAATTGATAAAATCTATATAAAAAAATAAGATTAAAGAAACATTTTCTTTGAAAAAATGAGATTAAATTAATTCAGGATAAAAAAATTAAAGATAATATTGAGAGATAGAATTTTTCCAAACTATTTAATCAGCATATTAGATTTGAAATATTATATACAGAGGAGCTCCAAAACTTATTTTTTAATAAATATAACATGGAAAGATATAATATGTGAATTATTATTCTAATTCTTATTATCATGATTGAAGTCAAAACTCAAAACAAATATTAGTACCAAAAAAAACTATTTGATTTGAAGGATAAATAAAATAATAAAAGGATAAAATTAAATGACAAAAACAAAATTAGTATAATTATCACTATGAATATAATTATTATAATCATTTGGATTATAATAAAATATGTTCTTATTGATATTATTTTATGAGTTATTATTGCTTTTAGAACAATAATCATAATCATTAATACCATAAGCACTATAATCATTATAATAAATTATTATTGTTATCATCATTATCATTACTATTACTATTTAAACAATCCAAAATATTAAATTGTCATGAAAAAAAAAGTTGTAAGTCTCTAACAGAAGAGCAAACAAGAAAACAATTATAAAAAAATAATCACTAAAATTATTGTTGTTGTTGTTGTTGTTGTGTTAACAATGAAAATCATAGAATTGTCTTGAGTAAAAAATAAAAAAACTTCAACAAAAAAAAAATGCAGTAAGAATCATATTTGTTTCAACACATTTTTTTAATAGTTTGAGATTTTTTTTACAATGCTATAAATTTGAGAAAAATAATAAATTTGTTCAGAATTTTTGTGAAGTGTGAGTTTCTAATAAAATATATGAATTTTAAATTGATATGAATTTATTTGTTTAAATGGTTTTAATGAAATCACTAACAAAAAACTATCACAACCATTAAAAAAATAAGAAGATTTGGATACTTGCATCATTGAACTCATTGTATTACGATGAGCTCATTTAATAGTTTAATTTAAATTAAAAAAAATAAAATATAAATTGTGTAAACACCTAAACCAACTAAATAACAAAAATAAGTTTTTGATTTTCTACCTATAAAAAGAAAAAAACATTATTGAAAATTCATCACTACGTTATCATTATTATCATAACTATAACATTTAAAATTACCAACATCATTACATCGTACAAAAAATATAATCATGAATTAAAAAAATCAATACTTATATATCATAATAAAACATAATAAAAATCATATGAATTAATAAAAATATGTAAAATGTTAGGCTAATTTTGAACATGACCCGAAAAAAATGCTCCAATTGCTATAGTAAAATACTATTTTTTTTAGTTTGTGTAGAATAATTTTTCAAAACAAATATTAGAAAAATTATAAAAAAATAAAATTAAGAACAAAAAGAATGGTATAGATAGGCAAAGTGTAAAGAATAGAAAATAATAAAAACAATTCAAAATACAGTGTAAGGAAAAGAAAAAAAACTAAAAATCCATCACAGAACAAAATCAAGAAAAAAACTGCGATATAGATATTAAGTTTAAAATGATAAAAAAAAATCAAGTAATTAGAAAAAGAATCTAAGAAAAACTTGGTTTCTTTAAAAAAAAAATAGATATATAATTGTGTCACCGCTACAGTAACATTATATGCTACAATAGCAAAAAAAGAGACAGTTACCATGGGCTTCGTCGCAGGTATGACCATTTTTTTTTTAAATGTAACAACAAATGAGTTTTATTTAATAGTAACGATAAAAAAAATATTTATAAAATATTTTTTTATTTTTAATACTAATGTGATGTAATACATTTTATATAGAAATAAGATTAAAGAAATTTAAAAATAACTGTACTCGCAGATTTATGAGCAGACAATTGATAAAATTCATTAAAGATCAGTTATTTGCTTTCTGTAGCAAACTGATTGATTGTTAGGTGTACTTTAATTGTTTGCCTAAATATTCAATCGACAGATAATAAAAATGCAGTTGATAACATCCATAAAAAATGAGTTATTTGTTTTTTGCAACAAACTGATTGATTATTGGTTCTGTTTTAATTGCTTGGCTAATAATTCAATCGGTATAATATTTATTTTTGCAGACAATGCAGAAATGTGCATAAGATGTATTGTGAAAGTTAAATTTCAATTGATAAAATCCATTTAAATTTAATTATTTTCTTTCTATAGTAAAAAATAGTAAAAGTACAATTGATAAAATCTATAAAAAAATAAGATTAAAGAAACATTTTCTTTTAAAAAAAATGAGATTAAATTAATTCGGGATAAAAAAATTAAAGATAATATTGAGACATAGAATTTTTCAAAACTATTTATTCGACATATTATATTTGAAACATTATATACAGAAGAGCTCCAAAACTTTTTTTTTTAAAATAAATATAACATGGAAAGATATAATATATGAATTATTATTCTAATTGTTATATCATGATTGAAGACAAAACTCAAAACAAATATTAGTACCAAAAAAAAAACTATTTGATTTGAAGGATAAATAAAAATAATTAAAGGACAAAATTAAATGACAAAAGCAAAATTAGTATAATTATCACTATGAATATAATTATTATAATCATTTGGATTATAATAAAATATGTTATTATTGATATTATTTTGTGAGTTATTATTACTTTCAGAACAATAATCATAATTATTAATACCATAAGCACTATAATCATTATAATAAATTAGTGTTGTTGTTGTTGTTGTTGTGTTAACAATGAAAATCATAGAATTATCTTGAAGAATAAAACAAAAAAACTTCAACAAAATAAAAAATAAAAAATAATTAAATAAATGCAGTAAGAATCATATTTGTTTCAACACATTTTTTTAAGAGTTTAAGATTTTTTTTACAATGCTATAAATTTGGGCAAAATAAGGTACATTAAAAAATAAACTTACAGAAGAGTCATTTTTAGTATTGCAGATATAATGTATCTTTCACATTTGCATTATGGATTGCTATAATGCATCCTTAGTCATACAAAATTATTTGGTTATTATTTTTTCTCTTTTACTTATTTAATTTACATTTCAGTCATAAAAAAATATTTTTATTGCATTTCAATTCTAAAAATGTTGTGAGGGAAGAAAAATCTTTAAAAAGAGAAACAAGAGAGATGATATTTGATCTGCCATATTTCAATAATAAAAAAATCAATCTTGATATTGATGAGTTCATCTTAAAAAGGAGTTTTCATTGAAGGTGGTTTGAATCTCTAATCATATATGAAAAACTTCTCTTGACTCGTATTTTTTTTCTTTTTTCTATTTTAAAATTAAATTATTTTTAGATAAAAAATTACAGTGATGTATAAAAATTATTCAATTATGCCCCTTAAAGATTTTTAGGGTTGTATTTGCTATGTTTTTCAATAACTAGACATGTACAATATTTTAAAAACATTATGCATATGAATAGTTATGAAAAATAAATATATTTTTCTTTTTTTTATTGTTATTTTTTTATATTGGTTACTAGAACTGATTTTTTCTTAATAATTTTGTTTGAAAAATAATGAATACATTATTTTTTTTATTATAAGTTTCTATATGAAAACCATGCTTTTGATAAAAAAAAAACATATTTTTTTTGTATGAAAAAGCAATAAATCGATAACAAAAAAGGGACTTTTGGAAAAAGATACATATTTTGTTCTCTTTAATTTAAATCATTTAAATTTTTATAAATTTTATTTTAGTTGCTTTTTGTTTATTAAAAAACAATATGTTATTGAAACAAAAGTCATTGCTTTGTTAAATAAAAAGATACATAAATAAAAAAGAGAATATTGATTGAAAATGTTAAAAATAAGAAGTTTTATTGATATGGTACGTGGTTACCATTAACCAATTAAAGGTACAGATAAGAATATAACCAAATAATTATACAAATAAATTACAACATTCAAAATTCATGATGATATCATTTGATCAAATTATACTTTTTTTATTTAAAAATTTAAATAATTGAAATTATTTCAATATCTTTAAAATCACTATAAAATAAAATTAAAATTAATTTTGAAAATGTCCCATAACATGTCATCACATGGGTTGCAAGAATTCTCGAGCACATAAATATTCTAATTCCAAGCTTTCATTTTTATTTCACTTGATTCCTTCGAGGCTGAACAAACATTATTTTCGGGAATTAATCATGTCGTGAGTGCACTGTGCAAGACTTAGTATTTAATTATTAGTTTTTTTTTTTAATATTCTTTATATTTTCAGAAACGAAAACTATATTTATTTAAAATGACAGTTGATCGACGAAATTATATTTTAATAAAAAATAATTGTCTGACCAAATAATAACCGTAACTACTACAGTATACAATATCCATCGTGCAATATTATTATTAACGTTGACGGAGATGAGACAAAAACACGGTAGGTAAGAGTTGTAACTGCCGTCAGATAGCCAATACTTTCACATATGCATCTCTTACCAAACTTTCCAACCAATTATCATCTCAGTTGCTTCTAGGATCAAGCGTAGATGATTATTCCTCTAGCGCCACCAACCTTCCGTACCCACCAGGCACTTTTAAGAAATTCATTTTGGTGCGGTACTACCATATGATTTGCATGCATTTACGTTATAGGTCTAATTAATTTATTTAATATAAAAAATATTTAAGTAAGAATATAATTTTGTTTTAATAAAAAATATTATAAATAGGATTGGTGGAGCCAAACCGAGTTAACTTATCATACTTATATTAAGCTATAAAATTATAATAGCTAAATAGAAAAGAATTAAAATAAATTATAAAACTCAATTTTCAATAAAGTTTAATATTAAATAATAAAAGTAAAAGAAAATAAATTAAAAAAATCAAGAAAATAATTTAAGTTAACTTGGATTAGTTTTTTAAACTTACACTTGAATGATGAAAACAAGATAACCTAAAAGAAAAGAAAAGAAAATAAATTATAAGCTTTAATTATATGATATTGAAAAAAAAATTAATTAAAAAAATATAAAATAACTTAAGGCTGTTAACCCAATACTTTATGTTTGGTGAAATTTCCTGGTTGGTACCTAGACTAATGTTATCATGTTAATCTGGCCCTTTATTAGTAAGCTTTTTGTTAATATGATCTTTCCATCCATTCCCATGTTGGGTCGCCGCTACATGACTCTCAGTTGATTTATTATACAAAAACTCTAATAAGATTGGAAAGAGCAATAATAATAAACACAATGAAAATGAAATAAATTTTGCTATCTTGTAAATGGTTATATAACCTTAGGGCAATAACAATAACTTAGAGTCCATTTTACATTTAAGTGTTAGTGATTATTTTCTAATGTGTTTTTGATTTGGAAATGTATTAAAATATATTTTTTTTTACTTTTTTAATTTTTTTTAATATCAATACATTAAAATTTAAAAATACAATAAAATAAAATATATTTAAAAAATAATAATTTTATACTTCAAAAACAAAGCTTAATGATTTGACTTGATGGAAGTGCGGCCTGTTAATATTAGAAAAATTCATGAAGTCCAAGGTTTGCATTAACAAACTAAGAAGTTTGGGACTGGATTACAAGGTAGAAGAAGTATAAGGACTAAACTAGTATTTAACCATTCATGTTCATCTATAAGACAGGGAGAGCGACAGGGAGAGATGGACACAAACGATCATTTCCTTCATTTCCTGCAAGCAAATACTAACAACCGACCGACCGATCGAGAGAGTGAGAGTCATGGCTAAGCCTCACGTCACAATGGAGGTTGGAAACGACGGCGTTGCTGTGGTGACTCTTATTAATCCTCCTGTTAACGCCTTAGCTATTCCAAGTAAATATTTTCGTCCCCCTCCTCCGTCTATCTGTTCTAACTATAAGTGTGAGTTTTTTATTTTTTGGTGATTGATTGTGCTGAATTTGACGATGATGCAGTCATTTCGGGATTGAAAGAGAAGTTTGATGAAGCCACTCGGAGAAATGACGTCAAAGCTCTAGTTCTTACTGGTAATTTATTTTATAATACTGACTGACTATTTATTTATGAAATTATTGTGGAAGATAAAGGATCAATAACGAATTGCGAAAACAAAATTATCAGATTATTTTATTTTATCTTTTTTGCTGGAGATTTGGTTTAAAAAATACAATCATTTCTTTCTTTCTTCCTTTATTTTAATTTTTTTCCTTGTTGAAGGCAAGGGTGGAAGGTTTTCCGGTGGATTCGACATCAATGTTTTCCAGAAAGTTCATGCGACAGGTATATTATGCCTGTTTTTATAATACTTTTATGTTCTACCGACTGTTTTTTTTATTTAAATTTTCACATTAGTTCTTTTTTTTTTCTTTTTCTTTTTCTTTTTTAAAAAGTGTTTGGGGATATGATTTTATTGTATGGTTTGACAGGGGATATTTCACTCGTGCCTGATGTATCTGTTGAGCTTGTGGTCAACATTATTGAAGGTATTTATCCCGCTTTAACCCTCAGAGTTTTCATTCATTTTGAATATTTGAATAAGAATACAGCAAGTTTCTTATAAGGAATGCGGTGCTTGTATTTATTGTTTGATTGATTTTGTATTTTATTTGGTTCTTTCAAAACTATAGATTGTAAAAAGCCTGTTGTTGCTGCCGTGGAAGGACTAGCACTTGGAGGGGGCTTGGAATTGGCAATGGTTTGTGTTTTCTATGATGAAGCAGCATTTAAAGAACTTGGTTTTGATTATCATCATCTTTTCCCATTTGATCATCAAAATTATCTTTATGAAGGGATGCCATGCGCGTATTGCTGCTCCAAAAACTCAACTTGGTTTGCCAGAATTGTCGCTGGGAGTGATTCCTGGATTTGGAGGTCTGGCTACTTTTCTATGTAGAACTTGAATCCATCGACTTGGACACATGCTTTCATGTTCAGCTGTGTATTTATTTATTTACTACCACAATGGACTAAACTTGTGAAACCCTGTTTACTTTTTTAAGGTACACAACGTCTTCCAAGGCTTTTAGGGCTGTCAAAGGCCATTGAAATTATGCTGGTAAATCCTCTATTAATTTATGCTTGAAAACCTGTTAAATGAATCTTGAGATTATGGTATTTCTCTCTAGTGGAGAAAGATTGAGAAAAAAACCATCATTTGAGCTGTTGCTTAGACCTGGTTTCCCCTTTCATTAAAGTTCACATAGGAAGTTAAATTTAATAGCCTTGCACTTTAGAAGGTTTTCATTAAATTTTGGGCTTGTTCTTACTGGAAAATTCCAGGTAATCCAGCTCTTTGGGTTTTAGAGATGAGGTGCCGCTTCATTTTTTTTTATATAAGAAACATTATACCTGGAAAAGGTAAATTGAGGAACTATTTTTTATTGAATTGTCAGCTGTTAGCCTGTGAGAGAGTTTTAAACAAGTTATATTTACAAATCACCGTTTTAACATTCTTTTATTCCCAGTGATGGGAAAGTGAATAAGCAAATTTTGTTTAATTTACTGGCTTGCTGTTTGTTAAATAAAATGACAGACCTCAATAAAGTTACAAAACTTCAAACTGCTAAATATTGGGCTGGGGAAAGAAAACCAAAGCTTAATTTCATTATGGAACTTGATGGTTTGATATGTCCAACAGTTCTTAGAAATGCGTATTCAATATGTTATTTTCTTTATCATCTGGAACTTTATCTTCTTTGCATGCTCTTTCAACATATTTTCAACTCTGCAGTTATCCAAACCAATCATGTCTGAAGAGGGGAAGAAGCTAGGTCTAATTGATGCTATTGTGCCTTCCCAAGAACTGTTGAAAGTATCTCGACAATGGGCTTTAGACATCTCAGAGAGGCGCAAACCATGGCTGCGTTCTCTTCATAGGACAGACAAAATTGGCTCGCTGTCTGAATCACGTGATGTACTGAAAGCTGCTAGACAACAAGCCAAGAAAATTGCCCCAAATATGCCTCAGCATCAAGCATGTCTTGATGTGATTGAAGAAGGCATCATTCATGGAGGATATAATGGTGTTCTAAAGGTACTTTTTGAGTTCGGGATTTGCTGCTGTGGATATAGATATCAAATCGTCATTAGAGATCAAAAAGCTTTTGCTTTAAGTGGTTTGTGGCTGTTTTTCTCTGGAACATGGCCTTTTTATTTAGTTTTTATTTGAGGAGTTAGCTTGTGCAGTAATTGACCTTTGTTGTTTGTACTTATACTGACAATAACACATCATTTTGTAAAAGGTGGGATCTGTACATGCACATTCTAATGGAGTTGTTATTGCAGGAAGCAAAAGTCTTCAAGGAGTTAGTTTTGACAGAAACTGCAAAAGGTCTGGTGCATATCTTTTTTGCCCAGCGTATGACGTCTAAGGTACACTAAATGAATCAAGGCCTACAAGATTGTAATAATTTATGAAAATCAATTGATTTATCATGTTAAAGTTTTTGTGGATACTCAAAAGATTTTCAGATGTGTTCAACATAAAGTCACGATTTGAGCCTTGCTTTCTTTGTGTTGTCCTAGAAAATATTTAATTCTCTTCTTCAAAAAAACAGCTTAAAGGGAAAATCTAGGTTGCAAGGGAATGAAATTGCTTGATATAACCGAGCTTGTGATTGTGACATACTTGAGGTGCTAGCATATAGACTTCTATAGATGCATCCTGTCACCTCTAAGGGATTGTTGTAGTTGTAGATTTCTCTTTCTTTGGGTTCTTATTCGTAAGAACATGCTTGGTTTAAGAATTATTTATATAAGTAACCTTATCAATACTCTGTTCTTAAGTGGTTTAGATAGCATTGCATGTTCATAATTTTTTTTAAATATTCTTGCAGTATATAACATCTGAATTTTATGTTTGTTCTGCATTCTGCATTTTTGTTCTTGCTTCACAGGAGTATCATGTCTACCTCTCTCTCTCTCTCTCTCTCTCTCTCTCTCTCTCTGTTTAAACTTTTATTGTTATGCCCAAATAAGCAATCAGTATATCAAATTTCTTTTGTTGTATCTCATCAATGTTAACTTGGACAGATACCTAATGTCACTGATGTTGGGCTCAAACCACGACATATAAAAAAAATTGCTATTATTGGTGGTGGTCTAATGGGTTCTGGCATAGCTACTGCTTTTATTGTGAGCAACATCCACGTTGTTCTTAAAGAAATCAACTCTGAATATCTTCAGAAGGGAACAAAAACAATAGAAGGTACATGAATGTGGCTGACATTGATCATGAAACTATTGATTTAGTGCTATAGTGTCTCCATCTTTGAAGGACTTCAAACAAAAAACAATGATAGTGTTTTGACAAAACAATCCTACGTCCTGATATATCCTTCATATAGTTATTATTTGGGAAAGTTTATCTGTTCGTTTTTCCATATTGATTTTCCATAAGATTCTTCTGGTTATATATAATTTGCTCAAACTTTATGGCTATTTTTGGTGAGTTTAGCAGCAGGGGACATGTGTCAATAGTGCACAGACCAGTTATTTGTAACATAATAGACAGTGGAGGAACTTCAGCCACTTTTTAGGGATGGCCAGTGTCAAAATTATACCTTTTCCCTAATGAATTCAAATCCTTCAAATTTTCCCTAATGAATTCAAATCCTTCAAACAGAATATTTTAGTTGAGTTTGGTCAAATGTTTTCCTGAATATTAAAACTATTCTGATATGTATTACTCGTGTTTTTGTGTTCTATGCTAGCAAAAAAAACTCACGACTTGTTATTTCACTTGACAGCAAATGTTCGAAGCTTAGTGACAAGAGGAAAGTTGACACGGGATAAGGCAGATAAAGCCCTCTCAATGCTCAAAGGTGCATTGGACTACTCAGACTTCAAAGATGTGGATATGGTCATAGAGGTGAGTGGAGTTTGCCGTCCCTTGTGAACATGAAATCTTGAAATTTTTGTTATATTTTGGAATGTGCCAGTGGAATGGTGTGATTGCTTGCTGTAAATTTGATCAGTCTACACTTGAGATTGTTTATTCACAAATTGATTCTCCTCAATATCTTACTGTTCAATGACACTAGGATGGATTTCCATATTTATGGTATCTTTAAAAGCCCTTTGAAATGGCTTCTTTGATTTGCAGGCAGTAATTGAAAGTGTTCCTTTGAAACAAAAAATTTTCAGTGAGATTGAAAAAATCTGTCCTCCTCACTGCATTTTGGCAACAAATACATCTACCATTGACCTGAACTTGGTTGGAGAAAAGACCAGCTCTCAAGATCGCATTATTGGTGCACACTTTTTCAGGTTATGCTCATTTTGCTGCTCTCACACTTTATCATTATGTTAGCCATCCAGAAAACAATAGAAAACATGTGAGAGTTTTTTATTTTCTTTTATATATTCGTTAAACTTATCTCCCCTTTTATATGAACTCTTGTTTGTTTGATTACTGAAATTGTTACTACAATAGTGGACCAACAATTCCAGTTTGGTGTCTTTGGAAGTAGCTTCCAACTATTTTACCTGTTTAACCAGGTCCAGAATCAAGATTCATAACAGTATGGCACATGACCCTCCAAGATTTTCTTATGCCATCTTTGAAGAGCATTTCATTACATGATGGAAATAGTATCTGATCTGTGCTAGTCAGAGCCATTGTAGTTTTTAATTCTTTTTCCTTTTGGAAATATTAGGGAGCTGGATTGAAAATATCACACACCTTACTCATCAATTTAGTACAAGGAGCAGCTGCATGCTCTGAAGGTTTTGTAACACATTTGGGCTTTGTTTGTGCTGTGCAATGTTTTGGAATTTCACCCAATTCTATAAAAAAACAATGACATGACTAGGTTGTGGCAATTTGCCTTTCAGGTTTTGTAAAAGTGAAGACATAAAAGAAGAGAGGATTATTGGATAGAAGTTATAGAATTACTGTTCATATGACTTTGTTTCCTTAGGAGAATATATGATATGAAAGGATACCAAATGACTTTTATCGGTGCCATGGTGGTCTGTGACATTGGATGATCCATTTCAATGTTGTCAGCTATTTTAAAGCATATTTTTTTGACTGCAATTGTTTTCTTATATGTTATCTCTGACATGTTCTTTCATGGACAGTCCTGCTCACATAATGCCTCTTCTGGAGATTGTACGGACTGATAAAACTTCAGCTCAAGCAATTCTTGATCTAATGACAGTTGGTAAAACCATAAAGAAAGCTCCAGTTGTTGTGGGTAACTGCACTGGATTTGCAGTCAATCGAGCATTCTTCCCATACGCCCAAAGCGCACAGCTTTTGGTTCATTTAGGAGTGGATGTGTTCAGGATTGACAGGCTGATCAGCAGTTTTGGCCTCCCAATGGGTCCTTTCCAGTAATGTTTTTATCCTTCATCGTTGTGGTTTGCTTTTTAATCACTTTTTTTTTTCTTTTTTACGGATGATTTAAAACGTGTTTTTGTCACAATTAATTGCATAAATATAAAGTCTTTCAAATCTAATGCTTTAATGGGTAGATTCATAACCAAACCTTTATCAACTGTGAAACCAATTGATTTGAGTTTAAAATTTAGAAAAACAAGACCTTATTGTTCACTTTTTTATAAAATATTGGCAGCAGGTGAAGTCTCCTTTGGTGTGTAGAATTTGTGTGCTCATACATCACTAGTTAATCATAAATTCTTACACTGCTCTATGGTTACTCTTACAGGCTTCAGGATTTATCTGGATATGGAATAGCCGTTGCAGTTGGGAAAGAATTTGCTAATGCATTCCCTGGTCGTACATTCCAGACACCATTAGTTGATCTTCTAATAAAAAATGGAAGAAATGGTAATAAAATATTTATGGTGGCATTCAAATGATACTTGCCTCTATATTGTGCTCTGCTGTGTGCTCTTGTGGTGGGGGCTCATACTCTTTTTTGGCATTTCAGGTAAAGCCAATGGAAAAGGATACTACATATATGAGAAAGGAAGCAGGCCAAGACCTGACCCATCAGTCCTGCCAATTATTGAGGAGTCAAGACGGGTTGCAAATATTATGCCTAATGGAAAGGTACTTTAATTGCAATGAAAACTGCCATTATGCTGAGATTAAATAATATTGTCTGTTTTAAGATGATATCGAATATGCACTAGTGCTGGAGACAATGTCACAAGTAGGTATTCAGTTGCTTGAGCTGAAGACTTCCTAATGTGCTTTACTGGATTATGTGGCAGCCTATAAATATCACTGACAAAGAGATAGTGGAGATGATTCTCTTTCCAGTGGTGAATGAGGCATGCCGTGTTCTGGATGAGGGCGTCGTGGTCCGAGCTTCAGACCTTGACACCGCGTCTGTTCTTGGAATGAGCTTCCCATCTTATCGGTGAGTACATGTCTAAATTCCAAGTTTCTGCCCTTGTTCAGCTGATCCAAAAGTAATTCTTACTGAGCAGTTTCCCGGGGGGGGGGGGGGGGGGGGGGGGGGGGGCATAAGCTCGAGGGGTGCCACCCTTAAATACAAGGATTCCTTTTCATTTCATGTGGTTGGCTCCCCCAACTGTTTTTTATTATCAACAGAACCCTTCATTGCTTTATGTCTTATATTCAGCATGCAAAATAAAACCAGCCTGGACTCTATTGCATTAATGAGCTGCGTTTCTTTTGCATGCATCAGATTTGGAAACCTTACAATGTTAATAGAGTTACAAAAAAAACATTTCTGGATTAGTTTAAACACGCAAGTTTTTATTGGCCATTGACTGCTCATACTTTTGTGGATAAACTAGCACGTGTATCTCATGGCAAGTGTTTTTATTTTGGCAGTGGCGGCATCGTCTTTTGGGCTGACTTGGTTGGGGCGAAATATGTATATGATAGCCTGAAGAAATGGTCTCAAAGATTTGGTGATTTCTACAAGCCATCGAAGTTTTTGGAAGAAAGAGCAGCAGGAGGCATACCATTGGTAAGGGCATTGCCATCTTTTCTTCTTTCTTTAAAACTCGGGGGGGTTCTGCTTTTACCTTCTGCGTAAGCAGTGCGTAAACTTCCTTTTGCTTTTCCCTGCAGAGCGCACCTGCTTCATCATCTTCAGGGTCAAGGTCACGCATGTAGTGTACGGCTCGATGTGGAGTGGTTGACCCGGTCGCCGAGCATAATTTTATTAAGAGTAATAAATTACCTCCCCCCCTGTGAGCAGAAATCCGGAAGGCAGTGTAATTTCTTTCAAGAACTTGTTCATGTTGTCAGCTGGTAATAATTCTGGATCTCCTCGTGAATGGTTAAATTAAGTGATTGTATTCTGGAACGAGTGATCTATTTCCATGGATAGACGATGCGTTGTGTGGTCAAAATCTTTTGCTCTTCGTTTTCCATCATGAACTCGCATGTTTATACGGCCAGAATTATTAAGATGTTTATGTTAGTATAATATAAAAATACTTTTTTTCAAAAATATTTTTGGAAAATAACAAAAAACAGGTTCTACATAGTTAACTCATCTTCTTTTTTCATTTCCTTTTAAAAACCTGGACAAATGAGAGATCTATACGAAAAAGTAAAATAAAATCACAGCTGCTACTGGATCCAAGTAGTTGCCATATCATGTTTCTAGAAGCATGCTTCCTTGTAATGGGTGTTTAAAAGCACTGGAGAAAATATATTTGTATGGAGAAAATATAGCATATGACGGTATTTTAAATGCATTTTCTTACATAAAAAAAGTCTCAGTTGTCAATTTAAGAGTTTATATGTATGCATTTAATTAAATAAATCAAGATGCAGCCGAGACAAATTAGAAATCTTGATTCCTAACCGATCGAAATTAACTAGTTAAACATGTGTCTCGAGTAATGGATATTGAATCATGTTCAGCAAAAAAATTTATAATTTTATATTTAACTATATGATAAAAAAAAAATATAAACGCTACCAAAATTAAGAATTCCATAAATATCAAGATGACTGTTTGAGATCTTCACAATCTATTATTTTCATGTTGAAAGCAATAGAACTAATATGTTTAATAAGGTATCAATCTTATTAATAGCTAAAGATGACCCTAAAACATACAAAGAGACATTGATGTCTCAAGATGTCGGTTTTTTTTTAAAAAAAAACAGTGAATGATGAGATAGATTCATTATTATATAACAATGCTTGGACTATTGTTGATTTGCCTCCAAGTTCCAAGGCGATTGGATGTAAATATGTTTTCAAAAGAAAATATAATAGTGATGCATCAATACAACCTTTTAAAGAAAGGTTAGTAGCCAAAGGCTTTAGATAAAAAGAAGAAATGTATTATTTTGAGACATATATTACAGCATCTTGTATAACATCTATAAGAATACTATTGGCTTTATCATCAATCTATAACATGTATGTACATTTAATGGATGTTAAGATAGTTTTTCTCAATGGTGAGTTATATGAGGAGGTTTCACTCTACCAGGAAATGAGCATACAATCTAAAAATGGATGAAATCTCTTTATTGATTAAAACAAACACCTAAGCAATGATATGAGAAATTTGATTTTGTGATTATAGAATATGGTTTTAAATATAATAGTGCTGATGATGTATTTATTATAAATTTAAAAATGATTTTGGTGTGATGATATGTCTTTATAAGGATGACATGCTCATTATTAGTATTAACATAAATGGTGTTAATGATACAAAGAAATATTTAACCTCAATGTTTAAAATGAAGAGCTTAGATGAGGTAGATATAATTTTGGGTATCAAAGTAAGAAAGCATAATAGAGAGTTTTGCTCTTTATCAATCTTATTATATTGAAAAGTCTTAAATAAACTTAATCATTTGAATATAAAAGAAATAAATACTCCTTATAATGTTTTCTTTAAGTTGATAAGAAATATTGGTATATTAATTGCTCAAATGGAATATGCTATTGCAATTGGTAGCTTAATGTATGTCATGCATTGTACCAGATATTGTTTTCTCGAGATGTAAATAGTTTAGATACACAAGTAATCCTAGTATGGATCATAGGAAAGAAATTACAAAGGTACTTGGTCATTTGAAAAGGAATATGAATTTTGAATTATTTTATAATAATTTTTAGTTGTACTTGAAGTTTATATTGATGATAACTGGATAATTAGAGCAAGTGAAAATAAGTCAAACCTCTAAATAGGTATTTATTTTAGGAGGTGGTGTTGTTTCTTAGATTTCAAATAAATAAACATGTACTACCTTATTTTATATTAAAATTTGAGTTCATAACTTTAACAGTCGTAGATAAAAAGGTAGATAAAAAGGTCAAATGATTGAGAAATATATTATTGGATATTACATTGTAATAGTCAAACAATTATGTTTAATGCATTTAGTAAAATTCAAAAAGAAAAATCTAGACATATTAGCTCAAGACATGAATATATAAGGCAATTAATTTATGATCCGATAGTTACCATTGTGTATGTCAGATCTTGTAATAATTCAGCAGATCCTTTCATTAAAGATTTCTCAAGAAAAGCATTTCTACTAGTATGTGCTTAAAACTATTTAATTAAACTTACTAATAATAGGAACCCAACTTTGCTAAAACCTTTACTGGTTAGGAGTTTTATGGGTAATGACAAATTATTAATAAGAGTGGTGTTTACTAATTTGTGTATGAGATGAAGATTTACAAAATTAGCATTTCAATTAAATGGGAGGATGTTCGATGAATACTCTTGATGAAGACTTAATGTAAGAAGAAAATTTCACTTACATGAAAATACAAAGGTGGTTCAATGTGGGATCAGTGAAGTTGTCTATAAAATTTGCCCAGCTGGGTTGATGATCTTCTACATCGTGAGAAACTAGAGATCCATGACTTATCAGATTCAATATTTTAGCTCGACAATACCATTATCTTTTTTTTTTTTTTTTTTTCTTGGAAGTCGATGCTGACATGGTCGTCGTGTTGCAGGACCAGTTTGTGTAGCTTGTTGGCGAGGGTGTCCTGTGCATGTTGTGCTTAGTTGCTGCTAAAAAAAGTGTTATTTTCTGCTGGAGATGATCCAGATGTTTTTTGTTTTCAATCTAGAATTTGAGATCATTTTTCTAACCATGCTCAGCCCTTGAGTTCAAACTATGCAGTCCAGTTATGAATCTCAGAAAAAGTTAGGCTGCAGTCACTTGAACAAAACTATTTCCATCTTCGGCATTTGTACAGGAAATTTGCCCATGAAAATAAATGTTGCTCGAAAATTCAGATCTGATTCTGTTTTTTAACACAAGGGAACATCATGGGCAACCAATTTGATTCAGAAATCGTATCTAGAACCACAGCATAGCACAAGCAACATATCTAGCAACCACCTATTGTATAATCATTGAAAACGCAGCTCATAGCTTAGGAAATATAATTTGTTGAAAATTGGAGTCAAATATAGGAAAGATTATGATGAGGCTCTGATTTCCTTAAAGATATTCTTGTTGCGGATGCTAGGGGTGTTTTGAAGCCCCGTTCTGTTGTTTTGTAGTTTGTTATTTTGTTTAGGCTGTCAGCCCCCTTTTTACCAAAAAAACAAATATAGGAAAGATAATCTGATCCGAAGTAAATCAGCTATTAAAATCACGGGCGAGAAACAATATACAGATGATGTATAGGTATAAAAGCTACCAATTGGAAGAATCCTTTCCCGTTTAAAAATAAGCATATCAAATTTAACATATTTACAAAGGCAACTCCGTCTGCCAAGGTATTGAATGTAGCATCTAGACTGCAAAGGCAATCAGCAAGTAGGAAGAGTTATCGTTGCACAGCTACTAATAGAAGAATTTCTGCAGGCAATTCATGAATCAAACTTGAAATTTCATATTCCATGAGAACTCGTTAAATTGCTCTTTGTTTTTAACAATGTGAAAAGAACAAGAAAATTCCTAGTATCTAAAGATACAATCTATGATGGTAACTGCAGGTAATAAAATAAACCATATCTTGTGCAGTTGTATGGCTCAGCAATATACACCAGTTGAATTATGGTTGAAGCATAAACACTACTATGTGAAATAATAATTACGTGAGAAATAAATTCAATCCTGGTCAGTTCCAACACCAAGGCCCTATACTACGTAGAGACTGCTTCAGCATCGAAACCAGAATGAGCACTGTGGTAGTATTACAGAATTTCTGTACCATACCTTGGGCCAGTCGTCAGAGCTAAAATGTCTTTAAAGTTCTTTCAAGACTTCAGTTTGTTATCTCCATTTTGTGGGAGGCCTGGGATTTTTTGAAGATCACTGTCAGAGGTGGAAACTATAGAAGTAACCATCTGGGTTGGTTTGGCAGGTGGTGGAACAACTTTAACAACCCCGTTGCTAAAGGGCCGTCGTTGACTCCCAGTTCCAGTTCTGGTATTTCCTATACCATTGCTGAGTGGATCTTTTTGATTCCCCAACTCGGTTCTGGCTAATGATGAGCACTTTGTTTCTGTTGAAATTTAAATCTTGACATTATTTCACTAATCAGAATAGCACAGATCACAACAAATGGGAATTCAAAATCTATGTCACCTTACAATGAAGAAGCAACTAAAGACAGCCCTTGCAAGTTGCAATGAGAAAACTCAAAACAATCACAATTGATTGAGTGGCCAATGAGAATCATGTAACAAGTGGTATATGTAATTACAGTAGCTGATTGTAGTTAATGCACATAGACAAGAGTACAGTCCAATGGTTTATCTTCCTGTTCCAACCATGGAGGTCCTCATTTCAAACTTCAAAGCCAATGGAGAATGATTGTATGGTGTGGAAGAGGGGTATTTCCCAATGTGTAACCCCAAGAGCAATGTGCCTCCAAATGTAACAAAGAAATTCTAGTAAATGCAACTTTCTGATTGCAAGGAGATAATTTGTCTAGTGTACGCTATTAGAAAACAACTATTTCCAACCTCAATTAGGGCAATATATTGTCAAACAAAAAGAATTAAATGTCTGTTTCAGGGAAAAAGTTTAATAAAATTAGCATATTGGCAATACATATTAGGACATACTAGTCTCTTATCATCAAACATGAGTTTATCATCTCAAAATACCGGACCTGGCAGTTTCCATTTCTAGGACATACTAGTCTCTTATCATCAAATATGAGTTTATCATCTCAAAATACTGGACCTGGCAGTTTCCATTTCTAGAACCACTAGTGTGTAAAAATTTGGAGAAAGGAAAGAGAAACTTGCCTTTTATTTCCCCGAATGTGATGAGCCTATTAAGGCAATCTCGAAACTTTGTTAAAACAATTCTTTCTTGCTCTGCATGAGCCTCTGTCATGCCTTGTCCACAAGGCAGCTGTGAATAGGTGTTGCAGCCTTGGCCCATCAACCCATGAGGGGAAGCAGCAGCCATAAACATTGTATCTTGTTCATCGCACATCAATTCCAAGGTCCCAGGAGACATTGGTCTTCCTTTTGGCATATCAGCACCATCTGCGCTGGAATCATCAGGACTTACTTTATCAGCATGGTTCGTACTAGAACAATCATTAGCAACAATTTTATCAGCATCGGATTCCTTGTGGTTCTGCAACCTTTCTTCAGTAGATGAAGCAAGCAAAGTTTCTCTTTGATCTTCCACTTGCTTTTCCATTGAATTTCTTTGGTCTGGGCATACAAAAAAATTAAAGGAGGCCCATTCATTAGATATTGATTGTAGTACTCGCATTTTATTTTTATTTTTTTACATTAAATATTGAAAAGGAACGTCCATTTGTCAGATCAGATATAATTCTATTCAATTCAATCGTATTTTTGAGAAAAGGAAAGGTTACAGAGCATGAAAATATTTACAGTGGACAAGTAGTTGGACACCGTCATATATCTATTTAGTTAGTGGTGCTCAGTGTACCATAAAAAAATTGCAAATAGCAACAAATATGAAGCTGACTTATTGTCACATGGTGGAGGAAATGTGATAAATCACATCAAGTCCCCGCCCTCTTCCTCTAGCAAACAAACTTCTTGAAATCTCAGACAGGTTTATAAATCACAAGCTAACCCTGAGAGCATAGTCAGGTCAGAGAGATAAAGCAAACCAAACTGGCCATAGAAATGATAGATGATCTAATCAGTTCAGAAAATACACAGTTAAAAGAAACTAAGTTGGCATGGCTGCAAGCATCTCAGAAAGCTTTTGGAGGCCAAGAAGAGATGCAGAATGGGAATGAAACTTATTACTTGGAATATTAAGTGGAAAGCAGACGTGGAAGAGTTGCAAGTGGATAATGGAGACCCCAATATGAAAATGAGGGGGTTCTAGTTTTAAAGAGAGCATGATCAAGGAAGTTATATTTCTGACTTGTTAGAGAAAGCTCAGAAAGCTAAAAACATGCAGTCTTTCTATATTTGTTTTATGTACTTGTCCTTTTAAGAAATAAAGAGCAGCCACTTAATTAAATGCTGAAGGATAGGACTATCTCCAAATTCCCCAGTTTGGTGGGACTATCAATGTCATAACAAATTCCCTTTCCTCTTCCCAAACCAGGAAGAAAAAACCATCTTCAGAACCTGGTAAGCTTCCTCTCTTCTCAGGCCAGCTCAGTTAGACATTGATGCAAATCATGAACTCTCAATAGCTTCATAGAGAAGGAAACATGTACCGAATGCTGAAATTTATATCATATTGATGTTTTTGGAATGACAAAATTACTCATATAAAACTTCACATAAGCCTCACAATGATAAAATGCTTTTTCTTGTTCCACAATACATGTAAGAAAGGCACTGTACAGGTACCCATGGATCCTACAGTTAGGGAGTTTTGGGATCATCATGAAACCCATTCCTTTTCCAATTAACTTTCTATCTAGTAATGCATATAAGAAACTGGCATATCCAAACTCAATCATGCAAATGATCTGCATTCTACACTTACCAAATATCAACCAAACTAAGTCGTGCACTTGCGAGAACAAGTCAGGAGTCGGAAAACATGATCAAGAGTTCTAATATGTAAACCATGAGAAACAATTTTGAGTTATTCTGATATTTTCATCAAGAACTATGGCCATAGGCAGTCATTCAGGCATGCAAGTGAAGAGATGCAATATAAAAGCATAATGAAAAGTTGTGCTTAAACATCTGAACCAGAAAAAACTTTTTTATGGACATATATGAGCATCATTATACCTGAAAACGTCTTGGCAGCTTCTCCAGACAGAACCACCAAAACTGAGCAAAGTTCTTTTAAGTCTTGTGGTTGGATGATGTCTGCCAAGAGAGACCTGCAATCATGACATGAAGTTTAGTTTTGAAGAAAAGAATATTGGTGATGTTTTCATGAAGACAGCCAATGTACCTGTATGTGATTTTTGAAGGGCCCAATGTTATAGGACCAACGGGATTGGAAGGCAATGAAGAGCAGGGTGCAGGAGGCTTGATATGGCTTCCCTGATGAACAAAAAATCACAGAGTAACTCTGTCATGTGTTGTGAAACCAGACCCAAATACGATGATTTGGTAATAATCAAAGGATCTAACAAACAGCAATGTGGATGTATTTTGCAAATTTGAACCATGACTCAAAGATACAGAAGACAAAAAAATAAGTTTTGTGATTATGTCTTCTTCTTTCTGATTAGACTCTACGAATACTAGCTTATTTTATGCATCAAATTGTAAACAGCTAAGATCAGGTAGCATTAAAAAATCATAGTATCAATAAAAAAATTATCTTTGAAACCAAATTAAACAAATATGCTGAGAGGACATTAACCTGTTGAAAATGTCCAATCCTGTCAAATGATGGATCCTTGACTGCCTGCCCAAAGAAAAGCTCCTGACCTTTTCTCTTCCTAGATACTGGAGGGGAAGCATAACCAGATGATCCAATAGCCCCTGTTATTGCAGCATTCGCAGCCTGTTGAATATATGCCATGTTGTTGCCATGGTCACCATGAAAGAGCGCTCGTCTCTCTTCACTTCCTTCAAAATTCTTGCAGTCCATGCATTTACAATTTTCAGAACAAAGAATATTGGCTTGGAAGCATTCACAGTACTTTTTGAGACATCCAGATTTCTTGCAGTGACATCCCTTATTGTGCTTTACAAACACCAATCCATCCCCAGTTTCTTCCTGCAATTGTTTCCAACCATTTCATACAATGGTCAAAAAACACCAGAAAACAGTGCTATCTCATAAAAAAGAACTCAATTGAATTCCAAACAAAGGTAATACCCTTAAATTCAATAGTAATAAGCAACAAGAAATGAATTTTTACCTATGCGTCTACAATAATGGTGTTGTGCTAATTTTCTAAATGAATAAATACCACATACACAAAAAGAAACTCCACATTACAAAGTTCAGCATATGAGGATTTATTTCAGTGAAAAAAATCATAGGAAAAAGAATTCATATCTACTGAATTTTTGGATAGAAGAAAATTTTATTGATAATGAAAAATGAACAGAATTACAAAATAAAGAAAAAGTCATCCATCGAAATGGAGAATGGAAAACAAAGAGAGAGAATATTAGATCCCTACAATCTCTTCAATTGACAAGAGCCCTTCTGTCTCTTCTAATGTCAAAATTTGAACCACCAATTCCAAGACTTGATTATTTGGTATTACATGCTGAAAATGTCATTCAAGGCGAAAGAAAAGTGATAAAGGAATATTATTTTTTATTATTGAAAATTATGTCACATCTCAAGTAGTGTAACACTTTCATGCACAAAGCAAAGGGAAAAGGACAACCACCGCTCAAGACCTTCATGATAAAAAAAAATACAACCTCGCTATAGCTTCAGACACAAAAATTGTTATTTAAATTCCATCAAAAAAAAAAATAGGAAAGAGCTCTGGTTCCAAAAGAAGTGAGGAAAAGCAAAGGCAGAGTAATGGCTATGCATGACAAGGACTCCCTTGTGAGGTAGATATTACCAAAACAATTGGTTTCTATTATTTGAACTAAATTAAAACAAAAAGAATAAACATCATGATTTGATATTGGTTAATAAACTTCATAAAATCATTCAGCTTAAAAGCAGTCTACATAGGCACAACCAACATACCCGACTATCCCGTGTTCCATGTGGGCTGCTTGCAATTTTTGGCCTGAATGCATTTGGATTACGCTCTAAAGTTGCTTCAACAGCTTCCCGCCTGGCAGCCTCATTTTCAACATTGTTATAACAATTAACACAATTGCATCCATCACAGTATGTTCCAGAGGCAAAACACTCACAGTAACTGCTCCAGACATGGAAAAAAAATATATCAGCAAATATCTTGTAACAACCACTGTGGAACAAGAACTGACATAAAATTCCCAGAAAACCAGGAAAAGTCAAAGCAAACACGAAATCCACTATACAGATTGCTAGGAAATTGTGCAACTGAAGCACAGAACACAGGCACCGTATGTTTAAAATGATTTAAGCAAGCTTCCTAGGCATTGTTCTGAATGCATGAAAATCATTCCAAGCATATGGCATGAGACGAGCAGTAACAGACCTTCAGTGTTGCACTTAAAAGCGTACTTCCTGGATATAAGGGTGGAAAAGGAATTTAATTGCTTCTTTTTATGTTGAAATAAAACTCTATAACAACTTGACACGTATAACTCCATTTTTTAAAATTCTTAAGTAGAAAAGCATACAAGACTACATCCTACGACCAAATTAAGTAGTACCAAGATGTATTTGAATTAAATTTCAACACAGAAACAGCAAACCTAATTTAAAGCATAACTGAATATCATCACTGATAAAAAAATTAGTACGATGATGATGTACTTACAGCTTTAAGCACCGTGAGTGCTTACAGTTACACTGTCTTTGCTTCTTTGGAGTACCATCTTTCAATTCAGTGTTCGGTATTGGTATTGATTTTGGTGATTCTGGTTTCCTGCGCATATGGGGGAGCAGTCTTAGACTCTTGGGGTGGGGGGGAATGAATGAAAATTTGAAAGAATGTCATAATGCAAACTAATTGTGTCTTGATCAATGCAGAGTTTCGAACAATGTAAGCAGTTGCAAAGTAACTAATTTTGTGCTTGTCTCTACCAAAACTTCTCTAAATTTCATGTTTAGGGAAATTATTCAGCAAATGCATCTCAATTTGAAAATAAACACCAAAATATCTTCACCAAAAGGAAAGGAAAAACAAGTACCTAGTGAGGAATCACATTTAAAACTGTCTATTTTTCATTATTCAATGGAAAAAATAGTTCCTTTCTTTTAATTTAGTTAAAGAAAAATCAAAGATGATCTCGATATTATTCCAGGGTCATTGAAAACTAAGCAGGCAGACTATCTCTTTGGAAAAAAATAAAAACAGTACCTCCACAATAATGGAAAGATTTTATGGTTTCTAGTTCATTACCAATAGTTGAAAAAAAAGTTACGAAAATCCCATGATTGAATTAATGAGAGGAATAGAGGTGATAAGAACCCTCCAAAATCCGCAAATATGAAAACTTTGCAAGTCCAAAATCAAAACTTAAAAACAAATTTTCAATTAACCCCACAGGTTGGTAAAATTCCATGATCAATTATTCCAAGAAAATTGCAAATTTAGTACCTGCCCAGCAAAAAGCTACACATACCATCTCAGAAAGCAATTTTTTCTTTTCAAAAATTACAAATTGTAACTTACACAGCCCTGACTGGCTGCTGCTGCTGCTGCTGTTGCGGTTCCACTTGAATCTCAACCACCTTTGGCTGCAGTTGCAGTTGGGATTGTGGGTGAGGCTGGGGCTGGCTCTGGCTCTGCGCAGCCGCCGGGGAAACCAAGAGAGGTGACTTCTGCAGTGGCGGCGGCTGCGATTGAGGATGGTCGGGAAGCACACCCTGTGTAAAATCGAGCTGTCTGGCTAGCCTCTTGATCGGAAAATCTGCATTCTCCGGTTGCTGCTGCTGCTTTTTTGGAGGGAATTCGCTTCCCTCACTTTCCCCCATCTATTTTCAAGTGTTTCCCCGAATCAACCCTTCCCAGGTTCTTTAACAAACAAAAATAAAAATAAATAATAATCCACGGAATCTCCCTCTCAAAAATTACACAAATTCGAAAAATTCTCAAACCTTCAGATCCAAAAACATGAAAATAAATAACCCAGAAAACACAAGTACTTAACAAATGTGAAATTTATCAGCTCAAAATATATCCCAACAGGGAACTTAAACCAAAACTGGACAAAAAAGAGAATTACTAGTAACTTTGATCCGAAACCGAAGAGAGAGAAATAAAAGGCGCGGTTTTGAGTGTAATTAAAAAACAAGTAATTGTAGGTTAGCAAGAGAATGTTTTTGTTTTGTGCTCTGCTCTTGGTTTTGGTTTTGGTTTTCCTGGTAGTGTTCTTCTTCCTCGTCCTCCTTCGTTTCGAGTGTCTCTCCTCCCTCTCTCTCAAGTGATTTTGAAATTCAATTTTCTTCTTTATTCAATGGTTGGATTTCCGTTTTGTTTCTAATCCGACGGTTGTTCTTGATCCCCATAATCTGACGGTCATATTTCATAGATAGAGAATCAGGTATCGTTGTTTCGCCGTTAGATTTGCTATCGTCCAAAATTTCCATATTAATTGTGTGACTCCATTTGTCTATTGGGAATGTGTACACTGTGGTGCAGGTGTGAAGAATTTCCAAGTCCTAAACCACGGATTCATGCCACGTAAGGAGAAGGTTAGTTGGCAACGTGTTATTGGATGGTTGGGCTTTAGTTAAAAGAGGAGGGAGTTCTGTTTTTTTTAATGGGTTCTTCTTCCTCTCCGTGAAAAGTGAAAATAAAACATAAAATTGGCGCTAAACTGTTGACTTGGAGTTAGAGTTGGAGATGAAGTAAAGTCTTAAGATTCGGTGACAGCATCACTACATGGTAACTAATGGATGGCCAAGATCTATTCTAGACACAGCGGAATATGAGCACGTGATTGTAACTAAAACGAGAAAAAAAAAATTTATATATATATATATAAGTAATATCTAAACTAATAATTTTGAAAAAGTATTTATTGGATTTTAATAAATTATGAATCCACCTGATTAAATTAAATCAAATTAATTATGGAATAAATTTTCATTTGAAAACAAAACAAAGGAAGCTATTTTTTTATAACTGGAGCGATCATCACTTTGCGTATATTTTGAATAAATTTATGAGCTTTTGAACCTGTATTTATAAAAAAACAAATCTACACAAAAATAGATTAAATTACTAATTTTTATACTTGAAGTAATTATCCCAATAAATATGAACAGTAAATTCAAACCTGAATTCAAAAATAAAACATATATTTTAAACCGAAAACTTTTACCTTCGAGATAAAAAAAAGTTATTTTTTTTATTTCACCAATGGGGGTGTTTGGAATTTATTTTAAAATATACGTAAATTCAAACCTGAATTCTAAAAATAAAACAAATATTTTTGAAAAAATATAATTTTTTTAAATTTTTTTGTGCTGATGTTAAAAATAAATTTTAAAAAATAAAAAATATATTAATTTAATATATTTTTAAAAACAACTTAAAGTAAAGTCGCGATCAACTACACTCACGAACAAATGAATAAAAAACATAAATCCACGGGTCTAATCAACATTTGAAAGAAACACGCTTGTAAAAGACATGCTCGTGGCATTCGAATTAAAATATAAAGTTAAAAAAAGAACAGAAAAGATTTTTGGATAAGACTTCGGAATGACTGAAATGGTTGCAAATTATTGAAAATGGTGGGATTGTGAGTGTGTGCGATGATAATAGTTCACGAAGAGCAGGAGTGACTGCGACCTGCTATACTAGTCCACACGAAGCACACGGTCCCTGACATTGAAGAATTTCACAGGTAATAGATATAGCAAATTTTGGATGAAACCATCCGTACAATCTTAAGCAATCAGATCGATCTCTCTGCATTTCATGGTCAGCGAACCGGGCCCCTTGCATGGGAGGTGGGCCACCAGGCCCAAAATCTCTGGGTCCATTCTGGCCCAACCTTGAGGAGGAGACCTGTAGCCATTGATGGTCCAGCTCGGAGAGAGATCCAATGAAGGACCAGGAAAGCGTCTTGGTCTCTTGGAGGAGTATGCGGAGGTGGGGGGGCAGGGTAACCCCGCCGCGGACTCCCTCCAGATCTATAGCGAGGCCTCTTGCAGTTGAGACAGAACTCTCCACTTGAAAAATTCAGGTTGCCACATCTGAAAGGGAAAAGTGACATAATTCATTTGAAGATGCTTCATCTTCATGGCATCAAAAGAACAAGCTAAAACAAAATCAACCGTTAAAAGGCAAAACCCTTTCCTTCTATCATTGGCATACAATGAGGCGGTGATATTAAGAGGGAGGAGATAAACCACCTTCAAGTCTCGTTCAACTCAAATTCCATGACCCAAAAGTGCCAGAATCAGGTACCAAGAAAAGACAAAAAGGGGTGTGGAGGAGTGGGAGGTGAAACTATACAATAAAAAACTATGAAATATGACCTTACAAAGGATCGGTGCAGATCCAGTCGCCTTCCCTTGGGCGTACATTTGGATATTTCTTTCTCATTCCCTCCACTCTATGAGGTCCAGGACCAAATCCAGGCTCATCAAAACCTGCCAAGAGGTCTGCCACCACCTCTTTCTCGAGCATAAGGGGGTGAAGAATCTTGAAATATACCATGATACTTCCTGTTGCTAAATTCACGAATTCGAGACAGCCCCCCTGAATTATCGAAATCAGAATTGTACATGCGATCTTCATCCCTACGACGTGCAGAAGAACCAGAACCTGCACGAAGTCTATATCCTGGAAAAAACCAGCTAAGTCTAAAGATGAGCAGCCCCTAAAACAAGGGAGAAATTTTGTTATGGTAAAGTAGTAATGCCATCCGTAGATTTGACCCAAAAACTGTGGAATAACCAATCATCCAAAATTGCAATGACATCAATCATCAGTCAGGGCATCTCCCCATAAAAAGTGATGTAAAAGGAGATGTCGAGTGTGGAGAAGGCATTCACATGATAATGGCCTATTACTATCTCTCGAATGATAGTCCCCATTACAACGAATACAATATAAGTAAAACCAAACCAGTTACTTGAAATCACCACAATCTACATACAAGACCAACAAGTCCATTTTTCCCTTACTCGTGTCCTCCCATTTCATCACCCAGAGCATCCTTAAAGATATATTTCTAACCTAAGTACTGAACTACCACCTCCAAATCAACTTATCCAGAGCCTTAACTTCACAATAGCAATGGGAATGTAACTTGATTGACATGTGAAGCCAGCAGATGAAGAGAATATCGATATATTCTTAACATACAAATATCCAACACAGATCACCATAACCCAAAAGCACAAGTATGTCCCGATAACTTCAGTCAAAAACAAGCTTCAAGAGCAGCAAGACCAACAAACATTCCTCCAGTAGAAGACAACAAGGTTTACAGTAGCTTGATAATTCACAAATTAAGTAGCAGCCAATTTAATCCAATTATCTTCACAACCATCTGTGAATTATTAGACATAATGTAACATTATATATTCCACGCAGACACAGCACCTAATAGTTCAAAACAGCATGGTGGACAGAAGCCATAACGATCTTCCTGAACCCAAAAGGTACTTCGTTATGTCCAATGTGCCATTTGTACTCGCCCCAAACAGCCAGTGAAAGTAAATTGGAAATCAGAACCCAATGGAGACCACCCAAGATTTAAAGAGGTATGCAGCAACTTCCCAGACTAAACCCGTTATACACAACAAATAACAAAGACCTAAAACGAACAACAGAGACTAGAAAAAAATGAGATACCAATGAAATTCCACAGTTCTTATGGACTTAAGACTTGATATAACAGTACTGCAAAGTAGAATTCCTTGATAGCTACAAGGACCAATTCAAACTTAACCTGATTCAACCATCCAAATGTTGAAGAATACATTAAAATAATGAAGACCCCAGTCAAGTCATTGATTCTCACAACAATAATTCCAATACAAATACATGTACCTTCTGGAATTTATCAGTTACCGACAATTTAACGCATTTTAAAAGATGCAAACAAACAGAGCTGGCACCAAATAACCATCAGCTCCACAAAAATGTCAGGTGTCAAAACAATTTTCTGTTGCTTTCCATGTAAAATCAAGGTTACAGCTTGATAACAGTGGGAGTTCCGAAACCACTCACAGACCATGTTTGCATCTCAGCTACCCTAGAGAAAATTCCTTGTAAAATGCAATATTTGTTTTTCCCATACTATACCAAACCATAACACGTAGTTCTCTAACATCCCTGCACATACACAAAAGTGACTTTCCAGCAAAATTACACGGCATCCAAAGGGTTTCCATACCACTCAAAATAATAATAGTTGCATTTCCCATAAATATATTAGCCATAACACACAAATCAAATCCCCAGGGAACATGATCCAAGAGTGAACTCACACCAACATGCCTTCATCAAGACCCAAGTTATTGTAGGCAAGCTGTAACACACAACAGCAAAATTTACTTGCAATTCGACACCTTGTATGGTACTGATCCACAAGCTTAACAAGAAATGCAATGATGGGGGGGAGGGGGATCACACGGATCCCATTTGGTGTATAAAAATACAAATTTATTGGATAAATACTGTGTGACCATAAGGAGTAAATAATATGATATTATATCTGAAAAGTTTATGCATATAACAAAACGTTAAATGTTGAAATGAAGTCTCTGCACATATTCTAAGTTAAAAAGCAAAAATCAGGAAAAGAAATCACAACAGATGAGGAGAAATATAAGCCACAAAGTGTTACAAGAAGCATTTCAATCACAAATAGTATAACAGGTTATGCGGCATTTGAACGAAATTGAAATAAGTTGGTTAAACCCTCCCTGTGAAGCATGACCGTATATGTTACAGCCTCTCGAACAACTGTACAAGAAAAATAAATCTATTATCGATTCCATTCTTGTGCCTTATTGTTCCAAAACAATTCAATCTACAATTAAAAAAAAAAAAATCATGGGCATGCCATGGATCCTGATAAAGCTCAGCCATGAATTCAGGTTTAGAAGTTCCTTTCGGCTATAAATGTTAGTGAAGAATACTTGTAATAGAACACAATTCGGTCTCATCAACACACTCCCACACCCCAGTTCATTTTCGGTAAAAAGTGAGGGTATATGAAGCATTATTATTTTCGAGGTTTAAGAATGCAATATCGTGTTTAGGTATAGTGATCCCCACATCAAGTAACCTATCTCGAGGAACAGACTTTTTTTATTTAGTCAAAAGTTAAGACTTTTAACTTATAGATTCTAACTTATACTACATATATTCTTCAAAAAGTTGATTTGAGTTTTTTTCACCAAATATATTTCCAACTTAAAATCATTTTAACTTATTTTTATCATAAATTATTTATGAAAAAACCAACTTTTGAAATATAACACAATGTCAAAAGTCATAATTAAAAAGTCATGCCAAACGGACTATTAATCATCCTACTCGAATCTTCAGATATTGCAAAAATACTCGGCATCCCCATTTTAATGCTCAAGACTTTTATCATATGCTAGAAGGAAATTTTTTATCATACCCAGCGCTCTTATCCACTGTAAGTTTCCCAGACTTCAATTATTTGGATTTCCACCATCAGCTTTTAAGAAGGCAACTAATGAAGCAGTAGATGATTACAAAACCATTATTTGGCAATATATATATATATATATATATATATATATATATATATAATAAAATAAAATAAAGAAAGAATGGGAGAAGAAAAGCACCACGGGATAGCTAAGCTATATCCAGAAAGTTGCTCACTTACACCTACATGTTATCAATCTTTCAAATAAAAGCAAGGTTCCACACAAAAAGCCGTCCAGTGAATCAATATTAATCCCACTATCAATCATAGAAGACTTCACAAATAATTAAATATGTTTTCCGTAAATTGAACATAAAAAACTGCAGATTACAACCTTAAATAACAGCAATTTCATTAATTTCGTGAAATGTATTATTTTTCTGAAAGTTCCTCCTCAAATCACTCTTTAGTCCAAATCTTCAAACGTAATTCATAAAATATTCACTGAAAGAATTAATTAACTGTATCATTATATTCTGACTCAAATAACTCTCCTACTTCGATCTAGATTTCATAATTAAAAAAATTCGCATACGCGTATCTTAGTTAAAAAATGAAGAGTAACAAAAAAAACTAGCTAAAATTAAGAGGAAAGAGACGAACCAGGATCTTCAGAGTATCGTTCGGAGCGAGAATAGGATGGAGATTCACGGTGGACCTCTCCAGGCTCGTAATTGCTACCACCGGTGCGGCCTCCACCACCGGCGCCATAACTTCCGTCGCCAACGAATGGACGTAAAATGAGGCTGCTAAGGAGAGGCTGGTGATGCGGTGATTCCGTCACCATCGTTTTGCCGCTCTATCTCGCTCTGTTTGAAGTAGTAAACTGATTAAGCAAGCGCGTTCATAAATATGCGCGTCGGGTAACTTGTTTGTCTTGCTAAGTTGCGTAATTTTTAATGCTTTGTTAGGCTATTAAAGAAAGTCTAGTGTTAAAAGCTATTTTGAATAGTTAAATTTTTAAAATAGTTTTTTAAATAGTATAAATTCAGTTTTTTTGTTTATATTTATTTCAATAATAAAAGTTATTTAAAAAAGTCATTTTTTATATATCATTTTAAATATAATATAATTATCTTGTATATAATATAATTATGAAATTAATTATATAATTAATATAAGTAAGCTAAATAATTATTTTTCAAAAACTTTTTTACATTATAAATTAATTTTTTAATTATATTTAAATAAAAAAATCATAGTCTGTCATTGTCAATTTCTCCACTTTGATTTGGCCACCCTGTTTTCATTTCTCTTTTCTACATCTTCTAACAAATTATTATTATTATTATCAAGGGAAAAAAATCTTTTTCTTTTAGCCCACGTACAAACACCCTATCCAACAATTGCAAGTTTGCAACTCAATACCTTTGTCATCTGTATTTGCCATCTGTCCCTCTCTTCTCTTGCTCATTTCTCTTTCCTATAGATCCCTCTCTTGCAAGAAGCAGTGGTCAGAAAGAGCTTCAATCCAAAAACAAGAACAAATCTTTGTTCCTTTTTATCACCGTTGATGTTAGGAAGAACTCATATTTATCAAAAATTGAAAATTGATCTTTTCAAGACAGGCTTAACAATCAAAACTGAAGAAAAATGATATTCATCTTTAAAAAAATCTTCTGGAACCATTCACCTCCTCTCCCAAAAATCCTTACAAAAACACCTAATACAAAACTACAAATATATTTATGTTAGGCTAGTCCAAGCAGGGATAAAAAAAAACTTACCAAAGAATGCCTCAACACCTCTATTCTAACAAAGGTTGTAAAATCCGTAACGGATACCGTTCTGGTTTTTTGTTTGGAACGGAACATTCCGGTTTCGGTGTATTCCGGCGTTCCGTTCCGGTTTTGTACTGTTCATATAAATTAATTATATATATATATGGAAAAAAAATATTTTAACAAATATAATTAAAATTCAAGATAAATTAACTTTAAATTATACAATACAAACACAAAATCAAACAAACATAATCTCAAAATTAGAAACATCTCTAAAATTCCAACAATAAAATTATTTTTTTAAAAATAAAAAATAAAGAATGAATTTAATTATAATTAAAAGATCCAAAATATTTGAAATTTAAGCTACTTATTGTATGTTTTTCAAGTAATTCTATGCTTTTTTATGGTTGTTGTATTTGAAATTAATTAATGTTACTTATTGTTTTTTAATGTTAGAAAAACTTAAAAAAACAAAATGAACTCATTAAGAAATAATCAATAAGTTAAAACATAATTTATTAAAATACATTCCATTACAAATAATTCAATCAAATTAATTACAAATTAATACCCCTATTTTTTAGGTTAACTATTATTATAGTAATTAATAATTAATTAATATAATAATTAATTATTATTATTACATAATAATTAGTATAAAAAACAATAATTACTATAAAAACTACCCCACCCGTTTGTCCCCTTTATTTGAATAAACAAAACCCTACCCATCCCTTCTTCTTCTCTAGCCGCCGCCAACAAAACCACCCCAAAAGAAAACATATCTGTGCTAGAGGAAACTATTCCTTGATGAGCCTCAGGGGCCACGTATCCATGGCTCCAAGATGCAGGGTTGGTTGAGTTGAAGTCTAGCTCCTTGGTATCATCTTCAACGCACCCTGCCATGCCAAAATTTCCTATCTTCGCGTTGAATTCTTCATCGAGGAAGATGTTCCGGCTCTTGATGTTTCTATTAACATAGCTAGGGTGCATGATATGTTAACTTTTATGATTTTAATTTTTTATTTTTACTAATATATAATTTATGGGTTGAGTTTTTTTTTTTGATTTTTTTTTATTTTGAACCCGGAACGGAACGTCCGGTACGGAACCGGGGCGTTCCGGCTGGAATTGTCGGATATGGCCGGGATTTTGGCCGGGACAAAAACGTCGTCGTTTTGTCCCAGATTTTGCATTGGAACGGAACGGGATCAATAACCTTGATTCTAACTGTTATCCGAGATGCTAGATTCCAAAACCTGGGTCTAATGGAAATATATAACTCTTCTAGATGATTAGATCCTAATATGTCGACTCAGGTATAAGTCAAAATCATAAATATAAATAATTTAATTTATTATCAGTTTAATAAATTGATTGATATTTAAAAATAAAGTGCAATGCCTAACAATGTGTCATTATCTCTCAAATAATAAAAAATTCATATGTAGTATTACTTAACTTTTAAGTGACAATTTTTTTAGTGTAACTAATATCACTTTATTTATAATTCTTAAATTTAAATTTTGAACATAGAGTATATATGCTTTATTAAATCATATTTGTTCTCAACATTGTAGTTATTAATTTTATAAAAAAAATCATTTTCAAATATTTTTTTATATGTGAAAAGATTTAAAAACTAATACTATTTGAGAACATATAAAATATTAAATATTTTTTTGTAATTTACTCGGGGTGACGAATCCTCTCTTATTATTCCTAATATTTTCTTATTTGTTGTCTTTGATTAAGACAATATATGTAGTCAAGACCAAACATGACATTAAACATAAAAGATAACTTTGTGATATTAAATCTAATAATTATTTACATAGCTGTTACATGAGTTTTTTTTATAATATACATGCGCGCGTGCCCACACATAAATAAATGTGTATGAGAGTAATCTCTCTATGTATAATTTTAATGTGAGTTAGTTTAGTATGCTTGTCATTTAATAATCACTCAAATATTTATTTTAAGATTTTTTTAATAACTTAACTTATAAGAACAACCGCTTCATTTTATATTAATTAGTCTAATGTTTTTTTTTATTATTATTTTGATCCTTATTTTTTTTCTTCTTTTGTTATTTTTTTTCCTTTTCAGTTTAACTCACAAATTGAGATTTTATTTTTATCTTTTAATTTTTTTTTATTTTAATTTTAACCTTTGCTTTTTTAACTATTTTTTTGTGTGTAAACAACAACCCTACCAACCTATTATGCAACTAATTCAACCAATAAGTCATTGGTCGTCATTTAGGTTGATGTACTATGGTATAAATATATTTTATAATTTATAAAACATCAATAAAAAATGGTAAATACATATTTTTAAAACTTACAAGCACTATATCAAGCCTTAAGAGCAAGTTCAATAGTAGGAGGTATTTTTAAGAGGTAAATGATAGAAATGGTTCTTTGAATAGTGTATAAATAGTTCTTGAGTTGATGTGCTCTCCAATGGTAAGAGTCATTTTTAAGAGCCATTTTTTTTAAACTTATTTTAAATAAAATTTAATTATTTTGTATATAGTGTAATTATACAATTCATTATACAATTAATATGAGTAAGTTATATAATTAAATAATTGTTTTTGAGAAACTCGCCAACAATAAAATAATATGTTCAGACTCACTTATAAGAAAGTCAGTGAATGTATTTGGCAAATTTGAGTCCATCTGCATAAAAAATACATTGTGTTAATTAAGCTAATAGATCAAAAAATTCATAATTTTTCAATTTTGCATAATTATTTTTTACTAGATATTATTCCTAATTACCCTTTTTTTCCTAAATATTGTTATTAATTACCTCTGCAACAATTTTAAAAACTAAATCTACATCGTTCTTAAATATAACTATAAATTTAAAACAAGTAATTAAGTTAATTGATAAAAAAAATCTTAATTTATCAATCTCACATAATTATTATTTTTAGTAAATATTATTAATATTTACCCATTTTTCAATATTACTAATTATTATTTTTACTAAATATTATTATTAATTACTTATTTTTTTCCTAAACATTAAAATACCCCCACCCCGAAACCCTACTTCAATTGCCCCCCCCCCAAAAAAAAAAAAAAATTTTCATCTCATCAGCTCACTCTTCTCTCTCGCCTCCGTCCCTCTCACTCTTCTCTCTCGCTCACTCTTCTCACTCTTCTCTCTCGCTCACTCTTCTCTCTTGCCCCCGTCCCTCTCACTCTTCTCTCTCGCCTCCTGCGAGCTCGCCTCTTCTCCCATGGTGATTCCCTCTCTGCTCTCTCTCCCCTTCTCCCCTTCGCCCTCTCCAATGGTGCTGCAGAGGGCAGAGGGTTTGACAGGAACCGAAGATGAAGATGAAGTCCGCTCGTTCGATTTTGATGAAGGTATATTCTATTGGTAAATCTTGTTCGGATTGGCTGGAAAATATAATGTGTTTTTTCAATTCTTGAGTCATTGTATTGTTGTGTGTTGCTGTGGACAATGGGCAACGGTAATATTTTGTTTTACAACGGTCGGATTTCTGGTTTGGGTCCCCGGCCAAAACCTGTGGGGATGCCTCCCGAAAATGGAAGAGGCATTTTGCCTCTTCATTTGGCTCTCCCTGTTGGAGTGACAAATTTAACAAAAAAAGCTATTTTTTAAAAAAATTTGGCTTTGCCTCCTCTAATGGCTCCTCCGTTGGACTTGCCTTAAGAGTTACAATTTTGTTTTTAATAAACAAGTCCTGGTTAGATGGTTGGATCACCAACTTCTTAGCCAAATTGCCAATATTATCCAAATTTAATAACACTAGCCAGAAGGAATTAAGAAATTTAGAGAAAATAAAATATATTTTTGAGTTTGAAGTAGAATTGTTCTTGTTAAAATATAATTTTCGATGGGATTTTCTCTTTATATTTGTTTTTTTCTTTTAAAAGTGAACTCATGCATGCATGTAGTATCTATTAGCCATTATTCTCAAAGCAGTACAAGATAGCATACATGACTATTAAGAAAACTTGCCTCCACCGCGTGGCTTAAATGGTACGGAAGGACTCATTAAACCCGCACGTTTTGAATTATATATATGTATATGTATATGTATGCATGTATGTATGTTGGAATATATGTTATACTCCACTATTTGTTACACAATATATTTTAAGGAGCTAATTTATAATTTATAAGGACATAATTGAATAGCCTAAACAACTATGGGCACTAGAATAGACTTTAAGGGGGCGTATCCCCCTCCGCTCTAGAGTAGCTCCCAGCTACGGGTCCTTGATCAAAGTGGATGTAATATTTTTTAAGAAACTTTAAGAGTTATATCAAATATATTTTACAGTAGTTTTTATGGAGATTCTAAATATATTTAGTATGGTAACAGTGAATATTTTTTAAAGTGATTTTTATTTTAAAAGATATATTTTTTAAATTTATTTTTAATACCAGGATATTAAAACATTAGAAAACTAATTGTAAAAACTAAATATTTTTTTAAAAACACAAAAACAAACATAAATGTGATAAAAATACAGAAAACCAGGTGCTACCAAACAGGTTGAATATTAACCAAGACGACTCTTGATTGAACTGCTCACAACTTGAGACGTGCATCACTCGGCAACTTTCCTTTCTTCCATCGTACTGCGGATGCTGACAGACAGTTTGCCTTACTTGAAACGACCAGAATACCCCTGAATACATCCGTCCACCGTCGCCACGTGTCACGACGAAAGCCGCGGTCATGCTGCATGAATATTTGTTCCAATAATATAAAAAAATGACCCCTCCTGAGGAAGATATTTATTAAAAAAAGAAAACCTTCCAGTCCATTCTTTAAACGTGTCAATAATATATCGGTCCACTCAGCATTATACACAGGCAAAGATTTGGTGAGCACGGAACACCTACGCCAGCGATGTGAAAACACAATATTTACCATTTCTTTTCCCAATTTTAATTACTGGTTTTCGGTGGGTAAAAAAAAAAAATCGACTTTCCAGTTGTCCTAATGTATATTATCGCTTAAGCTAATGGTGGTGCTCTGTTTCTTCTACACGAGAGGAGAAACTCGTTAAAGCGCACCGCTCCCCTCCCAGCGCACGTTAGCACGCCTACCCGCTTATCCTCCTCTATACGTACTGATTAAGCTGCTATTTCTAGTATAAGTTTGTTGTTTTCTCACTCTAGATCTGAGAGTTTTTCGTTTCTTCACTGAGAAGCGAAAAGTAAACAACTCTGTTGATCTAACTTTCTGGACGATCGAAACATCACAGTTAGCACTAGCAATCAAGGTAGCAAGCGTGTCTTCTTTTTTTTTGTTGACGTATCTGATACTATATATTTTCCTTTTTGTGTTATTGCTATTTATCTATCTGCAGTTGCTTTTTATTCTTTCATTTTGTTTGGTTGCTGAGAAAGTCGAGAAATCAAAAGGAATAAGTTAGCTTGATTCTCAGTCGTACTTGAATTGAATGATTATTTATTAGCAAACTAATTA
This sequence comes from Salix purpurea, assembly GCA_027405865.1. NCBI lineage: Eukaryota > Viridiplantae > Streptophyta > Magnoliopsida > Malpighiales > Salicaceae > Salix > Salix purpurea. The sequence continues at coordinate 3,527,962 of JAOWLH010000019.1, forward strand.
TTTTAATTATTATTTTAATATATGGAAGATCATTTCTTACTCTTAATCTCTTCAGCAACCACATTAAGGTAGATATTTTTTTTTCCACCGTCAAGGCTAGACGATTTCCTTACAGGTTTAATTACGCTGCGGAAACTTTTTTTTTTTTGTGGTTTGATTTGATTGACATTGTATAGGCAGTGTTTTCAAAAAAAAAAACTTCGGATCAATGCATGGGGAGCCGGTACCATTACCGAATTGTATTTAAATTTAGCTTTTTTTTAAAAAAAAGAAAAAACTTATATAGCGTTATATTTAGAAACTGTAAAAATCGAAATCCGCTTTTCATTTGATTTGACTTGATGATTGAGTGACGATGATTATTTTGACACTGTTGCTTTAATCTCTAAAAATTGGGTGATTTTGGAAGGTAAGCTGGCTGCATTTTTTTGGCATGTGGGCACATCGAACGGGAGAGTTCTCTATGTACAAGAGAATGTCACCTAGAGATTACACTGTTGTTGCTGATGTAGAGGATAGTTCTGGTAAGTTCAAGTACCTGTCATCCCAAGTTATTCAGTGCATATTGGTGGAATTAACAAATATCGAATTTTATATCATTCTTTTAATTCAATTGCTTGGAATGTTTGCAGCTCATTGGATATTTGGCACTCTGGTTTATGATTTATTTTATTGTGTATGAGTGATTCTATGTGCTGATCTTTGAGTGTAATTTGTATACTTTCTTCTAGTTGTTTCACATAGCATTCCGGATCAAGAAACTACAAATCCTTCTTGGAGGTTGTCATTTCCACATGTACTAGCTGCAACCATATCAGCCTTTCTGTTTGGCTATCATCTTGGGTTTGTGCACTTTCTTTGTTTTTTTTTCCTTATTTAGTTCGTCTTACTCCTGGTTGATTATAATGTGATGACACTAATGATTTCAATATATTTGTTTCCTGTAGCGTGGTAAATGAACCACTGGAGAGCATTTCTTTTGATCTTGGATTCAATGGAAATACCTTGGCAGAAGGTGATACGAAATGTTTTTTTTTTCTTTCTATCATCTGATACCTGTTTTGTTATCTGTATCTCTGACTTACAATTGATATAAAATGAAGGTCTTGTGGTTAGCACATGTCTGGGTGGTGCATTGATTGGATCTTTATTCAGTGGTTGGATTGCTGACGGGATTGGCCGTCGAAGGGCTTTTCAGCTGTGTGCATTGCCCATGATTGTGGGCGCTTCTATAAGGTAATAACTCTCCTGCACTGAACGAATGCTTATAAATGATGAACTCTATAGACGTGCTTCATTTTTTCGCAATTCCTCCGGGCTTATGTACTATTGTAAGCAATAACTAGGTTTTATTTATATTTGTTGGGTGGAGTTTAAATTTTAATAGAAATATGTCCTATCAACACACTATAAATTGATTGAGAAAAGGCAATATTGCTTTAGCTCAGGGTTGAACATTGATTTTTTTCCTTACCTCAAAATACAGCCTAAATTTGTCTTCCACAATTTCGCAAATCCATTTGTCACCATTTTACTGCATCTTCCTTTTAGACATGGGTAAATCAAGGGAACTTTGTTGAGAAAAAGAAATGTAAAAGGTAAGCTCATGGTCCTTCTTTGCTGTTGCCGCACTGGAACAATTATACAACTCAATGCAAAAACAAGTTTTGCTAATCTGAACAAAATCAGACACTGACAAAACAGGGATGAAGACCGAGACTAACCGCCAATTCTCTATTTTTAACCACATCCATAACTCGAGCAAACTGTTTCACACTTTCATTACATGCTCAAGGATCACAGATCAATATCTGCTTTGAATTGCTATACTTGAACCCTCTTTCCATTTGCTTAGAAACCTCTGTTTTAATTACCATTCCATCAGAAAGACAAGGCCTTAGCATGTTTGTTAAATCCTTTCTCTGCTCTAAGTATATATGTTTGTGTTTATATCTGAATGAATGACTTGCATTTTCAGTGCAACAACCACAACTTTGGCTGGTATGCTGTTAGGAAGGTTGCTGGTGGGAACTGGAATGGGCCTTGGTCCCCCAGTTGCATCTCTCTATGTGACAGAGGTAAGCATATTGTTTTATTTCTGCTGCACTAGATGTCATTGAGTCCATTTCTGCATCAGTAAATGAAGTTTTGAACTTTTTATCTGGGCATGTCAATTGGAAACCAGGTTTCTCCACCCTTTGTGAGGGGAACTTATGGAAGTTTCATCCAGATTGCAACATGCCTTGGACTTATGGGAGCTTTGTTATTTGGAATCCCTGTAAGAGAAATAGCAGGCTGGTAAGAAAGATAGATTTAATCCTGTGATGAATGTGATTCTAATTGAACAGTTGAAGCTGAATTTTCATGTTGCATATGCCAGGTGGCGCATATGTTTCTGGGTTTCTACAGTTCCTGCTGGAATACTTGCTCTTTCTATGATGTTTTGTGCAGAGAGTCCACACTGGCTGTACAAGGTTTGCTCCCATTCACATCGTCTTTGTTGTTAGTCAATGTAATTACTTCTTTTATAGAAATCACCTATTAGAAAGGAAAAATGTTGTTATTTGTTGAAAATATTTGAAATGTCCACCATCAACTGAACTTCATCACACCGTATTCCCTTCTTGACTTCCTCCCTTTTGCTTTAAGAGACACTGTGAAGTATGCACAGCTACAGCAGCATGATATCAAATACTTAGAAACGAAACTGTCTCTCTGAGTGTTTATGTTGAAGGAACATGCCCACAGTTTCTTATTGATATATGCAGCAAGGAAGAACTGCTGAAGCTGAAGCTGAGTTTGAGAGGCTTTTAGGTGGAGCACATGTCAAATTTGCAATGCAAGAGTTATCCAAATTAGACAGAGGGGATGAATCAGATGTTGTGCATTTCTCAGAATTGTTTTATGGTCGATGCTTTAGAGGTATATGTATTTTTATTTTGGGGTATGCTCCAACGGACTTTGTGAGTATGTATATTCTTCATTTTGACATATACAGCTGCTATTGCCACCATCAGTTTGTTTTTTCTTCTTTGTCTTCCCTCTTGTTTTCCTTAGGTTTTGTTATTCACATGTTCCTTTTGCAGTTGTTTTTATTGGGTCAACCCTATTTGCTTTACAACAGCTATCTGGCATAAACGCTATATTTTATTTCTCTTCAACTGTGTTTAAAAATGCGGGAGTTCCATCAGACCTAGCAAATGTCTTTGTTGGAATAGTAAATATATCAGGTACAACTTCATTCCTTGCTAACTTTTTTCTTGTACAAGGATTTTTGCTATTTTTATCTCCATTTCTTATTCTGGTTGCCTTCAGGATCTGTTATTGCAATGCTTTTGATGGATAAACTGGGAAGGAAGGTGCTGCTTCTGTGGAGTTTCTTTGGAATGGTAAATTATAATTCTGTATCATGTTTTTTTGTACTCATTAGGAGATGCAATGTAGCTTGAGCTATAATCGATATACTTGAAATCACAGTCTAGAAATTACTATCTAGGTGATCATTATGTTTTTGGCTCTCGCTATTACTTTGGAGAAAAACTGACCACGACCCCCCTACCCTTCAGGGGATACGTATCGAATTTTGTCTAAGCATATCAATTGATTTTTCTCTCATTAACTTTTTTTTTTTTTTTTGTAATTGAGCCTATGATCTTTGAAGCCTGGCCTTTATGTGGTGCATTTTAACGATGCAGGCAGTATCCATGGGCCTTCAAGTTGTTGCAGCAAGTTCTAATATGTTGGGCTCTGGAACTCTGTACCTATCTGTTGGTGGCATGCTGATGTGAGTGCTCATTTTACTTGTAAATGTTGGAGATGAATTTGATTATGTTAGTGCATTCATAAAGAAAGGTAACAAATGCGATGGTGATGGATGTTGTTGTTGCATTCATTTATGACATAATGATGATGGTTTTCTATGGTAGAAAATGTTATTTTAATTGGTGGCACGTCCAACTGCTTGGGAACCTAAATGAATGACCCTGGCCCAGAAATTAAGCTTTGAGCATGCATGACTTAAATATCTAACAATGATATGCCAATGAGCTTTGCTCAACTGCACTAGTATATCCTTTCGAACCACTTCTTTGTAGTCAAAGAAAGAAAAAATCTAACAATGATGCATGCAATTAACAAATAACCCTTATCACTTGCCTTGTCTCTGAACAGTGATCTGTTAGTTGAGTTTCCATGGGAGTTAAAAATGGTAAAGCAACAGTGAGCTGGGACTTCTATTTAGTTCTTTCAAAGAAATCCCCACTCACAGATTCATTATGGAAGGGCTAATATAAAATGCCAGCGATGGTTAACAGATGATGAATAAGGCGTTTTGATTGACAATGTCATTATGTGTTCCATAACTGAGAACTTCTCTGTCCAGGTTCGTCTTTACTTTTGCTATTGGAGCTGGCCCAGTTCCAGGCCTCCTCCTACCAGAAATCTTCCCCAGTCGAATCAGGGCAAAAGCTATGGCAGTCTGCATGTCTGTGCACTGGGTAATTTTCTTCTTTTGCTTCACTGTTTCTCTGCTCCTTGCCAAGGACTTGAAATCATTTATTGTTATATTTGACGTGCCAAATATCAATTTTTTTAGGAGTGAATTAAGAAATTGGGTTGTAGTGCATCATTTCAAGGGCAAGTACTACCTTTTGTATTATAACTGATCTTCTTCATTCAGGTGGTAAATTTCTTTGTTGGCTTGCTGTTCTTGCGTTTGCTGGAGCAACTTGGACCACGGATCTTGTACACTATCTTTGGTACATTTTGCTTGATGGCAGTGGTTTTTGTGAAGAGGAACGTGACGGAAACCAAAGGAAAATCACTCCAAGAAATTGAGATAGCCCTTCTCCCCCCTGAATGAGGCCGGATCTCTTTCGAAAACGCCGACAGGCGGATGGTTGAGTGGAGCTGCTGGTTAAAAGTTTACCCAAGGTACGGGTGATTGTAACAAAAACTACAGGAAGGGAGGGAGGGAGGGAGGGAGGGAGAGGGTAATAAAAAAGAATCCTACCTTTTTCATCAGTAGCTCTTTAGCATTAATGATGCATTGTGGAGCATTTACGCATACAGGGGACCATGAAGTTTCCAGTGGCAACTCCATCGACCATGACAGCACTCGTGTCATGTTCTACTTTATAGAACTTCCCCTTCAACCAAGGCAATATGCATAACATAGGGAATTGGTTTCCCGCTAAAAATATAGCACATAAACGTGTGGTAAATTTGTTATCCTTTTGAGGTTAAAATTGTCTGTTAGTGTTTTTATCTCGCACTAAGATCCTTTGCACTGGATAAGGAGGCGACTTGTCACATTCATTTTCCCTTTTCAAAATTATATTATGCTTGGATTGAAAGGTTTGGGATTTTCAGATCAGCACCATGCTACGGACACGCTCCCATTTGAATTTGTGGTTGGAAATGTATATCAGTCACAACTTGTTTTTTCTTTTTATATCAATATTTTTTTAGTGTTTTTGAATTATTTTGAGGGTTTGATGCTAAAAATAAAATTAAAAAATATAAAATATTATTTTGATATATACTTAAACAAAAAATATTTTATACAGCAACCTCACTTTTTCAAACAAACAATTAATGGTAAACCTTTGAGCCTTCATTAAGAAAAAAACTATAATTTATAAATTTATTTTTAAAAATTGTGATTGTAAAAGCTATTACAATAGCAACCATTTGTCCAAGCTTTAAATTTTATGGAAGATAAAATATTGTTTTGTTCTGAAGAAAATAAAATTATAAGACCTGTTTTTTAATTTATTTTACATATAAGAATTTATCTTTTTTTTTTTTAATTATATTTTTCGTCGATTTTTTTTAACCTTGTAAATTACTACTTGTAAATTACTGTGATACAAACTGACAAACTCGCAAGATCAAGAAATGCAGCTTGCAAGAAGACCAGTAGGGCAGCACCTGTCATGATGAAGCTCACATTGACTACAAGGATCGTTGTTTTATACTGATTTCACATTCCATGCAAGCGACACGTCTTTCCATCTTCCTATCGTCATCTCAGCTCATTTTCTCAATTATGTTTGTCAAACGGTTAAAGGCGCTGCTACTCTTGCCATCAAAAGCCTCTGGAAATACAAGGAGCAAAGACTACTTTGCCATGCCCAAAAGGAGAGACATACACGTGATCAAGTAAGATAAGATGGCTCTCAACATGCTCTGTCTTGAAGCGTCTGAGAAGACAACGGAAGAAGTAGATTTAACACGTTCCTGCAAGAAGGTTAAAATCGGGGATAATATTATATCAAGTGGAGCAATAGAGGGTAATAGCTATCTTGACTCACTCATGGGAGATTCTTTTGTTGAACCAGAAGATGATGAGGATAGTCACGGCACTGGAGAAGTTTCAGAAGATGATGAAGATGATAGTGAGGATGATGAGTGTCCAGTAATTAGACTCTCAGCTGAAGAGAAAAAACGCATCAGAACACCATGGCAACAGACCATCATCATAAAGCTTATGGGAAGAAGGGTGGGGTACATGTTTCTCATGCAACACTGAAAAATATATAGAAATTACAGGGTGATTTCACCTTAACAGATTTGGGAAACGATTTTTACTTGGCAAAATTTGCCAACTCAGAGGATAGAGCGCATATGCTCTTTGGAGGGCCCTGGATGGTGGCGGATCATTATCTAACTGTCCGAACATGGCATCCCAATTTTGACCCAGTAGGAGCATCCATTGACAAGGTAGCAGTTTGGGTTAGACTGCCAGATTTGGCAATGGAGTATTATGATACTGCGGTGTTATGGAAAATTGGTGATAGGATTGGTAAGACTTTAAAAGTAGACCGGGCTACTTCCATCGGAGTGAGGGGAAATTTTGCAAGAAAATGTGTAGAGGTTGATCTCACAAAACCGTTATTAGCAAAATTTAAATTAAGACGAAGAGTACGACGCATAATGTATGAAGGTTTACATTTAGTGTGCTTCCATTGTGGTCAATATGGCCATAAACAAGAGATGTGTCCGGATACAAGTAATGCAGAAAAGGAGATAGAGAAAGAATGGAAGTGCAGGGTGAAGCTAATGGTCCAATAATCAGGCCAGAAATATTGGAACCATTTGGGAACTGGATGATAGCTGAAAAAAGAGCTCGCCGGTCGGTGAGGAGAATGGTAGTTGAGACGGCCACTGCAAAAGGAAAGAATGGAAGTCAAGTTGCCATTATGGGAGGAAAATCAGAAACATTAAAAGATGGAAATTTTAACGTTTCAAGACATTATGAGGCATTAATGACAATGAATGAGGAAGATGAGATTAGGGAAACGGCTGGAATAAAGGAAGGAGACGAGAATGGAAGAGGGATAGTCGGAGGATTGAATATGGAAACTGATTTAAATATGGAAGGAAGGAGGCAGCTGGAACGGAAAAAGAGTGGACAATCATCAAAGGCCCAGATGGACCTAAAGAAGAAACCGGAGTTCAAGGGCCCAGATGGACAGAAACTGGGCCGGTCTTCACGTCTGGATGGGCCACGGTCTGGAGAAGGAGAGAGCCAAGCTGGGGGCACGATTTTGATGGGCCCTAGACTGGAGAAAGAAAAGGCTCATCCAGAACCAAAAAACCGAACAAAAAATGCAATGTATGCATCAGTTTCATTACAGCAAATACAAGCCAATATTAACAAAGGAAAAGACAAGGTGGAGGGAGACAGTGATTGCAAGAATCATGGCAGAATGATTTGCAACAGGAAAGAAAGCCACAACAAGCTAACACAAACGGACAACATGCAGGTTACGACTTCAATTTGTAGCGTGATCAGAGGCAACACGTTGTTGGTGCAAAAGCCGATGAAGAGAAATAGGGAGTCGGAACCTCCAGATGAAGATGTTAAGGATGAATACACGGAATTGAAGAAAATGCCTTGTGTTTTATTGAAGGAAACTGGGTTTATAAATACCCTGTTACAGCTTAACGGAAAGGAGAGAAATCAGCTCATGTCCCGAGCTAAGAGTTGCAAGTAAATGAAACAAATAAAGAACAATTAATTCTCCTAAAGACTTGGTCTTAAACTGATTGCCAAGGACTAGGTCTTATTAAAGTGTTATTCAAGGCTGACTAGGATCTACTAATGCTGACTAGGACCAGGACTGCTGACTAGGACCAGGACTCCAAGCTTTCCCTTCATTCCCTCCCTTAAACTAGTTCCCAATTACAAGAGCTAGTTTAGTTCAGGAACTTGACAGACTCCCAATTGACTTCGAGACTTCTGGAATGCTTCCACCGTGCGAGGCTTTGTCATCATATCTGCCAACTGGTCTAATGTTCCACAATAAATCAGCTCAATTGTTCCTTCTCGTGTGAGATCTCGCAGAAAGTGAAAGCGCACATCAATGTGTTTGCTTCGACCATGAAGTACTGGATTTTTTGACAATTTAATCGTGGAGCTATTATCGCAAAAAATCTTTGCACAATTACTTTCTTTCAAACTCAGTTTTTCAAGTATTCTCTTCATCCAAACAGCTTGACTAGCACAAGCAGCTGCAGCCACAAATTCCGCTTCCGTCGTTGAAAGTGTGACTATAGGTTGTTTCCGTGAAGACCAAGCAACAGCTCCAGATCCCATCATGAAGACATAACGTGATGTGCTCTTTCTGTCTTCTATGTCTCCTGCGTAGTCACTATCTGTATACCCAATCAGACCTTCACATCCTCCTTTCTTGTAAAAGATTCCAAATCCTGTTGTTCCCTTTAAATATCTCATTATCCTCTTGGCTGCCAGCAAATGCAGCTCAGTTGGTCTGGCCATGTATCTGCAAATTAGACTTACTGCGAACATCAAATCCGGTCTCGTAGCCGTCAAATACATAAGACAACCTACCATCTGTTTAAACAATGTTTCATCAACAGCAACACCATTCTCATCTTTGACAAGTTTACAACCTGGAACAATTGGGTTATGAACTGAATTGCTATTCTCCATCCTAAACCTCTTTAGGACCTCCAAAGCATATTTTTTTTGACAAATATAAATGCCATCCGTCCTTTGTAATACTTCGATGCCAAGAAAGAACCTCATTCTTCCCAAATCAGTCATGTCGAATTCTCTCATCATAGAATTTTTGAACTCAGCAAACATTGACTCATCATTGCCAGTAAATATTAAATCATCAACATATAAACTGACAATAAGAATTTTACCTCCCATTCCTGTTTTTATGAACAAAGTGTGCTCGGTATGACACTTCTCGAACCCTTCACGTATGAAATGTGTTTCAATACGACTGAACCAAGCACGTGGTGCTTGTTTGAGCCCATAAAGTGCTTTCATCAATCTGTATACTTTCCGAGGACTGTCTTTCAGCTCATACCCCTTAGGTTGCTCTACATAAACCTCTTCATTCAACTCCCCATGCAGAAAAGCGGACTTAACATCGAGTTGATAGATCACCCATCCTTTTTTAGCTGCTAAGGCCACAATCATTCTCACTGTATCCATTCTCGCAACTGGTGCATACACTTCGGTGTAGTCTATTCCTTGTTGTTGCACATATCCCTTTGCTACTAGACGAGCCTTAAATTTGTCTACTTCTCCATTTTCCTTGCACTTTGTCTTGTAGACCCATTTCAAACCAATCTTCTTTGCACCATTCGGCAGGTCGGTAAGTCTCCATGTGTTGTTTCTCTTTATTGCATCCATTTCCATATCCATAGCTATCCTCCAATTTCCATGCTTCACTGCTTCCTCAAAGTGTATGGGATCTGCTGATGCAAAGAAAGCTAAGTTAACATTTAAATCATCCACTTCTGAAAGCTCTTCCCCACATATATAATCTTTTATCCACCCCGGGGGCCTTCTCTCTCTTTTCCCATTGCCAGTGGTTGATGCTCTTATAGTTCCAACAGTTTGAGAATCTGCTTCCCCATCTACTACTCTGTCAGCTACAAGGAACTGAGGGCTGTCACGGCTGTCACGTTGCTCTGCAGTGGCAGCTGCGCCACTTGATTCTGCAGTGGCAGCTACTACATTGCTGGGTTCTTCAGTGACAACTTCATTCCCATGCATTGCTGTGACATCTTCATCTGCCCCATGCACTGCTTCATCTACCCCATGCACTGCTTCATCACTTTCTGCAGCATTTTCAAACTCATTGTTATCCTCACTCTCCCATAGCAGATCAGTTAGAATGAGTTCCTTGTAATTATTATCCCAATCCCAAGATTTATCTTCCTCAAATACGACATCCCTGCTGATTACCACCTTCTTTGCAACTGGATCATATAGTCTATAAGCCTTAGACTCTTCACTTAAGCCTAGCAAAACACAGGTGAAGCTCTTTGCATCCAGCTTTGTTCTTTTTACATCAGGAATGTGCACATGTGCCACACATCCAAAGATTCTGAAATGATCAACCGAGGGTTTGTACCCACTCCAGGCTTCCTCGGGTGTTTGGTTCATTACAGCCATTGTAGGGCTGCGATTCAGAACATGAGTGGTCCAGTTTACAGCCTCTGACCAGAAAATTTTTGGAAGATTTTTCGCACACAACATACTTCGAACCATGTTCATCATTGTTCAATTCTTTCTTTCAGCGACTCCATTTTGCTGTGGAGTGTAGGCTGCAGTCAATTGCCTCTTAATGGCATGTTCTCTACAAAACTCATTGAATTCTAGTGATGTGAACTCTCCACCTCGGTCTGACCTCAAGCATTTAATCAGTTTTCCAGCTTCTTTCTCAACATAGTTCTTAAATTGTTTGAATGTATGCAATGCCTCAGATTTTTCTACTAAGAAATAGGTCCATGCTTTTCTAGTAAAATCATCAATGAAGCATATAATGTACCTTTTCTTGCCACTTGAAGCTGGAGAGATGGGTCCGCAGAGGTCTGTGTGAATAAGCTGGAGCTTCTCAGTGGCTCGCCAGTTGCTCTTCTTTGAAATTGATTCTCGGTGCTGCTTCCCAATCATGCAATTTGTGCATACTGTGGATGGACTTTGAAATTGAGGTATTCCATGCACCAATTTTTTGAATTGAAGTGTTCTCAATCCTTTGTAGCCTAAATGCCCATAGCGACAGTGCCATAGATATCCCAAATCCTGTGATGAAGTGTAATTACACGCTGGTTTTGAGGGCATTGCATTTGCCAGCAACACAAACATTCGGTTTGCTGTCATCCCAGTTTGCATGATCAACCCCTTCACTGGATGATAAATTTTGAGCCTGTCGTTTTGAATGAGAATAGCCAATCCCCGTTCTTGTAATTGACCGATGCTTAGCAAGTTGTTTGTGAGCTCAGGTATATAAAATACGCCACAAACAATATGAATGGATCCATTGATTTTCAACCTCACATTGCCTTTACCCAGCACATCCATCTTCATATTGTTTCCTAGCTTTACTGACTGCCGAAATTTCTCATCCAGCTCATGAAACATGCTCTTGTCACCACACATGTGGTTGCTGCACCCAGAATCTAGAAACCATGCATCCTTTCTGTGAGCATCATTCCTCTCCACATATGCCATAAGCAACATTTCATCTTCTTCTCCTAGTTCTGCAGAGTGTAGTAACCAAGCATCCTTTTTGCAATCATCATTTCCCTCCACATATACCATTAGTAACATCTCGTCTTCATCTCCTTGCTCTGCGTAGTTGGCTTCTTTATCCCACGTTGGACATTCAGATTGAAAGTGTCCAAGCCTGTGACACTTGTAACACTCAATAGTGGCTTTGTTAAATGACTGACGACCTCTACCTCTACCTTTGTAACCTCCTCGCCCTCGGCCTCTTGTGCCAAATCGATCTTCAGCCGTGATTTTGAGTGCCTGCTCCTCCTTTGCATGACGATGGAATTTTTGTTCATGCACAATTAATGAACTTTGCAGTTCATCAACAGAAAGTTGATCGATATCTTTTGATTCTTCTATTGAACAAACAACATAATTAAACTTCTCACTCAATGATCGAAGAATCTTCTCCACCATTGTGACATCTTGCATTTTTTCGCCATGTGTTCTCATCTTGTTCGCCACTGTTAGTACTCTCGAGAAGTACTCAGTGACCCCTTCTCCAGTCTTCATCTCTAGGGTCTCAAACTCTCTGCGGAGAGCTTGCAAGTGTGATCTCTTTACCCTAGCACTCCCCTCAAATTTCTTCTTCATGGACTCCCAAATCTGTTTGGAAGTGTCTTTCACCAAAATCGTCTCCAATATAGTCCGATCGATAGCCTGAAAGAGATAATTTTTAACTTTCAGGTCCTTCAACTTTAATTCTTCGAGTCCTTTGCGCTGAGCTTCCGTCAACACCATCCCACTCTCTGATTCAACATACCCAGTTTCGATCAAGCCTCAATATTCCTTGGAGCGCAGGAAATTTTCCATTAACATGCTCCAATGGTCGTAGTGACCATCAAAACGAGGGATAGCTGGTTGCACAAAACTCCCCTCCGAAGTCATCTTCCTCTCTGCTCTCTGTGTATAAAAAAAATCAAAGACTGCTGCTTTGTTTTCTCAGTCCCAGTGGGGGCTCTGATACCAAATGTTAAGGATGAATACACGGAATTGAAGAAAATGCCTTGTGTTTTATTGAAGGAAACTGGGTTTATAAATACCCTGTTACAGCTTAACGGAAAGGAGAGAAATCAGCTCATATCCCGAGCTAAGAGTTGCAAGTAAATGAAACAAATAAAGAACAATTAATTCTCCTAAAGACTTGGTCTTAAACTGATTGCCAAGGACTAGGTCTTATTAAAGTGTTATTCAAGGCTGACTAGGATCTACTAATGCTGACTAGGACCAGGACTGCTGACTAGGACCAGGACTCCAAGCTTTCCCTTCAGAAGATGTTTGGATGGATGAAGGGCATGTTATGGCTGCAAATGGAACAAAGGGTGAGACGATGGAAGGAATCGAAAAACCGGTGGGAGTGAATTTGTTAGAGGAATGGGAAGTCCGAAAGGACAACCCATGAGGAGGCATAGCTATATTTGGCTGGTAAGAAATTTTACAAACATTTTATTATGAATTTTTTATTTTGGAATTGTAGAGGAGCTGGAAATATTGGGTTCCGTACGATCGTACATGATTTGAGGAAGTTATATAACTGTAATATTATGGCGTTTGTTGAACCGAGAGTAAGCAGGACTAGGGCTGAAAAAAATGTTGAAAAGTTAAATTTTGAATCTAATTTTATGGTGGAGGCTGAGGGGATGTCAGGAGGTATATGGTTGTTATGGAATAAGTCGAGAGTTAATTTAAAAATTCTAGCTTATTCGCGGCATACTATACACGGTATTGTGAATGAAGGGAGGACTGATTTTGTGGCTGTTTACGGTAGTGTATGCAAACCCAAATGTCATTTTAAAGAAGCAATGCTTTGATGAAGTTGCGAATTTGGCTAGAAATATTAGAATGTCGTGGATGGTTATAGGTGACTTTAATGAAATATTGATGGCCTCAGAAAAAGGTTGGGAGAGCTGGTGTGGACAACCAAAGAATATCCCGTTTTGCTAGTTTTGCTAAGTGGGTGCAGGAATGTCAATTGATAGACTTGGGGAGCAAATGCCCTAGATTCACATGGAGAGGGGATGTTAGAAATGGATATGGTAGGGTGTATGAAAGGCTGGACAGGTGTTTTGGCAATGCTCAATGGAGACAATCATACCAGGATGCAAATGTGATGGTTCTTCCTCGAGTAAAGTCAGATCATCATCCTATCCTTGTGGAATTAGAAGGGCAAAGAGGCAGATTACAAGGAGTAGAAAGACCATTTTGGTTTGAGGCAGCCTGGTTGCATCACAGCGAGTTTGCAGAGTTTTAAAGAAAAGGCTAGGAGGCAGGTATAGAGGCTCCAAAGGCTTTGGCGAGGTTGACATCTAAGCTAAAAGAATGGAATAGGGAGGTTTATGGAAATATTTTTAGGAGGAAAATGAGAGTTTTGGCTAGACTGGGAGGAGTCCAGAAAGCTATAGCAGGTCAAGGAAACCCATTCTTGTATCAGTTAGAGGAGGCCTTATCGATGGAATATCGTCAGATTATGCATCAGGAGGAAATTCATTGGTACCAAAAATCACGATGCCAGTGGATTTCATTTGGAGATAGGAGCACATCCTATTTTCATACAAAAACCATCATTAGAAGACAAAGGGACAAAATAAAGGCTTTGAAAAATGAGCAGAATGTCTGGGTTTGGGAGGAAGATCAGTTAAAGAACATGGCAAGGGAATTTTATCAGAAATTATTTCGTCATGAGCAAGAGAAGGTGCAAGAGAGGGGTAGCTTAGAAGGTAGATTCCCGGTTATTGATATTAGCTAGATGGAGAAATTTATGATCCCAGTTCTAGATGAAGAAATTAAGGAAACGATATTCGGGATGAAGCCTTATAAGGCCCTGGGGCCGAATGGGTATCGACCAATATTCTACCAATCTCAGTGGCAAGTGGTTGGCCAATCGGTTTGCAGGTATATTAGGGATGTGTTCACAGGCAACAAGGACGTATCTCAAATAAACCACTCCTATATAGTCCTGATTCCAAAGATTCAAATGCCAGAATACCTTCACCAATTTCGGTCAATTGGTCTTTGCAATGTGATATTCAAAGTAGTGACTAAGGTGATAGTTGGGAGGCTGAAGAATTTGATGTCAACTCTGATTAGTGAAGTTCAGAGCAGTTTCGTTCTAGGAAGACACATTACTGATAATATTATTGTTGCCCAGGAAATCATCCATTCAATGCGGAAAATGAAAGGGAAAAGGGGTTTTATGACCATTAAAGTTGATCTTGAGAAGGCATATGATCGCCTAAGTTGGAGTTTTATTCGAGATACTTTAAGTGCAGCTCATTTTCCTGGTGAGTTGATTCAGATCATCATGAAATGCATTGAATCTACTTCACTTAATGTCATGTGGAATGGAGGTGCAACTCCAAAATTTGCTCCCAGCAAAGGTATAAGACAAGGGGACCCTTTATCTCTGTATATTTTTGTTCTTTGTTTAGAACGATTATCGCAATTAATAAATCAGAGTGTGGAGGATAATAGATGGAAACCCTTCAGTGTGCGTAGGAACGGTTTGAAGGTGTCTCATTTATGCTTTGCGGATGACATGTTATTTACAGAGGCCAGTATGACACAGCTAGAGAGAGTTTCTCATTGTCTTGATATGTTTTGCTCAGCTTCGGGGCAGAGAGTCAGTGTTGCAAAGACAAGAATATTTTTTTCAAAGAATGTGTCAGCTGCTTTGGCAAATGATATTAGCAGACGGAGTGGGTTTCAAGTAACAACAGACTTGGGAAGATACCTGGGGTGCCTTTGCTACATCAAAGAGTTACTAAGCAGATTTATATTTATGTAGTGGATAATCTATAAAGAAGGTTAGCAGGGTGGAAAACTAACAATCTATCTTTAGCAGGAAAGATAACTTTATGCAAAGCTGTTCTCGTCACTGTTCCTTTATACCCAATGCAAGCTGCGGTTATTCCGAAACACACGTGTTCAGAGATGGAGAAAATTTGCAGAAGATTCATTTGGGGTCAGAAAGAGGGTAGAGACAAGATTCACCTTGTAAATTGGAAGAAGTTGTGTCAACCTAAGGAAGAGGATGGTCTAGGCCTAAGAAAGATAGAACCGATGAATAAAGCCTTTATTATGAAATTGGCGTGGGGAATGAAGAAGGATAATCAACTATGGGTGAAATTCTAAAAGACAAATATATGAACTCAAATAGGTGAGATAGTCAACCGATGGCAACATCAAGGGACTCATTGTTGTGGAAGGCCATATGTAGGGAATGGGATGCAGTTAATCAAAATGTCAGTTGGAATTTGGGAAATGGAAGACAAGTTTTGTTTTGGAAAGACAGTTGGTTGGAGGGATATGGACCACTTATTAATCACTTGAATTCGAAGGTATAGGTGGAGTCTCTAAACCATACAGTGGCTTAAATGGTGGATGGTGGGGGAAACTGGAAATGGGAAGTTTTTGCACACTTACTTCCTATGCAAGCTGTGATGGGCATTGCTGGTTATATTCCTCCTAGTCAGGATGCGTTAGAAGATACAATGATTTGGGATAAATCAGCGAATGGAAGATTTACAGTTAAAACAGCTTATATGGTGCGAGAGGAAGATGGAACTATAGAACGAGATCCTATTTGGAGGATTGTTTGGAAGTGGAAGGGAATGGAACGGATCAGAATGTTTCTCTGGACTGTAGCCCATAATGCTATTATGACCAATGAAATGAGATGACGAAGAAGGATATCGGATAATAAGTGTTGTTGCGATTGTGTTAATGAGGTGGAAGATTTAACTCACTCTCTTCGAGATTGCCCTAAAGCTCGGAAAATTTAGGAGGTCTTCATAAAGGTAGAGGAAAGAGAGTTGTTCTTCAGCCAAAATTGGTATACTTGGTTGGTGTCAAATTTATCTTCCAGAGATAGGAGTGGGAGTCATGGGGATTGGAACATGGTTTTCGGCATAGCGATGTGGTATATTTGGAAGGAGAGATGCAGTAGAACGTTAGGCGGGAATCAAGGAAATTGGTATGGGACGGTGCTTGCTATAAAAAGAATGGTGGGAGACAGTGAGAAGGTTCAGGGGAATGTCTATGGGGGAATGAATGGAGGTAAGGTGTTTGATTACATAGGCTGGAAATATCCAATGAAGACTGGGTTAAACTCAACGTGGATGGGTGTAGTAAGGGTAACCCAGGGAAAGTAGGTGCTGGAGGAGTAATTCGAGACCATATGGGTTCTTGGATAGGGGGATTTGCAAGAAATATTGGTACTTGTTCATCTGTGACTGCGGAGCTATGGGCTATATATGTTGGGTTGCAACTTACATGGGAGAAAGGGTTTCGAAAGGTGGTCTTGGAATCAAACTCTAAGGTTGTAGTTAGGCTTCTTAAGGCTGCGGGGGGGGGGGGGGGGGGGGGGGGGGAAGAAACTATAATCTTATTATGCATATTAAAGATGTTGGGTAGGGAATGAGAGGTTGATTTAATTCATGTTTATAGGGAGGCCAATTGTGTGGCTGATTGGTTAGCTAATTTTGGTTTATCTAGAGATTTGTTAGACAGAGATTCGGATATTATAACTGATCCTCCGTCGGGTATTTATACTTTGTTGTACTATGACCTTATTGGATCTACTATTCCTTGATTAATTTAGAAGGGCGTAAAGCCCAGATCATTACCAAAAAAAAGAAGTAAGATAAGATATTTCTTGGAACTTGTATGAGATTGATTTTATAAATATTTTTTTATTTAGAAATATATTAAAATAATTTTTATTTAATTTTAAAAAAATTATTGTAACATTATATCTAAAAATACTTAATTTAAAATAAAAATAAAAATAAAAATAAAAATAAAAATAAAAATACTTTTTTTTAATTTGTTTCAAAAAAAACATCTCGGTCTTTATTTGAAACACCGAAACACCTCCTACCAACTAATATGCTTGAATGCTGACCATACATTATCGCACGCGCCCTCTCTTCCTTCATTCGTCAACTCACCACATCCGTTTGAAACAGAACAGAAAATAATACTCAGCAACACAGCAAGGATAGTATTAGAATATCTGAGATAGTTTTACAAGATGTTTTTTTTTTTGCAACACTTGAACAAAAAACACACAACGTCCAACTGATTTCGGACACCGCTCATTCGTATAGCTGAACAAAACAACCTTAATTTTAAAATGTGAAGTAACTTGAGCTCAGGAAAACTGTATGGAGAAACCATCCGAGGTGGTTTTGACACTCATGGGGCCGAAGTCATCAAAATCAGAATCAGATTCCCTATCATTGTAATCATTCCACGGGCTAGGGGAATCCTCATCCTGCCCACTACTAGTTGAAGGAACCCAGAGATCAGAGAGGGGAGCCGGCAGAGGCTCTTTGCTGAAGTACTCATCATGGAGCAATTCCATGGCTGTAGCTCTACTAGCAGGGTCATAGCAGACAAGCTTCTTGACCAGAGATATTTCATCAGGGGAACGGTCAGGGAGGCAAGCTTCTATTCCAGTGGGATTCTCCACCTTGGCGAAAGAAATCGTTCCGTAATCAGGAAGTTTTACACAGCCAGGCCAGACTTCCTCAGTCAAGTTTCCCAGGACACTGAAAATTCTGCTAATTTGATCTATATCAGAAGTACCTGGGAAAAGAGGTTTGAGGGTCAAAAGCTCAGCAAAAATACATCCCAGAGACCACAGATCAACCTCCAGGCCGTAGTCGGTGGATCCGTAGAGCAGTTCCGGTGCCCGGAACCACCGTGTTCCAACACATGAAGTGAGTGACCCGCGCCCATCGTTTTCAGCATCCTCGACCTCATATGAACAATAACTCCTCAACATATCATCTCCTATGTCGCTTGCAGTGCCAGTTGCAAAACAGGAAGTATCTCCATCCCGAAAACTCATTTCTTTATCAATGTCGTCTAGCGAACCCTGAATCCTGCAGTTAACCATCTCTCGGAATGATTCTTCTCTACCAATCATACCTTGCTTTTCATTTCTTTGTCCTTCCTGAGATGAGCTGTCTATCTCAGGAACAACCTCGGCTGGTGGAGCAGCATGTTCCTGAAACAGTGGGCTCTCTTCATATGGTTGAATGTTCTCATCGGCTGCATCGAACCCAGGCTCCATGAGTATCCTCGCCTGGAAATGAAGCAACAATTAGCTTTTCACAACTTAATAGCTATAGAGAGAAAAACTCCAACTCGTCACCACAACAACATTCACGCAGAGCACCAATCTCACCAAAACAATAAGAAATGCCAAAGCAGAGTAGAAATCATTAAAGATGCACCGACCTCCAGTGATCATCGAAGTGAGATAAAGAGTTAGGATGACCGGTACACAGTCCCTGACAAGGGATGGGTAATAGAAGCAAAAGTTCAGACCCCTTTTTTTGTTGAATTGCTTTCTTCCATTCAAACAAAATGCATCAAAGACCATGAAAAACTGATCTGGCCAATTCAAAATACATACCTAAAGCATCAAAGATTTAACATTTACTCGCTAAAAGCAATGTTTTATGCATAAACGGATACTGATACAAAAAACACTCAATCTAGAACATTTGTTTACAGCAGCAAGATCCAATGCAGATACTACCATAACCAATCAATCTCTTTAAAAATAAAAGAAACCCATTATTTACCTGGCCAAAATCAGCCAACTTAAGAACCCCATCGTCAGAAATCAACAAATTACTAGGTTTCAGATCACGATGCACGATCATATTCCGATGACACGCATCAACCCCGCATAAAATCTGAACCATCCATCTCTTAACTTCTCCAACACTAAAGCCAACACCATCATCCCTCTTTCCCCCTTGCTTGATAACAGCAGCCATGTCAGTTCTCAAGAACTCCAAAACAAGCACAGCATCCTCGTCTTCTCTCCAAAAATACTCGTGCAAAACGACGACGTTTGGACAGTTCTGGAGGGCCTGCAATGCCTCGATTTCTCTAGATGCAGACTGGTAGTCGTGGATTTCTTTGAGAGCCACTGTGAGATTGTCGGAGTGACGCCTGGCTTTGTACACGTCGGAGTAGGCGCCGGAGCCAATCCGTTCTTGGATTTCGTATTTGGATATGATTTCGGGTCGGGTGTGGATGCTCCAGCTCTTTGCGGGTGGCGGGGATCGGTCCATTATGGGTTTTGTGGCGGGTTTTGATTGGAGTTCTCCTCTCTCCTTTTTGTCGGAGCTTCGTTTGTGTTGTTTTTGGCCTTCTTTGTTTTACATGTATAACAGTGGTTTTAAAATAGTTTTGATAAAATCCCCCCGCCCCGAACTTTAGTAGATATCTCAACCATAGTTACTAAACCCAACTTGGGTTGATGTGGTCAATAGATCAGGTCTTGAGTGATACAAGTTGACCTGTATTAATATGAATAAATTAAAAACATATATTTATTTTAAATGAAAAAACATATTTATATAAATATAAGTTATATATAGTTATTAAATATGAAAAAAATATTTTTTTGATGTGGCACATTGAAAAGGTAAGAAATACTTCTCGTGAATGTAGATAATATATATATGTATAGTTATCTCATATTGAAAAGTTAAGAAAAGACTCATGAGAATGTAAGTTATAAAAAAAATCATTTGGAGCAAAGTATATACCATTTGATTGGCCACTAAATGATATCACATGTGCTATCTAAAAGATACAAATGCCCTATCACATGCATTTTTTTTTTGTCTTGTCTTAGGCGAAAAATGTATTTTAACTACATTCTAATAAGCAAAAAATCAAAAAAATTCTTGGTCAAGAACTATTTTTTTTTCTTTACCTTGTGGAAAATAAGTGTTTTCATTGTTGTAATTTTTTTTAAAAGACCAAATAATCATTGGTCAATAGTTATGGATTTTATTGGTCTTTGGGGTAAATTTATCATTTCACCGTCCAAAGTTTTTGGAAAGAACTGACATACCTTGAAATAATGTTTTAATGACACATAGATCTATTGATAAGACCAAATTACCTCTAAGGCTCTCATTTTTTCCACTCGAGGGGAAAACAATAATTTCTCTACTAATCAATAGGAAATTGTCTATATATATATATATATATATATATATAAAATGTATTACTTACTTTATTGTTCAAGCTATTATGTAATTGGGATCAGAAAATAAATAAATAAACATTTAGGTTGTGAAAATATCTTTGACATTGTCATTAAACCAAACCTAATGTATCAAACTTGAAAAACTTATAACTTAATCTCTAATCTAACCCGAGTTATGAGATCGAACCAAGTACATATATAGCAAACCATAATAAATTATGAAATCCAAGCTCAAATAAATCAAATATTGAAGCATGCAATTAGAAAAAAAATAGGTTTAGAAAAAAAAGAAAAAAAAACTATTAAAATAAATAGTGTTTTGTGAGGTGATGCGCATTAAAAACACCATCTCTTTTAATTTATACTGCTAGATCATTGACTCACGCTATGTTAAGGATTAGATCATCTTTTTCAGACATAAAAGAAACAATCATGCATTGCTAATATTTTTATGGTAAAAGAATCTTTTTAAATTGTGTGGATATTGATCCAATATGACTTGATAAATTCAAAAGCAACTGACAAAACCAATAAAAACATAGTTTGATTAACAAAAATTTAAAAAAAAAACATCACTTTTTTAAAAAATAATGTTGAAAAATATAATATATTGGATCGATTTAGGCTAATTTAAGTTAACTTGTCAATTTTATGTCTCAGGTCATGAGACCTTGATAATCCCATATCAAACAAATCAAAATAAATTATAAAACTCAATTATCAGTCAACCCAATGTTAATTAATTAAATTGAGAAAATTAATCAAAAGTAAAAATTCTTTGACCCAAGCTAACTCCTCAAACCCGTGATTCGGGTAATGAGATAGACAACCTCATAGAAAATAAATAAATAAAATAACATGAATCAACCCGAGTTGGTTAGTCAAACTTGCAACCAGTGTCTCAAAACTACAATAACCGTATAAAAAAAATTATGAAGCTTAAATGATAATCTAAAAACATGATACAATAAACAAGTGAACCAAGTCATAAAACCGAGATAACTTACTAGAAAAAAACCAAAATAAATCATGAAGTCTAATTCAAAATTATTTTCATGCTAAAGGATAAAATTAAAAAAACAATTAAAATAGATAAAAAAAACTAAAATTAATTAGGTTGACTTGTCAAACCTGAAATCCGAGTTATGAGATTGAGATAAAATTATATAAAACAAATTAAAATAAATTATAAAGCCTACTTCACAATCAACCCAATGATAAAGGATGAAATTGAAAAAAAAATTAAAATAAGACAAAAAGTCAACCTGCTAAATGTATAACATGAGTTATGAGACCGAGCTAACCATATATAAAATATACCATAATAAATTATCAAGTCTAACATGCAATAAACTAAATAACAGAATATAAAACTAGAAAAAAAACATATAGATTTAGAAAAAAATCAAATGAAAAAACTATTAAAATAAATAATGTTTTACAAAGTAATGCATAGTACAAGCACCATATCTTTTAATTTATATTATAATAATAAGAACTATGTTCACAATCAACCCAGTGATCTCAACAGAAACCATGCGGGTTGGTTTCATAACACCCTTTGTTATAGAATGCAAATAAATTAAGCCAGGACACATCCCTGGGCTACATGCAGTTGCAGCCTTCTGTCATCAAAATATTAATTATATTAAATTAAATATTTTTGATGTTTGGAAATATTTTAATATGATAATATTAAAAATAATTTTTAAAAATAAAAAAATATTATTTTGATAAAATTATATAAAAACTGTAGTCCATTTGGAAGTGTGATAAAATTATTTTTAAAAATATTTTTCATTCAGTAGTACATTAAAATAACATATTTTTTTATTTTTAAAAAATTATTTTTAATATTAGCATATAAAAATAATCTAAAACCATAAAATATTTAATCTAAAATAAAAAAAATCAATTTTTTCTCAAATATATTTTTAACGAAGTAGCAAACATCTCTTAATTAATGATGATGAAAGTGAAACCACACCGGTCATCGCTCTCCTTCCTGTGTCTACCCCTACGTATTTGATTTTTGACTGACAGAGAAAGTGGGTCACATGACTGCCTGGTCTTGGGGCCATCGAGAGGTTTTCTAATTTAACATGATAAATTATTTTAATTTAAAATTTTTAAATTTAATTTTTTTTAAATATATTGCTGTCTCTATGCAACGTTGAATGATATAACCTTGCCACATTCATGAATCAGCCGCCTTCTTATTCTCTCTTCAAATCAAGGTTGTAAAATCCGTTTCGGGTACCGTTTCAGTTTTTTATTTGAAACGGAACGTTCCGGTTTCGGTGTATTACAGCATTCCGTTCCGATTTTGTACTGTTCATATTTATTTAATTATATATATGAAAAAAATAAAATATTAAGGTTCATGCATGATTCAAAATAATTGAAAAATACATTACAAAACAATTATGTCCATAGAATTTTATTAGGTAAAAATTAACAAACTAAAAATAAATATTTTGTTGATGTGAAATATAAATTAATTTATTATCTTAAATTAATAGGATTTTTTAAAAAAATATTTTTTATGCTAACTATTTTTATGCTAATTATTATTATTATTATTATTATTATAAACCCCCAGATTATTATTATTATTACCCCTCCCCCGTATAAAACCTACTTTCTTATTCTTCTTCTTCTTCTTATTATTATTATTAATTTATATTATAACCCCCCACCCCCCAAAACCTATTATTATTATTATTATTATTATTATTATTATTATTATAAAAAAAAACCAACCCTAATTCCCTTACCTAGCCTCCACAGTGCCCACACACATCTCCCTCCCTCCCTCCCTCCCTCCCTGTGCCGCCGCTCATCTCCCTCCTTTTCTTGTGCAGGTGCGTGTGTTCATCTAGTCATCTCCCTCCCTTTCTTGTGCAGGTGTGCTCATCTCCCTCCATTTCTCTCATCTCCCTCCCTTTCTTGTGTGCAGTTGTGCTCATCTCCCTCCCTTTCTCAAATGCAAAATTGAAATTGAAGAAAGCCCTTCGCCAGTTCGCCCGTCGCACAGTAGAATAAAATTGATTTGGGAATTTTTGAAATCGGGTTGAATCTGTGTGTTTTGTAAGAGAATGGCTTGAACCGGAACGGAACGCCCGATAACCGGGGCGTTCCGGCAGGAATTCGGCCGGATTTTCCGGTACTGACCGGGATTTTTACCGGGACAAAAACATCACCGTTGTCCCGGATTTGCTTCTGGAACGGGCCGTTCCAGCCGGAACGAAACGGAACTTACAACCTTGCTTCAAATTGAATAACTTTTTTTTACATATATTAAAATTACCTTTCAAAATATTTTTTATTTTAAAATATTATATATATATATATATATATATATTTTAAATCTAGTATATACTTGAAAAAAGCTATATATATATATATAACTTTTATTTTAAAATATATATACATATACATATATGTATTTTAAATCTAGTATATACTTGAAAAAAGCTATATACACCCCACCTCTCCCCCACATACTAGACTTGAAATAGATTTGCTTCACTACATTAAAATTACAAGAGAGAATGAACAATTCCCTCCATGCTGCTGCTTCTTTTAATCAAGTTTGTAAGACAAGAAAATTGCGAGCCCATAATATTCGATCCATACACACAAAAAAACAAGAAAATTATAGACGCAAGTCAGCTGCAAGGAAGCCGAAAGCCCTTTCCAAGCCCTTTCCAGCACAGCAATGCTTCAAAAGTGGGGGTGGTTTTCAGTCCGTCTCGCCACCATCAAAAACCTACGCCACACAACCTCCACACACGATGCTCCTGCAGTGGGTAGATAAAAAGCACCAGCCTATTTAATGGAGATCTTTAAGAACCCATGCATGTAATTAAGATGATTCAACTACTCAAGTTCAGACATATAATGGTGGTCAACCTTGGTTGACCGTAGTGATGAAGAGAAGCACAGCTACTCATGTTCAAATGGTTAGAGAATAATACAAATTATATCATGAAACCTCACCTAACAGTTTAAATTTTTAAATTGAATATTTTATTGATATGGTATTAGAGCCTTGTTAACCTAACGGTCACGAGTTCAGAGATATAATGGATTCAGACCATGAGATGAAGAGAAGACCACAAAGAGTTTGAATGTCACCACACTCATTTTATTTGATAAAAATCAAGCACAAGATAGTGTGAGCTTGTGTGCAAGTTTCAAGCTCAAAGAGCTTTTTCTTGAAGAGATGTGTTAGAGAATAATATAAATTATATCATAGAACCTCACTTAAGAACTTGAACGTTTAAGTAAGATGTTTACTTGACACAAACAACTTATCAACTTGTAATATATATTACGTATCCACGATGGTTTCACTAGTTAATGAATGATTGACAAGGTTGGAGCCTCTATCTTGTGGCATGGCATGCCCAAGTCTGTGAAATTACTTTTTATCAGCTACGACCTTATTCTACTTTATTTGGCAACAGCAATGCAGTGGTGGAGCAGCAATGGGAAATATCAAACAAGAGAAAGCAGAATGAAGTACTAACGCAATAGTGCTTCCAGCACTTCGGCTCCGCTTCTTCCTTGCCATCTCCTTCCTCCTTGGAGGTTGAATAACAACCTTGATTGCAGTATCAAAAACAGCTTTCACATTCTGAATGATCAACCCACAAATCATTTCATGCACTAATCATCGTAAAGAAAAGAAAAGGAAAGAGATGAAATGGATCTTCAGAGCACCCTATAAAACATTTCTCAGAGCTAAAAATCACGCAAGTAATCTACCTGCTGAGTCTTGGAGCTGCACTCAATATATGCTGCTGCACCAATCTGCTTCCTTAGCTCCTCCCCCTGATTATATAACATAAGCACTTTGTAGCAATTGTATGCCGCACATGAAAAATGAATTCACAGTTGAAGCCAGAAATCAACAAATACATACCTGAGCAGATGTTATGACATTGGAATTCATATGATCAACCAGATATCCTCTGTCTTCACGAAGGTCTGTAACAGATAAAATAGTAAAACTTGGTAAAGTACACAAAAAAGCTATCTGAACAGACACGCAAGGTCAGGATCGAATTTCTATTTTTCAAGCTTGCTCACCTAATTTCGTTCCAACAAGAACAATCGGGACATTTGGTGCAAATCGACGCAGTTCAGGCATCCACTGAAAAATCAAATTGGGAGGAAAACCTCAGTTGATGATTTATCGAGATATCTAATCTATAAATTCAGAAACAAAAAGGTCCTGAAGAAAATCGCAAATGTCTAGAGTCCAGGGACTGCATTAATGTCAGGTGGAGC
Source organism: Salix purpurea (assembly GCA_027405865.1). NCBI lineage: Eukaryota > Viridiplantae > Streptophyta > Magnoliopsida > Malpighiales > Salicaceae > Salix > Salix purpurea. Next base: position 3,553,827 of record JAOWLH010000019.1, read on the forward strand.
GCAGAGCAAACAACAGTACAAGAGGCTTTAATTTGCAATGAATAGCAATAAAGCTTGTACCTTCTTAAGAACATTTTCGTAACTTGCCCTACTAATTAATGAGAAAGCCAGCACAAATATGTCTGCACCTCTGTAACTGAGGGGCCTCAGCCTGCTGTAATCCTCCTGACCTTTAGTTTACATTCAAGTTGAAGTAATTAGTCATTAATTTAGTAACATCCAGAACCTAACAAAAGACTCATAAAAGGCCTGGTTTATGTGGGACATCCAAATACCTGCAGTATCCCACAGTCCCAGATTGACAATGCTCCCATCCACAGCCACATTAGCACTAAAATTATCAAACACTGTGGGTACATAATCCTGGGAAGAGCAAACAAGAAATATGGGTCTGTGAGGGAGAAATATCCTTGTATAGCCGTTAACCAAAGGCAAGCAGAAAATTTTCAATAAATCGTACTGAAACCCTGACCAGTAAAGATGAGGATGCAAAAACCAACCAGAAAAATATAAAAAAGAAGCAATCTTTAAATAGACCCACATGGAGAAACCTCATGGGAAGTCATAAATGAGGTTAATTAAAGCAGGAAGCCAAAAAAGTGAGCTGAGAAAGGGTGGGGATGGATGTCTTAAGAAGAAGAAGAAAAGACTTCTTACAGTAGGGAACTTGTTGCTGGTATAACAAATGAGCATACAGGTTTTGCCAACAGCTCCATCTCCAACTGTAACGCATTTAATGAACTTTGAAGCACTCATCTCCTCTTAAACCTGAGCACGACTTGCACAGTAACTCTTCTTTCAACAGCCGCGAGAGAGTTTGGGATTCTATTAAACTCTCCAAAAGGCTGAGTTAAAGCCAGCAAAGAAAGATTCAAAGAAGAAAAAGCAGAGCCGAAGCAGTTAAGAAAGCAGGGGTAGGAGTAGAAGAAACAGAGAAGACAAGTGAGGTGGTGCGTGCTAGAAGTGCAGAGAGCTCAAGTGATGATATACTGGAGTTCTCTATTTTTGTTGGGGGAGAGAGGGGGAGAGAGGGTTGTTGTCTGTAGTCAAAGGTCCATTGCTCTTTATCGTCCCTCTCAAGAAATTTCAAAGCCAACAGAAATATTTTTTGAAATGCAGAAAACTGGGCCCCTCTCTCAAACGGCACACCTATTCGATCCCTGCCGGATGGATTTATTTTATGATATCTGTTTGCTTTCTAGATGATAGCAAAATCAAATTTAAAAAAGTGAATTGTTTTTCTTATTTAATAGTTTTATATGAAATAACCTGAAAAAAAATTATTAATATTTTATTTTTTCTTTCAAGTTTATTACTTTATAATTGGAAAAGTTAAAGAATGATGAGATTATTTTTTTATATATAAATTACTTTAAATACAATAAATAATAATCAAAATAAGGATCAAATATAATAAATGAGAATATTGAAGGAGAATGAAATTGAATTTTTTTATTAAATTTTATAAATTATTTCAAATAAAACATTTTAAAAAAATAAGAATAAAATCTGATGAATAAAAAATTAAAAAAATATAAATTACTTTGAATAAAATAAATAGCAATTAAAATAATAAAAAATAAACCTGGCAGGTAAACAGATTGAAAGAAAATACAATTGAAAAGAAAAATTCAAATTTTATAAATTACTGCAAATTAAATAAATAATAAATAATAAAATAAGGTGATGGAATTACTATACAATATTCCATCATGCATGCTATCATTGCAGCAGTGGTTGATGCTGTTGGCAAAATCTCAACTCTATCAGTTGACAGGACGAGAGAATACTACTACTGGCCAAGGATCCAGCAAGCCTTCAAATCCTGGCATGTTTAAAATATTTTCGAGATTGGTTTTTAAAATATTTTTTTTAGAAGTATATTAAAATAATATTTTTATTTTTTTAAGTCAGGCACATCAAAATAATTTGAAAAAAAAAAGAAAAAAGAAATTAATTTTATTTGAAAATAATTTTGAAACACAGAAAAAAACAATCAATAAAACAGCAGCATGTCTGAATACCCGGTTAGTTTGGTAGTATTTTGTAGTGATGTTATTTTTAAAATGTTTTTATTTGAAGATTAATTTAAATATTTTATTTTTGAAGATATAATGACATCAACTAGCTCAAAAACTTTAAAAAATAATTATTTTATTTTAAAAAAACAACGTACCGTAAACCATTACAAAATGTTTTCTTTCTCAGCAATTGAAATGCGACCGTTAGGTCGTATTGGACCGACAAATATACACATGCGAGAAGTGGGGGGCGGTGGTCCATTGACACAGGATCCATTTTCTTTTTGCTGGCATGAGATAAACCAACCTCTTTCTTTTTCATCCTTCCTTTCTAGTCTGTCATTTCTCAAATTTTAAAAATTAAAATGTTGAATAAATAAAAAATCCGAATTTAAACATACATTATAAAACCCAGCAAAAATAACTTTATGTTGTTTTAATTTGGTCCGTTTTGCATATTAGAAGGGTAAATCCTATTTCATTCAATTATCCAATAATTCAATTTCAGAATTGAAAAACAAAAAAGTTTCAAAACGAAGATAAAAAAAAAATTAAAAACAACAGTGTTCATCAAACAGTGAGATCTACACTGTTCACATTCACAAATAATTTGAACGGTAGATAACGATAATTGCAATAATATAACGGTGCAACAATCTTTTCCGTCCATCGAACTTACTTTTTTTTTGAAGAAGCCATCTTCGTCGACAGGGCCTTGGCCCACGACGGCAGAGCAGGCTGCCATATCATTTGCAATATTATTTGAAGAACAGAACACCATCTCATGCACCGGAAAGGCTCCTGCAAACGGTCATTCTGTGCTTCACCACACGGCTTAGAATACCTGTGGCATTTACCAAATCTGCTTCCAACTTCAATAAATGTTTTTTTTTTTTAACAAAAAAAGAAAGAAGATCAGCTGTGGTTCGAAAATAACATCATATAATATAAAAATCAAACTTTATAAATTACTTCAAATTAAATAAATAATAAAAAAAATAAAATAAGGTGATCGAACTACTATACAATATTCCACCATGCATGCTATTATTGTAGCATTAGTTGATGCTGTCGGCAAAATCTCAACTTTATCAGAGGACAGGACAAGAGAATACTACAAGCCTTCCAATCCTGTCATGTAACAATGGCATGTCAAGAGTATTTTATCTAAAAATATATTAAAATAATATTTTTATTTTTTTCAAGATTATTTGTTATATAATAACATCAAAATGAACAGAAAAATATTTTTTTAATTTTTTTGTATTGAAAATACTTTTCAAACAGAAAAAAACAAACGATAAAAACAGAGCAGCAACATTTCTAAATAGCCGGTTAGTTTGGTAGTATTTTGTAATTTCTTAAAATATTTTTTAAAGATATATTTAAATATTTGATTTTTCATATAATCACATCAACTAGCTAAAAAACTTTTAAAAATAATTATTTAAAAAAAAAACATACCGTAAAATATTACAAAATGTTTTCTTTCCCAGCAATTGAGATGCGACCGTTAGGTAGTATTGGACCGACAAATATACACATGCGTGGAGTGGTGGGGGGCGGTGGTCCATTGATGCATCGCCGTCCATTTACTAGATTTAGGAGTAAGTTGATTTTGATTATTTTTTTCATTTTAGCACAAGCAAGTTGATCAAAATTTACAGAAATCACCAAACACATGATTACTTGCTTGTCTAAATCTAGGGCACTTTAAATCACCACTTTCGTTATAGTCTCTATAATTTGAAAGTTTAAAGCTTAAATTGTCTTCTTGAATTTTCAAAAATATTTATAATAAAATTAACTCCAATAACCATATGTTTCTCTTCTTAAACTTTCGTTCAAAAGTTTTACCATCACATATTGATTTTCTTAAAAGGTGAGATCAAACTATTATATGATCTTTTTATGGGGTTATGATCAAACCATTATCCCTAATCTTTTTACAGGCTAAAGAATGTAAAATCTTTCTCCAGTACTTAGAGCAAGTTTAACGGGAGAGCCATCTTGGTAGACAAAACTAAATTTTTATCCTTTTAGCTATTTTCATTCCTTTTCAGGTCTCCAACGGGAGAGCTATCCTGGTAGTCAAAATGACTTTTTTTAGATGGGAAGTCATTCCTACATATTTTCAGAGAGAAGCTAAAAGTTAAAAAAACATTAAAAAAAGTACACCCGTTGTTTATTTCTTGTAGATAAGGGGAAAAAAACCACCCAAATACCTTGGTCTAGGGGTGGGGGTGGGGGGTGCTGTGTGTGTGCATGCGTGCGGGGGGCGAGGTGGGCTGAGGGGTGTTGGCTATGTGTGTGAGTGGGGGGGGGGGGGGCGGGGGCGTGCTGATTATGTGGAGGGAGGGGGGCTGGGGGGTGTTGGCTGTGTGTGGGTGTGGGGGGGAGGGGGCTGGGTTTTTTGTAGACACACAACACACACATATATATATATATTGAAAATGATGTAACTATATCAAAAATATTTGTTTTTGTTTTCATTCAAAAATACTTCAACAAGAGAGTAAAAAATTATATACAAAATTAATAATTATATTGTTGGAGAGTTTTTTAAAATCAATTATTTAATTATATAACTTACTCCTATTAATTGTATAATTAAATTATATACAAAATAATTGCACTATATGTAAAATGATATATAAAAAATAGCTTTTCTAAATGACTTTTACCATTGGAATAGACATAGACAAAAAAAAAACTATATTTACACTATTAAAAAAGCCATTTCAGAGATTTAGCTCTCCAAAATAGCTTTTACCATTGAACTTGCTCTTATAATTTTGTCTTTAAGAGCATTTTCAAGTGTTTAAAGTATTACTCACACTTTCCATAATATATTATTTTAGTAAAGTTTGTTGGAATAAAATTAAGTTTTTTTAAAATAATTTTGTCAAATCACATTTAACCTTATTACCATTGAAACAAGGGTTATAAGTTGTTTACAAGTGAGTACATTTAGATTCTTGCTTTAAGAGCTCTCTACATGTTTGGGTCAAGTGAAGGGCTTTATAGGCTTAGAAAGAAAAAAAAACTAGCCATTAAACACAAATTACTACCTGTTGATAGAATTGATTAGACTTTTTTTTAAAAAGGTCAAACTTTTTAAAGAATTGATCAGATCCTTTTAAAATTTGTCAAATGATTTTGAAAAACCTCAAAAGTTTCTAGAAAATTTATAAAAACATAATAGCTATTTTGAGAAATGGCTAGGTCATCTTGGATATTGTCCTACCATCTCCAAAATGTTTGGATTGTTTTGGCTATTTTTCATATGCTAACAATCTTTTTTTTTTTTTTTTATGATGACAAAACATTGATCCATAATACAATAAACATACAATAAAAGACAATAAAACATGTCAATGTATGCATCTTAAACTTTTCTTCCCTTTTTTGTCATCAGGGAAAAAAGTATAGATAAAAACCTCTTTTTTTTAATAGAAAAATAATAAAATAGATTTAAAAAATCTTCTATCTTTTTTTAAAAGATTCTTCCCCTTGATATTTTAAAAACAAGCCCCCCTTAAATAAATCGATTTATGCATATTCGATATTTTGTATGTGATTGAAGAAAAAAACAATACTATAAAATCCTGTAAATTTCTGTTAAAAAATAACAAAAAAATCAAGTATCATTTTAGTCATGTTATTTAGAATGTACTTTAATAAAAAAAAAAAACAATTATGAAAAAAAAACCAACCTCTTTCTTTTTCATCCTTCCTTTCTAGTCTGTCATTTCTCAAATTTTAAAAATTAAAATGTTGAATAAATAAAAATTAGAATTTAAACATACATTATAAAAGCCACCAAAATAACTTCTTTTTTTCTGTTTTAATTTGGTCCGTTTTGCATATTAGAAGTGTAAATCCTATTTCATTCAATTATCCAATAATTCAATTTCAGAATTGAAAAACAAATAAGTTTCAAAACGAAGATAATTTTTTTTTTAAAAACAACAGTGTTCATCAAATAGTGATATCTACACTGTTCACATTCACAAATAATTTGAACGGTAGATAACGATCATTGCAATAATATAACGGTGCAACAATCTTTTTCGTCCATCGAAATTACTTTTTTGAAGAACAAGCCATCTTCGTCGATAGGGCCTTGGCCCACGACTGCAGAGCAAGCTGCCATATCATTTGCAATATTATTTGAAGACAGAACACCATCTCAAGCACCGGAAAGGCTCCTGCAAACGGTCATTCTGTGCCTCACCATGTATATATATACTAGCCAAATGTCTCTGCGTGTTGCTGCGGGTATTCTTGTGTATATAATTTAACATAATAAAATTCATAACGATAAATTTATATGATATAACTAAATAAAAATTATATATTAGGAGATAAAATATATAAAATTTTAAGTAGAGTTTGTTACGAAAGCATAGATTACATATTTTAGAATGTAGGTATTGCGTCATAAGAGATTACAAAAGATAGCGAATTAACATTAAAAAAAATAGAAAAATATTTTTATAAGAAAAAAAAAACTAATCACTAAAATCATTATTGTGCAGATAGTAAAATTATAAAAATCATTTAATATAAAGAGCAAATAAAAATAATTAAAAAAAATAAAGGGGAAAAGGAAGCAATATTAATTTAAAATATTATAACAATAGTAACATTGGAGTACCAACATCTAAAATTATTATTGTTGTTACTATCAAAACAATAAAAATTATCAAATTATACCGAGGGAAAAAAATAAAAAGCATGAACAAAATAGCAAGCAAGAAAAATAATTAAAATATTATTATTATTATTATTATTATTATTATTGATATTATCATGAAAGAATAAATAAATGAATGAAAGAGTAAAAAAATTGTAAGAACGACAAAAAAAGATCAAACAAAAAAATACAATAAAAACTAAAAATTATCATTGTTATCACTATCAGCACAATAAAAATTATCAAATTGTTCTGAAAGGGAAAAACCTTAAAAAACATTAACAAAAGGGTAAGTAAGAAAAAAAAAAAAAAAAATAATAATAATAATAATATTATTATTATTACCTCATCATTTATTTATTTTATTTTTGTGTTAATAATGAAAGGGAAAAAATGTAAGAAATCCTACAAACTTCAACAAAAGAATAAAATAAAAACAAAAACTACCGTTGCTATCATTGTCAAAACAAAAATTTTTTTTTTATCAAATTATCCTGAGAAAAAAAACTCTCAAAAACATTAAAAAAAGAATAAGCAAGAAAAACAATTAAATTATTATTATTATTATTATTATTATTATTATTATTATTATTATTATTTTTGTGTTAATAATGAAAGGGAAAAAATGGAAGGAAAAAAAATCCTAAAAACTTCAACAAAAGATCAAACATAAGAATAAAACAAAAACAAAAACTATCGTTGTTATCACTGCCGAAACAATAAAAATTATCAAATTATACCGAGGAAAAAAATAAAAAGCATGAACAAATTAGCAAGCAAGAAAAACAATTAAAATATTATTATTATTATTATTATTATTATTATTATTATTATTATTATTATTATTATTATTATTATTATCATGAAAGAATAAATAAATGAATGAAAGATTAAAAAATTTGTAAAAACTACAAAAAATATCAAACAAAAAAATACAATAAAAACTAAAAATTATCATTGTTATCACTGTCAACACAATAAAAACTATCAAATTGTTCTGAGGGAAAAAAACCCTAAAAAACATTAACAAAAAAGAGTAGGCAAGAAAAACAATTAAATTATTATTATTATTATTATTATTATTATTATTATTATTATTATTATTATTATTATTATTATTGTGATAATAATGAAAAAAATAAAATAAAATGAAAGACAAAAAAAAACCATAAAAACTTAAGAAAATTTAAATCATAAGAAGAAATCAAGGGATTAAAAAAAAAAACATTAAAAGTGTAAGGTCCGAAAGGAAAATCAAATATAAAGGGATTAAAATCCAAAATTAAAAGTATAAGGACCGAAATAAAAATCAAATTTATTATCAATTTCAATCAATATAACAAAATTGCAAAAATTGAAACTGTTGTACTGAATTTATTGAGCTATTTAAACCCAATTCAAAAATTCAAAGAAGGAGGATCACAGTGAATTGCACATTCAATTAATTTCAATCGAAGGACCCAATCGATCTAAATCAAAACTTATATAATAAAAATCAGGACCATAAACAAAATTAAAAGTACAGGGACCGAAGTGAAAAAGCATGCATACCAAGGGACTCTCCTGCACTTTGATGTGTATTTACTCACATGCTACAGTACCTTAATCCACAGTAAAACAGGCACACCGTTTATATTTTTGTTAATATATATATATATATATATATATATATATATATATATATATAATTAATTAATTAATTAAAATTTAAAAATAAAATTATTTAGAATTGTAAAATTTAATTAAAAAATACAATAAAATAATTTTTCTAAACAAAATTATAAACATATATAATATTACAAGAATATCATCATTAATCTCACATCATTACCTTCTTTGATTATTCTGAAATTTTAACATAATATATATATAAATATATTAAAAACCCGCTCATTTAATTTTATCTCAATCAACAGACAGATTAAGAGTTATAATTGATATTGTAAAATTATTCATTACTTAAAAAAAATTACTGTTTAGACAAAACAAAACACACGAAAATATTGAACCAAAAAATCCAGAACATGACAAAATTAAACCGAGATACTATTTTGTTTTGTTTTTTAACTAGCACGAAACATTTCAGCCAAAACATAACAATTTCCGATTCAACTTTAATAAATGTTTTTTTTTTTTTTTTTAAAAAAAAAAGAAAGAAAGAAGAAGAGCAGCTGTGGTTCGAAAATAACATCAAATAATATAAGAAGAAAACCTCCATTATTTCAAACATATCATCTCATACAAAGACAAACGAGAACTATTTGGATAAGTGAACAACTCCATATCAAGTTCATGACATTCTCTGAATCCATATAAGCAATGCAAACACTAAAAGAGAAACAAACAGGAAGGAAAACTTAAAGATCCTTGAGGATATCATCGGCACTGGACACAGTGAACTCTCCACCGCCTTCAATATTTGCTGCTTTCACCTTGAGGTCATCAACCAAGAGAGCAAACCTCCTGGAACGTGTGCCAAGTCCTTTCTCTTGCAGGTCAAGCTCGAGGCCGAGAGCATGGGTGTAAGTTGCAGACCCATCAGCTACGAACTTGACATTCTTATTGTCAGGGTAAGTTTTCGCCCATGCCTTCATCACAAAGGGATCGTTGACTGCAAATGATTATCAAACCAAAACTCAAAAACACCGAAGCCGATCACATTCTTTTAGTTTTTCGAAACTTATGATACAAGGTGGGGAAAAGTTAATTAGTCTGAATTCCATCAGAATAGAATAGATCCAGCTGATAAGTAGGAATCAGGAGTTACATTCACGTTATTTACGCTAACCAAAACAAATATTTTAGTTTTTCCACCAACACCACTACCATTACCAGTAGCATTTTAGGTGTTTCGGACAGATTCCCATTTTTTTTTTAATTTAAAAAACCCCCCAGCATTTCGAGTAGTTTGCTCTTCCTTCCATTTTCAATTAGAACAACTGATCAGCTTATTTACAAAAAATTAACCCAGATTACATTAATTCGCAACAAATGGTGAAACCCTAGTTGCTGTATGGATTTTTAATCAAAATGACTCAAAAATAAGAAAATCAAATTAATTAAAAAGATAGATTCCCAAATGTAAATGAAGACATACCGCTGACGCACACGATTTCGGCAACGCCCTTTGATTTTAACTCCTCTGCTTTCTCGATAAACCCCGGCACATGCTTCAAGCTACACATCACCAGACACCAAAATCAATGTTATATACACTCAAATCGGAACCAGAAAAATAATAACTTTGCTTACCTGCAGGTGGGGGTGAAGGCGCCGGGAACACCAAAGAGGATGATCTTTTTACCGGCAGCTAGAGAGTGTACGGACACTTCCTGGAGCTGATCTTGCTCGTCGAAATAAGCGAGCTTTCCATCAGGCAAGACATCACCAACAGCAATCGGGGCCATATCGAATCGACGGTATTGTTTTCGTTACTGTTACTAAGCGATCGAGTGAGGGTTTTATGAACAGAGGGTTGGATATTTTGGCTGTTTATTTATAGTGTTTAAATTTACATTTAAGGGAATTGAGAAAAACTTTGAGGTCCGGCGTTAAATGAGTGGAACATAGGTGGGTGGCCGGTATTGTAATTATCTTGGTCTATGCGAGCAGAGTTACGAGATTGACCTTCCTTCTTGTTTGACCAGTCGTCTCCAGTCTTTTTTTTTTGGGAGCGTAGGCTTCGCCCTGGCCAGTGGAGAAGATTCTGTAAGGAAAAGTCAACTTTACAATACGACGACCGGCGGTCATTACGGATGATGTAAAGCCAGTTGTTGGTTGTTACAATACAATTTCGGTGTTATTATTTGTATCTCAATTAAGTTTGACTTGTTGACTTTTTTTTTTAATATTTTATTTGTTTTTGGGAAATATTTTTTCATTACAGTATAATTATTTGTATCTCAATTAAGATTAATATTTTTTCTTAATATTTTATAAATTTGTTTTTGGAAAATATCTCTTGATGTTGTTACTTATAAAATATTTTATTGATAAATTGATAAATAAAAAATATTTTACTATTAATCTTAAAACCTAGTTCATTTGTTGAAAAATATTTTCAACTCGTGAAGATCTGTAAATTTTTATAAAAAATAATTTACTTACAATATCATCTAACTATTTAAACCGCCATTATATATATATATATCTCATCACCACCACCTCTTCTTTCTTCTCATTTTTCACTACCACTAGAAACAACTTACCACCACATCCTCCATTATCATCACCATTTCAACACCACCTCCCTTCCACTATTATATATAATTTTACCCTAAAATATTTCTCAATAAAAAATATCCAAAAAAATTGGTCTAAATTAGTTGGTCATTTTTTTTTTATTATCAAGCTTTCACTTAACATTATAGATTTTTAAAATGATTAAATTTTTTTGAAGAGAAATTAATTGTAATTGAATCATAAGCTTGATTGAATAAATTTATGATTTTATAATTAATTTTGACTTTCGTTTAAATATTTTATAGAACGAGGGACCATTTTGAAAAAAAAACAGAGAAGTTAAAGGGTTTATTTAATTTTAGTCAAGGACTCAAATGAAAGATTTTATTAATTTGATATGTGTTTCGATTTAGAATTTATTCGTATGAATAAATTCAGCCTTTTAAAGTTGGGATTCAGTTTATCATAGTTTTCATTGAACAGACATTGAAGCAACTCATTGGCAATGTATTTTAAGACCACTTTGAACTAATTCCCAAAGCTTGCTCAGACGTCATTTGTGTCGTTAACTTGTTTGACGGTTCCTGGAACCATCCACCGCAGTTAACGGTCCATAAACAGACGGCGTCTTGAACGGGCTGGTCATGCCGCAGAGGATTATTTTGGACATTTTCTTAATTTTTTCTTTCTTTTTTATGGGTTGAATTCTGCAAACTTTTTGTTTTTTTGACTGGTTCTAAAGTTTTTTGAATACATTAAATTTCTGATCACGTAACTCTAATAATAATTCTTTTCATTCGACCTCAAAAATATATTGAGGAACTGACGCTAAGGTTCAGATAGTAAAAGAATATTTATTATGAAAGATATAGTAATCCTTTTTTTAACTATCACTAATCCAATCTAGAAATATTTCTGCACATTTTCTAAGGTTGTTTTATCTTCATTTGCTACCATGCATTCTGTGAATCACCATGAGAAAACTCATACATGGTGATCATATTCATAAACCAATGTATGTAGTGTTCATTATCATCAGACAATGATATCATAGGGTGTCTGTCATGGAACCATCTCACCTAAAAGGTTAAACTGATAAGTAAGGCTCCAGAATATGATTTATATTATTCTCTAACACACCTCATCAAGTGAAAACCCTTTGAGCTTGAAACTTTCACACAAACTCACTCTACATTGTGCTTGATTTTTATCAAATAAAATGAGGGTGATGAGATTCAAACTCGTGACCGCTGGGTGAACAAGGCTCTGATACAATGTTATGGAACCATCTCATCTAAAAGCTTAAGCTGATAGGTGAGGTCCCATAATATGATTTATATTATTCTCTAACAGTGTACAATAATTCATAACCTAATTGAACAAATCAAACACCGACACGTCTGCTTGGAGATCCTAAACATGGATGCATTTCTACCTCCTCCATGGCTTCTCCATCATCGTATTCCTTTTCATCCTCGTTTCCAAAAGCCCGACTACATAGCAGATAATAGAAGAAATTCGCCATGTTCAGAAGGGAAAGAAGCCAGTAATAATAATCATAGTGGCCTTTGTTCAGATTATTTGATAACCAGCTGACTCTCCCTCCTCTCTTGGTCACATCATTCACGATTCCTATGATCAGACTCGCCACCAGGTCCCCGGCGGCCGCACTGAGTGCCAAGAGAGCCATTGCAATGCTTTTCATGCTCTTTGGAAACTGAGAGTAAAAGAAATCTATCTGCCCGATTGTACTCAAAGCCTCTGCTAATCCTACGAGGCAATGTTGTGGAAGTAGCCAATTTGCAGACATGTCGACGACAGCCCGCGGATGATCTGCCAGCCCTTGTCTCAACGCAGTGGCTCGTCGCTTGTTCTCCACTACTCCCGCCGTTGCGGTGGCTATACATGAGATCAATATACCGATACCCATGCGTTGCTCATTGCTCAGTCCTCGAGGTCTACTGGTGAGCTTGGCTAGCAATGGGACTAGCTTTCGATCATAGATGGCAACCCATAGGAACAAAGTGAGCAATCCAAACACACCGTAAGATCCTGCTGGGATTTTTAGGCTCCCTATCAAGTGCCTGTCCATGGTGTTGGCTTGGAGCACAGGGAGAGCGTGTTGGTTCAGGGTCGCTGCGATCACGATGCCAGTGGACCAGATGGGAATCACTCTGATCAGTCCCTTTTGCTCTTCTACCTGTTTGATCGTGCAGAGTCTCCAAGGATCTTTAGCTAATCCGTCACAGTCCAAATCTTTCTCAGGATTTCTAATGACGCATGCTTTGTTCAAAAACCTGGGGAGGGACAAAAAGATACTACCTTTTTTAACATGTATTTCCATGCTTAGAGTATATACTCGTAGCATAACATCTTAAATATTAGTTGATATATGATTTTACCCAAGTTTTTCTGTCGGCGCCACCAGCTTGGAACCCTTGTGATGGTACCATGCGGCAGAATCCGTTGGTGGCAAAGCAAGGTTTCTGTTCTTCCATGTTGCAACCATTACTTGGGCAAAGCCAGTGACCAAGCTCTTGTTTGCCTTGACTTTAATGTACCGTGAAGAGCCCAAAAAGAAGAAGATAGTCGACGAGAGCATGAACCCCACTGGAACTCCGAAGCCCACAACCCAACCAGCTACATCTTGAATTGCTACGATGGCTAGCACTGAAAACATGACTGAGATTCCAACAGAAGCATAATACCAATTAAAGAACGTCTGTAATGTTTTCTGGTTTTCTGGGTTCTTGGGATCATCAATCTGATCTGCAGCAAAGGCTAACGAACATGGTCTGATGCCACCAGCCCCCATGGATAGTAGAGCGAAGGAGGAAAACAGAAGGAAAAGCTGTCCTCGGTTTGGTGATACACAAGCTTGCACATTTTCCTTAGTTAGGGCACAATGGGGTGGCCTCGCGTTCGGAATAAAGGCTGTTAACCATAGCACTATTATTCCCTGATCAGAGGAGAAATATTAAGAAACATTATAGAACAGCAGCTTAATTAGCAATGGCTGTAACTGTACTGCTGGAAATAATTAACAATCAATCGTAGAAATTAACAATCAAATAAATATTCTTACGAGGAGGCTGATGAGAGTTGCAGATGCAATCACACGAAACCGACCCAGGTAAGAATCAGAAAGGAGAGCCCCCAGGATGGGCATGAAATTTGAAATGGCTCCCCACAGAGACAATATGTAGGCACCAGAAGCACTACTCAAGTTATATTCGTTCCGCAAGTACAAGATCATATTTGCATGAAGCCCCACCCCTGCAACCTTCTCAAATGTCTCATTTGCTGCATATTAAATAACAAATTCATGAGATCATTATATAAATCATCATATACAACTTTAAAGTTTTCCAAACAGTGTTAGAAATTCTTTATAAAAACATGATTAATGAGGATATTTGATATCAAATTAAATGTTAACTTTACTCTCTCAAATAATTGTCCACTCATTTAAATTTTTATTTGATAATAGTAGTTTAACATAGAATATTTTAAACTTGATTTGAAAATGTTTCAAGCGGATGAGAAATTGATTTCAAAACATTTTTGGTTAGTATTCTCACTAACTCTTGAAAATAATTATTATTTTCTTTTTATTCCTATAATGAAAAAGGTATTAGTTTAATATGCCTTGAAACCATGGTTGTCAAAATCGCGATTTTGACACGACACGGAAGGGGCTTCGAAAACTCGGATCGTAAGATCGTAAAATCGCACCTGAATTTTTTTGTATAAAAATCGTAAAATCACATTTAAAATCGTGTAGGTAGAAAAATCATAAAATCATAAGTAAAATATGATATAACATAATTATGTCCATAAAACTTCATTAGTTAAGGTTCATGCATGATTCAAAATAATAGAAAAATACATTACAAAACAATTATGTCCATAGAATTTCATTAGGTAAAAATTAACAAACTAAAAATAAATATTTTGTTGATGTGATATATAAATTACAATCAGTCTCATGACCGTCATTTTCCTTGTTATTTTTAATACATTCATCAAAACATTATTATTGAAAGGATTATCAGTACTAATACTGGTACCAACACCGATATTGCTAGTACTAGCTCCAACTCCAACAAATTATTTCGACATCAGGACATGAAAATGATTTAAGAACATCAAAAAAATTTAAATAGTGTATATATGACTTTTTTTATTGATGTGTTCTCCAATGATAAAAACTATTTTGGAGAACTATTTTTTTTAATCTTATTTTAAATAAAGTTCAATTATTTTATATATAGTTTAATTATACAATTAATTATATAATTAATAGGAGTAAGTTATATAATTAAATATTTGTTTTTGAAAAACCCTCCAACAATAAAATTATTGTTTTTAATTATATTAAATTAAAAATATGAATTTAAATATAATTAAAAGACCCACAATATTTGAGATTTGAAATTTAAACTACTTATTTTATGTTTTTCAAGTAATTATATATTTTCTTATGGTTGTTGTATTTGAAATTAATTAATTTTATTTATTATCTTAAATTAATAGGATTTTTTTTTTTAAAATTATTTTTTATGCTAACTATTTTTTATGCTAATTATTATTATTATTATTATTATTATTATTATTATAAACCCCCAGATTATTATTATTATTATTATTATTATTATTATTATTATTATTATTATTATTATTATTATCATAACCCCTCCCCCCCGTAGAAACCTACTTTATTATTATTATTATTATTATTATTATTATTATTATTATTATTACTAGTGTAAAAGGCCCCCTCAACATAACCCTAAATCCCTAATTCTGTTCTCCCATGCCGCCGCCCACCCTCATCTCCTCATCCTCTTCTCTATTTTTTTTCTTCCTCCTCTCTATTTTTTTTCTTCCTCCTCCTCCTCTTCACCTTTACTCTCTTCCTCCTCATCTTCTCATCCAGATGATGTGGAGGACAACAAGGGCTAGGTGTGCAGGTAGTGGGTAAGTGTATTTTGGGTAAGATTTTGGGGGTGGGAGCTGATGATTTGGGTTTTTTTGCTGAGAAGAGAAGAGAAGATTTTGATTTGAGTTGTTCTAAATATAATTTGTAAATGAAAGAATGAAAAATTGAAAATGAAAGCCCCGAAGTCCGAACACCTTAAACTCGTAAAATCGGACCGATCCGGTCCAATTTTACAATTCGGCTCGATTTTAAACGGGTTTGACCAGTTTCGAGTTTTCTTCCCGAGTTAACCAATTTTCTTGAGTTGACTCGCAAAATCATACGATTTTGCGAGTCAACTCGCGTTTTTGATAACATTGCTTGAAACCCATCAATTTATTACACGTGGTATTATTATATTGGTGTAAATACATATTTAATATTAATAAAAATCTGAATTTATCATTAATATTCATATAATATTAGATTAATAAATATAATATTTAATATATTAATCTAAAATAAAATAAATTTCATGGCATAAAAATACTTTGTAAAAATAATTATAAAATTGTTATAATTATGAGACTCCTATTGTATTAAAATATTATTTCTAAAATGTTCCTAATTGATGCTTTCTTAAATGCTAGATATTTAATAGAGTCGCAAAGACCGATAAATATTATGTTTTTTTAATGAAAAAAATAGTTGTTTTCATAGTTGAGATATAAATGATACCTCGAGGTAATATGTAGATGCTTATCATAAGTAATGTACACTTACTGACCCTTGTGAGAATTCTATATAGAGAGATCACCTATGTATATGGAAATGCGCTCATCATGGTTGTGTAAGTAATTTTTAAACTTGAAATCATTAAGTTATTTTATATAGAGAATATTATGTTTGATAATGTTAAATGTTATCTCAAATGAGGTAATAAAGAGGTAGATATTGGATATAACATGAATTATATGAATGTACTTGAGTGATAAAGATAAAATTCATCACCCTATGTGAATTATGAGAAATGTTCTAAAACAATATTGATTGAGAAATCATTGGTCAATGTGGAATGAGATTTGAAAAGAGTTTCAGATCTTATTCAAATAATCAAGAATATGAATTATTAGTTAAAAATTAAATTGGGATGATTAATTAATTATAATTTGATAATTTTTTTAAATTAAGGATTAGAATATAATTAATATCATGATTATATTTCTAGATCCAAAAAAACAAATGACTTGATTAAGTTAATTTCTCAAATTATCCAGTGTTAATATATAAATATTATTGATGGAGTAAATTGATATTTTTTCAATTTATAAGGTTTTTTAGATCTCTCTATAAATAGTAAGTCATGCCTTTTTTTTTGTAGGGGGTTGTCTATTAGATAAAAAAAAACTATGTAAGTCATAAAATAGAGAGCAAATACTCTAGACATAATAATCTTTCTTTCCTAAATAGAGATTTTAGAGATTTCTCAATGGTGTTTCATGTGGATTCTCGTTGGAGGTTGGACTACTTGTAGTTTATGAGAATCTAACTTTCAAATAATTACTTAAAACAAAAATATATTAGATCTTTAGGTAATAAATCCATAAACAACTATAGATCTATCTAATAAGATTCTAGAGACTCTCAAATAATTTTGTTTATTATTTCCACTGTGTGTATGATATTTAGGAACCCATAAAAAGGTTCTAGTTGCACCATGATAAATATGAATCTTACTCTTACTGATTTTCATATTTTGGTTTACTAATTAGAGAATAGTGAAATATTTCCACTGAAAGATCACTTATACAAGTGAGAAATATACTCATTTATTTAAGAATCATAAAATTTGAATTCTTTAAAACACTAATGAAATCAAGACTCGTTCGAGACAAAAATGACATAATCATGAAAATCAAAGAAAACAATATATGTATAAAACCATGTGAGTACTCTTATCTAGATTTACACAAAAGACTAAATAGTTGATGATATCATGTTCACTAATTAGTTAATTAAGTAAATCTGATTATATTTCACTAAAAAAGGTTAAAAGTTAAAAGTTATCTATTTTGA
The DNA here is from genome assembly GCA_027405865.1 of Salix purpurea. Classification (NCBI taxonomy): domain Eukaryota; kingdom Viridiplantae; phylum Streptophyta; class Magnoliopsida; order Malpighiales; family Salicaceae; genus Salix; species Salix purpurea. Next base: position 3,571,726 of record JAOWLH010000019.1, read on the forward strand.
TTGAGTAATCTACCAAGTTAACTTTCTTCCAAAAAATCTTCAAATCTTTATATAATTGTTAGACAATTTGCATTCATGGAGAGAATTCTCATAAATTTGTTTTAACAATATAGTTAATAGGCACATTCAAGCTCAAATTAAAAACGGGATCCACTATTTTTTAGAATTAAGACGTTGTTGGAAATTATTCCTTAACAAAAATATTTTAACATGAAACATTAACTCGATTAAAATAAATTATGGATAAATAAAAAAATTAATCTCAAAGAACCCTTGATTGACATGTTTTATAGATCCAAAAGCCCTTAATCCTACATCAAAAGATTTCAAGATTTTTTTGTAGCATATAAACCTAAAAACTTACAAAGAGATCATTCTACTTCCACAATCAGAACATGTGCTTAATTAAATTAAAATCCTGTTGCATTTAAACTACAATCTCGAGGGCCTGTAAGAGAAAAATACTGGTTTACCTATGATAAAAGGCATGGTCCTAAGGCCGCCCTTCTTTCTTGTAACCTCTTGCGTTGTTCGCTTTTGATCATCTGCTACAATCTCCATCCTCTCTTCCCCTGAAATAACTTGGTATCAGTTATATAGTTGAATGAGAACTGAAAGATGGCGAGATCTTGTCCGACAACTTCTTCATTTTGGACAAGAACACCAACTGAAACTGAGCTTGTCTTATAGCAGATGATGTGTATATCGTGGCTTGCTGTTGTTGCTCGTTCGTAACAGCAGCTCAAACTTTGAGGTTAGGCCATGTCGTACACGTAATTCACCATGCATGTAAAGTGTAATAATGGGCTTTCGATGACATTTGTATTCTCTAGCTGACAGCACATATAGCAGTTTTATGAACTTTCTAAGTTGGCAATAGCAATTTCGTTCCGTTCTGGTTGAAAGGTTAGAAATATTTTGTATTAATTAAAAAAATGAGATAAAATTGTGTTGTTTTTATCTCGGATTAAATTCTGGTCATTCTGGTATTTCAGTCAAATTGCAGCCGAAACGCTCTGGAACTATTTCGCTTGTGCTGTTTCGGCCAAATAGTGTTGTTTTAATAATGAATAATTTTACAATATCAATAATATCTCTTAACTCGACCGTTAGAGTAAGATGATATTTTACGAGGAGTTTCTTGATATATTTATATATAAGATGTTAAAGTTTCAAAGCGATCAGAGAATATAATGACTTTGTAAGATTGATAATGACATTCTTGTAATATTATACATGTTCATAATTTTGTTCAGAGAAATCATTTTATTATGTCTTTTTCTTAGATTAAATTGCACAATTCTAAATAATTTTACTTTTGGAATTGAACTATTTTTTTTGAATTAATATATTTAATTATATATAACATATACATAAACAATACAAATTCGAAACAACACACTACTTCAAAACCAAAACATTCTGTTCCAATTAAAAAAACAAAACTCTTCAATAAAAAGATTCGGTGCCTGAAATTATGATCGCCGATAGCTGAAGTTGAATATTTCTGAAATTTCGGTTGCTAGCCACTCTCAGGCGTCGGCGCCGTCGCCGTTGTTCGTAGGTTGGCCCTGAAGCGTGAACGACGAGGCCTGATTCTCAAATACTTATGATATATATAGGAGACTAAGATATTGTTTGCTCTGGCTCAAGCGATGAGTACAAATCGATCGGAGTCCCATTTTTGCCTCGATGATGATCTCTTTATAATTTTCTTATTCGCTTTTTTTGGTTATGCATAAAAATTAAATATAGGAGATCCATTTTTGTTTTTGTTTTTGTTAAGAAATTAATTGCGATTCATGAACGTAGTTATCTGATATCAGATAATTTATTAGATTATTTTCGTTGGTGGTTGTAAAATTATGAGGTAATTTAATAGGATTTTTTTAATCTATTTTTCATTTAGTAAGTATAATTATTAAGAAAAATATTTTAGTCCTTGTATATTATTTATATACAGATTAACACATAAGTATTTTTTCAGGTCATGATTTTTTGTAAAATATGTGTCTGTTTGGGAGTTTAGTTGAAGTTTAATTTTAAAAATACTTTTCATTCAGAAATGTATCAAAATAATTTTTTTTTTGACATCAACACATGAAAAGGATCTAACCATAATTTTTTTTTTTTAATTTGTTTTAAAAACACTTTGAAACACAATGCCAAACATGTCTTATATCTTCATACGCTTAATACTAAGTTTTACAATTAGGATTCTGCGTTTGTAAAAGCTTTTCTCCAAACTAATGTTGGTTAGTGTTATGATTTTTTTTATTAATTATGTTATGGTTCATTATATATCTTTTCTTTCATGTAACTGATAAGTTAATTATTATAATTTGGAACCATCCATACACTGTAGTTTTGAGAATAACAAAATTAAACATTGTAAATTAATTAAATATATTTATTTTATGATCCTATATTAATTAACACTTAACAGTCTGCCATGATTTAGTAAAGTCATTACTCATTTTCTTAATTTAGTTCAACACTTGGGGATATTTTCAGATCAAGTTAAGTGTAGGTCGTATGCCAATCGTTAATAAATCCTTTTTTTACAAAATGCAAATACACTCTTTTCACATCATCATTTTGTATTAAAATAAATAAATTACTCTCTTAAATCGAGGTACTTTATTTTTTATTTTTTGAATTTGTTAATTTCAAAAGTATTTTTTTTTCTAAAAACATAATAAAATATTATTTGAATAAATTTACAAGTAAAAAATCTTTGAAAAACAATATCTATAGTATCTAAATAGATGATAAAGAGGCCAATATGGCTAAAACTGTAATAATTTCACAATTGAATTCTTCATATTTGAAGGAAATATGCTTCCATATGTCAAAATCTTACTATTTCAATTTAATTATGTAATATTAGATAAGGTATGAGGGTAAAACATAATAATTTCACAACTTTTTTTATATGTAGAAATTTCACTAAAAAGCGAGAGTCTTTACATTGCTTGGGATGTTTCTGCTAGTGTTGGCTGATTTTCTTTATTGCTATGCGATGACAGAGAGCTTGTGATCTGTACAGCAGGCCTCGAGTTCGAGTTAGGATGTGCATCTCTTGTAAGAATCTAAGACAACTGAGATTTTACTCAATCACATGAGCCCACAAAATATACTTTCTCGGAAGGTGAGGTTTCTTGCATAAAAAAAAGAAATGTAGAAGTAACAATACCGCAAGAGGGCAATATTATTCCATAGGCTGCATTGGGTAGGAGGGGAAATGATCTGTCATCACTCAGTTCGAGCTATATACAGTGGCAAGAATAATTCTAAAATGGAGGAGTATAAACTTAACAACAATAGATATCAACAATATATTTTCTCATTGAATTCTGTCAATACAAAGTTACAATATATAGAGTTTTCATAGAGTCTAATTATCATAACAGATTAGTCATCCCAATCTTCTTCCTGATTTCTCTCTTGTGATAGCTGGATGTGTTGATTGCTGTAAGGCTAGATTTCCGTGTATTCATAATCTTCTTCTTGATTTCCCTTTAATGATCTTGATCTACATGATTTGCTGAGTTGTTCCATAGTTTCCTCAACACGCCCCCTCAATCTGAAGGGAAGGGATCGAACATTCAGATTGGCTAAAATATCAGGAAATCTGCGTGGAGATACTGGCTTGGTCAGGGAGTCAGCTAGTTGATCATTACTGGAAATGAAGTGGACCGAGAGTTGTTATCATTGAACTTGGTCACGTACATAGTGGAAATCAATCTCGATGTGCTTTGTTCTAGCATGAAACATGGTATTGACTGTCAGGTATGTGGCTCCAATGTTATCACACCATAATTTTGGGGTTGTAGGACTTTGAAAACCAAATTCTGACAAAAGTGACTGCACCCATTGAATTTCTGAAGTTGTGTCAGCAAGGGACTTGTATTTAGCTTTTGTGCTACTACGAGCAACTGTAAATTGCTGCCTGCATCGCCATGAGATGAGATTTTTCCCATGAAGACACAATATGCACTAATGGGACTCCGATCATCGCGATCACCTGCCTAGTCAGAGTTTGAAAAGGCTTGAATGGCAGAAGAGGGAGATTGACTGATAAGTAGCCCAGTGGAGATGGAATGCTTTAGATAACGGAGGATTCTTTTAACAGCTTGCCAATGAGATTCCAGTGGATTGTGCATGAATTTGCTAACCTTGTGAACTGAAAAAGAGAGGTCAGGACGTGTAAATGCCAAGTATTGCAGGCTGCCAACAACTCGACGATAGAGAGAAGGATCAGAAAATTGGACACCATCAGCAGCAAAGAGATGACAATTAGTGGCCATAGGACTAGAAGAAGGTTTTGCTTCATCCATATGTGTAGTTTTCAACAGCTCAGCCACATATTTACATTGAGTAAGATATAAAACATCATCTGTTCGTAAGACTTCTACCCCTGTCATAACCCAATTTTGGGTCATTCCCTAAAACTACCTGAAAAATAACAAAAAAAAATAATAAAAGGGGCTGGTGTCGGTAGGAAAATCAAGGTGAAATTTTGGATGTTTTTGAGAGTTCGATCGTACTTTTTTTTCTGCCCAAAATGAAGGAAATTGCTGATTCAAGGCTAAAGTAATTTATTATCGGATAAATATGCGTAAAAATTAAGTCGACAAATATGATTATATTTTTTATGGGTCAGTTTGATTTAATCGTTGGTCGATTTAAAAGTATAATTATATTTGAGAATTAATTTAGGGTCCGATCGAAAAATTTACTTAAGTGCAAGGATTTGATTATATTTTAAATTGGCCAAATTAATTTTATTAAGGGTTTAATCGATGAGAAATCAAGTTTTTGAATTTTTATTCAGGTTCAATTGATGAGATTGGAATTTTCGGAGACCGATTTGAATTTTTCCAAGTCAATTATGCGAAATCGGGGGCCGAATTGAATAAATTGAGAGTTTAATGGTCGATTGAGGGTTAAATCGTGAAAATCAGAAACCAAGGACCAAAATAAAAAGGGTCGCGCAAAGCTAAGGTTGATATCAAAATTCTGACGAGGTATAATTGCACAAAATCATAAATCTAAATCCAATTAGGGGTGCAATTGAACCAATTAAAAATTGAGGGACCAAATTGTATTTTTTTCTCTCCCTCCCAAAATCATTACGCGTGTCGCACCCCTCGCGAGAGCGCGGCGTCGTGACGACCCTCCCCGTGAGCGGGGGATTCAATGTCGGGGGGATTCTTTATTTTCATGAAAAAGGGAGTCGCCACCTAGTATTATGGTTACTAGGAAACCTAAGCTGGTCTTTCAGAGATTCTAGGGTAAGGGACTGGTTGCGTAAAGGGAAGGTTTTAGCACCCCTAGTACGCCCTACCTAGGGTAAGCTGCTTGGCGTTTTGTTTGCCTATGATTTGTTGTATTAGTAATCTTTTGAAAATGTATTGGTTAAATGATGATGATGCATTATCCCCGCCGAATATTTTCGATATTTATCCCTTTTGATTTTTTTATCCAAACACCGACAGTGAATAATAGCATATCATTCCCGCCGAATATTTTGGATATTAACCCCTTAGGATTTATTTATCCAAACATCGACAGTGAATAATAGCATATCATTCCCGCCGAATATTTTGGATATTAACCCCATTAGGATTTATTTATCCAAACACCGACAATGAATAATAGCATATCATCCCCGCCGAATATTTTGAATAATAACCCCTTAGGATTTATTTATCCAAATACCAACAGTGAATAATACGAATCACCAAAAAAGGTTTTTATATTTTTGGAATATTGGCCAATACCCTTTGGATTTTACAAACATGTTGTAAAATCCAAAAATGCAAGAAATGATTTTTCTTTGTGAAATTTATGCAAAAATACATTTTTTTCTTAAAATTCCAAGGTAATATATTTTTTTGAAACAAAAATATTTTTTAAAATATGTTAGTGTATTGGCCGTATGCAAGAAAACAACACATTTTTTTCTAGATATTTTCCTAAAAAAATATATTTTGAATATTTTAATTTATATATATTTTTTTTATTTTTTATTTACTGGTTGGCTGGACTACCAGCCCACCAGTTTGGGGTCTGGGCTGGCACCCCAGCCTGTCTCGGGCTGGGCTACCAGCCCGCACAGGAGCTGGGCTGGCGGCCCAAACGGGCCGAAGCCCCTCTCTCTTTCAGGCCGGGCTTCTGGCCTAAACGGGTCGAAGCTCGTACCCTTTAATTGTCGGGCCGGTCACCAAACCCGGCCCGACCCGGCTTCACGCATGCAAAAGGAAGAAGATGCACAGTAAATTGTCAAATTTTGGAGTTCGATGAATGGCTTACCTGTTAATATCGTTGTGTAGAGGACGTCGAGGTGGTTCTTCTGGTCGTGGTGGCGTCGAGAATAGTGGCCTGTGGTGGCCGGGAATGGGGTTGGAAGGCAACGGGCTGTGCTTGCTGGCGTCGGGGCTGCTCTGTTTTCTTCGCCGGAGAAGGTGGCTGAGTTGCTGGGGTTGAGGGGTGGTTTATGGTGATGATAAGGCAGCTCTTGGTAGCTGAAGCTGGTGGCCGGAGTTGCTGAGCCGAGAGGGAGTCCTCTGGTTTTATAGAGAGAGAAGACAATCGAATGACCGAGAGAGAAGAGAAGAATAAAAAGGAAAGAGAGTTGTTGATGCTGGGGCTGATTGAAGTAAAATGCTTGGTTGTTTTTACGTGATTTCTTTTTCATTCCACTGTCTTCGTTATTTTCTGTCAATCCTCCTCTGTTTCTTTTTTTTTTCTTTTTTTTCTTTCTTTTTTTCTTCATGCAACCCTTTTATAGCAGAGCCAAAGTCATTGATGCAGGGGTCGCCGCTCGACTTTGAATGCAGGACGCGCCTAGTATTTAAGGTCAGGATACGCCGAAGACATATAAGGTCGGGTTCGCCGGAATATGTATCAATGCAATTTCTAAAATCATGCAGCAGGCACATGCAATGCAAATCTTTAAAGGCATAATCAGTGCAATTTTCAAAGTTTTAAAAGGTAAAAAAATCATGCAGCTGGCACATGCAATGCAACTCTTAAAGGCGTAATCATGCAGTGCAATTTTTCAAAGTTTTAAAAGGTAAGAGTATGATTTGGTTCCTCAATTTATAATTACTTTAATTGCACCAAATTGGATTTAAACTTGTGATTTTATGCAATTATACCCATAAAAAATTTCAATCTCAAAATTAGCTTTGCGCGATCTTTTTATTCTGGTCCTTGGTTCCTGATTTTCGCGATTTAACTCTCAATCGACCATTAAACTCTCAATTTGTTCAATTTTGCCCTTGTACCAAGATATGTATTTTTGGATATATTTTTTTCAAAACATAAAAATAATGAGTCAAAAATTGGGTAGCAACAGATGCCTCCTCTTTACAATGCTTACGACTGAAGTCTTGTAAAAGACTTTAAATAGTAAGTGTTGTAAAGAAAAATAGAATGGTGGATATGAGTCTCATTTTTCTGGGTGACCTACCCGAGTTAAAAGTTAGAAGGGTCTAACTCATTTTTCTGGGTGACCTACCCGGTTAGATATGGGTCTCATTTTTCTGGGTGACCTACCCTGTTAGATATGGGTCTCATTGTTCTGAGTGACTTACCCAAGTTATAATAGTTATAATGGTCTCATTTTTCTAGGTGACCTGCCCAAGTTAGATATGGGTCTCATTTTTCTGGGTGACCTACCCGGTTAAAATAGTTAGAACGGTCTTATTTTTCTGGGTGACCTACCCGGTTAAAATAGTTAGAACGGTCTTATTTTTCTGGGTGACCTACCCGAATGAAAAAAAAAAGAGGACTCATTATTACGGGTAATCGACCCGGGTTAGTAGAGTCTCGATAGTGACGGGTGACCCACCCGGGTCTCGTTATGACGGGTGACCTGCCCGGGTGTAAGATGAAGGTGGTTTTGTTGTAACAAGTGACTTACCTGTCTTGAGGAACAAAGCAGCACTAGTCCTCAATTCATATTCTCTTTCGTGGTTTCGTTCACATGAGATTCTGCTTCTCCATATTTTCCAAAATTTGGAATGACATGCTTTCATCAAAGTTTTCCTGTCAGGTTAGTGCTATGATAATATAACATGCATGTTTTTGTTACCTCTTTTGGAAACATAGATCCCCTTTCTCTGATGCTCCATTATCACAAGATGCCTTTGCCTAATCTCCAAAGCTTTGTAGGCTTCTTTGATTGGATGGCTCATTGAAGTTTGTCATAAGTCATTCATCCACTCAACGCAAGCGCATTGCTTATTAAGGGCTATCTGCGATGATTTTTGCTTTTATCAAAATTTGACCATGCCCCCAAGTGTGGGGTTGCTTGATTTCCCATTTAGCGCAGAATTCTATTATTATTCTTCCATTGAAGTTCTGAGCATTATCAGTTATGATCTTTTTTGGTGGTCCGTATCGACATATCAAATCTCTTTCAACAAATTTCTTCAACACCTTTTGCGTTACATGAGCAAATGACCCAGCTTCTACCCATCTCGTGAAGTAGTCGATAGCCACGAGAATAAACCTATGATCATTGCTGACTTTTGGTTGATAGGCCCAATCACATCAATTCCCCACAGTGCAAAAGGCCACGGAGATACCAAGTTAAACATAGGAGCCAGAGGGGCATTGATTTTGTCACCACGGACTTGACACTTATGACACTTGCGGACATAGTCGATGTAATCCTTCTCTAATGTCCTCCAGAAATAACCAGTTCTTTGCATTTTTCTAGCCATCATATGCCTATTAGTATGGGTTGAGCGGATCCCTTCATGGACTTCCCGAAGCGCGTTTTTGGCTGCAGCTTATCTGGGCATCTTAGCAAAGTCCCATCAGATGATTTCTTATACAAAATCTCCCCATCAAGGTAAAAATCCATCGTTAACCTCCTCAAGGTTTTCTTCTCTTTTTGGATGCCCCCAGGGGATAAGCTTGGTTTTGGATGAAATTCTTGATATCGTAGTACCAAGGGTTTCCATCTATATCTCCTTCAACTGAGCTGGTTTATTTTCTGATATCAATGTGTATCGGCTGTAAGTTTTGTCCTAAGTTTACTCTAGCCATAGAAGCTAGTGTGGCCAAAGCATCGACAAACTGATTCCCTTCCCTTCCTAGAGGGGTGAACTCTATTTCCTCAAATTCTCTAGCTAGCTTAGACAGGATTTCTTAGTAAGATATTTCTTTTCTTTGGTTTGTCATTCTCCTTTCTCTTGATAAATAATTAGCATTGAGTCTCCATACACATCTATTTTTGTATGTTTAACCCTAATGCAGCTTCTAAACCAAGAATACAGGCTTCATACTCAGCAATGTTGCTAGTGTGCCTGAATTATAACTTAGTTGGAAACGGATATTGTTTCTTATCAGGAGAGATTATCACTGGACCTGCTCCATTACCGCATACGTTTACAACAACATCCAAGTACATAGTCCACCATTCTGGTTTCCCTTCTTCTCCTGAAAGTACATCTTCATCAGAAAGATCAAAGTCTAATGACTCATAATCTTCTATAGCATGTCGTACTCGGCTAGTAGAACTTGTCATCTTGCAATTTGGCTGGACAAGTAGGGGTGGATTTAACAAGTACTGCTTGATTTTCTTAGAAGCCTCTTCACACTCTACATTCCAAATGCTTTATTTTTTTTTCTTGGGAATTGGCATGGCTTGAATAGCCTTTACTTTTTAGGATCCTCTTCTATCCCCTTGTCACTCACCACAAATCCTAACAACTTCCCAGATTTCAACCTGAATGAACATTTTACGGGGTTAAACTTTAACCTTTCAAATAAATTCTTCAATATCTGGACGTGATTCTCTTCTTCTCCAGATTTAGCAACCTTGTCATCCACATATACTTCAATCTCTTTGTGCATCATATCGTGAAATAAAGTCACCATATCCCTTTGGTAAGTGGCCTCAACATACTTTAACCCAAATGGCATGACTTTGTAACAGAAGGTTCCTCATGGTGTCACAAAGGTTGTGTTCTCCTTATCTTCTTGGCCATTTTTATTTGATTATATCTTTTTGCTTAATCGACTTGCATCCTTTTCTCAGCGGTACCCTGTATACTATGATACCTAATCCATGCATATCCTCATGACACCGAGCAAAAACATCTATGTAATCTCTAAGTAGTGTAGTTGAGTCTTTTCTTTCTGTGTGATCAGAGTTCTTATCTGAGCTCTCTCTGGCTTTCTTCATCACCCACATTTATGGTTTAAAGTTCCTCCTTAGTTGGTTTCCGCACCTTTCCATGTTGTTCTATTAATTTTATGAATTCTTTAAATGTTATTTTCATCCCTTTCTTCCTCTTCTACAACTATTATATATTCTTTAAAATTCGATCATTAATTCTTAGTGTGAAGTGCAGGTGTTGTTGTGGAAGTTCTACTTTCAGAGTTTATTTTGAAAACCAATGGAGCATCCTGGATCTCTCAATTCTGGAACTTCTCTCCCTCGGCTAGCTTCCAAATACATGTACGAGCAGTAACTTCCTCCAGAGCATAGATGGTTAATTGCGGCAGTTCTTCATCCTTTCTTCCAGGTGTCGTGGGTCCCAAATGTTTCTCGGTCGACGATGCGTGCACAAATGCATGAGAAAGTGCGTAATATAATGTGTGATTATGATAAAAATGCTTTGTATAAAGGGTATGTATGCATTTCTCTTGTGAACGATTGATAGCCACCACCTCATGAACATAGGGTTTCTGGTCACATTGCTTTGCTATGAGTACTGCCTTTCGAGTCGATGCTTAAGTCATATTCACCAAGAGGCAGATTTTGTAAAAGAGATGGGTCAATGCCCTTTTCATTAATGCTTGATAAGTTACTACATTTTTGAAAACATGGAGAAAAAAACTTAATCTACTTCTCTTCGGCCAAAGGTAGGAAGGCAAAATCGTGATTCTCGATTTTCTCCAAAAAGGTATCGGTCTCAGCTAGACTTCGGCGGTAGCGAATGATATCTCTTCCAACATTTCGTGCATTGATTCTAATGACCCGAGCATGCCCAACAGCTTTATCCATTTGTTCATCCATCTTGGTCATCTTCTCTATAAGCAACATATTGGTTCTGTTTAATGAAGTATTGTTGGTATTGATTTGATCCTTGTGTTTTTCCATTACTGCTAGTTTCTCATCCAGTTGCTGCACCTTTTCTCTCTCTCCTTATCGAGCTTTGTTCTCAGAGTTTTTATCTCCTCTCCCTTAACTGCTAACTCTGCTTCAATGGCTTCATCTTTCTCGGACCCCGTCGAATGACTTTCCGACATTACATACTTCTTATACAAATCTTCATACTTTTCAATTCTATCCATCAGCTCACACTGAACTTCTGCAAATTTCTCTTGGTAATATTCTATGCTCTCTTGGCATTCATTATGTTCAGTCTTCAATGTGCCGAGCTCGGAGTCGCCATCCTGTCGCACCCCTCGCGAGAGCGCGACGTCGTGACGACCCTCCCCGTGAGCGGGGGATTCAATGTCGGGGGGATTTTTTATTTTCGTGAAAAAGAGAGTCGCCACCTAGTATTATGGTTACTAGGAAACCTAAGCTGGTCTTTCAGAGATTCTAGGGTAAGGGACTGGTTGCGTAAATGGAAGGTTTTAGCACCCCTAATACGCCCTACCTAGGGTAAGCTGCTTGGTGTTTTGTTTGCCTATGATTTGTTGTATTATTAATCTTTGAAAATGCATTGGTTAAATGATGATGATGCATTATCCCCGCCGAATATTTTTGATATTTATCCCTTTTGATTTTTTTTTTATCTAAACACCAACAATGAATAATAGCATATCATTCTCGCCGAATATTTTGGATACTAACCCCTTAGGATTTATTTATCCAAACACCGACAGTGAATAATAACATATTATTCCCGCCGAATATTTTGGATATTAACCCCCCTTATGATTTATTTATCCAAACACCGACAATGAATAATAGTATATCATTCCCGCCGAATATTTTGGATAATAACCCCTTAAGATTTATTTATCCAAATACCAACAGTGAATAATACAAATCACCAAAAAAGGTTTTTATATTTTTGGAATATTGGCCAATACCCTTTGGATTTTACAAACATGTTGTAAAATCCAAAAATGCAAGAAATGATTTTTCTTTGTGAAATTTATGCAAAAATACATTTTTTTTTTCTTAAAATTCCAAGGTAATATATTTTTTTGAAACAAAAAGATTTTTTAAAATATGCTAGTGTATTGGCCGTATGCAATAAAACAACACATTTTTTTCTAGATATTTTCCTAAAAAAATATATTTTTAATATTTTTTTATATATATTATTTTTTATTTACTGGCGGGCTGGACTACCAGCCCCCAGTTTGGGGTATGGGCTGCCAGCCTGTCTCGGGCTGGGCTGCCAGCCCGCACAGGAGCTGGGTTGGCGGCCCGGCTTCGCTGGCTGGGCTCGCGGCCCAAACGGGCCTAAGCCCCTCTCTCTTTCAGGTCGGGCTTCTGGCCTAAACGGGCTGAAGCCCATACCCTTTAATTGTCGGGCAGGGCACCAAACCCGGCCCGACCCGACCCGGCTTCACGCATGCAAAAGGAAGAAGATGCACAGTAAATTGTCAAATTTTGGAGTTCGATGAATGGCTTACCTGTTAATATCGTTGTGTAGAGGACGTCGAGGTGGTTCTTCTGGTCATGGTGGTGTCGGGAATAGTGGCTTGTAGTGGCCGGAAATGGGGTTGGAAGGCGACGGGCTGTGCTTGCTGGCGTCGGGGCTGCTCTGTTTTCTTCGCTAGAGAAGGTGGCTGAGTTGCTGGGGTTGAGGGGTGGTTTATGGTGATGATAAGGCAGCTCTTGGTGGCCGGAGTTGCTGAGCCGAGAGGGAGAGAGAGAGGGAGTCCTCTGGTTTTATAGAGAGAGAAGACAGTCGAACGACCGAGAGAGAAGAGAAGAAGAAAAAGGAAAGAGAGCTGTTGATGCTGGGGCTGATTGAAGTAAAATGCTTGGTTGTTTTTACGTGATTTCTTTTTCACTCCACTGTCTTCGTTATTTTCTTTCAATCCTCCTCTGTTTTTTTTCTTTCTTTTTTTTCCTTTTTTTCTTCATGCAGCACTTTTATAGCAGAGCCAAAGTCATTGATGCAGGGGTCGCCGCTCGACTTTGAATGCAGGACGCGCCTAGCATTTAAGGCCGGGATACGCCGGAGACATTTAAGGCCGGGTTCGCTGGAATATGTATCAATGCAATTTCCAAAATCATGTAGCAGGCACATGCAATGCAAATCTTTAAAGGCGTAATCAATGCAATTTTCAAAGTTTTAAAAGGTAAAAAAATCATGCACCTGGCACATGCAATGCAACTCTTAAAGGCGAAATCATGCAGTGCAATTTTTCAAAGTTTTAAAAGGTAAAAGTATTATTTGGTCCCTCAATTTATAATTACTTTAATTGCACCCAATTGGATTTAAACTTGTGATTTTATGCAATTATACCCATCAAAAATTTCAATCTCAAACTTAGCTTTGCGCGATCTTTTTATTCTGGTCCTTGGTTCCTGATTTTCGCTATTTAACCCTCAATCGACTATTAAACTCTCAATTTGTTCAATTTTGCCCTTGTACCAAGATATGTATTTTTGGATATATTTTTTTCAAAACATAAAAATAATGAGTCAAAAATTGGGTAGCAACAACGCGTGATTGCACTGTTCAGTCACCTGAACAGTGCAGGCACGCCACTGCGAGCAAGCACGCCGCCTGAGCAAAGCCCCGTTACTGGGCAATGTAGAGGCAATAGCCCTCGGCTACATGGCATGGGCAGCCGAAGGGGCTGTTTCCCCTGCTATAAATATGCAGGGACAAGAACGAGCAAAGGGAAGAAAACAGAAACAGAGGAGAAAGAGGGAAGAATTCCCGTAAAAAAATCCAGTTTTTTTGTACATTAGCCAAGTATCACCAATTTCTTTTTTTTCTCTTCTTTTTCCTCTCTTCTCTCTCGGTCAGTTAACTGTTTTCTCTCTCTAAAACCAGAGGAGCCACTGTCTCCCTCTCCCTCTCAATTCAGCCACTCCAGCCACCAACTCTGACCACCACACACCTCTCCGTAGTCACTAGCATCCCCACCGTCACTCCAGCAACACAACAACCTCCTCCGTCGAGGCAGCAAACCAGTAGCCCGACGACAACAACCACAAACCGTTACCTTCCGACGTACATTCCGGCCACCACAAGCCCCCATTTCCGACACCACCACGACCAGAAGAACCACCTCGACATCCTCTACACAGCGGTGTTAACAGGTACGCCATTCGTCACACTCGAAAATCTCCCATTTTACTGTTCATTATCTCCTACATGCAGCCCCGATTTACTGTTCACATTGAACAGTAACGGGTCGGGTCGGGCTGGGCTTGTGCCCGGGTCGACCACTAAATGAGACGGGCTTCAAGCCGTCTGGGCTGGAAGCCCAGCCCGAGGGAAAGACGGGCTTTTGACCCATTTGGACTGAAAGCCTAGTCCGAGAATAAAATGGACTGAAGCCCATCCTTAGAATAAACGGATAGAGGCCCAATATCAGATTATTTAGGTCATGAGCCCAACCCCATGTAGGCTGGGCCGCGAGTCCAACCACAATGGGCGGGTTGGCAGCCTAGCCCAGTGAGTGGGCGGGCAGCCTGGCCCATCAGGGCTGGGTAGCCAGCCCACTAATAATAAAAAAAGAAAAAGAAAAAATGAAAATATAAAAATACAAAATTTGCAAAAAAAATATATTTTTTGTTTAAAAAAAAAGATAAAATGTGTTTTCGTGCATACGGCCAATACACTAGCATATTTTAAAAATATTTTTTCTTTCGAAAAAATATATATCATCTTGGGTTTTGAAGAGAAAATGTGTTTTAGCATGGATTTCGCAAAGAAAAAAATCATTTCTTGCATTTTGAGATTTTACAACATGTTTGTAAAATCCAAAGGGTATTGGCCAATATTTCAAAAAATATAAAAATCTTATTTTTGGGAATTTATTATTCACTGTCGTTATTCAGATAAATAAATCTTAAGGGGTTAATATCCAAAATATTCGGCGGGAATGATATGCTATTATTCACTATCGGTGTTTGGATAAATAAATCCTAAGGGGTTAATATCCAAAATATCCGGCGGGAATGATATGCTATTATTCACTGTCGGTGTTTGGGTAAATAAATCCTAAGGGGTTAATATCCAAAACATCCGGCGGGAATGATATGCTATTATTCACTGTCGGTGTTTGGGTAAATAAATCCTAAGGGGTTAATATCCAAAATATTCGGCAGGAATTATATGCTATTATTCACTGTTCGGTGTTTGGATAAATAAATCCTAAGGGTTTAATATCCAAAATATTCGGCAAGGATAATACACCATCACCATTTCACCAACATATTCTTTAAAAAATCAAAACCATAACAAATCATAAGCAAACCAAAATGTCAAGCAGCTTCCCTTAGGTAGGGCGTATTAGGGGTGCTAAAACCTTCCCTTTGCGCAATCAGTCCCTTACCCTAGAATCTCTGAAAGACCAATATAGGTTTCTTAGTAACCATTAAACTAGGTGGCGACTCATTTTTTTCACGAAAATAAACATAAGACCCTGACATTGAACCCCCGCACACGGGGAGGGTCGTCACGATGCCGCGCTCTCGCGAGGGGTGCGACAACCCCCATAAAGTAGCTAAGATCACCAAGATCTTTAACAACAAAGTCAAGATGCAGATTTTGGATAACTTGATGAATCGCAGCACTGGAATTGCCTGTGAGAATTATATCATCAACATAAATGAGAATTAAAACCAGAATATCATGTGTGTGCCAAATAAACAGGGAGGGATCCGCCTTGCTTGCAACAAAACCAATTGTACGTAGTTTGTCTGTCAGCCGAGAGAACCAAGCTCGTGGAGCTTGTTTGAGACCATAAATGGATTTATAGAGTTTGCAAAGGTGATTAGGGAACTGTGGATGAACATATCCTTGAGGTTGAGCCATGTATACCTTCTCTTCCAAATTATCGTGAAGAAATGCATTTTGAATATCAACTTGCTGAAGCTGCCAGTTATGAGACACAACCAGGGATAGAATAATACGAATTGCAGTATGCCTTACAACAGGACTAAATGTCTCATGAAAATCAATCCCTTCTTGTTGATGAAAGCCCTTGACCACTAACCTGACCTTATATCTTTCTATGGAACCATCAGCTTTTCTTTTTACTTTGTACACCCAGCGACAACCCACAATATTTGCAGTAGAGGGAGGAACAATTAAGGACCAAGTTCCATTGCGTAGAAGAGCATCAAACTCAGCATTCATTGTTGTCCTCCACTGTGGGAACTTGATTGCCTCACTATAACAAGACGACTCAACTTCAGAAGATTGAAAAGAGGCAAGTAATGCTTTAGGGAGAGGATACCTGGCAAAGTCATCAGAGGGTGCTTTGGGTTTGAAAATATTATTTCGGGACCTTGTAGTCATAGCATGGGTGCTGATATGGCCTTGTAATACAAGAGTATTTTCTGGTGGTGGAAGAGAGTGATCTGAAACAACAGAGGCAGAGGCAATTGGCTGAGCTGCAACATTACTAGCAGGTGAGGAGATAAAAGTTGAATGTCCTACAAAATCATCAGAAGATGCATTGCTTGTTCCTGCAGATGAAGACACTAAAGGTATAGAATCATTAGTATCCGATAAGTGATCTGTTTGCATATCAGGAAAACTGACAGGTATAGGAATCGAAGGAAAGGAAGGGAGTATGACATGTGTGGATGAGCTGGGATTGGCTGGGGTGGAATTTGAAGACAGAACAGAGGATTGTGTTTGTGATAAGGAAATAGATTTTCATCAAAAATGACATGACAAGACACATAAACCCGACAAGTTGATAAATCAAGACATTTGTAACCATGGTGATCAACACTATAGCCAATAAAGATACAAGATTTGCTTCTAAAATCCAACTTATGCTTATTATAGGGTCGAAGATTAGGCTAGCAGGCGCATCTAAAAACACGTAAGAAGGCAAAATTTGGAATGCAATTATGAAGAACTTCATAAGGAGACAGATTGTTAAGAATGTGGGTGGGGAGTCGATTTATCAGAAAAGTTGCAGTAGTGAATGCATCTTCCCAATAAAGAAGTGGTAGTTTTGAGTGTGCTAGTAAACTAAGACCTACCTCAACAATTTGTCTATGCCTGCGTTCAATGGAACCAATTTGCTGATGAGTGTGTGGGCATGCAATACGATGAGCTATTCCATTTGTTTGAAAATAGTTATGAAGCCTACGATATTCCCACCCCAATCGGATTGTATGGCTTCTATCTTGCAGTTATATTATTTTTCCACAAAGTGTTGAAATCGTAGAAAAATATTCTCAACATCAGATTTAAGCTTCATGGGAAACAACCATAGGTATTTAGAATAATGATCAAGGAAACTAACATAGTAGCGAGCACCGGTAGTCGAAGCTACAGATGCTGGACCCCAGACATCGGTGAAAATTAATTCTAATGGAGTTTTAGAAACATAAGTTGAAGTAGTAAATGATAAAGCATGACTTTTTGCTAATTGACAATCAGAACACACAGAGAGTCTTTTGATTTTATCAACTGGCAGTTTATTGGAGGACAAAACATGTTGAACAACTGGAGAGGCAGCATGACCAAGATGACGATGCCACTGGTTAAAAGAAAGACGAACACTGGAGTAGGCTTGAGGAGGATTATTTTTGGGTAAGAAGTGGTATAACCCATCACTGACATGGCCTCGATGAAGGACGATCCCCGAGTATCCCTTCACAAGAAAATATTGACCATGAAATTCAAAATAGACATTATTACCTTTGTAGAATTTTTGGACATAAAGTAAATTTTTCCGAATTTGGGGAACATAAAGAGCTTGATTTAGAAGAAAAGAGCGAGATGAAATATTTAGAGAGGAATTGTCAGTTTTGGAGATATGCAAACCTTGACCATTACCAACTTGTAGCTGATCTGTACCAGTATAGTCGTCTTCTTTCATGTTCAGATTACCTAGATCATGAGTGATATGATGTGTAGCACCTATATCAGCATGCCAGTCATTTTCCCAGCTTTGTGTTACAAGAAAGGCCTGTTTGTTTTGAGTAGGAGAAGAGTTTTGATAGGTTAGATCAAAGCGGTGATAGCATTTGCAAGCAGAATAGTCATGTTTCCCGCAGACTTGACACACAAGAGAAGGGGAATTAGATGCGTCCATTCTATTGTGTGAATAATTACCCCCTCCACAAAAGTAGTTATGTCGGCCTCTACTGCGATAACTATGTCTATTTTGAAAGTTGGAGGATTGCTGTCGTTGAACAAAATGGGCTTCAACAAGTGGTGCGGAACAGATTGATGATGACGATTTAGACGAGATTCTGTAACAATTAGAAGAGAGTATACCTCTTCAAGAGTGACTGGATCATTCCGGGCATAAATTGAGGAGACAAACCTGTCATATTCATGTCCTAATCCAGTAAGAACATAAGAGGTTATGTCATCACAGCTAAGAAGTTGGCCAGCCATAGCAAGTTCATCAGCTAATCTCCTGATCATCAGGAAATAATCATTGGTAGATCGACTGTCTTTCTTTGCATTAGCAAGTTGAGTTCGAACCTGTATGGTATAAGCTCTTGATTGGGAGGAGAAATTTGTTTCAAGTGCTTGCCAAACCTGCTAAGCAGTGTCATAAGAAATGATCTGAGCTAAAATACCCTTAGTCATGGAAGACATAAGAGTGCTGAGAATTAGGCTATCTTGTCGCAGCCATTGAGAATATGCAGGATTTGGATTTGAAGTGATAGTTCCTGTATCAGGATGAGATGTATTAATCATTTTTGGAGGAGGAATGAGTGTACCATCAAGGTGGCCAAATAGATCTTGCCCACAAAAATAATGTAGTAATTGTGTCTTCCAAAGTGAATAATTATCAGGAGTCAATTTCAGGGAGACAACATTAGAGACTAGGATTATTGTGGTGATGGGAGGGGCAGAAGTAGAAGTAAGGGTTGCAGCAGATGAAGAAGTAGACATGATAAGACGCAAGTCTTTTTGAGGGCTCTGATACCATATAAACTTAACAACAATAGATATCAACATTATATTTTCTCATTGAATTCTGTCAATACAAAGTTACAATATATAGAGTTTTCATAGAGCCTAATTATCATAACAGATTAGTCATCCCAATCTCTTCCTGATTTCTCTCTTGTGATAGATGGATGTGTTGATTGCTTTGAAGGCTGGATTTCCGTGTATTCATAATCTTCTTCTGATTTCCCTCTGATGATCTTGATCTGCATGATTTGCTAAGTTGTTCCATAGTTTCCTCAACAAGGAGTTTATTTGAATTATGCGAAAGAATTTTCAAATAATTGAGTTCTTGTTGATTCGTTCTGTTTTGGTGAAAAACTGTCATCTGTAAATAATACACAGCATCCTCCATTTCTAGCTAAGACCCCATGCCTGCAAAAACAATAACTAGGTTTAATTGTTACGATAGAAAGTGAAAAAAAAAGGGTGAGGGCTGGGATCTTGCAATAATACCATGTTGTACTTGTGAAATTTTTACCTGAATCTGGCCAGTGGAAGTGCCAATCACCAGCACATCTTCGTTAGCATTCAGAGCCATGCAAAGAACCTTATCGTTTGTACCCGTCTGTAGTATTTCAACTCTACTTTGTTGTTTTTTTCTATCCCAAATCTCCACACTTCCTCCTTTACAGCCCATGTAAATAAGATCTGAGCTTATGGCCATGCACCGCACTTCGAGAATAGATGGCAGTGAGCCAACCAGATCATAATTGGACGCATTCCAAATCTTTTTCAGCAAAGAAATTAAGTTACGAACATTTAGTATAATAATAAAAATGAGATATTTAATCTAATGTGTGTGTTAGAGCTTCATTTCTTAATTTAGTGCTTCCGATGATGTGCAAGTGTAGGGGGGAGGGTGAGGCCAGAAAATTATTTCTGTTTGTGTTTCGAAAGAAAGATACCTTCACAGCTGCTCCGTCTAGGGGCGAGCTAGCTGAATAAACCAGTCCATTTTGAACTTGAATTGCATGGATTGGATTTGCTTTTCCTAGCAATTTTCTAGATCCATGTTGAATGGTAGCTGCTGTTCCTGTTGTCAAATCGATTTCCTGAAAACCAAAATAGCTTAACATTTATTATTGAAAAGGAAAAATACCAGAACTGGGGATGTATTAATGGAGATAATATATAGTTTGCTCAAGTCCTGAGTACCTGAATACTACTATCATGGCATCCACAGTATAATTTTCCATGTGCTAGAGACAAGCACTTCACATGTTTATTTGGATTCAATAATTTGGACCCTCCATTCCATGAATGAACCTGGGACAAACAAAGAATACTGTTTTTTAGTTGCCACTGCCGTCGAAGCAAGTAGAGATGCTGTCAAAAAGAGAAGGCAGGAAATCCTTTCCACTATTTCAATATATTTAATTATGCAGAAACCAAAACAAAAAGCATTTCTACGCTACCTTGACACCAGCTCCCTGTGGAATGAAGCAGGAAATGCCATTGGCTACCACTAAATTATTAACCTGGTCCTTCATATCATGTACTTGTACACAAGTCAAAGATTCGTTGCCAACAGACCATACCTGTTCATCACAATTAAGAAACATTTAGGCCTACAAGTCGAATCAACTTTTGAAAATTTTGCAGACACCACCAAACTCCCATTGAAGTGAGGTCTTGCTGGTTTGAACTTTCAGCAATGTCTCTGGGTTGATTTAGAGGGTTATAAGAGCATCGTACCCTTTCAGTTCTATCCAGTGAACCACTGTATAATTTCTCTCCCGGCTGTAAGACTGCCAAGCTAGTGACAGCCTTGGTGTGTTCTCGAATTTCTTGGATGAGATGAAGAATGCTACCTTTACCAGTCCAAACCTTCAGAAATAGAAAATAGAAACTCAGATTATCATGCCATCTACTATTTGACAAAGATCACATTCTTCTTCCAAGCACTAGTATCAGACTCTGATTACTATTCTGTTTAACCATATACTAGAGAAAAACTAAGGGGGGCACAGGTTATTCACTGTATCCATTGAGACAAAGCACATATAAACTACGGCAGATTCTATGGAATGGAATGAGTTTCCGTTTCATTTCTATCCACAATACAATTTGAGGTCTACTCCTCTACAGTTATTCTTCTGTACTGTGGATATGCTATCTGATTCCAAGTCATTGCTGAGATGAAAATATTCTCCATATCACATTTGCATGTATATCTGGTTCTGTACATATAAGAATTCGAGATGCGATTAATTTAAGTATATTCAGTATGATTTAGCTGTTACAGTAGGGGAATTATATAGGAAATAATTACAATACAGTTTTATCTAAAATTCAATACATGTTTAAACTACCAGAAAATCAATTACCCTATTATAGTAATAAACGACTATATGGACAGAACGGCTATATTTCAACAGTACAGTCATTACAGAGATCAAACAATGTGCTGATATGCACTTACTGATGTATTTATGATCTAGATTCTGTATATTTAAGCCGAAAGAAAATGAACCTGGTTTGATGAAGCACCTTTATAGTTCCATCTGAATGCCCAGAAAATATCTTGTCATTGTAGAAAGCAATTGAAAGCACTTCTCCATTCTCACCGCAATCTACTTGAACTAATTCATTATGAGTCCATAATTCCTGTTGTACAACAAGCACAGATAGTTAGTTCTCTATATTTATTTTTTTATTTATTCTTTTTAAGCAGGAGAGCATAAATTGGAGAAACAGAACGCAAAGTAGGTACAATTAAGATATTTTCAACTTTCTGGATCAAAAAACTTACAGCAGTACTAGAGTCATGGCCAGCTGAGAGGACTTTCAGAATTTCAAACGCCAAGGATGAAGATTTTCTAAGCTCTCTCAGATCTTTCTTAATATCTTTCATGGATGAAGTAAGGTCATGCAGCCCCTCTATAACTCACAATTTCAAGCATGTAAGTTTCTGAAGTTCAACAATACGTGAAATTCAGAAACAATGGATTAAAATAAAACAATCCCCCCAAACGGTTGTCAAAGGTAAATCAGTATTTTCCCATATCATCTGAATTCTACAGTGATTTATTTAATGTTTAATGGAATCATTTTTAAGATAGGTGTAATATTTCTCTTCCATAATGCCATAAGAACTTCTTAGCCTTCTGCTGCAATGACAGTTTAAGAATCTTCTTCTTTGTAGTGACTTGCAACCAGATAGAATGTCTCAAACATGCAAAAGAATTCATAAAATTACGAGCCCCTTTGTTTAAACAATCTAGTGATGGTGTTTGCGTTGTATGAGTGCAGGAACCTATAAAATGAGTAAGAAGTCAAACTGTCTGGTTCCAGAGCTTGCTGCATACCAGGGTCCTTGATGAAGCTGTTTAGAGCCAGCAAGGAAAGGACTTTGTTTTCAATGTCCTCGGAAGACGTGAATATTTCAATGAGGAGCTTGAGAAAGCAAACTCGAGCTGCTGATCGAATCCCCGTGTCTGGAAGAATGCCAAGCATATGAACAAGCCAAGTTGCTGACACAAAGCATGCTGAACGTAATTCTGTACATCTACTTCTCAAGCCTTCTGCTAAAGCTTCAAAGAGGAGACCGAAATCATAGCTTACTAGAGCAAACGCCATTCTTCTTTCCCATTCTTCAGCTGCCCTCTCTTCTTCCTATTGATGCCATTGGAAGCGGTGAAATGATTTAGGCTAAATGATAAAAGGAAATAAATAAAGAAATGTTGCTTAATAGTTCCATGACACTGACCAAGTTTTCTTCAACTTCTCCAGAAAGTTTTCCTGGTTGCTCCATTCGCATAAGATTTTGGTAAGGCTTTCCTAGTCCAGCTTGTTTCAGAAGAAAAGCTCGGGTTAGGGACTTTCCAGAGACAGTGAACCTCCCTTGCAATGACACAATCGTCTCCGCAGCTGCGATTTGAGCAGCAGGAAATTCAGAATTCCTGAGGCTTGAAATGAGGCTCTCTATTGCTTCTTCACGATATATACTCATCTTTCTCGGCTCAGCCTACAGAGTAGACAGCAATATATTTATCATAAGGTCATAGAAGCAAGGACAGCATATTTATATCACTTAAAATGATGGCATCATAGTAAGGAACCATTTCATCTAAAAATTTAAATTGTTAGGTAAAGTCTCAGAATATGATTTATATTATTCTCTAACAGACCCACAATACCTTATGTTTAATCTTTATCAAATACAATGAGCGTGGTAGGATTCGAAATCATGATTGTTGGGTCAACAAAGTTCTGATACCATGTTAATGAACCATTTCTCCTAAAAGCTTAAGCTATTAGGTAAGGTCTTAATATAATTTATATTATTCTCCAACACATACCAGAAGATCAAGTTGGAGTAGGAGACCAGCCACTACAGGAGATTGATCTGGAAGAGTAACCTGTAAATAATTTAGGAAGATGTGCGTTGTACTAAACGCCCCTCCATCCTTAATGATGTGAAGAATTTGCTCATTGAATGTCCTCCTATAGAAAAAAACAAGATCAAATTTTCCTCTTTTAATCACAAAGATATCAAACTCAAGTGATTACACATACATATTACACATACAGAGGAAAACTTGAGTTAAAATTACCTGTTTAATTTGACTATTTCATAGAGGAACTGAACAATCTCAAATCTCTCACCATCACTTGCACTCAAGAAGCTGTCCAAAACAGGGGCTAACTCGGCTTTCTCAGCGACGGTGTTTCTGCATTTCCCATCCTCCAGCATGCATTTCAATAAGATCCCAACTGCTGCAATCCTCTCCGTCTGCTCAGCTTGCAAGCTGTCGATCATATTTTCGATCGCTTTTGTTGAAATAATGGCATTGGCAATTGAAGAAATAATACTATCTTCACTGCTAGCAAAAATCTGTCCCAATAAGAGGACTGCTGTTGTTTTTGGTTTCAAACACATCTTAAGCATATCATCCTCTTTTTTCTTAATGACTGTCAGGAGAGATTCGACCATATCCATCTCCAGTAGGTTCATGGTAGAGGGCCTTAGTAAATATATCAAAACAATTGCCTCCAGCAAACCCTTCTTGAAGAGGGCCACAATGCGCTCCACGTCAGAATCAGCTCTTGTAAGTGTACGGATCACACCTTTGTCTCTCGAGCCCAGCTCAGATAGGAGAAAAATTGTTGCTTTCAGTACAAGAGGATCAGCAGAATTCAGAAGGATCCCCACTAATCCATTGATAACGGGAGGTTTGGAAAGCATGCTTTGAATATCAAATTCCACAGCTGCCTCCTGCCAAAATCTCTCTATTTGAAGAACAGCCATTTCAGACTCATTCAAGATTTCAGACATACAAAGATTGGTAATGGCAAGTCTCAGCTCACTGCTTGTGCCATCAATGGTTGTCTGGATAACGACACTATCTGGTGAAGTACTAGAAGGAACTTTTTTTGACTCCAAGCTTGGCTCTGTCTTCTTCTGTTGAGTTTCTGGTGGAATGTAGACCAAACCTGCAGGATTCTGTTCTTTCCAGGTTACTATAAGCCTTTTGAGCACATAGTTAGTTTTGGGTAGCTGGGTGCAATTCAACTTCTGCCGTGTGATTGGGCAAGTTGAGTTTCCTCTTTGAAGCCATTCTTGGATCGCCCTACGTTCATAAGTCTGTCCTGTCTCAAGAGTCACAGGATCATCAAATATATGACTTGTTATCGGACAGACGAAGTCCTTTGGAGGGTTATGTTTTCCTCCGCCAGGTGAGTTATCTGTATCCGCCATTGAATGTTCTGAAGAAGTTCTGATGACAGAGAGAGTCCAAATGTGATAAAATTGAAGCGGAGACTACAACGATGAAAGGTTTTCCATACAAAACATACCTACTGAAATCTGCAACGGTAGCCTGCTTCTGTTTTTGGGTTTCGCTTTGTGTAGGCTCAAACAATGCCATTTTTCTGTTGTTTTCCTACAAGACACCACACGATTTAAAACTGAAACAGCAGCTTGGGTTAGTCAATCCAGAGTTGAGAATCTATCTCCTTGTTGTCATCGATTACCTCAATTTCAGCTTCGGATTCCGAACAAGAAGACGAAGAAGCAGCAGAAGAGGCCATGTTGTCTTCTAAAGACAACTCAGGCTCAGGCTCAGAATTCAACAGTTGAGATTTTTTATGGTCTCTGGAGAGACCCTTTGAGGATAGGATGGTGGAGAAGACGTGGGTTTGCTAGTCCCATTAAAACTAAGGAACTCAACCAATCTTTCTCCTTCTGTCCGCATTGGCTGCATAGAGAGAAGAAAAACAAGACAACTTGGAATTGTCAAAACCTAAACCACAGTTTGACTACGTAAAACATGCTGCTAAATTATTTAATCATTCATTCAGTAGTTGACAATGAATAACAAGTGCAAAATGTACAAAAAAATTGACTTTTTGGGACAGGAAAACAGTAGGTTATGACAATTTGGGACAGGAAAACAGTAGGTTATGACAAAAGACCATTTTCTGCAAAAGGCTGGCTGGATAATTCAAATAATCCAGAAAATAATTAGCATACTGTAATTCTACATACATAGTTGATAATTTAGTAGCAAAATTCATTTTTTTTTTAAAGTTGAAACTCAATGAAAAACTCATTTTAAATGTTCTAAAAAAGTTGGAATTTTCCTAGAGCGGTGCATTTCACAAGTGAGAATATATACAATTCACTTCAGGCTATCATATATTGATTATGTTTTTTGAACTAAAATTGAACAAGTGGTCCTCGTAACAACAGTCCAAAAAGGGTTAGGCGTCCCAGCTCATTAAATTAGTTTTATATTATAGAACTCAATAATTTTCCCCTTTTCTCTCGTCTCAAAGTTTGACCATTTCAGACCCCATGTTAGAAGTTGAATTGAAAAACAATCTCGACATGTGAAAATAACAGGGGGGGGGGGGGCGTCCATTATTAATGCCCAAAAAGCTTGTCAAATCATTAAATTTCTTGACACAAACATGGAGTTTAAACTTCACAATATCAAACAAAATGTGACTAGAAAGCTACAAATTCTATCCCCCTCGGTAGCTGGGATTGCAATTTGTATCAGCCGCAAGACAAACAGTGCATCTAAATATCGTGGGTGATAATGTTGGTCTGATAAAATAATAGAAGCAATCGTAACTTTGTTAAGTAAATTTCATTTAAAAACTTAGATTGTTAGGTGAAATGATTTTTTTATATATTATCAGAAATTTATTAATTCAGCGGTTACGAGTTTGAATCTCACTATTTTCATTTTATTTGATAGAAATCAAGTATAAGATTGTATGAATTTGTACAAGTTTTAGGTGTAAAGAGTTTTTACTTGATAAATATATTAAAAAATAATACAAATTATATTTTCAAAACTCACTTAACTGTTTAAATTTTTAAATGAGATATTAGTTAACATTTCGGTGTCTCTGTTCTTTTGAACCTCTCATGCATGACATCAGAGAGATTCAATGAACTCGGAACAACAATAATCTTTCTTACACAGATTTTGTTTCTTGTAAAATTAATTTGAACGAAATTGCTGAAATTAAAAGTTCCGTCTAATTAGTCAGACAAATAAAATATATAATCGATGAAGGAAAATGGAGCATTACATTGTACCGTCCATTTTTAAAGCCGAGTTCTTCCATCTTGCTAATTTCATCACTCGCATCAGACTTATCAACTTTCCCCAACTCTTTCAAGATCACCGACGGTGGCGTTGTCATGATTCTGCTATCATCGCCGTTGGTTACAAGCTCCTTAAAATACTTGGCAAAAACTTTGCAATTCTCATCAAGAGCCTCCTCGTATATGCTTTCTAAACCCTTCAACTCCAAAGCTTGATCACCGCTCATCTTTGACAGCAATTTCGTACAGGGAACAGCATTGGAAACATTACCTATTGAATTTTCATCGTTATCATAAAAAGAGGACGAAATCCTTGATCTTTGCTCATTAAACCATCGAAGAACTGGTAAAAGATGGACTAAAAACAGCTCCTCAAAAAGAACAGGAGCAATATCTGACCGAGCCAATGAAGGGTCTAGATGGAAGATGTTAAGGAGACTTATGGAGGCATTGGTGGGCCGGTTGCTGAGGGTGTATATGAGGGAGAGAAGTAAGGAAGAAAGGAGGGAATCCGGATACGAGAGGAGAATTAACCTTTTCGGCGAGGCGTAGAGAAGATGATTTTAGGGAAGGATTGGTGGCAGAGATGGCGATTTCGAGATTCTCAACTACTAAATTCAGAGGTTTGATGGTGGTGGTTTTGTTGGATGGTGGGGCTTTGCGGCAGAGAGTGGAGAAAAGATGGTGGCGGTGGTCTTGGGTTGGGAGAGGGTTTCGGAGAGGAAGGCAGTGGAGTGGTGGAGGATTTGGGACGCTGTAGTGGTTGCCATGTTAAAAATTACTGTAAATATTAATTTTGATCACAATTTCTCAAGAATTAGCACAATCCAAATTCTGCTAGACTCAAAACCAAAAATATTCACTCTCTCACAAAGATTTAATTCATTCTTTTTTTAAAAAAAATAACGGGACGGCCCTTGTAAATGATTCGTGATTGAAGAAGGAAGAGACAGAATTCTGTTTTCAGTTTCCACTCTCCGGTTTTTCTATTTCATCAAGAAAACAAAACTTTAGTTCAGGATTTTGTCGGCGAAGTTGAAGGAGAGCAAGAGAGGGACCCCATGCCGCCATGGCCGGCCTGCTGACCATATTAGGCTGTAGCTCTACAGTGTATTCAACTCACAGTTTGCGTGGCTATCTTCTTAGTATTCCACTTGTCTACGGATGTTTCTTCCATTGACTATCAAAGATTCAAAGCATGGTACGTGGAATTTATTGGTTGAGCCATGCATGCCTTTCCTAAATTCATTTGTACTGGTTGAAGCAGTACACAAATTTTATACTTTGATTCAGTCATCGTCTCGCGGCGACGACTTTCTCTTCTGCTCCACCATTCCAGAGAAAAGACAACACGCTTTAATTTGAGAGTTTCATATTCTTTAAATCTAGAGTGGTCATTAATTTAATATTAAGATCACTCGACATCTAGCATGTGAGAGTCTAGATAAAGAAATTTATTCTGTAAGAGAAACATGTGTCACCCGGTATAGCATGTGAGAGTCTAGATAAAAAGACTTATTGTATAAGAGAAACATGTGTCACCGGGTATATTCTATCTAAAATAAGCTGCATTGTTGTTTGATTATTTTTCATAAGTTAGTTTTTTATTCATTGGTCTTTCCTAAGACTTGAGGTAGATCTCTCTTTGTGAGAGTCTGTACCTCATTAAAAGTAAAAAACCTGACCATTTTAAAGTTTGAAAATTTGTACATGGCATTTAAAAAACTTTTAACTATATGCGATTGTACTTTATAATGTAATTTTACACTCTAATAGCTAAAACAAAATAATAATTATTTTTTTGACATTTTGGCCAAATTCCAATAGATGATTGTAAACTGATTATGATATCCAATTTTTATTTCAAAACATGAGAAATATGCTATATTTGTTTACTATGAAAAATATGCTTGGAAAAGCTTTGGAATTCGGTCGTATGCATGAAAACATCATATTTTTTTGTTTATATTTTTTAAAAAATATATTTTTTATGCAGATTTTGTATTTTGAATTTTTTTTTGTGGGTAGTTGCCCAGCTCTGATGGGTCGAGAGGCCCAGCTCTGATGGGTCGAGAGACCCATCATCTGGGGCTGGACTACCCAACCTGGATGGGCCGAACAACCCATCACTTTGGTGGGTAGGAAGCCCACACTCCTCTCGTGTTGGGCCTCCAAGCCAGGTGGGCTAATAGACCCACTTATTTCAGGATCGGGCTTCCAACCTAAGTGGGTGGTAGGCCCAACCAATTTGGGCTAGGCTTCCACCCTAATTGGGCCGGTCAACTCAGCCATTCTAGGTCTCATTTCCCGCCCTGGTGGGCCGATCAACCCACCCATTTCAGGTGTCCAAGAGAGCTGCTGAAAGCTGGTTGTTTTGTGTTGTTACTGCTACTACTACGTCGCCAAAGACCACAGTAAGGTTGTTGGCATGGAGGAGAAGCCATCAGTATTGAGGAGGATAATGCAAGGTGATCGGTTGGTTGCTGCTGGAGGAGAGAGAGCTATTGGTGTTGTAGGAAAGAAGAGGACTAACGCTGCGAAAGAGGGAGAGAGAGCAGATGACAGTGATCTGTCGGGGACGAGGAAGGGGAAAAATGGCTATCGCTGTTAGTTATGCTCGTCTACAAGTTTACGACCTCCTCTGCAATTTTTTTCATTGTGTTATCGTCTTCTACCTTTCCCCCTTTCCTTTCTCACTATGGTGTTTGTTTTATTTATAGGCGTAGGAGGTAACCCTTGCGTGCAACGGTGGGTTACCTCCTGTGGAAGCGTGTCTGCAATTTTGGGAGAAGGTGTAAGTGCATTTTGCTCTCTCAATTTGTAATTGTTCTAATTGCTCCCCTAATTGGCTTTAAACTTTTAAATTTATGCAATTGTATCCCTGCCAAAACTTCAATAACATCCTTAAATTCGCGTGCTTTTTTTTTTTTATTTCGGTCCTTGGTTTTGGATTTATGCAATTCGACTCTCAATTAATCATTAAACTCTCAATTTTCTCCAATTTTGCTCATCACTCCAAACGACTGACTTGGAAAAAATCAATTTGGTCTTCCTAAATTCCAATCTCCTTAATTGAACTCGAATTAAACTCAAAAATTTGATTTTTTTATCAATTAAGTCTCTAATAAAATTAATTTGACCAATTTAAAGTATCAATAAGTCCTTGTACTTAATTAAATTCTTTAATTGAACCCTAAATTAAAACTCAAACATAATTATACTTTAAATTGGCTCAGGATTGGCCTATAAAAATATAATTATGTCTTTTAACATAATTTTTACAGAGATTTATCTAATAATAAATTATTTTAGCCTCAAATCTGCGTTTTTCTTTATTCAAAAGAGGTACGATCGAGCTCTCGAAAACGTTCTAAATTTCCACATTGATTTTCTACCGACACCGTCACATTTGTTTTGTTTTATTTTATTTTATTTTGGGTAGATTTTGAGGAATAAC
This sequence comes from Salix purpurea, assembly GCA_027405865.1. Taxonomy (NCBI): domain Eukaryota; kingdom Viridiplantae; phylum Streptophyta; class Magnoliopsida; order Malpighiales; family Salicaceae; genus Salix; species Salix purpurea. The sequence continues at coordinate 3,601,862 of JAOWLH010000019.1, forward strand.
CAAAAAATGGGTTTTGAACATAACATGCAATTGATTTTCTGGTAATTTATCATATCACATGTATGGATGGGAAACATGAATCAGGGAAAATATTAAGATGATTAAGAAATTGCTATAATAGTTTCCATTAAGGAAAGAAACATGCTTCTTATATATTACTAAGTACGTACACTCCAGTTTTTATCAACAAGGATTTGGTACATATGGATGTATGGTGTGGAGGGCTACATGGAATCGTCATATAATTGTCTAGTTCAGGGTTGTTAAGAGAATCTAGATGAACTTGTTTCATTAAAAAAAAGGGTAAGATACTAGTTATATAAATAGAATATATTAGTATTCCCAACACGCTTTACATGATAAAAAAATACAGTGTATGATTTTGAATGTGATTTAAAGATTTTGTACAACTTATTCATATGAATAATTATGACTTTTTGATGTGTTATGAGCTTGGCTTGTTGTAAGGAGGATAGGGATGGTTCGAAGGGAAAGGGTAATGCTTAATGACTAATGGTTTGTAAGGATAAGAGGAAAGGTGAAAACAGGGTGAATTGATATGTTGAAGGTGAAAAAAAAAAGGAAACGGAGAGGGTGCTATGGTAGCCGGTAATCACACTTGGAAAAGAGGGGATTTTTGGTCTGGTGAAGCTGATACTGGTGTTTTGGAAGATTTAGGTTTAGTTTTTCTTATGTAGGGAGAGATTTGACCCCTAAAATGTTTTCAATAAAATATTCTCTCTGTCTCCTTGTGTGTGTGGATACCTATTTATAGGTAAAAATATTTGTTTTGGATCCCTTGTTTTCCTCCTTTTTCATTTTGGTTATTTTTTCAGATTTTTTTGCTATTTTTTTTTTTAAAATAGAGTAATATAACACAAACTCAACGATTTTAAAAATGACACGTTAGAAATTAAATGCATCGAAAAAACATTTAAAAATTTGAATAATTTTGAAACAAAGTTGAAAATACTGAAAACAATGAAAATACATCAATATATATATATATATATATATATATTTCCTGTTTTTTGATGTTATTTTAAAATTTTAAAAATAGGATAAAAAATCGGAGAAACAAATGCTCCTGTTTACAATACCTATAGAGCAAAGACTTTTTATGTGCATTGCATACTAAATTTATAAGGATATATAAATTGTCGTTTGAAACTAAACTTATCAATGTTTGTTCTTTTATTTTGGTTAATCCAAAACTCTTTTTTATTTTTTGTAAAAATCTCTTTAACCAAAACTACAACCAAGCCAAAACCTTAATTTGGTGATTTCCTTTTACTAGAACTTTGATTCTTCTCATTTTTCTTCTTCATTGTAGAGTTGAACTTCTAGGTGTTTCCTGATTGCAGGGTTGACCTTAGATTTCATATCTTAGTGATTCATTTAGTACCAAAATCTCATGTTATAACACAGTTAACCTAAAATCCTAATATGATGATTTTTTAACCAAAATCAAAATCTTTGTAAATAGATTGGTTAAGATGAGATATCATATAATAATCCTTTCTAACTAGAATAAAAATATTAAATATAGCTTGACCAACTTGAAATCTCATTCTAGCAATTTCCTTTTACGATAACCAAAACAGCTTGGTCAACCTGAAATCCCATCTAATGATTTTCTTTAACCAAAACCAAATATTAAAAATGGATCCGCCAACCTAAAATCTCAATCTAGCGATATCATTTAACAAGAACCAAAACAACTTGCTCAACCTAAGATCCCATTCAATAATCCACTTTAACCAGAACCAAAATCTAAAAAACATTTTATCCAACCTGAAATCCCAATCTAGTGATTTTCTTTAAAAAAAAAACCAAAAACAACGTAGTCAACTTGAGATCTCATGTAGCATCCATTTTAACTTGAACCAAAACATGAAAAATGACCCAGCCACCTTAAAATCATAATTTGGCAATTTGCTTTAACTATAACTAAAATCTAAAATATGGCTCGGCCAACCTGAAGTTCTAATCTGGTGATTTTATTTGACTAGAACCATAACAACTTGATCAGTCTAAGATCCTATTTGGTGATCCTTTTTATTTATCAAGAACCAAAAAATAAAAAAATAGCTCGGTTAACTTGATTTTGTAATCTAACAATTTTATTTAACTAGAACAACTTGGTCAGCCTGAGATCCCATCTAACGATCTTTTTTAATTAGAACCTTAAGATTTGTTTTCAGTTTGGTTAACCTAAGATCTCATTTAACAATCCTCTTTAACCAAAGCCTTAATGTTGTTCTCATCTAGCGATCACCTTTGACTAAAACCTTGGTCTTGTCTTTAGCTGGGTATCCTTAAATTTAAATTTAAAGACCTCTTTGAAACAGAACCTTGATCTCTTTTTTGTTGGTTTTACCTAAGATTCCATCTAATGATCATTTTTAACCAAAAACCACTAGTATATCGATCAATTGCATTCCTAACTTAGCTAATAAAATTTATTATAGGTATTCTTATCGTCTTCTATTCAGCAGGTGGCCAGAAGAAGGGAAAGGGTTAGAATGGTTGTGGCTGGGAGATCTTGCTTGACAGTTGTGCTGGAGGAGAGTTTGGGTTGCCGACGGTCATTGGCTAAGAGGGAGAGGTTGTCATGGTTGTTGGGGAGGAGAAGAGAAAATGGAGAGGGGGTTGTGGCTACTAGAGCAGTAGCAGGCAGATGAGGGAACAAGGTTGTTTGATTGGTGGTCGGTGAGGTCTTGCCAAAGGCAACACTGTTGTCGTGTTCAAGTTAGGGGGAAGAAAGGAGACGAGGCTGGCAGTGGGGGGGGGGGGGGTCTCTTGGCAGCTAGCATGAAGGATATTTTTTGGTTTTTTTGGTTTTTTGGATTTTTTTGTATTTTTTTATTCTTTTTCAAAACAAAAATAATACCAATGTCAAATCGAAGCATAAAAAAATGATTAAACATAAAAAGAGATTAAAGTTTATGTTTAAAATTATTATACATTTAAAGGACAGAAAAATATTAGAGAATCTTGATTAGACATCCATGAGATCGAGGCAAGAACAATTTGAACTCGGTGACTAATTATCTCAAACCCATGAGGAATTTTAGGGAAAACTATTTTTTCCTTAGTATTTTTTTCTATTTAGTTTAGAAAATCAAATATTATCATTTGTAAATTTATTTGTGTTATTTAGTTTAGAGATTCCTATAAAAAAATATAATTTTTTTTTATGATTTTTCTCTCTTCATGATAGACCTAGGATTAATTCATATAGATATAGTTTATATTTTAGTTGACTACTTGAAAAAAAATATTTAGTATTTGAAGTAAAGTTTTTTTTTTTGTGTAAATATTACTTTATTCAACAGAATTGTCAGAATTATGTATTACTTCTTTCATATATTATTTGTTTCAGCGTCAAAACTCTTACAAAGTAGTAATTACTCCAATAGTTCCATACGTTTAGAAATCTCTAGCTCTACCACAGGTCGATGCTTTTTGCTTAATTTGTTAGCAGCCCATTGTAAACTTCCAACTAGATATTTTCTTTCAAATGTAAGAATTATTATTGAACAAGTTGGCTACTCTTGTCCATTTTACAATGATGTTTCAGTATCTAGCTAGTAATCAATTGCTCCTACAGTGCCGAACAGTATGGCTGCTTTGATCAGTATGCGTTGGTGGAGTACCTCTTGGGTCATTCCAAAGGATTTTGATTGCTTATTTCGTGCGTGGAAATCACTTACTTTTGGCAAAAATGCAATAATCAAGGTTCCACCAAATTGGGATGATACTTATCATTTCTTGATCTCGCACAGAGTTGCTAGTTGGGCTGCTCGATGGTTCCATAAGCTCGAACCTAAAATTACAGGGAAGCAAACATTTTAGTCTCAAACTTTTATCATTGGTCACCGAGATGGTTCGGTGTAGAGTTGTAAGGTGCTGGAAAATGGTTTCTCTTATGTAGTAAAAGATTTGGCTATTAGTTCAGAAGCAATATACAGACGAGCAAATACTAGACTTTAGCTGTTGGGTTTTGTTTACCTTCTGATTGTAAACTTTATAGATTTCTTTCTTACTTTAATGCAAACCGTCTTTCCATGATTTGTTTTCTTAGAAAACATGTCGAGATAGATTTTCTTAGTTTGGAAATTTTATTTTAGGATTTTATAGATATAAAAATAATGTTATTGGTGCTTTATCAGATGTTCTTACAGTAGGGTTCTAGTAATATTGAAGAATTTACAAAGGAATTGAAATTGGGAATGCTGAGAAGTAATGATATATCCAAGAAATGCTGCTTAATCCGTGTGCAACAAGCATTAATTAAAATGATTAACCATACTAGAAGTAGTGCATTTACATGAAAGCATCATCGATCTTAGTAGCAGCTAAATGATCAGGAAGAACACAGATAGATTATATAAGTCTTGGTCTTAAATGATTAGAGCGTTCTAATTAAAGACATTCATTCAGGTCGTCCAAACTGCAGAGCACACAGATAGCGAACACTGTATATAGCATCATGAGCAATCAGCCTTGGATTTGAGCAGAGTGACTGCTAATGATGTTATATCATTTTATGAAGCTCCTCGTGCCCTGAAACTTTCCACCGGAATATTATTCCGTCTATCGGAACCCCCCGCCAAGAGCAGGAGCCCAGTAGTCTGCTCCATTATCGCTGCCGACTTGCAGCGTGCACGACACTGGAACAAGACACAGTCCTCTACTCCTCAAGTCCTTTGCTTCCCCATGAGAGTCCTGATTATTAAAACAACGTTCCAAAGAAAGGAAAACATGTAAATGATTGTTTGTTTGTGAAATTATGTAAATTATTAAATTAAAAAGGAAAAGTGAGAAAGAGCTGGCTTTTAATAAATAAATAATAAAAAAAAAGCACCTGCTGAGAAGCTCCTTTCTTCTTTATGCAGCTATCATTCAACAGCTAGTCAAAGAAACAACATAGCAAAAGCATTATTAGCTTTTTTTGGCTGCATAATCTTAGAATTTTGAAATGCAAACTTCTGTCTTTAACCATCCATAAAGCTGAGAGCAATGTTCATTTAGAGCATTAATCTTTAGAAAGAAAAATTCACTGTACAGTACTAGCAGCTTTTCTTAATTTGCTGATTTCAAATTCAAGCTCCCCAAACCCTTTTAAGGAGGTAATGGATCCAATAAAGCTTACCTGACCAGGGTCCTCAGGAAATATACAATTCCTTTCTCCTTGAACCTGCCAAGAAAATGTACCATTTAATACCATATTATAACTAAGAAAAAGAAATATATTACATATATATATATATATATATATATATATGCATGATAGTTTATTATTTTTATTTCTCATGCTTTGGGAATGGAGAAGTGATGGAATTTCATGTAGACAGTTTCTTACAGATTGTTGCTGCCTCATATTTGTGGATCCACTGCCCAGGTACGGTAAGCTGAGAGCCTGCAATATATATTGTATATATTTAGGGCTTCAAGAACTGAACGAATGTTAAAGGAAGGAATATTGCGTAATACTTAAATCTTTTGCAGTATGCAATCACTGGTTCATGGTTGTTCGTGAAAATAAAAGGAGGAAAGAACATCACCTCAATTTGGTTCTGAAGGAATCTGATGTACCCTATAGCTTCTAACAAGACAGAGGCTGTGTCAGTCTGCAAAAGAGAGAATACCACACCACAAACATCCAAAGTCATATCTCTTGTCCTCTTTATAGCTAGCTTTTTCGTGAAAGCTCTAGCTTTAAAATAAAAAATGTAAATTAGAAAAAAAACAGAACTGGGAAGCTTTTATTTGTGGAAAAATCTTCTTTTATGTGTATCCGTAAAAAGGGTTATGCTAGTATTATTCCAATTTTTATCTGCAAGATCTAGCAGTGTTTATTTTTTAATAAATAATAGAAATTAAAGCTCACCTTCCCAAATGGTGAAACCAGCTGGTGAAGAGCGGTAATTCTATCACCTAATTTCTCCTTCCTCACCTGGTGAATTCAAACATGCATGCACTTAAAATTGGTTTCCTTATCTTTTTTAATCTCTTAATGAAAAATTAAAGATGCAGATTAATTAAGAATCAGAATGGTTCAAGAAATGGACAACCAGGAAAGACAAATACAGCCACCATCCTAGCGGATGTTTGTACATGGGATTCTCTTCAGATGTGCACATTACCTTAAAGGTAGGTTGGGCTGAAGAAGATTGAACCCTAGCTTTCTTTACTGCCCCTCCAGTAGCGGTGCTGTTACACTACCAAAAAGGAAGGTAGAAGAAGAAATGTTTAATAAAAAACCGATGATTGCTTGCTTAAAGCCTGTTATAATACATAGATTTAACAGTTTGAGACCTAACCATACTACACAACTAAACATAGAATAAACAAGTTTGTTTAAAAAGATAACAGTGAAAGGTTGTCTGAATTCTCTTAATTTGTTGGATAACCTATTCATATTAATTAATGGAAATTGATTTTGGCCATTTTGAAGGAATATATATGAACAAATTCCCGTCGAAGCCCTGAAATAAATAGAATTTCTTAGTGACAAGTAAGTGGAAAAGAACCCTTTTCAGTATAACTCACATCAGAAGATCGATCTGGTGGTGGATGCCTTCCATCTCCTTTGTTGGTGGAGAAATCCAACATGTTACTGCTGAAACTGGTAATACAGGACCTGGGAGATGAAGAAGGCATAACCTGAGAGCAGGCTGTAGGTTTCGCAGTTGCCTGAAAATCTTCATTTGCATGACCATACACGTAGCTGCTCGCAGAGTTTTCTTGCTTGACATCCACAACCGAAGCGCTTGTTGCTTGATGTAACACTTGCTCCTCCCAATTCTCCATCTTCTTTGCTTGAAAGTTGCTTAAATTGCTCTTGTCGTCATCACACACCAATCCACCCCTAAAATATCATATCAAACAAAACCCAAGTAAGTTTAATCCACTCTTTATTTGTATAGTACCTCAGAGACTTTCAAGGATCTAGCAGAAATTAAGAGATGAAAATAAAGAGTGCCATCAAACATTTCTAGAAGAACACCACTAGAACATGTGTGGCAAAAATGTCTTGAAGAAGAAGACTAGCTACTTGAACAAGTATGATTAATTATAAAGCATATCATAAAGTTGCATAAAGAGTAGTTATGATGAGGGGTGTGTGTGTGGGAATGAGAGTGGACAGAGATGGATAGGGAGAAATTTACAGAAGTAGTTGGCTCCATGACTCTGGAAGCTGATCTGGGTTATCATTCCAACAAGGAAGATGAAGAGAAGATGATGAAGAGGAAGAAGTAGAGGGTAGGTATTGAGGGAACAGACTAGGAGGAGGTAGAAAGGGAGAGGGTTGCTGATGATGAGTTGGTGGTGGCCTCATATTGTTGATGCTCCACCAGCTAGGGTTGCCGGACATCATTTGCTGCACCGGTGAACTCTGCAAAACGCCTCTATTCATTGCCGTAATTCCTAAAAAAATATATGATGATCTCTTCCACTCCTGGTGTTCTAGCTTATAATCTTTCTCTACCCTTTTCCTGAAGCTCCTAAACAGGGTCTCTGTAGAAAGTTTGAGGGGTCTTCCTGCGGTGGTTTAAATAGAAGAAAGTCGTGCTGTTGAGAGAATTTAAATCATGGAGGTTTGAGAACCTTTGTCTTTGTATCTCTCCCTCCTTTCTTTATCACTTTACTTTTCTTTTTTTTCCCTTTCTTTTGTGTGTTTTTCTTTTCTTTCTTACTTTATATCTGCTTTTGCTTTAGCTCAAAGTGGGACACAAAAGGTATTATGAATTCTAGTTAATTTATAATCCTATAAAACCAAGAAAATGGAAAACGTTTTCACTACAATGACAGAGGGTGTACAAAGTTTTCCATCGTGTCTAATTGTTATTTATTTTTTAGCTCATACTTTATGAATGTACCGAATATTATTTGCAGAGATGGTAATTTAATATAAACTATATACCCTCCAGAATAGACCTAAATGAAAGGGTTTTTTATATAGATAATTATCCTTTAAAACTAGTTATAAATGTTCAAATTCTCACAAGTTGAATAGGTTATAAATATTTTTAAATTCTATCTAAAAATTGATACAAAACATACATAAAACAAAATAAATTAGTATTTACGTGTGTGTGTGTGTGTGTGTCTGTGTGTGTATATATTATATATGCATGTATTTATGCATTTTTATGTTAAATAATTATAAGTAATATTTAGGTAATAGATGCTCAAAATCTGATGGGTTGGGTATGCATATTTAATTTTTTTTATCTAATAATATATTGATATGAATATATATATACTAGAAATTAACCTGACCGATACAAATATACTAGAAATTAACCCGACTCATGGTATCCATTGTCATCTGTAATTATTTGATAACATATTCCATCAAATGAAAGTTATTTAGACTTCAAATTTGCAAAACCTCACGATAAAACTTGCACGTAAGTTTGGATTTAATTAGAGGAAATATGGATGATTGGATTCAAACTTGTAATTAATTGTTCATTAGAATTTTAACATCTCAATCCAAAAATTTAAATTATTAACATTAAAATTGAAATGAGGATTTTAATCAAAATATAGATTTTTGAACCATCATATCATTGTGATCCACAATGGATGCTCCTCATAGCCGGTGCTCTCTGGGTTTTATTTCCTTGTGTAACACATCATCGATTATCTTTTCCTACTACATGTCTTAATCTAACAAGTTATGTTTTTTGAATGAGATGTTTCTTTCTAATTAATCACCAAAATATATTCCAAGCATCAAAATAAAATTTAATTAAACCCAAAATCTCTTGCAAGAAAACAATATAAAATCATGACTTAAATCCCTTTTCCCCCCCTGGAGAATGACTTGCTAATTAATTATTAGAGTAATTGCTGGCCATAAAATTAAAATCTACCATAGTTTACACAACTAACATTTAAAATTACATTCCCACGTCCCATTGTAGGTACTTTAGTAGGATTTAAATGCACCGAAAGTAATTTCTTTTTGTTATTATGATCCCTATTCTCTCCTCTTCTTCTGAGAGAGTGCATTTACCGGTAATGTCATAATATGATTCTGTGATTGAATCTATCACACTATAACATCCCAAATGGCGTACGCGTAGTTAGATTCATTGAGCTGTAAGAAAAACAGTCAATGGCTATTTTGGGTTCAGTCCCCCCATCAGGAAGTTTACGGACAAAAAAAGAAAAAAGATAACTTTCGTGGTAAAAGAGAGATAGCAACTCTCTCTTTAAGTAGGTTTTTCATATATATATATATATATATATATATATATATATATATATATATATATATAACTCTTTATCTATATTCACTAGCATGTAGAAATTCTATCAAAAAAAAAAAAAAAAAGGGCGACATCATAGGAATAATAACGTATAACGAGGGACAGAGCTCACCGACCACAAATGAAAGCATGAAAAATGGATGACAACTACGTACGTCAGGATGATGGGAAAAATAAAATAAAAAAGAATCGGTGCTGCATGTGAGAGGGCATCTACATGGACAAGCTCGCTAGCAGGGTGTGGTCTGCTGATAATATTTATATATATTGTATAGTTTGGGTTTGTAATTAAGCTGCGTGTCTATAGCCATTTCGCATATATCAAAAAATAATAATAATAATAATAATAATAATAATAATAATAATAATAATAATAATAATAATAATAATCTTCTGAAAATGTGAGATTAATGGACCCGTGAGAGATGAGATTATCGCTCTTTTCGAGAGGTCAAAATCTTGGGTTTGGAGATCCCTAGCATAAGGTCTCCGAAAGGAATGATTACCGTTTCCCTAGAATCATACTCTATGTTCCCATTGCTTTTCATGCATGCTTTCATGCCTCGGACACCTTATATATTAAGTATGGTTTACCAAGATATATATTTGCACTTTTATTGAGATTAACTCTTGTCTATGCGTATCTAAGCATTTCATTGAATAAAATAAAATTCGAGAAAAAAGATTTTTGATTTTTACTGTTTTTATCACGTCGTGATGCTATCTTTGAAGGCTATGCTCGATGATCTAAGCTCACAAAATTAAATTATATCGGACTTTCAATTATTTAATGATTTGTTCATCTACACAAGTAAGTTTAACATGAAAATTGAGTTGTAAAATTCTGAAGGGCAAGGTGAGAGTCATGAGTGAAGCAAGAACAATGAAACTAGAATATTATAAAAAGGTTAGAGAAGTCTTTCGTGTAGGAAGCGTCTCTAGGTGTCTTGAGAGTTCCAAGAACATTCCAATATTCCCTCCACATTACTAATTTACTAATATCTACAACAAGTTATTCTCCTCGGTATAATCTATATTTTTATTCCATGCCCTACACCCTCTTAATCCAATTCTCAATGTGACGAACAAACAAACAACAAAACCCTTAAATCTCGAGGCAGCCATAACCAGCAACATGATCTTTGTTTGGGGATATCCACTCACCTATTTGCATCATGTCACCAAAATAATTATATTTATTTATTTATTTTTAAGCATAAAATATTTAAATAAATTATATTTATCAAACTTCTAAACAGATATATTAATTTACCAATCCGATAAATGATGAGAGAAAGGATAGTATAACGTGTTTATTTCGAATTGCCAAGCATTTGTCGGGGTGCGACCCTACCTTTTTTTTTCTTCCTCTACTTTTCTTATATGATATTTTATGTTCTATGGCTGCTATCTTCTTTTTCTCGAACAAAAAAACAAAACTAGGAGTAAACAGTTCTCTCTTGTCCTCACCTTCTTTTACTTATATTCTCCTGAGCTAGCTCTGTTCGTTGTTTATTTTATACGCAAATCGGCAGGAACAGCCATCCCGAAAGACAGAATTCATCAATGGCATCTGGCTGAGGCATTGAACCTGTCCATAAACTATGACGTCGTCGTTTTACTCTCTAGAGGACACAAAATATTCTCATTTGTACGTGGATTTATCTCGTTTTAGAGCAATAATGATGAATAAAAAAAGCCATTATTTCAGTGAGAAGCTAATTTTGGAATCAAGTCTTAAAAAGCAATTCGAGGTCACATTTCATGGGAGATTTTGATAATCCTCGTGTGTATCAGGCTGTTGCGCGTCACTTCATTTACGATAGCAACTAGCCATTTTTGCCTCAGAATTCATGCCTCGAACCTTAATATACAGGGATGTGACGATTCTTGAGTCATTTGCTTTGTCTTTTGTCGAGAAAATTTCAGAGTTCTTACCGACACGAACTTGAATTGGCATGACTCGAAGCTCATATCTCTCAATATCCTATTAGTTACACTACTTCCTATCTAAATCAGCAATCAGTTTTCGTGAAAATCGACATTATTTCCTTAAAAAAATGGCATGTCGTTTCCTTGAGGTCGAATATTGCTCATCAAAGGATGTGTTTTTTCTGTTTCGACTTGTTCATGCTTGATCATTGGAATCCTCGTCACATGCTTTCTGATTTCTTTACTCAACCCATTAATTCCTCTCTACGATCCCAAGATGGTTTTTTTTATAGAGAATGTAAACCCTAGCCCTTACATTTTAATTATAGAGGCTCCCTGAACGAAAAGGGAAGGCTAGACGTAGCTAATATCATCTTTTCCAAGCAAGAAAAGCAAAACATTTAATAATGGTAGAGTATTGATTTGTGGGATATATACCTTCTTTTGTTGTATTGTTACGTGAATCCTTGGTATAGTTTAAGGTGCTATTAATTGACACGTTACTTTTCTACAACTTTTCAGTAATGTAAGGGAAGCTTTATAAAGTTTCATTTCAATCCCTATAAATTCTTTACAAATTTGATTCTTTAGCTCTTCTTTATATTCATAAACAAGTCTTCATATATGTTTTGGTCCTTGTGTTTAGTTAAAATACAAAATTAGTCCCTGTAATATAGCCTTCTTGCAATCAAGTCCCTATATGAGCACTTTTTTAACATATATACATATATTAATATACATTTTAGTCCTTATAATACAACCTTTTTTCAATCAAGTCCCTATATGAGTGCATGTAATTCGTATAATGTAAGAAGCAAATACGATTCTAATAGTCCATTCCATACTCTCTTTTTTTAGCATTGCACAATGACGATACATGAAAAAAGCTGCACAAATATTGTATACAATGTACACATCTCTATAAATATCCTTATATATTTATATGATAATGATATATTTATTTTAAATATATTAGATACTTATTAAAATATTTATCCTGAGAAAGTCTATATCAAAATAGAAGCATGAGAAAGGTTAGAGTTCATCTCTTTAAAAAGCAGGCACAACTTTGATTTTTGCTCGCTGGTGTGTCCCACTCGCAATTGCTTAGTTATGAAAAAAAAAAAAATAAGAAAAAAAATGTTTTTAAATTGAATTCGAATATGTGAGTTGATGGGTGCATTGTTGATACCTTTATGACTTACCTTTCATATCAGATAATGATCCATTATCCTATTAACATAAACATTTTCAAGGTGATAATATTATTTTTCAAAAACAAATAAAAAAAAGAAAAGATGTGTCATGATCTTTATTTTATACCTAGTTAGTAATTAATATGTTTTGTTTTATTTACTTGCACTAAATCTTTTTTTTCGTTCATGTTATTTTTTACTTTTTTCTTATGTATCTTATTTTTTTTTTAGGAATGCATGCTAGGATTATTATTTTACATTTTTCAATGGGAGTTAATTTGAACTAAGTCATCATAACCCTAAAAGTCCATTGAAAGTGAGTGATGGCCTAAGTGCTGAATTTTTTATACAAAAAAATAAATATACTAAGAACTCAAATTCTATATTCACCATCCTTTAAGGTTTAATGCCCATATTTTAGAAATGATGATTGGGCTTTAAGAGTATGTCTTAATTGCAAATCACTTATTAAAGTTTAGAAAGTAATTAGAAAGGCACAACAAGTACCTTATCATAACTTCAAAACATAGAAGCAACATACCATAGATAGAATATTTTAGGGTAATGAGTTTTCATTTTAGCATAATCAGTTTTTTACCTAAGAATCTCTGAAAGTCAATTAGAGTTTCTAGTTATCATAAACTAGATGGTGACTCCTTATTCCTTTTCCATATTCATTTTATATTTAATTTTACTGTGATATTTGGTTGCAACAATTCAAACAACACCATATTAGTTTAGATGCATTTAAAAAAAAAAAGATCTTTAAGCTAAACTAAAAGAACTCAAGTATCTCTTAATAAAGAGAACCTAAACTCAAGAATTTAGGGCAAAATCAAAGCATAAAAATACTAAAAAAAAAGGTGAGCAAGAGTTTTTACAAAATCTAGAAAAACATATGTTGAACTCTTTTGTCACCTTTTTTTTATAGTGAATTTTGGAAGATAAAAAGGTTTTTTTTAAATAGTAATAATAAAAAATAATTTTCATCATTATCAACCTTTGATTAACCACCATAAATCAAGAATTAAACTTGAACAAAGTGGACAAAAATCCAAAAAAAAAAAAAAGCATTAGCCAAAAGAGTTAATAAGATTTGCAATAAAGAATTCCAGAAAATACTATTAATATCTTTTAGCTGGGTTGGACAAAAAATAAGCTGGAAGAAACAATTCTTCATTAACTGTCCCATGCACAAATCTTTGTTAGAAAAACTTAGTTTTTTGTGTCTCAAAAAATTATTTTACAATAAACTCGTACTTGGACCCAAACCTACTCAAAATCGCTTAAACTCAGTACCCATTTTATCCAGGAGCTTTTTTTATCTAAAAACTTGAATGCTTTTTGAGTTCAATTTTAACTTTCAACTACTCATTTCATAAACATGAAGAAAATTTTGTTTATTTTTATGTGAGATAAAAAAAAAATTAAGAGTTTTGATTTTATCAAAACTTACCTGCTAAGGACATTTGTAGATGAATTTATCATTCACACATAATCTATTTAAAATATGTTATTATTCCTCGTCAAATAACTTATGATGAACTCTTAGCTCAAAAAGTGAGTAGACCCCATTTTTAATTTGATTTCAAATATATCCATTAATATTTTTTAAACAGAATATTCAACATAAATTAACTAGGAAAATGCGAGTGGCAAATAAAATTACAGACGGTGTAAATCCTATTAACATCCTATTTTGCACTATGTATCCGTGCTAGCTAGCCAGGGAATGAAAATAAACATATATTTTTGGAGGCTCTACGACGTCTTGATGCTTTGTTGTGATTGAGTGCACGCATTTTAAAGTATCCGATTAATCTTATTCAAGCCTGATTTCCCTAGTTTTATTAGTACGTCTAATCATTCTAAAAGTTATTTCTCACTTGGGTTCTCATTCCATTTTAATATTTATTTCGTGTTTATTTAAATTAAATTGAAAGGGATAGCTTCTTAAATCGCTTTCTATGGATGCTTCTTTAATGAGAGTCGGTCCATATATTATAAATAAAGAAAAAACCCTAGTTAGGTAGTGATAAAAATGGTTGAGACAATGTGTACGAGTATTTACAAATAAGCCACAAACTCATGTCTATCTTTACTTTTCCATGCTGAAACATCGTTTCCTATTAACATGCTTGACGATAAGGAAGCTTAGCTTGTTAATCAAGAGAACAATACTATTAAACTCGTTTTGCAATCTCCATGACCTATCTCTTAGATTCTTGTAATTATCCTTTTATTTAATTAATTTTTATTGTGATGAGATGATACATTACTCTCCTTTTATTCTTAGATGGCCATTCATGATATTATTTTATTTACATTCATTAACATATAATGGATGTTTTTAAAATTGAAGTCTATATAAAACCATCTCAATTCAAAAACTAAATATAAAAACTCAAGAAAGGGAATGGAAGTGTTCCTTAATAAATTCTTGAAGACTCTGGCAATTCAACAAAATTTAAACTTGTATTTTTTTATAGTAGCCTTGGTAATAGAAAGGGTCTTTAAGGGGGCGTGATATGATATAAGAGGATTTGCAAGTTGTGCAGCAGATTTCGAGTTCAAGTCAAAGCATTCATCTTTTATAAGAGATTGGAACAACCCAGATTTTATTCGATCATCTATGCTCGTAAAGTATGTTCTCTGGGGGGTGGAGTTTCATCGCATAAAAAAATAAAAAAATAAAAAGGGAAGTAGAAAAGGCTTTAGTAGAAGATAATACTTTAGTTTGAAAAAAAATGAAAGTAACTAGCCAATGGGTTGAAACTTTGCTAGATATTTGGAAGGAATGAAATATGTGATGGGATCCAAAGCAATTTCGAATCACGAAGAAGCTTAGTATGAAATTATAGAGAAAAAAGGCTTGTTTATTTGGAAAATAAAGTCTACTCATTGGAGCTGATTCAAGAAAGTTGTGGCCTTTCAATAATTGAACTTATCCAGTACGTGGTCTGTTAGTAGGCAAATTGAATCCTCGTGGGGACAGAAATATAGAGTAAATTGGTGCAAGCTGGGACATGGGAACACGAAATTCTTCCATGTACAAGGGGTCGGGAAAATATAATTATATTTAGTGAGTTCTTGATCTCAAATCCAGACATGATAAATTTAACTTAGAGGCATTAAGTTTTTTCTCTAATTTTTTTTTTGCTGATTCTATATGGAATAGCACCTTGTGAAATTGGTCATGTTCTCAAGGAATGTGGTGTAATGACAAAAAATTTAAGATTTACACAGTATATCTTGAGTTCAAGTCAAAATATACATCTCTTATAAAAGTTTGAAATAGTCGAAATTTTAAGGCCACAAAATAATCTCATATACTTTGGTTTGTCATGTATGACTACTAGATAGTTTTATAATTAGGGTCACTCTTATATATGTAATTAGGCTTGTATTGTTTGTAATGGCAGGATGTAAGATCTCATCTATTATTGTTCATTATGACAGCCTATTTCACATTAAAAAAGGTTGTTGTTATGACTATATTCCTTGTATGGAAATATTAATCATATACAAACAAGTTTACAACATATACATTTATGGTTTTAAAATAAAAGATGACTAAAAGAATTACATATTTAATGATCCATCAATATTAAAGATGATGAGGTTACAAGGATTAAAAGCAATCATTAGAAGCTACAAGTTGATCTCACATCTAGTTTTAAATGCAAGATATTTAAAGTAGGAGTTGATTGATCAACTAAGTTTCAGATATGCTAGATATTATATAATGTCAATCATTTTAGGAAAATATTGAGAGAATATAAAGTTAAACATGGCTATTATACGAAGAGATACCTTAATAAGAAAAAAAAAATTCAGAAACATATTTACGTGTTGGTTGTGAGTGGAGGATTTATACTTCACTCATTCCTAGTAACAATACTTCCATTCTCTTAAAGATAAGCATACTTATATTAGATCTTTCAATATTAAAGTTGTCAATTATACTTAGATTACAGATAAAATACTAAATGTTATTAGTATTGATCCAAACCTATCTAGAGAAGCATTAGATACAATAATAAATGAATTATGAGTTTGGAGGGCTAGGAGAAAGATAAATAAGTTTGTGGAAGGAACTAATAAAAAGTCATTCATTAAAGTTCCTAGATATATAAATTTATTGAAGAATATAATTTTTTTTATATACACTCTACGTAATTCATCTTTAGTTTCTTCACTTCATCTGGTATTAGAATGATATTGTTAACACATCTTCCACCTCTAGTGGCTAATTCAATATCATTAATAGGTTTGCATCTATCAATGAATGTGTTCTAATATAACTTATCATAGTATTTGCAGAAAAGCTTGTTTTTACTTGCATCTATTTCTAATATACTCACATTTGGTTTATTCCACATTTTATGCACTTTTTATTGAACTATAGTTCATCCAAGTTGTTTCAAAGTTGTATGTTATTAGCATTTGATGAATATGATAACATTATTTCAAATGTGTAAGTTGTCAATATCATAATATGTTTTAGTATGTGTTTGTAATTTTATAGTTGTTTTTAGTAGTATTTGCTTGACTAGTGTGTGTGTTGGATTTATGTGTTTGGTTGATAAATTTAAATATTGTGAGTTTACAGGATTTTAGTGCAGGATTTTTTTTCTAAAAGATGAAGAACTATTGCTATAAATTTTTAGGACATGAAATGGATACATCCATAGACCTTAGACTTCTTGTAACTAATGCTAGTTTCATTGATGTTTTTTGTTGTGTTAAAAAGGTGAACAACACTACAAAATTATTGTTTGTGGTTAAAATTGATGGACTCTTTTCTATGAACATTTATGCTTTAGGTTGTCTTCAATTTGATCAAGAATTTTTTTTTAGATCATTATATACATTATTTTAGTGGAGTTTTTGTAAATAGTAAAGCATTGTTCAACAACTTAGGGCATAGAATATGACAACACCCATCTTCTTCTTTATGGTAGCCTATAACTCTTTGTTTTTTCCATAATTTTAGCTCAATTTTTAACACTTTGTTCTCTCTCTCATGCCACCTAAAAACACCAAACAACACACATTTCCTCTTACTTGCATGTGTACTATATTATCATCCAAACAATATGTTTAGACCATCTAAAACTATTGTAAAGGTCAACCTAAACATGTTTAATCAAATAGTACAACCATGTTGGAAAGTTGACATTGACCCAAAAAACCCAATGAACATGATCATTATACCAATAAAAAGTTCTATAAGCTTCATCTTAACCTATAAATAGAGATATAAATAAATAAATAAAAAAGCCAAGCTAGAGAGATAAAATACCAAGTTTGAGGGAAGAGAGAGAGAAGAAAAAAGAGTTTGAGTTGAGAGAAGCGAGGGTAGATTGAACTAGAAGGTAGGAGAGGTGAAAGAAGAAGAAAAAATGAAAAAGACAGAAAGAGAGAAATAAAAAAAAAACATTCCCTAAAAAAAAAAGTTTTGAGTTATTGGAAATGAAAGTGTTATGAACCAAGTGGTGGCAGAGGGGGGCAATAGGAGGGAAAAAATTAAAAAAAAAAAAAAAAAAGAGAGAAACTCAAAGTAGAGGGATAAAACCACCTGAAAACCACAACATCATTAGCACACTATTGTCTTTATTGCCACAAAAACTTTTTTTTTTAAATCTGAAACCATCCCTAAAGTTAGTAAATTATTTCTTCCCTCTTTTTTCTATTTACAATAAGGTCCATGAATGTTTTTAATATTCAAGTGCAAAAATAATAAACATGTTACCATTCATGAATGGATAGTATTTATTCTAGTAGTTGTATTTTATTTTATTTTTACCATATTCTTATTCATGTTAGCTTCATTTCTTAAAATTATGTTCTCACCTTTTTATGTATTTTTTTTTTGAAGAATTTATTTTGAAAGTAGCTTATGTTATTTGTATTTTATTTTATTTTATTTAGATACATAATAAAATGCATTATGCTATTTTATTTAGATTTGATTTTTTTATTTGTTTTGTATTAACATTATTTGTATTTTATAAATTATGCTTTCATCATTTTATGTATATATGTGTATGTAAATATTTATTTTCAAAACAAAAAAAATGAATAATAGTGGCAGACAAACGGGCGACCAAATCTCAGTTGATAATAAAAAAAACCCATCAATCATTCTCAAAATGAAATGAATAATCTGATAACCTACTTTCTTGTCCTCGATCAAACTTAAAATACTGATCCCAATTCATCGTCCTTCTCTCCACGCTAACCTTTTGTCCTCTTGCTTAGCACAGCTGAGAACTATTCCCATTTTTGCTTTTCTTTCCCTCCACTAGTTCACCTATATTATTTTTTTTATAAGCACAAGGGACAAACTAATTAAACTATAGTTTCATACACCTGCCATTAGCAATATTATATGTTATGGACACTTATTTTCTAGCTCCACGAGTCATCAAAAGTGAAATTGATGGCACAAAAAAGTCAAATGGGGGGGACTTTTCGTCTTTTTTTATTGAATTGTGGGATTTTATTCATTTTCCACAAAATTGAATCACCACTGTTTTTCTCTTAGGTTTCTTGGGGAAGAAATGCCGATTGCGATTTGTGACTTTTTTTTCCACAAATTAGCCGTTAGCTACGTGCAATATATGAAATGCATAACACTGTAATTGAAGTATGCATAACACTGTAATTGAAGTTGTCTTTACACATATTTTTCATTTATAAATGTATCAAAATTATTATTTTTTTATTTTTAAATTTTTTTTTTTGATATCAGCACGAGAAAATAAAAATACCAAAAAATATTAATTTAAAATAAAATAAAAATCATTTTTTTTTTCAAACACACGTAAGTAAACCGGATGTAAGTTGTTGCGGAAAGGGTTTTGTATAGAAAACCAAAGCTAATCACCTTTTGTTTTTTTTTTTTTGTTAAAATTGAAGATTTTATAGAGATTACCAAGATTACCTTATATCTAGTATATAAGAAAAAGGTAGATTTTAAAATTTTAAAATTCATGGAGGATGAGCTAGAAACCATTTTTCGGTGTTCATACAAAGGCAAAAAACTGGATACTACAATTTTTGAGTTTTTAGTTTTTTTATTAAAAAGAAAAACAGTTGAACTTCTTAAAATAATACTATCAAACATTTCTCTTTTTGTTGTTATACTTTAAAAATAACTTTGTTTTATAGTATTAAATTTCTAATATGTTTTATATAATTAAATTTATATGAATTTTATATGGTACATTGATATATCATAATATGTTAATTTTCAATACTATTGTATATTTGAAGGATTTTTATTAATATATAAATATTTATATAAAAAAAGAATAATGAAGTGAAATTCTTATTAAAAATGTTCAATTGAAGTATTTCCTCTAAAGTTTAGTAGTTATTTTGATTAGAAAATGATATTTGTTGACTGGTTTTTCAAAGCAATGTAACAAAAAAAAAAAAAAAGACAGAGGTTAATCTAATTTTACTATAAAATTGTGCATCTAAAATTGAAAATTTATCTTATTCAAATATATTTCTATAATTTCATCAACAAAAATATTTGATCTTGGAAAATAGAATATTTAGTCGATCATGTTTAGTAAATTTATTTATTAAGTAAGTAATAATAAAAATAGATACACATGATATTGATTGATTATAATAATACAAAAAAATATTAAGCCAGACGACACATGATACAATTGTTATTTAAAAAATATTTTTTTTTTACATTTCAAAATAAAGTTCATCAATAAAAACATAGGAAGAAAAATTAGATAAATCAGAATCATATATTAAAAAATTAAATACATACCATTATGTTTTTTAACAAAAAAACTCTATTCAAAACAAGTTAAATAAGTAAAATAAAATATCCTTAATGAAGAATATTATTTGGAACATAGATTAAAGTTCATGGCTGAGGAAATTAGAATTACCCAGTAGAAAAGAAATTAGACAGAACCACATGACCAATATTTTATTAAAAAAATAATATTGAATTATAAAATTGAAAAATTATAAGCCAAAAAGATATGTCAACTCATGTTAACTTCTCAAATTCATAATCAAGACCATAGGAATGGAAACACTATCAATGAAAAACCTATGAAGGTCAATCCCTAGTAAATCCAATGCTAAACGAAGAAATAAAAAAAAATCAATTACACAAAAGAATATAAAAAACAAATCATAATTAAGAAAAATAGTATAAAAATAAAAAATAATTGTAGGGTAGCCTAGATTTTTTTATAAAAAGGTTAAATAAAAAAAAATAACTTTAACAAAAGGGAAAAAAAACTATATGAAAAAGGACCAAATCCAATATATATTGACCATAAACTTGATTTAAAAAACTAATAAAACTTTTAGAAAACATATAAGGAGAAAAAATAGAAATTAAAACAATAAGGATTGAATATAAAAAAATATAATAAATTGGAATTACCGGATAAAGTAAAAAAAAAAAAAAAAAAACCCTCTATAAAAGGACTAAAAAATAAAACTATATGAACTAGAATTAAATTACCAAAAAAAGAGGTTAGCCTGTAATTTTTAGAGGAGAAAAGAAGAGTCTCATTTATGATGAATTAGCCCACCAATGTCAATAAGCACCATTAAAAGACAGCACATGAGCTCCTCGAAGAGCATAGACATCTCTAATGCATGGACAACACAATCCATGAAAGAAAGATAATATCTAACTTGGCAACATTAGAATGAAGTCTCTCTTCAGACATGTTATGCAACAGGTGCCATGTCGTTTACAAGAAGGTTCTTATGAACTCTTCTCCATTGATTTCATCATCCCCTTCTTTGAAATACTTATGAAGCTTGTTGCACTCAACTACCCGCTCAAGTTTTGTCTGCATCTCTATTAAAATGAGGGGATAATGGAATTCATTTATCTCATAATAATTTCTTTTCATTATATTCCTAATATAATCGGTAGAACCATTTCTATTTGTTCTGAAATGTAGTGAGCTCCCATGTATTATTTCATTATCTCTACTTAGGTTATTGAGAAACTGCTTCGATTGGTCACAATCTATAAAAAAAGACATTGCAAATATACCATGTTGAATTGTTCAAAATAAATTCTTCAACAGATCAATTTTTTGTTGAATTCTTTCTCGAAGTTGAACTATTTGATGAAAATGGCTAAACTTCACGTTAAGGAAGAGTTATGCCGACATATTCCGATCACTGCCTTCATTTCCCAACTCTTGGACGTACGTAACATCTCAATGTGTAATGATAAAGAGTTTGTGTTTTGCACAGCTGCACGGCACGATTTGAGTTTGAATCAAGACGTTCATCTCTTGTAAAAACTTAAAACAATAGGGATTTTACTCGCTCATCTAGACCTATAAAATAAATTTTTTAAAAAATAAGATTTCCTCGCATAAAAAAACACATGCCGGTGCAATTATTTTCCATTTTTTTTAACTTTCACTGATTCCACTAGCCTTGAGTCCTTCATAGGATGTGTGGAAAGCTCCCACGTATGATTTTTATCAATGAACATCTCTCCAAAATGTTTTAGTTTCTTTCAACAAACGTCTAGCAATATTGTATTAATAATGGTTTTATCGGTTCTTAAACACTTCCAACGTACGGCAACCACTTCACTTCTCAACTCTTTTAATGTACTCAAAGCTTCCTTCTCAAAGTTATGCTGCTGTAATCATCATTCATAGCAGCTAGAAAATACTTGTAGCCACTAATTAAAGAATGCTTGATAGGACCGTGCGCATCTAAGTGCACTAAATCATGTTGTTGGGATTGATTTTCCATTACAATAAAAAAAGGCTTTCTTTTCTTATTTTTCCATTACATTAAAATCCTCCATGAGCTACTTGGGCCATCAATCTTTGGCATTCCTGTCCCCATGTTAATTATTAAGTATTTGAAAGTATAGTTTTGGTTGTTTTTTAAAATATTTTTTGTTCAAAAATATATTAAAATAATATTTTTTTATTTTTAACAATTATTTTTTATATTAGCACGTGAAAATGATATAAAAACACCACAAAAATTAATTTAAAATATAAAATAATTTTTTTTAATTATTTTAAAAATATTTTTAAAACACGGTGCTACACAAGTCATTAAATGACATTGAAGATTTTTCATTCCTGCTTGCTTATGTCACGTGCTATCATCCATTTACATGACAAATTTGTTGTTTTTATTAAGCTTGAATTATATTTTAAGAAATAAACAAAAAGAAAAGGGATCGAAGGGTCAAAACTTTAATTAGAGCGAATTGGTAAACGGGTTTTTTTTTTTTTTTTTCATTTTTAGTTTGAATAAGGTCAAGTTGTCCACTAATTTAGCACGATATATGGAAAGATAGAAATTAATTTCTTGAAGGGCATTATTGTTTTGAGGATTTTCTACAAAATCCCAAAAGCTAGAATTACATTTTGCGAGACTTAAGAGCCTAAAACTCGAAGTCTTTGAACTCTTCTTAATTGTGTTGAGTTTCGAGATGCAAGTCATTTTGAAGGGAATTTAACCCTCTTTGAATGTTTTAATTTCACAAAAATAAAAGGAGCACACAGAAAATAAAAAATATTAGAGAATCCCAATCGCTTCTCCCCTCTTCTTCTTACATTTTGCCGATAGAGATCATCTTGGTGGCACAAAAAAACGCCAAGCTTTGGAATGGGTCTTGTAGTCAACTCATGGGTCAATACATATCTCTTGGAAGTTTTCAAAATTGGAATTATTGAAAGATTTAATCTGGACCCTTCTATAGGCAAACAAAACAAAACAAAGCATGTGCATGTTTCTTGTATTGCTATATAAATATGATATCATCTTATAAACCAAAACTCAGTGAAAAAAAAAACAATTAGTGAATAAGGTTCACTGGTTAGGTTCTGAGTTTGTTCTCTAAAAATTACCAGTTCAAATTCTATAACAGTCAGGATTATTGGAGATTCTAATTGATTGTTAATTTTATGGCTTATAAGATTTATCGAGTATGTATAAACTGACCCGGACATCCATATTCCAAAAAAAAAAAAAAAAAAACGCTAGTATCCGAGACATTGTCAACTGAAACTGAAATTTTGGTAAATTGACTCTAATCAGTGATTGTTATTGCTAGCAGACCTCGAGCGATAAATAGCTCTCATTTTAAAGATCATGACTCAATTATTTAATGTAATTTTATTTTTAGTGTGAGATAAGAATTAAAAGGTCAAAAATCACCTGAAATATATTATACTTGTTTCTTACACTCTAACATGCTGTCCTTTCTCTTCGTAGTAGGTTTTCAAGTTTGAATTATGAAGGGATAGAATCTGACTCTGCTCCATGTGTCTGGGAGCGTGGTTACTACCGTTTTTTAAATTAATTTTTGTTTAAAAATACATTTAAAAAAATATTATTATTTCAGTACATCAAAATAATTTAAAAATATTAAATTATTAATCTAAAATAAAAAATAAAAATTATTTTTTTTTTCAAAAATATTTTTAAAAACCGGCGGCAACATCTGAAGTCAAGCATACGGTTTGTGGACCTGACCTGAGCGAGCGTCTGTGAGAGAGCTGTTCTTTACCCTCGGCTTTTTACGAAAGCGACTTTAAAGTTTTTGGACTCAGGCTACCGGCAAGAGCAGCCCCCCCAGTGTGCCTCCTTTCCCCTCGAAAATAAAAATAAAAATAAAAATAAAAACAAAAATAAAACTGTCTTTAGACACCGACCTCTAACAACTTCCGCTTCTTCTTCTTTCTTTTTATTTATTTATTTATATTATTTATCGTTTTGTTTCTTGCTCCTACCAAAATCAACTTTGGGCCCACGCTGCAATGATTTCTCCATCTTTATTTCCCTTTTTCTTTTTCTTTTTTCTATGCTCAAAATATTTTTCTAATCGTGCTCAATTTCAATTATTTTCCAATTACGTCATCCTCACATCAAGCGTGACACATCCCAACCCGATCCACGCTCCATGTCCACGGAATAACTCCTGCTATTTAATAGATCAAATCATAAATATAATTAATCCTTAAATATCTAGAATAGGAAACCATGTTTATAATTAATAATATAAATTAAAATCTATCATATCATGTCATGTCTATGATTTATAATCTCTAACATTTTCCAGCACCGTCTTACGTCCATCATGAGATTGAAGCCTACCTCTTCAATGTTTAAAACATGAAAAACCACATTAAGATAATTAGGATTAGAGCACATCCACAATTGTAATGAAGGTCTGAAGTGGTTATTTGGTTTTATTTAACCACGTAGATAAGTGGTGGTTGGTTCATGGTTGGGTTTTGTTTCCGTTTTCTACTTTTAATTTCAGAGTTTTGAAAAGAAACATAATTTTTTTTTCATTGATAAAAATTGATAACAAAAAATGATATGGAATAATCTCTAAATTATAAAAATACTTTGGTGGATTTAATGTCTGTTTGGGAGTGTAGTTGAGATTACTTTTGAAAGTGTTTTTTATCTAGAAATGCATCAAAATAATTATTTTTTTCTACAAGTTAATTTTGACATCAACACATGAAAATGATCTAAAAACACCAAAAAAATTAATTTAAAATAAAAAATAAAATAAATTTTTTTTTTCAAAAACACTTTCAAAATACAATTAAAAACATTTTTTTTTTCATCTGAATATATGCTTCTCTTTTCAACAACCTCATCCATGTAGCATCACGATTTCATTCATCGGAATATGACAGAGTTTTCACCTAACACTACACGATGATGATGTTTTTTTTTTTTATTATTATTATTTTGTTTTTTTTCCTGTTGATAAATAAATGATGATGGCTAAGAATTGTGGTTGACCTCTTGGTCTAGTTGTTGGGAGATACGTTTGAAAAGTGAAACCCCATCGGTCCAGTTTTGTCAACTCCAGCATTCATCAAATTTTGATCTTATTGTTCTAATAAATCTTAAATTTCAAGCAATCATCAACCGTCCAACGTCACCATCACTTCTTGTACTGCAATGTAATATCAAATATTATCAAGAACACATAGAGAATTTGGTGCACAAATTCAACTATAATTTGTTTGTGTTAGTTTTGTTTTAAAATGAACTATAATTCCTCTGTAGTTTTGTTTTTGTGCGCTCGATGGTGTGGTTTTAGAATGAAAAGCATCTAAAATATTTTTTCTTAAACTAAGATTAAACCTCAGTTTTTGACGGGTCTCACATTTATCAAAAATATGAACCAAATAACTTGGCTTTGTCGTCAGCCTCAACCATATAAGCTACCAAAGAGTCAAACATCCACTTAAGATATGAGGGTATGCTTAAACAAGTTCATAACAATAAAGAATAAATTATACAATACACTTCTCTTTACTCGATGTCAAAGAATTACACCACTGTTAAAAGAAAGATTCTTTCAATCATTTTATGCATTACAAAATTTCAATGTGATTTACTAAATAAAAAAATTATTTTAAGAATTGATTCCAAATATGATAAAGAAATATTGCTTCAACACACACACACATATATCCTCTAAAAAACAATTCTTCTTTTTATTTAATTTTCTTTCCATTAAATACTTCAATATTAATTTGTTTAGGAACTAAAATTTGTAAATTTTTTTAATTAAAGTTATACCGGTCTCATAGATTTAATTTTTTCTCTCTCTTGATTTCAACTTTCAACATTATTTTTGTTGAAAATGGAGCGTTATAAATTTTTATTATGTTATCTTGATATCATAGCCCGGATCATGAGTTTAAAAATTAGTTTAGGTTGACTCGTTTTTTTTTTTTATCTTTTTTTTAAATATTTTCCTAATTGTATCCTTTAGCATCAAATTAGAAGAAAATTAGGTTTTATATTTTTATTTCTTTTTAATAGGTTTATTCTGATCTTATAACCTGTGTTTCAGTTTTGACATGTTCACCTTAAGTGACTCGTATAATATATTATTTTTTTAATTTATTTTTTAATATTAAATTGATTAAAACTTAATTTATCATATATTTATATTAATAGAAAGAAAAGTCTTCAACTGGGTCGAGGAAAAAAACAAAGAAAGAGTGTATAAGGGAATGGCCCATTGGGGTTAGCAGCCTAAGTGAACAAATAGCAAAACCTGAATGAGCCCATTAGATGGTAACAAAACTCCAGAATTATCCATGGGGGGACACATATTCTGATTCAGAATAATTAGGGTTCTATTTTCCTTTGCTAGCAGAACCCCATCCCATCTCTTCCCTTCTGTCTCTTTGATAGGTGCCTTGTCACTACCCCCTCTTTCTTAGAGACAGAAATGAAGCTGAAGCAATTGGAAAGCATGTTAGGTCAGCTTCAACAGTTCTCCAATCCAAAGGTATCTTACCTTACTCTCCTTCTCCTGCTCTAAAACACAACAGAATATGTATATGTATATGTATATGTATGTATATATGATTGTAAGTGCGTGCAGGTAGAGCTGGAACAGTACCCAACTGGACCTCACATTGCCTCTCGTATGCTCTATACTGTATGTGTGAAATCACTCACTCCCCCTTTTTCCTTAAAAATAAAAAAAAGAAAATAGTTTTTCATGCGTAAATATGTGTTTGTGTTTTTTTTTTTTGTAATTGAAAAGGCAGAAAACTCGTTCGGGGATGTTAACAACAAGATAGTTGCAGATTTCGGTTGCGGGTGTGGCACATTGGGCGCTGCAGCTTCTCTTATGGGTGCAGAGTGAGTGGCGTCCATCCTGTTATTCTTCTTTATTTTCTAAAACAAAAGAGTGAATTAGAGACTTGCTGTGATGACGGTGACGTTGATTCTTGTGATTTAGCGTCCTTCATTCTCAAACTTGATTCCTGTTTGCTGTTTGTAATTTTGGAACAGGCAGGTTATCGGCATCGATATTGATTCTGAATCTCTTGAGATAGCATCTCTAAATGCAGAGGATCTTGAGGTATTGCTGTCTGTTTGTGCTATTTATTTCTTTAATTGGCCTCATGTATCTGCCCCTAATTTCATTTGACAGAAAAAGAAATTCCACATCTATGTGTGTGCTTTTTAAATTACATAGAGTAGCTTTTCTGGAGAAAAGAAAAATAACATTTCCTTGTTTGTGTGTGCGGTGCGCGTGTTTTTTTTTCTTTTCAAGTTGTCATTTTTTTTAGATGGATTATTTAATGTAACTGTGCATCTTCGTCTATTAACTGATGTGCATTTTTTTTAATATGCTGAAATCTGCAGTTGGACATAAACTTCATTCAGTGTGATATCAGGAACTTAGTTTGGAGAGGTAACAAAATGAGTGCTTCATGTTTTGTTGTTTCCTTTCTTATGGACAACTAGTGCACCCCCAGAGTGTTTCAAGAAATAAGAAATGGTTTTAATTGATTTTCTTATCCCATATGCTCACTTGTCATTTGCATTCAACTCTACAATCATACCTGCATCTAAGGGTCTCAATCTCATGTTCAGGTCCTATTGTTGATACTGCTGTGATGAATCCTCCATTTGGGACTCGATCAAAAGGTGCCGACATGGATTTTCTTTCAGTAGCACTAAAGGTGTATTTGGGTTATTTATTTACTTATTTAATTATTATATCCCTCTCTTGAATTGTAATAACATGGATGGCTTTTCCTTTTTTCCTTTACCTGTCAGATTGCTTCTCGAGCAGTTTATTCATTACACAAGACCTCGACAAGAGAGGTAAGTGGCTTCCTTTGACAGTTCTAGGCTGTAGCAGTAGAATAGAGAATTTCCTCCTGCCCCTTGCACCATTAATTTAGAGTAGCAAGTTACTAGATAGTGGATTTCTTGTGTATTGTAAGTATCTAGAACTAGTATATTTCACAATACAAGTTGGTGCTCTTTAAACTGGAGCATTATTGAGCAAAGGGAAAAATAGCTTTCTCTATCTAATCAATGCAAATACCTTCTTGTTAGTTTCTCTTAAATCTATGTACCAAACATGTGCAATCACTAACTGGTGCATTTTCAAAACCCAATTACTTTTTTTGAACACTTAACCAAAGGAATTGGCATGCGCCTCAAACTATTGTGTCATATGTAAACACTGTTGCAGATGTAGGACCTGTTTCTTCTGGCCTTGACTGCAAAAAAATCTTCCTGGCAGTGCTTTTAGATAATGTATGCCTTATGTGATTTTTTTGTGTCATTGGTTGTCTGCACTATATATTTGATGAGGTCAGAAGACCAATAATAACACTGGACTTGCAATATTTCATCTAGTTGACTGTATTTCTTCACAAATTTATAGCTGGCCGCATCTTTATCTAAGGTAGAGAAGCATGGTTGTACCCTCAGGATTCTACACTTAGCTGCCCCTTTTGCATTTGATGCATGATTCAGATCAATTGTCACCTATTAATTGGCCACAGCATGTTTGTCGACATCGATTCAAGTCATGGCTTTTTAGCCTGTTAACCAGCTCTTTTAAGTTTTTTTTTGTTGTGATAACCATGATTTTTTTATTTATTATTTGTCTTTGCAGCATGTGAAAAGGGCAGCCTTGCGGGACTTTGGTGCTAGCAGTGCAGAGGTTCTATGTGAGGTGGGTAACAGTCAATTTGATATTATGTTAGCAATTGATTTTTAAAATGATTTTTGTTCGGAAACACATTGAAATAATGTTGTTTATTTTTGACAGCAGAGCATTAAAACGATTTGAAAATATAAAAAATAATTGAAACAAATAAAAAATATTTGTTTTTGTTTTCAAAAAATGCTTTTGAAACACAAAAACAAACAGGTTTGATGTGGAATATGACGTTGATGTAAAGAATGTTATTCCCTTCAAATATCCTCTCAATTTTGTTTCTGTACTTTTTCCCCAGCTTCGGTTTGATGTGCCTCGGCTATACAAATTTCACAAGAAAAGGGAGATGGACATTGCTGTAGATCTCTGGCGGTTTGCACCTAAAACTAACCAGGGAAATTGATAATGTTCCATCAACATTATGGACACAACGGTAAAACAACCATATGAACTCCATTCAGTGTATTATGAAAATAGGATGTGATTCTCGACAGATTTTGAAGAGGAGAAGGGAAAATGCAAATTTGACGTAGTGAAGAATTTTGAAGGGAAAACGGTCTGATTCTGAACGAAACAACTGGAAAATAGTATGAGCTGTACCTGCTTGAAATGACAGTTCTTTGGGGAGGATACAGTTGTTCCAAAAAGAGCATCCAGAAAAAAGAGAGTTCCAATCCAGCAGCATCTTGCACTCATCTTCTTCCATGGTGAGGTATCAGTTATTTATTAGGTTATTTATGTGAAAACAGTTACTCGATGAATTATTAATCAAAATTGACAAGGTTGGCGAAGGGGGGATGACTGTTGAATTGATAAATAAAAACCCTTGTCATGTTGCTGTGTTTGTTTTAGGAATTTGATATGATCATACAATTTAGGTCGAAGAAAATTTCTTCTAAAGTCTGATTATTTCAAGGTTAATTAGTCAAAAATATGGATGTTACAAGAACAAATTCCACAATTAAAATGAGGAAGAACATTTCGTACTCTTATAAACCCCCTAACTAGTCATTAAAGATATATGATAAAAGATTAGTTATGCTAAACAAAGATATTATCACTCTTACAGCATTTTACCCAATATTGTTGGATTTTTTTTCTTAAATTGCTAGGATTTGTTGTGTTTAAATTACCAATGGTGTATCCATGTGGGTTTACGGTGATGAGTTTAGCTCTCATTGATATTTCTAACATAACCATTCAAATGTCGGTACATATAATTTTGTCATTCCAGTTGCTCAGTAAGTTGAAAAATGTAAGTTGATTATTCCACATCACAATTCACATTATGCCCATAAATATTCCAACAAGTCTGTGTTAAGTTCATGAAAATCTTAAGGAAAGCCAATGGAATGAGTCTCGATGAAGTTCACCTGACTTATAGTACCTTAATCCTTCTGATTCTAGTGTCAGTAAACATCTATTCGAGGTAATAACTTGTTATAAGTCTATTTATTTCAAACAATAAAATTCAATAACAAAATATTGTTTTGATTAGGTTTTGAGAAAACCAAGGTTGGGCTTTGAAATTTCAGGTATGGTGACTCGATGAACCTTTAAATTTGGGTGAAGTCCTAATAGGCCTTATAAATTTTATAAAGTTCACAAAATATTTTTGTATATTTTTTTTATCTTATATATTTTTTAAAAGTACTAAAACAAATATTTTTGTTAAATGATAAAAAAAATAAATTCAACTTCCTTTATTTAGAAATAAAAACACATACTTGACAAGACAAATGTTTTTTCTTTAATTTTTTTTATGATAAAATATAAAAATATATTTTAGAAATGATAACCATGACGCATACACAATATATTTTGAATGTCATTATTTTTTAATTTTTTTTATAAAATGAACCTAGATTGGTTTAATTTGCAAATGTTGAGCAAAATATATTATTTTCTCCTCCCTTCTTATTTATTTGTAACTCTTTGTCATCCTATAATATCTCTCATTGTCCCTCTCTTCTTTGTGTCTATGTCTCTCATTGTCTCTATATTCTTCAATCCAAGAAAAAAAAATCACTTACACAAAAATTTTATAGTAGAGATTTTTAGCATGAGTTTCTTCCCCTAATATTTGTCAAACTCATGGGGGTGTTTGACACTACGTTTCAAAAATACTTTTGAAAAAATTTAAAAAAATTTATTTTTATTTTCTACTTTTTTGGTTTTTTTATATCATTTTCATGTTCTAATATCAAAAATAATTTCTGAAAAATAAAAAAAATATCATTTTGATGCATTTTTGAATGAAAATCACTTTTAAAAGCCACCACAACCATAATCCTAAACAAGAATCTCACAAGATCTTTCCTATCTTAATTTGACATATAAAATTAAACAAAAAAAAAAGAAAAATAATAATTAATACTAACTAAATACATTTTTTTTTGGAAGTTATTTAAATATATTAAAACAAGGGGTTTAAATTTGGGTCAAAATAACTATTTCCTTCTTATATTGCTTATTTTACAAAGTCTTATAAAGGCTTTGTGTAGTAATTTTGTAAAATAAATGTTGTTTTAAAATGGATTGAGTCATCTAGATGACCAAACTTATCATGAAAAGTTTTGAAATGGTTAATTGTTTGGGTGACCAGTTATCACACATTCCTAGAGGGAAATGACCTAATTTTCACCCTTAAAGCTTCTAGATAATCTTTTAGCGACTTTCCAAATCTGTCAATAGAGGTCGTATTCTGACCTCTCCTCAAATTTTTGACTATATTATGAGTTCTGGATTCTGTGTCAAACATAGTCTTCTTGAAAATCTAAGACACGAGTGTACATGAGAACCCAGTTCGCCCCCCAAGACATGCAAATTTACTCATCAACGAATCAGACTTACTGCCCTATAAGATCTGTCATGAACCAATTTTGGTTGGTGACCCATAACTGGTTTCTATAGCTCCAAATTAAGTAAGACCACTTTATTTAGTTAGTCAGCATCCAAAAATACAATTTCTATGAAAGAACTTAATGTTAATTACCTCATCCTCCTACTTGAATTCTCTTTAAAATTCAGGAGATAAAATTGTTCAGATTCGTCAACTCACCCATTTCCACACATCCATCCTCGATTCAACTTGTCCTTATTTATATTGACCCCTAGTCATATCGCATAACTTGTAACATAATCAAAAGCATTTTTTAAAAAACAAATCACCCCATTTATCTCAACCTTCACAGTTAGCATAATGGAGAACATAATTGTAAATTTGCTATATTTCAAAACAACATCCTTATAAACTCATTCTTTGTTATTCCTGTATGCATTTTTCATCACTTCAATACATATAAATACACATTATCAAGCTAAGTAGCAATTCAAAACATCATTTTTTTTGTATTATTGGTCGAGAGCTTGACCATAGGGAACCAAGAACCCCTCATTCCTTTCATTCTTAATTCATTCAACACACACACTCACCTCCAAAAACAACTTATTACAATAAATTCAACAAGTATAACCATAATTTCCTTACTCATATCAATTCCTTCAATGTCCTGCGATGGCCATTCCTAAAGGACTACCTTTTTTATTTCCCTTTAACTTGTTATTTCAACTCCATTTCATCCTATTACATGCCACAATAATTAATTTAACACAATTTCATATTTTCTGAAAACATTATCCAAGAACCCTAACCCTAATCTCATGATTAATCAATGAGATTTAATAATTAAGTTAAGAACTTGTTATATGGTGTGAGGGACACCTTATCAAAGGAGATTCATGTCCTAAATGCTTGTAGAATTAATATTTCCACCTCTTCATTTACTCTTAGATGTTGTCGGTCCTTGTTCTATTCTTTCCCCCTAATTTTTTCCTCTAAATACACTCTTAATTCCTGTATTTTTTATGGGTAAATGTGTTGATATCACTTAGTTCCTCTCTTTGTAATCTCTCTTAATTTGGTAAGAATTTTGTTTTTCATAAACTCCGTTCCTCAATCTTAATGACTATTGTCGACATTGATTATCAAGGAAAATAGGTATTTATACTCTATAATTTCTCTTATTTATACTTAAGCCTCATTTACTTTAAGTGTATTATTCCCCCCCACCCACCCACATCTTTTCTTTTTATAATTAAGTTATACCTCTTTTTATTTCTTATAATTTCACCCTTCAACTTT
This sequence comes from Salix purpurea, assembly GCA_027405865.1. Taxonomy (NCBI): domain Eukaryota; kingdom Viridiplantae; phylum Streptophyta; class Magnoliopsida; order Malpighiales; family Salicaceae; genus Salix; species Salix purpurea. Next base: position 3,634,931 of record JAOWLH010000019.1, read on the forward strand.
TAGTTTAGTTTTTTTTTTTAATTTAATTCAACCCCTAATATATTTTCAAGTTAAATTTATAATATCTCAAAATATTTCAGCCAAAAATTTATATCCAAAAATTTTGAATTCCCATTTTACTTAAATTTGTGCATGGATTTCTTCACTTTTATTTTCTATTTATATAGTTTATAATTTACACAAACATTTATTTCTCGAGGCTTACAAAAATGGTTAAATTGTTTAGGTGACCAACCTTATCGAAAAACTTGAAAATGTTTTGACTTGATCTAGTTGTTCTAAGCCATGAACTTAATTGTGAAAACAATATAACTTTTCAATGCAGTGTAATGCGAGTCAATATAGATAGATAAACAGAGAGAGAGAGAGAGAGAGAGAATAAGTTTTGGGGATAGGAAATGAGATTAACTCTAAACTTATTCTTATTGTTTGATTTACTCTTAACTTGATAAGAAATCCAATGTCTATTACCAATATAAATTAAGTTAGAATCAAAATTATAAAGAAAAAAAACTAATTGGCGTGAAGAATTTATTGTGGACTATCTTACATAGTTTTTTGGATGATAACAATGACTATTTTTTTCAAGTCGGGCGTAAAAATTGTGAAAGGAAAGAGAGAGAAAAGGGAGAAGAATGGTTGTCATAGCCATTTATTGAGAGCCAACATGCATAACCCCAGAAGCAGTCTTTGCCAAAACAACTATAATGACATCAATGAAAACCATCATATGAAATTAGTGGAAGTTGTACTCACCGCTTAACTACAACAATCTTTCTCACATGTTTGTGCACGTGCTATCCATTATCGTTTCTTGTTAATACAATTTTTTTATTTTTTCCCTGATTTTGCGATAACTCTTTAGTTTTTTCATTTGGCTCTTAATTCTTCAATAACTTTTCAATTTAGTCTCATATTTCATCACACCCTAGCCAAATCTAATCTGGGGTAAATAAAGGGAAGAAAAATGAAAGAGATAGATGGTCAAACCATATTAGCTCATTGTGGATGTATCCATAACTCGTGTCATTAATTTGACAGGTTAACCAAAGTTGACCAAGTCGATCCAATATGGTGTCACCTTTTCATTTCACTCTATAATTTTTTCTAAATGTTTTTCTTTGATAGTTTTTTATTTCACATTTGAGCCTAATGAAGTTAGGCAAAGGTTAAAATAGTAATGACTTGAAAAAAAACATAATCAAGTTTTTAATATGGTGACCGAGTCATATGTGGGTCTACTTGGTCAAATGAGTCATGCTAAGCCAACTCCATCATAATTGGTTTTGAAACTCAAGCCATGCAAGCGATCATATCATAGGGCGAAGCTTGATAAATAAAAAACTAAGGAATTGTACAAACATGTTATTTTGTTTTGATTCAATTCTTATCTTTCTTTTTTCAAATATATTGATGCATAATGAAATAAATATGTTAAATAGCATGGTGCATCATGCTATCATGTTTTCTTTTTATGCATCAATCGTTTGGCATTCCAATTCACTCTTTGTTTATTATTATGGACTCTTTTTAGCATTTATTAAAGCATATATTGATCAATTAATTTTATTCAACAAACTAATCAAGTTTTATGCTTGGTTAAACGAGCCATGCTGAGCTAACTCCAGCATAATTGGTTTTGGAGCCCAAGTCATGCAAGGGACCACATCATAAGGTGAAGCTCGATAAATAAAAAAAACAAAGAAACTATGCAAACAAGTTATCTTGTTTTAATTCAATTCTTATTTTTCTTTTTTACAAATATTGATGCATAATGAAATAAATATGCTAAATAGCATGGTCCATCATGATATCATGTTTTCTTTATATGCATCAATAGCTTGCGCGTCCCAATTTAGTCTTTGTTTATCATTAAATAATTTTTTTTAGCGTTTATTAACATTTATATTGATTAATTAATTTTATTGAACATACTAATCAAGCTTTAAGCATGCATTTTAGAGTTTTCATTGTTAACAAAAAGAAATTATTAGTGCCCACATGCTCTTTTTCTATTGCTTAAATTGATTTTTTGATCCAGCTCGTAGCATAATGCAAGTACCCAGATTAGCCTAATGTAATGACCAATGATCAACTCCACTCCAATCCCTAATATTATAATTTAGGCAATAGTACTATGATTTCACCACCATGAAAATGTTTTATAGATACTCTCTAGGTTTACTTTGAAGAAATGTATTTCATAAAAACAAATTTAAATCCATGATATTTAAAAATAATAAAAACATTATACAATAAACTAAAAGAGTTGGGGAAATCACTGTAGCATGTGAGTGAAAACACTGTGGATTTCAATAGTGTTTTTTTTTTTTTTCGTTTTTGAACAATATATATACTATTTATATAGTTTTTCACACAAAGAAACAATAACAATCATGTAGCTTATTGGCAAACACATGGCCATGTGGGGGGAGAGGAGGCGCTGGGCAGGGGTTCGACCCCTGCCAGCGCTAGCGTTTTTTTTTTTTTCATTTTCCTCTTTTTTTTTTCACTTTTTTTTTTTCATTTTGATTGTTTTTTTATGGATTTTGACGTTTTTTTTTTTCTTTTTTCACTTATGTTTTTTTTTTTATTTTGATTGTTTTTTTATTTTTTTATTGATTTTGATTTTTTTTATTTATTTCGTTTTTTTTTTCACTTATGTTTTTTTGACATTTTTTTATTGAATTTTTTCCAATTATTAACTTAATAAGAATAATAATATTATTTTTTTTTCTTGCTTTCTTTTTTTATGTTTTTTATTTTTTCATTATAATAATTTAATAATTTTTATTGTTTTAGTTGTAATAGTAATAATATTCTTATATTTTAAGACTTCAAATGTTTCATTTCAGCCCTTATACTTTTAATTTTGGATTTTAATCCCTTTATATTTAATGTTCATTTCAGCCCTATTACTTTTAATTTTTCATTTTAATCCCTTTATTTCTTTTAATTTCAAGAATAATCCTTACTTTTGTCCATATATATATATATATATATATATATATATATATATATATATATATATATATATATATATATATATAATTGTGGTTAGTTTTCATTTTTATTTTTTTTATTTTCTTATTTGCTGGGCTGGTATATTTTTTTTTTAAAAAAACAATAGTTCTTAAATTTTATTTTATATCTACGATCATTTGGAAATTGATATTTGTATTTTTTTTGTTATTTCTTTTAGTTTTTTTTTCCTTTTTTATTTGTACGTCATATGACTTTTTTTACCTGATAATTTTTACTTTATTTTTTTGTTTGATCTTTTGTTAAAGTTTTTATGATTTTTTTAGTCTTTTATTTTTTTTTCATTGTTAGCATAATAATAATAATAATAATAATAATAATAATAATAATTTAATGTTTTTCTCTTACTTACTCTTTTGTTAATGTTGTTAAAGTTTTTATGATTTTTTTAGTCTTTTATTTTTTTCATTATTAGCATAATAATAATAATAATAATAATAATTTAATGTTTTTCTATTACTTAATCTTTTGTTAATGTTTTTTAGGTTTTTTTTTTCTCTCGGGATAATTTGATAATTTTTATTCTTTTAATAGTTATACAAACTTTTTACTCAGCCCGCAAAGTAGTGTAATATTTTTTTATAAATTTTCAGGTCAAATAATTTTTTTTGGAGTCAATAATTTTTATTGTTTTTTTCATTTATTTTATTTTTTTCATTATGTTTATTGTTTTGACAGTGATGATGATGATGATTTAAGAAGTTAAGACTTTGATTTAATATTATTATAATAAAAGATGTTGATCTTTTTCATAATATCAAATTTTATATATTAGAATATTATATTGTAATCTCAATAGTTATGAAGATTATTTGTTACGGTGCGGGCAACCCAGCTAGTTTTTACCTAAACTGAAATATATACACACCCACATATAAATAATTATACCTTAAATATCACTTTTTTTTTCACAAAAACAACTTTAGCCGCTAGAAAGCATCTTGTAATCCCAAAGTATAACAATTTACAAAAAAGTTTTTCATATAAACGGATGTATCAGTTAATTAATATACAATGAGAAAAATGTGAGTCCTGTAAATAATAAATGATTGTATAGGCTGTGTGTTTTGTGTAACAACTGTGCAATAACATCGAGGAGATTGAAAATGATCAGTAGACAAGAAAATGGCCATGGTGATTGGGAAAATGCTCTTCTTGACGAATATAAAATGTAGATTCCAAAAAAATAATAATTTCAGTGATCATGATACAAAGGTAAAACTACATAACAGCAACTAGCTTGCTCTTATCACGAGGAAAAAAAAACAGATTTCTCTCATCCAAAATTAGTTTCAACAATGCCTCCCTCCCAGTCTCATTTCTGTCAGGTTTCCAGTGCTAGGTTTGGTTTGTTTCAATTATTTTGCTTTGAGTGGCATTTTTCTATCTTATGCTTCAGCTTCTGTTTTTGTGTCTTCAGTTGATTCTCCGACAGTAAACCGAACAAACCTGCGGACTTTGATGTTCTCCCCGAGTGCAGCAACAGTCTGTTTCACCAAATCCTTCACCAAAACGCTATCATTCTTGATGAATGACTGCTCTAGAAGGGCAAGCTCTCCGAGCCTCTTTGAGACCCTTCCCTCGACAATTTTCTCTCTTATGTTCTCTGGTTTCGACATAAGATCATCTCTCTGCATTTCAAGCTCCTTTTCTTTGTTCAGGATGTTCTCAGGAATATCTTCAATTGATACAAACTGCACTTGTGGGCAGGCCACAACTTGCATTGCTAGATCATCAACCAATTCCTTGAATTTTTCACTTCTTCCCACAAAGTCAGTTTCACAGTTTACTTCTATCAGCACTCCAATACGGGAGTCATGGATATAAGAACCAATTCTGCCCTCTGCTGCAAGACGGCTGGATTTTTTATCAGCAGCTGAAAGACCCTTCTTTCTGAGATACTCCTGTGCCTTCTCAAGATCCCCTTCAGTTTCAGAGAGAGCCTTCTTGCAGTCCATCATTCCAGCTCCGGTTTCTTCCCGGAGTTGTTTAACAAGAGCGGCAGAAACTACAACGGCTGGTGGCCTGCAAAATAGAGCAGGGCATAAGTGAAACTTTGAAGATCTTAAAGAGGTCAACTGTTTCCTTTCAAGGCAATTCAGTATACAGACAAATTTATCACTTCAGCAAATTTTAATGCTTCAGTTACTAGGACAAAAATGTATAATTCTAGGCGATGTACCATTAATAGATCCTTATATTACAGGGCAACAGAACATAAAATCCATATGAAAATTACTAACATATCATCCATTTGAAAGACTTCTACATTATATCCAAGGGTTAGGAAAAGAATAGGGCAGCACATGTGCTGAAAGTAAAATTGACGTATTTGTTTGATTTCCCAACTGATTCAACTTCTACTTGATATCTTTAAAGTGAACTACTATCTACATGTTCCAAGAGACTGCCTAATATACTAACCTACTCACTATTAACATGACGCAGAGCAAATGGATGCAATTTCCAATATATATAATATAATGAGAATATTGTGCCAAAACATATTTTACCAAAGCAAAATATATATAGTACAGAACTTTCTAAGGAAACAAAAGTGTTTTTTTATTTGCAGATTTAATCACTAAACTTAGAATATCATGCTATTTCAAAGTAGTGGCTACCAAGAAACCGTAAGAATTGCTTATCCAAAATTTCATTCAAACACAAACACACATGCACGCCCAACACATGTACCAATGCGGTTGATTAATTCTCATTTACTTTTTTCATTCCATGATCTTTTTTATCACTTCAAAAAGCATCCTGACGTTTCATTACATTTTGACTATTACATTTTTATTACTTTTTCAGGATGATTTTTTTTTTTCAAGTCCATCAAAATTTTAAAAAAGCTTCATTGGCACCATTCAGACACACAAGCACCACATGAACGCATTCTATATCTGACACACAAACTCATGTGTAATCATCAGAGAGTTTCTCTTCTGAATCCAAAAGGAGCGGTAACTTACTTTTGAGCAGTTTCCTTGACTTCTGCTTCAGCAGGTAGCTCTTTTGCTGGTTCTGATGGTTTCGCTGCAGTTTGAGCAGCTACCTCAGCAGCAAAATCCTGGCTCTTCTTCTCCAAGCCTTCACCAAGATTGTAGCGAACAAACCTCTTCACTTTAATATTTTCACCAATTGTTGCAATTGTCTGCTTCACCCAGTCCTTCACCACTACCTTATCATTCTTAATGTAGGGCTGCTCCAGCAATGCCAGCTCCTCAAGCCACTTCCTTATACGCCCTTCTACAATCTTTGATCTTATTTGCTCCGGTTTTGACAAGAGATCTTCCTTCTGTAGTTCAATCTCTTTTTCCTTGTTTATAATATCTTCAGGCACATCTTCTGTAACAAGGTACTGCACTTGAGGGCATGCAGCCACCTGCATAGCTAGATCATCCACCAGCTCCTTGAAAATGTCACCACGGGAAACAAAATCTGTTTCACAGTTCACTTCTACTAGGACCCCAATCCTGCTATCGTGAATGTACGATCCAATTCTTCCTTCAGCTGTAGCTCTACTAGCTTTATTTTCTGCACTTGCTAATCCTTTCTTTCTAAGGAACTCCTGCGCTTTAATAATATTCCCTTCAGATTCTGAAAGGGCTTTCTTGCAATCCATCATTCCCGCTCCTGTGTCTTCACGAAGTTGCTTCACTAGAGCTGGGGATACAGTTGCTACAACCCATTGAACAAATAAGAAGTTAATACATAGCTAGAGGGAGAGGCTACATGCTAATTGGGCATCAATGCAATCACAAACATCAGAAAAATAAGAAAATTCTGGACCGTAGCAACACCCTGTAATTGGTAAAATGTGAGCCTGATACTCTTATCATACCCTGATGGAAAAACTAAATGTTGCAAAAAACATACATTAGATAGCTTGAGGGTGAGGCTACTCGCTAATAGGGGATCAAAGCAATCACAAACATCAGAAAAATAAGAAAATTCTGGGCCATAGCAACACTCTGTAATTGGTAAAATGTGGCTCTGATACTCTTATCATAACCCGATGGAAAAATTAAATGTTGCAAAATATATCCATTAGAATCTATCCTTGGCCATGGTCTTGAATACCAGTGCAAGTATTGACAAATCCCAATATGATTTGGGGACAGTTTAAACTGACACACATTAATTTTGCAACTAGTTACTGAATTCTATTTTCTATACCTCAATTTATTCACCTTCTATGTGATCATTAAGAGATTGATTAGGCATAACCCATTCACTTTCCTGGACATGAACCCGAAATGCTAACTTGTTGCATTATGCAAGGATACTCGACTAGACAAACAGATCATTGTTCAAAGCAAAATACTAGGAAAGAACATATTTTCTTTCACCAAATCATTCTCTTTCTCATTTTGACATTTTGGGCTTGGGCTTGATTTCAGTTTCTGAATTCTTTTGAGTAAGCAAAAAGATCAAAAGATATAGAAAAGGTAAAAACCTTTAGTCACACTCTCCTTGGGAGAAAGACTGCCACTTTGTCCATTTGAAGCACCCACAGTGCCATTTATCTCGGATGCAGGTTCCACCTTTTTATCTTCAAATTGTGAGGCAGAAGTAATTTCAGTCTCAGCAGCAGGAGTTTGAATCTGCATTTCCTCCTCGATACTTATAACTTGGTTCTCAACAACTTCTTCACTGGTTTGACTTTCTGAAGATATGATTTGAGCCTCGGATGTATCTCCAGATGCATCAGAATTTTCTATGCTTTCCACCCTGTCTGTTAACAGATCGTAACAGCTTCTCAGGAAAATGAAATAAAAACACAACATTTAATGCACAAGGAAACACCTACAGATTCGACTAAAAGACTCAAAATTTTGAAGGTGGCAAACTAAAATGATTTTTTAATGCTTTGAGGCAGAAAGAAAAAAAAAAACAGAATATGCCACCGGTACTTCCATTTAAATGAAAGAGTAAGCCCATGGACAGGACATACTTATCCAATTTTTGGACTTAGATTATTTCTCATTAACATTGTCTAAAACATGAAGTAAGCCCCCGACAAGATCTCAAGGAAAGAAGAGTTCAGCAAGAACCATCACAAGTCAGGGTCAGGTTTGATAAGCATTAAAAAAACACCTTTTCTTAGTAAATATCTTTTGGTTAAGTTTTTATTCAGATGCTGATTTTTTTCCTAAACATGAATTTCTTGCTCTCAGTATTATAATGATTGTTTATTATTCATGCTATTATGGGGAAGAAATATCTGTTTTGCACACCTGATCCTGCAACACTATCATCAACACTTTGTGATAAAGTAGACTCTATGCTTTCTGGCTCCTTATCGTTGGCCTCTGCTTCTTTCTCTAAGGCCTGAACTGTAACATCCACATTTTGTGATGCACTAGATATGCTTTCTGGCTCCTTATCATCATCAGCTACTGCTTCTTTCTCTGATGTCTGAACTGTATCATCCACATTTTGTGGTGTGCTAGACTCTATGCTTTCTGGCTCATCATAGCCAGTGACCTCTGCTTCTTTCTCCACAGTTTGAACTGAACTATCAACACTAGATTCAACAGTTTCTGGCTGCTTCTCATCTGAGACAACATTGGCTCCCGCAACCACCTCCTTTAAGGAAGTCTCACCACCCTCTACTGAATCATCCACTGTTGAAGGGATGCTGCTCGATACCTCATCACTGCTTACTGGTTGGTCCTGCATTTCAGCAATATTAGGCAAAGGTTCAGTTTGGCTTGTCTCTCCTATTTGCACTGAAGGTATTGGTTTTTCAGGTTGTTCTGTTGCTATCTCCCTTTCATCCAAAAATGCAGAAATATCCTTGTTCTTACGGAAAGCTAGCACAAATGGGTTCGTCGCAGTATGGACAATCCCTTGGATTAGCTCTGTGTCAACTTTATCAGCGTCTTCTTTTTTCATTGTCAAGGTAACTTGTCCCCTTGTGATACGCAACACCCTGATACTGACTTCCTGACCAATCTGCAGTGACGAGTCTCCCATCATGCCTGCAAATACATCATCAGATTCTTCTGATCTGGGTAGGAATCCTTCATCACCCTCAGGAAGGGATATAAAAGCACCAGACCTGGTCAAATTTTTTACTGTGCCTTCTAGATTCTGCCCTTTAACAAACTTGGAGCTTTTAAACTCTTCTCTTCTTTGGTTGGGCTTTGAAGTGTTCCTTCGGGGAGCTTGCCTATTGCTGCTCCCGGTGGCAGGAGAATCATTCCGTTGCTGAAACTTGCTCATATCATCATTTTCACGCATAGTAAGAGAAATCCGCCCGGTCTCAGTGTTTGCCTCAACTAACCTCACCTTTACTTCTTGACCAACAGATACAACACTTCCAACATCCTTAACAAAGCTATCACTCAACTTTGAAACATGTACAAGTCCATCTGTGAAAGCTCCAAAATCAATAAAAGCACCAAATGGCTGGATTGATCTTACTTTGCCAGTAAATGTTGCACCAGGAACCAGATCCTCATTCTTTACAGGTGGCATCTCACTTTTCCTACTTCCCTTTGAACGACTAGATTGAGATGAAGCAGGACTTGAACCTGCTTTGGTGGAGGAATCAATTGTTTCAACTGCATCTGCTGGAATCTCTGCACCTCCATCTGAATCTTTATCTACAACAGGTGAATCTGGCTCCTCTACTGCTACATCAGTCCCTGTGGCTGATACAGTACGCACTACAGATCTATGGAGCAAAGCACAACCCCTGTGGTATTGTGGGAACAACTTTACAAAACCAGGAAGAGGCAACACGAGTCTTTGTGAGGATGATGCATATTTTGTAGATTTCCTTGACAAACTTCCATTTTTGAGACTATTATTCTTCTTTATTGAAAAAGCAGTTCCAGGAATGAGACAAACATTACTTGTAGAACATGGGAGCACAGGTGTCATGTTTATTTGAGTTGCAAAGTTTGTGCTGCAGCTAAACTAGACTTTTCATCCCAATCTTCACCTGCTCAGCAATGAAAAATAGATGCACTGGACTTTATTGATCTTCCCTGAAACTAACAGATGAAAGTTCCAGTTACCACTTGCACTAAAATCAGATGCAAAATGTCTTTAACAAACATATACAAGGATGGAATACTGCAATTGAGCAATCACATACAAAAATACTATTCCAGAAACATATAAAGAGATTTTCTCCTGAAATGAGCTTCATGTTCAGTAATTCACATCACAGGCTAACAGATGCGAGCACACATCAACCAGTGACAGCATCAGCCATGTCTTAGTCAATGTATCTGGTCCTAACAGCCCTAATTACTGCTAAAGAAATCAAGTCTTGGTTTTTCAGTAGTAGAATAAACAATAGCAAACTTCAAAAACGGATTCACACAGAAAATTCTGGCTCATTAACACTGTTTCCGAAAACAATTCCTCTTCAAGTTCATTCTGTCTGATAAGGTTATTTGGCAGTTCATATTGGTTCAATCCCATCATGCCCAAATGCCTCCCTTGAAACAATTTCATCAAAGCATTAGACACTGCACTCCATTCTACACAACCATCCCCAAGATTGAGATTTACACGAAAAATACATAGCTTAAATGGGTTTTTATGAAGATTCTATAACTCATGTAGACAAAAGCTGGCTAAGTAATCAGACAAAGTTCTGAATTTTGTCACGAAAAAAAATGGGAAACTCAATATGTCTCGATAAGACTTTTTTACTGAACTCCAGCGAATTGTAAACGGTCACCTTCATGAGAGCAAGGACATCAAAATTCCAAATCTTGGTTAATTATCATAATTTTCAAGTCAAATTATTGTCTTCAATGTGAAATTTGAACTGATTTACCCTTTCTAGAATATCTTCAGCCATATAGCTGAATAAACCGCAGTGCACAAACAATTCTAAAATCTGGCAGAAAACTCCTAATTTAAATAAAACCACTCATTTGAACACTAGCACTAAGAAAGTATTATTACATTCAAAAGAAAAGGACTGTAGTGTTGTGTGTGTGTGTGTGTGTGTGTGTGTGTGTGTGTGTGTGTGTTCAAAGTCCATACACTCATTTCAACAAACAGAAAGCATTACCAAATACAAAAAACTTATTATAGGTTGACAACCAGAAACAAAGCAAACTGCAAGGTTATAATAAAAACCCACAAGATAAACAACAGCCAGCAATGCAAAGTCACGGGAACCCATAAAGCAGCATCAAATTCTATGACCCATTAACTAAGAATCAAGCAAGAAGTGTACCTCTCAGAAAGAAAGAGGGTTTTTTTTTCAGTCTGGCTGGCTGTTTGGTGAAGGTGTTGATATCTGCTTACTGAGTCCCTATGGCCAGAAAAGACTAGAGAGAAGGAAATGAGAGGTGGGCCTTTAAATCCTTATCCAATTTCGTTTGGGTTGCATTTGCTTACATGATAAACGATACATGAACAAGAGACGATATCGGCAATCCATATTCCTCTGTCATGCTGTTTGGCTCGGCTCGGCTCATACCTCTCGAGCCTGTTCCAGCCTATTTAGAAATATTATTGGTGTTTTTTTTTTTATTGAAAATACATTAAGAAAAATTTTAATTTTTTAACCAAAAAATTAATCTTAAACTAAAAAAATATATAGTTGGATTGTAATGTCAAACAAAATCATAAAAGTTTGAGATGTTAATTTAATGATTCATTAATTTAAAGCTTATTTGGTATTATGATGGTGGTTGCTTGTCAAAGTATTTTTGACAACAACATATTAAAATGGTCTAAAATCATAATTAACAAATTAATTTGTAGCAAAAAAACTTCTTCTTTTTTTGTTTTGCAAAAGCGCTTTGCAACCGCAAAAACAAACAAAACATTAAAATCTAAGTAAGATAGCATATTTTTTAAGTTATTTTGAAAACTAACCTTGTTGGACTTGAATGACTCGTTAGGTCAACTAACTACCGGGTTAACTCGATAAATTCTGAATGAGATGTAACTAGATTAATTATAATAATTACTTTTAAATCTTTGTCCATGATAGTGTGTGGTTTAATTTTAAAAAAATTATTAAAATAATATAATTTTTAAATAGATCAATGTGGTGAGGTTAGCCTTTAATCAAGTCAAACCCATAATTTCTTTTTTATAGAAATATTACTACTTCACTTGCAATTTCTTTTTCGCTTTTGGTTTTACAGCCAATGATGTGAGATTAAAGTTTATCTCTTTGATCAGTTGAATTACTAGTATTTCTTCTGAAAACAGTGAGCCAACAGGGAACTAGCTTAGCCAAGCTGGTCCATGTCTCTTTCTTTTGTTATTAAATTAAAAAGAAAAAAATATTGGAATTTATTTATATCCTTATTGAATTTTGTAATTTTATGAGTCCATGTCTAGCAAAAAAAAGAGGGCCTAAAATTATAATGTTGTTGCATAATATAAGATAGAATGCTTATGAATAAAATGGATTAGAGTCCTTGATGTTTTACTGCAAGTCCATTCCAGCTTTAATGGGCTTAGTGTCTATATTTTTTAATGTTTTGTGTATGGTTTGTAAATAAAAATTCTTAGTAATGTTTTTTTATTGGACATGATTGATTTTTGAGAATTCAGAAGAAATTTAAACAAATTTATTATTTGTTACTTGTATACAAAACTAATACATTGAAATACATCTAACTAATAAAATAATTTTTTTTTGTAAAAGAATATAATATGGACTTAATAACATTACAATTACAAAGTAAAATAATATATTTAGTAAAGATGTTGAAACATAGGTTATGATCAGAGATAGATTCAAAATACACTTTTAACAGGCTAAACAATATAAGTATATAACTAAATTAATTAAAATCTAAAAAGTTTGAAGATTATAAGGTTTTAATATAAAGTTTTAAAATGTAAATATATTATAAAAAAATATGTTCCATAAAATTCTTTTTTTTCTTCTTATAATTCACAATTACTACCTATGAAATTTGATATGTTGTAAATGTTGTAAGATGTTCTTATTATCAATTTTTTCAAATATTTGTTTTCAATACTAGTAATCAAACAAGCATTCAACCAATCATTCATAATTCGATTGCATAACCGATTTTTAAACATTTCAATCCTTATCAACACAACAGGACATGTTAAATACACATAACTAACGAAGATTTACTTTGGTCTAAAAGTTATCATCTTCCCCTGTTAAATGATTGGCCTACTTTCACTATAAGCACCCATTTTTTGTTCTTTAATTAGGATTTATTAAAATCATTTTTTAAAAATAAAATTAAAAAAGATTTAAAACCAAGGGACCAAAATTTAAAAAAAAATGATTAAAGAACAATCTTTTTCTTGTTTTCTTAAAGTTGTTTTTAAGTTTGGCCCTCTATTATTTTTTTTGTTTTTCTATTTTTTTTCAATATTAGATTGATTTAGAATTGGAATTCATAATTTTATTTTTTCATTTAATTTTTTATTGGTTTATTATAGTTTAAAATGTTTTCATATTAGTTTAATACTGAATTTTGTAATCTTTTTAAAAACAATTCTAAGATATAGTTAAATAAAAAAATAGATTTGTGTAAAAAGATTATTAAGTGTCTATTTGACACTATGTTTTAAAAGCACTTTTGAAAAAAAAATCTTATTTTTATTTTTTGGTTTTTTCAAATCATTTTGATTTGTCGATATCAAAAATAATCTTTTAAAACAAACATCTGATTGTTGTATTGGTGCTTGAGCATATTGTTTTATCAGATAATTGAATACAAATATTTTTTTATAAAAGTTACTAAATAATACCGCAATGATGTTTTTTCACACTTTGAGCCATTGCCATCTCTGGAGGCGAGAAGATGCACGGTAAAAGGGACGGGTTGTATAGTCATAAAATTATGACTGTAATTCTTAGGAGTCATCACCTAATATTAAGGTAACTAGGAAACTTATTGGTCTGCGAAAGTCTGGGTAAGGGAACTTGTTATAAAAGGGAAAGACACATCACCCCTGGTGCACATAACCTATTTTTTTATATTTTGGTTAAATTTCAATGGATAATCATAAACTGGTTATGATATCTAATTTTCGTTTCAAAACATGAGAAATATGCTATATTTGTTTTATGAAAATTATGCTTGAAAAAACCTTGAAATTTGATCGTATGCACAAAAACAACATATTTTTCGTTTGTTTTTTTAATGTGATTTTTTATATTATATTTAAAAAAAAGGAAAAATAAGATTAGGCCTAACCAAACTAAATGGGCCAACTCGACCATATGGGGCCAAAAGGCCCAACTCTGATAGACTTCGGTTGGGCCAAGAACAAAAATCCTGGATAAAGCCAAACATAAAAGAAGAAGAAAAAACATTGCATTGTTAATGTAGCCTGAACAGTGTAGAGTGAATTAATTCACTCTTGCACTATTCACGTAGCGTGAATGGTACAAGAAGGTTGACCGATGGTGACGAGAGGTCACCTGCCACTACCGGCAGGTAAAGAAGGCTGATTTGATTCTTCTTGTGGTGGTGACATTAAAAATGATGGTTGGGAGAGGCTTTGGAAGGGGCTGCTAATTGTGTTGTTGCTCTGTTATTGTTGTGTCACCGACACTAGAGAAGAAGAGTTGAGCCTGCTAGGGAGTTGCTGGCTTGAGGGAGAAGCTTTCAGTGCAGAGGAAGGTGATGCTAGGTGGTCGGTCGACTGCTGCTGGAGGAGAAAGAGCACCAAATGTGATTTGGTCCTTGAATATATAATTGTTCCAATTGCATCCTAATTTGCTTTACACTTTTAATATTGTACAATTATATCCCTGCAAAAATTCAACAACAACCTTAGCTTTACGTGTTTTTTTTTATTTTGGTCTTTGGTTTTAGAGTTGTGTGATTGGACCCTCAATTGATCATTAAACTATCAATTTTCTTCAATTTGGCCCTTAACTTCGTATAATTGACTTGGAAAAATTTTAATTAGTCTACAAAAATTCCAATCTCCCAATTGAACCTGAGTTAAGTTCAAAAACTTTTTTTTTTTTTATCAATTAAGCCTCTAATAAAATCAATTTAACTAATTTAAAGTATAATTAAGTCTTTATACTTATTTAAATCTTTCAATTGGATCTTAAATTCATTCTGAAACATAATTATACTATAAATTGGCCGACAATTGAATCAAATTGGTCCATTAAAATATAATTATGCTTTTCGACTTAATTTTATGCAAATTTATCCAATAATAAATTATTTTAGCCTTGAATCTGTATTTTTCTTCATTGTTTTGGCACAAAAGAGGTATGATTGGGCTCTCAATAACTTCTAAAATTTTCACCTTGATTTTTCCATCGACACCGACCCTTTTTATTTTATTTTTGATATTTTTGTTTTATTTTGCATAGATTTTGGGGAATGACTCATAAATGGATTATGACAAATATAATATAGTTCATGACTTGGGATATGGGTTGATCGGGATTAATCCAATATGCCATCTTCTTAAAATATTAAAAAAGTTTTCATCTTTTTTTAAAAGTTAAGTCAGGTCTTAACTGGCCATTTAGATTTTTTTTTGGACCTGTGAAATCGATTGATTCACATCAAGAACATTTTCACATGATTTGATCTAAAACTCAAGTTCGATAACAAGTCAAGTAAAGAGGTATTCTTTTAATGGGTTTAATGGTTGCCAAAAAAATACCTTGTGACCTTCATATTCTCTTTTTGTTTACATTTTTTTTTATTTAACTCATAATGAAATGCAAACTAATGCAAAATTGTAGGGAAAATAGTTTTTTCACAAAGCTCGATTTTATGATTGTTTATTTATTATTATATAATTAAAAAACTAGTTTTAGAAGGAAAAAAACCATGTTATTAAACTTCATTAAGTTCATGAAATGGTTCACAAGTTTGGTAGGTTGCTTAGTTCACGAGATTTATAGATTAAACTTATTATCATAACTCATTTATGGGTTATTTCCAAAATTTACTTGAAATAAAAATAGAAAAGGCTTACATGGTGGAAAAATTAAGTTGGAGATTTTGGACGGATCTGAAAGTCTGATAGTACCTCCATCGTGCCCAAAAATGAAGGAAAATATAGATTGAAGTCTAAAATAAATTATTATCGGATAAATCTGGATAAAAATTAAATCAAAATGCATAATTAAATGTTTAATAGACCAACTTGATTTAATCATGGGTCAAATTAAAGTTTAATTATGTTTAGGAATTAATTTAGGTTCCAATTGAAGAATTTAATTAAATGCAAGAACTTAATTATACTTTGAATTAGTCAAATTAATTTTACTAAGGGATTAATTGGTGGAAAATTAAGTTTGAGAGTCTAATTGAGGTTAACCATACCTTGCTATTGCCATCACTTTAACTGCAGCACACCATTACCTTACCTGCAACATACCATTTTGTGCATAGCAAGCAACCCATGTCTTGCAACCTGTGCGCAAACCCTATATATAGGAAGAACAACACAAAACAAGGGGACAAAAAGGAGAACAAGAGACAAGAGGGGGACAAAAGAAAAGAAAAGAAAGAACATGGGTATAAAAAAAAGACAGAAGAAGGAAAGGGTACCGAAAACAAAAACACAAGAACTGCTTAAATCACCCAAAGCCATAGTCCCAATTTTTTTCTTCTCTATTGTTGTCAAGACAACAACTTCTTCTACCTTAGCACCAACAACTTCAGTCCTTTTTTTCCTTAACACCGACAACTTCAACAATGGTTTTTTCCCTACCATCAGTAGCAGTCACAATTGGCTAAGGGATAAGAGAGTGTTGTCTATGTGTGGGTGGGAGGGGGGGCGGGCTGGGGGTTACTTGTGTGTGTGCGGACTGGGGGAGAATGGAGTGCTTGGGGTAGGGGGAGAAGGGGGGGAGTGCTTGGGGTCAGGGATGGGGGAGAAGGGGGGGAGTGCTTCGGGCCAGGGGAGAAGGGGGGCAGTGGGCTTCTCTGTGTGTGTGTGGGGGGGGGTTGACGGGTATATATCTGTGTCTGTGGGGGGGGGGGGGGGTATATATCTGTGTGTGTGGGGTGGGGGGGGGGGGGGGGTTGACGGGTATATATATATATATAAAATAATATAATTATATCAAAAATATTTGTTTTTATTTTTATTCAAAAATACCTCAACAAGAGAGTAAAAAACTATATACAAAATTAATAATTATATTGTTGGAGGGTTTTTTAAAAGTAATTATTTAATTATATAGTTTACTCCTATTAATTGTATAATTAAACTACATACAAAATAATTCCACTATATTTAAAATAATATAAAAAAATGGCTCTCCAAAATGACTTGTAGACATCAACAAAAAAGTCATATATCACTATTCAAAAAGTCATTTTAGAGATTTGACTCTCCAAAATTGCTTTTGCCATTGGACTTGCTCTTAGGCGAGATAGGACTAGTTGATGGGTGAACATTCTGTTAAAAAATAATATAAATCATATTTTAAGGTTTTGCCTAATAATTTAAGTTTTTAGATGAGATGGTTCTTTTACATGGTATCGAATCTTTGTTGACCCAGCGGTCACAAGTTCGAATCTCACCATCCTTATTTTATTTGATAAAAATCGAGTACAAAGTAGAGTAGACTTGTGTGCAAGCTCAAAAGGCTTTCACTTTAGAGGGTGTGTTAAATAATAATATAAATCATATTCTGGGGCTTCACCTAACAGTTTAAATTTTTAAGTAAGATGGTTTCTTAACACGCTGAGCTTTCAATGACTTTTTTTTCCTGGATTTCATGCAGTCTACCTAGAATTAAAAGATACATTTTATCATATCCTGATACAGGGCGTGTGATCAATGGGGAGAAATATATATCATATAAAATTAGGGTTCTAGTGATTTAAAAAACATAGGAATCTAACTATGCATAGATTCTAGAGATTCATATAAGAAATTAGTTATGTATAAAGAAAGAACGACGTCAAACTTACAACAATATCATTGTCTACAAAAACAAAACAATTATCTTTACTATGTGTTTTTCTTCTAAATTTGATTTTTTAATTGTCTTTAATTATTTTTTTAGCTTATCTTTTTTAATTTAATTTATAATCATTTTATTAAAAAAAAATTGACGGCAGTCCCTAAAAATAGAAAACCCGTCAATCGGGTTATTCTTAAAAATGAAATCTTCAAATTGATTGTTTTTATTTCTGAGAACTCATTTGCTTCAAACATTCAAAGTAAAGAAATAAAATATATTTATTTAGAAAAATCAGGGTTTGTTTTTGAGTTTAATGAGTATGTCAACTCTATAGCCTTTTTTTATTTTGACCAAGTCCTAATGGATTGAATAAAATTGTTATTAAATCTCAATATGCATGCATAAACATTTTGTTTAACAACACAAGAACATTTGTACGATAAGCGACTGAAAGAAAAAATATATTTAGATTTTTATGCTATGAAAAATATATTTATATTGAATTATAAAACATAAAAAATACCTTGCTTTTTTTTTTTTAAATAAACTATAAAGACAAACTTTTCTATATTGAGCAGTGGTAAATACGCAAAATAATTATATTATTTTTGAGTGTGTCCAAATCAAACGATGCCAAGTTATCAAACCAGACCACAAACTTGCTAACATTTATCAAAGAGAACTTAGGCCGAGCCCAAGAAAAGTAGCCCACAGACCACTATTATGAGCACAGCCCATGACCCATAAATTACAATCCAAGCCCGAATCTGACCCGATCCTACCTAAGGCCGACAACCATTTTAAGGAGACAAAAAAAAAAAAAAAAAAAAAAAAAACTGCGAAACACACAGAGACGCCAGGTTATAAATTTTGAATGAAATGTCTGAAACAAACAACAGAGAAGGAAACTGGAGTTGCTTATGGATGTAAGAAAGGAGAAACGAAGTGGACTTTGCAATTTTCATGAGCTATGAACCCGAAAAGATGGTCTTACTACAGAAGTTCTCATGAAGAATTAGAATTATTCGCCCATGTTGTCATGTTAAACTCGAACCACTGGTTTCTGGGATAGCTTCAATACTGTCTGCTGCAGCTTCTCAGATTCCTTCCAAACCTGGTTGCTGCCGGCGTTTGGGAGGAGCTGATGGCTTTAAACACTGATCTTCAGCGCCACCAGTCACCACCGCTGCAAGCTTCACATGTACTGCTTCGATTTGAGAATGGATGAAACTTGAATTATAGGAGCCAAAACCAAATCTGATATTGCTTCGACACGGTTGTTGTTTCCGAACCACCACTGTCACCGCCTGTTTTTCTCCTCCCCCTTCCTTAGTCTGAAGACATTATTTTATAGGTGAAGTTTCCGATCCAAATTCTATTCTATAATGGCCATGCATGATTCAAGCTTTTGAGGATTGGATGACTGTGGACTCAAAATTGGTTGCCAGCAACTCTTCTGTCTTGGGAAGATTTATGGGAGAGGGTCAAGGCCTTGAATCTGGATTTATTGCTTCAACAAGAAAGTCAACGTGCTTCAGATCATCAGTGGGCTTCTTTTTTTTTTACCAGTTGGGAGAATCAATTAGAGGCTGAAATGGAGGCTAGAATGCAGGGGCAAGTGGTCAGCCTTCCATACAGGTTTATGGAACCTAGATTTCTATAAATTTAATAATAAAACGATATCATTTTATTTTTTATATATATATATATATAATTATTTTTATGGGGGTAATATCAGCCTCTTAACCTAGGTGACAGGTTTGAAAATTTAACTCATATTAAAATTACATTTTTAAAATTTACACTTATTTTGTTTTTTTAGTTTATTCTTCATTATTAAATTTGTTAGAAAATTAGCTTTGTGATTTTGTTTTTGTCTTCTTTTCTATGGGTAATTCCAGTTTCATGATCTAGTTGCGGGTTTGGCAAATTAGCTAGTGTTAATTAAAATATTTTATTTTATTTTATCATTTAATATTTTATTGATTTAAAAACTAGTCATCACATCTTTTTATGTTTTGTCTTCGTTAGGTTTTCATGTTCGCATTATCCAGTTCATCGTGTTTGACTTTGATGGTCTTATCCTGGTTTGTTGCTATTTTATTTTTAATTGATTTTTTTTTCAATATTACTTTTAAACATTGAGTTTTTTGAGAATCAATCTTTTTAATTATTATTTTTATTTTCTTTCAATGATGTTACATCAATCTCCCAATCTAATCATTAGTTTAATGTGTTAACTTTTGAATCAAGCTTTTCATTTGATATTTTTGAAATATAATTTTTAATCTGAACTTTCAATATTAGAGACTAATTAAAAATTGAGAGCAAGACTTTGTCATATCAGTGCTCTTATGATCACTTTGTTTTGTTCAAGTTAATCCAATTATATTTATTATCATAGTTTTTTTTATTATGTAATTAAATAAAATCAATTTATTAAAATTCCGTTAGTTATATAACTTGAGTTATGAAATTTTTTTATTACTTTAAAATAAGCTTATAACATCCAAATATTTTTTTTACATTAAAAAATTAATTTATCTATAAATATTACTGCACTTCTTGATTCAAGAAAAAATCCAGCTCCAGATTAATTTATCTATAAATCGAAAGCACAGACAACACCTACGTGTCCAAAACCCACACAGTTACCAGAGGTGGCAGCCCGGCTTACAACCGTTGCGAACATCGTCGGTCACAACAACGGCGCTGCCTTCAGCCCCTACCAAAACCACCCCCTCCCAATTCTATCAAAATATTTGAGAAACCCATGTGCCCCACCATGCAGCACTGAACAACCACCGTACGTCTTCAATATGTCAAGACACGCCACCGACCACCATCCTTGCAACTCAATGACGGCAAAGAAAGAAGCGGATCCCATGACGGAGACAGAGATTATGTTCAAGGATTGGAAAGAGGAGAGAAATAGTTATGTTCAAATACTGACAATATCATTTCTTTTCATTATTGAAATTTCATTTTTCTAATTTTTTCTTAAATTAAAAATAGTTTTTTTTTATTGTTTTGACATAAAAAATGATAATTGAAATACATAATAAAGATAATTAGAAGATACGGGACATGTTACATTGTCCTTTCTATTTCGAAAAAAAACAAAAACAAAACTATTTATATACAATATACTTTTGCTCTTATATATATATATATATATATATATATCTTGGAATAATAACAAAGACAACCTAATTAGTGGCATGTTAGGTAAGGAAAAGATTGAAAAAATTGTACAAAAGATCCATATTAAAAATGTCTAGAATAAGAAAACATATCTAGTAAAAAAGAGCATAAAGGTTAGATTAAACAAATATAAAAAATAGAGGGACGAACTATGTCATTAATAGTTTCAACTAAGCATGTCATCAAATTATATATAAGAGTAAAGATAATTAGATTAAAAAAACTAGATAATTATCACGCGCTTTACTATGTGTAGACTAAGATTTTTGTGAACTTGGAAAATATACATGCATTGCTAATTTGTTTTTTTAGTAAGGAAAAATAATTAAGAACTCAAAGTTGGTTTTTTACTTGAATAGAAGATTTTTAAAAATCATTAACAATAGTAAAGGATATGGGTTTTATAGTGATTATATATACTAATTGAAGGTAATTGGTTAGTTGTGTAATATGAAATATGACAATCATCATCTTAGGACATCGTATCTAATATAAGCTATATTGTACTTGTTTTTTTAATGATAAAATTATCTATTATGTTTTTACTAAAAGAATTTATCAACCGATATTGTGAATTTATGATAAAGGATTACTACAACTTAAAGTAATGATTTGTGATCTAGGCATGATATTAAAACTCAATCCTCATTTTTAAAACATGGACATTTGGTTCGAGAGGAGGGTAAATGATAAATTAGGCTTTAAGCCTGTTTTAATTGTTAAAATAGGCTTGAAAATTGTTATTCACTTTTAATGATTTATTAAAACATAAACAAAGATTTACCCATCCAAAATCAGCCTTTAGAGTTGTTAGAGCAAATAAAAAAATATATAAATAAGTTGGGTAGATGTGGTGCATGGTCGTCATGTGATAGGATGATGTCGAAGCTTGTGAATGACAACACATGGACTCCACTCACTCAATGCTAGATATGAAAAAAACACAAAATAAAATAAAATAAAATATTGATCTATTATGGTGGTTGTCATTTCTATTTTTTTCTCTATAAAAACTGTAGTCTTAGGGTGATTTGTGAGGACTTTTGGCTGGTTGTTTTAGGCATACATTGTTTCTAGACTATAATGCAATTTTTCTTTCAAATTTTATAGTTTCTTTGTATGATTTTTAATGTTGTACTCTCTGTCTCTAATCTATACACAACCCATTTCTATTTATCTTTGATATCCTCGTATCACTTGTCTCTTATCTCTCCATCTTCTTAACTTTTATCTTAAAATAATTATAGAATAGGAACTCAAACTCTCATATTTATTTTGGTTCCTATTTCTTTACTCCCTTGTCATTTCTCTCTATAGTCTTCTTTTTTAAAACGAACATGTTTAAACAAGGGGTTAAAATGAATTATGCTATTATAAACATCTTGGATTGACCCGAGTTAAATTAGATCGACTTACCAAACTCATGAGTCAATTATGAGAACCAACTAGGTTTAATAACTTCTTTTTAAAAAAGCTATTTCTTTTTTGATTAAATGATTATCACACAAAACAATCGAATATTTTTTTTAAAAAAATAACAAATCATGCTAGGTTGTAAATAAATAATTATTTGCTAATAATATATCAAAAAACTATAATCTTATTCGAAAATAAAATAAATCAAATGGTTCTTAATAAATTAACATAAACATATATTATTAATTAATTTCAAAACTAAATAAAATAATGCATCTAATATATTATACATTAAGTAAATTTTACAATTTAAATTTAAAATTATTAAATAAACTAGAAATGAATCAGACACTCGAGCCGGATAACCAACTAATCAAGCCCATTTAAAATAAGCCCAACCTTGTGGGCTTGTTAGGGATGACAAGCACATCAAATCCTTTTTTTTTCTGTACATTACCTAATATATAATAGGCGTGATTGTTTTACTGTAGCTCCGGCACTGTAGAATGTAGCATGTGAGTGTGTGCACTGTGGATTGTAATAGTGTATTTTTGGGTTGGTTCGGTTCTCGGTTCGATCGGTTTCCTGGTTTTGCCATTTTTTTATTGTTTTTGCACAGTGAAATAGCGCTTTTAGCCCTCGAAAAAGATAAAAAACCGGTTATGGGTGGAGGGGCTCGGCTATAATTGCACAATTTCGGACTGGACCAGTCTGATCCGCCTACCTTTGCATTATTTTATATTTTTCTGAAAATGGCTAATTACGGATATGAGCCCTAATAAGATAAAATATTTGACTTAGGCACAGGGCTACACCGGTAATTGACCATGCTTTTTTTTTATTTTATTTTTTTTACTGTCGGCGCGTGTGTCACACGCGGCCGACAGTATTCCGCCTCATGCCCTCTTTGAGTGGCGCTTGCGTAGTCATGGAGTCGCCGGAGATGAGCTACCAGCATTCCAGTCGATGCGCCTCCGCCTGGTCTCCCTCCCGGTGCGGCGCATTCTGTCCTCCGACATCCGTTGACGCGGCGGTGGCCGGTTAAAGGCGCTACATCCATTTCTCTCTCTCCTGCACGTCAAAGTGCAGGGGAGTCCCCCGGGTTTTATGCGTTTTCACTTCAGTCCCTCTACTTTTAATTTTGTTTATGGTCCTGATTTTTGTTATATAAGTTTTGATTTGGTTCGATTGAGTCCTTCGATTGAAATTAATTGAATGTGCAATTTTCACTTCGATCCTCCTTCTTTTAAGTTTTGATTTGGGTTTAAATAACTCAATCAATTCGTTACAGCAATTTTATTTTTTGCAATTTTGTCCTTTGATTGAAATTGATAATAAATTTGATTTTCATTTCGGTCCTTATACTTTTAATTTTGGATTTTAATCCCTTAATATTTGATTTTCCTTTTGGACCTTATACTTTTAATGTTTTTTTTAATCCCTTGATTTCTTTTTATGATTTAAATTTTCTTAAAGTTTTTAAGGTTTTTTTAGTCTTTCATTTATTTTATTTTTTTCAATAATAATAATAATAATAATAATTTAATTGTTTTTCTTGCTTACTCTTTTGTTAGTATTTTTTAGTTATTTATTCATCGGGATAATTTGATAATTTTTATTGTTTTGACAGTGATAACAATGTTAGTTTTTATTTTTGTTTCATTCTTTTGTTTGATCTTCTGTTGAATTTTTTTGGATTTTTTTCCTTCCATTTTTTCCCTTTCATTATTAACACAAAAATAAATAATAATAATAATAATAATAATAATAATAATAATAATAATAATAATAATAATAATAATAATAATAATTTAATTGTTTTTCTTGCTTACTCTTTTGTTAATGTTTTTGAGGGTTTTTTTCTTCGGGATAATTTAATATTTTTTATTGTTTTTGCAGTGATAGCAATGATAGTTTTTGTTTTTGTTTTATTCTTTATTTGATTTTTTGTTAGAGTTTTTAAGATTTTTTTTTCTTCCATTTTTTCCCTTTCATTATTAACACAAAAATAAAAAAAATAAATGAAAATAATAATAATAATAATTTAATTGTTTTCCTTGCTTACTCTTTTGTTTATGTTTTTTAGGATTTTTTTTCCCTCTGAACAATTTGATAGTTTTTATTGTGTTGACAATGATAACTGTTAAGGAACCATCTCACCTAAAAGCTTAACCTTATAAGTGAGGTCCCAGAATATGATTTATATTATTCTCTAACACACCCCCTCAAGTGAAAGCCCTTTGGGCTTGAAACTTGCACAGACCCACATCACCTTGTGCTTGGTTTTTATCAAATAGAATGGGGATGGTGAGATTCGAACTCGTGACCGCTGGGTCAACAAGGCTCTGATATCATGTTAAGGAACCATCTCACCTAAAAGCTTAAGCTTTTAAGTGAGGTCCCAGAATATGATTTATATTATTCTCTAACAATAACAATGATAATTTTTAGTTTTTATTGTATTTTTTTGTTTGATCTTTTTTTGTAGTTTTTACAATTTTTTTAATCTTTCATTTATTTATTTATTCTTTCATGATAATAATGATAATAAAATCAATCAATCAATAATGATAATAATAATAATAATAATAATAATAATAATAATAATAATAATAATAATAATAATAATAATAATAATAATAATAATAATCTATTTGTTTTTCTTGCTTGCTATTTTGTTCATGCTTTTTACTTTTTTCCCTCGGTATAATTTGATAATTTCTATTGTTTTGATAGTAACAACAATAATAATTTTAGATGTTAAGACTCCGATATTGCTATTGTTATAATATTTTAAATTAATATTGCTTCCTTTTCCCCTTTAGTTTTTTATTATTATTTTTATTTGCTCTTTGTATTAAATGATTTTTATAATTTTACTATCTGCACAATAATTATTTTAATGATTAATTTTTTTTCTTATAAAAATATTTTGCTCTTTTTTTTAATGTTAGTTTGCGCTCTTTATTGATCTTTTATGACGCAATACCTACATTCTAAAAGATATAATCTATGCTTGCGTAACAAACTCTACTTAAAATTTTATACATTTTATCTCCTAATCTATAACTTTTATTTAGTTATATCATATAAATTTATCGTTGTGGATTTAATTATATTAAACTATATACACAAGAATGCCCGCAGCAACGCACGAGGGCACTTAGCTAGTAAAAGATAGATAACATGTAATCGATCTTTTTTCTTATTTTTTTTTAAATAATTGTAAATAAAACATCAGCTACTAAAAAGGTTGCTAGAACACTAGATACAGACTTTACGGATCCAAAAACTTATTTTTATCTAAAACATGTTATAAATATCACAAAAACCTGTCTAAACTAGTACAGCAACTCAAAACTCTAGAATATATGTAAACATATAAAATAAAATAAAAAAGTTCCACCCTAAACCCCAGCAATCGAAGGTAAAAGAAAAGAAGAAGGTGAATTCTACCCACACATCATTACCTCACCTTTTAGAATCCGAGATCAAGTGGCATGTGCATTAGGGCAACGTTTTGGATTTTCAAATCAACAAGACGAGAAATTAAATCCAAGAGCACCGGGGATGTTGGTTTTGGGAGACAGTGGCATTAATAGTGTCACACTTCCAAGTCATGTGTGGGTCCATTTCTAGGATTTGCAGAGGAAGCCGAGGGTTGAATTCCAAAACATCTGAGACAGGATTTTCAAGGTCCAGTTGTACCAGCAGGCCATGTATCCCAAATTACAAATATACATCTCGTAGAGACTATATATTATAATGCAAATAAATCTCTCATTTATTCTATTTACGGGCATTATTTTTTTCCCCAAGATTTGCAAGCTTATGGTGGAAGATCTAGGAATCTACAAGATTCATCGGCTCAATCATGGATATTTATTTAAGCCTGCCCCCTCCCTACCTCGAGCATTCTTAACCTCGCATGAAGCACCAACGTGCAAGTTGTTGCGTGGCTTATGTATAAATTAGTTCTTTCTGCACATGCACGTATTTGTATATTGCGACTCCAAGGAGTTAGCCCAAAGGTGGAGGTTTGGGACTTGCGTGGGGTATTCCTCCCAGGTCCTGGGTTCGAAACCTGAGGCGCGAAGCTTCTTCTGCGAGTCACCGTCCTCTTAGTAAGAGCCTGGGACAGCCGGAGGTTTACGCATGCCCTGGGCCCACAAAGTGCGCTTTCCGGGTCATGTGGTTCCCCCGTTCCGCAAGGATATCCAAAAAAAAAAGTATTTGTATATTGCCTGATAGCTTTTGTAATTATGATAGGAAATCCTCGGATTCAATGACTGGATTTTGCAAGAAAAGAAAAAAGAAACCCGTATCTAGCCTTTCTTTATTTTGATGTTTTATTAATTAAACTCTTGTGCAAACTAATGTGTCGATTTATAATTAATAAAATATGGACCCGGTGATTTTTTAAGCAGCCAATTATCTTTCTTATTTATATGATAAATTTGTGTGTAAATAAAAATAAGCAAGGATGCACGACATAAACGGAACATGGCAAGCCCTAATAAATTCATGTTGTAGGTATTTAATTCATCAACTTAGACCGAGTCATATATATAGTCTAAATAAAAATCATATTAAAAACGATATGATTTAAAAAAATAATAAATAAGATCAAATTGTTCACGCAGCTCAATCTAAATAAATAAAATATTAAGAACTAAGCGATAGATTTTTTAAATAACAAATACTTTTCCATGGCATTTATTTATATATATAAGTAAAATAAAGCTATTAAGAACATGAAAATATTATATAGAACCTAGTTGAGTAGATTAATAGGAAGCAGCTATAAAGAGTTCATGGAATATCTTTATGTCTAATAGATTGCATATTCTTCATTCAATTTATAGCACAATAATCATGAGCTTTCTTCCACCGAACTCATCCTTTGTAGAAGATATATCAAGGGTTTTTATTATACAAGCAATCCAGCCTCATTTGAACCGATCCTTAATTCCCAATGATACTATAAAAAAAAAAGACCTATCTTCTTGCAAATAAAAATTTAAATCGTACCCTCCTCTAAAATTTATCCTGAATAATTGTTGAAATAAATCTTATATATTATCAGGACAACACCATGATACACTCTACCGATCGATAAACCGAGCCCGAATATGCCAATTACTGTGAAAATAAATAAGAATTATTTAGAAATTAATTCCCATATTTGGTTAGATGAGGAGCCACGTATTTTATCTCAATATAAAAAACAAATTCCTTATGCGAAAGCAGCATGGCATTGAAAGCAATATCAAATACACGTCACAGCAGCTAGCTAGCTATATGCTCCAGCAGATTTGATCATACTGGGATCCATCTTCTTCTTCTTCTTTTTTTAAGAATCTTGAGGAACGTTTTTAATATTTAATTTGGTTCAAAAGTTTCGAGAACACAGAGTCTACGATCACATACACATGCATGGACGCGCACCTTCTCAACCTAGCTAGCAGGATGATCCATGGAAACACGTTCTGATGAAAAAAGAGAGGAGAACCTTGACCATCGACAAAGGGTTTAATATGCTACGAGTCCCCGTGTATGTGTATAAAAAAAATGGGAAAAATCAACATGAGAATCGTATAAATAATAGAGGATTGAGGGCGATTTGGTGGATGGATTTGGAAGTTTGCAAGCACGTAGACAGCGTTTTCCGAGGGACTTGTGAATATATTTGTTTCGTAAATATATATATATATAGCGCACCCTGGCTTGGCCTGTAAGAGTTTGCATGTGCCCACAATCTACAGTAGATATGATATTCTCTACATCTCTCTCCACTAAACTTTGTCTTCTTTTTTTCCTTTTTTTTTAATTTTTTTCTATATATTATACGGTACTGTTGAGTAGATCACTCATCAAATCACACCTAATCCGCTCTTTTATTCTCTTCCTTGCTCACGTAGACGTGCATTCATTCATACTACATTCACATGGGATGATAAATTAATCGATGGTGAGGAGAGGAGGTCTCGAAAAGAGGTCCCAAGCATGCTATTTGAGCTCTCGTACACTTTCACTTCTTAAGATAATTCATCAAACTAATAATAATAAATCGATATATATATATCGATGCAAAAGGTTTTTGATCTGTATAGCAGGTCTCGAGTTCGAGTTAGGGTGTGCATTTCTTGTAAAACCTTGGAACAACCATAATTTTACTTGCTTATTTAAACCCACAAAATACATTTTTCAGGGTGGAGTTTCCTCTCTCTCTCTCTCTCTATATATATATATATATATCTGTGTGTGTGAATAGGATTACATGATGACAAACGTCTATGGGACGACAAGTATGTGGATCATCTGATTCACGACATAATTTAATAACAAGGAGCAAAATATATATATAAAAAATAGTGCTGCATTTTGTTTTTCGTTTTCAAAGTAGACTTTGTTGCTCAGAGGTTGCCTCAAGCATCGGTAATCGAATAGTTTTATTGACCTGCCTAGCTGCATGTAGACCACGGAATAAGAAATGCGGACTCAAGCGAGTGTTCTTGGATCTAGATGCAGCTTCAACAAAAATTAACTTACAAGATAACATTATATATCTATAATATATTTTTTTGTGGAAAAAATCAGTGATGAGAGACCCATTTTAATACGGGCAAGAGACCAATGGATCCATAATTTTACTAATGTAAAGCATCCATACCCTAATATACTGACTTTGGACCGTAGGTGAATATGGGTAAATTCGACTTCCAAGCTCATGCTGCCATGCTTGACACAAGCTGATTTGGCTCGATTTTGTTTAGGGTTACAAAAATTTAAGATCAAACAATGTAATTGAGCTCATGATCAATTAGCCAATCGGGTTTACTTTTATGTAAATCATTTCATGTACATGTTGAGTGTTGCTGCCTTATTTTGTGGTCAAAATTAATGTTGAAGGGTACAGCCACATTAACGAAGTTTAAATATATATATATATAGTTTATTTAATCAGTGGGTCTCAAAAACAAGGGATGAAATATAATATAAAGTGCGTGTAGGTTTAATTTAGCAACTTTTGAGGTTAGGCATGAAATATAATATAAAATTAGATAAACTTTTCGTAATCACATTTAATCAATGGTTTACAGATGATTTGATTTTAAATATATATATATATATAAAAAAATGAATTGAAATGCCATTGGAAGGGATTGGTGGGGGGCCTGGGTAATTGCATGAGTTCACATGTCTGCTTAAGAGAATTGGAGGATTCTCACTTTCCACCACACAACAACTCATAACCTATGACCCACAAATCATGCGTTAAACAGCTCGACTAGATTTGGTTCCACCTTCTACCCACTTCATTACACGATATATACTTATCTACTTCAGAACTATCACGATCTTCTCCTAAAAAAGAAAAGATTTAGCTAGCATCTCATTAATTTCTAATTATTTTAATTAAATATGGAGATTTTGAACTCCTTCGAGTAACATATATCTTCTGCATTGATGGGATTTTCAAAGAAAGAAAATTAGAGAATATCAATGATAGCCACTTAGGGCTGGAATGCCGAGAAATTTCCCCCGTGGTCATCACAGGGAAATCCCTAAGAAGCAGCTGCAAATAAGATCTCTTGAATCTACAATGGTGAAAATCGATTTGGTCTAACTATATACTCTTAATGTAATAAAACGTTTATTGTATTCTTATTTAATGAGTTGATTAATACAATTTTTACAGCTGGGGCTTTTTAGGGTTTTGTCAGATATGCCTCGCAAGTGGGACCGCCAGAGTCACCCCCCCAAAAAAAAAATATTACCGGATCAATACCTCCACCATAAATGCAATTCGAACCCCACCATCCTTTGGAGAGCGTGCTATAATATATATATATATATATATATATATATATATATATATATATATATATATATATATATATATACATATAATTGAAACAACATGACATAAAGCTGGGCAATATTTTAATTAACATCTTGCTAAACAAGTACAAAATGAAAGCAATTTTCTTTTATAGAAAATGTAAAGGGTCTCATGCTCCATTTTCTTTTATAGAAAATGTAAAGGTCTCATGCTCCTCCTTGTTGATGTTGGGCATTGTTTTATATTATGTTTTAAAAATATTTTTTTAAAAAATAAATAAAATAAAATTTTTCATTTTTTTTCAATTATTTGTATGTGTTGATGTTAAAAATAATTTAAAAAAATAAAAACATCATTAAAAACAAGAAATATAGTAGCTCTTCTTGTCCCGAGCATAAGTAGTTTATTCTAAATTATGACTGGGCTGAGGTTTATGTATATATTAATCAGTTTTCATTTTTTTATTGAGAGATTAACCTTTTAAATTATCACTTGCGTTGCAACTTAATTAATTAATTATAAAAAAAAAGGGGTGCGATTTTATTGTAGAAAATGTTCATATTAGAGTAGCCCCGATCCATTAATTGACTGGGAACGCTCTATGATGGCGCGTAACGTAGCATCTAGTGAATTGGCTAATCAAAGATTAATAGAATTTTAAACACGCAAAACAAAGACAATCGCTTTCAAGTCATAGTCTACAAAGTTCATAACTGAGGAAAATAAATTAAATTAAGCGATTA
This sequence comes from Salix purpurea, assembly GCA_027405865.1. Taxonomy (NCBI): domain Eukaryota; kingdom Viridiplantae; phylum Streptophyta; class Magnoliopsida; order Malpighiales; family Salicaceae; genus Salix; species Salix purpurea. The sequence goes on from JAOWLH010000019.1 coordinate 3,666,072, forward strand.
GATACAATAATATAATATAGTAATGGTCATTCAAAAATGGTGATATATAAAAAACAATTTATGGGAGTTCTAAGAAAGAGGCAAAAAAGGAGGGGGGGGGGCATAAAATCTAAGTATATATTTCTATTAAATCTGCCCACAATCTGATCCAGCGATGCAATAATTACTAGGGTATCAAACAGCTTAAAAAGGGTCCTGGAGATCTCCGAGTCCTCAGCACTGGTTTGCCTGCAGAAAGTTTTTGTTTTTCTAGTAAGAGAAAGCTCTGGGATTTGCAAATTAAGCAAAGCTGAGGCAAACAGTTCCTCATCAATTCTCTCGCACGCAGCTCGCATCTATCTCTCCCTCGTGCTCGCACACAGGTTGAGAAAAGAGAGAGTTTCATGGATAGCGGATATTTTGGAGATCCTAACTTTGGAAATAATGAAAGATCAGGTGGTTCTTCAAGGAAAGGCAAGAAGAGCAGTTCAGACAAGCCTAAGCAACCTCAGCGAGGCCTCGGTGTTGCTCAATTGGAAAAGATCAGATTACATGGCCAAATGGGTTGTAATTACCATCCCTCCCTTCACAGTACTCCTCCTTACCCTACAACTTTCAACCCGCAGGTATCTCTCTCTCTCTCTCTCGATTAGTGCTAATATATATATATATAATTAAGCTCAGTTTTTATAGGGTTTGTAGAAGTTTGTATGGAGTGTGGACTTAGTTTACAAGTGTGTTCATGCAGGAAGATATAAGAGTGCAAACAGGCTATTCATCAGCTCCATCCTCCTCTTTTTCTTATTCTTCATCAGCAGCAGCAGCTGCAGCAACCTCGGCTTCCTATGGCTACCCCCACATCATGGTATAGGAAATTTGTTTCCTTATCTTTTCCTTTCTTTAATTATTCATTAATAGAATTGATAACCCTAGCTAAATCTCGTACGTTCTAGTCAAAATTACATGTATGAGTTCACATCCTGAATGGGAAATCAATCGCGTGTGTGCGTGCCAATCCCCACTTTACACAACTGTGCATCTCGAATGATTTTGATATAGATTAGTGCTGGTGATGAGGAAAACAGAAAGAAAAGGAAGAAATTAAGTTGAAACCAGTTGGATTTGCATTAGCGTTTAGAAAGTAGTCCTCTCCATCATCATCCAAGTCTTGCTTGATTCGATTTGAATTGTAAAGAGCATGCTTTCAATTTCAAAAGAACTTCCTGTGTAAGCACTTTTCAAGGGATCTTATTAATTCCCTTGGAAGCTTAATTTTATTTTATTTATTTTTGTTTCTGTATTGTTTCGAAAGCTTAATTTGCTTAGTTGTTCATTTACACAAACCCTAGTTCCTTGCCTGTGAAATATATATTTATATTCCACACCATCTCATAATTTCACATCATGTGGCAAGTAGAGGTTAAATTAATTAGTAGTCTGACATTTGCTTTCCTACAGCGTATCTTGTCCGAAAATCATCAATTTTACTTGGTATTGCAGATGGGAATCGGTGATTACGATGGAACGAATATAGGATATGGTGATTCTCAACCCTCAACTGCAGCAAGGTAATTAATTACCGATGCAATTTGATTTAAATCTATAGAGAAGGGCTTCTTTTCTGGAGCAAGGTCTAGATTTTCATGTCTTTCCTTTGATGTTTGCTCGACCTTAGTTACACTAGTTCAGTTTCTAACGAATCGAAATGTTTACATTAGTTGGAATTCCGGACATGGCATCTACGAGGCTCCACATTATGCACAACCACACAATTCAACTAGACACCTTTTGCCTCTACAAGCTGAGGTAATGCCTTTATCCTTCATAAATTTCTACGTTCAATAAGATTCCCAAACTAGGATTCTAGTGGTGTGTTGGATCATGTTTTGATATAGATCTCTCCCATGTTGCTGTTATTAATTAGGACGCACCGCCAAAAAAGAGCAAGAAACACCGAAGTAGCTCGAAGGGTTCTAGCAGCCAAAATTCTGAAGCAAGTGACACTCAAGAACTAGATTTGGAGCTCAGATTGTCAATTTGATCATCATTTTCTGTCAATTGAAATCAAGGGTTCTTTTTATTCTCTTAATTGTTAATTGGACGTTAATGATGATTGGCTTGGCTTTGGAAAACTGCACCGCAAGGTAGGGAATGGTGATGTGAAAGAGCCTGAACTTTCATTTGAAAGGGATCTTAATTATGTAATTAAAGTTCATGGATTCACTTTCTGCATAAGAAAATGAGAGTCTCTTCTTGTTCATGAAATGTCAAAGAAATGAGAGGATTATAGTAACTATCCAGGATTCTTGCTTTCGATCAGGTCTACCGGTCAGCATCTAGCAAAAATCACAGTGCTCTTGGTGAAACAAATCTAATTCATAGGATGGCGAGTGCTTCTGTTCTCTTACCCCCAGTTGTTCAATAGCACTAATCAACTTTATTAAAGAAGATAAAAGAGTGATTAATAAGAAAAACAGGTTAAACCTGGTACTAAAAGGGTGATTAATCACAGTTGTCGATTGACGGAAAAGTGATGGACGACCTTTGGATGGCGAACAGTACTATATATGCATGCTAGTGCAAATACATTGAGCCTAGCTAGCTATTTCCCAATGCAAATCTCATTCCCATGCCGCAACTTCAATTCTATAGCCTAAATAGACTTTCACATTTTCTTTTAGTACAAACTATACATGCGATCGAGTAGCTTTCAACTGACAAGTTAATTTAGCTTTTAGGTGATGGTCTAGCTAGTAGAACTCAAACTCCTAGCTGTGTGATTAAGAATCTTATAATATTGTGCTTATCTATTAGCTGCAACTTAAGATCAGTAACAGTGTGAAGACCCGGAAAGCACTTCTTCTTCTTCTTCTTCTTTTTTATGGACATATATGGTTTTCCAGCACAGTTTGCATGCGATTCAACTAATTTTATAAATTCTAAAGTTAACGATCATGTAATGCTCTAGTGATTACTATATTAGCAAACACAGAGGTCAAAACACTCTTTCCTCTCCCGAATAGTGTGTCTTCCCTGGTGATCTGTTAATTTCATAACAAAGCAAAGTTATCTTCCATCGAAGGGAGAGAAATGAGCGATGCTGTTTACTTACAGAGCATAGAAATTTATTCAATGAAGCTAGCCTTGGAGAGAGATGTCAATGGAGGCATTTTCGTTCTGAGAAATATTTGTAAGAGTTTTCGATCGAGGTGTTTTTAATTATATATTAGCATATCAAAATCATCACAAAACACCATCATCATATCATAAAACACCATAAAAAACATTTATTTAATATTTTTTGCAAGTCCAAAACACTTTTGAAAGCATCTCAAAACAAAAATGAAATATGATAACACCCTTTTCCTCCTCTTATGATTCTCTTGTTTTAAACTTTATGAAATTTCCCGGTTCAATGCAAGGGGTCACTAGCTAGCTAGGCATGTTTCGCATGGGAAAGTAATTTTTTTTTTTTATGGTGTATTAACAGTGCAGATACATGCTTCCAGTGAGATTTCAACTTTAATCTTCAATTGGAGCAATGTCTGAAACTTTATTTTTAATGTGTTTTTGTATGTTATCTCATTATAAAAGGAGCAGCCATTAATTATGTATCACATGTCATGCCATATACATTAGAACTAGAAATGATCAGCAGCATCCATATAAGTTTTTTTTTAATACAAGAAACCCTACATCTCGGAAAATATATTTTGTAGATCAAGATGAGCGAGTAAAACTCTGGTTATCATAAACTTTTATAAGAGATACACACTCTGACTCGAAATCAAGATCTAGTATGCAAATCACAAATCTTTTATCATTACAATACGCTATTGTGATGGGTCAAACTAAGTTGATTTCAGTATTTGTAAAGTTTTCCGCATCATTTTCACACAGTACACAGAAGTGATGGTATACATATTTCCTTTGCTTTCACTATGGTTTGGAATAAAGTTAGTTGCTTTAATAGGCAGTGTTACAGCTATAAAATGCTTAGCATTCCCCTTAAATGCATTTAATGGTAAAAGAGCTTTATTAATGTCAATCAAAGACAAGATTAGTGAGGAAGAAAAAAATTAAAGTTCATCATCACCATCATTGTTGTCTCGAAAGACATTGGAATCCAGAATCAAAATTTCAATTACTTGTGTCAGTGCAGTGTTGAATATCTACTTTGGGTAAGAGATTATTAGAAAACGGTATCGTTTCCAAGGCTTTCCTATAGTGGAATTGGCTAGTCAAGTCACCATTCAATTTTTCATCATGAAAAAGATAAAATGTCAGAGAAATTCCTCAATGTAATGTCACCATTAACCCCCGAGAAAACACAGTAGATTCCACTTGTTAACAGAATGTTCTATCATCTTCACCTAAATGTATACATCGATTATTAATAGGAACCATCTGCTTGTGATCATTTATACCCAGCACAGGAAAACATGCAAAAGATGTTATGTTGTTATCAGTGTTGCCGATATTGTTTCGTTTCGGTTTAAATGGCCAAAATATTTTATACCAATTAAAAAACGAGATAAAATGGAATAGTTTTTATCTCGTTTAAAATTTCAACTCGTTCTATAAATTTCGTTCAAATTTCAGCCGGAATGTTCCGGTTTTATTCTGTCCTTTCCATTTTGGCCAAATAGAGTTTTTTTTTTTAAATAATGAATAATTTTACAATATCAATCATATCTCTTAATCCGGCCATTAGATTGAGATAAAATTTTACGAGGAGTCTCTTGTTATATTTATATATATTATTTTAAAATTTCATAGCAATCAAAAAATGTAAATACCTTGAGATATTGACGATGACATTCTCGTAATATTATATATGTTCATAATTTTGTTCAGAAAAATAATTTTATTGTGTCTTTTTTTATTTAGATTAAATTGCAAAATTATAAATATTTTATTTTTGAATTTGAACTAAAAAAATGAATTAATATATATATATATATATATATATATATATATATATATATATGTATATAGATATAAACAATACAATCCCAAAACGGAGCACCGAAACACTTTGAAACCGAAAACATTTTGTTCCAACACCAACCAAAACAGAATTGATATCCTTGGTTGTTATAACTTTAATTTGATTGTTCTTTTTAAAAAATATCACTCTTTTTTATATAAAAAAACATTTGATTAAATAACACCGTTAAAAAAATAATTATCAAAATAGTGTAGTTTGTAAATGTCGCGATTAAAAAATATAACTTTCTAGCTTGTCAATATTCATAATAGCAACATTTAAAAAAAAAAGTAAAATCAGTTGCACATGAGGAGAGAAGAGAGATAAAAATGCAAAAAGATAATAAAAAAAGACCTTAGAGTAACACGAAAACTCTAATTATAACAACACTAATACAATAAAAAAGATTTGACGAGAATAGTTCAACAACTCTAAGGAAGATCACCAACTATAAGGATTATCACCAACTATAACTCAATTGTGACATACTTATCTCTCAAAGATGATGAGTTGCTCATTTATTTTTTTATGGCAAATGTAGCCTATTGGGTCATCGTTGGTGACCTTTCTTGGTGCCATTAAATTCATCTTATCAATACCTTTTTAATGGTACCGATAGTGTCATGATCATAACTTTGGGGTGATTTTGGAATGTTTTTTTTTCTCTCCTTATTATAGTTTGTGAAAAGATAGGTGAAGGATAAAAAAACATTGAATTCACAATAAATCTCTTATTGCAATATTAATGATACCATTAGAAAGATCTTGATAAGATGAGTCTAACAACACTAAAGACTATCATAAATTAGGACCTAATGAAAAAATATCATGTTTCAGATACACAACTTCCATAAAATGTCATGATTATGAATTAGAATAACTTACCATGTTGTAATTTTACATCTCATGTCATGAAACAATTTTACATCTCATGTCATGAAACATGACCTTGCCATTTTTTCTCCTATATCACCATAGTCACGACTCCTCTTTGTCTCTTTATGTCATTTTTATGTCATTTATAGTCTCTTTTTCTAAGAAAAAAACCATTGAAACCACCACCCCTAGCCGTGAAACATTAAAAAAAACTCATTACTCTTATCTTTAAGCCTCCATTCACCTGTTTTAGCATGATATATCATTTCCACCACTCCCCGAGCCATGAAAATCAAACTGTCATCACTCTTTAATTGACAAAGCAAGGTAACAACTTATATTTATATTAATTTAGTGTATTTCATATTTAATTTGTGTTTGTCTAAAATCAAGGTTTATATGAAATTAAGGTTTAATTAAGTTGTTTAAATTAGCTATTACTTTTACAATTATTTTAGATTTTATGTTATTAATTAAGCATGAAAATAATGTTAATTAGGTTGAATCTTGATCAATTCTGTTTTGCTTTAAGTTTTAGAATAAATTGCTAAAATGGGATTTTATTTGAATTATGATAAATTAGCTTGTAGCTGTTTAAATTAGGATAGATTGCATGTAATTGAGCATCACAATAACATGGATTATATGGACTTTTGATCAATTATGCTTTGCATTTAATTTTGGGATAATTTTTTTTAAAATTCAATATTTTATTTGAATTGTAATAATATAGATTTGAATAAAGGTAAGTAGTTGATTTCATGTCACTAAGCTTGCAATAGCATGAATTGGATGGAATTTTGATCAATTGTGTTTTACATTGGGTTTTAGATAAATTACAAGAAATTAGGGATTTTGTTTGATTTATAATAAACTGAAGTAATTAGATATATTTCATGCAATTTTATTTAAATTGACTACTAGAAGTGAAGTAGAGGTATTTATAGATATCATCCTCGTAAGTACTTCTAGTGCATAAACCCCTTTTATAAGGACACCAATAGAATTAACATAAGTGAAGATACATTTTACAAATTATTAGATATAGGGTTTATAAGACCTAACAATTTTTAATGAGGGATCTAATATTGTTTGTAAAGAAGAAGAGAAGTGGAAATTACTCTGTATAAATTATCAATAACTGAATAGGTGGAAGGAGAGAATAAATATGTGTTCCTATAGGTAGACTATTTATTCGATCAACTAAAAGGAGCTTAAATATTTTTTAAATAAATTTAAGATCAGTGTATTATTAGTAGAGGATATATAAGCCAGAATGTATCAAATATTATTTTTAGAACTCGATAGGAGCATTATAAATTTTGGTTGATGTTGTATGAATTAACTAATGCTCTAGTTGTATTTATGGATTTAATAAATTATTTTTTTCTCTTGTTTGGATTAATATGTGATGGGATTCATATTCTACTTTATTCAAGCTTTGTTTTAAAGCATGATCAACACTTAAAAATGTATTACAGATATTAAGACATCACCAATTATATGTGAAACAAAATAAATGTGAGTTCTCATTGAAAAAAGTGTTTTTTATAAGACATGTCATTTAAAAAATGTTATGATAAATCATATAAAGGTGGAAGTTGTATTGAATTAGAAAAGACCTTCAAATATGACTGAGATTCAACGTTTTCTGAGATTGGTTGGATACTTTAGGGTATTTAGAAGGAGTTTCTTCTATACAAAAATTAAAAACAAAATGTATTAGTATGCATTTTAGGATTTAATAACCAGTTTATTGAATCCATAAGCATTTGACCAATATTCCAATAACTCACAATTTAATTTATGAGAAATTAATAGTAAAAATTATGATATAAATATTAGACCTACAAGTAGGCTGATATTTGAATATCTAGAACTAACAAAATAAATCCAAAATTATTATGATTTTTTACCAATTTTAATTGGAATATTTATTTAACATGGCAAATGAGTTATAGAAAACACATTTGCTTTACAGGATAAATGAACCCTATTAGGACATCTACATGAATCTTTTCCTTAAAAAATTATTTATGAGCACACGACCTCATAAATAAAAATTAAAAATCTAGATTTATTCACATGAATAAAGTATACTCATCAAAACCTTTAAATCATATCAAATTATGCAATGTGACTTACCTTACATAACTCATATCAGACGTATTAATACATTTCATTTACACTAGCAGTCATTTATCCTTGAATTTCTAACAAGACCATTACCCTGAGGGAAAAAATAGTATGATGCAATATGGTTAATATTAGATAAACTAACCAAGTCAACTTTATTTTACCCATGATAATGACAAATCCAATGGTTAAATTGGTAAAGATATATATGAATGAAGTAATATGACTACATCGAGTGCCATTAATGATCATTTAAGGGACAAAATAAAAGTAATTCAAGATAGATAAAAACTTTCTTACATCTCTCACCTAGATTACACCTAATTAAACATTAAAATTAAAGAGTGGGGGATTATAAGAAGTTTAGAAGGGATTTGGATTTAATAAATCAAGAAAACTATTTGGGATATAGAAAGAGGGGCTCGTGGGTTCTTGAAGAAATAGGGTGGAAGCAAAGAAAAATTATCCTAGGACTTTTTATCTTTAGTTTCCTTGAGTAAATCAAAAGTTGCTTATTTTTATGAATTTCATCCATTCTTAATGATGTATTGATGAATTTTGCATGAAACAAAGTTGTGTAAAAATTTGTAAAATGATTTAATTCTTGAATAAGTGTTTATATGATAAATTAATATTGATATGCAAGAGAAATTATATGGGTAATGAGTAGTTGAAAGAATATGTTAATTTCTAACTAGGAATATTATGTGTGATTTATATGTTCATTTGATTATAATATGAACAATTGTGAAAGTAAGCATGTTAATTAGAATAAAAATTAATAAGATAAAGACTTTAAAAAAACTTTAATTAATGCCTTGAATTGGCTAGGTCTTATTCAACCATAATAGGAGTTTGAAACTTGAGAAAAAATTATTTAAATTGTTAAGAGGGTTGTGAAGAAATATATCGATTATATCATTTAAATGTGTAAAAGTAAAAAATTGAAGAAAAAGAGGTCATTCCATTCAGAATTTGATTTTCTTTGACTAGAATAAGTAACATATGAATTAATAGATTAAGTTGTTAAACTACATAGAGATAAGCCAAATGAATTTGAAACAAAGAAATATATATATTAATTTTGAGAAGATAATATTAAAAAGACATACATATCTAACATGAATGAAGTTTTCTTTTCATAAGAAGATGGAAGGTAATCAATTGAATTAATTAAGAAAACAAATGATTAAAAACATGCAAGTTAAAAGATTTTAAATGGAGTATATCGATGAGAATGATATAATTGAAGAAGAAAAAAGAAGAAGGATTTTACTAGAAATAGGGATTTCATAAATCTAAAGATAAATTTGATTTAATGATGTAGGAGGATTTATGGGAGGATCGCGGATAGTGTGAATTGTAGTGCACTAGGCAAATATAGGTAGGTGAAAACTATTCATCACAAATTGATTTATTTTAATTTTTTAGGATGTTATTAATTGTAGAAAATTAAACAACCTTGTATGTAAGATGATTGGTATTCAAAAGAGAATACTATATTGTTTAGGCTTCTAGAAATATAAATGTTGCCCTGGGTTGATATTGATATTTCTATGGTATTTAAAAGAGAATTCTAGATTAATTTGGCTTTAAAAAATAAGAATGTTGAATTTAGGAGTATTTATGCAAGGATACTTGTCTAGAAATAATATAATTATATAATATTTATCTTGTATGTTATAATTTCTTGCAATATATAAGGATGTATTTGCTTTGATGAAAAAGAGTGAAAGGAATTAAAAGTGTAGAAAGTTAGACAAAGGAATTTCTAGATGTATGGATGGATGGATGATAGGTTAAGAATATTTAGCCCATTGTGTATATAATTGTGTTCCTTGATATGTGATAAAATTGATGTCAACACTTAAAATGTTTAAAATATAAAGGGAAACAAGAGGAAGTGTGGGTAGAATTTTAATATATAAGAGAAGATGATGAGAGAAAAAATAAAAACAAAAAAAATCAAAATTCTTGTGTTTTTTTATCTATTGGTATTGAGTTTATGACCTAACATTAATGGGGATATTACAGTAAACAAGTATAATTTTGATTAAATTATAGGATATTGTGGGTAATTCTTAACTAAAAATATATTAAAGTATTTTAATTTATATGAACATTAAAGCATAATAAAAAAAAATGGTGTTTTTTAGAGTTTCAGTATTATTGTATTATTTTCTCCAATCACTAACAAGTCTGAATGTCATGTTAGTAATATCTGTCTTTTAAAAACAATTGAAAAGCTGAATATAAAGTTAAGTAATAATGAAAACGAAAAGCAATATTGTAAAAGAAAACAGTAAATTGACAAAAGTAATTGGCTTTTCGAAAGTTGAAAGGGGGGGGGGGGGGGGGGGGGGGGGGCACTACACTACTTATGGCGTCAAAAAGATTGTCTAGCTTTATATATTTATTTGGGCCAGACAAATATTTAATCAAAACATTAAATCATGTGTTTATCTATTTGTACTTATAATGAGGTATTTTGAGAAAGTACGAATAAAGAAAGTACTTATATATATATAAATAATTTCTCTTAGAAAGGTTTTAGAGGATTTTATTGTTAAATAAGTAATTTAACCTTCAATCTAATAGCTAATGATAACTAATTCAACCTTCAAGTTATTAGATAGTATCTCAGTAAATAATTTATATTATTTAGGTTTAATACTATATATTTATTTTTTATCAAATAAAATAAAGATGGTGTGGATAATGAGGTTCATGACAAAGAATCATTTCGTTCAAAAAATTAAGTTCTTAAATATAAAATATATGATTAATAGCATTTATTATACCTCTGTAAAGTATACCATTTATTTTGATTGTCAACAAATATACCATTACGGGGTGCTAAATTACTGCAAACACCGTGTATTTAAGCTGAAATAATGGAATTTAAAGGAGATGAGCAGCAACTTGTTCCCTGAAAAAGAATTGGCTTTACATATTTTTCAATAATTTCCTTACTTAGTCGTTGTGAGCGTTGTTGTGGTGATTAAGAGAATTGAAAGTTGATCTGCCATTTACAAGCACAACAGCCTAGCAATGGTGACAGTGAGACAGAAAGAAAACAGTTTACAACTTGATTAATCGATGCATTCAGAGCTGTCTGGTAAGATATGATCACTTCATTGTGATCCAAGTGGTCAAAACCGTGTCGGGGATAATTATTTCTAACAGCAAATCAAAAGAAGCTGCTGTTATTGTTTCTGCCAAAGATGTGATGGAGCTTTTACTTAGCGGTGGAGAACTAATTGAGCCCTTGATTATGATCAGTTGCCTCAGATTAACCTTGCCTTATATACACCATCAGATAAGCTGGCTTTCTTGTTACTGATTTCCTACGCGGCCGTGGGACAGAGAGATTTCCTACCGTAGACATTAAAGCATTACGAGGTTTCCTGTAAATAAGGAACAAAGCTCTATTTTTGTCTCCCCTCAGCAATCCTGATTCTTCTATAAGTTCATCGAGAGAACATGGAGTTTCAGGGAGGAAAAAAAAAGCATTTCGCCCAGTGCGAAAGCCTTAAGATTATTTTTTTTCTTGTTTGATTATTCCCCGCAATTGCAATGGCGATTGTGTTCAAGTCTCTAGTTATTCTCCCTCTCTTGTTTGTCGCCAGCTATGCCCAGCTTTGGATGAGGCCAGATGCCTTCGAATTTTTCAACCTGCATAAGATATTAGGCCCCCATGAGTTGTTTAATAACCCTTTTGGAGATGCTCAAGATTACAGGAAGAAAAGGATCGATAACGATTTCGGGACCGAGCCGCTGCCAAAATCCGCTATTCCTTCTCTTCCGAGTTTTGTCGGCCTCCCTAATGAGCCGAAAGGGTCATGGGAGTTGGTTTCTGTGAATTCTGGAGTATCAGCCATGCATTCAATCTTGCTTCCTAAAGTTAACAAGGTCTTGATGTATGACGCTACTATTTGGAAGAAATCAGAAATCCGGCTGCCGGCCGGCCATTGCCGTCTTCTTAACAAAACTACAGGTGAAAACGATTGCTATTGTCATTCAGTTCTGTTTGACATTGCCACCTCTGCGATAACACCTCTAGAGGTATTCAATCTAACAATCTATGTGTGGTTTAATTTGCTGGATCGATCCCTCTCTTTCCTAGCTAGCCAGCTAACAGTTTGGAATTATTCATTTTTTATGACAGCTTCACACAGATACATGGTGTTCATCAGGAGGTCTTTCCGTTGATGGAAACCTGGTGGGCACTGGCGGTTTCCAAGGCGGTGCCAAGACTGTTAGATATCTGGAGACATGTCAAGGGTGTAATTGGAGAGAGTTTCCAACTGCACTTGCTGATCGTAGATGGTATATATATATATATACACACAGATATATTAATTACAATATTTTTCTTCTCATGATGAACAGTCATTTCAGATTCTTCTTTTCTTATGAGCGTAGTTAATCTGTAAGATAAAACAAGCTGACACCGTGTCAATTAAGGTACTCAACACAAGCGGAGCTACCTGACGGTGGATTCATCGTGGTTGGTGGTCGCGACGCTTTCAGCTATGAGTACATTCCACGAGAAGGACGCTCCAATGCCAAGTCCTTCTTCTTTGACTTCCTGAGGAAAACCAGCGATAAGGATGAGAACAATTTGTATCCTTTTGTCCACCTCTCCACCGATGGCAACCTCTTCATCTTCGCCAATGATCGCTCCGTCCTTCTCAATCCCAAATCCAACCAGGTTGTCCGTGAGCTCCCAGCCCTTCCAGGCGGCCACCGCAGCTACCCTGCAACCGGGATGTCCGTGCTGCTCCCAATAAAGCTACACTCAAGGAATAATGAAGTCATCCCGGCTGAAGTCCTCGTCTGCGGAGGCTCCGGCCACATAGATGCATATACCCAAGCTAGCAAGGACATATTCTACACCGCGCTCCAGGACTGTGGAAGAATCAGAATTACAGATGAAAAGCCTGTCTGGAAGAGAGAAATCATGCCATCACCCCGTGTTATGGGTGACATGATGATCCTTCCCACCGGAGACGTCCTCCTGCTCAACGGTGCCAAGCGAGGGTGCTCAGGATGGGGCTTCGCCAGAGAACCAAACTTGATCCCAGCAATATATAATCCCAAAGCCAGGCTAGGCAACAGATTCAGGGCACTACAAGCCTCTACGATTCCCAGAATGTACCATTCATCATCTGTGGTTCTACCGGACGGTAAGATCCTTGTGGCCGGCAGCAACACGAACAACGGCTACGTTTATAATGCCATGTTTCCCACTGAACTCAGGGTTGAGAAATTCTCGCCGCCGTACTTGGATCCATCTATGATCGGGCATAGACCTGTGATTATAGCTGATAGAGCCCCAAAGCTGATTGCTTATAACAGCTTGTTCAGGCTCCAGTTCAGATCAACAGCATTAAAAATAGAGAAGAAAGACATCAAGGTTACAATGTACGCTCCATCTTTCACCACTCATGGGGTGGCGATGAATCAAAGACTCATTGACTTGGGTTTGGAAGATGTGATTACTGAAATGGCATTCCCATGGCTCCACACAATCAAAGCCGTGTCACCGCCCAGCGGTAAGGTTGCTCCTCCTGGGTATTACATGCTCTATGTTGTTCATCAGGGAGTGCCCAGCGTTGCCACCTGGGTGCAGATCAAGTGAAGCCGGAGCTGTCTCGCTCCGTTTTAAAGTGCCCTTTCATTTTTTGGTTGGTAGATGATGAACTTGATTTTGTTCAATGTTTTTTTGAAGGATATACCAGAGGGGCATGAACTAACTAACTAATCTGATACTTCACTTCTGCAATAAAATTCTCTCACTTGTTCTATATCCTTCACATTTTCATTTTCTTATTTGTCGTTTTCCTGTATCATTTCCGTAGTCAAATTCATTCAATAAAACAAGTATTATCAGGTGTAGCCAGTGGTTCCAATCTATCAGCTCCTGGTTCTCTGTGTCTGTGTGTGTTCATATTACAAAACAAATAAATCCCGTGGGAAGTTGCATTGTGCACCCTCTCACATTGCACTGTTCTTTTAACAGTGCACGGGCAAAAATGGCCCTCGGGCGCGCGGCGAGAGGAGGGGCTTAACCGGGGCTATTCTCGGTTTTTCCATTTAATTTTCTTTTTTTTTTTTAAATATTCAGTTGTGAACAGTGCATTGACGGTTTCGTCCTCGATAATAGGACAAAAACAGGCATCCGGCTGAGGGGCACCGGTGTAATTGCGCGCGGTCGGACCGGCCCGGTCCGGTCCGCCACAACTTTTGAATTTTTTAATATTCTCTGTGTCTGCGTGTGTTCATAGATGGTGCAATATATATATTATCCTTCACATGTATGTATATGTATATGTATATATGTGTTCATAGATGGAGCAATACATCCCTTTTACATTTTTCAATTTTCACACACAAACAGAGACGATAGGAGATCCAATAAGCATAATATACATGGCTACCCGAGTCGATCAGAAACCAGGGAACAGTCGGGAACAGAAATTCAAAAGCAAGAGACTACCAGTTTTGAGGTGCAAGGGTTTTTACCATCTAACCATTCCTAAAAAGCTCTCTTTCGGGGCTTTGGCTAGTCACATTAATCGAGCTTTTTTACTGTTTGGTGGTGAATGTATATCTATCTATAAATGTTCAAATAATATTTTTTTATTTTTAAAAATTATTTTTAATTATTAATATAAAATATCAAAAAATAATAATTTTAAATAAATAAAAATACTTCTTTTTCAAAAATAATTTTAAAACCTTTCTATGACTATTTATTTTTTAAAAATTATTTTTTGAAATACTATTTTATAGAGTTTGTATTAAACATGGGCTAATATCAAAATAATTATAAATTAGTTTAATAATGTTTTAAAATATTTAAAAATTATTATTATTCTAAATTAATTTTTTATATTTTATTTTCATATTATTTCGAGAAGCTAACCTCATTGAATCTGTTTGTAGCTTATGGAAACTCTGACACGCTAGAACCAGCATTTCGCATTTCACATAGATGTGAACGTGCGCATCACAGCTTGGCTGACCTGGCTGACTCCACCTCCTTGTGTGCACTGATTAGTCTTACGCACGATGCTTGCCTAGTTCTGGTGCAACAGCGTCCCAGCTGCTCTCTGCAGTTTAGATGGTTTTTGATAATAATTTTTATTTGAAAATATATTAAAATAATATTTTTAATATATAAAATACATTAAAAAATCTAATGTAAAAAAAATATTTTTTTTTAAAAGACTTTTAAAACATAATATCAAATCATCATCTCCATTTCACATCCTCTCTCCTAATAATTACTAATTAAGATTTTTTAAAAGTATTTTTTATTTAGAAATATATTAAAATAATATTTTTATTTTATTTATTTTTTTAAAATTATTTTTGATATAAAAACATCAACAAAAATCAAAGTTTTTTTTAAACTATTTTTTCCCTATCAAGTATCAACCCATTACCTCACCTCTATTTTTTTACATTACATGCTATCTCGTAAGTATAGCTGTACAGTTGGCAACTATTGCATGTACTAATCTCAAGCGGTGTTTGATAGTGGCCGACGTTGTTTTTAAAACCATTTTTTACTACAAAATATATTAATTTTTATATTAAAACTCTTCAAGAACATAAAAAAGAACAGTTTAAAATAAAAGGAAATTGAAAAAACACGGTTTGTTATGCTATCCCAATCCACGGTGGTAGAATGAGAACATGAACGAACATTCTTCCAATCTGACTGCCCATGTTGCAAGAAATGCATATCGACCTCATGGAGAGCACGACTTGATTAGACAGGCTTCCATTCACCTAGACAGTATTTCTTTGAGCAAATACAAAACGCACCAAGGAAGAGTCAAGATGTTTCGAAACGACATGAAAAATCACCACATTAAAATATTTCTGAGCAGGGAACATTAGCAGGTTAGAGGGTATATAAAGCTATTGAAGGCTGATGACAAAAGCATCCCATTTCAACTCCTAGGATTTTCTCAACTCAAAGAAGAAACTTCTGCATTGGGGTTGAGATGGCAAGTTTACAAACTTTCTTGGCGGCTCTACTCATCGTTGCGGTGGCATTCGATCCAAGATCAGTTAATGCAAAATTCTCCAAGAGCATGTCTTTCTATTGGGGTGCCAATAATTCGGCAATACTTGGCGAAGGCAATGATCTTCAACTTGTCTTGAATAGAAAGTCAGGTGATGATTTGTTTTCTATGTTTATCAGTCAGATTTTTCTTACCTTGGCATCCTTTGGAAATCATTAACTATCAGTTTCTGTAAATCTATCTTCTTTGAATTTCAGGCTCTGGTGTTAAATCGAAGCGTGCGTTCCTATTTGGAAGCTTTCAGGTGTTACTTAAGCTGGTACCTGGAAATTCAGCTGGAACTGTCACAACCTATTACGTAAGTGCAATAATATTTCACCCAGCATACATGGCTCTGCATAACATAAGCACTGCTCATTAGTTTAAGCTTTGAAAATTCGTTTGTTCTTTCATAATTGAGACTTGTAAAAGAAACATGAGCAAGAACAAACTAATCAGGAAGATCTAGTTACGGCCAGTCATATTAATACCTCATTTGAATATCTCTAAGATTAACAACAATTATAGATGAATTTATCATGAAAGTCGAAGCTCAAAACTTTATAATGGAGTGTTGACACATGAAAATTACTAAATAATAAAACTCCATGATGAATTTGCGCAGGTATCCTCTTCCGGGGACACACACGACGAAATAGACTTCGAGTTCTTAGGGAATACATCAGGACAGCCATACACCATACACACAAACATCTACACTCAAGGAAATGGAACCAGGGAACAGCAATTCCGCCCCTGGTTTGACCCAACTGCAGATTTCCATAATTACACTATACATTGGAACCCTACTGAAGTTGTGTAAGTTCGCTGACCGTTTCTATTTTTCTACATCGTTGGGCTTATCTGTCGATGGCTTTCAGAAGTATTATAAAAAAAATTGAATATACACAAAACAAAAATAATGATGATGATATACAAAGGAAAATAAAAGAAACGAGCATATGACTTAGACATTCAGATTAAAGCTACACAGCACTGCAAGTAGATTAACAATAATGTGCACTTTTTTTCCAGCTAAACTTAAATAGTCTTCCTGAAGCTTTTGCTAAACTTTCATTTTCCCAGCTTACTTCACTACATCCACCAAACCAGCTATCTAATTCCTGGATAATCCAGAAGCTTAATGTTACCTAACTTGATATTTATCACTGCAAAAATCCAGGTGGTACATTGATAATGTGCCAATCCGCGTATTCCGTAACTACAATAAAGAAGGGATTGCTTACCCAGACAAACAGGGAATGAGGGCTTACTCCAGCTTGTGGAATGCTGATAACTGGGCAACTCAAGGTGGGCGAGTTAAGATTGATTGGACAGCTGCACCCTTCATTGCAAGATACCGCAATTTTAGGGCAAGGGCTTGCAAGTGGAATGGACCGGTTAGCATAAATCAATGTGCTTCCAACACCAGAGCTAACTGGTGGACATCCCCCGCGTATAGCAAGTTGAGCAGCGCCCAATTGGGTAAAATGAAGTGGGTCAGTGATAACTACATGATCTACAACTACTGCACAGACACTAAGAGGTTCAATGGACAAGTACCACCTGAATGTTTTAAGGCGCAGTTCTAAAATGGAGCAAAGATGTTCATTCCGGCAACTCCAGACCCTTTTCCTGCCACCAGCATTGAGCTGCAATATATATTTGTCTTTAAACACATTGATTTTGTTCTTCGTTTTTTGCATCCGTGTTTCATGCTATTCCCGATTTCATTATTTCCATCCAATGTAACGATTGGTTTTGAACATTATACCCCAAATATATGATACAAAGTTTGATATATTAATTGTAGAGCGTGAAATATTTCAAACAGGACAACATTAAAGTAAGAACACCAAATAAATCAAAAATCACGTAACACAGCAAAGCCAAACACCAATGACGATAGAACCTGTGCCCAGCAATGCAAAGTCGACTCGGGTATCTTCTCCTAAAAGCATTCCAAACACAGCTGTAGCAGCAAATGTTGTAGCATTGGTGACTGGGACAGCCAGAGATATAGGGGTGTCACTTAAGATGGCGAAGAAGATAGCAGAGGCAGAGAGATTAAGCAAGAAAGGAAGAGAGTATTGCCAAAATAAGAGAAGGCTGAGCCAGCTTTTGACTGAAGAGAGGAGTTTCTGGTGGGATTTTGGAGGAGATGAAAGGGAAGACGAAGAAGAAGATGATGATTTTAGGGATTGGTGATCCCAGAGAAGTGCACCGCGACGAATTAAGGCATTGGTGGCACCCCACACTAGGCCTATAGCGATCATCTTCTCTATGCCTCCTCCACCCATTGTGGTGAGATCTGCAGCTACAATCGCTAAAGTAGGATTGGGTATGAAGTGGGTAATTAAGAGGAAGAATTTGTAATCAGGAAGTTAGGGTTTCATTTCGGATGTTTAAGGGGCAGATTTTAGGGTTTGATCGGATTTTAACGTGGTATAAACCATGGGGTGAATTGTGATGAAAAATAAAAACAAAACCCCCCTGTGAAAAAGTTTTCTAGGTACACACTATCTATTTTCGTCGATGGGTCAGGTAAATTTTTCTTTCAAATATATAAAAAAAAAAAATGACCATATTTTATATGGATTTTTTATATAAAATTATTTTAAATTTAAAAAGTGTGTGTGTGTATATATATATACTAGCCAATGCCCCCGCGCCTCGTCGCGGGCTGTACCATATTTTTTTTAACGTATATTTTTTTAACATAAAAAATATTAATTATGTGTGTTTTTTTATTATAATATAAATTTAGTCAAAATAATAAATATATGCAACATTACCCTAAAGTGCAAGTTTTCTATAATATATATGAATTTTAAAGTGATATAAATTTATCTGTTTAGTAGGTTTTAACAAAATAACCAACATAAAATTATCATCTTCATTAAAAAAGCAAGAAGATTCGGATATTTGAATTATTGAATTCATAGTATTAAGATTAGTTCATTTTATAATTCAATTTAAATCACATTTAAAAATAAAAATATAAATTGTGAGAAAGTAGTTAATTTTCTATCCATAAAAAATGAAAATATAAATTGAAAATTCATCCCTACGTTATTGTCATTTTCATTACAATAACAGTTAAAATTATTATCAATATTACTGCTCAAATAATTAAAATCATTAAATTACCTCAAAAAATAAAAAAATAAAAACATTTTAACAAAACAATACTAAAAAATAATCACTAAAATTATCATCATTATTGCGCAAACAATCAAATTATAAAATTATCTTATCTGAAAAACAGATAACATAACAAAAAAACACATAAAAAAAAAAGAATAAAGAGAAAGAAAGATCAATATTAATTTAAAAATTATCACCAATATAAATTAAAATTTCAGAACAGAACCTGATAAAAATAAAACCCTTACAAAAAATGAATAAAAACAAATTCTAAAAGCATAAATGAATAAATACGGACAGAAAACAAACACTGTTTTTAAATTATTTTCATGTGTTAGTGTTAAAAATAATTAAAAAACAATTATCATTTTAATATATTTCTAAACAATTTTTTTTTTAAATCAATCACATTTCCAAGCAAAATAAAAAATGTTTCATGGAAAAAAAATATTTCTAAACAAAAAATAATTTTTTTTAAAAAAATCAATCACATTTCCAAGCAAAATTAAAAATATTTCATGAAAAAAAATATAATCAGGAAAAAAACAAAAAAAAATCTAAAAAAATTGAATTTGAGGATTAATCATATTGCATTTAAGTTATCCCAGATAATCCAATTATAAAAACAACAAATCATATATATATAAAAGTGGGGGGGGGAAAGAAAAAAATATAACCAGAAAAAAAGATCGTGGACAAAAAAGAAAAAGAAAAACGTAATAAAAAAAGAAGCAAGAAACATAAATATTTGCTGGGAATAGGATTCCCAGCGCCCTTCTCGGAAGACAGACGCGTTTTGGACCAATTCGGCTAGCTCCACTTTCGATTATAGTTCAAGACAATTTATATCAATACCTTTCTTTTGTGGCAAATTAAAAACATGCGGAGAGTGGGATTCGAACCTTGCCCTCTCTCATAATTTTGCTCTCCTTGGAACAACTCTGCTACACCAACATATTGCTCATAACTCACGTTTACATATATAAATAGTTAGTAATATTGTGGATTCAAACAGTTAAAACCCCACGCCTTTTATATATATTGTAATATATAATTAAACAAATTGATAAATACTTGTGTAACCTAAACAAATTATAAAATCCATTTTTTTATTATTTAAATTTTAAAGCTATTAAGACAAATACATGACTTGAGGAAACTAGTTTTAACAGTTTTTAAGAAAAATAAACATTGACAAAATCGAGAATTAACTACATATCACAGTGTTTATTTGATATCATGATAAACTTATAAATATCCAACAAAAACAATCCAATTAAAAAAAACAATAAGATATTACAAGATAAAATTAAAAAAAACAACTAAACCAAAAAAACTCAAAAAGATTCAAATGTAGAGGATTAAATAGGAAAGAAAAAAAAGAACTCAGGCAGTGCTTATGTTATTCATGTAATGGTAGTTTCTAAGGTAGCATTCAAAGCAAGCCCACATGCCTATGTTATTTCATTGTCTTAAAAATAATATAAACTTAATTAATAATGACAAATAAAAAATCTTGAGATAATTGAAATTATTTTTTAAATTTGTGAAAAAATCATTGGTAAAACAAATAAAAAATATTTTAGAGCTCAATATCCAATAAAATAAATATTGAAGGATAAAATTGAAAAAACATGAGTTTAAAAAAATTCAAATGCAAGAGAATTTACTGAATTTTTGTTGATCTCCCAAACTCGCAACCCTTAAATCCTAGACACTTAATGAAGAATCTCAATTCTCAACTAATCTAGTGGTAGAAGGATAAAACCGGAAAAAAAATATTTACTGTCATCATATGGATTGTGTCTATGTTATTTGTGTAGTGCATAAGGGGGTAATCAATGACTAAATAGTAGTTTTTAAGATAACTTTCAAATGGTTGTTTCTAAGGTAGCATTAAAATAGATATAAAATATTATTTAAAAGTCTAAATTAGTTAGCACATGCATTACAAGCGTTATCATATGGGTTGTGTCTATATTATCATGTAGTGCAAAGGGGATAATCAGTGACTAAATAGTAGTTTCTAAGGTAGCATTCAAAGCGACAATCCAAGGTCTTCCTTTAGACCAACTCAGTTTTATTTTTTAGAAACTTGATCATGCGTGCACAAATAAAAATGTATTTTTTTAATGTTTTTCTTAAAATATGGGAATTTTAATTATTTTTTTAAAAAAACTACTGGTATATTTAATATTTTATCGATATTTTACAATATAAGTTCTACAACTCAAATGGTTCTTGAATATTTTTTCTAGAAATTATCTAGGGTTTATTTTGCAAAAGATATATATATTATTGGAGGGCATTGGGGGTAATTTGCTATTCATTAAAATATCAAAAAATAAAAATACTCTTAAGGCAATCTACATTAACAATATAAAAAAAATAAAAACTCCTAATTTCAACAAATATTTTTTTGCTTAAAGCTCATACACATGATTCAAGTGAAGGATGGCTGTTTGCCGGGAAATAACCTTTAATTGTTTTTCTATAATTTATTAAATTTCAGCATTTAACTCATTCTCACACGAGTTAATGTGATTGCTGTAATGTTCTGTGGTAGGACTCCGGCATGTTGTGCTGTTCATCACCATGAATCATGGGCCACACGGCCGAGCAAAAACTCATTGGCACGATGATAGCACCCGCGCCAATATCAGTCCCACACAATTACATCACCCGCACTCTCTGCCAGCCAATCAATTCCCTCCGCCTCACGCTTAGAGAGAATATTAAGAAATCATAATAATAATGACTATTTTTTAAGATTATTTTATTTTAAATCATTATATATTTTTAAATTTTTAAAAATTTATTTTTAACATTAAAATATCGAAACAATATGAAAATATTTAAAAATAAATAAATATGTTTTTCAAAAATATTTTTAAAATACAAAAATAAAAATCTACTTTTCATCCTCAACGTAGCGATGTATTATTGGTTGACCCGAGACAGAAGGTAGGAACAAATCAGCTGATAGAACCTTAGCGCCGCTGCCAGATTTTAAACCAACAAATTAGGAATAAAATTAGCGGAAATTAATTGAAAAATAAATTTACCCGCCGCCTGCCTATTATCAAATTGCAGCTTTTGACGAAAAATTTGAAGACAGTAGTCAAATTTAAAAAACCAAAACTACCCTCGATATGTCCTCTTTTATTTATTTTTTGATCTTCTCGACAAATCTGAAAAAGCCACGAAAGCTACAGACAAAGCCACCTCCCACCACATCCATCAACCCCACCCCCGGGCGCTTTGCTTGTCTCCTTTTGCTTTCCGTGTCCTGCAACTCTCCAATTTTGAGTCTTAGATCCATAAAAAAATTACATATAATAAATCTTTCTTTCTGTGTTTGCGCTTTGATATGGAGCGGATCATCGGTGGAAAGTACAAGCTTGGCCGCAAAATCGGCAGTGGATCCTTCGGTGAAATATATCTAGGTGAATTACTGCTAGTACTATTATTTTGCATGCATATTAACATAATTTCATCTTTGTATGTGATGATAATTTTGTTATTGTTTTGCTTGTGTGTCTGTGTTGTTGCAGCTACTCATATCGACACGTTTGAGATCGTTGCTATTAAGATAGTATGTTTTCTAAGTTCTTGAGCATGGCTTTGTGTTTTTTTCATCTACTGTTGTCAAGCTAATTAATTTAATATGATGATTTGCAGGAGAACAGTAAAACAAAGCATCCACAGTTGCTTTACGAGGCGAAGTTATATAATATTCTTCAAGGAGGAAGTATGTATGACATGGATGATGTAATTAGTGGTATAAGAGGTTAATGATGTTTATAATTAAGTGTTTTTTTTGTTTTGTTTTGATCAAGGCGGTATTCCTAGTATCAAATGGGCAGGAGTAGACGGGGAGGACAATGCACTCGTGCTGGATTTGCTAGGACCGAGTCTGGAGGACCTGTTTGTGTATTGTGGGAGGAAGTTCTCACTCAAGACCGTGATAATGTTGGCTGATCAAATGGTAGGTAGCTTATAGGTACTCAAATTTATACCATTCCAAGTCTTATCATATATTTTATTTATTTATTTTTATTCCATTTGGCAGATTACCAGGATAGAATATGTGCACTCTAAAGGATTTCTGCACAGAGATATAAAACCTGATAACTTTCTCATGGGTCTTGGTCGAAAGGCAAATCAGGTGATAATTTTGCCTGGATTTTCTTTCTTTCTTTCTGGTTGGTAGACTTAGTTACCATGTGCTGACACTCTCATGCTCCTGTTGCTTACATCAGGTTTACATAATTGATTTTGGGCTTGCAAAAAGATATCGTGATGCAACAACCAATCGTCATATTCCTTACAGGTAAACTATTTCTAGTGAAAATTTGATGGGGGAAAGGAATAGAAATGTACCTGGAAGCAAGTTTTGATTCAGAAGCATTTATTTCCTTGTCATTTTGACCTCCTATTTTTTTTGCTGTACAGGGAGAACAAAAACTTAACAGGAACTGCACGTTATGCCAGTTGCAATACTCATCTTGGAATTGGTAAGCAAGGAGATATAATTATGTATATAAACTCGTGTGCATGGATAACACCTTTAGTTGTTTTACCTTTTCATTAGCATCGGTCCTGATCCCACCTTATTCTGTGTGCTTGTTGCAGAACAAAGTCGGCGGGATGATTTAGAGTCACTTGGCTATGTGCTGTTATATTTTCTGAGAGGAAGGTAATTTCTTTAGCCTCTCTCTTTGGCGGACTTTTTTTCTTCTCTTGCAGTTAAATTTATGTACTCCCAGGCCTGAAGTGTTTCTTTTTTGTTGAGGTATTGGGGCTGTCAAGTTTATCACATTTCCAGTAGCTTATTATGTTCTGGAGTCTTGAACTTTTGAAAAATTAAAATGACTCAACTGTGTCTGTGGTTTTAGTCTTCCATGGCAGGGTTTAAAAGCTGCCACAAAGAAGCAGAAATATGACAAAATATGTGAAAAGAAGTTATCAACTCCTATTGAGGTGCGTGTCTACTATTGAAGTTATCAACTCATATGTAAAAGTTATCAACTCCATCTAATTATCCTGAAGACTTTATCCTGTTTCTAATTTATTTATTTTTTTAACTTATGTTTCTTAATCCTCAGGTTCTGTGCAAATCCCATCCTGTGGAGTTTGCTTCATATATGCATTACTGTCATTCACTGACTTTTGATCAACGGCCTGATTATGGATTCTTGAGGCGCTTGTTTCGTGATCTATTTTCCCATGAAGGTATTGATGAAGAAAATTTTGGTATTGCAATATATTAGTAACACAAAAATGGATTCTTGCCCAGATATCTTTCCTTGTGGCACAGGTTTTTATCATGAAACCACTTAGTGGTCTAAATTGATTCTTGTTCACTATTATAATTTCTTGGGGCCTTTCTTTGCAGTCCATTTTGTTCTTACTCCATGTTTAACCAACAGGATTAACAAGTCATGAACTTAGAGATCTAATAATGTATTTTTATAGTTATTAGAGAGGTCCTGTGCATTGGAAAACAATCTTTGCCAAAAAAAAATAACCACAAATCAATGGGGTACCATGCTCTCTCTTTGGTCTTCTGAACTTTAGGGATGGAAATTACATTTAGATACTTCATCTGATGATCTGAATTGGTTTATTCATTTTCATGTCCTTTCGTTGCAGGATATGAATTTGATTATGTGTTTGATTGGACAATCATTAAGTATCAGCAAGCGCAAAAGAATAGATCTCAACCTCGATCATCGGTTAGTATCCTTGCCTCCTGTATTTTTCCTTATTTACTCAACTCTCTTAGCTTAAAATGTTTGCATTAGTAATCACAGGGCTCATATTCAGGATCAATTTTTTCGTTACATGAGCTGCAATCGAATACAATACAATCTCATTTTTTTATAGTTTGAAATTTGGATAGTCATACTCATAACAAGATTCAAACCTTGTAAATCACAGCCAATTCCTGGGGCAAGTGGCAGTCGTGTAGTGCAGACAGATATGGAGAATCATCAAGGTTAGATCCTGCTGATGCACTTTGAGCATCTGATGAGTTTTGTAATTTTTACCTGCAAAATGTAGAAATTCAGAAAAAGTATAATTAGTTAATGGCAGGACAAAAAATTGTTTGAAGTTTAAGTTTTGTTCTACTTGCTTTCTGTATTCAACAACTTCTCTATATATCATAATGCTGATTCCGGTCATTGTAATACGTGCTCAACCGAGTGGTATTGAGGTTCCAATTTACAACACGTATCTTAATGTTTGCTTAAACGTTTTATTAAAGAGCAGAGGCTTTTTTCTTTTGGGGTGAATTGTTCTCGTGTCTGCTGGTGGATATGGTGTATACTAAAGCATAAACCAATATTATCTTGTCTAACAGAAACAGAGACCACTTCTGGTTAAAGAGATGATTGTGGCTATATAAATGAAAATTTTATAACACTTTTTCCTTTTACCTTCTATCCCCATATTACTGTTGATGATAGATGATTATTGTCTCTTATATGAGGGAGAGTGATTCGTCTGAAGACTGGTAGAGGCTTATATGTGTTTTATATTTTTTTTCTTTTAATGAGAAATAGGTGACCATGATTGAAACTTATTAGTTTCTCTACTGATGTTTAATTTTATTTTTTATTTTTTTGAGAGGAAAGTGATAATGATTACTAAGATTTCATTTGAAGAAGAGCCTATGTGATCCAGGAGCAGTGTTCCATAACTAATAAAAACAGGCAGAGCACTGGATTGATTTTCCTCTCATCTGGATTTTTCTTTTTCTTATATCTTTCACTGGTCATTTTGTTAACGCCATTTTGGATAGCTAAGGTTTGTATTAGTTTTGGCCATTGTTTTCTTACTTTCGTGATAATGATTACTAAGATTTCATTTGAAGAAGAGCCTATGTGATCCAGGAGCAGTGTTCCATAACTAATAAAAACAGGCAGAGCACTGGATTGATTTTCCTCTCATCTGGATTTTTCTTTTTCTTATATCTTTCACTGGTCATTTTGTTAACGCCATTTTGGATAGCTAAGGTTTGTATTAGTTTTGGCCATTGTTTTCTTACTTTCTTGCTATACAAGGGTTTCTATTGCTATAACCAATGATGGTTATTCATATTCTGAGAATGCCACATAGAAGTTCCTGTCTTCTTCATGGCCATGCAGTCCAGAAGACAAGTCTCATTGTGTATTACCCACCATTTTACTTGCTAGATCTCCCTGTGATAGCCAAATTCTTTTCGGATTAGGCTTGACCACAATATCGTGGTCTATTTAGTCTCCTCCTTGATGTGGTGCCTTTTGTTATCTTTTATCTCCTTGTAGTTGAAATGGAGTGGATCGGAGAAACACATATTGCAATAAATAAAAAATGCTGCCTCCTTCAGACAAAAGATGCACATGTCTCTTAAAACATGAGTTGTGCTTAATTGAAGGCTGTTAGAATCTTGTTCTCATAGATTTGGGAATTGATTCGTGGAAAGATATATGGTTTTAACCCCTTTTTTTCAACAAGAACCCTTTGTTAGCAAATGAAATGTTAAATCAAGTCTTCTTATGATGCATAAAAGATGACCTGTAAAACTTATTTACAGAAATACTCAGTTGATGAGATTGGCTACTGAATGGAACAATAATTAGGTAGAGGTGCATGTATCTTTAGGTAAATGTTAATCTATGAATTGCATGTTTATATAGACATTTATCTTTGTTGATGACTTGGTTCTTATTTAGATATATTAAGACTTGTTCTAACTTGCAGGAAGTCATAATGCCTGTTATTCATCTGAGATCATGCGACCAACTGGTCCTGGCATGCGCATGCAATCCAAATCAGGGATGGGAAAGAATTTGAGTTCTGATATTCATGCTGACAAGAACGTAAGTTATACTTCCAACCAAATAAGCAAATAAGATGGTTTTATCACACTATCAGGAATATAAGTCTTGTGGCTACTTACACTTACAATGTGTATATTATTGAATCCCATTGCTCCTGTGTTGTGTTATTGATTTGCCAAAGCACACTAATTAATCACCCCAAAAATTGCCTTTCATGGATTGAGTGTAAAATATTATGGATTCTAAAATTGATTTCTTTTGTAGATTGTGAGTGAACACATACCCTCCACTTTATTTCAACTTGGTGGGACATCAAAACGACATGCCTCAAAGCCTGTTTTGCCAACTGAAAGTGTCAACCCTGCTCATGGAAACAACAATAAAATTGGTCCTTCCAGTAGCTGGATTTCATCATTGCAACGCATTCATTATGCAAAGTGAGCAAGATGGTAACTTTTCTTGTCCATACATCAGTCGTGCACAAAGTTTGGGTACATGTCTCTGGGAATGCAATTATACTGTTCCATTAACAGTATGGTAGATGCAATACCATTCATTATGTTTTAGCAATGGATCTGGTTAAGACGATTCTTGTGATATATCTATTGGAGGCAGCAAAATCTTTTGGTGATTTGGAGTCATTGTTTCACCTCTGTCCGGTGAAGAAGTTCCAGTGCATATTTATGGGCTCCAGTGTACTTTGTTCCTCTAAGAAAACCAGCTCACATCATTTTTTCTTGAGGTGACTACAAACACTTTGGTTGTTACAGAATATCGACTATCCAAAGCCTGGTTTCTGTCCTGTACATAGATGTCATAAATGACAATAGAATACTGTATTTATGGATATATGTAATGAGTTCAAATGTGACGCTTTTTCCCCTCATCACTTTGTTTTTCACCAAGGGAAAAAAAATTTCCCTTTTCCATATGAATATCGATGACAATTTTCCAAGTTCCTGATGTACTCTTACTACGGTATCACTGGAGCCTTAAAAGCTCCAGGAGCATTTTGCACCTCAATCACCGAAAATTCCCTATTTCTAATGAATATTGTTATCATGCTGCACATGAATTCCCATGATTCTTTCTGACACAGGAGAATTATCTGAGTCGTTTTGTCATTGCTTTTTGATATGAGGTTATTGGTAAATGTACCAGATGTTTTTCATGCCAGTGTAAGTGTGTGAGCTGAACAGGATTGGTAATCCACGTGTTTTATATGTCAGGAATCTCATATACATGGCAAAAAGCTACTGCTTCTGGAGACTTATAAATGCAAATGAACTAGTTGTAGAAGACAGATGGATTTACACATTGAGATGCATGTTTCTATGCATTTAAAGATGTGATTAAGATACCAGAACGATTTGAGGTGTTCTTGTTTTCAAAGGAGTTGTTTTACAAATTTGTTTTTGTTTGATTTCTATTTCTTGAATGTGCCCTCTCCCTTTTTAACATATGGTCCTTTCCTGAAGGTGCTGATGGAGAGAAAAGAGATAAGCGGTGCTCTGGCTCTTGCTGTTCCTTTTTGTAACACTTCTTAATTGCAGGCTTATATTGGCTTTCTTTTTCTTTTTTTTGTCTTCTGTCTTTTTCTTCAGCCCGCATTTGAGATGGGATTCGTCTGTCCTTGTCTTAATTTCTATCTTCCTATTTTCTAGAGATATAATTTCCTTGATCACTCAGTTCGCTGAAAAATAATAAGCTTATTCAGTACTATTAAGTTGATGGGGCACGGTTATATGAACCTGTAGCAAATAGCAAATCGCTATTCATGATGTTAACAGTTCTAATCATCTCTCTATTATTAGTTAATGCATAGTAATTTGCTGGAGTATTTTTTTTTTCTTCTACAGCATTCAAAGGAATGAACATAACCGGGAATTGTCATGCAGGGATGGCAATTGAAGATCATAAAACAGGTAATTCTGGATGTTTACAATTACTCGGGTTGGAAGAGGCCGCCTGACTGCTGACCAGGGATGGTGTTAAAGATATTTTCCTGCTGGTATATTAGGTGGATCTACATTTCTGCAAGTCGGTTGTTGCTTCAGCATGTTTGTGCCGTCAAGTTGCATCTTTAATGCAACTGACAAATTGTGAAACCGGTCATTTTCTTGTGAAAGTAGAAATAAGCCTTCGCCATGATAAAGCCAAGGAGCATCAGATGTAGGAATCCTTATGGAGGTTGAAATTGCTCAAAGAGCGGAGCCGGCAACATGATCATCTTTTTCTGGTAATCATATGATTTGAAATTGCGGCTTCTAGTCAAAGCTGCAGAACACAGGAGGTATATTCTCAGTCATTTCATTTTGTCATTTTCACGGAGTAATTGCATGGGTGTTTCCTGCATGTGCTTGGGATTGGAGCAGTTGGGAGATTTGGCAAGCCCATGATCGGTCCAGGGTTTCAGAATTTGCCAGGACATCTTTGGTAAACACTTGATTATCCTCTAAAATCCCAACCGTCCTCTCCTCTCCCTTGAAGCTAGCTCTCCTCCAGGAAGTGCATGAAGAAGACTGCAAGCTAAGATCCAGAGAAGGTTTTTCCTGGGATCTGAATATTATATGGACTCTGGTGGAGAACCCTTCGCTAATAACGATAATGCTTGCAAGGTAAACTGTTTTAACCCAAGAGCGTGCATTCTTCATGGAGTTCATCTTATTGTGTTCTCTCTGGGCATGCTGCTTCTCCGCCAATGTCCTTGTGGGACTCGGTAGGCTGTCGGGGGAATATATGTTTAGAAGCAGGAAATCAGGCATTGAAAGATGGAAGACTTGGCTGAAATAAGGGAGGAGGAAATTATTCCTTCGAAGATAAAAATAAATTATTATCTTAACTAAAGGAGACGTACTGCTACTAGATTCAATGTATGCTATTGTATTTTAAAAATATTTAAAAATAAATAAAATTATTTATTTATATTTTAAATTAAATTTTGTTTGGTATTTTATTTAAGATGATTTTTATATGCTAATTAAAAATAATTTTATTAAAAAATATTATATTAATATATTTCCGAACAAAAATTACTTCCAAAAACTAAATTCTAAAAATGGTCTGTTTGTTAGATTTGCCGTTTCCAGTGAATCATCGACGAAATCATGCATTAATTAAAAAAAAAACGTGAAGTACGAAATTGATAGCCGGACCATTAACAAAACAAAATGAATTAAATTACGGATGTTTTTGTGATGAGGAGGGTGGTGAATAAATGGGGGTATGGTGCGCCCTCTTACCGTCAATGAGAAGCATACGGGCACTAAATTTTAACCCATGCGTGTGTGTGTGTATATATATATATATCAAAATATATAAAACACGTGCGGTTATAAACACATATTTCTATGAATTTTATATTATAATTATCATTTTATTTTTCAGTCCATAAAAATTAATTGCTGGTCTCAAAGATATTTTCGACTTTTTCACTGAACATGGTGGTACGCTTATTAGATCATGGATGTCGGAGAAATAACAGTGGTTAATTTTTTTCTTCTCATTTTCTTTTTCCTACAACTGAAAATACATACAAGTCTTTATTTACAGGTATCTCATTTCAGTACTTGGTCTGTTAATTTCTTTACTTATCCTCATTTTTTTATACAAGTTTTGATTTTTTTCAATTTTGATCTTTAATTGAAATTGATCATATATGTTGTTTTTTCATTTTAACCTTTATTCTTTTTTTATTTTTGTTTGTTTTTAATTCATTTAATTTTTTTGATCCCAAGGTTTTGATTTGTTTCAATTTTAACCTCCGATTGAAATTCATCATGTGCTTTGTTTTTCATTTCGGTCCCTATTCTTTTAATTTTTGGTTTGCTTTTTATTTTTTAATTTTTCGGTCTCAAGGCTTTGTCCTCCAATTGAAATTAATCATATATCTTGTTTTTTTATATGACCCTTATTCTCTTAATCTTTAGTTTGGTTTTGATTCATTTGATTTATTCGGTCTTTCTGGAACAATGCCTATTTTTTATTTGTATTTATGTATCTATACTCTTAGTTTTAATTTTTAATTTTTATCATTTTTTTTGAAGTTTCATTTTTATTCAATTTAATGTTGAGATTTTAATTTATGTTGGTGATCATTTAAAAATAGATATTTCTTTTTTTCCCTTTGGTCTTTTTCTAGTTTTTATGTTATTTTTATCTATTCTTCAAATTAAATAATTTTTTTATGTTGATAATATTTATTTTGGTTTTGCTGCTGTTTTTGTTTGCTATTTTGTTAAAGTTTTTGGGTTATTTTTGTTTTATTCTTTAAGATAATTTATGATTTTTGTTGTTTACACAATAATAATGTTATTTTTAGTGATTGTTTTTTTAATTGTTTTCTTACTTGCTCTTTTGTTGGTGTTTTGCTTTTTTTATTTTTCAGGATAATTTAATAATTTTTATTGTTTGGGCAGATAATGATCATAATTTTAGCTGTTATAGTCATAGTAATAATAGTGACGTATAAATGGATTTTCAATAATGTTTTTTTCTTCTTCTTCTTATAGGTGTAAAATAAACAACTTATTTTTGCTGTTTAATTATGGTAGATGTTTATTTATTTATTTATTTATTATTATTAATTTAATTTAAATTATTAATAAACTAATTCTAATACCATGAATTCAATGATTTAGACATTTAAATATTCTTACTTGTTTTATAAAAAACATTTTATGCTAAAATCAATTCAAATCTACCATGGCGATACGCGGGTTTAGTCTAGTGTGTGTCTATATTTTGAAAATCATTGCTTCAACTTTATCAAAATCCATGTAATGAAGAAGTATTCGTTTTGTGTTTGAATAAAAAAAAATTAAATATATTTTTTCATTTGTTTCAATTATTTTTTATGTTTAACTGTTTCAACATGTTGATTGTTAAAAATAATCTTTTCGAAAAATAATCTTTTCGAAAAATAATCTTTAATATATTTCTAAATAAAAAGAAAAAGAAAAGTAAATTGATTTAAAATTAAACTAAAAAGACGCCCACCGTGGGGCTCGAACCCACGACCACAAGGTTAAGAGCCTTGCGCTCTACCAACTGAGCTAGACGGGCTTCTTGTTGTCAGCAAAGCGGTTTAAAATATATATAACTTATATGACATCACTCTTCGGGTAGTCTTAATTACACACACAAACCATTAGCCCTTAATTAAATATTTCAGACCTTACCTTTTGCTTGGTGATACTTCAATCCACGTAATGTTAACATTAATTAACACCAACAATTTTAGTAAAATTTAAGTCATAACATTAATTAAATATTCAAATTGCAAAATTTCTTGTAAGTATACTATCAAAATATTCAAATTTCTTGTAAGACTACTAGTATCAGTTTCTGTTATTGTAAAGCTGACAAATCCAGCTGTATTTTAACATCCTCTCAAGTTGGAGCGTAAATATTTATCATGCCCAGCTTGTTAATTGCATCATAAAACACTTTTTTCTGAAACTGTTTTTGTGAGTATATCGGCTAGTTGATTTTCAGACCAAACAAACAGAAATTATATAATTTTTCAATCAAGATTTTCTTTAATGAAATGTCAATTAACTTCAACGTGTTTGATATGATCATGTTGTACAAGATTGTGTGCAATTTTAATAGCCTATTATTATCACAGTGTAAATCCATTGATATTTCATAATCAATTCCTAAATCCTATAACACATATTTAATCCATAATAATTCATATATACCCTAGTCATACTCGGTATTCTGTTTATGCACATTTACAATTTACATGGGCTGTTGTAGAGCTGTGGTGCTTTAAAATAGTTGCACTATTCCCAATTCATGAATTGTTAATATCTTCCCACATTATTTTAATTTATTATTATTTTAATTTATTATAATAATAAACGTAGTCTGACCAAAAACATTTTCAATAAATCAGAATTGGTAATAGGGAATGATTAAAAAATTCAACAAATACTTTTTATTTGCTATATTTCTATATATAAATGTAATGTCAAATTTGTTTTAATTTTTGAAATCTAATTATCATTTATGGAAAATAAAATTAGGGCTATTTTGATTTACTTAAGAAATAAAAGCAGATTATGGAATGCGATTAATAAATTATAGATCGAGAGTTACACTAACTTAAAATATTGAACAAATCATTCTCAAATGCCAACAAAATGCTTTCACCACCCTCATTTGGAGAAATACTTAGGCTTCACAGTGTGAACACGCAAGAACAGAAGGCCAGAAATCTTCAGAACTATGGTCAGCAGGCAAAAGATTAAAGGATCAACCCCAGCAATAGTTATTTTTTGGGTAAATGGGTATGGACGCTTCCATTCCTCAAGTTCTTCAAGACCAGCACAGCTTTAGCCAGCACAAACCCAGGTTCTTTCGTGTCAGCTCCGACCATTTCTGCCAGCAACTTAAGCTTCTTTCTTGCCTTTTCATGGAAAAATAACTCGTCAATGCATTCTTCATCGTTCAATGCTGTATCAATGGCATCCAATCCCTGATCGCATGATGAGGACTCTGCATCAGAAATCACATCAAAGTCTTCTTCGAAGGCGCGAGAGCACCTGGACGAGTCTTTCTCCCCCTGAATCTCCAGAACCGCAGACCTGGTTCTCTTAGCCCTGCCGTTCTCTTTCTCAGCAGGCCCGCACAGAGCCGCAATCTTCCTGCTCCCTTCGTCGTCAGCATGGGTCCTGGGTTTAGAGTGCAAGGCTGTGATTGAAAGGGTGGAAAACCCATCTCGTTTTTGCTCGACATTGCAGAACAGCTTTGAAACCGTGGAATTCTGATCTCTTGAATACATTTCTGGTGGAGAGGGTGATGGAAATTTGATGCTTCCTCGGGGTTTTAAACGAGTGGGAAAATGGCTTTCAATTATTGCCATAATAATTGAGATCGTTACAGAGGCAGGCTGATGATGGAAATTAAATGGGACAGTTTCTTTCTGTGCCCCTTCTGCCACAGCTGGAACCCATCCCCAGGTTGGTTCTTCTTGCGCGTGGAAGCTAACATCAGCCAAGCTCATGGAAGAGACTACTGAAATCAATTTTAGGAAACCTAACCTGTGACCAGAATCCTTTTTTTTATCCTTTAAACTTTTTTGATTTATGTAATTCATCATATTTGTAGTGTCAAAATATACCCTGAGTTTAGATTAATACTTGATTTTTGCAAAATACTATCTAAAATTTTCAATTTAGAAAACTAAAACAATAGGGACCAACTATAACAACGAAGCAAAGAGCCAGCGCGCTTTTCCTTTTCACATGTACAGAAAATTTCATTTTGGTCCCTGTGTTTTTTTTTTAAATTGATCCTTGTATTCTAAAAGTTTAACTTTTCAAGCCTAGATTTTATTGATTTTATATTTTAGTTCATTATATTTGAGAGGAGAGTAAGTCACAAAAAATGACAGAGGAGAGAAAGTGATAAAATGATCACATACGTGAAAAAATAATAATTTAATTTTTATATAAATAGAGTGGCTAGGAGCATGTGCCTAGCCTTGCAATCTCACATGCACCAAACTTTTCTTTATTATGGTCGGCATGTGCGTAGTAACTAGGCGTGTTGCCTTTTTTCCATGGTGTTTTCTAGTCCTTTTATTATCAAATACACAAAAATAGATCGTGACGTAATGGTTCAATTACTGTACAGACAAATCACTATGGATTTGAATAGTATTGCTCAATTTTCGAGTTAGTTCGGGTCGAGTCGCTCGGGTCACCGGTTCAGTGGTTTTTTTTTTCTTTTTGTCCGGTGCAATAATGTTTTTGTCCCCTTGAAAAAGACAAAAAACAGGTTCTGGGCTGAGGGGCTACGCGGTAATTGCACCATTCCGGTCCGATCCGGTCCGTCACATTTTTTGATTTTTTTTTTCATTATTAACACAATGATAATAATAATAATAATAATAATATTTTTTGTTGTTTTTATTGCTTACTCTTTTGTTAATGTTTTTGAGTTATTTTCTCTCGGGATAATTTGATAATTTTTGTTATTTTGATAGTAATAACAATGATAATTTTAGATGTTAAGACTTCGATGTTGTTATTGTTATAATATGGTGTGTTGATCTATTTTATTATATTAAACTTTGTATATATGGATATTATATTTTAATTTTAAACTAGCAACTCCTATTAATTTCTTTAATCCCATCAATTATAAAAATTGTTTGCTCAACCCGCAATGTAGTGCGGTCAATTTTTGAAATTTTCAAGTCAAATAAAATTTTTTTCAGCTAATAATTTTTATTTTTGTTTTATCATTTATTTTATTTTTTTGTTAATATTGTTAGGCTAATTTAGTCTTTGATTTAATTTTTTTCATTATTGACGCAATAATAATATTATTAATAATATTAATTTTAGTTTTTGTTCTTACTTGCTTTTTTGTTAACTTTTTTGTGTGTTTTTCTCGGAGTTGTTTAATAATTTTTATTTTTTTAACAATAATAGTGATGATAATGAGGTATGTTGATCTGTTTTATTATATCAAACTTTGTATGTATAAATATTATATTTTAATTTCAACAATTATAAAAATTATTTGTTCTGCTCGCAACGTAGTGCGGGCAATTAACTAGTTTTTACTAAAATACATCATGAATAAAATATCTAGCAAATTATTATTTGATTTTTGACATAGCTCGTAAATAATGTTGTGGGGTTTTATGGGAATATCAACAATTTCTTTTTCATTTATCACAAACCTAATATGAAAAAAAGAAGTTCATGAGTATTCAATGAAGATTATGATGTTTATGATTTACATTATTGATTTTGTTTTATAAATAATTATATATTAGCGTTTTTAAAATGATTTTCTCCCTAATATTTAATGATAATAAAATGTCTTTTTTCTTAATTTTTTTATTATAAATTTTATATAGTTTTCTAGAATTAATTTTTCTCACATTATTTTTTCATATAAGTGCGCATAAATTATCAACTTATAATTATATAAATAAAACTTGCTTTTCTAGTCATAATAAATGTTTGCTTAGAAAAAAATGTTTGTCTTAAAAGTATTTTTTTGTCAAAATTAAAAGAAATACATGAATAAAAAAATATTTTGTATTAAAAATTATACATATTTTATTTTTTCTAGTTCAAATTGATATAGTTTTTTCATATATATATATGGTACATATTTTATTTTTTCTAGTTCAAATTGATATAGTTTTTTCATATATATATATGGCATTGATTTTCTTTTCTAGTTTTTTTTTTCTCTTTTAATTGATTTACGAGTCTGATGTTTTAAAATTTCACAACAGACATTCTATTTGCCTTTTTAGATTTGATCCCTTTTTCATTTAATATTTTTTATTTGAATTATTTTATATATTTGGTTTTTTAACCTGTCATATTTGGTCCCTATTCTCTTGATTGATTTTAGTTCATTTTTTCAATTATTTTTTATAATTAGAACATTTTTTTTATTAATTTTAAAAATAACTCACGTTATCTAAGATATCTTTATTTGTCATTCTTTGAGAAATTCATTTTTTAATAGAAAATTATATCAAGTGAAATTAAATAAATTGCTCAAATGTAAATATGTTATGGTTGTTTTATGATATTTTTGTTTAGTAAGATATAGTTGTATACCCTAATCACGAATTTCATACATTAACCATAATTATCTCAGACCAAACAAATATATAATCATCCTCATATTTTAAATACATAGTCCAATACACCATCATTTTGATAATTTAAAACTGTCATCTTTCTTCCCGGATCAAGCCAGCCAATTCATCATCTTATTTTTTCAAAACATTTTTTAAATATATAATCTAATATATCACCATTTTAACATTTTAGCATCAGATATTTTACATCATAGCATCACCAGCAGCATAATTGCACATGGAATGCTGCATTGCCGAGCTGAGACACATGCGCATACTTGATTCAAAATCTTGAGCCTATGCATTGATGGCTAGGTTTGTGGTTACAGATCATCAGCTGAACCCACTTACAAATATTCCACACTGGATCCGTCAAGAACCAGGACCATTGCACAAAATTAGGAAACTCGTGCGTGCTAGTTTACCTTCCTTTACTTGGTTATTTGTGGTAGACAAAAATGGGTCTATCAAATCCAGCTTTGCTGCCGGACAAGCCAGCAGTAATGTCCTCTACCCGTCTAAATCCAATCTGCAAATATTCAAAATGTCATGTACCTGAAGATCTTAAACAGAGGCAGAGACTGATAAAGAGGAGCCCCATTACGTCCTCTGTTCAATCAACTGTGTTAATAGGGAAAATCATGAAACATACCTTATCCAGAAGAATTTCCCTAAAACTTTCTGGACGAAACATGATAGTTCGATAATTCATCGCTGTCGTCTGCACAAGTGGAAAAATGAGAACCACATTGAAAAGCTCATAATTTGATAATAAAAATCTCAAGAATTTTAACTACAATGAAAATCCAGTATGTTTATCTAACAATCCTAAAAGGTTTTTATTCTGTTGTTTCAGTAAGAGAAAAGGATATTCACACATCCGGTTACTACAACCAACCAGGTAAAAACTGATTAATACCTCTGAGACCCGTCGATTCTTCTCATATGACTGCCAAGGTTGAGGTTCTAGCACTAGAATGCCACCCTGACAAAGGTAAGACACTGACCTTCAATGTACACATCAGAAATAGTGGTGTGCTTGTGAAACAAGGCCATGCAACCATAATCAAATTTCATGAAGAGCTTTGTAATGACAAGAAAAATATTTAACATGAGGTAAATGCATGAAAAGCTCTGTAATGACAAGAAAATATTTCACATGAGGTAAATGCATGTCACATGTACCGGATGTAGAAGCCTCCATATTTTTGAAAATAAAGTAATCAATCCATCATCCCCCCAGTTCAGATGAATCCATTTTGTCACACTCAAACTGCAAACACACCATAAATCACATTAGGCCATATCCCTCAATAATGCCATTAATGCATTAAAAAACTTGAAAAAAGAATCAATATTACAATAAAGTACAGCGATGAGGACCTACAAAATGCCATGAGGTCATTCAGCATGCACACACAATGAGAAAGGGTAAAAAAAGTAGAGAGGATAGTTCTGCAGGTCAAGCCCTCTGATTATTTTGTCTTCTATCAGCAAACTCTTCTTTGAAGAAACAAATTTCATGATACAGTATCTAGAAAAATAAGTAGTAAAACAAAAACTAAGGGGAGTTAAGACACCTATTTCCTTGTTACTCCAGATTTAAATAAAGAGGGTGAATGCACTTCATTGTATGTTAGTTTAGTTTTAACAAATACAATAATGTTCAAGTAAGGTCACTAAGGAATCCGTCACATACAATTTCATTAAAGGATATTTATTTGCAAGTGAAAGGAATCCAGTTTTCTAAAGATTTTAGATAAAACGGTGAAGATTTGCAAGTGCAGCTGAGTGAGAAGACTTAGGTATCTAGGACAAGACAAAAGAATATTTGACAGGAATTTATTCCATCTAGTCCAGTTCATTTAACAGAACATGAAGATTTAACCTTATGTTTTGAAAAATGAGCAAAATAATTAGGACACTGCTATATTAAATGAAATACCCAATGAGTAAGGCAATAACAACCCGGTAATTTATTCAACTCTATGGTCAAGATCCATTCAAGATATAGTTGGCCAGCAGTGAAAATAAAATGAACTCATTCTATTGACTGTTTTTCTTAATCATGCCTTCATAAATATATGTTCACAGGACATGAAATAAAGAAAGTAGAAACTTACCACAGAATTGTATCATATTGCTTCCCTGATGGACGCTGACTCTGAGCAAAATTTTCTTGTCGGAAAGAAACTACATTGAATAGATCTCCTTTACTGGAAGCTGAGTTATCATCTTTTATCTCAACCGAAGAAGCAGATGCACTATGCTCTGCACCATTTACTTCATTTTTTATCTCCAATCTGGCAACCTTTGTACTGTTTTTCTCAACATTTTCTGTTCTTGCAAATTTTCTCAAATGCCAATATGCATCTGAAACTCTATCTGGAGTATATACATATATATATATATAAAGAAACTCCAATAGTTTAGCAATCTGATTGCACTTCCACATAGCACAGGAACATATGCAATCATTAACTCAAAATAAAAACAGGGAATATTTTGAAATATCACAACTTCAATCTGAATGTAAATATTACCAGAGTCGATGTCAATTCCTAGAATGCTTTTGCAGTGAAACTTCCTTGCTGCAATATATTTCAGGTATTGCATTAATTACAGGTCAAAATGTGTTAAAACTAAACACAACATTAATTGTCCTTCAACTTTACTACAAAAATAATTCCTTTTTGCCTAATTTCTGAAATGTGAAATGTAAATTAAAAAGAGCAAGAAAACAAAATACCAATTTGAATGGTGAGAATGCCACTATTGCAACCAATGTCAAGACAATCCTTGCCTTGAAACCAATCCCTCTCAAAGACCTTAAGTCTTGGGTCTCCATCCAATTCATTAATCTGTCATTTCATGAATAAATAAATAAATCATAGATTACTAATTAATAAATATATTAAATGAAATTAAATTACTTACACGATAACCATAGTAGTTTCTATAATTGCCATAAGGAAATACGATTTTGTGTTTCCTCTTATTGTTGTTGTTTGAGGTAACTTCTTGTTTTGTTGTTTTTTCTTCACTTTTTTTCTCCTTATCATCTTTTACTGCATTCTTCTGATCTTGATCTTCATTGTGATTGTTTTGGTTTTCTTCTGGATTCTTCTTATTTCTATCATTCCTCTTTCGCTTCCTCTCCATGATTCCATTTTTGTTTTCTTTCTCTTCTTTCATTTGAGGGCACGAGCAGAAGGGTTTCTATCTGCAAATTTTATTAACAAAAAGTTAGGGTTTATACGTCCTTTTAACACTAGGAAAAACCAAGAGCCCCCTTAAGCTTTGCCACGTTAACAAAATCTAGTCCATCTTGCTTTTCCATGGTTTACAGAACATGAAAACTTTTTGACAACGAAAATTGATCATCTGGGCCAAAGTTTAAAGGTTAAAAGACTTCACTTTTGACAAATCAAAGGTCAAAAAATTAAGTTAAATCACCTTCTTCATAAAATTAATCCGAAAGCAAAGGGAGCATATTTATTTATTTTCATTGTTTAGCCCCATATTACCTTATTTATTCATTTCTACAGCGTTGTCCATGTCGAGCAAACATCAACCAACATTACCCCAATCCATTCTTTACATGCTCGGAATTGTTCAAAACTACATGCAAAATGTCAAAGTTTGCGAAAAAATCAAACTCACTTTAACTCATCATTACCTTTCAGCCGAATTAGATTTGATAATCATCATCATGCATGGACCAAAACACAACCCCCCATAATTAGACGTCTAATTCGTTTTCTTCTATTTTGAATTTTTATATGCAGTAAACAAAATCGAAGAAAAAGATAAAAACTTAACCTTTTGAGTTGCGACTGTAACGGGCTCACTGTTTGTAGAAGTTGGTGAGTGAGGAGTTTGTGAGGCTAGCTACTGTTGTGAGGGCGGAGCTGCTGTTGGGGTGGCGACGTTTCGGCCTTTTCTTTTGCCTCTCTAACCAGCGGCTGCGATAACAGGTAGAGAATGACAGAGGGCTTCCGTTTATGTTTTTGAGGGAATTGTTTTTTTTAGTAAAGTAGGATTCGGTTTTTTTATTTTTATTTTTATTTTTATTAAAAACAAATCGGCTGGTGTTGACGAAGGCCCGTATTTCAATTGTATTTTTAATTTTTTTTAGTGTATTTATTGAGACTGCTTCTTAAAATATTTTTAATTTAAAAATATATTAAAATAATATTTTTTATTTTTTAAATTTATTTTTGATATGAGCACATGAAAATTATCTAAACATTAAGAAAATTAATTTAAAAAAAATATTTTTTTAAAAATATTTTTGAAACATTTATAATAGAGTATTAGTTTTAAATTTTTTATTATTATATTTGTATGTCATATTAAAAATAAATGTTAACAATTAAAAAAATAATTTTAATTTATTTGTAAATAAAAATACACCACCACCTCTTAAGAAAAAACCTTTGCTTGGGTGGCTTTTCTTTTTCCTGGAACGGTAAATTGGGCTTTACATTTGGTTTGGACATCTTGAATAATTGATTTTTTTTCTCCCGTTTGTTCCATGAAATAAATAACATAAAATTTAAAATTAAATTAAATTCGCAAAATGTATGAATCGATATAAAAAAAATATTTTTTCATTTTTGAGTTTTTCAAATTCAAATTCAGAATAAATTTGTAAGTTTTCATTTTTTATTGGAAGAAAATTTTATTATAAATTTTTAAAATATATATTTTTTATTTTGATAATGCAGATGAAAATTTTAAAGTTGTATTTAAGACTTTTTTCTTGACATGAGCTTATGAGTTAATTTAAGAAAACATAATTTAATAATAAACATATTGTGAGGAATTTATCTTCAAAACTATTAATCACAACTTGGTCCACACCTAATTATATTGTATCAAAATGAATGAAAGGACATGTGTTAAAACTTTACTTTTGCTCCTAATGAATTAAGATTCATTATTATATTTTAACATGGATTCAACACATAGTACTTGAATATAATACAAAAAATCCTATAGATTTCTAAATAAAATCTTAGAAGAATTATTTCTTAACAAATAAGCTTAATTAAATAAGCTCATACTCCATCAACACCATTAGATGTATTAAAATCTCTCATAGTTTGTCATGTCTTTATTTTTAGTCGAATATAGATTTTTATATAAAATTTTAAAGGAATTATTTCTTAGCAAATAGATTTAATTAAATAAGTCTATATTCCACCAACACCATTCGGTGTATTAAAGCCTCTCATGACCTTCTATGTCTTCATCTCTTAACCGGATAAAATGAGTAGAATTCAATTCATTGTATAACTTAAAATATCATAAATGTGAAATTACATTTCACCCCTTTCTCATCACAAAATGACAAAACTTATGGGCTAAATATATTGCGAGTCTTTCAAAACAAAGGTTCAAATTTTATTTTTCAAGAACAATGTACAAGCTATTAATTATTTTAGCTACAAAAAAATGGATGAAATTGCTATGACTAATTGATTAACCGATTATCCAACTCAAAAACCTTGTTGTTAAGCTACTTAGGTGTCTTATACACATCATCAATTTGAAAAAAAAGTAGAGACCAATTTTCTTTCTCATGATGAAACGTAATATTTTTTTCTCTCTAAGAATTACTTTTTTTAAATCTTTAGATTTGTTATAGAAACCTTTAATTTAATGTCTCACTTCTCATTACCATATCATGCTTAAACTCGACTCACTAAAGATATTGTTAATATTTATAACAACTCTAACCTTAATTTTTGAATGTCACAAGAGTGTATTGTTTACCAGGTGGACCTTGTATGCACCTCTTAAATAAACATGCACTAAATTATTTTTATTTTTAATTTATGTTTTAATATTTTTAAAACATTTTGATATATCAATACTAAAATAATTTTAAAAAACAAAAAAAAATATTTTAATATATTTCTAAATAAAAAACATTTTAGAAAAATAATCACAGCTAAACTACCATCCCAAGGCTGTGTGAAGCCACTCGACAAACAAGAACCTCCATGAACGGGGCCACAACTCACTCAATTTCTGGCGAGGTGGACGACGCGACTCTGCGTAAGAAGTTAATTAGTGTTGGAAGATTACAAATAACACATCAGCGGTGAATTAATAAATAAATAGATAAACGAAAAGAAAAAAGAGTTCAGTTGTGACTCGAAGGGTTAAGACTTGAAAAGCAGCGCAACTATCTGACAGGTGAAAACGTCTACCAGTTGACAATCTTGAGCTCAGAAATGGCTTGTTACAAATACACACCGTTTAGGGATTCTACGTATGCTTACATAACTTTCAAAACAGGCTGATCAGACAGAAGCGTGTAGTAAGAAAATCACTCTTT
Source organism: Salix purpurea (assembly GCA_027405865.1). NCBI lineage: Eukaryota > Viridiplantae > Streptophyta > Magnoliopsida > Malpighiales > Salicaceae > Salix > Salix purpurea. Next base: position 3,709,084 of record JAOWLH010000019.1, read on the forward strand.
CAATCAATGGAGAAGCTGCCACCGGCAGCTGCGATCCTGTCGAAGAGACTAGTTTATCTACAGCACGCTAGTTTATAACTATATCACAGGCGATAAATTTGGACAACAGTTTGGCACAAGATTGGTGTTGGGGCATGGCATGTTGATGCTGTCCTGAAGCTCACTCCAGTTCCTTGAGAAAGTCAATATTATCTACAAAGACCTGTGAAGGAAAATATGAACTGTAAAACGAAACAAAAACAATACAGATGCAGGGAGGTCCTTAAATTCTTCCTAGTCTCACAAAATTTACATTCAAAGATAGGATTTGCCACTGAATATGCAGTTATACACATGGTAACAGATGATCTACAAGCAAGTTTCAAATCTTCATTTTGTGAAGACCCAAGTCTTGTAATGGCCTTTAGTCAGTCAAACCCAGGAACAAACTCTTCAGTTACTAAGATGCTACACTAGGCTCGTCTTGAACCATTCCTCACATAAACATAGCCAGTGTTTCAAATGTAGTAAGAAAAAGAAAAAAAGAAAGAGACCAGACTAAAACATCATTGAAATTTGAGTTACCTATAATTCTAGCAGGGATCTGACTATCTAGTCCTATACCATTCAAATCAAGATAACCTTTTTAGCAGCCCTTTCTTGCACAGGGACATCCTCATTCTCATAAAGAAGTATGTGTATAGTAACTCAAGTGACACACCCATGGCATTATATATAGACGAAACTTGTTTACTGTCAACAGTGTTAGAGAATAATATAAATCATATTCTAGAACCTTACCTAACAGCTTAAACTTTTAGGTAAGATGATTCCTTAACATGGTATCAGAGCTTTGTTGACCCAATAGTCATGAATGCGAATCTCACCACCCTTATTCTATTTGATAAAAATCAAGCACAAGGTAGTGTGGGTCTATGTGCAAGTGGATCTGTGTGCAAGCTCCAAGCCCAAATAACTTTCATTTGAGGGGGTGTATTAGAGAATAATATCAATCATTTTCTGGAGTCTCACCTAAGAACTTAAACTTTTAGGTGAAATGGTTCCTTAACAAACAGCTTGTGCTATAATTAAACAAATGAAATAAGCTCATTTACTCTCTCAACAGCTCATGCAGCTGGGTCAAAGACATGACAAATAAAAGCCAATAAAATCATTCAAAGCAAGTACAATCTATTCCAACATTACTGCTTTGATAGAAGCAAAAAAATGTCATCAGGCAGAAACATAGCAAGAACTTTTTAAAATCGTACCGTCTTCCAACCATCTGGGTCCAAGCATGCAGTAATCTTGGTGCTGATACCAGGCAATGGTCCAGGTTCTCGGGTAACTTTCCCACCAAAGAACTTAACTGCTTCTGCAGTTCTATAGACATCATCGGTGCCTATTGCAATCTTTTATAATGATAAAAAGGAAAAATCAAAACAAAATCACAAAATGACTCAAGAAAAAACAATCATTTTCATCAAGTACAGTGATAATAATTCATAATGAAAAAAAGGCACATAAACAACTATAGTATTTCAAGAGCAGCACCAAAACACAATTCCACCACATAAGAAGAAAGTCCATACCTGAGCATATGCATTTCCTTTGTCATATTCAGTGACCCCATAGTTGTATGTCAACTCCAGCACTGCATTTTTATCTTCAGGGCCGTAACCCATCATCGCTATAGTATACTAGTAGTTGAAACAAGATCATGTCAGCTGGCACAACATCAAATAAGGGTGTATAGAGAATTTTTAAATACTAAATTAATTGATCTAGAAATGCATGACAGTGTACATATTCAATTCAGAGATACATAAAAGGTTCAAATTGTAATGGCATTTTGTCATGAATATATGAAAGATTTGAGACACAATGCGAAGAAGCAATGCATGCAAGAGGATCAAGCAACAAGTAAAACATTTTAGTTCTTTCTCAAGACCACAACTTGATATGGAAATTGGAGATAAAAAAAAAAGGAGTAATGTAACACCTACTTAATGCAGCCTACCATGGGCTCTGCTCCATGAAAGCTATGAAAATAACCTTATTGTCTCTTAGGGAGTGTTCTTTGTCATGATGAAATGTCGATTTTCATCCTAAATCTCATCTAACCTTATACAAAGCAGCAAGCCAAACTCGAGAGCACCCACAATTCCACAAAGGATAAAGGCTTGAATGAGGCCTCAACATGATTCCAACCAAAGATTAATAGTGCCTACCTTTTTTCTGACTGCACTCCAAATAGTCCACGCTAACTTTATGCAAGACTATTTTCTTTTGACATGTGGTATATACTCCCACTCAGAATAGCTACAGAACTTTGATCTCATGAATGTTTTATCCTTTTCTGCTCCTTCCCGTAGTACCAGATATACATACTTCATTATCAAAATAAGGAGGGCTCTTATCCTTTACATGTCAATTATTTGGTCCAATCATTCATCATAGAACAGGACATCAATCCCAAGAGGGGGGAAAACTGGCACAAGTGGGATGTCACTTATCAAAGAAAAGGCCAGAACCCTAGATGCCCAGATCCCAAGTCTTGGTGAGATAAGTTTTGTGACTGGGGCAGACTTCTCTTCAATATGATAGCTCCCACCCACTTTTTATACTATTAGAGAACCTCCTTGAAGAAAGTTTGGCAAAGTTAATGTTTTCTTCGTGCCTTGGGGGCAATGAAAAATAAAAGGTTTAAAGTTGGAAAGGTACTAAAGTAAATACACCAGCTAATCAGGCTTAGTTTTAGTGATTCTAAGAAACTAATTTATTACAGGGTATAAACAAGATATGAATATGGTGAACAACATGCATTTAGCAAATGAAGCCAAGTTACCTTGTAATTTGGATTATCTCGTTTGCGAAGAAGCTCCATGCCAAAAGCCTAGATCATGAAAAAGTTTCAGATGATCACTATTAATATGATATAATCAGCAAGCAGATAGTTGCTTGATCAGGCCAGAATAACTCACCTTCTCGTAAAAATTTATAGAACGATCAAGATCACCAACACGAAGCATAACCTGACAGAGTGGCTCAGGTGTAGGTCCCCTTTCCAACAGTTCAAATTTATAACCATCAGGATCTTCGATAAAAGCAATAACTGTACTGCCACCTTTAACAGGACCAGGTTCTCTGGTCACTTTGCCACCCTTGGCCTTTATGAGTTCAACAGTCTTGCCAACCTAATCAAAAGGGAACATGAAACCTAGTTCAAGTTTTTCAGTAGCCATCAGAACAGCTGACTGACGAAGATAGTAAATAAAATAAAGAATAACTCAAGAACCCGTCATTTTAATCTGACTGCAGTATTAAGAATAATAAAAACAATTTGAGTAAAGAAAGTTTAGCCATAGGAAATTACATCCTCAACTGCAATGCCAAAATGTCCAAATCCAGATCCAATATCGTAGCTGTCAACTCCATAATCTGGCAGCATTAAACAGCTAAAAATAAACACCCTAAAAAATTTTCAGAGACATCAAGTACTGAATTGTTCCAACATAAGGAACCACATTGTGGCAATTTTAGGAAAGAACATAATAAGCTCACTGTCTCGGAAAGGCAGTGGGTTCACTTACTGTAAGTGAGTTCTACGACGAAGTGAGAATCTTCAGGCCCATATCCGAGAAAGGCATTTGCATATTTCTCCTCCGGTATGTCACGTTTCCTCAGCAGCTTCATCCCCAGACACTCGGTGTAGAACCTGCAGCCAGAACCAGAAGATTGTTGCTTGGTCATCACCATCATCATAAGCAAAAACAAAGAAATGAGATAGAAAAACACAACACATACTTTATAGTCCTGTCCAAATCCCCAACGCGATAAACAACATGTAGCATTCTACGCTTGTCCTTTTTAACCCACTCCAGCAAACTAGCAGCTGTGCTTGCTTGTGCCATATTTCCAGCTGAAATGCTTCTACTCTCTCCTCTCCAAATCTTAGAAGAAGCTCTCAAACCGAAGAAATGCGATTGAGGAACAGCTGCTTCACCATCACATATCAACAACAACAACAAAAAAAAGCCCTAGCTTTCAATATCACTGCTACTAGAGAATCTCCAGAAATGTAATGATTAATTACCAACCACCAAAACAAATTAAAAAGCAAATTCAACGAATAGTAAGAAACAGATGGGAAGAAAAGAAGAGTATCGTTACCCCTGGCAGGATAAGGGAATCTGCGAGAAGAAGAATTAAGAGAAACAAGAAAAGCAGCACAGGTACTGGTAGTGTCATAGAGCCTAAACGAAGAAGACGCCGGGGATGGTCTAATTGTGGAGGAAGCCATGGGTATTATCCTCACCATTAAATTAATTTCTTAATTTTCTTCTTCTTATATCCAAATCTCTATCTGCCCTTATTCTGTGCTGGAAGAAACAGAGTGGAGAGGATTGCGATAATCAGCGAGAGGAGAGAATAAGGTTAAAAAAGTGTTCTTTAATTATGCTACGCTGAGGAGTGAAGCGAGCTCAGCTGAGGTTTCTTTATGAAGATTCGGATCGGGGGGGGGGCTCTCTCTCTTCGTGTTCTTGTGACGATAGACGTCCATTCCATCCAGGACAAAACAACACTACAGACAGAGCCCACTCTCATTTATTTTTCTTTTTCTTAAAAAAAATAAAAAATTACTCCCAGTATTTTATAATTTATTAAAATTTTATAAGAGTTCTATACTGGCGAACCAAAAAAAACTTAATAAAAATTGTGATTATTTAAAAATTTATTGTTTAATAATAAAAAAAATCTAGGTTAGATTTTACAAGTTTTTCATTCAATAAAAAAAAACAACTCCCAATATATAAAAAACAAAAACTCTGACTGTCTTTGCCACTACCATCGTAGCCGCAACCCTAGCCTCTGCATCTCCAACACTTTTCTCCTCTCCATAACAGGATCGTGATGAACTTCCTCTGGAACTTCACCAGTATCTAAAGATGTAAGCTTCCAAGCATAAACACAGTTTACGAGCTATCATCGAGTCACAATAACATGTTAAATGGGTTCTGCTACCACCATTGTTTACCTGTGTTTTCACAGATGGGAAGACATTCTAAAATCTCAACGTGCTATCCCCAGATCCAGTTACTGTTCTCTGTCTATATGATGAACAGATTATTTTAGACGTTACTGATTTCTTCGACATTCAAAAACTGTATTTGCTAGTGTACTCACGAACAAGGAAACAAGATTGGTGTATATTTTTGCAAGGTAATGCTTAGAAATGGAGATATTGCAGCCCCTAAACATCATAAAGACATGGCAAGATAGAGGACTCGCAACCGTGGTAGTAGCTTGGTACTAATAGATTTGTTTCATTGTGGTTTTAATTTTGAGACTAAAATCTTTGTTAATATCAAGATTTATGAAATTAGTTCATCTATGGTTATGTCGTTAATTTTAATATTCGTGAAATTAATCATGAAATTAGTTTATCTATAGTCGTTAATTTTAAGATCAGTGAAATTAGTTTATCTATGGTCGTTTATTTCAAGATCCTAACCATCATAAGACTTAGTGGGTATTTGGCGTTGCGGTTCAACTGCGTTGCGTTGAACCGCAGCGCCATAATCTATATTTACCAAACGGGGACCCCAGTTTTTTACTGTGGGTCCCACTCAAATTTCAGCGGCTCGCCCGCGTGTTGAAAAGCTTAAAAAACATGCTTTTCAAAACAAACGCAGTAAAAATAAACTGAAGTTCAACTTCATTCCCTTCTGTGTACAAAAATAAACTGAAGTTCAACTTCATTCCCTTCTGTATAAATAAACTGAACCAGCTGCTCTATAAATGAAACTCACTGTTTTGCATCACGTACACGAGCTGAACCATTATTAAGAAAATGGAGCTGTGTGGTGGTCGTTTTGCATTCCTCATCGTCGTCGTTGTCTTCCTCACCGGCGCTGTTGGCTTCCTCTCATTACCGTCTTCGCAGCTCCCTCTCTCTCCTCCACATCCACTGCCCCTCTCTCTCTCTCCACATGCAGCCATAGCCACAGCTCCCTCTCTCTCCTCCACAACCGCAACCTTCCAAAGCTCTTACCGGCCACCACACAACTCCATTTTTGACGTCACCACGACAGGGACAACCACCTCAGTCTCCTCTACCCGTCGGTACCAGCCGTTGACCCTCTCGTCACAGTCGGTGAACAGTAACGTGCATAGTACACATGCCATGCAAAATGAGAACGAAATGCAAAACGGTGCGTTTTGTGTTTTTTCCCTTAAAACCGAACACACCGTTTTGCGTTTTGGTATATTCAGATGTTTAATTGGAATTAAAATGACATTAATAGGGAAAAAAATAATAATATGTGAATTGTTTGACTTTTTGGCTTTGTTAAATGTTTTTTTAAAAAAGTGTTTAGAATATGATAATAATTATGCAGATCGGACAAAAATTATGTGTGGTTGGATTATTTTTTTCCACGAATACCGTAAGATTTAATTTATTAATAATATTTATTTTTTATATCCATAATACTTTTTCATCCTATCCTATCGTAGTTATAAATGTCTAGTTGCTTTGATTAGATCTTCTTTTATATTTTAAAGTCTAGGTTACATTGAGCTTTATTTAAAATTAATTTGAAGTTTATCTAGTTAAAACTAGTCAATTAGACTAAATTAAGATAAAATTCTACCATGTCAATTTCAAGGTTTTTGTTTTTATTTTTTATTCAAAACATAGAGTTAATATATTAAATTCATGTTCTAATCGTGACGAGTGAGATAAATATAACATTTAATTATTTCAATTTCGTTGTTTATAAAAATGTAAAATATCTTGTTCTTATCTCTCAAGCTTCCAACATAAAATTAAAAATTGTGTAATTTACTTGAATTATTAATTACACTTTATTATTATGATAATTAAATCTACAATATTTTAAAAAATATATGTGTGTGTCTTTTAAAGTAATTTCACAAGTTAACAGTAATATGAAAAGCATGGTAACCAAACACTTGAAACTGCTTTTCATTAAACTCAATCTCAACCACAGTTTTAACCAAACACAAATTTCAGTTATGAACCGCGGCTAAAAGCGTTTTTCATCAACCTGCTTTTTTTCAACCTCAACCACAACAGCAATAATTGTGCCAAACAGGCCCTTAGCAAGACAGAAGACTCACAATAAGAGCTTGATACTAAGATATTTGCTTTATTGTGGTTTCAGTTTTGAATCTTGTGAATATTAATATGATAGCACTGAAATCTTATATGTTTATTAATTTCAAGATTTATGAAATTAGTTCATCTATGGTTATGGTCGTTAATTTCAAGACCCGTGAAATTAATCGTGAAATTAGTTTATCTATAGTTGTTAATTTTAATATTCGTGAAATTTGTTTATTTATAGTCATTAATTTCAAGATTCTAACCATCAGCAAGATAGAAGACTCGCAATAAGAGTTTGATACTAAAAAATCTGCTTTATTGTAGTTTTTAATTTTGAATATTGTGAATATTAATATAATAACCACTAAAATCTTATATATATATTAATTTTAAAATTTTTAAAATTAATCGAGATAAATATAAATAAAGACCGAATAAGAATGTTAATACAAAAATAGAGGACTCGCCAGCCCAAGCTGCGGCGAGAGACAATATAGGTCCAACTTTAACTATCACAACGTTCACTCCTTCTATTATCTCGAGAAATGAAAGCTCCGAGCAATGATTCAGCACCACAACAACTGGTTTCGTCGAAATACGCAAATCTCTCTCTGCAAACAGAGTTTGACTACCAGTACTCACGAATCACAAAGCCAATCACGTAACATAAGAAAGAAGAAGAAGAGGGTGGTTGCGTTTTTTTTTTTGTGATTTTTATTTAAAAATACATTAAAATGATATTTTTTTATTTTTTTAAAATTATTTTTGACATCAGCACATCAAAATGATTTCAAAACACTAAAAAAATTTCATTTAAAAAAAAACCAGCAGTTGTACAGCCCTCCCATACAACATCTTAAAGAACATAATGAGAGAGACAAAACTAAAAGTTTTAGTCTTCATAACAAACAAAAGAGGTGATCGTGTAAGAAAACAAAACAATATAAACCTTACACACAAGGATTCTCTTGCTGCTATAACTTCAATTAGTACATACCACTTCCATTCTCCCCATCTCCTAGTTGTGATTTCTGACTAGCCACCACAGATCAACGCCCTAAATAATCTGCAAACTCGATCCAAGCTCTCATAAAATCTTAACTCCATTTAACCCCAAAATCCATCCATTTTATTTACATAAATCAAGAATTTTTATGTGAACCTCTTGATCATGCAGGTAAACAACTCACACGCACATATATTACTAAAGAAACTAAAACAGATCGTACATTTCCTATTCATTACTGTTCACGTTCTCACATTGGCACTGTGGACTTGCACTTTACTCCAGTGCTTCGCGCGAGTTTGTGCTTTTTTTTTTTTTACACTGGCCTTCTTTTTGTATTTTTTTTATGGTGAAATTGACAAATGAGTGGTTGTGGCCGAGCGGTTCGAACCTCTCAGCCTCCGTTTTTTGTTTTATTTGAAAGCAATTGGAAAGTTGCTTCCGTTTTTATAAAATCAGTTTTATTTGCTTTCCTCTTTTTTTTTTTCTGTAATCCATTTTTTTTAAAAGCAACTAGAAAGTTGCTTTCCCTTTTTTTATTATTTTTTTTAAACTACTGTGTTTTTGTTTTTTTCTTCTACAATCCTGATTTTGAAAATGACTGTCTGGAAAATTTGCTTTCCCTTTTATTTTAATTTTTTATTATTCTTATTATTATTCTTTTAAACTAGGATATCAATGACAGTTTACGCGTACCATGGCTAATCTCCGGATCCATTTTTTTTTCCCTTTTTTGGTTCAATTTATATATTTTTTTTCGATTTTTTTGTTTCCGCTTATTTTTTTTCCCGTGACCGGGTGTCCAGGTTAACTTATGCGCACCACAATTTGTTTCTCATTACTGTTTAAAAATGTGAATTCCTCTTGCACTTTTTTTTTATAACCGTGCTTCTTCTTTTTCTTCCCTTTTTTGGTTCAACTTATACATTTTTTTGTTTCCGGTTATTTTTTTCCCCATGACTAGGGTGTCCAGGTTAACTTATGCGCACCATAATTTTTTTCTCATTACTGTTTAAAAAGGTGATTTCCCCTTGCACTTTTTTTTATAACCGTGCTTCTTCTTTTTCTTCCCTTTTTTGGTTCAACTTATATATTTTTTTCCATATTTTTGTTTTCGCTTATTTTTTTTCCCGTGACCGGGGTGTCCAGGTTAACTTATGCACACCACAATTTTTTTCTCATTATTGTTTAAAAAGGTGATTTTCCCTTGCACTTTTTTTTTATAACCGTGCTTCTACTTTTATTTTTTGATTGGTTTGAATTTCATCCTTCCATGCAAATTTATTATAAATCCTTAATATTTTCGGTACCAAAGTTTGATTTCTTTCAATTTCATCCTTCTATACAAGTTAATTATAGATTTCAGTTTAATTTCGGTCCTAAATCTTTTAATTCCAGGTTTATTTTAAATTATTTAATTTTCATTTTTTTATTTACTTCAATTTTATCCTTTAAATTAAAAATATTATTTAAAATATTTCAAATTAATTATATATTTGTATATTTATGTCAAATTAAAATATGTGAAACCAATTATATGTTTTAATATTTATTTAATATTATCGCCTAATAATTTATATATAGAGGAAAAAAAACCCTGAGATTGTTCTTTAAATTAAATATATTATTGAAAGTATGTCAAATTAATTATATATTTGTATATTTATGTCAAATTAAAGTATGTTAAACTAATTATATTTTTAAATTTTAATTGAATATTATCGCCTAAAAATATATAGAGAGAGAGGAAAGATGACCTTGGATTTTTTTAAGAACAAAAATTCATATCAGTATTCATTAAATACATTTAATATAATAATATGATGAATACAAATTGGCTTCAAAATTAAATTTTATGCTTTTTTTTTAAGTTTATCTCTGGAAAAAAATTTGCAGTGCTTTGATTTTTTAATTATATATTTTGTATATTTATGTCAAATTAAAATATGTGAAACCAATTATATGTTTTAATATTTATTGAATATTATCGCCTAAGAACATATATATAGAGAGAAAAATGACCTAAGATTGTCCTTTAAATTAAATATATTACTGAAAATATGTCAAATTAATTATATATTTGTATATTTATGTCAAATTAAAGTATGTTAAACTAATTATATGTTTAAATATTTATTGAATATTATCGCCTAAAAATATATATAGAGAGAGAGGAAAAATGACCTAGGATTTTTTGATGGACAAAAATTCATATCAGTATTCTTAAATATATTTAATATAATAATATGATGAATAAATCTTATGAAATAAAAAAACAAATTGGCTTCAAAATTAAATTTTGTGCTCTTTTGTTTAAGTTTATTTCTTGGAAAAAAATTTCATTGTTTTGATTTTTTAATTATATATTTGTATATTTATGTCAAATTAAAATATGTCAAACCAATTATCTGTTCTAATATTTATTGAATATTATCGCCTAAGAATATATATTGAGAGAGAAAAAATGGCTTAAGATTGTCCTTTAAATTAAATATATTATTGAAAGTATGTCAAATTAATTATATATTTGTATATTTATGTCAAATTAAAGTATGTAAAACTAATTATATGTTTGAATATTTATTGAATATTATCGCCTAAAAATATATAAAGAGAGAGAAAAAATGACCTAGGATTTTTTGAAGGGCAAAAATTCATATCAGTATTCTTAAATACATTTAATATAATAATATGATGAATAAATCTTATATATAAAAAAAAAAATTGGCTTCAAAATTTAATTTTGTGCTCTTTTATTTAAGTTTATTTCTTTACAAAAATTTTTAGTTTTTTGATTTTTAATATTGTAGATCTGATATTACTGGAAAAAAATACATCTCAAAAAAAAAAAAAACATTTGACAAATTTACCTACATTATCTACAATTAAAATATATATGAGTCACTTCCCGTTTCCATTAGACTGTCTTTTTAGACGACAAATAAATAATTATATCACGTAAAAAAATTAAGTTCATATTTAAAAACAAATTACAATATTTTTATTTTCAATATGTCTGATCGAATATTACTAAGGAACAAAAGCAACTCATGAAAATAAATATTGACAAATTTACCTAGGTTATCTACAATTAAAAAATATACGAACCACTTCTCATTTCGATTACTCTATAAAGTATGTGAGACTAATTATATGTTTTAATATTTATTTAATATTATCGCCTAAAAATATATATAGAGAGAATAAAATAACCTAGCATTTGTTTTTTTTTCCAATTAATATCAATATTCTTAAATATATTTAATATAATCATATGATTAATAAACCTTATATAAAAAAATTATGGCTTACAATTTAAATTTGATACTCTTTTGTTTAAGTTTATTTCTTAAAAAAAAAATTCCAATATTTTCATTTTTAATAGTTTAAATCTAATATTACTGGGATAAATAAACAACTCAATTTTTTTAACAAGTTTACTTAGGTTATCTACAATTGAAAAATATACGGACCATTTCCCATTTCGATTACACTATTCCTGTCAAAAATTATGTGAATCACTTCCCGTTTTGATTACACTATTCTTTTTATACGGCAAATAAGTCATTATAGCACGCAAAGAAATTTAGTTTATTTCTTAAAAAATTTACAATGTTTTTATTTTTAATGTGTCAGATGTAATATTACTTAGGAAAAAAAAACAACTAATTTTTTTTTGTCAAATTTACCTAGGTTATCGACAATTAAAAAATATACAAACCACTTCCCATTTCGATTACACTATTCCTTTTAGGTGGGTAAAAAATTAATTTGTTGCATATTTTATCTATTATAATGTTGCTAATTAAATATTTAAACAACTAATTAAAGCATGTAAAAAATCAATTATTTTTCTACATAGAAAAAATCCTGACGCAATGTGCGGGCAAGCATACTAATTATACCACGTAAAAAACTCATTTCTAACATATTTGATCTATTGCAATTTTAGTAATTGAACATTAAAATAACAAATTATACCACACATAAAATATAAGTTTATTTGTGGAATTTGTTTTTTATAATGTGTCAAATCTAATATTACTGAGAAAAAAAATCAAAAAAAAAAATTACATACGTTATCTGCAATTACAAAATATACAAACCACTTTCCATTTTAATTATACAGATTTTATCAATTATAATTATACTAATTAAATATTAAAATAATTAAATACAATACATATAAAAACAATCAATTTTCTACATAGATAAAAAAACTCCGACGCATCGCGCGGGCATACAGCTCGTTAATTTCTAGAAAGCCAAATAAATGAAGTTTAATACAAATATAACGCAAAAATAACTCGCGTCTAAATATCATTATTATTGACTTGAACTTTCACCGAACAAATATTGATTCATGTACGAGAAATGTAAGGGTAACACCATGAAATATGTTGTTCTTCAATAAGTTATTTTCAATACTTTAAAGAACCAGGAGTGAGAATATTTTATTAATACACAAAACAAAGTTTGTGACAAAAACAAGTTTATTATCCTAAATCTAAGTGCTACATTTCTAATAAAAAAAATTATAAATACTGAAATTGAAGCTTTTAAACTCTAATAGAAACAAGTTGTAAAATTGTATAATATATGCTTAGAATCGAACTCAAATTATTAATTCAACAGGCCCAAAATATAAAAGAAAGACTAAAATAAAGCTGTAAAGTTGTTGCTGTAATTAATAAACAAAAATACAAAAATAATAAATTTGATTTTTCTAGTTTATAAGGTGTTATAGTCAGCTAAGTCTTCCTTGCATGTTTAGGAAGAATTGTCAACTTTAGAAATTTCAAATAAGCTAGGAAATTGATTGTTGAAATTGTCTATGAAACTCTATAAACAAGTTATCACATCCTTGTAAGAAAAGAATTTTTGCCAAATAGAAAGTTCACAAATAAAATAAAATAAAATTATAAAGCCTACTTTGACCTTTCTGTCAATGCCTTTCTGAATTTTGATTTATCTAAACGTTTACCCTAACATAAAAAAAAATACTTTTACAATCTTTTAGTAAAGTTTCAATTAGATCTAATGGTTTGATATGGAGTTATCCTCAGTAGTGTAAAACTAGATAATATAAAATTTTAAGATTGAAATATAAGCATTTAAAACTACATTAATGAGAAATATCAAATTTAAAACATTCAGAGACCTAATTGAGCTTTTAAAAAAAATTTAGGATTCAAATTAAACTTTCAGAAACTCTAATGTAAGGATAGTGCACATCTAAAAAAAAACATTATAGTAACCTTAAAATCTCATTTGCAACCCCCAAAACACATTTTAATCACTATAAAAATTGATTTTTATAATATTTTACAAAAACTTTATTTTATGAACCCTAATATGCTTTTTCCAGTATAGTTAAAAAGTATAACAATATTTATTAAACTCTTATATCCAATGCAAACTCAAAGATCAATTTTTGTTATGACTATAATATGGTGAGCCAAAACATTTATCTACTCTTTTTACATGACTTTCACTTTTCTTTATCAACATCTAGGAATTCAAACATTAGAAATCTAAAATATTCTAGGACCAAAATATAAAAACATAAAACTATATGGACCAAGTATGTAAAAATAAAATATTTAGCGGCTAAATTGATTTTTTACAAAAGCTTCAAATAATAAATTAAACCTTTTCTCAACATTCAAGGTTTACATGTGAAAATATGAAGTTTTAGGACTAATACTCAAACACCTAACACTATATAAAATAACCAAACTTGTTTTATCCCTCTCAAATAAAAAAAAAATATTTCAACAAAAAAATATTTTAGTAAAAAAAAAACAATTCAGAAAATAAAAGGAATTGGAAAAAAAACCCCTATAATCATGGGTGAAATTTAAAAACAAATTGAGAGAAAATGGTTAAAATTGATGTAATAATCGAAACTTGGAAAGCTAATGACTAGATTGAAAAATTCACCAATATTAAAGGGCAATTAAATACATTTAGGGATGAAAATAAAAAACATGGTTGGAATTTGCTAAATAATTGAAAACTAGAAAACTATATACCAAATTAACAAAAAAGTATTAATTTTAATGGACCCTTTTTAATGTAATTATAGAAAATGAAATGAAAAGGTTGAAATTGGTTGCAAATAAAAAAACATAAAAACCAAATATTAAAACATGACCTTGTATTAGATAAATTAAATATTACTTTGCTAAGCATAATCCAATATTTGGCATAGAAAGGATTTTTGCTTAGGACGCTTTTTGGGTATGTTTGGACAATGGATTGAAATTGCTTCATCCATTTATACATTTTGTTATTAAATTATTAATATTATAACAACATCTTCATCTTACTGGGAGAATAAATGTGTGTGTGTGTATCAATCAAATATAAATATAAGTTAAAAAATACACATTAGATATTGGTAATGATGATGATAGATTTGCAACTCACACTATAGTTTAACTTAAGGTTTATTGATGGAGTTGAACTTGTAAAAACAAAATAATATAAACATTCAAGTAAGGATTTGACATTACTACATGAGGTTCTAACTCAAGCATATTATGAAAGCCGTAGCAAATGCTTTTTATGGGTCAGTGGGATCAATTTAGATCCAAGAAGAGGCTTGGTCACACCAAACTAGGTTAATACCTTAAAATTATGATGACAAGAATTTTGATTGTTAGATCTTGCTCAATTTCTTCTAGATAATTCTATAAACAATCTTCCTATAAAAATTCCTATAATCACTTATCAAATTATAAAAGTTAAGAAAACATAGTATAAAGTTGTGACCGATATTATCCAATTCAATTTTACATGGTATTCATAAAAAGGCTATGAAAACAATCACTAATAATAATACAAAGTATAAAGTTATGACTGATACTGCCTAATTCAATTTTACTTGTGTTAAAATTGGATGAGTTTAAATGAGTAAAATTTTTTTTCGTCATTTTCATCAAATATTTTACTTCTATTTTTACAAAAAAAATGTGTTATTAAAGTTTGATATATATGTACAATTATGTTTTTTAGTTTGACGTTTTGGTTTATTTTTTTTTATTTATAAAATTTTAAGCTAAAATCAAACTGATTTTTTTTTTAAATTATAACTAGTTTTTTTTATTTGATTTACTAGGCCACTTTTTTTTTTTTTAATATTGAGTTGATTTCTTCCACATTCTAGATAATTCAATTATTTTACTCTCCTCTTGTATCATATGAGAAACTTTACGGTGCCCATGTCATAACCACTTATTTATAAATATAAATCGACAAAAAAAAGAAAGGATAAATAAATAAAAATAATATTTAGTTAGGTAAAACTTTTCCTATAATTTTTAATAAAACTACACACACACCATGTTTATTTATTATTAAATAAACATTAATAGTTATAATTTAAGCATCATAATCATAAAATTTTTCTCAGCAAAGGACCACTTGGAAAAGGCGAGGTGATAATAAGTGAACGTGGGTGGCGCTCTCAATCTGTGGCGGGCTGTTTCTTGCTTGGGCAGTACATTGAAGGCAGTCGTGGTTGATGAGAGGCACAAACTTGAATGAATTATTTGCCTTTCTTGCTGGACAGATACACCATCCATTCACGCGCTGCCATCCATGCCTTTCTTGCTTTTGGCATCTAAAGTCGTTTTGTAAACAAATTCCCCGCTAAACGACAACCATAGAAATTCATTCAATAATGGCAAGGCAAGGCAAGGCAATTTATACTTGGGTTATGATTGAACATATGGCCTTTGTCAATGCGTTTTGAGAATTTTTTTAATTTTTTTTTAGTATTTGTATATCATTTTTATGTACTAAATATCAACCATGATTTTAAAAAATAAAATAAAAATATTATTTTGATGTATTTCTGAACAAAAAAATATTTTTAAAAATAACCTTAATCACACTTTCAATTATTCACTAGATGATGATCATCTTCTACCTCAACCACCTCTCTCAATAAATCTTTATTTGATATTGCTTTTTAAAAATATTTTTTTTATATAATGATATTTAAAATAATTTCAAAAAGTAAAATTAAAATATTATTTTGATATATTTTTAAATAAAAAATAATTTCAAAATTAACCCAATCGCATTCCTAAACAGTTATTTCGCACCCCTAGTCGAGAAACCGGTCGTTTTGTGCCCTCAAGACGGCCAGTCCTTCACCGGAAAGATGCCGTAATCATTTGTTTTGGTGGCCACCATTATATTTTATGTTATCAAGCCCTCGAAAGTACAGAAATCATTTTTCTTTTTCGAGACTTTAAATAAATTACCAGTATCTCTCTCTCATGCGAGAAGTAAATTTGGTTCCTTTAAAAGTATTTTAAAATATTTTTTACTTTTTAAAAATTATTTTTGATATCAGTATATCAAAATAATTTAAAAACATCAAAAAAATTATTTATCTCACATGTTTATTTATTTATTTATGAATGGGAGAAAATAATATTATAAGGTGATCTGACAGGGAAAATGGTTAGTGGAATGTTTTATCATATTTTCAACAAAAGCAAACTAGCCATCAAGTAGGCATCCTGTGACACTTTCCTATCAAGGTGACGTGGCACCAAATAACAATTTTTTTTCTCTTTGGTAAATGCAATCCACAAGCTAATATTTAATCCAACAGCGCGTGGGACATGACCTGACCACAAAAAAAGCTGTGAGACAAGCCCCCATCCACACATGCACTGTTACGTCGAAATCAACGTCGTGTCATTCATTCGTTCATTCATTCAATTCATCACAGCACCCTATCCTACGCGCTTTGCATATTTGCCGCCCCACCCACCCATCCCGGTTTATTAAGGCAGTTTCCACCTCATACTATTCTTGACCTGTCATTTCGATCCCTGTACAATATAGGTTAATGCAATTGGATCCTTATATGTAATATCAAGGAGTTCAATTACGGGTTTTTATTAGTTAAGGTGTAATATGAAAATGAGTGGATGAAAATCTGCCATTAAATCCCCACTCTCCCTCCAATCAGAGACGAGAAATCCCATAAAAAAGGCGGAGAAGAAATAGTCATAATAAACCACTGATCAGTGATCACTCCTCAGAATCCAATCAGGTTCCTCCTTGTCTGCTAGCATCACCTTCTCCTTTTTATGACCACTCACCACTCCACTGCTTTCACTCCCTTCATTTTTATTATTTCACTACAATAAATAATAATAAATCTATTTCCCGTAACGGTTCTCTCCCTTTCTTTCGAGCTGATTCCAGATCGAGAATCAAGAAGTTTGAAAAATCCAGAAGCTGATTGATGAATCTGGAGTAATGGGCTGCGTCTACTCGCGATCCTGTATCGGCGAGGTCTGCATACCGAAAGACCTAAAAGTGAAGAACCAAAAACACCAAGAAGCCGCCCAGAAAGCTGGAGAGATTCCAGTCTTCTCTCCCGCTGCGTCATCTTCATCACCCGAATCCGAAACACGTGACCAAATCAACCAATTAAGCAACCATGAGTTGGGAATTACCAGACTCTCGCGTGTCTCCTCGCAGTTCCTCCCGCCTGACGGATCTAGAACCGTCAAAATCCCTTCAGCAAACTACGAGTTAAAATACTCCTACCTCTCGCAGCGAGGGTACTATCCTGACGCCTTGGATAAAGCGAATCAAGATAGTTTCTGTATTCACACTCCGTTTGGTGCAAGCCTGGATGATCATTTCTTCGGCGTTTTTGACGGGCACGGGGAATTCGGTGCTCAATGCTCGCAGTTTGTTAAGCGGAAATTGTGCGAAAATCTGTTACGGAATGGGAAATATAGGACGGATGCTGTAGAAGCATGCCACTCTGCGTTTTTGAGCACGAACTCGCAGTTACACGCGGATAGTATAGATGATACTATGAGTGGGACCACTGCTATAACTGTTTTAGTTAGAGGGAGGACGATTTATGTGGCGAATTCGGGTGACTCGCGTGCTGTTATAGCCGAGAAAAGAGGGAATGAGATTGTTTCAGTTGATCTGTCGATTGATCAGACTCCGTTTCGTGTTGACGAGCTTGAGAGAGTTAAGCTTTGTGGTGCTAGAGTGCTTACATTGGATCAGATTGAAGGGTTAAAAAATCCTCATGTTCAGTGTTGGGGAAATGAAGAGGGTGATGATGATGGGGATCCGCCCAGATTGTGGGTCCCGAATGGGATGTATCCAGGGACTGCATTCACTAGGAGTATTGGGGATTCGATCGCCGAGAGTATTGGTGTTGTGCCCAATCCTGAGATTGTTGTTCTGGAACTTGGACCCCAGAATCCTTTTTTTGTGCTTGCTAGTGACGGGGTTTTTGAGTTTTTGTCTAGTCAAACTGTGGTTGACATGGTAACTTTCATTTTCTTATTGTGTTTTAAGAAATCTGATGCTGCGAAAACGATACCGCTATTTCGTATGTAATTGCAGTTACTTATTCTGCCTATGAATCTCCAGGTTGTAAAACATAAGGATCCACGCGATGCCTGTGCTGCGATTGTGGCTGAATCATATCGACTTTGGCTACAGTATGAAACTCGTACAGATGATATCACAGTGATAGTTGTGCATATTGATGGTCTAACTGAAGTAGGTGGACTGGACTTGTTTCTTACATCGATTTTCAAACTTTCCTTCTACTCTTTGTTTCTGAGCTCTTCAATTTTCTTCTTCTTATCTTTTTTCTGCTGTCAGAGTTCTGTCAGTCAATCTACAATAAGTCCAGGGGCTTTACGACCACCTGTTCCTCAAATTGTTGAGGTAACAGGATCAGAATCTCCTGCAAACTTTGGGTGGAATGCAAGGAACCCTCGCGTGAGGCATGATTTGTCACGGGCACGCCTCCGTGCCATTGAGAGTTCACTTGAGAATGGGCAGCTCTGGGTTCCTCCATCTCCAGCCCACAGGAAAACTTGGGAGGAAGAAGTAAGTATTAATTAATACGTTATCTACTCTTGCATTTGTTGTGAGCTTGTATAAGAGAGGAGTGGGACAGCAATTTTCTTTGGGAGTTTTCACATGGAATATCCAAGGGTGCTAAGCTGTTACTTATTCATGTGCTACAGGCACACATTGAGAGAGCATTGCATGGTCATTTCCTCTTCCGAAAGCTTACTGATACTCAATGTCATGTTTTGCTGGATTGCATGCAAAGAGTTGAAGTTCTGCCGGGAGAAGAAGTTGTTAGACAGGTTAGTTTGTTCCTTGTTTCCTCTTTTAGTTTGGAGCAAAACTTTTACAGAGTTCTTTAGCTGACCGAATGAGCAGGAACTGCCATAGAAGAATATAAGATCACTGTAAAGTCAGTTTTGCAACATGATGGATATTTTTTGGTGTCATGGAATGTTGGTCACCATTTCTTGACCATAACCTCCTTCCATTTCATTATATCACATGCTGTTGCATTCTATCAGACATGCTATAAGATGGATGAATGTGTTCATTGAAGGAAGATATGAAACTGAAAGCCTTTACCCGGTTAACATTGTAAAATTCATGAACTAAGCTTTTAAATGGTCAACCTACTCCATAAAACAATGCTTGAAACAGAGAGCTGCCTGCAGCTTTCCTGGCACATTTTTCTAGGACTAGACAATTGTAGGTAATTGCTATTTGATACTGGGCTTATGTTTACATGGTTGAACCTTAACACAAGTACCAAATGCAAGAACTACAGAATATCTTCTTGAATGTCAATTTGGGTTGAGTTTTTATTATGACTGTAGAACTTTAATGATGGTCATGATTGACAGGGTGGTGAAGGTGATTGCTTTTATGTTGTTGGCAGTGGAGAATTTGAGGTGTTGGCAACTCAGGTTTGCATTTCTATCTTGATTAAACTGTCAACTTATCTTTCTTTTATGAGGAGTGAGGGTCACGGTTTGGTTGCTGATCATACTATGTGTTGGCAGGAAGAGAAAGATGGAGCAGTGCCTAGGGTTTTGCAGTCCTATACAGCAGAGAAGTTATCGTCTTTCGGAGAGCTGGCGTTGATGTGCGTTATAATTCCAATTGCTTTGTACTCATGCTCTATGACGTTTCTGTTGTTGCAAAACATTCTTTGACTTTTTACACTAGCAGGGAAAAAAAATTGAATTCACTGAACAGGTTCCCATGCAATTGATCTCTGTTTGGTTTTTGAATGTAAACTTGTAAGACTATGTTTCATTTTGTTACAAACACTTGCATAATTGATTCAATACACTTTGTAAGCTGAACTCTTTCCTTATTCTCCTTTATGCACTTGCATGATGTGGTATTCTGTGAATTTGTCAATTAATTCCTAACTGATTAAAATGGTTTTATTTTCTTATCTATTCTTTAAATGACCTTCTTTGTTATAAATGGAAGTGCAGGTACAATAAGCCTCTTCAGGCCTCTGTTCGTGCTGTGACGAGTGGAACTCTCTGGGCTCTAAAAAGAGAGGATTTTCGAGGAATTCTGACGTCGGAATTTTCTAATCTGTCATCCCTGAAGTTGCTTCGTTCTGTTGATTTGCTTTCTCGATTGACAATCTTGCAGCTTAGTCATATTGCAGATTCTCTTTCTGAATTTTCCTTCTCTGATGGTCAAACCATAGTCAATATGGTAAGCTTGTTTGCTTGAATATGTTTTTCTTACACTGTTTTCATTTTGATTTTTGTTTCTTGAACATGTATTTGCAGGACGAGGGACTCCTTGGATTACACATCATACAAAAAGGACAAGTGAAAATTAGTTTTGATGCTGACTTATTAAGTTGTCCAAGCATTGGAAGTCTGAAGTCTGAAAATCAAAAGGAGGATGATTATCAGCACTGTGGTTGCAAGCTATCCTTAGAGAAGAAAGAGGGAAGCTATTTTTGTGAATGGGAACTTCTTGGTGAACATTTTGATTCCGTAAGTGCAGTTGCTATTGGTGAATGTGTATGCTCTGTCTTGACAAAGGAGAAGTTTGATTCAGTTATTGGCCCTTTGGCAAGGCTTTCCAAGGGAGAGGAAAAGTACGTTATAATTTCGAGTATGGAATTAAGCACCTGAAAGAAACTATTTTTCTTAATTGGCATTCATAGTCTCTCTCTCTCTCTCTCTCTCTCTCTGGATCTTTCTATTAAAGGAAATTTTCTCATGTTTTTTCTTAACTGACATCATTTAGGTCAAGGAGCACTTCTTCGAATTTTTCCAAGGAACCTGCTGAAATTACCAATGCGGCAGCTCCTCTTGAAGTTCAGCTATCTGATCTGGTGAGAGATGTTTTGTCTATTGTTGTGCTGCTGATATTATTCCTTATAGAGATATTATCAGGACATAGTCTAATGATGTTATTTGTTAGGAGTGGAGCCATTCCTTATATTCCACTGATTACAGTGAGGTTGGGCTTGTAAATTTAAGGGACTCAGGTTGGTCGCTCTATTCATCTGTAGTTCTCTCTTTTAGTATCCTGCACTATTTTCTTTTCCATCTGGCATTGGCCCGTTGTTTGATTGGCTAACTTTGAAGCATAAAGAAGCACAAGGTTGCATATAATTTTAAGGGTAAAGTACACTAACCACATCGAGGTTCAGAAATTACAAAGACCATTTAACCCAAAAGTTTGAAATTTGATGGAAAACCCCTCCATGAGGACTATCCTCAGGAAAAACTCCTTTTGTGCCCAAAATGCTCCTACTATTTTTAAAATCCCTTTAACAGTGAGGGCATTTTGGGCGCAAAATTATCTTCAATCCTTTGGGTGTTCTATGTAATTTGAAGATAAGCAAATGTGACCCATACCAACTTTTCCAACCTTTATGATTATGTTTGCATGGAAAGGGGATGATGAATATACCAGGTGTGCTATGGTGTTTATGGAAACCACACAGATTCTTATGAAATGCACCTTTTTTGTTCTTTCAGAAAATTTGCTTAGTTTGAAAAGGTTTTCAAAGCAGAAGATCAAGACTCTGGGAAAGGAGGAAGAAGTTTTTAAAGAGAAGAATCTTATGAAGAGTTTAGGTACTTCAGCTTTTGTGCCCGAGGTTCTATGTACCTGTGCAGATAGAAGACATGCTGCCATATTGCTAAATACATGCCTTGCTTGCCCATTGGAATCAATACTTCACACAGCACTTGACGAACCATCTGCACGGTTTTGTGCTGCCACTGTTGTTATTGCCTTGGAAGATTTGCATAAGGTTTTCTGCTAAAAGCATTTCATCATTTCCCTTTTGAATCCCTGATGTTGCAGTTTAGATATGATTATTGAAGTCTTTTACCTGGAGTTGCTGTTCAGATTATTTATTACAGGTTTTTACGCTGCATCTGTTTTTCATTTGTTTTCAGAATGGTGTTCTCTACAGAGGGGTGTCTCCTGATGTCTTAATGTTGGACCGAACAGGATATATACAGGTTGATTCTGGATTATGTTTTACCTGACATCATGTTCTTAGATATTCATATCAGTTTCATGCTACTTTACTTATGAATGAGGGTGAATTTCATGAATTTTGCTTAACTTTTTAATTCTGCTGTCTTGTAGTTAGTAGATTTCAGGTTTGGAAAGAAGTTGTCTGGTGAAAGAACATTTACAATTTGTGGAATGGCAGACTATTTAGCTCCAGAGATAGTTCAGGGAAAGGGGCATGGTCTTCCCGCTGACTGGTGCTGATCCATCATTTCATACCTAAAATAGAACTTTTGTTTAAATATAGTGACTGCTTTATTTAGTTTTCAAAAGGAATCTGTTATGGATTGCTTATGTTTGCTGTGTGCTTTTCTGTTACTAAAGTGAACATATTTGGTCATTTTAATCTAAAATTATACAGTGCTAAGACTAACCATTTAGAGCAGAACAGTCATTTTTGTTTAGCTTAATTGATTATATGTTCAGATTAGCTGCTATTATGAGAAGTAGACATGGGGATTAATGTGTGCACTCACATACATTATTTCCTTATTGATAATTTGAGGATTTTGTGAATAACTATCCACAGTATTTATGTAAGTCTGAGTTAAGCAATCACTCTGTTTTCAGGAAGTTGATGAAAATGGGAAACTGGGATTCAGTATGCCAAGAATATGTTAATTCTCATTTTTGTTCTGAGCTATCATATAAAAAATAGAAATTTAAATTGTGTAAATAAACAAAACAATCATTCTGGTTCAGGTATATGAATGATTGATTGATGACTAGCACTCATTATTCTTCTATTTCATATGCTCATGGCATTTAGTACTACAATGAACCTTGCAGCTCAATAAGATTTTAAGAAGACACATCTCATTGTTTTTTGCATATGTTTGTTTTCAATATAAGCATGTACATGAGAGGAAAGAAAACGTAAAAAAGAGCTTTGCTCTTCTCATGAAGCACGATGTGAACTCTACCTATTTAAAGTTCAGTTTATGGTAATTGAAGGTGTGCTTGTCCAACCATGCCTGCTATTTATGGCGATTCTGTTTTTTTTTCTTTTCTTTTCCTTTGACTTTTGGTTGAAGGTCTGGAACAGCTTTTAACTTCTGTCTGTGGTTGTGCAGGTGGGCAGTGGGAGTCTTGATCTATTTCATGCTGCAAAGTGAAATGCCATTTGGGTCATGGAGAGACAGTGAGCTTGATACATTTGCAAAGATTGCGAAAGGACAGCTAAATCTTCCTTCTAATTTCAGCCATGAAGCTGCTGAGCTCATCACCCAGGTCTTGTTGTAACTGTTTAGATTTTTTCCTTTATGGTTTTTTCCCCCTCTTTTCATGCAGTAAATTGTTAAAGCCATCTGATTCTTACTTGTGTATAAACTTCTTCAGTTGCTTGAAGTTGATGAAAGTTCAAGACTTGGAAACCTAGGTCCTGATTCTATAAAAAACCATCCATGGTTTGATGGTATTGACTGGAAAGGGATTAGAGATAGAAGCCTTCCTGTTCCTCATGAAATAACCTCTCGGGTTGCCCAGCATTTGGAAAGTCACTATGAGGAATGCACTGCTCCTCTAACTTCTCACTCACAGGATTTAGACGATCTCAATTCTCCTGAATGGCTCGACGATTGGTAGAAAAATAATTGACATGGGATTTCCATTTCTCTACTACTCTATGGGATGGAGCTCTCCTCTTCAATGAGACCGATGACTTTCGGGTGTTTGAATACACTTGAGAGTCCCTAGAGATTGC
This sequence comes from Salix purpurea, assembly GCA_027405865.1. Classification (NCBI taxonomy): domain Eukaryota; kingdom Viridiplantae; phylum Streptophyta; class Magnoliopsida; order Malpighiales; family Salicaceae; genus Salix; species Salix purpurea. The sequence goes on from JAOWLH010000019.1 coordinate 3,733,300, forward strand.
AGGTTTTGCACAAAATGAAAAGTGAGTTTTGCTCCTGAACTGGCTCAGAGTTCTCCAGCCCTTTTTTGGTCGAAGTACTTGATTATGATAGCATCAGCAAATAATATCATATGGGTAGTTACACTAACCAATTCAATGGAGAGGTCAGTTAATAAACTTTTTTATATATCAATTGTGCATTTTCCTGCTTCTGTAAATGTGTATATATGTAAACGAGTAAAAGTTTTCTCCTAGAACGAAATATAGCTTTCCACTTTATTCTTTATATGGCTCTGGGATTTTTTTTTTGTTGAGGGAAATTTTTTTTTTTTTTTTTTTGGGGAGTGTTGTTACGTTTATTATCTTGAGCAATGATAATCAAACAGGCCTTAAGCTTGGATAATTATTATTATCGTTAGGGCAATGGCTTAATTGGTTAGCCCTTCCTTTGTCTGCCATTAATCTTTGAAAAATTTTCATTCTCCACTCTGAATCTCCCTTCGTTTCAATTCCAATTTGTATGCAAATGTTTTACACTCGTGTCTGTGCGTGCTTTTGCTTGCTTGGAAAGACTTTGTTCAACTTTGCGCACTAGAATGTTCGAAACCTGCAGCAAACATTAAGAATTTGTTCTTTCAGGGTGCTTGACATAGTTTTCAAGTTTTTTTTTGGTTTTGTTTTGAATTATATTTTTTTTTTGATAATTTTAATGTGTTAACGTTAAAAATTAAAAAAAAAATATATATTTTAATATATTTTCAAGTGAAAAACTGTTTTAAAAAACAATCTGAATTACAATTCTAAGTATATGTTTTTAAAAAATTGTTGCATACAATTCACCTATTCTTCTCTTTTCTTTTATAAATACATGTCTGTTTTGGCAAATGGTGTTTCCATTTTCTTATAAAACCTAGATTTCAATAATTTTTCATCTGAAAACATGAAAAAGATAAACGTTTTATGAACCTTTATAACCTTGTTTCTAGCAGCAAACCACAATTTAATTGACATAAAACCTAAAACTCAAATCAAATCGGAGTGCCGATCTATTTTTTCTTCTGGTGATTTTTGCTGTCATATCTTAAAATTGAGACTGAATCACAAAATAAATGAAATTTAGGACCTAAATCCAAAACTAGAAGGTATTAAATGTAAATAAAAATAAAAATGGAGGGATCAAAATGTAGATTTACATACCTTCTGAACAATAAACATGTGAAAGAGGTTGTATTTTTACATAAACATCAAATTTGGACACCTGCCATTTATTTTTCTCTTCGACAGATTATTTTAACCAACATAATAGACTTGTATAAACACTTTGCAAGTCTTCTCAAGGCCTTTCTTAACACACCATCTTTTGATGGTCAAATTATTCCATGCACCGCATTTGGCTACACGGTGCTTAAGAAATTAAAAGGGTTGTCAACCTACATGTGTCTACCAGGCATGGTATGTGTACGGACATGGTGCGTTGACTTGGCCACCACCTCTGATTCCCTTGCTATGCCAGGCATGGCTGTTGACGACGGAAGTCTAACCCACCATGCATGGACTTTTAAGATGGGAAAGTGGCACTTTGTTCTATGGATTGCCAGCATTCGTTGACCTTCAAATGGGTTTTGTTTCCCTTCACAGCATCACAAATCCTAGTATATTCTTTTCTCACTAAAAAAAAACACAACCTTTGATTCATAAAAGTAATTGGATAATAAATAGTGGGACGAGAAGCATATCTACTCCTTTAAACTAAGCGATTAAATCATAAAAGTAATTGGTTTAGTTGTTATTATAGTGGGTGGGATTAAACTATGATGATGTTTTACAGCCTAATATGCTAAAGAATAAAGATTTTTTTTAATGTTTAGGTAGAGGATGATCACACATTCACCATAATATTCTTTAATCTAGAATTTGAAAATTTGTCACACGTGTATATTGTTGTGGTGATTTTTTTCTCTAGTCAAGTTCTCTTTGTTGATGGGTGAAAGAATAATGAATCCTTGTTTCTTTATAATCATAATAATAATAATAATAAAAGATAGAGCCACTATCTAGTATTTTAGTCATTAAAAACCTTGACTTGTCTTAGAGTCAAGATAAAAAGTTTGATTGTGTATAAGAATAACATATCACACCTCCTTACTAAGATAAGTAACATTGCTTGTTTGTCTAATATAAACTAAGAGGACATGTTTTCTGGTTGTTGGTTTGTCTAAGATTTTTAAAAAATCTTCATTAGTAAGAAAAACATTATCTTATCAGGTTAAAACCTCATCATTCTAAAATTAAAAAAAATTATCTTTTTGTTTTTTTGAAATGTAGATCAAATTCTCATGGCTTTAAGAAACTAGTTATTAAATCTAAAAATACATGAAAAATAAAAGACTATGTTTTGTAGTTTTTTAATATGATAAAATATGAAAGTATAATTTATTTTTGAGAAACTTGGTCATATGTAATTTAAAATAAAAATTGTGTTTTTGAGAGATTTGTTTTTTTTGTTTTCTAGAAGAAGATTGATTTATTTAAATCCAAAAAATTGTCTCGCGTGTGGGTTATAATTCTAACTATTAAATAAAGGAGGGTAAAAAAAAGGGAAATTCAAAATGAATGGCAAGATTACCTTCCAAAAATTTATTAAAAATATTGAATTATCTTCATTTAATCTTATAATGACTAATAAACTCAATGTCAAGGTCATTTTACTCCAATAATAAATTTATTGATTCTTTGTTGAAAGGGTAAAATGATAATTATATTATTATGGTGAACAATATTCTACGTGTAGGTGCATAGTGAATTCACCATGGTCTTAATTCATTTTTTTGTACTAATAAATTATATATAAGTTGAAAATAAATTATATATTAATCAAATTATAGTCAATAAAAGCTATATATTAAGAGTTCATTTGATAATGTAGGGAGATATTATTGATTTTGTTTTTCTAACTATAGTTTTGAAATTATTTGGTTAATCAATACGTGCTTTAAAATATCTACTGAAAACCCTTTTTAAAATATTTATTATAAAAACTTATAATTTATATATATTTTTTAGCCTATATTTTAAAATCATCACAATACAAAATATATATTAAGAACTGGACAGCCTATAGGCTGAACATCATTACAAAATTAATGTGATGCGACAGCAATATTAGATTTGTCAAACCTATATGTTTGATTTTGCACTATATAATGCTTTTAAAATAAAAATAAAAATAATCTAATATAATATTGCATATATATGATATAAAATAAGTGAAAAATATCTGAAAATGTTAATTTAATATACTTTTTAAAATAAAAAATATTTGAAAAGATATATTGAAAACAGGTTAAACAACTAGCAAAATCAAGATCATACGCATGGTCATGAATATTTTATACCCAAATTCTATCGCATTGAGTGAAATAGTTAAAAACATTTTCGTACTGAATAAATTAAAAAAATATATATGTTTAAAATAAAATCTTCAAAAATTGAAAGCCATGCACGCTACCTTCAACGGTCACGATCGAACCTATAACTTGCATGAATTAGCAACTCAAGTTTTTCCCAGGGTTCATCTTATCCTTGATACCTTGTAATCTAATTAAGGATTTATATTAAAAATTAAATCGCCTGCTGATACAAGCACTGACGCTAAACTTTCCATAAAAAAAACAAAACAATAGCCAACCCTCCATGCTGTGGACTTGTTGATTAAAACCTTGTTTTACATTATATTTCAAAACTGTTTTGAAAAAAAATATTTTTTTTATTTTAAATTATTTTTAGGTGTTTTTAGATTATTTTCATGTACTGATGTGAAAAATAATTTTTTAAAAAATAAAAAAAAATTATTTTAATATATTTATGAACGAAAAATACTTTCAAACACAACTTTAACAACACTAAGATACTTAATTTCTTTTCTTTTTCTCGTGATTGGTAGAGGTGAGCATCGATTTAGAGATGTTTAACATTGTTTCCAATTATAATTTTTTAAGGTTTTGAATTTTTAAAATTTAAATTTACATTTTTTTATTGTTTTGATGTTAAAAACAATAATTTTTATTTTAATATATTTATAAACGAAAACTATTTTAAAAAATAATATCTGTAAAACAAGCTTGATTTTAAAGTAGAAACAGAAAAAAATATTTTTAAAAATCAAATAAATCCAATTTAATTCGTGTTCAGCTAGAAACAATTTTTTTTTTTTGAATTAGAGGTATCTAAAACGTATTTTGTGGGTCTAGGTGAACGAGTAAGATTCCAATTGTCATAAATTCTTAAAAGAAATGTACGCTCTGACTTGAATTTAAGACTTGTTGTGCAGATTTCAAGTCATTTCCATCACATCATGCTTCTAGGGGACTTTTTCTTAACAAATATTAGCCAAAACATTTGAAAAACCTTGGAGTTGGATTACTTTCATGATAATTTTAATGAAAAATCTCAATAATTCAATTAATACAATCACCCCTACTGATTGTATCTTTTAAAGTTAAAAATAAAAATGATTCGAATCTTCAAAACAAAAACGATGGGCTCACCGAGACATCATCACTCATATATGAAAGAACGAAAAAAGAAACACATGGATGCATGATTGGCACAAAATCATTAACTAATTAGCAAACTGGGCTGGAGTTCATGTGAAATGTTCATGAGAATAAAGAGAAATTTGTATGCATTATTCCTAATGAACAATTCCCTGCCCAAATGAAACTTGTTTCCAATGGCTTACATTTCAATTCAGCCTCACCAAGTCCCAAGAACCTGAGAATGTTAAGAATGGTGGAGAGTAAAGAGTAAAAAACAGCAGATGAGAATAAAGATTTATGTTTTATACATCTGGAGCGTGTCTTGTGTTTTCAGTTTGCTGATCCCTTCTTTCTCTGTTGGCAAACCACTGAACTGTTCTTCTGGCAATCGGCAGCCAAAGCTGCCTCTGTCTGTCTGCCTGTACATTACTTCCATCTGAAGACGACACCCTGTTGATGGAGTTCTTGAGACCAAAGCTTCTAAATCTAGAAAAAGCAGTGATCTCAGATACTGATCTCCGGTCAGCTGAATCTATAATCCTTGATGTCTGACCTGAAATCCCTTTTGAGCCTGATGTTGAAGGTTGACCCTGAATTGAGATTGGAGAGTTTCTGCTGACCGGACTGACCTTACTCTCAAGCAATCTTTTCATTTCTATTTCTCCCTTGATCTTCAGAACTTTCTCATCTTCTCTGCCTCTATTATCTGTCGACTCCTCCTCATCCAAGTCCAGAGTATGGAATCTGTTGCTGGACATATCATGGAGCATCTCTGAATTCAAGAACATGAGATCTGACGAGCTAGCACTGCTCCATCTGTTCTTCAGGGCTATTTCAGATACAATAATTCTGTGCTTGAACTTATTGAACATCTTTTGATCGTTATCACTGCCTTCAACTTCTTCCCTGATCAATAACTCTTCTTCCACGCTAACATTTCCACCTTTACGGAAGCTGCTTCCGACGCTAAATCTCGATGACCCCTGACGATTCTCCTCCCTCTGGACAAACAGCTCCACGTTCGAGTCATCTCGTAGCTCCGATGGATTCCCCAAGTATCGCATGCTATTTGAATATGTGAAGATTGTCGGGTCCTCAGGACTGACCTTTCGCCTGCAAAGAGGGCAGCTCGAGTGTTTTTCGAGCCACTGATCGACGCAGTCAATGTGAAAGGCATGCTTACATTTCGGCAGCAACCTGAGAATCTCAACATCTTCAAATTTTGAGAGGCAGACTGCACATTCAAGCCCTTCTCTCGATCCCTTAAGAGAAGTAAATCTGAAGAAAGGAAGCGACTCGATCACAGTCTTATCGATCCCAGAGAATCGAGATGCTGATCTATTCAGTGCCGGGCCGTTTTCTGAATCACCATGATCAGGACCTCCCCTGTGGCAAAATTTTGCATAGATGAGGAGGATAAAAGTCAGCGAAAATATGATGAAGAGAACTCCTATAACAACAGCAAGACTGGGTCGGAAATTCGAGACGACATCCTGTGAAGGTTCTGTCCCCTGGTTGAAACTACTTTGAGCTTGGACTCGGAAGAGCACGAACAGGAGTTGCAGAGTGATAAAACCTGATTGATTCATGGTAAAATCAAAGCATCAAAAGTAATTTACGAAAACTTTCCTGCAAGCATTCTGCTAGAGAACAAGAATCTTGAGGGTGCAAAACCAACGGGGCAGCTTTTTGAGAATCACAATCCCATAAAATAAAATTTATAGTATGGCGTATGGTATCTATCTACTCTGGAAGCTCTCTTGTGATGCAATTCATGACTTGTCTGGCTTCCATAAACACTTTTTATATTCTAGTGTAAGCTTTTTTGAGTTTGAAAATTCAGTAGTGATGACAAGGTGGAGAGGCTTGTAATTTAACTACACTTTTTAGGCTACTGACTTGGTGTCCATCTTCCCTTTGCATAAACATATAAAAGAAAAGTAATATCATCCAATTTTTTATTTTATTTTTTGGGTGTCGTTGATCCTGACACTACCAATAGTTTATTCCTATGCAATAATTAATACTGCCGTAACGCAGATGCCACTTTTCTTTCTTAAATTTCTATGTGAACCTGTCTTTATATGGTGGTGGTAATGAAATTATATATTTTTTTTTATCAGGTGAACTGTTGCTGTCACCATAATTTACTTTGAGGATTTACATACATATTATTATGGATATATATAAAACGTGTCCAGATTTCACTGTATACATTAATTATATATTTTAATAGTGAAATCACTATTTTACTCCTAAAATCATCAAAATTTAATACTCGGTACCAGGAGTGTTCTTGTCTCTTCAATATTTATTGCACAGTAAAACTACCTATTAACTCCTAGGAGCTGGCAAGAAAACAAAGGCTCTTAAAGGGTATTTTTTTTATTTTTTATTTTTATGCACATAATAATTATTTACATACCTTCAGAAAAGACAAAAACGAAGGTCTGTGGCTGGGGGCATGGTGATACTTTCACGTCTGTTTTTTTTCGTGGTTGTTTAGGTAATTCTGTGTTTTTTTTTTTTTTTTTCAGATTTACTGCATGCGTGTTGTACAGACGCGCCACAGTGTTTCATGCGCACTTGCCTTTCAAGCGGCGTATGCGGTGTCGATTGGTGGTGGAAAGTTTCCGCTTGCTGTCTCACCAGGTGAGACGCCGTGTCCTCATGACAGTCCTTAATGTTTGTGGTTATTTTATTGCAGTCCCTGTTCGTTTGATTCCGATTTTATTCTTTATTTCTTCAATGAAAATTTTGATTGTTTTCAATCGTGTCCTTCAAATAAAACTGACTATTCATATTGGTTTTCATTTCAATTTTTATTCTTTTGATTTTTGATTTGTTTTTAATTTCTTTAATTTTTCTGATATACATATTTTAATTGTATACTCTAATTAAAATGAATCATCCTGGTGAAATAGCTTATCAAGGAAGGCATGAGGTAGTGCAATTTACATTTCAATGTCAGCTGTGGAGGAAAGGCAAGAAAGTCAAGGAGATGGATCCAGCAAGTAGGTAGGTGTTTCCATCCAGGCATTTATTGTTAACAAAATACATAGACCATAGCATCTCACTGTGGCGGTAGATACACATTCATTGAATGGAAAAACAAAATTGGAGCGTTAGTTGTTAGTCGGAGGGGTAGTTTGGTATTTTACCTGGTCATTAAAAAATTATTAAGAGTATCTAAGTTTTTTATTTTTTTTATTATTTAAAATTGTTGAACAAATATGCTTCTTTGATTTTTTAAATATTACAAAAAGAATTTACCACTAGAATAAAAAAATATAAAATATGTATTTGACCTTAAAAAAGATATATAAAAAAAGTCGGGAGGGAGGCTCATTATTTTAGTTAACTTTTTTTTTTAATTTTAATTAAGAAAGTGGTTAATGTGTGCTAATTTTGTGCCAGCAAGTGAGTGACATCCACGCTATTTAAATAGCACATCCTACGTGGTGGTCAATCTGATATTATATTGACTTTTTGAATGCATAATCATGTCATCTTCTACATGGTGTGATGTCCTCTTTTGTTTATGACTTTTCACTTCCAATCCTCGTTTTTTTGATTTCTTTTTTTTTTAAATTTTTGTTTTGTTTTTAATTTAATCCTTCGATTACAATTTCTCAAATGTTTTTTTTTTTTTTTTACTTCAGTCTTTATTCTTTTGTTTTGTTGTTTTATTTTTTCTGATCTTACCCTCATTCTATTGATTTTTTTCTGTTAAAGCTATCTTTCAATTCAATTTAATCCTCCAATAAAAAAAATTGTTCACTCTCTAATCATTTTTATGGTGTCATTAGTCTAATTATTTCTTAAGATCATTCTGTAAGAAAAACATCCATGTTGGAAAAGAGAATTTATAAAAACTTTATTTTTCAAAGTCTAATGTAAGATTTGAATTCAAATCATTCATTAAAATTGTTTCATCATAATTTATTAACATTTTTAACTAGAACATAATATTTGTGTTCTTATTAAATTTTAGAATGAAAAGTATTTTCAAGTTAATTTTCACATCAAATGGATCAAGATTAAAACTTTTAAATAAACAAGTTCAATTTATTTCAAAGAAAAAACTAGATAATATGTTTTAAAAATCTAATAGAAAGATATATATTTTTCTTCTTACTAAAAAGATAAACTTCACACTTCAATCTTTAATTAGCATTAGCAATTTGTTTTTCATGATTCACGAGTTAATTTATTTTTATATTCATTTTAGTAATTTCTAATATCTCTTTTTTTAAAAAAAAATTAATACTAGAAAACATATTCATAATGGTGATATTTGTTTTTCACATATTAAAAAATAATATTAAATCCTACCAGCAACACATCTCAGAGGTGTACATTAACTAACATATAACTAACTATCTTCGGTACTCTAACTAATATCTAAGTAAGCCAAAAACCTACAGAAATTTAATAATAATAATTATTTAATAATAATAATAATAATAATAATAATAATGGGAATTCTAAGACATTGCCAATGAATCCAAATAAAGTTCAGACAAAAACCATTATGCTTTAAATTCAAGGAAAAGGCCACAAGGCGACACGTAAATGACAAACTAAACTTTGGTCCTTCGATTATAAGATTTAGTGATCGAATTTGTATTTAATCAAATTGAAAAAACAAGTAGATATACGACAAGAAGCCAATAGTGAATATAGATGAAGCAGAGTCTACCTGGGATGAAATAAATAAATAAATAACATAATAAAATTATGATACAGGTATAAAAATTGGAATTTATAATTTAAAAATAATAATTGCAAGAGAAAATAACATCACAAGAAAAATATTAGAAGCACAAGGACATCAATAAATGAAAAAAAACATTTGAGAGAGATAAAAGGAAAAGAGATCATTGTTGCTGAAGGAAACCGAGACCCTCCAAACCCTAAGAGATATAAGCTATCTATTTCAGAATCTTAAAGAAAACACCCCCTTGGTAAAGCTTACATGAAACGATATCGTATTAATTGATTGGGAAAATCTACACAAATAAAAACAATATAATAGAAAAAAAACACTCGATGATCAGGATTTAAGCTGAAACATAGACTTAATTGTGTAGAACACCGCATCACTTTCTTGAAATCTAAGCATTCTAGAGATGAGTTTCGTCAGTATAGAATGACGAACAAGCCTGGTCCTTGAAGGCAGCCTCTTGCCTTTGTTCGTAGCATTTTGTCATCAGTGGACTTTGTTTCAGGTAAGCTAAGATTCTAAGAAAAGTCAAAGTGGAAATGGTCAAGAAAACCCTAGCAAGCTCGTCGAGGAACATGATTGTTGTCTTTGCTACGAAAGCAAGCACGTCATCTTATTTCTCTGGAGAAACCAGTCTGTTAAGGAATAAACACACACCAGACCCGGCAGTGTTTCTCCAGTCGGCACATGGGCGATAATGGCCAGATTTCTTGAAAAGTCAAACGTCATAGGAGTAGAGGTTGTTTTTGAAACTGTTTTTTATTTACAAATACATTAAAATGATTTTATTTTTATTTTTTAGCAATTATTTTTTTATATCAATACATGAAAATGATTTAAAAACACCAATTTTTTCATTTACAGTAAAAACAAATCAATTTGTTTTTTCAAAAACACTTTTGAAATGCAATGTTAAACGTCGCGCTCCAATCCTTTATTTGCTTAGCCGCCGGTGGCAGAAGAAAAACATCACAGCTGCTCCAATCCAACAACAAGAATAAAATACAGATTAGTTTGTTGATAAGTGGTGGAATATTGTGACTCTTTCCTCCTGTGGTGATTCTTGCCTTCAATGAATATGTGCAGTAGGCTGGGGTAGATTCATTAGACAGGTGGCTTGATTAGAGGAATGCATTGCTATAATTAATAGCTTGATAGCAAACTTGCTCCCGTTATTATTCAATCTAAAAGTTCCTTTTTCAATGCAGAGATTTTACTCAATGAGACAAACTATGACACGTGGTCTCAAATCATTGAAATGCATATTGATGAGGAGCAGAAATCTCCTTCATTCATGGGAGTTCATAGGTACCTACAAAGAAAGGTGATGGATATGAGAGGTGGTACGTGGACAATCAGAAGGTCAAGAGATGGTTCTTGATGTCCATGTCCCCAGAAACTATGAAGTGACATCTTCGCTTACCCATTGCTCATGATATTTAGGAAGCTCTCTCTCAAGCCTTTTATGATGGAACATATGACTAACAAGTTTTTTCCTCAAATAAAAAGGCTTTCTCTACAAAACAAAGGGGCAAAACACTTTGTTTATTATGGATAATTGGCTTAAATTTCAGTGACTTGGATCATTATGATAAGGAGATCATAGAGAGAGAAAATTTTTAAATCTTATTGAAAACTAGCCCAACAATAAAGGGTGCATATTTTTCATGATGAATTTGAATAAATTTATGGTAAAATTTTATGGAACGAACCAATTCTTGGACTAGAAGAATGTTACGCACAAATCACCATGATTCCATTCAATGTACAATGATGAGCGGAGAACCTGAAAACTTTGAAGCTTTAATCATGTTGGCCTAAAATTAGTGTTTCAAATATTAGTAGTCGAAAACAAGGTCCAACCATCAGAGAATGGTGCCAACAAATATGCATACAAGTGCAGTCACTATGATCAGACTAATCATTCCAAAAGCAGATGCTTTGAACTTGTGGGTATATAGAATGGTGGGATCATAGTCGTGATCCATAAAAGATGAATTGCAAGATGTCTTCAACTGATGCAGATATTGAAACACATAAAGAATATGATATTGTTGGAAGGCCTCAGATGATGATGGTAGTTGATTCTAGTGCATCTGATCACCTAATATTTGATTCTAGTTAGGTCTCACTAACTAAGCCAGCATTATAAAAATTTGTTTCTACTGTTAACGACACTTTAAACTCCATTAGTGGGGAAGGATCATTGCCTCTTACTGATACTTTAAGTTAAGATTATGTTTTTGTTGTGTTTAAAAATATATGAACAAGGCAGATGGTTGATTGTGGTATTTAGTAAGGGATGTTATACTATCTTGACTTGACATCAAATAGTTCAAACAAGTTGTGTCAAGTTTTGGTAGTAAATGGTTCTAAGAGAGAGAAAAGACATTTGACATGAGGTTATGACATCGATGATTGAGTCATGTCTCTTTTGGTTACTTGCAAAAATATTTTCTAATTTAATTGCAAAATATGATATTTCAAGTTTTAATTTGATGTTGGTGAATTTTGCAATTTGCAAAGAGCCATCTTGTTTCATTGCCATTAACTTTGAATAAAAGCTCAATTCCTTTTATGGTTATACATTTAGATGTTTGGGGTCCATCAAATATACCTATATTAAGTGGATCTTGTTGGTTTGTTACCTTTTTTTTTGACTTTATAAGGGTAAATTGGGTGTGTTTGATGAAGTACAAATGCAAAGTAAATGTGTTATTTACACCAAAAATCATAAAATGATTTATACTCAGTATAACACTCAACTTTAGGTTATTCACAATGACAATAACGAAGAATACATGAGTTATGAATGTTAACAGTAGTTAAGAACTCATGGAATTATCCACCAAACTACTTATCCCAATACACCCCAATGTAATGGGGTAATTTTAGCGGAAAAATCACCACTTGTTGATGGTTGTTTGTTCTTCGTTGATAGATTTATATGTCGTTATCTCATTGAAGGAAAGCTCTTACATCTGCAACTTATTTAATAACCGAGTCTCCTTTAGCACTATTGCTTTCAAAACTTCATCCTAAGCCCTCGTTAAAGGTGTTGTATCTCCAGCCACACAAAACTTACATTTTTATGTGATTGGAAGTGTAGCATTTATACACCTACACAAACATCAACGCAATAAGTTATAACCTCAGGCATTATAGCATTGAGATGTGTCTTTTGGGTACGCTACTTATCAAAAAATGGTATTGATGCTATCATCCTCCAACTCAACAAACATTTTTCATACTGAATGTAGTTTTTTCATTAAACTCAATGTAATTTTCTATGTCCGCACTTCAGATGGAGTACCAGGAAGAAGTTCAGACTCTAGACTATGATGTTTGTATTTCTACAAAAGTTCCATCTAATAACCAAGATATGAGTGTAGTGGATACAATTATAAATTTAGACTCATACAATAGTACTAGTAGTGATAATAATGATACTAGTAATGGTAATGACTCACAAATTTGTAACAAGAATTCAGGAATCATAGATGTAAGTGTTATAAATTTAGAGGTTAGAAATGATGATCTACAAATTGGGTTCAAGAATAGAGTGAAAGTGATGTACCAAACCAATTGTTTTCCAAGGATGCTCCTATAATTAGGCTAGTTAGAACAGTATCATAGTGTGACACTAAAGGTATTCCTAAATCCATAAATGAGCCTGGACTTTCGAGTAAAGTCAAATACCCTATGAGTTATTATATGTCTAACCATTATTTGGCTTAATAAAATATATCATTTGTAAATCAATTATGTGTTATATCTATTACTAACAGAATGCAGGAAGCCTTAGCTGATCCAAGTTGGAGAGCAGCCATGAATAAGAAGATACAATCATTGTTAAAAAATAAAACATGGGAACTTGTTGATTGCCCACCTGGAAAAAAATTCAGCGAAGTGTTGGCGGATCTTTATTGTCAAGTATAAAATAGATGGTATAATTGAATGTTTTAAAGCAAGATTGGTAGCAAAAAGATACACTCAAACCTATAGAATCAATTATATAGAGATATTTGCACCTATAGCTAAAATCAATACAGTTCGAGTATTGTTATCCCTGCCTGTGAACTTGGATTGGCCATTACAATAGTTTGATGTGGAAAAAACATTTCTACATAACAAGTTGTCCGATATGAATCTCCCATCAGGATGTATGATACCAAAAAATACACAACCGAAAGGTGTGCAGATTAAATAAATTATTGTATGGATTGAAACAATCACCAATAGCATGGTTCAAAAGATTCATAAAATCTATGAGAGTATTTGGCTATCATCAAAGCAATTTAGATCACACTTTATTTCTGAAGATAAAACTTGATAAGATCACAATACTAATTATGCATATAGATTATATTGGCATTACAGTAAATGATCCTCAGGAAGAGAAGATTTACAAAGTGACTTGTTCAGAGAATTTGATGAAAGATTTTGGTCCCTTGAAATATTTTTTCTTTCTCAAATGAAATATACCCTGGATTTGTTACAAGAAACTAGTATGTCATCATGTCAACTAGTTGATATACCAATGAAATTATGTATTGATTTTAATAAGATATCAGTTGATAAAAAAGGTACTAAAGACTTGTTAGAAGATTGGTGATCCTAGAGCACACAAGGCTATACCTTGCATGTGTACTGAGTATTGTCAGTCAGTTCATACATAATCCCAGAGAGTAATATATGAATGCATTTATGCATATTTTAAAGAATTTGAAGGATGCTCTTGGAAAAGAAATATAATTCACTAAAAATACAGATTATCAAAATATATATACATATATGGATGCTATCTAGGATGAAGCAATAGATGATAAACGATCTACTTTAGGATATTTCTCCTTTGTAGATGGCAATTGTATAACATAGAGAAGCAAAAAATAAAAAGTAGTTGCATGCTAAAGTGAAGAAGGTGAATTCAGTGGTATGTCTATTGGAATTTATGAAGCATTATAGCTAAGACCTCTCTTAAGCTATTTGGGCTATTCTTTTTGGCGACCAATTTGATTATATTGTGAAAATAAAATACCATGTGATATTACTCATAATCTAGTTTAACATGATCATACAAAGCATGTAGAGGTAGATAGATTCTTCATCAAGGAAAAGTTAGATGAGAAAATTATGGAGTAAACCGAAATATTGATTGATATACTCACCAAAACAGTTTCAAATCAAATGCTCTTAAAGCTTTTGGACAAGTTGACATATATGATACATATGCAGTAACTTGAGTTGAAGTGTTGAAATATTGTTATTGTTTCCTTTTGTGGTGATTCCTAGTGCAAATGTATAATGGGCTTGGGTAGATTCATTGGAAATATAGCTTGATTATTGGAATGCATTACTATAATTATAGGAATGATAGCTTGATTGTAATTGATCCATTGTTGTATATGTACATGCACATCTCCATTGAAAGTAAAATTGAGAAAATATTCTTCTTGATATTTGATTTCAATAATAAGGATTTTGACGATAATAGCAATGTCTTAAGAACCCACTAGAAGAAACACATAAATTAGTTTTAAAACAATTTATTATTTAACAATGTGAATACAATATTATTTATGTGACTTGCTCAATCTTCTATTTTTTATAGCACAACAAAAAATAAATAGCACATAAAAATTTATATATTACTCCCTATAAGAATTTTGACTATGTAAAAACTAATTGGAAAAATATATATGAAAAGTTTTAGAAAAACTAAAAGAATTTCATGTCAAAATTATATTTTTTTTATGGGCAATTCTAACAGCTAATTGTAACATAACTTTTCACCCTAACCATAGTTTAATGAGGATCCCATGTTCAAATCCTGTAGCTTGACTAGAAATATGTAGCTTAGGACAGCCAGGTTTTTGTCGGGAGATTCAAGTGTCACAATTATAAGGATCACATTTTCCTTGACAAAAAGAAGAAGACTTAAATTGAAATCGTTTATCATTCCTATTAGACTAGGAAATGAATCAAGAACATTGATTATCATACACCCCTGCAATATTTGATTTCAGTAACCAATGCAGCTGAAAATAAATCAGCGAGAAGCATACTGACAGAATGGAGGGAAGTCACAAAAGGTATACAAGGCCAATACCAGAATATACTTCACTAAATGTCACTGGTCGTGTTGAACAAAAGATGATACACTTCAGCTCTGAGTAGAGGCAGCAGGATTGACATTTGGGAAAGTAGCTGACCCATTGCCAGCATCTGGATTAGCATTTTCTTCACTTGCATGTCGAACAAACTCCTCAGGGGACATGTGGGAACCATGGCAAGCACAAACAATCCGAATTTGGTTTGCACTGTATTTGTAAGTAACACCGGAAATTGTTCTGCCATTCGGGCCAGGCGCTGTGGTAGAAACCCATGGCAAATTTGGATACGAACCACATCCCCCAAATTTTACGGCTGGACCAATACCTGGCTTTATGGCTGAAAAATCAAAATAGATGGTTTCAGCTGTTGAACGCTCAGGTGCATCCTTTGGCCTAAGGTTCATGGTGCTTCCTTTCACATCATCTTCAGTGTGAGAAGAAGAGCCTTCCTCTGTGATTAGTTGTTTGCGATCACCTTTGGCCTGTCCCAATGTCCTCCCCTCAACTTGTGCAACCTCATTAGAATTTCGTGCAATAGCTTGCATGGCTGCTACATGCAAATGACAAGGTTAAATAAAAAGATAATCATTTTGAATCATATATCCACAACAGCATAAAATGGCTTGATATCATAATGACAAAGAGAGGCAGTTGATGGCATCTATGTCATAAAATGGCTTAATATCATAATGACAATGAGAGGCAGTCTATAGAAGGGATAATTTGGGAGAAAAGAATGATTAGAATAATCTTTGATTGTTAAATCTGAAAAATCTAAATATTTGTCAATCTACTGTCCTAATCATGGACATGAGTCTCATGCAAAGATGACATTGGTTCACCAGTTAAAAACTACACAAAACCATGCATAGGTACAGCATATCCCAGTTTTCCACATCTTCGATCGGTTTAATCCGACAAATCAATCTGTCTTCCTACGCAAGAAGAGAAGACATCAATAGGCATAAAAAAAATCACATTACGATCATGTGCAGGAAAGGTCAGGACTACATGCATGGTGATGAAAAGAAAGAAAGGCATAATAATCTCACCAACAGGTTTCTAAATTAGAAAACTCCACCACATATTCTTTAAGAATGGAAAAGATAAAACAAATGATATAAAGAGAAAACGATGACCTTGAGATATCTTCAGCCCATCATTCTGCTTCTCTGCATTTGATGGAGCTCTGCCAGCATAGGAAGAGTGGAACTGTTGAAGATGAGAGACCATGCCCCAGGAATTATCCTTATCCAATGTCGGAAGCTGGACTGGGGAATAGCCAAACATTACTGGCAAGCTTCCAGGATTGACAGATTGGTTCCCAGGTCGCTGCTCGCCATTTGAAGGAGGCAACACCTGAATCATGCCTGTTATTGGATGTCCTGAAGTGCTGGGTGCACCAACAGAGTTAGACTCCTTTATAGGAAATGAGTGACCATTCATGATGCTTACTGGTTGGACTGAGAAAGGAACGCCATAATTCAAGTTTCCCTGCTTAAAATCATTTTCTGATGAACCACTGAGCCTCCTTTGTCCTTGTAACTCCACAACACTTGAATCAGAAAATCCACGAATTTCCTTTGTAGCCTCAGGTGGACCACCAACTCCAAGAAACTGTTTGGAGCCATCATCATGGTGAGAAGCCAACCTTGAGGTGGAACCCTCAACTTCTGACTCTGCCACATCTTCGTTTTCAGCAGTTGAGCAATCTTCTGTAGTTATGGAGATATGTGATTTCTTGTCACGTAAATCAGAATGATGAGCATCTCTATCATGCTTCTTCTGATCATTTAAATCATCAAATAACAGTTTACGCTTGTTACCCAGGTCTGATCTTTTTTCATCATCAGTTTCGGCAGATCTATTGGCGCTTGAAACCCACAGCCCCCTGTTGTTCAAATTAATAGCCGCATCTGCATCTGCATCTGCATTGTTCTTCGAAAGGTCATTAAAGAACTTCTCTTGAGGTTTCACGGAATCACTTCTTTGAGATCCAGTACTTGAATCCTGCTTCCGGGTATTACCATGAAGAAAATTTTTAAAATCATCTACCAATTTGTTGCCTCTGTCACCTTCTTCTGTCCTAGTATCTGAAGAGCTGCCACTTTTACCTTTGGATTTGGCAGATGATCCACCAAAACCTAGACCCAAACTAAGCTCAAGCCCATTCTCATCCTCCATATTCAGGAACAAAAGATGCCAATCTGACCAAGTTATGATGTTTTCCAATAATCTCTTTTGCAGGTACTATCCTTCACTTTCTACCCTAAACCAATAGGTACCATCTCCAAATGACGTGCCCTGCCTCAGT
Organism: Salix purpurea; assembly: GCA_027405865.1. NCBI lineage: Eukaryota > Viridiplantae > Streptophyta > Magnoliopsida > Malpighiales > Salicaceae > Salix > Salix purpurea. The sequence goes on from JAOWLH010000019.1 coordinate 3,750,973, forward strand.
GAAAGTTGATCTTGCAAAGGAAACAAAACAGGAAAGTGAAATCAGTTTCAATGAGACTGAAAGGTATAAAAAAGGAGAGAAGAAATATAGAAATCACCAATAATAAGACATGAAGTTGAATATGGAACATTATTGATCAATCCAGCTCAAATTAATGATCACTTAGGAACCACCAAGTTCACAATGCAAAGTAACCATTATGGGGTCAAACTGGTGAACTGGCAAAAACACAAGAACTTCATATAAAAACTATACAAATTCTTCTATTTCATACCTTTGAACATCAATGAAAGCTGTGCCGCTTTTTTTTTTTAATTTAAATAGACAACTCCAGAAAAGGGAATTAATTTCACATCCCTAAGAAACACTGAATCTAAAGGATGTTTCATCTTGATAAGCCAGAACTAAAAGAAATGGAACATGATAAACCTTGAACAAAATGTTTGAGTGCCCCACACACGAAAATCATAATATACATACATACATATAAACCTCTTTATCTTTTATAAATAAACCAAATACAAAAGATACATAGATCAAAACCTTAAAATTCCCAGTTCTCATGAACGAGCCCACAAAACAAAACACACTAAGCAACAGTCCATACAAAAAAATTTGTGGCTCAGCCACCATAAGTCTTTATGCCCATCTTCTTTCTATTAGTTTCTCAGCGACTAAAAACGAATGCCCAGATCTGTTTATCATCAAATCTATTAAACTCAAACACGCAAAATTAAAAAATAAAGAGAAGAAAATCTAAAATTTAGATTCAGAATTAGCTCCAAACCAAGCTTAATTTATTTTTTAAAATCCAGATGCATCTCATGTCAAGAATTATAATGAATCCATACATAAGTCACAACTGTAAAAATAAATAAATATATATATATATATATATATATATATATATATATATATATATATAACAAAAAACAAACTCGTGAAAAAGAAAGCAAGTACCTGAATCGAGAGTCGAGAAAGAAGATCAGACCTTAAGCCATAAGGAGTTTTTGAACAAAGAGCAGTGAGAGACAGTAGGTAAAGAAAAAAAAAATGAAAGAACGAGAAGGAAAAATTAAGTGGGTCGTTTATTTATTTATTTATTATTATTATTATTATTATTCAGTACAAAAACATGTGATTATCGTGAGAATAGATTCTCACGTAGCTCTGTAGCCTTGTAATAATAAAATGATAGGTTTTTAAAGTGTTTTTAAAAAATATATTAAAATAAAATTTGTATATTTTAAAATCAAGATTTTCCAAACACCATTAACACGCTGCCAAACACTCCCTTAGTTAGAGAGTAGTTTTGTTTTGTCTTTATATTGTTTTGCTGCTTGGAATAGTTCGTGTCCAAATTGGTTTGCTAATGTTTTTTTCCCCTCATTTTCTACTTCTTGCGCAACCCATCGAGTCCTTTCTAGTCCCTCTCGATGCATGTTATTACTTTGAGTAATGCTCAATATCTCTATATTTATCTATTTTAATTTCAAGGTTACTATGATTCTTATGTGTTTTATTATAAATACATACATTATAATTAAGAATATTAATAATAAACATTTTATTTTGTTTTCTATGATTTAAAATATATAAATGAGTAAATTCTTATATAACTTTAAGTCCAAGAATTATTTTAAATTGATATTAAATTTCAAATATCAATTATTAATATAAATTTAGCCATTGAAATCTTATATTATGTTTGTGTTGTCATAACTCATTTCTAGGTTATTCCCAAAATTTACTTAATATATATATATATATATATATATATATATATATATATATATAATAAAAATAAAATAAGAGGGCTGAAATCAAGCTAGGAAGTTTTGACAAATTTAGAAGCTCATTCGTAGCTCTATTCTAAAAAGAAAAAAAAAAAAAAAAAAAAAAAAAAAAAAAAAAAAAAAAAAAAACTGGAAAAAAAATCAAGGTCAAAATAAACTATTATATGAAAATCTACAAATAAATTAAGTCAAATGGCATAATTAATTTTTTAATAAGTCAATTTGACTTAATCATGGGCTAAATTAATGTTTAATTATGTTCGAGAATTAATTTGAGTCTAATTGAAGAATTTAATTAGATGTAAGGACTTAATTATATTTTAAATAAATCAAATTAATTTATTTATGAGTTTAATTGGTGAAAAACTAAGTTTCCAAGCCTAATCTAGGCTTAATTAAGAAGATTGGAATTTTACGAGACTAAATTTAATTTTTATCAAGTTAACTGAGGAAAATTAGAAGGTGAAATTAAAGAAAATTAAAAATTTAATGGTCAATTTAGAGTCAAATTGCATAAATCCAAGACCAAATACCAAAATAAAAAAGGTGTGTAAATTCAAGGTTGCTATTGAAGTTCGGTGAAGATAGAATTGCATAAAAATAAAAGTTTAAAATCATTCAAGAGCGTAATTAGAGCAATTACTAGTTAATTGCCCGCACTACGTTGCGGGCCAAGCAAATATTTTTTATAATTTTGGGATTGAAACAATTAATAGATTTTACTAGTTCAAAAATAAAATATAACTTCTATACATGCAAGATTTGATATAATGAAACACATCAACACATCCTATAATAACAACGACAACATCGAAGGCTTAACATTTAAAAATATCATTACTATTATTGTTAAAACAATAAAAATTATTAAATTATTTCAAGGGGAAAAAAACTCAAAAACATTAATAAAAGAGGAAGCAAGAAAAAAAACTAAAATTATAATAATAATAATAATAATAATAATAATAATAATAATAATTGTTATTATTGGGTGAATAATGGGAAAATAAATTCAATAAAAGAATAAAAAAGTCCAAAAACATTAATAGAAGAGGAAGCAAGAAAAAAACTAAAATTATTATTATTATTATTGTTATTATTGCATGAATAATGGGAAAATAAAATTCAATAAAAGAATAAAAAACCCAAAAACTTTAACAAAAGAGCAAACAAAATAAAAATGAATAAAAATAAAAATTATTAGCTAAAAAAATCATTTGATGTGAAAATATAAAAAAAAAAACTAATAAAAACCAAAAGAAAAAAACAAATAAGAAATATCAATTTTCAAATGATCATAAAAACAAACTAAAATTTAAGAACAAATTTTTTAAAAAAGTATTATATCAACAAAAGCGAAAATAATAAAAATTAAAAACCAAAACTAAAGGTACATATATAAACATCGACAAAGATTTAAGAAATATAAAAAATTCAAGGAATTAAAATCATAAGTATAAGGGCCGAAAACAAAACCAAATATACTATCAATTTCAATCAAATGAAAAAATTGAAAAAATCAAATAAAGTATAGCATCTATACATGCAAGGTTTGATATAATGAAACACATCAACACACCCTATTATAATAACAGGAACATCGAAGCCTTAACATCTAAAAATATCATTACTATTACTGTTAAAACAAAAAAAAATTATTAAATTATCCTGGAAAAAAAATCAAAAACATTAAAAAAAGAGGAAGGAAGAAAAAAAACTAAAATTATTATTCTTATTGTGTTAATAATGAGAAAAAAAATTCAATCAAAGAAAAAAAAAGAGTCAATAACTTTAACGGAAAAAAAATGAAAAGAAAAATTATAAGCAAAAAAATTTGACATCAAAATAAATAAATAAAAATAATAAAAAACTATCGAAAAAGAAAGAAAAATGAAAAAAAAAATTAAAAGCAAAAATAAATCCATAATCGCGCTAGGCAGGGGTCGAACCCCTGCACTCCTACAAATGAAATAGGCGTGTTGTCCACTCAGCTACAGGCGGTTCGTGATACATTGTTTTACACAGATAACTAAATATCATAATAACAACGAACCGACCGACCCGAACCGAACTGAAAACTGAGCAACACTATTACAATCCACAGTGATTCTCCTCACATGATACAGTAACCGACTCTGATCTCTTTTAGTAGAACAAATCATATTTGTCAAAAAAAAATACATCATCTAAAGGTAATCAATACTCTAGTTTCTGTATCTTGATCTAATACAGTGCAACATGTCATCTTCTCCATCATTGCAAAACCCACACTACCATCATAAGAAGAAGAGTTGGACTACAACAATCATCACCTTTGCACACGATGATCAACTAAAGAGATAACCTCTCCCCTATAATTATTGCGGTGTGCTGAGAAAACAAGAGAGAAAGAGAGAATAAAAGAGGGGAACAAAGGAGAAGAGAATACCGATGATAGGGAGACAAAAAACATACCCTATCAGTACCACCACTAAAATGTAAAATCGCGACATCACCTAACATCTTAATATTGTGAGTTTATGGGGGCCTATAACCTAGTCCACCGACATACCATGAAGGATCAATTAGATGTACCTGACCCAGTATTGATGCCAAACTTTTCCTTTTTCTTCTTTTCTTTCTTCACCAACAACCACTACCAGCTTCCAACATCTTTTTTTCCTCCCACTATAAGCAACTCAACCACTCAAGCTCTTTTATTTATCGTTGACCAGTAGCAACTCCATCGTAAGCACTAGCAACAACTTCCATTAGCTCACCGTCAATGATCAGCAACAAATCTTCCTTGCACCATCGGCAACAACAGTTTTTTCTTCTCTTTACCATAGGCCAACAATATCTCTTTCCAGTGACAACAACTTCTTTTTCCTCTTGCAGACAACACTGACCACCTTACTCTTTTTCGACACCTATTGCGCCACCAATTGAATGTTATCTTCATGACAGCAACTCCTTTGCATGTGAACAGTAGACAGGAGAAATCAAAGAAGATTGTTGGGCCATTTTAAGCCCAACATGGTTTGTTCAGCCCATTTGGTTGGGTTAGGCCCAACCGAATACACACACAGACACACACACATAAAATATACAAAATCTGAATTTAAAATAAACAAAAAAAAGTGTTTTGTCTTTATGCATATAGCCATATCCTAAAATATTTATGAGAATATTTTCTCAAAAACAAAATATTGCATCTTTTCTCAAAATTAGATATCGTAATCATTTTATAATTATTTGTTAGAGTTCAACCAAAATATAAAAAAAAAATTCAACAATTATTTTGTTAGTTTTATTTATTAGAATTTAACTATAAGAAGTTTAATATTTGAGGTGTAAGACTACATCATGTATTACACCCATAAATATTAAAGATACAAAAAAAATATGATTCAAACTTTAAAACGACTAGATTTTTCACCCAATGAGGTAAGGGAGATCTACTTTGAATCTTAGAAAAGATTGACATATAGAAATCTAACCTAGAAAAGCAATCAAACAACAATGGAAACCTTAAGCAAGTATATTGGAGGTGATGCGTCTTTCTTCTTGCTCAACTAGTTCCCTTATCCAAACTCTTGCACACTAATAGGTATTCTGGTGACCTTAATATCAAATGGTGACTCCTGAAAATTATAATCATAATCTTATGATTTTGAAGAAAAAAACTCTTATCCACACACTTTTCCCCGTCACGGAGAGGTCATGACATGTGTTATACAATTATTTTAATTTTAATAATATAATAATAGATATTTTCATGTATAAAGTTGTATACCATAGTAAATTAGCAAAAAAAAAAAAAAAAAAACCTATAAAGCTATTATTTAGGTTTTTTATGCCAATGTTATTAGTGAAAGCCATAAGCCGTGAAATAAGATTGCAATGGTCGAGTTATCAATAAAATTATAGATGAATAAAAAAATCAAAAAGTTAAAAATTATCAAAAAATTAAATGTCATTGATTGAAAATTAAATTATCATAAAAAATATCATTGTTTAAAATAGAATTTATTATACAATAAAAAAGAGAACAAGTATTAATCTAAATATAGATAAGTTTTTGAAAAAAAAAACATATAAAAAACCATTAGTTGAAAAACAAATTAGTAAAAAAAGTGTTAATAGCTACTAGGTCTCGCAAGCTAAGTTAGTCTAATTGACACTTGTCATTAAAGCCTGTGCAACTAAGCCTTTTTTTTCTTATTGTTCTCGAGATGAATAACATGTCGTCCACTTGTTTTTTTGTTTGGAAAAAAATTGTACGATACATCATCTAATTTTACCTAGATTTCAATAAAGAAAAGTGCTTTATTACTCTCTCTTTCAAAAGGAATTTATATTTGCCCTTCATTGCTCATTCATATGATAACAATTTTCATATATCATGGTCATCATTCAAAGGGTAAACAAAACTTTTAGCCATGAAAATGCCTCTCGAGTGCAGCGTTACTCTTAATTGCTATTGGAGTTCACCAAGTAATATATTGTCTTTGAGCAAAGTTATCTTCATCTAATCAAGTTATGCTCGTTTTTTTTTTTTTATCATTAGATGTTATTCATAGCTTTGATGGATTTTGTTAAATTATCATTTGATTATTGTTGTCATATTGGGTTTTTTTGCCCCTTTAGCTGATTTGGATGTTGCCTATTATTCCTCTTATGGTGCACTGCATTGCCCCTTGATTGCTCAACATTTTAAGGACGACTCATAAAAAATGGAATGTCATTTATGTCAAGGACTTTGCAAAATCAATTAACTTTTTTTTATTTGAAAAATCAGGGTTTTTAGTTCTTTACACCCAAAACCCATTTTCAACCCATATTTGACCCATAACACCTATAAAACACCTTAGAAACCATGATAAATTGCCTCAGAAACTAAAATCAACCCAAAATCAAAAATCAGTTCGAGGTCAAATTTGTTTTTCATGAACTTTAAATGTAGAAAAAAATACCTAATATGAACTCACCTTATCAAAAGGACCTATTCGACACAAATATCGTGTGTTATGGTAATATACTTATCTTTGGTTCTTGATGGTATGTTTTTCCTAATTTACAGGTAGTTTATCTTAGAGTTGTGAGTTTCTTTTCATTTCAGCCGAAACAACTGAAACGTTTCGTACCAGTTGAAAAAATGAGATAAAATGACGTCATTTTTATCTCGGTTTAAATTCCAACCCATTCTGGATTTTTTGGCCAAATATCAGCCGAAACGTTGCGGTTTCGTTTCGACCGTTCTATTTCAGCCAAATAGTTTTTTTTTTTTTTAAATAATGAAAATTTTTACAATATCAATCATATCTCTTAATCCAACAGTTAGATTGAGATGAAATTTTACAAAGAGTTTCTTAACATATTTATATATATATTATGTTAAAATTTCATAGCAATCAGAGAATGTAATGACCTTCCGATATTAATGATGACATTATCATAATATTATACATGTTTATAATTTTGTTCAGAAAAATCATTTTATTGTGTCTTTTTTTAGATTAAATTGCACAACTCTAATAATTTTATTTTTGGATTTGAACTAAATTTATTTGAATCAATATATTTAAATATATACACACATAAACAGTATAACCCCGAAACGCTTCAAAACAGAAACATTCCGTTCAAATTGAAAAAACAAAATACCATACAAAACAGAATTGACAATTTTGGTCTATCATGGGTGAGAATATGTTTATTGTGATGAGTTAACCCCTAAATGGATGAGTGAGTTGAAGTCTAACCATTCTAAAATCCAAGTTATCTTTGTCACTCTCAATTGCTTGGTGTATTCAATGTATATAACTATTACTCTTGATCATTATCTATGACTATCAATAGTCTATCAGACCAAGATAATGAATAATCTGATGAGTTTTTGTTGGGCTTTATATGAAAATCATTCTTCTATTGGGAAAACACCTTAATGGAGTGACTCCCAATTAATGGATCTCATATATACACATTTATATCTACCATTTTAATGCTTTTAGGCTTTGATGAGATGACTATGTAATTTTTTATTTTTTTCTGTTATTATTTTTCTCAGTGCTAACAATGATGCAAGAAGAAATTTATTTTCAAATTGTAAAACTCTTTCAGTCAAAAATCAGTAATATAAACAACTCAAATCTAAATGAAAAAAAATATTTTGTAAGTCATTTAGATTCTAATTATTTTGAACAAAAGGGGAAAACAATAACATAAATCATGAGTGGTCAAAACTAAGGAAGTGCCGATATTCTCTATATCCTTGTATATCCAAATCCAACGGTTGGAAAATTCTCCAATCAAAGAAGTTTTTGCTAATAATAATGATAATAATTAATTTTGACAACCGCAATATTAGCAAGTCCCGGATTAGATTGCAAAGATATAAATCTATATATATATAGGGGAAATCTAGTCAACCATTATTGTTTTAGGGTTTCTGTTATTTCTAGACAAACAAGGATAGAAGTTATTAAAGGATAAGCACGGGATTACCCTCACCCACATCACGTTTAACATTTTATGTATGGATATATTGTTGCTGTAAATAATACGTGGGAGATGGCCATGCCTCATAAGTGTGTAACCTGATTAGAAAAACTTTCATGAGTCATTCACGCCTCTCTTTTTTTTTCTTTTTTTTGTCATTAGTCGCCTCTATCCACTTATTTCTCGCTGACTGAATCCTGGTGAAATTTGGATTTGGTGCTATTATTATTATCCAACACAGCACGAGGGGGCTCTATTTTTTTAATATTTAGCAATTACTGGTGTTTAAATACGAAGATAACTCGTCAATTTCTATTCATTGTATAAACAAACTGCCTCAACAAGCTTGAACCTTGTTGGGAAAGCCTAGTTTGTACGATTTTTCTGGTTTCAGTCTAAAAGGGTTGCTGCGTTTGATTGGACATTGATAGCGGCCACCTGAAGCCTTGCTAATTGCTTGGTCCCTCCATTTCTGCGCTTGACTTTAGCCTCTGCTTGGAAAAGTGATATTAGTCTGGAGCAATGGCGGGAGGTTTCGTCGAGGCAGGAAATGTTAAGAGAGCCCATCTTTATGAGTACAAGATAACTGGTTATTTCATTTTTGCTTGCATCGTTGCAGCAACAGGAGGATCGCTTTTCGGATATGATCTTGGTGTTTCAGGTCAGTTTTTCTTAATTTGATTCTTTTTTGCTTTTCTATAAAAGCGAAAAGGACACATGTATATAATTAATGGCCCGGTTCTTGTAGTAAAAGAATTTCTACATCCTTGGTTTCAGGTGGAGTCACTTCCATGGATGATTTCTTGGTGGAATTCTTCCCGGCCGTTTACAGAAGGAAGCACGCACATCTCCAGGAGACAGATTACTGCAAATATGACGACCAAGTTTTGACTCTCTTTACATCCTCATTGTACTTTGCGGCCCTCGTGAGCACATTCGGGGCCTCCTATGTAACAAGAAACCAGGGCAGGAGGGCTAGCATCCTTGTCGGAGCTGTCAGCTTCTTTACAGGAGCGCTTGTCAATGCTTTTGCAAAGAACGTTGCCATGCTGATCATAGGAAGATGCTTTCTTGGTGCGGGCATTGGATTCAGCAACCAGGTAATTAATCTAGCCCACTATTCTGAATCAAAAAATAATGCCATGTAATGGTTCTCTGTTTGATTTGCTGATTGTATTCTTGCCGGAATTCTGGTATAGGCTGTTCCCTTGTACCTATCAGAAATGGCTCCGGCGAAAGTCCGAGGTGCAGTCAATCAACTTTTTCAGCTGACAACCTGCTTGGGAATCCTAGTAGCAAACTTCGTAAATTATGGAACCGGGCAAATTCATCCATGGGGATGGAGGCTATCTCTTGGCTTAGCTACAGTTCCTGCAGCTATAATGTTTGTCGGCGGTATTTTCCTGCCTGAGACCCCTAACAGTCTTGTTGAGCAAGGAAAACTAGAGGAAGCTAGAAGAGTACTGGAGAAAGTTAGAGGCACAACACGGGTTGATGCCGAGTTTGCTGATCTTGTTGATGCAAGTAATGAAGCAAGAGCCATAAAGCATCCTTTCAGGAATCTTCTTGCGAAGAAGAACAGGCCCCAGTTCATAATTGGGGCCCTGGCCATCCCTGCATTTCAGCAACTCACCGGCATGAACTCCATACTCTTCTATGCTCCCGTCTTATTTCAGAGCTTGGGATTTAGCAACGACGCATCTCTATTTTCATCTGTGATAACCAATGCAGCCCTTGTTGTCGGTGCACTCATTTCAATGGCTTTTGTCGACAAATTTGGCAGAAGAGCTTTCTTCTTGGAAGCCGGGGCTGAAATGTTCTTCGTGATGGTAACTCTCTTACAATTTCTCACCAGCCCTGTATAAACATATCTATATACATAGATTATCCATAATTATCTTTGTTTGATCTGCAGATTGCTGTCACCATAACATTGGCCTTGAATTTCGGAGAAGGAAAGCCACTCTCCAAAGGAATTGGCATCTTCCTTGTGATTGCCATTTGTTTGTTTGTCCTGGCTTATGGAAGGTCCTGGGGTCCTCTGGGATGGCTTGTTCCAAGTGAGCTCTTCCCCCTGGAGATGAGGTCTTCCGGTCAGAGTGTGGTGGTCTGCGTCAACATGATCTTCACAGCTTTGATAGCTCAGTGCTTCCTTGTCTCGCTCTGCCACCTAAAATATGGGATTTTCCTGCTGTTCGGCGGTTTGATTTTCATCATGAGCACCTTCATCTTCTTCCTCCTGCCGGAAACAAAGCAGGTACCGATCGAGGAGGTGTATCTTCTCTGGCAAAATCACTGGTTCTGGAAGAGGATAGTGGGAGAGGGGCCTGCGTCAGCAGCACAAGCATAGATAATTAATAATCTGCTAGTGTACGGCAAACCTTCTTGTTATGGATTAAGTTCTTCTTTAAGGTCTCCGCAATGTCTGCAAAAGCATGCCATTAATTTCACAAACCCTCTGTTTTGAAGGCAGCTTCAAAAAAAGAATACGATTATGCATTTAATGATGTTTGAAAATTTGAAGATGCTTCGGAATAATGTGTTTTTGGTGATTGGATAATAAGTTTACCAGCTGGTCTTGCTATTTATTGCAGGGTTATTGATCCCGTCCCGGGTACCGTTCCGGTTTTGTGTTTGGAACGGAACGTTCCGGTTTCGGTACCGTTCCGGGTACCGTTCCGGTTTTGTACTGTTCATTTTTATTTAATTATATATATGAAAAAAATAAAATATTAATTTAACAAGTATAATTTAAATTCAAGATAAATAAACTTTAAATTATACAATACAAACACAAAATTAAACAAACATAATCTCAAAATTAGAAACATCTCTAAAATTTCAACAATAAAATTATTTTTTAAAAAATAAAAAATAAAAAATGAATTTAACTATAATTAAAAGATCCAGAATATTTGAAATTTAAGCTACTTATTGTATGTTTTTCAAGTAATTCTATGTTTTTTTATGGTTGTTGTATTTGAATTTGAATTTTGAAATTAATTAATGTTACTTATTGTTTTTAATGTTAGAAAAACTTAAAAAAACAAAATGAACACATTAAGAAATAATCAATAAGTTCAAACATAATTAATTAAAATACATTCCATTACAAATAATTCAATCAAATTAATTACAAATTAATACCCCTATTTTTTATATTAACTACTATTATATAATAATTAATAATAATTATTATATAATAATTAGTATAAAAATATAAAACCCTACCCATCCAACCCTACCCATCTTTTCTTCTTCTCTAGCCGCCCCATCCTTTCTTCTTCTTCTCTAGCCGCAAACACACCCAGCAAACACACCCATCCTTTCTTCTTCCTTTCTCCTTTCTTCTTCTTCTTCTTCTCTCCCCCTCCACAGCAAACACACCCAGCCGTGAGTCCAACTTATCTGTACAAAAACGAAATCAAGTACCTCGGCTTGATTTCGTTTCTGTACCTCCATCTTTCTTTCTTCTTCTTTTTCTGGTTCTGTTTTTTCTTTTTTGCGGTTGAAGAAATGAAATTGATTTGGAAATTATGGACGGGGTTGTTTCTTCAGTGTATTTGGAAATTATGGACATGAAACGACGTCGTTTGGCTTGACCCGGAACGGAACGCCCGGTACGGAACCGGGGCGTTCCGGCCGGAATTCGGCCGGATTTTCCGGAACTGGCCGGGATTTTGACCGGGACAAAAACGTCGCCGTTTTGTCCCGGATTTTGCATTGGAACGGGTCGTTCCAGCCGGAACGGAACGGGATCAATAAGCCTGATTTATTGGATCCGTTCCTGACGGCTTCATCTAAGAATCATAACAGCTGCAAAACATTTTTTTTAAGGTGAATCTGGGGTTTTCAAATAGTCTTATGTTTGTATTTTTGCAAATAAAAAGTGTAATAAACCTTTTCATGGGTAGGCTTGGGTCAACAAAAAAAATATTTTTAAAAAATACTAATAAACCCTGGTCTATGAGCTACTCGTAGGCTATTCAAAAAAGATAATCAGCATTGGAAGAAACAACTATAGATGCAAACTGAAAAACATTGTTCAATAGGGCTGTTTGAGAGGACGATCGTGGTTGTTTTTTAAAGTATTTTTCATTTAAAAATACATCAAAATGATATTTTTTTTATTTTTTAAAAAATATTTTTGATATCAGCACATCAAAATGATTTAAAAACACTAAAAAAAATTCATTTAAAAAAGCAAAAAAAAGAAGAGGAAACGGTGGTACAACCGCCCTCCCAAACAACTTCGTAATGATGCTTTTACAAAGCTCTCTAATGAAAGAATCAAAATCTTTTTATATGGAACATTAATCATTAACAAATTAATCATGGAAAAAGAAGTCTTTTCACATTTACAACACAGTGAAATAACTTAAATATCCTTAAAAAATTCAATTCTTACATCAGAAGGAAAATGAGTGCTTTTAAAATGATTATTTTTGTAATTATCATTTAAAATTAGGGGAGATTTCATATTTATCTAAATACATAAAAAAAAATCAAAACGCAATGAAAAGATCTTTGTCTTTACTATGTTAGCTTAGAGTATTTGGATGAATATAAAAATATAAAAGAAAAGAGTGTGTGTAGCACCTATTAGCATGTAAAAGATATATTTACACTTTAAATGTGCATAAGACACCTCACAATGTTCAAAAATACCCCTTTACTATGTTATTGAAAGCATAATTATTTTTTTTGCTAGGACAACTCATGTCAGAAACAATGATTTGATTTGTCTCTAGTTAATTCTTCATTTTTTTTCCTTTTTTCTTGAAAATTATTGTTTGGACCTCTTTGTTATTAGCATTTTAACTTCATTATTTATTCTTTTGATTTTTATTTTTAATTTTTAATATTTTTTATTAAAGTTTTAGTTGCTTTTAATTTTATACTTAAATATCAGTTTACTATATATTATATTTTCCAACTTGGTTCTTATTTTCTTATATTTCTATTTTTTTCCTTAATCTTTCTAGAAAACATTTTGTTGGTTTTTAATTTTATCCTTTAATCTAAATCTATGGTATTATATTTTACAATTTATTACTTATTACTTTGATATCTAAATGTTTTCTTGGCCTTTTTGTAAAAGATATTATTCTTTTTTAGTCTTTCTATTCAATTTTTTTTTTTAATTAATTTTGATCCTCATTCTTTTTTTTGGGTGTTTTTGTTATTTTGTTTTTAATTTTAACCTTTATTCAAATATAAATTTATTTGTATTTCAGTTTAATCCTCATTCTTATAATTTCTATTTTCTAAATTTTTTTATATAATTATTTTTTTTTCAATTTAATCCTTCAATATTTGAATTATTAAGAATTAAACTTCAAAGTTTTTCTAGATAAGTAGCTTTAAGTTTAATTATCTGGATCATGTGTTTGAAAACTTAATATTTTTTTTCTAATTTAAAATGATATCTTGAGTTGACTCGATTATCATTTTATGTTTTTTTTTTATCATCTCATTTTTTTATTATGTATTTAAAAGGTTATGAAATGAGATACATTGTTTGATTCTAAACCGAAAATGATTACCCCTAAGTGGGGTCCACGAAGAAACAACGCGGAAGAGATGAAACGGTGTCGGTTTTGTGTTGGGAATTCTTTTTATTGTAGTGGCCTGTTTGTAAGCTTAGGCCAATAATGAGGACAAGTTTTCATTAGAAGGACAAAAGGATTAAGTACAGAGAGACAGTCACCGACACACAGCTGACAGTGGCTGGGCTACTTGCTGAAAAGCTAGACGAGGCCGTTCTTTCATGGAGGGAGCTCTAACAGGTAACACCACTTCAGTTTTCATGGTTCTGTTGTTGATTTATTCAGGTTTAAGCTCCTAAGGTTTTTGTGATTTCTGGCGTGTGGTGCTTAATTAGGCAACCTCTTGTCTCCTTTGGTAACCGAGAGAAGCAGCTTTTGGTGGACTATCCTTCGATTAGTTTCTAATATGAGAGAAAACGTCTACGTTTGGTTATTGATTTGGATATGCTTTCCCAGGCTCTGCATTTGCTTAGTCAAGGCTTAGCTTCAAATACTTACAAGGGCGAGAGTGATTTTTTTTTTTTATGGCCTGTCAGATTGCCGAGCTTAATTTAAATAGTTGGTGATAGCACGCTTGTGTGATATGGAAACCTCTGCCCTTTTTCAGAGGCTATGTCTTGTAGAGATTAGGAGATTGCTGATGGTTATTGGTGTGGCCGTTGTTGTCATCATTCTTTTTCAATGCTTTGCACTTCCCTATGGGAAAGGCTGGTCTGTATCACCTGCTAATGAGGGTTCGGTAGTTTTGCTGATCAGCAATCCCATCTTACCAAACAGTTCAAAGTCAAGCATACGTGTATTTAATATCATGACAAATGGTTCTGATTCATCTGATCTGGGTGAAGAAGATGAGGCTGAAATAGCAGACAAAGATGCAGAATATGAATTGAAATCTGATAAGATTTTACAAAATGATGTCATGCTCAAGTTGGGGGAAACGCTGGGTAAAAGTTCAATAACTGTTACAGACAATACTTCTTCACAAGAAAAATCTATAGAAACTGGAAGCAAACAGCTGAAGCAGGATGACGAAAATGGAATCTTGGAGGCAACCACGAGCTCAACATTTGGAGGAATTCAAAGTAATGCTGGCACTGTGCCGGGTTTATTCCTGAGTATTTCTAAAAAGAATGGGGAAAATAGGGATAGAGATTCAATAGCCTCTGACTCGTTCTTCCCCACCAAGGTAATTTCTCTGGACCATATGGTGACGCAAACCAAGAATGCTGAATTATTGCAGACCATTTCTGTCACTTTGAACAATAATTCTGCAAGGGATAGTATATCCACATTGAAGAGGTGGGAGCGGTCCACGTCAATGTCCCAAATGAATTCACTATTGATTCATAGTCTTGTTTATTCCCATTCTATGGTAAGAATTCACAGTTTCAAGAATCTGTTTGAATGGTAGGAAGGAGTTTTGTTTGTTGGAACTTTCACTTATTTCTTTTATTGGTAATAGAGGCCACAGCGGCTGTATGTTCGTGATCGTGAACTTCTGTCAGCAAAATTGGAGATAGAGAATGCTCCTCGTGTAGATAACCCTCCTGGACTTTATGCCTATGCCTTTCGAAATATTTCCATGTTCAAAAGGTGAGCCTCTTTAAATGTTCAGTATTTCATGTAATTATATCTATGAACTATCTCATATTGAATGTTTCTTCTCTCTTTTAATCACCTGGTAAGTTATTCTACATGTGAGGAATGACTTATAGTGTGTAAAATATTTTAGACTAGCATATGTGCAGTGATGTAGAATACTGGGCGGTATCCGCGAGTTATTTGTGGGTAGCAGAAGATTTCTATCCATTCTGCAGCATATCTAGACATTTACTACGTCTAATGCCAATCTCTGTACCATTATGAGATTTTTTGGCCAAAATAGTGATTTTTCTACGCAACCTGTTCTGCTCTTCAATCACAACATAATTAAATGCCTGATATTTGAAGCAGGGAACGCTAGTATTTTGCATCATGAACATTTATTAACAGTATGCTGATAGTTTTACTTGCACAGTATCTATCCAATATTTTAGCTCCTTGATTATTTGACATTCTGAGATTGATTAATCATAATATTGTTCTGGTCTCTGGGATCTAGTACATAAACTGCGAAATTATGCCTGCATGCACCACCACCTGAGTTACTGAAGAGATGCCGGCTGGTGTTGAATACTTGATCTTCATGATAGTTAGAGAATTACCTCTTATAGAAACTGAGCTAAAGCTTCCATATATTTCATTTGCAGGAGTTATGAGTTGATGGAACGCATACTCAAAGTTTATGTCTATAAGGAAGGAGAGAAACCTATATTTCACCAGTCAAAGATGAGGGGAATATATGCCTCAGAAGGATGGTTTATGAAGCTGATAGAGGGAAACAAAAAGTTTGTAGTGCGGGACCCAAGAAAAGCTCATCTGTTTTACTTACCATTTAGTCCGCACATGTTAAGGGTGGCCATGTTTGATCGAAATTCTCACAATCAAAAGGAACTTGCAGAGTTTATGAAGAACTATGTGGATTTAGTTGCTAAAAAGTATAGTTTCTGGAATAGAACTGGAGGAACAGATCATTTTCTTGTTGGCTGTCATGACTGGGTATGCTTTACAGTTCTGTGCATCATATAGATTCAATTCTTGGGTTTCTTGAACTGCTGTCAAAGTTCCTTAGAATATTGATAGTGTTATTAGAAGCATCCAATGACATGCATTTGACTTTGTAGGTTGGGTGCAGGCAAACCTTTATTCATGGCCAATCGGCAAAACGTTAGGCAGAGTTAATTTGCAGTTTAATGATAATGATGTGCCTAACTATCATCTTTGGCCACAAGCCTCCTTGCCTAGTTTGATTGTACTTATTTAAGAGACTGGCTGATAACTTGGAGAAGTTTGAATGGTGCTCATAGGGAGATCCTTCTAGGTGCCCTGGATAACAAAGGACCTGAATTATGATGATTTTTAGTAATAGAGTAATTATTGACCATGATGATATGTAACTTGATATCGTGTAGCTAATCCTAGTCTTACTATCATAATTCTCTGATAATTTTGTGCTGTGGCTCATTTGCTGTCATATTGACTTTCAGGCCTCCCAATTGACAAGGCATCATATGAGGAATTGCATCAGGGTTCTTTGCAACTCCAATGCTGCCAAAGGTTTCAAAATAGGCAAGGACACTACTCTGCCTGTTACATACATACGTTCTGCTGAGAACCCTCTAAAAGAACTTGGTGGAAAGCCTCCTTCAGAAAGGCCGATTCTGGCCTTTTTTGCAGGAAACATGCATGGTTATGTCCGACCAATTCTGCTGGAGTTCTGGGAAAATAAGGAACCTGACATGAAAATCCTTGGCCCGATGTCCCGGGATAATGCAGGCAAAAGAAGATACCGGGAGTATATGAAGAGAAGCAAATATTGCATATGTGCCAGGGGTTATGAGGTTCACACGCCACGAGTGGTTGAATCCATTTTCTACGAGTGTGTGCCAGTCATCATATCAGATAATTATGTGCCTCCTCTTTTCGAGGTCTTGAACTGGGAGGCGTTTTCTGTATTCATTCAAGAGAAAGATATCCCAAATTTGAGAAACATTCTGCTTTCAATCCCAGAAGAGAAGTACGTCGCCATGCAGATGGGGGTGAAGAAGGTGCAGCAGCATTTCCTGTGGCACAAAAAACCTGTGAAGTATGATTTATTCCATATGATTCTTCATTCAGTTTGGTACAACAGAGTTTTTCAGATGGAAAGCAAATGAAGGTGTTAATACCTTGGGTTTCTGGGTGATGATGGAAAGCTGATGAAAATGGAAAAAAATCATAGGGTAAAACACCATGATGAGATGTTTAAGGGAATCATAGGATTACTTGAGAATGTTGTTTTTTGTACATAAATTGTATGAGGTGTGTACTCCTGACTGTAAAAACTGAATATGGCAATATGCATTCAAGGCTTTGCTTTGTCGGTGATAACGCTGACCTTCCAGTCCCACCACAGTGGCATTTCTGGCAGCAGAACTCTTTTTGTTTTTTCTTAAGAAAAAAAAAACAAAAAAGGGCAAAATGTTGTGCCCCACTACCATCCCCTAGCTCTGTTGCGGGAGTAATAACTGTTTGAAAGTGTAAATAAAGTTTTTTTTTTTAATAATATTTTTTTATTTTTTAAAAAATATTTATGATATTGACATAAAAACATTAAAAATAATTAATATAAAATGAAAATTGAAAAACTTTTTTTTTTAAAAAAAAAATACAGTGAAAAACACTTCCTATATGGGAATGCTTTTTTTATTATTATTATTATTTTTGCTTTTCTCTTTCATTTTACATGCAATATCAGAATCGAAAAGTGAAAGCATGTCTTAATAATTTAGCTTTATTCATAACGTTGCAAAAACTTCGGGTGATTTTGATAATGTAGATGAAACTTGAAAGTATAAAAGACAAGCAAAAAACCTAAGGATTATTGAGTGATGAAATGGAAATTCTACCAATATAAAATGTATTTTATGAGTTCAGGTGAGCGAGTAAAACTCTAGCTATCATATGTTTTTATAAGGGATATACGCTCTGACTTGAACTTACAAACTCTATGTCATCACGCCATATTTTTTAGATGCTAAAATCTTGATGACGGTTAAATCAAATGTTTGATAATATGATTAAAGTTATTTTTTATAGTGTTTTTTTATTTGGAAATTAATTAAAATAATATTTATTCTTTTTTATTTTTTAAAATTAATTTTAACATCCACATATACAATCTAAAAATATATATATAGAAAAAAATTCAAGTAAAAAGTAAAAATAATATTATTTATTTTTCAAAAATACTTTTAAAATACATTACTAAACCATCAATCTATCAAAAAATTTCAGGAAATTAACTTTATAGTTAATTTAGACCACCTCAAACAAAATCTTCAAATCCAACAACTTATCCAAACTCTAAACGCAATGTTTTCATGTTTAATTGATAAAATCAATACTAATTATATAAATTCATAGCTAATTTATCGAAAATTCAGCAAAATATAATTTCAAACTAACCCTAAATAATAATCTAATTACAATAATGTAGAATGTTTATCCTGACTTTTCAACTACAAAGTGATGGCAGCGTGTGGTCATGGTTAGAGAGTGGTGGCAGTGCTGGGAAGGGAGGGGGAGGTGAAGACCGATTTAGAAGCTCTTTGACACAGCGTTTCACCTATTGCGTCGTAGTTTTTGGTAATTTTTTTATTTTAAATAAATATATTTTGGTATTTTTAAATTATTTTGAGGTACTGATATCAAAAATTATTTAAAAAAAATAAAAAAATATCATTTTGATGTATTTCGGCATGAAAACCACTTTGAAAAGCTACCGCAACAGCTCTCCCAAACAGGCCCTTCTACTTTTATAGCATTGTTGTTAATTTCATTACTTTCGGTTGAAATTACCACAATATTTCATATTAGTTAAAAAAAAAAAAACAGATGAAATAATGTAATTTTTATTATATTTAAAATTTTGACTCATTTAGGAAATTTTGTTTCAATTTCAGTCGGAACGTTCTGGTTTCATTCTGATCGTTCCATTTTGGCCAAATAATATTTTTTTAAATAATAAATAATTTTACAATGTCAATCATATTTTTTAATCCAATCATTAGATTGAGATGAAATTTCATGAGGAGTCAATTGACATATTTATATATATTATCTTAAATTTTCATGCGAGATTAATGATTATATTCTCATAAAATTATACATATTTATAATTTTGTTATGAAAAATCATTTTATTGTGTTTTTTTTAGATTAAATTTTACAATTATAAATAATTTTATTTTTAGATTTGAACTAATTTTCTATATATATATATATATATATATAATCAGTACAACCCGAAAGAGTATCAGAAACATTTTAAAATAAAAACATTCGATTTTAATTAAAAAAAAAACATCAGGCCGAAAAGGAATTAAAATTTTAAAACTAAAACATTCAATTTCAATTAAAAAACAAATATTACCTAAAGAGCTAAAACAACTCGGTTTTCTACTGTAGTCCGTGACTCATAGTCACTATCCATTGGCAATTTGCTTCGGTGCATCGCGGCGCACGTCTACCTTTTTATTTTTTTTTTGTTTTTTCAACAGTGTATTAACAAAAATACCCCCCGAAAACAACAAAAACCGTCGCCGGTTTTAGGGGCTCCGCAGTAATTTACCATTTCCAGCCCGTTCCAGTCCGGTTCGTCAGACCGGGGTTTTTTTATTTTTTAATATTTCATTGAACAGTTGATTAACAATTTTGTCCCTCGAAAAGGACAACAAACACGCTTGCGGGGGAGGGGCTTCACGGTAATTAGCCAATATTTTATTATTATTTTTCGCTGACATCTACTGGACGCGCCGTTCGTTGCAGTGCTAACGCGTTCTTCGGACGATGCGTGTGGCGTCCTACGGCGTCGGAAAATGCCCAACCGGCGTCTAGAATGATTTTCAGGCATGTTCTCTTCCATCTGGGGTGGCGCGTGTAATACTATGATATCCGGAGACGTGTCAATGGTCGTTTGAATTCCCCCCCTCATTTCTCTCTCCTGCCTGCGCCAGATGATGTCAGCTAAGCTATTTTTTTTAATCAAAGTTCAGTTCAGTCCCTGAATGTTGTAATTTGGTTTTCTTGCCCTTAATGCTATTATATAGGTTTTGATTTGATTCAATTGCGTCCTTCAATTGAAATTGATTATATATTGGACTTTCAACTCGGTCCTCATTCTTTTAATTTTTTCGGATTGAGCTGAAATTTTTAATATTTTTGGTATCAAAGTTTTGATGGATTTCAATTTCATCCTTCCATGCAAATTTATTATAAATCCTTAATATTTTCGGTCCCAAAGTTTGATTTCTTTCAATTTTATCCTTCTATGCAAGTTAATTATGGATTTTAGTTTCATTTCGGTCCCATTTCTTTTAATTTCAGGTTATGTTTTCAATTATTTAATTTGAATGTTTAGATTTGCTTCAATTTTGTTCTTAAAATTACATGTATTATTTAAAGTATGTCAAATTCATTATATATTTGTATATTTATGTCAAATTAAAGTATGTGAAACTAATTATATGTTTTAATATTTATTGAATATTATCGCCTAAAAATATATATAGAGAGAAAAAATTTATCTAGGATTTTTTTAAGAAAAAAATTTAATATCAATATTCTTAAATACATTTAATATAATAATACAAGGAATAAATCTTATAAAAAAATAAAAAAAATTATCTTCGAATTTTAATTTTATGCTCTGTTTTTTAAAGTTTATTTCTTAAAAAATATTTATAATATTTTGGTCTTTAATATTTCATATTTAATATTACTAGGAAAAAAATACAACTAAAAAAAATGACAAATTTACCTAGATTATCTACAATTAAAAAATATTCGGGTCATTTCCCGTTTCGATTACACTGTTTTTTTAGACGGCAGATAAATAATTATAGCACGTAAAAAATTTAGGTTTATTTCTAAAAATAAATTACAATATTTTTATTTATAATGTGTCAGATCTAATATTACAAGAGGAAAAAAGCAACTCATAAATTTTTTTTGACAAATTTACCTGGATTAACTACAATTAAAAAATCTACGACCCACTTCCCATTTCGATTACACTATAAAGTATGTGAGACTAATTATATATTTTAATATTTATTGAATATTATCGCCTAAAAATATATATAGAGAGGAAAAAAAATGACCTACGATTTCTTGTAAAAAAAAATTAATATCAGTATTCTTGAATATATTTAATATAATAATATGATTAATAAATCTTATAGATATAACTTTGGCTTTGAATTTAAATTTCTATTTTATACTCTTTTTTTTGTTCTTTTAATAAACGGTGATCTTTTTTTCACATTTTTTTATTTTAATAACCGTCGTGTCCAAGTCTTTTTTTTTAACCGGGTTTCTTTTTTTGTGTTTTTTTAACTAGAGTATCCGTGACAACGAATTTCTAACAAATCATTTCACTTTCTTAGGAAATTTTCTAACTTTAGCAATAACAATATTCAATTATTTTTTGGTTGAAAAAAAACTATTTTTAACAGATTTTATCAATTATAATTATACTAATTAAATATTAAAATAAAAAAATATAATATTTATAAAATCAATCAATTTTTATATAGATAAAAAAACCTGGGTAGCGGATGAAAGTGCTCGTCAATCCTAAAAGGAATTGACAAACTTGATTCTATACAATGGAAATGGAATTGAAAATAAACGTTTTCCTATTTTTCCGACAGTGTTAAAGTACGAGACATATGTTTATGTGGGACCCACCTGACAACTCTCTTCCTCACTCTCTCTCCAGGTGACCCACTCGTTCAATCCCACTCAAGTTGCTACGAGAGATGAAAATTACCCTCCAATCAAATAAATAATAAGTACATAAAATTTATATATATATAAAAAAAGAAAATACATGAGAAAAATAAAGAAACTAGCAAGTTGGTTGTCATCAGTGAAGTTAACCTCTCTTTCTTCTTTATCTTCTTCTTATTTAATTTGTTCGTTCCTTTCTGTGTTTCATCGCAACTTGCTGTTCTGAAGAATCATTATTATTGATTCTTCGCTCGCTCGCTCGCTCGCTCTCTTCTTCTGGTGGTTCTTGCTGTTAAAGTGAAAATTACAACTTACGCGTTCATGGTAATTAGCAAGCAGAAGCTTCATTTCATTTTTCCACCGACAACTGAACTCTACTCAGGTTAGGGTTTCTTTCTTTCAAGCATCGCTTTCTTCTTCATCCTCCTCTTTTCTCTGCACCTTGTGAAGGTCGATTCCTGTTTTATAACTTAGTGTGCGTTCTAAATCGTCACTCACTCATGCTTAACTGCATAGCAGCGAGTCTTTCAATTTATTTCTTCCAATTGTCTCATTGCATCATATGCTTATTATTAATTAATATATGAATTTGCTTATTTTTTTCTCCAATTTTCGTTGTGCTTTTATTACTAATTAACGGTAGTTGTGTTTGTGACTCTTTGTGCTTGCTTCGATCGAGTAAGTTTTACTCTCTCTTTTTTTCTCGTGAGTTCTAGGATGTCTAGGAAATTTGTTCTATCTAGATTTGTTACTTAAGCTTCATTTTGTTATGATTTTTTTTTCTAGGCCTCGATTATCTGGACAACATAGGCGGCATTAGAGGAGGAATTAGGAGTTGTTGCCTATAATGACTGGGTGATTTCTGCACTACAAAGTTTTTCGCCTTTTCGACATGGAACTTTGCTTTCAGCTTCCCAAGTTACTCCAGAATATAAACCGAAGATGGCTTCTTGTGCTCGGGGTGGTGGCTGTAACTCACATAATGTTTCAGTTTCTATTGCTTCCTTATGGAAATGCTCTTCGCTCACTGTTTCCCAATGTAAATGATTCAATGTACTTCGCTGCCATACAGTCTTCCGAAAAGTCTGCCATGGTTCGCTACCCTCTCACGGTTGACAAGTCGAGCTTGACTAATTATTTCAGGTTTGATGGGGTGCTAGAAAACGCTGATGATTCCAATGGTGGTGGAGAAGAGGGTCGCGATGATGGAACAAAGCAAAATAGTGAAGACACAGATCATGACTTTTCATCAGAGGAAGCGGACATGGATGCCCTAGATGATGTCATCCAGCTTGAGGTGGATAGAGATTTGGAAGATGATTTTCCATCTGAGGATGTTATAGATAGAAATGAGACCCTTGCATCGGACAGAGTCAAAACTGAAGAAAGTAACTCCGTCCTGAAATTGGCAAATGAAGCCAGACTCAACCGTCCTCTTGAGAGGAATGTCAAATCAGACCATGATATTCCGACAGACAATGCACTGCAACAAAGTATAAGTCAAGCACATAAAGAATTTGAGCATGCAAACTCTACTCTTCCTGTAGAATCTCAAGCAGTAGCTTCATCCACAAAGACCACGTATTTGAAATCAAATGGAAGTTCCTCTGTTGGTCCTGGTGCGTTAAAAAGTGATTCTGCAGCCACAAAAAATGATTCTGTTGTGCTAGCCAAACCTGGGAAAAAAAAGATGAGGTGTGAGATGCCACCAAAATCAGTAACGTTGATAGATGAAATGAACAGTATTCTAGCGCGGCACCGTAGGTCTTCACGCTCGATGGTATTCCACAAATTCTGTTGAGTAACGAGCTTTGGTTAGTACTCTACTCAAAACATGAAATCTAAACCATGACATTTTTCTTGCAGAGACCAAGATGGTCCTCTGCGCGTGATCAGGAGATATTGGCTGCCAGGTCCCAGATTGCAAGTGCTCCAGCTGTGGTGCATGATCGAGATCTTTATGCGCCTCTCTTTCGAAATGTTTCCAAGTTTAAAAGGTAAGCTTTGATAAACTTTGGGCTACTAGATCAGTTAAGTGACTCCTACTGTCAACAACTTACTGGACTGTCAATACCTTGTCTGTTATCATGTTTGATGAGAGTTAAACACTGGTCTAGTTCAGCGCTGACACAGAAAGTTAATTAGAAAATTGAAAGAATACGACGACGATTAGGAAAATAAATATATATAAAAGGAGAAACTGCAGTGCCAATAGATATAAAAGTTGCCATTATAACAGACTTATTAAATCTGCAATAAGAGCCATACATCATGTTGTGTATGTGGTTTATGACTTTGCTGGCCAAACATAAATAAGATGACATTCATGGTTTTCTTTTCTGCTACTGTATGCTTGTACAGTTGAATACTATAAAGCTCATCCTATTCATTAAAACTTTCGAGATATTCCTAATATGCTTAAAAGCAATGGAGATTTCTGAATGTATCCTGTAATCCTTGTCTTATTTGAAAGGATTCTTTCAGCCAAAATTTAAGGATCAACCTTTTCAGATCCAAAAAAGAACATAGAATTCATGCATCTGATATATGTTTCTTCTGTTATGAATGTTTCAAGTACAAACTTCAATGGATTTATTTTGTTGGGGTTAGACCGTGACATGGGTTTTGAAACCACAAGTTGGGGGCAGTTGGAATTGAGGAACTGTCTAGTTTGGTCTTTAACCTGGTACAGGATTCTCATACTTCATGTTTTATTTTTTGGAACCACCTATTCTCTGTATTCATTTCAATTCTTGGTTGTAATAAGCTTCTCTAGTGGACAAATGCAATCTATCATGTGGAGTGCTTTCAGACATCTTTCGTAGTCTGGAAAAAAGAAGAAGAATAATACTCGTAACAATATCCTAGTAGAGCAGATTACATTCTCTTAAAACTGCAAGCATAGATCAACTGTAATTGCTGAGTCATCTCTCTATTTTTCATGGTACCTTTAGATATGTGCTTTGACATATATTATGGTATGATAACGAGATTAGAATTTCTGGTTGACAATCAAAGTGTGATTTTCAATTTCTTCTTTGTTGCCTTTTCAGGAGTTATGACCTCATGGAACGCACCCTGAAGATCTATATCTATAAGGAAGGAAAAAAGCCCATTTTCCATCTACCAATATTGAAGGGACTGTATGCTTCAGAAGGATGGTTTATGAAACTCATGCAGGGAAATAGGCGTTTCTTAGTGAAAGACCCTCGGAAAGCTCACCTATTTTATATGCCATTCAGTTCACGAATGCTAGAATACACCCTCTATGTCCGTAACTCTCACAATAGGACAAATTTACGTCTCTATATGAAAAGCTACGCAGAAAGCATTGCAGCTAAATATCCGTACTGGAATAGAACAGGTGGAGCAGATCATTTCCTTGTTGCCTGCCATGACTGGGTATGCCTTCCATGTGTCCCTCCTTGTCATGGTTTTTTTTTGAATCCTTTGCTCCTTTTCTTTTATTAGTTCTTCTTCAAGAAATAACTTACTTTGAGTGCTTATAAAACGTATTACTCTGTTAGGATGTTGCTGGGGATTTTAGAAGTGGATGTAAGTTTGATGATCCTGACTAACAAATTCACTTTCATTGCCCTCTCCCCCATGAGGCCATTTGCTTACTCATCATGCTATTGAGGTTGCCTTGGTAATTTCAATGAAATATAGGGGATATGTTAACTCAAATGATTCCACCTTTTTCTGAACTGGACATAGATTAAATTCACTTTACAGGGTTTACTATAATTGAATCATGAAACGCGATTTGTTATTTTTGAATGTGGATTTGTGTATCTTTATTTATTTTGTTTCATGTTAACCATTTGTGAGTCACATGATATATCAAACTCTTGCAGGCTCCATATGAAACAAGGCACCATATGGAACATTGCATCAAAGCACTGTGCAATGCTGATGTCACTGCTGGCTTCAAAATAGGGAGGGATGTGTCTCTTCCTGAAACATATGTCCGGTCTGCTAGAAATCCCCTCCGAGATCTAGGAGGAAAACCACCTTCTCAGAGAAACATTCTTGCCTTCTATGCTGGAAACATGCATGGTTACCTGCGTCCAATCTTATTGAAGTACTGGAAAGACAAAGATCCTGACATGGAGATCTTCGGTCCTATGCCTCCTGGTGTTGCGAGCAAAATGAATTACATCCAGCACATGAAGAGAAGCAAGTATTGTATCTGTCCCAAGGGTTACGAGGTCAACAGTCCTCGGGTGGTCGAAGCCATCTTTTACGAGTGTGTACCTGTAATTATATCAGATAACTTTGTGCCACCATTTTTTGAGGTCTTGGATTGGGGAGCATTTTCGGTAATTCTTGCAGAGAAAGACATACCCAACCTGAAAGAAATATTACTTTCGATTCCGAAGGAGAAGTATCTTCAAATGCAACTCGGGGTCCGGAAAGCTCAGCGACATTTTCTCTGGCATGCTAGCCCAGTGAAGTATGATCTCTTCTACATGACCCTTCATTCAATTTGGTATAACAGAGTTTATCAGATAAAACCTAGATAAGCAGCATGGCTGTCGATGATGAGCAAGCAACAAGCACACAAAGACCAGTGGTCAAAATGGAATTTGTAGCATCTGAAAGAGTGGTGGGGTTCATTGTGAAGCTTTAATTAAAGAAACCATCCACTTTGCTTGAGCTGCTGTTTGAATTTCAGAAAGAACATGTGAAGGTGCCTTCGTGTTGTATTATCTCATTAGAAACAGTTTTCTGTACATATATTGTTTTACCGTTTCCTACTTGCACACAGACCCTCTCGATGAAGAAGGAATTCTCTGCCTCCACGCTCTTGCTGACAGAGTTTCAGGATTGGCGCATACATGCCAGCAGACTAGCAAGATTTTTTTTTTAAATTAATTTTTTTTAGTATTTTTAGATTATTTTGATGTATTGATATTAAAAATAATTTTTTAAAAATAAAAAAAATATAATTTTAATGCATTTTTAAATAAAAAAACACTTTCATAAATAATCACAGCTTGAACTTTCTAATAAAGAAATTTTCATTCAGTAGGCAGTGCAAGCAATGATGTAAATTAGCAAGACTAATTTCTTGCCGAGCAAGATTTGCTTTCTTAGAATAGAAAGTGAAATGGAATTAAACCATTAAATTTTTTTATTTTAAATTAATTTTTTTGTTATTTATAAAAAATATTATTTTAATATATTTTAAAATAACTTTTTTTTTTTTATAAAAAACGGGGATTGAGGTGCTGGTTCCACCTCCACGGAGGAGCTCTTGTCCACGCTCACCAAGAAATTGAACCCAACACACCACGCGTCTCCTCTCTTCCCAAAAAGGAATATAAATTACCCACTGGAGCAGTGACCAGCGTCACACCGCTCTATTTCTTTCCCAAAATAAATAAATAGGTAATAATAATTTTCTGTTTTTAATAAGAAAAAAAATTAAACTGGAACAACAAACCCTGTAAAAGTGGATAAAGCCAAACAGAGTAGTAAAATAATAATATTAATAATAAAAAAAAGTGGATGACGATGATAATCCATTGCTACATTCCCATTCCCATGACTTATTTGGTTGCTTCCTTTCCTGTGGCGTGCAGAATTGGATTTTATTGTGGCTCCGTTTTATTGTCTCGTTTCTGTAAGTGAGCCTCACCCACCCTTCTGCTAACCTCTATTGCTCTTTTGATTCTTTGAATTCTGTTAATCACTCTGCTGCTGCTTTTGCTTTGCTTAACTCGATTCACTCTGGTTCGGGTTTTCGTTTGTTTTTTCTTTCAGATTTCAAAAGGGCCCTTCCCTTTAACTCAGCCCTTTGACAATGTTTGAAATACTGAAATTCTTGCTGGTCTCTGTCAAAGTTGATGACCACAAATCCCATTTAACAAACCATTTCAAAACAGGGCCTTTCCCATCCCAACCATTTCTACACTTTTTTTTTCCGGGGCTCCAATATGTGTACTTCTGGAATGGACTGGAGCAGCTTTTTTGCGCTCTAAATCATTCTGATTTTATGTTATCTCAGGATACGAAGATCTAATGGGAGATTGGTGTATCAGTGAAGAGATTAGTGATATCCCTCCAATTGTAATTATCACATCTTATATCCTATATAATTTCTGTAATGCTTTGTTCCTTCTTCTTTTCTTTAGTTGATTCGTGATCTCTAACTCATCGTTCTCTCTGACCGTGTTTTTGACTCTCTCTGTTTCTTTTCTCGTGATTTTAGACGCACCAGTTTGATCACCCATCAAGTGAATGCGGCCTACTTGAAAGGCATGGTTACCGAATAAAGCATGCGGTAAGACTTGCATTTCGAATTTGTGTGCATTGTGAGTGTGTGGGGACTTGCGTGTGCTATGTGTGTGCCTATTGAAACTTGGTGTAGTTTATATTTGGTCAAGGTTAAAAGATGGGGTTCTGGGAAGAACCAATGTGATGAAACGCTTCTTCATTGATGAAGGATTGTCATGAAGTTATGTTGTAAACTTTCATTGCGACTATCCATGCTGTACTCCATTCAGTTTGATTTGAAAGCTCAGTTTTCTAGACCTCATATATGTTCTCTTATCAGGCACATAATGATGCTGTGAATGGCGTGAGTCTTTTTGTTGATTCTATTGGATCGCCCTCGTCATTGGATGGCATATTCACCTGCCTCTTAACATGGACTACATATTTTAGTCGTCGATTTGTTCATTTTATTGGTGAGTGACAGGCCATCATTGGTGCTGAATTAGCTCTTCTGGTTTACATTCATATTTTTGGAATATTTTGGCTACATTTGATACAGAGCTGTTTCTGTAGAGGATCTCATATACCAAGATGTCAATCGATACTCGGAGAGTTTTGTGGCCAGTTCTTCTGGACTGTATTCACATTCTTCAGGCCACAATGTCTATAGATCCAATGTTAAAGACTTTTCAATGTTTTCTGAACATCATATTGCTAATACAAGTCCTGAAACCCACAGAACAAGAGTGGCAGAAGTCAGGGAAGAGTTACTTGTAAATACAAGATACAAAGCTAGAACTGGCTGCGGTCATTGAGGTTTTTCATTAATTATTCAAGGGTATAAATATTTTTTGTTAAACCTCTCTATGGTTTGGTTACTGAAAAAAAGTTAGATTTGTCAAGGAAATAAAACCAAAAACCAAGCTTGTTTAATCTAGTTTTCAATACAATAAGCCTGTCTAAATTTCTTGTTTTTTTTTTTCTGTGCTAAACATACATTTGTCGATAAATGAACTGAATGATTGATTTTTTTAAAAAAAAAAAATTAATTCATTGTTGCTTTTTTTTTTTTTTTTTTCTGTTTTTCTTCAATAATTTGTCAAAACAGTTTCTTAATCTGAACTATCTGTATAGTGTCATGGACGTGTCCATGTGGATTTTCTAATGCAGAAGGTTTAAAAATGCGTAAGATACAAAATCTGATAGTACAATTATGCTATTGTTATTTGAAGCTATTTGATAATTGATTCCTTCAGTATCGTTTTCTATCATAAATTAAGTTGTCCAATTCATTTTTCTGCTCATCTGATCACATTTACTCTGAGAGGGTGCAGGTTGATGCTCCCATTGTTTGGTTTACGACTTGCCTGGAGGCTTGCATTGGCCCCCTGGAGATGTTCGTTTTATTATATCAGATGTACGCAAGCTCAAGTTCTTAGGTAAAAGAAGCTGTTACAATTATGCAAGTTCCTAGGTCATTTGCTGTAGAAGAGTTTTTGAAGATTTTTTTTAGGCTTTAGCTTCTATGCTGAAATTGCTGACTCCATCCGTGTAAATTTTTCTTCCCTTCATTTTGTTCTTGTATGAGTTTAGTCATTTTTGCATCTTCAGCATTACATCTCGTGTTCGCAAAACTTTGCTTGGTTCATCTGATGATATTGGATGGCTACGGCATACACCTGGCATGGCTCCAGTGGAGAATGGTACAGTTAGATTCTTAGAGCTGCTTGAGAAAATAAGGTACGGACCAATTTTTATTTGATATCTCTGATAAATAGAAATTAGCCAACCACTATGTTTCAATGGATGTAAAACTAAAGAAATCTGATGGCATTAGGTACAGGAGATGGAATATTTAGGACTTAACAGTAACTGCCTTTTTGACTTGTGTCATTTGGGACTTGTTAATTAGTTCACCCTTTGAAATTATTTTCATACCGGTATAGGTTTGATTGTCCATTTTTTTTTATATAATATAGATAAGGCATCTTCCGGATAATTCGGTCGTGCCTTGTCTCAAAGGAGTGTTTGGGATTGCCCAGTATGCTCTGATAGTTGAGATCCATTAGTGGTCAAACTATGAATATTTTTATTTTACTGCATTTTCAACTTTAAGTTACTATTTCTTATAAACAAGCTGTTCACTCGAGTGTTGACTGCTACTCTGTTTTGTCAGGGATATGAATTCTTATAATTGGGTTCATAATTTTTTTGGTACTTACTATCCCTCTGTCATGCTTATTCCTCAGGAATGGAGAGCACAACCTTCCGAACTCATTTGTTTATTTATTAATTCCAGGTATAGAAAATCCCCGCACCCTGATGTTCAAATCTGGATTTTGTTTTTTGGTCAATAGTTGGCATGTTGTAAAACCTACAGTAATGCAATTTGTACCTTTATCAGGCCTTTTCAGTAATCACGCCCCCCTGTATTTTGCGGGTACTAAGAGATTCTTTTCTAAGATGGGTCTAGCTTGCCACATTGCAAAAATTCACAGTGAGGTAATCACTTTTCACTTGGTCCTTTATCTGGACTAAAATTGACTGGAGAACCAGGAAGTTTTAGAAAAATGATTATTTAATGAGTTTGTTTCTTCTTTTCTCTAATTTTACTTTTTCTTTCACTTTTATATTTAAGTTAGATCATAAGCTATTATGATATCTTTTGCTTATCCATCACAATGCCATTGTTATGAAGGCATCAGTGGAGCATAATGCATGGGAGCTGAAGCAATATATTGACGAGCTATATTGGGGTTCAGGCAAGCTTGTGATGCTGCTTGGGCACAGCAAGGGTGGGGTTGATGCTGCAGCTGCTTTGTCGATCTACTCTTCTGACTTGAAAAATAAAGTTGCTGGACTGGCATTGGTACAGAGTCCATATGCTGGAACCCCCATAGCTTCTGATATTCTTCGTGAAGGCCAGATTGCTGACAAAGAAACCCGGAGTATCATGGAGCTTTTGATCTGCAAAATAATTAAGGTAGTTGTTGCCTCTGCCTAGATAAAAATCCCTATGAAAGTTTGTGCAAATAATAACTAGGAAACTCGGGTTATGCTGATATGTTTCCCGGGCTTTATATAAATAGCTTTCCTTGTTTTTAATTTGATTCGTATTTCCTTTGTCCCCTATCTACTGCCAGAGTTTATAGTTATGCTTCTACACAGGATTACAGTTTATTTTTTAAATGTTTCCTTTTGTTATGTTACTTGTATCTTGTCTGTGGCTTGGTGCCTTTTGTGCTTGTCTTGACTATATGATTTTTTTCTGCATCTGCATCCCAATTTGGAGAAATATCTGGCTGATTTCTCATACCATCATGGATAAATTTAGGGTGACATACGAGCAATGGAGGATCTCACGTACGATAAGCGGAGGGAATTCATCTCAAAGCACCAGCTTCCAAAGGAAATTCCGCTCATCTCTTTCCACTCGGAAGCAAGCATCGCTCCAGGTGTCCTTGCAACAATGACTCACATAGCACATGCAGAACTTCCTTGGCTTCCCCTCCCAAAGCTGAGGAGCAAGGACTCTGATGACTTACAAGCAGGACACCAGGTGCCAGTAGTGATTCCCATATCTGCCGCGATGGCTATGTGCGCACTCCACTTGCAGCTTAGGTACGGTGAGAAGAGTGATGGGTTAGTGACATGCCGTGATGCTGAAGTTCCAGGTTCAGTTGTAGTCAGGCCAGATAGGAAGCTGGATCATGCTTGGATGGTTTACTCTTCAAGAAAGAAGGATCCTGGTGAACCTGATTCTTGTGAAATGTGGGAGGCCCTTTTGACCATGCTAGTGGAGCTTGGCAGGATGAAGCAAGAAAGAGATGTCTCCTCTGCCTTCTAAATATTTTACAAGTAAGTCATTGTTTTGGACCCACTTGATTTTGAATTCTCATCAATGAAGTTGGTATAGTGTGACGCTTGTTCCTTGCCTTGTGGGTATCATATATTGAAGGGAAGAATTTTTTTTGCTGAAAGTCACGATCTGGTCGTGCCCTTCATTGCTGAATTTCAAGCTTTGTACATTTTATTTCACACGCAAACACTAATACATAATGAATGATCGACTTAGCAAGTAGAGCATGAATTTTGAATGTTTGAACTCAAAAGTAGAATGTCAAAACTTTCAAGTCTCTTCATTACCTACATCTTAAACTCCAAAACGGATGGTGCATTTGCTTAAAACTTTTCAAATCCCATGCTCTCACCATTTGTTATTTTTATATAAAATTGAAATATATGATATGAAAAATAATTAGACCCTTATATATATATTTCTTGGTCAACAAAATGGTTGATATATGGAAAGAGAGAATTAAGTTATTTTGTTATAAATATAAGATCCCACAAACAAAGATCAGTCAATAAAATAATATTATATGAAATTAAAAAAAAAAAAAAAAAACTCAGAGCCCCTACAAGTCTCTATAAAACAAGAGTCTTATCCTAGACAAAAAAAAATTAAGATACAAGATTTTTAGTATTTTTAAAGACAAGATTTTCTTTGAGACAGGCACTTTAAGCAAGAAATTTCTCTCAAAAGTTTTCAAGTCTCTTTCATCATCGCTTGAAGTCTACAAAGATTGAAGCTCTATTAGATCAAGTTTAAGTGCCTCAATAGAGTTCTTCAACAATACTTTGAAGCCAAATCAAATATACTCTTCAAAGCATTAAATCTTTAAATCTCATTCTACAACACAGATCTAAATTCATGTTATTGCAAGGTATAAATATTGGCTTGATTTTATAAATAAATCAAGTTGCCACATATCAAATTCAAGAGATTAATAAGAGAATTATTTTATTATTTTTTGTAAGAATATTTTAAATTAAGATTGTACCTAGTTACATATCTTAATAAAATCAAATATGTATACAAGTGTGCTTGCTTAATTTTAGGTGCTTAAAATTGTGTCTGTAAATTTTTGACAACTCCATTGAGGAAATTCTTACCTCTCATCTATTATTTTCAAGACATATTTTTAATAACCTCTCAACAACAATCAGAAAGAACATGATAACTATTGTCGTTTCAGAAAAACAACAAGGTTGTTGATTCAAGTCGTTGACATGCCATGAAAATTCAAAACAGATCTGATATGAGTGTGACATGATGAAAATCTACTTCAAAGCATCAAAACCATTGGAATTGAATCGAATGACGCCACAAGGTTAGTTATACCTTGATAAGTCAGATTTGATCTTTGTCCCAACAAAGAAAATATGTTGTATCACGAGTTTATTTTATTAATCCATGTTATGCCATGAGATTAAGAGAAGGAAGTAAAATATTACAGAGCTAATTCAAGGCTTGTTTATAGTCTTCCATGCAGCCCCTTAATCCTAGAAATAAAAGGAAAAGATAGTCACCCATATTGTCTCCAAGTTGTAGCATGATTCTTTTGTTTCCTTTGTTGTCATCATTTCATGACCCAAATAAAATTGTATCCGACTCCTCTTGCGCATGAATAAAATATATCAGGGTCTTCTCTCGATACTCCAATAGACTTATCAATTTTGACTTGGTTGAAACCTTCAAAACCAATACATTCAATATCTCTTTCAATATATTTGTATTAGACGGAATCATTGAACCATTTAGACATGTAATGGATCCTTGTTGGTGTTTTGGGCCGGTCCACGTCACTACTTCTTTGACTTTGATTGTAATGGGAGCAAGGTCGGCCGCTGGCCTAGGTTTCTTTTCCATTACTGAAGAGTTCAATTTTTATTTTTATTTTCCCTGATCGAAGCATATTAACAGCAAAAACGTAGGGGAAGAATTCCTATTTTGTGACAGAATGGTCGGCTGTGCAAGTTTCTTCTCCTCTTCTAAAACGAACTGCATTTGTTGCCCACCATCAGCAGTCAGCACGGGCTATTAGGGATTACTCTGTGCACTGCTTGAAGCTGCTTCAAGATTTCCTTTACCACACAGAAAGACATTTTATGCTCATAATTTTGCAGCACTCAACTGCGTAATTTGCTTCTTCCATAACAATATGGAGACACCAATTTCTTTTATCGACTGGTGAAAACAAGGATTTTTATATTTTGAATATTTCTTTTAAACGTACCCGTTTATTTTTCTAGGGTAACTAAACTTGTCTCGAGAGAGCATTTATAGAAAAAAGAAATTGTTTATTAATCAAATTTCATCATGTATTATTTTTATTTTTCATGAAAGAATAAAATATAACAAGATTAAGGGATAAGTATTCGAAGAAAAACTCACAGCACTGACAGCCTTGGTTTTTGACAAAATGACCGGTTTATACCGCACCAATTCTCGATTCAACCGTTCAAAATGAAGATTAACATGTCTAGATATTATTGTCAAAATTTTAACTCAATTCAACGGTTAACCAGCTGAAAACAAAAAACAGATACACTTCATTTCTTTCTCCGGTGCTCTCTGTCTGCTTTGCTCGCTCGGTTTAATCCACCACTGCCAATACAGTAGTCGTTGTGTTTTTAATTCAAAGAGACAGCCATGCCTCTCTTGACAATTAATGTGGCGGTCCCCATCACATGGTATGGACCACAAAGAAATTATATATCAATCAAATTCTATCATGTATTTATTTTATTTTATTTTAGCATGAGGGAATAATTACATCTTTACATATTTATTGGCTAATGAAAGTTGACAAGTAAATATAAGATCCAATAAATAAAAACTAACCAGTAAAAATAAAAACATTTAGCATTAGAAAAAAAAGGACATGAAAGATTCTATAAATAAAATGAATCGCGATCAGGAGTAATTAAGAATAGAAAAGAAGAGATGACCGAATCCCAATAAGACTGGATCTTCCGACGATGAGCAAAACAAGGAGGCCTCTATCGAGCTGGCCCACATGGACTCCAGCAGGTATCTCCCTGTACAGGAGAAAAAAAAATGGCGAGGATTGTGGAAACTACTTTTAATTGCGGGATAGTTGTTTTTGTTTTGACTCTCTCGTATGGGCCCATCTGTTAAAATAAGCCCACCATACGTCTCTATCAGAAATCCAACTATAGTGGGCTCAAAGTGACCCCAGCCCAATTACTTAATGCCCTTCAATTCGTGGTGGCCAGCTACCCAGATCATCACAATCAACGAACAGATGCCTCCTCCGCAGGGCAGCCTGGTTCACGGTATCTTCCATGCCACGTGCCACGTGCTAGAGAAGAAGGAGGAGAGAGAGAGAGATAGAGAGAGAAGTACAAGACTAAACCAGAAGTTGCAGTTTGAGTGACAAAGTTGAAGGGAAGATGGGTTCGGAGGATAGGCGTTGAAACTGAATAATTATTATTTCCTTGTAATAAATAAGAGAAACGATCATAGGGCTCCACTAGAGTTTTAAATGAAGCCAAGGTTAAGGGTGGGTCCTACACTCTTAATTACTCTTCCAAAAATTTTAATCTGGCTGAGCTACAAGGATTGATTTAGATGATGAAAGAAAGTATACCTTTAATACGTGAATGTGAGAATTATATTATTTTGGATTTGCATTATTTTTATTTTATTATCTTCATATTTGACAAAGTTTGAGACTCCATTATATGTTAGCTCTGTTTTACCCTTGATTTGGCAGCATCAAACGGTGCACAAAGAAAATAGACAAGTACCTCCTACCATAAAGCAAGGGTTTGCACGCTAAAGAAATGCAACTAGTAAACTTGAAAGTCCAAGGAAGAATCATGGAGTGCTTGAAATATTAAATGCATTTGAATTGTCACTGTGGCATGAATTCAGGACTTTGGATTATAGTGATTTTGAAGAGTTCATAGCTTTGCCTGTTATAAACTCAGAAACATGCTACACAGAAATCTAATATAGCAAGTGGCAAAATATAAGAGATTTCTAGTTAGGCAGCAGAGAATGGTCAAGATGAACAAAGTCAACAAAATATAAACATTACATTATCAAGCATGGTTACTTTTTATCCATGCATTCTTATTTTGTTTGTTTTTTTACTTCTGAATTCATGTTAACTTCATTCGTTTTCACCTTTTCACGTGTGCATGTGCATGTGAATATTTATTTATTTAAAAAAAAAAAAAAAACATTGACAAGAATTTTATCGAGTTAGCATCATGTTCTCTTATTAAGCTTGGATTTTGATTGTTAGGTCAACATGTCATCTAGGTCTTAAAAACAAACATGGGCCTAACATGATGTTCTTAACCTTAAAATGAATTCAATAACGAATTGATGAGTTCTTAATTACTAGGTTAGCATCGCCTCTTGATTAAACTTGGATGTTAATGGTTAGGTCGACATATCTCTTAGTATTAGAGATTAATGTAGGCCAAGTGCAATGCTTTTAACAAAAAAAAAAAAAGGTCAATAACAGGTCAACGAGTCTTCTCAAGGCAGCAACCGCCATGGATCGATCGAGCTCAGTATTCTTCCCAAGTTTAGCTTTGTAAGAAAAAAAATCAATAATTATAAATATATAAATAAATAAAAGAGAACTGAAAAGTCATTTAGTTGCAAGACTTTCTATTTAGAACCCAATGGTAATTAGACAAGTTTCCATTAATAATAAATAACCTGGATTACAAATGCAATACGTGAAATGAAATATATAGCTAAAGTAACTCTTTCTATGAAACGACACAGTAACTGTGATATAT
Source organism: Salix purpurea (assembly GCA_027405865.1). Lineage (NCBI taxonomy): Eukaryota > Viridiplantae > Streptophyta > Magnoliopsida > Malpighiales > Salicaceae > Salix > Salix purpurea. The sequence goes on from JAOWLH010000019.1 coordinate 3,788,020, forward strand.
ATGTATATATATATGGTAGGTGTGGGAAAGCCAAGGAGAGTGTACTAAAAGGGCACAAATTAATAGGCGGGGAGGGGAAGGTGGTGTAAGGTTTCTAAATTACCTGGTGGATGGAGCATTAATCAAAGCCGGGCTAACTAAATGCTGTTCCGTTGAAGAAACAGGCGCGGCAGCAGTAATAGTTATGAGCATCGTCTAGTAGCCAGAAAATCCGTAGGTCAAATAAAAGGAAATTTTATTAACTACAGTAGAGCCTAGACAGCCCATTTCATTTCTGCACAAATCTTATTTCCATTTTCCACAGAGCAGCTCTGCCAGCTGTGCGTCGTCGTCCCTCTCCCCACCACCACCACCGCCGCCGTCTCCTCCCCTCCACCCTTCTCTCTCTTCCCTTGACACGTGAGTCGCCACTCTCCATGCGAATTTGCATATGCGGGGAAGAAAAAAATACGTAAATATTAATTACTCTTATCTGGACGCGTTAATAAATCAAACACCACTCCTCGAAGTGTTTGTCCAGATATATTATTTTATTTATTTAAAAATTGCAATTTTAGCGTATGAAAAAGGGGCGGAATGTCGATCTATATATATATATATTGACTTTGCTTTGCTAGAGAAGCATCGACCCACCTATAAGGGATGGATTAGTTTTATTTCAACTACGTGCAGATACTGATTTTTTGTGTTTAAATATATGAATTTAAAAATAATAAAAAATTTGCTGTTACCAACCTCGTTGCTATTTCTGACCCCGTACCGGACACCATTCATTTCTCTCCTCCATCTCCACTTTATACTCTTCCAACCCCCCAAGTTCTCCCTATTTCTATTTTATGCCCAAACTGTAACAGCTGGTTGAGTCGACAGCTTCTTCTTTCTTTTTAGCTTTAGATTTTCCATTATTTTTCTGATTATGTTTTTAGAATTCTACTTGATTTGAGTTCTAATCAGCTAATAAGCTGGTTTAGTTCCTTTTGCTTGTTATTTTTTAAAATAGTGAAAAATATTTAACATTTAGAATAAATAATATCTTTTTATCTATATAATTTTACTGTAATTTAAGAGTATAAAAAACTTTTTTTTTTTTTCTATATGCTTAAACACGGCATCACTTTCATAGTAGTACTTGGAAACACGGTTCAATTGTCATTTGAAACGTTTTTTTTTATTTACAATTATGTTTTTTTGCTTTTATTATTTTGATGTCTTAACTTAATTTATAAAATAAATGTTAACAAAAAAATCATCACTATCACAGTCAACAGCAAATACATAGCTTTCTCCTCGGCAACTGTAACAACACCATCTTCTCTCTCTATATATACCTTAAAAAAAAACAACCTTTCGATGTGCATTTCCTTCTCACCATCAGAAATTACTCACTCCTAGTTAAGGTGCTTACGGGCTTATTCTAAACAAAACAAAACCGGAAGCACACTGAGAGACTTGATCGCCAAAAACATGACTGTCTCGCCGGTTTCAATCTCCAACTCCGAAACAGGCTCCTCAAGCATTTACTCCTCCTCCCTGCAAACCCCCTATTCCCCATCTTCGTCAGGACTGTCACCAAACCCGGTATCTAAGCCCGACCCGGAAGAAAACCAGAGAAAACCAAAGAGGCCAAGAGAAAGCGGAAGCGGAAGCGGAAGCGGAAGCGGCAGCAAGCACCCGGTATTCAGGGGGGTCCGAATGCGGACATGGGGGAAATGGGTGTCGGAGATCCGGGAGCCCAGAAAGAAGAATCGGATCTGGCTAGGCACTTTTTCCACCCCGGAAATGGCAGCACGTGCCCATGACGTGGCAGCCTTGAGCATTAAAGGCAAGTCAGCCATCCTCAACTTTCCCGAACTTGCCGGGTCTCTACCACGACCCGCTTCTAGCTCTCCACGTGATGTCCAGGATGCCGCCGCAAAAGCCGCTTCTATGGACTTCAACATTGTTCCTTCGGCTCCCGCCAAAGTCTGCGACGATGAGAATAACAGTAACAGCAACAGCAACGACTCCACGGCGAGCAATAATAATGGGTCATCGTCCTCGCTAGTGACACAGACGTCCTCTTCCCCGTCCTCATCATCGACAGTGGAGGTGACTTCATCACCAAGTGACGCGGCGACTCCTGAAGAACTGAGCGAGATAGTTGAGTTGCCGAGTTTGGAAACAAGTTTCGAGGAATTTCCCGAGTTTGTTTTGTCTGGTGACTCGTGGCCGTACAATATTAATCAATCCTGGTATTGTGAAGACTACGGTGCGGAGGGCACCGGGTATTTTAGCGATCCGTTTTTGTCAATAATTCCAGAAAGTAATGTGATTACGACTACTGGTGCTTTCGAGACTTTACTGTGGGAACACTGATTAGTGTACAATAGTGCTTTTTTTTTTTTTGGAGAGTTTGATATCGTGGCGGTGAAAGCCCTCTCGCCGCCGCCGCCGCCGCCCCCCTGAAGAGCCAAAAAAACCCCTGTCTTTGCTCGTCAAGTTAGGATCTTTGCTAGTCAAGTTAGGTTGTATTCCAATTACTTTAACTACGTATTACTCTTTGGACTTGTGTTGTTGGAAACTCTATTTTTATTTTTTTCTGATTTGAAATACCAAACTATAAGCTTGCTTTGTGATCTGTCATCTGTGGGGGATACTGATGCAAGTCCCTTCAATCCTGAAATTTGCAGCTAGCTAGCTAAGCTAAGCTGCTTTGAGTGGTCAAGCTGCTTCCTTTTGCAAGCTTACACCGAAATCAATGACCGCTGAATTCTCTTTCTTTTTTGTTTCGCTGCCATACTTTTTGAAAATAATGCACGCCTTCAGCTAGGTAGTATTTGGTATTCTTATTAAAATAATTAAAATAATAAATAAACCCTCTACCTACAATAGAATAAAAGGTCTGAAAAAATAAAATGATATCTCTAGGTCGGTGAGCCATAACGATTCAAGCCCTAGTTTATTTAAGAAATAAATACTCCTATTTATTTGGGAAAAATAGGACTTGCAATTTTAAAATTCTTGTATTGAAATTTGAATGAAAGTCAATGAGTTCTTCATCAAAGTACAATAATAATCAATTTTTAAATAGTAATGATTGCGTTTATTAAGTTAGGAAATGCAAATTAAGTTAGGAAATGCAAAGCTACAATTTAGCAATATATATATATATATATATATATATATATATATATATATATATTAAACGTGGTAGATTACGGGTCTTTGAGTTTTCAAGACTCTTGATAAATAATACATGGAAGTAGATAAGTAATTAATGAGCTGAGATTCGTGTGTTTCTATGCATGTAGTAACGAAAAGGGACTTTTTAATCTTTTTGGTGACTGAAATATTGTTGATCGGTAACTCTCTCTCTCTCCTCTCCCATTTTTAGTGTCTTTCTAGGGATTGAAAGTAAAATAAATAAAGTTTAGAGCTAAAATATGAAAAAAAAACAGGGATAAAAAATAAAAAAAATAAAGATTTCATGGATGAAATTGTAGTTTTTTCCACCCCATGAATTGTAAAGAATAAAACAATTATATTTTGGATTTGAGGATTTAGTTGAAAAGAAAAATAACTCAAACAAAAAGAAAAAAACACATAAACGAATGAGAAGAGAATTGAAAAACATAACACACCATAAACTTGGATTTAAGGGTGAGATTAGAAACCACTAAATAATAATAAAATATCAAACTGAAAAACAAATACATTACAAATTGAAATTGAAAGGAAATAATTTTGACAAAAATAATAAATCAAAATAAAGACTAAAAAACAAACACTAAAAACAATGAAGATCAATGTGTTTTTCGGGGAAAACATGAGAAAAGAAAGGGGAAAACATGAGAAAAGAAAAGGGAAAAAAAGATAAGTAATGACAACTCAATTAACCGTTAATGATATTCATTGTACCAACTAAAAACAAATATGATGTTGCACCTCACTATATGATGAATAAGATAGACGTTGGGTGTACCACTCAAAGTGCGTGGAAGCCTCTCATACTATGGTGCATGTAGCACACATCAATAACTTTTAAAATTTTAATATATTTTAATATGATAAATAATAATAATGTCTTTGAAAAAAAAAACTAAGAAGACAGAATTGATGACAATAAACTTATACTAGTTAGAGTGCCGCTTGTGATCAATTGTTGTCCTTATTTTTTTTTATTTCATCGTAATTTCTTTTATAGAAGTTTCATATTTTCTTTCATTTTCATCATTCAAATATGATTTGTCATATATTTTTTTTCATTTCAATTCTCATTTTTTTAATTTTTAATTTTGTTTTTATTCCTTTTATAGTTCCGGTTCTTCTAAAATAGTCTATGTTTTTTGTTCATAGTTTTATATCTATCCTTCTAGTTTTGTTTTTTTTTATCTTTTGTTGGAGTTTTATTTTTTTTAATTGAATCCTTCAATTTTAATATATGTAGATGATGTTTTTTCAATTGATGCCTTTTCTTTTTCCTTTTCTATTTTTTCTCTTTGTTCTTTTGTCATATTATTTTAGTGTTTTATTTATTTATTTATTTTGGTGCTTAAAATCAATTTTTTTAATAGTAATAATATTTTTTTTTTAATTTTATCCTTTTCTTTTCCTTTTTTTACCTGTGCTTTTGTCAAAAAAAATTAAGATAAAAGGTTATAAGAATTACCATCTTATCCAGGTTCATGACATTGCAAACACTAAAATATCTACCGTCTTAGTAATTTTTTTTTAATATTTAAAAAAACATGGTTCAGCCTCCCACGAATACAAGCACAGACAAATTATCCAATAGTATAGTATAATGGGTGTTTTTCAAGTACACAAGTATACGAGGAAAAGTATTGGTATGAACAGACACTAAACTGTAGTTTTCCCAATTAGGCCATGGCATTGTATTATTGGAACCAGATGTGACATGTTACATATAGTCCGGTCTAAAATGAAAATTTCTCCAGTTACACATGCTTCTTACCCCAAGAAAAATAAATCGTTTTATTTTCTGAATCAACTAGATATTTCCCCCCACTTGATAAATATTAAAGTCTACTCTATTGTTTGTTAGAGGGGATTATTCCTGTGACAATCGCGTTCCAACCACCCTATTTGTATGGGTCATGGTGTCCTTGTTACGTGGATTATGTATGCTTAAAATTCTCTGCGTGTATGTTTTGTTTTATTCAATTGTTTTATCCACGTTGGTTCATGTAATTTAATGAGGAATTATCAATTTCTGATCAAGATAATTGTCTCTAAATAATTTTAAGAGGGTGGTTTGGATTCTATGTCGCTGCGGTCGTTAGGATTTCATGCGTCACTGTTTGGTAGGTCTCCATTTATGAGCACTGTTTCTGACCTTAATTACAGTGATTTTCACTTGTTAACTGTCTGCATAATAGATTTTGAGTTTGAATTACAGTGTGTGTTTTTTATAAAAATTTAAAACAATTAATTTTTTTATTATTTATCAAAACTCATAAAATATACTTTTTAAAAATAATATTTCCCCGTATAAGAAAAAGAATTGCAAAACCAAGAACATTTTATGATAACCCTGGGAAATAAGGCAGAGGCAGTCCTCACCAGAAAAAAAATTATATGTTATTAGACCATTTTATATGGGGTATCAAAAATAATTTTTAAAATATAATAATAAAATAATGTTTTAATACATTTATAAACAAAATATATTTTAAAAAAATCAACCCAAACCACAACTTCAAAGAGGCAAAGGTTGCTACAATCTGCTGCTGTGGTAATTCAACTTCAAATTGAGCTGGGAACGATGGCTATAATTTCCGGCGAGAATTAGTGGATATACCTTTGCGAAAATCGCCAATAATTGAAAAATTAGAGGATCATCTGGTCGGATTATTATGTTTCTGTTTTTGTTCCGAATGTTCATGACGGAACAAACGAACATTGTCCTAACACAGGTTAGCGATTTCATGGCAGCTTCCTTGTGCAAAAAGAAGCGGTTATCTTTATTTCAAACTACCATGACATCATTTTTGCCGAGCCATTTCCGGCGATCTGGTTGGCCTGTCAAACCGTTTCTGGAAACCTTATACAAAGCTCCGGGCAATATATAATAAAAAACGATACATGAGTGAAATCACACGCGCGCGCTCACACAGTATAAATTATAATTACACTAAAATCGCAATTATAAAATGAACTGAAGGACATGGATAAGGAAATAACGTGATTAATTTTATTTATTTATCTTTAAATTAATGCCTTTTTTTTTTTTTTGCTTTCCATCATTTCTCATTTAAGTTTTAATCAAAGTTTTCTCATTTAAATTAATGCCTTTTTTTTTTAATTATCTAAAAAAACTTCTCATCTATAAGAACACAGCCCCTGAAAATCATGATCTTGTCATTTTCTTTTAGAATACATATAATAATTTAAAAAATACAAAAAAGGACGAGGAATGAAAATTGTGGAGGGATGAACTCTCATTTATTTTCCGTTTTTTATATCACTTTTTTTTTTATCGTGATGAATAAATAATTAAACCCCACATAAATTCTCGTACTTATTTACATAATTAAAGCATCATCCCTACTTGCTCAAAATCTTGAAGGGGTTGATGGTATCTTTTTCTTTCTCTCCTCTGGCCCAAGAGTAATCTAGGGTTTGGTCGGCAATTGTTCGATTCAAGAAACACAAAAATCCTCAACTTAACTTTACGATCGCAATATTTGATTTCCCATTGCCCACCAGCTTCTTAATTAAAAAAAAATGATTTTTTAATTGAATTTTATAATGATTTATTTATTTATTTATTAAATTTTAGAAATGGAAGTCAAACAAACAATGGTGACCCCTTGCATAGCTGTAAGGATGTTGAACGAGAAAACCGAGGGGCCCATTTCTGTGCTCACCTCATTTGTAAATATAATATTTTATGTGTAATCCTATTTTATGTGGTTGGGAATTGGGAAACCTTAAATCAAGCAATGATTTTTTATTTTTGAGATTGAAAGTGGGACAAAAAGAAGAGGAGAAACTATTGCTAAAAAAATATAATTTACTATTTGTCGGTAATCAGTCACACGTGCGCCTTTAATTAGAAAGTTGACCCGCAAATGTAAACAGAATTTACTCGAAGATTACAACTCCAGAGTTTGGCGTTCTTATGAGTTTGCCACATTCTCCAAATAGTAATTTCTTGGTTCTCGCCCTGCCAACTCGAATGTTACGGAGGACATGAATTCCTATTAATTAATTCCCGACCTTTTCAAGAGTTTCTCTTCGAGGCATTAAGGTTCAACAACTAAATAAAAATTATATTGTTACATAGAGGAAGTATTAACGGTAACATCCCACCAGAAAATAATTAGCAAAGTAATAATAATAATAATTTTAATTTTAATACAACTCATTTATTTATTTTTATATTTTCTCATGTTTGTTTTTAAAGTATATTATAAATAGTTATTTAATCATTATATTTTCCAATTATTTCAGTCATCATATCCATCTAACCACTAACACCATCATTTTCTTCTCCACCACCACGACAAACACTTCATTACAGTCTCCTTCACCACTGTCATCACCGTCTCATCAAAACCTTTTCTTCACCACAAAAACAACCATCTCGTACCTCCTTTTCCATACCACCATCACTATCATCTCAACAAAGCTATCATCATGTTCTCTTCAATCACCATATTTTTTTCAATACAACCACAACAACAACCATCTCTTAATTGTTATTGTCATCTTATCACCACTAACATCATCATCTGATCTTTTTTTATATAAAAATATTTTACGCAAAACAAATCAAAAACTTTATATTCAATATACACACATACCCCACCAATCTAAATTTATATCTCAAATGCAATTCTATGACATGAAAGCAAGTGAATGTCTTATGATAATCCTCATCTTACAGGCACTAAGATGCAAACACCATGGAGTATACCGCTCGCTCTCGCATAATAAAGTAATTTAGCCGGGTTTTATTTTCAAGATTCCACATCTAAATATCAACCAATCATTCCACTATCATGAAATTATGATTTGATATTTAAGCAGTGCATCGTAAGTCAAAGTCAACAATAAGGTTTCACACGGATGGATGTTCAATTAATGAGATTCCACGGCACATGCGGATCTACAATCTTAGCACACTCTCCGATCGACTCCCACTAAATTGCTTTGGTAATAAAAATATACAATAAATGATGGGAAATATCATTAGTATGATAGCTTACGAAGAACTTAACCTTTAGATTGCTGTCATGGAAATTCTGATTAATAAAAGCAAGAGAATTTGACTCCAATCTGTGCGTAGGTAATAATCATTTGGAGTGAGAATCAAATCTTGAATGACATGGGAATATTAATTATTTACTAATAATTCTTTATTTTAGAATAAAAATACATCTACGTCAAGGAAATTACCATCGAGACTATTGATTTGAGGTACCTAACACAATATCTGTTTATGATTTTAGAAGCTTTTCAAAAGTTTTTTCTTGAAAAACTTTTAATTTATATAAATCGGTCCATCCATTTCCAAAATAATTAAATGTTTTAGAAGGAAGGACTTAAGTCATCTCAGTTTTATGTAAAAACACATGCTCAACCGAGTCTAAGTTAATTGTAAAATTATTTCTTGGTATAAGAGATTAATCCCACTACATGATTAATTTATCTAGTCAGATTCAATGAGTATGATAAGATTAATTAATTGATAGGAATTAATTTTAATCAATTTAAATTAATTTAGCAACCCTGACATCCTGTATGTGGTTTTTGTTTTTATATAGAGAAATTAAAATGCCTTTTCAATTTACAATTATTATACTCTAGCTTTATATCTATATTTGTACAACAAAAGTTTTATAGGTTTTAATTGTAAGTACATCCTTTCAGGATGTTGAAACCTTGAGAACCTATTTGCATTAAAATTGTTTCTACTAATTAAAAAGAAGTGTAGTCTTATGAACTAAAATTACAGTCAATTAGAACAACTTTCTTTCTTGCTTTGTTTTAACTAAGAATTCTGCAAAAAGTACTTTATATACATAATTTTATATTGTGTATTTATCTCTAGTCTAATAAAAACTAATTTATCATAAATTGGGATTCGATGATGAAATTTAACACAAATAAAAATTGCATAAAAGGGTTAAGAAAAAAATAGAAATTGAAAAAAATAATACATAAAAATTGGGATTAAACAATGAAATTGAAAACAAATAAATATTTTACAAAAGGATTAATAACAAAAATTAAAAATCAAAAGAATAATTAAAATTGAAATATAAATCACTAGGAGGAAAACTATGAAAAATAGAATCATTAACATGGATTTTGAGAGAAGAAGATAGAAAACAAAAGGAAAATATAGTGGTGTGCGAGACAAATCATGTCACTTTTGAAAAAAGGATTAAGAAAAAAATAGAAATTGAAAAACAAATAATACATAAAAATTAGGATTAAAGAATGAAATTGAAAACAAATAAATATTTTACAAAAGGATTAATAACAAAAATTAAAAATCAAAAGAATAAGGATTAAAATTGAAATATCAATCACTAAGAGGAAAACTATGAAAAATAGAATCATTAACATGGATTTTGAGAGTAGAAGAGAGAAAACAAAAGGAAAATATAGTGGTGTGCGAGACAAATCATGTCACTTTTGTTGTCACATATTGCCTCAATAAAAAAAGAATATCATAAAAATTCTAACTACATGATGAAAAAAAGTTTGGCAACCACAAGGTGTCGTACACGTTTAGGAAGAGGCGTGGATGCCTTTTATGTATTTGCACATGTGATACATGTGTCCACACTTTTCAATTAAAATATTATTTTATATTTAAAAAATATTAAATTGCCCTCAATAAACTTTCTAGTGACTAGAAAACCAAAATAAAAAGAAAAAAAAAGTTGAATGCAAGCTGTAAAACTTTTGATAAAAAGTGGGGCAAAACAAAATGAAATGACTAAAAAGCCCGTTGATCCTAGTTTTAAAATTCTTTGTTATAGGGTAAATATATAATCCCATTGTACTTTCTAAAAAGTGAAAAGAAAATTCCACTCCTAATTAATTAGGTAATGACCCAATCTTTAGAAATGACCAAAATACCCCCAAACACCAAAAAGATTTATTTTTTTAAGAAGGAAAACATGTGATTACATTGTAATAGTAAAATATGTGTGTATACATTGTTTTAGAGTGAGTATACAAACAATAGAGACCTCTGTGGTATAGAACCTATTGAACATTAGCAACCACAACATAAGTGAATAAAACATTAAGTTTAGATGATTTTTTTGTTTTTTTTTTCTAAAATAAAGTAATAAAAGATTCGATGTAAGAAGAAAATCGAGAAATTGTCTTCCAAATCTCTCTCTCTCTCTCTCTCTCTCTCTCTCTACGTATATAAGAAATAGAAAATTGAGTATATAATATATTATATATTATTTTCATTTTATTTTTCAAATTTTCAACATAAATTTTTCTCTAAAATTGTAAGAAAAAATCTATCACATATTCTTCTATGTTTTTTAAAGTATAAATTGACAAAAACTTAAATTGACTATGATGCAAGGACTTATAATATCTAAATGTTAAACTCTTGGATCTTAATCATCCAATTTAAAATCAGAATGTTTTTTTATTAAAAACAAACACCACGATGACCCATAAAGTTATTACATGTGGAGGAGGGTGGGATTTTGGTGGATGCTAGATCCAGCAATCCTGATGATGTTACTTGAAACACTATCCAATGAACAATGTTGTTGATATGCTCAGGTCACTGCATGTGCAGTTCAACCACCAACTAAGAGAGTCATCACTTCTTCACATCAAATAGTAGTTCTTTGGGATTTTAATATTTTTTTTATAAAATAACAAAGTGTAAAAAATATTATTGAAATAACATGATTTTAAAAGTTATTGAAGACATCTGTGATTTGCGAGTCGTAAGTTTCTTTGAAATTGTAAAATTACATGACACAATATTCAATACGAACAAAGAAGAGAGAGAAGGAAAAAAAAAATCAAAGATGTGCCAAAACTACCATGACTCCATCACCAATACTATTGAAAAGATCTCAATGAGAAGAAATCAACGGTACCAAAGACGGTCATGAACAACGTTTCGAGTGGGTCACACAAGTGGTTTAAAGGCAAGTGAGCTCCAATATTTTTTAGATGGCTCATATGATCTCTTTCATTCACCATATGTTACCATCTTTGATGTAATTGTATTCATCTTGTCGAAATTCTTTTAATAGAACTAGTGGTGTTGTCATCAGAACTCATTGTGCCTCTAGGGTTAATTAATTAATTTGTTTCCCTTATCTCTTCACAAGTTACAAGGAATATAAATGAGAGAGAGAAAACAAACAAAGAAAAAACACTAAAGGCACATTGAAACCAATATCATTGGAAAATCTTGACAAGATGAATCCAACAATACAAAACTTTTTTTTGCATACAATGGACAAAGTGGTCTACACAATTCATCCAAAAATTTCAGGGCTCGCTTGCATCTAGACCGCTCGTGCAACTCACTTTGGATCATTGATGATAACCTTTTTTAGCATCGCTAGATTCATTCTACTGATATTTTTTCAACCATATAAGTAGTGTTGTCATAATATTTTTTTTCAATCTCTCTATTGAATTTTTTTCCTATCAATTTTACAATTTCACTGTGTCACATATAATACATGTAACTCGCGAATAGCAGGTATACTATGAAGTATTCTATTTTCCTAAATATCTCTTTATACAATATCATGTTATCAATGTTTTAAACGATGCTAGAACCCCATGGTCGTGTATGGCCCGAAGCCATAAAGCAGGAATCAAAAAGACTTATGGCTCTTTGCAATGTACTCTTTTCATTTTTCTAAGGGTCGCGGCTGTCAACGAAATATTTTTTTATTCCGAAATCAAATGTCTATGGAGTGGAGCTCAAGCCATTTGTCTAATTTTGACCCCTTTTCCTGTGATTTTTATTCTAACCTTTTCGATTACAGTGCCTCCTAATCATTTGGATTAACTAATTAAACAGATTAACTGAAAGTAATGAAACCTTATTTACATACACGCAGAGTTTGAAAAGTGTTGCTTGTCTGGCAGGACGAGTTTAACTTTGAGGTCTGGTGGTCGGCCAATCGAGAATGAATCATTTTTTCAAGATTTATAATGTAAAATAAAAAGATGGTGTCGCTATCTAGATTTAAACGCAGGAGAAAGGGTGTGGACCTGTAAGAGACTACATGCAGGTTTTCATCGTGCTTGAACGTCAAGGAAGAAGATTCTGATTGTCGAGTGCCGACTCAGGTAATAATGTATTTTTAATAAGATATTGCATGGCGTGATGATCATTGTGTGGATCAGATGCGTCTTGTATTTTCCACTGCACTCAAAGTGGTAGCTGGAGCTGCTGCTATCGATGTTTGTTTTTTTTGTAATTACGTTACCACGTGTTTGATTTTTGGAATCCCTGCCTTTTTGTTTTGAAAAAAGGTCTTCCTCTTGGTACAGTACTTGCTAAGACTTTGTCTATCTATCACGTGCTACCACACGAATTCTGCCACTCTTACTTCCCGTCCAGGTGAAAACTTTTGTGTGTTCATGGTGGTTCGCCGATGGTCAATTTTTTAACCAAGTTAATAGCTCTATCTTTTTTTTTATATGCGATGAAATTACATTTCTGAAAAATATATTTTATAGAATTAGATTAGTAGGTAAAACTCTAGTTATTTCAGATTTTTAAATAAAATTATTTTTTATCTTATGTGATTGAAGGTCAAGAGGTCTAGCATCATGGTAAAATATTCATATATGTTAGGGTAGTAAGCTTTTTTTTTATCTCTTCAGGATAAAATAATTTTGACTTATCGGAGTAAAATATATTTGACTCATAATCCATATCAAGAAGTTTGAGATTCTTTTGGAGCTAAAGTGAGTATAGATCTAGCATTGTTGGGTCTAATAGATTGTCGGAATTAAGGATGTTAAAAGATGATGAGTTTGATAGATCACCAAACTCATACACTTTTCGGCATAACACTTAGTTGAACGTGAAGATGACAGGTCTAGCAATTTGTTAAACTCATATATGTCTAGTCTTGGTGATTTGTTAAGCCTGGAGATGCTGGGTTTGACAGCTTGTTAGACTTACAAATGTCTAGGCTTAACGTTTAGATAAGCCTAAAGATTATAGGTCTGACAGCTTTTCAAACTCATATGTGTGATGAGCTTAGAGGTTTCTTCAATAAAGATTTTCTAGGTTGTTGTCAAAAGAACTCTCACTAGATAAACATGGTTCCTTGGGTTATTGTGATAGTAAGACTGGATAAAGAGAATGTAACCCTTTTACTAAGCGATCATTTATCCTGCTAGGTCCACAAACTTTGTAGAAGTCATTGGTTAGCAATAACTCTTAGAGTGTACAGTTCAAACCAACATTCTATTGGCAGCCATTAAAGTCTTTCCAAAACCTGAATATCCAAATTCAATAATAATTAGAGATGGTAATAAGGCCCTTGGTTTGTAATAACTCCTAAAGTATATGATTTGGACCACCATTTTGCTGGTATCTATTGAAAATACTCCAAAACCTCCAAATGAATGGTAATGATGAATGATAATGGCCCGACTCTTGAATGAGTGATTAATGGGTTTTTATCATGTTCTCATACATAGTGTTATTGATAAAAAAAAAATCTATTTTGCTTGAAGACCGAGGGTGGACCTGGAATAAAATTGTTAATCTTTAAGTTTTGGTAATCTAATCCATCCTTCCTTGGTGAAGTTGCTTGTAGATCATGTTTCTTATTTGCAAAAGGTTTTTTTATTATATAGTTGAGACTCTTCCATGATTAAATTAGTGTGAGTTCAAAGATAGATGAATTATACTTGTGAGAAAAAGGGTTTTTAAGATAGATTTGTCATTGTCATTAAAGAGAAAAGATTGAACTTGCTTTTTAAGGATATATCCCTCTCTTTTATAGCTCATTAGCACTTTCTATTAAAAAGAAAGACTTAAAAGTACTAGCAAAATATTTTCATCTTGTTGTGATAAAAGTCTCTTACATATCAAGATAAGATAATCCTCTCTTGTCACAGTAGATATTGTTTTGACTCGTTAAGATAAAATACATCTAACTTGTTAGGATAAAATATCTATGGCTCAAGAACCCATGGAGAGCTTGGGATTTCCGTAGAGCTAAAGAGAGCAAAGACATAGCGTTAATAGGTTTGGTAGATTACCAGACTAAGATGCTCGAATACAGTGAGTTGACAACCTCCTAGAATTATATATGTCAAGGCTCAGCACTTGGCTAAGCTTATAGATGGTGGATCTGACAACTCGTCAAACCTATACATGTCAAGGCTTAGTGTTTAGTTAAACCTAAAGATAGTAGGTTTAACAACTCATTAGACGCATGCATGTATGAGCTCAGCACTCATCTCAGCTTAGAGATGGTGGTGTTAGAGAATAATATAAATCATATTACGGGGCATCATCTATAAGTTTAAGCTTTTATGGGAGATGATTCTTTAACATGATATCAGAGCCTTGTTGACCCAGCGGTCACGAGCTCATTCTAAAAAATCAAGCACAGGGTAGTGTGAGTCTATGTGCAAGTTTCAAGCCCAAAAGGCTTTCACTTAAGGAAGTGTGTTAGAAAATAATATAAATCATATTTTAGAGCCTCATCTAAAAGCTTATCAGGCAGCTTTCCAAACTCATGTGCGCCTAAGCTGAGTGCTTGGCTAAGCCTAGATATGTTAAGTCATTACCCTCTCCTTGGATATATTTCAGAAAAATAATCTCACACAAAAAAAACAATGAACGCCGATACATCAATATTATTTTTGTTTATTTTACCAATATGCTAGGTTACATAATGAATTAGGTTTCACATTCATAAATATTATCATCGTTGGATTTAATCTTGATATATTCAACTAAAAATCAATTCAAAAATCTAAACTCTTGGCCTACTCCTCTAGGGACAGGAAATTACTCGTTCCATAAAGTAGGATGTGTGGTGTTTTTTTAAATAAAAAAGAAACAAGTGTTTCTTCATTTCCATGTCAACATTATTCCACTAATGAAAACAAAGAAGCGTATATTTCTCGTGGAAATTCTGATAGCATTATGCCACCAACCAACTCAGGATGTCTTTGGAATATGACGGACCCCCTCCATCTTTAAAGAAGGTCTCACTAACATTAACACCTTTGAAGATATGAAACAGACCTGTAGGTCCAAATAAAATTGCACCTATAGTGACGTGACGACCTCAATTATATATATGCAAATTAAAAATCTCACTATATTATAATGTATTTATTAATTTATGTGTTGTATAAATCATTCACAGTGCAGAACAAACATATAAGGTGCATGAACCATTAGATGGAATCTATGGTCAAAGATTGTGCAATAAAAAGGGTGGCACTGTAAAGTAAGGACGGTGCGACCCCTGCAATGAGAAGCTTACAAATGGCCTCCTCTAAATATATGCCCCCACTTGTAAACCATTGTTGTTAGATTTGGTTTCACCCTATCTCGAAAATTTTACTTGGAAAATTTTACTTGATTTGAGTTAAGAAAAAAAAAGGTATTTATTTTATTAAAAGCAATTGATCTAGATGGGTCAATTTAATTTATTTATTTATGAGAAAATAAAATCATTTTAATAAAAATGATCAAACAGCTTATAACATAGAGTCCCCAAGGAACGTGGTGTGATGACAAAGAGCTTGTGTTCTGTACAGTAGATCTCGAGTTCAAGTCAGGATGTGCATTTTTTATAAAAACATAAAACAAATAAAACCCATAAAATATATTTTCTAAAAATAAAATTTCTTGTAACACAGGCTTCCAAGGTCAATCTCTAATTTACTTTTAAAATTATGATGCCGCGTACAGACCGTGGACAGCTTTTCTTTTTGGATTGTGAAAGCTTCTCTGCATGCACATGCATGGCATCTCATAAACCACACGTGCGCAGAGTTTTTCACGATACTTTTCGAGGTAGTGGTGGGAGACGCATCTCTGCTTGTCTGATTTGTGTTGGAGGCAATGGAGAAGAGGAGCATAACAGTGTGCAATGTATTCTGTGAAACATGAAATCTTAAGGTGGAGCCTTCAAAAGGGAAAATATGTTCTTTCTTTCTTGAGGGAGGCTGCTACATACAATCTGCTTTTGGATTTTCGTTGGTGTAAATGATTCAAGATTTGATTTTTATGCTCCTTCACGCTGCCAGTGTATCTGTGTGTGTGTGTGTTGAAGATTCATTATAGCACCATAGAAATGTGGATTATAATAGTAAATTGTTATTTGCCGTCAATCAAATCAAGAAAGAATAAGTAGACTACTAAAGGGTTTTTTTAGGTATCACTCATCATTCTATTGATTTTATAATTTTCTTTCCTTGGTTTTTTTTATTTTTTAAATGATTTTTAGTTTCATCCCTTAATCAAAATATCTAGTTTTTAGTCCTCATTTTCTTGGAGGTCTCTTCTTTAATTATTTTATAAAATTAATTTTTCTTTTCAATTTATCTCTCAAATCCAAAATTATCCATCCTTTATTTATTTTTTTCATATATGATCCTTATTTTTTAAATTGCTCTTTTCTCTTTCGAATTTTTTTTTTGTGATTTGTTTTTCAATTTTATCCCTTAATATTTGATTTATTAAAATTTGATTTTATGGTTTTTTAAGGATTGGTGTTCCCAATCAAATGTCTCTAGATGTAGGTTCATATAATATTTTTTTACTTATTTTCTTTTTCAATCTCATTACTCAAAGTTATGTTTTTCTTTTAAAAAATAGGCTTCATGGTTTTTTTCTATTTTTTTTTAACATTTAGTCCTCATTTTCTTGGAGGTTTCTTCTTTAATTATTTTATAAAATTGATTTTTCTTTTCAATTTATCTCTCAAATCCAAAATTATCCATCCTTTATTTTTTTTCATATATGGTCTTTGTTTATTTAATTGCTCTTTTCTCTTTCGAATCCTTTTTTGTGATTTTTTTTTATTTTATCCCTTGATATTTGATTTATTAAAATTAGGTTTTGTGGTTTTTAGGGTATGGTTTTTCCAATCAAATGTCTCTAGATGTAGGTTCATATAATATTTTTTACTTATTTTCTTTTTCAATCTCATTACTCAAAGTTATTTTTTTCTTTAAAAAATAGGCTTCATGGTTTTTTTCTTTTTATATGCTTATCTTGATCTCATGATTTGTTTCATGGGTTTGGCAGGTTAACCCAAGTCAACTCTTTTTTTTGTTTGTTTTTAATAAAAAAACAAATTTGACATTGGTTGACAAAATTACTTTTTTTGCTTTCTTATGTTTTCATTATTCAACTTTTGTTTTTCTCATTCAACATTGATTTGTTTTTATTTTTTTATAACACACTTGATTAAATTAAATATACTTGTTTCTTATTTATTTTTTTAATTTAACTGATGGCAAAGGACATGTGTGTACAAACAGCCTAAGATGGGCAAAATATTTGTAGATAGATAGATAAATTAAAAATTTATTGCTCTTTTATAATCTTGATAACCACTTTAACTGATATGTTTGATATTGAATGATCTTTGGAGTAATAAAATAGTGTTGGTATTTAAAAGAAATAAAAAATCAAGGATATATAATTGTCATGTTAAATGCGATAATGAGTTTCTTGATAAGAAAATTTATAGCACCATTCATACCCTACATATTAATTAGAAAATTAATTATTTGGTGTTTTTGAGTTATTTTCCAAATTTTAATGAATAATAATAAATTGGATACGATACTATTTAATAATATTTTTTTTATTTTTAAAAATATGATAAAAATACACTTTTTGTTATAAAAATCATAATTATATGTATTTAATGATCATGACTCTTGAGTCTAATCTCTTGGTTTTTCATGACTCTTGAGTTTAGTCTCTTGGATTTTCATGACTATTGAGTTCATTTTCTTCTCTTATAAATAGATTAATTTCTTTTGTATTCTTGAAACTTTGAAAATAAAAGAATTCATAATATGGAAGGTATTTTTCTCTTGTATATCTATGTTCTTATATGTTATTTGATTTTTTTTACAACACGTTATCAAAACAATTGTTATATGGCTTGCATCAATTTCATGATTTTCTCTATTCATCATTATAATTTATTTTTTGTAAATTTTATTTCACTTTTATTCATAAAAATTTATACTTCCTGAAGAACTAGTATTGTAAGTTCCTGAAGAATTGAATAAATCAAATACATTTTCTGAAGAGCTAATATTTCTAAAACTAAATAAATAGTAGTCTTAAGGGATTCATTTCTTTTCTTTTATATTCAAGATTTTATTTAATATGTTATTTCTTATTTTTAGATATAAAGATAATGTTGAATCTGATGATACTTGAATTTACTGCTCTTGATATCTCTGGAAATAATTATTTTTCATGAACCCTTGATGTTGAAATTCATTTGGAAGATATGAATCTTGGAGAGACCATCACAGAAAAAAATAATGCATCCTTGCAGGATCGTGTAAAAGCAATGATTTTTATTCGTCATCATCTCTATGAAGGATTGAAAAATGAATATCCAACAATAAAAGATCCTCTTGTTCTATGGTGGTATCTAAAGGAAAGACATGACCACCAAAAATTTATCATACTTTCTCAAGTTTATTATGATTGGTTGCACCTAAGCTTGCAAGATTTTAAATCATTTAGTGAATATAATTCTATTTTTTTTTAAATTACCTCACAGCTAAACTATGTGGTAAATATATCACAGAAGAACAAAATGTTAGAGAAAATATTCTTCACTTTTCCTGACTACAAACTGTTTTGCATCAACAATATAGATGGGTACTCGGAACCAAGGTAGTCAAAATCGAGATTTTGACACGGATCGGAAAGGGCTCCGAAAAATCGGATCGTAAGATCGGATCGTAAAATCGTAGAAAAATCATACCCGAAATGTCCGTATAAAAATCGTAAAATCACAGCTAAAATCGTGTGAGAAGAAAAATCGTAAAATCATATGTAAAATATTTATGAATACAAAATAGCATAGTTATGGACATAAAACTTAATTAGTTTAGGTTCATTCATGATGTAAAATAACTTCAAAACACATTACAAAATAATTATGTCCCTAAAAGTTCATAAGTTAAAAACTAACAAATTTAAAACAAATCTTAAGCTGGCGTACAAGTAATTGTATATTTTTTTATGATTGTTGTATTTGAAATTAATTTATGTTATTTATTATCTTAAATTAATAGAATTTTTTTAAAATTATTTTTTATGCTAACTATTTTTTATGCTAATTATTATTATTATAAACCTTATTATTATTATTATTATTATTATTATTATTATTATTATTATTATTATTATTATTATTATTATTATTATTATTATTATAACCCCCAAAAAACCTACTCTATTACTATTATTATTATATGAGTGAAAGAAAACAGCTTCTAAATTTGCAGTAAAAAAAATCGAGACTCATTTCTTATGTACAACAGGAAAGCACAAATAAACATAAGAAGATGAGATCATTTGTCCCAAAATTGGTCATCCTGGCTTGAAAGCAGGCACAAAGAATCAACTTTATTGAGTTTTTACTATCATATATATATATATATATATATATATATAACACAACCCCCCAAGAAATGAGAAACCTATTATTATTATTATTATTATAGAAGCCCCCCCCCAACCCTAAGCAGATGAAACATTTTTTCCTTGTGCCGCCGCTGCTCATCTCCCTCCCTCGTGCTCATCTGTCCTTTCTGGTGCTCATCTGCTCATCTCCCTCGTGCTCATCTGCTCATCTCCCTCCCTTTCTTGTGCCTTTGCTTGTGCTGCCGAACTGAGAACTGGTGATTTGGGGGATTTTGTGCTGAGATGATAAGAGAAGTTTTTGGGGGTGAGACTTGAGAGGCTGAGAAGTGAAACTGATGATTTTGTGCTGAGAAGTGAGAACTGAGAAGAGAAGAGACGATTTTAGGGGTGAGAAGATTTGGGGGTGACTGGGTGACCATGATTTGGGGGTGATTGGGTGAGATGATTTGGTGTTTCTGAAATGCAAAAATGAAATTGAAGGAAGGCTTCGCTAGTTCGCCCGTGTAATTTGGGAGGCACAGTAGAATTTGATGAACTCGTAAAATCGGACCGATCCGGACCAATTTTACGAGTCAACTCGATTTTGACCGAGTTTGACCGGTTTCGATTTTTCTTCCGGTTCAACCAGGTTTGTTGAGCCAACTCGCAAACTCGTACGAGTTTGTGAGTTGACTCGCGAGTTTGACTACCTTGCTCGGAACTAACCTCATGTATCTTTGTGACTGAACAAAATAATGAGTTTTTGATGAAAAATCATCAATCTCATCTTATAGGTTCTAAACCATTCCCTAAAGTGAATAAACCTTTGTACAAAAGACAAGAAAGAATAAAGGATATAGGTATGGAAAAAATAAATGGAAAAGGAGAAAATGCTATCATTCTAAAGGCAACCCATCATATCACCAAAAATGGAAACACAATGAACTCAAATAAGAAAAGACAAGAACTTGCATAAACCTTGTCGCACGTCACCATGTGGGCATCCTATGAGGTTCTCATCGATGCAGAGGAGTCACCACCTAGCTGTGCAGGGTCGCTAGAAAAACCCGGTTGTACTAGTTTAATCAAAGATTTAAAGGTAAGAGACTGATTGCGTAAAGAAAAGGTATTAACACCCTTAATAGATCTTACCTCAAGTAAATTGCATTGTGTATTTTGATGTGATTTTAATTGTTTTGATGGGTAATTTTATTCATGTGAATAAATCTAGCTTTTGAAATTTTATTATGAGCTCGTATACCCAAATAAAATATCAGGAAAAAGATCTATGTCGATACCCTAAAAAGGATTACCTATCGTGGGAAAATGATGAATTTAAGGCAATTCATGCATCGTAAAAATATTCTAAAAAATCGATCATTGCTCAGAACAATTCTAATAATTTTCTAGTCGTTTCAAGATATTTAAATATTGGTCTGCTTATAGGTCCAACATTTATTATTTGAATTTGCACCATTAATTCTCATGAATAAGTTCGCAAATTATTTATTACAGGCCAAATTCTAGGGGAATTTAATAAGCTAGTTATTAAATCTAGAAATTCAAGCAAAAACATATTTTTTTTGTTTATCATATCAAAATATTAAATGGTGTTTACTTTTGTATTTTTTTTCAAGAAGCTGTAAATTCTTGTGTCCAAATATGAGAGGTTTTGGAATGAAATAAAATTATCATAAATTATGTATTTACATTTAAAATTATTTTTGGCATCATCAAAAATGATGATGAGTTTGAATCACAAACTGTCGAAGAATATTAACATAGAAATGATTGATCAATGTGGAAAAAAACAATGCAAACAGAGTTAAACTCACTTGCAAAACTTGAAGTATTTATACTTATAGTTCATTCACCTTAGGATGTTATGCTAGTTGGATATAAATGAGTTTTTTTAGAAAACAAAATGAGAACAATAAAATTATGCGATATAAAACATGACTTGCTGAATAAGTTTTCTCATTATGGATGCAATTGCATTTATATTTTCATTTGTTTAGTAGTCTTATAAACTCTAGATGTGTTATATATATATATATATATATATATATATATATATATATATATGAAAACCCCTACAAAATTTACAATGCCTGAAGCCTTTTATGATAAACCCAAAAGTGTTATTCCATTAACCTATAAAAATCTTTATATGAGTTAAAGTAATCAAATTAGATGTGGTACAATTGTTTTAATGAATACCACTTTAAAAAGGGGGTTGGGAATGATGAGATTTGTCCATGTATTTTTATTAAGAAAATTAAATATAGATTTGGTATTGTTATAGTACATGTTGATGATTTATATATTGCTGGTACTCCTTTAAAGTTCATAAAAATTGCAATCTTTTTGAACGATGAATTTGAGATAAAAGATCTTGAAAAGAAAAAAATGTTATCTTTGTTTACAGATCCAACATCTTTCAAATAAAATGTTTGTTTATCAATCGACGTATCCTTTTAGTGTATCTATGGTTGTTCGATCACTTGATGTGAAAAAAGACCATTTCAACTCCATTTCAATTATTAGGAGATGATAAATAAATTATTGGTCCTAAAGTAACATATCTTAGTGTTATTGGAGCACTTATGTATATTACAAATTGTACAAAACCATATATAACTTTTACAGTTAATTTATCCCTAAAATACAGTGTCACTCTCACAAAAAAATACTAGAATGGAGTCAAACATATATGTTGTTATCTCTGTGGAATAACCAAAATACCCTTGATAATGTTAGTGATCATGTTGACGTTGGTTGGCATTGATGAAAGGAAAGCTAATCTATAATTGATTTGTGGATTGCTCATAGTGGCCTTTTATTTTCTCTTTGTGTTAGGCAGATGGTTAAGGATATTTAGGTTATGGAGGAGAAGGTTGATGATTTTTTTAGAAAGGGTCATAGTGTTGTAAAGAAGGTTACATTGTTTTTTTTTTTTTAACTGAAGAGGTCATGGTGTTGTGAACAAAAGCAATAGGTATAAGGTTGAGAAGGAATGCCACCATTTAGAGGTTAGGAATGAAAAGGGTCATAGTGGTGAGGGAGATGTTATTGATTTATTGGAAGGTGAATGAGACTTATTTATATTAGGTGTTCTATTTTGTTTCACCTTCTCTTCAAAAGGGGTCATTTTCTTTTTCAAATAAGGGATAAATCTATACTATGTTAGTGGGTGGAACAATATTTTAGCATGTATGGTTTTTTATGCTCTAACTAATTATCCTTTTCTTTTTCAAGCTCCCTCCTTTGACCAACCTCCCTTTTATTCCTGATATAAGCGACTATTTATAAGCCCCGAGTGAAGAACCACATGTCTTGATATAAGTGGTTATTTATCTAGATCATTCATTATTGGCTTGAATTTCATCCCTTAATATCTAACAAGCTTTGTCTCATTGCTATAAAAATACTGGTGCAAAAGGATGTTGCAAGTATATTTATTTATTTTACAGTGTTTCATGGCATGTTTGGGGCAACTAAGACAAGGTTGCAAATGCAAAGTATAAGGTCAAGCAATTTAGCCTCTAATTGATCCCTAAAGTTTGATTTTATTATAGTTTCACCCATGATTTCATTCTACTAATATTGTAAAAATTATATTTGATCCTTCAAAATTTGATTTTTCTTAATTAAGCTTATATTAGGCTTTCAAATTCATCTTTTACTAATTAAATCCTTAATGAAATTAATTGAACCTATCAAAAGTATAATTAAGTCCTTGAATTTAATTAGCTCTTTAAATTTTAGCCAAATTGACTTTCGAACTTATTTTTTCTTTTAATTAAGCCCTTGATTAAATCAATTAGGCTCATCAAAAGCTTAATTAAATCCCTAAACTTAATTATTTTGCAAGTCTCCCCCAAACTTCAATATCTTTTTTTAATTTGATCCTAAATTATCTTTTTTTATATAATTAGCCTCTCTATTGTTGTAATTGGGCTCATAAATTTGGTCACTCGATTCAATTTAGTCATTCAACCTTTAATTAAGTTCCTTTGTCCATTTCTCATTTTATTAATTAAATCAAGAATGCAATAGCAGGGTTTTATGTATCAATAATCCCTTTAAGAATCACTTACATAATTATCATGTAAATCTTTTCATATACACAAGTAATCTCTATATACAATTTTTACAGGATTCAATTTAATGTGCATGTCATCTTATAAATACTTATATATTAGTTTTAGATATCTTGAATATTGCATTCTAAATTTTAACTGATAATATAAAAATATATTTTTCAAACAAATACTTATTTAATTTTATTTTCATAAACCTATCATAGAGTTTTTTAGTGTGTGTGTGTGTCTATATACATTCAAAAAGTTATCTCTGCTTTTGAAGTTTTAAGCGATATGTGTGTGTGTTCAAAAACTTATCTCTACTTTCAAAGTTTTAAGCGATATATGTGTGCCTATATATATAGCTAATATATATATATATATATATATATATATATATATATATATATATATATATATATATATATATATATATTCAAAAGTAGAGATGAATTTTTGAAGACACTAATAATGAAGCAGACCATCCGATGGCCAATAATAGAGGCGATGTGCATTTCATTTGGCAATTCCATCACGATCCAAAGTAAAAGCCTATGACAAGAAAGAAAAATCATCCGAGGGAGTCTAGCCCGTGTTCAAGGGGAACTAGACTTGTGACAAATCAACAATTACTCTCCACTTGGATCCCATCGACACCATATACACATGGGCATGTCAATTCTTCTCCAGATATCTAGAGAATTATCTGTATTTTCTCCTCTCTTTTTTTACTATCATAAAGAAGAGGTTAGAAAAAGTAGAGATGCCGTCTCTTCAATTTATGTTTTCTCCTGCTCATCCTCCAACCACAGCTTTGCCGCTCCCAGTATGAGGAATGAAAAGACGGGTGCTGATCCATATTTGTGTACGCCATGGCGAGTACCTCAGAGCGATTTTTATGATTTTGGGACCCTTTTAGGTGTCGTTGAAGCCCAACTCCAACGATTTCTCAGTAGCTGGAATGAACTTATAGCAATCCAAACGCCGAAGTTTTTGGTCTTGTCAAGATTTAGCAATTGATTCTATTCTGATGGTAGAATGGCTTGAAAGGTAGAGGAAATTGGCAAAATAGATTGTCCTCTTCGGAGTCAGCTCACGCAAAAGTACTAAGCTGGCAGAATTTAGAGCATGGAAGTGGTCCTCCCAGGAAACTGGATTTTTGGAGAAAATGACAAATATTTTTTTTTAAAAAAAAAAAAAAAACCTATAATCAGCAGCTACTTAAAAATCTAATATCTATAAGCTAATTTCTGCTGAGATTAATGAATTTGTAGACTCTACCTTCTACTCTAGAATTCCGTCTTTTCTTTTTCCGTGAGATACCAGTGCATTGCATTGAAAAGACGCACCAAAACTCTGGAAAGTGAATTTATTAGCTACCACTATAGCTCCATTCATCTTGTTCATGGACACAATGTATGTTGTTCAAAACACTAATCTGCAATTAATAAGAGGGCCATGATTTAAAAGGGAAACAAGATACCCAGTGACATACGCAACCACCTTGTATGAACTGGTGACGATACATCAGCTATGGACGCTTCTGAGTTTTTGGTTCTGCTTCAGTAAGTTGTTAGAGGGTGTAAGCTAAAATGGACATGTTAATAAGAGGTCATGAGTTTGATATTGAGGAGAGAATTCTATTTTGAGCAAGCATACTAATTCATGAACTTGGGCATGCAGATTGCTGCGCTGGCTGAAAATAAAATTCTACACTCGGGGGAATTAGTGGGGTTTTCATGTTAACCACATTTCATAAGCAAAATACCTAAACGGATTATGGTTAAGAAACACTTTTCATTAGCAATAGGCCTGAGGATCATCATTATAATGCGTAGGGAGGCAATCAATCAGAAAGATTACCTAGCAATCTCCAAAGGCCCGAAGACATATACATTGGGGAACAATAGCTGGACGTATTCCAGAGAAAATGTTGCTGTAGACCTTAGTTACTGGAGGAGTGAAAAATGACCTCTCACTGATCAATAATAAGTCATGTAGGCTTGTATCACCTCACCATGCGAGAAGCATCTCGTATTTGTGATTGGTAGTGATTGTATGGACACAATCACGTTCAGAATTATTCAGCTCCTTGCATACAAATTGCTGTAATCTACCCACATGCAGCTCCTCACATTCCTTACCATCGATTAGTACATTGAGCCTTGTTCCATCAGCTTTCTGATTGTATCCCTGTGTAAAAGCATTGTTCCTGTCACAGAACAAAAGTCCATCAAAAACCCTCTTCTGCCTTCAGCGTCCTCGAGGTTTTTCAGTTTCACTCCATAACACTTTGAGGAAGAAAGCTCTCATATATCCTAGTCTTCCCTTGATCTCCACCGGCAATCTTATAAGAATTAACATTTAGGTCATTTCTTCTATTACAAGACTTTACATTACCAGTAGTCCTTGCAGGAGCATTTCCCCTCGACAAAATGATGGAATCTGTTTGAATCTCTCAAGATGACAGGTCTTCTGATGATGTTAGATACAAATTTCATAAATATATGGCAGTCTGCACAAATGCGAATGTTCTTTATAATCCTTATGGGTGTTACACCATGAGGCTTTTTGATTAACCAATATGCAAGAGCAAGCTTTTCACTGTGGTAAATGATGGATTCAAGTTTCTCATCCTCCCCAACATCATGTAGAACCAAGTTTGGATTAGGACTAAAGCCTGCTTCCTGCAGTTTCCTTATCAATCTGTTAAGGTGTACATAAATTATTTTCGCATCTGGATGAGTTCGATCATCTGCTACAAACCTATGGACTTCATTGTCAATCTCAATCCAACTGTAAGCAGCAAACTTCTTAACATGCTTGGCCTTCATTAGAGATCTAATAGAAGCAACATCTTTCCATCTTCCACAAGCAGCATACAGGTTAGACAACATGATGTAAGGCACAGCATTGAATGGATCCAGTTCAATTAGGCACCTAGCCGACATCTCCCCATGTTTGATGTCACCCTTCATAACACAAACTGATAAAACTGTAGTCCAAATTAGGGAATTTGGTTCCTGCGACATACTACTAATCAAATCAACTGCTTTATCCATGTGCCCTGAACGTCCAAAGAGATTGACCATGCATGCATAATGATCCGGAGTAGGTTCTAACCCGTGTTGATCATTCATTGAAGAAAAATATCCCTTCCCTTCTTCAACCAAGCCAGCATGGACACAAGCAGTTAGAACACCCACAAATGTTACACTATCTGGTTTCAAGTTTTCTGCCAACATACTCTCAAAAAGGGACAAGGCCTCCAAATCCTGTCCATTTTGTGCATAACCCCCAATCATGGAATTCCAAGAAATCACATTCTGAGTTGGCATCATTCTAAATACTGCCCAAGCATCCCTAGTGACTCCACATTTGCAATACATATCAACAAGAGCGCTAGACACAAGCAAATCATCATTAACTCCCATAAGAAATGCTTTTCCATGAACAACCTGACCATGATATAAGGAAGCTAATTTGGCACACGAGCTAACCACACTCGAGATAGTATAACCATCTGACCTGGCATTCTCTACCAACATCTTACTAAACAACAGCAACGCATCCTCTTCCATTCCATTTTGTGCACAACCCACAATCATTGTTGTCCAACAAACTTCATCCTTCTCTCTAATCTCACCAAACACCTTCCTTGCTTCATCAATATACCCACATTGAATATATGCACCAAGAACACTTGAAACTGTAACCTGATCGGGCTTCAAATTTGATACCTGCATTTCATGAAACAAATCAATGCATTTCTCAGGCTGTCTGTTTTTCGAGTACCCAGAAATCATCAAATTCCATGTTACCACATTCCTAATCAACATTCTATCAAACAACCTCCCTGCCTGACCAATCTCCCCGCACCTCGCATACAAATCAGTTAAAGCATTACAAACAAACACATTACCTAAATTACAAATAATAATCCTTCCATGAATCTGCTTTCCCTTCCTTAAATCCAACAGTTGCGTACACGCTTTTAAGACACTGACATGGGTATACTCTGTGGGCTTACACCCTTCCTTCTGCATCCTCAAAAATACACCCAGTGCCTGGCCTGCACACCCACTTCCTGCAAAACCTGAAATCACCGTATTATACGATACTGAATCACGAGAAGGCATGCTATCAAAGATAACCCTTAAATCCTTTACTAACCCGGATTTTGCATACAAAGAAAGCATGGCATTCCACGAGAAATTGTCTCTTTGGGACATTTCATCGAACAGTTTCCGAGCATGAGAGATTTGTCCTGATTTTGCGTAAAGGTTGAGAAGACGATTGTGAATGAAAGTGTCATTGGGTTTAAACAAATGAAGGTCCATGTGGGATTCCAATCTCTTGGCTTGATCAACATCACGGGCTCGAAAGCATTCGAGTGCAAGGCGCGTGTAACATTCATGACTTGCTGGTCCATTGGCGTACAGCGAGTCTATTGCTTGGCGAAGCTTGAGTTTGGATTTCATACCTTCCGGTGGGTCTTCGAATTTGGATTTCTGTTTCTTCTGTTACGTGGATCATGTTCTACATGCCTAGCTACTACATGGACGCTAGATAAAAAAAAAAAAAAAAAAAAAAAAAAAAAAAAACTTCAATTCCTTAAAAACATATGGCAAAATAACATGCAATTAAATTACACTCTAAATAACACTTAAAAGAAGCTACATATTTTAAAAAAATAAAAAAAAAACCCTTGGACTCAGTTTAATAACTATAACTAGACTAGATCAAATATTCAATGTTCATAAGAATAAAGTTGGGTCTTTCAATGTGAGATAAAGAAGCTTTTTTATTTAAATACTTTAACTTAAAAAGAAAATAATAATATTGTTTTTAAATGAGAGATAAAACCTTTTGAAATAATTTTTCAAACTCCATTATTTACAATATATAGAACTTACATCCATATGAATTATTTCTTTTAGCTTGTATCCATATAGATATTAAAATCTCAAATATTTATAACTCGTGTCGGATTATATAATTTATTTATTTTTAATTATATCACCCTTGGACTTAGTTTACTAACTATAACTAGACTAGATCAATAATCATTGATAATAGCAAGGAGCTACTATTTTTTATTTTAGTTTTAGTTTTGAGTGTGACATTACTCCTATTATCTTAGTTTACTAACTATAACTAGACTAGATCAATAATCATTGATAATAGCAAGGAGCTACTATTTTTTATTTTAGTTTTAGTTTTGAGTGTGACATTACTCCTATTATCAAATACCCTAAAACAAAACGAGTTTTTCAACAGTGACGACACTGTTCACCATGACTCATTATCACTATTCATGTGCAGTTTGACCCAGTGCTTCGCAGGTGTATGTCCTTTTTTTTTTGATTTTGAACAGTGTATTAACAAAATTAGCCCCCAAAAAAGACAAAAAACGCCGCCATTTTCAGGGGCTGGACGGTCATTGACTGTTTTCGGACCGGTTCGTCCGGCCGGTTCTTTTATTTTTAAATAATTCATTGAACAGTGCATTAACCGTTTTGTCCCTCGAAAAGGACAAAACACACGCCTGGGGGTGAGGGGCGTTCCGGTAATTAGCTAATTTTTTCTTTTTTTTTTCGTCTGACAGCTGTGTGGCGCATCACCGAACGCACCGTTCGTCTCAACGCTCACGCGTTTTTGAACGACGCGTGCGGCGTCATACGGCGTCGGAAAATGAGCAACCGTCGTCTAGAATGATTCTCATGCATGTTACCTTCCTCCTGGTGCAGCGCGTGTGGCACTATGGTGTCCGGAGACGTGTCAATGTTCGTTTGAATTCCCCCCCCCCCCAATTTCTCTCTCCTGCCTGCGCCAGATGACGTCAGCTAAGCTGTTTTTTGTTAAATTTCATTTCAGTCCCTGAACGTTATAATTTGTTTTTCTGACCCTTATTTCTATTAAATGGGTTTTGATTTGTTTCAATTTTGTCCTTCAATTGAAATTGATTATGTGTTGAAGTTCCAGTTCGGTCCTCATGCTTTTAATTTTGCGGGTTGGGCTGGAATTCTAAATATTTTAGGTATCAAAGTTTTGATTAATTTCAATTTCATCCTTGCATGCAAATTTATTATAAATCCTTAATATTTTAGGTATCAAAAGTTTGATTTCTTTCAATTCTATCCTTCTATGCAAGTTAATTATGGATTTCAGTTTCATTTCAGTCCCAGTTCTTTTAATTTCCTGTTTTGTTTTGAATTATTTGATTTCAATGTTTGGGTTTACTTCAATTTTGTCTTTTAAATTAAAGATATTATTGAAAGTATATCAAATTAATTATATATTTGTATATTTATGTCAAATTAAAGTATGTAAAACTAATATTATGATCAAATATTTATTGAATATTATCGCCTAAAAATATATAGAGGGAGAGGAAAAATGACTTAGGATTTTTTTTGGGACAGAAATTCATATCAGTATTCTTAAATATATTTAATATAATAATACGATAAATAAATCTTATAAAATAAAAAACAATATTGGCTTCAAAATTAAATTTTGTGCTCTTTTGTTTAAGTTTATTTCTTGAAATAAATTTGCATTGTTTTGACTTTTTAATTATATATTTGTGTATTTATGTCAAATTAAAATATGTGAAACCAATTATATGTTCTAATATTTATTGAATATTATCGCCTAAGAATATATAGAGAGAGAACAAAATAGCCTAAGATTATCCTTTAAATTAAATATATTATTGAAATTATGTCAAATTAATTATATATTTGTATATTTATGTCAAATTAAAATATATAAAACTAATTATATGTTTGAATATTTATTAAATATTATCGCCTAAAAATATATTGAGAGAGAGGAAAAATGACCTAGGATTTTTTTAAGGACAGAAATTCAAATCGTGTTTTCTTAAATATATTTCATATAATAATATGATTAATAAATCTTATATAAAAAAAATATTGGCTTCAAAATTTAATTTTGTGCTCTTTTATTTAAGTTTATTTCTTTACAAGAATTTCCAATGTTTTTATTTTTAATATTTTAGATCTAATATTACTGGGGAAAAAAACACCTCAAAAAAAAAAAGTTGACAAATTTACCTGCATTATCTACAAGTCAAATTAAAAAATATACAAGTCACTTTCCGTTTTCATTAGACTGTTCTTTTTAGATGGCAAATAAATAATTATAGCACAAAAAAAAATTAAGTTTATGTTTTAAAAACAAATTACAATATTTTTATTTCTAATATGTCTGATATTTATTGAATATTATCGCGTAAAAATAAATTGAGAGAGAGGAAAAATGACTTTGGATTTTTTTAAGGATAAAAATTCATATCAGTATTCTTAAATATAATTATACTAACTAAATATTAAAATAATAAAATACAATGCATATAAATGCAATCAATTTTCTATATAGATAAAAAAAACCCGCCGCATCGTGCGGGTATACCGCTCGTTTTATCTATAAAGTCAAACTTATCATGGTTTAGATTTGGACTTTGCCTTGCGAGAAATTGAAAAAAATCATAGAGAAGAGAATCTTAGGTTAGGTTTGACATTTTCTTATTCATCACTCCATGGTAGGGAAAAGAGACGAAGTCGTTTTGCTAATTATTTGGTGGATAGCATTTGGAGGTGGAGCAAATGTCAACTCCCAAGCCAGCACAATCAACGCTTGTCGTCGTACCACTATTCATTAAAAAAATAAAAACTATTGGCCATCAATGAAACTCATACGTTCCAGTATTTTAAATTACTTTTTTTTATTTTTTTTATCTTTTGTAGATTAGTTTTTTTCTACAATTTTATCTCTTATTATTTAATTTTATTTAGTTTTTATATAAAATTTTATTTTTATTCTTTTAATTAATATTTATTTCTTTTTATCTTTTTTTCTAATTGATTTTTTTTTTAATTTTATCATTTTATTTTTTAGCCTCTTCGTTATTGAATTTTGTTTTCAATATCATCACTCAAAATTTAATTCTGATTTATTCCTATGTCAAATTTGGTTCGCTTTGTTTTTATTGTTTTTAATTATTTTATTATTATTATTTTGTGATTTAGAGTTTAACTATGTTATTTTTTAAAGCTTGTCTTCTATGAGATTTGTCTCGAGCTCAGGACAAGGGTCATGAGTTTATAATATTAACACGGGTTTGATTTGATCATTTTTTTTATGTTCTTTATTAAATATGATTTTTTTTTTCAAATCTTATCTCTTAACATTTGATTTATTAGGAAATAATCTTCACTTGTTTTTTTTTTCTTTATATATGATTATCCTAATCTTATTTTTGAATGTTTGCATTACCTTACCGTTATCTTTTTTTTTGTTAGTTTTTTTTTTATTTTCATTATGTTTTTATTATTATTGAGAATATAAAAAATTATTAAATCCAAACAAGTTAATGATCCGAGTCAAAAGGTTCATCTTCTCAAGGTGAGTTCAATGAAGGTGGTGTTTCTTATAATCATGTCAGAAAAATAGATGTGTTTGTTTGAAAAAGTAGGTTAGTTAAATTTTTTTTGGAGATTTCTTAGGTAAATAGATATTTTTCTTAGCTATTTTTTCCATTTATTTATTTTTTTCCTCTTTGAAAAGAATAGTTCTCCTAGTTTATTTTTCTTATTCAATATCAATAGGATTTTCTAGTTTTTTTTTTTTATGTATAAAAGGTTGTAATAACCTTTGAGGAAGGAACACATTAATGACTAAAATTAAATAATTTAAGAGTCTTCATATAGTTATAGTGTTCTTGATTTTTAAAAATTTTGATTTTTGACAAACTTCATTATCCTTCACTCATGTTAGCGTTAATTGGTATCAGTTCTCAATGATTCCTAATGGTTTTGATTGGAGGTTATAAAGGAAGTATATTAAATCCCAATGATTCCTAATGATAAGTTGTTATGCACTATTGAATCATCATGATTGAAAAATATTGCATAATAAGATGTGATCATAGAGAATAGGGTAAGGAGGTTATCCCTCGAGAAAGAGAAGCGTGTTATTTTTTTTTATAATCAGAATATCCGGGCTAGCTTGCGTGTACCACAATTAAATTCTCGGGCTCACTGAATATCCTGCAAGCTCAATAAACATTTAAAGCATCGTGGGGTGATAGGTGTGTCTGACAAAACTTGAACCTGGAATAAAAAAAAAAGAGAAGCCTTTCTTGATCACCAGGACAAGATGCGTGTTATTTATGTATGTGTTAGTTGTCATCATTAGAAATTTTAATGATGAAATGAGTTGCCTAAAGATGTTGTGTTAGAAACTCTTGATGGGATGACAAGAGTTCATTCAGGACTCGTATCGCCGAACTGATTTCTTGTTCAATTAGGGTTTTGGGTTGCCAATGAACCGTAAAACCCAGACCAGGAATAGGAGATCTTGAAGGGCACATTCGAAAAACTTATAAACATCCTTAAAAACTAATTATTTCACTCTTCAAAATTATTTTTGTAATGATTAACTCCAAGTTTAATAAACCTCGTACCGAACGCCACTAAAAAAGGATCACGATCTGCTCTCAAAATCAGTAACTAGAAGCAGCACGTAAACACTGTTTAGTCTAATCCAATCCTAACTCTATCCAAGGGCAGCTAGTGTTCAAGAAGCACCCTTTTTCTGATTTGGTCTCCCCCATCCTAGGCGATTGTGCCTGCCAAAAACTGAAAAGTGAGATTCTTCGTCGCTTGTCCCTGCCAAAAACTAAAAAGTGAAATTCTTCATCGCTGTCTTCCCCCACTCCCTTTTCCCTCTTGGTGATATTTACAACATCACTGCTTCCTTTAAAGGCAAGCAAAGCAGATTCAGGAGAAGAGGGCACTTGTTGAAAGTTGAGAGGTTAGCTAGCCCCACCACCTTCAGATTCTTCTTTACTCTTTTTTCTTATCTAAACCATAATTACTACTCCTATTATTATTAAAGAGAAGTTGAAGAGAAGCAAACGAGAAGGGTTTTGTGCTGCTACGAAATCAAGAGCCATGCCTCTTTCTTACCCTGTTCAAGACTTTGATTCTCCTTTTGGACATTTTAATTCTGAATTGTCGGATTCGGACCTCCGACTTTCTGCTTACGAGATCCTTATCGGAGCCTGCCGGACCTCTGGGACTAGGCCTTTGACTTATATTCCTCAGTCCGACAAGACCATTTCTCAATATAAGGTTTCGACTGCTGATGCTCCCTCCCCGCCCCCGTCTTTGCATAGGTCGCTTACGTCTTCGGCGGCCAGTAAGGTTAAAAGGTCGTTAGGGATGAGGTCTGGTTCGACTAAAAGGAGACTTGGTGGTGGGGAATCGGCGGGGAATAAAGGGACAGCGACGGTTGGGGAACTGGTTAGGGTTCAATTGAGAGTCACGGAGCAGACTGATTCAAGAATTAGGCGAGCTATGTTGAGGATTGCTGCTGGTCAGGTATGTTTGGTCACTCAGAAAGTTGAGGGAAATGGAAATTTGATTTTTTGAATTTGTTTGATTTAAGCTTTGTTTGATGGAATCTTTTATCTTCTCTTGGAAGAATCTAACAATTGTTTTTTATGCGCCATGTTATAAGCTGACAAATGGACTCTTTTGTGATCAATTATGGTTTTTGTTTTTTGTTTTTTGTGGTGATTTCAGCTGCAGGAGGGAGATGATTACTAAATTAAATAATTTTGGGATATATTTAAGCTCTGTCTGCTTGCTTAAATAACAGGAAAAATGGAAATTAAATAAGTAGTTTCAATTTTGTTCTTTATTGCCAAAGGTTGCAGAAATCATCAGTTAAGAGTAGACAGATTGATCGAAAATAAAAGGTGCCACTTGGATAATTCCATAATTTAATTCGTGTGAATGTGGGTGAAATATCTGGGTTTTAATTCTGCTCGGTTAGATTTTCTAGCTCAGTGTGAAGCAATTATTAAACTCTCTGTCTTTTGTGCACTGCATCAGCTTGGAAGGCGTGTAGAGTTGATGGTTCTGCCACTGGAACTATTGCAGCAGCTCAAGTCTTCAGATTTTCCTAATCAGCAAGAATATGAAGCATGGAAGAGGAGAAATTTGAAGCTTCTAGAAGCGGGGCTGCTTTTGCATCCTCACCTGCCGCTGAATAAGGCAGACGCTGCTCCGCAGCGCCTCCGACAGATTATTCATGGGGCATTAGATAAACCAATTGATTCAGGAAAGAACAGTGAATCGATGCAAGTTCTGCGCAGTGTTGTTATGTCTCTTGCTTGTAGATCATTTGATGGGTCTGTTTCTGAAACTTGTCACTGGGCAGATGGGTTTCCATTGAATCTGAGACTCTACCAATTGCTCTTAGATGCTTGCTTTGATGTTAATGATGAATCAATTGTTATTGAAGAGCTTGATGAGGTCTTAGAACTCATAAGGAAGACTTGGGGAATCCTTGGATTGAACCAAATGTGGCACAATCTCTGTTTCCTGTGGGTTTTATTTTACCATTATGCTGCAACCGGCCAAGTTGAGGATGACCTGTTGTTTGCTGCCAATAATCTGTTGATGGAAGTCGAAAAGGATGCAAAGGCAAGCAAGGATCCAGAATATTCCAAGATTTTGAGTTCGACATTGAGCTCAATATTGAGCTGGGCAGAGAAAAGGCTTCGTGCTTACCATGATAGTTTCCATAGTGACAATACTGAATCAATGCAAAGCATTGTTTCTTTGGTAGTTACAGCGGCAAAAATACTGGTAGAAGATATCCCTCGCGAGAATCATGGGAAAAGGAAAGAAGTCAGTGTTGCTCATGATAGGATTGACACTTACATCAGATCATCATTGCATGCTGCTTTTTCTCAGGCAAGTTCATCCAAGCATGATTTCCCTATCTGTGATGATGGAATCTGCTTAAGTGAATATTCAATCTGACAATGGACTTAAGATGGAAGAACTTCCCACAATCGTTACCAGTAAATATTTATCTCAAGTGTTTTGGGTATCCACTTTAGGACTTTACCTTTCTAATAAAAGAATTTAAATCATCATGAATATTTCATGTATACTTAAAATAAGCCTATTTGAAACAACTTCTGCAAGACATGCATCTATCACAGTTTTTTTTTGTCATGTATGAAATAATTCATGATGCCTTCCTTGCTCATTCTCGATTTAACAGATATTTTCTATTTCATTTATACTTTTCCAGTTAATATATGTCTCAAATTTGGTGACTTACAGTCTGTATTATCTTCTTAGAACAGAAAATGGAGAAAGTTAAGGCTAGCAAACAGATATCTAGTCACCAGAAAAATCTCCCTCGCCTGTGTATTCTTGCACGAGAAATCAGTGAACTGGCTTTTAATGAGAAGGCAATTTTTAGTCCCATATTGAAGAGATGGCACCCTCTTGCAGCAGGTGTAGCTGTAGTCACACTTCATTCTTGCTATGGGAATGAACTGAGGCAATTCATTTCAAGTATCAGTGAATTGACACCTGATGCTATTGAGGTGCTGAGGGCTGCTGACAAATTGGAGAAAGATATTGTGCAGATCGCAGTTGAAGATGCAGTGGACAGTGATGATGGTGGGAAGTCAATAATCCAAGAGATGCCTCCTTATGAGGCTGAAGCTGTTATTGCCAACCTTGTGAAGTCATGGATAAAGACAAGAGTTGACAGACTGAGCGAGTGGGTTGATAGAAATCTACAACAAGAGGTATGTAAGACATGGAAACTAGCAGAGAAATTAATGTATGTTTTCTGATTAGAAGATGCGGTAGTTATCCCTTTTTCTTTATCCACAAAACGACCTTGCCACCTTTATGATGCAGGTATGGAATCCACGGGCAAATAAAGAGCAGTTTGCTCCTTCTGCTGTTGAAGTTCTACGCAGTGTAGATGAAACTTTGGAGGCATTCTTCTTGTTGCCAATACCTATGCATGCAGTCTTGCTTCCTGATTTGGTCACTGGCCTTGACAGATGTTTGCAGCATTACATATTGAAGGCAAAATCTGGCTGTGGTATGCAATGCATAACCTGCTAACATGTATTGATTTTTATATGTAAAACCCAAAATAACTGAGTTTCTTTTCTATGTGCAGGGGCACAAAATACTTTCATTCCTGCGATACCTGCATTAACGAGATGTACAGCAGGATCAAAATTTAGTGTGTTTAAGAAGGAGAGGTCACAAATAACCCAGAGGAGGAAATCTCAGGTTGGGACTGTGAATGGCGATAGCTCCCATGGGATACCCCAGCTATGTGTACGAATTAATACTTTGCAGTATATTCGCACGCAGTTGGAGGTTTTGGAGAAGAGGACTGTTATCCAGCTTAGGAATTCTAACGCTGCCAATGCAAATCATTTTGCTGATGGAACAGGGAAAAAGTTTGAGTTGTCAAGATCTGCTTTTGTTGAAGGCATCCAGCTTCTCTGTGAGGCAACAGCATACAAGGTTGTCTTTCATGATCTGAGTCATGTTCTTTGGGATGGCCTCTATGTTGGAGAAGTTTCATCTTCCAGGATTGAGCCTTTCCTTCAGGAGCTTGAGCATTATTTGGAAATTATTTCATCTACAGTACATGACAGAGCGAGAACACGTGTCATCACAGATGTTATGAAAGCTTCTTTTGATGGGTTCCTGATGGTTTTGCTTGCTGGAGGCCCTGCTCGTGCTTTCACTCCACAAGATTCTGAAATAATCGAGGAAGATTTCAAATCTCTCACAGATATGTTCTGGTCCAACGGGGATGGTTTGCCGACAGATTTAATTGATAAGTGTTCAACCACAGTTAAAGATGTACTCTCCTTGTTGCATTTAGATTCTGTGAGCCTTGTTGAACGATTCAAAAGTCTGTTACTCGAGAGTCATGGCACTTCCGCTAAATCCAGATTTCCAATGCCTCCAACTTCAGGTCAATGGAACTCTACTGAACCGAACACAGTCTTGCGAGTCTTGTGTTATCGGAGTGACGAGACTGCTGCGAAGTTCCTTAAGAAGGCTTACAACTTGCCTAAGAAACTATAGCAGCCTTAGAAAAGTGGGATAACAAGATGGTGCAATTCTTTGGCAATAAATCTGCTGTACGATGTTTAAAAGCTCCGACAACATGGTTTTGACAGGAGCTTTTGTTAAGAGGGGCTGAACCCACTGCGTTAGAGTAAAATCCTTGTATTTATCGGTTTGATTCTTTCAGTTTGTACCTGTCAGTTACAGAACTTCACAGGGCCAAGGACCTACCCCTTTGTATGGAGGACTAACAACCCAGCAATTCATAAACCTCAAGCAAAGGGTGTAGGCATAGAATAACCAGCTAATTATATTTTACTCGTCGATGACAACTGTTGTTTAATCAGAAACATTCAATGCGTGTTTTGTTTCTTATTCGTTATTGATCTCCCCCATTTATCTTAGAACACGGGCAGTGGGAAAAACTTTTGGGTTCTCCGAGGTATCCCCAAGCTATTGCCCAGGACCTAATCATTCTAGACAGAGACCTCTTCCAAGAAAGTTCGTTGCATCTATGGTTTCAAACCTGAGATCACTTGTTTGAGCGACTAGAGACCAGCCTTTGTTGGTACAGGAAGTGGGAAAAGATCATAGGCAAAAGGATATCAAAGGCTTGAGAATTTATTGTGGAGTTTGAGAGAAGCTGTGGATCTTGTATTATTGAGAATTCCCATCTTTTAGCTTTAAGTTTCAGAAAATTGAGTTAATCCTTTAGCATGGAACCTGAGCTTTCAAACTAAGGAAGTTTGTTTTTCTCGGTGGATTATAAGCTGGATGCTTTTCTTATTTGCTTCTGTAAATGAAGTTTTTCTTCGTCAGAGAGGAGATGCGGGTGGATGGTAAACGGTGGTTTTCATTTCCAGATGGCATCTGTGAGAACTCGAGTAAAAAGTGTTGAGAAGGGAAGTTGAATTTCATAATTGCAGGGATACAATCCACTGTAGAAGACCAAAAGTTATGCTAGAAGCACGAGGGCAGGAACCTTTCAGGGCTAATTGCAATCTAGTGTTGTTATGCCGAGTCGTAGCTCTTTTTAGTTTTTACCACCACTGCCTCGTCATCGACAGTAGAGCAGTCTTGTTCTACTGCCAGAATATTTGTATTCGCATCTATATAATTTTACAGGATATAAGTAGAAGCATTGACTTCTAATAAATCCAGTTCTCTATCTCGAAGATATATATAAATATATAATGCACAAGCTGGAAAATTTCCTTGATAAAGAAAGAAAATTGGCAAATGAATTATCTCACGTACATGAGAGATGCCATCAGATAGCATCGACATGCTCAGTACAGATCTAATGGTATTAATCCAAAATTGATTAGTCCTGTCAAGACATCATGATGCTGGGACCAATACAAGATCACACGTGGAGACTGCAAAATCCTTCGACTGAGTTACCTTTTACAGGGGTAATGATCAAATATTCCTGCTAGATCCCTCTCAAAAGCTTCTTGGTTATGATTATATGAATTACAGACAGATGAGCACATTAGCCTATAATTTATTTCATTAGTGCCATGGGTTTCTCTTCCCTGTTCCACTTCTTTTTGGGCTAGAAGTTGAGCTTGCTTTCTGCAATGAGAACAAGTAAAACGCAGTTAGAGTAGGAACTATCTCGACACACTTTCTTGCAAATATCAGTCCTTCATGCTCACCGATTTTGATTTTTTGGTCTTCCCTCGAATCCTGTTCTTTGGAGGTTTCAATTTGTAAATGCGAACCATCCAGTGGTGAGTTGTGAATACCTAAATTGACAAGAACCCAAATTCTTATCAAGAAAAACAGACAATTTTTTGAGGGAATACTTATCATCTACTACTAGTAGTCATTTTCCTAAAAATAACTTGAGCATTTTCCCATGTGAAGCCTTAGGCATAGGAAATTGTGTTCACGTGCATTATTTCGCTCCAGTTCTAGGAGGCCAGTCTAATGGTTCCTTACGCTGTCCACATTTCTATCATGTGCAAATCAATATTACCGTACCTCCTCAAAATGGGTAAGTTTGAAGTACTTCTTCCCAATTTCTGTCTGCCTGACTCTATCGAAGGCTTTACCATCAGTTTCCACAAACCTGTAACAAAACACAAATAAATGTTTTAGCTTCAGTAATATATACTTCACATTTAAATAGGTAGGGTAAGAGCAAAATCAGACCTGTAATATGATAGCTTGTACATGAGACAATTTAGCATGGTTGGAGTAGCCTGAGAATCAATCCGGTATTGACCATCTCTCTTTGGACATAAGGAAAAGGAAAGGAAAGTCAATAAGATTAAGCATCTAACGGTTTTAACCATGAACCACAAATATCTATTGTTTATTAAGCGTGTGGCAACATTTTACTACTAGGAAGAATCCAAAGGAACGTAAGGTCAGTCAAATGCAACCGATACAAGTACTCACTAAATAATCAGGTTCTTTGATATGAGGGAACACCCCCCCTCCTATTCGAACCATCCACAAGAACTTATTAATGTCATCACTGGGGTAGCCGACAAGACCTGATCAGTAAGCGATCCATCAGAACAATATATTTATTTCAAGAGAAGACTGGTCTGGACATGTACAGATCTAAGCATGTAAAGAAGGAAAACAAACCTCCAAAGACAACTAGAACATATTTTACATCCAAGGAGTTAAAGATTTCCCAGGCTGCCTTCTCAGGAGAAGACATAGCAGTACCAACAGTTGCAATATGTGTGTTATTCCAGGTGTTATTGTCAACAATAACAGTGCGGTTAGCCATTGCAGTTGTTTGGTAACCATAGTCCCACCAAGATGCAACCTGCATGAATTAAAAGCCAATTCATCTTACAATTGGTGAAAGCAACCAAATTAGGAGGTTAAAAGTAAACAAAAGGAAAGGTCCAAAAGAGGCTACAAACTGCTGAGTAACATTTCATGCTACAAAAGTACAAGTACAAATGCAACTAATTAGAGGATATTGAGCCAATATACAGCAGACAAAGCTTCTGCAACCAATGAGCACTATGACATGCTATTGTATATTCAATTTCAAGCTTATTATGGTATCATCTCAATGAGATTTCAAGCACTAGTTAATTGTCAAGAAAATCATACTCTAATTTTCCTTTAGACATTTTATTTTTTCTAAATAAAGGCATGATAGTTCTACTTACACAATCCAGACATTAGCACAATACTGATCGACAAATTCTGTAATCTGTTTGAGCCTTTCATGGTTAAACTTCTAGAAGTGGGTTTGGCACTTGAAGCCAATACCACTGTGCATTGAGCTTTGGTTTTATCTTTCTAGTTGATTACAGGTCAGAGATTATAGCATTACTATAACGAGGATACATGAGGCCTGATTTTTAATAGACTGCTATCATTTTACAAGACCAGGGGAATATAAATAATCAGTTTATCCACTTAACACAGTTAAGCCTCTATAAATTATTACCCTTGGGACCATGAAAATATTATTTAAACTTCAAATTTAAGTCAAGACTGAACAAAAATATTATTCTATCAAAGTTAATAATTTATCAAGTGTTATAA
The DNA here is from genome assembly GCA_027405865.1 of Salix purpurea. Lineage (NCBI taxonomy): Eukaryota > Viridiplantae > Streptophyta > Magnoliopsida > Malpighiales > Salicaceae > Salix > Salix purpurea. The sequence continues at coordinate 3,829,197 of JAOWLH010000019.1, forward strand.
TTTATCGAGGTTATCCTGTAGTTTCTTTTACAAGGCCATAAATATAATTTTCAGGGAGTTCATATAAAATATTCCAGTATTTCGATATAAAAAAAATTATAATGCTAGGAAGCTTTTAGATGCCCTACTGCTTACCATAAACTTGGAACATGATTATTAAACATGTTACAGAATCCATGATCATCAAATGGTCACAAGAAGAGTGAAGCATGGTAAAAACTTACTTTATCATCCACCTCAGTATTGTGGCTTAGCCATGCATAAGCCTCTCTGAAATCATCAAAAACATGTAGACCACCCTCTCGTGAATAAGTTGTTAAGACAATAGAAGGTGCGGAATAAGCTTCAGCTGCTGCCCAGACACAATGAACCTACAAAGATGAAGGTAAGTTATAATCAGATATAATCCCTGAAAATTTAAGCAACAATGGGTAATAAACAAGAGGAAACAAATTTGTCTCCACCAGATACAATAAAATGATAATTACAGGCATATACTTTGAGTTGCAAATTCCTATGGAATGTCATTACACTTAGTTCATATGATCAGATCAAAACCTCAGATTAACACTTGAAGAGGAATGAGAACAGAATTGGAGGGAGGATTCAGTTCATTACTTTTAGCATTACCTTCCATTTTCTCCAAGTAGTTTCCAAGACACAACTAATTAATTCAAAACACATCTTCCTCCTTCCAGAAAAGATTACAAAATAATTACTACGATTACAAGTTTCCACCTTCCTACTCGTGAACTTTTTTCCAAGGTGCTAGTAAGTAATGCATGAACATTAAGAGCAGCATCCACCTTGCAAGCTACCTTCTGCACCATGAAAGTATTTGGTAGTGTATGGTGAAGTGAGTTCATTCTAAGCAACTTTATTTTGCTATAACCAACACAATTTTCTCAAGGCAGCATTTAAATTACTAAGCTCCAAATTAACTAACAAAATCCTATCTGTGTATCATGCTAAATGTGATTCTTTCTTTTTATCATTTGTATCAACATTTCAACAATGGCTGCCAGTTCAGTTTTAAAAGCCTGCAAGAAATGGTTGAAAAGGCTACTGCTGACAGTTTATCGAGCTGCATCAGACCTTTGTCTCTCCCTCTCTATGGGTTTGTTGTATAAAGAGGAAATCTTTTGTATGTAACCTTAAAGGTTGCTCATCCCAAACAGCAGTTGTTATGGTAAGAAGGACATATGGGGAAAAAACTACAATGCACAACATAAATGAAGAAGTGGCATAAACAATAGCAAAATATGAGCAAACATGTGAAAACTCACAATAAAGGGAAAATGAAAAGAAGAGTCTACATACCACATAGAAAGCGCCAAGCAACACAAGCAAGATAATAGCAATGACAGATGCCTCCAAAGGTAAAACAAGGAGTCTCCTTTCAATCCGGGACCTTATAGAGGCCTTCACCACAGGCTCTTTTTCTTTCCTCTTGTTCTTTTTTGATGGTCGTTCTTTTGCTGTCTCGTCCATTTTCTCAGTCTTGGCTATGTCATTTTGTTCTCCCTCAGTATTCATACTGGTATCCCCTGACTTTTTGAAAGAATCAACAAAACCTTAGTATCGAAGTTGACTTCACAAATAATTGAGCGAGCATGAGCCAACAGTACAAAGGAAAGCAAGCATGCTTAAATCAACCTGGGAAATTCCTGATGATCCAGGTAGCTGAAACTTGATTGATCGTGTTAAGACATTAAAAGCTTCAGAAAGGGCGATCCCAGACATGATGCATGCTGCTGGAGCAAACACAAGCATCAGACGCACCTACGGTATGAGGAAAACACAATGAGCACGGAAACTAATGAGCAGAGACAAAGAAAATCCAAGAAATTAGTTGTCCCAAGATTCTTCTCACCATGACACCAGAAAAATATACAGCTGTTACAATATAAAGCACAACAAAGGAGCTTGCATCTGATAAAGGCAAAAAGCATGCCTGCCAAAAAAGAAAGACCAAGATTAGACACGTGAAGTGATAGGTTAAAGAAAGGCTAAGTTGCATTTAAAACATATAACTCACAATAATCCCAGCTGGAACCAAGAAAGCCAAAACATTAATGTCCATGAAGTAAGATGGCCAAGTAGGGGGTTGATGTTCACTGACACTAGCAATGATTGGTATATACTTGCTTGCATAAGTCCTGTCATAATGCAATGGAAATAAAAATGGATCAGAATGAGTGTCACAGAAATCTTTTGGGAATATCAGTCACTAAAACAAACCGCTGAATAAATGTCTTCATGTAAGGGCATGAACATGGACTAATTAATAAATAAAACTGAGATAGCATGTCATAGGGATCGCTTGTATCACAGGAAGAAGAAGACCAGGGGAGATCTGTAGGTCTGTTCATTTGAAGCAGGCTAGATGAAGCCCACTAAGGGACCAAAGAACTCAGACCTAAAAGTCCAGGTCAGTTCAGATCAGATTGCAGCACCCAAGTTATATCTTTGAGTAAAACCTTTAGATTCCCTAGGATTGCATCGATTCAGAGTAACTACAGTAAAGGCTTCTGTGAATTACAAAACTAGATACTTACGGATCAAGCAAGCTCAAACTTCGTCCACTCCATCCCTTTGTTGGGCTAGAAGCTACCAGTGCTATTAGAACAGCTATCATAGCACAGCACACTACCCTGTTGAATACACAATATTGAAGTATGGAAATTAGTTTCATGTTCAATCATAACACCTACAATATTAGGAAAGTTTATATTAATACTACACTAGTTTTACATTTTTCTCAATTACATGGACACTATATTTTATCATTTGAGTACACCAACTTTTCAAAAAATTCAATCAACAGTACTTCCATCAATTGCTCTGTTTTGCACTTATGTCCCATAACCTATAATAAAAGATAATTGCAATGTTGGTACACCAACTTTCCAATTGAATACTGCGACAACAAATCTATTAATTTTTCCTATATATTTTTCAATTTTATGATTTTCCATCTTTTATTAAAATAACAAATATTTTAAATTGTATTAATAATTTATTTATTACTTCTGATTAGTCATAAAATAGTTTTTAGCCTTAGTGTAGAACTTACATACATCAATCAGACTGTTCTTGAGAAGATTTATTTAAATTCAAAATATTTTCATTCATTAAATATAATACCAATTTGGAGGCTGCTTTTACTGAAGAAAGAAAACCATATCAGAAAATGAAAAATTGATGAGAGTACATAATTGGAACAATCAAAAAAGTTTATGCACCAAATGAAAAGGATTAAAGTCCAAGTAATTGATTGAAATAAAGTGAAAGTTTGTGAACCAACAAGGGCTAAGGTCAAAGGACACATCATCAAATTGCAGAGCAATGGACATTAGGTAAACAAAATTACTTAATCAGAAGTTTTTAAGGAGTTGGATTGCTCAAATGAAAAAAAAATAGAGTATATGCACTTGAATGAGAAAAGTTGTAAAGTTTTGCACTGCTAATGTAATTTTTTCTCCATTAAACTAAAAACGATGATGAGGGAAGCTCACAGGCCCACAGATACAACAAGCGTAACAGCCACTTTAAACATTCTTGGAGAGAGATTCCCCTTGACATGGTACACAAGAGCCACCACATGGATGATAATGAATACCTGGTGAAGTAAAGTTAGTACCAAGAGAATGAATCAAGAAAAAAACACAGATACAACTGCCCTATTGCTCATGTATTAAAAAAATGACTCATGCTTAATACATTTATTTATTTCCTTTTCTTACTGATAGAATCATAAAAGCATACCAGACCTCTCCATATCAATAGCATATAAAAATATCTCGCACTATTACATAGTAATCTCACATGAGAAGTTACAGAGCCCACTTGATCTCTAACTTGAAAGAGACAGCATGGCACAGCCATCCAGAATGTTTGTAATAGATAACATTTCTAAGGCAAGTATAATGGCTGTTTTCCCTCTTCAAGATGAACAAATAACCAAATTCATGAACTTTTAAAAAGCATCGTGCCTGAATGAATTTTGTGTCAAAATAACTCACCAAAAATGAAGCAAAATGTTCTGATGTCATAACTGCATTAAAACCAACAACAGGCACCAAAGCTGCTAATAGCGTTCCTAAGACCACCTGCATTGAAAAGTCCATTTCAATAAAAACCAAGAAATTTTATTCATGTAGAGATGATTACTGCAAGTCTTCAGTGTCTAACCAAGGAAAATTTCTTTACAAAAATGCATCAGCCAAACTAGTCATCCATTGATAGATAATAGACATTGAAAACAAAAATGCATTCTATGAATATTGTTCCCAAGCCCATGACTTGTAGCTAATACATCAAAATAAGAAGAAAAAAAAAAAGGGGGGGGGGGGGGGGACTACTCATCAACAGGGTACCAAACATAAAAAGAAGAGGTTTGTTCTTTAAGGTTGCATTTGGTTAGTGCCCTAGGACAAAAGGGGCATGAACATGTTTGGTTGGGGCATGAACATGTCACTAGGACAATTTTGAAGTGAATTTATGTCCTTTCAAAATGAAGGTGCAAGTCCTCTCCATTGTCTATGTCTTTTCTATCTCAAGACAGTAACTAAAAGCTACCTAAATATTGTCACCAAGCTCATGGCTTGTAAATTGCATGTGTTAACAATATGCTTCAAAAGAGATAGAAAATTCCACATACATAGTGCCCTAAGAGTGAAACAAGAGACAAATATTGAAACATACCCCACAAAACAATACCCCAAATTGCATGGAAAGAGGAAGTCAATAAAATATGGCATTGCATTGCAGCGATATATGTAGATTAAAATAGTTATCATTTAATCATTGCTCGTTAAAAGATTCAGATTTGTTATCAAGAGTAGGTAAAACACCAAAAAGCAAGGTAAGGCTGACAGCCAACATCTATCCTCGCAAGTATTTTTCATTAATGATAAAAAAAAAAAATTGTAAACAGTTCCATGTCTTGTCGACAAGCATTATTAGCATGCAATCTTCAATAATGGTGATAAAATAGTAATTTTTATTTTTTCCTTCACTATGTTACAAAATTAATGAGTATTATAGGTACTTACAAGAGGAGCATACGCAATGTACAGTCGGGAAGAGTAGCGACCAGTCACAATGCACAAAAGCACATGCATTGGAATAAGATTAATAATAAAGGTGTACCCTCCCCATGAGCAGACCTGAAAGACAAAGTAATATAACAATGAGCATAAATATCATAAGGAATAATAAGATGCCAAACAACATTATCACAAAGCCTACCATGTAAAAGTATGCCAAGGCATTTAAAGTAGCATAAAAGAGGGACCCTGTATTCAATGTCTGCACATGATACAAAATCTATATCAGCAACAAATGAAATGTGAAAAGCAAAAAAACACAGAACCAACAACCAATATATGGGAAACACATTAATGAAGTAAATCTATTAACCAGTGCATTAGATGTAGATCTGATTACTGTTAGAGAATAATATAAATCATATTATGGGGCCTCACCTACAAGCTTAAGCTTTTAGGTGAGATGGTTCCTTAACATGATATCAAAGCCTTATTGACCCAGCGGTCACGAGTTCAAATCTCACCACCCCCATTCTATTTGATAAAAAAACAAAGCACAAGGTGATGTGGGTCTGTGCAAGTTTCAAGCCCAAAGGGCTTTCACTTGAGGGGGTGTGTTAGAGAATAATATAAATCATATTATGGGGTCTCACCTACAAGCTTAAGCTTTTAGGTGAGATGGTTCCTTAACAATTACTCCTCAAATTAACAGTTTTGAGAAGACAAATAAGGTGGAATTTTGCTTTCTCTAACTGACATCAAGTTCTAACCTTTATATAAAGATAGAAAGTGAAGATAAGAGCAAATATGGCGACAGCTTCGTTGTCATAGCTACCAGCCACAGATCGAGATATATATGATGGAACCTGTGAACAAGAGCAAATAATCTATCAGTTGAGAATTTCAGTTAATGTTTAAACATTCTGAAGGACTACAACATAGTACAGAAGTCTTAGAAAGAGAATATCTCATAAAGCAGGCCACCCCAACTGTACAGATTTTGAAATATATGTCAAGAGTTTGAACATTTTCAAATTTGTCAAACATCGCACCATCCAAATAATAAAATCTATTTCACAATAATCTTTCATTCATCTACTGACAAGAATACTACCAAAAAGACAAAAGAACACTGTTTAATTAAAAAGACATACAGAATATGAGAAACTAGGTGAGATAGTTTTTGTGATATTGTGCTGAAGAACTTGTATTAACAAGTAATGCCTCATTGCTGCTGTTCAAAAATATAAATACAATTACAAGCAAACACATAAGTTATGAATACCCGTTATATAATTTACCATGGCCAAAAGAACAGCTGCTGTCAGTCCAGCACCAGTACCCTTAACTTCCTATTGAAAAACAAGCCAATTATTGGTCAGCGCCAAAACCAGCTCCAATGCACATAAGAATAGACGTGAATTGGGTCACAATACAAACCTTGGTCAAAAGGTAAGTTGCCCATGAAGCAAATGCAGAGAAAATCGGTGCAGTGAATACACAAACAGTCTCGACAGACAGTGGAATGTTTAAGGAGTTCAATAACCTGAAACCACATAGTAATGACTCAAAAAATTAGAAGATATAGGACTCAGTAACACATGACATTTCAAATGTGTAACAATTCAGGAAACTGCATCCAGTAACAAGCACAGAAAACTAACTTGGCGAATTTATGCCAGAAACTGATGGATACGTTTCTTATGGTTTACCTACAAGGTACTCACCACCATAGTGTGCCTGCTGTCAAGGTCAACCCAGGGTAAACTGTTCCACCAATCACGCGGCCGAGAGGATACCTTAATGAAATATACAAAAACAATCAATTTAAGTTCTCACAAAAACTTAGCAAACAAACAGCTAACCAACAATTTTTCACCATGAGAATTATCTTTGCTTACCAGGTTCGATCATCAAACCAATTCCAAAAGTCGTAAATTCCATTCTTTGTCAAAAACTGAAACCAACAAAAATTAAATCTCTTATTCTCTTCACATATTCGTGTGTGCGTGTGAAAAGAAAAAGAAAAAAAAGAACATCAAGCATTATATTTATGAAAGAAATCAGACCTGAGTGACTCTGTAGTTGAAATAAGGATCGAATTCGTGAATAACACTCTCATACTTTATTACCTGAAAATTAATCCACAAGTTTACAAAAATGCCACAACTAACAAAACACACGAATCAGCCCTGATTCCAATAGTAACTGATTCCGATGGTTGAAAATCACAAACATTTACTGCCTACGCCAAAGCCAACCTTCTCGGTTTAGTTTCAGGAAAAAAATTTAAGGCAAACAAAAAACTCATATTTTTTTTCCTTTGCTTTCCATCTACTTTCTCATAAATCAAATGGAAAAGACAGCGACTTTGTATCCATTCAAAACAATTTCAATTTTAAAATAAAAAACAATAACAACAAATTTTATTTATTTTCTCGCATTGATGCAGCAACGAAACGGTTAAAACATATAATAAACAGAAATCATATAAAGAAAAGGCAATTGCAAGGATGGATCTAGAGAGAGAGATTTAGGAGACAGTGAACTGACAGAGAAAAGGCGGATCGAGAAGGCGAGAATTCCAATCAAGAGGAGGATGAAGAAAGAGAACACATTGCCAAACGCGTTCCGCAGCGTTCTTGCAGTTGCCTCTCTCGAGCTCTCTCCGTCCGCCATTGATAATATTCGTGTGTCTTCTTCTAACATAGGGTTTTATGGTCTTGTAGGTCGTCCAGTAGAAAGAGAAGACGACTTTGAGAGAAGCAGGGGAATGACTGAGGACAGGCTCGAGTAACTGAGTGTAGCAATATTGATTATTTAAAAATATATTATTTTTTATTTTAAAAATTATATTTAACAAATTAAAATAATTCTAAAATTTTTAAATAAAAAAAAATAACGCAAAAACAAATAATCTATTTCGTGGAAAGGTCCTCTACAAAATAATTAAATTACAAATACAGGTCCAATCTGTTCATCCAATTGACATTGCTGTCCTCGAAATAAATAAGTGGTAAGTCCTTATTGGTTAGCCTTTCTAATTGGTCACGAGCAACGTGGTCTTCCACGTGGCTCTTATTGATTAGCCAGCTTTCAGAATCCGAGTCCTCCTCTACTCTGGAGCCCTGAACCGGGACATATAGTACTGACCGACCCGGGAAATATAGTACCGCCCAGCCCAATAAAAACGACCCATTAGATTTCTGATATTTCCCTCTATCAGACAACAAAATTATCAGATGGTGTTTTTATCACCAGCCGCCTCCCTTTCTCTCTCTTCCAGATCGCAGAAATTTTGTTGTTGAATCCCCAAACCCTTTTTTTTCTTTTTCGATTTAGGGTTAGGGTTTAGATCTACGGCTCCAATTACTATGGCGGCTTTAAAGGAATTACTGCCTCCGGCGAAATCAACTAGCGCAACTTATTATGATCATTCAAATGATCCGTGGTTCAAGCAGAGGTTTAGTTCATCTGAGTCTGAACAATCTGCTGGTGATGGTGGTGGGTTCAATTATAAACCTGTACCTCTTTACTTGCAGCGGAAGGGTTTTGTTCCCAGGAAAGTTGAGGATTTTGGAGATGGGGGTGCGTTTCCAGAAATTCATGTTGCACAGTACCCTCTTGATATGGGTAGGAATAGGTCTGCGAAACCTGGGTCCAAGATTTTGGCTTTGACTGTTGATGCTCATGGGAATGTTGCGTATGATGCTATTGTGAGACAGGATGAGAATGCTAAGAAGATTGTGTATTCGCAGCATAAAGATTTGGTTCCGAAGATTTTGAGGAGTGAGGAAGAGGGGGATGAGGATGGGGATGGGGATGAGGAATTGCAGAAAGAGATTGAGGACACTACGCTGGAAACTAAAGCTGCGCTTGAAAAGATTGTGAATGTCAGATTGAGTGCAGCGCAGCCGAAGAATGTGCCCAAACAGTCTTCGGATTCCAAGTATATAAAGTACAAGCCTTCGCAGCAGTCGGCAGCGTTTAACTCGGGTGCAAAAGAGAGAATTATTAGAATGGTGGAGATGCCGGTGGACCCACTGGAGCCACCTAAGTTCAAGCATAAGAGGGTTCCAAAGGCATCGGGATCACCACCTGTGCCAGTAATGCACTCACCACCTCGACCTGTGACTGTGAAAGATCAGCAGGATTGGAAAATCCCACCTTGCATCTCAAATTGGAAGAACCCTAAGGGTTACACGATTCCTCTTGATAAGCGTCTGGCTGCTGATGGAAGAGGTTTGCAGGATGTTCAGATTAATGATAATTTTGCTAAGCTATCAGAAGCCCTTTATGTTGCTGAGCAAAAGGCTAGAGAAGCTGTTGCTATGAGATCCAAGGTTCAAAAGGAGATGATGATGAAGGAGAAGGAAAGGAAAGAGCAGGAGTTGCGGGCATTAGCTCACAAAGCTCGTTCTGAGAGAACTGGTGCTGCCCCCCCGCCCTCTGCTCCAGTCCCGTCAGAGAGGGCTGCAATGGATGATGTTGACATGAGAGGGGATTATGAGCATGTGAAGGACAGGGAGAGGGATGCCCCAAAGGAGACAAGGGAAGAGAGGGAAGAGAGGCTGCGGCGTGAGAAAATTCGTGAGGAGCGCCGTCGGGAAAGGGAGAGAGAAAGAAGATTGGAAGCAAAAGATGCTGCAATGGGTAAGAAGAGCAAGATCACAAGAGATAGAGATCGTGACATCAGCGAGAAGGTTGCTCTTGGTATGGCCTCTACTGGAGGTGGAAAAGGGGGAGAAGTTGCATATGATCAAAGGTTGTTCAACCAAGAGAAAGGAATGGATTCTGGTTTTGCTGCGGATGATCAATACAGTGTGTATGATAAAGGCCTTTTCACAGCTCAGCCCACACTTTCAACTCTATACCGGCCGAAGAAAGATGTTGACGCTGAAATGTATGGAGGTGCAGATGAGCAATTAGATAAGATAATGAAGACAGAACGATTCAAACCTGACAAGGAGTTTGCTGGTACTTCACAGAGGACTGGTCCACGTGACAGGCCAGTTGAGTTTGAGAAGGATGAAGAAGAAGCTGATCCATTTGGTCTGGATCAGTTCTTGACTGAAGTAAAGAAGGGTAAGAAACCTACAGACAAAGTCGGTACTGGTGGCACAATGAGAGCTAGTGCAGGATCTTCAATGCGAGATGGACATGATGGAGGCTCTAGCAGAACTCGTATTGGATTTGAGAGAGGGCGTTAGGTATCGTGCTTTCAACGTTTTATTTGTCTCGAACTTGTGTAGTATGAACTCATGGTTTGTCGCCCCCCTCCCCCCTGAATTTAATGTTTTCCGCTGCCTTAATGTTTTAACTTGAAGCTTGACTTTGGTTGATGCTAAACTATAAACCCCTGAGCTTGATTTTGGTTGATGCGAAACTATAAACCCCTGAGCTTGATTATTCATTTATTTTGCTGGGGTTGAACTGTCAATTGACAAGGTGAAAGCCAAAACAGGCATATCTCTTGTGAAACTACGATAATTCTGATAGAGAGTACGGTTCATAACATCTTCGTGGATAGAAACTTTGGTGGTCTAGTTTCATATTTGAATTTTTGAAACCACGTTACTATTGAAACAACAAAATTTTATCTGATGTTCAATGTTTATCTCTCCTGCATTTGGGTTTGCAATGTACTACTGAAAGAGAAGTAATATCCAACCCTTCAATTAGGCTTTGTTCATGCATCCCTTAGGCCTTTACATTGTGGCTGGATATGAGAAGCGGTGTAAGGGAGTTATAGTATTTTAAGATTTTTTTATTTTTAATCTAGAGTTCAGAGTTTGTAGCCAAGTACAAAGGTTTGAAGCTCAAACCTTAGAAACCTTAGCAAGTAATTTAAACCCTTCCACATGGTGAAATAGGTGACATTTAATATGCATAGAGTTTGCTAACAATTTAAGTTCCTAGGTTAAGATAGTTATTTGACACAATCATAACCAAGAAGTTTATTATTAGTTTCAAAATAGAAGGAGCCTTAACAAAAAAAAATAAAGGTTATAGTTCTATGAAGAGTGAAGTGAGTTTGGCAATAACACTTGAACTTCAAACATTTCCCACTGTAAGAGAACATTAAACAAATAGGCTCTTGGAAACATCAAACACTATAGTCTTCTTATCAAGCAACAATAAAAAAATTAAACACTACTAAAAAAAAGATTATTATCATTAGATTTTACCAACAAAATAAAATTTGAGTTTTAGGCTGAGACATGTATATATATATATTGGAATTAGCAAAGAATGCGCAAATCTAATATTGTCCCATCAGTAATGGAAAATATGCTGTTGTTTCCTTATATAATTTATTTTTTAGACATGTATATATATATATATATATATATATATATATATATAAAATTTGTTTTTCATTGCTAAATCTTTGATCTACTCTCAATTATCCCTAACACAGACCATTCTACAAGCTCACAACCCAACCAATTTTACTCCCCCGGTCGATCTACTTTTACTGTTACTCCTAATAGCTTTAAGCTTTCTTTCTCTTGTTATCTTTTTCCTCATTTTTATCTCTTTTTCATAATTTGATGTTCTAAAATTAACTTTTTTGTGGGCAAATAATCAATCTATATGTGGGCTGGGTTTTTGTAATTTTCTCTTCAATAATTCAAGTAATGTTAGGATCTCTTGTTTTTGTTATTGTTGGTTTTGTCTGAGTTTTTAGGCTTGCTAATTACACACTAAAGGTACAAAAGCTTATGATTTGTGAGAGTTTTGCTAAGGGAATTTACTGTGCAAAGAGAAAATATATCACTCTGAGTGCTGTCAAATATTAATTTGTGTATGCACCGAATGATCACTCATCTTGAGTGTCTTGTTCATTAAATAGGCATCAATCCGATTTACATGAGTAGCTAGTAATTCGGGCTAAGTATGGAAGAAGAATAAGTGTCCTATTACAATACTATTAATTACCATTTACATCTTTAATTAATTTCCTAATTAATAAACAATCACATCATGTGACATCCCCCCTCAAATTGATGTTGGTCGATCAAGAAGCATCAATTTGTCAACTAAGAATTTATGTCGATGCCGAGAGAGCTTTAGTGAAAATATCCGCAGTTTGATGTTCGGTGGAATGTGAGGTAGTGTAATTTCATGTCGGTGAAAGGATTCACGAATGGAATGACAATCAACCTCAATATGTTTTGTACGCTCATGAAACACTGGATTAGCCGCAATCTGAATCGCACTGGTATTATCAGCATGAAGAGGAGTGGAATGATTATGAGGAAAACCAAGTTCGCCCAATAACCCACGAAGCCATGTAATTTCCGAACAAGCTGAAGACATAGCCCTATATTCGGATTCTGTGGAGGATTTGGAAACTCGATCTTGCTTCTTACTCTTCCAAGAAATGAGTGCATTACCAAAAAAACATATACCATCCGGTAACAGAGCGATGAGTATCTGCACAACCGGTCCAATCAGTGTCAGAATATTCTTCTAACCGTAAGGAAGATTCTTTAGGAAAGAACAACCCTCGTGAAGAAGTACCCTTCAAATAGCAGATAATGCGATGAACAGCAGCAAAGTGAAGATGTCAATGAGCCTGCATACATTGACTAACCTGTTGTACCGCAAAGGAAATATCAGGACGAGTAATCGTCAAGTAATTCAAACTTCCAACTAGTTGCCGATACAAGGACGGATCTGATAGAAGCTCGTCTTCCTAATGGTGAAGCTTAACGTTGACCTCTAATGGAGTAAGAACAGAATTACCCATTTGGAGAACAACTAGTGAAATCACTTCCTTTGTGTACTTGTGCTGATGTAACAATGTACCGGTCGGAGTAATCTGAACCTCAAAACCAAGAAAATACTGTAAGGGGCCAAGATATTTCATGTTAAAAGAGTCATGAAGATGCTTTTGAAAGCGTTGAAGTAACTTATTATCTGAGCCCAGTAATCACAATATCATCAAAATAGACCAGAAGTAATACAATTCCTGCAGATGTCTGGCGAAGAAACAAAGAGAAATCAAACTGACTTTGAATAAAGTGAAAGGCAAGCAAAGTAGAGCGAAATTTATCAAACCATGTCCGCGGAGCCTGATTCAAACCATACAAAGATCTGCTTAGCTGACAAACCTCAGAGGAAGGTGTTTTAAACATGCCCGGGGGTGGAGACATATAAATTTCTTCCTTCAAATCTTCGTGTAGAAAAGCATTTTTCACATCCATCTATCTAAGAGACCACTCCTGTGACGTAGCAAGTGCCAATATAGTCTGTATAATAGTCATTTTAGCTACTGGTGCAAATGTCTCTTCATAATCAATACCATACTCATGTCGATTCCCAAGAGCCACGAGACGGGCCTTATAGATGTCCAGGGAGCCATCAGATCGAAACTTGACCGAGTATACCCATTTACAACCAATAGGTTTGACTCCAGGCGGACAAGTCATAAGATCTCAAGTGTGATTGTCTTGAAGAGCTTGAATTTTCTCATGCATGGCCTCTTGCCAGCAAACTTGGGTGGTTGCCTGAGTATAAGAGTGAGGGACAGAAATAGTATTGACAGTGGCAGTAAGCGAGGTATGAGAAAAGTCATACCTATCTGGTGGATGCGGAACCCGAGTAGATCGTCGAGGTGCTAGTAGTGTAGAATCAGATGACGAGGTGGTGTCTGAGAGGGGCGTTGAAGGAGGACGTCTTTGATACATTATACCTGGTTTAAACCGCTTAATGGAAGTAGGGATATCATCAAATGGGGGAAGCGGAACAGTAGGAGAATCAGAGATGACATGAGATTGAAAGAAATATTGATTTTCAAAGAAAACTACATTTCTAGAGATTCGAAATTTATTTGCATGATCATCATAGCATATGAATCCGTTCTGAGTAGGGCTATATCCAATAAAAGCACATTTGACAGACTGAGCGGTAAGCTTGTGACGTTCCGTGGGTGGCAGATGAACAAAACAAAAACACCTAAAAATATGAAGTGATTTATATTTAGGAGGTATACCAAATAAGCGAAGATAGGGAGAATCATAATTTAGAGTGAATGTAGGCAAGCGATTGATCAAATAAACAGCCGTAGATAATGCTTTTACCCAAAATTTGGTAGGTACAGACGATTCAAAATACGAACAACATCTAAGAGATGACGATTCTTACGCTCAGCGACTCCATTTTGATGAGGGGTGTAAGGACAAAAGCGTTGAGAAATTATCCCTTTTTGTTAAAGATAATTCTGAAAGGAATTTGACATGTATTCCCCCCCTGAGTCGGAGCGTAAAGTTTTGATACAAGTACTGAATTGTGTCTCGATAAGCACGACAAATTTTTGAAAGACAGAGAACACACCAGCTTTATAGTGAAGAAAATAGATCCAAGTAAATCGACTATAATCATCAATAAATGTCACAAAATAATGATATTGCCCATGAGAAATAACAGGACTAGCACCCTAAACATCAGTATGTACAATTTCAAACAAAGTGGAAGCACGGTGACCGTGCACCGGAAAAGGTAAAGTTTTACTTTTACCCAAACGACAAGTAGCACAATCAAAAGAAGAGATAGAATTTTTATTGTTTTTTGATCCTACCTATGATAAGTTATATTGTTTTTTGATTGATATTCTAAGTCACATTTGTATTCTTTGGTTTTATCTAAAGTTCAAGAAAGATATTCTTTGTGAGAGAATCTTCATCTTATCGAGTTGGATCATAACTGTTTCAAAGCCTAACTTTCAACACTACACTTATTTTTTATTTTTGTATCTTTAATACTTGAGAGTATGTTTTATAATATAATTTTATACCCTTAAATGTTAAAGTCCATAGTTGAATCTTAACATTTCAAATAATAATAAACAAAATAATTGTTAAATTTTTTTTTTTAATATTTAGATCAAACTTTAATGAATAATCCTGAATTAATTACAGTATCTATTTAACATTTTTTAAAAAAAATTAAAATGATACCAATACCAAAAAACTTCAACAATTGATTTGATGGAAGCTCTAAATCAATATTTATTAGTTGATATCTTAATAGTTCAACTATTACTATATTTTGTTTTAACTGTTACTGTATTTTATTTCAATTGTTACTATATTTTGGAGTACTATATTGTTTAAAATCAATGTTTATCAATTGATATCTTACTAGTGTAACTATTACTATTTTGTTTTAACTGTTTATATATTTTATTTCAACTGTTATTGTATTTTGGATAAATATATTGTATAAAATCAATGTTTATCAATTGATATCTCACTAGTTTAATTGTTATTATATTTTATTTCAACTGTTATTGTATTTCCGAGTAATATATTGTTTAAAATCAATGTTTATCAATTGATATCTCACTAGTTCGATTGTTATTATATTGTGTTTCAAATGTTCAATTGTTATTGTATTGTGTTTTAACTGTTATTGTATATATGACTTTTCTAAATGGCTTTTATCGTTGGAATACACAAACAAAAAATATATATATTTACACTATTCAAAAAACTATTTTATCAATTTTACTTTTCAAAATAGCATTTTGTGTTGGAGTTGCTTTTATGTTTGAATCTCAGTTACTGAATTCAAATTGATATTATGAGGTAATCCAGTATTCAAGTTGATTTTTATTCTAAATTGACTTAGAGGTGAATTGGGTTAAAACCATCTACAAAATTTAAATGAGATCCAATTAGATTAATTCAAATATTTCTTAAGAACATTTTATTAAAATAATGTGATTTAAAAAAAAATACCAAATAACTCACTTGAGATTTGACCAGTAAACCCATGACTATAGCTTTGAATTGAACAAATATATTTTAAAGACTAAAGAATTAATAAGAAAGCTAAAAGAGAACGGGAAGTTGCACGGTAATGAACAATGGTTTTTCACTATTCCTATAGACTCAGAGGCTTGTGGATTGGAATAGTAAAATTATTATTTTACCCCTCTGTTTACTACATTTTTGGCCTTGAGTTCGGGGGTGTTTTCGATTTTTTGTCTTCATGTGCACAGTAAAACAATCATAATACTCATGAATAAGACAAAAATGCACAAGAACCGTCGGGGGGCATTAAGGTTATTGCATATATTTTTAAAATGGCTAAATACTATAATACCCTCTAATAAGACAAAAATGAATAGTAAACACTAGGGTTAGTAAGGTAGTTGAATATTTTTTTTTAAATGGACAAATACGTATATACCCCCATATAAGACAAAATCCAAGAGCTGGTTGCAGGGGTGTTCTGGTAATTTATCATTTTTAAATTATATTTCTGCCAAATTACTATTGGTGCGTCGCCAGATGAGCCGTCCGTTTCCACGCTCACATGGGTTTTGAATGGCACATGCCGTATATTACAGTGTCCGAAAATGTCCACCCGACATCTAGAATGATTTTCAGCCATGTTCTCTTCCTCTTGGTGCGATACGTGTAGTTCTATGGTGGTCAGAGACATGTCAGTGGTCAGTTGAATTTGCTTCCCCCTTTTCTCTTTCCTACCTGTGCCATCACATGTCAGCAACGTTGTGTATTGCGATTTCATTTTAGTTCTTGATCTTTCGATTGTTTTGTATGATCCTTATTTCTCTTATATAGGTTTTGATTTGTAAATTTGGTCCTTCAATTGAAATTGATTATATATTGTAATTTCATTTCGATCCTTAGTCTTTTCATTTCCAGATTGGTTTGAAATCCTTAATATTTTCAGTATCAAAATATTAATTTATTTCAGTTTTATCCTTCTATGCAAATAGATTATATATTTCAGTTTCATTTCAGTATTCTTTTAATTTTTGATTTTGTTTTAAATTCTTTAATTTTTTTGGTATCAATGTTTAGATTTGTTTCAATTTTATGTTTTAAATGAAATTTATTATATATATGTTTTTCATTTCGGCCCTTATATTTTTAATCTTGGATTTTATTTTAATTCCTATATTTTTATATATATTTTTTTTACATAGTTTCTATTCTTGTCCATGTTTATATGTACATGCTCTTAGTTTTTTTTCCCAGTTTTATATTATTTCCATTGCTATTAAGATTTTTTTTTTATTTCATATTTAAATTTTAATTCGTGTTGTTGATCATTTGAAAATTGATATTTATTATTTTTTTCTTTTTTTATTTATTATTCACATCAAATATTTTTTTTAAATCTAATAATATTTAGTTGTATTTTGTAATTTATTTGTTATTTTAATTTTTTTTTGTTAATATTGTTAGGTGTTGAAATTTCTAATTATTATAGATAAGATATGAAAAATAATGATAATGATTATTTTAAGTTTTTATTCTTTTAAATATGTGAGAGAAATTATATATTTTGATATTTATTTAATATTAGTGCCTTAATATATATATATATATATATATATAAAATAATAATTTATTAGCAGTGTTCTAAATTATATTTAATATAATAATATGAGGAATAAATCTTAAAAAATAAAAAAAAAACTTTTTTAAAAAATTAATAAGGTGTTATCGATAGTTGACCAATAATAATTAGAATATTAATTATGTATAATAATATTTATAGTGACATATGTATTAATTGTGACAAAAATTCATTGGTCAATATTATTTTAATAACTTTGGCATCTTTTTTATGTATGATATTTCAGATCTCATATCACGAAAAAAAATATATGAAACAACACATAGACAAGATAGGTAGAAAAATTGTGTCAAATTATCTACAATAATAAAATAACAAATTGTCATGCGTTTCGCCACGACCAGCACCAAATTTTTTAAGATGTAAGAAAAATGTTAATGGTTCTAATTTTTTTAAAAAAATTCTATACATCTGAGCTGAATAATTAACTTAAAAATTTTAAGATTATGTTATTTTTATATGTATTTATTTTACTATAGATAAGACATTTAAAATGATGATAATAATTATTTTTGGGTTTTTTTCTTAAAAAATAGGAGAGACTAATTATATATTGTGATATTTTTTTGATATTCACTTCTTATATATATATATATATATATATATATATATATATATATATATATATATATATATGTATGCACTGATTTTTCTTTATAAATCTCATATTATTTTAATCTTAGTGTTCTAAAAAAAATTAATATAATAATATGAAGAAGAAATCTGAAAAATTAATATTTGATAAATTTTAGCAGTTGTATTTTTGTTATCTATCAAATAAATTATTCATCAAATAGTTAAAACATGTCCAACAAATAATTAGTATGTTGCAGGTGACAAATAATATATATTTAGTCATTTTTATCAATTGCGGTTTTGTTATCTGTCAGTTAAATTATTACCAAAGTAATTAAAACAAAACCATCAATCAAATTGTTTGTTGCGTAAAATAAATCATTCATCCTGCTATAATTCAACGATTGTACTTTTACTATTTACTAATAAAATAATTCATGAAACAAATAAAATATACACAACAATCAATCAATATGTGTACACTGAGTGCGTGACTCATTTTAATAGAATTTCTTCGATTCCAATTATATAATTTACCGATTAAATAATTATCAAAACAATTTTAACAGTAGCAATATTTAATCACTTTTAGACATGAAAAAAAAAACTCATTTCTAATCAATTTTATCAGTTATAATTTTACTAATTAAATATTAAAATAATCAATTAAAAACATATAAAAAATCAATCAAGTTTTTATATATAAAAAAAAAATCAGCACAGCACGCGTGCAAGTTAGCCGGTCTCCTCTAATTTAACGAGGTATGCCTTGCTACCACGGATTGCTTGCTGTTCCCCCTTCTTTTTCCATAATTTATTGTTCATATATGTATATTTATAGGTATATGTATGTACATGTGTATGTATCCTCATATGTACATGTGTACTTGTATATATTTATGTATGTACATACATGCGCATATTCAAACTTATGTATGCATGTTCTTATAACGTAAATTATATGTATTTTCTTTCTATGTTTTTTATCTATAAAAATATCAAATTATTATTTTTTAAGAGTTTTGTAATCTTATTAAAATTACGAAAAAACATTTAAAATAATAAACATATTATTAATTTTTCATATAAAAATATTTTAAAAAACAATTTAAAAATCAATCAAACCATTATGTCAAACTGTGCTATGATTTGAATTGTATAAAAAAATAAAATAAAGAGCAATCTGGATTGTCTCCTTTGATGAGGTAACTACTGTCATTTTTTCATTAATATTTTTAAGGCCGGAAAGGAAATGTATTTAAAAGTAAAAAAAATAATCAATTATCAGGGGCTCAAGGGGGAGATCGGATCGATCATCGATGTATGATTCCTTCTACTCTTTTGTTCATTTTGTTATTTTTATATATAGTTTTCCAATCGTAATTAAGTACTTGTCTGTTTAAAATTGTAGTTAAAATTATTTTTAAATAATATTTTTTTTTGTTTAAGAATATATTAAAATAATATTTAAAAAAAAATATTTTTGATATCAACACATCAAAATGATCTAAAAAGATAAAATTTTTAATAAAAAATAAAATAAAATTTCAATTTATTTTTTAAAAAACACTTTCCAAACATACCCTATTTTTTAAAAGGATTTTTTTTTCTATTACTCCCAGATAAATAGCATATACAAAATTAAATTTAAATGAAAAATATACGTGTACTTTCTATTTTTCAGAAAGTTCAGCATTTAATTTCAAAGAGTTTCTTAAGAAAAAACCAATTTAATGAATGTTTGAGAGTGTTGTTGCAATTGTTTCCGAAAGTATTTTTCTTTTAAAAATATATTAAAATAATATTTTTATTTTATTTTAAATTATTTTTGATATCAAAAATGATTTAAATATACTAAAATTTTAATTTAAAATAAAAAATAATTAAAAAAAACATTTTTAAAATGTAATGAAAAACATGCACGTAGCCTTATGATGATTTGTTGTTCGGTTGGATTATAACATTACTAAATTTATCTATATTTTAAAAAATATAATATTTTAAATATTAAAAAATTATTTAAAAATAAAAGAAGTAATTACTTTCTAAAATATCTTTTATTTAAAAATATATTATTATTTTAAAAAAATAATAACATTTAACTACATTAAAATAATTGGAAATGGAAAAAATCTATTCGACACGCAATTGTAAGAAGTCGATGGAGCCCAAATAAATAATGTTAAAGCCCTAATCTACAAGGAATTCCTCCGCGAAAATCCTTGCATTACACACCCACAGAAAAGAAAGAAGAAAGGGGGATTCTTTTCAGCACTCGAACGAAAAGGCATCCGAAACAAATGGACGGCGATACGCAACCACCAAACGGCTTATTCCCCGAGGCGGACGATCAAACGGTCGAAATCGATCCATCAAGTACCTTCCTTGATCTAACCAGCTTTCAGCTTCATGATCTCAGCTCAGTGGATTTATCTTCGAGTCTCACCGAGTTAGACCTGACCTGTAATCGGTTATCGAGCTTCGACCCTAGAATCGCTCATCTCTCGAACCTGAAAAAGCTATCTCTCCGTCAAAACCTCATCGACGATGCTGCTGTTGAGCCCTTCTCTCGCTGGGACTCATTATCCGCTCTCCAGGTGACTCATTATTTCAATTTTAATTCTAGTTTTGTTTCTCTAATTATTATAAAAAAACGGCTAATTTTAGATGACTGAGTGATTATTATGTTTTTATCATTGATTTTTTTAAAAAAAATATTATTTTGTATTCGCAGGAGCTGGTGTTAAGGGATAATAAGCTAAAGAAAATACCGGATAGCAGCATATTCAAGAATCTTTTGGTTTTTGATGTTTCTTTCAATGAAATTACTTCATTGCATGGGTTGTCTAAAGTCTCAAATACCCTCAAGGAACTTTATGTATCTAAAAATGAAGTTACTAAGATAGAGGAGATTGATCACCTTCATCAGTTGCAAATTCTCGAACTTGGTTCCAACAGATTACGGGTTAGTTCTCCTTTTCTTTTCGTCAATATTACAATTTATCCAAGCTCAAGAACTACTGTTTTCATGATACACAATGTGTCGATGTGAAAGGAAAATTTTTAGAGATGAAATGGGATGATGATGGACGTTATGTTTTTAGGGGTTTCTGGAGCGTCGTACGGTCTCAATCTTGAGCTACTTACTTTGGTTGTTTGCAGGTGATGGAAAATATGCAAAATCTTACAAATTTACAGGAGCTGTGGCTGGGAAGAAATCGTATCAAAGTAGTTAATCTATGTGGGCTGAAATGCATCAAGAAGCTTAGCTTGCAAAGCAACCGTTTACTTTCTATGAAAGGGTTTGAGGTAGTTGATAGAAATTGCATTTTTATTAGCGTCACAAACTCATGGCATTCTTTTCTCGCCCACCCGTGTGCGCGCGCACATATATTTAAAACTCAAGTTATTCTGCCACGTTGAAATTGCTGTCTAAATGTGGTCTCCTTTTTATCATTTCTTTCCAATTTGTTGTTATTTTAGGAATGTGTTGCTTTAGAAGAACTGTACTTGAGCCATAATGGTATTGCCAAAATGGAAGGCTTGTCAACCTTGGTCAACCTCCGTGTGCTCGATGTATCATCTAACAAGCTAACTTCCGTGGATGATATTCAGAACCTTACCTGGTATGTGTAGTCTTCCTTGCTCAGGATTTTGTTGTCTCTTATCTGGTTCATTTCACTGCTTGACTCACGCCATGCTTACAGTTTAGAGGATCTGTGGCTCAATGACAACCAGATAGAATCCCTTGAAGGTGTTTCTGAGGCAGCCGTCGGTTCAAGAGAGAAACTAACAACTATCTACCTTGAAAACAATCCATGTGTAAGATATTCTTTAACTCGGAAAACCTAACATGTTCAGGACCTTGTTAGTGCCTTCATGCTAGTCTATTGCTGATTGGATGGCATTGTTGATGATAAATGCATAGAGGTATTTCTATCTTGCTTTTTGTCTAGTTTTACTGGTGGTCACAAGTAAATAGGGAAAGCATTAGATCCGGACCTTTCTTGCTCTCAAAGGTGTATCCAGAATCATAAGTCTGCCTGCCCCTTCATTCCTAGCTTTGTATCAGCGGTTCTCCTCCCATGCTTCCACCTTTTCTTGGATCAGATAGATTTCCCACATCACCTTAAAAGCATGTTGTTAGACTTCTGACACTTTTATCCCACCTTCTTTATATATATATATTTTCCAGATCCTTGTTGCTTTTCAACAAGTTTCAAATAGTTGTTGCAAGAAGGCTTGTACTTGTGAAGATAGAGAACTCACATACTAAATTTTTTTATGGAAAGTTAAAACCTTTTTTTTCTGATGTACTCTTTTCAATCATATGGATTCTTGTTTTGCTGGTTGATCACTAGTGATAGATCTTTTTTAAAGCTCTTTAGGTGCGCTAGCTGTCGTATGCTCACAGGTTTTATGGTTCCACAGACTACGGACATGTTTGAGGAAGAAAAAATGTTGATACATTTTTAGCAGTTGATCACTCGTATTTTTTCCATCCTTGAAAAAACAATTAGAATATGTCAACATTATTTATCACCATTCTATGTCCTATTCAAGTTTTATCCACAAGTGGTGCTTTGCTATTCACACAGACAATATTATTTCACATGTTCATTTGATAGAAAATTTTGTCATTGTTTATCTTTCTTATATTTGAATCTATTCCTCATAAAGATGTTTTAAGAACAATGAGGCGCCACAATCATGTCTCTTCAGTCAAATTGTATTCGTGAATTTATGTGTTGTTGCGAGTTCTGGAGCCATAAAAAGAGAAAAGAAAAGTAAACACTGAAATTGAATCCTCTTTGCAGCTTTGTTTTCAGATAGGACCATGAATAATTGATATGAACTGCTTTTCTTAAGAGAGATAATATTCTTCTGTACTTGCACTTAATTTATACTGTACAGGATATTTGTTAAACCTCTGGAGCCTGAAGGGCATGGCAACTGATTTGATTGTTTTTTTTTTTTTTAATTTGTCCACCCATTTCTCATAAAAGACATTAGTTTCAAGAAACTGTGATTAAAGTTTGCACGCAAATTGACAATCATTGTGGATATCATGACTTACGACAAATATAATATTAATCTTGGCTTTGACTTGCTGAAAATTTGTTTGGATTATCTTTTATTTGGGATCGGGGCTGTTCATCTTTGGGTTTTTCCTTGGGTCTGCTTTTGCCCCCTTGCTGTTTCCTTTGTTATTGTACAGCTTTTTGACTTATAGTTTTGCTTCTTCTATTCCAGGCAAAGTCTACAAACTACTTGGCCTTTGTGAGACAGATTTTTCCAAATATTCAGCAAATTGACTCCAGTGTGTTTGCTTAGAAGTTCGCTGTCCTGAGTTTTTCTTTGTTGGACAGCTCCCTCTACAAGGTCTAGTCCTCTTTGGGTAACACTCCTTAATCACATAGCATTTCTATTTCTAGTGCGCACTCATTGAGCATTGCTTTTAGTAAGTTATCATGAATTTGGATTGCAGGTGCAATTATGCTACAAAGCTTTCTTTCAGGAGAGAGCTGCTTTTGCAAGGATGCAAATTTAGGCATTATTCTAGTATCTCACAAATACCAGAAATTTTCAAAGGAGTTGCATTTTGCTGTTTGGTTTGATTCCTCTCAGGCAAACCCATTTTGCTGTTAGTTTTACGTGTTGTAAATTTTTTACTTATTTTTGGAACGGAAGAACTCTTCTTCATAGACAACGCATCTCATAATGGGAAATGAATTGTGGAAGTTTGCTCATTTTGTGAAATGCTGTGCCTGAAATTCGCTGCCATGGACTTGTTAGTATGTCCGGCTTATCCACCGCCTGGTAGGAATTTTAGGTGGCATTATTGCACCATAATATAACACAAAGCTCCATCTCAAAACCGAGAATTTCTCGCTGAAAAAGTAAACCATGAATGATAGGCTGATTAGAAGAATACTTGCAGAGAATAAACTATTGGAGAAAGTAAAAATGGAGAAGCAAGCTTCCAGCAGAGAAAATCAGGCAGATATTGTTATGAGATTTGAACCCAAGAAGCATCCTCGCCTCATCATCTGGCCAGGGACCCAGAGGTACAACGAAGATCAAAATGCTGTGTCCTTGGGAAGTTATCTAAAGAACCCACACAGCATGCTGTACTATAACACAGAAGAACAGCTACCCTATCAGTGGATAAATGAATCCAAAGAGAGAATACATTAATTTTTTGAGGGTGTAGAAGTATAATCTATATACATAAAAAAAAAATCAAGAAAAATTTTTCTTGCACTCAAACCAGTGATGAATTATCATCTTAAACTACTAAATACACATTCTGAATTAGAGTTCTGTAAAACCATTTAATATAAATAGAGATGATGAATGTTCTCCTGCCTTAAGATCTTTGTATATAAGAAATTTGTAATACTACTACTACTACTACTATTATTTGTATTATTATTATATTTTTCACTCAAAATATATATTAACATTAGCCATGGCATCCGCGTCTCGTCGCGGTTGGGACCATATTTTTTTCAACGCAAAAAAAATATTAATTATGTATGATTTTTTTATTATAATATAAATTTGGGCAAAATAATAAATTTGTGTAGAAATCTTGTGAAGTGCAAGTTTACTATAAAATATATGAATTTTAAATGGATATAAATTTATTTGTTTAGTAGGTTTTAATGAAATAACCATTATAAAATTATCATTATCATTAAAAAAAAGCAAGAAGATTTGGATATCAGAATTATTAAATACATTATTTTAAGATTAGTTCATTTTATAGTTCAATTTAAATTAAAAACAACAAACAAAGTATAAATTGTAAAAGAACCTGCATTAATCAAATAACAGAAATAAATAGTTAATTTTCTATCTCAAAAAAGAAAAAAACATAAAGTTGAAAATCCATCTCCATATTATTGTCTTTATCATTACTATAACAGTTAAAATTATTATCAATATTACTGTCCAAACAGTAAAAATCATTAAATTGCCCCAAAGAATTAAAAATATATATATATATTTTGTCCAAAAAAAAATAAAAAATAATCACTAAAATTATCTTTATTATTGTGCAAACAATCAAATTATAAAATCATTTGATCTGAGATTCAGATAAAAATAACATAAAACAAAAAAAAAAAGAACAAAGAGAAAAATAAAGCAATATTAATTTTAAAATAATCACCAACATAAATTAAAATTTTTGAATTTAACCGAATAAAAATAAAACCCCAATAAAAAATAAAATGACAAAAATTCAAAACAAAAACCAAAGGTATAAATAAATGAATACGGGAAAAAATATATAAAAAAAAGGAATCAATACTAAAATGAAGTGTAACCAACATAAATTAAATTTCTAAACGGAAATAAAAATAAAACCCCAACAAAAAATAAAAACAAAATATAAAAGCACAAATGCATAAATGTGGACAAAAAAAAAACATTGTCCAATAAGGACAAAAAAACCAAAGAAATTAATACAAAAAAAAATAAAAGAATAAGTATCAAAATGAAAAACAAAATATATAATTAATTCCAATTGAAGGATAAAAATTAAACAAATCAACACTTTGGGACCAAAAAACAATAAAGCAATTTTAAAAAAATCAATAAAGTGCAATTATTGAACAAATTAAAAGAATAAGGACCGAAATGAAAAGTAATATATATAACCAATTTCAATTTGGGTACAAAATTAGAACCAATTCAAACTTGCATACCAAAATTATTAAAGGAACAAAAAACAAACCAAAAATCAAAAGTTGAAGGATCGAATTGAAACTTACAGTATATAATCAATTTCAATTGAAAGGCATAATTGAAAATAATCAAAATTTCCATTGAAAAATCAGTAATAAAAATGAAATGAAAAGATCAGGGACTGAAATTAAATGTATATAAATAAGAGGGATTGCACCATACTTTTCGGCAACAGGAGAGAGAAAAGGGGGGAGAAAACTCGTCCACCGGAGATCACACAGTCCTAGTTTCAAAACACGCAACACGTGTGGAGTCGGAGAACATAGCATCAAACCATATGAGACGGCGGATGCCCAATTTTCATCGACAGAGGACACCGCACGCGCCGCCTTAAAGACACGTGCGGGTGTGTCCGTACCACACGCCTGCAGTGTTCCGGATAAAGTAATATTAAAAAAATAGTCAATTATCCATATACCCCTGTACCCAGCAATATCTACGGAAAAACCGGGGGTGAAAATTCAGAAATACCCCCGGTTTCAGGTGTCTGTTTTTGTCGTTTATGGGGCTAAATATGTTATTCTACTGTGCAACAAATCCAAAAATGTCATCTTTGTCCCGTGGGAAATTCCAAAATGCCATCGTTCCAGGTTTCTGTGTTTATCGTTTAGGGGGGTTAAATGTGTTATTCTACTGTGCAACAAATTCAGAAATGACATTTGTGTCCAGTGAAAAATTCGAAAATGCCCCCGGACCCGGGGGTTAAAATTTTTTGATTATAAGGGCAAAATGGTAATTTTACTATATCAATGAATAGTGAACTAAGTTTGTGTGAATAATGCACGTGGCTACAGTGAAAGGCCTATGCCTTTTATTTATAGTTAATTTTATAATTATATTTCATCCTAGTTTTTCTCAATTAAAAAAAATGAGAATACAAGTTTTTCCACCTTGTTTTGGGGTATAAAAAACTATAATTATAAACCAAAATGCTTTTACATGTATGTAATTAAATAAATCGATATTTGATTTAGAGATAACTAAGAATAAGATATTTGATCTTTCAACACGAGTTCATATTTAATTATATCTAGTGACTCTGTTTATTGTGATAATTTTTTTTGTTTAATCAAGCAATTGCATGCACCAAGAAAAGATAAAGAAAACTTATCAATGAAAGCAAATTGAATAAAACTATAAAGTTCAACTATCAAATAACCAAATATTGAAAAGAAAAAAAACAGCAAAGAGCAAAAGATCTAGGTTAATCTTGGTTATCTCGCTAACGTAATGACTATAGGCATAAGATTAGGATGAACCCATAATGAGAAAAGTGAAGAAAAAAAAGAACAAAGATCAATTCTTAAGAACTTATATGTTGAAGAATGAAATTGATTTTTTTTTTTAAAAAGATCTTAAAAATCAAATTCAACCCATGTAAACCTTTAAGACTCATGATCGTGATCATGAAACCGAAACTATCCATACAGCCGACAAACCCAAAAAAATAAAGAAGCAAGATTAAAAAAAAAAAAATGAAGCTTAGGGATAAAACAAGAGAAATAATTTAAAAAAACAATGAAAAAAACATGAGTTAGTCAGGTTTGAGATAACCCCACAAAAAGTAAATTGAAAATAAAAAAAACAAAGATCAATTAAAAAAATATTGGAGGATAAACTTACATTTATATATATATATATATATATATATAAAATGACTTAAAAAGGATGAAATTCAACTATTGTTAAAATTAAAAAACCATGACCTTGAAAATGAAGCTCAACTAAAAATAGTCATGGGATTTAATTGGGGGGGGGGGGGGGGGGGGGGGTTGGGGGGGATGTAATAAGAAACATTCTAAACAAAACAAAGAATGGGTGACATATGTTTCACTACAATTCAAGTGAGATTCTTTGACAACATAAAAAAATAATACTAAAGTCATATCAACGTGTTCTAATGAAAAATATTTTATGTGACTTGAGTTATAGACATTAATGTTAAAGGACAAAAACAAAAAAAACAATTGGAAAATGAAGAAAAAAGACTCATTCTAAGTTAATATGATAAACTTGTAATCCGAATCGTGAGGTCAGGACACTCTCATAAAACAACATATAAAAATATTTGAAAAAGATCAATATTTAATTATCTCAACTTTAAGATTGAGATTGATAAAGAAAATAGGTGTGAAAAAAAAAGGATTGATATCAACCTAGGCTAACATTTTCCACCAATGATCCAGGTTATGAGACAAAAATGACTGCATAAAACAATAATGATACTTAATCCTAAATAATATAATGTTGAAGGTTGAAAATAATAATATAAAAATAATCAAAATAATAAGGAACAAATTTTACATAAAAATAAAATAATATAAAAGCTCCGAGCCAATTTGAGTTAACATGAAAGATATGTAACCTAGACCAGAGGCTAGGTTATAGTCATAGATAGAAAAGCTAAAAAAACAAAGGTAATTTATCTTCATTAAACTCAATATTGAATAATTAATTTTAAAAAAAAAATGATTGAAAAAATTTAAAAAAATGATATCAATCTAGTTAAAATCTTGTACCCATGACCTTGGTCATCAAACCAAGATCACCACACTAAAAACATTAGTAAGGCTTGATCCTTAAAAAAATAAACATGGAATGATAAAATTAAAATAAATAAATAATTAAGAGAACGAAGACCAAATCTAATATAAAAACTAAATCAAACCAAATGATAAGGGATGGATTTTTTTTTTTAAATATCAATAAAAAAATAAGGGTCAAATTTGATAAAAACACCAAACAAGATAAAATGTGAAGGGATGAGATTAAAAAAATAAAAAAAGATTCAAAACAAATATAAAACAATAAAAAAGGAGAGTCATAGTTGAAATAAGAAAAAAATAGAGAATAACCTTTAATTTTAGTTGGGCTGACATGTTTTACAAGGGGAAGAGAAAGAAAAAGATAGAAAAAAAATTCAACCATTATGAAATGCCTTACATGAATAACCTCATTAGGTTTGCCTAAAAACAAAAAAAAATCATTTTTAAAAAGAATTATAAAAAAAAATCAAAAAAAAAAAAAGGTTGCTTGGGTGACTATGTTTTTTTTTCTTTTTTTATAATTAGGATAAACAATATGCTGTTTGTTTTATTTCTTTAAATAAAATCAGACAATGTGTAGTCTTTTTCCGAGCACTATGGTGTTTGAAAACTTGACTTAAGTTCTTTTGACTCAAAACTTATTTTTCAAACTATTTTTGATTTAAACACACTTTGAAAAACATAATAAACCTATATGTTGCCTTGAAAGAACATCATAAAAATCAAAATTAACCTGAGATAAAAAATAAAACCAGGTCCAAATATTGTTTTCACAAACTTTATAGGTTTTAAAAAATATATATCATATGAACTCTCCTCGTCAAATAAAATCATCCGACATAAAATATTGACTGTTTTGATGATCTAAATCGTTGTTAATGATATTTTTCTTTATCTACTGCTGTAATATGATGACCTCTCTCTCTTCTCTTTCAACCATGAAATAAAAAATAATAATAAATTTTTTTATCAAAATTGAAATTGAAAAAACATTGAGACACTAAAAACATATAATATTTTGTTATTTTTAAAGTTAGAGAACCAAAATGTTTCTTTACCAAAACTTTTGGCACACCATCAATTTTTGATGTTTTTTTCATTCTGATTTTTATTCTTTCAATTCCACTAATCAAAGCAATTGATCATAAATTAGGATCCAATTATCTAAAATTAAAATGGACAAAATATATTATCTAAGATAAATATAACTATCCATAATTATTATTTGTGTATGTGTGAACCATGCTAATATATATAGTGAATATCCTTAGGTGTTATAATATTTAGTATAATTGTAGGGTTGAAAAATTGAAAAAAAAATAGACATCTAATTAAGAAATATCAAAAGAAGGGTAGGGAGTTTGTTGACAAAATAGACGACTAACCTAGAAAGAGAGTATCGACTGTGAGTTATACGGACAATCTTTCGTACGTGAGGCATTATTTGAAACAAAAGCTAACACGTGCCATCCCATTTTGAACCTCAAGAAACCCCCAAAAACCAGAAACCCCTCTTTTCTTTCTTTCTTCTGTTCGCTCTTTCAATCGAAGAAGAAGAGATGGAAGCGATACTAATAAACTGTGTAAACCACAGTCTTCGCCATTTCATGCATCGAAACGCCATTTTCATGTGCGAACGGCTCTGCGCCGAGTTCCCTTCCGAGGTACCCCAAAAAGCTCCGATTTTTTTTTCTTACTTCAACCCATTCTGGTTTGTCTCTGAGAAACCGCAAGAAAATTGAAGGGATAATCTTCTAGAGGTCGTCTGTGATTTTTATTGGGTTCTCAAGAACAGTTAGGGGTCTTACTATTACTGGCAAGATCGGTTCTTTTTCTCTTTCTTTTTGAAAATTGTATGGCGATTCAGGACTGATTGGAGCTCCACGTGGATTTAATTTTTATTTTATTTTCTGGGGAAATTCTCGGACAAAAACGTCCGAAACTATGATGTATTATGCGAATTTGACATTCCACTAAGGTTTTGATACTTGTAAGTTGTGTGAGATTCTGGACGAATCGAACGAGGATCTTTACTCGATGTGTTTACTCAATGCTTGCTTCACTGCTTCTATAGAATCAAACAACGAAGATAACTAGATGGAATCTGGAGTCTTAGTTTACGAAATATCTTAACTAGTTGCATGTTCATCTTGACAATGATCCTCAGATATTGATGATATGCTTTCTCATTCATCCCTTAACAGTTCCTCTGTCTTCATTATCTATTTTGATACAAATGTTATATGTTTTTTTTCCTTATCTTTTTGTTGTACTAAATTTCACTGGACTTCAAAATAATTGCATTTCTTTATGCAGACAAATTTGCAATTGTTAGCGGGATGTTATCTGCAAAATAATCAAGCTTACTCTGCGTATCATATTCTAAAAGGTAGAGTGCTTCTTCATGTTTTCAGCTTTCAGATAGTTGTTAGCTTAGGATGGTCTTAATTTATTTAGTCATTGTTTTCTTTCCTGTCGTGGATCCCCCCCCCCTCCCATGGATCCATTAAAAGCATCGTGTATTCAGCTTTTTTCTTTTTGTTAATATCTGTAGGAACACAAATGGCTCAATCCCGCTACTTGTTTGCGATATCATGCTTTCAGATGGATCTTCTAAATGAAGCTGAAGCTGTGTTATGCCCTACTAACGAGCCTGGTTTAGAGGTACCTGTTGAAACTCTTAACTAAAATTGCTTGTCTTTTTCTATAGCACCTTTCATCCACAAAACAGACTGTTTTTGTCAGCATTTTTCAAAATTTATCTGTGAAAATGCATTATCTGGGTGTAGTTGTGTTCTTTTCGACACACATTTCTTGGCATTGATGATTTGCTCATGTTGTTTGTACCCTATCAGGTTCCAAATGGTGCACCTGGGCATTACCTTCTTGGGCTTATCTACAGGTTGCTTACCTCTTTCCCAAATATTTACTGATTAACTATCACAAGTACTTTGTTGTCTTTTGCTTTAGGTATGTGTAAAATGCAAGTTATAGACAGACTTTGGATGTTTTCCTTGTTAGAATTAATAGAATGGTTTATGAAAAGATACAAGCTTATATTCTCATTTATTACTGTAAAATAGCAAGAAAGGAAGAATAATTGATGTAAAACTATTCTTTTTCTTGACTTTCTAGATTCTTTCCACTGTCTGTGTGCTCTGCAAAATGCTAACAGAAGAGAGAATGATGCCATCAATTTAATTTTTAAATCAATTATGTGAAAACCTGAAATTCTTAATTTCATCAAATTTTATAAAGCCATTGATTTGAATCATAAATTTTTTATGAAATGATTATAAAATATTAATTTCCCTTTCAAAAGTCTGTAGAACTGCACATGTATCAGGCAAAGTTTCTTGATATTCTGAAAGCATTCTCCTTAGTTGTTTATAACACCTTACTATAAAGAAGTATCGTGGTGTTTATAACACCTAACTATAAAGAAGTATCGTGGTTTTAGTATGATAATTGAATTTCTGAACCTGCATAATTATTAAATTTTGTCTGGCAATATTTATTCTCTTCTCCTTTTTCATCCTGGTTTAATATATCAATCTCTTATTTTTTTAAGTTTATCTGGATTCAGGTATACTGATAGAAGGAAAAGTGCCATCCATCACTTTAAGCAAGCTTTATCTATTGATCCTTTATTCTGGGCTGCCTACGAAGAGCTTTGTATATTAGGTATGGCCATTGAACATCTGTCTGTGTCATTGGCAATTCTGCCCCCCTGTTTGAATCAAAAGATGTACTTCTACTTGAGCATTATATTTTTTCCCTGATGGTATATTGGTCTTTTTTTTATCAATGTTTTAGGTGCTGCTGAAGAAGCAACTGCAGTTTTTGATGAAGCAGCTGCCTTTTGTATTCAAAAGCAGTACATGAATCATGCATCAGCATCCCAGAACTTGAGCACATCCAATGAGGATCGTAATTTAGTTTCTGCTCGAAACTTCGGCTTGGAAGATGGAAGTCCAAGGCAGTCAAAACACCCACAAGTGAATAACCTTAGAGATATCCCTGGAAATTATCATGGAGCCACCACGTTAGGAGGACCTGCTAGCCAGCCTTCAAATGGTGGCCTTCCAAACCTGTCATTTTATAACACTCCTTCACCAATGGCCACACAGGTATGATGATGTAAATTATGCCAAGACGAGTATACAGAAAGTCTAGTTTAATCCCTCAAATTCAACACTAGTGAATCTCTCTGTTTTTTTTTTTTTTTTTTTTTTTTTTTGCTTGAAATAATACTTCTGATTTTGTATTCTTTGTTTGGGGCAAACTTTCTCACCTATTGTCAATCAGATTTCCGGGTAACAATATGTGATTTTCTTTATTGATTTGACTTACTCGGTCTTATCTATTCCTTTTTGTTTTATGCACTCAAGGATGTGCTCAATTATGGTTACTGGGTAATTCTAGGAATGCACCATGTCTTCTAACTTGCTGATTCTTCATTTGCCTTATCCAGTTTGATTCATATTTTGAATTCCATGTTTTCTCCACATAACTGGAAGCTAGCCTTTTGTTAAGCAGAATTGATTCTGTAATTAACCTGTCCTCTGTTCCAACATTTGTTTTGTAGAGTTTCTGAGAATGATATGTAGCTTGTTCGTCTTTATTTTATGTCCACATGTTCTTCCATGCAGTAACTTATGCGCTCTTACATCTATGTATAGAACATGCACCTATTCTTGCAGTCATGTTCACATATTCTTCTATGTAGTAACTCCATCTCGCACCTTTCTGCTTCATCTGACTTCTTTATGCTGTATTCATTGTTACTCATGCTGGTGGCACTGCAAATATGCTATTATCTCTTCCTGTATGAACTATAGAATATATTAAACAGATAGAATGTAATTAATAATAGTAGTTTATAACTCTAAAAAAACCCAACAATATTAGTATTTCTATCTTTTATTTTTAAGTTATACTGCTTTCACCTATTATTATTTTTTTAAATACAATATGAAATTTTGCACCTCACAGTAAGGTTATGATATGGTTTATTTCCAAACACTGTTCACTTAAATTTGATGTTCTTTTCCATAACATGTTTCATCATTTTGTATTGTTTTGCTCACAAGATTATATTTTGCAGTTGTCGAGTGTTGCGCCACCACCACTGTGTAGAAACATGCAGGCAAATGGTTCCAATCCTAGCATGCCTGGTCCTGATAACTGTTCAAGGTTAACTGTGAATTCTAATATGCAGGCCCCTCGAAGAAAGTTTGTTGATGAAGGGAAGTTGCGGAAGGTTAAGAGCTCTAATACAGCCTTTCTTTTCTTAATTTTGTGTCTCCACTATCTCTTTCATGCTAAACTTCAAAACTCTAGGCCTTTTTTTGTTGAAAAATGATATAGTATTTCAGGTCTCAGTTGTGGAGCACTTATTATACTGCACTTGAAATAAGGAAGATCTGTGGGTTTGTTTTCCTTTTATGAGGAGATATTTCATAATGCAATTTCTATTTTTGGAGTTGAATGTCTGCTTACCTTTGAGATAATTTGTTTCTGTTCTCTGTGCTTTATCCAATTCAGTTTATCTGTGCTGTGATTTTCTGTCGTCCCTTGTCTTCATAGTCTAGACTTGGCTTATCCTGGAAGCATTTCTTGGAGGGGGGGTGGGGGGTATTATCCTGTTCACTAACTTGATTGTAATTTTAGCTTGTTAATTGACCTTGTTGACACATCATCAAGTATTTTCATCTTGATTACAGCATGGGGAATGCATGATTGATTTTCATCTGTGTTTTTGAGGCTTCCTTTCCTTTCCATTTATTTGTTGTTTGAGCATGTTATATTGACATTAACTCTTATTTAGCTTTTTATATCGTGTGACTCTGTCAATATGCCTTGGTCAAACCTGCTATTGCCCTGTCCATCTTTTCTTTGTTTAATGAATCGCTTGGTAGTTTCCACAACATCAATGCCCCTTGTTTATTTTCAGATTTCTGGGAGGTTATTTTCTGATTCTGGTCCTCGGCGAAGTACAAGGCTTGCTGCAGAAGCAGGATCCAACCAAAATACTAGTTCTACACTGGTTGTAGGGAATGGAACTAATAACTCTTCTAAATATCTTGGGGGTTCAAAGTTGAGTTCTATGGCAATACGTTCAGTGACAGTTCGCAAGGGACAGTCATGGGCCAATGAAAATTATGATGAAGGTGATTGTTCTTTTGTTTGACTAATTTGTTGACATGTACATCTGTATTAACATTGGAGTTGGCTGAAATGTTGCTCGTGTTTGCCCGGTGGACTTAACTTGACATAACAAGTTATCTCACTTTGTTGCTTTATATTTTATTGTTCTGCGGTATGCTTTCTTTTGGTCTTTTGTCTGCTTATTGACTACCTAACCAGTTGCTTGAAAATTTTGATTTTAATCTTATCAAGGGATACGGAATGATGCTTTTGATGATTCACGAGCAAATAATACATCATCAAATTGTAGTTCATCACTCACTGGGGATTCTAGATCTCTTGAAACAGAAGTTGCAACCATGCCCGTTGGTGTTGGATTTATTGCGAGTCCTTCATGTATCTTAAGTGGTGCCTTAGAAATATTAGGCCTCCTGAGAACTCTTGGGGAAGGTTATAGACTTTCATGCATGTATAGATGTCAGGTATTAACTGGTGTTTACAAAAAGATCAAAGTTATAATATTTTCAGGACTGTTTTTCACCATCCAGCTTCTTGGTGGTACAGGATGCACTGGATGTCTACATGAAACTACCGCACAAGCATTATAATACAGGCTGGGTGCTTTGCCAGGTAAAAATCGGTAGTTGAATGTGAAACACCTTGTTTTCTCCTGGATTTCTTTTCTTGCTGCTTAGTATTACTTGTCTCACTGATGAGATTGATGATGAATTTATTAGATGCCATTGCATATTTAATTAACCATTGAAATTTCAGTTTGAATGTATGTTATTTTTAGTTGAAATGTGAAAACTGTTATGGAAATAAAATTTCCATAAAAAATTTCCTTGTTGAGTTTACAAACAAAATTTCCTTCTTGAGTTTTCATGTTTGTAATCTAATTGTATGCATTCCAGAACTGTTTAAAACTTACCTTTTGAAACTCTGACATCATCAGTTTTTGGTGATGATATCAGTGATAAATTTTTTTCCAATGCTGACTTAAAGTTAGAAGCAGTCATTTTTATTACCTTTGTGTATTTAAAGAGACTCCACTTTATTTTCCCCTCCCTTTATTTTGGTTTGTTCAGAACTGGAATGTATCCATTATGGATCCCAAGCTTCGTCTGTTTTTTTTTTTTTTTTTGCATTCTCATGTGTGCTTCTCGCAAAATGACTGCTTGCCATGATTTTATACCATCTGCTTGTCATGCATTATTGGACATACTTGTATTTTGAATGCAGGTTGGAAAAGCCTATGTTGAATTAGTGGATTATTTGGAAGCTGATAGAGCCTTCAGTCTTGCTCGGCGAGCATCACCTTACAGTTTAGAAGGATTGGATGTATATTCTACAGTTCTTTATGTGAGTCTATCTATATAGGAGGTTCTGGCAACACATTCCATGTTTATTCTGCTTAGCTTATTATCCATACTCCTACAATGTAAAAGGATAGTTGACTTCTGGTCGCTGCCTTTGGAAATCATGATAATATAGGGTTTTATTCCTAGAAACTAGTCATTATATTCCAATTACAATGCTTGATGCTTGTACTCATGCATTTCTGGTATATCTATTTCTTACTTTAGATGAAGATTTATTCTTGCATTTGTTGCAGCATTTGAAGGAAGACATGAAGTTAAGTTACCTGGCTCAAGAACTGATATCAACTGATCGTTTAGCTCCTCAATCTTGGTAGTGCTGCTATACCTTTTAACATATAGTGCTTTCCTTGCCTTTTGCTTTTCATTTACCAGTTCACAATCTAGCTTTCACCTGTTACATGGTGGTTATCACCTTAAATTGTTCCATGATGAAGCTGATATCTTGAAATCTGGATATCCGTTTATAGCATCGTGGATGTTTATGAGGGAACGGTCCTTTTGTATTCATTCACAATTTCGTGTCAACTTTTCCTAACCAGGTGATCCGTTCATTTCAGTGGTTGCTTTTAGGATGGTTTACAGGTGATGCTGTATGTTATAGAGACATTATGATCCTTCTTTGAATGTGCTTGAAACAAGTTTGGGCATAGCACAAGGCTGGGTGATTTCAGTTTGTTAAAACATCAAGCGTGCTTAATTTATTTTTCTGCAGCTGTATTCATCATTGCCTGTTCTTATCATCATCATCCTCTTTTCTCACTAATTCAGGTTAAATGGACATGCAGGTGTGCTATTGGAAATTGCTATAGTCTGCAGAAAGACCATGAAACTGCCTTGAAAAATTTCCAGCGAGCTGTACAGCTTGATTCAAGATTTGCATATGCACACACCTTGTGTGGTCATGAGTAGGTCCCTTGGTTCCTTTTTTATTTATTTTTTCTTTTCATTTCTCTTGATAACTGACATTTTTGTATTTTCAAAGGATAGAATTCCATAATGAATGTTG
Organism: Salix purpurea; assembly: GCA_027405865.1. Lineage (NCBI taxonomy): Eukaryota > Viridiplantae > Streptophyta > Magnoliopsida > Malpighiales > Salicaceae > Salix > Salix purpurea. Next base: position 3,866,065 of record JAOWLH010000019.1, read on the forward strand.
GATTCAGGCTTTATATAATTTTTTTGCAATTACTTTGTTACCTGCAGATATGTTGCCTTGGAGGATTTTGAGAATGGAATTAAGAGTTACCAGAGTGCCCTAAGGATAGATGCTAGACATTACAATTCCTGGCATGGGCTTGGGATGGTCTATCTTCGGCAAGAGAAAAACGAGTTTTCTGAGCATCACTTCCGAATGGCTTTCCAAATAAATCCATGTTCTTCGGTGATAATGTCTTATCTCGGGACTGCTTTACATGCCTTGAAGGTTGCACCATTTGCAAATTGATTGTTAAATCTTGGATTCCAAAGTTGATAATGTCCTATGGCTTTCTCATCCCCCCTCTTTTTGATCATTATTTAAAAAAAAAAACAGAGAAACGAGGAAGCTCTGGAGATGATGGAGAGGGCAATTTTAGCTGATAAGAAGAACCCTCTTCCCATGTATCAAAAGGCTAATATACTCATGAGCTTGGAAAGCTTTGATGAAGCTCTGGAAGTCCTAGAGGAGCTGAGAGAGTATGCTCCTCGTGAAAGCAGTGTTTATGCTTTGATGGGTAAAATTTATAAGAGGCGTAACATGCATGAAAAGGCAATGCTTCACTTTGGTCTTGCTTTGGATTTGAAACCGTCAGCGACCGACGTAGCTACAATAAAGGTGATTTGGCTTATTCCACAATCTCTTGCGTTCTAACTTTGGGAATTAAATGTGAAAGCAAAATTATCTGCTGAGAAAAATGGATTATAAAATTGTATTTCATTGCATTGGTCAGAGCTTGAATTTCATCGAGGAAACAAGTTTTTTTTCCACAGATTGATTTTAACTGGACTCAATGCCTGATTCTTCACCTGAATGGTGGAACTTTTAACCGATCTACAGTATCCAGCTTTTATCATGGTTTCAGTCGAAACCACAACTTGAATCCTCAATTGAATTCATGGGACATTACCTCCTTGATTTTCTTTGTTAGCGTGGAGTTACATTCTGTTGATATCTTCTTAATATTGACAGGCTGCCATTGAGAAGCTGCATGTACCGGATGAATTAGAAGACAGCTTGTAGGCCCTTTAACAATGGAGACTCGTGAGAAAAGGGAACATAACGCAAATTGCGCAGCCTAGAGCTGCTGGCCCCAAGGAGGATGGCCTGCTCGTGCTTTCGATGAAATCACGAACACAAGAGCATGATCTTGGGCGTTTACTTGGCATATGACGGCTCTTCCAGATTGGCAGTTCTTGCAGAAGTGACCTCAGTTTTGTAGGTGATTAACATGCTAGTAGAAGACAGGCCCTGGAAACTGCCTTGCTTGTACCGATAATTGTATAATCATATGTCAGGATGAAATGGTTGTATTATTCATTTGTATTTTTTTTTATAGTTCAATTCTATTCTCATGGGCCATCTGTTGGCATTTGAACTCTTCTCCATTCTCGCAAAACTTAATTTGGCAATGAACACAGTATAATTTAATTTGGCAATGAACACAGTATAATTTAATTTGGCAAAGACAGAGAGAAGCTAGGTCTCGAGTACATTAAAAAGAAGAAGAAACTGGATAAGCCTTCTCGTCTCAGCTCAGCTCATCTCAGGCCACGAAACAGAAGGTACAAGGCAGATTTCCTTCCATTTCATGATTTTCAGCCATAGATTAGATTTTAGATTAGAGCAGTGGAGAAAAAGTAATTATATAACTCGTTTTTTTACGGTCTTGACTCTTGAGCCCCGACCATTCTCCCTCGCAGGAAATCAAAGAAAGAAATGCTATCCACATTGCAGCAGCCCCCTCGTTCCCTTTCTCGAATCCCTCTTCACCTTAAACCCCTCCGCTCCTTCTTCACCGTTGCCTCTGCTTCAGCATCACAGGACCAATCCTCCCCACCTTCATCTCAAATCCTCGCCGTCCGCCAAGCCCTCCTCTCTCGCCAAACCACTGCCACCCAACTAGCTGAGTCGTACCTTTCCCGCCTCTCCCTCACCGAGCCCCACCTCCACTCCTTCCTCCACATCTCCGACTCCCTTTTAAGAGATGCCCAGCTAATCGACCGCAAGATTGAAAGAGGAGAGGATGTTGGCCTCCTTGCTGGGGTCCTTGTTGGGGTCAAGGACAATATCTGTACTGCTGACATGCCTTCAACAGGTGGCTCCCGCATCCTGGAGAACTACAAGGCTCCGTTCGATGCAACAGCGGTTAGGAGAGTGAAGGAGAAAGATGGGATTTTGATTGGAAAGACTAATTTGGATGAGTTTGGCATGGGTAGTACCACTGAAGCTTCTTCTTTCCAGGTCTTCTTCTTTATTCTTTATTCTTCACTTCTGGGCACAATCAGTCAAACGAATAAACAAACACTTGACAGGCATTGGCAGTTTCTGCCGTTCATTTTCTAACAGGTGACCGCTAATCCATGGGACTTGTCTCGAGTGCCTGGTGGGTCGTCAGGCGGGTCCGCTGCAGCTGTTTCTGCTCGGCAATGTATGGTGTCACTTGGTAGTGATACTGGTGGAAGTGTAAGGCAACCAGCATCATTTTGTGGTGTTGTTGGATTGAAGCCAACATATGGGCGTGTCTCCAGATTTGGGCTCATGGCGTATGCGTCATCACTTGATGTTATCGGATGCTTGGGTACTTCAGTGGCTGATACTGGCATCCTCCTTCACGTAATTTCTGGTCATGATAGATTTGACGCCACTAGTAGTAACCGAGTAAGAATTCTTCCATTTTATCCACCAAGGTCAATCAATTCTCTTTGATTTCTTGTTTTGAGAAACTGGTTTTGTCTCGTAAATTTACTAGCTGACAAAACTTCAGATTCTGATGCTTGCGTAAGAGGAAGTAACTGAAATTTCATGCATTAAGGGAAACGTGGACTTTTCTGGTCATTGACGGGACTGTTAGAGTTTATGTAGTTACTTGTAGCTGAAGATGTCACCATCACTGGTATAAGCAAGCATGTTGATCAATGCAACATGCATTCTGTACTTGTTGCTAAAAGAACCAACATGAAATTGAGTTCTCCTGGATTGCAATGGCCATGGTGGTGCTGTGTTTTTGCTCCGAGCTTTTTCGCTGAATTTGAATATACATACCTTTCAGTTTGGATCTACAATAAAATAGTTTGATTTTGTGGTCAGAATAGTCACACTCCACCACCAATCAAAGAGTGGGTGGTGTGGATGCTGTGAAGTGATCTTTTTCATACCTTACCTTTTGGTCTGATTTAATGTAAAACAAGCTCTTCTATTCTCTTGGAATGCTAATAACTAATCTAAAAAAAATAAAATAGGTAATGTTCGTAGCTATCCCAAAGCTATTGAATTTAGAAAAATATCATATTTCTGAAACCCATACTAGCTAGAGCTGCAACAAAAGCCTTCAACAATTAGAGGGACCCCATCTCCAATTAAGCATTTTGGATTGATTTCCTATATTTTATGGTTTATCATTCTATAGGGTTTCAAAGCCCTGTTTAGTTTTCTTTTCTTTCCTGTATTCTCTTTTTGGAGGATGTGTTCATCTTCTTGTAATCTTCTTTATTCTTTGTTTCAAAAAAGAAAAGGAATGTTCCTTTCCATAATAGTTTCACTTTTCAGGAGGTTCCTGATTTTTCATCGCAATTCGCCTCTATAAATCTTGTGGAATCGAAACCATTGAAGGGTTTGAAGGTTGGCCTTATCCGTGAAACTCTTGAAGATGGTGTGGACAATGGAGTAAAATCTGCAATTAGTGGTGCTGCTACACATCTTGAAGAACTAGGATGTACTGTGACAGAGGTCTAGCTTATAAACTTTACTCAGTAGTCGTGTGTTTTTTGGTTTAACAGATTTGGCTGATACTTTTTGTTTCCATATTTGGCAAATTGATAGGTCTCATTGCCATCTTTCTCCCTTGGTTTACCAGCCTATTATATTCTTGCTTCATCGGAATCATCTTCCAACTTATCACGTTATGATGGTGCCAGGTGATTTTCTGACAATCAGTTATCATTCAATATTTTTGTTGCTTTCAACAGAACTATATATGTTGTATGGCTCTATGTGATTCTAAGAGAGATTTTGGTGGCCAAATTTCAAGTTGAGCACGTATAGTTTAGATAGAAGATGACATGTTTGAAATTATTAAGGCATTTAGAGCTATAAGTGAGCGTTTATAGATTTTGCATTGCAGAGTTTGTTTCATATGTTTGAGTCATATTCCTTTTCTCTGGCTGTACAATGTTGTATAAAATAAGACCACAGTTGTGCTATAGACAAGTTATCTTGGTTTATTTCAAACTTTTGCACTGAGGTGTTTTTTTATAGCTGCTTATATAATATTAAGCCCCCCATAAAAAAAAATAGAAAAAAATTGTTTTTGTTTGTGTCCAGTTTTTGCCTCTTCTTTGCATAACTATATTGTCTAGATATATTGACAAGCAATCATTCCTCTACATTGGCATGTAGGTATGGGAACCAAGTTCTTGCTGAAGAGTTAAATGCTCTTTATAGTGATTCCCGAGCAAAAGGATTTGGTCCTGAGGTATGTATCATCCTGGCAGTCATAGTAAAGAAGTTGTCCTGTTCTTTTTTCTTTGGAAAATAAAATGGTATATTTGAAGTCAAATATTATTTGAGATGTTGCAAGGTATTATCACCAGCTCCCATAATAATAGACTGCTTATGGCTATTATCACTTCAACTGAGAGTACAGATTAGCCTTGTACAGCCAAGACGCTAAGTGGTATTTATTGCATATTTTCAGGTCCAAATGAGAATCTTGATGGGTACATATGCTCTCTCCGCTGGTTATTATGATGCATACTACAAGCGTGCCCAAAAGGTAAATACTTCCTTTAATTAGAGTAACCAAACTTTACTGTTTGAAGATGGACAGTCAAATTCTTGTTCTTAATGGTTACAGTTTCATGAATTTTAGAGAATCTGAATTCTGACATAAAAATTCCAATTAAACCCAGTTATTTTAGGAGTTAAGTCTTCAAGAAGAAATTCATGATTGTAATAGTGTTTTAGGTGAGGACCGTAATTCGGAAAAGCTTCAAGGATGCATTAGATGATAATGACATCCTAATTTCTCCTGTGGCGCCATCTGCTGCATATAAAATTGGTATGGTGACTACTTCTTTCTGGCTTTGGTGGACATGTTATTCATACTTCTGCTTTGATAATGATTCAATATTATAGGCATGACATAATTGCTCTTCATATTTACAGGTGAAAAGAAAAACGATCCTTTGGCAATGTATGCAGGCGACATTATGACTGTGAGCATTTCTCTGCTGCTTTATGTTTAACTTGCCTGCTCATGTCATTCCCCAGTCTCTCTTCCTTGTTTTGAAATGGTGGGAGATTATGCCTTAAGTTAAAAATGAAAAGACATGGTTTGTGCAGGCTGCAGTTCTAGAGTTAACAATTGATATACTTTTTCTGTTTGGGAGAATGATAAAGATTAAAGAGATTGGGTCGTTACTCGACCCTTAAGTGCACTAAAATGGCCTTAGAAGATACATGGTGTTGGATCTTTATATGTGGAGTTTGGGTATTGTTTTGAAGTGAATATAGGTTGGAAACTGTGAAGCAGCTCCGTAGCAGATGAATGGATAGGAAGGATGTTTTGTATATATATAACACCTTAAGTAGGAAATGCAATTGATAGAGTCCATGGGAGGGACATGCAATCCCGGCATAAGTGAGTTTATGGAAGGTGATTATCAGTACTCTAAGGATAGTTTCAGTAGTTAGGAAAAGAGTGCTCTCGAAGCAATTACCAGAGAAGTTTTTGATCTGGATATTCTTTTAAAGGCAATGTATAGCTATATATAATAAACTATCTAGAGAGAGACAGTATGGAACTTAGAGAGAGAAGAAAATATTGCTCTCGAAGCAATTACCAGAGATGTTCTTGATCTGATTATTCTTTTTAAGGAAATGTCTAGCTAAATATAATAAACAATCTAGAGAGAGACAAGCTATGAAGCCCAAAAATGTTCATCAATCCCTCAAATGACATAAACGAGGGATATTTATAGGCAAGAGGCGTGACAACATGGCTGTTAGGATCATATCAGGTGTCAAATACACCAATGGCTATCCAGGTGCCACATGTCCAAAGTCACATGGTTACACTCACAAATCTCACCAGAAATGGTTAAAGGCCAGCTTTGATTGGCCTTAAGGAGCTCTATTTCAAGCCTGTCATGCCACATTTCACGGTTACTTCTCACGGTTCCAGGTAGTAGTCATAGATCCTGCCATATATCCCTGACTAACCCTCATGATCCTCTGGCTCCTTTGCATATAGCATTTCAGTCCTTTGGTGAATATGGCACCTCAAATCGAATGGTTTCTCCAATTGTCCATACTGCATAGATACAAACTGGACCTTGGTTAGTACATAATTCCAGAATTGCAAATATGGTATAAATATTGTATTAGTTAAAATTTAGCCCCTAAAGTAATTATTATTGGAATAATTTCATGTAGCTACAGAATGCTCACCAATCATTTTTTTACTTCAAAGGTTAGAGGACCGTGATGGACTTGTAACAATATTTCGTAGCTTTATCCTTGTTTGCTTTGCTATAAGTGAACCGTGCAGATGTTGGGAAAATTTCTACAGGTTGATTAAGCTAATTTGCTCTTGTTTGTTCACCAGAAATGCATGTTCACTATGAGAATGATATTATTGTTTTGAGAACTAATCTTCAGTGAAGTAAAAAAATGTTGGACAATGTTCATACTGCAAGTCTTATGCTTCTGTATCATCAATTTTATCATGGAAACACAAAAGGAGGAAAATAATAGACTAATAGTGCTGCTATAATACAAAAGCTGAAATCCTCATCTTCCAACACAGATTTTCACAATTATTCCAAGAAACTGTGCTTTATAGATTTCTGGAAATTTGAGTAATGTTTAATTTTGGTTAAAATAGTTTGAAGTCTTAGAATTGTTATGACATATCCTGCCTTCTAAATTCTTCTGTTTTTTTTTTGCTCCAGAATTTTTTCTTTCATTGGTTCTTTACAGTCATACCATTTATTTCCTGCAGCCAAGATTACTCTTATGTTTGTTTCTCACATTCAGAAAGTATATCCTCGTTTGCAGGTCAATGTTAACTTGGCAGGGCTTCCTGCATTGGTTTTGCCTTGTGGATTTGTTGAAGGAGGGCCTGTAGGACTTCCTGTTGGTCTTCAATTGATTGGTTCAGCATTTGATGAGGTATTGAAAACTCATATACAAATTCTACTATGGTGCAGGGATACAAAGTTCACCTTTTTTCCTTTGAAAAACTCAACTAAGAGAAATGGATGGTTATGTAGTATAGGAAGATGTACGGATAATGGGCAATTAGGGGGGGGGGGATTCTAAGGAGGTATTAGCTCTAGGGGTGAGGGACCAAATTTCGGATAGTTACATCTTAAACTTTTCTTGGGTAGTTGTACCTTTGGTTTTGGAAATGGGATCAGCTTGAGTTGAGCCAGGTTTTTGCCTACCCATCCGTAGCATTAAAACAGGTCTGATTCTCGTCAGGTATTGCGGTTGCTTTTCAATTTTTTTTTTCTGGCTTGGAATACATCGAAATAATTATTTTTTTATTTCTAAAAGTTTACTTTTGATACAGGCACATCGAAACAATCTAAAAACAAAAATAATAATTTGAAGCAAAAACAAATCCTAGTTTTTTCAAAAATGCTTTTGCACAGCAATATCAAGAGCCAATGTTCTTTGTTATCAGACAGAAAAAAAAATTAAAATTAACCAGTTACTGTGCAAACCACCTGGGAAAATAAAATTACAGATTTAGAAGAAAATGGTATCACCACGAAGGCATTAGGCGGAGGACAATGATGGCCTTCATGATTGTTTTGATACACCACAATGTTTTGGTGGTTGTTTTCAAGTGGTAAAAGACCACATGACTACTTAACTACTTCCAATTCTAATTGTTATTCATGGTTAGATGAAATATAAGAGATACATTATAATCTCTCATTTTATGATGACGGGTTTTTTTTACGATAATTTAATTGTTGTGTCATGTGTCAAGGATGCTTTGAAACCTTCATTCTGCATGGTTTTTAGATATAGTTATAATGTAAAAAAATATGCAACAAACTAATAGATTAACAACATATACAAATAAATATTATTTAGATGTGGGCTGGGGCTGTATCATTTAGTTCAGACTAGAATTGCTCTCCTATTTGGTTCATGTTAGTGCTTTCATTCAATCATTTGTGCATTGCTTTCACTAATCCTTTCCTTAAAGCACGCTCACAACACCATTTGTTCATGTTGTGCATTGGTCAGGCCTTTTTTCTGTAACCTTCATGACTCTAGCCACCACTCACCAGAAGTAAACGAATGATTATAGAGTAGTTTAGCTTGATGAATGTGTGAGATGGTCTTGGCATTTTGCTATAAAGCACGTAGAGAAATGGCAGATACTTGTTTAAGGAGAGCTACATCAAACCTTTCCTATCTTTGGTCGTGAATGGATGGTTTTATTTCAAATGTTAAGCAGGAAAGTTATTGATTACTTGTTCATGTTTCTGCAAATGCAGGTTAAGTTGCTGAAAGTTGGTCATATATTTGAGCAGACTCTTCGAGATTGCAGATTTGTTCCTCCCATAGTGGCAGATGATCTTGCATAGTCCCATCAGTAATGCTTTCTTTGCCTTTGAGGTTACAGAAGTCAAGTTCAAATAGAATGCTTGAATAACTCTCGAGTAGAGTAGAATGCTTGAACACTGTTTGGTGAATCTTATGGTTTGACGTAAGGTAGCCTATGCAGATCTTTCAAACCGCACGATTGTGTTAGAGTTCGGTTGAAGCCCTTGTTAGTCATTGTAATTGGACTGTTCAAATTGAAATGGAATTGTGGTTCTCCCCAAACCTCGTCAATCTTCTTTCAGAATTCATATGAACTGTAAAATTTTATATCTCACAATCAGTCCCAAATATCGTAGTCAATCTTCATTCAGAGTTCATATGAACTGTAAAAGTAAATGTACACTTGACTTAGATAGTCCCTTTGTCCCTATAATTAGTCCTTGTAGTTTTGAAAATTATTACTTCATCCCTATGGATTTCTACCGGTAACCTATTCCTTTTGTCAATTCCATATTAATTTCATTTTATATTTTTCGTTCTTACAAAATAAGAAAAGAAAAGAAAAGTAGGTTCATCCCTATGGTTCTTGAAATGCTATTATAGGAGGCCTTTGTCAAGGTGGGCGTGCAAAGGAAGTGGTCGAGATGTTTACGTTGATGAAGAAGTGTGGGTCAAGCCCGTGCGACATCAATTTGTGGGAGTTCAGGGGATTTGGACTTGGCGCTTCAATCGCACAAGTATGTTTTTCAGGTCAAAAGTTTTGAAAACTCCAGATATTTTGATGCTAAATTCACCCCCTTGACATGTATGGGAAGTGTAGTGGACTGTAGTTTGGAAGTGAGGTTGTTTTTAAAAGTGTTTTTTATTCGGTAATGTATCAAAATGATATTTTTATTATGAAAATGATCTAAAATGTAGTTTGGGGGTGGAAAGTTTTAAAGGGCCGAACCAGACGGTGATCTCATTGTGTGCTCGCCATGATCAAATAAATAGATCTGTTACTTGTTCTTACGATGATAGATGTCTATTCTATCCTGCGGAAATCTTGGCAGGTCATCTATGAAAACGTGCATTCCTGATGCATCTGTATAATTCAATGTTATTTCTGGAATCCAAAACAGATAAAGGAGGGATCACAAGAGAGATGATGGGATTTCCCAAAAAAAAAAAAAATTATGTAACAACCCTGTTCCTTCTCTGTTAGCTTGGAGTTTCTGTCGCAGCTTATTATTTCTTGGTGTTTAACGGGCCGCCTCCGAGACGCTGCACGAACCAGATAGAAATGGAAGACAGCTTTAGATCTTTTCAGTATGAAATTCGGAAGAGAAGAGAGGTCGGTGCAAATTATCAGGTAAGAGTTTGTGCTTTCTGTCCATCGTTGATACTGGAATAGATTTTGCAGTTGGGGATGGCCTTGCAGTGGCAGAAGACTTGAGGTGACATCGGCCCTAGAAATGTAGAAACATGTCAAGTTCATATGGTTTTTAGGAAGGGTTCTCATGAAAAATAGTTTTAATATTTTTTACTTATTTTATATTTGGTAATGTCATGAAAAATACTTCCTAGTGGTTGATTGTATCATTGAAAATAAGCTGGGAAAATAACTTATTAATAATTTTATTAAAGAAAATGAATAACAAATAAAAGAATTGATATTGAAACCAAATTAAATTATAAAGGTTGAAATTAAAATATTACTTTAATATAATTTTAAATAAAAAACATTTAAAAAAAACTACTTAACTACACTCTTTGTACATATTATTTAGTGTTATTAAAATTACGGTTTGACTCGTAAAATTATATGATTTTACAAGTAAAACTAACAAACCTAGTAAAATCAGGTTAAAAAATCGAAACCTAGTAAAATCAGTCGAAACTTGATAAAACGAATCGATCGGATTTTACGATCTCGTCTCATCTCACTTCTATTGTTCAAGTTAATTAATTTCCTCACTTCTTCTCAGTTCTTAGAGTATATTTGATATTGCTTTTGCTTTTGCGGTTAAGGTTTTAAAAAAGCAGTTTCATGAAAAGCATTTTAGCAGCAGTTCAAAATATTTTTTAAAGTATTTGGATAAAACTGTAGTTGAGTTTGAGGTTAATGAAAAGCAGTTTTCAATGTTTGGTTAACAAACTTTTCATATTGCTTTGAACTTGTGAAATTAATTTAAAGTGTGTGTGTGTGTGTGTATTACTTTAAAGTGTGTGTGTATTGTTTTTTAAACAATTAATAATTATAATAATAAAATATAATTAATAATTCAAGTAAATTAGACACTTGTTTTTATTCTCTCATCAAACTACTTGTAATTTCATCACGAACTATAAATCCATATGTGAAGGCCTCTACAATTCCAGAACAACATATAGTAAAATATCATTTGAAATAAAATTATGATTGCAAGATAAAAATTATTTTATGATCTTCTTCTAATATATTTATTTATTGTAATTAATTTTTAAATTATTTTAATATTAAAAATATATTTTTATAAGAAAAATATATCTATATTTTCTTATAATATATATATAGCCAATCAGTGTTGTTAAAATCACGAGTCAACTCGTAAAATCAGACGATTATCAACTCATCAAATCTAATTAACTTGGGTAAAAAAATCGGTTTGAGTTAAATTCAGTCAAAAACCGGTAAAATAGTATGGAATCGTAAAATCGGACCGATTCACGTAAAACCCATCTTAATTAAATTTCCCTTTTCAGTTTTCCCCAATTCTTCTTCAGTGTTCATCATCCTCTCAAGTCATCCTCTCCTCTGAAATCACGTTTGATCTCCTCTCATCTCTCAAATCATCCTCTCCTTTCAGCTCGTCGCCGTCGTCGCCTCTCATCTCGTCGCCGTCGTCGCCTCTCAGCTTTGGCTTCCTTGTGCACTCCTCCTTCAAGGTACCCCCACCATGACCCCTTCCTTCTCTCTCTTTTATACATTCTTGCACTTGTTATTTGTGGTTTAGACTTTGATGGGTGTCCAGTGAAATGCTATTCTTCTTGGCAAATCCTTGCACTTGGTGGAATTGGGATTCTGTGCTGAAAGTTTATTGGGATTCTGTGTTGAAAGTTTGATTAATCGTCATGTTCTTTAGTGTTTTTCACTAATTGGTACTCGTATTCAGTTTTGAATTTCTTCACAGCTTAGTAGATCCCTCTTGGAAGAGCTGCTATGGCCTTTTTGAAGCTCTGCGGCCCTCCGACAGATAAATTAAGGTGACCAGACTCCTTGAGCAATAAACTCCCTTCGTTGGTTTTCAGCTTTAGTATTTTGTGTCTCTTGTGGGCTTGATTATGTTGACTGTGGAATGTGCATGGTTTCTGGTAATTATCTTGTTTGATTTTAGACACGCGGCTAAAAACTTTGATGCATGCAGCCCACGCAGAAGCTTATTCTGATTACCTGGGATTTTGTATGGACTGACACTGCTTAGCATTTACTAAAATTTCCGTATCTCCCTGTGTTATTAGCTTGTGAATTGAGAGACAGGGAATTTTATCTTCGTTGCCTAATTATTTAATTAAAGCTGAACATTTGGCAGAGATTTCCAGCCTAGAAAGTGTTCATCGGTAAATATTTTCACTTAACATGTGTATTTATAGTTTTCCCACAAGAAATTTATAGAAAATAGGAAGTTGTTATCGTGAGTTTCTAGGATCATAATCCCAAATATAAACAGGGCATAGCCTTAAAACCAGGACCAATTTTCTTCACGCGTGACTTTGTTCACCCAACAATGAAAGAATTAAGCAAGCATCATGTCCAGCATGCAGGGGTACATGGTGACTTAAACAGAGCAAGTTATGAGGAAATAAATATATGACCAAATTACAATGTAATAGCTAACAACTAAAACCATAGCTAATACTGCATCTGGGTAATGCATTAAACTTGGCCAAGCAAACAATAAACTCAAATACTTCTCCAAGCCCAAAAGTAGAATGCCAGGTTTTGAAGAAACCATAAATAAATCAAAACTAGTCTTAAGAGCATAAAGTTGACATACAAGAATTGGGGAAGGCCTGACAGGAGAGTTCTTTTCCACTTTACAGTTCACTGGATTGACATTTGCAATGCTAGAAGCACTGACCTATTGTGGATGTTTCTTCTGTTTTTTTGCAGTTGTGGATGTTTGAGTGCTTGCTATTGTGCAACTGTGTTTGTCATGTTATATGTTGTATTGTTGTGTGTATGCTGGGGTGAAACTTAACATGGACACATTTATTTTAAATTTGTTAGTTTTTGCCTTATGAAATTTTATGGACATAATTGTTTTGTAATGTATTTTTAAGTTATTTTAAATCATGTATGAACCGTAATTAAAAAAATTTTATGGCCATAATTATGATGTATTGTATTCAGAAATATTTTACTTACGATTTTACGATTTTCTACCTACACGATTTTAGCTGTGATTTTACGATTTTTGTACGGAAAAATTCAGGTACGATTTTATGATCTGATCTTACAATCCGAGTTTCAGAAGCGCCTTCCGTGTTGTGTCAAAATCGCGATTTTGACAACCTTGTAGCCAATTACAACATACGGAAAGCAGCAATTTGAAAAGAAGGAAGGAAAAATATATCATACCCTTAACATTTTTACACCCTATGGTTGCATCGCAATCCCAAACACCCTCTTACAATCTTCTCATCTCCTCTCCTCTCATCTCTCAAATCGTCCTCTCCTCTTAAATTTTCAGGAGTTCAACTCGTCCATGTGATCAGTAAGCTCGTCCCCATTGATCTGTAAGCTCGTCGCCGTCGTCACCTCTCATCATTCTTCAATTCGTCACCTCTCAAGGTTAGTTTATGAAACCAACCATGTAGTATAATTGTATTTCAAATCTCTAATACCCGGATTTGGTTGGGTCTTTCTTTGACTGTAAATTGGATCAATTGCATGCTCTTTCAGTGTGATTAATCAAATAGGAAAAGGTAGAATAAAAACGAAATCACAAATTGATTGTTTGGGGTGTTTGACTGTTTGGAGCAGGAGAATGTGTGCTTGGAGTTAAATTTTGATGCTGGGAAGTTTTTGTATTCCTAATTTTCTGAGTGTTTTTCCATTTGGAATGATGGTTTTATTTTTTAGTAGTTATGCTGCTCATAAGGTCTGTCATGTTCAAATCTAACAACGGGTGTGTATTGTAGTTAGGAGGTCCTGTAAGTTGTTGCCTTGGTCTTTTCTTGATTTTCTAGCTCTATTGTGTTGATCATGGATGTTTTATGACTTCGTGTTTAGATTAGGGTCTCAAGTGACCGATAGAAATTTGGTTTTGTTATGTGTTTATTAACTTGGGAAATGCTTTTCTTATTGAGAAGGATTTGCACTGCTGTTTATGGAAACTTAAATAGAACTAGCTTTGTCATTTTTTGTTATATGTAAATGCAGACAATGGCATGCTATTTGAATATTTAAAAGGAAGTTATAGCTCAGTCTTGGATAGCCTATACCTAGTCTCAACTTGAACCTCAATCATTGTTTTTTGCATGCCAGATGTTAAAAGCTGTGACAATTTAAAGGAATTATATAGGCTCTTCTATTGTTCTTGCTTCATCACGATCTTGTGATCTTTCCAATGCTATAAAGGCTTAGAATTGATCTTGGGAAAATATAAATATAAGAAAGGCCTGAGATTTTGGAAGGTGTAGGTAATAGATTTCATGTTGAGAATTTGTATTTGCACGTTTTGAAACACATTGCAGGATCAATCTATTGATTTTCGATAACTTTCTGGGAATTTTAGTTCAAGGAAATAATTCACCGTTTTATGGCTACTGTCCTTACTCTGCATGACTCATCTTATTCTGCTCTCCACAATGGTCATAGAGTTCCCTGTTTTACTCTTATGTTTTATGATTTTCCAGCCAACTCACTGCTTGGGTACTTGAACCATCTAATCTCTGTAGATAATCACTGTTTTTAATAATTGCAATATAAACCATCAAAATTATAATAAAAAAATAAATTACAAAAACAGCTGCTTCAATCAGGGCCTAAATGTTAATTACAGTAAACTTCTTACAATAACTTCAATTTTGCAACTCTCTCTCAACCATCTGCATCAAACACCTGGGCTGCGCCAACAAAAGCTTCATATGTAAGCCAATCTTCGACAGATCTTTTTATTATATCTATGACCTCCTTTTCTTTGATGGTATATATAGTTTGCATCATGTTTAATCTCGTGGGTGGCTAGGTATTGTTTTTTAAGAAAAAAAGAATCTTGGTGCCATCAAAGGTAAGGTTTCTTTTTGGGAATTCAAGGAAATGACAGTAGAAAGCTTGATGTTTTTTCTTCTATAAAAATTAGGGCTGAAAGGAAATAGTTTTTATATGCAGTGCTTAAACAGGATTGAATTGATATTGAATTGCACTCGCGGAGAAGTAAAATACCATAATAGCTGTCTTAGTTTCTTTTTTTCCTGGATGTTATTTTCTTATTTGTGACAAAAATCATCCTCCAAAGTATAATCAAATAGCATCATTCTAATCCGAGTTGTTCTTTTATTTTATTTTCCTAAAGCTATGAATTTCTCCGGTGCTGTTATTATATCGACTTTCATTTCAGCTTCAAGGATGATGATTGCCTGGATCTTATAAACGTAGAACTTCTGTTAACAAGCAATTATAAGCTAAATGTTGTAGTCGTGGCATTTTTTTCTTAGTACTGTATTTTGGGGTGCTAGATTTGATATGCATTTGATTAGAAAGTCATGATATTCTAGTCATATGAAAGAGGATACTAAGTTTTCTATAAATTTTTGGAATTCAGAAACTTAAAAAGATAGGGTCTAAATAAAGAAACAGGACTTTGTTTCCTTTTCATCTCTAATTAGTCTGTGTAATTTGGGAGTTTTGATTTTCTCATGCTCTGTAGTTTCATCTGGTCTAAATGTATTCAGAGAGGCGAAACATCATTGAATTAGAGTTGCACCACAGTTCAATGGATGCTGAGCACAAGTTTCAAGTCCGGAAACTAGAGATCTTGGATAAAAGCAAAGGTTTTATAGAGCTATTGCAACAATTAACCATTTGCGATTCTGTTTCGGATAAGGAGTTTGAAGAGCGTTTTCAAGAGATCAACTCATTTGGTGATGACCATCTTATTTGTGTAATCGAAGATGATCATTCCGGGAAGATTATTGCAACTGGGAGTGTTTTTATTGAAAAGAAGTTCCTGAGGAATTGCGGTAAAGTTGGACATATTGAAGATGTTGTGGTTGATTCTGCTGCCCGAGGGATGCAATTAGGAAAGAAAATTATCGAGTTTCTTACAGATCATGCTCATTCAATGGGGTGCTATAAGGTGATCCTTGATTGCAGTCTCGAAAACAAAGCATTTTACGAGAAATGTGGTTACAGGCAGAAAGAAGTTCAAATGGTGAAGTACTTTGTTTAAGAAATACATTTTCTATCCTTTTTCTTGTCAACAATATGTTGAACTTCCAGTTAACTTGGAAATAAAGGAGCATACAGAAACATGGATGGAATTCATTTCACAAAGATTCAACAGGCCAACTAGTACAAGCTGCCTTCACCATCAGTTGGGAACCACTTGCTTGTTCTGCCTTGGGGCCTTCTAGCTCTGCAGAAGTCTTTCCTTTCTACTATTTTGGTGAGCAATTTCCATTTGTATCAATTTGATGTTTTAATATAAAAAAAAATAATTTCCTTAGAATAAAAAAAAAATACTTTCAAGGAATAAATGCTTTAAAGAACGATGATTATCATACTTCCATGAAATTTTTTTTTTTTTTTTCAAAACGCGCATTTGAATCTGCTTTAATTATTGGTGCTAGTGTAATTAAATTTCAAGGAAGAGACATTGTTTACATACTTTTTGAAGTTTGTGAGTTGTATATGAATTAAAGCTCCACCATTTAAAGTTGTGCAGACAATTTGTAATTTTTACCCATGTAATTTTATTTTTTTAACTAGTACTTGTTTTTTGGACTCGTCGATTGAAAGTTTTGTTTTTCTTACCATTCCCTGGGAATTTCCAACAGGATTTTTCATAAAGAAAAAAAAAATCAATTCCTATCCCTAATCATAATGAGTTATCAATGCTGGATACATGATAGTTCGAGCAACCAGCTAGCTGCTTAACGTCGGATGGAAACTATAAAAGCGTTAGTGCCCACCATGAAATTAATGAAATCAAGCTTGGGTGGCAGAAAAGTCGTCCTAATTACAAGTTGTTCAACGACAATGCGAAGGCTGTGGCCATGAAATACTACATCCTTAAAGTGGATGTCCTCTGTCGGACCACCAATAATTTAGCCCTCCAATATCTATCGGTGATGGCTCGTGGAAAATCATCGAGGTAGGCGGGAGGAAGGATACACAAATTATATGAAAATATGTCTCTTCAAAAAAAATTAAATTATTAGGTAAAGTCATATGATATGATTTATATTTTTATTTAATATGTCCCTTCAAGTGAAAGTTCTTTGGACTTAAGACTTACACACATGTTTACATTATCTTGTGCTTAATTTTCATCAAATAGAATGAGAGGAATAAGATTTAAACTCGTAACTGTTAGATCAACAATACTCTGATATCATATCAAAAAAATACGTTACTAGAAAATTTAAATTATTAGATAGAGTTCTGGGATATGATTTATATTACTTTATCAAATAACTTCATATGCACGATACCGGTTTACATTATTGCTTGTGTTACTATTGATGTCCAAAATAAAAATTTTGAATAAGTAACACGTGTTTATGAATTGTCTGATAAAAACTGAAAATTAAGTAGCATGCTGATAGACTGACAAGTGGCACGACCGACACTAAAATTATCAAACATGATTGATGTTTCTGGTATCATGTATGATTGATTTGGATGAGAAACTAAGTGAGCTTCAAACATGATTGTGGTGTGTTTTAACTAATTTCTTGTAAAATGTAAAAATGTATATTTTAATACTGGTAACATGTTTTTTTTAATAAAAAAAATATTTATAAAACATGCAGAGGCTGATTCAATGTGTCCCGGTCAATTTATTTATTTTTTAATATTAACATAAACAGATTAGATCTACTTGCATTAATCTGAGTTAATTTATAAATTTATTAAAAAATATAAATGGAATTCCTAGTTAGGATAAAATTATTATAGTATTGTTCTTGAATGGATGATAAATAAATCTTATCTAATTCCTTTCTTTTATTTAGGATTCACGAGCCAGGAAACAGCACAGCATATCAATCTGAATAGTCCCCGGTCGTGTCTAACAAGCTTATCTCCGGCAACATTCCGACGAAGGCCGAATAACACGAATGCAAAGCACGAATCTATCTCAACCAGAACCTGCTTTACACATAACTTCACGTCGTAAAGGTTTTATCGTCTCTTAACCAGAAGATCCTCTTAAAATGGAGTTCATAGCAAACATGTTAGAAATTGTCATATGCCTCTCCATGACACACTCATGTTCTTGTTTATTCAAGTTGAAACTCATGATCATGAAGATAGATTATGAGATCAATGCCTAGTTATCTCTTTGATGGAAGGAGAAAATTGGAAAATAAATCAATGAAAGGGGTTCATGATCTACCTATAAATAATAGCACGTGTACTCCATCTACAACTACTATTAGGCATAGATCAGAAGGTTGCTCTCGTAAAACTTTTATTATTTTAAAGTTATATTATTGTTTCTGCTTTGGAAAAAGCTGTATTGTTGTTGTTGCAATTGAGAATTTATTTTCGATACTTAAATAAAAATGATTGAATATATTTATAATCTAAATTTTTGCTGCTATATAAATTTAGCATTATTATATAAAGTATGAATAACAAAACAAGCCTGCTTGGTCGTCCACGCTTTTCTTTGCAGATCAAACGTTGGGGAAAAAAAATCTTCTGTTTTGTGCCCACACGATCGACTTACAACAGTTTCTATACCAGTTTTGCATGCCTACCTCCAATAATTTTATGGGTTTTTCTTTTACTCTCTTAAAAATAGTAATATTATAAATATTTTCTTTCATTCACAAGCACTTCAATTACTTTGGTGAGTTTTATAATTTTATTTTTAATAGATTTCTTTTTACTTGTGTAGTGCCTCTATTTTTCTATGCTAGCTCTTGTCGTCGCCTGTCTATGATCGTGTCCGTCCGTCCGTCTTTTCAAAGGGCAGTTCAGAAAACATGGCCCAACAGTTGGAACGATACAAACTTCGTTAAAGCAAAACCCTAAAAAGTGAGCACTCCATACGAGATTTATCAAAAGAAGTTCAACTCACAGTGCTCCATTGATGTTGATGGGCCTCACCTCCCCCCTTTAATTGCCAAAATAGATTCTATTTTATGCAACTCAACTCCATTTTTATTGTCTTAATTGATGAAAGTTACTCCACTGAGCTTTCTTTTGAGTGAAATATTTCTGCTGCTCGAGGCAGGTTTGAACTTTGAAGTGGTGTTAAAATTGCTTTTCAAGTTATTTTTTGCTCATAAATATACAAGAATAATATCTTTTTTTATTTTTAAAAATGATTTTTAATATCAGCCCATCAAAATGATTTTAAAATGAATTTATTCTATAATTTAAGTGGTTATTATTTATATTCATTTCGTTGATATTTTAAAATATTTTTATATTTAGAAACATTGAAGTAACGAGAGAGATTTTTGACCTAGCTAGGGCTGGACAATTAATGTATAATACTCTTGACCGTTTTCATTTTGCTCTCCTTGCCGCCCTCTATATTTCTTCTTCATGAAGCAGCTATTGGCTTATTATTTCTGGGAAAATCACTACGAAATGAATTACTCTGCGTCATTATCACTTTAAATATCATGTGTGAAATGGACCTCAACGAAAGAGTGGCAACTTCCTGTCCGTTTCAGTCAACATTGTCCATCAATTGCTTATTTCCCAAATTCATTCACTATTTTTTTCCTCTTGATTTATATAAACTGGGAGAATTATTGAAGATTTTGTTGATTTGAACACAAAGATTCCTATGTTACATTATGTTATATAAACACAGATTTAAACTCTTTTGGATTATGTTCTCATTTAGGAGTGTAGTTGATGTTGTTTCGTAAATTATTTTTCAGTCATAAATATGTGAAAATAATATTTTTTATTTTTAAAATTATTTTTAATATCAATATATAGTTTTTATTAAAAAAAAAAGTAGTTTTCCAATCACCTCAATCATTGATTGATTAAAATCATATTCTAACAAAAACAAAAAGGTGTATTTGTCAAACAAATCGACCCATTGCTGAACAACAACAATTACAACGATCCTGATTTTGACAGGTGGCACTCTGGATCTCTTAATATGGCCAAGGACTCCTAAATGACAAATTCTGCTTTGCTTTTAGGCTAAATGGCCCATCAAAAAGCCTCTTTAACACAGCATATCAGAAGAAAATAGGGGGGAAAGATGAGAGAAGAAGCCATTAACTCAGGCGTGCCGGGAAAAATGGTGCCCGGCTTAATTTAGGCGGTCGAGCGGAAGGAGCTTCTAGAAGCAATTGACATCACTGTCCTAAATAATGAGCTGAAGGAGAAGGAGAAGGTGAGAAAACAGAAGGAAGTGCATATTAATTTACA
Source organism: Salix purpurea (assembly GCA_027405865.1). Lineage (NCBI taxonomy): Eukaryota > Viridiplantae > Streptophyta > Magnoliopsida > Malpighiales > Salicaceae > Salix > Salix purpurea. The sequence goes on from JAOWLH010000019.1 coordinate 3,886,268, forward strand.
CCTTCAAAATTCATTAATGAAGCTACAGCATTGTTACCAACTTACGAGTTACTGCACTGTTTTGGTACGGAAACCTTATTCCATCATTCATTCATATATATATATATATATATATATATATATATCATTTTATTATATTCCCACCAGGGATGTAAGTTTTCTGGACTTTCCAGGTGGTGATAATTTGCTTATTTGGTACTGTTTTTTAAAAATAAAAAAAATATTTTTTATATTTATTTTCAATTAAAAAATAATGTTTTTACATTATTTTTATTTGTTGTGTTAAAAATAATTTTTTGAAAATAAAAAAGATATTATTTTAATGTATTTTCAAATAAAAAATATTTTTAAAAAATAACATCAACTACATTTATAAACAATTAATTAATGTACTTACTCATTCCAAAAAAGATTTTTTTATATATTTTTGATAAATTTGATTAGAAAGACTTCAGACTGATTCGGATGTTAACCTGACATGGGGTAGTTTCCTACATTGATGGTAACATGAGCTAAATATCTTGTAGTCTTTTATTGATCTTTCCATTTTACAGTAAAGGAAATCTTTAGCTTTCAATGAGCTAAAATTAAAAAAAAAAATATCTTGTTTGTTTCATATATATATATATATATATATGTTTTATAATAATATTAAAAACAAACTTTAAAAAATAAAAAAGATATATTTTAAAAAATAACAACGACAGCAGAGTTATAGGAAAGGAGGTAAGAGTACTGGAACTAAGGGTGTGTTTGGCATTGCGATTGCGATTGCGATTGCGGTTGAAAAAAAGCAGTTTCAAAAAAAGCACTTTTAGTGTGGTGCAAAATAAGCAGTTAAGTGTTTGGTTAAAACTGTGGTTGAGTTGGAGGTTGGAAAAAAAGCAGTTTTGGGTGTTTGGTTACCAAACTTTTCGTATTGCTTTTAACTTGTGAAATTACTTTAAAGGGTATATATATATATATATAATTTTTTTTTAAATATTGTAAATTTAATAATTATAATAATATAATGTAATTATTAATTCATGAAAAAACAAATATTAATTTTTATTCCCCCATCAATCAAAAAATAACAGGGTTGTGAAGTGCAACGAAGTCACGCGTCATTTTTTTTCATCAGAAAAATACATTTTTTTTTGTTATTTTTAAAATATATATATATTTTTAAATTCGGACTGGGCCTCACCCAGCTAAATGGGCCGGCCCAGCTTGGGCTGGGCCGAGAGCAGCCCAGCCCAGCCCAGTTTCACTGTTGAAGAAGAGTGAAACGGTGCGCTGCACTGTGCACGTCTTCTTCGACAGTGCAGCGCACCTGCACGTAATAGTGGCTTCCGACCGACCACGACGAGAGCTTCAACGGAGGATACCTACGGGTAGAGGAGGCCTAGGTGGTTCTTCCTGTGGTGGTGGCGTCTGAAATGGTGGCCGGAAAAAGCCTTGGAAGGTGGCGGTACTGTTCACCGACCACGACGAGAGCTTCAACGGAGGATACCTACGGGTAGAGGAGGTCTAGGTGGTTCTTCCTGTGTTGGTTTCATCGTAAATTGTGGCCTGTGGTGGCCGGAGTCACCACTGAAAGCTCTCGGTGACGTTGGCTGTTCTGGGCAGAGAGAGAGAGAGAGAGAGAGAGGGAGGGAGAGAGAGCCATGCGATCGATTCATGCAAAATACAGTTTTGCATGTAAAATTCAGTTTTGCTTTCTCGGAAGTTTTCCCAGTTTTGCATTTTGCATGTATCGTGGTTTGCATCGTGGAATCGCAGATAAAAAAAGCACCAGTTTTGAGCTTTTTTTGAATCGCCGATTTGTTAAAATTTGATGTGGGTCCAACGCAAAAAAAAAAAAAACTTATTTCCTTAACCAAACACCTAACTTGTGGTGCGATCTGCGCCAAACAGGCACTAAGACTTTAAGACTTGAGGGACGACGTAATTGTTATAACCTGTTAAATTTGGCAACGGGGTAGCGTTTGTAAGAAAGGATCTCATGACCGTCCTTTTCAGTCAATCAATGGCCAGGATGGGTTCACACAAAGGCGCGCCCAATTGTACACGGCAAGAGATTGATTTGAACCTCATTTTGAGTGCCACATCACCAGAGTAGGTGTTATTATTTCATTCCTGTCAACCTTGTCAGGCTGGCTCGTCTCCACGGAGCGTATATCACCCACTCGCACAATGGCAGAGTGAGTAGCACTTGCCAGTCAAGTTCCATCCTGTGGGCTCATCTTGACTCCACACAAGGACCCCCCACAGATGCTCGATGTTTTTCCCTTTTTATCTTTTCTGTTGACAGTCTCAAGATTTTAAAGCATCCATCATTAGATTCAACTCGACCTTCCCCCCCCCCCCCCCCCCCCACACACACATATATATTAAAAGAAGTGTATATATTCATAATTAATAAATTCATTTTTATTTTAAATATACATATTGGTTGAAATAACATATTCCATTAGAAATGTATATAAACTGGTGTTTTTCTTTAGAAATGATAAAATTATAGATTTTAGTTTTTTCTTGCTATTTATCATTTTACTTTTGGCCTATTTATCACTATTTTTTTTTCTTATCTTGATTTCGGCAATAGTTTTTTAGTTTTGTTATTTACACTTTGTTTTTGGAAAAAAAAAGTATTATTTTTCAATTTATATCACTTTAAATATTTATCACTCCACACTTAGCCTATTTATACCATTTTTATGCTCATATCTTTATTCTTTTGTAAAACAAATTTTACTATTTTTTCACTTTTTTTGAGAAATTATTATACAAAAAATAAGAAAATGATATTACACTGTAGTAATTGTAATATGATATTAAAAAAACAACTTAGTAAAACATACACACTAATTATTTTGCATTAGAAAAAAAATATTATTTGACCAATTTGATGGAAGAAAATCTTTCCCTGATTAATGTGTTAATATGAAAAAAAAAATCATATAATTTCTGTATTATTTGACGTCCCTTGAATTTTGCTTTTGATATTAAATTAAATTATAATTTTGATAATTTCACAATTGACTATCTATAATTTTGGGTCGATTTGTAATTTTCCAACACACCCTGATGAAAAGTTACAATGTTGATTCTCCTAACTCGCATTACTTGTATTATTAATTAAGATGAATTAACAAAGCTCATAAACAAAGCTCCAGCAAATGCTATCATATTAGCAACAAAGTCAACAACCAAGTTTGACCAATCAAAAGATATTAGATGAACTCTAACCCTAACTTTTCACATGTAATTTTGAGCCTATACTGGCCAGTCTAGTTGTGTTTGTAGGAATTGTCATCATATCCTATACTTTCCCAGTCTCATAAATTATATTTTAATGCCTTCTAATTTGCACCAATTATTAGAAATATACAAAAATAATAATTAAGAATGTTTGTTTTAAGACCTTATTCCATTTTCACCCCTGATTATATTGATATAATTAGTATATATTTTTGAGTAAATTTGAAAATTAGCTAAAGGTAATAAAAAATTGAATAAAAAAAAATATAATTAATATATAACATTGAACTGAGATGATATATTATTAGGGATCCACTGGCCATATAGTTGGTGAACACGGACTATAATATGTCTGTTAGAAACGTGATGTAACAACAAAAATCTTGTGATTTGTATAGTAGATTTCGAGTTCGAGTCAAGAATATATTTCTTATAAAAATTTAAAACAATTAAAATTTTACTCGTTCATTTGGAATCATAAAATATATCTTTCAGGTTTCTCGTTAAAAAAAAAAAGAAGTGTAAAATAATAGAGATCAGCTCGTGTGATTTGGCTCTGTGAGAGGGACCTTCTAGCAAACATCCGAGAAACATAGAAATCAGGGTAAATATAATTTTGGACCACAATTTATGAGCAGGGGACATTGAAGAGATTGATGATTATCCTTCCTTGCCAGATGTCTTTGCCGCGCGTGGATCATGAACACATTTATTAAACAGACTCCCTCTTGTCTTAAACTTTGAAGGGCAACTTTTAATTGCTTTTTGCCCCGACATTTCGCTTTATTGCATGGTGGTGGAGTGAGTGGACTAGTTGCATGTTATTTTGCTCCACGAGTAATTTTAATCTTAATTAAATAGTAATTTCTAGCCCTTTATATTCATCTCGTCCCTTCCTCTCACACAAACCAAAACCCATTCTTCTCTCTAATCATCTCTCTCTCTCTCTCTGTCTCTCTCTCTCTCTCACTACTGAAAACATTCCACCTAAGGAAATTAAAGGGGAAAAAAGAGAGGAAATTAAAGAAAAAACGCATCACTCTGCATGCACATGGAGATGGAGCCGGCAAGCACGCCAGAAGTGGGCAAGAAATTATGGCACATAGTACGAGTAATATTCTACATGATGAGGAAAAGCATATCAAAGAGCAGAATAATGGTGGATCTCCATTTGATGCTAAAACGAGGCAATAAACTGGCAGAAAAAGCCATTTACAACCTCATGTTTCACAGCCACCACCACCACTCTTCTTTCAGCTGCCGCTCCGGTGACGCACTTTCCTTCATATCCCCACGAGAATACGAGTTTAGCTGCAGCAACAGCCCTGCAAATTTCAACCCTTTTTACACCCACAAACGCAAGCACCAGCTCAACCTCTTTGCCAAGTCTTACAAGTATAACGATGTCACCACGGTTGCTGCCGTGCAGAAGATGCTTGAAATGTTAAACAATCCCGATCAGGTGGCCAGCGGCGCCGTTGAAGCATCGCCATTGTCTCTGCCGGGATTCGGAAAGAGTCCCATGGTGAGGCAGCTGAGAATAACCGACTCACCTTTCCCACTGAAAGATGAAGGAGACGGCCAGGTGGACAAGGCAGCTGAGGAATTTATCAAGAAGTTCTACAAGGACTTGAGGTTGCAGAAAACTGCTGCTGCTGCCCTTGAATCGCCGAGCTATGGCATGTGGGGAAGATAACAATATATATTCTTGTGATTGACAGTGTTTTCATGGCTAGCTCTTTCTTGATTTCTTGTTAAGGTCGCATCATAAAAGAATCTCACGATCATGCTCCATGCATCATCTTCACATGTGATCTGTACATTAATTTTCTTGTGTGACAAATTAATAGCATCTGGGATTTACTCGAGATGGGATTGTATGAAGGGTTGAGACTCTTGTACTCTCATGAAAAAAATATTTTCCAGCAATAATTATCAAAATTTTGGTTCTCATCTTAGTTGTATTTTTTTTCTTGAGTCCTTTTCTTCTATGAATTACTCTGCTTCTGTTTATCTACTTTGTTTCTTCCATGTTGTCTCAAATAATCTTAATTATCAATGGAATACCAAAACTAGTTAATTTACTAGATGCACTACTCCACAGATCGGATAAATTGAATGTGAAAAAAAATTATTTGATATCATTGCTAAACTTGATATGGTTAGTCAATTTTATAAATTTTGTTTTGACTTGTTAATGAGCTACTAGAACATTTTTTGAAACAATGATGATCTCATATAAAGCAAACTAAATTAAATTATGAAGATAAATTCATAATTAATTAAGTATCGAATGATAAAATAAAAAAAAGTCAACCAAAATAAAAATAAAAATTGGAAGATGAAATAAACAATAACGTGAAATCTCTTGATCCAAAGTTTAAAGTTTAACCATCATAAAAATTAATCTCACATAACCGAATCAATTTGATGTATCCGAAGAACTATTAATTAAGAGATTAATTTGGCTTTAGAAAGAATTTTAAAAGAATAACACTTTAAATTAATCCAGAAGAACTTAATTTTTCAAACTCATAATTTTATTATAACTACATTGAATTTAACAAATTTATTGTTTTTTAACTATTTTCTTACCGCAACAAAAATATATTCTTATAAAACCAAGGATATAATTAAAACAAAAGGAGAATAGGGCAGCGAGGTTTTATCCTAGTTCATATAGTAAACGAGAAAATAAAGAAAAAGAAACTCCATAATTAATTTTCCTTCCTTTCTTCCCCGTAGCTGCATGTATTTACTTTCGCGGTTGGTGAGTTGGTGCTTTCGATTTATTTAGAGGGCTAGCTTTCGATGTTTGGACAGCGTGAAATCTAGTGGTTCTGTTTTATTTATGTAGTTGAGGGTCGCCTTCCATGCACAAGTTTTTTTTTATTTTTATTTTTATCCTGAATAATTCAATTTTTCTCTTCACTGGATTCCAGCTTGTATTGAATCTAGCCAGGTCGCTGTTCACCTAATTATTACGTTTACTGCCATCTTGAATTATTCAGGATATACTGTTTTTGCGATTTGAATAAAAATCTCTTATTATAGTTTATTTTATTGGAATTTTTAATCTGGAGATTTAAATTTTTATTTGGTGAAAAATTTCTTATGTAGAGAGATTAATTTGATGTGAGATTTAAATACTTTTGTCGCCAATATATATGTCTATTTTACCAATAGTTTCGCTGATAAAACACCGACGATATATATTTTATTGATGATTTCATCGAGGTGGATCAAAATAGTTTATTACTCGTTCTAGTTCTTCAATGAGAAAGTTGATCATTTACAAACAAAAATTTTGTCAATATTTAAACAAATTGTTTTCTTAAAACAATTTCGCAATGGAACCAAACAGCATCAGACAACTAATTTAAGTTGTAGTGTGGATTTTATTTAAGGTAAAAAACACAAATGTCTAAAAAAATTAATCAAATTGAAGAAAAGATTTTATATAAACTAATACCATTTATTTGTTATTAGCTCCCCAAAAAATCAAATACTCCAAAATTTATAACCTAACAATTAAATTAAACAACTTATGGGTGTATTTAGAAGTGAAATTGCTTTGTTTTCAAGTGTTTTTTTTATAGAACATTGTCTTTAAAAAATTACATCAAATTATTATTTTTTTTGATGATTTTAATGTGTTGATATAATAAATAAATAAAAATTATTTAATTTTTTTTAAAAAAAATATATATATAACTACAGTACCAAAAACGCCAAAATTTAAAAGAGATTCGGAGACACATGCCATTCATAACAAGCATATACAGTAAATTCTACGACTACAATGCCAAAAAATGCGATCATTTAAAAGAAATGTGGGGACAGGTGTCCTTCATAATAAGCACAGTAAATTCAGCTGGATCGTGGCCACTGCCGTGTGCCTGTGCCTCATCTAATTGTCATCACAATACTCAGCCACGAGCATTATCTGCTGCTCCTGGTTAAAGGAATTCTATAATTTATGTTCGTAGGGTATCTTCCTTTAACTGGCACCTTTTTTTAATTAATTAATTTATTTATTTATTATTATATATCATGCTTTAACAACCAAGTTCAAAGACGAAAAAGAGAAAAAGAGAGAAGATCCAGGAACAAAATCTAGCCCTTTACTTTAGCTGAAATCCTATGTGAGAAGCTTTCCGGTTTGTCCCCAGTTAACGTGCTTTAAATGATAGCAGAGGGGCTTCCAGGTGCGTTGGCCTTTATATTTTTCAACCTTTTTTAGTGGCTCTTGCTCCTATCTATCTCTCCCAGAAAAGCGACGTCGTAGCTGTGGAGTGGAGCCGCGCTGTTTTCTTTCATCTCCTCCCTTGAAATTCATGCGAGTATGAATTTGAAAAAAAAAATAAAAAGCTGAATTTTAAATTAATTTAATGTTGAAAAACAAAAAAAACATGGAATAAAAAAACACAAAGTGAACTTTAATTGCACAACAATAAGATGCATGGTAATTGTTTCATATAATACATATTCTCTTAAAATGAACAACAATTATGATAGGTTCAGCTTAAATAAAAAAAATGAAATTGTATTTTTTTTTAATTGAGGGATAAAAACAATAAAATAAATAAATAACAATTTAGATGCGTAGATCAACCTGTTAAACTCGTGACTAGACTAATAAAACCAATCGAATTCAATGACTTGTTTTAACTGTTCTTTTAAGCCCAATATAAAATATCAAAACAAAAAAAAGTTGTCTAGGCTTGGGCATTAAAGAAAATAGCCCAAAGACAAAAACTAAAATATGTAGGTTACATTCAACATTTTTTACTCTTAATTATCTCTTAATTCATTGTGAATTGTAATAGTAAATTTTTAAATTTTTTCGATTCAATCCTCAATTGTTTTTATTGCATGACTAGGATATTTTCTGAGCTAATATTGGCACCCAATTGCATTTTTCAAGGAATGGTTGAATTGAAAGAAAAAGTACTAAAGTTAAAAAAGAGGTTAAATAAGTGGTGGTTTTAATTTTTTATTAAAAGTTCTTTTTAGCCCCTTATTTTTTTATTATTAGGAAACTAGTCCTTTTAAATTTTAAAACAAAATTTTGGTGTCAAAGGTCATATCCTTTATTTTCTTATTTTTTTTGGTTAAAGTAGAGAAAGAAGATTGCTAGATTCTAGTGTGGAGAGAGAAATTTGTTGTTGATGATGATTTTGACCATCAAAATAGTTGATTTTGGTGCTAATGGGTTGCATTTAATAATAAAAGTTTCGCCTAATTTTTTTTTTCTTGCCCAAAGAGGGAAATATGACCATGAGAATGACTTTGTGTTAAAGTTTATTTTATTTTTTGAGGCTTTTGGTGGCCATACATAGATTTATGAAGTTATTTAGGTTGTTTTCTAGATGTGTTAGGTTAAAATGGGTTGGAAAATCATTTTTAAATTAAATAAAATTAAAAGGTTGGGTTTTTAGTGACCCCTAGTCAAGAAATTTTGAAGAATGGAAAACAACATATTACTTGTTGTCACACACAACATATTATATATCATTTTAAAAAAAAAAGAAATTTCATTGGCCTTTTTAAGGAAAAAAAAGTGGGCCAAGCTTTGAGGTCCAGGTTGGAAGGCCCTCGCTTTTGGGTTGTTTTCTTTAATGTCTAGGTCCACATGATTTTTTTATGCTATTTTATATTTGGCTTAAAAAATGATAAAATTAATTATTGAACTCAATTGTGTTCATTTTTTGAGTCGCAAATTTAATAGGTTAACTCATGATGTCTGAAACTCTATTTTTTTATGATTTTTTTTATCCCTTGTTTTTTTCTTAAAAAAATAGAATGAAAATTTATCATATATTATCGATGATTTTTTTTATTTAACTCCAACCTAAAAAAAATAATCATTTTTACCTTTTTTTTTTATTTTAGTTAAACCTATCATGATTTTGTTTTACTTTTTAAAAATATGTTTTTTATAAAAAAAATATCACATGCCTTATTGTTGTGTAATTAAATGAAGATTAATCTCATGGATAAAAAAATTATTGGATTCAATGACGTGCATGACTTTCTCCACGAGTTTGCTTGGTTTACCTTGAGTTCACTTTGTTTTTTTAATTAAATATTGAATGTTTAGTTAATTTAAAATTGAACTCTATATATTTTTTCTTAAGATTACCCCCTCAAGTTTCAAAATTTAACCCATGCAGATCAAGTGTTTTTAATCTCAATATTATCTAATTTATAATTAAAATCTATTTCTTTTTTTTAGAAAACACATTACCATTGCAAAAATAATTATTGCACCTATTGTTTTTTTTTTTTTTTTATTACTACGCACGGACTAGTAATGTATAATTCTTTTTAGCCCAATTTCCTTTGGATCATCATCATGGATGGACCATGCTGACCTGGGTCTCCAATCCAAACAACCATGCAAATCAATTGGGCCCAAGGCCCAAATAACCAATGGACTACCAACACCCAGCGCAAAAATACTAAAATAGTCCAGCCACCCATCTGATCTGGGAAACTTTTATATTCCCAGAGACCCAACCATACCAAACACATACCTCATTTTCTTCCATTCTACTTCAACGGTGCAACCTACAGGCGAGGTGGCACACTGAACAGACGATGAGACAGGCTTTAACTAACTAACTGACTTGAAATACACATTTTCTCCTGGCACTCGATCTTTCAGCGATCAGCCTAATCCTTACGTTAACGCTCATTTGTGCCTAGAATCAGAGAACTCAGAAGTTTGATTTAACTGATCGGAGAAACTGAAAAATGGCGTCGTGGCTCAAAGTCGCAGAAGGTATGGATCTCTCTCTCATTCTTTTTGATATTTCAATAATGAGGTTAGTTTGTTGATTATTGAAACAAATACAAGTGCATCCTCTTTCTTTTTTTCCCTGTTGATAGGGCAATAGACCCTAGAAATCTCATGATTTTAGCCACCACATTTACATTAAGGTTAATTTCAGTCAAATTTTCAATTTTAAAGACCTTTTGTGATAGAAACTCCAGGTAATTTAGGATGTTGAGCGTTTTGGGATTTGTTTTGAAAAATAAATAAATATATTGGTATCTTGCGCTTGTACTAAAATACCTCCGCTGCTTATGCTGTATTTGTGCTATACTTTGATTTGAGAGATGTTTTAAGCTGGTTACTGTTGTGGTTAGATTTGTTCGAAAATATGGATCGAAAAGCAAAACTGGTTGCTACTGAATTGACGGATGAGTCTTCTGATCTTCAACCATTAGGTACAGATCTTGTATTCTTTGTGCATCTTTCACGTTCTTAGTTCTGATGTGGTTAGCTGGAATTTGAGGCAATTTGGTTGGAAGATAGATGCTTTTGTTTTAGTTCTGTTGATAAAAATGAGAAGCTTCTTTCTTGCAATATATTTTCCTAGTGCATTTATGATGTGTTTTCTTTAGATATACAGAATCATTTTGCAAATATTTTTAGTTAGTTTTTTCACAAACTCATGCACATATTATTAGTGATCCCGTGTTTAAGGGTTAGGGACTTAAAATTTTAACGTAACTATTATCTAATGAATTACTTTTTGCATGGAGTGATTTCCCTGGCTTCTTTTTCGTGTTTGGTATCTTGAGCACCCCAAAGGGCTTTCCTAAGCTGATATTCCATGTACAATTGTTACAGTTAATTTGCCGAATGCATCATCAAATATTTCTAGTGCTCCTTATTGTTCTTTCTCAATAAAATTTCTTCCTTTATCCAAAAACTAGATATACATATCTGGCCATGACAACTTGGCATTTGCGCAGAATGTTTCTTCACAATGCGCAAAAATGGAACGTAAATATGAGATTTGCTTTTAAAATCAATTCTAGTTAAGCTTTATAAAATTGTTCTCACCATCTTGGATTCTAAGGCAGAGAGCAAGCCTAGGAATTAGAAATCCAACTTAAACTACTGATATGCTAGGCATTAGTCTTTGGAAATGATATCGTGTTGTTATAAATGTAGGTATGTTAATCTAATTTTTTTATGATGTCTGTACCTTTTTTTGCTGTTGAAATGTTAAGCTTCTAATGGGCAAGGATCCAAACCGAAGAAGACAAAGTCAAGGATGAAGGTATTTTCAGTGTACCTCTAGACTCAAGATAGTACTTGGATAGTTATTTTGAATGGAATATTTTCATGGCAGACAGTGTTGTCAGATGATTTAACATACATGTCAGCTGTTTGCAGGGTCGAAAGAAGCTCTTAAACAAGGAATCTCCCCAAGAAAGTAATGCTTCACAGGAGCTAACTTGTATACAAATGCCACAACTAGACATTGCATCTGGTAATGATGAGACTACACTTTCTGTGGAAAATGAAGAGACCCTTTCTAGCAAGACCATAGCCCAAACAAGCACTGAGAACCTACAGGATGCTGGAATGGATGTTACTGTCGCTGGTGTGGACTCTGCAACATCAACTTCAAATGGCGAGATTCTCAATGAAAGGGATTCTGATGTTCCTGTAGAGCATCGTGCACCATTACCTGTGAAAGAGACACAGACTGTCAAAGAAGACCATCCTAGTGATGATGGTCAAAATATCAGGTCAGGGGAGGCTGATGTTCCTGTAAAGACTGATCAAGAGAAATCTCAATCAACACCTACCAGCTCTCCTGTGTGTAAGGAAAGCTCATTGAAAGATGCTGACCTTGAAGTTGAACCTCTTGCCAATAAAAAGACGCAACTGGAAAACAAAGCAGACACTTCTCCTATGACAGTGCAGGACCAACTTGATGAGGTCAATTGTTTACCTTAGGAAAGAAATTGGTGTAGTTGAAGCATCGTGGAGTTTTGGTTTTTCTCATGTGCCTGCCATCTGAAGTTTTACTGATTAGTCCCTTTAATTGGTCTACAGGCTCAAGGACTGCTGAAGACTGCAGTTTCCTCTGGCCAGTCAAAAGAAGCGAGGTTAGCTCGGGTAAGCTTCAGCTATGATTTCCCTTCTTCATCATTACCAAAGTAGACTTCTGATAGGATTCAGTGGTCAAATCCATTATCTAGTATGGTTGCAACCTGCAGCATTTTTGCATGGAACAACCTCTATCCATAAAACAATTGCTAAGTGTTCTAGTAGATCATGCACTTTCCTGCAATAAGATTCTTTATTGAATCTTATTCAGAAGAATAGCAGGAGCTTGTTTACTGTATCATGTGTACAAGCAGGAAAACTGCCATTCTTCCACCTATGTAGTTTCCAATTGATCATTTCCATTATGGATGCTGTGTAACCTTTCTTTATAAAAACTCAGGCTTGTGCTGGACTTCAAAGCCGCCTTCAAGAATATAAATCTGAAAATGCACAGCTGGAAGAACTTCTCACTGCTGAGGTGACATGGCATTCCTATTTTATTTACTGAAGTTTGATAGGTACACTTAAATGTATATGATATGCTATCAAAAGAGGTTTGTTTACATTTAAGATGCTGCCTTGACAGAGAGATCTGACCAAATCATATGAGGGTCACATAAAGCAGCTACAGAAGGACTTGTCAATATCTAAAAACGAAGTAGCTAGGATAGAGTCAAATCTGGCTGAGGCTTTGGCAGTGAAGAACTCTGAAATTGAGGCACTTGTCAGTTCTATGGAGACAAGCAAGAAACAGCTTGCTTTATCTGAAGGAAATCTGGCTTCTATGCAGGTCAAGGACAATTGACATTTCAGATAATGTGCACATGCATAGAAATTCTCAATCTGCTTAAGTGACTTTTTCCACCAAAACTACCAACCCTCTTCTTCCTAATATTTGAATTCTGATTCCTTTGATCAAATAGATTTTTTCAAGTCTCATATGTCTTCTTGATTCTTTCATTTGTCTCCAATATTTGAATGGCATGCACTCTTTTAAAATATACCCATCATGCAGTAGTAGTACCTTTGCAAGTATCAGAGCTATCCCCATGCACTGAGCATATGATGGCTTTTATTCAATCATAGATTCATAACTAAATATAAGTGATTTGAAGCCTGAAGGAACCATGGGATTGTGCATGGATTGGGAAAAAGCTAATTGAGATTGTAGGAACATGAATCATATCCGTTTCTCATTGTGCATTCCAGCTTGATTGTTTTTCTAAAACCTTGTTATCATTGGGGGCTTGATTAATAATATCCTGTCAGAGCTTTTTGCAGTGTAATTTTAAGTTATAGTCTAAACAGGAAAAGAAAATGCACAAAACGTTTCTTTATCTATCTAGTTTGTATTAAAGTTATATGATGATGTGCTTTTGTTGGTAGAAACCAAATTACTTGTTAGCATGTTCTGATTTGGAGCTTTAATTACTTTGGTAGGTTGATGCAGGATATTTAAATTCTTCCCTAGAAGTGCACTGAATTGAGTTGTGATTTGAAACAAATGGAAGTTGTAGGATTTAATCTTATTAAAGGGAATGAAGTTTCTGGATGAATTGAATGACTTGCAATATTAAGGAGAATTCAAAGGAAATTGAGTTAATTATCTATATACTATATGAAGATTGGTTAAGTTTTGTTATTCCTAGTATTCTATATGAAGCTCATTTGCTTGACATTCAGGATATGTATGATGGCTATATCTTGTAGTTGTTTCCCTTATCACTTGGTTCTCTATGTTATGTAGTAGCTGTAATATTGATAAGATTATGTGAGTGTTCATCAACTTGGCCTATCTGCCTAATCTGCTTACCTGAGACAGCCTGCTCATGTGTTTAGGAGGTGGTGGCATTAGTCAGTTAGTGAATTTAATATTAAAACATTCTCAGATAATTGAACCTTTGTTTAACAAGAGCACAGTGTTTTATAATTCTCCACATTTTTTGAATTTTTGGCTTGTTATCTTTTTTTTCAAACCTTTCAACTTTAAACGAACTTGACCTAGCCCCACCCTACTTGTTTTGGGATTGGTAAGGGGTGACTTATTTCAAAGTACAGGAAACTGATCATATCCAACCTTAGAACACCTCTCTCATTTGCATCCACAGCCTCTATAATTCACCATCCCCCTTCAGTGGTAACGAAAATGCAACAACAACAACTACTACTACTCATCATTTTCTTTTTAGATTTCTAATTCCTAATGACCAAAGAATACCTTTTACCAAGACAATATTATGCCCTTTCACTGTGCAACTTGCTACTAATATAATAGCATTGTGCATGAACTATTGTTTCATACACATTTATTTACACGAGTTACAATAATGTTACAGGCAAACATGGAGTCTATTATGAGAAACAGGGAACTGACAGAGACAAGGATGATGCAGGTAAACCGATTAGCTATCCTTGTTTCTGTCATTTTTTTATTTCTTGTTCTTATTATATCCTTGCAGTGTTATTTTATCATGAGATTCAAGATTATTGGTATACTGCTTTATTAGGCTCTTCGAGAGGAGCTGGCTTCAGTTGAACGGAGGGCGGAAGAAGAACGTACAGCACATAATGCTACAAAAATGGTCTGTCCTGTGACTAATTCTACCATTTAAACAGTCATGTCTCCTCCCTGTTGCTTGCACCTTGATAACCTCTGTTTGGTAAAACAGGCAGCTATGGAGAGGGAAGTGGAATTGGAACACAGAGCAGTTGAGTCATCCACTGTCCTTGCTAAGATGCAGGTAATGTAAGGGTATGCCCTTCATGCTATTTACTAAAAAAGTAATCTGTTCCAAATTATTACATAACATAGAACTCATTGCATTCAAGCCATGCTGGTGGTATATTGCAGTTGAATATAGTACAATGTTCATGAATTTTAGCCCTTCATTTTCCAGTGTTGGTTCAAGATGTCTTTAATGATAATAAATGGTTTCTTTTGCTCAGTAAAAAATAAAATAATGAACACCATAAGTATGAGTATGCCTAACCTAGAAATTCAAGATCTTAGTGTTTTAAATGTTGTTATGATGAAACTAGTGGGCACCTATTTTTTCATGTTAATATCAATTATTTTGATTGAATGTCATTATTTCTTCCCTTTTAGAGAATTACAGATGAGAGGACAATGAAGGCAGCAGAACTTGAGCAAAAGGTGGCACTACTTGAGGTGCTCAAAACAATGTTAACTTTCTTTTTGGTGAATTCAATTATTTTTCTGTTTATGCTCAAAATGCAGTTCATAGTCACTAATACTTAGCACTTCAGGTTGAATGTGCATCTCTTAATCAAGAGCTGCAAGATATGGAAGCTCGTGCTCGCCGTGGACAAAAGAAGTCCCCAGAAGAGGCAAATCAAATGATTCAGGTACCATTGCAAGTCTGTACATCTCATTTTTTAACTCCTTTGTTTGAGGGATGCTTTATGCATTGCATGGTAGGCATGTTTGTAATGAAATTTTGTTTTGGATAATAGGTAAACTATTTTAATAAAAAAAATGAATACCTAAATAATAACATGTTGAACTATATAACTATCATTTAATCATTCACAATAATATGCTATGCTATGCAAGAGAGATGTAGTTTTTGTTATTCTTATTATAGGTTTAAACTATTTAACTATCATGAAGTTTTATAGAATTTTGATTTTCAGTTATGAACATCCCTCTCATGTCAAGTTATATCCTCTTTTTTTCATTTGCTTTTTTATGCTGTTTACAGTGCTACTTTGCATGAAACGCTAGCTAATAACATCATGGTTTCTTTGTTCTTTATATCTGACAATAAGATCATTTTTTTATGGAGGTTCTTACTTTTATTGCTAAAGATAATTCTTTTATTTATGCTGGAATAGTGAAAGGTTGGAGAGATTTTATATGATCAGTTGTTGTTCGTTCCATTTAACCAGAATCTACCAATAGCTACTGATCCTTGAATGCATAATTTTTATGCACTATAAACTTCTATGGTTAGAGACTGTACCTGTAGGAGTTCTGTTCTAAAAATAAAGCATTTCTTATACTTCTGCTTACTTGAAGAGAACAAACACAGCAGTGATTGTTAGTGTACCAGGTCTATTTGATGACTGAATTTTCAACTGTTAAGATGCAGGCATGGCAGGAAGAAGTGGAACGTGCACGGCAAGGTCAGAGAGATGCTGAGAGCAAGCTTTCTTATACAGAGGCAAGATTTGTTTGATTTTTTCTGTGAATGTTGCTATTGTAGTCTAATTTAATACAAAATTTCCATCAAGTTTATATACTGATCTCGAGGTTTTGATGAAGCTTTTCTTGTTATTTTACAAAATACTATGTTGAAAACTTGCATGATAATTTAAGCTGTGCTTGCTATGATGTAACCATTTGTTTGACTGCAGACTGAAGTGCAGAAAATGAGAGTTGAAATGGCAGCCATGAAGAGGGATGCTGAGCACTATTCACGTCAGGTATCCTATGCTAATGATCAGAAGGAGTTTTATGAAGTGGAAACGGTTCTTTATCTGAAGAAGATTTTACTGCTGATATGGTGTCAAGTTTTTCACTTTACCCTCATGTGACAGATGATTAGTTTATTATGACACAAGATTATTCCATGCCTTGAATTGGTTTGCATCATCTGTCTTGGAAAACCAAGTTGATTTTGTGTGTGCATTTTGTTAAAGAATGCATGGCATGATAACTTTTCAAAGTGGCTTTTACTCAAGCAACACCTTATATAGCGACTTTCACAGGAACATGTGGAGCTAGAGAAGCGCTACCGTGAGCTAACTGACCTATTGGTAATGCCTTTCACTCGATTTTTACTACTATTTTAGATTTATGTTGTGGCTTTCTATGTATGTATCTGTTTTTGATTCAGTACTACAAGCAAACTCAGTTAGAGGCCATGGCTAGTGAAAAAGCAGCTGCAGAGTTTCAGTTGGAGAAGGAAGTAAAACGTCTTCAAGAAGCACAGGTGTGCCATTATTTTCTTACTTCTGGCTGATCAATAGCATTCACACTCTTAACTCACTTTTCATGTAACTTACAGTTCCATCTTTATTTGCGCTTTGAACAGGTTGAGGCTGAAAGAAGTAGAGTTTCTCGCCGCACGTTGTCATCTTGGGAAGAAGACACTGAAATGAAGGGACTAGAGTATGCTATTTGGTTTTACATTGAATAAACATTTTTGCATACTTCTCCCAATCCTTTTGGCATTTTTTTGGGCGCATTTAGAAATGTCACATTACCCACTTTTTGTGAACAAGTAATTTAACTGAGCTTTTCTTTGGTAGACCAAGCTTCATTTTATGAATATAGTAGCTCAGTTATGTTTGACAAATGATCATCTAAATACTGTACTGAATCTTTTTTTATGCCGTGGCAATGGAATTACTGCACTCAGTTAGATATTGAGAAGAATGGTTAAAAGTCTAAATGGACAAATATAGTTGATGCACATTATTGATTGATTTAATATCGAAACTATGTCCTCAGGGAAAAAGAGAACAAAAAATGTACATGTTAAATAACAATATTTGGTCATTTGTTGGATGCTAGTCAAAAGTTTACTCAATGATGCAGTGCTTTATTTTGTGGAGTGCAGTATAGTAGGTCAATTATGAGCAAGCTAAAGGGTTTTACCAGATTAAATGAATGGATGTAGATCTGTTTTAGCAGTATAGTAGGTCAATTATGCCAGTCAGTATATATTGTTTTCTATGAATCATCTTCCGAACTGTTTTAATAGGAATCAGCATCCGAACTGTTTTAATGGATCTGGGAAGATGTGATAAAAAAAATATAAATAAATTGAGTTGATAGATATTTTGAATTACTTTTAGGTGTCATTTTGAAAGAAGTAAAGCATCTATGATGGAGCTAGTGATTCATTGAATGATGGAATACTGATTTTTTCTGTTCTTTTCATATACCCTTGTTTTTCTATTCCAGCCTCAGCTTTCATTTTCTTGATTCCTCTCTCAGTGCTCCCTCCCTCTGGTGCTTTATGAAGTTCATGTGTTGTAGTTCTGATTGGAATGCCTGTAAAAAATTGGTCGATTTAGCATGGAAGACAATATCAACACTCTTTTGTCCTACGCTGGATATATGTGCTATTGTTTTTTGTTCTGATGCTTTACAAAGTTCTTTTCTCTTACAAAGTAATAATTGCAGGCCACTTCCCTTGTATCACCGTCACATGGTTGGGGCAAGTATACAGGTAGATTTTTCACCTGTTGTAACCTGTTTTCAATACCACTCTTTGTTTGATTGCATGCTTCAACCTGTATCATGCAGTTGCAAAAGGCAGCAAAAATGTTGGATTCAGGGGCTGCCAGAGCCACTCGATTTTTATGGCGGTATCCAACTGCTAGACTTATCTTGCTTTTCTATTTGGTAAGAAGAGTTATTCTATGCTTAAAATATTTAAATAAAGATACTTGTTATGTAGAAGCCTCTAAGTTTTTTGATGACCATGAAAATCATTTGCAGGTATTTGTCCATCTTTTCTTGATGTATTTATTGCATCGCCTTCAGGTATGGATACTTGGTCATGTGATCTTTTTTTTTTTATTTTTTGTTATTGATACATTCAATGCAAGAAACTTGTTTCTAGCTGTAAACTGGATGTGCTTTGCTGTTCAGTAAAATTTGAGTTCCCAATATGCAGGAACAAGCAGATATTTTTTCTGATAGAGAAGTTGCTGAATCTATGGGTCTCGCTAACCATACTTTACCATAATTGGGTATTAGCGGTTCCAGATCAAAGGTCAAAGCCGTGAAGTTGTCTAATATACATGCGTTTTCATTTCTGCAAAGGTGTGCGTCCATCTGAATCTGCGCTTTCTAATATTTACAAGAAAAGAATGGCTGGTAAATATGGAGCAACGGTGCCAAGCTCGCTGCATCGCCATCTGCTTGCGCATTTTAGGTAATTATTGACCTTGGAGAACAGGGTGTAGGTTAGAAAAGCATATTTAGTAGTTTAGATGAAGCCACGATTTCAAATGTGCAGCAAATATAGATAAATCATTGTGTCCGTTGTCAATACAATGTGCCTTGTGGGAACTGCTGTCATAAATCAAGAAGAGACCCATGTTGTGGAATCTCATGCATTTAATATTCTTTCATTTATTATATAGGCAACCGTGCTCAGAATGGACTAGCAGTTTTCATTTTGGACGTGTCAAAAACATGGTTTCTCTTCATCTCTGGTGAGAATAAAGTACATGGTTTTTTTTTTAATATACCCGTTTGGTGTGGTTGTGCAGCTGAGGCTCGTACCGACCATTTAGCAACATTAAAATCAAGACTGGGAGATTCGGTTTTGAGTAGGTTAAAAACTAACCTCTTCAATGTTAATCCTTGTTTGAAAATATATTTGAGAAATGAGAAAAATACAAATTGGTGGGGGTAGGGGGAAAGGATTGTTAAAAATACAAAGTAGTTTTCTTTTCAAAGTTATTTTAGATTTTTCTGTCATGCTTAGTATTATTTATAAAATGAGCTGTAAAATACTCTCTGGCATTTGACTATATCATAAAAACTAATTTATATATATTTTATCAAGCTAATTAAAAGAATGGAAACTAAATTTGACAAATAAAAAATGTTGAAGGATGATAAAATTAAAAATTAATTTTATAAATTATTTTAAATAAAGAAAATAGCAATAAAAAATGGACACAAAGATGATGAAATTGAAAAAAATATTCAATTTCATAAGTTACTTAAAATAAATAGCAATAAAAAAGAAGATCAAAATTGATAGATAAAAAATTTAAAGTAAGAAAAAGAAAAGCTAAAAAAACAGTAAAAAGAATGAGTTTCAAAGTTAATATAAAAATCAATTCAAAGGGATGACATTGAAAAAAATATCAAAGCAAAATATATAGCAGTAAAAAAATTAAAGATCAAATTTGATACAATCAATAAATAACAATGTATTTCCTGTTACTTTTGCGCAGCTCCTATGGTAATTCATAAGCATTCTAGCTTAATTCCTGTTGAAAAATATATTTCCCATGACAACAATTAAAATCAATGATTATTGGCTTTTCTTTGAAACTCTTCTTTCGTATTTGTATTTTGGCATTACATCCTTCAAAGTTGTTGCTTCTTTATATAATCATATCCAACATTGTAATTCTCAATTTTAAATGCAACTTATTTACTTCACACATTAAAACATAGAACTACATATTTTCTAAAAGAAAAGAAACTCCGTTCTTCACTTAACAAATCAGATTTACTGTTTCAGGGAGATTTGTCAAAACTACTAGAAATAGTGGTAGCTTGACCTCTTTTAACTTTTTTACCCATATCTGAAGTTGAAGTCTAATTTATTTCGCTGAAAATATACCATCCTTGGCTATTAGTATATAGCTAAAAGAGATTGTCCATTTAAACAGTAATGAAGAGTGATTTTCACTGTTCATTATTATTTGAAAATGTTTTTTTTTAAACAGGGTAGCGGGTCAGCTTACGTGCACCACGACTAATCTCCGAGTTTTTTTTTTTTACATTTTTTTCCACTTATATATTTTTTTTGGTTTTTTTATAACTAAGGTGTCCGGATCAGCTTATGCACACCATGGTTTTCTTCATTGTTCATTACTGTTTGAAAACGTGCTTTCTGTTTTTTTTTTTTTAAACCAACTTCCTTTTTTTTGTTTATAGTCGGGGGTGTCCAGGGCAATTTACGCGCATCACGACTAATCTCCAAGCCCACTTTTTTCTAATTTAAGCGAGGCAACTTTCGTTGCAAATATATCATCATTAGCTTTACTTCTATTAAGAGTCTCTCTCTAAATTCTATCATTTAGTGTTAGCTGCTAAATCAAATTAAGAAAAAATAACTTCTAGCAATTGAAAGAGCCAGGGACCTCCACAATGATTTTAAGTTTAATTCAGAAAATGCATAAGTATTTCATCAAATCAGGGCCTTAAATAGGAATCCTGAATACATTTAGTAACTACCCATTACTTAAATAACTACCCATTAAATAACTCTCAATTACAAATTAATTAACTATTAAATAAACTGCTAAATTAAATAATAGTCCCTGAAATATAACTAATTGCACCCTACCCCCACAATAAATATTAATTAACTTCTACCCCTTTATAAGTAAAAACCCTAGTTGTTTTTTGTCATTTGTTGGTCGTGTAGCATTTAGAGGCTCAAATCTTTCATGGAAGTTAGGGGAATAAAATTGCTAAGTTTTCTCGATCCTTTAAAAAAAATTCTATAACATCTTCATTTTTTGCTCTCCTCCAAGACAATGTTATGTGTCGACAAAAGACCTTACAATTAGGATTTTTTCCTTTTATACTGTAAGGGCCCCTAGTAATTAATTAAGAGTAGCTAAGGGGGTAGTTTGTAATTAAATTAAGTTAAGAGTTTGTTATGTAAATACAGACTAGTTTTATTATTATTTACTTTAATTATGCAGTGTGGGTATTAGTGGATTAGTGGGGGGTTATTTATTTCGTGGGTAGTTAATTTGTTCCTATGCAATTGCATATTTATGGCCAAATGTTGATGAAAGATGCATGCAATTTATGGAATTAGAATAGATTCTTGGGAGGTCTCTCGCTCCTTCAATTGCGAGTAGTCACTAAACACTTTACTAAAACATAGTTATTCTCAATTATTAATCAAGCACGTAACAAGTGGTATCAGAGCAACGATCCCGCAACATGGCTGAGGGCACCTATTTATCGCAGTTATTCGATATTGTTCACTATCTACAAGAAGTCACTACCAAGTTAATAGAGGAGCAGTCTAGACATGGGATATTGATGGAAGGCATCCTGCAACAACTCAATAATTTAGCATCCAGTTATGAGGGCATTCTAAGGAAATTTGTCCTAGTTTTCTTTGATGACATCCTGGTGTATAGTAAAAACAGTGGGAGAGCACAACCAACACTTGGAAATTATCCTAAGGGTTTTAACTCAGAACCAACTATATGCTAAACTTTCTAAGTGCACTTTTGAGTGTAGGGAAGTAGAGTATTTAGGGCATATCATCTCAAAGGAGGGAGTCAAGGCAGATCCAAAAAAAATTGCAGCCATGATAAAGTGGCCTAAACCTAAAAATCCTAAGTTTTTAAGAGGATTTTTGGGTTTGACTGGTTACTATAGAAGATTTGTGAAGGGTTATGGTAGTGTGGTAGCTACCCTCACTGCGCTACTAAAGAAGAACTCATTCTAGTTGAATGAGGAGGCAACCAAGGCTTTCACAGCATTAAAGGCAGCCATGGTAACACCACTAGTACTTGCCACACCAGATTTTTCAAAAAAAAATATTGTGAAGTGTGATGCATCAAAACAAATCCTAGGAGTTGTTTTAACTTTTAATGCAGGAAGGGAGGACTACAGCCTATCTTAGTTAGACTTTGAAGGGTAAGAACTTGTTTTTGTCTACTTATGAATTTTTTTTTTGGCTTTTATGTTGGCAATAAAGAAATGGAGACACTACCTACTAGGACACAAATTTATGGTAAAAACTGACCAACAAGCTCTGAAGCATCTCCTAGAACAAAAGGTGGGCACTCCCTTTCAACAAAAATAGATAACCAAACTGCTGGGGTTTGATTTCAGCGTAGAGTACAAGAGTGGCAAAGAGAACAAGGCAGCAAATGCCCTGTCTCGCATACCAGCCCAGGAAGATAGTGCAACCACAAAGTTGGGGGCTACCCAGGGACAAGCCCAAGCCATCAACTTGATTAATGTCCAGTGGTGGAAGGTTCTCTCCTAAACCTATGACCAAGACCCCTAGCTGAAAGAACTAATCAGCCAATACAACGCAGGTCAACTAGACCCCCTCAAGTATCAATTCAAGGGAGGGTTTCTATTTTACAAAGGAAGGATCCATTTAGAAACTATGAAGGAGCAGCAAGATCAAGTTATGTTACATCTCCACAACAGCCTTATAGGAGGGCATATTGGTTCACACAAGACACACTCAAGACTAAAAAAAATTCTTTTGGCATGGAATGAGGCAACACATCAAATAATTTATCAAGGAATGCGAAATATGTCAAAGGAATAAAACAGAGAATCTCAAACCAGCAAGGTTGCTACAACCTTTACAGATACCAAGTCAGGCATGGGTAGATATTAGCATGGATTTTATTGATGATTTACCCCTGTCTAAAGGGTATAATGTAATACTGATAGTAGTGGACATATTTAGCAAATACTGTCATTTTCTACCTATGGTCCATCCATACACAACAGTAACAATGGTAAAAACATTCATGGATAATATATTCAAGCTACACAGAATGCCCAGCAGCATAGTCAATGACTGTTATGCAGTATTTACAAGTAGATTTTGGAAGGAGATTTTTCAATTAAATGGCATGAAATTACTTATGAGTTCAGCCTATCACCCCCACACCGACGGACAGACAGAAGTTATAAATAAATGGATAGAGGGATACTTGAGATGTTTCACTATTGACCAACCCAAGGATTGGGTTAACTAGATAGCCATGGCTGAATGGGTGTACACCATGTCCGAGCACTCATCGACAGGGTTCACTCTGTTTGAATTGGTTTATGGAAGAACACCACCACATCTCTTTCCATATGAACCAGGAACAACAACAGTGCAAGCTGTGGAAGACGAGCTGAGAAATAGAAAGCATATCCTTGCCCTAGAACTAGAAAATTTGCAAGCAGCACAGACGAGGATGAAAAATTATACAGATAAGAAGAGAACTGAAAGGGAGTATGAAGTTGGAGATTGAGTTTATCTGAGGTTAAGACCTTACCAACAGGTGACCGTCACCGTGGTGAGAAATTTGAAGCTCGCCCCGAGGTACTTCGGGCCTTTCAAATCCTCCAAAGGATTGGAACTGTGGCCTACAAATTAGACCTACCCAAAGAATCCAAAATCTACCTAGTATTCCATGTATTCCATGTCTCTTGTCTCAAGAAAAAAGTTTGGGATCAAGTAGATACTAACCCCAAACTCCTAACAACGATGGCTGATGGAACGTTGACACTGGAGCTTGAAGGAATCCTAGATCGATGACTGAAGAAGAAGGGAAATCAAGTAGGGGTCAACATCTTGGTTCACAGGAAAGGGACCAATGTGTAGGACGCCACGTGGATTGATGTTGACGAGCTGCGACAACTCTACCCAGAATTCGAGGACGAGTTCTTTTGAAGAAGGCTTTGTTATGCGCCGACAGAAGACCTTACAATTAGGGTTTTTTCCTTTTATATTGTAAGGGCCCCTAATAATTAATTGAGTAGCTAAGGGGGTAGTTTGCAATTAAATTAAGTTAAGGGTTTGTTATGTAAATACATGCTAGTTTTATTATTATTTACTTCAGTTATGCAGGGTGGGTATTAGTGGATTAATGGGGAGTTATTTAATTCGTGGGTAGTTAATTTGTTCCTATGTAATTGCCTATTTATGGCCAAATGTTGATGAAAGATGCATGCAATTTATGGAATTAGAATAGGTTCTTGGGAGGTCTCTGGCTCCTTCAATTGCTAGTAGTCACTAAACACTTTACAAAAATATAGTTATTCTTAGTAATTAATCAAGCACATAATAGACAACCATTTCCCTAACATAAAAAACACACCGCAAGTGTAGTGTTTTGAATTTTTTTATAAGGAGAATACAAGAATGCCCTTAGTGGCTTAGGGTTAGGTTAAGGGTAGGGTAGTAATTGCACAAGTTTATAAATATAAATAGAAAATAAGAGAAGAGAGAAAGGAAAAACAAAAAAAAAAAGAAAAAGAAGATTAGGTCTGAAATTGAGAGAGAGAATCGGGAAGAGAGGAAGAAAGAAGAAGAAGAAGAGAAAAGAGGGAAAGAGAAGAAGAAGAGAAAGGAAGAAGAAGAAATAAGTTGTTAAGGTAATGTGTGTGTTTTAATATGTATAAATGTGGTTATTAACTAATATTTTTGCTTGTATAGATTGTTAGGGTTTGAGAATTTTATTTGGGTTTGATTGATGAATTAGGAGAGATGTTAGGGTTTGAATGTGTTGGGTAATAGTTTAATTAGTTTGATTGTGGATGATTTTGAAGTTTTGAGATGTTTGGTTTGAAAAAATATTGAGAAAAATGGTGAAATAATGTTGATAAATTCGAAATCCTTTGCTGTAAATTCTGGGTTAAGGTTGAAGATGACAAAAATTCATTTTGGTCCTTTTGGTGAAAATTACAGTTTAGTCCCTGAACTTTGGAAAAATTACAGTTTGGTCCCTGGGGTGAAATTGGAGATTCTGGACAGAATGGAGGATGAATTATGGACAATATTTTAGGATAGCTATGAATTTATGAAGTGTTCAATTTAGTCCTTCAATTTGATAAAATTACAAATTGACCCCAAAAATATAAGAAAATTTCAGAATGGTCCCTAAGAGAAATAATAGTATTCAGATTGGTTTGATGGATAATTGAAGCTCATTTGATGGATTAATATCAATTTTATGAATTGTGTATTTTGGAATTAGATTTCGGAAGAAACCTTTGTTTTAGGTTTTTGCGAAGAAATTGATAGTTTGATTCAAAAACACATAGGATTATGATTTGAACTCTTAGATATGTTATTAAAGGTATTTTACTTCTTTTGAGTCATTTCTTGAGTATATCTTCTTTTATATGTTCAGATAATCCCGACATTCAATCGGCGGGACATCAATAAGGTTCCGTCAATATTCTGCTTTTGAATTTCGATCGCTTTTGAGTCCGGTGAGTGGATAATATTTAATATGCATGAGAAATAGTATAAATATTTGAATTTGCTAGTATGAATTGGATTATGCTTTTTGATAATATATACCTTGATTATATTCTTGATATGATAAAGCATAATCATTTGTTGAATATCCGTTCTTGATATGAGCCTATATCTGTTTGTGAATTGATAGCTCCTCATTTGATTGATACCATGAGTTGAGCCTTGAGATATGAATATGTTTGTTTGAATATTAGATATGCCTATGGTATGCCAGTCAGAATACCCATGCTAACAGGGTAGTGTTAGCCTTTGTGCACATCGTATCTGAAACCCTAGTTGGTCGGGGGAGTCACCAACCTGTGTGGACTGATCATCCCACAGTACGGAGCCTCATGCTCATTGCATTCTGATTTTCTGACGAGCTTTACCTAATATCTTCTTGTTATGACCAATTTGAGAACCTATCATATGTTTGTATGACCTGTTTGAGAAACTTTGTGTAAGAACCTTGAGCTGATTTGTTAATATACTTCTCTTTGATGTATTATCTCGTATGTGTATATTGGATATTATCTACTCACTGAGTTGTTGAACTCACTCCCTCATTATTTATCATTTTCAGGGTCGTAGCTTGCTAGCAGGTCATTTTTGTCCAACTCTTGGAACCTGCTATTTTGGTTGTATTGGATACTTTTGTTCATATGTCTAGTTAGTGCTCCACAATTATAACTGTATGTAATCAACTCTTGTATAAAGACAATTGAATTATGTTATAAAGTTTACTTTGATATTTCCGCTGCGTTGAACTCTGAAGTTGAATGATGAGTTTGTGTGTGAGTTTGGGTTCGCATAGGTGTGGAACCTTGGAGGGGGACCATGCCTATGTGCCGGTCACGGATCCGGGAATCGGGTCGTGACAGCAAGCAAATTTACAATTGAAATCATATATTTCTCTTCTCCGATTCTCTTCCCTGAATGGTTGACCACCACAACTCCACTAACATTAGATTTTTTCTTGGTATTTCATTATTATTTCACATGCAAAATAATCCATAATACTTTAATTTATTCAATTTTACACTTTAATTAATTCTATATTTTTCCAAATTCTACTCAAGAACCCTAATCAAAACTTTAAAATTAATACATGAAATCTTAATAAAATTCAAATTGGTTTGCATAATAGAGTTTAAGACTTCAAATCTTATGATAAATTGGACTTTGATCCTTAGTCAGTCAAAAAATTCTGACTCCTTTTCCCCCTACACTAGCCAACCCAACCCCTTTTTATTCTCTTTCTCACCATAACTTGTTATTTTCTATTTCCCTTGCTAATTAATATTTCCCCCCTAATTAAACTACTTCCAAGTAAAACTTGGTCAATTCTTGGGTTTTCTCTCTTAAATTAAATAAAAACATTCAAAACCCTATTTTCCATCTATCTAGTTGCTTCAGTCGACCACTGGAGAAAGAATTGGAGTATTTATATCCCTATCTTTTCTTAATTACATTTTTAACCCCATTTATTTGGGTTATTTTTTTGATATTGTCATTAAACTTGATCTAATAAGTATATTTTGATAGCTCCTAACTTAAGTGTTTGTTTGATATGAGCCTTAAATTAAATCACGTGAGACTTGATTTTATGTAATTCAAGCAACTTAACGAGTCTAAAAATAAAAAAGAGATAAAAATAATAAAAAGAAGAAAGAAAGACTACACACACAAGTCCAAAAACAATCTTAATGACTAGTAAAAAAAGTTTAGCTTTTTAAAAAATCAATATAACATCATTTTTGTAAACATTGAGAAAAAAATATATTGAATCAATCTAAATCAGCCTAGGTTAAATTATCAAACCTATGACATGAGTTTCAATGAGTTCAATAATTTTTATTTATTTAATTATATGATAAAAACATGAATACTAATTCAAAATCAATCATATAATAAAGATAAAATTGAAAAATAAAATATTAAAGAGATTAAATAAAAACTTGATATTGAAGGATAAAAATAAATTAGATTTTTGTTTTTATAAAAATCCATTTTTTGTTCAGGAGGTGAGTTTTTTTGTTTGAAAATCCATTTTTCAGTCCATAAACATTATAAAAATCTCTTTAACCACATGCTAACCCTAAAACATTCAAATAAACTAAAATCAACTTAATATAAAAATTTAAAATATAACCCAATCTTTTCTAGGCATGTTATCACCATCAAACTCTCCTCATTGAATTGAATATGTCGACACCAAGCTCGACCATTTTGATTGTTGGAATTGTGATAACAAACACTCTCTCTTTCATTGTTTTTTGATAATTTTCTCTCTCATTTCTTAAATTCATGGACTGAAAAAAGAACATAATAATTTTTTGAGCCAAAATAAAAATTATGAGAACTTGGAGTTAGTCATGTATTTTCTATGTGTTCTGTCTTTTAGTATTCTATATTTTAATTCGCTATTTTCCCAATTTCAAGTCTAATTCTATGTAGTAAGGCTATAGAAGAACTTAATTGCAAGAAAAAAGGTTTAAAAATAAAATAAAAAAACTAAGGTATTTCACTGTTTATATAGACAACAAAATATCTGGAAAAAATCCTAATTTTTCTAGTATGTATTAATTATTTTTATCCTTGAAAGCTTATTCTAGTCTATTATTTTTACGCTCTGCATTATCTTTTAATATTCAAATATTAGAATAAAGTGTAAGAAAAATAATTTATTATAATTGTACCAATTTAATTGTTTAAGTTTCATGACTTGGTCGAACATAGCTTGACTATGTAAAAGCTGAAGTAAAAATATACGAGTGTTAAAACAGTTGAATGCATTTTAATTTATTAATATGACATTCCAAAATTATGTAATTGTGATTTTGCTGTGTTTATTTTTTCTATTCAATCTGTTTTTAAATTACTTTTTATATAAAATATGAAATTAATATATTAATATTAAAAAAATAATATTTTAATACATTTCAATTATTAAAACAAATTACAGTGAGTCTCTTAGAATTTGATAGCTAGTGACATACAAGCAGATGTATTTTAATGAGAAAAACAACAAATACCTGAAAAATATAGAAAGAGAAACTTCATGCAGCCGCACCTGCAATTTAAAAATATGATCATGTATTATTAATAATTAAATTAATTTAGGATTTAATCTAAAACAAGACAAGACATAACTTTATCTCAGGTAAAACCATCATCAAATATAAAATTATAGGAGAAATAAATTGCAAGAGTTAAGACATTCAGAGAAATTGTAAATAAAAACAAGAAAAAGCCTTTTATCAGAAAAAAAGGAAAAGAAAATTAAGTTGCATGAATTAAATTTATATTATATATAGAGTTTGAATACTAATTAAAATATAATTCTAAACCTGGTCTATTTAAATCCCTTTCTAGCTTTTACTTTGAAAGTGTTAATAGTGGTTGTTTTTTAAAGTGTATTCTGCTTGAAAATATATCAAAATAATATTTTGTTTGTTTTTTAATTTTTTTTTTTTAATTTAACAAATTAAAATGGTAAAAAATTAATGAAAAAATATATTTTATTTTATTTTTTTTAAAAAAACAAATATGTTCTAAATACAATTTGTCCAATTAGTTTTTTTAAATCAATTGAAAAAGTGTTGTTTTCAAGTGTTGTTTTTTTCACCCTCATCGAGGAGTGGACAGCCACCCTTTCTTGTAGAGCCAGAGTTCTAAGCCCGGACGCCACGCTGATAATTGTCTCATGATTTTGAAAAAATATATATATTTTTTATAAATATATTAAAATAATATATAATTTTATTTTTTAAAAAATATTTTTGATATTTTAAAATATATAAAAAATTAATTTAAAATAAAAAAATAAAAGTTTTCAAAAACATTCTTAAACGTGTAATGCTAAACCCTCACCAAGTGTAATGTACCAGAGCGACCTCGACCGAAGAAGGTGGACAGAAAAACAAGCCGGCGAATGAAATGCTGAGGCTGACTCCGACTCCGGTGCGGCACCTCCTCCACGTTTACCGCCCTTGATCGGAGTTCGATCCACGCACGGCATCAACTATTTCCAAAAGGCAGTTTGGAGGGCAAGAACAGTGTTAATATCTATAAATATCCACAGAGAGGGTGGACTAGTGGTTGTTTAATAAAAATAAAAATATTATAAAGAAAAGGTTTTATCCATTTCTTGGATAAGAAAATGGACAGAAAGTATCTTTCGTTGTCGACCACCTTCCTCCACCGCCGAACACGGACAAATCTGTCCCTTTTCTCCTCTTGCTGTCTCCCTTTTTTTCAACGGAGCGAGCCTCCCCCATAAACCTAATTCATAGGTTTACCTGATGCTCTTCCATTTGATTATCGAGATATCTTCAGTTTGAGTGAGTTTGTAAGTGCGTGCGTGAATCAAATACCTATACTGTAAGAGGTGAATCACGTGAAATAACGTTGTGTTGATAACAATAATAGTAATACTTTTATAACAATTATTATAAGAATTACAAGTGTTGCTGGTTTTCCAAACAACCTGAAAATAACAAGGGGATATTTCCTTACTTTTCTCACCTCCAAAGGCTTCAATGATTGTTTTTTTTTTTTTTTAATTTGGAAATATATCTTATTTTTAAAATTTATTTTGAATATTAATATATTAAAACCATCTAAAAATATCTTGAATTTTTTTAAAAAGACGGCTAAAAGTTTGGCTACTAATAGTAAGAGTGTTTACGACGAGCAGAAACAGAGCAGAACCACTACACAGGAACTTGTTGTTTAATTTCTAAATATTTGGCCCTTTGATTTGTAAAGAAAGAAAAGTCAGGTGTAGGTTCCGGTTCGGCGTAGTTTAATATTCGAAGATCAGCAGAGAGAGATCAAGTGAACTGAGAATGGAGAGCACGCTGAAGGAGATGAGAGTCGGAGCTTCGGTGCTCGACATGGATCCCAAATCCACTGTCGGTGGTGGTGTTGAGGACGTTTATGGAGAGGATCGTGCTACAGAGGACCTGCTTGTTACTCCCTGGACGATCTCCGTTGCCAGGTTTGTTTTTTTGTAATAGTTTTCATTTTGATCGTCAGCTTTTATATTTGATGTTGTTGTTGTTGTTGCTGTTAATAATAATAATATTGGGTTTTAGTGGATATACTTTGTTGAGGGATCCACAGCACAACAAAGGGCTTGCTTTCACTGAGAAAGAAAGAGATGCACACTACCTGCGTGGTCTTCTTCCTCCAGCAATTATCTCTCAACAGCTTCAGGAGAAGAAATTGCTGAAGACCATTAGACAATATCAACTTCCACTTCAAAAATATACGGCCATGATGGAACTTGAGGTATTATATATGATCTCAAATGGGATCTATTTTATATTAATATTATGTCGAGTTCCATTTATATACAATTCTCAAAATATGACATATACTCTACTATTATAACAACAACAATGATTTTGGAGTTGAAATCTACAAAAATACTGATGATTTTTACTGTGGGGTTAACAGGAAAGGAATGAAAGGTTGTTTTATAAGCTTTTGATCGATAATGTTGAGGAATTGCTTCCGGTTGTTTATACACCAACGGTTGGGGAAGCTTGCCAGAAGTATGGAAGTATTTTCAAGCGTCCTCAGGGTCTATATATAAGTTTAAAAGAGAAGTATGGATATTTCTTTCCTTTTTCCTTACTTAAATCCTGCCAATATTTATAATTTATGAGCTCATTTTAGGAAGTGGTCGGTTTTACAGGGGGAAAGTTCTTGATGTGCTGAAAAACTGGCCCCGGAAGAGTATTCAAGTTATTGTTGTCACTGATGGTGAAAGAATTTTGGGGCTTGGGGATCTTGGCTGTCAGGTATAAGGATATTTACAGGGAAGGGAATAAAAAGTCACAATTTTTCTGTGGTTTATAAAATATATACGTATGATTATGCTGAAAATGTTGCAGGGAATGGGTATTCCTGTTGGCAAGTTGGCTCTTTACACTGCGCTTGGAGGAATTCGTCCTTCAGCTGTAAGCATTTTCAGAACATTTTAAGACTTCTCTACTTGACCGATTTTCATTAGGTTTAACATTTTGCTCGAATCAAGTGCTTCATTGCAAAGATTTATGTGTGTATAAGTAGAATAGTGTGAAATGACTATGGAGTCTTAATTGTTCAACTTTAAAATAAGATGGATTGAGATGAATCATATGGTTTGATATCCTGTCTGATGGGAATATTTCCTGTGTTCTTTTTATAGTGTTTGCCAGTAACCATTGATGTGGGTACGAACAACGAGGAATTGCTAAATGATGAATTCTACATTGGACTGAAACAAAGGAGGGCAACTGGCCAGGTTTTATGATCGAGAATACCTTCATTATGGTCAGGCATGTAAAATGTAATTAGCAGTAAAATAAAATTTGGTGTTTTCTCTTACTTCCAGGTATACTATGAACTTCTCCATGAGTTCATGACAGCTGTAAAACAAAATTACGGGGAGAAAGTTCTGATACAGGTCAGATGCATAGTTGACTTATCCGATCCCAAAGTTTGTTCCGAACTCACTTCTGATGTTATCAACATTTTTCCTTACCAAATTTTGCAGTTTGAAGATTTTGCTAACCACAATGCTTTTGAGCTGCTTGCAAAGTATGGCACGACTCATTTAGTCTTCAATGATGATATACAGGCACGAGGCTCTCTAATCGTGAACCATTACTTAATTTACTTAAGAGACTGTTTCCCTACTTCTTTAATATGTTATTCTCTGTCAATTGCAGGGGACGGCTTCTGTTGTTCTTGCAGGGCTTCTTTCAGCACTGAAGTTGCTAGGTGGTAACATTGCTGATCACACTTTCTTGTTCCTTGGTGCCGGGGAAGTGAGATTCTATCTTTGCCATATGATTTTGTTCTTTCTTTTCCTTCTGCAGCATGTGAAAAAAAGAAAGAATTAGTCGATTATAAAAGACTTTGAGAAGTTGACAATGGAGCTAGTGATGATGACATTCTTGAATGTTTAATGTGAAAACATGGTTTTCTTATTTTTGCCCCCCTTTTATTTAATGATTTCTTAGTTCATGTTTTTCAGGTAATGATAGGACTTAAAAGATTTTTGCTCATCCACATCCAATTCTATACAGCATTAAAAATCTAGTGGTTAATTTAGATATGTATTGTTTGAGCAGTTAATTTCAAGTGTAGCTTTATGATTTTGCAGGCTGGAACTGGTATAGCAGAGCTTATAGCTCTTGAGATGTCAAGACAGGTACTGTTTTGCTCTAACAATATTCATGTCATCTTTTGTGATTCTTATCTTTTTACTGGGATTTGGAGTAACGCCATGTATCACTCCAATTTATCTTCATATATTTCTTCATTTACATGTTTCTGACTTCTTCTTTTCTCTTTTTTTTTTTTCCAGACAAAAGTTCCTTTGGAAGAGACTCGCAAGATGATTTGGCTGATGGATTCAAAAGTAATACTGAAGCAGAATATTTGATGACCTTGCTAAACAATTTATAGCTACGACTAAGCTCTACAATTACTTGATTGCCTTTGATCCCCCATCTCTTAATAGCACATAATTTTTCTGACAGGGCTTGATTGTTAGCTCTCGCAAGGACTCATTACAACACTTTAAGAAGCCATGGGCTCATGAACATGAACCCGTTAAAGGACTCCTAGATGCTGTCCAGGTGAGAGAATCTGTTCAGTTCTCAATTACTTGCTCTCATCTATTTGCTGGTTCCTCATTCAGTTAGCCCACTTTCTCAGGCAGTCAAACCAACAGTCTTGATTGGAACATCCGGAGTGGGAAGGACGTTTACCAAGGAAGTGATTGAGGCCATGGTTTTTTACAATGAGGTTCATATTCAATATGTCTAAAGCGTTTTTCACGTATATTTGTGAATGATAATTGTATATCAACCAAAAAAAAGAAGAGCTTGATCATTTTTCTATGAATGGCATTGCAGAAACCTATAATATTGGCTCTCTCCAACCCAACCTCACACTCTGAATGTACAGCTGAAGAAGCTTACTCCTGGACTAAGGTAAAATCGACATTGTTTATAATCATAATCCATCACCCTCTGAGGGATCTACTATCTTGCTTCTTCAGGACTCTATCTAAGCAAGTGTGGTTAACTCTAAACTTATGTTCGTTGATTTATTTTCAATTGAAGGGCAAGGCAATTTTTGCTAGTGGAAGTCCATTTGCTCCTGTTGAGTACGAGGGACAAGTTTTTTATCCTGGCCAGGTTAGACAATGCAATTGTGTAATAATTTAGTATTTGAGTTGAACATCAAGGACTGACTTTTGTGCTATTCTTGTCCATCCAGTCCAATAATACTTACATATTCCCTGGCCTTGGCCTGGGTTTGGTCATGTCTGGAGCTATTCGAGTTCATGATGATATGCTTCTGGCAGCCGGTAAGTTCAAAGCATATCAAGAAGGATATTATCATCTACTGCAACAAATATTTTCACTGTCCTTGTTTTTCATCTAATTTTTTTCACACTATTTAGAACACAATTAGTTGCTTGATTTCATACCATCGCGAGTCTCCTCATCAGAAGAAACAAGTAAACCTCGGGACGTTAGAAATTACGTTCTGGAATCAATTTTCTGCAAGCACTGTGATTTTAAGCTTAAAAGTAGCAAGCTTCCATAGTTGGCAGGAGTCTAATGTTTTCATCTGTGCTCCGTCTCCTATAACAGCGGAAGCCTTGTCCGGGCAAGTTACAGAGGAGCACTTTTCAAAGGGGCTGATTTACCCACCTCTCTGTAACATCAGAAAAATCTCAGCCCATATCGCTGCTCTCGTAGCTACCAAGGCATATGAACTTGGTAAGTGGTGGCTATTCCTTTATCATGTTCTTCTAGTAGAAGCTCTAAATTTATTTGAATGTTAAATTATGATCTTGCAGGCCTCGCCACACGTCTCCCCCGTCCAGCAAACCTTGTGAAGCTCGCAGAGAGTTGCATGTACAGCCCCACTTACAGAAATTACCGGTGAAGAATTGTCTATGTTACTGTATTTGTGCATTTATGCTTTCTTGTGGTGTGAAGCTTCGTGCTGTCTTGAATAACGCATTTAGAGCTACCGCTCCATGCAAAATAAAAAGTGTCCGACCAGATCGACTTGTAATATGAGTACCTTGTTAAACTAGTAAATGGAGCTACCTTTTCTAGTTGTCTGGTGATGGAAATCAAGTCATGGCAGGCAATGCTCGCACTTTTATTGGGTACCGTATAATATAATGTGGCTGCTCATCCTCAAAAAATGGTTCCACTTAAACAGAGAATTACATCTATGACAAGGATCGTCGTGGAGTGGACGTTTAGGATTAATCAACCAGGAAAACTTGTAACTATGGTCGATGCTATAAATAATGAGCAACATGACATCTAAAAGGAAGCCATCATGCGGTGTTGCACGCTGGGTTATCAATCTCATCTCGTTTTGATCAAAATATT
Organism: Salix purpurea; assembly: GCA_027405865.1. Taxonomy (NCBI): domain Eukaryota; kingdom Viridiplantae; phylum Streptophyta; class Magnoliopsida; order Malpighiales; family Salicaceae; genus Salix; species Salix purpurea. The sequence continues at coordinate 3,921,529 of JAOWLH010000019.1, forward strand.
TTGTATCGGTAAAAAAAATAAAACAAATTAACATCGTTTTTATCTCGATTTAAATTTCAGTCTGTTCTTACTTTTTCGGCCAAATACTGGTCTAAACGTTTCAGTTTCATTCTGGCAGTTCTGTTTCGGCTAAATAATGTTTTTTTTAAATAATAAATAATTTTACAATATCAATCATATCTCTTAATCCGACCGTTAGATTAAGATGAAATTTTACGAAAAGTCTCTTGACATATTTATATATATTATGTTAAAATTTCAGAGTAATCAAAGAATATAATGATGACATTCTCGTAATATTATACATGTTCATAATTTTATTAAGAAAAATCATCTTTTTTTAGATTAACTTGCACAATTTCAAATAATTATATTTTTGGATTTGTAATAATTTTTTTTTGAATTAGTATATATTAATATATATATATATATAGTATAACCCCGAAATGACACGTCGTAATGCTACAAAATCGAAACATTCTGTTCCGATTGAAAAAACAAAGCACCAACCAAAACAATATTTACAACCTTGATTGCAAGAGCTTCATTTTAATTTGAGAATTCTGATGGCAATCAACAAGTAGTAGTAGCTTTACAGTGCAAGCTTGAAATGTTGTTCCTCGGCAAGCTCAACCTTGCAGTTTGTTGTACACATTAAGATCAATATGAGTATCCTTGTAGCGTTGGCCAAGGTAATCCCCGTACATGACTGGAGGAAACCTGGTGAAAGAAATGCATGCAGCGGTTCATTGAGAAGTTGAAGTTAACGTACAACTGATATGCACCCCCCTTCCATTTTCAAGAAAAGAAAAGAAAAACCACCCAATCATCTACTGTCTACGCCCGAGCATATTGCACATGGCCGGTGAACAAATTTGCATGGAAAAGAATTCTTATAATTAGCAAAACTCTTGTATATTGGGAGTAAGATAGCAGCTATATTAGAAATCAACATCTGATGTAATCCATTTAGTGTGTCTAGTTAAAGAAGCAACATGCTCAAATCCAAATAGCACACATGCGGTACATAATTCACATAAAATGATACAAGAATTTATTGCCAGGTGCAACACGAGAAATTTTCAGCACAATACCGGTTAGTGGGTTATATATTTGTTTATCCCCAAATTCCCACACTATGGAGAGCAAAAACATATGTTGCAAACTATAGAGCAATGTATCTGCCTCCATAGTGAATCAGTGCACCCTTAGTTACACACACACACACACACACACACACACACACACACACATATAATGCTCTTCTATTTGTAAAAATTTATACATACATATACACAAACTTACAAATTTAAATACAAATTGCATTTTTTTTTTTAATGATATGCGATGTTTATACTAGTATTTTTTTTGTTGAGATATTAATTTTATGTTCTCTAAAATATATATGTATAAAAACATAAGCTCTCTGATTTCTCTTAAAATTAGAATTAAAACAAATTTATTTAGCGTCAAAACTATATTTCAAAAACTAAACCAGATTAATTGTTTCTGCAATTCTCTTTGTTTTTCCAAAATGTACAAACACACTACTATATAATTTTTAAAATATTAACATTATAATCTTGAAAAATCTTTGGATAGATTGCAAATGGTGATGCGTATTTGACCTACGATTATATGATAAATTCACTTGCGTCCATCATTTTTGTGCACCAAAATAAGGAGTCCAGAGTCTTTTGTCCATCTTGTATGATTTTCAAAATCAAAACATACTAGGTTGTTGCTCATGGCATTTCAGATATAGATCAATGCTCCAGTCAACGACAGTTAAACATGATAATTATCTGCTGCCTATAACAAATTCATGTAGAAAGAAATATATGGAGATGTCCAGGCTGCAGTCACAAAGATTTCGAGCATGCAAAAGAAAAGGATGAGGTTTCAACTTACTTGGGTGGATTTTTTTCAGACTTGCAGGTTGGCAAGCATTCAACAAGACAGTCATAACCAGGTTCCACAAAATAAGCAATCTGCCAGAGCAAAACGTCAATGAAAAACTGTGTAATTGCCAATAGGCAAATAAAAGCTCTGTACCTACGGGAGCTTTGAGATTTAGAAGGCACATTGGGCCATAAGCATGAAAGGGAAAGGAAAATAACAAGAAAAAAAAAATACTTACAGAATATCGCTCTTGACCATTCCCTAAAACTCTGTGCAGCGTGGACCTATGTGATATTATGTAGAGAACATAAGTTAAACCTAGAGGAATGGTAGAAGGAGCAAAAGGGCAACAAATTGAAAAGAAAAAGAAAAAAAAGCAGAGATTTTTTTCAAAGTGGAGGAAAATTGCATATGACAATTACAAGCAAAGAAGCATTATGGTACTTTCTTCATGACAATCAGACCTAGTAATTAATTTTAAGGAATTAACTATTTATCCTTCCCAATTGCCATATAAACAGCACATCTCCTTTAATCAAGAGTTTAAATCTCATTTTTGAATGTAAGGAAAAATTAATTCATGTGAAATATGTAGATCACGTGCACAAAACTTACTTGAAAAGACAGTTGCTCCAGCGTTCCAGCATGTCACCAAGATTCACTATGAATGCTCTGTTCAAGATAAACCACAGTGGAAAGTAAGTCAATTTTCCCAAATCAAGACAGTTTCCTCAAATATTTCTAATGGCACAAATGTGTATTCTGCTGTTAATCTTGCAGATTTAGCAACATCAGAGTTGTGAATAGTTTACAGTCTATTATATCATTGCTCATAACCAATACAGAAACTACACAATGGAGCAGGCTAAATGATGGAGACATGGAATAGAAGTGTTCCAGTTTCATGAACCAATAGCTTAAATAATAATCATTTGAGCACACAATAATATTCCAGAAAATGAGTGCACAATGTAACAGAGAAAAGTAGAAGTGTTCAGTGTCATGAACAAGTAATGATGCTCACATTGCTTAAATATCATGTTTGACCATATTATTTCCACCATCTTCTTTTTCCAATGTAGAGAGATAAGAGGATTCTTCAGTTAAAATTAGTTCCAGATAGTCCCACAAATTGTTTCCAATACTATATTGCCGCCTACTGCAACTTATATTTGTTGTAAAACTGAATATTCTTGGACAAATCAACAATTCAATAGCCATTTATAAGTTGCGCATTACTTCAAAGTTGCACTAATTTCCATCTAGGCAGATGTAACTCTATATACTAAAATCAAATATATGAAGCTTCCATTTCAATTGACCTGAAATTTTGGCATGTAGTTGTTAACATAGTTGGACATAACTTATAGAAATGGATATCTGATAGACACCACAATTTGCTACACTCCAACTGCTAGTATCAGTCAATTTCTAATTACAAAGAATCCAATTCCCCCATAGTCCTACAGAGCCTCACCCTTTCAATGGTGCTATGAATTCCCATACTTGAGGTTGAGCATATTTATCCTTGCATATCTGCAAGAAGATTAAAAAATTGCAATAACTAATTAAGCTATTAAAAAAAGAAGCTACATGTATATATATATCATTACAAACTCTTCATACTTGGAGGCCATAAACATCATCTGTAGCTAAGAGGGTAATGAGACCATAATCAGTATGCGCTCCAGCTCCATATAATCCGTTTGAGGGATCAGAAATCTGACCTGGAGACCAAATGAAACAAGATATAAACCACACCTGAGAACAATGACATATACCTACATCCCATGAACTTTAATTAATTAAAATCGTTTAAAAGTCTAACCTGGATACTTTAGCAATCGCAAAAATGCAAGTGGCTGACCAAGAATTTCTGGCTTATCAAAGAAATTAGCCTCCAGATCAAGTGCAAGTGCTATGATCCTTGCGATGGCTCTTGCTACTTCTCTGTATTAATAAGATACTAAAAATAAAATGCCAAATGAAATAGAACCAAAACAATGAGAAGAATCAAGAGAAAGTGTTTGAAGTGACACAATTGTCTGATCTCAAATATTCGTGCACGACAAACAATCATGGGCACATCAATGCATCATGCACAAATAATTGAGATTGGCATCATTTACAGATATCCATAGTATTTCCATGTATGTCAGCAAGAACTTACAACGCCTCTAGATGATATTTCTCCATAGTGTGCCTCCAACCAGGCAAAATATCTAAGAAACCAACCATGAAAAAAGAAGGAAATTTTCAATAACAATCTTTAACGTTCTAGAACTAATAAGACAAGTTTCTTGAATAAAAACTACTGAATCAGAAACAATAGAGAAAAAAAGAAATACCATCTGAAGGCCAGACATTGGGCCCATAAAATGTCTTCTCAGCTTTAGGATCATCTTCAGGCACTTCAACTCCAATGTAATAACCCTCCTTAAGATCTCCTACCACCATATAATATATCCAAAAAATATAATTTCATTTTTTATAATATAGTCCATAAAATAATAATAATAATAATAATAATAATAATATCAACACTGAAAAGAAAGAAACAGAAATGAGAAAAGAAACCCACCATGAACTTGATTATCAGGATCCAGGATTTCATCAAAAAGAGGAGTGTAGCCTCTATGCTTCTCGTTCCTTAAAACTTTCATTTTCTCACTTAATGGCAACCCGAAAAACTTCTTGTTTTGCTCAAATACCTCCTCCATCAATTCTTCACTTATCCCATGATTGATCACGTAAAAAATCCCACTATCCAAACATGCCTAGTAAGAAAAAACACAATTAATTTTAACTGTAACAGACACAATATACAGTTTTTTTTATTCTCTCGAAAAATAGAGAAGCATGAGATTATTAAATTGAATGACCTGCTTGAGAAGAGACACAGATTGGTGAATATCGGGACTGGAAAGATCGATGCGATTGAGGAAAGGGACGTTCTTAGTAACAGAATCAGTATCGGTACCAGTACCAGACTGCTTTTTCTCCATTTTTTTTGTTTGAGTGAGCAAAATTTTGATTTTATGAATATGAAGTGATTAGCATACTTATCCTATTGAATTAAATTAAATAATAATTAACCAAAAAAAAAAACAATTCTAGTACGAAAATGGGCTTTTCACCACACTCCATTGCTCTGAACAAGGAATTGGAAGCAATCTACTATGATACGATTTTTATTTTTATAAATTATGAATTAAGTTTGTAATTTTTTTATAGTAAGATTATTAATTTAATTTTAGAACAAAATAATTTAATGTATTAAGTGATATTTTTTTTATTTTTATTTGTAAATAGTCTATTTATTGCAATACTCTTAATGATAAAACCAAATTAACTCTCGGTTAAAAGCTTTTTGTCATTTTATATAGATTTTATTATAAATTTCAAGACTAATATTGTTATAGAATTTATTTATTAAATATAATTAAAAAATTATTATGGTGCGTGGAAAACCCTCATGTTATTCAATGACAGAGATATTATTCGATCACGAAACATTATCTTTTACGGTTGTAAGTGCCGTAATATGCGTAAAATTTGACAAAAACAAATTTCTCTTTTGAATAGGCTATAAAATTATAAATATATTTTAATTTTACCTCCTTTTAATTTATTTTATCTTAATATTTGGTCTTAATTGTTTTTTTTTTTTGAGTAAGCTATGAAATTACAAATATTTTCAATTTCATCTCCTTTTAATTAATCTATGTAGAAAATTACGAGCGGTTTACCCGCGCGATGTGGCGGGTTTTTTTTATCTATGTAGAAAATTGATTGTTTTTTATGTATTGTATTTTATTATTGTAATATTTAGTTAGTATAATTATATTTAATAATACTGATACAAATTTTTATCTTTCAAAAAATCCAAAGTCATTTTTCCTCTCTCTCAATATATTTTTAGGCAATAATATTTAATAAAGATCAGACATATTAGAAATAAAAATATTGTAATTTGTTCTTAAAACATAAACTTAATTTTTTGTGCGCTATAATTATTTATTTGCCGTCTAAAAAGAACAGTGTAATGAAAACGAGAAGTGACTTGTATATTTTTTTAATTTGACCTGTAGATAATGCAGATAAATTTGTAAAAAAAAAAATTAAGATGTTTCTTTTTCCAGTAATATTAGATCTAAAATATTAAAAATGAAAACATTGGAAATTCTTGTAAAGAATTAAACTTAAATAAAAGTGCACAAAATTAAACGTTGAAGCCAATATTTTTTTTATATAAGATTTATTAATCATATTATTATATTAAATATATTAAAGAAAACATGATATGATTTTCTGTCCCTCAAAAAATCCTAGGTCATTTTTCCTCTCTCAATATATTTTTAGGCGATAATATTCAATACATATCCAAACATATAATTAGTTCTACATTAATATATTTAAGAAAACATGATATGAATTTCTCTCCCTCAAAAAATCCTAGGTCATTTTTCCTCTCTCTCAATATATTTTTAGGCGATAATATTCAATACATATCCAAACATATAATTAGTTTTACATATTTTAATTTGACATAAATATACGAATATATAATTAATTTGACATAATTTCAATAATATATTTAATTTAAAGGATAATCTTAGGCTATGTTGTTCCCTGTCTATATATTCTTAGGCGTTAACATCCAATAAATATTAGAACATATAATTGGTTTTACATATTTTAATTTAACATAAATAAACAAATATATAATTAAAAAGTCAAAACAGTGCAAAATTATTTAAAGAAACAAACTTAAACAAAAGAGCATGAAATTTAATTTTGAAGCCAATATTTTTATTTTATTTTATAAGATTTATTCATCGTATTATTATATTAAATGTATTTAAGAATACTGACATGAATTTCTTTCCCTAAGAAAATCCTAGGTCATTTTTCCTCTCTCTCTATATAGTTTTAGGTGATAATATTCAATAAATATTTGAACATTATATTAGTCTTACATACTTTAATTTGACATAAATATACAAATATATAATTAATTTGATATATTTTCAATAATATCTTAAATTTAAAAGACAAAATTGAAGCAAATCCAAACATTGAAATCAAATAATTCAAAACAAAACCGGAAACTAAAAGAAATAAACTTAAATAAAAGAGCAAAAAATTAATTTTTGAAGCCAATATTTTTTTATATAAGATTTATTAATCATATTATTATATTAAATATATTTAAGAAAACATGATATGAATTTCTGTCCTTCAAAAAATCCTAGGTCATTTTTCCTCTCTCTCAATATAATTTTAGGCGATAATATTCAATACATATCCACACATATAATTTGTTTAACATATTTTAATTTGACATAAATATACGAATATATAATTAATTTGACATAATTTCAATAATATATTTAATTTAAAGGATAATCTTAGGCTATTTTGTTCTCTCTCTCTATATTTTTAGGCGATAACATCCAATAAATATTAGAACATATAATTGGGTTTACATATTTTAATTTGACATAAATATACAAATATATAATTAAAAAGTCAAAACACTGCAAATTTATTTGAAGAAACAAACTTAAACAAAAGAGCATAAAATTTAATTTTGAAGCCAATATTTTTTTTTATAAGATTTATTCATCGTATTATTATATTAAATGAATTTAAGAATACTGACATGAATTTCTGTCCCTAAGAAAATCCTAGATCATTTTTCCTCTCCCTCTATATATTTTTAAGCGATAATATTAAATAAATATTTGAACATTATAGTAATTTTACATACTTTAATTTGACATAAATATACAAATATATAATTAATTTGATATATTTTCAATAATATCTTAAATTTAAAAGACAAAATTGAAGTAGACCCAAACATTGAAATCAAATAATTCAAAACAAAACCGGAAACCAAAAGAACTGGGACTGAAATGACACTGAAATCCATAATTAACTTGCATAGAAGGATAGAATTGAAAGAAATCAAACTTTTGATACCTAAAATATTAAGGATTTATTATAAATTTGCGTGGAAGGATGAAATTGCAATTAATCAAAACTTTGATACCGAAAATATTTAGAATTCCTGCCCAACCCACAAAATTAAAAGCATGAGGACCGAACTGGAACTTCAACACATAATCAATTTCAATTGAAGGATGAAATTGAAACAAATCAAAATTTATATAATTGCAATAAGGGCTAGAAAAACAAATTATAACGTTCAGGGACTGAAATGAACTTTGCCAAAAACACTGTTCCGCTGACTTCAGCTTGCGTAGGAGGAGAGAGAAATGAGGGGGGGAAATTCAAACGCCCATTGACACGTACTGGGGATCCACATGCATACACGCGCCGCCCCATGTGGAAGAGAGCATGGCAAAACATCGTTCTAGACGGCGATTGATCATTTTTAGATGCCGTATGACGTGACACGCGCCGCCTGAAGCACGCGTGCGCGCGGAAATGGACGGCGCGTGTTGGGACGCGCCAAAAGTAACCCGGGGTGAAAAATAATAAAAAATTGGCTAATGACCGTTTCATCCCTCCCACCCTGCGCGTGATTTTGTCGTTTTGGAGGGCTAAAACGGGCAATGCACTGTTAAAAAAAATATTAAAAAAAAAGAAGTGCCCGGCCGAACCGGGCCAGAATGGCCAATTACCTCGGAGTCCCTGAAATCGGTGGCGTTTTTTGTCTTTTTCGGGGGCTAATTTCGTTAATACCCTGTTCCAAAACCGAAAAAAAGGAGGATGTACACCCGCGAAGCACCGGGTCAAAGTGAACATGAGTCTGGATGAACAATGTTCACTGTTCAATTTTCCGAATCCTTTTAGGTATATTGATAATAATTGATAATTATAAATTTCAAGAGTAATATTGTTATAGAATTTATTTATTAAATATAATTAAAAAATTATTATGGTGCGTGGAAAACCCTCATGTTATTCAATGACAGAGATATTATTCGATCATGAAACATTATCTTTTAGGGCTGTAAGTGCTGTAATATGTGTAAAATTTGACAAAAACAAATTTCTCTTTTGAATAGGCTATAAAATTATAAATATATTTTAATTTTACCTCTTAATTTATTTTATCTTAATATTTGGTCTTAATTGTTTTTTTTTTTTTTGAGTAAGCTATGAAATTACAAATATTTTCAATTTCATCTCCTTTTAATTAATCTTTCAAATTTGATTCTCATTCTCTTAATTAGTATTTTATTATATTTTTAATAAGCTATAAAATTAATTTGTTTTTCAATTGCAGCCCTTTCATTTTCTTATCATTTATTTTTGCTCCTCATTCTTTTTATTGTTATTTTTTTTGTTTGAGATATTTTTTTTTAGTTTTTTCTTCTCTTACAGTTTCATCCTCCATGATTTTTTTACCTTTCAAATTTGATCTCATTTTTTTATTGCTATATTTTTTTCTTTGGGAAGTTTTATAAATTATGTTTTTCACTATTTACCATTAAAAATTAAATTGATTAAGAATTACGCTTCTTGACTGAACTTAATTTAAAGATTTCACGAGTTATGTGTTTTAGAAATTAGATTGAGTTTAGGGGGCTTATCCAAGTTGCCTTAGTGTTTTTCTTTTAAAAAGTAAATGTTTTTTTAATTACATTAACCTTTGAGACTAGTGACTATAATCATGAACCCGACATCAATCCCATAAATGATAAGCCTTAAAAAATAATAAAGCAAATCTCTATAAAAAAAAAAAAGAGTAATCTAGGTGGAAGAAGGTTGATTTAAGGATACCTTCTCGAGATGAGGGCAATTTGTTTTTGAAGGGATGAAGAGTGAAGAGGTTGCATGAGAGGAAGTGAAGACATGGACGACAAAAGATAAGCCGTCAAGTGAAAATCTAAATGACAGTGTTTTCTCTCGGCCATGAACTAGCTAAATAGTAGAGCAGTTCATAGCTTAAGTCAACCTTTCAGACAACCCAAATCCATTTAAAATTCAAATGTTATTTTGTTTGTTGTTCAAGGTATAATTAGATCTTTGTGAGTCGAGTTCTTTCAGTTTAGTAAAATTCCAGATTCTTTTTTTATTTAATTTCATCCTTTAAATTCCAGATGATACAACTGTAGCCATAATTCATAATTATGGTCTAGAGACTTGTTACAGATCATGGTGTGAGCAATTGAGAATTAACTAATTATGGAAAATGAAGTACATTCTTTATGATTGATGCTATAAATTAATATTGGAACAGAATTTAAACCTAAGAGAAAACCACCCTCCGGCGCGGCAGCACTTCACTGAATTTGGGAACTCTGATGGCAATTATCACTCAGCGAAGTAGATTTGAAATGTTGTTCCGGCAAGCTCAACTTTGATGTTTGTTGTATACATTCAGATTAGCATGAGTATCCTTGTAGCGTTGGCTAAGGTAAGTCCCACATTTGATAGGAGGAAACCTGGTGAAAGAAATACACGCAGAAGTTCATGCAACTGTGTGCACGTTCTTACACAGAAAAGAAAAGGAAGAAATAAATCTGCCAAGCAATTTTCTACAGCTATATACTCATGCATCTTCAAATTACAAACCGTCGGTAAACAATCGCATGAAAATGATTTCTTACATGCAAAACTACATTGTATGGAAGTGAGACAGCAGCAGATGGATTCAAATTCAACATCTAATTTATTTATTTTAATGTGCGTCGAGAAGAAAACAATTATCATTCTCAACTCCGGGAAGCAAGCATCGCGGTACCTACGACAACTAAATGCAATGTGATTTGTTCTTTTGAACCATCCTGATTTGAAGGCACTTGATATGTGAATTATGTATCCTGCAATCTTAAGTCACTTTTCACATATTGACATCACAAATCTTTGGGCTTGGCTATCTGCTACAAATAACAAATTATCGTGGATGCAAGATGCCGAGTTTGCTACAGCAATTATTTCAGCTATTCTACAGAAATTATTGAGAGTTGAACTTACTTGGGGGGCTTTTTTTCTGACTTGCAGGTTGGCAAGCATTCCACAAGACACTCATGACTGGGTTCCACAAAATAGGCAATCTGGCAGAGGAAAAAGAAAAGAGAATCTTTGAGATTGCAAGGAAACAAAGTAAAAACTTTGCATTATGGGAGCTTGGAAATTTAAAAGGCACACGAGGCCATCCGGCTGAAAGGTAAGAGAATATAACTTTTTTTAAAAAGGTATCCTTACAGAATATCGCTCTTGACCATTCCCTAAAACTCTGTGCAATGTGGACCTGTGTAGTATTAGGTAGAGGTTAAAAGGAAATGCAAAAAAAGTATAAATAAATAAAACAGTAATTTCTCAAGAAATGAAGGAAAGATAATCATGACAATAATCAATAATGAAATAAGTAATGGTAGCACCACTATGTAATTTCATCTCCATTCATCATATGTCATTCCCCTTTGCAAATATGCTAAAGATCTGCTCTAGTTAGGCATTTACGTCTCATTTTGAGTGCAGGATGAGAATGGAATTAATGGAAACTGTATAGAGCACGAAAGTTACTTGAAAATACAGTTGCTCCAGCGCTCCAGCATGTCACCAAGATTCACTATGAATGCTCTGTTCGAGATTAGCCAAAGAAAAAAAAGTCAGTATTCCTGGATGAAGGAAGTTCCCTCAACTATTTCTTTGGTGCAGATGTGTATTCTGCTGTGATTCTTAGCTTTTAGCAACACCAGGGCATAAAGATGAGTAGTGAATAGTTTGCGTTCTATTATATACTCTCTCAAATAATATTCCAGAAATTGAGCACACTACTTAACAGACAAAATGCTGGAGTAGAAGTCTTCAAGTTCAAGAGCCAATAACTTGAAGACTGTAAGAGTTTGACAATATTATTTGCATCCTTTCTTCTTCTACTATCTAGTGAAGTAATGTGATTTTTATTGTTAAAATTTGTTCCTGGAGTCCCAGAACCTGTTTCCAAATTAATCAAAAACTGGACCTTGAAGACTTGTGAATCTCTACTACCTACCTGCAACTTAAGTTTATACTTCCACTAAATATTCTTGAACAAATCAACAATTCAATAGCCATTATTTCATAAAGCATAATTTTGAAGTAGCGCTAATGGTTTCCATCAAAGCAGATGTTACCCTGTAAATTTAAAATTCAACACACCAGGTTTCCGTTTCAAAACATGCAAGATCATGGTATGTAATTATTTACACATTTGGAGGTAAAATATAGACATGGAAATGGATATGTAATAGATGCCCTAATTTACTATAGCTCAAGAACAGCTGGTCTGACAAGTACCGGTCCATTTTGAACTATAGAGAATACATATCTGCAATAGTCGTACATAGGCTCACCCTTTCAATGGTGCTACAAATTCCCATACTTGAGGTTGAGCATCTTTATCCTTGCATATCTGCAAGAAAATCGAAACAGTTATGATGACTTGTAAGACTGTAAAAACGAAGAAGATGCTATACATACAAAATTTACAAATTGTTCATACTTGGAGGCCATAAACATCATCAGTGGCTAAGAGGGTAATCAGACCATAATCAGAATGTGCTCCAGCCCCATATAATCCTTTTGAGGGATCGGAAATCTGACCTGAAGACCAAACAATGAAACAAGATAAGTTGTACTTGATTGGAGAATGGTCTATATGCTACATTCCATAAGATTTAATTAAGTTATTTGAAAGTTCAACCTGCATAGTGCAGCAAACGCATGACTGCAATTGGATGACCAAGCATTTCTGGCTTATCAAAGAAATCAGCCTCCAGATCAAGTGCAAGTGCTATGATCCTAGCTACTGCTCTAGCTACCCCTCTGCATTTATAAGAAACTAAACTAAAACTCCAAATGCAATAGAAGCCAAATGATGAAAAGAAAAAAGATGAAGTCTTTGAATCGACGCAAGTGTCTAATCTCAAATGTCCTTGCATGACATGTAATCATTTGCGTGTGTAGGGTCTGAATCACACGTCATGCATAGATAACTGAGAATCACATCGTTTAAAAACATCCTCAGCATTTTCAAATATGTTTGCAAGAGCTCACAGTGCTTGTTGATGAAACTTCTCCATAGTCTGCCTCCAACCAGGCAAAATACCTGAGACACCAACCACCAAAAAAGAAGAGAAATTGTCAAGATCAAACTTTATCTTTTCCGAAAAAAACCAAGACAAATCTTTTGGTGGATCAAAAAGAAGGAAATACCATCTTCAGGCCAGACATTGGGCCCATAAAAAGGTTTGTGAGCTTCAGGATCATCTTCAGGGACTTCAACTCCAACGTAGTACCCCTCCTTATAGTCTCCTACTACCATATAACACATCAACAGACAAACAAAAGATCATTCTATGTTGATAAATTCATAAAAGAAAAGAAAAGGCAACAATTTTGATTTAAAGAGGAAAAGAAACGAACCATGGATTTGATTATCAGGATCCAAAAGCTCATCCAGAACAGGAGTATAACCCCTATGCTTCTCATTCCTTAAAACCTTCATTTTCTCACTTGATGGCAGTTCGAAAAATTTCCTACTCTGGGAAAACACCTCCTCCATGAATTCTTGGCTTATCCCATGATTTGTCACGTAAAAAAATCCACAATCCAAACACGCCTACTCAAAACAAAACCAAGTTTGAAACATTAGCTGACAATTATCAAGGAGTAAACAAAACTAATGACAGCTTTGATTGGACAAAAAGGAAAGAGATTATATTTTAAAGTACCTGTTTGAGAAGGGAAACAGATTGCTGCGTGTCAGGGTTTGAAAGATCGATGCAATTAAGGAAAGAAATTTCGGTAGAAGCGGGAGTCTCGTTCTGCTTCTGCATATTCTCCTTTCTTTTCTTTTCCTTTTTTTTGAGTGCGAATTTCGAGGACCTCAAGTTTCGAAAATCTCTCGTTGAGCCAGGTATTTATATGCGAGGGTGGAGTCCAGAACTATTCTTTTTTTTTTTTAAAAAAAAAAAACTTTCTTAATAACATTAATTCTGAAATTACGTTTCAAAATTATTTTTGATTTTTTTTAAATTAATTTTTTAGATAATTTTAAATTATTTTTATATATTAATATTAAAAATATTTTTTATTTATTTAGAATAACTAATGATAAAAAAAAAGAAGTTATTTCTTTCCTTGATAAGACAAATTCCAACTTTTTTTCGTTGTTTTACCATTGTGATGGTATACAAGATTATGATTGTATTTATTTTTTCAAAAATATATCAAATAATATTTTTTTTATTTTTTAAAATTATTTTTGACATCATTATATTAATATAATATAAAAATACTAAATTTTCTTTTATTTAAAGAAAAAAATAAATTCCTTTTGAAAAATACACTGTAGGGAGATATTTGGTAAAATTATTTTGGCTGACACAGTATATATTTTGCAGTCAATATTGTCAGGCACCTTGCCCATTTTACTTCTCAGGACTTGCAAAATGCGCCAAGACCATTGATCTTAACAAAAGTAATTTGACTTCATAGTCGGCTGAAATGGACTTCATGATTAAATAAATGTTTATTTGTTCTGTATTATCTCTCTAGCCTTTTGAAGGGGTTATTTAATATCTTAATATATATATATATATATATATATATATATATATATATATATATATAAGATTCAATTTATCTTTATATAAATGAGATAATTGTATCCTTATTTACCAGTAATTATGGTAAGAAAAATATCTAAAAAATAAAGAAAATATATTAAACGCATTATTATACGTTAGGAATTATGTGAATTTTATTTTTAAACGCATTAATATATTAACAAGAGCGAGTTGTATTTTAGTGCTACGTCTCTTGACCTCTCCTTGAGGCGCTGCGCGTGCGGTCACGGCCCCACGACTAGTTTGTTACGCACTTTAGTCTCTGGCAGCTTCTTTTTTTTTTCTCAATTTGAAAGAAATAATATAATTTTTTTAATGAGCGCTTAGAGAGGACGAACTTCCACAGAAAATAAAATAGACCGCAAAAAATGAGAGCCAACCACGTGGACCCATTTCCGGGAAAGGAAGATAGAGGAGAATTTGGGTAAAGGGAGAAAAAGCGCCGGAAAGGAAGAAACGTGTTCGGTGCCCTTGACAGGGAAGCGTTATCTTTCACATCGTTATCTTTATCCAGTAGAAAAAGAGAGGAGAACGCCATTTTTGAAGACAGTGTTCCCTCCATGCCCATCCAGTTCAATCGAAAGAAGGTAATCGTTTTCACAAACATTATCAGACAAAAAACACTCTCCATTCATGTAAAACTCGCAATCCTAACCTTTTTGGAACAAACCCACGCCAAACTTATGAAACCCAGCTTTACTAGAATCCAACTCGCGCAATGACAAGAGTGCACTGCGATCAACAGTGGCGGAAGGTCCATGAAGATCAATGGGGTGAATCTTGCCAGCGCAGACGCCTCTTGGCTCCTATTTTTGCATAGAAATTTAATAGCCACAAAGAAAGAACTCGATCTGTCAAGCATGTTGTTTTGATGCTAGAACCAGGCGGAGGATGAAGGCAAGTGTTGGAGTCTAGTGGTTTGGAGATATATGCCACTGCTCGTCTGCTTTACCCCTTTCTACCTTCGAAAGAGAGATACATTTCCTTTATTTTTGTATCGTAATCTATTTATGAGCTATTTCCTTTAAATTATCTTTTTTTTTTATATAATAATAATAATAAGGATGTTAGAAACATTGCTAGAAGCAGGCCGAGGAAGGTTAAAATAAATAATTATTGAAAAAAATTGTATAAAAATTAAGTCCAAGACATAATTAATTGTTTAAGAGACCAATATGAGTTAATTATGAACTAAATTAAAGTTTAATTATTTTTAAGAATTTACTGGAGTCAAATTAAAGAACTTAATTAGGTGTAAGAACCCAATTATATTTTTAATAAGTCAAATTAAATTAATTAGGGATTTAATTGATAAACAATTAAGTTTAGAAGCCTAATTTAGACTTAATTTAGAAGATTGAGATTTTAGGGGACCAAATTTATTTTTTGCAAACTCAACTGATTGAAATCAAATGTAAGATTACAATAAAGTTGGAAATTTAGGATCAATTGAGGTTTAAATTGAAGTAATTCGTAGTTGAGGACATTTTTGCAATGAGACGTTGAACTCTTAAGGGTTCAGAGCATCTCCAGTGGGAGTAGCCATTTTGAAGAGCCAAATTTTTAAAATGGATGTTTGAATAGTGTATATATGACTTTTTTGTTGATGTGTGCTTTAATGGTAAAAACCATTTTTTTTTATATATTATTTTAAATATAGTGCAATTATTTTGTATGTAGTTTAATTATACAATTAATTATACAATTAATAGGAATAAGTTATATAATTAAATAATTATTTTTAAAAAACCTTACAACAATATAATTATTAATTTGTATATAATTTTTTTTATTATTGTTGAGGTATTTTTAAATAAAAACAAAAACAAATATTTTTTATATATTTACATTATTTTCTAATTAATATATATATATATATATATATATATATATATATATATATATATATATATATATATATATATATATATATATATATATATATATATATATATATATATTCTCCTTTCCCTTTGCCTTTCCCTTTCCCCAGCCCCCAGCCCAAGCCCCAGCCCCAGCCCCAGCCCCCAAGCTTCACACACACACACACAGCACTCCCTTCTCCCACCACACCCCCCGATCCTCCCCCAAACCAAGGTACCAAAGTATGCCCCAAGCTTCACACACACACACACACACAACACTCTCTTCTCCCACCATATCCCCCGATCCTCCCCCAAACCAAGGTACCAAAGTATGCCCCAAGCTTCACACACACACACACACACACAACACTCTCTTCTCCCACCCCCACACAGAAAGCACCCACTGATCCTTCTCCAGACCAAGGTATGGGTTTTTAATGTTTTTTAATTTTTGCCTTCTCTCTCAATACATGTAGGAATGGCTCCGGAGACAAAAAAAAAAAATCATTTTGGCTACCCGGATATCTCCCGCTGGAGACAACAAAATGAATAAAAATAGCTAAAAGCTAAAATTTTTAGCTTTGGCTGCTGGGATAGCTCTCCCGCTGGAGATGCCCTCAACTCGTTAAAATCAAGGGGAAATTTAAAAAGAGTTAAAAGTTTAATGGTATAAATTCAAGACCAATGATGGAATTGAAAAAGGTGTTGAAATTTAGGGCTAATGTTGAAGTTTGACCAAATGCGCAAAACTGCATAAAATTAAAAATTTAAAGTAAATCAAATGCGCAAGTAAAAAGAAAATCAAAAGCTGAAAAACTAAATTAAAATCTGACCAAATTCCTAAATTAAAACCTCAAAACCAAAATGGATCAGACGGCATGATGTCGGGATACCATTTATCATCTTCTTCTTTATTTTATTTTGTGTTAATTGTTTATTTTCATCTGACTAGTGGTGGAGTACGGGCAAATTTAGGTTTAGTAAATTTAAAAGAAATCAGTATATATTTTCATAGAAAACTTTCAAACAGCTTTTTCTGAGAACGTGTTTATTTTACAGCACTTGAAGCACTACGTCGTATTAATTTCCATCGCAGCATCGTTGCGAGCTTCGTTTGTTCATCGGCTGGCCAGGTCAAAGAAGACGCCTCTCTTGCTCTTTAGCTGAGCATAGGTTCCTCGCTCCGCCACCTTTCCATCGGCAACAAAGGCAATGGAATCAAGATTCTTTATGGTGTTCAGCCGATGCGCCACCACAATCGTAGTCCTTCCGACCATGATTCTGTCCAGTGCTTCCTGCACAACTTGCTCAGATTGCACATCCAGAGCGCTGGTTGCCTCGTCCAGTAGCAGGATGGTCGGGTCCCGAAGTATAGCTCTTGCTATGGCGATTCGTTGCTTCTGCCCCCCCGATAATTGCAGCCCTCGCTCGCCGCACTCCGTTTCATACCCTTCTTTGAGGGATCTACGCACAGAATTGCAGAGTTTCAGAAGCTGTTTTTCGCATGATTTATATGAACATTGATTCGGTTGATTAGACTTACGAGATGAAATCATGAGCATTTGCTGCTCTTGCAGCCTCCACCACCTCATTCTCGGACGCGTCGAGCTTCCCGAACATGATGTTTTCCCGGATGGTTCCTGAGTATAACACGGGTTCCTGGCTAACAAGAGCCGTGCGCTGCCTGAACCATTGGATGTCTAGCTCCCTTATGTCCACTCCATCTACTCTTACCGATCCCTTCTCGACATCATAGAATCTTTGGATCAGTCCAATCACGGTTGATTTTCCACATCCACTCTTCCCTACCAGGCCAACGCTGGTGCCTGGCTTCACCTCCAAGCAAAACTGCCGAAGTATTAGGGTTTCCGGCCGGCTTGGATATGCAAAATCAATCCTCTTCATCTCTATCTTTCCACTGAGCTTTTCCAACCTGGTTCCACTGCTTCCATCACCGGCCTAGCAGAAATTGCAAAAATGTAATTAAGTTTGTGCTTCAAAATTATTAATTCTCAGCATGCAATTAGAGATGTAACTAATTACCTGGTAAGAACCTGGAATCAGGGATTGTCTGTCCAGAATCTTGAATACGGATGCCACCGCAGTTGAACCCTTGGATAAATCTGAGGTCATGCTTCCTGCCTCAGCTATAACCTTTCCGGTGCTCACTAAAATGAAAAATGTCTTGAACACATCTCCCGCCGATATCTCTCCCTTCTCCACTAGAGTACCTCCGAACCAGAAGTCTAGGGCCCATGACATGAAAGTTAGGCACTGAGCAGATCCCATGCCAATTCCTGCTAGCCATGACTTTTTCCTGGCCTCCTTCCTCGGCTCCTCCTGAGCCTCGTCAAAAATTTGAAGAACCTTCCCCACACTAGAAAATGATGTCACAATTCTATGATTATACACCGCTTCCACTGCAATTTGAGTGCTTTGATTCTGTGCCTTGACGAAATTTGTTGAAATAGTAGACAGCAATATTTTTTTCGAGTAGAAACACAGAATGGTGAGGGGTTGCACCGCTATCATAACAATTGCAAGCTTCCAGGCGACGACTAGCCCCATTATCATGGCTATAGTAACCGCAGAAGTGGTTTGAACTAACAAAGAAACTCTGTCCGCGACAAGGGTTTTAACCATGGAGGCTTCAGAGCTCAATCTTAAACATAAAGCCCCGCTAGAGTTTTCCTCCTCGTCAAACCAAGCTGTCTCAAAACCTAAGATCTTCTCAAGCATTCTCAATCGAATTCTCTTGGTCAGCCTCTCGCCCATGTACGCAAAATTGTAGTGCTGCACGAGGTTTATGAAGATGGAGAGCACGGAGAGGGAGCAGAATATTAAAGAGTACATACGTATTCGGTCACGAACTTCATCGTGGTTCGGCGCAAAGAAAGCTGCAATCATTCCACCAACGGTTAACGCATAGACGGGTTGCACAGCACCGAATGTTATAGCTGAAATACTTCCCATTAGGGCTTGTTTCCATTCAGGGGCATTTAAAGAAAGAAGCCGAAAGAAGGACGGCGGAGGGATTTGCACTGGTTTTTGGCTATCATTAATGACAGGCAATGGTGAAGCAAAGACGGCTGGACTGGATTTTCCTGTACTTTGCCATCCAGCACTGCTTGTAACTGAAGAGATGCGAGTTTCAGGATTTTGTTCCTGCTCGTCACAGCTGAATTGTCTCTGTAACTTTGCTAGTTTGGCGTAGTGGCCATTTTGTCTGTTGATGAGATCGTTGTGCGAACCTATTTCAATGATGCCGCCATTGTCAACGACTGCAATGAGGTCTGCATTTCGAACTGTGGAGAGCTTGTGTGCAACAACCTGGAGATTTTTCATTGAAATTGTTAGAGTGGGAAAATGATGATGTAACAGTAAAAACAATTTTGAAGGAATTGTTTCTGGCTCCAGTAAATTATTCTTTCACTACTCATAAGGAACAATGATAGAAGTTAATTACCAGTGTAGTTCTTCCCATGGAGGCTTGATCGAGTGCATTTTGGACCAGTGTTTCTGATTCAGAGTCAAGAGCACTGGTTGCTTCATCAAGTAGGAGAATCACAGGGTTCTTGATTATTGCTCTAGCAATGGCGATTCGCTGCTTTTGTCCCCCGGATAGGAGTGCTCCTCTTTCACCAACCTATTATACAAAAACCATGATTTTAAGAAGATCAATATACCGAAGAACTAGATCTCAGGTAGATTGATCGAAAAAATGACCTGAAATTATAAATACCTTTGTTTCATACCCCTCTGGAAGCTGCCCTATAAAGTTGTGAGCATTTGCAGCCATAGCCGCAGCCATGATTTGATCCATGGTGGCATCGAGCTTCCCAAACATGATATTCTCTTTTATTGATGTCCCAAACAAAGCATGATCTTGACTAACAAGACCCATTTTCCCTCTTATCCATTTCAAATTCAATGTTCTTAGATCAACACCATCAATCTTGACAATGCCGCTATTAACATCATAGAAACGCTGGAGTAACGCAATTGCTGTGGACTTTCCACTCCCACTTGCTCCAACTAGAGCAACTGTTTTTCCTGCCTCAACTTCCAGGCTGAAATCTTTGAGAACAGTGGCATCTGGACGACAAGGGTATGTGAAACTTACATGCTGGAATGTAATCTGTCCTTGAATTTTGTCTAACACAAGTCCTTTTGTGTCTTCGCTATCGATTTCTGGAACTCTATCAATCCTTTTGAATATCCGTGTGGCTGCAACAGAAGCTTCTGTGAAGTACCTCAGATCAGGAAGAGCAATTCCAAGGGATCTGCATACAATTCAATTGCAGAATAATGATTAATTCAGAAAGTGGATTGTTTTCAACAATTATCTTGTCTAGCTAGTGGATTGTTAACATCACAGTATTTGATTTCATTCATTTTCTTAAGGAAAAAAAAAACATTTACAATCATTTACTTTACTTCTAGTAATTAATAAATACTATTATTACAAGCTAGTTAACAACTTAATGTTCAATCTAGTACTGCCACTACCAATCAAGATTGATGGACGATCGTTTTAGTATTCTTAACATGACCTACTTCCTATCCATTAATTACAATAACTCACTAAGCTTAGTTTCTTAATTTCCTTGTACTTAGACTGTTTTAGTCCTTAATTTCCTTTGAATTTTTCCTAACTAGAACTTCTGTAGATGACATTACTACTCAACACTAAGTACTTCCTTTTTCATTCCTTCCTTTATGAAAAGAAAACAAAGCAAAAGTAAGTCCTTACGAACAGATTCTCCACTTTATAAAAGAATGGCTTGACTATATATACCTTTAATGGATTAATGAGTGCATGCAGTGCTTTTAAGAATCTAGGTGAGTGTAGAGGTTATCAAGAATAGTACAGCAAGGGCAAAGTCATGTTTACGGGGGAAAGTTTGTGAAAACATGATTCCATCTTCATGTCATATGTCGTAGCTACTTTCACTGATTTTGAATAAGTTTGATGCTGCAACAATTTCCCTTCAAATTACACATTTTAATGATTCAATAATGCTTAGGGCAAGACAGATTCACAAAGGAAAACAGCATTTTGGTGGATGGTCTTAGCAAATGTGGACAGATCCGTTGACCAGTGAGCTGTCCTCTAACCTTGATTAGCTTAGGGCACAATTTAAAGGTCCAACTACACATATGCTGGAAAAGATAATCAAAAGACACAATTCAACAGATTTCAAATGAGAAAGTAGGCATAAAAGCCTTGCCACTAAATCCTTACCCCCTCCATATTTCTAGCGCCTAATACATATGTAATCAATTAACAGTATGAAATATTTGATCCAACACAAAGTTCAGAGACAGACTGCATATATATAGAACCAGACTGCATATATATAGAATGTGTAGCGGTGTGAGAATATGCTATCGAATATCAAATCAATTATATCATAACAATTTTGTCAAAGTTGGGGAGAGCTTTTCTCAGTCTAGGAATTGTAGGTTCGAATTATGGCAACTAATTAGGAATATATCCGTTG
Source organism: Salix purpurea (assembly GCA_027405865.1). Classification (NCBI taxonomy): domain Eukaryota; kingdom Viridiplantae; phylum Streptophyta; class Magnoliopsida; order Malpighiales; family Salicaceae; genus Salix; species Salix purpurea. The sequence goes on from JAOWLH010000019.1 coordinate 3,943,396, forward strand.
AACCTTTCGATGAACCTAGCTACTCGTATTTATGATGAGATTATCTGTTCGATTAGATATATTTGAGAAGTATCTACTGAAGATTCACTTAGCAGTTAGCACCTCGCTAGACATACCTATATACCTATATATATATAAATATATATATGATCGAGCATGCACAAATCTAAAATTTAAGAGAGAAAGTTATGATGCAAAAAACCACTCACAGTCCACTCAATATGAAGGAAATCCCAGCAGCATAGATCCTTCCTCCACTCTCTCCCTTGTACATGACCAAATGACTTCCATACCAAGCAAGGAAAGCCCATATCGCGAAACAAAGCCCTGCACTCCCAACAGCGAGACCTTTGGCAATGCCCTGCTTGATTCCCAATTTTGTTGTTCTATCCAGTATTGAAGAATACCTGTCGATGATTGTCTTCTCTGCAGTGAATGAATAGATAGTCTTAATGGAGCTTAATGCCCGCTCCAAGATGGCGTTAGCTTTGCCATACTCCGCCCGAGATTTCTTTGACAAGTAGACAAGATATTTCCCGTATATCATTCCAGGGATGATCAGAAGAAGAAGAGTTGGGAAGGCCACCAAAGCCAGTCTCCATGAAAAGTATGTGGCAAAGACAAGTCCAGAGATGAATACAGACGCGTGCATCAAAAATATGGGCACCTAAAAACAACGAATTAAAGATGATCGATGTTAAATAGGTGAAAAAAAAATTACATTTACACATCGAAGGAAGATTGTAAGGGAAGAAAAAAGAAGAGGGTGTAACAGGTTTGCCAATCTAACTCAGCTGAAGATGTTTTGTATCCATAAACAAACCTTAAGTTTACCTTTTCACTTAGCACTTCTTGTACGAGAGAAGTATCTTTTGATATGCTGTTGATGATCTCTGAAGTAGTTGCTTCTTGTGAATCATAGAACCCAACTTCTTGTCGAAGTATAGCTTCCAAATACTTGTATCGGATCTTCAAAACCTGTCTCTCGCTGGTTTTACTCCAACAGTAACCTTCTGTGAACATAAAAAGAGCAACAGAAATCAGGGAATTAATATTAATCACTTGTTTTTCTTAATGGGGCAGCATTAGTATCTAGGGTTCCACAAAATGATCTCTTTTCATGCTCTTCACTGTAATTGTTCCTGGAGTTTTCTTTGGTGCACAATGGATTGAATTATTATGGTGGCATAACTTTTCCAAACAAGACATTGTCTGGAGAAAGCAAAGCAAAGCAAAAGTCATGAGTATAGAACAAAGTGCTGTTGAAATTACCCATAAAAGCCACCACCATGACCGCTAATCCCAAGTACACAAAGTCTAAGCTGCACTGTTGACAGAAACAAAAAAGGAAATCCATGTTATAGTTAGCGACAGAGAGATAGAGGAATGAAAATGTTGACTTGCAAGTCAGACCTTTTGGACCTCAACCATGAAATTATCATTATGCTGTCGGGTCTGACCATAACCCAAGCTATTCACTATGCGGCTGGCGAACACCAGCAAGCAATTTGTAGACATGCCATCTCCAATAGCTCCAATAGTACCCAGCAACATAAGCAATATATCAATCCAATCTGCATATCTAAAGATAGTGGCTATAGACTGGCCCTCCTCTCCCCTCCTCTCGTTCTTCTTTGGAGAATTCATTTTCCTGCAAAAATGTTTAGTTTTCGGGAGAGAAAGATCCTGTAGGATGCTATAGTACTGGCTAGCTAGCACCAAGAAAGAGGTAGAAAAGGCAAGGTTTTGTGCATTGGAGACTTGACTCTCTCAACCTAAACATATATTCATAGTACTCTCATATCAATATATATATATATATATACACCTCACACACACACACACAAGAGTCGAGCAGGAAGTGAGTGGTGACCCTAATTTATCATAAAGTTTGATGTGGGTTGGTTAAAGAAAGGCATTCTTTTTAGTGTTTTTCGTAGTGGTTACTTTCGATAGCAAGAAGCAATCTAAGACAAGGATATAAAAAGTTTTTTCAAGAAAGATGAATGTGACCAATTGGGCCATTTTTGTTATTGTTTCCTTTTTCCATTCCTATTTGCTTCATTTTTTCCTCTCTTTTTTTTTTCAAATATAATATGGTTTATGCGAGTGAATAATATTTATATATGAGACTCAAAATAATTGGGAATCTACCATTACCTGTATATTATAAGCCACTCCCATTCAAAGGGTAGATCCTGTTGTCTGCGTCTTACCAATAGCTACACGACTAAAATATTCTTGCAAGCCCTTTACTCAAATCTTTCATGTCAATAGTAGTTGTATTCTTTTTCCAACTAGCTGTCTTTGTTGGACTCTCAAGATCCTTTCTCTACATATCTTCGCTATATATATATATATATATATATATATATATATATATATATATATATATATATATATATATATATATATATATATATATATATATATATATGTATGTATGTATATATATATGTATGTATGTATGTAAATGTATATGTATATGTATGTATGTATGTAAATGTATATGTATATGTATACCTCCTGTTACAGCCTTCCGCAGTCCAAAGAAGCTGTCCAAGATCTTCTGTAAAGCCACCCGTATAGATGGATATCACAGAAGACATCTATGAAATCCTGCAATAAATCGGGTGACTTCAAATTGATGGATTATTTATTATATATATATATAAGAAAACAGAATCTCTTATATAGTATATGGGATTGCTAGGGATGCTCGAGGCAATATTTAATTTGATAGAGATCTTATATATTTATAATGAGATATAAACATATATTTATGTGTGTAGTATGTTGTTGTCTTTCGAATAGGAATATTTTCCATGCCATCAAGATCACATACGTAGCAGCAGCAGCATGTAGCAAGCTGTCTAGGAGGAGGAATAATGAAATCTCTTAAATTTCTCCAAGAACACGCATATTTTCTATTTGATAAGAATAATCGGGGCTCCACCGAGACTGTCTGCTCCACTTTTGACATTCAATCGACTTACGAAGTATCATATTCTTATTGAAAATCAATCTTTATTCCTTCCAAATATGTCCAATTTTTGTGGAATAATTCCTTACTATACTCTCACCCCCATATGTATCATGTGCAGATTGAAGTTAGAGAATTCATTGTTCTTGGGAGTGGGTTAGAGAAGCATCCTACATGTTTCCTTGTTGATTCTCGCCCGAAAATGATTTTTTTACGTGGCAGACCAGTTCCTTTTCTTTCTTTTCTTTCTTTTTATTTTTTTATTCCTTGATTGTATTCTTGTATAAAAACAATGAATCGAAACCCTTCATATATTAATCTATATTTTCTAATTAATTTGTCCACCGGCCAGTTAATTCCCCATCAAAAATCAGTGATCATGTTCATCGTTCATGTTACATTATTTCTTATATTTCCATTCTTTCAAGATTATGTCAGAAAAAATGGATAAATTTCAAAGAATATTATTAATTGATTTCTTTTCTCTCTCCATACAATGATGTGGTTGAGGGAGTTATTATTAATACACTAAAATAGAACCACTTAACTAAAGCGCAAGATTTTATTTCTATTGTGGACGGCTATTTCAGGAACATTGAAGAATTTTTTGTTTTTTGCATTTTCGTCCTTGTAAGTTCCAACATTTATATATAGTTGACCCATCAACTTAATTTATTTTATGTACACTAGTTGTAGTGTTGATGAGTTTGTTTTGAGGAGAGTATTTAAGGAAGGTGGTTTCGATCCCTGATCATTCTAATAAAAAATAGATCAATGTTTTGATTTATTTTATTTTATTTTTAGACTTTAGATTAAATAAATATGTGTTTTGAATTATAAATGGAGTTATCACGAATTTTAAAGTATCTTATAGGTGAAAATGAATCGAGATTTGATAGTATTGAGCCTAAGTACCTTGAATCTTCATTTTTCAACAATCTTTAAGAATTGTTTATTGTAGTGGGCGACATGTTATCTTCATAAGTAGATGACATGCCATTTGTTTATTGTATGACATGCTTATGTTTTTTATGAGGTAGGCATGCAAGCCTAATTAGTCTAATATTTGATTAATGAATCCAAAGTACAAAGAAAGTTTGAGGAATAAAAGTTTTTCATATAAAAAAATATAGAGTTGTTATAAATATTAGATTTGTATTGCATCAAAGTGTAGTTTCGAAGTATTATTGGACAATTTTATATTAAGATTGAACATTAATTATAGTTGTTGAGATCAGTATATATTATATTTTTTTTATTTATGTAAAAAAGAAGTTGTTTTTATAAACTGAGGTATAAGAGATATCTGAAATTAATATACAAATATTTGTCAAATGAAATATATATTGAACTAACTTGCAAGAGAACTCTATATGGAAAGATCATCTATATCTATAAAAATACTCATGGGATAGTTGTGTAAGTGATTGTTAGAATTGAGATTATTAAGTTATGTTATATTAGAAGTGTTATGCTTTAATTTTGATCAACATATTGTCCTGATCATGGGTAGCAAACAGGAAAATATGAGGTATAACATTAACTACATGAAGGTATTTGAGTTATCAAGAGATTATTCGTCTCCTTATATGAATTAAAGAAAATATTTTATTTGTTCTCAAATAATATTGATTATGAAATCATTAGACAAGTTGCAATGAGATTTTAAAAAAGAATTTCAAATCTTATTTAAATAATCAATGACTATAGAATTGAGAGCTAAAATGATCTAAAAAGGAGATATATTTAATTCTTTAGTATCTAAATCAAATCATTCTTGTTGAAGGGATAATAATCATACTGAATAATTGGTCACTGAAATATTAAGTCAAAACATTTTTGACTTTCTTAATATTTGGAGGATTGTGACAAATTGTTGAGCATTGTACTTGATCTTTAAATATAAACCGATCAATTAATAAATTGATAATGAATTAGATTATTTAATTTTTTAATGTTATTTTACTTAGGGTTTTGATTCATATTTGAGCCAAATTATTAAGAAACATAATGAGTCACATACATTAAAAAAATGGTCATACATTAAAATAAAATGATTAATCAAGTGCAATTTGATTATAAATAAATTTTAAAAATTAAAGGCTAGAATACTATTAATACTGGGGATTAGAATTGTAGACCTAGAAAAAACCAAGTAGGCATTTGATTGAATAAGTTTCTAAAATTATCGTATAATAATATATGTAATGTTATTTAAAAGTCAAATTGAGAGAGAAAACTATTTTTATATTTTTTCTAAAAATAAAAAGTCAAGCTTTTTATATTTTGTATATTAAATGAAAGTACAATATTGCAGTACAAATATACTCAAATATAAAAGAAAAGAATTAACACTTAAATGTATAATAATATTTGTTCTAAAAAATCTAAATCATTTCTCATTGGTAGCTCGTGTAAATTATCATTAAAATACTTGAATAACAAGTGGTTTGCAATAACCCAATTTTAAAGTAATTATTTAAAACCGAGAAAAATATTTGATTTTCAGGTAATTTTTATTTAAATCTGAAATAAATCTAGGTTTGTTGTCGAAACTCTAAAAAAACTTTAATTTATATACAGCTATGATCAACCCATAGTTCTTTATCTGAATGCTTGATGGAATAACATTTTAGTGAGACACAAGATGCATTAAAACTTTAAGAATTTTAGCTAATTGACTCCTCCTAATTACAAACTTCATTTTTTTAAAATGATATATATATATATATATATATATAAAGTAGCTTTTCCTAATTATAATCTCCATTTATTTGTCTGGTTCAAATAATAAACGTGGATGCATGAAAGTTATTCCTGCTTTTTGCCCTAAAATGAGCTGCCTTTAATGGAGCTTCGGCCCCTCTTCTTCAGCCATTTTTGCCGATGAACCCCATGGAAGACCTGTGTTGATCAGGTTGAGAACCACTAGCTGGTGCTTAATAATAAAGAATTATACACAACGTGCTGTTAGCAATATGAACACAGCTATAAACTATCATTATTCTGACTTCAGTTTCTCGCACGTCAATGGAAAGTAGGGGCTTTACACTCACATTATAATTAAACCTCGATTTTCAAAATTGGTCAAAAAGATTCAACCTGGCCAAAGCAATTTCAACATTCTCACCACCTCGCCTTGTTTCCTCCAATTAAATAAGAAAATACATCGAATTCCCGGAGTTTTTTTTTTGTTTTTTCCCCAGATGATCAAGCACCTGAATCATGTGTGCTCATATTTTTTGTTTATATATATATAATAAATTGTGCTTATCTGCCTACCCCCATCCCTAGCATGCTCTACTTTCGTGGAAGTATGACTGCTGGAGAACAAATTTGATTTTTTTTGATAAAACCATAAATTAATGAAGTGGCAAATCAAGCATTGGAGTTTAAGAAGTTGTGTGTTTTATTCTGAAGTGTCATTGCTTAGTAAGTTGGTTTGTGAACGTTCGTTCCAATTACACAATATTAGCAAAATTAGGTGCTAAGTGTGAGGTCTAACATTATATATAAATTATGATTTTGATGAAGATGATTTAACAATCTTATTCTCTAATACTATATTTCTTAATTAATTTCTAAATCATGTAGCCAACATGAGTTATTAGAGCATCTCCAATGGTGAAAGTTGTTTAGAAGTGTCACGCTACTAATATAGTTTTTTGAGTATTATAAGCTTTAAGAATCTTTATGCAAAGCTTAGAGCATGATAACCATCTAGTAGGTGGTCTAGTTGTAAAAGTTTGAGACTAAAGAGTTTGCTCTTCCTGTGGTCTCGGGTTCGAACCCTTTGATTGTTAATATGATGACCGCTAGAGGCTTACATGAACGTTAACTTCAAGACCTGTAAAATTAGTCGAGATGCGCTCAAGCTGACCCGACTATCTACGATAATAAAAAGAAACTTCAAGCATGTTTAAGCATAAACATTGTCACTAACAAAAGTCGTGATGACTTATTACGAGGACATAACTCAATATAATGGCTTATTGTTTATCATTTCTTAAAATAAGATAAAAGCACTAAGACTTACCTCAATGAGTTCAATGAGGACATGTTAAAAATGGATGACTTATGATAGTATATGTCATTAAATCCTTGATTAATAGGTTTTATGATGTAGAATTTTATAGAGAACTCTATGCTAAGAAAATCATAGAAATTATTGTTTATTCATTATGATAACAATTTTGGTATGAAGGAAATTATTTTATTGAAAAATAAATAAAAAAAGCTTGTCAGTTAGGGACATCTCTAATAGTTTATAAAAGACTCTTAGATGTAATCATAAATAGGTTATCTGTTACGAGAGATATTAGTGGAGAGAAAATGCTTGTGGGAAGTAAGTTTTGTGTTTTTTCACTTCATACCAGGGTTGTTAGTTTCATTTTGTTTCGGTCAAAACAGCTAAAACGTTTCGTACTAGTTAAAAAAACAAGACAAAACAACGCCATTTTTACCTCGGTTTAAATTCTGGCCCATTCCGGATTTTTCATCCAAATACAAGCCGAAACATTTTGGTTTCGTTCCGTCCGTTCCGTTTCGTCCAAATAGTGTTTATTTTTAAATAATGAATAATTTTACAATATCAATCATATCTCTTAATCTGACTGTTAGATTAAGATGAAATTTTATGAGGAGTCTCTTGACATATTTATATATATTATGTTAAAATTTTAGAACAATCAGAAAATATAATGACCTTACGAGATTGATGATGACACTCTCGTAATTTATAAATGGTCATAATTTTATTCAAAAAATCATTTTATTATCTTTTTTTAGATTAAATTGCACAATTCTAAATAATTTTTATTTTTTTATTTGAACTAAATTTGTTTTTGAATACACACACACACACATAAACAGTACAACACTGAAACAGTGCGCCGAAACTCTCTAAAACCGAAACATTCTGTTTCAATATAATATACAAAGTATCAACCGAAACAAAATTGATAACCTTGTTCATACATGAAGATTAAGAAAAAGTGGAATTTGCTTATTAGTACACCTTAGTGATCACTATATTACTCTACAACCATTGGGTATATATCATAATCATTGTAAAAAACATAATGTTTAACCTCAAGAAATAATAATAATAATAATAATAATAATAATAATAAAAATTGTTTATAAAAAAGATACTTGGTTTAAATCTTTTAATGTAATATAATCGTAGGTTTATTAATCCAACGGCATGTATTCTTAAAATAGTTTTTAATCATACTATTTTAATGTTTAGTAATATTATGTCAAGAATTATATTGAATTTATGTTTTTTTTTTTTTAAAAAAAGCACTATAATCCAAACGATGGATGATTGATTGATTAGTATAACAAAGTGGAGTTTAGATATGCCAAGTGGGACTTCCTCAACTTTAATTACAAGCCACCGGTTTGTTTATGATGTAAGATGAATCCATTAAGCATTCGAAACCCACACGAAAAAAAAAAAAAGTATTTTAAAGATGATGGGATTGACACTGGCAATGTAAAAGATGAATCCCCATTTCATGCGAGAAAACTCCCCTCATAAATCCTTCAAAAAATTCACCTAAAACCACTTCATTATCAGGCAAGTAGATTAAACATTTTGCCACGCACTGGTTTTATTTTGTGTATTGAATTCCTTTCCTTTTCTCTCAAACTCAAGGAAATAAACAATGAGCTAAAGATGATGATTAATCAAGGTTCTCAATACCATTTCGATTGCTGATTCGTTTTTTCAATTGGAACGGAATGTTACGGTTTCAGAGTATTTCGGCGCGCCGTTTCAGGGTTGTACTGTTTATGTATATATATAATTAAATATATTAATTCAAAAAATATTAGTTCAAATCCAAAAATAAAATTATTTACAATTGTGCAATTTAATCTAAAAAAAACACAATAAAATGATTTTTCTGAACGAAATTATGAACATGTATAATATTGCGAGAATGTCATCGTCAATCTCGCAAGGTCATTACATTCTCTGATTCCTCTGAAATTTTAACATAATATATATAAATATGTTAAGAGACTCGTAAAATTTCATCTCAATCTAACAGTCGGATTAAGAGATATGATTGATATTGTAAAATTATTTATTATTTTAAAAAAATACTATTTGGCCGAAACGGAACAGGCGGAATGAAACCGGAACATTTCGACCAGTATTTGGCTGAAAAATCTGGATTGAGCCGGAATATAAACTGAGGTAAAAACAATGCTGTTTTTTCTTTTTTTTTAATTGGTACGAAACATGTCGGCCGAAACAGAACGAAATAGACAACTATGTGATTAATGGAAAGCAAGAAACGTCAAGTAAGAAGATTATATAATAGAGGGCCACCATTCTGCTTTCTTATTTTGTTTTCGTATGATAATCCCCACTTGTGATGTGTTTTCTAACTATCTGGCCATGCAAAATAATCCATGGAGACGCCAGCCACGATCACATGTACTATTAACTTTAGCAGCATGCATCATTAAAAGCTTGCTTTTGTTGCTGTAAAGCCTAATATCTGTCCATCTATAAAGAAGCATTTGAACTTTGAAGAAAGATCCTTTCGCTGTTAGAACAAGGCAGGGGGGGAAATGAAATAAAATTAGGGTGCACCCCATCTGTTTGAACAGCACACCGCACTAGTTCATACCTGAATACATTTGTTGTCGTTAGTACACACAGATATCATCATTCATTCCTTCAAAAAGTAACCAGTCTTGTAAGAAAACTAACCATTGCTGAAAAGCTCTGAATTTGAATGATTGTTTCATCAAAGTTCCTTCAATGTGCATTTAAAGTAGCCCTTTTTGAATAGGAGAAGGAAAAAAAGGCTACTTTTTAGTTCCAAATTTCACGGCTTTTAATTCCAATTCCATACTTGTGTGTATGAATGATTTTTGTCATCTCCATATATTCATTGGTCCATCTAACAAAAAAATTCCATCTTCACCACTGTCTAGATACTAGTATAACCCGGACTTGATCCATGAAAAGCTAGTTGTGATCGCCTAAGAAACATATTACTTTGTGTGTGCTTGCGCTACAGACTTAATTTTGAGAAAACCTAGCGTTGGGTGGACTGGGCTCAACTACTGCATGTAGATTAAGGTTGCCACGGATTACCAAATTATCACCCATGAAACACTTTTCAATCACTACTTTCTCTGTTGTCATGTCAGGGTCAGGCATGAGAACTCAGCAGAAAGAAATGGTGATTAGCAAATAATAGAGCAGTGCAATCCTAATTCAGCAGAAAGTCTGACCTTGTGCTGATGAATGTATGAGAGAAATTGACAAACCGATTGGATTGAAGTCTTATAAATCATGAGAGAAACAAAAAGAGTTTTGGCTCAGTTTTACAGTGCATGCTGGTTTGAACAGTTCAGAGGATTTGCTCAATGTTATAAGATGCACGGCCGTGGGTTTTCCAGGAGTGTCCTAAGCTATTGCTTATGCGGTAATGCCAGTCTACAAGCAGTTGAATAATGTTAGAGTGGAGAGAATGGTCAGGCAGAAGCTACACTTCCTCCAGTAAGAAAACCGAAAACCTGTTTCAAATTTCCTCTTGATGGTCGAGCAGTTATTGCAAATCTACAGACAAATACAAGTCGACGCCGCATCTCCAATTTCGTAATACATGTTTCACTGAAAGATCTTCCATCATCAAAAGTTCCTGATCCAAAGGCCAAACATTAGAAAATGAGAGTTACAAGAAAACATCTTAAATTATTTGGCAATAATCAAAGGAGGGTTGATGCCAACAAAATGAGAATGAGAGGCCAAACAAAATATATACTGGGAAAGCACTATCATATCTTCAAAAACCAAACAGGATAATAAATAAATAATTTCTTCTGGTATTATATAATTTATCTTTTCTGAGTGCCAGGAGTGGCACAATCTCAATGCAATATGCAGGCATCATACCTTTATCATCGAATAATGATGTCAAAATTGCTAGACAAATACACACGCTAATATCATCACCTGGAAACAAAAAGTAATGACATATTAGCAGTCATCTAACAGTTTCTGTGGTTTCACAAAAAGAGAATATATATATATATATATTACTCCATTTCTCTAGCAAATCCATAACATAGCCATCAAAAGGACAATCATACGTGCTTGTGTATTCTCTGTTTTGAAATTCATAAATCGACAAAATGGTATTGCACAAATGTTGAAAAAAATCATTTCAAAATCTAAAACATAAGACCAAAATTAATTAAAAAAAACCAAACAAATCTGTCACTAAGCATATTCAATAAACATCATCACTAGGCAAGGTTTCATTTAGGGATCCTTACCACTACGGCAACAAACTAGAAGTCTATGTGCTTTTCTAAGGTTCAATTTTGCAAAGTTCACTGCAGCTGGAAGATTGTTGAACAAGGAAAACCTATCCAATTTCGAGCCCTGGAAAAAAAAATAAACTCAAATTTAGTGAAATAACATTCCTATAAGAGAATAGTGGTTCCAGAAAATGGTTAAATCTTGTAAACAATTCTTTTTACACACCACCATAGGAAGATGCAAATGGGCTTCCGAATCTGGAAGATTGATAGAGACTGATTCTTTATCACAGTTCAAAATACAATCAACATTAGACATAAGTGCAGCTGCATCAACAAGTAAACACAAAAAAAAAGTGTAAGAAGAAGAAAAATAAAATGTATAATCATGTATCATGGCTTGAATGACATTATCTCCCACTTAATCATGCTGCCGACAGCACTACAGTGCTTCACATATTCTCATAGCCATAGAAATAACTACACCATATTGCAGGCACTTTAATATACTTTCCCCAAAACAATATACACCGGAGAATCATAAATCCTGCAAATCACCTCCTTCCACACCTCGAAAACCACCAAAGTCTTCAAAATGACAAGAACCACCCATACCATAGACTAGCACCTGAAACATATACCAACTTCACTACTAAAGCAACCTCACCAACTCCATTACCATCATCATCATCAAAGACAAGCAATGCCCTCTGCCGATGACATTGTCCAAGTGACAATACTCTTATTCATACAAAATCTGTTTAATAGATTCCATATTTATGACCAACTAAATTCCTTCTCTCGACACAATATAAATAAGGAAAGTCTTTCCTCAATTCATGAACTTGGAAATCCAAAGAATAAACTGAATAACTAAAAAGAATTTGATAAACCAGTAATCTAGAAACATGAGTTTGTACCAATAAAAGATAATGGTGTTCAGAATGCAAATTCATAGTATTCAGCAGAGGCATGCCAACATAGTGCGCCAGCAAGAATGGGATGTACTGAACAGTGGATAAGCTTCTTCAGATTATTGAGGAAAAATGTTATAGACCTATATTCATATAGAACAGAACCATCTTATGAAAGTAATAGATAATTCAAGTCAAAAAAATACTTTCCAAAGGTCAATGGACCAAAAAAATGACTGCAAAACAGTACTCAAAATGCATTGAAAAGAAAATTTTGCTCATAATATACAGTGCAAATGTGAGAAATATCATGTTGTACTTAGGAAAGGTTGTGTGATAAAACAATTACTTGATAGATAAGAAAATGAGCCTATTTTGGAATTTAAGATTCCAAATCACAAGGCCTGTAAGGGTTTTAAGCATTCATGATTGGGTTTCTCTGCGTTTTCATAATATCAAATATGAAAATTAAACTGGGGATAATGAACCGTTTTTATATTTCACTAAGCTATTTAAGTAAAACGGAAAAGAAAAAAATAGTAAACTAAAAGAAATTATGTTCTTTTGATATTTACAGATAAACCAGGCTCTTCATAAGAAAAAAACAGGCTTTGCTAAAACCTTTTGTGTTGAAGTCAATGCAACAAAATCTGATCTGTACCAGGTCTAGTTAAAGAGAGTTCAATTCCTAATTGGCATGTTTTTTTTTTTCCTTTTCTTTTTACCTTTTAGACATTCTCTACAAAAAAATACTAGAGAGAAAAGATTCATAAGAAAATAATGAATAGAAAAGAGCACATATTCTTTACTGCTCAAATATTTTCTGTTTGTAAAATGAGACAAGACACAGACAGCAGGAATAAAATAGCGGTTTCAAAATAATGATTCCTAAATTTCTGGAAATCAAATGGAATATTATTTGAAGAGGATAGTGTGTTGAATTAACATATTAAGATACCAAATTAAAAAAAAAAAAAAACAAATAGAAAGCGTACCTTGTTTAGTTGTTCCTACAGCAAGATTGGTTGATCCTATCCAAAATGTTGTACCATAATCATTCGATAGCTGGAAAGTAGTATCATCATTATGCATATTTGAAGCTAATGGGAGTTCTACATTAGAAACATCAGCAACATCATCAGCAATCTTCGGATTCTTGACAGAAACTTGAGGAGCATACTCTCCCCTATGAGCACGATATACTCTATCCCTTTCAACTATATCAGCTACCTTTTGGTTACAAAGATCAGGTCCTGAACTAATAAGATCATTCACATGACTCCAGAAATGGATGGGTGTCAAACCCCTTGCCCAACTTTCCTCATCATCTCCAGCTCCTGGAATATAATTCCAACTAAACTCTGAGGTAGTCTTATTTCGAAAAACATCACTTGAAGAAGAAGCCGAAACAAGTATAATAGGAGTGAAATCCCACTGATTATGATCAGGTACTTCATTTAACCAGATTACAGTCTTTTGTGATATCCATAAAGGGCGTAGAGGCTTTTTCAAGCAGGAAGAAATAGATGCAATATCAGCTCCACTTGTTTCCAACTGGTTAGTCCATCTTTCTATACGTTCCTCGATTGCAGCTTTCTCTGTATCTGGAACCCAAAGTGGTAAATGCAAAGAGCAATCCCAATTATGGTTTTTTAGTTTTACATCTTCGGCACAATAAGAATTATCCACCACCTCCTGTCACAAGCAATTTGGTCACAAATGCACAATAGAAGAAAGCGAACAACACAAAGGAATCCATATTGACATCATAGAGCAATAAAATTTACTCTGAAATATAACTTGCAATGAGCCATATATACACCAAGACAACATTTAAAAACAAACGTAAGTATGATCGAATTAAGTTAAAACATATAAACAACAAAGAAAAAGCTCACCTCATTCATCAACAAACCAGAATCAAGCATTTTGTTTCTATAATTAAGAATAGCACGGTTCAAAACGCACGTCCAAATGGGTATTGTTTTGGACATGCTATCAGGAAACCTCTTCCCTTTTCGAGTAGCATCCACGATAATACATCCTCCTTTCTGTCCTAACCAATTTAACAAGAACCCAAAAATTCAGTATCAGCTACAAAAATAACAAAAAACCCACATAGAATATTAATAGGACTTGCCGGAAAGAAGAGCAACATGGAGATTAAGGCGAGAGGTATTGAAGAACCAATTGTTGGTGTGACCATCAGTGGATTTGAAGTAACAGGTAAAATGGAACTTTGGAGAGTACCAGAGGCCACAGCGTAGGTTGGCTATAAGAGGAAGGTCTGGCCATAATTGAGAGATTTCTCCCACAAAAATTGTGTCTTCGTAGATTGATCGTAATGCGTTGTAGACTGTGCTGTCTCTGCGTTTTATGCTTCTTGCTGCTCTGTATATGCTCATTTTCCCGTCTCTGTTGTCCTCCATTTCAACTCAGTTTCGCCTGATGTCTCTTCTTAGGTTATTGAATTAAACACGTCCGGGCAGAGAAAGATTTGTTTTTATTTATTTTTTTCAAAATCAGACAAGGATTACTGAAGAGTTGATGAGCCGAAGAGGGATGAGAACTGAGAAGACAATAAGAAGACAGTGAGAGGAGAGGAGGGATGAGCCGGGATCGTAAAATCGGACCAATACGGTCTGATTTTACAATTCTATCTGATTTTACCTGGTTAGAACTGATTTTAATGTCTCAATTTCTTAACTCAGTTTTACCAGGTTTGTTTATTTTACTCTTAAAACCATAATTTTAACAGCATTGATTTGAACTATACAAACCCAAAAACGATATCAACTATAATGACCCAATTTTTTAAAATATTTTTTTTATTTATATATGTATAAATTCTAACAAAATCTCAACATATTTTCCCCTTTAGTAGTTTAACGTGATTCAAATAAAGAACTGTTTTTCATGTAACCGAGGTTTACTTATTTTTAGATATGGGGCCCACAGTGTTTTTTTTTTCACTTTTTAGCCATTACCAAACACCCCCATCCACTTCTTTTTGACAACCTCTGGTGCAGTCACACTTCCAAACACCTTCTTAAAAAATTTACCTTATGATTATTGAAACAAAAAACCAAAGGTATATGGTCATAAAGATCATATCTTTGATAAGTTCTAAAAGGTCAATGAAGAATCTTAAAAAAAAAAAAAAAAAAAACACTCGTATTTCTCAGTTCTTAATAACAATAAAAGTTCTATCTTTTCAATGTTATTTTAGGCACTTGTATAATATGAATTACAAAATAAGTCTTAATTAACTAATGGGCCTAAATGAATTCAACTAATTGATCTAAATCCAAAACTAAATAAGAATAAAATAACCCTAAGTAGCCATTGGGATTAAATTAAGCCCACATTTATAAAGCTAAAGAGATCACGGTTTTAAACAGTGTTTTACACTGTTCATCTACACTCAGAAACACTGCGGACTTGAATAGTGAAATTCCATAATAATATAATTATTACTGTTATACTATGAATGAACAACGAAGTTGCTTGACCGACTGCCAATGAAGGCGAGAGTTCGAATAACACAATCAACGAAAACAATTTTTGATTTTTAATGGCTAAAGGAGCCATCCAATTCAGCCAGGATTGAGAGACGATTTTCTGCTCACCAATTATATTATATTATTATATTTTATTACTAAAAAAGCTTAAAGAGATTGGCAAATTAAAAAGTGATGAGTAGTGAATTTTCACTGTTTATCTAGACTCGGGGTCATTATCAATTGGAATAGTAAAATTACGAGGTGACTTGCCCGTGCGCTGCGCTGAGCTTTTTTCTATACAGAAAACTAATTGATTTTTTTCGTCCTATATGTGGTTTGTAATTTTTTAATTGTAGATAGCTTGGGTAAATTTGTCTACCTATTTTGTTTATGAGTTATTTTTTTTCCCAGTAATATTAGATCTAAAATATTATACATAAAAATATTGTATTTTTTTTTTTTACAAAAACAGCCTAAAATTCAAGAGTTAAATTTTTCTTTATAAATCTCACATTAATTTAATCTCAGTGTTCTAAAATACTTTTAATATGATAATATTAAGAAAAAATCTGAAAAAATAGTCTTTAGTAAATTTTAGTAGTTGCATTTTTGTTATCTGTCAAATAAATTATTCGTCAAATAGTTACAGCATGCCCAACAAACAATTAGTATGTTGCAAACAACAAATAATATATCTTTAGTCAATTTGATCAATTGCGGTTTTGATCAATTGCGGTTCTGCTATCTACCAATTAAATTATTATCAAAGTAGTTAAAAAAACCACCAATTAAATTGTTTGCTGTGTAAAACAAATCACTTATCTGTGCTAAAATTCATCGATTGTAATTTTACTATTTGCTAATGGAATCATTCATAAAACAAATAAAACATACACAACAATCAGGCAATATGTTACACAGAGCACGTGACTCATTTTAATAGATTTTTTTATTCTAATTGTAAAATCTACCAATTAAATAATAATCAAAATAGTTTTAACAATAATAACATTCAATAACTTTTATGCAGAAAAAAACTAATTTCTGACAGATTTTATCAATTATAATTTTACTAATTAAATATTAAATTAACCAATCACAACACGCATAAAATCAATCAGTATATAGAAAAAAGCTCAGCACAGTGCGTTGACAAGATCGCTCGTAACTAACTAATATAAATCCAAAGTTAAATAAGAATAAAGTTCAAAGATCATATATTTCTCAAATAAATTAATAACAATGAAAAAACCATCATAAAAATACAAAATTACCCCTTGTTGCCAGTTTTATAATTTTTTCTTTCAAATGTATTTTAGTATTTTTACTGACATTTAAAATAGAAAAGACTTATTTATCCTTGATTAATTTATTAATGACTAATAGACCTTGTGAAAATATCAAAATACCCTTAAAAACCCATGCTAAGTTTTTTCAGTGGAGGGACAAAGTCATCATTATACTATTTCGATGAACAATACAAATTACAAATAAATCTAGATGAATAATAATTTTCAAAAGTAGTTTAGCTTTTGTTAATACTGTTATGGTTACGCTGCATCATGTCTAAAATATTAAAAATTCAAATATCAATGAATGTTTATAAATTAAATAAAAGAGTTCATATAATAAGTTTGTATGTGTACAAAATAATTAATTTCAAACTATGATTTGTATACATAACGTAAATTAAAAAAATTAAAACTTTATTGTAATGGCCTCCACACCTACTCTATCTATTGCATTATAAAATGACAAACCCACGATTACAAGAGTGAGGCTAATTTACCCTAAATTTCGCTTTTAATATATTTATGATATTGACCCGAATTAAATCTTTTATTCCATTAAAACACCATCCTATTGAGGTATAATAAAAATGTTTTAATGCTTGTTATATAAATGAGCCAAGCTTGAATATTTCATTAAGGCTCCTGAGTTGGTTCAATTAGGCTTACGATTCAAAAGTTATCAACAAGATTGTCTAAAAGATTTGGGTAAGTTTATTTTTAAGTTAGTTAATAAATCTTGAAAAGAAAAACAAGTTGTAAGAGATTTCACAAATTGAATTGATTTAATATATAATCAAATATATCATTTTTATAAAATAAGAATTAATAATAAAATTTATCAATTATATACATGTTTGTATATATCAAAGTTTTGACAAATATAAATATATTTTATTTAAAAAACCATACAATAATATATATATATATATATATTATATTGAATGGAATACGAATTTAATATATGTTATCAGATATTCAGTTTCTTTAGTTATTATTATATATCATGAAGGTGATAGAAAATAAAAATGTTTTATATTTAAGTTATATTTTATTAAGGAGTCGAGTTTGAGATGGGTCAGCCGATGAAAGGATAGCAGCCACGAAATAAATAAATAAATAAAAGACAAATGCCTTCATCAAATTTACTTTCTTCGCTGTGATCTCCCCCGCATGCAGCTGGGCTTTGACTGTAACCGCCCTGGAAGAGAACTCATAAACAATTACGGAAATATTATTGCATGCTTGTCAAAGTTTTAATTTGTTTGCTTATAAGTCCTTGTTTTCTTGAAAAGTGTTTACAATTAGGTTTCTTCTTCTTCTTCGATCTAATTTTCTATAATCTATCGTCATATTGGAAGTCAAACATCCTTAGCCAACCATGTATATACACCTCATTTATATATTTCGAAGAGCCACCATGAAGGACATTTTCAAAGCAGCCATAGTTGAATTAGGTTTCACTTTCACATTAGTGATCGGCATTTCCATGCTTGAGCCCTACCTAGTTGCTGTCTGAAGCAGTTTCCATGTTTTCTAAAATGATTTTCGGACCTGGGTGCATGCAAACAAGAGGTCTCTCTCTCTCTCTCTCTCTCTCTCTCCCTGTATGTGTATGTGTGTGTGTCTATATATATATATATATATAGAGAGAGAGAGAGAGAGAGATTAGTGTCATTTTCAAGGTTGTCAATACCGTTTCGGTTTTTCTATTGGTATGGAACATTTTGGTTTCGGAGCATTTTGGCGTGCCGTTTCGGGATTGTACTGTTCATATATAATTAATTATATATATATGAAAAAAATTAAAATATTAATTTAACAAGCATAATTAAAATTCAAGATAAATTAACTTTAAATTATATAATATAAACACAAAGTCAAACAAATATAATATCAAAATTAGAAACACAATCATAAGTTAATCAAAATAAGGAGGATTTTAAGGCCGGAACGGTACCAAGACATTACGGCCGGAATTTGGCCGGTATTTTTGGAACGAACCAGAATTAAAATCGAGACGAAAACGATACCGTTTTGTCTCGATTTTTTTTTAATGACACAAAATGTTCCAGCCAAAACAAAATAATATTGACGACCCTGATCATTTCAACCTAGTTCATTGATGCGGAGGTTTCAACTTAGTTTCAGGATCAAGTTGTACAAAATATTATGGTGCAAAAGTTATATCCGTCCAATATTCTACAATTTAGCAAAAAAAAATTGCATTAGGTCATTTTTTAAGAGTTGAATATATACAAACCCATTTAAAATTTAGGGAACAATTGACACCACTACTTGTATAATTTACCTCGACAGATTGTTATTGGTTGATTATACTGTTGTCATCCTACCAATTCATTAGGATGTAGATTAAACACAGTGATCTGCTCCTCCCCTGATAAATCATTTAAAGATTAAAGTGACATTGAAAGTTAGAGACAATTTGTAGCTATTTTCCTGTCCAATTATTAAGAAGATGAAAAGAAGTTTGAATAGTCAAATAATTTTTGCAGTTAACCCCACATATAATTACGTTTCAAGCTTTTTTTTGTAAAGTTAAAGTAACTTGATTTTTATTTATGACAACTTGCCTTTTTATTCGCAAATTTTATCTCATAGCAGTTTTAACAAAACATATAGTTCTTTTAATCTACTTATTATAATCATGGTTGTAAGTGTTATTCTTTTTAAATCTATTTTTTAAAACTGTAACCATAAAAGTTACCTCATTACCACACACATTTGTGCCTGGCAGAGAGTGTGGTTGGTGTGGTTTTTGAAAGTGTTTTTTTGTCAGAAATACATTAAAATAATATATTTTTATTTTTAAGAAAATTATTTTTGATATAAGCATATGAATCTATTAATGTGTGTGTCCGAGACAGCTTGTGCGTGCTTTTTTTAATCTCACGGGTCCTAATTTAAGAACCATATAAGCTTCCAATGACTGTCATATTAGCAACCACATGGCTTGAACCTGAGACTACAGGGAGAACAAACCTCTTAGTCTCAAGCTTTAACCATCTACTAGATGGTTTATTTACATTTTTTAGATGAGAAGTCATGTTTAATTTTACTATTTATGATATTATATGTTATTTTCACAATCTTTGATTGATTATTAATTAATATTTTTTTATGTTCTCAGGCGAATAAACTTATGGAGATTTAAATATATATCGGAATACTAGAGATATTCAAAGGGGTTCTGAAATTAGCCACTTTTGTTTCCATCACCTCGTAATTTGACCGACTCCTTACATAAAAACAAAAACACACACGATGTAGCTTTATCAAGTAGCTACGAACGATCACTCAACAGCTGTGAAAAGAACTTGGAAGCAATCTGGCTTGTAATCTTCTTTCAGACTTCATCTCCAATCCAATTTCTTTTCAATTTGGGACCCGTAGGACCTTCTTCCCCAAATATTTCTCTCGGCAGACTCTTCACAACCTTGTCGAAAGCAGATTTGAGTTTTCCCGGCAAGAGGTTCTCCACCGTCGCGACCTCTTCAGCAATATCATAGGTAATATTTGGACCCCATTTCCTCAGATAGTTGAGCCACGGTGGCTCGATGATGCTCGAGCCCATATACTCAGCTGCCACCACTGAAAATCTTGCTCCGGTATCGATGAATTTCTCACTCTTGGCGGTATCATTCCTTATTCCTATGTTCCCACTCCCCTGTAAAACCAGACCTGGCTTGGCGTACATCGCATGGCCATTCAACGATGAATAGGCGACGGCTCTGTTCCCGCTCTGAAACTCGAGCTCTGAAGCATCATACCATGCGCCGCCACTGTGCGCCGACAGATAGATTGCGCGTAGCTGGCCATTGAAATTACTGATCCTCAACGTGGCGTGCTCCCAGTCACCAACATGCTGCCCTGTTTTTCCCAGTGGAACGTTGATGAGATCAACTTTAGCCCTGGAAGGACCGTTGAAAGGGTAGAAAAGCCACGCAACAATATCAGTAAATGTGGCCCCGAGCATTGGTTTTATTTGCAGATAGACCTGGCAGGATTGTAAATCTCCTCGCTTTACCCTCTCCCTTTCTGCTTCCTCCATGGGCAGATCCAGCCAATATAGACCATCGTTGGAACCACCTTGAGGAAGGCTCGAGCCGGTCGGCTCGATCGGGGCAGGTGCGGACTCTTCATCTTTCTTATACAGTAATGCTCCATTGCTGAAATACCAGCTTGCTGAGGAAGGAAGGTATTCTTCGTCGGGATGGAAATATATCCGAGGAGAGTAGGCCTGGAATATTGTTTGGACTTGGTCCAGAGTAGGCATGCAAGATAGATCCGACTCAATATTCTTCAAACATGCTAGGGAAATAGAAGCACTGGTAGTCTCCTGGGCTACAAATGTGCCAACAGAGACACCCATAGCTTGAGCTCCTCTGCTGCTTGGCCGCAGGCTGAAAACGTTGAAACCATTTGGATCGCTTTCCTTGCCCTGTCCCCATATCCATTTGTCAGCCTGACACTCGTCGGTCAGGTCAGACCGAGCGCATCGGACTTTTTCCAGGGAAGGCTTTTCTGGGGAGGTGGTGACTACACAGCCTAGAGCTTTGTAGCCGTCAGGAGGAGTAGGCAGCCAAATGTAGCCGACACCTTCTTGCTTGATCTGCAAGGATCCACTGCTCCAAACAAGAGTGTAATCGATCGGTTTCTTCAAGGCTTCACCTGTCTCATCTTTCCCTGCAAGAACCCATCCATGGAGCATCCTGTTGTTGGGTTGGCTGTAGCAACCCAGCATAGAGAAGCCTTGTGGAACCTGTGAAGGCTCGAAGAAGGTGGCTCCAAGGTTACCCGGCCCCCCTTCATTTGTAGCCCAGATCTTGCTAAGAGAAACAATCTGACACACCTGCAATCCACCCCCTAGATTAATGACTCCATTCCCGAAGCCTTCACCTGTACACGATTTATGCATCTTATAAGTTTCGGAGAAGAAACATGAAATAGCAAAATCAAATATAATAAGATATTGCAAGGCAGAAGAGAAAAGAACAGAAAACTAACCTTGTGGTAAAGATGGTAATGGAGAAGGAAGCTTGAATGAGGTATCAATGGGTAATGCCTCTTTTGTGGCTGAGGTACTGTTCCCCATTACTGAGTTGTGCAAATTAAGAGAAATAGGTGGGACTGTTTATGCGAGCAGATTAAAACTTACAAGAGTTTTCTCCTTCGGAGACAGGTGCTTGAGGATAAATATTGAGAGGCTAAACCGATATATATAGGTAGATAGATAGATAGATAGATAGATATGACCTCCAAGAAAAATAATAGCAGCCATTGGACATGACGTTCAAGGAAGACAGGAGGAGACTTCTCTGGTTTAAAACGTGGAATATTATTCAACTTCTATTTTAGACCACGCTTCTTCTTCTTCTTCTTCTTCTTTTTTCCTGTTAGAAGATACAGCTAGCTGGATTTTTTTCATAAATTATCACCTAGCTGAATTTAAATTGCCTCCATTGATAGTGGTTGACATTTGCTCTATATAGACGAGTGACATAAATGTGATATTTAAAATTGAGTGGGCCAAGCCACAGATTATTGAAACAAATTTGGCAGCATACAAAATAAATAAATAAATAAATAATAATAATAATAATAATATAGTAGCACAAAATTTTAGCGAAAGAATATACTTTTAGATATTGCAGTTGTGAAATGGGATATCATTTAGATATTTCAGTTAGAAATCACGACAAAATTTTAATTGATGTTGTAGTTCACAACTGCGAGATTAATTAAATTCAACTATGACATCAATTGAACTTAAATTTTTTTTTGAAGAAATAAACTTAATTTTTTTTTTGAAGAAATAAACTTAAAATTTTTGTGTGCTATAAGTAGTTATTTTAATATTCAATTAGTAAAATTATAATATATAAAATATGTTAGAAATGATTTTTTCTCTCTCTATATATTTTTAGGCACTAATATTAAATAAATATTAAAACATATAATTAGTTTCACGTATTTATTAGAAAAAAAACCTAAAAATAGTCATTATCATTATTTTGAATTTTTCATGTAGACTTTTTTCGATGTAGGAGATTGAATGATTTTATTCATGTTTTAACTGGTTATTTTAATATTTTAAATTAAATTAATAAACTTTAATACCGAAAATATTAAGAATTTGTATTAAATTTGAATGGAAGGATAAAAATTGAAAGAACGGGGACCTAAATTTAATAGCGAATTTATAATCAATTTAAGATGCATGACCCAATTAAAATAAATCAAAACCTATATAATGACATTAAGGACCAGAAAAAACAATTGAAAGCTCAGACACTAAACAGAAATATCATAATAAAGAGTTGTACTGACGTGATTGGTAAACTGAATGAATCAAATCGACTCGAACCGACCCAAAAATGGAGCATTACTGTTGCCGTCCATAGTGATTTGTGTCACGGTGAACATAGATAAAAATAGAGACTATTTAGAAATAGATTTAAAAAATAAAAGAATTAAAATAAAGAATTAAAAGTATATGGGCCGAAATAAAAACAAAATATGTTAATAATTTAAATGGAAGGATTAAATTGAAAAAATTAAAAGTGCGATAACGAAAAAATAAATAATTATTTTATTTCTTGATTTAGTTTTGATGCCTTTATTTTTTAAGTAATTTTTGTATAATTTTAAATAATTTATTTGTATTTATGTATCTATACTCTTAGTTCTGAATTTTAATTTTTATTAGAATTTTTATTTGTATTAGTAGGCTGATTGTTTTGCTTAGATATATAGCATTATAAAAAAATCTAAGACTATTAAAATATTTTTGCATGTTAAAAAAATTGTTTATAGGTACGGTGAAGTGGATGGCAAGTGGCTTGTATATTTTTTCACTGTAGATAAATTGCCCTAATTTTCTACCCGTTTCGTCTACGCATCACTTCGTATATTATTTTGTTTATGTGATGTTAGATATAAAATATTATACATAAGAAAACCACAGAAGTCAACCTTAAGGAAAAATAATATCAACTGATGAATTATTTCGATTATAATTGTCATTATTATTATCATGATTGTTAAATTGTCACAATTATTGTAGCTGTCATTATAAATATTATTATAAATAATTTATATTATGACTATTATTGTTCATTTTATCGATGACATGAATTTCAGAATATTGATATTAATTATATATTTAAAAAAAAACCTAGGGAATTTATTTATTTATATATATTATATATATTTTAGGATGCTAATATTAAATAAATATCAAAATACATAATTAGTCTAACATATTTATAAGAAAAAAACTTACAAATAATCAATTATCATTATTTTGAATGTCTTATCTATAATAATTAGAATTTTTAACACCTAAAAATATTAAGAAAAAAGCCATTAAAAAACACAGAAAAAAAAAGCATTATTCATTTCAAAAATCATGTTTTGCTGGCATGAAGATTCGAACTCCCGCGCCCCCGCGGGGCGCGGTCTTACCGCTCGGCCAAGCGACTTGGTTGTGCTATTTTAGCCGCTCGACCAAGCGACTTGGTTGTGCTATTTTAGGATAGAAATAGTACTTATATGATTAAAAAGTTTAAAAGCAAAATTCAAAAACCAATTTGTCACCTGAAAGACTCGAACTCTCGTCTGTTGGGGAAATGGTGCGCGCGTTAACCACTCGGTCGAAGGACTTGATTGTGCTGTTTTTGTATAGAAAGGATACTTATATTATTTAGTAAACGCCAAGGTAGGCAAAATCGCGAGCCAACTCGCAAACTCGTACGAGTTTGCGAGTTGGCTCCGAAAACCTAGTTGAACCGGTAGAAAAATCGAACCCGGTCAAACTCATAAAATCAGACCGAATCGATCCGATTTTACGATCCAGAATTTTCTTTATTTTAAAACCAAATTTTGCACTGATTTATTTAATTAACTCTCGGCTTCTCCCGGAGAGGAATAGAGAGAATCTCCCCTATATTTAAAAGGAGAGGAATTGAGACAACATTGCATTTGTCCGATGTGGGACAAATGCAATTTGTCCACTCTACAGCCGAGAGTCTCTCGGCTGTATTTAAAGTTCTCTCAATTGAGAGAACATTGTGGTTGTCCGATGTGGGACAAATGCAATTTGTCCCACATCGGACAAATTATATATATATATATATATATATATATATATATATATATATATAATGTTTTTAATATATATATTATAAAAATTATAAAAAATATATATTATAAAAAAATAAAATTGTTGTGTTGATTTTATAAAAAATAAAAATTATATATATATCATGGAATCACTCTTGAAAATCAGTAATATTAACTTTAAAATTTATACTTAAATTTTTTTAATTTTTACTTTAAATTAAAAATTTTTGATGTTTTACATCATTTTCATATCCTGATGTCAAAATAATTTGTTGGAGTTGGAGCTAGTACTGGTAAAATTGATGTTGACTGTTGATACCAGTATTAGTAATTTAGTACTGATAATCCTTTCAATAATAATACTTTTGATAAATGTATTAAAAATAACGAGGAAAATGATGGACATGAGACTGATTTTAATTTATATAGCATATCATTAAAATATTTATTTTAAATATGTTTGTTTTTACCTAATGAAATTCTATTGACATAATTGTTTTGTAATGTGTTTTGAAGTTATTTTACATCATGTATGAACCTAAACTAATTAAGTTTTATGTCCATAATTATGCTATTTTGTATGGACATTTCGGGTACGATCTTTCTACGATTTTACGATCCGATCTTACGATCCGATTTTTCGGAGTCCTTTCTGATCCGTGTCAAAATCTCGATTTTGACTACCTTGGTAAACGCACTATTCAAGTTCACAGTGCTTATGAGTGTGGGTGAACAGTGAAAATTTGCACAGTAATACCGCGTCCTCTTTTAGCTGTATAGATAATAATATTCACACTTAACTCGTCATAATTACTTGTCATTGCAAACCTGATCACATCATTGACTTTGAAAAAAAAAAAATATTGTGTGACCAATATTTTTTTAATATTTTAATTGTAGCCTGATTTTTAGTTTATAAGATGGGCAAAGATGTATATTTTGACTTTAGTTTATATCGATGTCTACAGCATCAGCTACGACATTTTATAGATATATTAATAGAAAAATTAATATAAAAATATTCAAGAAATATTTTTTTAGTCTTAAATAAAATAAATTCAATAATCAAGTTAAATTTTGATTAATTATATAATATAATAAAAAAAAATAAGGTGGTACAACCACTAATAATTTTAAAAAAAAATATTACGCTAAGCATAAATAGACTAACACGTGAAACTCATGACTTGAATATGAAATATATCTTGATTACATATCTATTATGCATCTTAGATCATTAGACTAGGATAATTCAATAAAAGAAAATCAACAAATCACAAAGCTATTTAAAAAAAAATATCAAACAACGATGTCAGAAACTAAGGTTAAAAACAAAACTTAACCCATGTTAATTTTATAAATTCATGACCTAAATTATCAAACAAAAAGCACTATTCATGAAAAAAAGAATCATGAAGCTCAATTTCTAGAAATTGAAGCATTGAAGGATTAAATTGAAAAACATATAGAAAAAAATAAAAAAATAAAAAATTACAATTATAAAAACGAGGGTTAAATTCAAAATAGAAAATAAATTCAAACAAAGACAAATCTTTAATTTGAGAGTTAAATTTAAAAGTACATAAAACATTAAAAAAACAAAAACAAATCCAAACAATGAGGATCAAGATAATATTAATAAAATAAATTCAACATAAACTTGGATTGAATAGTAAAATTAAAAACAATAATTTTTTTCATAAAATAGTCAAAGAAAAAATTAATAATTAAGTTAAAAACAAATAAAAAATTAAATATGTTGAATGTAGATTTTTCGACGTGATTGTTTACATAAAAAAGTTTCTGACCGTAAATAAAACAAGTATGCACACATCTAATTAAATACATCAAGAATTATTGTGTAAATAGATAAATAATAGTCATTAACAATATGTAAAAAAAAATCATAACATTGAGAGATAAATACATATCAAGATATTTATACTGCAACATGAGTCATTTATCTAGTTGGGTTTAACAAATTAATTTATTAAAATTAATTAGTAATAGAAATCAATACACGCATAAAAATTTATTGAATAAAATAAAAGGATGTGAAATAATATGCAATGTTACACATATTGAAAATATTGTACAAAAGTAAATATCTTTTATTTTTAAAAATAAATCTATATGTATATAAAATATAATAAAATTACATATGAATCATATAAACCTCTTAAAAAATTAAACACATCTAATATAATTAAACATTAATCCCTATTTAAAAAAAAGGATAAATAAGCCAAAACAATTATATAGAATAGGTATTAATTAAAACATAAAAACTATTGTAAGAAAAAATATAAACTACAGTATTAATTACAAAACAAGAATTAAAGAAAAAAAGAAAGGAATGAGTTTAGTGGTAGTCGGTTTGGAAAGTTATGCCAAGCAAGTTGACTTGTTAAGAAAGTGTTCATGCTCGTAGGCTTTTAATTTTAGTTTTTGAATTAATATGGTAGATGATATGTTTTTCACCTCAATTATTTGGAAAAGATAAATAACACAGTGTCTGGGTTTCCATAATCAAAACACTTTGAATATTAAAATAATTATAATGGTGAATCTGTAATATTTCAAATTGTTCTCAGGGTAGATTAATGACTCGTTATATAATTATGTGAAATTAATTTTAAAGCCATAAATTTATAAAATGCAATTTATGAAAGCTAGTAGCCAAAGCATCCCGCACTCATTCAATTTATCTTGACTAGATTCCATGCAGTGTTTGAACAATGGCAAGCATCCAAGGGGTCCTGGTGTTAGTGGTGAGGGCGCTCTCATCCCTTAAGAGGTCAGGGGTTCAAACCCTCCTCTTGTATGGAGCCGGCTATTTGGGGAGCACTTTCATCCCTTCGAAGTCCACCCGGTGCGAACATGGATTAATCTGGATCAGCGCTTGGGACACCACGTGGTTTATACCAAAAAAAAAAAACAATGGCAAGCTCATCCACTGCAATCTCGCTTGCATTCTCACCAACCTGATGCGCATAATCCATGAAAAAGCCAGGAACAACTTGCGTAGCTATATATTATCCCAGGAAAAGAAAGAAAGAAAAGGCTTCAAACTTTCAAGAAATGTTGTTGTAAAGCATTTGTTGATTTCCTAGCACACATCAGTTGCAGAAAATCAAAGAGTAAATGTATTTAAGAGATCAAGAAACTATACTAAATGTATTTACCTCGCCTGGAACCGGAGCAAGGAGGATCTTTCCTGTCTGGGAACTTGTCATGGGTGCCATCACAGATCCAGTGGGAACCCTAACAGCATCAAGTGTAGCTTTGCTCAGATTTTCTGTCACCATGTTTAAATTTCTCACAGTCAACAGCATAAGAGTAGATTCTTATGATCACTTGCGAGAGAAAATTTTGGAGATCACTTATACCAGTGAAAATTTAAATCACTGTTATTGTCCAAGATAGTCATTTATTTAAAACTTTATTGCACCTCACTTGGTGAAAAGTACGTAATCTCTCAACAAAATAAATATAAGCTCTAGATTTGTGAGGTAAGTCAAAGCTCAAAACTTGAGAAAAATGCACTAAAATCTAAGGTGAGAAAGAATCTTAAATCTAGAAAAACATTTTTAAAACCTCTTCCTTCCTCTCTTTTTATAATGGTATATAATATATTAATTCTCAAAAACAAAATTAATTACCATTATTATCAACTCTAATTATCCCCTATAAAACGTACCAGAGATATTTTGGTCGATTTATGATTTTTTTTCGCTCAAAAAATTGTTCATGTTTGCAGAAAATGTTTTTGAAAAAAATAATTTAACTTATTTTATATTCATGATCTGAATTGGAGAAATATTGAGCTAGAAGAAATAATTTTATCTTCAGGTAGAGTTATTTGTTTCACCTCCTATGTTGAAAGGTTGTGCTACTTTTGTTGGTGCAGAATGAGAGCTTGAATTGGAGTTTTCATACATCAATAACCAGAAGAATTAAGATAATCCAACCACATAACCATCTAATAGGTGGTCCAATGTAAAAGCTTGAGATTAAAAGGTTTGTTCTGCTATAGTCTCGGGTTCAAGCCCTGTAATTTACTAATATGATGGTCACTGGAAACTTATATGGTCATTAACTTCAGGATTCGTGAGATTAGTCAAGATACACTCAAGCTAACCCGGACACCTACTTTATAAAAAAAATAACCCAACATGACGCAAGTGTTCTGTCCAAAACTTAGTTATTCTTAGGGAGATGAATCCCCAATGATAATCTACACTTTCTTTAGCCTTAGAACATAGACCAATCACATTTCGGAACATCAATACGATTAAAAGTAACAAAAAAACAAAGCATTCTGTCATATTATTCAAGCTTGACAGCAATTTGTGGCTCTAGTGACTGTTAGGATAGTGAATATTCACTATAGTGAATATTCACTGAGAAATAGAGCAATTAAGAAGAAGAAGAAGAAGATTACAGAGAAGAGAAGACAAGAGAGAGGAGAGGGAAAAGCAAATTTTGAATTGTATACTCTGTTTTTCATTGTATTATTCACGTGATCAACAATCACTATTTATAGAAGTCTACATTAGCTACATACACCACTCAATAACCACCTACATACTTTGCAGTACACATATTCATTTATTTATACTGTATGTATACTCTAACAGTGACCAGTTCTTTGAACCAATTGAGCAGAATGGTAAAAAAAGTTCTTCAAGATCCATACACTCCCCTCCACACACAGGCTAAAACTCCTCTTTCTATTCCTTACGTGCACTCCTCTTTCTATTCCTTACTGCACTCTTAAGCACTCCTGTGGAAACAGATGTTGCCGGATTGATGGCTCTCCGTATCTTGAATACATTCCAGGCAATGCACGCACAATGCCCTGCAGTTGCAAACGCATCCTCAGCTCCCTCCCCTGCGCTTTCTCCAAACCTTTTGCCCAAAATAGCAATGAAGTTAGCCGAAAAATATGAACGTGGTAAGGCTAAGTCGTTACTGGATGGAGAAATATAATGCCAGGAGGAGGGGAAATATAGTTTATAACTGGGAATTTGTCTTTAAACTAAACTACACTTTTGAGAGTCGTTACCTATTACTGATCATACTGGATGTAGCTTTTGAGGTTGCAGATAAAGCTTGTCTCTCAGCAACTTCCGCTGCATCTATAATCTTGTCTGCGGTTTGGAAAATCAGAAAAAGTTATAACACATTTGAAGGAAGAGAATGAGATCACAATTTTAGTTTCAGTACTTACTGACAGCATCAAGAGAAGCCAGGAGCACTTCTCCTGGGACCATGGATAGGAATGCCTTTCCAGCTTGAGATTTGACCATAGGTGTGATTACTGAGCCGGTGGCCAGGCCAACACCAGATAGCATAGTTTTGCTTAGCTTTTCTGTCATCCTGGACAGCTTCCTCACACTATGTGATGAACAGTGAAAAGCAATCATTAAACATTTGATTTGGAAAGAAGATGTTCTCGTTTGTAATTGAAATTGGTCTTATCTTAGTATACCGTTTTATGCTTTTGTTGACTTTGCTCTTCTTTGTGGACCCACAACGTCTGTTGCTGCTGCTGATTACTGTTTCCATGCCACCATTTTTCTCCTCTGCAGCTCTGGATAAAATCATTTCCCCTCCCTTGTGGACCTGCTTGAAAAATGAAATGATTAATAGTTCAGCTATCAAATGATAATAGAAAAAAAATAAAACATTGCTTTGATTTGAATCAATTCCAAGTTGACGACAGGATCGAATATTCATTGATCAGATCATTCACCCCAGAATCTGCTGCTCAATTGACATCTTGGAATCACTGTCCGTAGCAATATCAATGATGGCGGTAGCATTTTTTATGTTTCAATTATTGAGATCTAAGACTCCATTATCACACAACGAACCATAAATTGAGTTCAGATAAATAATACTGATACAGAAACAGAAAGAAACAATGAGTCGTAATAAAGCAAACCTGGTTAGTGTAAGCATTGCTACATTTGAAGATCCCCTTGACAACCTGACCAGTACCTCCAGCAATAGCCTTGGCCAAAAAATTGTTATAATAGTCAACATTTGGAGCAAACTCTTTCCAGTCAACATTTCTAGTATCTCTAGCTGATGAAGCTTCCGCCCCAGAAAAGCATGAGAGCTCACAAAGAAAAGAGTCCAGCAAGCCCAAACTGCTTCCATACTCCTCCAAGAATGCGACTCCATAGCTCAAAGAGTCTCCATCTTTCATTGGCAAAGAGAACAAATAATCCAACGCATCAAGCTTAACCACTGGCTCATCTTTTGTCAAAGGCCACTGAAGATCATCACCAATTCTTACGACATTGGCAAGAGAAATATTATCTTCAAGGATTCTAACAATACTGAAGTCTCCCTTGGCAAGTTCCAGAGCTTCTCCTGCTTCCATTAGGTGAACTGTGCATGCTGGGATTTGCAAGAGAACTTCTTGTTTGATATTCCTGGGTCCTGATGGGTTTTGTTGCTGTGATAGGGAAGCAGCTTCAGGTGTGGTGGTTTTCCCGTTAGAAGTCGTTTTGGATCTCTTACGCCTCATACAGCCCATTTTTTTGTTGACGGCTTTTCTGAGCAAATGGGACAGGCTACTAACTCTCCAGAGACTATGGTCTTCGATTTCTTCGTCTGGTAAGAGCTGTTTGTGATGGATCGAAGAGGAAGAAGTATAAAGTAAAATGGAGATTTTGTATGCTCGCAAAAAGAAAGCAGCGCTGTGATTGATTCTCTCTTTCTCGGTGACTTTTATTCTTCTATTCCTGAGTGATAAGATATTTTTTTTACTATACGTAATCCTATCGGTGGAATGGAAGGGCAAAATATCAGAGCTTTATGCACTGTTCTTGACGTAATGTCGAAGGATAGGCCAAGATATATATCAGTGCTATGGTAATCGTAATTGTCATTCTAAAAAAATATCCCATTATTTTTTATTTAAGTTAATTGTATCTCAGTCTCTCTTGTTTATATCAAGATCAAATAATTAATTCACCTTCGTGATATCAGAATTTATATATTTAATTTATGTGCTCTTAAACCTATTTTATTTCAGAATCAAAAAATTAAAAACAAAATAAGAAGGACCGAATTGGAAAACATAATATCATCAATTTGAATTAAATAATGAAATTAAAAACATATACTTTTTTTACAAAAAGGTCAAGAAAAAAATAGAAATCAAAAGACTTGTTATTGAATTAGAAATTATAATGTGTGGTAAATTGGGATTGAATGATGAAATTGAAAAAAAAAACAATTGCAAAACTGTCATGAAAAAACATTAAAAAAAAAAGACTTGAAATTGAAACACCAACAACAACGAGAGCCAAAGTATAATTTTTTAAGAAATGAGAGAGAGAGAAACAAAAGAAAAAAAATACCAACAATAATGGTTCACTAGCGACAAATCAGATCACTAACATTAACAAAAATTTCTCCACACCTGACGACACTACAAATGACATGGAGAAAGGGTTTGTTGGCATTGCATGCATTTTCATTGTCATAACCCAATTCTTGGTTATTCTCCTAAATCTATCAAAAATAAAACAAAAATAACAATAATAAAATAAAAGGGGTGGTGTTGGCAAAAAAAATCAAGGTGGAAATTTTGGACATTTTCGACAGCTTGATCGTATCTTTTTTTTGCCAAAAAATGAAGGAAAATGTAGATTCAAGGCTAAAATAATTTATTATTGGATAAATCTGCGTAAAATTAAGTCAAAAAATATAATTATTTTTTTATGGGCCAGTTTAATTTAATTGCCAGCCAATTTAAAGTGTAATTATGTTTAAGGAATAATTCAGAGCCCAATTCAAGGATTTAATTAAGCGCAATGACTTAATTATACTTTAAATGGATCAATTTTATTTTATTAAAGGCTTAATTGGTGAGAAATTAAGTTTGGAAGTCTAATTTGGGTTAAATTGAGAGGATCAAAATTTTTAGAGATGAAACTTTTTGGGTGAAATCGAAACACTAAATTGAAGAAAAAAACATCATTCTTATCGGTGTTCCCGTCGAAAAATACTTTTTTGTCACAACCCATTTATTTCAAAAAAAAAATTTAAAAAAAACTATTGAGGCACTACCAGCAGCCATGTCCTTCAACACACTTCCTTAGATATCAATCCCATGCCCTACCGCATCACTGCACATTACATCCTTCACCTATAAATAGTGGGAGGAAACAATGAAGACGGGGGGAGAATGAAACAATAATGGAAACACAGGGAGAGATTAAAAAAAAAACACAGAAAACCTTGAAAAGACCCTATTATAGGAGAAGAAGACGCAGAGGGACAAACCAATTGCAAGCTTCTCACTATCGGTAGGACAACAACTTTGTCTTCCTCAACACCGGTAGACCCAGCTCCTCTTCCCGAGCTACGACGACTGCAACACCTCTTCGCCAGTAGCCAGCAGCAGCGACAATAGTAGCTCCCTCTCTCTCTCCTTTCTCTCGTAACAACTCTCTCTCCTCCAACCAGCTCCCGATGAACACCAGCTTTTCTCTCAGCACCAGTGGCTTCTCCCCATGCCAACAAGTCCCCCAGCAAGCTCAACTCTTCTTGTCCAGCGCCATCAACACAGCACCAGCAGCGACAACTTCACCAATAGCAACCTTTTAGTGCTCCTCCCAACCACCACAGGCCACCATTCTCAACTCCACCACCATAGGAAGAACCACCTTGCCCTTCTCTACCCAACAGTAGTGGCAGGTGAGCCTCTTATCATCGTCGATCAACCTTCTTGTTATTGTTCTCGTAACACGTGAATAGTGTTGCTTTGCTCTTTATTATTTTTTCTTCTCTTCTTTGGCTTTGGGCTGGACCTGTTCTCGGCCCAGCCCAAGTCCAGCAGAGTTGGTCCTTGGCCCAACTTGGCTAGGTCAACCTATTTACTTAGGCCAGCCTAGTCTAAAATTTCTTTATTTTTTAATTTTTTATAAAAAAAATCGCATTAAAAAAAATGTATTATTTTCATGCATACGACCGAATTCCAAACTTTTTCCAAGCATATTTATCATAAAAAAACAATTATAACATATTTCTCATGTTTTGAAACAAAAATTGGATATTATAACCAGATTATGATTATCCATTGGAATTTTGACAAAATATATAAAAAAATAACAATTATTTTGTTTTAGCTATCACGGTGTAAAATTATATTATAAAGTACACTTGCATATAATTAAATTTGTTTGTTTAATAGTTTGTTCTTTAGTTCATTTTTTACACGTATTTTTACTTCTAGTTCACGAATGGCATCGGGTATGAATTAATGTATCATGCATTTTAAATTCACAAGTAAGCCCAATTCTAAGTTAGGTGGGGAGTAGCGGTTTGCCTCAAGACATTCAGTCGAGGTTCAGATTCGTGAAATGTCTAACTATGAGTTGAGTGTTTACTCGATAACGGCGGTCACATCGTGCCCCAACCATTTCTTGTAAATCCTTATACTACAGTTCTTCACTTAAGGCAGTCAGTAGGCAGTTCATAAACCTTTAAGACCAGGTAGAAAATTTACCTCTTATGTAATGACCTAGAATTTGTCTTTAAACTTCCTAATAATTCACATCCGATGTGTATGCACATACATTTGCATCTACATGCATCCATCACTATGCATAACATATCATCGGCAGATTAATATATAGGTACCCGAAAGGCTCCTACCTATAAAGTTCACAACACTCAATTATGTTAGAGAAATATGGGGGACGAAGAGTGTGCACACCGTGATGCTCACTTCCAAGAAAAGCTGGATTCTTTAAAAGCTAGTGTGATTTATCTTACCACCTTACTCGAGCATGCACTGAGAAATGCATCTGGCGGGGGTCCTTCAACTACACCTACAGTGGCTACTCGAACAAAAACAATGAACCACCCTAAATAGGTGACTGGAGAAAGACTTCGGGATCCTCATCAAAATCCGGTATTTGTACAATCATCAAAAAATTTCAATTAAAGACTTGGGGTCATTACATTTTTTCTTGGGGTTGAAGTTATCCCTACCACAGATGGCTTATTTCTCACTCAGCATGAATATATCAGAGAACTTCTTACCAAGACTAGTATGGACGGTGCTAGGGATGTCACTACTCCCCTTTCCACTTTGGTTTCTCTACAGCTGGTAGATGGTTCATCGTCCATTGATTCCACTGATTTTTGTAAAGTGATTGGAGTCTTGCAATATTTGTCATTCACTCATTTTGATATCAGCTTTGCGGTCAACAAACTTTCTCAGTTTATGCATCGTCCAACACAGATCCACTACACAGCAACCAAACAATTGTTGTGATATTTGAAAAACACAATTTTTCATGGAATTAATATCAAAACAAAATCAACCCTAACATTGACATGTTTCTCGGATGCTGATTAGGCTGACAATTTAGATGATAGAAAATCCACGTTTGCTTATCTCTTTTTCCTTGGTACCACACCCATCTCCTGGAGTTCTAAAAATCAACGTGCCATAGCACGGTCTTCCACTGAAGTGGAGCATTGAGCTTTAGCAACTGCTGACGCAAAGTCTATGTGGTTGCTCTCTCTACTACGAGAAATGAAGTTTAAGTTATCACACCAACCTTTGCTTATATGTGATAATTTAGGTGCAATTCTGCTAAGTTTTAATCTCGTTCAACACTCCCAGATGAATCATATTCAAATTGACATTCATTGTGCGAGATTTAATTGAAAAAAAAAATTCTTATTGTTCGGCATGTTCACACTATTGACCAGCTCGTTGATATGCTCACCAAGCCTCACTCACGATAGGGAACAGGTTACTTACATGACAAGATTGGCCTATCCGATGGTAACCCGTTCTTACGAGGGCGTATTAAGGAAACACATGCAGTTACACCGATGTCATCCACGATCAAGCTGGCACCATGAATTCCAGAATTCATGCCTCTCCATTACAACCATTAATTGTAATTGTAAAAACCTCTACGTTAGAACCCTTCATTGTTTGTAAATGCTTTCCTGTTACAATCCAAAATTGTATAAATTCTAGTGAAAAGATGAATAGAAATCATGCGTTTTCAAACACATTAAACATCAATGCAAATTCATTATACACATATATTCATAGATGGATAATTTGAACTAGAGATTTAACACAGAGAGTTCATTTTCTTAAGATAATATAGACTAACATGTTTTAATCTAGCATGTCATAAATCAATACTATCAAGTAAGCAAAAGAAGATATATTTTTCATTCATTTTTTCGGCAACATTGAGTACAAAAAGTTCATGGTTACAATATGTTTTTCCCACAAATATATTGTTCTTTGTAATTACAATTTTATCAGATTCAAATAACACTTTAATCCCAAATTTTCCCAACAAAGCTACAGAGATCAAATACGCTCTTAGACCACATATTCAAAGTAATATAAGAGACTAGATAACCATCTTGACATGTATAGTTTATTAGAATAAACAATCTCTAAGAGTACTTGTTGAAACACTTTGAAATTAATCAAACTTTATTATTGTCAAAGATATTTATTTAAAAACTTTATTACACCTCACTTGGTGAAAAGTACATAATCTCTCAACTTATAAGCTCTAGATTTGGAAGGAAAGTCATAGCTCAAAACTTGAGAAAAATGCACTTAAATCTAAGGTGAGAAAGAATGTTAAATCTAGAAAAACATTGTTAAAACCTCTTCCTTCAACTCTCTTTTTATAATGGGTTTTGGAAGCTAAAACAATAAAGAATTAATTCTCATAATAAACAAAATCAATTACCACTATTATCAACTCTAATTATCCACTATAAAACCAGAAATATTTTGGTCATATTTATGATGTTTTTTCCGTCAAAAAATTGTTCATGCTTGCGGAGAATGTTTTTGAAAAAAAACTGATTTAACTTATTTTTATTCATGTTTTGAATTGGAGAAATATTGAGCTAGAAGAAATAATTTTATTTTCAAGTAGAGTTATTTGTTTGGCCTCCTACGTTGAAATGTTGTGCTAGTTTTGTTGGTGCAGAATGAGAACTTGAATTGGAGTTTTCATACATCAAGAACTAGAAGAATTAAGATAACCCAACAGGATAACCATCTAATAGAAAATTCAGTGATAAAAGCTCAAGACTAAGAAGTTTGCTCTCCTATGATCTCAGGTTCAAATCATGTGGTTACTAATATAATAGTTACTAAAATCTTACATGGTCGTCAATTTTAAACCCATTAGATTAATCATGATGCATACAAGCTGACTCTTGAGATTAGTCAAACCCCTAACACCCACTTTCATTAAAAAAAAAAAAAAAAAAAAAACCAACGGGATGCAAGGTGTTCAGTCCAAAACTTAGTTATTCTTAGGGAGATGAATCCCCAATAATAATCTACACTTTCTGTAGCCTTAGAACATAGACCGATCACATTTCGGAACATTAATACTATTAAAAGTAACAAAAAAAAAAAAAAAGCATTCTGTCATATTATTCAAGCTTGAAAACAGTTTGTGGCTCTGGTGACCAGTTCTTTGAACCAATTGAGCAAAATGGTCAAATAAGTTCTTCAAGATCAATACACTCCACTCCACACACAGGCTAATAACTCTTCTTTGTATTCCTTGCTGCACTCTTAAGCACTCCTGTGGAAATAGATGTTGCCGGATTGACGGCTTTCCGTATCTTGAATACATTCCAGGCAATGCACACACAATGCCCCGCAGTTGCAAACGCATCCTCTGCTGCCTCCCCTGCGCTTTCTCCAAACCTTTTGCTCAAAATAGCAATGAAGTTAGCCAAGGAAAAATGAACGTGGTAAAGCTAAGTCATTACTGGATGGAGAAATATAATGCCAGAAGGAGGGGAAATGAACTTGGCAAAGAGAGTTTTTCTGAATGAATGTATTTATAATGTCAGTTGATAATTTATAACTGGGAATTTATCCTTAAACTAAACTACACCACCTTTTTATCAGATTATAATTGCGTTTGGAGAGTCATTACCTATCACTGATCATTCTGGATGTAGCCTTTGAGGTTGCAGATAAAGCTTGTCTCTCAGCAACTTCCGCTGCATCCATAATCTTGTCTGCGGTTTGGAAAATCAGAAAACGTCATAACACATTTGTAGGAAGAGAATAAGATCGCTAATTTAGCTTTTCAGAACTTACTGACAGCATCAAGTGAAGCCAGGAGTACTTCTCCTGGGACCATGGATAGGAATGCCTTTCCAGCTTGGGATTTGACCAGAGGTGTGATTACTGAGCCGGTGGCCAGGCCAACACCAGTAAGCATGGTTTTGCTTAGCTTTTCTGTCATCCTGGACAGCTTTCTCACACTATGTGATGAACAGTTAAATCCAATCATTAAGCATTTGATATGAAAAGAAGATGTTCTCATTTGTAATTGAAATTGGTCTTATCTTAGGATACCGTTTTATGCTTTTGTTGACTTTGCTCTTCTTTGTGGACCCAGCACTTCTGCTGCTGCTCCTTCCTGTTTCCATGGCACCATTTTTCTGCTCTGCAGCTCTGGATAAAATCATTTCCCCTCCCTTGTGGACCTGCTTGGAAAATGAAATGATTGATAGTTCAGATATCAAATGATAATAGAAAAAAAAAAACATTGCTTTGATTTGAATCGATTCCAAGTTGACCAGAGGATCGAATATTCATTGATCAGATCATTCACCCCAGAATCTGCTGCTTAATTGGACATCTTAGAATCACTGTCCGTAGCAATATGAATGATGGCGCTTCTTTTGTTCTTAAACAAACTAACATTTTTCATGTTTCAATTATTGAGATCTAAGACTCAATTATCACACAACGAACCATAAATTGAGTTCAAATAAATAATACTGATACAGAAACAGAAAGAAACAATGATTCGTAATAAAGCATACCTGGTTAGTGTAAGCATTGCTACATTTGAAGATCCCCTTGACAACCTGACCAGTACCTCCAGCAATAGCCTTGGCCAAAAAATTGTTATAATACTCAACATTTGGAGCAAACTCTTTCCAGTCAACATTACTAGTACTTCTAGCTGATGAAGCTTCCGCCCCAGAAAAGCATGAAAGCTCACAAAGAAAAGAGTCCAGCAAGCCCAAACTGCTTCCATACTCCTCCAAGAATGCGACTCCATAGCTCAAAGGGTCGCCATCTTTCATTGGCAAAGAGAACAAATAATGCAACAAATCAAGTTTAACCACTGGCTCATCTTTTGTCAAAGGCCACTGAAGATCATCACCAATTTTTACTACGGTGGCAAGCGAAATATTATCCTCAAGGATTCTAACAATACTGAAGTCGCCCTTGGCAAGTTCCAGAGCTTCTCCTGCTTCCATTAGGTGAACTGTGCATGCTGGGATTTGCAAGAGAAGTTCTTGTTTGATATTCCTGGGTCCTGATGGGTTTTGTTGCTGTGATAGGAAAGCAGCTTCAGGTGTGGTAGTTTTCATGTTAGAAGTGGTTTTGGATCTTTTACGGCTCAGACAGCCCATTTTTTTGTCGATGGCTTTTTCTGAGCAAATGGGACAGGCTACTAACTCTCCGGCGGCTATTATCTTCGATTTCTTCGTCTGGTAAGAGCTGTTTGTGATGGATCGAAGAAGAAGAAGTATAAAGTAAAATGGAGACTTTGTATGCTCGCAAAAAGAAAGCAGCGCTGTGATTGATTCTCTCTTTCTCGATGACTTTTATTCTATTCCTGAGTGATAAGATGTTTTTGCTGCTCTACCCTTTCGGTGGAAGGGCAAAATATCAAAGCTTTATGCACTGTTCTTTACGTACTGTCGAAGGCTAGGCCAAGATATATTTATCAATTCTATGGTAATCTTAATTCTCATTCTAAAATCAAAAAAAAAAAAAACTCCCATTATTTCTTTTTTAATTAATTGTTATCACCATCACAACTGTTATTATTATTATTATCCCCATTAATTTCATTAATTGTTTTTTGTCACCATCCCCATTAATTTTATTATTGTTTTTTGTCATTGATATCATCATCATTACTAACATTAAAATTAATATTATTTTATTATCATCATCATTATTAATTATATTACCATGACTATTATTACAGCTATTTTCCTTGTTGTTTTTGTTGAAAAAATAAAAAATTATTAGCTTGATTTAAATGATAAAACTAAAAAGTTTAACAGCATTGATAAAAATGATAAGGAGAACGATTAAAAATTAAAAGAAAATGGCCAAATTAAAATCAGTATTTCATTTAAAAAATAAAAAATTTGAATTTGAATTGAATGATAAAATTGAAAGTCATAGAAACTTTGAACTTTGAAGGGTATTTTATGTTATTTAATTATTTACTAAGAAAATAAATAGATGAAAATATTCCTAAATAAATATGTAATGATAAATTTATCCTATAAAAATACAAAAATAACCCCAGTACAAAGATATATA
This sequence comes from Salix purpurea, assembly GCA_027405865.1. Lineage (NCBI taxonomy): Eukaryota > Viridiplantae > Streptophyta > Magnoliopsida > Malpighiales > Salicaceae > Salix > Salix purpurea. The sequence continues at coordinate 3,983,934 of JAOWLH010000019.1, forward strand.
TTTTTTTATGAAAAAGATAAAATGTAGTGGTAAATAGAAAAATATAAAAGTGCTGCGGTCTTTTCTACATGATTGTTAATATTCCGAATGACAGCTAACGGTGTAAAATTGTATTACCTTTATTCGATCATTCTCATTGTGACACGTGTCAAGGAGATGTACTTGTTTAGTGATATACGAGCTGGTTAGCCTGCACGTTGCGCTAGGTTTTTTTATATATAACAAACTAATTATTTATGTGGTAAGTAAAAAAAAATAGTTGATAAATAGAGAATTGTAAATTTTAAATTATGCTATAATTTTTTTTTTATGTATTGAATTAGTTGATTATTGTTATAAGCTTAAATACTCAAATAATAATTCAATTTCAAAATTTAAAAATTATAAACGATAAAATTTATGAAAGATCAGCGAATTGTAATTTGAGTATTGCAAGACCATAATTGATTAATTATTTAGTATGTATTAATTGTTTTGATGGTTATTTAATTGGTTGATTTAAATCTATAATCAATAAAATGAATGAAAGATGATTTTTTGTTGTCTTGAACTGAATGTTTTGATGGTTAAATATTTTATCCTATAAAAAATAAAATATCCTACAAAAATACAAAAATAACCCCAGTACAAAGATATTTTTTTTTATGAAAAAGATAAAAGTGCTGCGGTCTTTTCTACATGATCGTTAATATTCCGAAGGACAGCTAGTCGGTGTAAGACTGTATTATCTCTATTCGATCATTCTCATTGTGACACGTGTCTAGGAGATGTACTTGTTTAGTGATATATTCGTCACCTTTGATTGGTGGCCCTTGGATCAGATTTGATCAAAGTTGGTCTTGCTTGGGGCTTTGCGGTTCGGGGGCATAGGCTCAGGTACGGGGGTGCGAGAAGCGCTTCATGGCGAGTGAGGTCACCAAGATACACTCCGGGCCCAAGCCGAAAGGAGATAGCTTTGGTCCACGGGGCTCAGGTCTGGACTTCCACATACGCTCATGTTTGCTTCCGGATCCACAGCAGATTTGGATCCACATGTATCCTGGACCTAACTAAAGGCCGTAAGCCATATATATATGATTGAAAATATTCCAAACCCAATATGTTAGGAGTGGATCTTTCAAAAATAACTTACAATATGTTTATGATTTTCTTTTTTGGGTTATAATAATAATTAATGTTTATCAATCATTAATAGGCTGTGAATTTATATAAATTTAATAATCTATATAAATTTAATATAAATATTATATAAAATTTAATTTTTAAACAATTCATTGTTGAAAAAGAAAATACAAAAAATTATCTAAGTTAACAAGTCAAACTCATGACTCAAGTCATAAAATAAGGATAGCTTTATAGAACACAGGCTAAAATAAATTATAGATTGTAATTATCATTCAACCTAATATTTAAGGATAAATTTTGAAAAAAAAAATCAACTAAAAAAAGGACAAAACAAATTTGAGTAAATTGGCTTAACCGGTCACTTGGATTATAAGAATATAATAACTCCATAAAAATTAAATTAAAAAAAAATGAAGCTCAATTAACCTAATAATTAAAGATTAAATCTAAAAAAATCAAATTAAATCAAGTAAGAAAATAACTTAAGACAACTAAGGTTGACCTATCAAACTTGAATCAAGAGACTAGGATAACTTCATAAAAATAAATATTAGGTTCAATTACTAATCAACTCGGTGTTGAAAGATGAAATTAAGAACTTCATGTTACAGGATACAGGTTTTTTTTATAAAAAAAATACTAAGTTTGAAATTAAAAACAAATATAAAATAAAATGTCCTCGAGAATTTGAAAGACCAAAATAAATAAATAAAAGATCTTGGCACTTCACTGTATATTGTTACAATAAAATGCCAACACATTTTAGTATATACTAGATATGTGGTTTGCACTATGTTATGGGCCTACTTCTTTTCACTGTAAAAAAGATATCAAAATTATGCATATTTTTTTAAAAATTATTCAAATAAGTCCATATGAATCTCTCACAGGATGCATGATACTTGAAAGGTATAATTTTAAGTTGCATTGGTTGAAGAAATCATTGTATGAATTAAAACAATCTTCAAGAGCATGATTTGAAAAGTTTTTAAAACTTATCACCAAATATCACATATTATTTTAAAAAAAATAACAAGGTAAATTAATTGCACTTATTTTATATAGATTCAGATATAGATATGACATGATATAGTGGTTGCATGAAATGATCTTGAAAAAATAAAGGTTTTACAAAAATACTTAGCTAGAGAATTTGAAATAAAATAACTATGTTCTTTGAAATGTTTTATTGGAATCAATGTATCATGATCTTACAAAGAAATCTTTATATTTGAAATAAAATATACCTTAGATATTATTTATATATAAACTAGTGTGTTAGCATGTCTATTAATTGACACGTTAGTACGAGAAGGTCTAAAATTATATGTTGAGTCCACTTGAACAAATCATGTATAAATTCATCTTCCTTGTTCAAACGGAATAGACTTAAAGCCCTGCCTCTTATAATTGATATTTAAGACATGAAACCTTCAATGCTTAAAAAATATAGGATCCTCTCAAAGCTATCTCTCCTAATAAACTAAACATTAAAATAAACTTGTATAACTTTTGGAATCATGTATTCTATAAGTTTATGTTTATATCTTGTAAAGCAATTCTAGTAATAGTCAAATGAACAACCAAGTGTAACCTCAAGGTTTCTTGACCAATGCTTACAAATATATAAGTTTATTTATATTATTTTTCTAAAACAAGCTCTTCTTCAAGGTTATGAAACAACTCTATGATGACCTATTTTATTTTATTGTTTGTATTTTTTTCATCCATAAAATACATTTTGTGAACTATTATATCTTTTAGAACACCTTAATGAGAGTTATGGCTTAGTATGTGTCAAACTTATTGGTTCATCCACAACTTGATTTTTATTTGAATTGTTTCAAGAGAAATTTAGAACATCCGAGCTTCATACAAGGAGAGATTGGTTTAAAAACACAAACCGATTCGTGAATCTTTATAAGAAACTAGATCTTTTTTGAATCAAGAATACTAACAAAATTCTGAATCTAACTCCTTACAAGAACAACATTTAAAATTATAATTTAGACAAACCAATAATAAAGTTGTAATATTCAACTAATGTGATCGGTTGATCTAAAAAACTAAAAAAAAAAAAAAATTAACTCTGAGTCAGGTTATATAATTCAACTAATCAAGATATTAATTTAATAAAACTTTATTTTGCTGATATAATTAGCTTATTCAAACCCAATCTAGTCTTGATGAACACCAAGAAAACAAAAATGTCTTTTTGGAGAATAAACGAAAAGAAAAGTAGAGAAAGATGCATTACCTGAGGAATTAAAATTTAATCATGGGCCAGACCCATAACCTTAGGAAAACCCGACCCAGACAACTTATGAATGACATTATTAGCTGGCCACACGTCCACATGATACTCAACAGCAGGAAAGATTCTGCGACAGGAACTCGTCGGCGAGATCGGAAACAACCAAGCAGGCCAACCTTGCTTCCTTGACAAACACCAGCGGCTGCTTCTGCCACCACTACTACAGGTTCTCTGTCTCTCTTTAACTTCACCTGCTGTCTTGTCGTCTCACCGAGCAAAACCACTCCTGTTCTTTTTAAGCTTAATGTAATGAACTGTTTAATCAGGTGTTTCGCATCTCTACACTTTCCTTTTATTTCTATCAACTGTTTGGTTTTTCAAGGAGTACATTAGAAAAAGGAAGATTCTTTGAATAGTTTAAATCACTTTCAAAATGCTAAAAAATCAAATGCCCATTTGAAACTTTTGTGTCAAAGATTAGAGAACTAAGAAACTAATATTTGCATTGAGAATGGCATATGAATGCTTCTTTTTTTCTTGTTATTTACTTTTAGATTAGAGTTCAAGTTGAATTTATGAATGGAACATGGCATTGGATTGAATGATGGGCTTTTTTCTTTATTCTTTTTTTTAGCAGTCGAAGGGGCTGAGCCAGAGATATGGTTATAGCCGTGGTGGCATTGATTTTTGGGGTCTTATTGGGGGTTTTTATTTTGATTCCAAGAAATCGTAAATCTGGTAATACTTTTTTCTTTTCTTTTCCTTTCCTGCTTTCTTCTTTAAGCACTAATCAATAATTTGATATATGCTCTGTTTGATTGCTGGGATTAATTTGATATATGCTCTGTTTGATTGCTGGGAGTTGCCTGATGCAGTTAAAGCAGAAAAGACTTATTCGAATGTTAACAGAACTAAGGTGTGTCTCTAGCCTAATACTTGCAGCCTAACAATTATTATTGATTTGAGAATTATCTGATGAAGCTTTTTCTATATGCTATATTTTTCTTGAAATTTGGTTGATTGAAACATGTTGCGTTTGAGGTCTCCAAAATGCATGATTTGGTTTTTAAACATCTTAATGGTAGACAGCTTCTCGTTGCTGGCATCCCCTTTTCATAAAATATCATTCCCTACTTATGGTAGTGCTGAAAGGAACATATGGAGAAAAACCCTACCCTACAATATTTGTGCATCAAATAGCCATTGCCATATACTGTTATATCCATTCAATAAAAAGTCAATTTGTTAGTCTGAGAACTTAAGATTTTGTTCTTGATACCCGTCAATTGAAAAAGAGCTGATTAGCATTGGTGCTTATTTATTAGGTTTCAGGTTATTATTTTTTTATTTTTAACTGAAACTGTTCGTTCACTATAGTATTCTCACATTTTTGTCATTTGAAACAAGAGAAAGGAAGCAGGTTTGGGGAGGGGGGCGCATGCATGCTTGCGGATTATATATATATCAGTTGCTTAATTTTTATGACTTTAATATTATAGATTCTAAGTTTTAAAGATCACCTTTATCATGTGGAAAGTACTTTAATTTATGAACGTAGATGTGACTCACTTACATTCCTTTATTTTTATTCTTTTGGTCTGTTCAAATATAAGTTCTTGTTCAATGCAGATCTTGTTGTTCCTTTTCTTTTTCTTGGTTACAAAGGAGAGGTTCTATCTTGAGACCTTGTAGGGGGAGGAGGGACACTAATGTTACTTGAGTTACAGGCCCTTGGCTTGTTTTATTATGTTGGAAGTGCTATTATTGAACTCTCAGTTGTCTTGAACAAATTTTTTCATGCTCTTAGGCATCCAAGACTTTCAGTAAAGCTGAAGTCTCTTTACATCACAAGAGAACTGATTGTTGGATCATTATTAAGGACAAGGTATGGCCCGAATTCATTGCTTAATTCTCCACATGAATCCCGGAGTTTGTGATAATGTTGCTGTAATTAATTTTTTCTTTCACATGTTTTTCAATGATTTCAGGTGTATGATGTTACCTCATATGTAGAAGAACACCCAGGTGGGGATGCCATCCTAGCACATGCTGGAGATGATTCAACTGACGGATTTTTTGGGTATGAATCTACCAAGCTGAATTAATTTTCTATACTTACAACTGATCTGGTAGTAACATGAATGTTTTCCCGTGAGTCTGTGCACATGTATTTAAAGAATCTTTGTCACATGACTGCCCCTGTGAGCCTTGTCTTGACTCTTAATTATATAAGATCATTGCAGCGGTGCTTGGACTATAACAACTCCCTGTATTGATTGCTTAAACTACTTAGTCAAGTTGTAAAGATCTGTCAAACTTTGAGCTGGGGTAGCACAGCTTTCCCTTAAGTGGGTGCAGACATTAATTGTATTTTGAAAAATGCACCCCCTCAAGAATACTAAAGCCAATACATAAACCACGTCAGTATGTCGAAATTTCTCGATCCATTACCTTCCAACCTTGTACAACAATCATGTCAGTGTATCATAATTTTCCCACATCATAGTTACAGTTTGCTAACAATGAAACACAGGTTGCAAATATTCTTTGTGATATAATTCCAGCTGTTGATGATTGCTGGATTCAAACTCTTTTTATGTCCATGAAACATTTTCTGATCAAATCTTTCGTTTCCCAACATTTTCTCATCAGTTAAACATGGCTTTTCTGTGTGCCTTCCATCTTGCCCATTTATGTTATATCCATAGATTTGCTCAATTACATTCATATACCACATGTTATCTGCAGTGGATTGCCACCCTTAACCTCTTTCCAATTTTTAATTCCATGCTTGCAGGCCGCAACATGCCACACGAGTGTTTGACATGATCGGTGACTTCTACATTGGTGATCTTGAGCAGTAGCACTTTTTGCAAATTTTAGTTTGTAAAATTTCCGGAGAAATGTGCTTCAAATTTTTTATTTTGGCCGTTCATGTAACATTGGATTGTATCATTCTGACTTCTTACAATCCATGATTTTTTAGAAACCATCAAGCAGTTGTTGACCTCTATTCAACGGTGTGGCTTCGCTCCATCGTGTAAGCCTTACGAATCAGAAATTGCAAGGTCATAACAAGAACGAACAACATGGTAATTGTCAAACAAGTTTTCTTCGTGGCATTCCATGTATCTATCTACTCATTCTAGAGAAGACACTCAAATATGGAGATCTAACAATGTGGCTGCACCATGTCAACTATAAAAGGTTTTGACAATTACAGAATTAGGGTAGAAATCCTTCGAAGTTCAAACAATGGTTAACGTTACATGAAATTCTTGCTCGCATATATATGGTTTACTTTCTGTCTCCACTGACGTGCAATTTGAAACAGAGAAGCGACTCCGCTCGAGTTGTCTACCTGCCTGATTTGCCATCCTGATGCTCATACCATGCAATCCCATGCAAGCTGCTGCCCACCCGTATCTATTAAAACTGATTTCTGAGTGTGTTCAAACTTGAAAGACTCGGGAAAAATAACAAGAGCACTAAGAAAATTAAACAAATTACACAAGAATTTAGTGAATATTTGTTAACCGCGGAGAATACAAACACCGCCTTGGGGCAGCACTCACATATGATTTTTAAACAATAAATTACATAAGAAATGTGTGCATATTACAAAACAAACCCAGACTGATCAGAGGAATTGAAGCGTCAGTTTGATTGAACGAGGAACAAAAAAATGAGACTAAATTCCTAAATCACTAAATCAATCAATCAATGTGCTAAAAAACCAACCTATCCAAGAGGTACAATTTAATACACCAATACTATTTGTTTCCCAAACCTTAACTACCCACCAGGATCTTAAAAGGTGGCTAGGAATTCATCAAGATTTTTTGTTTGCCAAACCCATCTCTAGCCATCGAATTTCTTTGGTTGTTGCCACTGTTCTAAACTTCTAAGCAGACCACCGAGGAAAAATGTTTTGGGAGGAGCTGCCTTCTTCCCATATAAATGTTTCCATGCCAAGTCTGTGTGTTTGGGACCCTTATCCTTGCTTCTTTCAATCTGCAAAATTTAAAAAGAAAATAAACTGCAGCTCAGAGTACCAACCACACAGTTTGCTTCATTTCACAATCTGTACCTCTTTCAACCATGATACAGCCACAGCATTGGGAGTACAAAACAGAGTATTTTGTTTCTTCCATGGCAACTCACTCAAAAGGTTTCAGAAATTATATCAATATAATTTTATCTAAAACGAACAGCATGAATGACTAGGACTATGAGAAGCGAAGGAATCTTCATTTTGGACTCCATGCCCTTTAAAGAGATCATTTCACAGGTATACAAACTTTAAAAAAGGGAAACCGGTATCTAAAACTCATTAAAATCTGGAATCTGGTCTACTCAAACACGTGCAGCTACAACGTACTACTTCTAAAATAGGGAAAGATACACTTTCTAAATTTACAAAAGAACCTTGAGGGCATACCTTGTTTATCTTTCCATCCTTCAAGTAATACCGGATACCAGACCAGTTGATAGACTGAGAAAAATGGGAACGGAATGCAGATACAGGATATAAAAAGTTATCCACCAGCATTGCAATAAATACCTGCCAAAGACAAATCATTTTTCCTAGTAAGAAGTTGCCATCATAATGATCCAAGTACAGTATGTAAGTTGATTTTCTTCTATTTTGAGTTGTGGATATAGACTTCTCTGATACAAAATTCAATGCAATGGTTTTCAATGGAAATATAATTACAGGTTGCAGTTTTTCACAAAAAGGGTACATTTATACAAGGCAGTAACAAGGTTTTGAACCATAATATAATGTCCACAATAAAGTCTAGCAAGACCGCATTTGTGCCAAATAAACAAGTACTTACTAGGACCCAATTATAAGTAGCAAGAGAGAGCCGGGGTGCCTCGGGGGAAAGTATGTTGCATAGGTGAACTTCTATCCTTGTCAAGTTCCACATTGAGAAAAGTTCAATAAAGGTGCATGCAGCTAGGCAGCTGACTAGTAACAACCCTGAGGAAAAGCATTTTGCTTAGTGTAAAACTATATATTTTTTCGTGTATCGTGTAAGAACAACATCAAAGCCCTTGTGTAATAATGGTCTATAACTTCTTATTCCTAGTGTATGTATTTTTTTTCTGGGCATATTGCAACCTCCACATGTGAACGGGAAGAGGGAAATTCTTAATTGATAGATCAATATTCAAAGGCAAAAGTGCCAAAAATGTCTAGTACCCTGAATTCAAAAGCCAGAGACCCAACCCATGGCACTGTCATATCTGGGCTAGACATAATGGGTATTTGTAATGGTTTTACATTGCTTATTCCAAACATTTTAGTGTATATATGGTTATGATGAATTAAGTGCATGGTGTTGCATTGCCATATGATAAAAAAAGCAAGCATCAGCATCATCTTTTAATCTTTGTTAATGCATTACTAGTAGGTGTACTAGTAGGTGTTTAGAGTTGCAGTGCAAACTGCTTTTCACCAGATTTTGAAGAATACAAATCTTACAATTATTTTTTTATGTTATTGAATTGTTTTGATATGTTGATGTCAAAAATAAATTTTAAAAAATAAAAAAATATTTTCTTAATGTATTTATGAGAGAAGCAACAACTATCATGCTCTCAAAATCCTCCAAATGCTTAATAGTCCAACATTTACTCTCATAGGGTTATCACAACAATAAAAATATAAAATAATATATTCCAAAACTTATCCATATAAACACCGCTCACTCCCCACCCCCGAAACAAACCCAACCCGACCTGACAACAGGGAAAAAAGTTCTGAATAAACACTTTACCAGAAAAGGAAAGGTTGATGTGCTCACCATTAGAAACAAATGTAGTTTCCTCCCGAGCATATCCTTGGATATAAATTCGCAGTGCTGCTGTAACATGGGTCAATGCCATAAAGTATGGCATTACAAATCCCCATGATAAATAGCAGTGAGAAGAAAATAATGCACGGTTCATTATCCAGTTAGCCTTAAACATATATGATTCCAAGACAAATGTTTGCTTCCTCAAGTAATTCCAGTACCTAGCCAAAGTCAATAAATCAGCATTGAATGAAATATAGCACATTTAAGTCTAAGCTAGCAAATATCACAAACCTTGAAAAGCTAAGATCACTGGATAGGGGGTGAGGAAAAACAGCAACAGGAGGGGACGTTATGAGCTTCTTATGAGCACCTATGAAAAAATCATAAAGTTAGCAATAAGAAATTTGGTGCCACATGATAGGATGAAGTTTTCAAAGAAAGTTGATTACCGGCTACAGCTGCAAGCGTCATGTCATCAGAATATCCCCCATCTCGAAGTCCAGATACCACACCACAGTGGTCATATCTAAAATCATCAGCATGCATCTGAAAAATAATCTAGAGCAATTAAAAATCATCTCAACCATATGCACATAATCTTAGAAAGGTAGTTGAAGCTACTTGCCATCATACACCCTCCCCACAGAAAGAAAGTTTTTCCACCGGTGGCAAACCCCATCGAACAAGGCTGACAGAAAATATTTGACACGTGAACAAGTTAATTAACTAGGATAAAATGAAGAAAGCTTCAGTAATTTCAAAAGCAAGGTAGCAATTAAAAGTCATAACGGTATCAGCCTACAAATTCACAGATGCGCACACTCCAGTAGTTTGCTTGAAAGAAACTCAAGTCCATGTGGACTTACATCTCTACCCCTAACAACATCGCATGTTTTCTAACAAAATGCTTGGGACAGATGATGCTGTAACTGGTATCATATGTTCATCGATTCACCAACTTGCAGTAAAATAATGCCGCAAGTCATCTACTATCAATTAGTGATTATGAGAACTGATTGAGTGGAATGAAGCAGCAACTTTGCTTGTAATACCATAATGAAATAAATAATTTTAAAAGCACTAATTCATAAAGCTCAGAAAATGAATAACTGAAATTACAGAAAGCTCATATAAGGTGCTGTACCATGTGATATTCATAGATGCAGTAACTTCCTAAGCTCCCAGAAGGTAGATCAAGAGGATATCCAGTTTGAATAAATATCTGCATTTCAATTACCAAAAACTTGAGATTATAAGATGAAAATAATGCAGCTCATTACAAACATGACCATATCAAAGACCCATACCTCAGGATTTTTTTCCATCTCAGCAGTGAGGGCCCCGATAGAACCAGGGTGCAGCCTAATATCATCATCCAAAAACAACACATACTTGCTGTCCTTGTGCATTTTCTCCACACCAACCTTTACAACAGCATAAAAATGCACTAGTGAAATTGCAATCAAATGTGTGGCTCTAGAGGAGACCAATAAATAGAATTTATGCAACAAGCATAAAGTGGACAAGCTTTTATGTAAGCTTTCGATGCCCTAGTTTTCTAAAATACAGCATGCAAAAGCATCACATGGCATCGGTCCCTTTTGGCAGCTAGTTTAAGCATAAACTCCTACTTAATAACAAATTTGGAATTTATATATAGTCATCTCCTAGCAACAAATGCTGCATTGCATCACATTGTAAGACACGGAAAAGAAGTATGAACACAAATGAGATTAGGTTACTGGTATAAGAAGTGTTGCTAGAAACCAATAAACTAATGGTAAACTTGTTGCTTACCAACTGGTTGTGAATTTTCTGACTACAAGTCGTTGATAAGCCAGCTACCACAACTCTAGCATCGATGTTATCCTGCTCACATGAAATATAATTACACATCAAGAAAAGAGGTGATTCACAGAATCAACATATATTTAAGGGGTGCAAAAGACAAAAATGCAGTTGCAGCATTACTAATTTTCACAACATCAATAAAGTGAAAGCCTATGTGTTTCTGTGCAAAAGTATATCTGTTCGTCCATACTTCATATTTTCATACTAGCAAGACTGTTTGCTGACTTGAGCTAAAGTTGTGATTTTTGTTAAAATAAATGGAGATGACACATTTTACAATGAATGGATTCAATTAACGGTGTTCTATTAAATGATGGAATTTCAAAGATGGACAAATAAATAGAGAACTAAAAAACCAATTGCATACATGTCAAATCATATATCTGCAACTAATTACTATTTGATTTCTCTCAGTACTGTTAATGAAGAATCCATGTTTTGGAGCACAGAGTAAGCCAATGAAAGCAAATATACCTTGAAATCTGATATTAAGCGAGAAACAGCATGGTATGCAGGGTCTTCAGTACTTTCCACAACAAAAAGGAATTCTAGAGGACCTCCATAAAGAGATATTACCTGCACTTAACAATACCTAGTCATAATCAATGACTCGCTTAACATTGCATAACTTCTTCCAGTTAAAAGTAAAGGAAGAGCATAACTACAACAAGCAGAAAGACATAAACCCTAACAAACAAATCATAAAAAAAAACTTTATCAAGATGCCTACGAATCAGCTCAAAGCAGAAAAGCAAGCCTATTTTCTGAGAATCTACAGATCTAGGAAACAAATAGAGCCATAAAATATGGCTGGAAGAAAATATTTCAAAACTAGACAATGAAACATGCAGCACATACTCATTTGACTCAAACTCTTATCCACCCAAATAAAGAACAAAAAAATCAGTTATTGAACTAACTTGATTAAGACAACAGCAAAACAAAAAAGGATTAGCGACTTTCATGGGGAAGATGCAAAAGAATGAAAAAACACTTACTTGACTTCTCCAATTGTGTAGATTATGTTCTCCAAACCCCTTCAAAGGCATAACCACTGAAACTCTAGGCAGGTTGGCCTGATAAGAGTGCTCAAGTTCATTAATATCTTGACAAAGAAATGCCAAGCTGTTGCCAGCTCTCATACTATCTTTTATCCGTCTGATCTCTCTATTTCTGTGAGAAAGAAGAAAATGTTGGTGACAACACGATTCATGCATGCAAAGACAAGCCATAAATAAATGACAACCAAAGAGAAATACATTACAAATCATTTTTAAAAACTATATTCAGTACATCTTAGTACCTGACATAAGCAGCGCATGCCCACCCAAGAGCAAGAGTTAAGCAAATTACACATCCCTGCATCAGGAACAGCATAGAGAATAAGAGAAGAGGGTGGTGAAGGGTGGTAAAATTAAAATAAAACCCCAAAATAAATCACCTTTTTGCTTTTCTACGATTAAGAATATGAAGAGAGAGAGAGAGAGAGAGAGAGAGAGAAAGGGTAAATCTTACTCTAATGTTTATTGATATATCGAAACCAATACCTAATGCCTCTAAAATGCCCCAGAGAAACAAGGTTAGCACTTGGAAAGTTTGCAGAGCAATAATTCCTTCAATTACGTCCCAGATATAATTAATCTAAACATTTTCTTTCCTAATCCCATTCGATCAGTCATAGTCATGATAATTTAACATCGCCCAAAAGATTAAAAAAAAAGTTGAAAACTTTCAAAAACATGCAATCCAGTTCAAACCATTACGTAATTCCTTCAAAAAAACAACTTCCAAAGAAAATCAGATCCTAGTAAATAAATAAATAAATAAGATAGACAAACAATAAGGAAAATTCAGAATAAAAAAAATGAAAATCCATTCCATTCAATCCACTGTATTCCAAGAAGAAAAGAAAATCAGGAGAAAGAAAAGTGGAGTTAAGCGTCAGCATTGTAAGAAAGGAACAAAAGGGGGTGGATCTGAAATAGAAAGAAAGGGAAGAAACAAACCTGAATCTGAACAAAAACAGCCAGAGGACTACAAAATGCTTTACTCAGAGAGAAGAGGACACTATCCATTGCCCCCGACATTGCTGCCTCTCTCTCTCCCTCAATCTCTCTCGTTCTCTCTCTCTCTCTCTCTAAGAATACAAGTAAATATATTTATTTATTCAAATCTCCATGGAGGTGAAAGAAAGGGAGAGATCAAAGAGGGGCTGAAAAAAGAGAGAAGAGCGAAGAAGGCGAAACTTTTATACTTATATTTTATCCGAAGATTTAATAGTAATTAATTTAGCTTTCCATTTATCTCTCTCTCCCTTTGTTTAGGCGGTTCGTTCGCGACTCGCGAGTTAAAATTTGCAGAGAGAGGGAGAGACCGTTAGATATAGACCGTTAGATATAGTGAGTATATAATATATATATATATATATATATATATATATATATACTCTTATGCTTATACCATTGACTAAATTATTAGGTTTTGGTACCGATGCTCACATAAGTTTCTTATACAAGTACAAGTTAAGTTACTAACTTTTACATAATATGAAATAACCCCAAAAAAATATAGCTACAATGATTCATACTATAAACTTTTAACTTGTTAGAGAATATAGTTTAAATTATTTTTTAAATATTTTTTGTTTAGAAATACATCAAAATAATATTTTTTATTATTTTTTAAAAATTATTTTTGATATCGGTACATCAAAATGATTTAAAAACATTAAAATATCAATTTAAAAAAAAATATTTTCTTCAGAAATGTTTTTAAAATATGGTGTCAAATATGCATTAAAATTTATCACTATGCTAACTTTTGAGGCTGTTTTATTTATTTATTGACAAATACTACCACACCAAAAGGTGGTTGCGTCGTGTTTAGTTTTCTCCCTTGTTTTTTCTCTTTTATATTATCAAGATTTGAATAATTTTTTGAAAAACAAATTAAGAAAAAAAATAAAAAGTGAATTATTTAGGTGTTTGAAAATATAGTAACGATTGCTTTTCAAATTTATTATTATTTTTAAAATTTATTTTGGATCAATGAATCATAATAATTGGAAAATATTAAAAAAATTGAAAAACAAATTAATGAACAGCATGTTCAGCCTCAATTTCAAACACCGTTAGTGGTGATTTTGGAAACTATAAGGGGGTGATGTGGGAAATCATAGAGTTTAGGAGTAGAAATGGAATATTGTTGAGTCTACAGGGGGGAAAATAAAGTTGACCTATTGAATAACGAGAGACTACTTTAGGGAGTGGCTCGTGTGTGTGTGTTTATATGATCGTTGGCACGTGTGGGATTGTGAAAGGCCAAAAGGGGACCCTCCCTCCTTGAATATTACTGTTTTAATTATTATTATTATTATTAATTTGAGAGAGAAATAGGGGTAAAAGATGCCGCTTCGTGATCCGAATCTTCCCTCATTCGCTGTCCCTTTTATGACACCTGTCATTTGTTTTTCCCACCTTTTTTAATATTTGTTTTATCAAATAATGTCACGAGACTAAGCTATTGACGTGGCATATGTTTTGTCTTCTCTCCACTTTTTAATTAGAAAATCTAATGTTATTGCAGTGTCTTTTTTAAGTTATTTTTATCTATAAGTATACTAAAATAATTTATTTTTTATTTTTTAAAACTATTTTTGATATTAGTACATCAAAACACTCTTAAAACACTAAAAAAAATTATTTAGAGCAAAAACAAATTTTTTAATTTTTAATTTCTAACTTTTAAAAAAAAAAAATTTGGAGTGCTTTCCAAACATCCCTTTAATATCAAAGTCAAAGATAATAAATACATCATAATTACAATTTCCATCATCATTAAGCAAGCAATATTATAAGTACGAATTGAATCTATTATGTTCTTTTAAGAAGAAGATTATCGAATCTTGATTATTAAATTTAAATTGAATAAAAATGATTTAACACGTCATATTTTTTCTTCATAAAACTTAAAAAACAAAAGATAGGGTGTCAAGAAAGCCCATGTGGGGCCATGAATAATGTCGAGTGTCATGTTTTGAGGCCACATGGGTGGAACCAGAAATTCAATATGGAAATCGAAAACAAAGTTTCAATTTTTAGGAAGCAATGGACTGTCAATAAGCTGGTGGGTTTGACAAGCCATCATAATACTTTTTTTTTTTTCTCGAGAAAATCTTATTTACTGAAAAATATATTTTATAAATTCAGATAAATAAATAAAACTCTAATTATCTTAATTTTTTATAAAAAAATATAATTTTAAATATTTTTCCATGACATCATGTCTCTTGACGTCATTATAATACTCATGTTGAAGGAGGTGGATAGTCAATCGAGGCCACCAATGGTGAGTTGTCGCCAGCTCTTGCTTCCCATGGATGATCATGTTAGCAAAGATGGGTCCCAGCTTTATCATGTGGCCCAGCCAGCGCTTGTTTTCTTTTTACTTCTTGCGAATTTCAACCACAACCTACCAGTATATTCGAATAACCCTGTTTGATAGTATATTTTAGAAGTGAAAGAGAGAACTGAAAAAATCAATTCAATCGAGAAAATTAAAAAAAAAAAGAGAAAAATCAAATTATTAAGAAAAAAATTGATTAAACTGATTTGAATTTAAAAAAAAAAAACTTCTGGTTCAATTTTTTGCTTTCTAAGGAAAAAAACCGGTAAATCAAAATTAAAGAGAACAGGTTCAAATAAAAAAAATATGCTATAATTTTTTGATTCAGTTCACTTAGAGCATGTTTGGTATTGCAGTTATTGTTATTGTAGTTGAAGTTTTTTTTTAAAAAAACAGTTTCATGAAAAATATTTTCAATTACAGTTCATACATGAAATAGAAGTGTTTAGTTAAAATCATAGTTGAATTTAAGGTATATTATTGTCAACTTATGAAATTACTTTAACCCCCCCCCACCCACCCACCCACCCACACACACACACACACAATATTATTTTTTAAATATTATAGATTTAATAATCATAACAACATCATATAATTAATCATTCAAGTAAATTTGGATATTTTTTTTATTCTCCTAATAAACTACTTGCAATGCCTTCACGAACATAATTCATACGTGATAGTCTCTACAATCCTTAACTATTTACGCAAGCTATAATATCTTATAAAAAAAATCATCCGAAATGTAATTAGGGATTACAATCATATTCAACAAAAACAACATCATCTTGTGATCTCCTTCTAATATAGTTATGTAGTATCATCAATACAACAACAATCTCAACTTATGTTTTGTATGGATAAACTGACATGTACTGTTAAATTCTTAGCAGCACATTCTTTAAAAGAAATGACATATACACACACATATACAATCTCAACTTTATATCCGACAACTATGAATATTATCAAAAACACATGAAACAATAGTATCTCGATTCACCAAATTACATTTTAATCTTTACATAAATTAACAAAAATCTCAATGGAACTCAACTTGTCATACTCATAAATATATATAACATATTTACCTCAATCACCATCAGTTTCTCTAATTAATTTCTTTGTGATTTCTTTGATGCAAGGAGTGTTGCTTGCTAAAAAATTAAAAAAAAAAATACCTTGTGAGGGAGTTGTGTTTATTTTGTCTTAAGAGAATAAAAATAATTACAATATTAAAAAAATTAAAAGATTCAAATACCCCTAAATGGTAGATATTATATAATTTTATTTTAGAGTTAAATTAGTAATTTTTACTGTAAAAACAAACAAACACACAGATCTAACACTATACAATTTGTAAGAACCAATTATGTCATAGTAAACAATAATTATCTCCCCGATGCCTATTTCAAAGTATTTTTAGTCAAGGACAATTGTTTCTTCATTTCAGAAACAATTACTTTCCCTTCACTTTTTTTTTTTTATTAAATCTAATATTTTATTTCAAAACATATGTTCAAGAAAATAAAATTTAAAAGAAATTGGGGTCAAGATACATGAAAGTTTCTGCATAAAAGTTTTTTTTATAGTAAAAATTGGTTTTATGCAGCCTTTTCTTATATAATATACATGACATCCTTCACTCTTTTGGGCTTTCAACCCTTTTCATTTATCTTATTATGGAAGTAAATAAAAAAATAATCATATTTGTAAAATTACATATTTATTTTAGAAGATATATGTTGGATTAGAAAGGAATTAATTTCAAAAGAACGTAGGATATAATGCACCCGTTTGGCGCACCAGTGCGTCTGGCGTTTGCCAAACGGGATGGTATTTTGGTGTTTGGTAAAAACCAAACACCATTTTTTTGTAGTGGGACCCACCAAAATTAACACCCAAACGGAGTTTTTTGAAAAGCACCTTGGAGGTGCTTTTCAAACGCCGACTTGAACGGCGTCCCAGGAACCTTAGCCAAAAGTAACCGTTGAAAACCAAAATCCCTACCTTATCCTCTCGTCTGCAACCTCCCATCTCAATTTTTGTTCTCCTCTGCAACTTCTACAACAACCCACATCTCTACAAGAAATCTTTTGACGCGAATCAAGAATTTAATGAGCAAAATGCAGCCAGAAATCAAGATTAGTGCAAAGTCAGTAACTTCGCAAACTCTTTTAGGTTTAATGAGCAAATATTGAGAAAAAAACAAGCTAAAAATTTCGAAATGCAAACCACGGCTCTCATATCTAAGAACCAAACAGACCCGAATTGGAGCAGAGTCTTTAGAGGAGGAAGAAGGAGAAAGCTTACAGAGATGGAAAACTAGAGAGTGGAGTTAACAGTGGCGTGAGCTTCAGATCTGAATCTTTGGAAGAGGAGGAGGAGAGGGTTTTAGAGAGAGAGCTGGGCGTAGGAGAAGGAGGATGAGAGTTGTGTGGTTGTGTTTTGTATTTTAATGGAGAAAGAAAATTTGGAAAGCAGATTTAATATTATTATTTTTAATAATAATAAAGGCATATAAATGAGGATTTAATTAGTTGATTAATAAAAATAAAATAGCCAGACAGGTGGTCCATATATATATATATATATATATATATATATATATATATATATATATATATATATATATATATATGTGTGTGTGTGTGTGTGTGTGTATTTCCATGCCCTTTTAAGTAATAATAATAATAATAATAATAATAATAATAATAATAATAATAATAATAATAATTCATCTGTGCGTAAAATGGGATTGAATAGTTTGATAAATATCTTCAATTATCAAATTTATCCCATCAAAAAGTTGAATTTTTTTAAAATATTTTTTATTTTAAATTAATTTTTTGATATTTTTAAATTATTTTGATACACTAATATCGTAAATAATTTTTAAAATTTACTTGAATTATTAATTATATTATATTATAATTATTAAATTTACAATATTTAAAAAAATTATATATTCATGCCCTTTTAAGTAATTTCACAAGTTAAAAGCAGTTTGTAAAGTTTGGAAACCAAACACCAAAACTCCTTTTTCTTCAACCTTCAACTCAACCACAGTTTTAACCAAACACTTTTCATTTTTAAAAACTCCATTTCAAAAACTCCATTTTTAAAACTCCATTTTTTCAACCACAACCGCAACCGCTACCGCTCTCCCAAACAGGCCCAATGAATCAACAAGTGGGCGTGTGGCATGGAAAGAAACTTGGATGCTGAAAATGCAGAAGCAGAAAAATGCAGGAATCTCACGGTTTACTTCTAGAGGCAACGTTTCTCATTTTAGCTGATGAACCAATAGAAGAGGGTGAAGCTAACCCCCATCCCTCTTGACAATATTGCAGAAGATTCAAGTGTTGCAGCAAAAGGAAAAACACTAGATCAATGCAGCATTTGATTATTGACGGGACAAAATGAACTTCATTCCATGGCCATTAAAACTCTTGCTATTGCAATTGGAGAAGGAACGTGGAAGCGCTCCCATGCAAGTTTGATGTTTCCAAAATGCCAGAAAATAATATACTTTTAATCTACCTCCATTGTCAAACAAGTTTTGACAATATAGAACACTATGAGAGGAGGAGAATGCGACTGGTTTCTGTGTAACTGAAATTCAGCTTGATATATCATGCAAAACATCCTGGAAAAGTCATTTACTGTTGAAGTATGACCTATGAGCTGTGATTCTCATTGTTGTTTCCAATTAAATGGTGAAGAAGAACACCTGCTGCCACACTGACATTCAAGCTCTCCACGGCCAAAAAGGACCGGAACCCTGCACTTGAGCACTCGAGATTTATTTCTTCACCTTCCACTACATCACCTCCTCCCACAGTTGCATCAACTGGAATGTTTCCAGGGATTCGAACTAATTGAGTGCATGATCTCTCCACTAATGGCCTCAAACCAGTGCCCTCACTGCCCAAAACAAGGATTGTGGGCTGGCCAGGCAAAACCTCACTCAGAGAAACAGCTTTTGAAGAAACAGAACCACCAAGAACTCGCCAACCATTTTCAGCTGATGATACCAAGAATTGCATCATATTTTTGCAATACCTAAGCTCCATTAGTTCAAGTGAACCTGCACTTGCTTTGCTCACAACTCCGCTCAACGGAGCAGAATTTTTTGCACATAGCACCACCCCCGAAGCCCCAAAGAAGTAAGCAGACCTGACAATTGCCCCCAGATTCTGAGGATCTGTAACCTCATCCAGGGCTACCCAAAGAGAACCCTTTTCTTCATCAGGTAAAACTGCATCTAATTCCTGTATCTTCACCATCTCCAATGGAGATGCATCAAGCACAAGGCCTTGATGGGGGCGGTTATCAACAATCATATTAAGGTCATGCTTTGAAACTTCCTTTGTGCTTAATCCAATTTTCTTAGCCATTCTCAACACTTTTTCAAACCCTTTCTTGTCCTTCTTCTTCTTATTATTGCCACTCAAATCCAGCCCTTCTTGAATATACAATGCATAGAATTCTCTTCTTCCAGTTGATAATGCAGCCAAAACAGGACCCACCCCAAAAACCCCTTCACCGACAATCTTAGGAACAGTCAATTCTGTAGCCTCTTTCCATGTCTTTCTACCCCAATTGTCCTGCCTACTCCACCTTTGAGAATCAGGTTTCTCAGTCTGGCCTCTCACGCCCGCCCTTCCTCTGAACCTATTTTTGATCTTATCCCATCTCGGATCATCAACGACCTCCAGATCCTCTTCTGCTTCTCCTCCTTCAACACTATCTTCCCCTTCAGTGTAACCATGACCACTTAGCTTGTTCTTAGCATCACCCACCCTTCTCCTTGTACTTTCTTTATTCCACACCTTGTGAATATTCTCACTCCCAGAAGCAGCTTCTGCTACGTCCTCCCAAGAAGATCGATCGGTTTTTCCTACAGTCACTTCTTCTAACCTTTTCCAAGAGTCCTCCCAGGATGAGTAGCCAGTTTCCGCAACGGTTCCTTTCTCTAACTTTTTTCTCGAATTCACCCAAGAAGAGTCACCACCAACTTTCTCCAATCTTTTCACAGATTCCCCCCGAATAGAAGGACTACTCTTTCCACTTGCCCCTTTCTCCAGCCCTTTTGCTCCCTTAACTTTCTTAGAATTCAACCAAGGAAGTGACTTCCCAACTCTAACCACACCACTCCCTTCATCGACACTCTGCGAAAACGATCTAGAGAAACTTCTAGCAGAACAATGCAAAACAGTTCTAATTCTAAACCCTCCTGAAATACTTTTGGCTCTAGCTATCGCTCCCATTTCTATGTCCTTCCACTGAAATCCAGCATTAGTTTTTGATGGTTTCACAAAGGTGCAAACTTTGTGGGCTTTGCGGCCAAAACCATGTGAGAGTGCTGTAAAGTGGGCACCTAGAGGGTTTAGTGAGGTTTTTGAATGACACCCTATTGGTAAAAACTGGGGTTCTAGACATCTAGGTTTTAAAGAAACCCTGGTAGCCAAGGGAAATAATTGGCCCTTTGCTAGATTTGAGTACATTGCGCTCATTAGAATAATGAATGAAATGATAGCAAAAACAAGCAATTCAAAGAGTAAATACCTGGTGGATGGATTCAACACACAGGTTCTTATTGCTCGAGCAAAAACCCTGTCTTGATTTATCCTCACCACTGATAATTCCCTTCTTATCTTGCTCAGTGTAGCAGTTTCTCTCAACCTCAGACGAAGCCGCCACAGAGGGAATAGCGGAGTAGTAAATCCGGCTCCCTTTCTCAGCAACTCAAATATCCTCACATATTTTGGATAATTGTATTTTAGGTTATATAAGTTTTATTTCTTTTCATTTCAATACACCGATGTTTTCCAAAATATTCAATCCAGTACTTCATCCAGTCAATTCTTTTCTTTCCTTTATATAATTCAGATTTCTTCATAATTCTTATTGATCGATCAATAGTTATCCACTCTAGATTGTTTGAGTAAGAACATGATGATAATAATAATAGTTTTGAGTTTCAAATACCTAAATAAATAAATAAAACATTTTATGCAATTCTTAATCATTAAGATTCTTACAGATATTCTAGGGATAAAAAAATAATTGGTTTTGAAAAACTTAAGCTCTTTGAGTATATTTAATGAACTAAGAACTCAAAATGCTCAAATAACAGAATTAAAAAAATCAATTCTAAGCCACTAAATTTTTTAACAACTAGTTTTGTGATAAATCACCTTTGAAAATGTTAAACAAATCATAAAACTACAAAACAACACATACATTGACATTCAAAGAAATCGTAAGAAAAAAAAAACTACAAAATTCACGGCCATTAAATTCTATTTTTTTAAATAAAAAATATTTAAGATAAAAAAAGTTAGAAACTTTTCAAAAAATTAAGATTAAAAAACATTTTTAATGAATAAAATTTTAATTCTGTCAAATTGAATTTAAATTTTATGAAAAAAGGCATTTCAAATAAATTTTAATATTGTCAAATTGAATTTAGATTCTGTCAATGTTTGGGATTTTTCAAGTGTTTCTATTTCATAAAAAAATAGAGTTTTTATTTCTTAAATATTTTCAAAATTTAAATATTTTCATAAATGTAAGTTTTTGTTTTTGGAACTTTTAATAGAAAGAACTTGTGTATATGGGATTTATTTTCAATAATTGAATGATTTATTTATAATATTATAGCGTTTAGATTCTATATGTAAATTACTATTATAAAATTACTATATGTAAATTATTTATAATTTATTTATAATATTATAGAGTTTAAATTCTATTTGTTTAGAGTCGTGAGTTACATTTTCATGTTTTTATAAAAGAGTTATTTTTAAAAAATATTATCACTTATAATAATAATAATAATAATAATAATAATAATAATAATAATAATAATAATAATAAATAATAAATAAATAAATAAATAAATAAATAAATAAATAAATAAATAAACACTAATTCTATCCTACAAAATCACAACTAATCCATGTATGTTTTTGTTTTTGCAATAATTTTGACTCAATGATAATATAGATTTGAAATCAATAAAGTGTATCATTATAAATTAAAAAAAAAATAAAAAAAAAATAAAATAATCATTCTAAATTATATATGAAATTTCTTACAAAATTAAAATTACTAGTTCGAATTCATAGACTTAATATAAATTTATTTTTGAAAATAGTTTAATTAAATCAAAAGTAGGCAACGTAAAAGCGGCCGACAAAACAAACCGAAATACAAGAGGAAATGTCCCTTTGTTTCAAGGACACTCTCGTAAAATCAACGCGTTTCATCTTAACCAACCACCGCTTTCTCTCTTCTTCTCTCTAGAACAAACCTAACAAAGCCTCCTCTCAAACAGTCAAATCGCCGTTATGGGAACACCCGAAACTTCTCGAGAGCCGTGTCCTGATCGTATTCTCGATGACATCGGCGGCGCTTTCGGCATGGGAGCCGTCGGCGGCTCCGCTTTCCACTTCATCAAAGGCGTCCACAGCTCTCCGACCGGTACACGGCTTTTCGGCGGAACTCAGGCCGTTCGCATGAACGCTCCGCGTGTTGGTGGAAGCTTTGCCGTCTGGGGAGGCCTCTTCTCCGCCTTCGACTGCTCAATGGTTTACCTCCGGCAGAAGGAAGATCCATGGAACTCAATCATAGCTGGCGCTGCTACCGGTGGCTTCCTATCCATGCGGCAAGGGCTTGGCGCTTCGGCTCGCGCGGCTGCGTTTGGTGGCGTTTTACTGGGTTTGATTGAAGGAGCTGGAATTATGCTAAATAAGGTAATGAGTGCTCAACAAGATATGCCTGCTATGATTGAAGATCCTGTTCCAGCTATGGCCGGTGGGCCTGGTTTTCCTATGGGTCAGCCCCACGCCCAGACCCAAGAGGGTGCATCTGTGAGTGGGTCGGAGTCGGGTTCGTGGCTCGGTGGGTGGTTTGGAGTAGGGAAGAAGAAGGAATCAGAGGCGAGTAGTGGAAGCAAGACTGAGATTTTAGAGAGTTTTGATGCTCCACCAGTGCCAAATTTTGAATACAAGTAAAATAGATGAGCTTGTTTAGGGTCCTATCAACATGTTATGAGGAGGTAAAGATTTTGGAACTTGCGAAGGTCCAAACTTGCTGTACTTGATTGCTGTCCTCTTTAAATTTATATATGTGTTTGGATTATGAAACAGAGTAGCATCAATGTATAATAATTCACTGCCAATTTTATACTTTAAAAAAAAAAAACTTTTTGTTGCTGAGGCTAACAGTTTTCTTCTCCATGATTAATTCTCAATGTTAATGGTTTAACTATGGGAAATAGTATCTCAATGTCATGAGACAAAGCTCTGGCTTGTTGAAATTTGGTTTTGCAATAACAGTCTGTATTTGGCCGTGCATTCATCTCTTAATGTTATTGACTACTGAAAGATTTTGTGCTATGTTCTTGAACTCGATGTTCTCATGTTTACTTCAGTTAGCGCGTACTTTTGTAGCTTTATCTTTTGCCTTTGCATTGGATCTTAAGGATCTGCTTCTTTGACAAGTTGGCAGGAACATGTGGAATGAAATTCACTCAATTTTTTAGCTCAGGGCTTCGTTGACCCTTTACAAATCCATGATTTTTTGTGTGCCTTTTCCTTGTATATATGCATTTGTTATTGGCTACATTGAATATAAACTAGTATTGTTGCTCATCTTTGAGTCTTTCTGTCATGGAAAACTGGCGATTTACCAACAGCAGTAAATGTACATGTTTATTTGTTTTGTGCTCATTGAAATTGCTTGCATTAGGAAAAGCAAGATGGAGAAAAGGGGGAGGGCAAGACGAATTGTTTGAGCTACCAAATATAGCTAGAGATACAATATGTTGAGAATGAACGGCGTTAACTTTGGCTAGCTAGTTGTGCTGATTTATTATTGACCACAGCATTTGGAAAATTGGGCGGCTCCTATTCACACTCATTTAAAGATTACTTTATACTTGACATTACCCTTTACCTGATTCATTGTTGCTGCCCCATTTGTGTTAATTTCAGGTGGAGGAAAAGGGATGTGTGGTTGACTGCGTTTCCTTTTGATCGGTTTGCAATTTTTAGCATACCAAAAGAAATACATTTGCGTTATTGTCAGTTTATTGCTTGTATTATAGCCATAAATATGCACCGTTGTTACAGGCTTGTCTCCCAAAATTGTGCTCTCAATGACTATTTAAGTTAGCAGCTGTGCTATATTGGTAAATTTGAGCATATGTTTTGTTTGTGATATCCATGAAAATACTGTCTAGAATCTTATACTCGAATGGTGAAGAGTCCAACTTGCTGATTTTGAAACCCTCAATAGTTCATTGCTATTTTACTCAGTGATGCGATTCTTGTATCCTCCACTGCAATCTGTTTCCTTGCGCATTCTGAACTCTGAGTCTAGTGCATATCATATACTTCGGTGCTTTTAGCCAAGGATAAGACTTGGGAAAAGAAACTTGCTGGCATGTATTTTCCAACAACAGTGGATATATATGTTCATACATTTCCATCTTTTTATTAAGATTCTTGCCATGATTAGGATGTCCCTAAATAGCAAATAAGAAAAAAAAATCATAATTTGATAACAATCATAAGTAGAGAAAGAATAATTTGAACATCATCATCTTCAATTCACCATCCCATCCAAAACCACTCTTTTTGCATGAAGCTTTGAAATAATTTCCCCTCATTCTTTTTAAGGTCCTTGGGTGGTTTTCAACATGGGTGGCTATGCAGATAACTTGAAAGTTTTCAAAAATTGATGGATATATCCATCTTCAATCTACTATGGCGGACAGGCGCGAGAGGGAGCCACAATCTATTCCATTTCCATGTTAGACAAGATGGTCTAGCTTGATGATAAAGCAGGACAACGATTAATAATTGAGAAGCATAACGATGGGAGAGAGATTGAGAGAGTAAATTGGCTTGAATAGGGAGATAACAGAAATCATTTGATTTGAAAAAAACAATTGAAAATGGATAAAAAAAATGTAAGGTTTTATCTTTGTATACATTAATGTAAAACAAAACGTTACAACTCTCTATGCAAGAACAAAACAAGCATAAAATCAATAATCTGGATTAAAAAAAACTTGATCCCTCAAAATCCAAACTCATCTAAAAATAAATCACAATCTTAAATAAAATAACATTAAATAAATAACTCTATTATCAATTCAATAATTAACCGATTATATTTGAAAATCAAGAACGATTTTTAGTAACTTGCAATAATACTCTAAATATTAGAAAATTTGTAAATGCTCTAACTTAATCTTTTAGTAACTAGTTCGTAGCATAATTATTATCCCTTCGTATTTTTTTATTTAGATATTATAATATGAAATGTATCTAATCATGTTTATTTTCAACATCATAATCATTGAGTATTAACTATGACTTGAAAGTCTTTTCAAATTGTATTCTAACTTGTGCAAGGTATTATCAATACTATTTGAGAATATATAAAATATTTTTTTAATTCACTTACCATCTTTTAATTTCTTAAATACCTTCATACTATTCATATTATTTTCAATATCTACTCTTTTATTACCTTTGATTAAGATAACGTGTAGTAAAATTAAAACATAACATTTTTTATATAAAATAATTGTATAACACCATCCTACAACGATAATTATAAATAAACCTAATCACATGACATGTTATACATTATGAAACATCCAGTTATTATAAAATCTGAAATATATATATATATATATATATATATATATATATATATATATATAAACTTTCAACATAATTTTCTTTGTAATTGGACTATACCAAGTTATTAACAACTTCAATCATTTCACCAAAATAATTTTTTTATCATGTTCATAGTCGAATTACCATGGAATTTATTTCATAATATTTCCACTTAAGAATAGTCTCAATTAATTTCAACAAAGATAAAAATGAAAATAAAAAAGAATAAAAACAACTAAATTAAAATTACACCTTGTACACAATTAAACATCCAGGATATCATCAATATTGTTGTATTACATTTATGTCATACTGCCTAATAATAAAAGGACAACAATTCCATTCGGAGTCGGAAACCGGATAAATTGAAAAATTAGCCTATAAAATCAAAATAAATATCATTGCATTTTAATTTAGATGCCCACCACTATCCACATCTTTTACCACTCCCTGGCAGGTTGACACCTGTACCCGGTTTTTTTTATTTAAAAAAACAATTTTTCTGATGTATAGCCAATGACAAAATAAGTTAAGCCGGCATAATTTAAGTGTACTGTAATGTCCAAAAGGCCCCTAGGCTAAACAGATTTACAGATCCTGGACAGCCCCGAAGCTACTATCATCACCAGATATTATAGACATTTTGAGATTCGAGGACATGCGATGCGACTGTCACTCTTACTTCTGCCACGCACCCTTCTCTGTAACTCTCACAACCTCCCCCTGTCCTCTCTCCCACTTCTCCACCGCACAATGGCAGCCGCCGCCGCAACCACCACCACCATCTTCGAGCCCATGAGTCCGTCAAACACACGCGTGGGTTGGATCGGAACTGGTGTAATGGGCCGCTCCATGTGCAGCCATCTAATAAAAGCCGGCTACAAAGTCACCGTCTTCAACCGGACGCTTTCAAAGGCCCAACCCTTGATCGACATGGGAGCTCGCCTGGCTCAATCACCTCTCGCTGTCGCTTCCCAATCCGACGTCGTCTTCTCCATCGTCGGCTTTCCCTCCGACGTCCGCAGCGTCCTCCTTGACTCCACTTCCGGCGCCCTCCCTGGACTCCGCCCCGGAGGCGTCCTCGTCGACATGACCACCTCTGAACCCTCCCTCGCCGCGGAGATTTCAGCAGCCGCCACTATCAAGGGCTGCCACTCCGTTGACGCCCCCGTATCCGGAGGCGACCGGGGCGCCAAGAACGGTAGCCTCGCAATTTTTGCAGGAGGAGATAAAACAGTCATCGACAGGCTAAGTCCCCTGTTTGCCTTAATGGGTAGGGTTAATTACATGGGTGCTACTGGGAAAGGTCAATTCGCAAAATTGGCAAATCAAATAACGATAGCATCAACAATGGTTGGATTAGTAGAGGGAATTATTTATGCCCATAAAGCTGGATTAAATGTTGAATCTTATTTAAATGCAATCTCAACCGGGGCAGCAGGGTCGAAGTCGCTTGATTTATATGGGAGCAGAATTTTAAAGAGGGATTTCGAAGCTGGATTTTATGTCAATCATTTTGTGAAAGATTTAGGGATTTGTTTGAAGGAGTGTCAAAATATGGGACTTGCTTTGCCAGGATTAGCTCTGGCCCAGCAGCTTTATTTGTCTCTCAAGGCTCATGGTGAAGGGAATTTAGGTACTCAAGCTCTTATCTTGACTCTGGAGAGGCTTAATAATGTTTCTCTTGAGAATTTGGCTTCTTCCAATTCGGCTGCGAATTAGACCGGTAGCATTGTTGACGTGTGAGGAATAATTGTAATTACTACATAGTTTTCACTATGAGTGTTTGGATTATGATGTTGAGTTTATGATGTTTTGCAATGTGTTCTGTTGAAACGCTGCTATACTGTTATACTGGTTGTCATATGATGTTTGTAGCAATGTGTTTTTCGGGTGCTGTACACCCCTTCTTTTAGAAGCTAGGTTGTCTCCAAATCGTGGCATGATGATAAAGTGCACGCAATTTGTACGCAGATTTTAAATTCGAGTTAAATCGTATATTATATTTTTATAAGAGTCTGGAGCAGGTAGGTTTTATTAGCTTATCTTGACCATAAAATGCACTTTCTAGAGAGTGGTTTCCTCGAATTAACAAAAAAGAAATGGCAGGTTCTGCTCAGAATTTTGCAATGTTTTATTATGCTTAACAAGCTGCTGTCTAACTTCTTTGAAGCTGCTTGACGGATCAAGTTTTTGTCTTGTGAGTTGATGATTGAGATTCCATAATTCAATGATATGACATAGAATCTTATCTAATAAGATTTCTCTGGAATTTCTCTTATTATTCACGATAACAAGCTTATGAAAGAACCCGCTTGATTTTCGCTGTTACGTGTAATCATTGGATATCATAAAAAATGTGGACTTGTTGACTCAATCATCTTACTGGAAAAGAGGTTTAATATGAGAAACTTCTAGGATAATTCTATGATTTTTGTAATGACTGCGCCTCACAGTTCTGGACGCAGAAATGCTTGTAGTTGCCTCTGTTACAAATTGTCGTCTCAAACATCATTGCATGAAACATGATTTTTGATGGGCTCACTGGTTTCCTACTACATCAAACAGAACTGCTTCTAGATCGAGTTTGAAATAATTCATAGGTCTTCAAAGAAAGCGATGATCTTTTCTCGGGCATAAATGTTGCAGTATACTCTCTTGAGTTGTCCATCAGATGCCTTTCTGTATAGTTTCTTCTGAGTAATGCTTTCTTGGTCATCCAGTAACCTGCTATTCAAAGTTAGTTTCTCAGCCGCATTCAAAGCACGCTAAAGTGGCTATTCGAGTCTCTTAGCTGAGTATGAATGCAATCTCTCACAGAGAGGAAAATGGTCGGGTCCCAAGACTGGGACCCACTTATGCTCGAGTTACTAATACTTGAGTGAGTGTGAAGGTAAGATTGAAACAAAGCAGTTGGAGATATCCAGATGAATTAGCACGGTTGCACGATGGACAAAATCATTCAGAGAATCAGCTTCGGAGTCTCAAGACAGTTTGCTGAGTGAGACTGTTGGGTTGACACAAAATTCCATCGCACTTCACCCTCTGTAAGAACAATGATAAATGCCTGGTGGAAATGAAGGGAGGACGGCTCAGAGCCTCTCTCAAGTCCTCGTAGGAGAAAACAAGAGAAGAGATGCACTTTTCCGGATAGTGCCCTAGGTATAAAGCTAAAAGGGTGTGATGTTTTCCTTTTCTGTTTGCTGAATGCTACACGTTTCATATTGCTCTTAATTTCTTTTTTGTTTGCGCTTTCTTGTTTATCAGCTTCTGAAGGCCTGGTTATTTGAAGTTGCTAAAGAACCTTGCGATGGTGAACCGAATCAATCTATAAGTTAGCGGATCATCGATGAAGTCACTGTGATCATGGATCAAATTCCTGATTCAACTTTTTTTTCATCTTGAGACTGGACCGTCTCTAACTATCAGGTGACAAAATTCTCGGCTCTCCAATTTTATGGATTCTGGCCCTGGCCAGTTGGTTACTTGTTGCGGGCTTCCAGGATTCTGTTTTTTTTTTTTTTTTATCTGACAAAATTCCAGCTCGGCTCACCTTATCCATTTTGAGCACGGAAAATACAGAAATTTTCTAACAACCAAATGGAAAAGAACCTAAGGTGCAAGACTTCAAGTCAAGTCAAGTCAACCGCGCCTGTCTTGATTGTCACGTGCTGTGTCCCACTGTCCTCACCTTCAATGTTTCACATCTAACACACTTCTGCAGGGTAAAACTCGAGCAGGGATGATGCCTTTTGTTTTGTTAAACGGTATCTTGCACAATTTTAGCAGGTATGTCACTAGGGTTGCGAACAATCTATCCAGTGGGCTGGCATTGATTATATAATCTGTATCTCATGATTTTGGGCTCTAAATTTATTTTATTTAACGTGAATGTCAAAGAAGGTTATGCAGATCTTACTATGGATTACTGCGTTAAATAAAAAGGGACGTTGGTTATATAACTTTGGTGATGTATAATCTGGATTTTTTGCTTCAGGGACTCAGCTTTATCCTGCCTCCAGGAATCTGCCTGTGGGAAGGATGCAGCTCCTCCCTTGAAGTCTCTTTCTGGTTCATGTTGATAGTCGATGCAGCTCCTCCCTTGAAGTCTCTTTCTGGTTCATGTTGATAGTCTTACCGTTTGGATCACGTTTAGTTCAATGTTACGTTGCTTGACAGCTGATTTCTTTGTCCTCAGAAAACTCGTCTTTCATGGTGGGATCATCTTCACTGGGGAAGATGCTTAAGTGTACAGAAGCATAGTAGCCCTTCCTGGGGGTCAATCTTATGGTCATCCAATCAAAACGAGCTTTAACTTGACTAAAACGCTTGTAGGGTTATGATCGTGGAAAATTAGTGCCTGTCAAATCTGATTTTAATTGTCATTTTTTTCTCAAATAAAGCCGGAACGATGTTATCATGTGGTTCTCACTCCCGCGGACCAAAGTGGAGACTATACTTTTCCTATTGGAGATATATGGTAAATGAGCAATCATGGAGTGCTTTGCTCAGGAATTCCAGATTGTTTAAGAGCCTAGATTCAATTATTTGGTTGTTAGGATGTAAAGGATGTGGATGGTTGACTGGAACTTGGAAGGAAATGGTTTTCCTCCATTATCGGAAGAAATCATACGTGAGAAAGCCGATGATATTCCCCTGGTTTTTAGATACTGGTTTTTCCTATTTCTTTCATCCCCTCAAGGTTGCATACTGTAACCTGTCCAGATATAAGATACTATGAAAAGATGATATTGCCTATTTGTGGAAAAAAAAAGCTTTCTATTTCTCCTCAATCCTGTGCCAAATGAAATTTACTTCAGCTGCATACATCAGCTAGCACAAACATTTCTTAGCTCATATTCTTCCTCTCACTTTCCTCTCCCTGTTAAAAAAACAGTGTCAGGGCTTCAATTCTCCCATTGGTAGGTTGATGTTTTTTGGATGTGAGGAAACTCTATCCCCGGAAAACGTATTTTGTGGGTTTAGGTGAGCGAGTAAAACCCTTGTTGTCTGAAACTCTTATTGAGATGCATGTCCTGACTCGAACCTGAGACATATACCAGATGAAATTTACTTCAGAAATAGCTGTCACAGATGACTTCACCTGCATATATCAGCTAGCACAAACATTTCTTAGCTCATATTCTTCCTCTCACTTTCCTCCCCCTGTACAAAAAACCAGTGTCAGCTTTAATGCTCCCATTGATAGGTTGATTGACTATGCACGAGCTGGACTGCTATAAAAAAGTGGTCAAGTCTTCCACTATGTATGGTGTGCAAAACACATGTTTTGATTTTAGTTTTTTTTCTTTCTTTCTATGGTGGTGTTTTTATTCAAGAATTGACTGTCATTTTCCATGTTTTTGCAATTATTATTGTATTGTCATTAAAAGATGCAGAAATGTATGGTGCAGGAATGGTGTGGGGAAGGATGTTCTTGTTATTTAGCTTACGACCAAAAACAGGTAGCTGGTGCTTGGAAGAGCTTCTCCATGTCAATTTTCACTCTAGTTCGATAGTAAACAGCTATTTAGCCCAGGAAGAAATAACCTAATCGGGATTTGATCAAAGGTTACTCTTTGTTAAGGATTGTATTTTAACCTGAATTTGATGAATACCGATGGCATGGATATGATAATAATAATAATAATAATAATTATAATAATTGAGATAATTAGTGCATGCAACTCAATAAATAATTTATCTTATTTGAAGAATAGTGTATGAATATATTATAAAGTCAATCCATTAATATCTATTGCCATCCCTGGTTCATTCAAACAACAAAATTTCAACAACATGGGAAAGTTTTCAAGGTATAACATATATTTTTAAACTATATGGAAACCAAAAAAAACTATGTAAAATTCTTGTTAACGAGGGACGAAATGATGGATTATTGTGATTTTAGGTGTGTATCCTTAAATAGTCTAAAGTTATAATTGACAATCACATCGTTGTCGTATCATTGTATAAATACATCCATATTATTCAAGTTTCAGTAAATAGATTTGAAACTCATGGTTAGGAATCTTATATTCTTTTTAATTAAGTTTTGCTTTACAAAATTTTGTGATTTTAGACTAATTTAAGTGTATTTTAAGTTGATATATAGTATTTTTTTTAGGGTATTAACTATATTCACCATATTTTTTTTAAACTTTTTTTTTTGATATTATCAACATTGATTACTTAAATGTTAAAGGGTCTCTTAAACTTATATAGGGAATATATTGATATATTTTAGAGAGAGCTCTCTCTCTCTCTCTACATATATACTTTTTATTTTCATAGTGTATTAACCATTAAAATGATATCATTGAGGCACTTCTTAACGCCACTTAACTTTATTTGTTTGAGTTTAATGTGCACATGACTTAGGAAGGCACCTCCACCATTTTTCAGACCTTCAAAAAAGATTAATGTCACGTACAATAAATATAAATGCCTAAAATATTGAGCATCGTTAGTCACACTGTTTATGAGAATAATATTTTCAATCTCTTAATGAACCACAATATTGTTCTTCTTCACACAACACACATTAATATATTTGAAAAAAATATAATTTGATTGGTTATAATCTCCACCATCTGGTTAAGAAGATAAAATAATTATTTTTCTTGTCCTATATATTATATCTTATTATTGTCATGCCCATATGGTTTCATTCTTGTTGGCCATTATATGACATGTAAAACGTGAATGTAAACATATAAAATAATGGAGACATTTTGTTACCATTATGTCTTATCATGTGTTAAATGACTCATACATGTATTTATTTTAATATACACACATATAATCTTTTTAACAAGCAAGCATGTACCCCAACACCTTTTCAAAGAAGATATTAATTATTAGCCTCACCATTTTTTTTTTATTATTATGACAAAAGAATTTAGAAGTAAACCAAAATATTAAGGTCATTATATGATTAACTAAAATTTACTACACACTCAAAATATTAATATTTTTTTCCATGTATTTTATTTTTTTCTACAAGTATAACTAACCACGTACCAAATACTTTTAACACATAAAAAACATATTTGATTTAAATAAGCAAAAAAAATTGATCAGCTTTATAAAGGCTCCATTTGTTAGATCAAGCTATCAAAATAACTAAATAAGCAAACCACTAGAAGTTATTTGGTCAAATGATGATGTATGCAAAACACATGCTGAGCAACAAAAGACATGTCTATCTAATAAACATGTTTATAGCCAGGTCCATCTTACTTTAGTAAGTATACATTCTCTTTTAGCTCAATATGAACACTAATATTTTTAGTGGTGTTTTCTATTTATTTAGCCACATAGCTTAGAAGCCTTAAAATACATTGGTTTGCATACCAAAAACATTGAGCATTTAATCTTTTTATCTAATAGCCTAACTTATGAGCCTCAAACATACATTCCCTATGTACTTTGCATGTACACTAAGAACCTCAAGTGTCTACTTTACTTGTTTGGTATTATAGCTCAAGAACATCACGCATACATTATTTGATTGCCTGACCATCCAACTAAATAATACCAGGTGTTCATTGAGAAATGGTTATTTTAGAACCACATTCCTTTAGAAGTATAAGTCATCTAGGAACTAATAATCATATTCTTTTGGGATCCATGTTCTTTTAAAAACAATATTACTCTTAAAGTCATATTTCTTACAAAACCTTATTCCTCTAGAAATCTAATTCCTTTAGGCTTAAGAAGCCATACTGCATAGGTATAAAGGCATCCAACTTTTATCGTTAATGAAAAAATTCATTGTCGAGATATAAAGGTTGTATCTCTTAAGGTACAATAAGCAACCTCCAAGTATAAAGGAATTCACCTTTTCTAGTTATATAGATACACAATTTTCCCTAGTATATAAGCGCCAAACTTTTTTAGTTATTAGGAAAATACCTTGGCCATATATAAGGTCATATTTATTTAAGTATAATGAGTTAACTTTCCCAAGTATAAACCCACCTTACCCAGACTCTCTTTGGCAACGTCTTCTTTATGATCACGCGTCCCTCCTTAACGAGACTTGCCAATTCATTATTTTTTTAATGGATCAATCACGTGTACCTTTTTCATATGATCTAGTAGTGTGTTTATTTTCAATAAAACTTGGTCTTGCATTCATATTTATAGACTATATACTCAAGTAGTTAGACTTGTTGTGTCAATTTCTCATTGTCAAACTAACATTTTTCCCTCTTAGATTAACCTTATATCATTTCTTGATGGAATAACCAAACATCTTCATCTCTCAAACTAATCTTGTACTCATCACTAGGCTAACCTAACTTTCTAATATAAAACCGGTTATGTATACTCATTTAATGGATTAACCATATATTATTTAACAATTACTTTACTCATAAACATTAATTTTTAACTATAAACATTAATGTACCCAAATGAACAGGTAATACACCTTTACTAGATAGAAAACATATATTGAACACATATGTCCTTAAAAATCAATATTATACACTATTAATCCCATCACATACCTAAAAAGCATGACATCCTTTAACTTGATCATATAACTATTCTCATAAAAGGCAAGACTTATAGTTTAAGGATTAGTTTTACAATAGCCTCATTTATCTTTTGAAATTTTGTTCTACAACAATTCTATATTAGCTTAAGGCTATATAAAGGGACTTTGGTCGTAAAAGAACATCTTTTTATTATATGTCTTTCCATATACAAGAGTTACAATTTATTTATATTTGCAATCCACTTTAGCCTAAAAAGAACATATTTTAATAATTGCAATCCATTTTAGCCTAAAATATATATTTTTAAAAGAAGTTTTTCTATAATCACATCACCAAATTAGAGGAAATACTCTTTCATAGGTGTGTAGTCACACCATGCATAGGAATAAAGTCATTATTCCACTTAGTACAAAAGGTTATATAGCAAAATTTTAAACTCATCTTGGATAACATTTTAGTCACCTCAAGAAGCACGTTAGTTGATCATTCAACTTGGAATATCTATTAACTATTTTTTTTATATACTCATAATCACTTTCACTTGCCAAAGTCATGGTGCATTTAGGTAACTCTTAAAACAAGATTGCTAAACAATTTAAACTTGATAAGTCATATATTTAAAGTTTATGTCTATTCAAATTACATTATACAAGAAAAACATTCCATCTACTCAACACTAATCTCGAGGAAAAGCCTATATGTTTTAAATGATGACATGCTCTTTAATCAAATGTCCCTAAAAAAATGATCTTATTATTGTCATCAATAATACACAACCCATAAAACCTAAAAACACAACAACCTTTATAGTGTTTTATTATCACTTTAGGCATTTCCTCAACTAGTCTAAATTTATAAATGACAAGTAGACCGTTATACTCTTGCATGAACACCCATATAGGTTCAAGGTCTTATAAACAATTTTGAACTTTAAGATAAAAGATCTTTTCCATCATAAGAAAAAACTTCATTTTTCTCCACTTCAAACTTTGCTTTGTAAATACACACAACATAACCTCCTAATGTTTTTATCCTTCATCATTAATGCTAACTTAAGTATTGAAAGGTCTTATAAACCGGTAAAAATAAACCCTGACACATTTTAGAGAGATATTTTCTATATCCTTTTTTTTCCTTCTAGTATAACTATTAGAAGTGTTAAAAAAACTTACCAACTAAGAAAACCAAAAAAACAAATTTAACTGAACAAAGAAAAAAACTAACATCAAAACAAGAAAAACCATTCAATATGGTTTGATTTTGGTTTCAAAAAGTTGAAATCGAGTGAACAAGCTCAACCAAATAAACCAACAATAAAAAAGAAGAAGATTGCAATCCACCCAAATAACTATAACAACCAACCCTTCCCTTTCTTTCTCTCTCACCCCCTATCTCTATTCTCCATTCTCAACTAAACATCATTTAATTATAGTCCAAAAAACTTTCCTTCTAGAAAACCTCAAGGAACCTAAATTAAAATTTTTCAAAAACAAAGAAATAAAGAAACAAAAAAAAAATGTTTCAAGTAGGAGGTCAACCAGCACATCCCATTTTTTTCTTCAATATGGTTACTGCTCAATAACTCCTTACATGTTCGCACCTTTGTTTTTTTTGTAAAATTGTTTGCATGCTTAATTTCTCAAGCTTTTAAGCATGAGATTATGATATTTTTGAGACCCATTTGGAATTTTCATTTGAGTTTCTCTTAATTCTCTTGTTTTTTCATGAATTTTTCAAATTTATGTGCCAAAAGTTTTAAGTAGTAGATGTAGATACCAATTTGGTCCTTAAATTGAAAATGGTGGGTGAAGTTTGTTAGTAAAAGGATTGACATATGGTCCCATACACTCCATCTTTCCATGAGTTCTTCCTTTGATAGATACCACTCCATGTTAAAAGAAAAGAATCATAAAGGTTGTTGAAAACATTTTGTTATTACCGGTAAAATTCATATTAGATGTACTTAATTAATAGCTTTTTAATTGCAAGCCCTGATTGTTTACTAGTGTTTGTTGAATCTTGAAACTTGATAGTCAAAGGTTTGGTTTTGTTGCTTCATAAAGGGTTAATTATTTTTCTTTCTGATAGAATTGGGTGTCCGGATTTTTAAAATAAAATAAAAACCAAAATGGAATGAAACCAAGGTATACTCTATTCGTGTATATGCTTTATTTATAAAGTATATTAACAATCAAATCGGTTTACCGAAGCACTCCCCTCCTCACGCCACTAACTTCTATGAGTGGAATATTAGATACAACAAATCTAGATTCCAAACTCTTTGCATCATCACCTCTATAAATCAGCCTTTCTCTGTAGTTCATCCTGCACTCCATAGTTCAAACCAGAACAAAAACCTCAAGCCCTCCGAAATGTCGGGAAAAAAACCCATTTTCCTTTTAATTCACTTCCTCATCCGCTTCCTTTTCCAGCATGCAGACTCCAAATTCCACGATCAAGAACAAGCCGTTCTACTAAGACTGAAACAACACTGGCAAAACCCGCTGTCTCTTGAACACTGGACCCCATCAAACACCTCTCATTGCACTTGGCCTGAAGTTGTCTGCACCAATAACTACATCACTCAGCTCATCCTTGATAACAAGAACATCTCTGGAACTATCCCACCCTTTCTTTCACACCTAAAGAGCCTCACATTTCTTAACTTTTATAATAACAATATTGTTGGGAAGATCCCTGTGGCTTTGTATAACTTGTCCAAGTTGGAGATCTTAGACCTCTCTCAGAACTGTATTGTTGGCACAATTCCTGATGGTATAGACCGCTTGGCTCGCCTCTCATGCCTTAAACTTGATGCAAATAACTTATCTGGTGATATTCCAGCAGCCATCGGACTGTTACCAGAGCTAAGAACTCTCCAGCTTAATGACAATCAGTTTAATGGCACTTTCCCGCCAGAAATAGGCAACTTGTCTAAGCTTGAAGAGTTAACTATGGCTCACAATGGGTTTTCTTCATCAAGGTTGCCTTCCAATTTCACCCAGCTGAAGAAACTGAAGGAATTGTGGATTGCCGGAGCGAATTTGATTGGTGAGATTCCACAAATGATTGGAGAAATGGTGGCACTGGAGCACTTAGATTTATCATCTAATGAACTAACTGGGAATATTCCTGGCAGTTTGTTCATGTTGAAGAATTTGAGATTGCTATATCTTTTCAGAAACAAATTATCTGGGGAAATTCCTCAGGTTGTTGAAGCTTTGAATTTGACTTTCGTCGATCTTTCGCAGAACAATCTGACAGGTACAATACCTGTTGATTTTGGGAAGCTTGACAAATTATCAGGTTTGCACTTGTTCAATAATCAGTTATCTGGTGAAATCCCAGAAAGCATTGGTCGTCTTCCCGCATTGAAATTTTTTTCCGTGTATAGCAACAATCTGTCAGGTTCAATCCCTCCAGATCTTGGGCGATACTCAGCCCTTGAAACCTTCGAGGCTCCTTCCAATAGGCTTACAGGGAATCTGCCTGAATATTTATGCCATGGAGGTAGCTTAATAGGAGTGGTAGCTTTTGATAATAAGCTCGGTGGAGAGTTGCCAAAATCACTCGAGAATTGCAGCAGTTTGCGAACAGTAAGTATTTCGAATAACGCATTTTTCGGCAATATTCCTGTTGGTTTATGGACAGCTTCAAATTTGCTACAGCTGATGATAAATGATAATTCGTTCACCGGTGAGCTTCCACACGAAGTGTCAGCTAGTCTTTCGCGGCTCGAGATGAGTAACAACAGGTTCTCTGGTAGTATTACCATTGAAGGGGATTCTTGGAAGAATCTGGTAGTCTTCAACGCGAGCAATAACCTATTCACTGGTGCTATCCCTCAGGAATTAACCACTCTTCGTAATCTGACGGTTCTTTTACTTGATAAGAACCAGCTTAACGGAGAACTTCCATCTGATATCATGTCATGGAAGTCACTAAATATTCTTAACCTGAGTCAAAATCAACTTTCTGGACAGATTCCTGAAAAGTTTGGTTTCCTACCTGGCCTCGTCACACTGGACTTATCAGATAATCAATTTTCCGGTAAGATTCCACCCCAACTTGGTTCTCTGAGGCTTCCTTTTCTCAATCTCTCTTCCAATCATCTCATGGGGCAAATCCCCACCGAGTATGAAAATGTTGCTTATGCCACTAGTTTCTTGAACAATCCTGGTCTTTGTACAAGAAGAAGGCCATCCCTATACCTCAAGGTTTGCAATTCCAGACCCCAGAAACCAAGCAAAACTTCAACCCAATTCCTAGCCTTGATATTAAGTAGTTTGATTGCAGCCTTTCTGTTTGCGTCGTTATTTGCATTCATCACGATCAGAGTTCACCGGAAGATAAACCATATATTGGATCCAGAATGGAAGTTCATCCACTTCCATATGTTGAATTTTACTGAATCAGACATATTTTCAGGATTGAAAGAAAGAAACTTGATAGGAAGTGGTGGATCAGGACAAGTCTATCGTGTTGCTGCAAATGGATACGGTTCTGTAGCTGTGAAAAGAATCTCGAATCACAGATATTCAGACCAGAAGCTTGAGAAGGAGTTCCTTGCAGAGATTGAGATACTGGGTACCTTAAGGCATTTGAATATTGTGAAGTTGCTTTGTTGTATCTCCAATGATAACTCGAAACTTCTTGTCTACGAGTATATGGAGAATCATAGTCTTGATCAATGGCTGCATTCAGAGAAAAAGGCAAAAAGTTCATCAGCTTCGATGAATCATGTCGCTCTGGACTGGTCCAAGAGGCTGCAGATTGCAGTGGGAGCTGCCCAGGGTCTGTGCTACCTCCATCACGACTGCTCGCCTCCAATAGTTCACCGAGATGTAAAGTCAAGCAATATACTGTTGGATTCTCATTTCAACGCAAAAATCGCTGATTTCGGCTTAGCAAGGATGCTCGTCAAGCAGGGAGAGCTCGCTACTGTGTCTGCTGTGGCTGGTTCTTTGGGTTACATGGCTCCAGGTGATAAGACAGCACTTTTCATATTGCCATAACTTTTTTGCATTTGTTTCCTTTTCCACCACCAAATAATTTCGCCTAAGCTCGTTATATTTTGTAACCTGAACTGCAGAGTATGCTCAAACAGTAAGAGTGACTGAGAAGATCGATGTTTATAGCTTTGGAGTTGTCCTTCTTGAGCTAACGACAGGGAAAGCAGCAAATTATGGCGATGAGGATACATGCCTTGCCAAATGGGCATGGCGTCACATGCAAGAAGAAAAACCTATAGCCGACGTGTTAGATGAGGAGATTAAGGAACCGTGTTGCGTGGATGAGATGGGCGATGTTTTCAAACTCGGGGTGTTTTGTACGAGCATTTTGCCATCTGAAAGGCCTAACATGAAGGAGATTTTGCAAATCTTGCTTGGTAGGAACCCTCGATGGGTCTGTGGAAGGAAGAATATGAAACACGCTGAGCACGCTTCCACTCCTCTGCTCAACTCCTCAAAATGCGAGAGGTTGGCGGAGATCGATGGCAGTTTGGCATCCAGCAATGGCTAGTAAAGAGCAATAATATCCAACTCTGAGTTCAGATTGTAAAATACCAGTCGTTGTGCATGATAATATAATGAACTAGTGTAGAATAACGGGACCCTCTAAATCTCTGGATGAGGATTCCGCACCTGTGGCTTTGTGTACGTATGATCTTCTTTTGAGCATCCTGAGTTCTGCTATAATTTATAAACCCGGTAGTTTACTACAGCTCTAGTTAGTTAGTGAAGATTTAGATTTGATTTGATCGTACTAGGTAGTCTAGTATAGGTAGTCTACTAGTACAAGTTT
Source organism: Salix purpurea (assembly GCA_027405865.1). Taxonomy (NCBI): domain Eukaryota; kingdom Viridiplantae; phylum Streptophyta; class Magnoliopsida; order Malpighiales; family Salicaceae; genus Salix; species Salix purpurea. The sequence continues at coordinate 4,024,396 of JAOWLH010000019.1, forward strand.
GGAATTTAAGCTCTTGTTTTTCTTATAGTTTTAGGTTTGAGTCGTACAATTACTACTATAATAATCAATGAAAACTTATATGGTCATCAATTTAAAAACTTGTGAAATTAATTGAGATGTACACAAACTGGTTTGGACATTAACATTAAAAAAAGAGATTTACATAAAAAAAAAAAAAAGTTTTCTCCCACAAAACATATATAGCTGGGAATGGTAAGATATTTTACCTAATTTTTTTCAAGAAAATAAATAATAATAATAAAAAAAACAATGCAATTGGCTCCTCAGAATTTAGTGGCTCCATGACCCTAGAAGCCCCTATGGTTTTGAATACTATAAGCCATAAGAACTGGCTATTGCTGCCAAGGTCTTGGGTCACACATTTTGAAACACGACCAGTGCACTGGACTGAAAACTAAAACTATCTGGAATGGAGCCAAGCCTTTTAAGGTTATTGATCCGGAGAATGAGTTCTTCCTTGTCCAGTTTTCGACTATGAATGATTATCTCCATGTTCTAGTGGATGGACCGTGGACAATCCTTGGACCCGGTCAGAATTTTGAAGCATCGATCACCTGGACACATTACAAGGATGGTGTTTGGGTGCATTTTCCTTGCATTGCCAGCTGATTGGTAACAGGGTTAAGATTGATTATAACACCCAGAACAATCATTGAGGGAGATTTACTCGTGTGAAGTTTGATTTCGATCTTGATAAACTGAAAGAAAAAAGTGAAGATCTGGATCAGGAAATGTCTCATGAGGGGTTGCCACAAGTTTGCTACACTTATGGTCAAGTTGGTCATAATAGCATTCTATGCTCTTTTTCAAAATTCCTGAGAAATCAGCTAGTAAAGCTGATGATAGAGTCAACTGGATTAGGGTTATCAGCCCAACGCGATATCTACATCTGGTAGCAGCCCATGCAACCAGAACTCGAAGATAACCCAAGCTTCCAACTGAGTTTAACTCGCCAGTGCATCTACTAACAATACAACTACAGTGTCTCAACTTGTGGTTGCATGAAACCATACTTGGGCTGCATGAAATCACAGTGTTTGTAATTGAAGCTGACTATCAACCCTCCCAAGTCCAGTGTGATTCGGAATCTTATACTTGTTAAACTTCATTTCAGATCCATTCTTATATGTTATTCTTCACCGATATTTATAACTCTATATGTTATTCTTCACCAATCATGCATCCATTAATTATACCCTTCAAGCCATGGATAGTTTTTGCGGCTCTCTTCCATGCACTTTTCATCTAAATCAGTTGAATATTTTCTTAAACAATCTGCGTTGCTCATACTTCACCACATTCAAAATGAGCATCAACCTTGACTCCGAGTTGATATCAAAGCCGAAATACTCAGACATAAATGCATACTCATGCTGCGTGGAGAATTGCAGAAAACTTTTCTTGTGGATTACCAACTCTATTTATAGAGTTTTCAAAGGCAAAATTCCAAACACAGCCCTCAGCTTGCGCGCATCTTTCAATTTGGTCCTTGATTTCCAATTTGTGCGATTTGACCCTGCATTGGCTGTTAAATTCTCAATTTATTCAATTTTGCCCCTGTAACAAGATATTTTTGGATTTTTGTCTTTTTTTCTATTTTTTTCTTTTTCTTCCGAAACCTAAAAATAAGTAGGTCAAAATTTGGGTAGCAACAACAATAATGGACGAATTGCAAGTATCTACGACAAGTTCCTTCTTGAATTCTATACTCAACATGTTCTCTGGGATCATAGTAGATTACTTCATTCTATAAAAGCAAGTTTTGTATGAAAATTCAGATCATAAAACTCTGTCTGGAATACTTGCAAGAAGAAAACAATCACTAAGATCCAGCTTTTCAAGACATTTCAGCTGGCTAATATTATTTGGTAGACTCGTTCGCTGACAACAACTCGAGCTTCTTTAAACATCTCAACTGGCCAATGTTTTTCGGAAGAGTTGTTAGCTGACAAAAATGGCTGAGGTCAAGCTTTTCAAGACATTCCAGCTCTCCAATTCTGCTGGGAAGACTTGGTATCAGACAACAATAACTAAGGTAAAGTCCTTTCAGACATCTCAGCCCCCCAATGTTGTTTGTTAGAATCGCTAATTAATTGTCTGCAATGGCTGAGATCTAGCTTTTTGAGACAATCCAGCTGCTCAATGTAGTATGAAGACTTGTTAGCTTGGAACAATTACAAAGGTCTGTAATGCATTGTGATAACTGGATCATCATTATCTGATAAGGATTGTTTTTGAAAGCTCATCAAATAACTAGCTTACGTAAATTAGTAGAGTTCTTTTTCTCTACATAATTTACTAGGGTTATGTTATTCTACACATCTATATATATCTTAGCTTGAAGAGTATAGGTGTGTGTGAGTGCAACGTAGCTATTGTTGCAGCTGTGAAAGAAACAAAAACTTGTATTGTTTCCTTAACTCTTAATAAATCCTCTACAACTCCCGTAGACGTAGGCAATTTTGCCGAACCACGTAAATCGTTTGTGTGTGTGTGTGTTATTTTACGTTACTGTCATTATTTTCATAACAACTGGTATCAGAGCTTGGCTCAAAGATCTGTGAAAATAATGGCTAGGGCAGACGTGAAAGCATCAACAATTGAAAAATTCGATGGCACAGATTTTGGATACTGGAAGATGCAGATAGAGGATTATCTCTATGGGAAGAACTCCATCTTCCATTGCTGGGAACAAAGCCGGACAACATAACAGCTACTGATTGGGACTTGTTGGATCGACAGGTTCTAGGGGTTATTCGACTAACCCTGTCGAGATCTGTTGCTCACAATGTCATCAAGGAGAAAACCACTGCGGAACTCATGACAGCCTTGTCAGGAATGTATGAAAAGCCATCAGCAAATAACAAGGTACATTTGATGAAAAAGCTATTCAATTTAAGGATGTCAAATGACACGTCTGTTGCACAACATCTGAATGATTATAATACCATCACAAATCAACTACCATCTGTTGAAATTGAATATGATGATGAGATACGTGCTTTGATACTTTTGGCATCACTGCCTAATGGTTGGGAAGGCAAGCTAATGGCTGTTAGTAATTCTGCTGGGAAATCAAAATTAAATTATGATGATATTCGTGATTTGATTTTAGCTGAGGAGGTGCATAGGAGAGATTCAGGCGAGATCTCAGGCTTGAGCTCAGCCTTGAATGTTGACTCTCGGGGAAGAGCACAATACAGAAACTCAAACAGAGGCAAATCAAAATCAAGGGGCAAAAGCAAGCTAAGGCTTGGTCATCAAGCAACTTGCTGGAATTGTGGCAAAATTGGCCATATAAAGAGGAATTGCAAAAATCCCAGGAAGGCTGAGATTGACAGTGCTCATGTGGTAGCTGCAGAGGTTCAAGATGCTCTATTGCTTGCTGTTCATAGTTCAGTAGAAGACTGGGTACTGGACTCAGGAGCTTCTTTTCACACATCCTCCCATCAGGAATCAATGCAAAACTATGTTGCAGGTGATTTTGGGAAGGTGTATCTGGCTGATGGGGAAGCTCTAAATGTTGTAGGGATGGGAGGTGTTAATGTTGCACCTCCCAATAAGAGCAAATGGATCTTACAGAATGTTAGGCACATTCTAGAAATGAAGAAAAATCTCATCTCTATTGGACAACTAGATGAGTGTGGATTTTCAATAGTATTTTCAAATGGCACCTGGATGGTAAAAAAGGGGGCAATGATACTGGCTAAGGGTAAGAAAAATAGTTCACTTTATACTACTATTGGTCCTGACAATACCATTGCTACCATTGTTGTAGAAAACACTGCAGATTTGTGGCATTATAGGCTCGGCCACATGAGCCCAAGAGGCGTGAAAGAACTCCTGTCTAGAGGCAAGCTATCAGAACTGAAGACAGTTGATCTCAGCATCTGTGAAAGCCGCATCATGGGGAAACAGAAGAAGGTCAGCTTCTTGAAAGGAGGGAGAACACTAAAGACAAGAAAACTGGACTTGGTGCACATAGACGTGTGGGGACCTTCTCCAGCAGCTTCTCTTCGAGGTTCTCGTTACTATGTCACCTTCATTGATGACCATAGTAGGAAGGTATGGATCTATTTTTTGAAACATAAATCTGACGTATTTCATGTGTTCAAAACTTGGAAGGCCATGGCTGAAACAAAAATAGACTTAAAGTTGAAGTGTTTGAGGTCTGATAATGGTGGCGAATACATTGATGGTAGGCTTACAGAATTTTGTGCAATTCAGGGCATTAGAATGGAGAAAACCATCCTTGGGACACCACAGCAAAACGGAGTTGTTGAACGCATGAATAGAACCATCAATGAGCGTGCAAGGAGCATGAGATTGCACGCTGGATTGCCACTTACATTTTGGGCAGATGCAGTTAGCACTGCCGTTTATCTGATAAATAGAGGACCATCAATTCCATTGGATAATGAACTGCCTGAGGAGGTTTGGAGTGGGAAAGAGGTTAAGTTTTCTCATCTTAAAACTTTTGGTTGTCTTGCTTATGTTCTGATTGAGTCTAATGCACGTAATAAACTTGAGTCTAAATCAAGAAAATGTTATTTTATTGGCTATGGAGATGAGGCATTCGGCTATCGTTTCTGGGATGACAAAGAAAGGAAAATCATAAGAAGCAGGAATGTAATTTTCAATGAGAAAGTTATGTTCAAAGACAAGATCAATCCAAATGAAGGAGAAACTCATCAGGAGTCTGATTTTGTGCAATTGGATGATTTATCAGAGGTCATGATACCTGAAAGAAATGAAAGTGGATCCAGTACATCCATTTTAAATCCAGGATCATATGTGAGTGATGAGGAGAGTGGATCCAGTACATCAACTTCTATAATTCCTCTGTCAAATTTGGAACTAAACACCCCTACAACTACAATTCGTAGGACAACCAGGATCACACGGCCACCAAAACGTTTCTCACCTATTTTGAATTACATTTTGTTGACAGATGGTGGAGAACCACAGAGCTACCAAGAGACCTTGCAAGATGAACACTCTAGCAAGTGGGAGCTGGCAATGAAATAAGATATGAACTCTTTGCTAGGAAACCAAATGTGGGAGTTAACAAAACTACCACCAGGAAAGAAAGCCTTACACAACAAGTGGGTGTATCGAATAAAAACTGAGCATGATGGCAGTAAGAGGTACAAGGCTAGACTTGTTATGAAAGGTCTTCAACAGCAGCAGGGTATCAACTAGTCTTCCCCTGTGGTTAAACTCACAACCATCAGGTTAGTACTGGCTATGGTTGCTACTACAAATTTATTTCTTGAACAACTAGATGTGAAAACAGCTTTTCTTCATGGAGATCTTGATGAAGACATCTACATGCATCAGCCTGAGGGGTTTGTAGCACAGGGACATGAAAATTCAGTTTGCAGGTTGAAGAAGAGCTTGTATGGTCTGAAGCAAGCTCCCAGGAGAAATTCGACAGTTTCATGCTTAGTGCAGGGTATATGAGGTGTCAAGCAGATCATTACTGCTATGTCAGGAAATTTGACAAATCATATATTATCTTGTTATTGTATGTTGATGACATGCTCATTGCAGGGGCCAATATTGTCGAGATTAATAATTTGAAGAAACTAATGTCAGAGCATTTTGAAATGAAAGATTTAGGAGCTGCAAAGCAAATTCTTGGAATGAGAATTGCTAGAGATAAAACTAAAGGCACGCTGACACTCTCTCAAGTTGAATATATAAGGAGAACACTCAGGAAGTTCAGCATGGATAATGCCAAACCAGTTGGCACACCTTTGGGCAATCATTTCAAACTCAGCAAAAACTAGTCACCAAAATCAGAAGAGGAACGACACTACATGAACAAGGTTCCCTATGCTTCAATAATTGGTTCACTTATCTATGCTATGATTTGTACTAGACCAGATATTTCCCATGCAGTGGGAGTTGTGAGCAGATACATGAGTAATCCAGGAAAGCAACATTGGGAGGCAATGAAATGGATTTTAAGGTACTTAAAAGGTTCCACAGAAACATGCTTGTGCTTCTCAGGAGAAGACTTGGTGGTGCAGGGCTACGTTGATGCTGACCTAGCTGGAGATATTGATAGCAGAAAGAGCACCACGAGATTTATTTACACCTATGGTGGAACTGCAATGTCTTGGGGCTCTAATTTACAGAAGACAGTATCCATATCTACAACTGAAGTCGAATATATTGCAGTTTCAGAAGCTGCAAAGGAGATGATATGGCTACAAAAATTTTTAGAAGAATTGGGCAAAGAAAAACAGAATGGTACTCTCCATAGTGACAGTCAAAGTGATATATTTCTCGCAAAAAATCCAGCATATCACTCCAGGACAAAACACATCTCAATCAGGTATCATTTTATAAGATTATTGTTGGATGGCATACAATTGCTACTTGAGAAAATTTGTGGAAGCAAGAACCCAGTAAATATGTTGATGAAGGGTGTTACACTTGATAAACTAAAGTTGTGCGCAACTTCAGTTGGTCTCTCAGCATAAAACAGGGGCAAGAGAGTTGTAGAGGTGAAGGAATCAAAGGAAGAATGCAATATGATGGATGTTCCAGTTTTCAAGTGGGAGAATTGTTATGCATTGTGATAACTGGATCATCATTATCTGATAAGGATTGTTTTTGAAAGCTCATCAAATAACTAGCTTACGTAAATTAGTAGAGTTCTTTTTCTCTATGTAATTTACTAGGGTTATGTCATTCTACACATCTATATATATCTTAGCTTGAAGAGTATAGGTGTGTGTGAGTGCAACGTAGCTATTGTTGCAGCTGTGAAAGAAACAAAAACTTGTATTGTTTCCTCAATTCTTAATAAATCCTCTACAGCTCCCGTGGACATAGGCAATTTTGCCGAACCACGTAAATCGTTTGTGTGTGTGTTATTTTATGTTATTGTCGTTATTTTCATAACAAGGTCAAGTTCTCTGAGACTTTTCAACGAGCAAATATCGTTTTGAAGACCGGCTAGCTCACAACAATGACCGAAATCAGTTACTTGGAGAAATTTCAACCCGCCAACGCTGTTTGGAAGACTTGTTATTTGACTACAGTGGTTGAGATCGAGCTTTTCAAGACAATCCACCTGACCAATGTAGTATGGAAGACTTTCTAGCTCATAACAATGAATAAGATCAAGCTTTTCAAGTTTGTTTAGTACCTCAATGAATTATCATAAATATCTAAAATCATTGGTTATAAATAGGTTTATAAAACTAAAAGAGATGTGTATGGTATATTAAAGAGAAGTGTATGGTATATTGAGCAATATAAAATTAGATTTGTTATTAAGGGTTATACTCAAAAGGAAGTTATGGATTATGAAAGCTAAAGAAATCTATATATCGACTAAAATAGGCCTCATTGGTATAGTCTCGTACGGTTTTATAGATAATATTGTTGATTAATGTATGCATCTTTATTTTATAGCTGGAATGTCTTGAAAAGCTTGACCTCAGCCATTTTTGTCAGCTAACAGCTCTGTGTGATTAATATAAACACTAGTTTAGCTCCCTTTTGGAGCTAAGCTCTGATTTGTGAGCAACGCGGATTGCTTAAGAAAATATTCAACTGATTTAGATGAAAAGTGCATGGAAGAGTGCCTCAAAAACTATCCATGGCTTGAAGGGTATAATTAATGGATGCATGATTGGTGAAGAATAACATATAGAGTTATAAATTTCGGTGAAGACAAAAGAATGGATCTGAAATTGAAGTTTAACAAGTATAATCTGGATTTTGGGCTCTAAATTTATTTTATTTAACGTGAGTGTCAAGGAAGGTTATGCAGATCTTACTATGGATTACTGCGATAAAAAAAAAAAAAGGACGTTGGTTATATAATTTTGGTGATGTATAATCTGGATTTTTTGCTTCAGGGACTCAGCTTTATCCTGCCTCCAGGAATCTGCCTGTGGGAAGGATGCAGCTCCTCCCTTGAAGTCTCTTTCTGGTTCATGTTGATAGTCGATGCAGCTCCTCCCTTGAAGTCTCTTTCTGGTTCATGTTGTTAGTCTTACCGTTTGGATCATGTTTAGTTTAATGTTACGTTGCTTGACAGCTGATTTCTTTGTCCTCAGAAAACTCGTCTTTCATGGTGGGATCATCTTCACTGGGGAAGATGCTTAAGTGTACAGAAGCATAGTAGCCCTTCCTGGGGATCAAACTTATGGTCATCCAATCAAAACGAGCTTTAACTTGACTAAAACGCTTGTAGGGTTATGATCGTGGAAAATTAGTGCCTGTCAAATCTGATTTTAATTGTCATTTTTTTCTCAAATAAAGCCGGAACGATGTTATCACGTGGTTCTCACTCCCGCGGACCAAAGTGGAGACTATACTTTTCCTATTGGAGATATATGGTAAATGAGCAATCATGGAGTGCTTTGCTCAGGAATTCCAGATTGTTTAAGAGCCTAAATTCAATTATTTGGTTGTTAGGATGTAAGGGATACGGATGGTTGACTGGAACTTGGAAGGAAATGGTTTTTCCTCCATTATCGGAAGAAATCATACGTGAGAAAGCCGATGATATTCCCCTGGTTTTTAGTTTTTTTTTCCTATTTCATTCATCCCCTCAAGGTTGCATACTGTAACCTGTCAAGATATAAGATACTGTGAAAAGATGATATTGCCTATTTTTGGAAAAAAGCTTTCTATTTCTCCTCGATCCTGTGCCAAATGAAATTTACTTCAGCTGCATATATCATCTAGCACAAACATTTCTTAGCTCATATTCTTCCTCCACTTTCCTCTCCCTGTTAAAAAAACAGTGTCAGGGCTTCAATTCTCCCATTCGTAGGTTGATGATTTTTGGATGCGAGGAAACTCTATCCCTGGAAAATGTACTTTGTGAGTTTAGATGAGTTAGTAAAACCCTCGCTGTTTGAAACTCTTATTAAGATGCATGTCCTGATTCGAACTCGAAACATGGATGTGGCAGATGAAATTTACTTTAGAAATGGCTGTCACAGATGACTTCACCTGCATATGTCAGCTAGCACAAACATTTCTTAGCTCAGATTCTTCCTCTCACTTTCATCTCCCTGTCAGGGCTTTAATTCTCCCATTGATAGGTTGATTGACTATGCACGAGCAGGACTGCTATAAAAAAGTGGTCAAGTCTTCCACTATGTATGGTGTGCAAAAACACATGTTTTGATTTTAGGTTTTTTTTTTTTCTTTCTATGGTGGTGTTTTTATCCAAGAATTGACTGTCGTTTTCCAAGTTTTTCCAAGTTTTTCTTGTATTATCATCAAAAGATGCAGAGATGTATGGTGCAGGCATGGTGTGGGGAATGGAATCCTTGTTATTTAGCTTACGGCCAAAAACAGGTAGCTGGTGCTTGGAAGAGCTTCTCCATGTCATTTTTCACTCTAGTTCGAACAGGTATTTAGCCCAGGAAGAAATAACTTAATCGGGTTGATCAAGGGTTACTCTTTGTTAAGGATTGTATTTTAACCTGAATTTGATGAATACCGATGGTAGGGATATGATAATAATAATAATAATTATAATTATAATAATTGAGATAATTAGTGCATGAAACTCAATAAATAATTTTTCTTAATTGAAGAATAATGTATGAATATAGTATAAACTCAATCCATTAATATCTATTGCCATCCCTGGTTCATTCAAACAATAAAATTTCAACAAGGGAAAGTTTTTAAGGTATAACATATATTTTTAAACTATATGGAAACCAAAAAACTATGTAAAAATTCTTGTTAACGAGGGATGAAATGATACATTATTGTGATTTTTGGTGTGTATCCTTAAATAGTCTAAAGTTATAATTGACAATCACATCGTTATCGTATCACTGTATAAACACATCCATATTATTCAGGTTTTGGTAAATAGTCTAGAAACTCACGGTTAGGAATCTTAAAAATCTTATATATTTTTTAATTAAGTTTTGCTCTACAAACATGCGCCACATATCTTTTTTTTTTTGGTTATTATGATTACTTAAATGTTAAAGGGTCTCCTAAACTTATATAGGGAATATATTGATATATTTTAGAGAGAGCTCTCTCTCTCTCTCTCTACACATATACTTTTTATTTTCATAGTGTATTAACCATTAAAATGATCTCATTGAGGCACTTCCTAACGCCACTTAACTTTATTTGTTTGAGTTTAATGTGCACATGACTTAGGAAGGCACCTCCACCATTTTTTAGACCTTTAAAAAAGATTAGTGTCACGTACAATAAATATAAATGCCTAAAATATTGAGTATCGTTAGTCACACTGTTTATGAGAATGATATTTTCAATCTCTTAGTGAACCGTAGTATTGTTCTTCTTCACACAACACACATTAATATATTTGAAAAAATATATAATTTGATTGGTCATAATCACCACCTTCTAGTTAAGAAGATAAAATAATTTTTTTACTTGTCCTATATATTTTATCTTATTGTTGTCATGCCCATATGGTTTCATTCTTATTGGCCATTATATGACATGTAAAACGTGAATGTAAACATATAAAATAATAGAGACATTTTGTTACCAGTATGTCTTGTCATGTGTTAAATGACTCATACATGTATTTATTTTAATATACACACATATAATCTTTTTAACAAGCAAGCATGTACCCCAACACCTTTTCTAAGAAGATATTAATTATTAGCCTCACCATTTTTTTTTTTATTATTATGACAAAAGAATTTAAGAGAAGTAAACCAAAATATTAAGGTCATTACATGATTAAACTAAAATTTACTACACACTCAAAATATTAATATTTTTCCATGTATTTTATTATTTTCTACAAGTATGACTAACCACGTGTCAATTATTTAACATTTTTGGTATTTCTACACAAGGTGATTTCTTGGAAAGTCGAGTATGGATAACCATATCTATTTGAATAGATTGACCATAAAAGCATCTATATCCAAATTATCATCTAGTTTAGTTGGGTTTGTTTGCCTTACCGTACACGAAATGTTTTCACATGGAAATTAGGATTAACCCAATAATAATTCTTGAAGAACATTGACTTTATATTATATTCGAACAAATTCCCCTTAAAGTTTTTGAAATTAAAGTTAGTTTAGAAGATCAACTGGACCAACCATTTAGAGCCTGACTTGTCTAGTAAAAAATGGGAAGTACTTCTTGTAAAAATCATACTATTATTTTCTTTAATTTTTATTCAATATCATTGATTTTCCACTACCTTAGCATAATAAACCACATTGAATGAGTAAAACAATTATGAGCGATAAATCTTATCGGACAACTTGTTATCAGAACAAAGAAAAAGATACTAGAAAATAAGCTCGTAACCAAGTTAAGCTCAAAACTAGGTACCCACCATCAATTAGAAAGAAATAAAGAATAAGAATAGTACTCCAAAATTATACCATTCAAGTGAAAGGCAAGAGCAACATGTTTATTGACCCAAACAATATAGCTCAATTTATACCAAATACCTCTAACACATAAAAAACATATTTTATTTAAATAAGCAAATAAAATATGTCAGCTTTATAAAGACTCCATTTGTTAGATCAAGCTATCAAAATAACTAAATAAGCAAGCCACTACAAGTTATTTGGTCAAATGATGAGGTATGTAAACACATGCTGAACAACAAAAGACATGTCTATCTAATAAACATGTTTATATCCAGGTCCATCTTACTTTAGTAAGTATATATTCTCTTTTAGCTCAATATGAACACCAACATTTTTAGTGGTGTTCTCTATTTATTTAGCCACATAGCTTAGAAGCCTTAAAATACATTGGTTTGCATACCAAAAACATCGAGCATTTAATCTTTTTATCTAATAGCCTAACTTATGAGCCTCAAACATACATTCCCTATGTACTTTGCATGTACACTAAGAACCTCAAGTGTCTACATTATTATAGATCAAGAGCATCACACATACATTATTTAATTGCCTAACCATCCAACTAAATAATACTAGGTGTTCATTGAGAAATGATTATTTTAGAACCACATTCCTTTAATAATCTTATTCCTTTAGAAGTATAAGTCATCTAGGAACTAATAATCATATTCTTTTAGGATATATGTTCTTTTAAAAACCATATTCCTCTTAAAGTCATATTTCTTACAAAACCTTATTCCTTTAGAAATCATATTCCTTTGGGCTTAAGAAGCCATATTGCATAGGTATAAAGGCATCCAACTTTTATCGTTAATGAAAAAACTCATTGTCGAGATATAAAGGTTGTATCTCTTAAGGTACAATAAGCAACCTCTAAGTATAAAGGGATTCACCTTTTCTAGTTATATAGATACATAATTTTCCCTAGTATAAAAGCGTCAAACTTTTTTAGTTATTAGGAAAACACCTTGGCCAAATATAAGGTCATATTTATTTAAGTATAATGAGTTAACTTGCCCAAGTATAAAAGTACCCACCTTATCCAAACTCTCTTTGGCAACGTCTTCTTTATGATCATGTGTGTCCCTCTTTAATGAGACTTGCCAATTCATTCTTTTTTTAATGGATCAATCACGTGTATCTTTTTCATATGATCTTGAAGTGTGTTTATTTTCAATAAAACTTGGTCTTGCATTTATATTTATAGACTATATACTCAAGTAGTTGGACTTGTGTCAATTTCTCATTGTCAAACTAACATTTTTTCCTCTTAGATTAACCTTATATCATTTCTTGATGGAATAATCAAACATCTTCATCTCTCAAACTAATCTTATACCCATCACTAGGCTAACCTAAGTACCTAACTGTCTAATATAAAACCGGTTATGTATACTCCTTTAATGGATTAACCATATATTATTTAACAATTACTTTACTCATAAACATTAATTTTTAACTATAACCATTAATGTACCCAAATAAACAAGTAATACACCTTTATTAGATAGAAAACATTTATTGAACACACATGTCCTTAAAAATCAATATTATATACTATTAATCCCATCACATACCTAAAAAGCATGACATCCTTTAACTTGATCATATGACTATTCTCATAAAAGGCAAGACTTATTGTTTAAGGATTAGTTTTACAATAGCCTCATTTATCTTTTGAAATTTTGTTTTACAACAATTCTATATTGGTTAAAGCTATATAAAGGGACTTTGGTCGTAAAAGAGCATCTTTTTATTATACATGTCTTTCCATATACAAGAGTTACACTTTATTTATATTTGCAATCCACTTTAGCCTAAAAGGAACATATTTTAATAATTGCAATCCATTTTAGCCTAAAATATATATTTTTAAAAGAAGTTTTTCTATAATCACATCACCAAATTAGAGGAAATACTCTTTCATAGGTGTGTAGTTACACCATGCATAGGAATAAAGTCATTATTCCACTTAGTACAAAAGGTTATATAGCAAACTTTTAAAGTCATCTTAGATAACATTTTAGTCACCTCAAGAAGCATGTTAGTTGATCATTTAACTTGGAATATCTATTATCTATTTTTTATATTTTTTTATATACTCATAATCACTTTCACTTTCCAAAGTCATGGTGCATTTAGGCAACTCTTAAAACAAGATTGCTAAACAATTTAAACTTGATAAGTCATATATTTAAAGTTTATGTACATTCAAATTACATTATACAAGAAAAACATTCCATCTCAAAATGAGGAAATCTCACTTTGAGACAGAGGTAATTGATGAAGGATGAAATTTAAGTTTTATAAAACCTACAAGATTGAACTTGCAGTGTTCATATGATCTAACAAGACAATACCCTTGGATTTAGGGTTAGCGAACATTCCACAAAGACCAAACCATAGACAAAACTTGTACACCTAAATCCATTTCTTGAACCTAAATGCACAATCTTTTCGTCAAACTTCATCTACTCAACACTAACCTCGAGGAAAAGCCTATATGTTTTAAATGATGACATGCTCTTTAATCAAATGTCTCTAAAAAATTGATCTCATTATTGTCATCAATAATACACGACCCATAAAACCTAAGAGCACAACAACCTTTATAGTGTTTTGTTATCACTTTAGGCATTTCGTCAACTAGTCCAAATTTATAAATAACAAGTAGGCCATTATACTCTTGCATGAACACCCATATAGGTTCAAGGTCTTATAAATAATTTTGAACTTTAAGATAAAAGATCTTTTCCATGATAAAAAAAACTTCATTTTTCTCCACTTAAAACTTTGCTTTGTAAATACACACAACATAACCTCCTAATGTTTTTTTTTCCTTCATCATCAATGCTAACTTAAGTATTGAAAGGTCTTATAAACTAGTAAAAATAAACCCTGACACATTTTAGAGAGATATTTTCTATATCCTTTTTTTCCTTCTAGTATAACTATTAGAAGTGTTAAAAAAACTTACCAACTAAGAAAACCAAAAAAACAAATTGAACTGAACAAAGAAAAAAACTAACATAAAAACAAGAAAAAACCAGTGAATATGGTTTGATTTTGGTTTCAAAAAGTTGAAATCGAGTGAACAAGTTCAACCAAATAAACCAATAATAAAAAAGAAGAAGATTGCAATCCACCCAAATCACTATAACAACCAACCCTTCCCTTTCTTTCTCTCTCACCCCCTATCTCTATTCTCCACTCTCAATTAAACATCATTGAATTATAGTCCAAAAAACTTCCCTTTTAGAAAACCTCAAGGAACCTAAATTGAAAATTTTCAAAAACAAATAAAGAAAGTGTAGGGTTTTGAAACTTTAAATAGGAAAAGAATTTTAGGGTTTTGAAACTTTGAATAGAAAATGCATTAATGCCCTTGATGGCTTACGATTAGGTATAAATAAATAAAGGGTATAGTAGTAACTTGTAAAATATAAATAGAAAAAGAAATTAAGAGAAGTAACCTGAAAATTTAGAGAGGAGAGAAACAGAAGAGAGAAGAAAGTTGAAGAAGAGTAAAGAGGAAAGGAGAAGGAAGGAGGAGAAATAAATATTAAGGTAATGTGTATGTGTTATTAAGTAAGAGTATTATTTAATAGTTAAGCTAATTGCTTGCATTGGTGATTAGGGTTCGTAGATTTTATTTGAATTTCATGGATGAATGGATTAAGATGTAAAGGGTTTAATGGTTTGGGTAATGGTTAATAGGTTTGATTGTAGATGATTTTGAAGATTTTGATGTGTTTGGTTTAAGAAAATATTGAGAAAATTGTGAAAAACCCTTGCTGGAATTTTGGGCTGGAGGTTGAAGATGACGAAAATTCATTTTAGTCCTTTTTGGTGAAAATTGCAGTTTAGTCTCTGAACTTTGGAAAATTGCAGTTTGCTCCCTGGAGTGGAATTTGAGTATTTCAGATTGGTTTGATGGATAATTAAGGCTTATTTGATGAGTTATTATTAATTTTATGAATTGTGTGTCTTGAACTAGATTTATAAAGAAACCATTATTTTTAGGTTTTGCGAGAAATAGATAGTTTAATTCAAAACTCATAGGATTATGAGTTGAACTCTTAGATATGTTTACTAAAGGTATTCTACTTCTTTTGAGTCATTTTTGGGTATGTATTTCTTTTATATATTCAGATAATCCTGATATTCTGCCCGCGGTACGTCAATAGGATTCTGACAATATTCTGCTTTTGAATTTTGATCGCTTTTGAGTCAGACGAGTGAATAATATTTAATATGCATGAGAAATATTATAAATATTTGATTTGCTAGTATTTGGATTATGCTTCTTGATAATATATACGTTAAGTACTATTCTTGTTACGATAAAGCATAATCAATTATTGAATATACGTTCTTGATATGAGTCAATATCTGTTTGTGAATTGATAGCTCCTCATTTGATTGATATCATGAGTTGAGCCTTGAGATATGAATATGTCTGTTTGATTATGATATATATATATATATATATACACACACCTACAGTATGCTAGTCAGAATACCCATGCTAACAGGGAAATGTTAGTCTTTGTGCACATCGTATCTGAAACCCTAGTTGGTCGGGGGAGTCACCAACCTGTGTGGACTGATCATCCCACAGTACGGAGCCTCATGCTCATTGCATTATGATTTTCTGACGAGCTATACCTATTATCTTCTTGATATGACCTATTTGAGAAATTTTCTTGTAAGAACCCCGAGCCGATTCGATAATATATTTCTCATTGTTGTATTATCTCGCATGTATATATTAAATGTTATCTACTCACTGATTTGTTGAACTCACCCCCTTATTATTTATTATTTTTAGGCTCGTAGCTCGTTAGCAGATCATTATCGTTGAAATTTCAAAACTTATTATTTGGTTGTAATTGACATTTTTATGTTTCTGTCTAGTTAGCGCTCCACTATTATAACAAGATTACTCAACTTTTGTATTAAGGCATTCGAATTATGTTATAAAGTCTACTTTGTTATTTCCGCTGCGTTGAACTCTGAATATGAATGTTAAGTTTGTGTGTAAGTTTGGGTTCGCATAGGTGTGGAACCTTGGAGGGGGACTATGCCTATGTGCCGGTCACGGATCCGGGAATCGGGTCGTGATAGTCTATTGTCATTGATGACAATGTTGTTATTACCGGTAAAATTCATATTAGATCTACTTAATTAATAGCTTTTTAATTGCAAGCCCTGATTTTTTACTAGTGTTTGTTGAATCTTGAAACTTGGTAGTCAAAGGTTTGTTTTTGTTGCTTCATAAAGGGTTAATTATTTTTTCTTTATGATAGAATTGGGTCTCCGGATTTTTAAAATAAAATAAAAACCAAAATGGAATGAAACCAAGGTATACTCTATTCGTGTGTATGCTTTATTTATAAAGTATATTAACAATCAAATCGGTTTACCGAAGCACTCCCCTCCTCACGCCACTAACTTCTATGAGTGGAATATTAGATACAACAAATCTAGATTCCAAAATCTTTGCATCATCACCTCTATAAATCAGCCTTTCTCTGTAGTTCATCCTGCACAACATAGTTCAAACCAGAACAACAAACTCAAACCCTCCGAAATGTCGGGAAAAAAGCCCATTTTCCTTTTAATTCACCTCCTCATCCGCTTCCTGTTCCAGCATGCAGACTCCAAATTCCACGATCAAGAACAAGCCGTTCTACTAAGACTGAAACAACACTGGCAAAACCCGCTGTCTCTTGAACACTGGACCCCATCAAACACCTCTCATTGCACTTGGCCTGAAGTTGTCTGCACCAATAACTACATCACTCAGCTCATCCTTGATAACAAGAACATCTCTGGAACTATCCCACCCTTTCTTTTACACCTAAAGAACCTCACATTTCTTAACTTTTATAATAACAATATTGTTGGGAAGATCCCTGTGGCTTTGTATAACTTGTCCAAGTTGGAGATCTTAGACCTCTCTCAGAACTATATTGTTGGCACAATTCCTGATGGTATAGACCGCTTGGATCTCCTCTTATGCCTTAAACTTGATGCAAATAACTTATCTGGTGATATTCCAGCAGCCATCGGACTGTTACCAGATCTAAGAACTCTCCAGCTTAATGACAATCAGTTTAATGGCACTTTCCCGCCAGAAATAGGCAACTTGTCTAAGCTTGAAGAGTTAACTATGGCTCACAATGGGTTTTCTTCATCAAGGTTGCCTTCCAATTTCACCCAGCTGAAGAAACTGAAGAAATTGTTGATTGCCGGAGCGAATTTGATTGGCGAGATTACACAAATGATTGGAGAAATGGTGGCATTGGAGCACTTAGATTTATCATCTAATGAACTAACTGGGAATATTCCTGGCAGTTTGTTCATGTTGATGAATTTGAGATTGCTATATCTTTACAGAAACAAATTATCTGGGGAAATTCCTCAGGTTGTTGAAGCTTTGAATTTGACTTTCGTCGATCTTTCGCAGAACAATCTGACAGGTACAATACCTGTTGATTTTGGGAAGCTTGACAAATTATCAGGTTTGAACTTGTTCTATAATCAGTTATCTGGTGAAATCCCAGAAAGCATTGGTCGTCTTCCCGCATTGAAATTTTTTTCCATGTTTAGCAACAATCTGTCAGGTTCAATCCCTCCAGATCTTGGGCGATACTCAGCCCTTAAAACCTTCGAGGTTCCTTCCAATAGGCTTACAGGGAACCTGCCTGAATATTTATGCCATGGAGGTAGCTTAATAGGAGTGGTAGCTTTTGATAATAAGCTCGGTGGAGAGTTGCCAAAATCACTCGAGAATTGCAGCAGTTTGCTAACAGTAAGAATTTCGAATAACGCATTTTTCGGCAATATTCCTGTTGGTTTATGGACAGCTTCAAATTTGCAACAGCTGATGATAAATGATAATTCGTTCACTGGTGAGCTTCCAAACGAAGTGTCAACTAGTCTTTTGCTGCTGGAGATGAGTAACAACAGGTTCTCTGGTAGTATTACCATTGAAGGGAATTCTTGGAGGAATCTGGTAGTCTTCAATGCGAGCAATAACCTATTCACTGGCACTGTCCCTCTTGAATTAACCACTCTTCGTAATCTGACGGTTCTTTTACTTGATAAGAACCAGCTTAACGGAGCACTTCCATCTGATATCATGTCATGGAAGTCACTAACTATTCTTAACCTGAGTCAAAATCAACTTTCTGGACAGATTCCTGAAAAGTTTGGTTTCCTACCTGGCCTCGTCAAACTGGACTTATCAGATAATCAATTTTCCGGTAAGATTCCACCCCAACTTGGTTCTCTGAGGCTTACTTTTCTCAATCTCTCTTCCAATCATCTCATGGGGCAAATCCCCACCGAGTATGAAAATGTTGCTTATGCCACTAGTTTCTTGAACAATCCTGGTCTTTGTACAAGAAGGTCATCCGTATACCTTAAGGTTTGCAATTCCAGACCCCAGAAACCAAGCAAAACTTCAACCCAATTCCTAGCCTTGATATTAAGTAGTTTGATTGCAGCCTTTCTGTTTGCGTCGTTATTTGCATTCATCACGATCAGAGTTCACCGGAAGATAAACCATATATTGGATCCAGAATGGAAGTTCATCCACTTCCATATGTTGAATTTTACTGAATCAGACATATTTTCAGGATTGAAAGAAAGAAACTTGATAGGAAGTGGTGGATCAGGAAAAGTCTATCGTGTTGCTGCAAATGGATTCGGTTCCGTAGCTGTGAAAAGAATCTCGAATCACAGAAATTCAGACCAGAAACTTGAGAAGGAGTTCCTTGCAGAGATTGAGATACTGGGTACCTTAAGGCATTTGAATATTGTGAAGTTGCTTTGTTGTATCTCCAATGATAACTCGAAACTTCTTGTCTACGAGTATATGGAGAATCAGAGTCTTGATCAATGGCTGCATTCAGAGAAAAAGGCAAAAAGTTCATCAGCTTCGATGAATCATCATGTCGCTCTGGACTGGTCCAAGAGGCTGCAGATTGCAGTGGGAGCTGCCCAGGGTCTGTGCTACCTCCATCACGACTGCTCGCCTCCAATAGTTCACCGAGATGTAAAGTCAAGCAATATACTGTTGGATTCTCATTTCAACGCAAAAATCGCTGATTTCGGCTTAGCAAAGATGCTCGTCAAGCAGGGAGAGCTCGCTACTGTGTCTGCTGTGGCTGGTTCTTTGGGTTACATGGCTCCAGGTGATAAGATAACACTTTTCATATTGCCACCACTTTTTTGCATTTGTTTCCTTTTCCACCACCAAATAATTTCGTCTAAGCTCGTTATGTTTTGTAACCTGAACTGCAGAGTATGCTCAAACAGTAAGAGTACTGACTGAGAAGATCGATGTTTATAGCTTTGGAGTTGTCCTTCTTGAGCTAACGACAGGGAAAGCAGCAAATTATGGCGATGAGGATACATGCCTTGCCAAATGGGCATGGCGTCACATGCAAGAAGAAAAACCTATAGTCGACGTGTTAGATGAGGAGATTAAGGAACCGTGTTGCGTGGATGAGATGGGCAATGTTTTCAAACTCGGGGTGTTTTGTACGAGCATTTTGCCATCTGAAAGGCCTAACATGAAGGAGATTTTGCAAATCTTGCTTGGTCGGAACCCTCGATGGGTCTGTGGAAGGAAGAATATGAGACACGCTGAGCACGCTTCCACTCCTCTGCTCAACTCCTCAAAAAGCGAGAGGTTGGCGGAGATCGATGGCAGTTTGGCATCCAACAATGGCTAGTAAAGAGCAATCATATCCAACTCTGGAGTTCAGATTGTAAAATATCAGTCGTTGTGCATGATAATATAATGAACTAGCTAGGGTACGTAGAATAATGGAACCCTCTAAATCTCTGGATGAGGATTCCGCACCTGTGGCTTTGTGTACGTATGATCTTCTTTTGAGCATCCTGAGTTCTGCTATAATTTATAAACCCTGTAGTTTACTACAGCTCTACTTAGTTAGTGAAGATTTAGATTTGATCTCATCATAATAGATAGTCTAGTAGTACGAGTTTGAAATTCAAGTGTAAAAAATAAAAAATAAAAGTTTCTCCCACAAAACATATATAGCTGGGAATGGTAAGATATTTTACCTATTGTTTTTCAAGAAAATAAATAATAATAAAAAAATAAAAAAACAATTGAATTGGCTCCTCAGAATTTAGCGGCTCCATGACCTTAGAAGCCCCTATGGTTTTGAATATTATAAGCCAAAAGAACTGGCTATTGCTGCCAAGGTCTTGGGTCACACATTTTGAAACACGACCAGTGCACTGGACTGAAAACTAAAACTATCTGGAATGGAGCAAAGCCTTTTAAGGTTATTGATCCGGAGAATGAGTTCTTCCTTGTCCAGTTTTCGACTATGAATGATTATCTCCATGTTCTAGTGGATGGACCGTGGACAATCCTTGGACCCGGTCAGAATTTTCAAGCATCACCAGGACACATTACAAGGATGGTGTTTTGGGTGCATTTTCCTTGCCTTGCCAGTTGATTGGTAACATGGGTAAGATTGATTATAACACCCAGAACAATCATTGAGGGAGATTTACTCGTGTGAAGTTTGATTTCGATCTTGATAAACTGAAAGAAAAAACTGAAGATCTGGATCAGGAAGTGTCTCATGAGGGGTTGCCACAAGTTTGCTACACTTATGGTCAAGTTGGTCATAATAGCATTCTATGCTCTTTTTCAAAACTCCTGAGAAATCAGCTAGTAAAGCTGATGATAGAGTCAACTGGATTAGGGTTATCAGCCCTACGCGATATCTACATCTGGTAGCAGCCCATGCATCCAGAACTCGAAGATAACCCAAGCTTCCAACTGAGTTTAACTCGCCAGTGCATCTACTAACAATACAACTACAGTGTCTCAACTTGTGGTTGCATGAAACCATACTTGATTGCATGAAACCACAGTGTTTGTAATTGAAGCTGACAATCAACCCTCCCAAGTCCAGCGTGATTCGGAATCTTATAGGGATGCAAATTAATTAGAGGAAAGAAGAAGTTGGGCAGGAAGTCTTGTAATCATGTGGCATGGTCTGTTAGTGGCAGTTAAAGGAAGTCAGTTAAGTCGGTTAAAAGTCGTTTATAGGCGGGAGAATTGGTTAGGAGGTTAAGGGAATAGTTGTAGCTTGAACGTAGGGTTTTTTCGTCGTGAAAGATCCAGTCCTTTCATCTTCTTCTTCTTGACCTTAACTATTGGTATATCAGATTCAGTCCAAGAACAATAAGATGAAGGCTGTGAAAAACACTGCAGGAAACTTGATGAGTATCAGATACATGGAATTCATTAGGAATCTATTGTAGAAAATTAAGAAAGATGGATAGAATAAAAGAAGAAGATTAATAGAATCAGTTTGAAGATCGACACATTGACGAACTAGATCCTTCCCCATACCTTTCTTGTTTTTTGGCTTGGAGCTAAAGAAAACCAAGATGATCAACCATTGGATTTCAAGAAAGAACCATTCATTTGATAACTTGGAGACAAAAACAAAGAGAAATGGACCTTCAGATTAAGAGAATTGATTGTACATCAATTGATTAAAAAAATGGTTGCTTAGTGAGAGGGTTTCCAATTCTCAAATTGGTTATCCCACCATTACAATTATATAAAATGTATTTTTTTTTTATTTTAAATTCTTTGAAAAGGATGCTGAAAACAACCCAAATTCATCAAAATATATTTTTCAGCTTTTTATTGTTTTTTTGCTATTTTTTTTCTGAGATTTTTTTTTCAAAATAATAGGTATTAACATAAACAATGAGGCTTTTGATAATATATTCCAAAGGAAACATCAAAGTGACATCTAGTTTCTAAATTAAAAGAAATTTATAGGGACTTTGAATCCACCATATTTGCTCTTGGTCACCATATCACATATAATATTATTATTGCAAAGTAAATTATTCATCACATTCATAGAAAGAAAGAATGCAGTGGTTACATAGCAAAGAAAATTGATTTGGAAAAGGTCTATCATCGATGATGAAGTCATTTTAGATATCTAGATGTTGGTGATGAAGATATGAAAACATGTTAAATAAAAATTGAACTTTCCATAGTTTTGTTCTTTGTTAATTGAGTGATGGGTTTGAATGAAAACCTATGTCTTGATCTGGGTTGTTCCTAAGAGTCAATCCTATATTGGTTATGTATGGAGTCCAAAACTTGTGACTCGAAACTCATGACCTTCATGACCAATGATAAGATTATAACTTGTATGAAAAAAAAATCTAAATGGAATATAGTCTAGAACTTGTATTTTATATGACCTAAGCTTCTTTTTTTCTTGCCTGGTGTCATTGAACTTCATGGAGAAAAATATTTTCATAAGAAATTAAGTTGTTTGTTTAGTGTCATACTTGCCATTAATGGAGATGTTGGTGATAACATATTTCTAGAGAGTCAATTGGTTTATGCATCATGAAAGAAAATATTGATGATGGGCAATGTCATCGATGTAGGAAAATGATACCTACTTTGTATAGAAAAAGTATTATGTGCATAGAAAAAATATGTTCATGAAAAGCTTGTGTGTGCAACTTTTGGAACCCAAAAGACATGTTTAAAAAAATGATTGAAAAAAAATAATGTAAGTGAGGATTAAGTCAAGGCAAATTTCTAGTCATTTAAGTATGACCTTTAACAATTAAAAAGCTAGGCATTCAAGACACTTCCAAACATATAGAAAGTTATAAATGAAGTTCAAGATTGTCTTTTTGTTTGGCAATTTACCCATTTTTTTCCTATCTAGTTGGATAATTCACTCAATCCACTCTTTCAATTATCTTAATTTATATTGTGTTAGTTAAGCTATAATTGGGTATTTATGATGTTATTGATAAACACAATTGTAATTTTTTTTTATCTAAAAAGAATAAAAAAAACTCATTTGGTAGGGCAAAATTTAATGTGTCAACCAAAATCTTTTAAAGTCTAGGACTTCAAAGTTTTTATGCTAACAATGATTATTTTTTACATAAGACAAGGTGGAATACAATTGTTAATAATTCAATTGATAATGATCTTTGATGAGTCTTGCCTCATGTTTGGTGTTAAGGCTTGGTGGTAGTTGGAGGAAGACTTTAGGTCTAGTTATGTGCTTAATCCTAGGCCCAATCTTGGATCCATTATTGGTGCATTCAATTTAGATCTTAAAATAAAGTTGAAAATAAAGTTGATAAGTTTGGGATTATCATTGAGAAATATAAGTGAAAAAACACATTCCTAGACATCCCTTCAATAATTAGATAATGTGATTTATCATTTTTATTTAGATTAATGATTTTCAACTTTGTTTATTGATATATATATATACCTAAAACATCATGTTCAAGGATGCCCTGATAGTACTTTTTTGAGCCGCGCTTTCAACTTTTCATCTAGGTTTTATTTAGTTAACTTTCCATCTAGGTGTTATTTAGTTAACTAAGCTTTTTGTAGGGTGAACTTTTTTATTTATTTATTGTTTATTCATATAAACATTTAAGATATTTATAAATATATATTTTATTTGAAATATTAAATATTTTTAAAATTATATGATATTTTTTTATTTATTTAAATCTATAAAGTGTATGTACAGGTTTTTGTTAAAATATTTAGTATTTTGATTCAAATGAGCAAATTTGAGCTAGATTCGTTTGAGCTCTTATTGACTCATTTATGAGTGGGCTTTAAGATTTGGTTTGTTTTAATAAAATAGATTATATTCAAAATTAGTTTGGTTACCTACCATTTGTTCTAGATTTAAGGTTGTGTTGCTACAAATGAGTTTGTTATCACGCTAATAACAATCAAAATCAAAATATTGGACAATTTAGAATAAAAACATAACTTTAAAAAGATTTAGTTTGATGCATGTAAGAACTTGCCTTAGGTAAAACATCTTTAGATATTATTTTATCATTCATTTGGTATAACCAATTCTTTTTAATAGAATTTCTACAAGATTATATTTAGATGTTCATTGTTCTAGTTGGCTTTAAAACTAGATGATGACTCCATTATATTTTTTTATTCTTTTATTTTATTAAATGTTATGTGATAGATAACACACATTTTTTTTTGTTATCTTTGATAATTCAATATACTATGTCAATCTTATTTCAAGTGCTTTCAATGTGTAATAAATATTATAATTATGACTTCTAACTAATTTATTTCTCAACCTAACTTAGAATTAATATATATTTTTTCTCTTTTTGTTTTTTAATATCCTTATAGTAAAAAAAAAAACAAAAAAAAGAGTTACTATTTGTTTTTTTTTCAATAACTTATATTGATACTATTTTATTAAAAATCAAACATCCGTCATAAATGTAATCTTTTTATATCATGTGTTGATCTATTAGATAATCTTCTGATCAATTATATTATTTTTAATTATATTTATCTTCTAAGAAGGAGAAACTACACAGTAAGAACTTAATTTTAAGAAGAGGAAGATAGTAACCTTGTAAAATGTAGCGAGGATGTAGAATACCAAGATTTCATACCTAAAAAAACATAATATATCCCAATTAATTATAGTAGTTTAAAGATACTGGAAAAATAATGAAAAAAAGTAAATAAAATTATAAAGAAATGTAAGTAAGCAAAGATAAATTAAATAATTTAGATTGCATATGTGGAGCTAGTCATCTACCACAATAATAGCTTAACCCCTTTATGTATTGTCACAAAGTTTGAATCATATTTAAACGTATAATTGTATAATAATAATAATAATAATAATAATAATAATAATAATAATAATAATAATAATAATAATAAATGGTAAGTTAATAAATATATAAGTAGGGTTGGACAACCTAGGCATACTCATATTAGGCAATACATTGGATCTAAGTGCTTATGGGTTGGTTTATACAACTTATTTCTGCTAAAAAAAATTAAAGAAAATTGAAATACCTCTAAACTAGATACACCTTATTCATACACATTCTACCATTTAGATAAACACATGGATAACGGACACACCATAACCATAAAAAACAAGTTAACAAAGGAAAAAAAGAGATAAAGAAGATACAACACCACCTTACACAACATCTCATGCACATGCATCGAACTAGTGGATTCAAACAACACAAATCCTTTCAATTACATATATTTTTGTCAAACCTCTGTCAAGATAAACATAATGTGTTACACATCCTTGAGGATGTCTTTATCATGTGATAGACGCCTCACCAAATAGTTGTAGTTTTATGCTCTTGTCTTGGCTAGTCCCTAATTATTCTCCAATCCAACATTTCAGCCCCTAATTTTTTAATTAAGATACTCAAGTTCATGTTTTTTCAAGTTTCTGTCTCGATAATCATTCATAATTTATGTGTTACTTGGATATAATTTAGGATTTATGTGTTAAGATTTTTTGAAGTGGTTTGCATGAGACTTAGGTGATTTGTCAATGTTAAGTTTATTAAGGGGCTTAATAAAATGTAATTTATTTTGTAGTCTTAATTGGTGTTTCACATATTATAAAAGATATTCATATTCAAATGTTGTGATTTTTTTGTGTCTAATATGTGGTGTAGGACCAAGTAACGGATATGAGATGATGTTGTGAGGTTTTAGGTATTTTTAATTTATATTTATTGATGATTTGTGGTTAAGGGTGAGATAACTATATATAATAATAATAAATTTAATTTTTATGTAAGAAAATCCTTCAGAAATTTATTTTGTGGACGATGAAGCTAGTCTTGACTTAGTTTTTACATGCAAAAATCAAAATAAATTAGCAAATAGAAAGTTAATAACCATGTGGAGACCAACCAACTATTCTAATTTATAGATGTATGTGTGCTATGTCTTGCGTGTTATTTGTTCATAATTTACAACTACATGTGTTGTTTTGTAGTTGTAGTAGATCTAGAATATGAGATGAATTGTTTTTTATAACAGAATTTTTGTTTTGTTTTCTTTGCACTTTTTATTGCTGAAGAACCAATGAATTTATTTTTTTAAAGAGAAAAAACTAGAATTGAGTCTTGAATCTAATTTTGTTTTTAAATTATGAATTTGATAATGAGTTTCAAGCCCAAGCTTCTCCTTTCCCATTGGATTCCAATGGCCTCATGGTTTTCTTGCGAGAGATTGATATTTTTTAGTCTCCAATTCTAAAAGGGGTCCCAGCAACCACCACATCTTGATGAATCAGGATGGAAAACTTGTTTAACCATCAGTAGAAGTAAACAGTAACCTCGTGACTATGGTTTTCTCTGGCTGTGTAAGATGGAGAAGAACGTTCATCGAGGGATGCTCATCCCCTGAAGGGTTTTTTTTGTCTTTTTCATTCGACTTGTTTCTGGTAAATCACTGGTGCCATATGAGATTTCACGAGTTTCTCCCCTTTTTTTCTCCAGTCAATGCCAGAATGCTTAAATTCTCCAATTTGTGCTGGAAAATGCATGCACGTCAAAGTCTTCTTCTACATGGCGTATTGACCATGCAAGTTGCCGTTCAAAAGTGGCTGGCTGGCTTTGATTTGAGATTTTTTTTCTTCCTTTATCTAGAAAGTTGACTCACTTTAACACGAGGTGTGAGGAACGACACTTCAATTCTGTAGACTTTTAACCAGAAACAATTGGCTGGTGCTTCTGTGGGAGCTTGACTCTCTCTTCTTCGTACAGAGAGAGAAGACTCTGCTCTTTTATTGTGTGGAAAAGCTTCAAGGTGACAGTGGCTTAGCAAGAGCTATTTCAGGAATGAAATTAATTCCACGCTTGAAGTTTCAAAGTTACTGCCATTCGCTTTCAGGTTTTGCAGTCAAATCACAGCCTGCTCAATAAAACAGGAGCCAACTCTTTCTCGGTAGCTCATCTTGAATCAGAGAGTTTAGCAGGAAGAACAGGCTCCAAGCCTCCCAGAAATGGTGAAGATGAACCCCATTATGTTTTCATTTCACTTCCTTACCCTCTTTCTTCTTTTTCCCAGCCATGCAAACTCACAGCTCTATGATCAAGAACAAGCCGTTCTACTCAGACTGAAGCAATTCTGGCAAAACTCGTCGTCTCTCGAAGGTTGGACCCCATCAAACTCCTCTCATTGTACTTGGCCAGGAGTGGTCTGCACCAATTACTCCATCACCCAGCTCCTTCTCGATAACAAAAACATCTATGGAACTATCCCATCCTTTATTTCTGACCTTAAGAACCTCAGAGTTCTTAATTTTTCCAATAACAGCATTGTTGGAACGTTCCCTGTAGCTGTCTACGACATCTCCAAGTTAGAGATCTTGGACCTCTCTCAAAACTACTTTGTTGGATCCATTCCTGATGAAATTGACAGCTTGTCTCGGCTGACGTACCTCAACCTCTGTGCCAACAACTTCACTGGCAACATTCCAGCTTCCATTGGGCGGATACCAGAGCTAAGAACTCTTTATCTTAATGATAATCTGTTTGACGGTACTTTCCCTCCAGAAATCGGAAACTTGTCCAAACTTGAACAGTTAAATATGGCTCGCAATGGGTTTCTTCCATCAAAGCTGCCTTCCAATTTCACCCAGCTGAAGAAACTGAAGGAATTGTGGATTTTTGGAGCGAATTTAATTGGCGAGATCCCACAAATGATTGGGGAAATGGTGGCACTGGAGCACTTGGATTTATCATCTAATGAACTAACTGGGAATATTCCTGGCAGTTTGTTCATGTTGAAGAATTTGAAGGTTCTGTTTCTTCACATAAACTCGCTATCCGGGGAGATCCCTCAGGTTGTTGAAGCTTTGAACTTGACTGTCATCGATCTTTCGCAGAACAATCTGACAGGTACAATACCTGTTGATTTTGGGAAGCTTGACAAATTATCAGGTTTGGGCTTGTTCTTCAATCAGTTATCTGGTGAAATCCCAGAAAGTATTGGTCGTCTTCCCGCATTGAAAGATTTTGCGTTGTTTAGCAACAATCTATCAGGTTCAATCCCTCCAGATCTTGGGCGATACTCAGCCCTTGAAACCTTCCAGGTTGCTTCCAATAGGCTTACAGGGAACCTGCCTGAATATTTATGCCATGGAGGTAGCTTATTAGGAGTGGTAGCTTTTGATAATAAGCTCGGTGGAGAGTTGCCAAAATCACTCGAGAATTGCAGCAGTTTGCAAATAGTAAGAATTTCAAATAACGCATTTTTCGGCAATATTCCTGTTGGTTTATGGACAGCTTCAAATTTGCAACAGCTGATGATAAATGATAATTCGTTCACTGGTGAGCTTCCAAACGAAGTGTCAGCTAGTCTTTCGCGGCTGGAGATGAGTAACAACAGGTTCTCTGGTAGTATTACCATTGAAGGGAATTCTTGGAGGAATCTGGTAGTCTTCAACGCGAGCAATAACCTATTCACTGGTGCTATCCCTCAGGAATTAACTGCATTTCGGAATCTGACGACCCTTTTGCTTGATAAGAACCAGCTTAACGGAGCCCTTCCACCCAACATCATCTCATGGAAATCTTTGACTACTCTAAACCTCAGTCAAAATCAACTTTCCGGAGAGATTCCGGTGGAGATTGCTTTCCTACCTCGCCTTCTCGAACTGGACTTGTCAGATAATAAATTTTCTGGCCAAATTCCACCTCAACTTGGTTTGCTTAGACTTACTTCTCTCAATCTCTCTTCAAATCTTCTCTTCGGAAAAATCCCAACTGAGTATGAAAATGCAGCATTTCCCAGTAGCTTCTTGAACAATCCTGGTCTTTGTGCAAGTAGGCCATCACTATACCTAAAGGTTTGCTTTTCCAGACCCCCAAAATCAAGCAAAACTTCAACCCCGCTCCTAGCCTTGATATCAAGTGTTTTGATTACATCTTTTCTGTTAGCATTGTTATTTTTGTTCATCATTATCAGAGTTCACCGGAAGAGAAGTCATAGATCGGATTCAGAATGGAAGTTCATTAACTTTCAAAGGTTGAATTTTACTGGATCAAACATACTGTCAGGATTGACAGAAAGCAACCTGATAGGAAGCGGTGGATCAGGCAAAGTATATCGTGTTGCTGCAAATGGCTCGATTGTTGTTGCTGTGAAAAGAATCTGGAATGACAGGCCGTTAGAGCACAAACTTGAAAAGGAGTTCCTTGCAGAAGTTGAGATACTGAGTACAATAAGGCATTTGAACATAGTGAAGCTGCTTTGCTGTATTACCAATGACAATTCAAAACTTCTTGTCTATGAGTATCTGGTGAATCATAGTCTCGATCAATGGCTGCATACAGAAAACCGATCAAACAGTGCACCATCTTCAGGAAATCATGTTGTTCTCGACTGGCCGAAGAGATTGCAGATAGCTGTGGGAGCTGCTCAGGGTCTGTGCTACCTCCACCACGACTGCTCTCCTCCAATAGTTCACCGAGATGTCAAATCAAGCAATATCTTGTTGGATTCTGAGTTTAATGCAAAAATTGCCGATTTTGGTTTAGCAAGGATGCTGGTTAAGCAGGAAGAACTTGCTACTGTGTCAGCTGTTGCCGGTTCTCTTGGCTACATAGCTCCAGGTAAAACCTCACTCTCCAGGTCTTATCCTTGTAGATTTGCTTCCTTTCCCTCCTTTTCCACTACCAAATATTGAACTTTCTGATCTTCTAACTTGAATCGCAGAGTATGCTCAAACAGTTAGAGTGAATGAGAAGACTGATGTTTATAGCTTCGGAGTTGTCCTTCTAGAACTAACAACGGGGAAAGCAGCAAATCATGGCGATGAGGATACATGCCTTGCCAAATGGGCATGGCGTCACATGCAAGAAGGAAAAACTATAGTCGGTGCCTTGGATGAGGAGATAAAGGAACCTTGCTACGTGGATGAAATGAGCAATGTTTTCCAACTGGGGGTTTTCTGTACCAGCACAGTGCCTTCTGCTAGGCCTCAAATGAAGGAGGTTTTGCAGATCTTGCTCGGAAGGAGCCATCCATTGGTGTACGGAGTGAAGAACACTGGAAGAGAGTATGATTCTACTCCTTTGCTCAAGAACTGAGAGCGGCAATCAGAAATTGATCACTGCTTTATGCACAGAAATCGCCACTACTCTCTGCTTACCTTTAAAGAATAAAGAGTGTTGTTTCTCTGAGAATAAATTGTACAATTTTAGTTAGGAACGTAGGATATTAGAGAATAATATAAATTATATTCTAGGACCTTATCTAATAGTTTAAGTTTTTAGATGAGATAGTTTCTTAACATGGTATCAGAGCTTTATTGACTCAGTGGTCACGAATTCGAATCTCACTACCCTCATTCTATTTGATAAAAAATCAAGCATAAAATAGCATGAGACTATATGCAAGTTTCAAGACTAAAAAACTTTCATTTGAGAAGAGACGTTGAAAAGATACAATCTAAATCTTCAGGGAAGAAAAATCGGCAGCTATCGAAGCTTGTGATCCATGATATCCGTGAAGATATCCAGTTCACTAAAGCAAACAAGCACCTTTCCTCTAAATCTCTTACGCCAAGCACTGCCCAGCAGTCGTTCAGGGTTTTCATAATGAGAAACGTAGATTTAGGTGCGCCACCTTCACAATAAATTCACCTGTGAATTTCTACGACAGCCAGAAGGCCACCATTTGAAATCGCACACATATAAAGGTGAAACCCTAAATACTGGCAGACTGGCCTCCACCAGCAACAGAAGATCAGCAAAGAACAGTTATGCATACAGGTAAAAAAAGAAAAGAGTTCGTCTAACGAGCAATACATATCTGGCAATGAGATAACTGCGAGCCTACCATACTGGAAAATCTACACTACACATGTTGATCTAGGAAATAAACTGTAATCATATAATCTCACTTCATTTTACATCGGAACCATAGAAATTTTTTCCGTCAAATGTAACAGCTCAAATAAGTGTTTTACATCCCCACCCACTTTATTGTGTAATTCATGTAAATGACAAGAAAATAAGGAGCAGTGACAGACTCCCACACTGAAGCTTGGAACCACTAAAGGCACTTTTCAAAAGAGTATCTGGTCTACTGCTCAGCTTACTACCACAAAATATGGATTTCGCTGCAATCATCACAAGAACTAGGAGGTTGAAAAGCTCGAGATGATTTGAAGTCGAGTGGAAAGGGATGATATACAACAACAAAAATGCAACACTACTTGATATAATGGGTTATCATCAAGATTCTTCGACCTCCAGGTATTGGGAATGCGAGGCTGCTAGGAGAGCGGCTCCAATGCCCGAGCCATCATTAGAGAGCTTGATGACAACGTTGTCAGAAACTTCTTCTCCCAGCAACTCCTTGAGAGTGCTTTCCATGCAGGTACTAAATTTAGAGTAGTGCTCATACAACCCACCATCCATTGCTATCACAGATTTCTGCTTTTCACCATCCTTTACTGCGTCTCTCCCCAATTTCTTGATGATGCCTACAATCCCAGCAGCAGATAGGCGGGCACCGCGAGTGGCAACAATGTCACATAGTTCAACAATTGCTTTCCTCATTTTCAGGGAGGTATGAGATATCTAGGGGGCAAAAGGAAACAAAAATGAAACATGCCCTTCGAATTACGTAACAAATCAACAAAATATTTATGCAGTCAGAGAAGAGCAAAGAGGGCAATTGAAAATAGAAAACACCATGACTCTCCTATAACCTGATTCACACCAAGCTAAATGTGGCAAGTTTCCAAGAACCACCAAATTTTCTTGACAGGAGATGAAGCAGAGTTGGTACACATACAGTTATCAACACTAACCTAACTAGTTATTGATATAAATTTTCTCTTGTACATGGTAAACCCGAAGAAAATTATTTTGAATGAGTTATGAAAATGAGGTAATTTGGAAGTTAATTGCAAGAGAGAGTTATAACTGAACATTAGAACCACTATTAGTTCAGCTAGTGTGTAACCTACTATTATTCTTATTTTATTATGCAAGTTTTGGGGGGTACATAGTCACCTCAAGCAGATATCATTTTTTATTTTTGAAATAAAATGGTATCAAAAAGAAAGATACATATTAAAAGTGAGGTGGCGTAGCAGTCCTTATTTTGCATGGAGATGGAAATGAATGTATGGCAAAGAAATTTTCCAGGACATGAGGAAGGGATGGGGACAAACAAAATCACCACAACATCACTTCATTATCATACCAACTTGAACAGTTCAAGCAAAGTTAAGAGGAAGTTTTGATCTCTATGCTGAATTACATTTAATCTCCTTTTCTCATTAAGAAAGTGTATCGAGATATCAGAGGTAAATAAAATGATACAGAAGGCAAAGCATAATACCTCTAAAATATCCTTTAGTTTGCTTCCAACAACTCTCAGATCTGAAGATTCATCATGGTGCATTGCAGACATGTGAGGCGTCCTGCATTTTAACAGCAGTGCAAGTTTGTATTAGTTACAACATCAGCAACATTGGGTTGATCAAGATGCAATGACCAGCCATCTCAACTGAAAACAGGAAAAGGACCAAAAACTTCAAACTCAATATGGCAGACCTTAAGATGAATGGAATCTTCAGTTTTGGTGGAACAGTATCACCAAAAAAGGCAGCCTCTTCTGCCATTTTCAGTAGAACTCTGCGTACAATTTCTCCCAAATACATACCAGAAATAATCTTTTCAAAAATCTGCAAGCAATAATGACAAAGGTCTTATAAATACATTAAACCACCTCTATAGGCAGCATTGAGTCAAAACTAATAAGGAATACAGCATCACCTGTTCGCCAGGATTCAAAGACTCAACATCCAAGTCTTGATCATATTCTGTTAGTGGAAGGTGCGAGGACCGGAAATTACCCCATTCCATGTTGATAACCTATAATAAGATACAGTTTGGGTATCATTTTACTGTTATTAAATCATAAGCATTCCTGTCATAAGACAATAAAGAAGAGAAAATGGTATGGGAAATGCCAACCATTTCTCCAGATTTGGGTAGAAGACCATGCCACTTAGGAATTGCTTGTGCTCGCTCTACATATGCTGCATTTGTTCCAGTACCCAATATTACAGCAGCAATGACATCTGGGTTGTAGTATCGACCTCCAGCTAATGTTCCAATTGTATCATTCACCTACATCAGCTCAGAGAGTTGAAGAATCTGTTAGTTATGTAGACATGTGACTGCATTAAGCATTAAGCACCCATTCAATCAGAAATGGACTGTAAATCACATTCTTTGATATTTAATAGAAAAAATCCAAACAAAGAACCCAGGGACAACAACCAAATTACTTACCAAAGCTGACACGCGCATGTCAAGGCCAACTCTTTCCATGGCTTTGGTTAATTCTCCCACCACATCTTCTCCTACCTAAGGACCAGGAATGAAGTGAGCAATAAGGTTAAAAAGAACTGGTAGAATTAGGAGGTACATTTATTAACAGAAGCTATTGCAATCCTGGATACATTATTTCACTTAATGCTTTCCAGATGAGAATATCAGGGACGTATCCTCACAGGGCTATATTTAGAGAAACTGGGAATTTAGAAGTAAATGTTGAGCATGTGGCAGAGTTTATAATTCAGAGTAACTAAGATACAAGTGATTCCTTTGAGCTTTCCACAATAAATCATGCAGACTACAAGTGAGCAATAAGATATTGAAAGAAAATGAACGCTGTGATAGAAAATTCCTTTGCTCCTGAAGTGCGGTTGACATGTTCGGCACGTGTTCCCTCAGAATTTAAGCAGGAACATAGCTAACTGCTAGAATTTCACAAATCAAAGGAAGCTAATAATAAATTCAGAGTGATACCCAGAACATTAGAAAACAAGCACTGCCAAAATTAGTAAAGTTCAGATGTTATGATTGGTTTCTCTATTTAAGTGATAAAAAAACATAAGAAATCAAGTACTACCAGTATGTGTGTATGTATGTATTCAGCTGCCAGCTGCATGTGTGTCTCATGATAAAAAGACTAGCTATTATTTGCATTGTAACATAGAATGGCTCCAATTTATTATTGATGCAATTTTTGACACTGCATATGACCTGTACCCCACAGGGAATGCTTTAATAATTTTGTCACTTTTCACTGGTGAAAAGGAAGGATGTATATGTAATGCAAAGAGATGGAATAGGTAAAGGGAAAAACAATGATACTTTTAGATAGTAAAACAATTCTTATAATTTTTTTTATCTTACCAGATAATGCACCAAGATAAAAACCAATATAACTGTAATTGAAAAAACTGATTGTAATGCAAACAAATGGCCAAAGGAAGGGGGAGGGGGCAAGTAAGGGTAATTAGGATTAACCGTATCATCTATTGAGAAGCCTTTTGTCCATTTTATAAGATTTCCTGATGATATTGATGTTTGTCTAACTGGGAACGAGAAGGTAAAACCAAGCTCCCTTTGTTTCCCAGGTGAAGGATGCAGACCTTCACCTTCTGTGGCAACGAAATTGGCAAGCGCTGTAGCAATATAGTCAAATAGTGCCTGAAATCACCACCATGCACAACATAGTCAGATCTCTAACTACTCTAAGCAGGTTTAAGTTTGTTAGACTAGTTTGAAATGATGCTCACATCTGAAGATCCTGTCATCAAGTGCGGAGGAATCGAAACTTCCTCAAACTCTTGTTTGACAACACCTCCATCCCTCCCACCAAGCAGTACCCGTATAACTCGAAAATTTGTTCCGCCAAGGTCCAATGCATAGAACAACCCATTCTCTTCTCTGAAAAATTAAGCAGAAAAGTGGCTAACCATTCAGTGGTAATTATGTTTAGTTAATATAAAATGTCTTTACAAATGAAATTGTGTTCTCTCAGGAACAAATTATTCACAGAAAAGCAACATCTTTCGTGTTCCTGAAAGAACATCAAAGCTTCTTTTATCTTCTGTCACTCATTAATTCTTCATCTTTTTTCTATAAATTTTTCATTTTTCAGTACTTAAAATACCTTATCTACGTTAGGCAAAGGCTAACGCTAGGCAACTTAAAAGCAAAGGCTAAAAATTTTTACAATTCCTACACGACGCAAGTGAAACATATCAACCTTAAATGGAGAAAGGTAGAATTCAAGATTAGAAAAGAATACGCCTTTTACTAATAAAGTTAATTCTTGAACTATCTACGTCTAAGCAAACCCATTTCCACTAAGTTTCAATGGACACAAAAAATTTAAAAGATTCTTGTTTATACACTCAAGTTCACAACTGTAATCAAACTAACCCTTAAACAATCTTATTTATGAACTCCTTCATTCCCTGAAAACACATCAAAACGATCGTTTATCAAGTCCAAAGCAGAGATCTTTTACCAACACAACAATCATCAAAACATTAATAATTAATAAAATTAAAAATAGAATCAGGATATTAGAGAAAACATTGACGATTCAGTAACAAATAGCATATAAAAAAAAACGTCCACGATAAAAAAAGAATAATGACAGGTGCAATTTTTAAGGACAAAAATCAATCCTCGTGATTAATCAACAATTAAAAAAACTCCCATTACTTCAGAAATCAATTTATAAATATTCCTCCAGAAAATTAAATACCACACAAGTAGATTTAAATGGGAAATGAAAACGAAAATAAAAGTAGTATGTTTTACTTCAGTAATAATAATAATTGATTACCCGGATGGAAGATTATCTACATAGCTGATTAACATCTTGAGCTTACTACCATCCTCAGATGCCAGGCCGGCATGCATCTCAACGGTCATAGCATCAGCCACCTGTCCTAACTTCCCAATAGGGGTCCCGCAATTTTCCTCAAACTCCCTTAGTATCGCCATAGCCCTGGCCCACCTCCCAGAACATCTCATCCTGTGCCTTACCACCAACGCCGCAGCCGCACACACTGCCGCCGAGCAAACAACCGCCGCTCCTACTGCCACCTTTCCCATCACAGTAATAAGTAATAACAACGACAACGACAACGACAACAACAGCAGCAGCAGCAACAAAAAAACTGTTCGATTTGAAGTTGAAGGAAATGAATCAGCTATTTATAATAGAAAAGGATTCATAGATAAGGATTTATTGCGGACAATTTGAAGCAAAATTATCGGTCGTCAAAGCTGGATTTGTCTCGGAAAATAAGGGAAGACTGCTAGAAAGGAAAAGGTGTTTAATCTAAGCATAGATGAGGATTTACTTTTGTAATTTTATTCGGTTGAATGGTTTTCTTTGGTCCTCCAACTGTTTATTTTATGATCTTTCATCCCTTTACTATATTTTTGTACTATAATGCCCCTTATGTTTATAACCATTCAAATTACATCTGGACATATATATATATATATATATATACACGATGCGTCAGTGTATTTTTTTTTTACGTTAATTATTTTCTGTAATATTATTTTTTTCAATATTTAAATAGTTTTTCTAGTTTATTTTTTTATGTAGCGTCATTAAGGTTTTCTAGTTTTTTTATATAAAAGGTCACAATAGTTTTTTTTTCTATATAAATGATTGTAGTAGCTATTTGCCAAATGGAGACTAGGAAAAAAAAATGAAAATTTTAGATTTATTATTCATAGTTATGGATTCTTGGTTTTTAAGGGTTTTGAGCTGCATTGGTTAGTATCAGAGCCCAACATCTCGTAGTTTAGGTTAGATGACACATAGGATGTGTGTTAAAGCTCAATTATTTATAATGGTTAATTATTATGTGCTATTAAATAACTAGAACTGGAAGGGGTCACTGAATAGGACATGTTTTATGTAGAAAGGATATAAGAATTTCTTTCTCAAGAAAAAAGACATCTTGAAACTAGCGTGTAATTTTTATTTATGGTAGTTGTTGTTATTGCAAACCTTGGTAATGAAATCTACAATTGTAACCTACATAAAAGTGCCATGTTAGGGATTATATAAGGCGAAGTGTCAGGGAGTGACACAAACGTGTTCTCAAATGATCATACTAATAATGAACGACTTGAGTTTGGGTTGGCAATACCAATAGGTAATGTCATTGACGATGTTTATTATGAGTCCATGAGCCAATTTTGAGCCTGAATTTGCATCTTTTTATTGCATGAAAAAAATAAACTGATAATATATGGTTTTCAAGTTTATAATATGATCTCTTAAGATTGTTTAACAACACATGGCATTAGAGTTTTCTACAAGAAGATATGTCTATTTTAATTTTTAAGTGTCTGTTTGTGTTTCTATGAAGTCAAAAATGTATGTTAGCTGATAATTTTCTAGTTTTCTATCCAAACCATTTATTTGGCTCTTAATTATATCATTTTAGTGTTTCCCTATACTTGAAGGATTGTTCCAAGTATATTGTGATGATTTAGACCATGTATTAAGATTTTTTGATAAATTTTGAATGAAAAGTCTTTTACTTAGCCATTTGACAACCTACCAAGTTTGTGTCTTCTTCATGGGTAATGGAAATATTCATTAACTTAGCATCTTTAAAGTGGTGATTAGTCTATATCGTTAAGATGGTGAGTTATTTATGTTTGTTTATTTTCAAATTTGTACTTTATACTTTTGAGGAAAAATTATCATTTGTGTGAGTGATTTATCACTTAACAATTTTCATACCATCATGATATTAAGTTGGTATCAAAGCTATGGATTTATAAACATGGTTATTCATGAATGCCATATGTAAAAAAATCAAAAGGGACATTTGTAACCTTAAAAGATTGATATAAGAGTTTTTTTTAAGAGAATATATATTTTTCTTAGTTAATTTTATTTTTTCCTGTTTCTTCCATATTCAATATTATTATCACTTTTATATATATATATATATATATATATATATATATATATATATATATATATAAATGGAATAGTTTTCCTAGTTTATTTTTACTATTTAATAGGTTTTCTAGTTTTTTTTCCAGTTGCAACAATCTTTTGGTAAATAGAGACATAAATAAATAAATAAATAAAAATTAAGTTTTTTGAGAATCTCCATATACTTATAGTTTTTTAAATCTATAATTTTTTTGAATTATAACAAACCTCTTATCTTTGCTTGGATCTATGTTAATATACCATGAAAATTCCCTTATTTTGTTTTAAAATAGTAATTAACAAACTTCTTCCGCTTGTGTTTAGAGACACATCGCACATGAGAGAGAAGATTCCACAATTTTCATGATTTATTATTTATATTTTAGCATGATTAAGATTTCACATTTTTCATTATTTACATTTTAGCTCGATGTACACCATTTCAAGTGCTATCTTAGTACTTTTCAATCAATACCTAAATCATTTTAAGTGTATATGTTTAGCTTAGAAGTCTATTATAGTTATGATTATGATTATGTCTATAATTATATTTATGTCAATAAAATTGTATCGAATTTAATAATAAATTTATACATCAAATACATATTAAATAGTAGAAAATTACTTGGTATCATACACAAATAAAATCTTATATATTTGGCTATTAGATATAAGTAAATTGAACGCTCAATTTCATGATATAACGTAGGTTTATAGCATTTTAAACTTTTTTTTTAATATACAAAAATACCTATTATATGATTTTATGTATACGGTATATTGATGGAAAAATCCAACACTTTCATTAGCAAGCATCGGCAATTCACATCGGGCAGCGTCTAATGATCGGTACGACGATGACATTGGATTGAGATTTTAAGGGGACTAAAGTGAAATAAATCCAATATACGGGGATCAAATGACATTATTGATGTATTTTTGGGAATCTACTCTCTATTTCTCTGCGGTACTTCAACCCGGGTGTGCTGAATGTTTTGTTACAAAAGTGGACACGTATTATGTGTGGAATTACAGAAAGGCCCAGTATGGTCTTCGCTGGTTATCCCTTGTTTTTACGATACCTCTGTACTTTTCATTTAAGAATGTCAGGTGTTTTTTTTAATCAGCACATGCAAAGATGGAATCTTAAATGAAAATTAGGAAAAAAAATAAAGAAAGAAAAGTCAATGATATAACCGTTAGTATAATTTATTCTTCTAGAATGGTTTTATATTTTTATTTTAAATTATTTGAGAAATAAAATTGATATTATGAATAAAAAAGATTCTAACGTGATCTTGAACAGAGACATATATATATATATATATATATATATATATATATATATATATATATATATATGAATGAATGAATGATTCAACTTGTTAGCCGATTGAGATCCACGGTTTTACTGAAGGATAATCTTACTAGGTTGTCCAAAACTTTGACTGGGAAGCTTTGTCAACGATGAGTTTTACAGCTAATCTTGTCCAAAATTGACCAGAATATGACTCAGCAACCAGTCATCATTTTGATTCTTAAGGTTACTTCGAGGTGGTCAATCCAGCCAAAACACTTATCCTCTATGAATTCCCATTAATAAACCTATTTACTATTTCTGATCACGAACGTAAAACTAAAAAATTATTATTATTATTATAAATGGATATTTTACGGGGTTTAACAGTAACATTATGACCCATTGCATTTTAAAAATATTTTTGAAAAAAAAAAATTAAATTAATTTTCTGGTGTTTTTATATTATTTACATGTACTAATATCAAAAAATAATTTTAAAAAAATAAAAAAAATATCATTTTAATGCATTTTTGAACGTAAAACACTTGTAAAATCAATATCAATCACACTCTCAAACATGACATATATACAAAACCTAATAAGTTGTTGTTGTTGTTATATTTTTCAATTGCTAATGTTTTTGTTGATATATTATTATTAAAACTTGGTAATTTTTTTTTACTTGAGTCTTTTTATTAAATAAATTTGATTTTTAAGCTGTTAAGTGAAAGGATAACAAATAATTAATGGTTTTGATTGTTTAATTGATTTTTATTTTAATTATGCTAATTATTTTTATCCTTAAATGAGATTGATGCATATCCTTTTCTGTTCTAATAGGCAACCCAAGAAGAAAGTGGTCAATCGATTTTATTCTTTTAATAAAAATGAAAACCTCAATACGGCAAGATTAAAAACTTGAAACAATTATAAAGGTAGCACGTATAAATAAATTAATATGAACAAACAAGTGATGGTGATTGAAAATGATTTAAGCATAACATAGGGCGGTCCAGTCCACGTGAAATAACATTTGTCGTAGAGGAATTGTCTTCTAGATTTTTAATAATTAAAAACCTTAGTTAGACTTCTTCTAGAGATTATCAAACAAGGAGATGGTAATAATAAATAGAAAATAAAAATTTCCTTAAAATATTCTATTTAAGATAGGTTATTTCATGTTTTTTTAATGATAAAGGCACGCATGCTATAAAAAAATTGCCTAAACTGGTCCATGAATTTATTGCATATAAAACACCTACTAGGACTTAAGAT
Source organism: Salix purpurea (assembly GCA_027405865.1). NCBI lineage: Eukaryota > Viridiplantae > Streptophyta > Magnoliopsida > Malpighiales > Salicaceae > Salix > Salix purpurea. Next base: position 4,065,080 of record JAOWLH010000019.1, read on the forward strand.
AATAATTTGGAACTTAGCCTCTATAATTGGGCCTAACCCTCATCTATGGGTTAATTAAATTGTGGCCCATCTCCCTTAATCATGTTTGAGATGGGCTCGGGGCCGCTACCTTACTCTCACTGAGCCACGTGAGATCGTGCTAATCCGAACCCAGATTTTTATTACCAGAAACTTTAAATCCTACCAGTTGTCGATGTGTTTTTATTTTTTAATTTAATCAATATTTTTAGATTATTTTTATATGATAATATTAAAAATAATTTGTTTAATATATTTTTAAATAAAAAATATTTAAAAAAAACAACAACTTCAACCGTACGGAACAGTTAATAGAACATGCTGGAAATGTCAACCACAGTGTCATTTGCATACGCCAATGAACTCTTGGACTGCTTTGAATGTCTTGGGCTACTTCCATGAAAGGTCCTATTTAGCACAACTAATATAGCAGTTGGTTTTTATCCCACTTGCTGTATCCTCCAAAAAAAAGTTTTTAATGATACATTTTGAGTTAAATAACCCTAACCATATTGTCTATTGAAAGCACAAGATTAGCTTTGAAGTTAGATGAAGTACCTTTTGCAGTAACCCTAACCATATTGTCCCATGGATTGGAACCTCATTCCCGCAGCACAACTCATTGTGTTAATAAGGGCATAACATTCTTAAATCATTGTTTGCTTTTTGTGGCCAGTCCATTTCCAGGTTCTTGATCATATATACATACATAAATACATGCATGCATGCATATATATATATATATATATATATATATATATATATATATATATATATATGTATGTATATACACGTCATTGTGCTTTTCTTTATCTTCGGCCTTTTGTTCTGCAAAGCTTCATTTTCTTGGTTAAAGCATGCCTCCATTCGTCGATCCTTGTTATTGTTTGTGGCCTTCTAATTTCCAGCTGCTGATGCACGCAGACAACTAGCCCTCGTATTTTTCTAGCCCATGAGAGAATTGTTAACGCATGCAAGTAGTGCCCCCCGATTTTGTCTAGCCCAGGAGATCGACATCTGAGGAATGGATTAAAAATGCAAACAGCTCATGCCTGGCCTCTGTTTCCATGTCAGATCAAGAGAGTTGTTATGGATCATGATTTTCAGAAATCACTACATGTTGAGCTTTGACTTTTTCTCTGTGTTGCCAATGCTTAGAGATAGGATCAAGTTTGTCAATTCTGTTTCGGCCGGTGCTTTATTTTTTCAATTGAAACGGAATATTTCGGTTTCAGAGCGTTTCGACTCATCAATTCGGGGTTGTATTGTTTATGTGTGTGTATATATAATTAAATATATTAGTTCAAAAAAAAGTTTAGTTCAAATCCAAAAATAAAATTATTTAGAATTGTGCAATTTAATCTAAAAAAAAGAGACAATAAAATAATTTTTCTGAACAAAATTATGAACATATATAATATTACGAAAATATCATCATCAATCTTGCAAGGTCATTATATTTTATTATTGCTCTAAAATTTTAGCATAATATATATAAATGTATCAAGAGATTCCTCGTAAAATTCCATCTAAATCTAATGGTCAGATTAAGAGATATGATTGATATTGTAAAATTATTTATTATTTAAAAAATACATTTTTTGACCGAAACGGAACGGGCGGAACAAAACCGAAACGTTCTAGTCAAAATTTTAAACGAGATAAAAACTCTACTGTTTTACCTTGTTTTTTTAACTGGTATAAAATATTTCAGCCGAACGAAACAAAATTAACAACACTAGATAAGATAAGTTGATAGCTGAATTTGCTTTGTTATCGATGCTTTGTTTCCATGTCCTGGGGCTTGGGCATGAGGAGGGGGGCTCCTCCATTTATCTTCATTCCACCGGCGGCTAAATTGGCCTCTGCTGCGGTTTCAACTCAGTCCGGCGGTATGAAAAAAAGACGAGCTAAGTATGGCAACGATTGGAAGCGCAGTAGCAAGGTTGTCAAAATCGCGATTTTGACACGACACGGAAGGGCCTTCCGAAACTCGAATCGTAAAATCGTACTCGATTTTGTCCGTACAAAAATCATAAAATCACAGCTAAAATCGTGTGAGCAGAAAAATTGTAAAATCATAAGTAAAATATTTCTGAATACAAAATAGCATAATTATGGACATAAAACTTAATTAGTTTAGGTTCATACATGATTTAAAATAACCTCAAAACATATTACAAAACAATTATGTCCCTAAAATTTTATAAGTTAAAAACTAACAAATTTAAAATAAATCTTCAACTGGCATACAATGTAAACTAAAATCAGCCTCAATTTCTATTGCCACTGGTAGTTTTTTTAGATGCCATGTAATCTGCAATTCATTGAAACAATACATCAAAACTGAAGCTATCATTCACTACCTAAAGTATAAGATACCTTATCAAAAAGTGATAAGCTAGGCATGGCAAAGCATTATAGCAGTTCCAATTGCAAACCATGAGTACACTTTGTAATTGTCAACTTTCCATTCAGGTTTACATACACTTACATATATTTAAGTTGCCGAGCAAAACATTTTATTCTAATTTATCCATTTCAATATATTTTCAGGTTTTCATTTCAACATAAAATCATATCCACATGTTCGTGCACACATATTTATATTAATAAATTTTGCTTTCATATTCATGCATCCATTCAAAACATGTAACACTACAATTATCAGATCCTTTATCAACATGCGCATTAAACATTAACCTGGCCATATTTCATACTGATTGATATCCATCATCTTTCATATTTATAAATGCAAACCCCAGCATATTCTTTAGGTTTCAAGCTTTAAGCATGCATTTTATACTCATTTAAGACATATTTCAATCCTTTAAGTGTTAAGCACATTTCAAAAAATAATCCTGACTCATTCATTTAGTCAAAGGAATATCAAAGGAACACCCCTGCATAAATTTTATTACATTTCCAATCAATATTATTAAAAATTCCCATTCCTTTCATCAAAGGAATGTTTTGGCCAACAAAGGGTTTTATCTCTTTAAATTTGTCTTCTACTAATTCTCATCCATACATAATTTTTCAACATTTCTATGCCGATTCTAGCACACTCCAAGCCAAAAACATCATACAAATTCCATTTTTATATCTATGGAAATTTCAGCCACACATGGGTTCTCAAACCTTCAAATTCTTATTGATAATTTTAAACCAAATCTCACTGTCACTTACGAGCAAGATCTAAACAGAGTGGACTGTTCTGGGCATGGAATTCTTACCCTATGATCCCTATTCTGGTTCATGCTATATTTCGCTTCGATTCCAATCCCAAAAGATGCTTGTTTTTAGGATATTGTGGCTGATTATCCTATCCTATGTTCTTGCTAGTTTAGACTGCTCGTCTCATAGTTCAAACAAGGAGCCAGTTCTTGTTATTGAAACTTTTTTCTCCAAAAACATTTTCGAGTTACATGAATTCTAAATGGGATATAAGACTGTCCTAGGGAAATGAATATAAAGCTAATAAAACAAGATTGCAGCCTTGCACTAACCTGTAATAGCAGACGATTCAACCGATGAGAGGCGAGGACGATCTGGGGAAGACTGAAGAGAAGGATGAGAAGAACAACTGGGGTACTGGGGAGGAGATCGGCCGAACTGAGAACTGACGATTTGGGGGATTTTGTGCTGAGAAGAGAAGAGAAGATTCTGGTGGTGAGAGGCTGAGAAGATTTTGTGCTGATGATTTGGGGGATTTGTGGATTAGAACAGCAGAGAAGATTTTGGGCAGTTGACAGTTGAGCTTCGAATGTAGAATTGAGAATGAAAAAATGAAATTGAAAGCTCGATGCCCGAACACCATGAACTCGTTGTTGCAATATGATACTGAATTACCTCGATGTATATTGATTGTAAAAGGAAGTAGTTTATATACAAGTTGTCACAGCAACTACTAACAGTCAATGCTAACAGATTGACTAACAGAATGTTTAATTGCTACTTAACAGAATAGGAAAGTTAACTTCTAACACCCTTTCTTAAACTGAATTACACTTTGTAATCAGTTTACAACATTAACATCACATAATTCCAGACATCTTCACTTCGTAAACAGTTCATCAACATCCCATAATCCTAGACTTCTTCTCAGCTTCAGAAATGAATCAGCCTTGAGTGGCTTTGTCATTATGTCTGAAATTTGGTCTTGTGTGCTGCAAAACACTAGCTCGACCACTCCATCTCTTGTCAGCTCCCTTAGAAAATGAAACCTAATATCAATGTGCTTACTTCTGCCATGTAGTACTGGGTTTCTTGATAGTTTGATTGCCGAACTATTATCACAAAAAATGATTGTGCTGCCAGTCTGTTCATGTCCCAGCTTCTCTAGAACTCTTCTAATCCACACTCCTTGGCAAGCACACGCAGCAGCAGCTATGAACTCTGCTTCAGTTGTGGAGAGGGTTACTATGGGCTGCTTCTTTGAGGACCATGACACAGGACCAGTTCCTAGGAAGAAGACATAACCAGAGGTGCTTTTCCTGTCATCAATGTCCCCTGCGTAGTCACTATCTGCAAATGCAGTCAGTCTTCCTTTGCTTCCCTTCTGATAGCTGATGCCCATCTTGGTGGTGCCTTTCAAGTACCTAAGTATCCTCTTTGCATTTTGTAGATGCAGTATGGTTGGTTTATCAATATACCTGCTGATTAAACCTACTGCAAAAGTTAAGTCGGGCCTTGTTGCAGTGAAGTAGAGCAAACTTCCCACCAACTTCTTATATTCTGTACTGTCCACATTTGATCCACCACCATCATCCTTTGACACTTTGCAACCAGGGACTATCGGGTTAACAACTGAGTTGCTGTTTTGCATGCCAAACCTCTCTAATACTTCCTGAGCATATTTTTGCTGCGAAATGAAGATTACCTCTGCAGTTTGTATGACTTCTATACCCAGAAAATATTCCATCTTCCCAAGGTCTGTCATTTCGAATTCTTGCTGCATTGATTTCTTGAAGTGCACAAACATTTCTTCATTATTTCCTGTGAAAATCAGATCATCCACATACAAGCTGACTATCAAAATCCTTCCTTGATGATCTGTCTTAATGAACAGCGTATGCTCACAGTAGCATTTCTCAAATCCCTCTTTGGTGAAGTGTGTTTCAATCTTACTATACCAAATTCTGGGAGCTTGCTTAAGGCCATACAGTGCCTTCCTTAATCTGTAAACTTTGTTCTCTTCCCCCTTCCTTTCATAGCCTTTCGGTTGTTCCACAAAAATTGCCTCATGTAGCTCACCATGCAAAAATGCACTCTTCACGTCCATTTGGAAAACATACCAGTGTTTGTGAGCTGCCAGTGCTAGAATAATCCTGATTGTATCCCACCTTGCAACTGGTGCGAAGACTTCCTTGTAGTCAATCCCTTCCCTTTGAGAGTATCCCTTCACAACTAGGCGAGCTTTATGTCTGTCCACAGCTCCCTTTTCGTTTAATTTCATTTTAAACACCCATTTGACCCCTATTGATTTTGCTCCATGTGGCAGGTTTGTCAGCTCCCAAGTGTTGTTTTTCTCAATGGATTGTATTTCCGTGTCCATTGCTTCTCTCCACTTCACATCTTTATGAGCTTCTTCAAAACTGACTGGGTCTCCTGCTGCAACAAACATTGCTAGACCATGTTCTTCATCTTCTTCTTCTGGCAGTTCTTGATTGGTAACATAGTCCTGAAGCCAAGCAGGTTTTCTTCTACTTCTCCCCAATGTAGAGCTTGTTCCTGTGATTTCAACCTCAGGTTGATCAGCTGCGTTGTTGCTTACATCAAGAGGACCTGCTTCATTTGTATTTTGTTCTTCAGTTCCCATTTCATTTGCAAGAGCAGAATTACCATTTGATTGTGATAATTCTGGAAGCATCACCTCACTTGTATCTCCACCAGTACTGTCACAAGGTCCTTCCCACGCAAGCATATCTTGTGCACCAGTTGTTGCATTATTCTGCCAATTCCACTTTTCATTCTCAAAGCATACCACATCCCTGCTAATGACAATTCTTTGTTTGACAGGATCAAAGAGTCTGTAAGCCTTCGACTCTTCACTGATTCCCAGCATGATGCACTTTACACTTTTTGAATCCAACTTCTTCCTTTGCTCATTAGGAACATGTACATGGGCTATACACCCAAATACACGAAAATTCTTCACACATGGCTTCTTGTCTCCCCATGCCTCTTCAGAAGTGACACCCTTGACAGCCAAGGTGGGACTCCTGTTGAGGACATACACTGCCCAGTTAGTAGCTTCTGCCCAAAACACCTTTGGCATTGATTTTTCTGACAACATACTTCTCACCAAGTTCATTATTGTCCTATTTCTTCTTTCTGCAACCCCATTTTGTTGGGGTGTATATGGGGCAGTGAGTTGCCTCTTTATTCCTTGATTATTGCAGAAATTATTGAACTCCAAGGAGGTAAACTCACCTCCCCTATCTGTTCTTAAACAGCCAAGCATCTCCCCACTTTCTTTCTCAGTAGACAACTTAAAGTACCTGAATTTCATTAGTGCTTCAGATTTTTGTACTAAGAAATATACCCACATTTTTCTGCTATAATCATCAACAAAGGTAATCATGTACCTTTTTCCACTGTTGGATTTTGGGGTTATGGGGCCACATACATCCGCATGCACTAATTGTAGTCTTTTTGTTGCTCTCCAGGCATCATCCTTTGGCATTGGATCTCGGTGCTGTTTGCCAACCATGCAATCTTCACAGCCTTCTACTCTGTCACTCAGTAGAGGTAAACCCGTGACCATGTTTTTATGAAACAAGGTCCTTAGTCCTTGGCAGCTTAGGTGTGCATACCTGTGGTGCCATAATGAAGTGATATCCTTGGATGTTACTTGGAAGCAAACTGAAGTTGGAAGAATCACCTTAGCAGGAATAGCAAACATCCTGTTTGCAGACATTTGAGACTTGATGATCAATTTTCCCTTTGGATGATACACTTTGCAAATGCCCCCTTGCATATGAACTGCCAAATTCTTCTCTTGAAGCTGACCAATACTGATCAAGTTGTTTCGTAACTCAGGTATGTAGTATACTTTTGAAAATACCTGAGTTAATCCTTCTATAGACAACTTGATACTTCCCTTTCCCATTGCCAAAATCATTGAATTATTCCCTAACTTCACTGACTGCCTGAAGGTGCTGTCAAAATCAAAAAACCATTCCTTTTGTCCACTCATATGGTTGCTACAACCTGAGTCAAGAAACCATGCCGTGTTGTTTCTTGGTTGTTTTTCTTTTCCTTCATCATATGCCATCAGTAGCAATTCTCCTTCTTCATTGCATTCTGCATAATTCATACTTCTTTCTTTATCAGGACATTCATATTGAAAATGTCCTAATCTTTGACAGTGATAACATTGGACAAATGCTTTGTTATAGCCTCTGCCCCTGCCTCTACTTCTACCTCTACTGCTCCCACGAATACCCCCTCTTCCTTCATATCCGCGTTCATATTTTCCACCTTCTGAATTCATAAGCTGCAGAGCATGTTCTTCTTCTATTTTCTGACCTTGCATCCTCTGTTCGTGTACTAGCAAACTGCTTTGTAATTCATCTAAAGTCATAACCGAGAGGTCATTGGACTCTTCTATAGAACATACAACATAATTGAATCTTGTTGTCATTGATCTAAGAATTTTCTCAACAATGGTGGTCTGCGTCATTTTCTCATCATGTGCTTTCATCTTGTTAGCAACAACCAAGGTTCTTGCAAAGTATCCATCTACAACTTCTCCTTCTTTCATAGTAAGAAGTTCAAACTCCCTTCTTAGAGCTTGTAATTGGGCACGTTTCACTTTGGTGGAACCTTGATATTTCATCTTCATTGAGTTCCAAATATCCTTTGCAGTATCTTTATTAAGGATAGTCTCAATGATGGTTCTATCTATTGCTTGAAATAGATAGTTCTTCACCCTTAAATCTTTCAATTTTTCTTCATCCATCACCTTTCTTTGTCCTGCAGTTGGCTCCTCTCCTTCATTGCTGACAGTGATCCCTTTCTCAATCAATCCCCAGTATTCCTTTGATCTAAGGAAGTTTTCCATGAGCATGGACCAATGATCATAGTGCCCATCGAATCTTGGTATGGCTGGCTGCACAAAGCTTCCATTTCCATTGTCTGTTGCCATGACTGCAATTTCTTCTTTTCTATGCCGAGACTGTTTTCTTCTTGATGTGTTTGTTTCTTTCTTTTCTTCTAATTTCTTGTTCAAAAAACTGCGGTTTCTTCTTTTAATTTTCTTTAAGAGGCTCTGATACCATGTTGCAATATGATACTGAATTACCTCGATGTATATTGATTGTAAAAGGAAGTAGTTTATATACAAGTTGTCACAGCAACTACTAACAGTCAATGCTAACAGATTGACTAACAGAATGTTTAATTGCTACTTAACAGAATAGGAAAGTTAACTTCTAACACTCGTAAAATCAGACCGATTTTAAACGGGTTTAATCGAGTTTAACCGATTTCAAGTTTTTTTTCCAAGTTAACCCGTTTTTCTGAGTTGACTTGCAAAATCATACCTTGTGTTTTTAATTACCATGTGCAGCAACATGTGAGGGGGTTTCCTTCAAAATTCAAATCAACATAATTCAGTACTTTCTAGGTTATAAAATAATAAGAAAATATCGAGCACATAATTATTTGTTTGTATTTTTTATTCATAACTTAAAACAATATCTTTTTCTTTTTTGATGTAATATTTTTTTTATTGACATTATACTTAATTATTTATAATTATTATAATTAAGAAATTTATTTAAATTATGAAAAGGTAAAGATATTTTTTCACAATTTATTTGGTTAATTTATTTAACAATTCGTAATGAAACTTACTTTTGAAATTACGCAATGCACTTGTTGAATCATAATATATCAAAAATTACAAGATTATTGTCGAATTACTTGGTGGTAAGAGAGAGAAAGTGATCATCTATTAATATTTATGCTTCATTTTCAAATTAATTGTATGTTTACTCAATAAATTTGATTTAATTGCCCTGAAAATTAGCTATAAAAAATGCATACTGACTCATAAAATCCGACCGTACGATCCCGGCTGATCTCGTCTTGTTAAGTGTTAAGTGTTAAACAACTTAATTAATTTTCTTTTTCAGTTTTCCCTAATTCTTCTTCAGTTCTTCTCATCCTCTCACGTCTGATCTCCTCTCATCTTTCAAATCATCCTCTCCTCTCAGCTCGTCGCCGTCGTCGCCTCTCAGCTCGTCGCCGTCGTCGCCTCTCATCAATCTTCAATTCGTCACCTCTCAAGGTTAGTTAATTTAAAGAATTGGGATTTCTGGGTTTAGGTGTTGATCAATTAATGCATATTTCGAATTTCGTTGTTTCGGTGTTTATGGGTGTATGAGGTTTCTGGGTTTATGGGTATTTCGAATTTCGTTTTCAAAATCTCCTCCTGCTTCTGGCTGTATGACGATTTATAAGCTCATGGCATTAGCGTCCCAGCAATTGTATAAAATGTACTTCCAAGTGTAACATCAGGTTATGAGTTTGCTTAGTCATGTTGTATCTTTAACAAATTCAGCTTCTAGATGCCACTTGCCAATGTTATTTCTGTTAAGACATTTGCTGTTGGAGTTTGTAGACTTCATAATAACTGCAATAGCATTTGTTCCAATTTCTTTGTTACTATGGTGAATCAAGTTATGTTTTGTTGGTTATGCTTGTGGAAGTTCAAGCAAGCAAGATCACTCATAGTGATCCATGATAAAATCCAATGATATTGAACAGCCATCTTTCCACTGCCAATTTCTCCCTTTACAACTTCCATCTTTACACTGCCAAAATGGAAATTCAATGATATTGAACAGCCACAGAGCATCTCCAGTTCTTTTGTAATAGCAAGCTGATTCACTCAGAATTGAGGCATGACAAGCTCTCATCATTTTTACTGTGATTTAAATGGAACATATGCCGGTCTTTGTTTTAAATTTGTTAGTTTTTACCTAATGAAATTCTATGGACATAATTGTTTTGTAATGTATTTTTAAGTTATTTTAAATCATGTACGAACCTTAACTAATGAAGTTTTATGGCCATAATTGTGTTGTATTGTATTCGAAAATATTTTACTTATGATTTTACGATTTTTCTACATACACGATTTTAGCTGCGATTTTATGATTTTTGTACGGAAAAATTTCAAGTACGATTTTACGATTTGATTTTACTATCCGAGTTTAGAAACGACTTCCGTGTCGTGTCAAAATCAAAATCGCGATTTTGACAACCTTGATCCACGGTACTGAAAACACCACCGCCTTCATCAGCAAAGAAATAGAAGAAGAAGAAGTTTGTAAATTAGTTGGTGCAGAAATCTGTGTTGGAGTAAGGTATGCTGAATGAACGTAATTTATTCTGTCTTCTCCTCATCCTCTTTCTTCTTTAACCAGATATAGATACAGATTTGAGAGAAATAGTTATGAAATCTGGTGGGCAAAGATTTTGTTTTACCCTTTTGCTTTTTTTTCCCTTTCCTAGTTTAATTTTCACAATTTCAATTAATTTTATTGCTAAGAGCGCTCTACAATGCGTATTTTACACATTATCCAAGTGGGCTCCACGATCATAAGAACGAATTTGATTTTTTTATTTGTGTGTGTTGGTCTGGGTGGCAGCCATGGCGATGAGATTGGTTAGCAGGAAGTTGGGGAGCAAATTCTTGCCCATGCTGTCTTCCACTTCTCTACTACACTCACATGCCACTAGCTTTGGTAGGTTCTTGAGTAATCTATGATTCTTATTCTTCTTGTGTGTGTCTTTTTTAGTCTACCTTCTTTGAACTGCTAATTGTTTGTTTTTGTTTTTATTTGTCACGTTAAATTGAACATCCCGAACGAACCCCCTTAACCACACGTTAGACATTCTTAAAAAAACATTTCAGGATTCAAACATGTTCGAGAAGAAGAAAAAAGTCAAATGGTTGGTAATGTTTTCAGTAGCGTGGCCTCAAATTATGATCTCATGAATGATTTGATGAGTGGTGGATTGCATAGGTTATGGAAGGACAGGTCAGAATACGTTGAGGATGCATTTTTTAATGATTGTTTGTTATGTTGTATACTTCACTTTGGGTTCATGCTGACATTAGTTACTTGTCTGTGATGCTTTCTAGACTGGTTTCTATGCTGAATCCATTCCCTGGAATGAAGCATCTTGATGTGGCTGGTGGAACAGGTAAGCACTGATATAAAACCATTACGTGTTATAAAGAGAGAGAAAAGAGAACTTTATTTGATTAGAAAAGCTTGAATGAATAACAATTGGGAGGTGAAGCCACACCATGTGGCTATGTGTAAAAACAACCATCTGATTTACAAGGATAATGTCTTCTTTGGTCTCGGTTTGCTAGTATTAAATCCTTGGAAACCCTCTTCATAGAACCTTTATATCCATCCTATATAAGAAACCTTCTAAATAAGCACACACTTCTTCTGTCCAGCAAATTGTTCAGCTAAAATTTATGATTGGTGTCTTCTTATTCTTCTTGTTTTCTCATTATTATCTCAATGTTTTTTTATGAGTTATAAGATCTTGAGTTTGAGATTCTTAATTGCAGGAGATGTTGCTTTCAGGATACTGGATGGTATTAGTAGTATCAAGCGTAGAGCAAATCAAGATCCTTGTAATGATCATTTACAGGAAGAAACACAAATACATGTGTGTGACATAAACCCAAACATGTTAAATGTTGGCAGAAAACGCGGTTTAGAGAGAGGTATGAATCAGGAATGATGAGGACTTGGAGTGAACTCCATGGATAGTCTAATTGCAGTTTATTAATGTCGATTTCTCAATGAGAGATGTTTTTTGTTTTATTGATGCTTGCAGGTCTTGGAGAAGACAAATCCCTCATATGGGTGGAAGGAGATGCTGAAGCCTTGAGTTTTGAAGATAATACCATGGATGGCTACACAATAGCATTTGGAATTAGGAATGTTACACACATAGAGAAAGTTCTTTCTGAGGCGTATAGGTATGCTCATAATTTCATGGCTTGTTGTTGACTTATTCACCCAAATTATATCAAACCCCTCTTGACATAAATTATAAATAGCGAGCTAAGGACCCTCTCATTAAGATTGTAAAACTGATGCGATATCAGGTTACTCTGTTACAGACTTTTAAGGATGACTTACCTAATTATAAGACCGGATTGATTGTTATGAATTAAAGGAAATGTAGCCTTTATCTTCTAAAATCAATGTTTATAACCTATTTTCTCCAAGGAAAATGCATGTAATAACGACATTTGTCGGTTACAATTGCAAAAATAGCTCTGAAAATGCATATTGTCAAGGTAAGTATGTCAACAAAGTTACATGAGTTATCATGGTGCTGCTGTGGACAAGACCTTCATCAGTGTCTGAGTAAAGGGGATCTGAATCCACTTCCAGCTTAGCTTCTGAGAGGGTAGAGGTTCCTAGTTTGCTCCATGTTAGGTACTTGCTTTAAATGTTTGCTGTTGAATTTGAAATAAGGACAATTAGAAGTGGAATTAGGTGGTGAGAAAGTTGAATATTAGGTTTAAATTTTATGAGACCCAGTGAGTTTTTAAAAGAGATGAGTTGAAGCATGAAGCTAAAAAGAAAATCGTTTAGATTCATGACTATGAATTTACTAACACAAAAATGTTTTAATTTAGTCTAAACTATGACATAGTTGTGTGTTTTCCATTCAATTAGTAAATGACTTCTCTTTTGATATGTATGATCAGCAGGCTATTCTTCTGTTATATGGTCTCCTTTCTTTCTGCAGAAATATTCCAGCTTGTGTAATATACATTAATGCTTCATGCAAGCTTCATCTGTTATTTTATTAGGGTATTAAAACACGGAGGAAGATTTCTTTGCCTTGAACTGAGCCACGTCGAAGCTCCTGTGTTTAAAGAATTGTGAGTACACCTTACATACATTAATGGATATTTGTTAATGTTAGCATTTCTTTTAGTATCGTTTTTAGGCACTATTTTAACAAAGAATATCCTTTTTCCCGCGTTTAAAATTTTCTCAATTTTAAGAATTTGACAAGTCAGTAATTTATGCCAGAAGTGGCCGGTCTTTCCTTTCTGGTAATGTACACGTGGTGAAGTGTTTTTTTTTTTTTTTATAAATTAAATCGAAAAGGATAAATTACAATAACTCCCATAAGGTGTGGTGAAACTATAGCTACGACCCAAAAGTTTGAAGGTTTGACGAAGCCCCCCTTTCATGTTAAAGTAAATAAGATAAAAATCCTCTTCCATGCTGAAAATATTGTTACTGTTAAAGTAGTATTTTTAAACCCATTAAGAATATTATGCTTAAAACATTTTTTTCCTTTCAAATCTTCAAAGTTTTGAGTTGCAACAATAAGTTCACCATACATCAGGTTGTTTACAAATTGACCCTGTAACATGGTTTTCTTCAACTTTATTGAATATTAACTATCCAGCCTCTTCTTTTCCATAGGAAATAGTCAATCATAGAGAAAAAAGCCTTGGTGTGATGAAGTGAGATTAACAAATAGTAAATTGAATATTAACTATCCGGCCTCTTCGTTTCCATAGAAAATAGTCAATCATAGAGACAAAGGCCTTGCTGTGATGAAGTGAGATTGACAATGAATATTACATCTTAGTTCTAACCTGAATTCAATAATACCAGTCACACGCTCCCATAACCCACCTTTCTCATTGGAGTTCTGGATTCATTTTTCTATATTCATATTATTCTAGTAGTTTATATTTATATTGATTATGAATCTAAAGTTTATATAGAGCAGATCGATTTATTTTATTGTCTAATTGATTTTTCTGTGCACTACTCACCTGCTGTTAGTTTATATACAATTGTTGTTTCCTCCTTCATTTAGTTCAAGCATAATTCTGATCTACCAAACCAATTAATGCCACTAGGGTGTAAACAGATTGTTACCTGGGAGCATAATGTTAATTGAGCTGATGATGAACTTTAATAAAATATGTTCAACATCATGACTACAAGATTAGCATTCTGCAGATGTTGCAATGCAAAGTACAATGCCAAATACTGTGATTGAACCAGATTAGCATTATGCTCATGTTGCAATACAAACAAAACAACAATAGCATGTAGATCCCGTAATAAATTAGCTTTTACTAATTACATGAACTTTGAATTGCATAGAAGATCCTACTGTTTCACTTGAATTTGAGTGGTTGAAATTTTGTTGATTAGTTTTTAATTCTTGCATGCTTTGGCATGTAGAAAGCATTCACATGAGAGAATTTGTGATTGTTTGTAGCAAGAAAAAGATATCTGCTCACAACTCAAGCCTTATTCTGTGGCTTGCAGATGACTTCTACTGTCCCAGCTAATATTTTTAAAGCTTAGCTTTCTTTTTTCTTCAATTTCCTTTTTCTTTTTCCATAATTTTTGGAACACTGCATCATCTATCCTGTTTCAAGAATGCTCCTTTTTCTTGCAGATATGATTACTATTCATTCTCAGTCATTCCAGCTCTGGGTGAGCTAGTTGCAGGTGATCGGGAATCTTATCAGTACTTAGTTGAGAGCATACGTCGTTTTCCTCCACAGGTCATAATTTTGTCTCATGCACTTCTGCAAATATTACCACAATTTTGCTAGAGTATCTTAGAAGCTAAGAAATTGAGTCCATACGATAGTGTGGTGTCTTTATAGTACCCTGGGTATTACATATACTGCTATAACTCGATCAAGGAATGAGGTTTTCTATATTCCCAGAATGTACTTTAGCGGAGCCTTTTCTGTAAATAAGATATAAAATAAAAATTAAAACAACTGGTGTATTTTATGCATGCTAGTGGACACCTTATCCCCGGATGTGGAAACTAGATATTTCTATAGTAACCGTACATAGTTACATGGATTATTGCTTTTTTACATATTCCAATAGTAAATATGCACAAGATAGAATGTGATTTTAATATGGCATGCAAGAGTGTTTAATGATCAATGTACATGGCTCAAGGTTATAAAATTAATTTCTTTGACTAAGAAAAGAAAAGAAAAGAATCAACTCATATTTATTTCATTGAACTGCCAGTAACGTGTTATCTGCAACATATTTTTATCTGAAACAGTGCAACTAAATATATATTTTTTTCCCTCTAAATAGAAAGAGAAGGATCCCTCGTGTTTCTAGTCTGCAAATATATTTAGCTATAAACTTTTCTTCCTAGAAACCTTGTGTTCTATTTATCATTAGTTATGAAAATAATAATCTTTCCATGCTATTGAGTCTTCATGCTAAAAGGTTGCATTGAGAAAAGTCCAGTATAGGTCTTGATTTAGTTAAAGTCCTACCAAGTCTGATTGTTAGAACTAGTCATTATTCAGCAGTTTTGCATGACAGTTTATGACTCAAACCCATCATCTTGTGGTAGGAAGCTTGATATTTCAAGCTCCTTCCCAAACATTAGCACGTCAACAAATTATTCTTACCATCCGAGACGAGAAATTAAGTAGCTTTAATTTTTCATGTAGGCTGATTATCCACATTTCCCTTTCACCTAAATACATGCTCATGTGATTTCAAGTATCTAAGTAAAAAGAAGCACTTGGCTAAAGTTTGACTATAGAAAGTATTACTTGAAGAAAATGTAAACCTTATATTTGATTCATTCATCGTGCACTTTGAAAGATTTTTTTCTGCCCAGTAATCTGGAACTGATAAATTTGAACCCTATGTGTGAATTCCTGTTAGTTAACTGACTGGAATTAAATGACCTAGCTAAGAGAAAAGGAGAAAGGGGAGGGAGGCATGAGGACAATGACTATCTAGGAGCTTATATTGCATGTGCTCGTTGATAACCTGGGTATATTTTGTGTATTCACCTTTGTCTGGTGTACTTAATGACTTAATGTAAGTGATGAATGCAGGAGAAATTTGCTTCGATGCTTGTAGATGCAGGATTTCAGAAGGTTGAGTATGAGAATCTCGTTGGGGGAGTTGTAGCCATTCATTCTGGCTTAAAAATATGAAGGTGTTCAAGGACAAACCTGTCTTAATTTTTTCATAAATAATTCATCCGCCAGTTTTTTGAGGGCGTGTTGATGCTCAGCAGAAATTTTGCCAGCACACCTATTATCCTCTTTCATATCTATTCAGACGATCAATTCAGAGAGCTAATGCATTTTTTTTGTATGGTGTTGGTCTTGAATAAATGACTTTTCAGCCTTCTCTTTGGTTCCCTAGGCTTTTCAATTGTCCCTCTCTCTCTCTCTCTCTCTCTCTCTCTCAATTTCCGATAGATATATACTAATCTTGTTTCCCTTTATACAAACTCAAGATTTTGATGTAAGAAAAGCAACAAAATGGAGGGACTGGGCCAACATCAGTAAATAAAAGAAGATAATGAACAACTTCAGAGGATTGGTTTTCAACGAGTCAATGGTGTGCTTATTCAGAGGCATTCTTCCCAATGTACATCTTCATAAATGAGAGCAGTAAGCAGCAGATTACTTTTCCTCACTCAAACTGATATTCTTTCACATCTGAAGTGGTGGAATTGCCCCCATTAAACCTGCGAAATATACCTGACTGCCAATTTTCATGCCAACATGGGGTTTGTTTTACTCATCAGGGAAAAATTGACCACGTTTGCCTGCTACAGATGGTTTGAACTCTGCTTTCTGCCTTCACTGTTATTTCATTTGTTTTTGCGTTTTATAAGCATTCTATTTATTTCTTTATTTGCACCTTCCAAATGTGTTTGATGGTGTTGAAATTGAGAATCAACTCAAAATAAGTGATAAAAATTCAAGGTGTGATGGAGCCACCATTTTTGTCGGTGAATGAGAGCAACATTGTTAATAGAACAAATTGTGAGCAAAGTTTTGAAAGCTTGAAGATGATATAAGAGCAAATATCTATGTAATTAGAGGGAATAAGATATTTCATTCATCATATTTTAAATTCAAAACAACACATGGAATGCTTTACTAATCCAAGTCATTAAACATCATAACAAATATGGATTAATTAATTAACAACAAAACAATGCCATAACAATGTCAAAAGAGTAGCATTGCTTTCTAAGAAAGTAAAATGTTGCTGGAGCAGTCCAAAGAGGGATGCAAAAATAACAAGAAAATAAACTAAATTTTTTTAGTTGAGGATCATTCGATAAACAAAATGGTTTGATTGATATGAAATTAGAGTCAAAAGCTATTGGGGTATGTTTAGAATGTGGGCATTTAGCCTACAAGGTGTTGATTTTTCTTGATAGTGGAGAGAAAAAAAATTGTTATTTAGATTGTTTGTGTTATACTATACATAAGGATATATTCTAATTCTTGTTCAAACCTAGGATGCTTTTTGTAATTTTCAAAATTATAAAAGTAAAGTGTAAAATGGAGTAAAGTGTAAAATGCTTAGATTAACTTTCCATTTAAAAAATTCTTTTTAGCCTAACTGTAATTCAAATAATTATTTATTATTTGAGATTTTTTTCCAAGGGTGGATGATTTTTTTATTCAAGGGTGAATGACATGTTATCCATTCTTTTGCTTTTTATTTTTAAAAATTAGACAATTTGTTGTTTATTATGATAGATGACACATTATTTGCTTGTATAAATTTTGGTTCCTACATAGGGGTGGAAAACCAAAATGAGGTTTTTTAGACTCAAAAAAATATTGTCAATCTATCACATAGAAACACCTAATAAACACCGTTAAAATATTTATAAAGTAATTTCTTAATGTATAAAAAAACAAAAATAAAAAATCCTCACAGCCTATTGTTCAAAACTAAACATGTGATGTCAGCTGTGATGAAGAAAGATTATCTTGAGAACTAAGAAAAAACTTAGTTAGCTTGAGAAGATGACCACCTACACTTCTAAGTTTGTACATTAAAGAAATATGATTTATAAAATCTTGATTTTACAGGTCACTCTTATAAAATCATGCATACAAACATGCAAAAACATGATTAAATCTATATATATGAAAATAAAAAACTTAAACATGCATTGATTTATTCATTTTTGAACCCCTTAACAAAAAGTAACACCCGCCTCATTTTTTTTTTCCTTGGAGCTATATAAAATTTGCTTAACATGTTAAGCTATTATGGGATACAACCATACAAAATTAGCAGCATGATGAAATCAACTGTATCATATGAATGATGACAGGTCATATGCTCAATAATATTTAGAGACATGAATAACCTTTGTGGTCTAAGAGTGATTGAGAAGTATATAAGTTTTTTTTTATGCGATAAGAGTTCTTCCCATGCTAGTTATGGGTTTACAACGAGCACGCTAACATATTCTAAATTTGTTCTATCATGGGCTTTACAACATAGAATTTCTCTTATAACCTATTTTCTTTAGGTAAAATATTTCTCGTTCATTCGATAATTTTATCATAACTAACCTCATTAAACATACAATCCGACTTGATAGTGAGTTCTTGTGTAACAACCAATAATTTATTGTGATTTGTTCACCCATCCCATAATGGTTTATCAGAGTCTTTTAAAAGATTAAAAAACCCAATCATATCTTTATTTGGTTCTTTATGTATGATTGAACATTCACCTCTATAACTCTTATTCATTCATATCACATTCATAACTATATTACTATAAGGATTACTATTTTCATCTACAATTCTATGCACATTATTAAAACTAAAAATTGAGTCAACCATCCTCTCTACCATGTTATTGTAAGGACAATGTAGTTCTCCATGTGCAAACCTAAACAAGTATTTCTCTATAAAGTTTTTTTTTTTGTAAAAGATGCATAGTAAATACATATGGTTTAAAAAATGTTTTATTCTTGCACCTCTTATGTGATAAAATATTACCACATCTACTACTTCTCGAATTATATAGTGCATAATTAATAAAATTCTAAACCTCATCACAATAATTCATTTTACGCAACCCTTTAGGTGAATCTTAATACATTCATGAACAATTCAAACCTATATGAAATATTGATAATAATATATATTAATTAGTTATGTAAACTAAATAAATTAGATATCATTGGTTTAATTAACTCAAACTTATTAAATATATTGTAATAGTACTCTTAAATCATTATCAATTATATACATAAATTCAAATTCCTATATATTTACTGAAATCTTCAACTCAAGAATAAAATTGATAAAATATAAACTAACCCATTAAATAAGGCATTATTTATTTAATTACAAAACATCTAAATCACAAAATCAAAATCAATTTCAATTTATAAACGAATACAATTTTTGAAAATAAAAATGATACCCTAACATATACAATTCATACAACAAAATTCTATGGTAAAAAGCTATGAAACAAGCAAGCACAAACAAACTATATACATACTACAAAAATATACATTTAAAATTAACATTTTAAAATTGGGATCAAACAAAAAATGAGTTGTTTTACTTGATGTGGAGAATCCTAGAAATAGTTGAATTAGAACAAGTATGGTGATAAACTGAATGTTGAAGTGACGAAATTTATACTGGAAGTCTGATTTTGTGATAAAGTTAGGGGCAAAAGAAGGTTTGTTGTGTTGCAAAACTGATGGAGAAAGAATAAGAAATAAGAGAGAGGGAGAGGGAGATGGAGATGGGGAGTCATTTGTGAGTTCATAATTTAAATATTATTGATAGATTTACTAACTAATTTTACTAATAGGTTCATTTAGTCGGTAATCTTGTTCATATAAATGACACGTCACTGTATATATTTTTTTTAATTCCTTTTCTTTTCATTATTTTTTTCTTTGTATATGCTTAGAGAATATTTTTAACGGTGCTTATCAATGAACTCCGTGAGAGACTTATCTATTGATAAAATTTAAACTTAGTGAGAGATTTATATTTATCAATTTTATACTAGTGAATATCTTGAATATACTTTCATATATTTAGAATAAATCTTTTTATGAATGGATTTAAGTATGATATCCACATGATTAATTAAGAAATTAAGTAATTATTGTTGTCTTCTTTAGGCGAATTCCCTTTTAGCAGGCATAATTATGAATTCTTTGATTAAAATCATAAAACTTTCGCAATGCAAAAACGCAAATCTTATTGGAATTATATTGTGCAAGGATATGAAAAGACAGTAAATCTGTCTTTCCATTGTTTTCACAGTCACAACATCTTATTCTCCGACTGCTTACTAGACATCGTCTTCTCCATCAGAGCTCGGCATGGGTGATATTGTAAGCATCAGAATCATCAAGCTTCAGCTTGGCAAGCTCACTGATATCATATGGATAAGCATCAGTTGGTGACTGACGTTTATATGCTCTTTTTCCAAAGGCCCAAGCTTTAGCTTCAGTAAAATGGGCTCCATCCCAGTACACATAGTCATCCCTGTTACTACATGGGATGGAGAGAGATTTACATGGGACTGTACGAGGTTCTGCCAAGCAACAACTCTCACGGGTGTATGTAAAACCTGCGAGCAAGAAAAGTAATGATGGTATCAGAAAAACTCGTCTTCAACCTAGAGCGAGAGAGAGAGAGAGGGAGGGAGGGAGGGAGGGAGGGAGGGGATTGATACCTTTATTTGTCTGATTATCATAATCAATTTCGTAAGAGTTTATGTAGGTAAACCTGGCATCAGAATGCTTATTATTAAGTTTTTCGACCAAGTTTCGAAGCTTGCCGTTGAAAATTTGAACATCATTGTTGAGCTCGTATGCACATGAAGATGCATCTAGTTTATCGGGATTTTTCTGTATGTTGTACGGCATACATCCTACCCGAATAAGTCCGAACAGGGCTATCTTTCTGGCTCCTGTCCAATACAAAGACTGGCAGCAAGGGAAAAAAAGGAATTAATTAATTTGGAATGGAAGCATTTCAAAAATACATTTGATATAGAAAAATATCAAATCTATTCTAAGGAAAATATGTATTTGAAAAGTCTACACATAATACTATACCACACAAGTGTTACTCTTTGTTAGTTTGAGATCACGTCAAGCATTAGGGCTAACCTCCAGCTGAGATTCGTAAGTGTCGATGAGATGTTGAGCAAAGTGTTCAGGATCATATTCCTGTCTGCTAGTGTAGTTGTCCATGAAATAATTGTTGAGGTAGTCGTTATGACCCATATCAGACACATATATGCATTGGCTCAGGTACTTCCTAGCAACTTCCTGGCTTCCCAAGACTTTGGCAATTCGTGAAACCGTGATATTGTGATTAAATAGCTGATTATTCATGGTAAATAGCTCTCCCTTCACACACAAAATAATCAAATGAATAGTTAGCTTTGCCAAAGCACACAAGATTATACAAAATTCATACAGAATCCTAGAAAAGGTTTCAGCTATGAGAGGCATATGATAAGTAATCACCGATTTAGAGCCAGTTATATCAAGGATGCCAGCTCCATTAGATCCATAATTCACACCATCTAGAAAATGAGTGCAACCTCCGACACCAAAGTGCGTAATGTAGCTGTGGAAACCTAATTGTGCCGCTGTAACAAAAGAATAATCATTAACACCATAACTTCCCACATTACTAAACTCGATCGGTTAAGACAAGTCATCCTTGTTTTAATAGAATATGTAATAAAACTGTCACATCTAGCCAGTAAGAGCATATATTAAAGAAAACTAGCACACTTTATATATATTATTATAAGAGTGGAGAGCAAACTGCAGACCAATGGTGTCAGCTAAGTTGAGACCATTGCTGCACCTTCCTGAAGCCCCAGTATCAAAGTCTATCCCATAAGGTAGGTAATTTACTTTAGGTGCAGTGCTAAGGTAGTTATTGTTCCCGTTATCAAAGAGTGAATCTCCAAAGACGAAGTAGCATGGAACTTGAGGAACACTCTTTCCATGGGTCCAGTGTTTCCAGTTTGACACCAGCAGCAGCACAGACAGCACCCACAATGTCTTAAGCTCACTTTCCATCGTCAAATATGATGAAGGAAACAAAAACAAGAAATATAGCTAGGAAGATGGAAGAAGGGCGTAGCTAGGGATGGGTTGCTTTGAAGTAGAACCATCCAGCCCTATTTATAGAGTAGAGATCTAGCTAACCAGACGGCTTCACGTGCTTGTTTCAATCAATGAATTTACAATGCCTTGTAGATTTGATTTCTTACATCAAAATAACCGTCAACATCATATCTACATAGCTCTTGTCGTTGTTTCTTAGGAGTTTGTTTTTGATTTCTCCTTCTAACAACAACAATTGATAAATAATTTAATTTATTATCAATTTAGTAATTAATTAATTAATTTTTATTTAAAAATAAAAAATATCTAACAACGTGTCACAATCCCTAAAATATTAGAAAATGAAAAAGTAATTTGACCTAACCTTTTTAGTAATTAGTTTCTTAGTGTAATTATAATCCATTAATCGATAATGTTCTAATTTAGGCATTTTAGCATAGAGTACATCTATCATTTCAAATCATATTTGTTTTGCAACAGTATAGTCATTGATCGTTTAAATAAGATTTGAAACTTTTCAAATCACATTCCACCTTGCACAATAATTTAACAATTAATACTATTTGAGAACATGTGAAATATTTTTTCTAATCCATCTAGAGTGATGAATCCTCACTAAATGACTTAAATACCTTCATATAGTTTATATTATATTCAATCTCAACTCATCTGTTACCTTTATCGAGATAATATGTAACAAGATCAAAACACAACACTTCTTATACAAGATAACTTAGAGATCTCTAAGGATCACTTACACAACCATCAAGTGAGTTTTTTCCATAAACACATGTGATATCTCTATATGAAATTCTCATGTAGAGTTTCAGTGTACATGTCTAATGACAATTATTTATATATTAGTTCTAGGTATCCCTTATATCTCAGATTATAAGAACAATGACTTCATTTCATAAAAGAAAGAATATAATATGTAACAACCTTTACAACTCTAATAAATTTCCAATACTTAAGAGAGTATTGACCAATAATATTTTAGGGAAAATGTTTTAATGCAATAGGAATTCCATAATTATAACAGCTTCATAATCTTGTTTGCACAATATATTTTTCTCGTAGACTTTTTCTTTAATCTAGATTTATAAATCAAATATAGATTCATTAATCTAATACAATATAGCTAAACAATGTGGTAGTTAAAAAGACTATGTAGACTATGGCTAAACAATCAAATCCACAACGAGCCTAATCAAGATAATAATTGTGGTTTATTGTTAAGAAAACAATAACCTTTTTAAAGTTTAAAGCAATGCTTTAGTAGTTGAGACCAAGGTTGTTAATTCCATTTCGGTTGGTGCTTCGTTTTTTCAATTGGAACAAAATGTTTTGGTTTTGGAGCATTTCGGCATGCCGTTCTGGGGTTGTACTATTTATGTATATATTTCCATACAAAATTTGTAAAATTGCAGCTAAAATCGTGTAGGTACAAAAATCATAAAATCATAAGTAAAATATTTTCGAATACAATACAACACAATTATAGTCATAAAACTTTATTAGTTAAGGTTCATACATGATTTAAAATAACTTAAAAATACATTACAAAAAAATTATGTTCATAGAATTTCATTAGGTAAAAACTAACAAATTTAAAACAAATATTCAGCTGGCGTGCAATGTAATTTTCATCTCCCTCGCTATTTCTAAGACTTTCATCAATAACATTACTATCGAAAGGATTATTAGTACTATTACTGGTACCAACACTGATATTGCTAGTACTAGCTCCAACTCTAACAGTATTTAACTTCAATCTCCTTGAATTATCTGGATTGACATCATTATGAGTTTCAAAATCAGCTTCAATAGCATGAGTACCCATTTCAACATCATTAAAAGTTTCTTCATCACTTTCATCTTCTTTTTCATTTTTTCTTCGTGTTGCACTATCAATAGTATGAAGTAAAATAATGTTCAATGAATAACTATGCTCTTCTCTTTCAGTGATCCATTCATCATCAAATGGGAGATCACTAAACCTTCACCAAAATCAATAACTTGTCTTTTGCCTTGGTTATCATTCATTTTCAAATTACACATCACAAAAACCAAGTCATTCATTTTTCTATTGCAGACGATTTCTTCGTTTCACATGAACCTATGAAAAAAAATTCAAATTGATAACATATAAGATTCTTATCAAATATGAAAACAATAAAAAAAAACTAAAAAAACTTATCATCTCAAATACACTCCAATTAAACTCACATCCAGATGAACTACAAGTCAAGCTTAGAACTCGAATTGCAAGCTTTTATAGCTCTAGACATTCATCCCTATAAGAAGCCCACCATTTAGCTGGAGTTTTTTTTTATGCCTTACTAGTATGGCAGCCTCAATACTAAATAACCTCTTTGCATCCGTGAATATATTAAGTTGTAAATGAATTTTAGTCCTCTCATCTTTATCAGGCACCATCCGATTTAAGCAGTGATATAATCCATATTTAATTTCGAGATGCATTTTATAATCAGAATTATAATGATGATGAGGATTCAAAAAATAAGTCATTGCATGTAAAGGTCTGTGAAGTTGAAGTTCCCATCTTGAATTAATAATATCCTAAATAGGTATATAACTACAAAATAAAACAAATAAGGATATTTACATCAAAATTAAATAGCATAAGATAAAAAGAGATAGTTCTATTAAATAAATAATTAGCATAATAGATAATTTGTACCTTTTTGCGTAGAATCAAAATTCACTTGTATCTTCTCTTTCGCTTGAACCATTACTTCATATATAAAACTCATGGCTGGTGTCTCATCTGAATCAACTAATCAAAGAACTTTAATAAGAGGATATGCTAATCAAATCTTTTCCTTTTGTAAAGTATATTAGCATGGAAATAAGAATAGTTCTTGAATATATGTATGTGGTGATTCTCCTCCCCGTAGCAATAGTTACTTGATGTACCTCTAGTTTCTTCTCAAAATCTTCCAATATCAAATCAATACAATGAGTAGCATATGGTGTCCAATACAAGTATTTTTTTTTCTTTTTTTCATCAATAAATGCCCCATTGCCTTATAATTCGTAGCATTATTAGTAATTACCTGCATTATACTTTCCTCTCCAATCCTATCCACAATAACATTTAACATCTCAAATACTTTATTAGCTGTTTTGGATATACTAGAGGTGTCTACATATGATAAAAAAAGTTGTTCCTTTTGGACTATTAACCAAAAAGTTACAAATAGAACGTCTTTTCTTATCAGTCATCCATTAGACATTATTGAGCAACCTGTTTTTTTCCATTTCAGCTTATAGTTTTCAAGCAATTTAATTGTGTTATCTACTTCTTTCTTTAAGTATTTTTCTCTAATATCATGGTAAGATGGAGGCCTAAAACCTGACCCATGCTTTGCAACCAATTCAAGCGCTTTAACAAACTCAAGGTTTTTCACACAATTAAATGGAATCACACTAGTGTAAAAAAACTTTGCAATTTGTCGACATGCTTCTTCTTTAAATCCTTTTTTAGCAGTTAATTGATGGTTGTTTGAGTACTTCCACTTACTATTTTCTTTCCCTTGTTAATTAAAGTGATTTCATTATCTTCATCTGCATCTTTGTCGCTTCTAAAAAATTGAAAAACCTTTCTTTTCTTCTTAGATGCTTCTTGATTTTTCACCAAAACACTCAAAATCATCTTCTTCACATCTGCTGATATTTGCTTACATGGCTCAACATCCTTTTGAGTGTAATCCAGATGATGTTTAAAACAATAAATGCCTCCGCTGAAAATTTTCTGACAATACTTGCATTGAACTTTTAATGAATTCTTATCAATATTTATACCATGGTGCCATCCCACATCAAGTCTATTGCCACTGGTAGTTTTTTTGGATGCCATGTGATGCGGACCAGTACAGAAACACCAGCAAGGATCCATTACATGTTCCAAATGATCCAATGACATGGTCTAAGACAAAGACATTGAAACAGGCATTGAATGCATTGGTTTTGAAGGTTTCAACCAAGTCAGAATTGCAAGGACCATTGGAGTATTAAGAGGAGACTTTAGTACATCTTATCCATGTGCAAGAGGGGTCCAATACAACCTTATTTGGCCCATGAAGTAAGTACAACAAAGGAGCCAAAAAAATCATACTACAACTTGGAAACATGGGATTAATAGGCTGGATGGAAGGCTATAAATTAGCCTTATGGGCTTTATTTTATTTTGTTAGCTACAACTCAAGGCTTGTTTGGGCTTAATTAATACTTTGTTTTCAGCTAGGATCTAAGGCTTGTTTGGATTAAGTCATGGGCTTTCTAACTTAGGGTTTTGGTCAGTTTTGAGTGGACTTTTCAGTTTTATGTGTGAGAGTGATTCTTGCATTTTTTTAGTTCTTGAACGAATTGAATCTGACTTATCGAAGATTATCTGGCTTCGTGGTGTCATTCTACTAATTCTAATAGTGTTGGTGCCTTGGGTCAAGTTTTCATTGTGTCACACTCCTATCAGACCTATTTTGGCTTTCCAAGATTAGATCTCATTCTTGGTTGTGAGTTGCGTGATCACGAGGTTTGCATCACCTTGTAATTTGTAAATACATAAAATCAAATTTTAATGTCACATCAACTCAGATGATGCAATAGTGACTGGATGCAATACAAAGCTTCCAATTTAAAGACACATTATTAGAAACAGATTCTATCAACTAATAGAAAATCATATTGAGGATGTATCGGTAGTTTCTCAAATTAATATTCATTGTAGTGATAAAATCATGATCCTCAACACAAATATATAAATGAGAAGAGAAAAATTGATTCAAGGAGAGAAATCAGGACAAAAGTCACAAACATCATGACAATCTCCGTAGTTCACTACAGTCCTTAAAACCCAACTTTCCTTTCATTTCTTCTCACAGACACAAGTCACAAACATCTAGCTTTGTGGGATTTAATTTTGTTGAGAGGGTGTGAGATAGGAGCTTTGATGATCAAGTCCTCTGCTCATTTGTAGAAGCACAAAACATTCAAAAATTTCATGAAAGCTTCGATATTTTCCAGTGTTCTATTTCTTAATTTTTGAATCATGCCAAAAGTTGACATGCCTGAATTAATGTTCTATTTCTAACAGAAAAAAAATTCTTAATTTTTTCTAATTCATTTTCTTACAGAGAGCGCTTGAATTAATGTTTTATTTCTCGCTCTCTAAACCGTGCCAAAAGTTGACAAATCATAAAGCATGAAACTTGTATGAGCCTGAAACCCAGAAACTCGTAAAAATTAACTAACCTTGAAGATTGATGAGAAGCGACAACGATGACAGATGAGATGTAACGACGACAATGAGCTAAGAGGAGACGACGATTTGAGAGGAGTGATGAGTTTTTGGTTAACTGTTAGTGATGAGCTGAGATGAGATCCTCATTTGAGAAGAAGAATTGGGGATTGGAGAAAATTGGAAAAGTTCGAATTAATTAAATTTGTTAAGCTAACAAAGATTTAGGGATTTGCCGAGGATCATAAAATCGGATCAATCCAGTCTGATTTTACAATCCAGTTTGATTTTAATGATTTTTTTTCAGATTTTAATAGGATTTAATTTTTTTATCCAATTTTATTAGATTTGTTCTTTTAACTTGTAAAACCGTATAATTTTACGAGTTCTATCACAATTTTGAGAACTGTTGAGAATAGAGTTGTAGATGTTAAGAATATAGCTGTAAATTGCAGATTATTGTTATCTCCTTTCCTGTGTAACAAATTCTGTAAGTTAGAAAAGTAGATTTACAATAGGCTTATTTTTCATGTATATATTCTACTGCTGTAACACTTGAAAGAAGCAATCGAAATACACTGAATATTCACATCTCGAATTTTTACATGGGATCAGAGCTAACCTCGAAATTTTTCTGAAATAGAATTGCTACAGGCAAACCTCCGTAATTTTTTTTCTTCTCTTGCCCGTAAACCCAGATTTTGATTCCCACAGTGCTTGTTCTCAACAGCAGCTGCTCATTTGAGAAATCCTTAAAATCCTAGAAATCCATCGTCATCGATATTCCCAGAAATTACCCAGAAAACACCCAACACACATCAACGTATTGAAATCCCATAAATTAATCCAGAGCGAATCTCGAAATTTTTTTTCTTGAACCGTATTTGTTCATCTCGAAATTAATCCCAGAAATTGATCTCTTCATTACCTGTTCGTCAAAAAAGGCTACTATTCATTCCCAGAATTTGATTGCTAGAGTACCTGATTGTTCCAAAAAAAAACCCAGATTTTCCCGAGAAAATCAAACCCAGATTTTCCCGAGAAAAAAAAACCCAGATTGTTCCCATTCATCTGCGACGAGTCTGTTCGTGCTTCTTCGTCATCTCCAACAACAAACCCATCAGACCCAACTGATAAGTCATTTTTTTCTCTCCTACTTCTCCTTGAACAATTTTTTTTCTCGAAAACCCAGCATCACGAACCCTAGTTAACCCACAGAAAAACCCATCCTTTCCCCAGAAACCCAGATGAGAACCCAAGACCTCAAACAAGATAACCCACAAGATCGCCGACAGGAAAGAACGGAGATGACAAAAATGATAACCCACAAGATAACCCATAACCCCAAGCAAGATAACCCACAAGATAACACAAGGAAATGAAAGAACGCTGAGAACAAGTTGAGCCTCTGGTGAAGGCTAAAGAGGCGTTGGAGACTGAGCTCGGAAAAATCAGTGATGGAAAAGTGAGTTTGGATATCGAAAATGGGTTGTTTTATGCGTTTATTGAGACGCAGATGGGTGGCTTTGTTGATGGTTTGGTAAGAGAGAAGAAAGAGAAGGAGAATGAGATTGGAGTATTGAAAAGTGAGGTTAAGGAGCTGAGGATGAAAGTTGAGACCGAGAGACATGGAGGTGCGAGACAAATGGGTCATGGAAATGAGAAATGGAGGCTGATGATTAATTCGGGTTATAAAAATCCGAGTGGGTTGGTATGTTTTTATTGCGGTGAAGCAGGTCATTCAAAACAAAAATGCTCTGAAATTATTGGTTATCCTAACTGGTGGGATTTTAAGAAAAACCCCCAAAAAAATATCGGCACAGGTACGGTAAATTCAACGAAAACTGAACAGGTACAATCTACAGCGAATGTCGTTCATCCCGGCACAATTGGTAAAACTTCTGCAAACTCTGTCATTACTAAAAATAGCACTTGGATTATTGATACTGGTGCATCTGATCATATGACTAGGGATTCCGGTAATTTAAAGCTCTTGAAACCCTCCTCTAAGTCAGTTATTTGCACAACTAATGGTAGTACCTCTTCTATTACGGGAGAAGGGTCTATAACCTTGATTGATTCTCTAACTCTAGATACTGTTCTCATCGTTTCATCCCTTGCATACAATCTCTTGTCAGTCAGTCAAATTACTCTTACCCTTGCATGCACTGTCACTTTTTGGCCTCTTTTTGTGTTTTTCAGGACATTCTAAGCCGGAAGATTCTTGGTTATGGTGTTAGACGAGGAAATCTGTATTACCTGGAGTTAACAGAAAAGGGGGGATCAAAACTGAGTCAAGCACATCAGACAGAAAATCAAGACCGAAAACATGCTCTTGTATGGTTATGGCATCGAAGGCTAGGACATCTCTCTTTTGGGTATCTCAAGAAGCTCCAAACATAGTTATTTTCAGGTTTAAGCAATTTGGATTTTCATTGTGAAATATGTGAATTAGCCAAAAGCCACCGTATTCCCTATTTACCAAGTCTGCATAGGAGTTTAGAACCTTTCGCAGTCATCCACTCGGATGTTTGGGGCCCTGCAAAAATTCCATCATTTTCTAATGCTCGTTATTTTGTTACATTTATTGATGAATGTACTCGAATGACCTGGATATCTCTTCTCCGAAATATAAATAAAGTAGGTACAGTTTTTCAGGAATTTCAGAAAATGGTGTTGACCCAATACCAACGATACATTCATACACTTCAATCAGATAATGGTACGGAATTTATGGATCAAGTGCTAGGTAATTTCTTAAGGCATCATGGAATTCAACATCAGACATCTTGCACGTATACTCCACAGCATAATGGATTAGCCGAAAGAAAGAACAGATAGATTATGGAAATTGTTCGCGCTTCACTATTTGGCATGAATCTGCCAAAGTACTATTGGGGTGAGGCAGTCAAATCCGCTGCGTACTTAATAAATCGAACACCATCCAGTGTAATTGATTTTCAGTCTCCTCAACAGAAAATGGAATCTCTTCTCTCGGTTCCTCACTTACCAAATTTGGAGCCACGGGTATTTGGTTGTACGGTATATGTCCACATCCCTAAAGTTATGCGAAGCAAACTGGATCCGTGTGCAAAACGGTGCGTGTTTATAGGTTACTTGGAGTTTCAGAAAGGATATCGGTGTTATGATCCTCACCATCGAAAGCTGCATGTAACCTTGGATGCATCATTTCGAGAATCTGAACCTTACTATTCAGGGGGAATTCTCGAGTCTTCTCTTCAGGGGGAGAGTAACAATGAAGAGAATGAAGATATATTCGAATTAGAGGAAATGAGACCAAGACGGGATGATAACCTAGAACTGCACAGACCAGAATGATCTCAGTAACGACCCCCCTATGTCTCTGGAATTACCAACGCCTACACCATTAACCGAAGAATCAACCGAGAATGTTTCTCCTCAGTCCCCTCAGGTAACCCTAAATCCGAACCTTAATGAGATAAATGAAATTCCTGTCTTAGAAAATAATATGACCAATAGATACCCACAAAGACTAAACCGGGGAGTCCCAAAGAAACAGTATGAACCTGATCCAAAACACAAAACTAAATACCCCATCAACAACTATATCTCTACCCATAGATTATCGGAATCATATGCATTTACTGTTAATCAATTACCCAATGTGTCTATTCCTAGTAATGTACAGGATGCATTAGCAGACCCAAAATAGACCAAGGCGATGAATGAGAAAATGGAGGCATTGCAGAAGAATAACACGTGGGAGCTATGTCAACTACCAATAGGAAAGAAGAAAGTTGGGTGTAAATGGATGTTCACAGTAAAGTTGAAAGCAGATGGGAGTATTGATAGATACAAGGCAAGGTTAGTCGCGAAGGGATACACACAGAAGTATGGAGTGGATTACCAAGAAATATTTGCCCAGTTGCAAAAATGAACACTATCCGAATTCTCATATCTATAGCACTGAATCGAGACTGGGCCTTACAGCAATTCGATGTCAAGAATGCTTTCCTTAATGGAGATCTTGAGGAAGAAGTTTACATGGAGTTACCACCTAGAGTTAAAACCAGGTCCTCATGCGGAACTAAAGTATGCAAATTAAAGAAGGCATTATATGGTTTGAAGAAGTCTCCCCGGGCATGGTTCGGAAGATTCTCATCCACGATGAAGGAATTCGGTTATAAGCAAAGTAATTCAGATCATACTTTGTTTATAAAACACAAAGAAGGAAAGGTAACGACACTGATAGTATATGTGGATGATATGGTCTTAACATGGGATGATCTAGAAGAGAGAAAGAAACTACAATAGTTTCTGGCATCGAAATTCGAAATGAAGATCTCGGACAATTAAAGTACTTCTTAGGGATTGAGGTCTCAAGGTCCAAAACAGGGATATGTCTTTCACAGCAAAAATATGTGTTAGATTTATTGGCAGAAACTGGAATGCTTGCATGCAAACCGGTAGATACACCTATGGAAATGAATCACAAACTAGGACAAGCAGAAAATCAGACGCCAGTAGACAAAGGATGTTATCAACGGCTAGTGGGAAAACTAATATACTTATCACATACTCGGCCAGACATCGCCTATGCAGTAAGTGTGGTAAGTCAGTTCATGCATTCACCAGGAGAAGAACATATGGAAGCTGTGTATCGGATCTTAAGGTATCTCAAAAGTGCACCAGGAAGAGGACTTCTATTTTCTAAGAAGGAGAAGCAAAAAGTGGTCGCTAGATCAAGTGCAGAAGCAGAATTCCGAGGTATGGCACACGGTGTGTGTGAATTATTATGGATAAAACATGTGTTACAAGATTTGAGAATTGATTATGAAACGTCTATGGATCTACACTGTGATAATAAAGCGGCTATTGAGATTGCCCACAATCCGGTACAACATGATCGTACCAAACATGTCGAAGTAGACCGGCATTTCATTAAGGAAAATCTTGATCGAAAGATTATACAATTTCTGTTTGTTCGGTCCGAAGATCAGTTAGCGGATATCCTCACAAAGGCAGTTTCAGGAAGGGTATTTTATGATGCTATTAGCAAGATGGGCATGATAAATATCTATACTCCATCTTGAGGGGAGTGTTGAGAATACAGCTATAGATGTTAAGAATAAAGCTGTAAATTGCAGGTTATTGTTATGTCCTTTCCTGTGTAACAAATTCTGTAAGTTAGAAAAGTAGATTTACAATAGGCTTATTTTTCATGTATATATTCTACTGCTGTAACACTTGAATGAAGCAATCGAAATACACTGAATATTCACATCTCGAATTTTTACAAGAACCTTAATCTATGGCACGAGCATTTTGTTTTATCTGATAGTAGTGTCTGTTCTGCTGATAGCATTTATGATATTGACGATGTAGTACAGGCTTTAATGCTTGACGTACCTTAGTGAAGCACATTCCATTACAGTAGCACACAAAAAATGAAGCACGGTCCATAGCAGTAGCACACAGAAAATGAGATTTCGGAATTTTATTTCGAGGAAAGGACATGAGGAGATTGATGAGGAAAAATCCAAAACTTTGTGTATATCGATAACTTGATAGTTAGGGTCTGTTGGTTTGCAATGGTGGTTTGGATTATTTTCTAAAATATTTTTAAATATATATATATATATATTAAAATAATATTTATTTTTTGTTTTTTAAATTATTTTTAATATAGCATATCAAAATAATTTAACAACACTAACAAATTTAATTTAAATAAAAAATATTAAAAATATATATTTTAAAA
Source organism: Salix purpurea (assembly GCA_027405865.1). NCBI lineage: Eukaryota > Viridiplantae > Streptophyta > Magnoliopsida > Malpighiales > Salicaceae > Salix > Salix purpurea. The sequence goes on from JAOWLH010000019.1 coordinate 4,098,100, forward strand.
CATATTACCAAATAGACAAGTTTATTTATCTATGAAAAAACTAAAATATGCCTGGAAGATTTATGTAATATTAAATGTTTTGTTATAACTACTCTCTAAGTAACAAATAAACTATATTTTATGCAACTGATGTAAAAAATAGTAATTTATTTTGTATCAACTTAATATTAACAAAATTATTATATAATGTTTTTCAATTGATATTTAATATACATGTGTCAATTTGACCTATTGTCATATTGAAACAATATTTGTTTTTTGTATTTATTGATAGATATAATTTTTAATTTATTTAACTAAATAGATGTATAAACTTTTTTAATTTTTCTTCCTGTAAAAAAACTATTTTTAAAAAGTTATTATATTAAATATTTTTACCAAAAACAATTATTGTACCTCTCAGTTCACCTCCATTTACTATTTTTTTTCTCTTATGAGTGAAATTACTAATCTATTATACTATGTATTACCCGTTTATAAATATGATTAAAATTATTTTTTAAAGTGTTTTTTATTCTAAAATACATTAAATAATTTTTATTTATTTTTTAAAAATTATTTTTTAATGTTATCACATGAAAATAATTTTAAAATATCAAAAATATTATTTTAATATAAAAAATTTTATTTTATTTTATTTTATTTTATTTTATTTTATTATTATTTTTTTCAAAATAACTAGTAAAAATAGTAAATGATTGATAGCGTTGTAATGACTTTATGGTACTTTCTGAATTGAAGCAGTTGAACAATTTTGGATTATTCGGCATAATGATGGTACTCGCTTTGAATTCTTCAGCTACCGTTACAGTTGCGGAGTTGAAAGCATGTGGTCGAAGAGGTCAGAGGTGCACGAAGAAAAGCATCATGTATGGTTTTTCTTCGTACGCTATTAACGGTAGCTGAAGAATTAAGGCGAGTAACTATTTTTAAAGCTGTAGCTGTTGGCAACATTTTCAATGTGAAAATTAATTGATTTTTAACGTGTTGTAATTAATTATTTTAATATTTAATTAGTAAAATTATAATAGATAGAATCTATTAGAAACGGATTTTTTTTCCTTGCCTAAAAATGATTGAATGTTGCTACTGTTAAAACTGTTTTGATAATTATTTAATCGGTTGATTGTACAATTGAAATAAAAAATATTTGTTAAAATGAGTCACGTGCTCCGTGTAATATACTGATTGATTATTGTGTATGTTTTATTTGTTTCATGAATTCTTTCATTAGTAAATAGTAAAATTAAAATCGTTGAATTCTAGCAGAGATGGGTTATTTGTTTTATGCAGCAAATAATTTAATTGGTGGTTTTATTTTAACTACTTTGATAATAATTTAATCAGTAGATAGCAAAACCACAATTGATCAAATTGACTAAAGATATATTATTTGTTACTTGCAACATACTAATTATTTGTTGGACATATTTTAACTATTTGATAAAAAAATTATTTGACAGATAAAGAAAATACAACTGCTAAAATTTATCAAAGATTATTTTTTTTCAGGATTTTTCTTCATATTTATTATATTAAAAAAAATTAGAACATTGAGATTAAATTAATGTGAGATTTTTAAAGACAAGTCAGTTCAATTTTTTTATATATATTTTAAGACGTTAATATCAAAAAAATATCACAATATATAATTAGTGTCTCCTATTTTTTAAGGAGAAAGTCCCAAAAATAATATATATAAAAATTTAGGACCATTAACAATTTTTTTACATGTTAAAAAATTTGGTGTTGGTTATGGCGAAATATAGGGAATTGTTTTATTTTACTATTGTAGATAATTTGACACAATTTTTTTACTTATCTTGTCTACGTCTGGTTTTGTATATATTTTTTCGTGATATTAGATCTGAAATATCATACATAAAAAAAGACGCAGAAATTATTTTTTATAAAAATAACATTGACCAATAAATTTTTGTCACAAAAATAACCCACCTCCTGCAACAGCCCCGCTGACCACGCACCCGTCACCCTTTTCTCAGTCAAAACTCACCGTTAGCAACACCTTTCCTTCATCCTCTTTGTGACATCCCCCTCCCTTCAAATCCATGTTTGCTTCCTTTGGTAGTTAGATGTGACCGTTATCTACCGGAAAAGAAGAAATTACAACTAAAAAGGCATCCTTGAAGGGAGGGAAAAGGGAACCGAAACATTGATTTTTGGGGGGGTTTGTGCTGATCCACTAGGTTTTGATCCTTCATGTTAGTGTATAGTATGCATACGTGTGAGTATGCATATGTGAGGATTCTCTTGTGTATACATAGTAAGCATGCGGATTGTATGCGTAATTGAAAACAGTACCATAGAAATTTGAAATTCTTCTTTCCCTCCAAACATTCTCTCTTTCTCTCTCTTTTAGATCTCTTCTCTCTCTGCTTAAATCTCTTCTTCTTTGTGTAATTTCTTCACTCTGCTGCTAATCTCAACTTGGTATTAGAGCTAAATATGCTCACACAAACATATTGATCCAAACCTTTTGCTTCTGAAATCTGTCTTCTTGTTTTCAAAATACTTGTTTCCAAAATTGACGCAAAATTCATCTTTAGAATTTTGTGTTTTCTTGAACAAAATTACTTTGTAAGCTGCTAAAAGTATTTCATAAAAGGTCTTTGTGAATTGCTCATTCTAAAATAATGGTTACAGCAACACAGCTTCAAATTCTTCAATCTCCAATTACAGCTCTAATCTCAACAATCTCGACATCTGTCATTGTGAAGCTCGATGACACAAATTACTTAAACTGACATTTTCAAATGCAATTGCTACTGGAGAGCAATGGAATATTTGGCTTCGTTGATGGATCTCCTCTCTTTCCTTCCTCTGGTTCAACAGATGAATGTGGTACAAATTTCTATAATTCTCCTTCTACTGTTGAATGTGATGATATATTAGTATAGAAGATGCATGATAGAGCAGTTATGCAACTTATTATTGCTACTTTGTCTCCAATAGCTATGTCATGTGCAATTGGTAGTAATATCTCATCATGGGCCAATTTAAGGTATCCTTATGTTTATAAATTAATTTAGGATCCAATTGAAAGATTTAATTAAGTGCAAGGACTTAATTATACTTTAAATTGGTTAAATTAATTTTATTAAGAGCTAAATCAATGAAAAATCAAGTTCTTGAGCTTAATACGGGTTCAATTGAGAAGATTAGAATTTTCAGAAATCGAATTGAATTTTTCCAAGCCAATTGTGCAGTCAAATTAAAGATAATTGAGAGTTTAATGTTCAATTGAGGGTTAAATTATCTTCTTCCTTATGGACTTTTGCAATACATACAACACTATATTTGATAAATAGAATGCCTTCAATAGTCTTGCATTATAAATCCCCTTATGAGGTTCTATTTAAAAATGTCCCAGATGTCTCTCATTGCGTATTTTTGGTTATGCTTGCTTTCCCTTATTATGTCCTTATCTTGCCAATAAACTACAACCTAAAACTACAATATGTGTATTCTTAGGTTATGCATCACAATATAAAGGCTATGTGTGCTTCGATGGTGTTAACAAACATACCTATATCTCTAGACATGTCATATTTAATGAACATGTTTTTCCTTATATAGAGTTAACAAATGGTACTAAACTCTCTACTCCCTTATCTTTTCCTTCGACTAGAGTGTCCTTATCTGTTGTTAACAACAATAATGTTGTTGTTTTGTCTCCTCCTCAATCTTTACATTATGCTGGTGCTTCTCCTTCCATATCATCATCTAAGTCATTACCCCTGCCTCTATGCCCTCTTTGTCTATCCCTGTAGATTCTAAGTCCAATTCCGGGAATGCATCATTGGTTGATCAATCATCAGGGGATTCTTTTCGACCTGAGGCCATCTTGGTTGCTCTTCACATTCCTAATATGAATTTGAATTCGATGCAAACTCACAACAAGAGTGGTATTATAAAAAAGAATGCCTGTTTCTCGACTTCCACTTCTCCCCCTAAGGATGATTTGTCAAAACTTGAGCCTCCTAATTACAAAGTTGCTTCCCATATACTAGTCTGGTTGACTGCAATGTGTAACCAGTTAGAAACTCTCAATGCGCTCCAACCAGCAGCTCTCGACAAGGATCGAGGAGAAGAACCAGCTCACAAGGGAAAGGAAACTCTCGTGGCACAAGCTCTCGAAATAGGGAGAAGAAAAGACTCAGCTCTCAGGGAAACTCCAAATGCTCTCGAAGAGACGAAATCAAAATGAACGGAGAGAGTGAAGTAGCTTCTTCAACATGATCTGCACAAGAAAAGAGAGGAAGTCAGCGTGTAAGCATGGGATGGAAGCAGGACACTTACGTGGATGGCCAAGATGAACTGGTCCTGACACCAGACGCTTCCTCGACACCTGGCAGAGGAGATAAGGATAGAAGGGAGGCGACACCGTTTCTATAAAGGCAGTGACAGCTGGCGATCAAAGTACTATATGCACAAGAATACGTATACAACCAAAACACAGAGGGATACATAGACAGTTAAAAGACTAACACTCCTTAGGTGGCTATAAAAGGGAAGGAAGGGAACAGATAACGGGATAACCAAAGTGAAGTTGCTTTGAAGCAAATTAATTGTCCAAGGAGGCCCAGGCTACCTCGAATCTGCCCAGAATAATTTGTTGTTTAACTTTTAGTTTAAATTCCAGTTCTATAACTTGTTTTCAATACACAAAAATATTTGTTATTTCCTTTTTTAATAGAAAAAACCCCCCAGAGAAGGTATTCTCTCACAAAAAAAAGGCTTCAAAATAATTAAGAGTGTTACACAATGCAAGAGGAAATTTTTGCTCCTAAGTCACATGGCACTTTGGATTTAGTCAAGGAATCTAGTCTAGACTATGGGGAGACCTTCAACATTGTGGTTAATCTAACCACAATCAACACTTTCTTTTTTTCTTTTTTTATGTTTGTTTGGAAGTGCAATTGTGATTATTTTTTAAAATATTTTTCGTTTAGAAATGTATTAAATTTTTTAATATTATTTAAAAATCAATTTTGATATCAGCATATAAAAATGATCTAAGAATACCAAAAAAATAATTTAAAGTAAAAAATAAAAATAAAACTTTTTTATTTTTTTCTAAAAATATTTTTGAAATGGAATAACAAATAGGGTTTTCTCTTGCAGCTACAGAAGCAGCAATTGGCCGGCCAACCCCTTATTTCCTCCTCACCAACTGCGTGCCTACCTTCTCCCCTTCCTCAGCCGCTGGTCAACCATTCCAGCTCACTCCTTTGGCAGCCCCCTCTCCTTCTTTCTTCTTTTGCAGCTGCAGTCCCCTTCCCGTCAGCCTCTCATTCCCCTATTCCTCTTTAACAACGACAGCAAAGCCCTTCCCCTACAGACCAACAGCAGACCCACCTCCTGCAACAGCCCCATTGACCACACAACCGTCACCCCCTCCGTCGAAACTCGCCGTCAGCAACACCTTTCCTTCATCCTCTTCATGACATCACCCTCCCTTCAAATCCATGTTTGCTTCCTTTGGTAGTTAGATGTGACCGCTATCTACCGGAAAAGAAAAAATTACGACCAAAAGGGCATCCTTGAAGGGAAGGAAGAGGGAACCGAAACATTGATTTTTTGGGGGGTTTGTGCTTTTGTTTGTTTTGTAGGTCAAAATAGCACACCACCTCTGGCATAGGGAGGAAGAGGAGGTGACGCTGCTCCAGATCCACTAGGTTTCGGTCCTTCATGTTAGTGTATAGTATGCATACGTGTGAGTATGCATATGTAAGGATTGTCTCTTATGTATATATAGTAAGCATGCAGATTGTATGTGTAATTGAAAACAGTACAATAGAAATTTGAAATTCTTCTTTCTCTCCAAACACTCTCTCTCTCTGCTTAGATCTCTTCTTCTTTGTGTAATTTCTTCACTCTTCTGCTAATCTCAACACTTCACTGGTTGTGGCGAGTGGACTCACATGCCGCTAGTGGCGATGGCGCGTGGTTTCACCCGCCAACACTGTTGTGGCGCTGTTCTGGGCCATTTTATAGTTTTAGATATTTTTTTGACATTGTTGAAGGTGTTACAAATACATATTAAGTTATATTTATATGTATTGAATGTCCATTACTCTTGAGTAACTCTTGGATTTCCATAACTCTTGAGTTCATTTCCTTCTCCTATAAATAGACCACTTGTGTCTTGTATTACACACACCTTTGGAATAATATAAGAATTCATATTAAGCAAGGTATTTCTCTCTTGTCTCTTTTGATTATGTTTTGATGTCTATGCTCTTCTATGTGAATTATTTATTCTTTTTATAACACGTTATCAGCACGATGTTCTAACCAGCTTATATCAATTTCAATATATTTGCTTTTCATTATTGTAATTTATTTTTGGCAAATTTTCTTTCACTATTATTCATAGAAAGAGATTTACAGTTCCTGAAGAACGAATATTATAAGTTCCTAAAGAACTAAATAAATTAAATATAGTTCCTGAAGAACTAGTATTACAAGTTCTTGAAGAATTATATAAATTAAAAACAGTTCCTGAAGAACGAGTATTTCCTGAAGAATTAAATAAATTAAAAACAGTTCCTGAAGAACTAGTATCACAAGTTCCTGAAGAACTAATAAATTAAAAACAGTTCCTGAAGAATTAAATAAATTAAATACAGTTCCTGAAGAACTAGTATTTCTAAAGTTAAATAAATAGCAATCTTAAAGGACTGATTTTATTTTCTTTTCTTTTATATTCATGATTTTATTTAATAATTTATTTCTTGTTTTCATAGATAAAGATAATGTCAAATCTGACGAAACTTGAATTTTCCGCTCTCGATATCTCTGGAAATAATTATTTGTCATGGATCCTTGACGCCGAGATTCATCTGGAAGCCATGAATCTTGGAGAGACCATCAAAGAAGGAAATAGCACATCCCTGCAGGATCGTGCAAAAGCAATGATATTCATTCGTCACCATCTCCATGAAGGATTGAAAAGTGAATATCTCACAATAAAAGACCCTTTTGTTATGTGGCAAAATCTAAAGGAAAGATATGACCACCAAAAGTTTACCATACTTCCTCAAGCTCGTTATGATTGGTTGCACCTGAGGTTGCAAGATTTTAAATCGGTTAGTGAATATAATTCAGCTCTTTTCAAAATTACCTCACAGCTGAAATTGTGTGGTGAAAATATCACAGAAGACCAAATGTTAGAGAAAACTTTCTCTACTTTTCATGCCTCAAATATTGTCCTGCAGCAACAATATAGAGAGCGTAATTTCAAAAGGTACTCGGAATTAATTTCATGTCTTCTTGTGGCTGAACGGAATAATGAGCTTTTGATGAAAAATCATCAATCCCATCCTACAGGTTCTAAACCATTCCCTGAAGTGAATGGAACCTTTGTCCAAAAGACAAGAAAGAACCAAGGATATAGGTATGGAAAAGGTCAAGGGAAAAGGAGAAGAGATAATCATTCTAAAAGCAACCCACCATACCACCAGAAGTGGAGACACAATGAGCTCAACCAAGGAAAGGGCAAGAATTTGCATAAACCAGAAGATAAGTGTCATAGGTGTGGTATGCATGGTCATTGGTCGCGTACCTGTCGTACACCAAAACATCTTACAGATTTATATCAAGCCTCTCTGAAACAAAATACAGTTGAGACTAATTTCATTCATAAAGATGGTTCTGAAAATCATAATGCTTGTATTGATGTCAATACTTATCTTGATGTTTCTGATTTCTTTGAAAACTCGGATAAGACAGAAAACATGCTTAGTGGTGGATTCATTAGAGATGATTAATAGTTTTTATTTGCATTAAAATATCTATGTTCTTATGTTTACAATAAACATTTTCAGTTTGGTTCAAGTTAAATAATAAACTTTGATTATCTTTTGAATAGTGACATGGCTTTTCATGATGGAGATTTATGTCTAGCAGACAGTGCAACAACGCACACAATTCTTAAGGAAAATAAATACTTTGAGTATTTGACATTAACCAAAGCTAATGTCACTACAATATCAGGTCCAGCAGACATGATTAAAGGCTCTGGAAAAGCTAATATTGTGTTACCAAATAACACAAGATTGAGCATCAAAGATGCATTATATTCACCTGAGTCCAGAAGAAATTTACTCAGTTTTAAGGATATACGTGCTAATGGTTATCATATTGAAACAACAGATAAAGATAGAAAAGAATATCTTTATATTACTGCATGTATTTCAGGCCAGAAGCTTGTACTTGAGAAACTACCTGCTTTCTCTTCCGGAATTTATTATACGATCATGAAATCTATTGAATCAAACGTTGTGATACACCAGAAGTGTTCCGACCCAAAACAATTTATGCTTTGGCATGATCGACTTGGACATCCAGGATCAATAATGATGAGACGAATTATTGAGAATACACATGGGCATCCTTTAAAGAACCTGAAGATTCTTTTACCAAGTGAAAATCCATGTGCTGCATGTTCTCAAGGTAAATTAATTACCAAACCATCTCCATCAAAGGTTCTTATAGAATCACCATCTTTTCTTGAAAGAATTCAAGGAGATATATGTGGGCCTATCCATCCACCATGTGGACCTTTTAGATATTTTATGGTATTAATTGATGCATCAAGTAAATGGTCACATGTTTGTTTGCTTTCGAGTCGAAATATTGCATTTGCTAGATTAATAGCACAGATTATCAGACTACGAGCACAATTTCCTGATTATCCTATCAAGAAAATTCGACTAGACAATGCTGGTGAGTTTACTTCCCAAGCATTTGATAGTTTTTGCACTTCTATTGGTATTGATGTTGAACATCCTGTTGCTCATGTTCATACTCAAAATGGTCTAGCAGAATCATTTATAAAGCGACTTCAATTAATTGCAAGACCATTACTTATGAAATCAAAATTGCCTACATCTGTCTGGGGACATGCTATATTACATGCTGCATCACTAGTTAGAATTAGACCAAGTGCTTACCATAATTATTCTCCTTTACAACCTGTTTATGGTATACCACCAAATATATTTCATCTACGAATTTTTGGTTGTGCGGTATATGTGCCTGTAGCACCCCCACAAAGGACTAAAATGGGTCCACAAAGAAGAATAGGAATTTATATTGGTTTTGATTCTCCATCTATTATTAGATATCTTGAACCTTTGACTGGTGATGTTTTTAAGGCACGTTTTGAAGACTGCCATTTTGATGAGAATATTTTCCCATCATTAGGGAAAGCAAATTCAGTGCCTGAAGCACGAGAAGAAATTACTTGGAATAACCCGAAGTTATCTCATTTTGATCCAAGGACAAATCAATGTGAACTTGAAGTTCAAAGGATAATTCATTTACAAAATATTGCAAATCAATTACCGGATGTTTTCACCAGTAGTGAAAAGGTAGTTAAATCTCATATTCCTGCTGCAAATGCTCCATTTAGAATTGAAATTTCTGAAGAGAAAAAGGTCAACATAGCAGCAAATGAATCTATACCACGCCTGAAGCGCGGAAGACCTATTGGAGCCAAAGACAAAAATCCTAGAAAACAAAAACTCCAACGAATAGATGATGGTACTCTTGGAGAGTCCTCATCCATGAAACAAACATCAAATCTTGTGTCCAAATCATCTCCTAATACTGATCCTCCTGAAGAGGGACCTCTTGAAGAGAACCAGGTACCTGGAAATAATGAGATCTCCATAAACTATGTTCATACAGGAGAGATTTTGGAACGAGATAAAATTATCATAGATGATGTATTTGCATTTAAGGTTGCTTTTGGCATCACCAGAAGTGATGATGAATTTGAACCACAAACTGTTGAAGAATGTCGACATAGAAATGATTGGTCAATGTGGAAAGAAGCAATCCAAACAGAGTTGAACTCACTTGCAAAACGTGAAGTATTTGGACCTGTAGTCCATACACCTAAAGGTGTTATACCCGTTGGATATAAGTGGGTTTTTGTTAGAAAACGCAATGAGAACAATGAAATTGTGCGATATAAGGCACGACTTGTTGCACAAGGTTTCTCGCAGAGACCTGGTATTGATTATGAGGAAACTTATTCTCCAGTGATGGATGCAATCACTTTTAGATTTTTAATTGGTTTAGTGGTCTCAGAAACATTAGATATGCGTTTAATGGATGTAGTTGCAGCATATCTATATGGATCATTAGATAAAGATATCCATATGAAAATCCCTGAAGGATTTACAATGCCTAAAGCTTTTTGTAATGAACCCAGAAGTGTTTATTCTATTAAATTACAAAAATCTTTATATGGGTTAAAGCAATCTGGTCGAATGTGGTATAATCGTCTTAATGAATACCTCTTAAAAAGAGGGTTTGAGAATGACGAGATTTGTCCATGCATTTTTATTAAGAAAACAATATCCGGATTTGCTATTATTGCAGTATATGTTGATGATTTAAATATCATTGGTACTCCTGAAGAGCTCACAAAAACTGCAACCTATTTGAAAAATGAATTTGAGATGAAAGATCTCGGAAAGACAAAATTTTGTCTTGGTATACAGATTGAACATTTTTCAAATGGAATATTTGTACATCAATCGATGTATACAGAAAAAGTCCTAAAGCGTTTTTATATGGACAATGCTCATCCTTTGAGTACACCTATGGTTGTTCGGTCACTTGATGCGAAAAATGACCCTTTTCGACCTCCAGAAGAGGATGAAGAAATTCTTGGTCCTGAAGTGCCATATCTTAGTGCTATTGGAGCACTTATGTATCTTGCAAATTGTACAAGACCAGATATATCTTTTGCAGTAAATTTATTGGCAAGATATAGTTCTACTCCCACAAAAAGACATTGGAATGGAGTCAAACATATATTTCGCTATCTCCGCGGAACAACCAAAATGGGGTTATTTTATTATGGATCAAATTCACAATTGATTGGATATGCAGATGCAGGTTATCTCTCTGATCCCCACAAAGGGAGATCACAAACAGGTTATCTATTTACCTATGGCGGTACTGCAATTTCTTGGAGATCTGTCAAACAATCATTAGTGGCTACTTCATCAAATCATTCAGAGATTATAGCGATACATGAAGCAAGTCGAGAATGTATATGGCTAAGATCAATTATCCAGCACATTAAGAGAAAATGTGGATTGTTAGCCATTGACAGTAGTCCCACAATATTGTTTGAAGATAATGCTGCCTGTATCACTCAACTCAGAGGAGGCTATATTAAAGGAGACAAAACAAAGCATATCTCACCAAAGTTCTTTTATACTCATGAGCTCCAACAAAAGGGAGAAATTGATATCAAACAAATCAGGTCAAGTGATAATTTAGCAGACTTATTTACAAAGTCTTTACCAGCCTCAACTTTCAAGAAACTTGTCTATAATATTGGAATGCGACATCTTAAAGATTTGTCATAAGACATGTACTTTTGAGGGGAAGTCAATGCAAATTGTACTCTTTTTCCTTCGCTTAGGTTTTTTCCCACTGGGTTTTTCTTTGCAAGGTTTTAATGAGGCAATTTGACATTGTGTTAATGAATCCTGAAGTATTCATATATGGATCTTGAAGTATCTATATAAAGTCCTCCTTTAAAATTTTAAAGTACATGGTCATTCAAGGGGAAGTGTTACAAATACATATTAAGTTATATTTATATGTATTGAATGTCCATTACTCTTGAGTAACTCTTGGATTTCCATAACTCTTGAGTTCATTTCCTTCTCCTATAAATAGACCACTTGTGTCTTGTATTACACACACCTTTGGAATAATAGAAGAATTCATATTAAGCAAGGTATTTCTCTCTTGTCTCTTTTGATTATGTTTTGATGTCTATGCTCTTCTATGTGAATTATTTATTCTTTTTATAACAAAAGGACATTTGTTGTAATTTTAAGTATTAATGTGTGTATTTAGATTATTGTTTTTGTTGTTTTGTAAATATGTTTAGTTTTAGTTATTTAACAAAACTATAATAAAAATATGTGTGTGGTGCATTGCATTTTTATTTTGTTTTATTTCCATATGGCAAAAAAACATAAAAGAAATATACAAAAAGTTTAATATTTTCATAAGAAAAACCAAAAAATATGTTTTTGTTTGAGTTTTAAGATTTAATAACTAATTTATTAAATTATCGAGAATATAGCTTATATTAAATAAATCATGAATTTAATTTATGAAAGGTTAATAGAATAGATGTCAGTGGTGTTGCTGGTGTGGACTTTAAGAAAACCAGTACCTCAAGTTCCTTGCTTCTTCGTCTTTGGAGATTGTCTCTTTGATGAAGGAATGAATAACCACCTTAACACTCCAGCTAAAGTTAATAACCTAACTTATGGGATAGACTCTTTTACTGGGGCTTCAGGAAGGTGCAGCAACGGTCTCAACATAGCTGAAAAGTTTAGTAATGTGGGCATGCAGCAATGATCTGAATTATTTTTCTTTTGTTTCAGCAGAACAATTAGGTTTCGAAAGTTACATTACATGACTAACTTTGGTGTCGGAGGTTGCAATAATTTTCTAGATGGTGTAAATTATGGACCTGGAGGAGCTGGCATCCTTGATATAACTAAAACCTTGTATGATTCAGTATGAGTTCTGTATAATCTTGTATGCTTTGGCGACGCTAGCTATTCATATATTTCTTTTTTTGTCTGTCAAGGGAGAACTATTTACCATGAATATTCAGCTATATATATTTTTGATGATATCAATATTACTTTTTTTCTGGCTTGCAGGTTTTACATACCCGGCCGTAAGAGCTGTTGCGAAGTGGAATCTGATTGAGTCCCAGCAGGAGTGACTTTGTGAACTGGGACGGAGCCCATTTCACTGAAGCTATCTATAAGAGCATGTAAACGTCAGTCACCAAAGGATGCATATCCATATGATATCAAACTAGCTAAGCTGAAGCTTGACGATTCTGATGCTTACGATATCATCCATGCCCAACTCGGATGGAGAAGACGATTGTCCAAAAAGCGGTGAGAGAATAGAATATTGTGACCGTAAGAACAATGGAAAGATATCTTCACTGTCTTTTCATAGCCTTGCACAATATAATTCCAATAAAATTTGCATTTGCGCATTCCAAAAGTTGTTATGGTCTTAATTAATGAATTCATAATTATGCCTGCTACAAGGGAATTCGCTTCAGAAGACCATAAAAAATACTTCATCCCTTATTGCATTAAAGTCAATAACTCAAGTTGTCCAGTCGTGACGAGCAGTGCTGTAAGTTCCGTTCCGGCCGGAACGGCCGGAACACCCCGTTCCAGAAGCAAATCTGGAACAAAACGGCGACGTTTTTGTTCCGGTAAAAATTCCGGTCAGTACCGGTAAATCCGGCCGAATTCCGGCCGGAACGCCCCGGTTCCGTACCGGGCGTTCCGTTTCGGGTCCAGCAAATCAGTAGCATCAAAGAAAATAAGAGGTGAAGCAATCTTGATGAGGCGGCTTTGAGGAAAAAATCACCATGTGCTAACAGGGAATGTTCTGGTAGTGGCGGGTCATCCGAGTTTTTGGGTTTTGACTCTGAATCAGGTGAAAAAAGAGGGTTTCCTTTGCCTAAACCATTCACGAGTGATCTTGGTGGTGTTGGTGGGCTGGAGGGTGCAGAGGGAGAGGGAGGTGGGCGGCGCATGTTGTGTAGGAGAAGGAAGGTAGGGTTTTTTAGATTGAAATGAAAATGAAGGGGTGAAAACGGGGTGGGGTGGGTTTGTAATATAATTATTATATTATAATAATTATTATTATATATTATAATAATTATTATTATTATATAATTATTAATTATTATAATAATAGTTAGCATAAAAAATAGGGGTATTAATTTGATTGAATTATTTGTAATGTAATGTATTTTAATTAATTATGTTTGAACTTATTGATTATTTGTTAATGTGTTCATTTTGTTTTTTTTTTAGTTTTTCTAACACTGAAAGACAATAAATAACATTAATTAATTTCAAATACAACAACCATAAAAAACATAGAATTACTTGAAAAACATACAATAAGTAGCTTAAATTTCAAATATTGTGGTTTTTTTAAATTATATTTAAATTTATTTTTTTTAATTTAAATATAATTAAAAAAATAATTTTATTGTTTGAGAGTTTTCAAAAGCAATTATTTAATTATATAACTTACTTATATTAATTGTATAATTAAACTATATACAAAAAATTGAATTTTATTTAAAATAAGATAAAAAAAATGGTTATTCAAAATGGCTCTTAAAAATGGCTCTTACCATTGGAGACCACATTACCTTAAGAGTCATTTATACACTATTTAAAGAGCTATTTTTATCATTTGCCTCTTAAAAATACCTCCTACCATTGGACTTGCTCTAACAGCTGCCACTTTCAAGGATCATGATGGCTAGTTTTTTTTTATTGTGAGGTTTGCAACCCTAATTCGATTTTTCCTTAATTGACGAAAATACCCATATGTGGTTGATTCTATGAACCTAATTCATTTTCCTTTTCGTTTTTGTTGGAAAATTTAGGGTTTATTAGTTAATGAGCACTCATATAAGGCATGTTTAAATGAGGAGAATGAGCTTGGTGGAAATGACCAGCTATTGGAATGTCTTGTTGACGACTTTCCTTATGTTCCACAGCAAGATCAAGATCCTTATTTTTATATTAATGATGTAGAAGATGTTTGATGTATTTTTCTTTTATTTTAGAACATTTTACTTTCATAATATTTTGGAATTTTAAAGATATTTCTAATTTTGAGATTATGTTTGTATTGTATAATTTAAATTTCATTTATCTTGAATTTAAATTATACTTGTTAAATTAATATTTTATTTTTTCATATATATAATTAAATAAATATGAACAGTACAAAACCGGAACGGAACGCCGGAATGCACCGAAACCGGAACGTTCCGTTCCAAACAAAAAACCGGAACGGTACCCGGAACGGATTTTACAACTATGGTGACGAGGACTGCAGTGACGGCGTACATATTTTATGGTCATTTGGTGGTGCGTCTGTGTTTGGTATTGTTATATTATTTTATAGTATTAGTTAAAATAAATAAATTTAAAAAACTATTAATTTTAATTGTTTTTAAACTCTAGTTTTTTATTTTTATTTTTTTTTTAAATAAAGAATAAAAGCTCCATGTACACCACATGCATGACTAAAATCTTATATTGATCATCATGCCCCAAAAGTTTTTTTTTCCGTCTTTCATTTCCTTTGACTGGCATAGGTGATAAGCCCATGCCTGTTCGAATCGTGAAAAGAGGATCCAATGGTGAGAAAATAATCTCATTGGAATGTTCACTAATTTTTTTAGTTGTTTTATACTGTGAATTTTTGTTAAAATATGACCGTTAAAATATAGCTGTTAAAATATGATCGTTAATTTCCAGATATAAAAATTGTGTAAAGTAGGAATAAAGTAGCTTTTATCTTTAGCTAAATTAGTCTTGTAATTACTCTATAAATTCATTCTCAATTGTAATAGAAAAATAACTCTGAAATATACAAATTTATACTTTTAACATGGTATCAGAGCGAATCTCGAATTTTTCCTTTGAATCGTATTGCTGAATTTTTTTTCTCTTTTCTTTTTTTCTTTTCTGGTTCGAAACCCAGAATTCAAATCTATACAGTGCTTGTTCACCAACGGTACTGTTCATCAACCCCAGAAATTGATTGCTACAGTGTTTGTTCATCAACAGTTACTGTAGCAATCAATAAAAAAAATACCCAAAATCATCACTGTTCATTATAACAAAAAAAACCAGAATCAGGGCTTCTTCGTCATCTCTGGCGAATCCCGTTCATCGCCTTATTCGTCGTCTCCGGCGAGACACATCTCGAACCAGCAAAACCCAGAAAAACCCATCTCGAACAAACGAAGAAACCCAGAAGACCCATCTTGGGAAAAAAAAAAAACCAGAAAACCCAGACATCTCGTTGATATCAACTCACGGTTACTTGTTAGAAACCCAGAAATTCCATTTACCAACCCATCGAAACAACCCAACAATCTATTCATCAACATCCTGAAACATCCATATCATCGAAGAACACCCATCTCAACGATACTCTAGCTCCAGCTCCGACGAGAGCACCCCGAAACCCAGAACACCCATAAACCTACCCAGAATACTCCAGCTCCGGCGAAGGACACCCAGAAACTCAGGACACCCAGAAACTCAGAGCACCCATCACGCAGTGATGTTGGCAAGGCATCACCGACTGGTGGGGGGACACGGGAGAGACAGAGGGCACGGGGGTGAAAGAAATGGAAATAAAGGAAGAATGGGTTTTATGTTCGGTAATCAACCGGGACATAAACCTGGTCTTGGGTTGATGTGTTCCTATTATGGTGAGATGAGGCATTCGAAACAACGATGTTATGAAATTATTGGCTACCCGGACTGGTGGGACTTTACAAAAAAACCTCGGAAAAATATTGGGAAATCTCTGGTAAATCTGACTGAAACAAACCAGGTGTTAGTTATTAAACTTATTTATCAAGATTAAGTGTATTGAAGTTAGTACAATGCATTACTATCCACATTAGAAATACTATGAATCTAGAAATACTATGAATCTAGAGTAAGTATTGAAGAGTCTCAATATTAATTAAGTACTTTGAATATTGTAAAAGACATTTTATAATGTCTATATATATTGTATGAATCTCATAATGAAAAGATGTGAGAGTATCATTTCTTAATGTATTGTATTCTACCCAAAATCTGAGTGTGCACCCTAAACCCTCCAATCCTCTCCTTTGTTACTGCTGTATTTCCAACACCAGGTACACCCTACAACGAATGTGGTCCATCCAGGTATCATCGGAAAAAAAATTGCACATTCTGTTATTACTAAAAATAACACTTGGATTATTGATACAGGTGCATCTAGTCACATGACTAGCGATTCCGATAAATTAACCTGTCATAAACCCTCCTCACATTCAGCTATACGCACTGCTAATGGTAGTATCTCCCCTGTTACGGGGGAAGGATCTATCATTTGGACTGACATTATAACCCTAGATACTGTCCTTATTGTTCCATCTCTTGCGTATAATCTTTTGTTGGTGAGTCAAATCACCGCTACTCTTAAGTGCACGGTAACGTTTTGACCTCAGTTTTATGTTTTTCAGGACATTCTAACCAGAAAGATTCTTGGTTATGGTGTTAGGCGGGGCAACCTGTATTATTTAGAGTTAACGGAAAAGGGGGGTCAATCGGTCACGCACATCAGACCAGAAGTAAGGATCATGCTCACGCTCTCGTATGGTTGTGGCATCGATAACTTGGACATCTTTCATTCGGGTACCTTAAGAAATTACAACCACATTTATTTTCCAGTTTAAATATTTTGGATTTTCAGTGTGAAATTTGTGAACTGGTGAAAAGCCACCGTATTTCCTATTTGCCAAGTTTGAAGAAAAGTATGGAACCATTTGCAGTCATCCATTCGGATGTTTGTGGTCCTGCAAAGATCTCGTCTTTTTCTAATGCACGATATTTTGTTACATTTATTGATGAATGTACTCGGATGACTTGGATATCTCTTCTCCGGAATAAAAGTGAAGTAGGTACAGTTTTTCAGAAATTTCACAAAATGGTGCGGACCCAATACCAATGACACATTCATACACTTCAATCAGATAATGGTACGGAGTTCATGGATCAAGTATTAGGTGATTTTTTAAATCATCATGGAATTCAACATCAGAACTCCTGCACGTATACTCCACAGTAGAAGGGATTAGCAGAAAGGAAGAACAGGCAAATTATGGAAATTGTTCGTGCTTCGCTATTTGGCATGAATTTGCCAAAATACTATTGAGGAGAGCCAGTAAAATCAGCTGCTTACCTAAAAAATCGAATACCATCAAGTGCAATTGATTTTCAATCTCCTCAATAGAAAATGGAATCTCTTCTCTCTGTTCCTCATCTACCAAATCTGGAACCACGGGTGTTTGGTTTTACGGTATATGTCCATATCCCGAAAGTCCTGCGAAGCAAACTAGATCCTTGTGCAAAGCGGTGTGTTTTTGTAGGTTACTCGGAGTTCCAAAAAGGATATCAGTGCTATGATCCTCACCATCGAAAGCTACATGTAACCCTGGATGCATCATTTCGAGAATCTGAATCCTACTATTCAAGGGGAGTTCCCGAGTCTTCTCTTTAGGGGGAGAGTAACATTGAAGAGAACGAAGATATATTTGAATTAGAGCAAAATGAAGGGTTAAAGGAAATGAGACCAGGAGGTGATAACCTAGAATTCTATATAGACCGAAATGATCTCAGAAACGACCCCTCTATGTCGCTGGAATTACCAACGCCTACACCATTAACTGAAGAATCAACCGAGAATATCTCTCCTCAGTCACCTCAGGTATCTCTAAATCCTATTTCTAATGAGATAAATGAAACTCCTGTCTTAGAAAATAATGTGATCAATAGGTATCCACAAAGACTAAATCAGGGAGTCCCAAAGAAACAGTATGAACATGATCCCAAAAACAAAACTAAATACCCCATCAGTAACTATATCTCTACCCATAGATTATCGGAATCATATGCAGTTACTGTTAATCAATTATCCAATGTGTCTATTCCTAGTAATATACACGATGCATTAGCAGACCCAAAATAGACCAAGACGATGAATGAGGAGATGGAGGCACTTCAGAAGAATAACACTTGGGAGTTATGTCAATTACCAAAAGGAAAGAAGAAAGTTGAGTGTAAATGGGTGTTCACAGTGAAGCTGGATGCAAATGGGAGTATTGATAGATACAAAGCAAGATTAGTTGCAAAGGGATATACACAGAAGTATGGAGTAGATTATCAAGAAACTTTTGCTCCAGTTGCAAAAATGAACACCATCCGGATTCTCATATCTGTAGCAGTGAATCGAGACTGGCCCTTACAACAATTCGATGTCAAGAATGCCTTCCTAAATAGAGATCTTGAAGAAGAAGCGTATATGGAATTACAACCTGGAGTTAAAACCAAGTCCTCGTGTGAAACTGAAGTATGCAAATAAAAAAAGGCATTGTATGGTCTAAAGCAATCACCTCGGGCATGGTTCGGAAGATTCTCATCCACGATGAAAGAGTTTGGCTATAAGCAAAGTAATTCAGATCATACTTTGTTTATAAAACACAAAGGAGGGAAGGTAACGACACTAATAGTATATGTGGATGATATGATCTTAACAGGAGATGATCTAGAAGAAAGAAAGGCACTACAACAGTTTCTGGCATCAAAATTTGAAATGAAAGATCTTGGACAACTGAAGTACTTCTTAGAGATTGAGGTCTTAAGGTCAAAAACGGGGATATGTCTATCACAGCGAAAATATGTGTTAGATTTATTGGTAGAAACCGGAATGCTTGCATGCAAACCGGTAGATACACCTATGGAAATGAATCACAAACTAGGACAAGCAGAAAATCAGACGCCAGTAGACAAAGGATGTTATCAACGGCTAGTGGGAAAACTAATATACTTATCACATACTCGGCCAGACATCGCCTATGCAGTAAGTGTGGTAAGTCAGTTCATGCATTCACCAGGAGAAGAACATATGGAAGCTGTGTATCGGATCTTAAGGTATCTCAAAAGTGCACCAGGAAGAGGACTTCTATTTTCTAAGAAGGAGGTCCAAGATATTAAGGGGTATACAGACTCAGATTGGGCAGGAAATCGAACTGATAGGAGATCAACATCAGGTTACTTTACATTTGTTGAAGGCAATCTTGTTACTTGGAGAAGTAAGAAGCAAAAAGTGGTCGCAAGGTCAAGTGCAGAAACAGAATATCGAGGTATGGCTCATGGTGTGTGTGAATTACTATGGATTAAACAGGTATTACAAGACCTGAGAATTCATTATGGAACATCTATGGGTCTACACTGTGACAATAAGGCAGTTATCGAAATTGCTCATAATCCTGTTCAACATGATCATACCAAACACGTTGAAGTCGACCGACACTCATTAAGAAAAATCTTGATTGGAAAATTATACAACTTCCATTTGTTCGGTCTGAAGATCAGCTAGCCGATATTCTCACAAAGGCAGTCTCCGGAAGGGCGTTCTATGACGCTATTGACAAGTTGGGCATGATAAATATCTACACTCCAACTTGAGGGGGAGTGTTAAAATATGACCGTTAAAATATAGTCGTTAAAATATGGTCGTTAATTTCCAGATATGGAAATTGTGTAAAGTAGGGATAAAGTAGCTTTTATCTTTAGCTAAATTAGTCTTGTAATTACTCTATAAGTTCATTCTCAATTGTAATGGAAAAATAACTTTGAAATATACGAATTTATACTTTTCACTTTTTTACCTTGAGAAAATATAAATATGTTAGGAAACTTCATATATAATAGCTGGGATATTTTTAAATATTTAAATAAAAAACTATTTTTGTAAACAAACAATTACTAAGACAGTAAAACCATGAAACTCATATTGAACAAAATTAGAAAGCTCAATTATAATAAAACAAATATTGATGGCCAAATATAGAAAAATAAATAAATTAAAAATACTAAAAAAAATAACTCGAGAAAACTTATAATAATAGTTGGTGTAATGCCGTTGGTCGAGAAAGATTTTTCTGGGCATAAGAAGAAAATATTTAAGGCAACACTATGATTATTAAAGAAGCAAAAGATAGGTTTGGTTAGTTTAATAATATATAAAAACACAACCATAATTTAATAACATGAAAAATAAAACAAATTTGAGTCTCTTATAAACCATGAAATCTTAAACTCGGGGTCTAAATAAAACCTTAATTTCAAACTAATTTGATGTTGAAGGTTTAAAAAAAATCAATCTAGAAAACTTGTTAAAGCAAAAAAAATAAAAAAAATAAATGATGATCAAATCTAATAGAAAATACGAGATAGGTTGATTAACCTATAGGTAACTACATAATCATTAAACTAATGATCATTCTTGATGCAGGCTTCTTAACCCAAGCACATTTGCAGGATGGTTTGGGCGGTCCCTTTTTCATGTCAGTGCCATTTTCATTCCTTTTGTTGCCTTTCTGCTAATAATATGTGACTAGTGGATAATCAATGCTTGCAACTGAGATTTGAAGAAATGTCAAATGACACCAATGAAACTTGTTATCAGTGATGAAACATTAATGTATAAAGGACAACCGTTTCCTTGGCTAATTTTAACAGAAAATGAACTAGTTGAAAAGTGAGATGTCATGGTTGAAAATGTTTACTTGTGAAATTGAAAGCACAACTTTCTATGAGATGTGGTTTATAGATTCTTCTAAATGCTCAAATAATTGCCTCTTATAATGGCTCAAATGATTGCTCTTTAGGTGTTAAGGTTTAGCATACATATACTTCATTTTTCAGGTTTTCAACTATAGAAGTTCCAAAATATTGAGCTTGTACAAGTGTGTTAGATCATGTGACTGCACAATCAATTTTTTTTTTCTTTTTTATTCTTTTATCTTAAAAAATGTTTTTGAAAGTGATATGAAGATTTTCTATAGAATATTTGTTCAGCTTGTGACTTGTATATTGATACTGGGATGATTTGCAGGCGGTTGTTATATTTGTAATCAACATACATGCCTATGCATTTGAAAAAACCAAAATGGAGGAGGTTGGTATGGTGGCACTCTCCGGATGTATAAGGTTACAGGCTTTTGTTGTAACATTAGAGACCAAGTCAGCATCCATCTCTCCTTTGTATTTTGTGTAATGTTTGAAACTTCTCTTTTGTATTTAGACAAGTGAAATAAGGATGAAAATATCTGCATACAAAGGTTGCACAAGGCTTTGTGTCTTGAATGCCCTGTGTTATGTGATTTAATAGTGAAAGATGTGCTGCCTGTGTTAGGTTGTTATGTTTCTTAGAGCATATGAATCTATTTGGTGTTTCTAGTGGTGTCAACTGTCCTAGGAGCAGCCTCTCACTAATCACTATGACAGGGAAAACACAGAATCTCTCTATGTGCTGGAATCTCTCCAAAACAATTCAATGTAGAATCGAATAATAATTGGCTAGAAGAAGTATCTTTCGTTTATTTCATTCTGCTTTAAATAATACAATCTCTGGTTCTCGTTTAGGAAAATAACAACTAAGAAAATACTTAATAAGATAAGTCTTTAACTTCTAATTACGAAAGGAAATAATAACTAAACACTGGAAAGGAAATAGAATTGTAACATGACTGATTTTACAGAAGCTTCAAGTTGCAGCAGATTTTGATTATGATGCTATGGGGCATCATTTTCCTGATTTGCATCGTCAGCTTCCTGGATTGCTAGTGTTTCATCTTCTTCCTGATTTGCATCAACTGCCACTCCCCCTGAAGAACTTGACTCTGACAAGTTACGATTAGTGTATACTACGAAGAGCTCTGGATGTAAACGTTTAATCTCTGCTGCTTGCAACCAAACAGATTCTGACTGTGGTCGATTCTTCCATTGAACTAAGAATTTATAATAACCTCCCCGTCGAGTGGACACAAACTGATGGTCAAGAATAGCAGCGATCTCTTCTCGTGGCTTTGTATTGGCTGGAACTCGTGGTGTTGGTGCGACAGGTGGGGCTTGTGGTGCCGAAATGTTGTCAAAAAGACCTTTAAATTCTGTAAGATCTTCGATATTGAAAATTGGACTGATGTTATAATCAGAGGGTAGATCGATGATGTAGGCATTAGGACTAATTTTCTTGATGACTTTGAAGGGGCCTGCTCTCCGTGCATGAAGTTTAGTAAAGCTTCCCGGGGGAAACCGTTCTGGTCTCAGACGAATTAACACCATTTCACCTTTCTTAAACTGTTGATTCTTTCGTTTTGCATTCACGAAGGCTGTATGGGAGTCTGTGTAAGTGTTAATGCGTTGTTTGCATTCCTCATGAATGTTTCGCATATAGTTGGAAAAATCCAGCGCAGCTTCGCTAGCTCTTGGTGGCTGTGGCAAGGAATTTACGTCCAGTGGGGCATTGGGACGAAATCCATAAACCACTTCAAATGGGGTGCAACCCGTCGCTCGATTAAATGAATTATTAAAGGCAAATTCAGCATGTGGAAGTACTGTATCCCAATTGGCCACATGATCCGTGATTAGGCAGCGTAATAGATTTCCCAAGCTCCTGTTGGTCACTTCTGTCTGTCCATCTGTTTGTGGATGGAAAGCACTGGAGAACATCAATTTTGTTCCCAGTTTTGTCCACAATGTCTTCCAAAAATAGCTTATGAATTTGACGTCCCTGTCAGATATGATTGAAGCTGGAACACCATGAAGACGAACTATCTCCTGCAAAAATAAGGCTGCGACTCTTGATGCGTCATAAGTTTTGTGGCAAGGAAGAAAGTGTGCCATTTTTGAAAAACGATCTACTACCACCATAATTGAATCATGATGCCTAGCCGTTCGTGGCAAGCCAAGAACGAAATCCATGCTCAAATGCTGCCAAGGTCTGTCTGGTATAGGTAGAGGTGAATACAAGCCCGCGGGTTGCTTATTTCCCTTGTTTAACTGGCAAATACGTCATCTATTTACCACAGTATGGACATCCCTGCGCATCTTGGGCCAGTAGAACCTGTCAGTGACCAGTGCAAAGGTTTTATCATACCCGAAGTGGCCAGCCAAACCTCCGCCATGGGGTTCTGTTATAAGGAATTCTCGGAAGGAGCCACGTGGGATGCAGAGCCTTGACTTATAAAATAAGAACTCTTCCCGCATTACGTATTCTTTCGCTGCTGTCTGCTCTTGATTGGATAGGGTATTGTAGATATTACCAAAGTCTTCGTCATTGGTATATTCTGCCTTTACACTCTCAAAACCTGCAACATTGGTCGAGAACATATGCAACATATGTGGTCTTCTACTTAAAGCATCAGCCACCTTATTCTCCCTTCCTGCCTTGTGTCTGATGACGAAGTCAAATTGTTGTAGATAATCTATCCAACGAGCGTGTCTGGCGTTCATTTTATTCTGGGAATTAAGATGTTTCAGCGAATCATGATTAGTAAACAGGACAAATTCCCTATGGATCAAGTAAGGGCGCCAGTGTTTGAGTGTTTGAATCAGAGCATAGAACTCCATATCATATACCGAGTAACGCTTACGCGTATCGTTAAGCTTTTTTCTAAAAAAAGCAATGGGACGGCCCTCCTGGCTCAGCACACCACTGATTCCCACATGTGATGCGTCACAAGCCACTTCAAAGATCTTTGAAAAATCAGGTAGCTTGAGTACTGGTGCTTGCCCCATTTTATTTTTAATCTCGGTAAATGCTTTGGCAACTGCGTTACTCCATACGAATTTCTTTTCTTTGAGACACTCGGTGATTGGGACCATGATTGTGCTGAAGTTGCGAATAAACATTCTGTAAAAGGTGGCCAGACCATGGAAGCTTCTGATTTCAGATATGTTCTGGGGAGTTGGCCATTGTTGGACAGCCTGCACTTTGGCCGGATCAGCCTCCACCCCCTGAATGGAGATTATAAATCCTAGGAATTTGGCACTCCCTCTCATAAACGAACACTTGTCCTTGTTGATGTAGAGTTGCTCAGTTCGTAAGACTCTTAAGACTTGTTCAACATGGCTCAAATGCATCTGCACATCTTGGCTGAATATTAAGATGTCGTTGAAATAGACAACTACAAATTTGTCCAAGAATGGTTTAAGGACTTGCGTCATTACACGCATAAAAGTGCTTGGCGTGTTGGTTAGTCCGAATGGCATGACTAGCCACTCAAATAGGCCATCTTTTATCTTGAATGTTGTTTTCCACTCATCCCCCACCTGAATTCTGATTTGGTTATAACCACTCCGGAGATCAATTTTCGTGAAGATAGAGGAACCGCATAGTAAGTCCAACATATCGTCAAGACGAGGAATGGGGAACCTGTATTTTACCGTTATCTTATTAATTGCTCGGCTATCCACGCACATTCGCCAACTACCGTCTTTCTTTGGTGTAAGTAGAACCGGGACAGCGCAGGGGCTGAGGCTCTCCCTAATGAATCCTTTGTCTAGCAGTTGTTGCACTTGACGACTGAGTTCTTCATTCTCCTTGGGACTCATACGGTAATGTGGAAGATTGGGCAAAGATGACCCTGGAATGAGTCAATGGCATGCTACACCTCCCTCATTGGGGGAAGTTGGTTTGGAACTTCATCAGGCATGATGTCCTGATATTGTTCTAATAGCGTTGATAATTCTGCAAGGATGATACCGTCCCTTTGCTTCACCTCACGGTTTACCACTAGCAACACTATGTCTTCCCTTTGTAAACAGCGAGAGAATTGTCGCATTGTTAGGACTGGGACTACCTCTTTTGTTGTGTCAAATTCCGAGATATGAAGTGGATCTAGAACAAACTTCTTACCTTGGAATTTAAATGAATAAGTATTGGCATATCCATCGTAGTAGACTTTCCGATCATAGAGCCATGGTCGACCCAATAGCATATGGCACACAGTCATAAGGATAACATCACACCATGCTTCATCAACATATCTTGTTCCCAATGAGAACTTAACCAGACATCGCTGCTTCACCAGGACAGAGTTTGTTTCGTTAATCCAGCTGATTCGATAAGGGGTGGGATGTTTTTCTGTTTTCAGTCCCAGACGTTCAATGGCTGCTTCGGAGATCATGTTCATGCCGCTTCCATTATCAATGATGACATTCAAAGCCTTACCATCATGTTCCATACGAGTGTGGAAAATATTTGTGCGTAACCAATCAGAATTATTTTGAAGCCCTGTCTTCGTTCCTGTCAATACTCTGTGTATAACACAGCTAGGTAGTGCTGAGGCAACTAAATGTTCTTCATCACTGTCAATATTCCCATCACATTCCTCTTCTATTTCATGTTCAGCTGTGTCTGCAACGAGCAGCTCCTTCTCACAAATAAATGCAAGTTTCTTATCGCGCGTGGGACAAACAACAACATAGTGACCGAAACCCTTGCACTTATAACATTGGGGTCCTTCATTAGAGACCCTTGCTTTTCCTTTATAGTCTCCACTGGTCACATTCCTTGTTTGATCTCTAAATGCAGGAGGGCTTTGGTTTGCAGAAATAGATGCAAATTCAGATTTTGTTTCCCATGTTGTCATCCTTCTTCCACTGATGGGTCCTGCTTGTTTTTCCAGATGTAGTGCTAGTTGATACACTTCTTCCACGTTGATTAAGCGTGCAGTCCACATATCCTTACGCAGATCACTGCGTAATCCCGTGCGATATCAGGCTAGTGTTTGTTGTTCAGTCTCCACAACCTTACTACGCACAGATAATTCGTGGAAGCGATCTGTAAACTGATCAACACTTAATGTTCCCTGGCGAAGTTGCAGCATCTCTTCGAACATCATCTGTTCATAATCAAGGGGCAGGTATTTCTCTTTTAGCCGCTCTTTCATCTCCTCCCAGTTTGAGATTGGTGGTCTGTGTGTTCGGCGTAATTGCTCCTCTACACTCCCCCACCATGCTCGTGCATGCCCTTTCAATTTCATCCGAACATATCGCACCTTTCTATCTTCTGAAATAGCAAACCAGTCGAAGTAGTCCTCGATGGCTGTCAACCAATCTTCAAACCCGTTGGGTTCTAATTTGCCAAAAAAATCTGGCACATCCACCTTTATTCGCTTGGTTAATTCATCAAGTGGTGGTTAATGAACAATTTGTCCCCTGTGTCCAGCTTGTCTATGATGACGAACTTGATGTCCATGATCATCAAATTCGTGATTTTCCTCCTCTATCTCGTGGACATCTTCTTCATCAGCATTGTTCAACCTTTCTCGGTGGTCTACTCTACAGCCTTGCTGGTTGGGGAGGCCATATTCCTCTCGAGCATAGTGTTCCTCCATTACGTCCAGGCGACACATAACCTGTGCCATAACTGTGGCAATCTGATCAAGCTGATAATGCAGCTGTGGCTGGTCTGAGTCTCGAGTATTTGGTTTTTCAGTGTTTGGGTTTTGGTGGCTTGAGGTGGAGTTGTTTGGGTCTTGGAGAGTGGGGTTGGGTTGGGTCTGGTTGATGGGGGCATGGCTGGTAGGAATAGGGTGAGTCGGGTTGGGGTTGGTGGTGATGGGGTTGTTTCTGTTATGGGTGGATGCCATAGCGTATGAGTTGCCACTACGAGTAGTAGGCATATACGCACAGCTCTGATACCAAATTGGTGTCAACTGTCCTAGGAGCAGCCTCTCACTGATCACTATGATAGGGAAAACACAGAATCTCTCTATGTGCTGGAATCTCTCCAAAACAAAAAAAAATATGAATGTTCAAATGATTATTAACACAAATTAAAATTTAAAGACTAAATAAAAAATACAACCCCAACAAAAGAGAAGGTAAAAAAAGTAAAACAAAAAACATATACATATAAACATGTACAATAATAGGGATTAATGCATAACTATATAAATACTAATAAAAATATTAAATTTGAAAAGAATAATTAAAAGTATAAGGGTTGAAATAAAAAAAAAAATGATTTCAATTGAAGGATCCAATTGACAATATTTCAAATTTCTATACCAAGCATATTAAGGGATTTTAAACCAAAACAAAAATTAAAAGAATAGGGACCGAAATGAACATATAATATCTAATTAATTTCAATTGCAGGACAAAATTGAAAATAATACAACTGGTTATGCCAAAAAGATTAAGGGATTTAATACAAAACCAAAAATTAAAAGAATAAGGACCGAAATGCAAACTAAATATATCATCAATTTTAATTAAATGACTAAATTGAAACTAATAGGAACTTCTATTATAGAAATTAGGACAATACACAACAATCAAAAGAGAAGGGATGGAAATGAATCTACCATAAACCCTGGGGACTATAGTGTAAGATGACCATGAGGACAGAGAAACGGGTACAAAAAAGTTCAACCGACCACCGTCACCTCTCTGTCAATCATGAGATTCCACGTGCCACTCCAGTGGGTAGAGGACATGGCGGCGAATCCTCGGAGTTGCTGGATCGATATTTTTGGACATCATATGATCCCACACGCGCCACCGTCAGAGGGCATACAAAAAAAAGCATTGATGCATCACGATGATGCGCCAACAGTGCCCCAGGATAAAAATAATAAAAAATAGAGTAAATTAGCTACACACCCCTACAAACATTTCTTTACTTTTGTCTTATCGCGGGGTAGAGTCGTATTAACATATTTTTTAAAAAAGTGAAATCCCTGGAACACCCTTGTTGTCATTGTTTTGTTTTTGTTTTATCTGTGGGCATTTTCATTATTACACTTTACATACACCGCTAAAAAAATAATATTACTCCTGGTTCGGTCACTGTTCACAGGCTGAAGGGAGGGGTAAAGCAGTATTTGTACTGTGCAAAAATATGCAAAAAGTATAAAAATACCCCCAAACAATCTGGTAATGCCAATTGATCCCGTGGAAAAATAAAAAATACCCCTGATACAAAGGGAAGGGCTGAGGCATATTGAGGGGTGAAATCGTTAATATATTATTATAATCCACCATGTTTTGTGAGTATGTACACAGTATTTTACCGAGATCTTTTAGTTTTTCTTCTAATTGAGAGCGTTGTAATGACTTTATGGCACTTTCTGAATTGAAACAGTTGAATTCTCGCTTGGAATTCTTCAACAACTGTTGTTATTGCGCAGTCGAAAGCATGTGGTCCTTGGATTTCTTCAACAACTGTTATTATTGCGCAGTCGAAAGCATGTGGTCCTTGGCATGTAATTCGTCCTTGGCAAACTTGGAATTAACATGGCAGTATTTTGTTTTTGAATAGCAAACTACGTGATTGTTTTTCACTGTATTTCAAGCTATCTAATTTTGACCGCTATTTTCATAGAATGTTTTAGATGTAGTTATATTATTTTTGATATTTTGCATTCGTCTCAAAAATTTTAAAATTTAATGTTTGTTAAACATGTTATTGTTAAATATTTATGATTTTACACTACGTTAATAATTTTTTATTTTGAAAAGAACAAAAAAATACTACAAAGATCAACAACCCAACAATAATAACTTGACATAGGGGCTAAAAGTGAAAAGATAATATGCAATAGAGAAAAAAAAATATAATTTTTACTATATTTAAAAATGTCAAGGCATATGGACACAGGAGCCACACATCACCTTACAAATAATGCTACTGATTTGAATCTGCAGAAAACTGATTATAATGGTCATGACAGCGTGCAAGTCGGTAATGGGCAAGGTTTGCAAATTTAAAAAATTAGGTCTTCCAAAATTTCAACTCCTTTTACATTTATGCTGAACCATATCCTTCTTATTCCTGAAATACAACAAAATTTATATGTGCATCAATTTTGTGTTGACAATAATGTTTATTTTGAGTTTCACTCTCTCTATTCTTGTGAAGGATTACTCGGGGAAGGTCCTTCATTGAGTTTATCTTCATGATGGACTCTATCGATTCACCAATAAATCCATTATTCCTCACGCCTTTTCTAGTGTTCAAATCCATGAGTGGCATCGTAGATTCGGTCATGCATCTAATTCAGTGGTCAATCAAATCCTATTTATCCTTCATTTTCCTGTAGAGAAAATTAAAAAAAGCATTATGTGCACTGAATGTCAAATGGAAAAAAGCCATGATTTGCTTTTTAAATCTTCTACGTTTCTTTCTTCAAGACCTTTGGATTTAATTTTCACCGATGTGTGGGGACCTGCATCAACGCTCTCCACATCCGACGCTAAATATTATGTCAGCTTCCTTGATGATTATTCCAAATTTCTCTGGTTATTTCCTATTAAACTAAAATCTGATGTTGAACAAGTCTTTTTAAATTTTCAGGCATATGTGGAAAAACAGTTTGAAAGCAAAATAAAAGCAATCGAATCAGACTAGGGTGGTGAATATAGACGAGTAAAACCAAAATGGTATTAACCACTGCCTAGCTTACCCACACACCCACCAAAAAAATGGTTCCATTGACGCAAACATCGACACACTGTCGAAGTTGGTTTAAGCTTGTTAGCACATTCTAATTTACCTATGATTTATTGGGAAGATGCCTTTCAAACTGCTACCTATATCATAAATTGACTTCCAACACCAGTTTTAAACTCTAAATCTCCCTTTGAAATTCTCTATTATCGACTTCCTGATTATCGATTTATGAGGGTATTTGGTTGTACTTGCTAGCCAAACTTAAGACCATATAACAAGAATAAACTGAGTTTCAGATCTAAAACTTGCATTTTCATTGGTTATACTCTTTTTCATCAAGGGTACAAGTGTTTAGATCTCTCTACAGGTAAAATGTCTCTAGAAACGTTGTTTTTTATGAAACTCTCTTCCCCTACTTAGAAAATTATGCGTCTATTATTAATAACAACCCTTCTTCATCCTTTGTGTCCCTTCCCTAACAATTAAATATGTCTTTTTCCTCATGTCCCACAGATTTGTATCCTAACAATATTACTACATGCACACCATCTACACCATTTGTCTTGTTTTCTGCAGAACTAAATCACCAGTCTTCTTCAGCAATCTGTACAGCAACTGAACCAGCTCCATCTCCAGCCAGTTCTCACGTTGTTGCTTTGGCAACACAAGTAGCTCCACAATTGGTCTCTTCCAACACTCACTCCATGATCACAAGATCCAAGAATAATATCCATCGCCCCAGACAAACCAGTGATGACTTTGTTCGTCATCCATTACCAAGAGCATTACTAGCAGCACTCAGTCCTAGTCAGGCAGAACCAACATCCTACAGCCAAGCATCAAAATCCCAACATAAGCGAGAGGCCATGAACAAAGAATTCTCAGGAATACTGTAAAATGGCACTTGGTTCTTGGTATCACCTCCAACAACAGCCAATATCGTTGGATGCCAATGGATATATAAAATTAAACAGAATGTCGATGGAACCATTGAGCATTATAAAGCTTGATTGGTTGCTAAGGGATTTCACTAACAAGAAGGAATTAATTTTTCTTAAACATTCAATCCAACCATCAAGCATGCCACCATTGATCTAGTCATTGCCATTGCAGTCTCCTCCAATTGGTCTCTCAAACAGCTAGATGTGCAAATTGCCTTCTTTCATGGTGATTTACAAGAAACTGTGTTTATAACTCAACCACAAGGCTATGTTCATCCTCAATATCCCAATCATGTGTGCAAACTGCATAAATCTCTTTATGGCTTACAACAAGCTCCCATATCTTGGCTCTTCAAACTTTCAACAACACTCAAATTCCTGGGGTTCATTGAGAGTAAGGCAAATTCATCTCTCTATGTTCGTCAGACATCCACCTCAATACTATATCTCCTTATATATGTTGATGATATATTAATAATGAGATCAAGTCCATCAGCCATCACCGACATTATACATTCCTTGCAAGTTGCATTTGCTGTCAAAGACTTAGGCAACCTTACTTACTTTCTTGGTGTTGAAGCTCTTCGGTGCTCCGAAGGATTTTATTTGACTCAGCGTAAATACATTGTTGGTTTACTACACAGAAGCAAGATGGAACATGCCAAACCATGCACCAGTCTAATGGCTTCCAATTGCCACCTTACTTCTACAGATGGCAACCCCTTTACCGACATTAGTCTTTACCGTTGTGTAGTTAGTAGCTTTCAATATTTGTCCTTCACGAGACTAGATTTAGACTTTATTGTTCACAAAGTTAGCAAATTTATGCAAAATCCTCTTGACTCTCATAGGCTTGTTGTCAAGTGTATACTGCACTACCTCAAACACTCCCTTTCAACAGGTTTGTTCATCACCAGAACTACAGATTTCCATTTGCAGGCCTTCTCAGATTCTGACTAGGCTGCTGATAGAGATGATCGCAGATCAGTTGGTGCTTACTGCATATATATGGGATCCGATTTAATTTCTTGGAGTTGTAAACAACATCCTACGGTACCTAGAAGTAGTACTGAAGCTGAGTAATAAAGTCATTGTCAATGTTGCTGCAGAACTCACTTGATTCAAGTCAATACTTCATGAACTTGGTTTGCCTTTGCAACGTAGCCCTACTTTATGGTGTGATAATATTGGGGCTACCTATCTTACATCCAATCCTATGTTTCATGCCAGAATCAAACACGTTGAACTTGATTTTCATTTTGTTCGCGACCAAATTTACAACAAATAACTTGTGGCCCAATTCATCTCTAGCAAAGATCAATTAGCCGATGCTTTTACCAAACCATTACTGCCAAACAAGTTTCACCAGGTTTAACTCAATCTAAATGTCTGTGACCTACCCTCCAAATTAAAGGGGCGTGTAGAGAATCAGATTATGCTGATTGAAATCAAGGAAAAAGATCAACAATTAAATGCAATCAAGGATGAAGATCAACAATTAAATGGAGAAGAATATATGCAGCACAAATGCAAAAGGAAGTAAATGGAATCAAGGATGAAGATCAATACTTAAATGCAGGAGAACATATGCAGCATAAATGAAGAAAGGAGCGAATGCAGAAGAATAAATACAGTAACAGAATCATGAAATCAAATCCTTAATTAACATTTTAGATCCTAAATTGAGGAAGATATGATCCTGTACAGTAAACAATAGTTACGTTAGAATTTCTTTAGTAAATGTAATACTATATATACAGCAGTATGTACACAGAAGTGATATAGCAGAAATTACAGTGTACTTCTCTTCAGAATTCAGCATCTGTGTTCTTTCATGAAATGACCTCGCCAAGCACACAATCGTTGCCCTTTCCTCAGTCAAAGCCACCATCAGCAACACTTTTCCTTCATCCTCTTCATGACATCCCTCTTCCTTCAAATCCATGCTTGCTTCCTGTCATAACCCAATTTTTGGGTTATTCCCCAAAATCTATCCAAAAATAACAAAAATAAAATAAAAGGGGTCGGTGTTGGTAGAAAAATCAATGTGAAAATTTTGGTTGTTTTCGAGAGCCTGATCCTACCTCTTTTGTGCCAAAAAATAAAAGAAAATGTAGATTCAAAGCTAAAGTGACTTATTATTGGATAAATTTGCGTAAAAGTTAAGTCGAAAGGCATAATTATATTTTTGTGGGCCAATTTGATTTAATCATCGGCCAATTTAAAGTGTAATTATGTTTAAGAATTAATTTAAGGTCCAATTGATGGATTTAATTAAGTCCAAGGACTTAATTATACTTTAATTTGGTCAAATTAATTTTATTAACGACTTAATTGATGAAAAATCAAGTTCTTGAACTTAATTCGGGCTCAGTCGAGAAGATTGGAATTTTCGGAGACCAAATTGAATTTTTCCAAGCCAATTATGCGAAGTCAAGGGCCAAACTGAAGACATTGAGAATTTAATGGTCAATTAAGGGTTAAATAGTATAAATCGAAAACCAAGGACCAAAATAAAAAATACGCACAAAGCTAAGGTTGCTGTTGAGATTCTAACGGGGATACAATTGCATAAAATTGAAAGTTCAAAGCCAATTGGGGATGCAATTAGAACAAATACAAATTGAAGGACCAAACTACACTTCCACCTTCTCCCAAAACTGCAGTCCCGCCGCATGCGTTTACCTGCACTGCCTGCCGACAAGCCACCTGTGTATAAATAGCAGCCACCATGCACGACGAAAGAGGAGAGGAAGAAAAGGAAGCAAAAATCAGGCAGATAGAAGGAAAATTTAGAGGGAATTCACAGGAGAATTTTGGCGGAAAAAAACAAGCAAAACATAAGACATCACACAAAAATCACACCATCATCCTTCATCTTTCTCGGCACCAGCTCTCTCTCTCTCTTTCTCTCTCTCGGTTTGACAACCCCCTCTCTCTCTAAAACCAGTCGGTTGATAGCTCTCTCTCTCTACCAGTAGCAGCCGACTGACCACCCAACACCACCCTCATCACCACCTGCAGCTTCCCCTCCACACCAGCAGCCCAACCACGGTCTCCGGCTAGGCAACAAAGGCAGTAGTAGTGGCAGCGACGTGAACCCTATAACTTCCGACACCTCCTCCGGCCATCATAGGCCACCATTTATGACGCCACCACCACAAGAATAACTACCTCGGCCTCCTCTATCCAATAGTAGTAACATGTACGCTTTTCATCACCCTCGAAAAACCATTGTTCATTGTCTTCCCCGCCCACTATTCACTGCATGTGAACAATGGGATGTAATCTGCGTCCCACTGTTCACATGGGTGCAGAGTGGGGTGGTCCGGCTGGACTTTGTGTCCGACTCGACCACTAAGTGATGTGGGTCGGGCTTTGTACCCGACCCAATCGCTAGAGGGAGGTGGGCTTCCAGCCCACAAAAACTGGAGGCCCAGTCCACGCGAGGTGGGCTGCCAGCCTTGCCCTAAGTAATGGGCCTCTCGACCCATCAAGGCTGGGCAACCAGCCCAAAAAAATAAAAAAATTATTTTATTATTATTATTTAAAACAAAAAAGAAATACAAAAATTTTTGGTTTTTCGTGCATACGGCCGAATTCCAAGATTTCCCATCATATTTTTTGTTAAAAAAATATGTTGCATCTTTCTCATTTTTTGAAATGAAAATTGGATATCGTAACCGGTTTACAATTATCCGTTGGAATTCAGCCAAAATATCAAAAATAATTTAATAATTATTTTGTTTTATCTATCGCGGTGTAAAATTACATTGTAAAATACACTCGTAGATAGATAAAAACAGGGTTTTAAAAATGCAGTGTAAAATTATTTTGGGTTAGTCTTTCAACTCGTAATGAGGTAGAGATTCTCTCACGGAGAGAAATCTATGTCGAACCTTAGAAAAAGACCAATAAAAATGACTTAGGAAAAACAATCAAACAATAATGCAGCTTACCTTAGGTAGGGTGCACTGGGGGTGATGTGTCTTCCCCTTGCACAACAAGTCCCTTTATCCAGACTCTCGCAAACCAATAGGTTCCTAGTGACCTTAATACTAGGTGGTGACTCCTGATTCACACCTCTATTTTCACCGCGAGTCGTTGTCCCCCTTTCCAGGGATGGCGGGGCGCGAAGCGCAAAAAAACATCGTCGCGACACTTCCTTTGGCAATTAGATGTGACTGCCACCTACCGGAGAAGAAGAAATTAAGACCGAAAGGGTAGACCCGAGAGGAAGAGGGAACCAAAAAATTGATATTTTTTGGGGGTTGTTTTGCAGCTCACAATAGTGAACCACTTCTAGCAAAGAGAGGAAGAGGAGGCGACACTACTCCAAATCCACCAGGCTCCAAATCTAAATATCTATTTAAGGACATTTGTTGTAATTTTAAGTATTAATATGTGTATTTAAAGTGTTGTTCGATTGTCGTTTTTGTTGTTATGCAAATATGTTTAATTTTAGTTATGTAACAATACTCTAATAAAAATATGTGTGGTGCATTGCATTTTTTTTATTTTGTTTTATTTTCATATGGCTAAAACCTAAAAAAATATACAAAATGAAGCATTGTTTAATATTTTCATACGAAAAACAAAAAAAAAATGTTTTTGCACTAGTTTTAAGATTTAATAAGCAGTTTATTAAATCTCTAAGAATATGACATATATTAAATAAATCATGAATTTAATTCACGAGAATTATGTTATAAATTCAGGTAATAAATATTGGAACTACAAGTAGGCTAATATTTAAATATCTAGAAACAACCAAAAAATTCTCATAGTTATTGTGAGTGGTGATCGAGTTTTAATCAGAATATTTTACGATGCATCAATTGGAGAAAACCCACTCGTTTTTCAGGATAGAGGTTCCTTTTAAGACATCTATAGTGATCTTTTTCTCGATATTTTATTTAGGTACATGAACCCATAATAAAATTTCAAAAGATAGATTTATTCACATGAATAAATACTACCCATTGAAACATTAATCACATCAAAATACACAATGCAGCTTAACTCATGTAAGGCATATTAGGGGTGATAATACTTTTCCTTTACGCAACCAGTTCCATACCTTTGAATCTATGATACGACCAATTACAACCGGGTTTTCCTAACCATTCTCAACAACTAGATGGAGACTCCTCGACGAGATTCCTCCAAGGACGTCGCGCGGTGACGTGCAAAAGCACTTTTAAGAAAATTAGAAAACAATATTTTTATTTTTTGCATTAAATTAAATATTTTTGATATTTTCAAAACGTTATGATATGCCGATGTCAAAATGCATTTTTCTAACAAATTCATAATCATGCTCTATATGGATGTCCTTGTCATTCTCTCTAAGAATGTCCTAGTTATAAATGGTTGCTCAACATGAGAAAAAAGATCTTCAACATCATGTGCATGATCGTATATAATAGTACTTATGTTTAGTGTGAAATTAGATAAGTTTAATATATTTTAAAAAAAAATATCATAATATGTATGACTATATGTTTTTTTATACATTTGTATTGTCATACATACGTAAGGACATTTCCCCCCTTTTATGGCCTATGTCATTGTATGTCGCACGTATAATGTGCATGACCCTCTCTTTCATTCATCTTGTTGTACAAAAGAGTAGACATTCATTGTTATTCTTGAATTTTCATCCAGATGAGTCAACTTTAACTCGAGGTCTAATGCAATTACTTCATTTTAACTCGTCTAGTAATGGACAAAATTACATGCCATATATTGATCTATAGCTCTGAAATGTGTAATGATAATCAACAAGTTGTATAAAATCTAAGTGATTCTAATCATAACATGCAAGAACATGGACGTTAAAATTCCTACCATTTACCACATGTGCATGTTCTATTATTCAATCTATTTTCCCATTCAAATTCTTTTACAACACCTAATTTGCAATATAATAGGATGTTGACATGGAAAATCTTTTGCTTAGAGTCAAACAACATTACAATATAATATATCCCTACTTATTATCAATTTAACATGAATTGATGTGTGGGAAATTATTATATGTTGAATTAAATAACTTGCTTCATATCCTTACTTGACCTACTATTACACCTATAAAACATCAATTACCTTAGAGCATAAGAACCTTTCAGAATATGATTAAATCATTTTGAGAGATTAATTGTTATATTACCATATTGATGACTGTCATCATAACATAATCTCTTTTTTTTTTCTTGGTTCTCATTTAAGTCATTCTTGATATGTTAAGTCCAACTTACACATACTTTCATACCACAAATTAAATTTACACCTTTAAGGTTCATAACACATCCTTATCAAATTAGTTCTTGTAGATATGTCTTTGAATTTATTATTGAAGTTCCTAATAAAATATTGGACACAATACAAATGGTATCTTATAAACTCATGCCCAATTATTTATACTCCATTCTTTATGATTATATGTTTATTTGATACACATGCGCGCATGCACACACACACACACACACACACACACACACACACACACACATATATATATATTTGTTCTATCACTAGTAATATGTCTTTATTAGCAAAAAAAGGTCGTCTCTAATTAAAGTTATTTTCTTCATCAATAATTGTAATATCCTACTATTTACATTAAAAGCAACTATAATCAATTACTTCCTATCATATTGCTCATATAAAAGTGTGTCATTAACACTTATAATTGATTTGTAGTACCTGAAACCTTCAATACAAGCTCTAAATGCCAAAAACAAAATCTTAAAAACCATTGTAATATCATTAGGAATTATTTTATGCATCCAATCAATACTTGTTCCAAATTTTGATTCTTTTATTACAAATAACAACCTTGCTAATTTTTTAAAATACTTCTTATGTGAACCAAGAAAAAAAATACTTAAACAACTTTTATTTTGCAATCCATACTTTGTCATATGATATTTGTACTTATAATAAAATCTATTTCATCTTGTATGTTTGTAACCATCATTTAAAGATTTTTCATCATAAAAGTTGATATAGTATTAGCAATAAAATTTGCATCGAGATAATGATGGTTTTTTTCGATAAAGATCAAAGCACATGTGTATGACCCTTTTAAATTTTCCATCTCAAATCAAATCGACCTTTTATGATATCACTCATGAAAATACAACTTACATTCAGGTGCTTGCATATATTTTAATTGAACAAATGTTGAGTTTGATAGTTGGATTTTGTATTCAACTAAACATTTAATATGGCAGCATTTAAATGCATTAAGTAATTTATTTTTACTATTGAATGTTTGTCCAACCTCTAAAACAGAACCTATTAACATATGTCTATAACAAAAATCTCAATCATGAGAAACAACAAAACTAGATCTAGAAGCACTCTAGATTTTGAAACAAGAATTATTATTCCAGCATCAACATCATCATCAACCTCATTATACATATTTACTATCATATTCTAACATCTTATCATCTTTATTGTCACTGGGATTAGACTATATTGATCAACAAATAGATTGTCAAACATAGTATCAATATTTTGTAGGTAATCATCTAACAATAGATTGTTTTTACCTTTACTAATAAACTTTGAAGGAGCAATAAAAGTCAGGACACTCAAAGATTTTGGTTGACTACTTACATATAATTCAATTATGTTCAATCCACTTTGAATGAAGGAGCATCTTTTCTACCTTCAAATATCTTATTTTAACATCATTAAGAGTTTTAGTTGTATAATAGACTAACTTCTGCATCTTATTCTCCTCCCTAACCAAAATAACTCTTACAAACAAGTTGGCCACACCTAAACATAAAATTGGTTTCACTTTCTCTAAGTTATAATAAAACTTTTAAGACAAATGATCCTTTAACCTTATAAAAACATATAACCACTCTAGAGTATAGTGGAAGTTGGATATGTTCTTAAATGTTGTGAAAAATGATACACAACATTCCTTTAGAAAAAAAAAAAACTAATTTTATTATGAGCAACCACTTTTCCTACTATCTTTGTATATCTTTTATAGATTATAAGCTTCATGTCTATAATGTTATAAAACTTCTCATAATGAGGTTCATCCCCTTATTATTTACAAAATATCCTAAAAATTTTCCTCCCTTAATGGCAAAATCATACTTGTTTAACTCCATTCTATATTGGCATAGAATAGTGAAAACCTCCCGAATATGTATTATTTAAATGTCAAGTTTGCACTAGTATTTTATCAAAATAAGCTATTAAGGTCCTGTCTAATTGGTCTTTGAAGATCTGGTTCACCGTTCTTTAAGAGTTGTCGCTGATTATAGAGAGAGAGACTGTCGGCTAACTATAGGAGAGAGAGGTAGATGTCGGTGTTGTCAGCCGGTGCATCTGAGTGTATATGGTTTTTTGCAACTTTCGCACTTTATGTCTTCGTCTTCCTCCCCTGTGTTTTTTTTGTTTTTTTTCTATAAATTTTCCCGTCTGTGTGTTTTTTTTTCTTTATTGTCTCCCCCTCGTGCATGGTTTCTCCATGCTCTATTTATAGATGCAGGAGGTAATCATTGAGTACAACGGTGGGTTACCTTCTACAGCAGCATGCCTGCAGCGGCAGGACTGTAGTTGCGTGCACTGCGATGGTACTACAATTTTGGTAGAAGGTGCAATTGCAGTTTTATCCCTTAATTTTTAATTTTTCTAATTGCACCCCTAATTGGCATTAAATTTTAATTTTTTGCAATTTTGTCCTTGCAAAAATTTCAACAACAACCTTAGCTTTGCGCGCCTGTTTTATTTTCATCCTTGGTTTCTAATTTATGCGATTTGACCCTCAATTGACCATTAAACTCTCAATCTCTTCAATTTTGCCCTTGACTTTGCACAATTGGTTTGGAAAAATTGAATTAAGGCTATAAAAATTCCAATCTTCTCAATTGAACCTGAATTAAGCTCAAAAACTTATTTTTTGTTATCTTTTAAACCTCTAATAAAATTAATTTGAAAATTTAAAGTATAATTAAGTCCTCGCACTTAACTAAATCCTTCAATTGGACCCTAAATTAATTCCTAAATATAATTATAGTTTAAATTGGCCAACGATTAAATCAAATTGGCCTATAAAAAATATAATTGTCTTTTGACTTAATTTTTACGCAGATTTATCCAATAATAAATTATTTTAGTCTTAAATCTGTATTTTTATCATAGCTGTCAGTTTCGCTTCGGTTAGTGCTTCATTTTTTTTATTGGTACGGAATATTTCGGTTTCAGAGCATTTCGGTGCGCCGTTTCGGGGTTGTACTGTTCATAATTAATTAATTAATTATATATAAAAAAATTAAAAAGCAAAAAAATTAAATATAATTTTTAATTTTTATAAAATTAAAGTTGATGCAATAATTTTACTTTTTATAATATATATATATATATATATATATATATATATATATATATATAGGTATAGGGGGGTGGGAATAGGTATAGGGCGGGCCGGACGGGAATATATGTATATTTAATTATATATTAGAGATAAATATAGTGTTAATGTGTTGAGAGAGAGAGAAGTGGGAGACCGGAACGGCACACCCGGTGCAATTCCGGCGCATTCTGGCCGGAATTTCCGGTACAGACCGGAATAAAAACTGGGGTAAAAACTACGCCGTTTTGTCTCGTTTTTTTTTACTTGTATGGGGCGTTCCAGCCGTTTCGGTCGGAACGGAACGGATTGGACAACTATGATTTTTATTCATTTTTGGGCACAATAGAGGTACATGACCAAGCTCTCGAAAATGTCTAAATTTCCACCTTTATTTTTTTCTACTTGTCACGACAATGTTTTTATCGTGCTTCGCACCCCGCCATCCTCGGAGGGGAGAATAGTACGCGGTGAAAGGGAGGGGTGTTTATAGTCGTAAAATCACGATTATAATTCTTAGGAGTCGCCACCTAGTAATAAGGTCACTAGAAAACCTAATGGTCTGCGAGAGTCTAGGTAAGGGGACTTGATGTGCAAGGAGAAGACGCATCACCTCTAGTGCACCCTACCTAAGGCAAGTTGCATTGTTATGTGATTGTTTTTTTCTAAGTCAATTTTTTATTCATTGGTCCTTTCTAACATTCGAAGTAGATTTCTCTTTGTGAGAAAGTCTCTACCTCATCGGAATTCGAAAACCTGACTATTCTATAGTTTAAAACATCTAAATCACAAAATCAAAATCAATTTCATCAAATTATAAACAAATATAAGTTTTCAAAATAAAAATGATACCCTAACATATACAAATCATACATTCATTTAACAAATTTCTATGGTAAAAAGCTATGAAACCAGTAAACACAAACAAACTATATACATACTGCAAAGATATACATTTTAAAATTGGGATCAAACAAAAAATGAGTTGTTTTGCTTACTTGATGTGAAGAATCCTAAAAAAATTTGAATCAGAACAGGAATGGTGACAGACTGAGTGTTGAAGTGACCAAATTTATAATGGAAGGTTGATTTTGAGATAAAGTTGGGGGCCAAAGAAGGTTTGTTGTGTTGCCGAACTGATAGAGAAAGAATAAGAAATGAGACAGAGGGAGAGGGTGAGTTGTTTGTGAGTTCATAACTTAAATATTATTGATAGATTTACTAACTAATTTTACTAATAGGTTCATTTAGTTGGTAATTCTGTTCATATAAATGACACGTCATTGTATTTTTTTAAATTCTTTTTTTCACTATAATTTTCTTTGTATATGCTTAAGGAATATTTTATCGGTGTTTATAAATGAATTTGGTGTTTATCAATGAATTCAGTGAGAGACTACTCTATTGATTAAGTTCACCTACTGATAAAAACTTTTGGTTAGTATTTTGATTTATATTTATCAATTTTATATATACTAGTGAATATCTTGAATATACTTTCATATATTTAGAATAAATCTTTTTATGAATGGATTTAAGTGTGATATCCATATGATTAAGAAATTAAGTAATTATTATTGTCTTCTTTAGGCGAATTCCCTTCTAGCAGGCATAATTATGAATTCTTTAATTAAAATCATAAAAACTTTCGCAATGCTTAAACGCAAATCTTATTGGAATTATATTGTGCAACGATATGAAAAGACAATAAATATGTCTTTCCATTCTTACAGTCACAATATCTTATTCTCCGACTGCTTATTGGACATCGTCTTCTACATCAGAGCTCGGCATGGTTGATATCGTAAGCATCAGAATCATCAAGCTTCAGCTTAACAAGCTCGCTGATATCATATGGATGAGCATCGTTTGTTGAATGACGTTTATATGCTCTTTTTCCAAAGGCCCAAGCTTTAGCTTCAGTAAAATGGGCTCCATCCCAGTACACATATTCATCCCTGTTACTACATGGGACGGAGAGAGATTTACATGGGACTGTACCAGGTTCTACCGAGCAACAGCTCTCATTGGTGTTTGTAAAACCTGCAAGCAGGAGAAGTAATATTGGTATCAGAGGCGTCACAAAAAAGTCATCTTCAAACCGAGAGGGAGGGGATTGCTACCTTTATTTGTATGATAATCAATTTCGTACGAGTTTATGTAGGTAAACCTGGCATCAGAATGCTTTTTATTAAGTATTTCGGTCAGGTTTCGAAGCTTGCCGTTGAAAATTTGAACATCATTGTTGAGCTCGTATGCACATGAAGATGCATCTAGTTTATTGGTATTAGTTTTTCTGTTGGACGGCATACATCCTACCCGAATAATTCCGAACAGGGCTATCTTTCTTGCTCCTGTCCAATACAAAGACTGGAGCAAGGGAAAAAAAAGGGAATTAATTAGACTGTATGTCCATGCATTTGGAATGGAAGCATTTCAAAAATACATTTGATATAGAAAAATATCAAATCTAAAAACATTATTTTAAAGAAAAAATATATTTGAAAAGTCTACACCATAATACTATACCACATAAGTGTTACTCTTTGTCAGTTTAAAATCACGTCAAACATTAGGGCTAACCTCCAGCTGAGTTTCGTAACTGTCGATGACATGTTGAGCAAATTGTTCAGGATCATATAACTGGCTGCTATTGTAGTCTTTGTCCTTGAAATAATTGTTGAGGTAGTCGTTATGACCCATATCAGACACATATATGCATTGGCCCAAGTACTTCCTAGCAACATCCTCGCTTCCCAAGATTTTGGCAATTCGTGAAACCGTGATATTGTGATTATATAACTGAATATCCATGGTAAATAGTTCTCCCTTCACACACACAAAAGAATCAAATGAATAGTTAGCGTTGCCAAAGCATGCATACAAGATTATACAAAATTCATACAGAATAATACAAGGTTTCAGCTATGAGAGGAATATGATAAGTAATCACCGATTTAGAGCCAGTTATATTAAGGATGCCAGCTCCATTAGATCCATAATTTACACCATCTAGATAATTAGTGCAACCTCCGATACCAAAGTCCGTTATGTAGCTGTCGAAACCTAATTGCTCAGCTGTAACAAAAGAATAATAATGAACATCATAGCTTCCCACATTACTAAACTCGATCGGTTAAGACAAGTCATCCTTCTTTTGATAAAATATGTAATAAAATTGTCACATCTAGCTAGTAAGAACATATATTAAAGAGAACTAGCACACTTTATATATTATTATAAGAGTGGAGAGCAAACTGCAGACCAATGGTGTCAGCTATGTTGAGACCGTTGCTGCACCTTCCTGAAGCCCCAGTATCAAAGTCTATCCCATAAGGTAGGTAATTTACTTTAGGTGCAGTGGTAAGGTAGTTATTGTTCCCGTTATCAAAGAGTGAATCTCCAAAGACGAAGTAGCAAGGAACTTGAGGAACACTCTTTCCATGGGTCCAGTGTTTCCAGTTTGACACCAGCAACACCACAGACAGTACCCACAATGCCTTAAGCTCACTTTCCATCGTCAAATATAATGAAGGAAACAAAAACAAGAAATATAGCTAGGAAGAAGGAAGGAGCGCAGCTAGGGAAGAGTGCTTTGAAGTAGAAACATCCAGGCCTATTTATAGAGTGGAGATCTAGCTAACCAGACAGCTTGTAAGAGTGTTGTATTGTAAGCCACGTGCTTGTTTCAATCTAATTGATTTACAGTGGCTTGTCAATATGGATTGTTATAAATTGTTATTGTTGTACCTTTTCAAACTCCTTATAGATCAATAATTGAACAAGTTATTTTTAATTTCTGACTAATGATTGTTTATCCATGTAACCCATTAGATTCGTAATATGTTGATCCAAATATAAATTATAAATATAAATAGAATTAAATAAATCAAATAATTTATTTATTATCAATTGAATAATTGATTAATTTATATTTGAAGATTAAATGCAATATCTAACAACGTGACGTGATCCCTAAAATATTAGAAAGGTGAAAAGTGATTTGACTTAACCTTTTTAATAATCAGTTTCTCAGTGTAATTATTATTCATTAATCAATAATGTTCTGATTTAGACATTTTAACATGGAGTATATCTACCATGTCAAATCATATTTGTTTGGCAGCATTATGGTCATTGATCCGTTAAATAAGATTTGAAACTTTTCAAATCTCATTCCACCTTGCACAATGATTTAACAATCAATACTACTTGAAAACATGTGAAATATTTTTTCTAATCCATATATT
Organism: Salix purpurea; assembly: GCA_027405865.1. Lineage (NCBI taxonomy): Eukaryota > Viridiplantae > Streptophyta > Magnoliopsida > Malpighiales > Salicaceae > Salix > Salix purpurea. Next base: position 4,142,613 of record JAOWLH010000019.1, read on the forward strand.
TTGTTTGATCATGTTGTACCGGGTTGTGTGCTAATATCATAGCTGCTTTGTTGTCACAAAAAAATCTTATTGTGTTAGTTGGAGGATAGCCAATTTCAATGAGCAATTCTCTTAGCCATAATATTTCACATATTCCTTTGGTCATGCCTCGAAACTTAGCCTCTGTACTGGATAATGCTACCACCTTTTGTTTCTTGTTCCTCCAAGAAACCAAATTTCCCCCAACAAATATAAAGTAACCCGAAGCGGGGAAGGCGCAGCTGGCGTCATGCGTCAAAAGCCTCCCGCAGTTTTAAGCATAGTCCATAGGAGTAGCACACAAAAAATAAGATTTCAGAATTTTATTTTGAGGAAGGACAAGAGTAGATTGATGAGGAAATATCTAACACTTTTTGTATATCGATAACTTGATAGTCAATGTACGTTTATTTGAGAGTATGAATTTGTAACAGTTTGGCCAAGCTCTCGCAGGAGCTGAGAGGCGAGAGAGAGGAGCTGAGAGGCGAGAGAGAGCAGCTGAGGGGAGAAGATTGAGAAGACTGACACGAGACTAAGGGGAAGAGACGTGCACTGACATGATATTTGCAAAGTAAAAAACGAAGTGTGTTAGTGTAGGGTAAGATCTGGCAAGTACAACTTACGTGAACGATGAGAGATGAGGAGGACGATTAGCTTAAACAAATATAACTCAAATTCAAATTACTAGATTACCGGGGAAGGGTTTATAAAAGGAAAGAGAAGGAAAAAACTAGATTTTGCCTGGAAGATCATATTTTATATGTAATATTAATGTTTTGTTATAACTATTCTCTAGTAACAAATAAACTATATTTTATATTTTTATGCAGCTGATGTAAAAATAGTAATTTATTTTGTATCAACTTAATATGAACAAAATTATTATATAATGTTTTTCAAATGAGTGGTCCCGTTAACTAGAAAAAAATGATAATTCAATGTAAAAATTACAATATTATCTCAATTTTATGTCTTTATTAACACATGTGATTTTTATTATATTATATGTATGCATTGATATTTAATATACATTTGTCAAGTCAAACGAAAGGTATGTGGGCACAAAAAAATTTAATACTACGTTAAAATTACTAATTTATTATATGTATGTGGGCACAAAAAGATTTAATAATTCTGGTTGGCAGTAGGAAAAATAGTAAATGATTGGGAGCGTTGTAATGACTTTATGGCACTATCTGATTTAATAATTTTGGATTCTTCGGCATAATGATGTTACTCGCTTTGAATTCTTCAGCTACCGTTACTGTTGCGGAGTTGAAAGCATGTGGTCGAAGAGGTCAGAGCTGTGCGAAGAAAAGCACCATGTGTGATGCTAAATCTGGTGCCTCTTTTGCACAGTTGCCTGCGAGATGTTGCTCGGAGAAGATAATATGCCAATCAACTTGAATTCTATCTCTCGTTCCTTTCAGCAATCCTCTGTGCAAGCGACGTACATCAAATTTACTTAGATAACAACTATTGTTTAATTTCTGGTAAATTTGAATTCAGAATAAAGCTACTAATTTAATATACTATGTACTATGTAGGTGAACCGATAGGTACGTGGGCACAAAAAGATTTAATAATTCTGGTTGGCAGTACGATAAATAGTAAATGATTGAGAGCGTTGTAATGACTTTATGGCACTTTCTGAATTGAAACAGTTGAATTCTCGCTTTGAATTCTTCAGCTACCGGTTATTATTGCGGAGTTGAAAGCATGTGGTCGAGCAGGTCAGAGCAGCTACCGGTTATAATAAAATTTTATTATTATTATTATTATTACTACTTTTTACAAAATACTGTTGGTCTTTCTGACAGACACGCCGTCAGTTTTCTACCTCACGCTCCTTTCAGGCGTCACATTTAGCGACGTCTGGTAGTGAAAAATGTTCACCCAGTGAGTCACCTGATACGCTGTCATGTCCTCCACTTCATGGTGGTGGGCGTGTTGTCTCACGATGGCCGGAGACGTGGCGGCAGTCGGTTGATTTTTTCCCTTTTTCTCGCTCCTGCATACTAAATTACAAGGCAATCCCCTTTATTTATGGTATTTTTATTTAAGTCCTTGATCTTTTAATTGTTTTATATGGTCCTGATTTTTGTTTTGATTTGTTTTGATTTTGTTCTTCAATTGAAATTGATTATATATTTCGATTTCATTTCGGTCCTTGGTCTTTTAATTTTTGGATTGGTTTTAAATCCCTTAATATTTTGGATATAAAAGTTTGGATTTTTTTTCAATTTTATCCTTCGATTGAAATTGATCATATATTTTTTTTCATTTCGGCCCATATACTTTTAATTTTTTATTTGATTTTAATTCTTTTATTTTTTATATATATATTTCTGAAACAATTCCTATTTTCGTCCACGTTTATATGTATATGCTCTTAGTTTTTGTTTTTAATTTTATTATTTTCTCTTTTGTTAAGATTGTATTTTTTTTTATTTAGTCCTTAAATTTAAATTTTTGTTGGCGATCATTTGAAAATTGATATTTCTTATTTTTTTCTCTTTGTTCTTTTTTAATTATATTTATTTATTCTTCAAGTCAAATGATTTTTTTAAGCTAATAATATTTATTTATTTTTGTTATTTGTTTTATTTTTTTGCTTTCTCTTCTGTTAAAATTTTTAGGTTTTTTATTCTTCGATGTAATTTTTTTTTCAATTATTTACGCAATAATAATATTTTTAGTTTTTTTTTTTTACTTTCTCTTTTGTTAATAATATAAAGAATATCAATAATGACAAAAACAATTATAATAATGATAATAATACTAATTATAATTTCAATGATATTAATAAAAATAACGGTGTTGGTTATCATAATGATTATTGTCATAATAATAAAAATGATTATAACAATAATAATGGTGGCAGCGATAGTACTGCCAATAATAATCAAAATAATAGTCGATGTTGTTTTTGTTCAAAATTGACTCTTGAGGCTTTTTTATGTATGATGTCATAACCCAAAAATGGGTTATTCCCCCGAATCTACCAAAATAAAAACAAAAATAAAATAAAAAGGCCGGTGTCGTTAGAAAAATCAAGGTGAAAAATTTAGACGTTCTCAAAAGCCCGATCATACCTCTTTTGTGCTCAAATATGAAGGAAAATATAGATTGAAGGCTAAAATAATTTATTATGTGTATACAAATTAAGCGGAAAAGCATAATTATATTTTTTATAGGCCAATTTGATTTAATCATGGGTCAATTTAAAGTATAATTATATTTATAAATTAATTTAGGGTCCAATCAAAGGATTTAATTAAGTGCAAGGACTTAATTATATTTTAAATAGGTCAAATTAATTTTATTAAGGGCTTAATCAATGAAAAATCAAGTTATTCAGCTTAATACGGGTTCAATTGAGAATATTGGAGTTTTCACAGACCGAATTGAATTTTTTCAAGCTAATTGTGCAAAGTCAGAGACAATTGAGAGTTTAATGGTCGATTGAGGGTTAAATCACATAAATCTGAAACCAAGGACCAAACTAAAAAGATGCGTAAAGATAAGGTTGCTGTTGAAATTCTGTCGGGGATACAATTGCACAAAATTAAAAGTTTAAAGCTAAGTAGGGGTGCAATTAGAACAATTACAAATTGAGGGACCAAATTGGATTTTCACCCTCTCCCAAATCATTAAAAAACTGCAGGCCACTGTTCAATTACCTGAACAGAGCAGCACGCCACTTGAGTAGTACAGAACGCCACCTGAACAGTATAGGAGGTAGGCAACCCATCATTGCACGAAATGGGCAGATGAAGGGTTGCCTCTTCGGCAATAAATATCTTGCACAGACCAACGAAGAGGGAGAAGAAGATTAACGAAAAAAAGGTTTACAGTTACGGGAGAAAATTATGCAAAACGAACAGAAAGGAGGAGGAAGACGAAGACACAGACACGCATAACCACCACCGGTAGCCACCCCTCATCTTCTTCGGCTCCAGCAGAGCCATTGTCAGCAACCGGCGTTTGCAGTGTTCTCTCTCTCCTACAGTCACGATGGAAGCCCTCTCTTTTTCCTCAAGCAGCAGCCACCTGACCACCTAGCACCACCCCATCATCACCGTTAGCTTCACCTCCATGCCAGTAACCTAACCACGGCCTCCAGCGGGACAGAAGAAGCAGTTGAAGCGACAGCATTGTTAGGCAGCCAACTTCTGACGCCTCCTCCAGCCATCACAGGCCATAATTTCTGACGCTACTACCATAGGAAGAACCATCTCGGCCTCCTCTACCTGGCAATAGTGACAGGTACACCATTCATCGCCCTCCAAAAACAACCACTATTCATCGTTTTTTGGGACAATAGGGTCACTCCCCTGCCCACTGTTCACTACATGTGAACAATGGGACATAACTTACGTCCCACTGTTTACATGGTGAATAGTGGGGTGGTCGGGCCGGACTTTGTGTCCGGCCGGACCACCTGAGTAAGGTGGACTACCCGCTAACCTGGACTAGAAGCCTAGTCCGGAGTAAGGTGGGCTGGAAGCCCACTAGAGATGGGCTTTTGGCCCACATGTTGCCCGACCCCAAATGATGGGCCTCTCGGCTCATCATGGCGGGGAAGCCATATATATATGCAAAATACAAAATCTACATAAAATATTTTTTATTTTTAAAAAAGTGTTGTTTTTGTTCATACGGCCGAGTTCCAAGGCTTTTCTAAGCATGTTTCTTGTAAAAAATATATGTTGCATCTTTCACATATTTTAAACGAAAATTGGATATCTTAACCGATTTGCGATTATCCGTTAGAATTTGTCCAAAGTATCAAAAACATTTAATAATTATTTTGTTTTATCTATTAGGATTGTAAAATTACATTGTAAAATACACCCACAAATAAAAAAAAGTTTTTAACTATGATGTAAAATTATATTGTAAAGTACACCCGCAGATAACAAAAACTTTATTAAGAAAAAATGTAGTGAAAAGATTTTTAAATTTTAGAATGGTCATGTTTTTTACTCCCAATGAGGTGGAGACGTTCTCACGAATATAGATCTACTTCGAACCTTAGAAAAGACCATCACATAGAATATCTGGCTTAGGAAAAAATAATCAAACAACAATGCAGATTATCTTTGGTAGGGTGCACTAGGGGTGATGTGTCTTCCTTTTGCACAACAAGTCCCTTACCTAGACTCTTGCAGACCAATAAGTTTCCTAGTGACTTTAATACTAGATGGCGACTCCTGAGATTTATAGTCGTAACTTTACGGCTACAAAATGCCCCTTCCTTTTCACTACGCACCATTCTCCCCCTTAGGACGCGAAGAGCGAAAAAAATAGCCATCGCGACATGATATTTCAAATTTAATATCACGTAAACAAAACACATACGAAGTCACACATACACAAAAACGTGTGGAAAAATTAGACCAAACTATCTACAATGAAAAAATATATGAGCAACTTGCCCTACACTTCGCCATAGCCATAACCAAATTTTTTAACATGTAAAAAAATGTTAATGGTCCTAGGTTTTTTTTTGATGTTATACATCTAAACGAAATAATCAACCTACAAAACTTTTGATTATTTAATTTTTTTATATATTTATATTTTTATAGATAAGGCGTTTAAAATAATGATAAAAATTATTTGTAAGGTTTTTTTTCTAAAAAATATGTGAGGCTAATTATATATTTTGATATTTGTTTAATATTAATGCCTTAAAATATATATAAAAAATGAAGTAAGTTTTATTGAAAAAAATCTCAAATTAATTTAATCTTAGTGTTCTAAAGTACTTTTAATATAATAATATGAAGAATAAATCTTACAAAATCAAAAAAATAATTTAATTTCTTTTTGTAACAATAATGATGGTGGTAGCAATAGTATTGCCAATAATGATTAGAATATTAATTATTTACAATAATGGTAGCTATAATACTTGTGACAATATAACAATTATGATAATAACAATGAGAATAATAATCAAAATAATTCATTAGTCGATGTTGTTTTTGTTTAAAATTGACTTTTACAGCTTTTTTATGTATGATATTTCAGATCTAATATCACGTAAACAAAAAATATACGAAGCCACATGTAGAAAAAATAGGTGGAAAAATTGGGTCAAATTATCTATAATGAAAAAATATACAAGCTACTTGCCCGGCGCTTCGCCACAACCAGAACCAAATTTTTTAACATGTGAAAAAATGTTAATCGTCCTAGATTTTTTTTATGATGCTATACATCTAAGCAAAATAATCAATCTACAAAACTTTTGATTTTTTTAGTTTTTTTATATATTCATTTTATTATGAAAAAGGTATTTAAAATAATGGTAACGATTATGCAGATTAAAAACATTTGCAACGGATTATCCGTTGCTGATTAAAATATTTTTTTAAACCTTAGTCGTTGATCTCAGCACTAAAATGTAAACCATTGATTTTCGCATTTCAATCCATCGATTGTTCTCCTCGCTTGGATACTGCAGATCAAACCTCAAAAACCAAAACTGAAAGCAAATTAAGTTCTTTTTCATCCAATCTCTATATTGGTTGGCGCCGATCTTTAATTATCCAGATATTTTTTTTCTATGAGGTCATCAAGTCTAATGACCTAGTTTTAGGTTTGATGGACCAACAACGGTTGTTTTTTATGCTTTTTTAAATTTAATTTTGTAATCTCATCCTTCAATATTGAACTACTTGAGTTTAGTAATTCATAATCTGTTTTGCTTTGTTTTTCATTGGGTTATCTTGATCTTATAACCCAGATTATGGGCTTGATATGTTAAATCATGTCATTTTTTTAGGCTTTTTCTAAATTGATTTTTTTTCAATTATATCCTTTAATATTGAGTTAATTGAAAATTAGGCTTCCTTATTTATTTTGACTTGCTTTCTAGAGGGTTATTATAGTTTCATAATCCAGGTTGTGGATTTGATATGTTAGCCTAGGTTAAACCAAGTCAATTCAATATGTCATTATCTTAATATTAAAAAAATATTGATTTTTCTTTTAGTCAAATTATGTTATTATGAGTTGTTTTATAGCTTGTAAAGTCAAATGCATTACATTAGATCAATACTCACACAATTTAGTTTTTTTTCTAGAAACAAATATTAGCCTCATCTCAATATTTTTTATGTTTAAAAATAATTTGACTTGACACAACTTATCACGAGTAGAACTAGATTGAAAAAAACATGTGGCTTACAATATAATACTCTTCCAAGCTGCACCGGTTAGCTAGATCTCCAATCTATAAACTCAAATAGTAAAATCAGATCGTAAAATTATAAAATCATGAGTAAAATATTTTGATAGAAAAATTATGTAAAATCATAGAAAAAATCAAACACCTTAAATAACTTTAAAATACAATTACTGAAAAGCATAATAGTTTTATGCTGAAATAATAACCAGAAAGATACTACTACTCCAATTAGAGCAGTAGGGAACAAACTTGTGATTTGAATCACTAATGAAAAAATAATTGAGCAATTCTCAATTTTGAATCACTGTGACGGGGATCCTCCCTAATCACTCATCACGGAAAAAAAAATCTAAAATCTAAATTCATTCGACCGTGTGTAGAAAAACCAGCACACTCTAATATGAAATTCTTCCTTCTTGATAAAAGGATTATAATAAAGCAACAAGGGATCACGCAAAAACCTGAAAAGCTGTTCCTTCAATCACTGTGAAGCAAACCTCAAATGCCCTCCACCTCAAAAGCCCAACTTCTATGAAGTTTAGGTGCAATATATCTATGCATTCAAATCCACAAACATTCGAAACAAAATCTTGCAGAAAACAAACACCTATAATCAAACGTCAAAAGATCCTTGCAGGAGAAACAACCTCAAAAAGCTCGCTTCCAATCAGTAATTCAATACCACCCTAATTGACAATAATCCCAGAAACACCAATGGAAAGCCAAATATCCAAAGAAAATAGAATCTTGCAGAGATCGGTATACACCTTCAATCAATCTCAAGTTGTCAAGAAAACAGAAACTATTAACTTCTGAAGGGCCCTCAGATTAACATTACAAACAACTCCAGAAACACCAATAGAAAGCCACATATCCAAAGCTAAAACACACATCTTCATATCATCTTGAAAGGGTATTTCTCAATCAACATTCCAAACAATCTCACTACAGAAACAAGCCCAAAGAAACAACTTTTATTGTTGAGATTAGTAAAAGAGTGAAGAAATTGTGCAGAGAAGAAGAGAGATGGAGAGAGAAGAAAGAGAAGGAAATTTTGAATATATTCTGTTGTAATATTTCTGCATACAAACCTTGTGCTACTAACAGCTTTATATAATATGTCAAATACTCTATCCTACATTCTAGAATATACTTTCAGTATTCCAGAATATACACTCTAACATCCCCCCTAAATCTCTTGCTTTGATAAACCAAACATGAGATTGCAACAATGAAAAACAAAACACATAAGTACTGAATCCAGAAATCACTATGTAAAAGAAAGATGGGTTTGAATACGATTGAAAAGAAAAAGAAAAATGCTCAAATGGCAAAGAAGATAGAAGAGAGAGAGAGAAGACATTTCATTTGTCTATTTCTTGATTGAAATTTCATTTATCTACTTCAGTTTTTTTTCTGAAGTTTTTCCTTTATCTACTTCAGTTTTTCTGAAGTTTTTCATCTTTGAGAAGAGAGGGATGAGAAGAAAGAAATGGGAGGTAAGAGAGGTGATAGAATGGGTTTGAATTTCATTTGTCTACTTCAGTTTTTCTGAAGTTTTTCATTTGGCTACTTCAGTTTTTCTGAAGTTTTTCATTTGCCGATGAATTTCTTAATCTGTGTAAGAATTCATTTTGTAATTCTAAATGATATTGATTTTTTTTTCTTCTGCTTCTTCTTTTCTTTTCTTTTCTTTTCTCGATTTTTTTTTCTTCGATTTTTTTTTTCATCAAAAGTAGAAAATGACACACAAAACGGCAGTACGAGACACATAAAACGGCACCACAATACACAGCACAACAAACACAAAACACAAAACCTACAAAACGATTCACAACCAATTCTTCTCAGCCGCCTCTGCCACGTCTCTCATCATCTTCTTCCTCTGCTCTGCTCTTCTGAAACCAGAAGAGAGAATACACATCTCATAACTGTGCAAATTAAAAATCCTGCTTCTTCTCAAATCGAGCCTCCTTGTGGCAAGAAAGATGAAGCCGAGCTTGCAGTTCTAGAAGCTGCTCTTGCAGCTCCCAAGCTTCTAGTTAAACCCTCTCCATTTGCTTCTACATCCTCTTCTCCGGGGAAAGTATGCTGAACGCCTTGGTGACATGGAGAAAAAGAGAAGGAACACACATTTGTTAATCACAAAACGACATCACAATAACAGCCCTAATTCATGTCTCCGGCGCCTTCTAGAAAGCAAAGAGCAGAACAAATCGCCCATCGAACAGACATGAAGGAGCTCGACTGGCAGGAGTGCTGATCTCCTCCACGAAACATGGCGTTCAAACGATGAGAGTGCAAAGAAGAGGAAAGCAATTCCTTGAAACGGTGAGTCATCGCTGCTTCCAGGTGCTTCTCAAGGCATGAATTTCTCTATCAAGCTTGTTGTTGTTGGATCTGGAACAGAGAAACGTTTTTTTTTTTTTCTTCTTCTTCACTGCTGCTGCTCTGTTTAATCTTCTTTTTTTTCACTCTGTTGTTGCTCTGTTTGAGCTTCACTTTTGTTGTGCAAAATTTGAATCCAGTAATTTATTGCACAGAGACTAAAGAGTTGAGAGTATTACTGAGACTAGATTATGATTTTTGTGTGTGGCTTTCGGTAGACTCTTTGAACACTAAATGTTTGATTTAAGGATTGGAGACAGTGGAGAGAGGAGGAGCAGTGGTCAAAGAGCTGATCGAGCTTTAAAGAAAACATCAAATTCACAGAAGCAGAAGACTGTATTGAGGTAAACTTACAGGAACAAGAAATTCTTTGTTTGCTCTGCTGCTTAATTGTGCAATCCTCTTTACGATGCACGATGGTGCTTGCTCTGCTGCTGCTTTTTTTTTTTTTTTTTTGAATGATCCATTGAAGGATCACATTGCGGAAGATTGGATCAAATCATGCGCTAGCATAAAATAGCTCTGATACCATGTTGAGATTAGTAAAAGAGTGAAGAAATTGTGCAGAGAAGAAGAGAGATAGAGAGAGAAGAGAGAGAAGGAAATTTTGAATATATTCTGTTGTAATATTTCTGCATACAAACCTTGTGCTACTAACAGCTTTATATAATATGTCAAATACTCTATACTACATTCTAGAATATACTTTCAGTATTCCAGAATATACACTCTAACATTTATGCATATTCATCTCAACAAAACATCAAAGTCTACATCTTTCGATCAATAAAAAAACCATATGGACTAATTACTTGTATAAATGTGTTAAAGCTCTATTTTTTACCATTAGAAGGGGGAACTTGAAGGGAAACATAGGTGTATAGACCAGTGGATGCAGCAATAACAGTGGATCCATGAACAACTACATGTTCACCAGAGGGAATGATTTTCCCTGGTGCTGGAAATATCTAAAGACTAACGCATAGAGAAAATCGGCATGAGACCCAGTCAAGTTGTTACTATAATGCACATTTGCACAGACTAGAATACTAGATCCAGTAAAGTAGGCTTAATTAACATAGAAGAAAAACTAGAACGGGAGAAGAGCAAGATTTAAGAAGAAAAACAAACCTTGTCTAGAAAAGTGAAACATAATACAGATCCAAGTTTTTGAGAGATGCACTGTGCTTGCCTGCATGTGAGGGATGCTAAGAAAAGGAAAGGGGGGTGCCGGGATGCATGGTGGTTCACCTCAATTGAGAATTTGAGACTACACTCTACAAGTCTATAAAGAAAGTTTATTAATAAAGTTATTTAACAATTAACAATTAACTTGTAAAATCAATACGACTTCACTAATTTGACAAGTTTGACTGATTTTGGTGAATTAACTTGCGATTTCAGTATTTTCAGAATTTTTAACTTGATTTTGCAAGGTTTGTCGAGTTGACTCATATAATTATATGATTCTATGAGTCAACTCTTGATTTTAACAAGTATTGTTTCACTTAGGACTATGATGAGATGCTTGTATTTAAACCATTCAAATGGCCTATGAGAAAAATAGCTCGAAAAAAATTGATCATGTAAAGTAAAAAATTAAATATTTATGCCAACAACTCTTTCTCATAGAAATAATAATAACATAAAAGTTCTCGTCCCATCTGGTTTTTTAGGTGGTGGGAGACTATACTATCAATTGGAGAAAAAGAAAAAAATAAATTCAAATATATTTAACACCTATTTGAGGGTTATCTTAAAAGAACCATTCCTCATATTTTAAACATATCTAACATTGATTTTAGGCTATCTACTTGGTATGGTAAATACAATTAACACAACTTGCTATGATAATATTATGGTAATCAACAAAAGCATACAGATCATAGTCAATTAAATTTAAATGAGCTAAGAAAATTTTGATTAGGCATATTGTTTATCTAGTCACTTAAGGTTAAGTCCTAGTATATTTTGCAATACGAAAAACTATAATAGGAATGTTTGGAAATTATCCAACTCATTTTCAATATTATATTCCTACACACCATGCACCTCAATAATCTTAACCCAATTTAGGCATGATTACTTATGAAGTACGACCTACCCTATCATATATGGATGTGCAACGTCGAGGGTCAATGGAGTTCTCACTTAGTTATTTGGTTTATAGTCGCTAGGAAAATCTGAGTGTACTAGTCTTCTTAGATATTCAATGGTAAGGAATTGATTATGGCTTAAAAATGTATTAACACCCTTAGCGCACCACCCTACATGAGGTAAGTTGCATTGTGAGATATTGATGTGGTTCAAAGGTTTTGATAGGTATGATTTATTCGTTACAATAAATTTATCTTTTTGAATTTTATTATAAGCTTGTGGGCCAAAAATAAGTTTTTAGAGAAAAGATCCATGTAGATTCTTAACAGGGTCATTTATCCTGTAAAATGGATGATTTTTTCACAACTTATGCATTATGGTGAAAAATATTTGAATTAAAAATTGGTGAAAAATCAGAATAATTCTAGGAATAATTAAAATATTAGCCAAATTCACATGAATTTAGTAAACTGATTAGTAATTCTGAAATACATTTAAATACATATTTTTTGAATTTTTGTATGGAAATACCAAACCATATGGTTTTGTATTTTTAAGAGAATTGGTCGTATGCAAATAAGATTTTTTGTGTTAACCAAAATTTTTAATCTTTTTATATTTTTTTTCTTTTATCATCTAAATGAATAAATAAATAATAAAAGGGAAGGAAAACATACACCTACATTCATTTATTCAAATAAACTCATCTATAATACAATGATACAAATATATTTTTTTGTTAGGTTAGCAAAATTTAGCCCTTGAGAATCTCATAATCTTGCAGTGTAAAGGCTTTAATATTTCAACAATTAGATCAAATTCAATAGTATTATGTCATGTCGTTAGCCTCAAGATCTTTTGTCATTGTTTAATATCAGGGTTACACACATAATTGCATGGTTATGTGTGACATAATAAGTCTTTTATTTATTGATGTCATAATCTTCATATAGTTAGGAACGAAATCAAATGATATATTTGGATATAGCTTTGAAGTGTTAGTCAAAATAAAGGAAACATGACATTTATTTTTTTTTATCATGCTTTATATAAAGAACCTAAGATAGTGTTAGTTCTTTGGTTGTATAGCTTTGTAAAAGTTGATTCATACATGAACTCGTTGCACATATTGGAAAGAAAGCCTAAATTTCTCATAGTCTTTATTTATGAATATGTTAAAGCTTTATAAATGATATTCGGGCATAGGTCCAAACAAAGTTCATGGTAAAGTAAAGATTTTTATCAAAACCATAAGCGATGTTTCTAGATTTGAGAAAATCCTTCTTAGTATTGTCAAATATCAGTGGCTTTTGTTCTTCAAATGAAGACCAAATTGAGAGACATTTATTTCAATCTTTAAGCATACATGTTTAAATGTATATGCATATTTTTTTAAAAGAAAAAAACGATGAGCTCACCCTTTAAAGGGTGACACGTGGTCCTAACTCTTGCATGTGAACAAGAATTTAATTCTTGCTCAGACTCTAAAAACACAAATTTCCCAATGATGACCATTCTGTCACTGTATGTCCTAAATTCAAAATGCTCTAAAGGGTTGCCTTTATGCAAAACAATGTGTAGGGAGAATACACCCCAAAAGGCTAGTTATAATATTTTTCATGAGATAAAGGGTAGGTTGACTACCCGGTCTCTAAAAAAGTATTAATAAACCTTTTTAAAGGTAATAAATGGGCTTAACAGGTAATGAGATGACATGTATATCAATCATTATTAGTCTAAGCACTCAACAAAGAGTTGAGATTTTTATAAATTTAAACATTGACTAAGAGTCATATGATAAGTTGTTAGTTCCTCACTTAACCTCAAGTTTCCATGTGTAACCCAAAATGCACCTCAAATAAATTAATGATGTATAAAGATATATACACATGAGACAAATAAAAATATGCGAAAACATAAATAAACATATCAAAACAGATAAACCATATTAAAAACACAAAGCTTAGTCCAATATTGTAGCTCAAGATATTTAAGTCGAAATGGCTGAAGATCAATATTGATAAAATGCAAGATTTGACTTTGAAATCTGTGATTTCCATGATCTTTATTTATTTATTTTTCTTGTCATATATTTTCAGAAATGTATGGATATTATCTTTCTAATGCCACAAGAATCACTTCATTTTGACATTCTCAAGCTCTGCACAAAACAGGTTAACATGGGTTAATTTGACTAATTTTTTATGCAATTTTTTAATCAGTTTTTTTAGAAATTACATCGTTCAACATTGGCTTCAATAAAGTTATTAAGAATTGAGCTTCATAATTTATTTTGATTTGCTATTTATAGGATTGTCTCAATCTCATGATCAAAGTTACGAATTTGGAAGTTTAACCCAAGTTAAATCAGATATTTTTTTCTATGAGGTCATCTAAGTCTAATGACCTGGTTTTAGGCTTGATGGACTAACTACGGTTGTTTTTTTATGATTTTTTAATTGATTTATTTTTTTAATCTCATCCTTCAATATTGAACTGATTGAGTTTAGTAATTCATAATTTGTTTTACTTTATTTTTTATTGTGTTATCTTGATCTTATAACTCAGGTTGTGAGTTTGATAAGTTAACTCATGTCATTTTTTAGGCTTTTTTAAATTGATTTTTTTTTTTAATTTCATCATTCAATATTGAGTTAATTGAAAATTAGACTTCATTATTTATTTCAACTTCTTTCTAAAGGGTTATTATAGTTTCATAATCCAGGTTGCGAATTTGATATGCTAGCCTAGATTGGACCAAGTCAATTCAATATGTTGTTATTTTAATATAAAGGCCAGGTTCGCTCTACTTCAAAGCACCCATCCCTAGCAACGCTCTTCATCCTTCTTTCATTTAATTTGTCAATGGAAAGTGGGCTCAAGGCATTGTGGGTGTTGTCTGTGGAGTTGCTGGTGTCAAACCGGCAACACTGGACTTAAGGAAACCCCGTACCTCCTTGCTTCTTCGTCTTTGGAGATTGTCTCTTTGATACAGGAAAAAATAACCACCTTCACACTCCAGCTAAAGTTAATAACCTAACTTATGGGATAGACTTTTTACTGGGGCTTCAGGAAGGTGCAGCAATGTTCTCAGCATAGCTGACACCATTCGTCTGTAGTTTGCTCTCCTCTCTTATAATACAAAATAAAGTGTTAGTTTTCTTTGATGGAAAATAAAAATGTTATCACTAGATAGTTGTAACCGTTTTATTAATTACAATTAGAAATTTGTCTAAGTCTGCTACTAATGTTTTTGTTGCTGAAATTTACAAAATTTATTAAAACAAGAAGGACGACTTGTCTTAACCAAGTTTAGTAATGTGGGCAGCAATGATCTTAATTATTTTTCTTTAGTTTCAGCTGAACAATTAGGTTTCGAAAGTTACATTACTGACTTTGGTGTCGGAGGTTGCAATAATTTTCTCGTTGGTGTAAATTATGGACCTAGTGAAGCTGGCATCCTTGATATAACTGGCTCTCTTAACTAAAACCTTGTATGATTCAGTATGAGTTTTGTATAATATTGTATGATTTGGCGATGATATGTTAAAGAATCATCTCATCTAAAAACTTAAATTAGTAGGTGAAGTCCCAGAATATAATTTATATTATTCTTTAACATATTCTCTCGAGTAAAAACCATTTGGGCTTGAAACTTGAACAGACTCATACTACCATGTGCTTGATTTTTATCAAATAGAATGGGATGGTGAGATTCGAACTCATGACCGCTGGGTCAACGAGGCTCTTATACCGTGTTAAAGAATCATCTCATCTAAAATCTTAAACTATAAGGTGAGATCCCAAAATATGATTTTTATTATTCTTTTACCACGCAAACTGATCATATGTTTCGTTTTCTGTCTGTGAAGGGAGAACCTTTTACCATGAATATTCAGCTATATATAATCACAATAACACGGTTTCACGAATTGCCAAGATCTTGGGAAGCGAGGAAGATGCTAGGAAGGACCTGAGCCAATGTATAACGACTACCTCAACAATTATTTCATTGAAACTTACGAAACTCAGCTGGAGGTTAGCTCTACCTTATAATACAGATGATTTTTTAAAAAATATTTATACTCACAGTCTATTGTTGTGAAATTTATTGACGTGATTATGGATGGAAATATCCATAAGAAAAACTCTTGTCAGTGATTTGTAGTTTGTCGATGAGTTTACCGGTAACAATTTTACAGATGGATTTACTAACGGATAAAATGCATATATATTTTTTACCCTCGTTATTTTGTTGGTAATTCCATCATTGAATATAACATAACACCAATATAAAAACCATTTTTCATTCCATCAATGATTTGTTTTTCATTCATTGGTGAATTTGACAAGTAACCATCAAACAACTCGTCTATTATTATGTCGGTAACCCTATCAGTATTAATATATATATATATATATATAAAAATAAAAATAAGATTAATATTACAAATTTAAATATTTATAGTTGAAATAAAATCACTTTAAAATACAAGCGCTGATGAAGTAAAAGGAGATGGGTCTTCGCTTAGACCATGAGGCAAATACAAGAATCACATATACCATCCATTTGGGATCTCATCTCCATTACCAATTAGGGAAGTGAGACTGTCTCAACATTGAGTCATTCACAATTAGCAACAAATAGGATGTCTGATCTTTAACTCATTGGTCTAAAATCACTTTAAACTCTGGAGTTTGAGTGCTCAAAATCGATTGCGAGCATTAATAGATGAACACTATGAGCCATCTGCAACTCCTCGACTATGGTTAGAGAGAGCGTACAGATGATTTCTATTGGGTCCATGAGATGATCTTACCTCTAATCACAAATCTGGATCGAGATCCAAATTTGTCAAAGGGTCATCACCATATTTTTCCTTCAACATGGAGTTATATGTATCTTGGAAAAATAGTTAGCAAACTCAAATAAATAATAACTTAAAAAGATGGTTGAAAAAACATACCACAAAGTGCTAAACTTGGTTATCCATGGGCTATTGCAAACAAATAGATGTCATTAAAAATTAATCATGCCATTCATTTCACATGCAAAACAAATAGAATGGAGTCGCCAGTGTGCGCGGTATAGAACCATGAACATGCTGGTTCTGGTTCTCTACACTGGAAATCACATGTTAAATATATTCCTCCTTCATGGCCTTTAAGATGTATGGAGGTTTGAAATCATTCTAAGCCTCCACCTCTTTCCAGCCTTGAACCTTTTTTTATATATGTTTTTGGTTTTTTTGTGCCCCATTTAAAAAATCATGCAACCTATATGGTGAAAATAAATTACTTGTTGGTTAATGAATAACAAAATTGATTTTAATCTTACTGATTATGACGTGCTTCTCCTAAACCTTTATTTCAATAGAGTTTTCAGCTCTATCCCATTCAATCTTTTCATAGTCTTTAAGTTAATACTAACCTTAAACCTCTCGAGCCATACATCAATCATAGGTTTCCATTCAGGGTGTTTGGAAACCTGACTCCATTGAAACAATGGATTTTTCATTTATAATCTCATCGTCAATGTTATGATTTTGACAACCTTAATGTTTGTAAAACTAAAGTTGCATTCTTTAATTGAAATTAAATTTTCATAAATTATTAACAAGTAATTGTGAAGGGAAACAAGCTTATATTAAAATAATGTTCTTTCATTGAGCCTAGTACATCGAGTAAGTGAATACCCTTATGAGGGAACCCCCCCTTTTGTTTCATCGCACTCAATAAGTCTGCATTGTGATTGGATGCCCATAACTTAGGTATCTATTCTTAGTTGACACCTAATGTCTCGTGATCATCAAAAGCGCTGCTAGAAAAACTAGGAGCGATCTTATATGTACGATGTGTTATTGTCATGTTCAAAGACATCTATAAAAACTAAAGGATTGAGATACTATAAACGATTTCTATTTTTAAAAAAAATTGTCAGCATCTCCCATTATTGAGAAACTACCTAAAATTCTTAAACCTGCAAACACACAACATATTCCTATTTGGATTGCCACAAAACAATTGATATTTCTCCTCTACACTTTAAATAACTCTATTTAACTACACACCTTAATTTCTCTATATAATCATTCATCTAACAAAAAATTATCAGTTAATAATATTATCAAAAAATACCAATACAACCATAAGCACTCTATTAGTTTATCAAAAAATAATTCAAATAAGACTAAAACACATGAGAAATTCATGAAGAACGTAAACTTATCAATTTATGCTCTATTAATAACATAAATTAAATAGAAAATTAAATAAATATTGTAAAAATGCACTAAAACCACTTGGAACAGAAAAACCATCAATTAATATCCACTAACAACAAAAAAGAATTAAAATAATAATAATAATGCAAAAAACGCATAAAAGTTGAGAAAAAGAAATATTACCTTAATTTCATTCCAAGTGAAGTCAAGAAAAGAAATAGAATAACAACAAAAAAATCAAAAGACAGATTTTAATTAACAAAAATACGTCTAAAAATACAAAGAGAAAGAAAAGTGAACAAAAGGACATATTTGAACATATGGAGAAGAAGGCAAGAAAAAAAGACGATGGGGAGAAGCTAGAGATAGAGGAAGAGAGAAGTGATGCCCATCTATTAAGATTTTAAGGATTACGGTCTTTTAATTTGGGAGATTTTCATTGATGGACTTACTGATGAAAAATTAAATATTAATAGTTTTATTTTTTTTGTTGGAGTTTATAATTGTAATGTATAATTTAAATTCTCAATTTAATAAAAAAAATTAACTTCCCCAAATATTACCAATGACGTTTTAGTCCTTTAGTGATTCTGTGTGAAAGTAATTCTAATGGGAATTAACTGTCAATGATACCATTTGTATTTTTTTCTATAAACAATATAATTAAGAATGAACAATTTCAAAACTCTCAAGTAAATACCAACACACATTCACTATTGGTGTTTCACTTTAGGCCATGTTTGTTTCACTTTCTTATTTTTCAATGTTTGGCAAACATTGGAAAAGTTGGTCAAAGGAAAGTGTTTTCTTTAATTTTCCGGTCAAACCTTCAATTTCAGGAAAGTGTTTTCCTTTCCTTATCAAAAGGAAAACACTTTCCGGAATTGAACTCTCTTCTCTTCCTCAGCCCTCTCTCTCCCAACTCAATCGATCAATATTCTCTCAACTCAACCTTCCTAACTCTTCCTCGGAATCATCTTCGTCAGTCCTCAGCTCGTCAGAGTCAGACTCATCTTCCTCAATCCTCACCTCAGCAACGCAGTCTCAGACTCCTCAGTCCTCACTCCTCAGGTCAGTACCTTTCCTTCTGATTTTTATTTCCTGTGTTACCCTTTTAAGTTTCAGATCGAAGATTGATTATCATCGTCAGCTTTTTCAAGGTAGGCAGCTATCTTCTTCTATCTTTTCAGCTACAATTTCCCTCCTTTCTTTCTGGATTCAAATTTTGAGTATTTTTTCTTGGCCCAGAATGGAATTATTGTTGGATATTCTGAATCTTGATGAAAGCCAAGATTTTTTGAGCTGAAGGATTGAGCCCATTTGATATTTTCGTACTGTAATTCTTTGATGGGTCTTTAGGGATCGATGTTTTATTTGCTTAATGTTGTGTTAATTTGTTTTGGGTTTATTTTGTGTTACTTTTGTGAAAAAAGAGTAACATTTCTTTTATGACATGGGTCGGGATGATGAAGATTATTATGGTAAAGAAATTGTTTTATGTGAAAAATGGTTATTCGGTAGGCCCTTTGCTAATTGAATTAACAGAATTGTCGGCTATAGTTTTGGTTCACAAGATGAATCTGTGTACCATTGAAGAAATTGGGTTTTGCGTTGTGTCAAGCTATGTTTCTTTTTTTGGTCATGTTTTGGTGCACAAAGTAAATAGAAGGTAACGCGGGAGGCCAGGGTTCGAGCTTCGAAGGCCAACCGCAAGGTCCCCTGTAAGAGCCTGGGACAGCCGGAGGTTTACGCATGTCCTGGGCCCACAAAGTGCGCTTTCCGGGTCATGTGGTTCCCCCGATCCAATATGGATATCCAAAAAAAGTAAATAGAAGGTGGTTTTGTAAGTGGAATGCTTAGAGCCTCTCCTTTGTGGGAAAGTTTTGAAGTCGATGAGTTGGGAGGTTAGCTGAAAGGTCATTACTGAGATCCCCAATCGAACTTCATGAGCATGAATGCTAAGAAAGAATTGCAATGATTTCGTGCTTAACGAATTTCAGATTGTTAAAATAAAAGGCTTTGCTTCGTTGAATCTTACCAGTGAGGAATAGTTAAATATTTGGGTGCTGCAATTACAGTTTTAAGATGCTTATGTGGGGATTACTATGTTTTCAGGTTTAAGAGCATTGTAGACTTGATGACTTTGTGTTGTTAACAATCTGAATTGTCATTTTCAACATGAGCAACCAATTCAGTGAAGATAGTATAAGTAGAAAACTTGCCACTTTGGGGCTTTAGATACTATATTGGGATCTGATAATTTGAGCATGGTGCAGGAAGAAGCGACTGTTGCGGGATTTGAAGTTCCTAGATCACCTGATTCAAGTTACAACAATGCATACCCAGGGAATGAAGACGAGGTACGGGACCCACCATCAGTGCCTCCACACCTTCAACACTCATTGCATAGCTACCCTGCAAGCACTGACTCTTCTGAAACGTTTCAGATTGGAGATGTAGCAATTGCAATTCAAAGTCTCAGCAAAAATCAACTTGATGTTAATGCGTTGTATGCGGAAGTGATGAAAGTTGAAGGCTTTGATGAGATAACTCTTGGGGATGCATTTGATCATTTGGTCCAAAATAAAATGTTGGCAAAAGCATTTATGGCAAAAAATGCTAATTTGAGGAAAATTTGGGTTCAAAACTTTGTGACCCAACACTACTACAGTCCTGCTTGCTAAGATGGTTTGAATATGTTCAAAATTTGGGTTCAGACTATGTTTGTTATTTGACAAGTATATTTTACTTGTTTAATTCGGTCTAGCATATTTATGTTTGTAATTTAAACTAATATGTATGTATATGACATCGAAACGTAATATTTATGCATGACTATGTTTGATGTTAGGTATAAATATTTATTTCTTGATGTTTATTTGATAGATATTAAAGGGATAATTGCCTTTACCTATAAAAAAAATATTTATCCAAAATACCCATCAAAATATTTTTGTATCTATTTATCTTTTAAAAAATACTTCATACCAATAAAAAAACCCCAAATATATAACTCTTAACATAAACTAATTTGGCTTTCTTCATATTAAAAAAAAAAACTTATTTTAAGCTTTTAAAATTGAAAAAAATATATATTAATAAGTTTTACTTAAAAAATATTTCACAAGCTTATTTCTCTATAATATGATATGACATATATTGTTATATTTTATAAAATAAGCTATGTATGAATATAGGATATAATAAAAAAATTCATCATTATACTTTTTAGATTTCATTTTTTTTATTTTAAGTGATTAAATATTTTATATTAAATATTTTATATATATTAGATAAACTTGAAAAAAAAAATTAATTTATTAATAAATTATTTTCCAGTTCATTTTCCATAACACAAACAAACACTGGAAAGTGTTTTCCAGTTCATTTTCCATAACACTGTCAAACATCGGAATTCACTTTCCAGGAATTCACTTTCCCCGGAATTCACTTTCCAAAAGGAAACCACTTTCCTGCAAACAAACGGAGCCTTAATTTACCCCATGAACAATGCAATTGAGAAGTGAACAATTTTATAGCTCTTGAGAAAATACTGATGAACATTAACTTTTGGTGATCCTCTTTATATTGAACACAATAAATAATATCAAGGAGAAAAGAATAGTTCCATAGCTCTTGGTAAAATACTGATGAACATTAACCGTTGGTGATCCCCTCTGTATTGAACACAATAAACAATGTTAGAGAGAAGAGAACAATTCCATAACTCTTAAAAAACTATTAACAAATATTAATCATCAATGATTCCCTCTATATTGAACACAATGAACACTACAAAGGAGAAGGGAAGAATTTCAATGCTCTTAGGAAAATACCGATGAACATTATTCATTAGTGATCCTGTCTATTTTGAACACAATGAACAATGCAAAGAAGAAGAGAACAATTTCAATGCTTTTGGGAAAATACTAAGGGATTAAGTTTGTTGGTTTGTCTATTGGTATTTTCTATTTTGTTAGTATTTTCATTGGTGAAAAACAATTTTTATTGTCAGATTGTATCTGTATTCTCACGTATTCATCTTTTAAATACATAATTAAAATCACAACATCACACACAACACAATAACACCAGTTCTATGTGTAATAATAAAATATTATAAAACAAATGTTTCATTGTAATTTAATAATAAATAAACATAATTGTCATTATATTAAAGTTAATTTCATCAAAAATATAACATATGGTTTATGGAATTACACATTCATATTGTGCAAATTAATCAAAATTGTCTTTTTCTTTAATTTCATCATCACCATATCCATTGCAATCTTTTACATTTGTTTCATCGCTAACGTATAATTAATTCATCGTTTCCATCTTGAACAACTTAGACACTATCCCTGAGTTTGGTTTTTTTTATTATGGATAACCAATCAACTTTGGAATGATCCTTTCTAAAAAAATGAATGTATATGTTATAAACCTGCTGGCATTGCTTGGTGAAAATAAAGACATCATTGACATTGTAAAATCTAGCTTTTGTATTAGTTTTGACTAAATCATAATGGGGACATGCTCTAATTCTTATGTGAGTGGTATCACATCAATAACATTTGAATAGAAAACTATATTATACTCGATATGATATTAAAATTCAATGATTTCCTATAAATTTCCACAATAATAAACTTTAAACTCATTAGAAGTCGATCTCTTAACATAGACCCTATTATTATATGTCTTTCTACCTTGACTATACTCTTTAGTATAAAACACATGTCTATTGATGAATACTTGTTATAACACCTCACTTTTATTTTAGGATCTAAACTTTGTAAATTCAAAGTAACATTAACATTCTCTCCAAATTGATAAATTTGGTACATAAATTACATCTCTATCATAGTTACCAAGAAATATAGTCCTTACATGTGTTCTGAACCATGCTAAAAAATGTTCATCTTATAATCAAAAGATTTGAGATTCAATTAGTTGTTAGTTTTTTGCTATAAAGAATTCATCAATCTATCAATTTATGATAGTATAAGAGATAAATTGCTTGAAAGTAACAACATATGGAGTATTATATTTATTGAATAAAAGATCTCATTTAACCGCAGTTAAATAGCAACGTTTACATATATAGTGATGTACCAAATTAATATCTCTTTATAAACCTTTGAGTCATTTTTAAAATAGTTAGATAATTTTCATTCACATATGAGATTGTTAGAAAATTTTATCTAAAAACATGGTTCATGGGCACATTCAAGGCCATATTAAAAATGAGTTCCACTTACTTTTTGGATTATATCTTTATTGGAATTTAATCTCCACCATAAATTTTTTAACATTAAACATTAAAAATAATTTTAATAAATAATGGGTGAATGAGAAACTGATTTTAAAGAGCTATTAGTTGACAAGTTTTAGTGAAATCCTATACCCTCTAAAAGAAATCTATCTCACATAAAAAAAAGAAACAAAACTTTCTTGGTGTTTATAATGGTGTTTATAATGTGGAAAGTTAAGAAGTTAAAATTAGGCCTAAATGACACCTAAGATTTTTAAAGACATCGGTACTAAAAAAAAATGGGTGGTGGAGTTATACCCACATACACATGCAGATGTTTGGTTGACTCAAATAATGCTTTGGCTTTAAGCCAGACTTGGGATAGGTATGAGTATGAGCTTATTATAAAATAATATTTTAGGTTATGAATTATTTCTTCCAACTCATTATTTTATCTTATCTATGAAAGGAGAAATCTAATTATTTTTTTAGAATTCTTTTAGGAGTACTTGAATAGGTTTTTATCTAACTTAAAAGTCACTTGATTTAAATAATAAAAAAAAACATCCAAATTTATTTCTAGTTAATAGTGGCTAATCAAAGTTATTAGTGAAAAAGTTGATTAACTTTTGTTTCCTAAAATTCTATATAAAAAGGAGGCTTAGAAAGAGTTTTTGGGTTTGGTTAATTTAACATTGTTTTAATAGAATTTGACAATCTTCTTCATCTTATTTTCCAGCATTGTTTTTCTGGTTTTAAGCCTTTATTTTATTTTCAGATTTTATCCTAGAGCTTAAGTTCAATCTTTTAGAGATATTATTAAATAATATTTTATTGGCTTGTTGGACCTTGTTTAGGAGTGCACCTAAATAAGGTGGTGTTCTTGGAATCTTGAGAGACTTATTGAAGAAAATCCTATTGCAACTAATTGATGAGAAATAATTTTTTTGAAAATTCTTGAATTATCTTTGAAAAGCTTGGTTATTAAAATATTTAAAAAATATGAAATATTGAATATATTCAATGAGATTCAATCTTCAATTTGTTTATAGAGGAGATTGATAATTGAGTAGTGAAAAAAAAAAAGAATCCAAAGGAAGAATTTGAAAAACTAAAACATTTCAAGTAGATCAAAGTAGCTAGTCTTAGGAAGTATAAAGCTTTTATGGATAAAAGTTGTTCAATCTAATTTTAACTGTACTATTAAAGATTATTGTAGAGTAAAAATGTTTTATTTAAGAGATTATGCGTCCAAGTTAGATTAGAGTTCTAAAGAATTTATGCTATAGTTAGGTTTTGTTTTTTAATCTCAATTTCAACAATTAGCAATATTGTTAATCAAATCACATAGGAGGTATCATATAGTGGTTAAAGGTCAAGTATAGTAAAATAACAATAACTTTAATGAGGTGTCTCATAAAAGTTTTGAAACAAAAATTAAAGTTACCACTCATTAAAGTAAAAAATAACACCCAATATTGATCCTAAGAATTTTGTTTAAAGAGAATGCTTGCACAATTAGGACAAACCAAAGTCATCTCACCCAAAATGACATTAGGATATTTGAGCCCATTTAGGTGGGAAGTATTAAAAACTCGAGACATATTTTTCATACCCATGAATATAATTCAAATATAATATATTTGACTTTTAAAAGCTCATATCCAATTATCAAATAATAAAAATAAAATATATATCAGTCCAAAAATTAAGTTATGAATAAATCTCTTTAGTAGAGTCAATATTGTATTTTCTTATTTTTTATTATTTTTAAAAAAAATTAAGGGATGAGCTTGAACTACTAGGTCCAAAGCTAAACATGTGGCCTAGCATGTGCCTCTCTTTTTGTTTATTTTTTTTGTTATAAATCTTTTCATGTTTTCTTTCTTTTTTTAAAGCAGGAGAAAAAAAAGATGATGAAAACTTGCTCCATCCTTACAATACTTCCATGATAAGAATATAGGAATACAAGTCTTATTACTTCCTGTCTCAATATGCTTGTACAAAAAGACATGATCTTGGAAAAATACTCATCTTAATATGGTGGTCGCATGTGATATCAGCTGTGAGGAAGAAAGATTATATTGACATGAGAACTAAGAAAAAACTTAGTTAGCTTGAGAAGATGACCACCTACACTTCTAAGATTGTATATTAAAGAAATATGATTTATAATATCTTGATTTTACAGGTCACTCTTATAAAATCATGCATACAAACATGCAAAAACATGATTAAATCTATATATATGAAAATAAAAAACTTAAGCATGCATTGATTTATTCATTTTTTAACCCCTTAACAAAAAGTAACACCCGCCTCAATTTTTTTCATTTTTCCCTGTAGCTATATAAAATTTGCTTAACATGTTAAGCTATTATGGGATATAACCATACAAAATTAGCACCATGATTTATCAACCGTGTGATATGAATGATGACATGTCATATGCTCAATAGTATTTAAAGACATGAATGACTTTTGCGGTCTAAGAGTGATTGAGAAGTATATAAGTTTTTATATACGATAAGAGTTCTTCCCATGCTAGTTATGGATTTATAACTAGCATACTCACATATTCTAAATTTGTTCAGCTCAACATTTCCAAGATAGTACAACATGCAAAAGTTTGGACACATGATAATTTTCTGGTATCCTATGTCAAAGGGGTTCTATCATGGGCTTCACAACATAGAATTTCTCTTATAACCTATTCTCTTTAGGTAAAATATTTCTTGCTTATTCGATAATTTTATCATAACTGTCCTCACTAAACCTACAATCTAACTTGATAGTGAGTATTTGTGTAACAACCAATAATTTATTGTGATTCGTACACTCATCCCATAATGGTTCATTAGAGTCTTTTAAAAGATTAAAAAACCCAGTCATATCTATATTTGGTTCCTTATGTATGATTGAACATTTATTTGTATAACCCTAATTCATTCTCATCACATTTATAACTATATTACTATAAGATTTACTATTTTCATCTACAACTCCATGCACATTATTAAAACTAAAAATTGACCTAACCATCCTCTCTACCATGATATTATAAGGAACATATGGTTCTCCATGTGCAAACCTAAATAAGTATTTCTCTATGAACTTTTTATTATGGAGAAAATGCATAGTAAAAACATATGGTTCAAAAAACATTTTATTCTTGCACCTCTTATATGAAAATATAATACCACATCTACTATTTCTCGAATTATATAATGAATAATTAATAAAATTCTAAACCTCATTACAATAATTCATTCTATGCAACCCTTTAAGTGAATCTTAATACATTCATGAACGATTCAATCCTATATAAAATATTGATAACAACATATATTAATTAGTTATGTAAACTAAATAAATTAGATATCATTGGTTTAATTAATTCAAACTTATTAAATATATTGTAATAGTACTCTTAAATCATTATCAATTATATACATAAATTCAAATTCCTAAATATTTACTGAAATCTTCAACTCAAGAATAAATTGATAAAATATAAACTAACCCATTAAATAAGGCATTATTTATTTAATTACAAAAAATCTAAATCACAAAATCTAAATCAAAATCAATTTCATCAAATTATAAACGAATATAGTTTTTGAAAATAAAAATGATACCTTAACATATAAAATTAATACATTCATATAACAAATTTCTATGGTAAAAAGCTATGAAACAAGCAAACACAAACAAACTTTATGCATACTACAAAAATATACATTTAAAATTAACATTTTAAAATTGGGTTCAAACAAAAAATGAGTTGTTGTGGAGAATCCTAAAAAAATTGAATCAGAACAGGAATAATGACAGACTGAGTGTTGAAGTGACCATATTTGTAATGGAAGGTTGATTTTGTGATAAAGCTAGAGTTAGGGGGAAAGGATGTTTGTTGTGTTGGAGAACTGATGGAGAAAGAATAAGAAATGAGAGAGGGGGAGTCATTTTTGAGGTCATCACTTAAATATTACTCATAGATTTACTAACTAATTTTACCAACAAGTTCATTTAGTTGGTAATTTTGTTCATATAAATGACACGTCAGTGTATTTTTTTTAATTCATTTTTTTCACTATAATTTTCTCTGTATATGCTTAGGGAATATTTTTTGGTGTTTATGAATGAACTCGGTGAGAGACAAATCTATTGATAAAGTTCACCTATGACAAAAACTTTTTGTTAGTATTTTGATTTATATTTATCAATTTTATACTAGTGAATATCTTGAATATACTTTCATATATTTAGAATAAATCTTTTTATGAATGGATTTAAGTATGATATCCACATGATTAATTAAGAAATTAAGTAATTATTATTGTCTTCTTTAGGCGAATTCCCTTCTAGTAGGCATAATTATGAATTCTTTTATTAAAATCATAAATCTTTCGCAATGCAAAAACGCAAATCTTATTGGAATTATATTGTGCAAGGATATGAAAAGGCAGTAAATCTGTCTTTCCATTGTTTTCACAGTCACAACATCTTATTCTCCGATTGCTTACTGGACATCATCTTCTCATCAGAGCTCGGCATGGTTGATATTGTAAGTATCAGAATCATCAAGCTTCAGCTTAGCAAGCTCACTGATATCATATGGATAAGCATCAGTTGGTGACTGACGTTTATATGCTCTTTTTCCAAAGGCCCAAGCTTTAGCTTCCGTAAAATGGGCTCCATCCCAGTACACATAGTCATCCCTGTTACTACATGGGACGGAGAGAGATTTACATGGAACTGTACGAGGTTGTACCAAGCAACAGCTCTCACGGGTGTATGTAAAACCTGCGAGCAAGAAAAGTAATGATGGTATCAGAAAAAGTCGTCTTCAACCTAGAGAGAGAGGGGGGGAGGGGGGGGGGAGGGGGGGGGGGGGGGGGATTGGTACCTTTATTTGTCTGATTATCAGAATCAATTTCGTAAGAGTTTATGTAGGTAAACCTGGCATCAGAATGCTTATTATTAAGTTTTTTAACCAGGTTTCGAAGCTTGCCGTTGAAAATTTGAACATCATTGTTGAGCTCGTATGCACACAAAGATGCATCTAGTTTATCCATATTTTTCTGTATGTTGTACGGCATACATCCCACCCGAATAAGTCCGAACAGGGCTATCTTTCTGGCTCCTGTCAGATACAAAGACTGGCAGCAAGGGGAAAAAAAGGAATTAATTTGGAATGGAAAGCATTTCAAAAATACATTTGATATAGAAAAATATGAATTCTATTCTAAAGAAAATATGTATTTGAAAAGTCTACACATAATACTATACCACACAAGTGTTACTCTTTGGTAGTTTGAAATCAAGTCAAACATTAATTGTTGTCTTTCTTACAAGAGACATCAAGGGAGACTATTAAGAGTAGTTTGAAATCAAGTCAAACATTAATTGTCGTCTTTCTTACAAGAGACATCAAGGGAGGCTATCAAGGAGGTTTTTGATATTGCATTACAAAAGTATTTTTGAAAAAAATTAAAAAATTTTAATTTTAGTTTTTACTTTAAGTTAAAAAAAATGATATTTTTATATCATTTTGATGTGCTAATATCAAAATTAATTTTTAAAAAGTAAAAAAAATATCATTTAGATACATTTCTAAACAAAAAATACTTTAAAAAACAACAGTAACCACACCCCAAATGCCAACCTCCAGCTGAGTTTCGTAAGTTTCAATGAGAAGCTGAGCAAATTGTTCAGGATCATACATCTGGCTGCTATTGTAGCTGTCCAAGAAATAATTGTTGAGGTAGTCGTTATGGCCCATGTCAGATACATATATGCATTGGCTCAAGTGCTTCCTCGCCTCTTCCTGGCTTCCCAGGATTTTGGCAATTCGTGAAACCGTGATATTGTGATTATATAGCTGAATATTCATGGTAAATAACTCTCCCTTCACACACACAGAAGAATCAAATGAATAGTTAGCTTTGCCAAAGCATGCATACAAGATTATACAGAATTCATGCAGAATCATACGAGGTTTCAGCTATGAGAGGCGAAATCACCGATTTAGAGCCAGTTATATCGAGGATGCCAGCTCCACTAGATCCATAATTCACACCATCTAGAAAATTTGTGCAACCTCCGACACCAAAGTGCGTAATGTAGCTGTCGAAACCTAATTGTTCAGCTGAAACAAAAGAATAACAATGAACATCATAACTTAATTCCCCCATTACTAAACTCGATCGGTTAAGACAACTGTCAGATCTAGCTAGCTAGCAAGAACATATTGATTTTCCATGAGAGAAAACTGCAGACCGATGGTGTCAGCAATGTTGAGACCGTTGCTGCACCTTCCTGAAGCCCCAGAATCGAAGTCTATCCCATAAGGTAGGTAATTAACTTTAGGTGCAGTGTTAAGGTAGTTGTTGTTTCCGTTATCAAAGAGGGAATCTCCATAGACGAAGTAGCAAGGAGCTTGAGGAACACCCTTTCCATGAGTCCAGTGTTTCCAGTTTGACACCAGCAGCACCACAGACAGCACCCACAATGCCTTGAGCTCACTTTCCATCGTCAAATGTAATGAAGGAAACAAAAACAAGAAATATAGCGAGGAAGAAGGGCGAAGCTAGGGGTGGGTGCCTTGAAGTAGAGCCATCCAGGCCTATTTTATAGAGTGGAGATCTAGCTAAGCAGACAGCTTGTAAGAGTGTAATATTGTCAGCCACGTGCTTGTTTCAAACTAATGAATTTACAATGCCTTGTAGATTTGATTTCTTAATTCAAAATAACAATGGATAAAATACCTTTTCAAACTCCTTATCAGATCAACAAATGAACAAGTTATTAGTTATCCCATTTTGTTTATACAAATATAAATAGAATTAAATAGATTAGATAACTTAATTTATTATCAATTCATAATTGAGTAATTTATATTTGAAGATTAAGTGTAAAGTCTAATAACGTGTCATGACCCCTGAAATATTAGAAAAGTGAAAAGTGATTTGACTTAAATTTTAGTAATCAGTTTCTCAGTGTAATTATTGTCCATTAATACATGATGTTCTAATTTAGACATTTTAACATGGCGTATATCTACCATTTCAAATCATTTTTTTTTTTTGCGACATTATGATCATTGATCATTTGAATAAGATGTGAAACTTTTCAAATTTCATTCCACCTTGCACAATGATTTAATAATCAATATTACTTGAGAACATGTGAATTTTTTTTTTCTAATCTACCTGGGGTGATAAATCCTCATTTAGTCATTTAAATATCTTCGTACAGTTATGTTATATTCAATGTCCACTCATTTGTTACATTTACCAAGATAAAATATAACAAAATAAAAATTATAACAATCCTTATATAAGATAATTTAGTGATCACAAGTCCATGCATCACTTGCACAACCATCATGTGAGTCTTTCCGTAGACACATGTGCTATCTCTATATGAAATTCTCATGTAGAGTAGTTCAATGTACATGTCTAATGACAATTACCTACATGTTCGTTCTAGGTATCCCTTATACCTTAGATTATAAGAACAATTACTTCATTTCATAAGAGAAAGAATATAATATGTAACAACCTTCACAACTTTAATAAATGTCCAATACTTAAGAAAGTATTGACCAATAATATTTTAGAAAAAATGTTTGAATGCAATAGGAATCTCATAATTATAACTTTATAATTTTGTTTGCACAATATATTTTTTTCCATGGACTTTTTCTTTACTCTAGATTTATAAATAAAATATAGATTCATTAATCTAATACGACACGGCTAAACAATGAGGTAGTCAACAAGACCATGTATACTATGGCTAAACAATCAAATCCACAACGAGCCCAATCAAGATAATAATTGTGGTGCCAGCAAGGTCTTGGCCTGGTGGTCAAGAAGGGTTTCTCCCTTCCTCTCACCCAGGTTCAAGCCTTGTCAGACACACCTGTCATCCTCGCGGTGTCTTACATGCTCATTGAGTTTGCAGGATGTTCAGTGGGCCCAGGGATATAGTTGTGTTGCTCGCAAGCTGACCCGGATACCACGGTTATAAAAAAAAAATGTGATTTATTGTTAAGAAAACAATAACCTTTCTAAAATTTAAAGCAATGTTTGAGTAGTTGAGACAATCCATTGCATTTAATATGTTAAGATATTATTGCTTCAACGCTCAACAAACTAAATCAATAATGCTTATTATTTTATAAATCAAAAAAAAAAATTCAATAGACCTCATTATAATCAAATAACCATAAGGTTCTTCATGTATATAGCTAGAAGATCCTTGTTGAATCATATTTTCAAGCACAATAATAGTGGCACCATAAATATCTTTTAAGTTGTAGATAAAATCAAAATGAGAAAGTAATATTTACAATTCATGGTAAATATTTAAATATATAAAAATCCACGAGAAAGACCAAATCTTCCATTAAATTTACTAAACCTGTCATTTAGGTGGAGAATACACTACTGTAATTAATTTAGATATAATCACCACAATGATATAAATGGAACGACGTGTCGCTTTCAAGTGTTGCCTTTGACATAAAAATAATATTATATAATAATATTTATCAATTCCATAGATACAACAAGAAAAGAAAAAACATAATTTGCTGTTAGTAGTCTGTTCTGCTGATAGCATTTATGAGATTGACGGTGTGGGCCATGTAAAGCCTTTAATGCTTGACCCACCTTAGTTAAGTGCTGCAACCTAGATCTTGTTTCGCATTCTGTTTCAGTAGTTTTTTTATATATATAAAAATAGTTTTATTTTTATATGTTGATATTAAAAATTATTTTTAAATAATAAAAAATATTATTTTAATATATTTATGAATAAAAAAATATTTTTAAAACTAACCTCAGCAAAATCATCTCACACTCCATGCTTGATATCACTAGTGATATTCCTATTCTGAAAAACAAAATCGAGTTCGGCTAAAAGATCTGAAGGGGATATTCACGGGGCGTGCAAGGCACGGCTTGTGTCGCGCGTCAAAATCCTCACGCAGTTTTATCGATAACTTGATAGTAGTTTGATTGTTTTTTAAAATATTTTTTTATTTAAAATTATATTAAAATAATATTTATTTTTTTATTTTTTAAAAATATTTTAATATAACAGAATGATTTTTAAAAAAATATATTAAAAAAACACTTTTAAAAAAGACGCGGATTGTCTCCTTAACAGTTTAGTCCATTTAATCAGAATTGCTGATAGACTCAAGGGCCATCGATGGTGTCTAGTAATGGTTGTATTTTTAAATAATTTTTTTTGAAAATATTAAAATAATATTTTTTAAAAATAAATTTGTATAAATCAAAATAATCTAAAGTTACTACAATAAAATTAATTCAAAACAATTTGTGAGATTGAAACAATAATTGTTATAATATTTTCATGCCTTTATTAACACATGTGGTTTTTACTATATTATATGTATGCATTGATTTTTACTATATTATATGTATGCATTGATATTTAATATACATGTGTCAATTTGACCTATTGTCAAATTGAAACAATATTTGTTTTTTAGCATCTATTGATAGATATAATTTTTAATTTATTTAACTAGATAGATATATAAACTTTTTATTTTTTCTTGTTGTAAAAAAACCATTTTTAAAAAGTTAATATATTAAATATTTTTTCCAAAAACAGTTATTGTTCACCTCCATTTATTATTTTATTTTTTATGAGTGAAATTACTAATTTATTATACTAGGTAGGTGAATAGAAAGGTTCGTGGGCACAAAAAGTTTTATTATTCATTTGAGACTTGAGAGTCTAATTAAATTTATTTTTAAAAATATTTTTTATTTAAAAATATATTAAAATAATATTTTTATTTTTTAAAATTATTTTTAATATCATCATATAAAAATTATTTAAAAATATATATAAAAAAATGTTAGTCGCTTTGAATTCTTCAGCTACTGTTATTGTTGCGGAGATGGAAGCATGTGGTTGAAGAGGTCAGAGGTTACGAAGAAAAACGCCATGGCAGGGACATAGAAACTGTTCGTTGACTGATTGCCTGCAAAACAAAAGGACTTCTGAAAAAGTACAGCAACCCATCACATCCCACGTAGTTTGGGCTATGTGACGTCTATCTGGAAGGTGGGTCCTCTTAAAAACTCTAAAGATTAAAGACTTGTTTTACATTGTATTTTAAGACTATTTTTGAAAAAAAATAAAAAAAAATATTATTATTTTTTATTTTTAATTACATTTTTTATTTTTTAGATCATTTTTATATGTTCATGTTAGAGCATCTCCAGCGGGAGTGCTATATGACAAGGCATAAATAAAATATCAATTATTTAGCTCTTTTATCTACACTGTTTACACTGCAGCGGGTGTGCCATTTGCAGAGCCAAAAATGGCACCCCCTCCATGAGCTACTATTTGTAGCAGCTCATGAGAGACGAGGTAAGAAGGTGGCCCCACCTTGGGGCCACCTTTTTTATATATTATAATATATATATATAATGTAATATATATATATATATATATATTAGAAAATAATGTGATTATATCAAAAATATTTATTTTTATTTAAAAATACCTTACTCTTATTAATTGCATAATTAAACTACATACAAAATATTTATACTATATTTAAAATAATATAAAAATAAATGGCTCTTCAAAATGGCTTTTACCACTAGAGCACACATCAACAAAAATGTCATTTTTACACTATTCAAACTGTCATTTTGGAGATTTGCCTCTCCAAAATGGCACTCCCCGTTGGAGATGCCCTTATATTTTAAAATTATTTTTGAAAAACATTTATTATTATTTTTTACTTTTTATTTTCAATTAGAGTTTTTGTTTTTTAGATCATTTTTATGTGTTGTTTTAAAAATTATTATTTTGATATATTCATGAATGAATAATATTTTCAAAACAGTCACAACTACATTACCAAACAATCAATAGCATGGCAGTATTTTGTTTTTAAATAGCAAACTAAGTGAGTATTTGTTATTGCGTTTTAAAAGTATTGTTATCCAATTTTTACCTTGATTGAGATGTTTTTGAAGAAAAACAATTTTTTTTATGTAATTACATAATTTTTTATATTTTTCAGTTTCATCTCAAAAAAAATTAAATTTAATGTTTGTTGAATACGTTAAGTTTTTAACCTGTTATTGTTAAAAAAAAAATATATGATTTTACACTTTGATTCAACATTAATATTTTTTTTGTTTTTAAAAGTACAAAAATAACAAAAAAATCCCAATATATATATATATATATATATATATATATATATATATATATATATATATATATTATTTGAAGTAAACAAATGGAACATACCCATCTGTGGATCTTGCCTATGTTGCAGAGAGAGAGAGAGAGAGTTGCCTGAATTTTTCAAAGTCCATTCTGGAGAGATTGCTATCGGGGAGGAGGATGGAATGGAAGAGTTTAGACTTTAGGCTTGCAAAAGTGTTTCAATTTTCAAATGTGGTAAAAGAACAAGGGAAGACACTCTCATGATCTCATCACATAAGATGCGAAAAGGAAATGAAGCAGAAATAGTTTTTTCTCTCGATTATTGGGTTTCTTCTCTCTCAGGCTTGGCTGGCTTTCGCCGTGCTAAAGCTTTTGCTTTGTGTCAACGACAACGAGAGAGAGAGAGAGTCGGTGCGTTTTGTTCTTACCTTTTGTGTTTTGTCTTCAAACTTTTTTTTTTCTGCAAAAAAAAAAAAAAAAAAAAAATTGGGGTTGCTACATATTCCATGTAGCAAAAATAATAATAATAATTATTACAAAAATAATAAATAAATAAAAACCTGAAAACCAGAGGCGTCGTTTACAAATTTGAAACATGTGTCGTCTGAATTTTTAATCCACCAGCAAAATTATATGTCCACATGCGGTACTGGACTATTTTTTAATAAAAATTCTATTTAGGTAAAATATCAATATTATTATATTAATAATTATTTTTTATTACATTGATATTAATTTTTTTAATTTTTTTCTTGTTTATTCTTTGTAGGAATTTGAGCACAACAAGAGATGCTTTAGAAAATTAATTATATATGAACAGTACGAAACCGGAACGGCACGCCAGAATGCACCGAAACAGGAACGTTCCGTTCCAATTAAAAAACCGGAACAGCGACCGGAACAGATTTTACAACTTTGGTCAAAAGTGAAAAGATAAGGAAACCCCGTACCTCAAGTTCCTTGCTCCTTCGTCTTTGGAGATTGTCTCTTTGATAAGGAAAAAATATTTAATGTCTTTTTTAGATGGCGGTTGCAGTTGTTTTTAAAAATACTTTTCATTTAAAAATATATCAAAATAATATTTTTTTTATTTTTTAAAAATTATTTTTGACATCAATATATTAAAATGATTTAAAAAAACCAAAAAATTCATTTAAAATGAAAAAAAAAAGAAAAGGGACAACTACACTCTCATACAGCTTCTTAGTATTAAGGAAACCCCGAAGTGGGATCTGATTCAGTCCCATGCACGCCTCTCTCCTCCCATGTAGCTTGGGCCTTGGAAAAAGCCCATTTTACTGAAGCTATAAGAGCATATAAACGTCAGCCACCAAAGGACGCATATCCATATGCATATAATATCAGCGCATCTCTAAGAAAAACAAATATTCATAAAAGTCAAATTGATAATACTTAATCCCTTGTTGAATCAAAGTCAATAACTCAAGCTGTCCAGTCGTGACGAGGACTGCAGTGACGGCGTTCATATTTTATGGACATTTGGTGGTGCGTCTGTGTTTGGTACTGTATATTATTTACAGTATTATTTAAAATAAATATATTTAAAAAACTATTAATTTTAATTGTTTTTAAACTCTAGTTTTTTATTTTTATTTTTTAAAAATAAAAATTCTTATATTGAAATGATCATCATGCCCCAAAAGTGTTTTTTTTTTTCCGTCTTTCATTTCCTTTGACTGTGGCATAGGTGATAAGTCCATGCCTGTTTGAATCGTGAAAAGAAGATCCAATGGTGGGAAAATAATCTCATTGGAATGTTCACTAATTTTTTTAGCTGTTTTATACTGTGGGTTTTATCACTTTTTTACCTTCAGAAAATATAAATATGTTAGGAAACTTCATATATAATATAGCTGGGATATTTTTAAAATATTTAAATAAAAAACTATTTTTGCAAACAAGCAATTACTAAGACAGTAAAACCATGAAACTCATATTGAAAAAAAAATAAAAAGCTCAATTATAATAAAACAAATATTGATGGCCAAAAATAGAAAAATAAATAAATTAAAAAATACTAAAAAAAATAAGTCGAGAAAACTTATATTAATAGTTGGTGTAACGCCGTTGGTCGAGAAAGATTTTTCTGGGCATAAGAAGAAAACATTTAAGGCAACACTATGATTATTAAAGAAGCAAAACATAGGTTTGGTTAATTTAATAATATATAAAAAACAACCATAATTTAATAACATGAAAAACAAAACAAATTTGAGTCTCTTATAAACCATGAAATCTTAAACTCGGGGTCTAAATAAAACCTTAATTTCAAACTAATTTGATGTTGAAGGTAAAAAAAATCAATCTAGAAAACTTGTTAAAGAAAAAAAAATAATAAAATAAATGATGATCAAATCTAATAGAAAATATTGGAGGATGATATAAAAAAAACAATTTTATAAGCCATATCAAATAATAAAATAGTAATGAAAAATAAAAACCAAATATCAGTGATGAAAAAATCAAAGGAAGATGAAGTTGAAAATAATATTAAATAAAAATGGTTTTAAATAAGAAAAATATAATTAAGAGAGTTAGGGAATAAATCTAAATAGAAATTGAAGAGCTGCTATAAGAGTTTTTAAGAAGCATTGCATAAATAGAGGTGAAAAGGAAAGCAGGTAAAAAAAAAATAGCATCCAGCTTAGTTAGTTAATTAAATTCAACATCACAGCAAATATTCTCAGCAGATTCACTTAAAAAAAAAAGACTGTAACAAGTTATATTAGTGGCCACACTAAATTAAACATTAATGTGGATGATTATTTGGCTATTTATGTTTATTTACATAAAGATGGTATAATCAAGTTATGCCAAATAAAATTGTGTAATCTCATCATACAGATTATCTGTTTGGCAGTGTGATTGATTTTTAAAAAAAAAAAATATTTTTCATTTAGAAATGTATTAAAATAATAGTTTTTTATTTTTTAAAAAATTATTTTCTGATATCAACACATGAAAATGATCTAAAAACATAAAAAAATAGCTTAAAATAAAAATGAAAACTCATTTTTTTCAAAAATTCTTTTAAAACACAATGACAAACAGGACCAGAATCTAAATAAAAAAAGTTAGAGGAACCTTGTATACTAGCCAAGGCTGTTAGTTTCGTTTCGTTTCGACCAAAACGTTTCATACCAGTTAAAAAAATGAGATAAAACGGTGTTGTTTTAATCTCAATTAAAATTTTGGTTCATTCTGGATTTTTCGGCTAAATACCGGTCAAAACACATCGGTATTATTTCTCTTGTACTATTTTGGCCAAATAGTATTTTTTTTAAATAATTAATAATTTTAAAGTATAAATCATATCTCTTAATCTGATTGTTAGATAGAGTTGAAATTTTATGAGGAGTCTCTTGATATATATATATATATATATATATATATATATATATATATATATATATATATATATATATATATATATTTCATAGCAATTAGAGAATGTAATGACCTTGCAAGATTGATGATGATATTCTCTTAATATTATACATGTTCATAATTTTATTCAGAAAAATCATTTTATTGTGTCTTTTTTAGATTAAACTAGTTAAATTGCCCGCACTACGTTGGGGAATGGGCAAACAATTTTTATAACTATTGGGGTTCAAACAATTAATAGATTTTGCTAATTCAAAAATAAAATATAACATCTATACATGTAAGGTTTGATATAATGAAATACATCAATAAACCCTATAATAACAACATCATCATCAAAGGCTTAACATCTAAAAATATCATTACTATTATTGTTAAAACAATAAAAATTCTTAAATTAATCCTAGGAAAAAAACTCAAAAATATTAACAAAAGAGAAAGCAAGAAAAAAAACTAAAATTATTATTATTATTATTATTATTATTATTATTATTATTATTATTATTATTGCACAAATAATGGGAAAATAAATCAATAAAATAATAATAATAAAAAAGCTCAAAAACTTTAACAAAAGAGCAAATAAAACATAAAAAAATCATAAAAAATATTATTAAAAAAAACATTTGACATGAAAATAAAATAAAAAAACTAATAAAAAAACCAAAAGAAAGAACAAAGGAAAAAAAAATATCAATTTTCAAATGTCATAAACACAAACTAAAGTTTAATAACAAATTTTTTGAAAAAAATATTATCTCAACAAAAGAGAAAATAATTATAAAAACAAAAACAAAAACGAAAAGCGCGCGCGCGCGCGCACACACACATATAAACATTGACAAAAATAAGGATTATATAAGAAATATAAAAGATAAAGAAATTAAAATAAAAATAATAATAGTATAAGGGCCAAAATTAAAACCAAATATATTATCAATTTCAATCAAATGACAAAATTGAAAAAATCAAATGTTTTGTACCGAAACTATTAAGGAATTTAAAAGCAATCCAAAAATTAAAAGACTAAGGACTGAAATGAAAATGTAATATATAATCAATTTCAATCAAATGACAAATTGAAACAAATAAAAACTTACATAATAGAAATAAGGATCACACAGCACAATTAAAAGAGCAAGGATTGCAATGAAAAAGCCATAAAATAGGGGGGGATGCAGTGTAGTTTAGGTGAAAGAGAGAGAAAAGAGAGAAAAAAGTTAAACCGCTCACCATCTCGTCTCCAGCTAACTTTTGATTGCACGCGCCGCACCATGAGAAAAAGGACAGGACGATGAATTCAATGAGACGTCGAATGGGCATTTGCCGCCACCAAACGACGTGAGACCAAATATTGTCGGCCTTGTCACACGCGTCCACGGTAATCGGAGAGAAATATTAAAAAAGTATGGTCAATTACTATAACACCTCTAACAACCAACTCTTTAATTTTGTCTTATTGGGGATATATATGTATTTAGCCATTTTCAAAAAAATATAAAATTCACGTGGCACCTCTCTCATCCAGAGCTATTTATTTTTTAGGGATAAAATGGTTAACCGTGCAAAAATATAAAAAAAATCAACAAACCGGCGAATCAAACGACCCGACCTGAAAACTGAGCAGCATTATTGTAATTCATAATGATTTGTCTCACAAGTTACACTAATTGAACCATGATCTCTTTTAGTATATATTATAATTATAATTGCACAATTCTAAATAATTTTATTTTTGGATTTGACAATTTTTTTAAAGAAATTAATGTATTTAATTATATATATACATAAACACTATAACCCAGAAACGACACATCAAAATACTCCGAAAATGAAACAT
The DNA here is from genome assembly GCA_027405865.1 of Salix purpurea. Classification (NCBI taxonomy): domain Eukaryota; kingdom Viridiplantae; phylum Streptophyta; class Magnoliopsida; order Malpighiales; family Salicaceae; genus Salix; species Salix purpurea. The sequence continues at coordinate 4,182,287 of JAOWLH010000019.1, forward strand.
TTCGTTCCAATTGAAAAAACAAAGAACTAACCGAAATGAAATTAACATCCTTATATAGCATCTTCGTTTCGATCTCGAGGTGGAACTTTTTTTTTTAAATTAAAAAAAAAACAATAAATGCAGTTTTTTTAATGATGTATAATGATAAAACAAGTTAAAATGATAATTACAGTGATCCAGCTAAAAATATAGTAATAATAATAATAATAATAATAATAAAACATTTCAAAGCAATCTACAAAATCTAAGGTCTCATGGCTAGCGTAGGGTGAGCAATGCATATAGAGGGATAGGCTTAGATGAGTCCCAAGAATATAACCTTTTACTCAAATTGGTCCCTATTATATATATTAACCAATTGAATCTCTAATGCATAAAAAAACCCTAACCCTTATTTCAACTTGGTCTTCAATCTATAAAGACTTTTACCCACAGTTTTTTAATAAACGAATCAGATAAGAAATTTCATGTGAAACCCTCATTTTGTGTTGCTGAGACATTTTATTAGGCATTTTTATATATATAGAAGGATCAAATTAAACATTACGTGATGCAACCAGGACCTGATTGATTAAAAGTATAGTTTGCAGACCTATATGAAATGTAGCCATATTAGGTACCTCAATAATAGGCGGTGACCGACCCCTCTGCTTTTCTTCACCAATCGCAAGTCAGCCCTCTACCATGTATGACTACCTACCAGTCATCTCTTTCCATTGACATTTTTCTGTCATTTATTTTAAAAAATAATATTTTTTCTTAGAAAAACATAAATTAGTTAGGCTAGGTATGGCCCGTGCTAAGCTAGAGGTCAAGTGTTTTTATTTTTTATTAAAAACTTATGCAGGTTTTCTCAATATATTTATGTAGCTCAAAACAATTAAGGGCAAATTGAAAAGTTTATACATATATTCAATCAAATAAACCAAGAGTTATATGTGCTATTGAATAAACAAATAAATAATGATATCTAAAAATAAAAATTGAAAAGTTAACATACAAATGTTGATCAAAATATTTAATATCATAAGATGAGACATTTACCTTATCTTATTTGCTACATTTTCGTTCATTTTTTTATATTCAATCAAATAATAACAGAAGTAGACAAACACATTGAATTGAATGAATAAGAAAATATATTATACAAGGCTAAACATATTAAAAATATTATTTCAAAATAGATATTTTTTATTTTTAAAATATACTTTATCTATACAAGAGATTAAAAAAACTTATAAATGAATAAAAAAATTGTTTTTGAAAATTAAACGTATAACAAAAAATCATCATAATTAAAAAAAACTCCCTAGACAAAATAAAAGAGAGAAAAGGACTTGATCCAAATACATTTTTTGAAAAACAGTAATTGAAAAACAATAAGGAGAAAAACAAGGGTTAGACGTTGCTGAGCCTAGCAAGTCTGACTAACCCATTTTGATAGGGCCCACACAATTAAGCTATAATTTTGTTCACTTAACCTAGGGCAGCCCACATGTTTTTTGCCCTAACTTTTCTTGAAAAAAAAAAAATCGGACGACGATATGTATTTAAGTGTTTTTGAACCAAAACATGTTTTTCAACCCATTTGACCTAAAAAATTTTAGATTATCATAATAAACCTATCAATTGTCTAAAAAATCCCAAAAAAAAACACCCTAGAAAATGAAATCAATTCGAAATCAAAAAACAACTCGAGCTCTTTTTTTTTCATGAACTTTAAAGTTAAAAACAATACCTCAAATGAGCTTTTCTCATCAAATGAAACAATTTGACTCTTTTTTTTCTTTCTATTTTACCGATCCAAATCTATGTCAAATATTTTTTTTTCTTTTTATCTTTGAAATTCACTACCTCGCTGTCCCTCCCCTCTTAACGAGTGACCAAAAAATTACAAAAAAATCTCTTGAACCAAAATTAAATTTGAAAAATATTGAGGAGCCGTAATTGTATAATCTACATTATTTTTTAAGTTCAAGAACCACAATGTATTTTTTGCGAAACTTATGGCTCGCTATCTATGTTTGGTGGCTTTTTAATTTTATTTTATTTTGGGCTCTCTTATTTCAATTCCTCTATTTCATTGATAATCAAAATCAAATGGTTTTTAATCATGACTAAATTACAAGAATGAAAAGAGTAAGAATCAAAACAGAAAAATACAAAAAATCGCATAACTTCTCTACATTAATTTGAGAGAGAATAAATAATGCACTCTAAAAAGTAAAGAACTCAAGCCTTTTCGATTTTATATTTTTTTTTAAAAAACAAACAAATAAAAAATGCACATTATACATAAAAAAAATACACAAAGATTCTGACCATAGAAAGAATACCCATCCACTATGCCTATAAAAAATTGAACTCATAAAGGTACTTCAAGCCCTCCTTTTTTTTTTTTAGTTTTTTATTCTTTATTGATACAAATGAAAATCACAACTCACGAGAATATAATAAGATTCCGATTACGTCAACAACAAAAACAGTAAACTCTACGTCCAGCAAGAAATTAATAAAATAGTCCTCACATAAGGATGTAAATGAATTTTATTTGTAATTTTATAAGTTTTTTGCAATTTTTGAGTTGAGAAAATAAAACCCTGTTGACAGTAAATATCACACGGCCCTGATCTTATTGTTATTATACGATTTCAACTGTTTTTTTTTCTTTCGATTTGATAAAGTCAAAAAGCTCCATTAACCTTTTCTTTTTATCATTCATTCTAGAAATTTCACTGTTCTTTCAATCGAAACCTTCTCTAAAGTAATCATTACTTGGGTTTCCAATTCAATCCTTGTCATATTCAATGTTACTCATCTTATTTTTCAATCCAATCTATATATTTTAAAAATATTTTTTTATTTTAAATTATTTTGATATATTGATGTCAAAACTATTTTTTTTAAATATTTTAATATATTTTAAATAAAAATCACTTTAAAAATATCAAAAAGTTGTTATTATTAAAAAATAATTGGATTATTAGTTATTTATGATTTCAAGAGCAAGCCCCAAGCTTTTCTACTTAGGGTTTGTTTGGGAGTGCGATTGCGGTAATTTTTTAAAGTGCTTTTCGTGTAGAAATACATCAAAATGATGTTTTTTTATTTTTTAAAAATTATTTTTGACATCAGCACATCAAAATGATCTAAGAATACCAAACCACAGGTTTTTAAAATGAAAAAAAAAAATTCAATTTTTTTCCAAACGCTGGTTGCAACGCACTCCCAAACGGGGGCTTATATAAAAAATCCTATAATATTTTTAATTGCAAGCAACATTTCATGTCAAGTTGCTAAATGCTAAGCAAAAACATCACACATTACCACATTAAGACCATTTTGGCAGTGCGTTTTAATTTTATGTGAAGTTGCTAAAGCAAAAACATTATATTAAGACCATGTTTGACACTACATTTAAAAGTATTTTTTTTTAAATTATTTTTTTTGATATTTTTAGATTATTTTTATATGATAATGTAAAAAATAATTTTAAAAAATAAAATAAAAATCATTTTAATATATATATTTTTAAAATATTTAAAAAAATAACCGTAACTGTATTATCAATCCACATTAAAAAAAAATAAAAACAGCTTTAACACAACAGTAACGACTGAAAAAACAGCAGTGGATCATACAATTTGTATTTAATAAAGAAACCAGATTTCAAACTTTTTTCTAACAAAATCTACATTGGTAAGAAAACTCTTCTTCTACATTATCTCCATAATTAATAATGTTAGAAATTTGATTTGAAAATAGGATTACTTCTTTATGTTTTTGTTGCAGAGAATTTTAAGTACAAAAATATAATATTTAGGAAAATGCAAATAGCGAAAGAGTTCATATGTTCTTGTGGGGTGGCTTTTGTTGCCGTTAGTGATAAGCACGCCTGGCAACACATCATTCCCTCCAACTCCCTTCTCTCTCTAACTTTTTTTTTTCTCTTTCTATACTTCATTTGCTATTCTTTCTCTTCTTCTCCTCTTTAATCCCCACCTTTTTCCCTCTCTCTCAACTTTTTTTAGACTGTCCAGCTTTTCTGTCTTAGCTACAAGGAGGAAATTAAGGGGAAAAAAATAAATTTCTATTTCTCTTAATTTTTGTGATTAGATTGGATCTGCGGTCCCTTCTTTACTGGATTATCAGCTTCAAAGACCAGGTATTTTCATTTTCATTTCCATTTCCATTTCAAGATTTTGAATTTCCCATGTTTTTTAGCATCTGGGATTTGTGAATTATCATCTCTTTTGCTAAATCCAGTGAAGTAGACCTCAAATCTGACTGTTTTGGTTCCTGTCTGGATGCTTGACATGTTGGGTTTTCTTGTTTTTATTGAAAGTAGCAAAATTTGTATTGTTTATACTTTGGTATCTTTGTTTTGGATGCTTTGGGCTTGATCTAGTGTTTTTAGATTGTTTTTTATTTTTATTTTTATTGATCTGGGTCACGTTAGCTTATGTTGGCAATAGTGGCTACTTGATCAACCCAAAATTGCATCGTTTGATGTGCCTTCGAGTAAAATATTGTTTTATCTTTTATTTTCGGTATTTGGGAAGTTTTAGATTGTTGGATTTTCAATGTAGGTTTTGTTAATATGTTATTTTCTATTATTTTGGTTCTCTTCTAGTTTTGATTTGATCATTGGTTGGTGTGCCAGGATTTTTCTTGTTTTTCGTTCCATGTTCTGATGCAGATGTTATCCGGGGATATAACGGCACTGTCTTGGTTTTTGAGTGTCATTTTCATAGTATTATTTTGTCTTGATATTTTTTCATTTATTGGTTAGTTACCAATTTTAACACCATCATGTGAGTATACAAAACATCGTACTATTTGATGTACGAGTCTGCTTGGATTGGTGGCAAATGTTTTATGGCATAAGTAGACGGGAGATAGAACCAGTTGTTCCTTTGAGTTTGAGGCTAATTTCAGATTTGAAAATCTATATTTTTCGTTGGACTAGTTCATATTCTGAATGGCATTGGCATCTTGTGTATTATTATCCTAAACATAGGTCAAGAGTTTATAGCAAGGATCTTTCAATTATGTTTCAGTATCTATCCTGCTGAGTATGGATTTCTTAGGTACTTTTGTGGAATTAAGAACCTGAGCAGGAAGATAATGATTGTAGTATTAGGAGGTGACTATGGATGATTGATTTCCTCTGTCGATGTGATGATAGGAACTTAGTTACTGATTATCTCAGAAATGAGAAAACATGTGGAGTTGTTGAAACCTGTGATAGATACTCTACCTGGAAAAGGTAGAAGTGAGTACATATGTATCAAGGGTTTCATAGTTTTAGTTTCTCAAAATTGAATGATAGTGTCATCCCCCAAAGCTCTTTGTCGAAAAAGGATTCAACATGCAATGTGGTAATGAATTTGAGACTGCAAATTTTGTAGAAACATTGGAGTCATTAACAGAATCTAAACATATGCATACTCTGTGGAAAGTTACGGTAAACTTTGAAATTGACTATAAAACATTATAATGTAAATGGGGATACTCAATTCTAGAATTATCTTAAGCAACTCTTCTTGGGAAATTTTATACTTCCTGAGCTTCTGCCATTGAGGCCTATCCTTAAAGGCGTATGTTTCCACTGTTTAAGAGGTCTCTGCAAAGTGTTAGTTAACAGTTTCCTGTCACTCTCCTTTTCCATGGACAAATTTTATCATCGATACTCAGTTTTGTAGATAAGATATATGTTTAAGGATGCTTTGTCTGATTTAAGAGTTTGTGTTGAGCAGCTAATCAATCTGGAAATAGTTCAGATCTGTCATACTTTACTTGCAAAATAAGTCATGCAAGCTTGTTGGATTTATGATGAAATCCTTACCTGTTTTGCATGGTTTTGATTCAAATTGTACTATATGCATGGGATATGAATTATTTTTTACTTTAATCTATTTTACTTGTGAAATTATTTTGTTTGATTCATACCAAGAAGTTTCTGAGTGCCATCTTCTCTCTACAAAGTTGTTGCCTGCAATTATTTAGTTATCTATGTCTTTTCCAGTACTTTACATCTTTTCATTTCTATTCCATTATCAAACATAAATGCTGCTTGTTCTATTTCAGGGCAATCCTTTCTCTATAATCAGCCTGGAGTTGTTGCAATCCAAATAATTGAAGAGCAGAAATAGTATGGCTGTTTCCATGAGAGATTTAGACTCAGCCTTCCAGGGAGCTGGACAAAAGGCGTATCCTTTGTATGATAATATATCAAGCATATTTGAATTATTCAATTATGAACTTCTTTCTCATGGGTTGCTCACTTTAAGTTTTGATTCTTGAAATGGAGCTTATAGTTTAGTTGCATAGTAACTCGAGGGGTGGGAATTATTACAATCACTTATGTTAATCTTAGATAGATATAGTTTGCAATTGATTTGTTTCTGACTATACAGTCCTTGACAATATATAGTGGACTTGAAATATGGCGGATTGAAAACTTCCGTCCTGTTCCTGTGCCAAAGTCCTCTCATGGAAAGTTTTTTACTGGGGACTCCTATGTAATTTTACAGGTTGGTGTTTTGTTTCCTATCCTCTGTCTTTCTTGTCTATGTGCACACACATCTGCATGTGTGTTTTATATTTGGTTGCATAGGGAAAGGGTTCATATGATCATATCATTGAGTGAATTGTTGGTTATATGATTTTGGATGTTTGGAGGTCTTTCCTCTAACCTAATCATTAGAAAGATGATCAATCAAGTAGAAGTTGTGGGAAGGTTCTCTAAGATGGTTTATCCATGTGCGTTGATGTTCTTTTTAACGTTTCTGTACTTATTAGGAAGTTGAGTTAGGGAACAGGGAAGAAAGGATAAGTAGATGACAAATGATACATGAAATTTTGTGTGAGCATCAATAGAATATAGTGTTTGAAAGACAGAGAAATGTGAAAAAAACAAGGATCTTTTGACTAAGATCTTGTTGAGTATGAGTTGGAAGAAGGCTCATGTATCATTCTCAAAAGAGAAAAGCAGATGACACTGGGAAGTGGTTTTGCTTCTGTTTTGAGTTTTTTCTGTTTGATCTCCATCATGCGCACTGTTTTAGAGGATTAGCTAATTCTGTCTATAAATTGGTAGATTGTTTTGTTGAGTGAGTGATATAGCTGTTTTTTTTACTGTTTTTTCTTGGTGAAGCCATTTCTTTTATTTTCTGTTATATATCAGATTGATACTCTTCATTAATTTTTCATTTATATGATGCCATATTTGTTTTTCTCCCTGCAGACAACTGCACTAAAAAGTGGTTCCTTACGTCATGATATTCATTATTGGCTAGGTAAAGATACCTCTCAGGTGAGTCCTTGTTTTTCATTTCCCAGATGTTTTTCATTGTCAGAATTGTGCCCTATGTCTTTCTCCTTTTGACCACACTCTTTTAAATTAGGATGAAGCAGGTGTTGCTGCAATCAAAACAGTTGAATTGGATGCTGCTCTTGGAGGCCGTGCTGTGCAGTATCGTGAAGTACAGGGACATGAAACTGAGAAGTTCTTATCTTATTTTAAACCATGTATTATACCTCAAGAAGGTGGAGTCGCATCTGGGTTCAAACATGCTGAGGCCATGGAACACCAGACACACCTGTTTGTTTGTAGAGGAAAACATGTTGTCCATGTGAACGAGGCAAGTCTGCGAAGTTACATTTTGTATTTATCAGGAAGAATTATCATTATTATCAATTATTGTCTCTATATTAAGCTTCTAACTGTTTGTTGGCAGGTTCCTTTTGCTCGATCCTCACTCAACCACGATGATATTTTTATTCTTGATACGAAGTCCAAAATTTTTCAATTTAATGGCTCCAACTCATCCATTCAAGAGAGAGCAAAAGCTTTAGAGGTGGTTCAGTACATCAAAGATACTTATCATGATGGAAAATGTGAGGTGGCTGCTGTTGGTAAGTAGAGAATTAGATTGGAGACTGCAATATTGATAGTTTACACCTATTGCTCTTTGATTCTGGCTATCTACCTTTTCACAGAGGATGGAAAAATGATGGCTGATGCTGAAACTGGAGAGTTCTGGGGTTTCTTTGGTGGCTTTGCTCCACTTCCAAGGAAAACAGCTAGCGATGAGGATAAGAATGATGTTTCTTTTCCTACTAAGCTGTTTCAGTAATGTCTTCTCTCAAATTCCTTTCTCCAATGACAAGTATTTGCATGCCATAAGTCTTTTATCTACTCTACAAATTGTTATCTAGTAGAAACAGATATAATCCGTATGCATCATTACCTTGAATTGTATTTGTTTCCTTTTTGTTTTCTCTGAACTGTTTCTGAGGGTTTTCTATGAAAGATTATAGTTAGCATGAATTACATTTCTTTTCAGCAAAAAATTACCAAAACTGTATAATTATATACTGAACTTTTTCTTGGGCTTTTTGTTTTGAAGATAATTTCACTGGTTTACTGAATTATGAAACTGAACAAAATATTTATGGTTGTAACTGTATTATTTCACTCTAATCAACTTATGTGTTGCCTTTCAAGTGTTGAAAAGGGAGAACTTGTTGGGTTTAGTTATTTGGAGATAATGAATGATAATATATGGCTATCAATGCATATGCTTTGATGTTCTGCAATTAATATTGAGTTTGATGAGATATATGATGGATGAACTATCATGTACAATAATGAAATAGTTTTGACAAAATTACTTTTTACATGGAAGTGTTGAGAAGGGGCGTGCAGAACCTGTTGAAGCTGATTCGTTGACAAGAGAGTTGCTAGACACCAATAAGTGTTACATTCTAGATTGTGGAGTGGAAGTCTTCATATGGATGGGGAGAAATACTTCTCTTGACGAAAGGAAAAGTGCCAGCGGAGCAGCAGAAGTAATACTTTATCCCATCTTCAATATGGAGATCATAGAATGTCTGCAATGATATAAATTCTCATTTTTCTTTGCTTATGGTTGATCCCGCTGATCAGGAGTTAGTCCGTGCTGCTGAACGTCCAAAATCCCTCATTGTTCGTGTAATTGAGGGGTTTGAGACGGTGATGTTTAAATCAAAGTTTGAATCATGGCCTCAGACGACTAATGTGACTGTGTCTGAGGATGGCAGAGGAAAAGTTGCAGGTCTGCAAATAAATAATTTCATAGATTTTATTCTTGTATTTGGTTTTCATTCTTGAAGCAATCATGACCATCACTAGTGTTAGGTATCATTCATTCTTATCACCTTTTTCCAATGTTCATGGATCTTCTTTTCAATGATTCCACAGCACTTTTAAGACGCCAGGGGGTTAATGTCAATGGTCTGTTGAAAACTGCTCCTGTGAAAGAAGAACCTCAACCATACATTGATGTCACTGGGAATTTGCAGGTGCAGTATATATTATCCTAGTTTTGCCAATTGATTAGGTTTGGACTTTGGATCCTAGGACTGGCAGGATGCCCATTGTATATTCCCAAACCCACTGAGTTCAGATCTCATTTATAATTTTACTATATAAAAGAAAGGAAATCTCGACCTAAGTTGAACTAAGAGATGTGTTTCTATTGAATTTCATGTATGGCCAGAGCTCATGTCTTTCCTGTATTGTTTCATTTCAAAGTAAAAAGGATCCAAGTATTTCTGAAATGCTTCTTAGGCATTTTAGAATTGTATTTTTTTTTCAAATGCAATTCCTCCCTGAAATCAAATTTTGTTCTCTTGTTCCTCTCAACTAACTATACTTCTTAATACACAAGTCATATCCACAGAAAATGCTTTCTGATTAGGTTGTAATTATAGCTCCACCATGATTACACAGGTTTGGAGTGTGAATGACCAGGAAAAGATTCTCATTCCTGCTGCAAATCAGTCAAAATTTTACAGTGGAGGGTGCTATATTTTTCAGTATTCATATTCAGGAGAAGACAGGGAAGAATATCTTATAGGAACATGGTTTGGGAAGAAGAGTGTTGAGGTGAATGCCACGCATCCTATTCTAACGTTTTCCCTTATTTCATTTTGAGCATGTGGTGTTGCATAATACCTTTTGGAACATGTCACAAAATAGGAGCTGGGCATTTCAGTGACCAGCACAGAATGCTATCATTGCATTGTATGCTTAATTTCATTTCACACATTATACTCTGGGTCTCTTGCTTATTGGGAAAGTGAAAGTGTTTTAAGCATAAAATGTAGCTTGATCACATGTAATATTTTACCACAAAAAACAGCTTGTTCATACTGTTCATCAATGATATAGTATTAACCAGACAGTTAAGCAATGCTCTGTCAAGACTTTAAATACAAATAAAATCAGTGTTAATGTGTTTAATTAATTGTGATATTGGCATTGTAGAGACAAACATCTGGTAATTGTTAATATTTGTATGTGCATCCTTGTGTTAGAATTCATGGCTTTTCTTTGTTGTCCCTTCAACTTTCACTGGCCTAAGAGCTTTTCTTCCCCTTCTCTCTTTTGCTACTTGTGCGTTTTTACATTTCCCCCAGTTGCTCTCATTTTGAGTGGTTTAGACACTGAAAGATTTTTAGTCATATATTTGTCAAATCTAAGGTGGAAATAACTATATTGATTCTGGTTATTTTTATTTTGTTTTAATCTCAACAGTGGTTGGCTCTATTGCATGGAGAGGGTGCACACTCTTATATATATATATAAAATGAGCTCTTAAATGTGAATAGGTGATGATTACGTATGTAAATATTTTTTCCTACTTATAGTATTCTGCTGGAAGCAGGATGGGTGCTCTGTGCAGGCTACAATTCGTTATTTATGGACAAAACCCAGATTTTCATATATTTTTGCAGAATTCCCAGAGGCCTTGTTTTGCTTCCTTTGCCCTTTCTAGAAGTTTTGTAATGCAACCTCTTCTATGCACTGATATATGGAGCCTATTAGTTTACCCTCTCTTATAATACATTTCTCATTGAACAATAGGAGGAAAGAGCTTCTGCTATTTCATTGGTGAGCAAGATGGTTGAATCATTAAAGTTTCTACCCTCCCAGGTAGTATTCCTTTTCCAGTATTTATTATTCTTTTTTTTTGTTGTTGTTGCAACGAGGAGATTTCTGTACACATTTGGGACCTTTTCTGATTCTATCTTGTTATTAATTATCAGGCTCGCATCTATGAAGGAAATGAGCCTATCCAGTTCTTTTCAATCTTCCAGAGCTTTATTGTATTTAAGGTTTGCAACTTTGTGACACATTCACTGAAGCTTCAATCAAGAATTTAGTGTCTATAATTTAGTTTATAATATTTTTTTCCAACTTTCAACCAAATCAGCTAATTGTAAAGTTTATCAGGGTGGTCATAGCTCTGGTTACAAGAAATATATTGCTGAAAATGAACTCCCAGATGAGACATGCAAGGAGGATGGTGTTGCGTTATTCAGGGTTCAGGGTTCTGGACCTGATAATATGCAGGCTATACAAGTTGAACCAGTATGTCATGCCTTCATCATTGTTTCTACAGTTTGTTGTGCAGTGTGATATTGAATATCTTACTATATTTAATCTATGCACTATTTTTACCTCACTCTGATTATCCCTTTACATTCCTAGACAATTTATACTTAGCAGGATACCAATATATGTAATCTCTTGCTCATTGCTTTGGAGTTGTGGTGGGAATGGCCATTAATGTATTAACACATTTCCTGAATTGATTTGCATTTCCAGTCTGAGTTGCATAAGTCTTCCCATTATGAAAAGGGAAAGGAAAAGGGAAGTGATGGAGAGAAAATAAGGAAAAAGAATAAAAATTAAACTGACTTGTCAAAATTGCTGTAAAATTCTTTGCCAGATTTACTAAAATTTTAATCATATTTGAGGTTATATTAAATTTTGTCTTGTACATGTTAAATTCTAAGCAGTTTATAAAGAGTGCTGAATAAACAGGTCCTGGCACTATGATATTACCAAATATAATTCCCTAAAGGCTTCAACTTTTGTCTCATATGTAGTTTTTCTGGTTCCTATTGTTGTGTATACAAGATGATACATACCCTTTTATTCTTTTCACTGAAATCCAATCAGGTTGCTTCATCACTGAATTCCTCCTACTGTTACATATTACATAATGACTCCTCTGTGTTTACGTGGTCTGGAAACCTTACTACCTCAGAGGACCAGGAACTTATTGAAAGGCAGCTGGATTTGATAAAGGTTTGATATTTCCTCCTAATAAGTTCCTTAAGTAATTTGATATAGGATTTACAGATTTTGTTTTATTTACTTAGCTAATTCTCCATAATGGATGATATATAATTACATGAAGATGCATCATTTTTATGGTAAAATGTGCATGTACTAAGAATTATTTTTATATCATATTAGATTCTTGAATTACTTTGTCCTCTAAAATTGTATGTTATATACATAAAAAAGCTCATTTTTAGTTTTCAGGTTATTTTGGTGTAAAATGGTCTCTTTAATGGTCTTGTTTACCTGTGAAATTTCTGCAGCCAAATATGCAGTCTAAGCCACAAAAGGAAGGTTCAGAATCTGAACAATTTTGGGATTTGTTAGGAGGTAAATCTGAATATCCCAGTCAAAAACTTGCAAGGGAAGCTGAAAGTGATCCACACCTATTCTCTTGCATTTTTTCTAAAGGTAGGGAAAATAACCTTTCTGATTTTAGATTTGCTATGTTGCCTTTCATGTTTGTTCTTATCTCATGTAAATTGTTAAAGTCTTTCCTTTGTTTTCTCACATGGTTATGTTGCTGCAAAAATTCGTGGTTGTCTGCAGGAAACCTGAAGGTATGTTTACTTTCTAGTCAATCAATTCTAGTGCCATATTGCTCTAGGTGTCATTTCAAGTTCTTGTTTTAAAACTGTGGTGGTTTTTAAAATTCTCATTTTCTATATGTATTCATGTGTTACGGATTGGAAGGTGTTAGAAAATAATATAAATTATATTATGGGGTCTCACCTAATAGTTTAAGTTTTTAGGTGAGATGGTTCTTTAACATGGTATTAGAGTCTTGTTGACTCAGCGGTCATAAGTTCGAATCTGACCACCATCATTCAATTTGATAAAAATCAAGCAGTCATGATTTCGAATCTGACCACCCTTATTCAATTTGATAAAAATCAAGCACAAGGTAATGTGGACCTGTGCAAGTTTCAAGTCCAAAAGGCATTTTCACTTGAGGGTGTGTGTTAAATAATAATATAAATTATATCTTGAGCCCTCACCTAATAGCTTAACCTCTTAGGTGAGATGGTTTCTTAACAGAAAGGTTGTGAGTTTTCAGATGCTTTCCAATGAGTACTTTGTCACAACTTTTATGCACTAAGTTCTATGCTCTAGCTCTTATAACAATTTCTTGTCATTGCAGGTTTCTGAGATATACAACTTCACCCAGGATGATTTAATGACTGAAGATATTTTTATCTTGGATACTCACTCTGAGATCTTTGTCTGGGTGGGGCAACAGGTTGACTCCAAAAGCAAATTGCAAGCCTTATGTATTGGAGAGGTACCGTGTACCATTTATTAGGGTTTGGTTAGATGCAATAATTATGCATTACTTTGACAGTTGAAGATTGCATTTGAAGTACTGCACTTCTTTCATGTTTTTGGTCGGATGTCCATAGTTGGCTGCCTCTCAACCAGTTTTATCATTTATGGCTCTAAAACTCAATAAAAAGTGACATGGTTGACCCTTGGTTTGATTGTTATGACTACTAGTTTACAATAATTTACTGCTCATATCAGCTCTATTTTAATTCCTTTTTCATTCTCACTTTCTACAGAAATTTCTTGAGAATGATTTTCTGTTAAAAAAGTCATCCTGTGAAACTCCAATATATATTGTTATGGAAGGGAGTGAGCCACCTTTCTTCACACGCTTCTTCACATGGGATTCTGCAAAATCTTCAGTGAGTTAAATTTCAGTTCTTGTTCAGCAACCAGCACATATTTTAGATTTCTATGTGATCTTAATGCTTTCATTTTGATTGCAGATGCATGGAAACTCATTCCAAAGGAAACTTGCGATTGTAAAAAATGGGGGTACTCCACTTCTAGATGTAAGATATCTTCAGTTATGTTATCCTGTGTACAAGTATCTCAGGATATCATGTAGGTAGTTTTCGTTGTTGCATTTCACTTCATGTATCTTTAATTAATGCTGGTATTTTGTTTGTCATCTATCTTCACATCTTTGATCTTTCCAAGCATCTCATTTCTTTGATCTCAAACATGGACCTCTTGTTGATTAAAGCTTGGTGATCTAAATATTGCAGTGATTAATTTGGAAACCTACTATATATATATATATATATATATATATATATATATATATATATGAAAAAAGAAAGCATCAGTAAGAATATGCAATTTCCTACTTGGAATTATACAATAAAAGGTATGGAATAAATACACAGATGAAGGCAGGATAGGTGTTTTGTGTTCTCCACTAGACATTATGCTGGTGCAATCGCTCTATCTTGATTTATGTTAGCTTTAGATTGATGTTAGGCCGCGCGTTAGCTCTTTGGTTAATAATCTTCAGAAGTCTGGGTTAGTGTTTGTTATCCACCACCAACAATAAATAGACAACTAATGAATGAGAAGAAATTTTTTTTGAAGAGCACATAAACTTTATGGTCTGAGCCTGGCAAATTTGCAATATCTTGTGACTCTTCATTGAATCTAATAGTCCATTGACATGCTCCATCGACATGCTTGCTGTTTTTAGTTCCCATATACTGTTGTCACTACCATCCAATTTCTGATTACTCATGCTATGCATTTTTAGAAACCCAAACGTAGAACACCAGTATCATATGGAGGCAGATCTAGTGTACCTGACAAATCACAGCGTTCCAGAAGCATGTCTTTCAGTCCTGACAGAGTTCGTGTCAGGGGAAGGTCTCCGGCTTTCAATGCTCTAGCTGCTAATTTTGAGAGCCCTAATGCCAGAAACCTTTCAACTCCACCACCAGTTGTTAGAAAGGTATATCCAAAGTCTGTGAGCCCTGATTCAGCAAAACTGGCTTCCAAATCTGCAGCTATAGCAGCATTGACTGCAGGTTTTGAACAACCTCCACCAGCACGCCAAGTTATTATGCCGCGGTCTGTCAAAGGTATGCATGCACCTTGCTTCTTCGAAGCTAATTACTTCTAAATCTCGAATCTGTATAGGTGTGTAAATTTGATACAACTACTTGCCATGTCTGAAGTGAGCACTGAGGCTCCAAAATTGACACCTGAGTCAAACTCTAAGGAGAAACCTATAAGCATCAGAATAGAATCCCTCACCATACAGGAAGATGTGAAAGAGGGTGAAGCTGAAGATGAGGAAGGGCTCCCAATTTATCCATATGAACGCCTTAAAGTTAACTCGCCAGATCCTGTCACTGAAATTGATGTGACCAAGCGAGAGGTAAAAATATGATCAGTTGACAATACTTTTCTTCAAGCATTCATTGTTTTGTTCTGAGATATTTCTGCTGGATTGCTTGCAGACTTACCTCTCAGCAGCAGAATTTAGGGAGAAGTTTGGGATGGCAAAGGATGCTTTCTATAAGTTGCCCAAATGGAAACAGAACAAGCTCAAAATGGCCCTTCAATTGTTCTGAGTCTCCTTCATACCTCAGCTTTTCCTTCTGCTCCCTGCTATGGAGGCTGCAGGTTGAAAAGCTTGCTTTTGAATCTGTAAAATTTGTTCCAGCGCAATAGTTGTATTTTTGGCACCCTCAATTTCTTCTATTCTTTAGTATTTCTAAATGACTTTTTTTTCTTGCTGCAGTGAACGAACTTGGTTTCTCCGAAAAGGGACAGCATCAGTGCATTTTTAGCTGCTTCTGCTCCCAGGAAGCTTGTTTTCTCGATTGTTTAAACAAAATCAGAGATTTTTCCCATTTCTCACTCTCTCTCCTTATGGTGGTTTGATTGTGTAGCTCTCTATATTTTTTCCCCTCTGTTTTATCAGGTTGAGTTAGCTCTTCGGTATTCTTTTATGGTTACAGGTTTTGATTGCGAGCTTGAGTTTTTGTTTTTCATTTTCGGATCACATCAAATTATTTTCTGTAGAGTAGTAGGGCCTTGAGAATGAAGAAGATTTAGGTTTATTGTACAACTGAAGATGTAAGTGTGTAGAGCATTGTAAAACCAGTCTACTCATCATTTGTTTCCAATTAAAGTGTGTTTCTTTCTTTCTTTCTTATAATTCCTTTTTTTTTTTTTCTTTTCTTTTTTTGAGTTGAGGATACCACCCAATTATATATAATACTAAAAATATATTTTGTGATGTTATTAATTCTTACATGTTTTTCCAAACATTGTTCCATCAGTAATATGAATTCTTTTGAATTAAGTATTCCAAACTTATGATTACTGGCATGATATTCATATTGTTTTTTTTTTTTTTTTATTATGATTTTGATGTATCTGTGTTTTTTTTTTTAATCCAAAACAAATAAAATCTCTTATAATATCCTTTACCATGAACCAATAAAAAAAGAAAAGTTGTTCTTCATGGAGAGCATGACTGCATATAGATACAAGCTTTCTAGCACTCATAAAAAACACAGATCTGTATAGTAACAAACCCACAATTCAATTTGGTTTTTCATTTTAATAAACAATTGAGAAACATGGTCATTTTCTAACAAAAAAAAAAAAAACATAAAACAAATCTAGAAATAATAAATATTTTATAGGTAACTTAAATCATAATTCATAATATTTATCTCAATTTTTTGTGTTAATAATAATCTTAACTATAAAAATATTACTTTTATTTCATTCAAATTAAAAATTATCATGAAAAAATTACACTTATTAAGTAAAAAAAAGAATATTTTATTTTTGATTTGTATTGAAAAATAAACTTATGGTATTCACTAAATAAAAAAATATGAAAGAAAATAATAATATAAATAAAATTTGAATTAGTGATCCTTGTAGTTTTTTCTTCATATGAAAAGCAGTAAGAATATTATAAAAGAAAACTGTAAAACATAAAAAAAAAAAATCTGATTTTTAAATGACAACATTAGAAAACAAGTTCATTTTGTTAAGAACAAAGAAATGCTTTTCACATAAAAAAGAACTACCTCAAGATACAATTATTTTCCATAAAAAATAAATATAAACTCATCTTAATATTTCATCTTTGTGATAATCTAATTGTAGAGTATTAATTTCATTTCATTCAAATTAAAAAAATGTCATAAAAAATTATATTGTTATCTAAAATATCCCTCTCACTTCTTTTGAATTTCTCTTCCTTAATTTTTTGATGATCACTTGCTAGTTTTCTTAATAGTCTTTTCTGGTTTTCTTACAAAATGATTCATTCTTGGATTTAATTATTGTATTAATATGAATATCTTGATTATGCTTAAGAAATGGATGAGTAACACTATTGTTAGCATATGCTATGAATATTCTATTTTACCTTAGTAGAGGAACCTAATTTGACACTCAAATACTTTCATGTATTTATAAGACAATATTTTACCACTTTATAGTGTCATTAGAAATAAAGAATACTATTTTGTTATAGTGAATAAACTTTATTGGTTAATAGATAATTTGCACCAAGCTCATAACATAATTCATTAAAAGATAATCATATTAGAATTTGATTTTTAAAGCAAAAGTATAAAATAAATTAGAAACAAAAATAGATCTGATAGGGGTGGTGGATATTCTTATATAAAATGAACGAGTTTTTAGAATTGCATGGTATTATATATCAATTAACGCCTCCTAATTCACCATAATCTAATGAGATATTGTAAAGAAAAAATAGAACTTTAATGGGTATGGTTAGTGCAATATTAATTTGTTTTGGCTTGTCTAATAATTTATAAGGTGAAATTTTATATTGTTTTTATTATATTCTTAATAGAGTTCCTTACAAAAATAGATAAAACTCCATATCAATTCTAGAAAAATAAAAAAATGTTTTTTAAAATATTTTAAGGTGTAAGGGTACCTAACAAATTTAAATATTCCTATTACTAAGAAAAGAAAAATAGAACCTATGGCTATAGATTGTGTATTTGTTGGATATTCTTTGAATAACACTACCTATAAATATTTAGTTATAAATCCAGATATTCTTGAAATTTGAAATAATACTATCATTAAGTCAGGTGATGTAATTTTCTTTGAAAATACTTTTTCAATGAAAAATAAGTTGTCTAAACTTGTTATTCAAGGTTTTTTTTTTCTTTTTCTAAAACAAACATTGTTTACAATCATGTTAGAATAGTATAATAAATCAAGAGCGAAAAATTATGGTGCTAATTATTATATATTTTTGTTTGAGGATAAACCTAAAACATATAATGAAGCTATGATATCTTTTGAAGCCTCCTTTTGGAATGATGCTGTGAAAGATGAAATATATTTTTTAACTTCTAATAAAACTTGTGTTTTTTACTTATTTACCATAAGTTTTTTTTTTGAAATGGGTGATCCGGACCCGTTGGGGCCCGACTAATCCCATGACCCATAAGTCCTCGGCAAGACATATGGACCGGTTAAATCATGGGCTTCACCTAAGTCCGATGGCTCCAAAAAAATTGTTTACACCAACGGGATTCGAACCCAAGACCTTGTGGGGAGTACCCCCGGCAGATCCCAGACCTCATCCGTTAGGCCAACCCCTTGGAGTTGAGAAGAGGGAGTTTTTTCTCTTCTAAAGATAGTGCTACTGCATTCCACAATCTAATGTTTCATCTAACCTCTTTTTTTATACGAGGAAACCCCACCTCTAGGAAAACGCACTTAGTAAACACAAATGAATGAGTAAAACTCTGATTGTCTTAGGTTTTTACAAATGATGCACACCCTTACTCGAAATTGAGACTTGCTGTTGCAAATCACAAACTCTCTGTCATCACGTCATGCCTCTTGGAGATTGTAAGCTCTTATTGCTCTTATATTTACCTTTAGTTAAAATTATTTTTTTATTATTAAGTTAAATCGAGCAATATTTGTTTGTCTTATTTATTTTCTATGACAATCAATCAATTAATTTTATTCTAACATAGTTAACCTGTCAAAACCGTTACTTTAATCATAAGACAAAAACAATACTATGAAGAGTAAATTAAAATAAATTATAATGGTCAATTTTCATTCAACTTTTTTTTATTGAATTATAAAATATGTAAGAATTTTAATTAATAAAATAAAGCAAAAAATAAGCCAGGTCAACTCACGATAAGTTGTTAAGTGATATTTCCAGTCCATGAAACAATAACAATCTAATAAAAAACAAATTAAAACCAGTCAATTCTCGATTAAACTCAATATTAAATAATAAAATTGAAAAAAAACTAAGTTTATTGGGTTTACTTGCCAAACTCATTATCTGGGTCATGGATGAAGACAACTCAATAAAAAAACAAATCTAACATTGAAAGATATATTACCCAAGTCATCAGACAAAAAAAAAAAAAAAACTTCTTAGAGAGAAAATAAAAAATACAAATTGGTTTAACCTGAGTTAAAATATCAAAACTTGTGACCTTGATCATGAGACCAAAATATCTCTATAAAAAACAAATGAAGATCGATTATTAATCTCAATTCTCAATAGTATTTAATAATAAAATAAAAAAATCAATTAAAAAACACAGAAAATAACTCAAATCTATCCGGCTTAATCTATTAATTCTTATTCTCAAGCCATGAAACTGAAATAAAATAATTAAAAATAAATAAATAATAAAATAAAATTATTAATCACTTCAATATTAAAAAATAAAATAAAAAAAACTGATTAAAAAACACTTGAGTTAATCAATTTATCGCGCTAACCCATGATCAGAATTAAAAAAGAAGAAGCTAACTTAATAAAAAACCAATTCAAATATTAAAAAAGCATTAATTAAGAAAAAACAAAGTTTATTATTATTATTATTATTATTATTGTTATTGTTATTATTATAATAAAAGTGTTTTACTTTACCAGGCGGTACTGCAGAACCCCTCCAGTTTTACTTTATAGTGAGTAAAATCGCCACACCACACAAGCCCACACGAGAAGACAGAAAAGAAAATACAGAGAGAGAGAGAGAGAGACTAATAATAATAGAAGAAGAAAATAAACGGAAAGGGAAACTGAAAGTTTGGGCGCTGGATTTTGGAGTACATACAATATAATAATAATAATATGAAAGAAAATCTAAGACAACTGCGAGAGAGAGGGGGAGAGGGCGGAGGGAAAGGGGTGAGAATGGCAGGGAGTGGTAGCGAGAGAGCAGCGGTGGAGTTGTGTAAAGGCATCAACGGCCTTGATAAGGTTGTGCTCCGCGGGCCACGTGGCTCTTCTGCTGAGGTATTGATTTATAACAACAGGTCTACAGCAATGACATACGCCACCACTTCATTTCATTTTTCTTTGTATTTCTTTCGGTTTTTTTTTTTTTTTTCTATGATCTGATAGATTTTTGTTTTTATTTTTGTGGAACATTTTTACTTTTATCATCTTTTTATGATCTGGAAATTGTAATTTTATACTGAAAGACTTAATTCAAAATTGAATGGTTTTAATTTTCATGACCAATCTTTGCGATTATTGTTCGTCTTGATTTTGTATTTGCCTAAGATGTGAATTTTGGAGAAACACTTTAATTCTTTGAGCATTTCTTGTATATAATACAAATGCATTAGGGTTTATAATGATTAACTGTGCTCAAATTTAGGGGAAAAAAGCTTAGAAATATCCCACTTTTAATCATTAGAACTGTGCTGCCTAGGCAACTTGTAGACAAATGGATTAAGATATCGAATTCCATAGATTTCGATGATTTGTAGTGCAACTGTCCCCCCCCCCCCCCCCTAGAATAGTTGTTCTTGATGATATATGAAGTGAAATGATGAAGATTTCGTAATACAACCGTTACAATTTAAGAAGATTCCGTACCAAATGTGTCTGCGCATCCAAGTGATAGTTTCCATTTGGAATGTATGAGTTTTGTCTTTAGATAAAGTTAGATGTCATTGTGATTAGGGCATCTTTTGCTTGTTCTTCAATCCGTGAAGTGCAATCTAAACTGTTTCTAGGAATTTAGTTTGGATTGGATAGGATAATTTCCATCTAAAAGAAATAATTTTTTTTTTATTATTATTATTGCACAAATAAGGAGAAAGATTCAAAGGTGATGTTGAACCATGCTTAGTCATTGTTGTGCCAATGTTGTGCTGTATTGTCAAGTTGTGGTCACGAAAAACTAGCATTCAGTTTTATGTATATTAGATTATGTTGCATGCCAAGGTATTTATTTACATCAATGATAATATTTTTCTTGTTTCTCTAGGTGTATTTGTATGGCGGTCATGTGACATCCTGGAGGAATGACCAGAGAGAGGAGTTGCTTTTTGTCAGCACTAAGGTACTATGCAACATTCTGTATATTTGCACCATCCCTCATTGTTGTGCACATTTAATTTTGGAATTTCATGAATCTGTTTCCCATTATCAATCGTAAAGAAAATATTTTTAATTTATTTTTTTGTAATCTTTGTAACCAGACTGTAAATTAGATGCAAGGAGTGATGAAGCAATAATAAGCATGTAGTTTTCATCCCTTAAACTAGAACACAAGTGGACACTTATTGCACCATGGAGGTATCCTGCGCTCACTATCACTTGTAAAGGTATAGTTAAAAAGAAAGAAAGAAAAAAGAATAGGGAAATATAATTTGTTTCACAAAATTGGGTATTTAAATGCTTCTTTCACATTCACCCCGCTGTCCTGAACTCCATTGTTTTTGGAGAAAGTAAACTTCTCGTCTATAGAAAGTGAATGTAATGTCTTGACTTCATATTGCTAAATATCATTAGAGATTCAGTTACAAGGTTTGGTTCTCCTTGCACTGTAGTGAATGGTTTTGTTTAGAGTGAGTTAACTGTTTGTCTCATACATTTAATATCTTGTCATTTTTTGTTGCTGTGGATTTTTTTACTTGCCTGTGCTGTTACCACAATACTTCCATGTTCTTTGTCCACCACTTTGCTTAGATGATGGGAGAAGGGTTAATTGACTTGTGACATCATTCCTGAGTTTACGTTGATGTTGGTCCTCCCCTCCCAGATACTGTATGAAAAACTAAACTGACAATAATCAATGTCTTGTGCAGGAAATATTCAAACCTCCAAAGGCAATTCGAGGAGGCATTCCAATATGCTTTCCTCAAGTATGTACTTTGCATTTTTTATTTTCAAAATTCTCAATTGGCTTCATCTTCACTTCTAAAGCTTGGTCTAAATGTCTAAATTTGCAGTTCGGAAGTAATGGTTCCCTTGAGCAGCATGGATTTGCCAGGAATAAGTTTTGGAGCATTGATACTGATCCGCCTCCATTTCCAACAACTTCAAAGTCCTTTATTGATTTGATCCTTAAGCCATCTGAAGAAGATATGCAGAAGTGGCCTCACAGGTGAAGTCATTTTATTCTCTTATCCCTTGCATCTTTATTTATCAATATGGGTTCTAGAATCTTTATTACCATTTCCTCTCCATATTCCCAATGGGATGGACAGTCATTTATTAGATCATCTTTCTCTTTACTGTTAGTTATGAGTTTCGTTTGAGGGTAGCTTTGGGAAATGGGGGAGATTTGATGCTGACATCTCGCGTCAGGAATACAAATGCTGATGGAAAGCCATTTACATTTGCATTTGCCTATCACACTTATTTCTCTGTTTCAGACATCAGGTAATTAATTAACTTACTACACACCTTCTGATATCATCACAATTGTCATTGTTTTTCTATCCATGCTTACAGAAAGCTTTGATTTCTTATAGTAGTAGTCACATTTTTCTGTATTACTAGCCAATTTATCTATGTATAGTTGTGTCTGCATTGGATTCATAAATTTATTCCCTTAGTTACCATTTAGATCCTTGATCAGAAAGTCTCAATATGGTCACAAGTTTGATGCATCTTTGACGATAATATGGCACAAAAACTGGAAGAATATTCTGTTCCATGCTTCTAGCTAGAAGAAATTTTGCTTGTCATATATTTCTCAATTTAAATGATCTTGTGCTTGTACATTCTTAGTATTCTGTAGGTTAGAATCCTATATAAATCTTATTTGCTTGTTTACAGTGAAGTGCGGGTTGAAGGTTTAGAGACACTGGATTATCTTGACAACTTGGAAAATAAGGAACGTTTTACTGAACAAGGGGATGCCTTAACATTTGAATCAGAAGTAGGTTAATGATATAGGTTTCCATTAGGCTTGCATTCTTCTGCTTGCAGTGTCTTAATATTTGCATTTATGCATGTATAGGTTGACAAGGTATACCTTGGTGCTCCTACTAAAATTGCAATTCTGGATCACGAAAAGAAGAGAACCTTTGTACTGCGCAAAGATGGACTTCCGGATGCTGGTAAATTTGACAAATTCTTTTCAACTTTGTTCAATTAGAGGGACCTTGTTAAGAGTAAGGGTTTATTTTCTCCCTAGTACAGATGAAGTAGCATAGCCAATGGACTGAATAGAAAATTAGATACAAAATCCTGATCTACTACTAAACATGATTTTACTTTTTCATAATGATGCTACCATATCCTTTTGTAATTCGATCCCTGGTTAGGTGTTACCCTTCCACTATTGCTTTTTTGGCAATCGCTTCATGTAACCAAATTCATTTAGAACCTGTAAACCTTTGACATGGGAAAATATTTGGTGCTACATAGCTCTAATTCATTTCTCTTCATAATTTTTTATCCCTCCTTCCAAAAAATATCTAAATTTAAGAGCGCTTGGAAATCTTAATCTTAATTTCTTTTTCTTGCATGCAGTGGTGTGGAATCCATGGGATAAGAAGGCAAAGACTATGACGGATTTCGGAGATGATGAGTACATGCACATGCTCTGTGTGGAGGCGGCTGCTGCTGAAAAACCCATCACACTAAAACCTGGCGAGGAGTGGAAAGGAAGACTGGAACTGTCAGCGGTTCCTTCAAGCTATTGTAGCGGGCAACTTGATCCTCAGAAAGTTCTTCAGAGCAGCTAACAAGGATCCTTGATTTTGATCGACGTATTTTGTACAGCTACATGGGCTGAAAGTTTGAATACGGCCCTCTGAATATGTGTAGATGGTGTGCCATTCAGGACTGGAATTCATTCACATCTGTGTTGATGGGGTTTTGCTTGAGAAGTTGAAACTTGAATGTTGTAATTTCTATAGATATGAGATGGTCCTTCCGTTTTTATTTCTTACTAGATATGACCTGTGCTATGTTGGGGTCTGCATTTTTAAAGAAATAATAATAAAAAAACAACTCACTAAAAACACGCTTCAAAGAAATAATAATAAAAAAACAGTTGAAGTTTTATTTTAATTAGATGACAAGTGGGTGTTTGGAAGTGTAATTGGAAAGTGTTTATGAAAAAAATGATTTTTTTTTAATTTTAAATTATAAATTTTTGGTATTTTTAGATTATTTCTTAAAAATATCTGCAAGTTATTAGAAAAACTAAATAGTATGACGTTCTCATTGCAGCAACCCCACTGTTCAACCTCATATTTTTCTGTGGATTACTATAGTATAATTACTAAAAAAAATTAATTTGTTTCTCAAATTTCTTTTCAGCACTATTGAGTATTGAGTCCAAATTAGAGTCTATTTGCATTTGCTTACGAGGAGTAGGGTAAAATTGCAACACAGGGAACAAGATGAAATAAATATTGAGGTAGCATAAGTAGCATCTAAAATTTTTGGTGCAGTATATTTTTCAATAAGATGATCAATCATTTGTATTTTTCAAAAAAACAATTTTGTATTAAACTTCAATTCATCATTTTTTAGTCCTTATTGGATGAGAGAGAGAGAGGCGATCGCTGAAATCCCCGTTCTATAGAGAGGAAGGAGTCATTTCAACAATTTTGACCACCAATTAAAAATTTCAACAGTTTTCATGAATTTACAGGGCGATCTTGTTCCCATGGATGAACAATTAAAAAAATCATCGGACGATAGTTTCGCGAATCACTCGTATGTTGGGAAGTAAAGACTCGGCTTTGAAGTACTTAAACAAGTGCATATACACAGTCGACATGGGCAACAATGACTATATCATGAACTACTTCATGCCACAGTTCTATAGCACTAGCAGGCAGTATAACGTTGAGCAATTTGCAGCACACTACTAAAAAATGAGGTGGTTTGCAACGGACGTGTCCGTTGCAAACAAGTAAGGAGACCGTTGCAAATATTTATTTGCAACGGACGTGTTCCGTTGTAAATCCGTGGATGCAAATTTTTTTGCAACGGAGTTTCCGTTGCCTATTTGCAACGGAAACTCCGTTGCAAAGTAGCAACGGATTTCCGTGCCAATTTGCAACGGAAATTCCGTTGCAATCTTGCAATGGATTTTCTGTTGCAAATTGGCAAAGGCCATTCCGTTGCAAATCTGTTGCCAAATCTTTTCTTAATTAATTTTTTAATCCCTTCTTGTGTCCAAGTTCTATCCTCCCTGCCTTTGATACGGGGTAGTTCTTTTGTTCTTGTTCAGATCGGTTAAGTCTTGTCTAATTTCATCCCATGCCTAATGCAGGCCATGAATCATAATCTCATAATAGATCTTTTGGGAAACTAAGAGCAAGTCCGGGGAGAGGCAACCCAGTAGCCAAACCTTCCATTTGAAACAATTCAAAAAAACACATCCTACAACCAATAATCCAACAACAGATTCATGCAACCAATAATCCAAGCTTCCATTTTCCATGTACGAGTAAATCAATAATCTGTCATTACCATGCCTACAATAACCTTGAAGAGAAACAAGGTTTTTGTGTTGAGCCCTTGAGAGAGCTTCCACTTCAGCGCTAAGAGGATTAGATGAAGAAGAAGAACCTTGAACCGCAGAAGAGAGACAGCGCTCCCTTTAGCAAGTCTTCTTAAAGGGCTCAGTGACCCAGTTCAAATAGGAGCTCTTCTTACCTAAAAAAAAAGGCATTTATAAGGCTCTGTAGCCAAAGCCAAGCCAAAGCCAAATAGTTCGGCTAAGCTTCATGGCCTTTATAAGGCTCTGTAGCCGGAATAGAAAGTCAGGAAAAGGAGAAGAGAGAAAGAGCTGAGAAATTGACGGCACCAAGTGGTGGAAATTGACGGCAAAGAAATTAAGGCTACAGAGCCAGAGATGAGGCAGAGTTCCAGATGAGGCAGAGATGAGGCAGAGTTCCAGATGAGGCAAAGAAATTCCCAGCTCAAGGCACCAAGATGAGGCAAAGTTCCAGACCCAAGTGGTGGAAATTGACGGCAAGAAATTGAGGCGCGGATCTGGGACGGATGGATGGATTGGTTGTTGAGAAAAAGATGAGGGGGGCGGCCAGAGCGAGAAGAGAGGATGGGGTACGTTGGGTTTTGAGATTGAGATGAAATGGATGGATGGATTAATGGTTGTTGAGAAAAAAATATGAGGGGGGCGGCCAGAGCAAGATGAGAGGATGGGATAGGGTTTTGAGATTGAGACGAAGGGTAACAGACGGGGGTGGGTTTTTATGCTTATTATAATAATAATAAATATTAATAATATTCTAAAACAGTTTGTATGGGCGCCAGGATTTTGAAAAACAATTTTTATTTGCAACGGATAATCCGTTGCAAATGATTTTAAATTGCAACGGAATTTCCGTTGCAAATTTAATTTGCAACGGCAAATCCGTTGCAATCTATTTTTTTTTTCCGGAATTTGTTTAGCAACGGATTAAATAAAATTCCGTTGCAAACACCCCACTTTTTTAGTAGTGGCAGCTCTCATCCAGCAGTACTCTGAGCAGCTAAAGGTCAGCACATTCATTTCATGTGTTGGTACTAGCTATCTCTTGAAAATATGAAATAAAAATCTGTAAGTTTATTCTATATTTATATAAAAGAGGCTGTACGATGCTGGAGCAAGGAAGATAGCTGTGACGGGACTGGTTCGAGGAGGATGCCTCCCACTTTCATTGGCTACATTTGGAACAAACGGCCCTCTATGTGTTGAGATGATAAACAATGCAGAGCAAATTTTCAATAACAAGCTTATATCTCTCATCAATAACCTAAACGCCAATCTATCTGATGCTAGATTTACTTTCATCAATTTATTCCAAATCGATGGTCAATCAGCTCAAGGTAAACCCTCTCTTTCCTTGATTTCTCGTGTTCCATCGATGCTGTAACTTTAAATTTCACATGTCCAGAAGGAACTGTTAACGAATTATCTCACCTAAAAATTAAAGGTTGTTAGGTGAGATTCCAGAATATGATTTATATTATTCTTTAACACATCCTCTCAAGTGAAAGTTACCTTGCGTTTGAAACTTGCACAGACCCACATTACCTTGCGCTTGATTTATCAAATAGAGTGGAGGTGATGGGATTCGAATTTATGACCGCTAGGTTAACAATACTCTGATACCACAGTATGTGTTGCAGGTTTCAATATTACAGACGTTGGTCGCTGCAAAGTAACTAGCTCTGGATTATGCATTCCATTTTTGAGTCCATGTTCTAGCAGGACTGATCAGCAGTATGCCACTATGCCTACTGGGATTCCGTGCATCCAACTGAGGCCAGAGCTTTGATTATTGGAAGAAGAGCATACGTGGCTCAAGAACCAACTGATGCCGTTCCGTTTGACATTAGGCGCCTGGCTCAGCTCTAACGCAAGACATGACTCTAAAATCACCATGCTCGAATATGATATGTGGCAAGACTTGATAAAGGAAATCAATTATTGTTTCCAATAAATACAAGGATATATATATATGCCTGGTTTGGCAGCTTGTGACGTACCATTAAACAAATTAATTCATGGGAAAATATATTCTGTGATACATGTTTTTGTGCTAGCTTTTAACAGGATGAATACAAGAACTTGCATAGTGGGGCAACTCGTGATGCTCCACCAAATATAGATGGCGGCTAAGTCGATAGTTTAGTGTAACAAAAACAAATATTAATTTTAATTTATTAAAGTAAATTAAATAATTCAATGGAAAAAAAAAAAAAAAAATTGGTATCTCCCATAAAGGCTCATTCTCTAACGAATGCTCCCATCAAAATCTTCCAACCAAACTAATAGACCGTGGCATATGATTTGCATATAAACTCTAAATAATTTCTCTTCATTCCCATGTTCATCAAGAAATGCATACTACAATAATAAAAAAATGTTCTTGCCTAATATATAAAGCTAAAGTTTTTTTTTTTTTTTTATAAAACATCAAATAAAAACACTCCAAATTTTATAAAGTAAGAAAAAAAAATATGCCTTGAACATACTATTGAATATAATTTTTATTAAATATCATCAATATGCCTTGATATAATTTTTTATTTTTTTGCTTGGAGCAAATATTGTTTTTTTAATTCCTCCAAGCAAAGTCTCTGTCCTCTTTACACCATATAAGCCCACAAAAGTCAAGATTTAAACCTTTCATAGTTCATACACCCCCCCACACCGAAAGCCCCCCTTTCACTATCTTTGATTTTATTTTTTAATTCCCCCAAAGCAAGGTCATGGTCCCACTCTCAATATCTCGGTTTTATTAAGAAAAACATTGATAACTCATAGCCTAGTAAATCAACTCGAGTGTTTTTATGTTGAATTAGTGGTTGAACATCCTTTCCCTGCTTCATTTGGTGAAGGACCTACATTGAGTATTGAGCCGTCTCTCACTAGAGTTGTAAGACTTGAACAAGAAAATATTGATATTACTAATTTAATTTTAAATCTAAGTATTCGTCCTCCGATTTAAGAATACTTGTTTAATAAACAATATAAAATTTAAAAGGGATACATTAATCTAGGGTAATAACAACCTTTGATGTTTGAGCATCCTTGTTGATTTTAGTCTCATTGGTTCAAAAGTTTTCCATGCTTGATTTTTCAGAGAAAAATGCTACATTTTATTTTCCTTGCTATTTATTTACCAATAAACTAACTAGAAACGTAGGGTCATCTATATTTACTGCTAAGGGATTCAATTATTGGAAGAAAGTTAATGATGGGGGACAATGTACTTTTTTACTCATATAGTTAAAAAAAAAAAGTCCAAATTCAACTCATATATTTGTTGTCACATGCTTGGAGAATTTTTTAAATCATTCATATTATTTTGAAAAGGTGGTTGAGAGACAAATTTCTTAGGAAATTCTAAATAAGTAATGGTCCATTAAAGCATTTATAAATATTTCTTATTGGATAATATTTTTAATTAGGGCTAAATAAGTAATTGTCCATTAAAACATTTATAAATATTGCTTATGATAACATTTCAAGCCGTGCTTTCAGAGGCCTGGTGAAAAAATGTCAAGCACAATTAAAATAAATAGATAAGAACCTTTCTTCATTATTTTTATTCTTATTTTATTTTAATTAAAAAAATTACAAACAAGAATAATACTTTGTTTTAGCTAATGTTTCTTGTAAACGACTTATGTTTAGATTTGATAGGTATAAAGACTAATAAAATTAAGTACACTTGGTAAAATAACAATAAAATTTATTTACATGGATAAATACTACACATCAAAAAAAAAAAAATTAATCACAATAAAATACACAATATAGCTTACCTCAGGTAAGATGTCCTATGAGTGATAATACATTTTCGTTACACAACCAGTTCCTTACCTTTAAATCTCTAATCAGACCAATAAACCTGAATTTTTCTAATGATCTTAAACAATTAGACGATGATTCCTCAACACGACGAGACCCTCTTGGACATCGCACGATGACGTGCGACAATCTTAATATTTTTTTTAAAAAAATCATCCAATATATTGTCATGTCCATATTTTTTTAAAAAAAATCTTTCAGTATATATTATATTTTGAGTTAATAATTAATTTTTTATTATCAGAAAACACATTAACAATGCTTGAATATTATTTTACATAAAAACTGATTGAAATAGAAAGTTCCAATAATCTAGTTTTCTATATTTTACCCTCATGCTAAATATATCCTTGCTATATGACAGAACAGAGTCTAATGTTGGTTCGCTACCCACCTCTCCTCTTCCTTTTTTTTTTTACTTCTTGAATTTGTTTTGTTTTTCATTTATTTTTTAAAACAGTAAGAATTACACTAAAACAAGGAGAAAGTTTGTAAAGTAAAATCGATAAAAAAAATAAAAAAAAATCAAGGTAAAAACTTCGGAAATGCGGCAAAATTTTGGTCAAGACAAACCACATGTAATATAAAAACTATTTCGAATATTTAGGTCTCACATGAGGGAGTTAGTGAATGGGATCTTACTTATAAAATCGCAGCATCTTCTTGTAGATGGCATGTACTATTCACAAACAAATAAAAAAACATGTGCAGGGCTCGGTGCCTCGGCAATAACTCCAAGCGTCAGTGATTGAAAAAAATAAATGCAGGCGTCTTATTTAAAGAAAAATAATATTTGAAGCCTTTGCATAAGGATTACAAGATTAAATTAAAACGACTATATCCCAGTCAGCTCATTCGAGAACTTATATATTTAGTAGACTTATAAAATATATTTTTTTATAGGTGAAGTTTCTTGCATCCAAAAAATAAATACGAGCATAATATTCATGGAGCATTATCGTTGGCTCTTAATCAATTAATATGTTTGAAAATAAGTAAAAATCTCCAGTACCTGATTTTTTCTTACCGCTAATTGATTTATTTATTTATTTATTTTTTTATATACTGATTTTATTGGTATCATCTTTACAGACCGAATCGTGGGCAATACTCATTTGTTAGAAAACTTATTATTGGTGATTTTTATTTTTTCCATAAATTCTTTGGTAATATAATCATAAACCAATTGATTTTATTTATGAATAATATGTTTTTATAAATTGGTTATTTTATAAGATTAATAAGGCAATGGATTGAACAAGGAAACATAAAATTCAAAAATAATTTGTTATTCTATTATCTACAAGTATTATTAATTCAATACTAGAAATAAACTAAGAAATTAACAAAGGCAGTAATAGAAAAACTGTTTAGATAATGATTATTCGAGAAAACTACATGACTATTAAAACAAAATACAACATGAAAGTCTAATAACTTTAACCCATAATAATTAGGGCATAAAATTGTCTCAGATTAAAATATAAAATATGCAAATATGATTCTAAATATTGTTGAACATAAAGTTGTACAAATGCGAATTATCGTTCTTTTTTTAATTCTAAATATAATTTCTCTAGAGAGAAATACAAATTGTGGTGGGGGAGCAAAGAAAAATACTATAAAAGTATAATAAATTATACTTTAATTTATTAGATTTCTATAATTTATTATGACCTTTATACCCTTGAGTTCCATTAATGTTACTCAATCGCCTAGACCTCGACAGACGTTGAAAAATCATCCATAAAAGGCAGTCCTCTAGTTTAGATTATTCTCTCCGTGTAACCCTAATCGCAAAAGGGGTCAATTCTCTAAGGTATTGCGATTTCTAATAATCTTTCAGTTGTTCACTTCAATCTTATTTTCCCAATTTTCTTATAATTACAAATAATTCGTTTTAATTTAAATGATACAATCACATTATCTCTCTTCTTGCAACTGTTTAAATAATTGAAATTCAATTATTTAATGTAATTCTGTATGTTAATTATTTCTTTTATGAACTAAAAGATTATTTTTTTTCTTCAAGCTGTTACTACGAAAGATGACTACTCTTTTTTTTTTTTTTTTTGAATTTCATCTTAGGGTTTTGTTGTTTAGCATTCTACACTATTGTTTTTATAGTCATATATTGCTACAATTCACGAGTAGTCAAAACTCAAAAACATTGCAAATAAAACGCAAAAGAAAGAGAAGAAAATGGCTCTTCTTACCATTTTTAATTGTTGTTGATAAAGGATAAAGAAGTGTTAACCATTAATCCAATTATTTCTTGCAAAATAAAAGGAACACAAACACAAGTTAGGAGCATCATAAAACATAATCATAAAACATAAAATGAATATTAAATTAAGCTTTGTAAAGAAAATTTTGATAGAGAGGGAAGAGAGAAGAAGAATACGTGTTTTCTTGTAAAATTAGAAATTTTGGTCTTCTAATTGGGGACTTTTACCAACAGAATTAATTACCAATGGATAATTAAATATTTATATTTTTAAACATACTTTAGTAAATTAAACTTAAACTCTTCATTTAAACCTAAGATTTTTAAAAGACCCCCCAAATCTCTCAGATAAACTTTTAGTACGTTAGTAATTCTGTCTATAATGATCAATAGCAAAACCCTGTAATTTTTTAAAAACTCTCCGATGGATATAATCACCCCATAGGTAATTCCATCTATGAGGGTTAAGTGACAAAGTTCTATAGTTCTTTTAAACTCTTTTGAACTCTCTAATAGATTTAATCAATTAGTAATTTCATTTGGAACTGTTAGTGGCAAAGTCGTATAATATCTTTTCAACTCTCTGATGGACTTAGTTTATCGGAAATTTTATTGATATAACACAATTTATCATTACAAGTTCTCTTCTCTTCCCTATCTATCCAACGTACAAATACAGTAAAATTACTACACAATAACACCATTTTTTTTTATAATTATAAAATCACAATAATAAATGTTCCATTAGTGTTAAAGGAGAAAATTAGAAAGATTGCAATAATGTTAGTTTCATTAAACTTTGATGTTTTACAATTTAATCGAAATTGTCTTCTTCTTCTTCTTCTTCTTCATCGTCATATTCCATTAGTGTTCGGGTCAGCTTACGCACACCACAACTAATCCCCGGATCCACTGAACATCCTGCAAGCTCAGTGAGCAAGTAAAGCACCGTGGAGGTAATAGGCATGCATAGTGTGGCTCGAACCTTGGTGCAGAGAAAGGGAACAAACTCCTTCCTCTGCTAGGCCAAGACCCCACTTGCAGACATTATCTCTCGTATTTACTTCATCATTATCTTCTCTAACAACTTGGACATGATTCACGAGTTTGGTTCTCACATTAAATGACTAATCAACTCTAGAATGATTCTTTCTAAATGAAGATATCTATGTACCATCAACTTATTAGATTGCTTAGAAAAAAAAACAAAAACATCATAAAAAATAAGAAGTTTTAAACAAATTATGGTGAAGGTCTACTCTGATTCATCATCTATCGATGATATTATCTTCTTTAACAACTTGGACATGATTCACGAGATTGGTTCTCACATTAAATGACTAATCAACTCTAGAATGATTCTTTCTAAATGAAGATATCTATGTACCATCAACTTATTGGATTGCTTAGAAAAAAAAACAAAAAACATCATAAAAATTAAGAAGTCTTGAACAAATTATGGTGACGGTCTACTCTGATTAATCATCTATCGATGGAATTATATCAATATTATTTAATTCTTTATTTCTAAATGTGATTTTATTGGTATAACTGGTTTTGCTTTTTCTATAAGTAGTTTCCTTCATATTTTACAATTTTTTTATGGTAGTGTTCCACATGCACAATCCAACCCCATTTTGCTTGATTAATGGTGAATATGTGCTGTCCATGATAATCTTAAAGCTAGAAAACAAAATTATATCCAATCAAGCTTATAATTAATGGTACGAATTGTGTATGGCATGCTAATGTACAGGAAAAGCAAATGGCGATCTAATATATTATAGCAAACCTTCATACAAGTTGTCAACTAATCACATGATAGAAAAGTCATCTCACATTAACCATTCAATGATGAGGAAGAGGAACTTTGATTCTAGGGCATCTGCCAGCGGGGACATTTAAATTATTTAATCAAATTTTAATACATTTTTTCCCTTCTAACAATCAATAAATTAATAAAATAATTCAAACCAAAATGAACCCTTGCTTTTTTTATTTATTTCCGTTATATCATTTTAAGTCGTTTTTTAATTGATTATTATTTGTTCTTTGCATTATGCAATCTCTATTTCAGGCATCGAACATTTATTCAATTTCCACCTAGTTTTCTATTGGTCCCCAAACAAAAAGCTTTACCAATTGGCCCCTCTATTTAGATCCTCTTTGACATTGTATTTCAAAAATACTCTTGAAAAAACTTTAAAAACTCTTTACTTTTAGTTTTTACTTTAAATTATAAAATTTTGTTATTTTTATATCATTTTCATGTGCTGATGCTAAAAATATTTTTTTAAAAATATCATTTTAATGCATTTCTGAACAAAAAATACTCTTAAAACAATATCAAACACATTCTCAAACAATCACTTAGGATACATTACCCTACAAAAGCACTCGGCTTGAAATTTGTAACAAAACATTTATCAACTGAATAATGTTTCATAGACAAGGATTCAACTGTCATTTTCTTAGAGAGCAAATCACGTATTGGAAGCCCAATATGTCTTCTATCTATCTATCTATCTATATATATATTATTTTATTTTATTTCCCGTGGTCAAATTAATACGAATTTGTTTACAGACCATCATGAACTTGGAAATTTCCAATTAAACCCACCCTTTGTCTGCCTTTCAAATCTTGAAAAAAGCAATAAGGACTTATCTTAATTAATCAATTTATCATAAATTTTAAGGACAATGATTAAGTGGATAATGTGAAATAGGCGAGGATTATATTAGAAATTTCTCTAATTCGGGATCGAACTAAGAATTAGATGATAGTTAGGAGTTAAAGATGTTCACTACATCTGCTGCCTTATGGAAAAATAAACCTTTTTGTTTCTAATCTGAGATCGAACCCTGCTCCTAGAATAATTTAAAAGAATAAAAAAAACATTTACTCAGATGAAGTCTGGTTAGGACGTGGTCTTATCAGGGAAGAGAGCAGTTGGGCACTAACGTGCGATAGAGCTGGCCCATGGATCTTCAATAAGACAGCCGAATATGTTTTTTAATCACTGCATTATCCAAAAAATTATCTAAATACGATGTTTGATATGCGTTTTAAAAATGTTTAAAAAATTAAAAAAATATATTTTTATTTGAAATTATTTTTTTAATGTTTTTATTTAAAAAAAAAACATTATTTTAATTCATTTTTTAATAATAATAATAAAAAAACATTTCTAAAAGCAAACTCAACTTAACTTTCAATTGATCGAGAGTATCATTTCGTGAAGTTAATAACTTGTTAGGCTTCTCACGGATTTCAATGTGTGTTCCATGCAAGCACATGCACATGCAATCCTTCCAATTAATCCTATAAAAAAAAACAGACGACTTCTTAAAATAACAGCTAGTGCACTTTTCTATTCCTGTGATTGGTCAGGAATTGTGCTCTAAACGAGTAATATGCCAACTGTATAGTACCAACTTTGTGTCACCACACTTCATCCTCAATGTTAGAGGACTGTGATTGGCTAGACAGTACCTTGCAGACTTTTTTGCCCTTTAATAATCATCATTTTTCAATCAATTTTTCTTGTTTCGGCCCGTCTTGTCCTCGGAATGTCTGCCTATATATACACACTTATTGATTGGTTCACCTTCTAAGCAAGGCATAATAGTTTGTGAACCCAGAAACAGAAGTCATGGAAAATCAAAAAATCGTTGTTCTATCGATATGTCTCTCTCTCCTCATTACAGTTGCTTCTGCTCAGAATTCTCGGCTCAGACAAAACTTTTACCAGAACAGCTGTCCTAATGTGGAGTCACTCGTCCGATCTGCAGTGCAAACAAAATTCAGCCAGACCTTTGTGACTGCCCCGGCAGTTCTTCGACTCTTCTTCCACGATTGCTTCGTTCGGGTTAGTACTTCTCCTTCTGGTGACCCGGCCCTTTTCTGGTTTTCGATATCCTGTTTCTTTAATCATGTTTCTGACAGGTTAGATTTCACCGATTTTTCGTTGTAAACTGTAATAGTTGTAAGTTTTAATGTTTCTTAATTTCTTCGCATCAGGGGTGTGATGCTTCGGTGCTGCTTTCGTCACCGAATAACAATGCAGAGAAGGACCACCCTGATGATATTTCGCTCGCCGGCGATGGATTTGACACTGTGGCCAAAGCCAAGGCAGCTGTTGATAGCAATCCTCGATGCAGAAACAAAGTTTCATGTGCTGATATACTAGCTCTTGCGACCAGAGATGTTGTCGCCCTGGTATGCAAATTCTCTGTCCTTGACTCGTTAGTCTGTTCAGTAAAATATGTAATCCAGAAATTATGTCAGCTCATAGTAAAATATTATTGCAATTCATGGGAAAGTGTTGCTCGAAGTAAAACAGCAGAATCATATTGTTAGACAATAATATAAATCATATTTTAGAGTTTCATTTAACAGTTTAAGCTTTTAAATGATATGGTTTATTTAATGTAAATCATATTCTGGAGCCTCACTTAATAGCTTAAGTTTTTAGATGAAATGATTCCTTAACATAATATTAAACTCTTGTTGACCTAGCAGTCACGAGTTTGAATCTCATCACCCATTCTATTTGATAAAATCAAGTACAAGATAGAGCAAATCTGTGTGTAAGTTTCAAGCCCATAAAGTTTTTACTTAAAAGAATATATTAGAGAATAATATAAATTATATTTTACAGTTTCACTTAACAGCTTAATTGTAAGTCAACCACACAATATTTGTCCATGAAATCAGGCTGGCGGCCCATCTTATTCAGTTGAATTAGGGAGACGTGATGGGAGGATATCTACAAAAGCCAGCGTTCAAAGGAAGCTCCCTCATCCTACGTTCAACTTGGACCAGCTGAACTCCATGTTCGCTTCCCATGGTCTCTCCCAGACTGATATGATTGCATTGTCAGGTATCTAAAGTCTTCCACTCTTCAGTTGCTTTACTTCAAACTTATCACAAAGCATAAAACGGCACAACCTTGCTTGAACTGAAATCACATCCGAAATATATATATATATATATATAGTTGTGAATTCTTAAAATTAGTTTTGCAAAGCTATACATGTTTAGCTTCTGAGAGTTGTGCTTCAATATGATCAGGTGCCCATACACTTGGATTCTCTCATTGTAGCCACGTTTCCAACAGAATCTACAGATTCAGGTCTCCCAACAGGATTGACCCAACTCTAAATCTGCAATATGCTATGCAGCTCAGACAGATGTGCCCTCTTAATGTTGACCCGAGAATCGCCATTAACATGGACCCGACCACACCCCGGCAGTTTGACAATGCCTACTACCAGAACCTGAAGAATGGAAAGGGCTTGTTCAACTCCGATCAGGTTCTGTTCACCGATTCAAGATCAAGAGGCACCGTCAATCTATTTGCGTCAAACAATGGTGCCTTTCGACAAGCATTTGTGAATGCTATCACCAAGCTAGGCCGAGTTGGGGCTTTGACTGGTAATCAAGGTGAAATCCGGCGAGACTGTTCCCGCGTAAACTAGAGTAGTAGGCCTTCTTTTCTCATCGCTCGAACATCCCGTCGTCCTTTCTTTGCTTTTCATTTTGTTATTGTTCAGATTGGTGGGGGTATCAATATTTGCAAGTGTAACCAATAAAACCTGAGGTAGTATCGTTTCCAATAATAAAATTACACAGCTGTGAAGTGATTTATCGAAAATAAATTTGAACTGTGTCTGATAGCTAGCACCAAGAAAGAGTTGCTCAAGCCATTTTCTTTAAGGAATTTAATCATTCTAACGCTGATGCTTTGCATGGTGTGGGATGGTTTGTGCATGGATATCAAGTATCAAATAATTTTATTACTTAAAAAAATTATTTTTAATATTCAGTATATCAAAATAATCTAAAAATATATATATAAATAATATATAATTATTATTTTTCAAAAACTCATTCGCGCTCATTATCAATTATCATAAAGAACACATTCGTCCATCCACTACGTGAATTAAAATGAACTTGAATTATCGTGATTTGCGATCCCAAAATTTGACGAAAGAAATTTAAGGAGGTAGCATATTTCCTTAACCATTATATTAATTTTTGAGGTTGATGGTTTATCTAAACAATAGAAATGAAAGATGATCTAATTGGTATTTTTTTTAACGGAAAATATCACTTTTTTATATATATATATAAAACTTTAATGTAGGCCGTAACTTATTACCTCATTATCAATTTTAATAACGTTTAAAATATTTTAATCTTATCAATTATATTCAAAATCTTTCATTCATCCTCCTTTAAAAGAGCTTAAAAGTTTTTTTTTGTCAAATTTACATTTCATCTTTAGTGTTTACTTTCATTTAGGTTTTATTTCCATCTCTAGATTTTTTTATTTTCACTACATATATTTTTTCATGGAAAAACAAAATTATTAAATAAGATTATTTTAGTGTTTGGTGTAAATTAAAAATATTAAAAGAAATGACCATAAAACACTAGATACAGGCCTGATTGAGAGTTTAATTGAAATTGTTTTTTTAAAGTGTTTTCATTTAGAAAAGTATAATGATATTTTTTTATTTTTAGAAATTATTTTATACATCAGACATCAAAATTTAATTAAAAGTAAAAAAATCATTTAAAAAAAAACGATTTTGAAACGCAGTACTAAACAGAGTCGTACTAAACATGGACATTATTTTTATAGTGGAGAATTTGGAAAACAACTATTTTAGTATTTTTCAATTTGATAGAAATTTCTTAACTTCATATTAAACAAAATTCGTTTTCCTTTCCGTTTACTATAACTTAAAGTGATATTATCCTTTAAAGCATATGGGAGATTATTAGATTGTTTATCTAGAAACATAAATTAGATAAAATTTATTAAAAATTTCAAATTAACAAAATTCCAGGATCCAAAATAGAAAATTATAAGTATAAAATATAACGATCAGTGATAAATATTCATCCTATTGTCTTTCCATGCCTTGAATCTACTTAATACATACATAAATACACTCATCAATAAATTCTACATATCACAAAATATTAATTTCATGTCCCACCTAATCTACTTAATATATACGAATATACGATGAGTGATGTTTATTTTTCATTACGCATAATAACATATCACTTGAATCCATGTGACCAGTGTTTATTTAAGATTACTAGTTATCTTTGACTTTATTTATTTTTGTGATTTTTTAAAAAATTTAAAGATTCTCATATTTATTATTATCGTGTGACAAGGATGGCCAAGCTGGCTTTTAAGATTTATATGATATAAACAAGGAAGGTATAGTTTAACAAAACTATAATGACAGTTGATGGTCTTTGCTTGAATCAGCAGGAAACAGTTTTCTACCATTTTTAATGAAATCAGCCATGGAATCTTTATAGCCATAATTTCTGACCACATGGCGGCTATCTATATAAAAGTCGATACCTGTTTCTTAAATTCAAACTTAAGTATGCAAGAGACGTGCTGAATAACAGTGTTGAACAGTAGTTGGTGTGAGATTACAGATTGAACAGCGAGATCTCAATCATTTCTTTTGAAAAAAATCACACCTGAACTATCTCTAAGCTGTGTTTTTCACTCTCTGACCATTTTTGCAAGGTGGGGTCCCGGGTAATCTTACAAATTTTCAATCTACCTTGATTTATGTTTGCTCCGACGTTTCAGCTACCATGAATGAAGTGCGAGTTAATCCTCCATGGATCACGTACTTGGATAATTTAGCTTTTGATCTGTTCTGGCCAGCACAGCTCCAGTCCTCCTTTCATTTATGAGAATCTAAATAGCTAATGGATACAACAGCAAGAAAAAAATGGAAAGCTGTGTTTCTGCGCCGAGACATTTTGAAATGGGAGACAAGGATTTGAAGACAAAATTGAATCAATTGCGTTCCTTCTGTCCCACTCGCACGTTCTGACAATCTGTGATTTTAATCATTGTCAATTCTGCAATTCTACTTCCCGTTGCTTTCACATGGCAGAACCTTTCTTGAGGAAATTGCAAAAGAAAGAAAAGGGTTGGGGCTAAAAGTTTCTTGAACTCTAATTTGTTCTAAATTTGAAAAGATTACAGACTATTTAAGATTGGTGCAGAAGAATTGCTAAACAATCAGAGTGCTGAACTGATGGACTTGGAAAGAAAATAGACTGACAAATGCCTGTAGATGTCCTATTCACAACCAGATAAGGGTTCCACAATGATCCATTCCTTGGATTGAGGCTGGAACTGAATCAAGAATCTCAATTCCAGGACCCTAGACTTTTATTGGTCCAAGTCAAGTGAAGGTTTACAAGTATACACACATAAATTTGTCAAAAGTTCAGGTCCTATTTATGCTTAAACTCTGGAAAATCCAATGCGGCCGCTTTCTATCCTGATCGAATGTTGCATTGGAGCTGCTCAATGGGGTTCTTGGAATGCTGCGATCTTCTCCTCGTTCAGATTCAAACGAGGCAGGAGAGTCAAGCTCAAGTGTCTGGTAGTTTTTGGATATTTTCTTGCCTGTGCAACCTCCAATGCTCAGTGTCAGCTCCACCTCAATATCTTCATCAGATCCATCAACGCTCATTTTTCTTTTTTGGGCTGCATAAGTGCTTGGCCCAGCTTGTTTCTCGTCCACAGCACTAACTCCAGTTGATATATCTTCATCGGCAGGCCTTTCAAGGTCGAATCCCCTTGACATTTTCACAGTTTCACCGGAACGGCTACCGCTTTCTCTCGAGCTTGGGTCTTCCCTCAGGCTTTGAATATGGAAACTATAACCACAAGTGGTTAGTGCTGTTGAATTAGGCCGGTTAACGAGTTCATAGCAGTTAATATCTGGACTCGTTATTGGAGCCCAGTACTTTCTGTTCTGTTTAATTTCTTTCTCCAAATCCAACATCAATATCTTCTGAACACTGTACAGCCTATGGAGTTCCCTCACCTGCAAGTTACATTTTACCGTTAGATGCATTCCTGCAATCAGCTTTTAATTTCCTCAACATCTACGGTAATCTGATCTTATGCTTGTGGGGCTAGCCAGTAGAAAGAAAGGAGAAATTATTGCTCGGAGGGTCCTAGGTCTGACTTAGAATGATGAAAATATAACAGTAACCCCTGGCGCCAGGATTTTCAGCAGGAATAACTATTCTCTGGAAAGTGGTGATGACAAAATGTCTTAGCACATCGATCACTACAAAACATGTATTCTGAGAAATTCTTAAAATTGATACTCGCCTGTTGTTTGAAGATATCTTCATGCAACTGCATTGTCTTCTTGATGAAGTCTGTGTGGTGTTTGTCGGGCATCCTGTCCGTAGAGCTGCCGGACTTGTCTGTCCCACTAACTTGAAGGTTCTTTTCCAGACCCCTGGTCTGCAAATATTCCAGGTCATCCATACAATGTACACTAATGCTACTGCTATTTTGTGAAGTTGCTAGAAGATTGATGGCATGTTCAAGTTCTTTTCCATTCCTGAAATTAATATGATAATTAATAATCAAACTTCATATAAATATGAGATAGTACAGAGAATCTAGCAGATCCAATTTCATTTAAAAGAAAAAGAAAAGGAAAGGAAAAACTATGAAAGGCTTGGAGATGGAAATGATCTTTTCCTTTTTCATGTGTTTTCAATATCTACTCTATGACTGGTGGATTTGTCAAATGCCACTATTTAGGGGTGGAGACAGAGGCCAGTTGACCTAAAGTCTCTTAGGGACATCTGGGAACCAAAGTGATCCAGATAAGTTTTTGATAATATTGAGTCATATCAAATTTCAACAAAGTAAAATTCAAATGCAAGAAACAAATCCAAAAACAGTATCTTCTTCAATTTCACCCATGCTCTAGCCCTACCAGCAAGAAAATATGCAGAAAAACATACAGTTCACCTTCTTCTTTTTCTTGATCTATATGCAAGCAATCAATACAAAGATGAGAATCTTTGCTAAATTTTAACCATACAAATTAATTTTGTGTTTGAAAATGTCATTTCAATTCAGTTTATGCAAAGGTGAGGGGACGACAGGAACTGCTCAAAATTGCATTGGGAGCTCTGAAAGTGCAACACAATAGTGCCTAGACAGTGAAGTAGGATGTAAAGGGAAAATGTGATGTAGGCAATAGAGAGACCAAACATGGGCTGGTGGGACAATCACTAGCCAAAACTGTGGTCTTCATCTTCAGGAAATTTGTTCTAGAAAAGTCTCCACTTCTTTCTGTTTCTTCCAAAACCAAACCTTTTCGATATTATCCACATGATGAGATCACAAAACAGTTAAAAATCCCACTATTGATTCTGAAGCTTATTATAGAAAATATAGAGCACAAATGTACAATCAAACTTGATAACTATGGAGAGACAGAAGACTTCAAACCAATTTATGCACTTGTAATAGTCTTAACCAGTCAATTATGTGGAAGAAAACATTCATGCAGAACATTATCTATCATGGGAATCACAAATTACTGATACAGAAAACAAAAAGAGAAAAAAAATGCTGTTTATAGGCATCTTTCAGAACAAAAACTTAAGGATGCAGTGCAAGATTTCTTACTGATGGCATGACATAAGACACAAAATACATGCAACAGCATCAAATTCAAGTCCCAGGACCAAATCTGATCGAGAAGAAGACTAGCTGCTCTATAATTCTCATCCTCACCTGCAATTTGAAGCGTCCAGATCGCAGAACTTTCCCACCAGACTCATCGAACATCTTCCTCCTTCATGCCACTACCTAGCTTGTCTGTTACTGAAAGAAAAGGTGGAAAACCAACGAGCTTTTAAGCCATCCTTGACCTTCTGTAAGCCATGTTTTCTCTTTCCCAATATGGACGAAACAACCTCAGGAGTGCAATTTCGGTGGTGAAATCGGAGAAGATACTGTGACTGGTACACATCTGGTACAAGAAAATCTCTTGAATTTGACAGAGAGGCCCAAGATTTAGTCTCTCTCTCCCTTGCTTGGAGGAACAACAAAGCAAACCTTGACTTAAAATATATATATAATCATGGTTTTTAATAATTCAAGCTTGACAGGCTGTGAAGGGAGGAGAAAAAAAAAGCTGGGCTAGCTTGCAATGTGCTGATAGAAAAATTTTGATATTGAATATTGGTTTTTGCAAACTGTAACCAAGGGGATGAAGGGAAGGATCAAAAGTAGTAGGGGCCACAAAGTTATATACATTTGTATATGATAAAATCAAACAGGCACTCCTGAACATGACCCAGTGTATTGTAGGCCAGTGAACAAGATATTCCACGCTAGGTTTTCCAATAAAATCAAGATATTATATGCATGAACTACATCATTGTACCTGATGCGAACTATATCATTGTACTTGATGCGCTATTGTTTGGATTCATTATTTTCTTACATTAAAAAAATTCAAGTATTATTAATTTGCTCTTTTAAAATAAATGCAATCATATAGGAATTGATCTGATATGATCTAGCCGATTTGGTAGATCTAAAAATAACTCGATTTACTGATATATGTATAGTTTAACTAAAAAAATCAAGATGATAATTTTTATAAATATTAAAATGAAAACATATTAGATCGTCTCAGGTCGACTCGAATTAACCTACTATATTAGATCGTCTCAGGTCGACTCGAATTAACCTACTATATTCGTTATGTAAATCTTGAGATCTTGATAACTCTATAGATAGTGAATAAAAAAAAACTACTATATTTAATTATTAGTCAATCCAATGTTAACAAATGAAATTATAAACAAAAATCAACAAGTAAAAGAGACAAGCCAACCTATCAAAGTTGAGTCATGATATTAGGATAACCTCACAGCAATAAGGTCCTGTTTGATATTATGTTTCAAAAAATTAAATTTTTTTGTGTTTTTAGATTATTTTCATGTGCTGATGTCAAATATAATTTTTTAAAAAACAAAAAAATATTATTTTAATATATTTCTAAATAAAAATCACTTTAAAAAATAATTTCAGCACATTTCCAATCACACCCTAATAATGATATTTTTTTTCTTTCACATATACTAATTTATCGTATAGAAATATCTTTTCCTTGATTTTTTTTTTTTAAATTCAATGATTCCACATTTGATTATATTATATTTTCTCTCTTTTTCTCTCTCTGTAGTCCATGCTGACTAGCTATCCATGTCCAGTCCACTAGCACTATAGTGATTGAGATTTTACCATAGTACAAATTTCAGGTGTTGGAATTCCTTAATTATATTCTTTGGCCTTCACCGGTTTCGGATTCCATACACTCATCCAGCCTATATAAACGGTCCAATCAATCATGTAAAACGACTCCGTTGTGCAAACAGCTCAGCTTTATGCATGATGGCCTTCCTTGATTCTCTAGTATTAAGATTTGATTTCAAATATATATATGGAATAAAATTTATTTAATTTTCTCAAATGTAACAAGTCAATACGAAAAGACTGTTTATAAGATCGTGAGGAGGGGAAGTTGATTAAAAATACTTGTTATCACCAAATTATTTAAATATATATATGTTATGTGAGAATGTTAGTTATTCATTGAGAAGGTATGCTATACATACATGTATGCATGTATGAACGTTTTTTGTGTATAAAAATGATATTTTTGCATAACTAATTGTTTAATAGTTTTAATGAGAGAAAATATATCTTATATTTTTATATTCAAAAACATATCTCTGACATATATATATATATATATATATATATATATATATATATATATATATTAATGAAAATACAGTAGATCTTGAAATAAAAAATTATCTCTGGCATATGTATTAAGAAGAAAAAATATTCATGATCTTGAAATAATAAAAAGTTGACGAGTCTTTAAAAG
Source organism: Salix purpurea (assembly GCA_027405865.1). Taxonomy (NCBI): domain Eukaryota; kingdom Viridiplantae; phylum Streptophyta; class Magnoliopsida; order Malpighiales; family Salicaceae; genus Salix; species Salix purpurea. The sequence continues at coordinate 4,226,894 of JAOWLH010000019.1, forward strand.
AGTTTTATAATAAGATCTCAAAATATAATAATGGTTGGAGATCAATATATATATTAGATTATTGGATAACTATAGTATCTATATTAATTTAATTTAATTTAATTTGTAAAATCACCTGTGAATATGTGTGTGTGAAATGACTACTCAAAACAAAACTATATATATATCAGCCATTCAGCAACAACGTTTGGATTCATCGCAGATGACAAGGCTGGCAAGTGTGTGGTAAGTCGATGCAGATATCTTCAGCATAATGTAGTGCCCTGACAAGGAAAAAAAATAGAAATCTTGGGTGGTCAAACTATGAGTCGGTTGATCCCCACCACTTCATTCATCGTGTCGTTTACCTCTTGTTAAATCCCATCACGGTATCCACAGACAAAATTCCTTCACGATCATTGCTTCAAAGGTGCAAAATAATTTTACGATTTTAGACTCTATTTGTTCCGTGGCGGCAGTGTTTATTTAAAAAATAAATGTATTTATGATAAAGTAATTTAAAAAAAATTAATGTATTTTCAATTGAAAAACAATCTTTATCAAAATTAATTGTTTTACTAAAATAAATATTCATCGGTATTGTCACATACTTTCCACGGTGATTTTTTCCTGACAACCACATGAATTTTTTTCCATTGATGATTCTCTCAAAATTAAATATGCCGATGCAAGTATCACAACTTTAATTTCTTTGATATAATCCGTCGATGATGTTCTCGGTATGTATCATCGATGATTTTATCGTTAATATTTAATCAATAATTTCATTCATATTTATCCTCGGTATACTGCGTCAGAGATGTCATTGTTAATATTTCGTCGATGATTCCATTTTATTAGTATAGTCAACATTAAAATAAAAATTTTAAATTTTTATTTTAATATATTTATAAAAAAAATATTTTAAAAAATAATCTCAATAATAATCGGAATTGAATACATATATAGATTAGGTTGTTGTTTTGTCTTATCCTCGTGTACTAGCTATCGTTTACAAGCCCACTAGGGAGAGGAGGGAAGTGGGAATTGATGCTGGGACTTCATATAGCCATGGTGGGTGCTCCTTTTCTATTTTACTACCGCCCAAGAACTGTTTTTAGGTATTTACATTATTTTTTTCCTAGTCTAAACCAATTAAAAACAGATTTTTTTTTTATATAATTTCTCGCCAAAACTTTATCAAGGCTAAGTCATAACAGTTTGCTATTATAGTTTTTAAATACTTCACTATCATTTAACTTATTGTTGCAAGTGGTTATGATCCGTCATCTATAGATCTACTACAGCTAAATTATGTTAATAATATTTATATATAGATGAGATAATACTACAATCATGTTTAGCACTGTATTTTATTAATGTTTTTGAAAAAAAAAATGAATTTTTTTATATTTTTAGATTATTTTCATGTGTTGATGTCAAAAATATTTTTTTAAAAATAATAAAAAATATCATTTTGATGCATTTCTGAACGAAAAAATATTTTTAAAAGCAACCTCAACCACAGTTCCATACAAAAATTAAATCCAATAAAAAAGTTTGAATTGCAAGAGATAATCAATTTAATAACACAATCTATAGCTCGCGATTCAATTATTAGAATACATTTAAATTTAATTAAAAGATTCTATAGATATAAATTTATAGGGAAGTTAGCTTGATGCAACCATATGTTCAAATTAGATCCGGAAAGTGTTGTTCAAGTTAATTTTGTTATTTTTCTTTTTAATTTTAGATTTTATAGTATTACGAGGACTTTTATTGATTTTTCTTCCTTTCTTACTAGGACTCCTAGCTTCCTTTCGTGTCTATCTCAAGTTTTTTAGATTTATTTAAAGAATTAATTGTAAATTTTTTATAGAGACATAGGCTACTTGAATAGAAAATATTTAATAATAAAGTTTCAGATTAGAGTTTTTGTGTTGAGGTTCTTTTCAGCAAAATTTAATCTTCTTGTACTTGTTATTTCTTTGGTGTAATTTATATCCACATGAGTTGGTATCACATGTATAAACTATAAAATAATATTATATATGAGATTCAGAATAAATTAATAGATGTTTTATAAAGATAAAGAGATTAAAGAACTAAGTTATAGCTTACCAGAAAAAAAAAAAAAAAGAAGGGGTGATCAAAAAACCGATTAAACTAAGAAAAAAAATTTAACCAAGAAAAACCGAACCATTAAAAAAAAATTAAACTTATTAGAATATTTTTAAAAATTTCTTATTCAGTTTTGATTTTTTAAGGCTAAAACTAGTAAATATATACTATAAAAAAAACTTTATATTCTCCAATTCGGTTCGGTTCAAATATTTTGTTTGCATGAGAGTTCACCAAGAAGAAAGGAAAGTAGAAATTAAGAGCTTATCAATGTTGAAAGGCCGAGCTACACACTACTTCTCAAATGGTGTGGCCCTCGTAATTTGTAAATATTGTATTGCTGATGTGGGAGAAGAGGGACAAGATAACCTCGTAATTTGTAAATAATGTAATGCCCATGTGGGAGAAGAGGGACAGGATAAAGTGGATAAAAAGGACAAAAAAAAAAAGGTGATGGCAGCATCTTCAACTAAGAAAAGTTTGACAAGAAAACCATATTTAAATAAGTGACACCGTAGAAAAATAGAAAGAGTTTGAGATTTGACATTAAACTATTTGTTTTTTACATGCTTTCATGTTTGAATTTTATAGTTGTTAATATGATAGTTATTGGATATATCATCTCCAAGTAAAACAATACGACTATATCGAGTAGATGGTATAGTGGTAAATATTTGAGATTAAAAAATTTGTTTCTTATATGGTCTCAGTTTAGAGTCTTGTAATTGCTAATATGATAATCATTAGAGATTTATATGGTCATCAATTTAAGGGATTTGTGACGAGGTATGCACAAACTAATCAGATAACATGTTAATAAAAAAAATAAAAAAGAGGACCGGATAGCATGTTAATAAAAAAGAGGGACAAGCCTATGTTTGATTTTTTTGAATTTTATTTTATTGGGATTATAATAAGCACGCGTTGTAGTCTGTTTGTGGTACAAACTACAAACCCTAGGATCGATGGATCCACTCTCTATCACCATTTGCTTTTTCTTTTTTTTTTTCATTTCACTTACACGGTCCTTTTCATCGCAGACATATATATCAACCCACCCCATTCTCCTTTTCTTTTGCCTACCCTATATATGTAAAGAAAGAATATCTCTATTTTTTATATTATGAAAGAAAAATCACTAAAAGTTAATTTCTAGTTATTTGCAACTCTATCTTGTTCATAGTAGACTCAGTTTTTCTTTTTCTTTTTTCTTTTTAGAATAAAAAACAGGATGAAGCCGTTGATATTTTGTTCTTACTCTCTCTCTTTTCTTTTTCGTTGCATGTTCAGAGATATCACAAAATCAGATTTTAGATATGAAAGACACAATCAGATTTTCCTTGTGTCAAAAGTTCAGTTCAGCAATCGAATAAATAAAAACTTAATTTCTTTTTACTAAATCCAATTTTTGTAACTAAATATGTGTCTGCTAATATATAATCTCGCAACTGTCCGTTGAGTTGCAAATTTTCTCTTTTTTTTAATTACTTCGTCTTTCATTAGTTCTTTCTACCCGACATGAATTTGACAGCTCTGAAGAAGAATCCGGTAGCAGCCTCCGAACAGCACCGTCGAGCTTCACCGGATTCTTCTCCATATTCCTTTCTCTTGTCTACTCATCTCTCAAATCCTTAAAAAGAAGCCCCACTAATCCTCAACTCCATCGTTGTTGCTCTATTTATTTCCATCTTTGATCAGCTTGCGTTGCTCGTCAACAATATAAATCTTAAAATGGGTCTGTTGCATGCTTATCCCAGCTACAAACACTGATTACCATGGATTTTACTGGACGTCAGAGTTTACCTAACGCTATATATTGGATAGATATCTATGTTCTTAATTAAGCGCTTTCTGGAATGAATTGTTTGGGGTTAGTTTGCACTATCGCAGTGGTTATCATCCCCATACTTTTTTCACGCGAGTAACCTCATTTTCAGAAAATATAATTTGTAAGTTGTTATAGATTTTTATCATGAATGTACACACCGACTTAAACTCTGTAAATTCTTTGTTCTTTGTCATCACGTCATGTCTTTTTAACAGTATCATCCCCATGCTGATGCCAACACGAACACGAACTGGTTTAGTGTTATTTTCGTTGCAGAACAGGATTGCAAACTGTCGAAAGGGGCAAGTGCTTGCCTCTTACTAAAGATGGAAATCAGATGGGTTCATTTTACGCCTTTTCTGGTTATATATTCTCCACCCTTGGATCTGCCCTATTTTCCTGAAGACTCTCCAGTTGTGGATGTTGACCAGTTGCAGGATAAAAAGAAAAAATGATTTTTGTATTAAAAAATGAGATTTAGAAGAGGCTAGATGATAAGCATCGTAGTGACAGACAGCTTGATATGGAAGACACGGTTCGGTGTGCGATAAGCTTTAGGAGTAGAAGCAGCAGGATAGTCTGACACATGATTCATATAAAGTTTGTTGTCTGGTACTATGCTTAAGAAAAAGTTATTCTTCGTTCAGTGTACAAGAAATGATGAGTTCAAGTGGTCTCCTAACAAGTCTTCCCGATTATAAAGTTCGTTAATCAATGGATTCTAGAATTTTTATTTTTTTTAGTCAAGTGAATAATTACTTATATTTGATATTTTATAGGTTAATTAGTTTATAACTAAGTAACTGCAAAAGATTTTGTGGAAACTTTTCAATGATAAAATAAGTATTTTTTTTAGAGAAATAATAATAGTATTTTAGAGAGAGAAAACTTTGAAAATATATATGCAGTATAGAATAAAAATTATAATTTTTTTAAAAATCCTATGGTGTATTTATAACTCATAAATCTTGTTTTTTTTTTTTTTCTCTAGAGAAGAGGGTTTGAAGTGTAATTTCCCTTTTATGAGGGTTGGGTTCATCCTCTAGTTGTTCTCGTCTTGTAAGTTGGATTCGTCCTTTTAGCTTGTCTTGTCTTTGAGGTTGGGTTTGTCCCATAAGTTGAACCTATTAAAAAGATGTTTGGTATGGGTTTCACTGCCGTGCTGTAATTTTTGGTAAAAAAAATATTTTATTTTAAATGAATATGTTTTGGTGTTTTTAGATCATTTTGATATGCTGATGTCAAATTTTTTTAAAAAAAAATATTATTTTGATGTATTTCAGCACGAAAAGCACTTTGAAAAGCTACCACAACAGCTCTCCCAAACAGGCTATAAATTGGGTTTATCTCTTAGGTTGGACTTGTCTTTTAAGGATAAACTTGTTCCTTTTTAGACCCTTGAAAATCAAGTTCATTAGATTGGATTTTACTTATTCACATAAAATTTGTGTCAATTCTTTAATTCTTTAATTTTATTTATCCATAATGATGTTTATTGAATTTTGTATCTAATTTCTTAACACTTAGAAAAACAAACTAAATTTTAGTATAATTAAATATTAGCATGTCCCTCACTCAATGCATTTGAGGGTTTTATAATGTCTCCATTAAATTTAGAGTTTGGGTATAAAAGATTAACATAATAGTTCTTTATGATGTAGAATTGCTTTGATCTCACCACATTATGTTTTTCCAAAATCATTAGTAGTTGCTGTCTATTCATTCACAACTAGAGATTTGATAAAAAAAAAATCACCTGCATATATAATTCTTTGTGATCCTTCAACGCAAAATCTCAATGAAAACTATATAAGATGTGCTTGAAAGTTCAAAGGATGAAGTAAGGAATTGGGGCAGAAGGCAAATTAAATCTTAATAAAAACAACTTCATTTTATACTATTGAGGATAGGGAGCTGTTATGTTTTGTCATAACCCCCTTTGTTTTTCTCCTTTGATATTTGTCATAATCTATATGGCCTAGTGATAAAGACAATATATGGAATCTGATGGACCAAATTCACATGTTTTCTATTAATTGTTTAATGTCGAAATTAATGCATCGATCGATTGATCAACTATGTCAAACAAGAACATGTTTTTTAGATATTAACTATGTTTTTCTTAGCTTGAGAGGAGGGAATTCTTTTCATATTAAATTAAGATTTTTAAGCTTATATATATATATATATATAATTTTTTTTGCATTGAATTGTATTATAGTAACTATACGTGTTTTCGTCTGAAAATAACACTACAATCCTTCATATTCACATCAACCATAAACAATCATATTGTTTTAGCCACAAATCGAATCATACAACATGATATCCAACAAGATATATGTATTGCTTTTTATAAGGAAATGTCAAATTAAATTTTATATATATATATATATATATATATATATATATATATATATATATATATATATATATAAGGGTTTGGACTTGAGATATACAAATCTAAATTCATAAAAATACATACAAATTCAAAGTAAGTTCTTCACTTATGCAATAGATGATGATCTTTAATCATTCAATATTTTAAAAAGCAAATCTTCAAATCAATATGTTTTCTTTTACCATTCATAACTAGGTTTTATAAGAGATAATACATTTCAAAATAAACATACTGGTCTCACTTGATATATAAATTAATAATATCCTTCATCTTGAACATTCATTTTATACTGAATATTTTTTGTCCTTTTAAATATGTTGTTAGCTCTTGAATGTTGTTTATATGAATGGCATCAATTTCAACATTTATAGTCATTTACCACTTTGATTATTTTATATCATCCTTGAAAACTACAAGATCACAATCTAAGAATAAAGTAAAGGAGTAAATAGGCTATCAGATTTATTGATTTAATTATCTTATTATACATGTTTTTTTTTCTCATATGATGTGATCGTTGTTCATCACTTGCTACTTTTATAAGTGGATTTAATCATTTATTAGTCATGATGCATTCTTCTTAGGATTTTTATTTTTTTTTAATCTTTTTTCACCATTTCAATACACTATAATAGTTTATTCAACACCATTATTACTCGTCCAAACTTTAGCTTCATAAAAAAAAATAACATCGTGGCCAATAACAATTTTTTTGGTGCTAATATTATGGAGTATATAAGCTTTTGAATAGTCAATGATACGAGAAGAAATATGCTAAAAATCATATGATAAGTTATAATTGAATGACTCAATTGAAAACAAATAAAATTTTATAAGAAAAAATAAAAGATGAATGAAATAAGAAATTAAAATATTTATGACTGAAAGTGAAAAACAAAACGCAAAGAATTGTGATAAAAGGATGAAATTGAAAACTAATAAAATGTTAACAATAGGGCTAAAAAAATTAAAAATCAATGGAATAAATACCAAAATGAGAGGAAACAAAACATATGAGAAGTTATAATAGAGGGACTGAATTGAAAACAAACAAGACTCTTATAAAATAAATAAAAATAGAATAAAAATCAAAAGAATGAGAAATGGAATAATCCTGCATTTTAAGGGTACTCCTAATGTAAGCTCTTTTTTTTCTTTTCTAAGGTCAAGAAAGTATTTTAATTGTATAGAAGAAGGGAATAACAAAATGAAATCATGGCCTGCAGCCAAAAAAAAAATATTCTAAGGGTAAAAAAATATTTTTCATGTTTAAAAGCCTGTAAGAAAAAATTATAGGTCAAGAACTCTAAATTTTATTTATCTTGAGAGTAAAAATATTTTTAACTAAAAAAAAAATTAAATAAAAATAAAAATTCAAAGACAAATAAAATTCATTTTATTTCCACCAATGTCATTCCTTCCCTCCGTACTGGCAGCTAGATTGGAAAAGATAAAGAGGTGTTGGTCCTTTATGTTGTCTTCGGTTTGCTATTAAGTGGAGATCTAATGGTCACTTCGATGCCGTTTCAATGTGTTTTTTCACGTGTACATAACACTACATAGATTGATGCTTAAAGTAGCAATTGCCCTAAATAAATCTTTATTTTTCCTATTACACTGAAAAGCCACCCACCCTACTTCTTTATAAGGAATTAAAAATATCAACTATATAGTATGTAACACCATGGTAAGAGCTTGGAATGAAGATGTTTATTCTCCCTGTAATTGCTAATATGATAGTCACTGGAGACTTGTATAGTTGTTAACTTCATGACTCGTGGGATTAGTCAAGATGCGCGCAAGTTGGCCCGGACACCTACATGAATAAAAAAAGACTTAAAAATATCTATCGTTGCGATACCACGTTGTTAAAATCAATTGTTATTTATTTTTTAATTAGGAATAAGAAAAAAATATCTGCCATTTGATTTGAAGAATCTATAGATAAGAAAAGAAGAATTTTAGTATAGAGATTCAACTTGATTTGGTTTGATATAGCTTTTTTCATAAGATACTCAATCCTAACTTACTCTCAACATTCTATTAAAATTAATTATTATTTTTCTTAAAAAAAATAAATAATAAAAAAACAATCTTTTTTTTCTGCATTCAATAATGCATCAGATTTGAAGGGCGGCTCCTCAACAACCATAAAAAAAAGACATTATTCAAGCAGAGAGATGACGTGGTACTCAGGACCCAGAAGGAATCTCTTTATGGACCAAAGCTTATCTTCTCTGTATCTAATATTCTACTTCATTTTACTACCCTATCTTCTTATCCCTCTTGTTCTGTTTCTTATTCTTTCAATTATTGTCATCAAAATCATTAATAAACAATTTCTTTTTCTCATTGCCGGTTTGGCATTTGACAGGAAGTACGAAGTGGGTGTCCATGCTTGGAAAGGAAGAACATCGTTCTCACAGATTGGCTAGTTTTTGGCAATCCCTGCAGACAAGACAGCTTTCCTGGGGGCGTTTTTTAAGTTCCTAGGATATTTCTTTAATGATCTAAACTCTCAATTAGGATTTGTGGTTAATTTCATTTTGAAACATTTTGTATCTGAATAAAAAATGAGATAAAACAGTGTAGTTTTTATAATGTTTAAAATTTCAATTTGTTTCGGAAATTCCATACAAATTTCAGTTGGAATGTTCCGGTTTTGTTCCGCCCATTCCATTCCAGCCCAACAGTATTTTTTTAAAAATAATAAATAATTTTATAATAATCAACCATATCTCTTAATCCAATAGTTAGATTAAGATGAAATTTTACGAGGAGTCTCTCGATATATTTATATATATTATGTTAAAATTTCAGAGTAATCAGATAATATAATGACATTGCGAGATTCATGATGATACTCTCGTAATATTATACATGTTCATATTTTATTCAGAAAAATTATTTTATTATCTTTTTTTAGATTCAATTGCATAGTTCTAAATAATTTTATTTTTGGATTGAACTAAAAAAAATGAATTAATATATTTGATTATATACACACACACACACATAAATAATACAACCCCAAAACAGTATATTGAAACACCTCAAAATCAAAACATTCTATTCCAAATAAAAAAATAAAACATCAACCCAAATGGAATTCACAAACCTTATATAGGAAACAGACAAGAATCTGCAGCTTGGCGACCAATTGCTCAGGGAATGGATGTTTTTTGTCGGTAGTTAGGCGAATCTAGAAGGAGCGGTTCATGAACTTGCCCTTTCTTAGTCTTGACTTGGCAAACCGAGCAATCCATCGATGGGCTCAGGATTGGTTTATTTATTTGAAGTTAATTGCCCTTTTAGTCTTCATACGAGATACGAGGCAAAGCCCAGCCCATGTCTCGATGGGCCATCAACCCTGTTCGAGAATCCCACACATAACAGCCGAATAGAGAGGCTAAAAATAATGTCAAAAGTTTTCAATTTAATCCTTGGAATGTTCAAAAAAGTTAAAGTTTCTCCTTCCAATTAATATTTTTAAGAATTATTTATAAGTTTTTTGATCCTCAATTTTTTTATATGAAAACATTTTGTTTCCTCTAATTATAGTTTATACATTCAAGTCTGTGTTAACATTAAAAAAAGTGGGTATTAATAGGGTATAAAATAAATACCTATACCCAGAAATATTATAATCCACTCTTATATCTTTAGCCCATTTCATAGGCATATCATAAATAGAATTTCTATTGGGTCCATTAGTTTTCCAACCAGATCATGAGACTTGTATGTGAAAATATCTTCTTTATATATATATATTTGGCAACCAAGTTGGCATTATATCTCTACAAAAAATTTAAAAAAGTAATTCATATTAATTATGTCAATAAAAATAAGTTTTAATTTAAAAAATTACATACAGCAAACACTTTTACTCTACCATCAACAAACTTTTTCACCCTTCCCCTCTATCTCTCTTCCTTATAATAATTTTCTCATATAATAACATTGGAGTTCGTTCTTGCCTAAGCTTTTGTCTAGTTGGATCTAAAACATGCTCAACAATAATTTTTATTTAAAATTAATTTTTCCAATAATGATAAAACCTAGATTTTTTTCTCATTTGATATTTTCAATACTCTTATCTTATGAACTAATGAATAATCTATGTTTTTGAACTATAAGTATATTTCATGCTTTGGACACGTATAAATGTATAATAATTTGAACTTCACTTTAAACAACTTCAAGTTATAATAGTGTATATGGATGGTGGAATGTAAAACATTACATTTTGGGACTAGAGTGATAAAGGAGACTAGTAATCCACTTTAATTTAAGATGTTTTATTGTATAAAAAGTCAATGAATAGTTCTGATACACTGTTAACTCCTTTTATTTATTTTTTTATTATTTATATATAAACTTATATAGGAGATATTGATGATAGCAGCTATAACTTTTGATTTGAAGTTTACATATGTTTTAGCTTGTTGGGGAGGAACTACACATGATTCATATGTTTTAATTGATGCACTATCAAAACCTACTAGCATAAAAATTCGAGAATATATAAAATAAAATATTTATTATATGAAATAACCATATATAAAAGATCTAATAAGATAAAAGTAGTAATATATTTTATTTTCATCTATAGATAAATATTATATTGGTGATGCCAGTTACGATATTTGAAAAGGAGTCATTTGTCCTTTTCATGGAGTTTGATATCACTTGAATGAGTTTACGAATTATTCATCGAAAAATAAAAAAAGAGCTATTATTTTATTAAAAAAAGATCTATTTTATCTTTAATACTCTTTATTGAGAACTACTATTGAGTGAGTTTAGTGTTTTAACAATTTATTTTATAGAAATTGATAGAAAACCTTTTTGGTCTTATCAAACATAAGAGAATGTTTTGCTTACATGTTATATTATTCATAATCAAATAATAGGAGTTCAACTTTATAACTTTTTTATGGAAAAAATATGTTCTGAAAATGAACTAATTAGATGAACAATCAACTTAAATCAAAAGGAAGAGATGGAATAGAATACAAAGTGGATAAAAAACAATATTGCATTTATCACGTGGAATGATTATAACACTTAAAGAAACTAACAATTGAGTGATAATTATTTGTGTTTTTTTTTATTATGTATTTCTTGATTTTGCATTGTCTTTGTTATATATATATGGATTTCTTGATGACTAGGTAACAACCCTTGTTTTCCAGGACAAAACACATGCTTAAATTTTAGAATTACCAGGAATTTTTACATTAATATATGTACTTCATTGAGATTTTGGTAGATTTATCTCTATAAATAGAATATTTTAAGTTATCAACTTATCAAATCAACACTTCAATAAATATTTAAAAACATTACCAATCATCCTAAATCATCACCATATCAAACATTCATAATTAAATGTAAACCATCCAATATCACATTTCAAATTATCATATGATACAATAATTATATATTAATAATATTTTACACAATATTTTGTATGCATTAACAATAAGTAAATATAATAAGCCATTTTTTAAGCAAATGTATTGTACATTCCTAAAACAATTATATTACAAGTCAAAATGATATAATATATCTAGTCTATAAAATCAAAAGTGATAATGAAAGCCTACTCTTGAAGAGTATTAGATGTTTCTAAAAAAACAATTGTCCAAAATAGATATATAACATAATTTAATTAACAATAATTTGTTAGACATTAATAAATATCTTCTATTTTGCTTTAACCCATGCAAAAAAGTACAATATTTATTCTTTTACTTGTCATCATTTTTTATATTTTATTCCAATTTACTTGCCTTAAACTCTAAGCTATCTTTATCCGCCCAAAACCCAGACCAATAAGTTAATGTCAATTTCAAAATTAGTTTGTTATCATTAGCTTTCATCTTAATGACCAGTTAATCAAATCTTCTATGACATGTTATGTCAATGAACTCTTTGACATCATTAGCCTTCTTTTTTTATAGGTATTACTAATCAATTCCATTTTCCAATTCTATTTGTCATATAAACATTAATAACAATGAACCACATTGGTATTATTTGTATTCCAAACCAGAAGTAACGTATCAATTTTAAAAAATGTTAATACCAATATAAATTATTAGTATCGTTAGTCTTCCAAACTAGGAATGACTAATCAAATTTAGAAAATGTTGATCCCAATATAACTTATCACTGTTAGAATTGAGAAATGTTGCAGGTAATTGAAGGAATTTAGGAAGAAAGGGAAAGTTGTTTAGAGAAGAGAAGAGAGAACGAGAGGGAGATTGAACTTTGTATTTCAACAGTAAACAATTATGTTTTTCCCCATACATTTCCCGTGAGTCCATATTCCTATTTATACATAGCAAACTATCATCATTCATACTTCTAGAATGCAAATACACTATTCTAGAATATTCTTTCTTCTATACTCTAACATCCCCCCTCAATCTCTTGCTTTGATGAACCAAGCATCAGATTGCAGCAATGACTTTGAAACAGAGGAGCAGTGAGGCCTTTTGTCAAGATATCTGTAAAATAATACTGACTGTTGCAGAGATAAAACACAAAACACATGAGTACTTAACCGTGTTTAATAGAAATCAGTTTGAAAAATAGAAAGAAGAGAACAGAATGATAAGTTTTGAATTTGATTGAGAAGATTTTGAGAATTTGAGAGATTGAGAAGAAGAAGAAGGATGCACAAATGGAAAAGAAGATAAAAGAGAGAGAAAACATTTCATTTGTCTATTTCTTGATTGAAATTTCATTTGTCTACTTCATTTTTTCTGAAGTTTTTTTTCATCTTTGAGAAGAGAGGGATGAGAAGACAGAAATGGGAGGTAAGAGATGTGATAGAATTGGTTCATTTGTCTACTTCAGTTTTTTCTGAAGTTTTTCATTTGCTGATGAATTTCTTAATCTGTGTAAGAATTCATTTTGTATTTTTTTCTTTTTTTATTTTTTTAATGAATTTTTTAATCTTTGTAAGAATTCATTTTCTACTTCTCAATCATATTTCTTTCTTTCTTTCTTTCTTTCTTTCTTTTGATTTTTTTTTATTTTTTTTTTTGCAAAACGGTAGAAAGTGGCACACAAAACGGCAGAGCAATACAACAAAAACATACAAAACCTACAAAACACAAAACCTAGGTTTCTACTTATTTCTCTCTCAGCAACGCCGCAGCCTCTTCTCTGCCAAATTATTCTTCCCCTGTTCTTGCACGGCTTCAATCTTTGAAAGAGTTGAAAGGGGGCAAAGTTGAAGATGTCATCGCACAACCAAGGAGTGTGCGAAGCTTTGAAATTTCTTCTCAGCCACTTCTCTCATCATCTTCTTCCTCTGCTCTGCTCATTCTAAAATCATCAACAAAACCCGAAAAATGTCAGGTGAAGAGGCTCCTGCTCCTGCTCCTGCCGAGACTCCTGTTCAGCCTCTTGAGGCCATGGACTTAAGTCCCTTGCTCATGGTGGACTTGCTCGGGGCCTCCATGAAGATGGTAAAGTGATTGAGAAGTATGATGCCCAGCTGTGTATTGGCACAGGACTGCAACCAGGCAAACTATATCAAACTCGCTAAAGCATTCTGTGCTGACCATGGTGTAGGCTTATTGACAGTTCCCAGTGCTAAGACTCTTGGCGAGTGGGCTGGGTTATGCAATATTGATTCTAAGGGGAAAGAGGGAGAATCGTGGCTGCTTCTTCACAATGCATTGTACTTCTCACTATGTTGCTGCTCTCTTTTTTTGTGCAAAATTTCAATGCAGTAATTTGTTGTGCAAACTGAAGAATTGAGAGTATTGGTAGAAGAGTTACGAAACAGTGTAGAGAAGAAGAGAGATAGAGAGTGTTTACTAAGACTAGAAGACCCGTTGAAAAAAAAAACTGAATGCTCGATTTAAGGAGTTGAGAGAGGAGCAGAAGACGAAGATGAGAAAAGTGATGATGAGTATCTTGCTGAAGCAGATGAAGAGGAGTCTGACCTTCATTTGGCATGGAAGATGTTAGATGTTGCCATAGCAGTAACACAGATCTTCTGCTATTTGCGATCTTCTGGTTTCAAGCTGAGGAAGAGAAGGAGGCTGTGTTGCAACATTTCGCGTCACCTCTTCAGAATCACTTTGTGACTATCTCTCCCATGACGATCTAGAACATGAAACAGATCCAGTTTTTTTTTTTGAATAATGCATAGCAAATTGGATTGCGGAAGCTTGGATCAATTCATGCGTAAACGTAATAGCTCTGATACCATGTTAGGATTGAGAAATGTTGCAGGTAATTGAAGGAATTTAGGAAGAAATGGAAAGTTGTTTAGAGAAGAGAAGAGAGAACGAGAGGGAGAATGAATTTTGTATTTCAACAGTAAACAATTATGTTTTTCCCCATACATTTTCTGTGAGTCCATATTCCTATTTATACATATCAAACTATCATCATTCATACTTCTAGAATGCAAATACACTATTCTAGAATATTTTTTCTTCTATACTCTAACAATCACTACCATTAATCTCCCAAACAGAGAATGATTAATCAGGTTTTAAAAAAATTAAGTACCAATATAACTCTTTGGTACAATTAGTCTTCCAAACAAGAACAATTAATAAAGTTTTAAAAATATCAATATCAATAAACTCATTAGTATTATTAGTCTTCAAAACCACGAATGACTAATAACATTGCTACCATTAATATCTTAAACTAGGAATGATCAATCAAGTTTAAGAAATGTCGATATCAATATAACTCATTGGTATTATTAGTCCCCAATACCAGGAATAACTAGTTAAATTTAAGAAATATCAATACTAATGTAATTAATTAGTATCATTAGTCTCGCAAACTGAGAATGACAAACTAAATTTAAAAAATATCGATATCAATATAAGTCATTGATATCATTAGTCTCCTAAATTGAAAATGACTAAACAAGTTTAAAAAATATTTATATCAATATAACTTATTGGCATCATTAATCTCTCAAACCAAGAATAACTAATTAAATTTAATAAATAGTCAATTTAAAATATTGATAGCATTTGTAATTCACTCGGAATTTCTTACATTAAAGATAATTGCAGATAAATTTTTGTGAGTGGTTCAAATAAAATATTAAGGTGTCTTGATATAGATGATGTCCCATCATCTTCTTTGCTTTGTGGTCTACCGCTGAGGTGTCCCCTGTGAAAACATAGCTAACTCATCACTCTATATTCTTATAAACTCAGAAACCAAAACAGAGTTTATCGTTGTACATTCCACATTATAAAATATTTTATTTTTTTCGTAACCAAAACTCCAAAGCATAATCTATTGTTAAAATTTATATTTTTTATTGTAAGTAGTCAAATAATTACATTTAATATATATACACTTAAAAATAAATTAAAATATTTATAAGTTATCTTCCACCTCGTTTTTCATGGCACAACTAAACATCAACAAATAATTCATTTTCTATGAAAATCACTTTACCTAATATTAAAACATAATTTATTCTATACGAAAACAACTTTCTCAAATGGTTCTCTAAAAAGAAATTGTTTTTTTTTTATCTTTTTTTAGTAAACCCTGATTGGTTATATTTTAATGGTTCTTTTTTGGTTCTGGAAATAACGTAAAATCATTGATCATTTTTCTATAAAAAAGAATAACAGTTTTTCGTATGTGGCAAAAGAGTTTTAAGGAAAATAATAATTTTTTTCCTTTGCCCTTGCACATTTAAATTTTTGAAATTAAAATATATATATATATAGAGAGAGAGAGAGAGAGAAATTAAAGGCAGGCCACCGGAAAATTGAACATCTGACAGTAAAGTTCCAGCTTTCCGATCCAAAAAGATAATCACACAAACTTGTATGAAGCAGGCAGGAATGCGAAAAACTTTAACCGCAACAAAATACAGTCATTCATTAAATTTTAAAGATCAAAACATAAACAGTTGTTGACCGAAACTGATCAAAGCCATTCAAACTCAACACACCAGTATTTTTCCTCAAGTCTTTATTATTTAGTTCCAGGCTAAATCCGAGCAGCCTCGCAAAAATTAAAAAGCGCTAAAACTAGGACAAGACAGCGACTCTCCTGATCTGTGAAATGTTGGCACTTCTTAGTACTTGTAATCCTTGACATGGAGGCTCTCCGATGCACCCTCACCAAGAGTGGCATCACCCTTGTACGTACCGAGAGTAGCCTCCGAGTTAGCTTTGCATCTGGCAAGGAATGCAGCTCGCGCCTTCTCCACGTTCTCCGGCTTGCCAGCCCAGGCCTTGAGGGTACTCTGCTGAAGAGCACGTCCAAAGGAAAAGGATAGAGACCATGGCTTCTTGGTGTTTAGCTTGTTCATGGCGTTGAGGTTGAGGGTGGCCTCCTCCTCGCTCTGGCCACCAGACAAGAATACAATAGCAGGAACTGCAGGAGGCACAGTGCGTTGAAGTGCACGGATAGTGTACTCGGCAATAACCTCATGTGCAACCTTTGGGGCATCTGATCCAGGAGTAACCATGTTTGGCTTCAAGAGAGTACCCTCGAGAATGGCATGGTGGTCATTGAGAGCTTTGTAGCATGCAGCAAGAACACGCTCTGTTACAGCAGCGCACTTCTCAATATCGTGAGACCCATCAACCAAGATTTCAGGCTCT
Organism: Salix purpurea; assembly: GCA_027405865.1. NCBI lineage: Eukaryota > Viridiplantae > Streptophyta > Magnoliopsida > Malpighiales > Salicaceae > Salix > Salix purpurea. The sequence continues at coordinate 4,243,851 of JAOWLH010000019.1, forward strand.
ACAATGGGGACCAAGCCATTCTCCTGGCAGATGACGGCATACCTCGCTAAACCATAGGCATTCTCATGGATGGCCAGCTCGGATGGCTCAGTGGCACCAATCTTGAGCACAGCACGCCATTTGGCGAAACGTGCACCAGCTTCGTAGTACTTTGCGCATCGTTGGCCAAGGCCATCAAGACCCTGAGTTGTGGTCTCACCGTTAGTGCCCGCAAGCTCAACGGTACCCTTGTCAACCTTGATACCAGGGAGAACACCACCTTCCTTCAAGACATCAACGAAGGGCTTGCCTGCGCCCACACACACACACACAAAAGAAAAATAAAAAAAATTGAGATGAAATATTTATAAAACATAGAAAGACAGACTATAAAAACAGAAAACACAGCGAAATTGGAAAAAGAATAAGCAGATCAACACTGGTACCTGACGCAGTCTTTTGGTAGAGAGTTTCCTCATAGAGAATAACTCCACTGAGTTTTGGAAGAGCACCAGGGGCGCAGAAAAGGAGCTCACGAAGTGCTCGCCTGTTTTCCTCGACATTCTCAACATTAATACTGGATAGACGCTTGCCAATTGTGCCAGTGGACTCATCAGCAGCTAAGATACCCTTCCCAGGGGTGCCAATGTAGGCAGCGTTCTTAATGAGCTCATCTGCAAATTAACAAATAATTAATTCTACAATAAGTAGAAAACCGAAAGAACGATTTTATAAATGTAAGGAGGTATTTGGGAGTGTAATTAGAAAGCACTTTAGAAAAAACTTGAAATTTTTTATTTTAAATAAAAAAAAATATTTTTAAATTATTTTGATGTGACCGTCAAAAATATTTTTTTTAAAAGAAATATTATTTAATTTAATAAATCAATTTCGACTATGCTTCAAACACTAAATCCGAGGAAATAAACAATTCTTAATCATTTATAATTAATATAACAGACAATAATAAAAGAGTAAAACAGTAACTCGGATCTAAATTTAGATTTGAAACATGCTGTAGTATTGGAAAAATCAGATCTGTAAACCCTAAACTATAATAATAAAATAGAAAAGATCCGATCGGACAAACTGGCCGTTCAAAAACAAAACATAGATTGCAACGACAGGTAGCTATCAAGAGTTAAAAATACTGTTGAACATGAAATCAGATCGGATTAATTCTAGATTCAAAAATAACAATAGAGACGGCAAGAACCTAACCACAACACTTAAATCTTGATACCAAATGGAAGTTAGCTAAATTTAATAACAGATCAGAAACAAAATTAAATTAGATTATAGAGCACAAGAAGGAGTCGGACAGAAGGATTACCAGCGTATTTGGTCTTGAAGCAAGACATTTTTGGGAGGAGGAAGAGTTTTGAGAGATCAAATGAAAGAGAGAGATGCGATGCGAGGAGGAACGAAAGGGGTTGTGAGGGTTTATATTTGAAAAGATGAGGAGGTCAGTGAGGGTATTGAGGGCATCGAGAGTTTCGCCATTTGTTGGCTTGTTTTCACCCTGCTGCCGGTGGACATCACGCTCCCTCCTTTCCTGCTCTCAAAATTTTTATTCCACGTCACACCCTGCTGCCGTTGGACATCACGCTCTCTCCTTTCATTCCACGTCACGCCCTGCTGACGTTGGACATCACGCTCTCTCCTTTCCTGTTATTTTTTTTTCACTCTTTCGTCCTTCCTTCCCTCTCCTCTGTTTTTTCCGTCCATTGGAAATTACCCAGTTGACCCTTGTCTTAAAATATGTTTTCCTTAAATTTCGGAAGAGAATAAGGGACCCATTTTTCTTACCGTAAATTTAAATGGGGGGTTAATAGAGATACATCTGATAGACAGATAGATAGAAGGTAAGGGATCCAATTGAGAATTTGTTTTGTTAAAGAACAAGCATGAGGATCACATGATAGATGAGGGGGCAAATATGTCTTATGGATCAGCTCTCAGTTTTATTTTTATTTTCTGAGGGCTCGTGGAGAGAAGAGCTCGACTTGCGTTTCAAGCATCGGAATTAACGAAGGGTGGAATTGGAAAAGCAAATTTAAGACTACTCGTCCGGTTGGGGATGCGTTTTAAAAATATATTTAAAAAATTAAAAATTTTAATTTTTTTAGTGTTTTTAAATTATTTTTATGTTGATATCTATATTATTTAAAAAAAAATTAAAAATAATCCGTATACTGCATTCAAATTTCAAACAGGACCGAAATGATGGAGGGTACGGAGGGAGTTCAGGGGATCGGAAGCCGGGACCTAAAAACCGAGCCTGCGGGTTAGGTTTGTAGTTTTGACAGAGAAAAAGGTGAGTGTCTTGTGGCCACCTACCCTTCCATAATCTCCTCCTTGTTTTTTCTTCTACTTTTTTTAGCTGAACTCGTGGGTGTCCTTAACGTGAGTTCCGTGAATGAGATCACAGTTGGTAAATAAAATGTCTGCATCATCTGATCCCCATGCTCGATTTTTCTTTCCTTTTTTGTTTTTAATAATATGAAGCATTCTTTTTATGACCTGTAAGTAAAATCACTTATGCTTGGATTTAAATAAACAATAATTGTTCAATATTGATTTTTTATTTATTTTTTGATCTTTTAATATTTGTTGGTGCTAAATAGTTTAGGTGGACTGTGGCAGTATACATTTCACCCACCAACCTCCAAGAACTAGTTTGGTGACTACTGGCTATATTTTTTATGTTAATAAATAAATAGTGGAATAAATATATAGAGGAGAGAAACTATGGTAGTCACAGTATGATAGATCGTGCTTCTTTATCTGTCACCTACCATTTGTGATTACTCCCAAGTCAAAAAGAAAAAATGAAACTAAAAAAATTATCCTCGAATTAGTTTATGTATTGATCAGAATTAAGCCTTATTTCTATATAATTTAAAAGATATTATATAAATATTAGAGGCAGAGACAGACATGAATCTTAATTATGAGGATTGAGAGTTGATAAAAAAAAAAAAACCAAAAAAATCAAATTGAACACATAATTTTCTTAAAAACTAATCAAACATTAAAAAATAAAGAACACTGTAACACGCCGAAATAAACTCAACAACATGGAAACTAAAATAGACCGATTTTGGTTAAAACAAAGGCATATACATGTTGGAAATCATGCAATGATCAATAATTTAGCATCAATTCACTTTAATTATCATTAAAACATCACGATTTTGTCGACATAAATTTTCATTTAAAACTAACAGCCTAGGATTAAAACCCATCATGAAAATAAACCCCAGACTATCTACTAATCACGAATAAAGAAGGATTCTATGCAAATATATGGATCAAAATTGGTTCAATTCAAAGAGCTACGACAATATTCTTTCCAAAAACATGTTAAGAAATTCAACAATAAACCCAACATTAAATTGAAGGTTTCATTATCGGGGATGATTTATCTTATTCTCACCATTTTATTTTTTGTTATTAACAAATATTGAGTGTAAAGGAAAGAAAATTAAGATGATTTTCTTTATTTGGATGATAAAATTAGGAATAGAAAATGAAAGAAAAAAAGGAAAGAAAATAAGGGGAAATTAAACCAATAAATTTGAGTTTTTGTTCATGAAAACTTTCCTTCCAAATTTAGAGGGAAATAAAAAAAAAAAGACACATTTTCCCCAAAATATACTATAAGAATAATAATTTAATTAAACATCCTGTACAATTTTTATGTAAGGAAACTATAGCAAGAAAACATATTGTATTACTTGTTTTCTTTCTTTTGCCTCCATACATCAAAACAACAACAACAACAACAACCCCCAAAACAACAACAACAACCCCAACCCCCCCCCCCCCCCCCCCTCCCCTCTCATTTTCACTCCTTTTCCTTACCCTTATTTTCCTTTATTTTTAATTAAAAAATATGCCAAATTTTGGTCAGCTTCTCCTTTGCCATTAGTATTTAAGGTTAAGGATGAGGTTATGGAAACACATAATTTCCAAAGATTGTCATACACATTGTAATTATAAAAATTTGTTTCGGTGAAACTCAAAGAAATTTATTTTTTAATGACTAATCTTGGATGGAAAATCTTAAATAAAGAAAAAAATGGCATCAACATGATATTTCAAATCCCATGAAGAGTTGGAATAATTGCATTTGGTTTGCTCCTGCTCGACTTCAATTCAACATGATATTTCAAATCCCATGAAGAGTTGGAATAATTGCATTTGGTTTGCTCCTGCTCGACTTCAATTACAATATGGAGATGGAGGTTTTCCTTGATTATGTTCGAGCATAAATCTTCTTATAATGCTCATAATAGTGTAATCTTATTAGTATCATTAGTCTCTATAACCTAAAATAACTAATCATGTCATGGAAATACTAATATCAATATAACCTCGTTAATATTTTTAGCTTTCATGATTTGGAAGAAAAATGCAACACCATGTAATGTCAATATCAATATGATTCATGTCGATATCATTAGTCTTTAAGTTCTAATATACTAATCAAGTTCTTGTTAACACCGATATCAACATAACCTTTTTGATATCATTAGCTTCCATGATCCGAAAGAAAACATAACATCATCATGTAATGTTGATATCTACATAATTCATGCTGATATCATTAGCCTTGAAGTTTTAGTAGGCTAATCAAGTTCATTCAATGTATTTTCCTTTCTTCTCACAAGATTAAATGTCAATGTTAATAAAACCCTATTGACATTATTAGCCTATAAAACCTTGGGATAACTAATCAAGTCTTTGTTTATAAGGATCTTTTATATTCTTTTATTTCCTTGCATGACTCGAAATAATAATAATAATTCTAGTATATATAAACATAAACACACATGCTTACCCATTCACGATTTCTATAAAACATACTCAACTTATTCTTTTTTTCTCATTTCTTATTAATAAAATTAACATGAGAAGAAATCCTATCTATTTAGCATTCAAATTTTGACCCTTCCATGCCTTAAGATGTGACTGCATCAATATTATCTTCTAAGAATTGAATTATCACATTACCATGATTTATATAAAATTATCTATATATATATATATTATTTCCATATAAATATCATATTCCACATGTACAATCCATGCATATCATCAAAACAATATAATTCATTTCTAAAAACATGTTTATATGTTAAGCACATAAACAAATTTTATTACTCACACTCCCTCAATAAGGACTAATTTAACCAAATCTTTATATAGGATCTCCAAAAGTATTTTCCTTACTTTATATTCATCTTACTCGTTATAATTATTCATTACTCATACTATTTAACGCAATATTATCCAAGATATATGAAATTGATTCATCAACTCTTTTAGTATCCCCTCTACTTGAAACACATCTTGAAAGGATCACGGATTCCTTGTTTTTCCTTAAACTTTAAATCAATTCATTATCATTATTAATCAACATAACGTTCCATTTTCTATGAACAACTAGTTAGAAAAAATCATCTCCCCTCCATCTTGATTACCCCTAAGCCAAAACGAAACAAAAGAACATATATATATATATATATATATATATATATATATATATATATATATATATATATATATATACCTATCTTCAAACGCTTATGAAAAAGAAAGAAAAATACTAAAAACAGCTAATAAATTAAAAAAAAAAAAACAGCTAATAAAATTGTGATCATTTATCCTTCCTATAAACAGAAAAATCAGCTACACGACCGCAGCTACGCACACGTACGAAAAGAAAAATGCAAAAAAAAAAAAACTGCAGGCCACATTCACCTTTACATGCACGGAAGGATTACCATCAATAACTCATGAATTATGCTTGTGGTTCTTCCTTTACACTTGGAGATGGGTTTGGGTTGGGCCTAGTCTGGGCTTATCTTTTTTATTCCTGGCCCGACTTGGTTGCTCTCTAAACAATATATCTTGCACGTTAGGGAGTTACAATGCCACTGCTATTAATATTCCTCATATTTTTACGAGGTTTAAAGTTTGAATAAATCTACACTATCCAATTATGAAACTCTACACTATCCAATTATGAAACTTTAATATATAAATAATGATGTTTGATGATTATGAACTTAGTTTTATCATAATTTTATTAAAATATAGATAGATAATTCAAGCTAACTCAATAAAAGAGAGAAAATGAGTAGCTAGGAGTGGAGGAGACTTGATTAAAAAGAATTAATTAACTGATGAGAAGCCACGATACAAAAACTAGAGGGAGTTGTGAGATTACAAAATTAATTAATTAGCATAGCCATTTTAAAATATGAAAAATAAAAAAACATAATGATAAGATGTGGTATGGGAGAGAAGATGCCAGCCGGTTTTGAAGGCATAGAAACATGAAAACATGATTGAATTTCAAAATGTTTCGGTGTTACAACTTGTGTAGCCACTTTTTTTTTTCTTTCAATTATGAACTCCTACCAATATTCATGATCGCAATACCTAGTTTTCTATAGATTCTATTAGTTGTCTTACTACACTATTAAAAAAATGAGTATAAATTAAAAAAATAAAACTCATAACAAAATAATACGAATATCTCCATCTAATATTTATTTCTTCTACTTGTATCTATCTATTAAAAAAAAGATCTATTAAAAAAACGAAGTTATATGGTGTAGAGAAATCATTGTAGCTCTAGACAAAATTTACTGTGGATTTTAATGGTGTAATTATTGTTTTACCATTTAGTGCATGAACATTAACTATTGAATACCTTGGAGGTATTTCCACTTGTCCACTACATGATGTCATCATTAGCTGATTGTTTGTGGGTGTTTATGTCTTTTCCTGTTTTTCTTGAATAGTAAACTACCATTTTACCCCTGACAGCAGACAAAAGAACGTTGATTGAACAGCGGTATTTTTGTTTTCTTTCATTGTTGATGAACAATAAAATAACCATCGTAGCCTTGAATAAGACAAAAACTTAGAGTTGCCAATGAAAGTGTCTTCGCTTTTTCAAGTTCTTATAAATAGTAAAAATATTGATGGGCCCTAGAAAAAGGCAGAAGTAAAATGTTGGCAACAAGGTGTTTAGGTAATTTGAGATATTTTAATTCCTTTCTTCAGCAAAAATTGTTGATGTATCTGCTTAACGCGCCGACAGTTGTCTTCCATCCGCGACATATAAACAACGTGAGGAGTTGTTCGGTGGTTAAAAATATTCATTTGCCATCTCACCAGATATGTCGTCATGGCCTCTTTAACACGGTGGTGTGTCGGTCGCCTCACGATGGTCAAAGACTTGTCGATGGTCGTTTGATTGTTTCCCTCTTTTTTTCTCTCTTGCTCGTGGATGTTAATTGTATTACTTCACATTAGTATGAAACACAAAAAATTGTCTCATAATTAGTTTTTTTACATTATTTAATTATTATTTTGTCCAGGTTAATTATTTTACACAGATGTATAGTGTTGCTACAATGTTTTTTTTGCTCTTCGCGCTCTTCCATCCTCGGAGGGGAGACGACGAGCGGTAAAAAGGAGGTGTTTTATAATTGTAAAGTTATGACTATAAATCCTAGGAGTCGTCACCTAGTATTAAGGTTACTAGGAAACTCATTGGTCTGTGAGAGTCTAAGTAAGGGGATTTTTTTTTCAAGGGGAAGATGCATCGCCTAATGAATCCTACCTTAGATAAGCTGCATTATTATTTGATTTTTTTTAGTTAGATTTTATTTGTTGCTTTTTCTAAGGCTCGAAGTAGATCTCTCTTCGCAAGAGAATCTCTACCTCACTCAGAGTCGAGAACCTGACCATTCTAAACTTTGGAAAAAAAATACATTGCATAAAATCTTCTACTATCTGTGGGTGTACTTTACAATATAATTTTACACCCCAATAATTAAAACAAAATAATTTTTATTTTTTATATATTTTGGCCAAATTTCAAAAGATAATCGTAAATTGATTACGATATCCAATTTTTGCTTCAAAACATGAGAAATACTCTATATTTGTTTTTACAAAAAATATGCCTGGAAAAACCTTAGAATTCGACCGTATGCACGAAACAACATATTTTTTTATTTATATATTTAAAAAAAATTATGCAGATTTTGTATTTTTTAGTTTATTTTCATTTTTTATTTTTTTTCAACTTTTTCTAACTGTGGGTTGGCTGCCCGACCCAAAAAGGCAGATAGGCCCATCATTGGGGGCTGGATTGCCCAGCCTGGATTGGCCGACTAACTCACCACCCTGTTTTTTGTTTTCTAGGATGGGTCGAACGACCCACCCCCTTTTTGTCTAGGCTTCCCCGCCCAAGTGGGCCGGGAGGCCTGAACCTCCTTAGCGGCCCGGCTGGACACCGTTTATCCTGACCACCATGTCCACTGTTCATATGTAGGCTAACAAGGGGGAGTGAATTAATTCACTCCCCTGCTATTCACAGTGAACAGTAGCAAATGATGGACGAAGATGAGAGGCTCCCTTGTCACTGCCATTACCATCGGGTAGAGGAGGCCGTGGTGGTTTTGTTGGTGGTGGTGGCAACATTGGAATTGATGGCTTATGGTGGCTGGGAGAGCTACTGGAAAGGGGTTGGTCTTGTGAAGGGGTTGTTGTTGCATGTCGTCAGAGCTTGGGAAGAAGAGCTGGAAGGTAGCCGGTAGTGGGTGCAACTCCAAATGCTTGCAAAAGAAGAAAAGGAAGGAAAAAATAAGAGCTGGTGGGGGTTGCGGCTACAACTGCCGACCGTGAGGAAATAGAGAGAGAGAGAGAGAGAAAGAGAACTGACATTGCAAGAGGAGAGAGAAGGTTGCCAACGGTGGTGGGAGTATTACTGGTGCCAAGGAAGAGGAAGAGTGGTTGTTATTGGTTGTTATGCTCGTGTATGTGTTTTTTTAGTTGTGATATCTGCAAATCTTCTCATACGTCTCTATGTGCATCCATAATCACTGTGTGTGTTTTTTTCCTCCTTTTCTGCAATTTTTTTCTCCCTTTTATAGACTCAATATGCAAGTTGTAGGGCATGAGATTGATGGTGGGTTGTAGGAAATGGTGGGTTGTAGTGCAAGGCACAAGCATGGTTGCCGACAAGGCTTCAACAAGGCTAGTCTTTTTTTCTTTTGAGCCAAAAAATTGAAATAAAATTAAAAATATAAAAATATAAAATAGACAATAAAAAAATAGGTTGTGACAAAAATGAGTTTTTTCAACGGGAAAAAAGCTTTTTTTCTTCAATTTCAACCCTAATTTCACCCAATTAACTTGGTAAAAACAAATTTGGTCTCTGAGAGTTCCAATCTCCTCAATTAAACACGAATTAAACTCAAAAACTTGATTTTTTATTAACTAATCCCTTATTAATTTGACTAATTTTAGTGTAATTAAGTCTTTGCACTTAATTAAATCATTCAATCAGACCCTAAATCAATAATTAGATTTTAAATTGGTCGATGATTGAATCAAGTCGTCCTATAAAAATATAATTATGTCTTTCGACTTAATTCTTACACAAATTTATCCAATAATAAATTATTTTAGCCTTGGTTCTGTATTTTTTTTTAGTTTTGGGCACAAAAGAGGTTAGATCGAGCTCTCGAAAACGTCCATAATTCTCACCTTGATTTTTGTGTCACCGTCAGCCCTTTTTATTTTATTTATGTTATTTTAGTTTATTTTGGATAGATTTGGGGAAAAAGCCAGAAATGGATTATGACATATAGTATTTTAAAAAACACTCACATTGGTAATATTTTTTATTTTAAGAAAATTGATTCTAGCTGTGACGAAACACAGGACAAAATAACTTGTTTATTTCTGTGAAGTGTGTCATGCCGAGTACCCAAAAAATTTTTGTTAATTATAATTTGAGTATCATAGAATTTATTATTACTATTCTCGAAATTAAAAAAAAAAAAACACGATTGCATATTGAGTCGCATCAATAAAAACAAAAGAGTGATACCTAACAAAACATAATTTTAAAGAGAAAGCATTACGATTTTCTCTCCTAAACTCAGCACATAACATTATATTCTACGGCCTTCAACCAAATAATGTAGAGAACATGCTCGATTTCGAATCCCATCAATCTGATTTTTCTGCCCTTACGGATAAAAGGATGGATAGTTTTTTTTTTATTTATTTAGTTAATTTCTGTGTAAACATTTCTCTAGCACCCCCAAAAACGTGGAAAGATCGTACCATTGCAGTCTTGTGGTGACCAATGGAGGTCGGTGGAGCAATCTTGACCTCATATTTTTATTCTCCTGGTATTAATTGTTATTATTATAAATGGACAGGGGAGGATAGTCGCTGGTGTTAGCTGGCTTTGCTTTCCAAGTTGTAGCGTTAATCCACACCTCTTGCTGTCAGCCATGCACGTGGTGACACTGCCACGCACCAAAAATCCAGCTTAGGCAAGAGAACAAAGATGATAAATACACCCACGTGAGTGAAGACCCTCATGCGCTGTCCCTCAAAACCCAAACCAGAATCTTTATTTCATCGTTGGAGGAAAATGAAAAATCAAGGGGAAAAGGTTATATTTGGTTGGTTAGGACCAATGACATGAAATGCCCCTCTCATTAAAAAACCGTCAACATAAATATAATATGGATGTTCTCTTTCAAAAATATTTTTGAAAAAAAATGAATATTTTTTATTTTTTGCTTTAAATTAAAAAAAAAAATTATTTTGATGCATTTTTGAATGAAAAATACTTTAAAAAATAATCTCAACCACACTCCTCATGAAAGGTTATAAATAGAAAGAAAAAAAGAATTCCGATGATAGATCCTATAAATAGGAATAGAAAAAAATTGAAGCTACAGTGAAGATATTTTTCAAAAAAAGTAACTGCTAACTAATTTAATAGAAAAAAATAAAAATAAAATCCTAGAGTTATTTCTATTTTTCAATTAAATTACTGTTTAATTGAATAAACCTAACAAATCCTTATAATATATATTAATAATTAAATAAATATTATAAGAAAATAATTAAGTAATATGCATCTCACATTAGACTCTTCTATTTAAGAAAAACTTGCTCTTGAATCAAAGTAAAAAAATTGAACTCTCTCGAGCCATTTGAATATATTCTTTAAATATATTTACTGCTTCAATTTATTTCCAAACCTATATATAACTTGCTCCAACTGATTGCTCTTGAAATCAACCCGTAACATTTTGCTATGCTAACTAATTACTTAATCACATCACACACTATTAAAATATTTTATATTATCAAAGGATTATTTTGTTGATATTCAGAAATTAATTCTATTGGAAATACTTTTATTTAATTCTATTGGAAAAGTTATTGCTTGTTAAAAAATGGATTATTAATTATTTCTATTATGTCAGTCAATTCTATAGGTAATAAAAACACTAATAGATTTATAGGAGGAAAAACCACACAAAATAAAAAAAATAATCGACATCATACTGCCAATATTTTCTTTGATTAGTAGTATGACATATCATCTAAAAAAAAATCAATGGTAAATTAAAATGTTAGTGAATACGTATCAGGCTTGTTAATTTCGTTCCGTTCCGGCCGGAATGGCCGGAACATTCCGTGCCATTAAAAAAACCAAGACGAAACTGTGTCATTTTCATCTCGGTTTTAATTCCGGTCTGTTCTGGAAATTCCAGCTAAATTCCGGCCGGAACGTCTCGGTACCGTTCCGGCTCAAAATCATAATATTTCTTTTATTTTATAAAATTTTACTATCATAATATTTTGGAATTTAGAGATGTTTCTAATTTTAAGATTATGTTTGTTTGACTTTGTATTTGTATTGTATAATTTAAAGTTAATTTATCTTGAATTTAAATTGTACTTGTTAAATTAATATTTTAGTTTTTTCATATATATATATATATATATATATATATATATATATATATATAGTACAACCCCGAAACGGTACGCCAAAACACTCTGAAACCGAAATATTATGTTTTAATAGAACAACCTTGATGACGACCGGAACGGACAACCTTGATACGTATTGTCAATGACATTTCATATAACTTTTTCCAACTCTCTGGAATTTTTTTAGGGATTGATTTAGTCCATCGATGATTTTGTATGAAATAATGAGCGGTATTTCATGTAATTTTTTTCAACTCTATGAAACCTCCCGATGGGTTTATCATGAACTTTTATAAGCTCAGCTACTAGGAGCCGTTGCATCCCTTTTCAACGGTTATCATTTTCACAATTGAGTTTTTATATAAAGTTTCATCAATCTTGGTTCGCATCTAACGTACAATCATAACCTAAAAAATAAAACAATTATTAGTTAAGTATTTTCATATAACACAACATTTTTTCTTAAAAAAAAAGATTAAATTATTTTCAATTAAATAAACCTTACAAATCTTGAATAGATAATTATGGGTTAATTATGCTACATATTCTTCATTTTTTTTTCCATCCAACAAGAAGAACTATAAATGGGAACTGAATCTTAAATGGAAGATAAATTTGAACCTTGAAAAATCAAATCGATTATAGGGATACCAAACCTCAAACCTTAAAAAGGTTTGTTATTCCATTCACAAAAATAGAAAAAGATATGTGCCCAAATAAAAAAATAAAAAAGTTTTGCTATTTTTGTAAAAGGAAATTTGTAAGCAAATTTGTTAAGAAAGTAGTGAAAATTAGAAAGAAAGATAAAAAAAAAATTGAATTGAAATTGCATGTATAGGGTTGGTTATATTTTATAGTTGTTGTAATGTCTTATTAGTATATAATGGTGCAATTTTAGAGTTTCATATAAATGCTTAAATCTCATCATATATAAACTTATTTATATCACATATATAGAAAAAGATATGTGCCCAAATAAAAAAATAAAAAAGTTTTGCTATTTTTGTATAAGGAAATTTGTAAACAAATTTGTTAAGAAAGTAGTGAAAATTAGAAAGAAAGATAAAAAAATGAATTGAAATTGCATGTATAGGGTTGGCTATATTTTATAGTTGTTGTAATGTCTTATTAGTATATAATGGTGCAATTTTAGAGTTTCATATAAATGCTTAAATCTCATCATATATAAACTTATTTATATCATAAAATAAGATTATATGATAAATTGTGAAACACATTGAACTCTATCTTGTCTCTTTATTGATAAACATGTAAATGGTAACTAATCTTTAACATTGACCAATTTAATTTAAGAGCTTTGGCTTTGAACAAGCTTAAACGTTTTGATCGATCATGCAAACTTGTATTATTATGGTCGATCAATTTTTCTTGGTTGATCATGACCCTTAGTCAAACTTTTTTCCTACGTTAAAATATGAACCATTATTGTTTTTATCTAGTTGACACATGAATATTTTTTTGTGTAAACAACAATCAATGCCCTTTCTCTCAACCATTCAATAAACAACATGTCTTATTTCCTTTTTAGAATGCTTACCATTATACCTTTCTTAAATTAATAAATGAAAACACTTGTTATAAAACGCTTAGATAAAGTATTTTCTCACTAGGCAAGGATTGTATGAATTCATTGATGGATCTACATCATGTCCACTAGTGATACTTTATAAGAGAGCTCCTTCACAACCATGCAAAACCTAGATTAAATGCATTAGATTCAACAAGATCAACTAATAATTAGCTCTTTAATTTTATCTTTATTTACTGATGATTTGTCTCACATGATTAATTGTTAGACCTCACAATCTATTTGAACTATCATAAAGTTAGTCTTGGTTTCATTGACAACAACCAAAATTATATCTCTTTACTTGAGACTTATTGAACTACAACTTTATGTAGAATCAATTTTGGCTTATGTATACCATAAGAAATAATATAACGATGAATTAACTAAAGTTGACAAGTCATTAATTTATTCTCACATATTTTAATCTATTAAAAGTCTTACAATCAGAATTCAAGGAATTTGTGACTAAACTAATGATTTGATTTTAACCTTTATCATTTTCAAAACTATTTGGTATTATATAAAGATGATTTTCATATGCTTTTCAACGGTTTTCACTCTAGCTAACATTGTTAGACAATTCACTTGACATGTGGTTGCATGTTAAGCAATATATTAACTAACTTCAAATTAATTATCACATTCAATAGTCATATTCCATATGGCTATAATTATCAAGGTTAACAAAAATGACACAAAAGTGTTTAAATCTATATCGAGAATGAGAGAACTTGAAAGCAAGTGAATTTCCTAAATAATTTTTGTTCAATAGTGTGTGAAAGATCATTTGAGTCCTCATTCAATGATAGATATCAAGATAGGCAGTACACCACATGGAAATCAAACAACTAGCAATGCTACCACTACTAATCTAATTGTACCTTATATCATCATCACTGCATGATAGACATTATATGCAATCAATTGTCATATTATATCCCCTTCAAGATATATGATAAAAGTACGATTGCCTTATAATTTCCTTCCATGTAAAGTCAAAAGTTAAAAACACCTATATGAGGTGGAGAACACTGACTTCTGTATGTGTACTGGGTCCAATACATTTAGCCGTCTAGAGCATAGAGTGTAATTTTGAGTTGATTATGGATATTGTTTAACTTTTGCATGAAACACGTTTTTTATTTATCAATTAATCAATTTCATTAATGCAAGAAAAAAATTGCTTGTCTATGTTATTGATGCTCTCTTTCAAGAAGAAAGAAATTATTTTTTACAAGAGATTGAAAATGAAAGGACAAAATAAAAATTTCAAAACGAGATTTGTTGACTTAAAATGAACTAGGGTTTTGTTTTGTTATTTTAATATAAAAAGCTTTTTATTGCATGCAATAGCATTTTGCTTTTGAAATGACATTTAGGTACTTTGGTTTTTCTCATGTAACTAAAAGAAAACCGACACTCCGATGGACATTCTCATGTAACTAAAAGAAAACCGACACTCCGATGGACATTCTCATGTAACTAAAAGAAAACCGACACTCCGATGGACATTCTCAAAAGACCTCGAAATGTAAGATTTCATATTGAAAAGAAAATCTATTATATCATTAATTATTATCACCCCTTGAAAAAAACAGCTTATGCTTGAAGTAGTGGCACGCATAGGTAAGAAAAATGGATGAAGAAACAAGCAGTGCTGAGCTGGTTGATTTGAAATAAGGGGGGAAATCTATTACAACTTTACAAGTAGGAGAGCTATGATAGAGTATTCAGTGTTTGGTTGAGATTATTTTTAAAAGTATTTTTTATTATTAAATATATTAAAATAGTATTTTTAATTTTCACAAATTAAAAACAACAAAAAATTGATTTAATATAAAAATTATAAATAAAATTTTTTATTTTTTAAAAAAATATTTTTGAAAAACGCAATAATACAAAGAATTAGATAGGTAGGGGTGCCGTCATGTGAGGACATTAATGGCTAGTGGGGTTTGAGTCTTTTGTTTCTTAGCGCACATGGAGAGAGCCCTTCCTGAGGTAGGTGAAGAAAAGCATGTGAGGCCATGTGCCCGCCAGTCCAAGATTTTGGACACCAATCTTTGTTATTACGAGTGGTCACTCTATTTGCCTCAGCCCTCCGTAATTTGCTCTAAAAATCATGGGATTTGCTTTCTCTCTCGTTTCGGGGGTGATGACAGGTACTGAATTTCCCCGTCGATTCAATTATTTTCTTTCTGGCTGGCCTCCATTTGTCAAAGTTTGTTGAATGAGAATGTGCATTTTGTGGGGCATCATATGTCAAAGTTTGGCCCCTGCCTGCAGAAAGTTAGCATCCGATTCTTCGTTTATAACCTCATGTGCTTCACTAGCTGCTCTCTACTCCAGCTCTTGCTGTTTCTCTCTCTAGATCTCTCTCTATCATCGTAATTGCAGCTCTCAGATTCTCAGATTCTTCCGTCGACCATCAGTTTCGGCTTTTCACCTCGATCTTGCATGGAGGAGCAGATGATCAGTGCTAAACGAAGGCGCGTGTATCCTCTTGAGCCGGACTTGGTAGGGCAAACGATGTTTGTCAGGAACTACGTGAACCATCTGGTTCCGGCTCTGACGAAGATAAGAACATGCAGGCCATCGGATGACAGTTATGGCCGTGATTCTGAGGTGGACAGAAGTGTGAGATATGAAGTGGACATGGCGATGGCGATGTCCACCCCAGGGTTTGCTTGGAGTCGAGCCTTGAAAAGTAGGCTGAACAAGAACACGAACGCAGATGGTAGATTTCATGATCCTTCCATCCATCGCCATGCCTCGTTGAAACCTCTTTCGATGCATGGCCCAGGAATTCTGGAAAGAGACACCGATCATCACTGCTCGCCAAATGTAACTTCTCAAAAGAAAGTTGCTCCGAACCCTAATGGCATGGCCAATATGAACAGGAAATCAAAAAGGAGCAGAACCAAGAAAGAAGCTGCGAAGCAAACTGAGGAGGAGGAATATGGAAGCCGGTTAGCGAGTCTAAGATCTCTCATGCCGGGTGGGAACGAGATGGGTGTTGACGAGTTGTTTAGCGACATGGGAAGTTACATTACAAGTCTTGAGATGCAGGTGAACATTCTTCGTTGTCTAGTGGACTCACAGTATTAATTAAGTCCAATATATATATATATATATTTTCAACAATTTATAGTGTATCGAGCAGTCGATAATTGTTGTTGTAAGATATAGGGTGGGTATATCTAAAAATAGCTAGACCTCAACCTTTTTTTTTTGGAGGGACATAAAAGGAAGCTTCTAGGTTCTGTACCTCATTATCCGTAAATGTTATTTTTTCACATCTTATTGTAAACTTTACAATATAGTATTGATCAATATGGTGCTGTAGTGCTTTAAATGATTCATTTCCTCCATGGAAACTGAATTTAATTAATTTAAACAAACTATTACTTTTAAATAACCCACTTCGTTTCCTGATATGTAGAATTTAAGTCATGAAACTTTTTCAAGTCTATTGATAGCTGCAACTATTGGCATCAAGTTTCTTCTTATATATATATATATATATATATATATATATATATATATATATATATATATATATATATATATATATATATATATCTTGTTATTGAGAGAACCAACGGGACTTGGCCAATAAATTTAAATGGAAGTGCTTCTCTTCTATTATAATATAACAGTCTAAGATTTTCTTAAAAGGATATAGGATTAATTTCATTTTTCAAATCTATGAATTTGATCAGCATTTATCAAAATGTTTTTTTTTTTTATCAATCATCTTTCAAGGAACTATGTCATCTAAAACTTAAGTTGAGCAGATAAAGTCCCAAAATATAATTTATATTATTCTCTTACACACATCGTCAAGTAAAAACCCTTTAGGCTTGAAATTTGCACAAGCCCCACTACCCTATGCTTGATTTTTATCAAATAGAATTAGGGTGATGAGATTTAAACTCATGCTCATTGAATCAACAAGGTTCTGATATCATATCATCGAACTATCTTATGTAAATATTTAAATTGTTTAAGCAAAACCCCAAGATATAATTTATATTATTCTCTAATATCATTTCTGCCCATTTTATTCAACTATCAAAATTAAAGTCCTTTCAGCCTCCTCGTTTGTAACTATTGTTTTATATATATATATATATATATATATATATATATATATATATATATATATATATATATATATATATATATATATAAACTTCAATTTTCCAACAAAACTATCGACAAGTTATCAATTAACTCTATAAAAGAATTTGCTAAAATGTGAAATAAAAAACCAAATTCACTAAAATGTTCTTAAGAGTTCATTTTGCTAGTTTTACAGATTGAAAAAAAGGTCAGAATTAATTTAATATAAAAAATGAAATTCATATGTATTTTTCATGATATATCCCACTGATTTATCAATTTCTCTGTCTCGGTAATCTTTCATTTTTCTCAATGCTATCACCGAAAGAGAGTCAACTCACACTATAAAAGAGTCAACTAATTCAATTTTCACCAATTAAATAGTAGTAATCTCTACAGTTTGTCTGAAGACTAGTACCCCTCTCTTTATCAACTCTGAAGTCCTTGACTTTTCTCTCCACCTGAGGGCAGCCACATCAAATAAAAGTGTCAAGATATTTAGCATATTGACTGTCTTCTTAATTATACTGTACAAAACAGTATTGGTTTTATTTGAAACAATTTGGCTTCGTTTTCAAAACTTTAAAAATCTTAATTGCTTTTTATTCTGTACTTTATTTTTATTTTTATGAAAGCTCAAATTCATAACATGTCCTGGGTTTTGTTTTTTTAACATCCAGGGTGTTTGACATTATATTGTAAAAAAACTTTTAAAAAAATTGAATTTTTATTGTTATCTTAAATTATTTTTTTATATTTTTAAATTATTTTTATGTGCTAATATCAAAAATGATTTTTTACAAAAAATAAAAAAAATATTTTGATGTATTTTTGAACAAAAAACACTTTTAGAAACAATTTCAACCACACTCCTAAATAGT
Organism: Salix purpurea; assembly: GCA_027405865.1. NCBI lineage: Eukaryota > Viridiplantae > Streptophyta > Magnoliopsida > Malpighiales > Salicaceae > Salix > Salix purpurea. The sequence goes on from JAOWLH010000019.1 coordinate 4,262,268, forward strand.
CACACCACGTTCAAACTCACTTATTAATGAATTATGTAAGAATTTTGTTTATGGAGTTAACTTTAAACGATTTATCTTTTCAAGAGAAAATTAAAATTAGTAATAAAAATATATATATACAAAGAGATTGAGAAAACATTGAATATATAGAAAACGCATGAGTCATCGGTCATTATTAATAATTCGTTAAAAAAAAAAAGCGTACATGAGTATATTATAAAGATTATATTATCTTTAAAAGTCAAATTTATTTAAAGGTCTAACAAAGTTAATTTGTTTTTTTTTCTAGGTATAGTGTAATTTGTTTTTTGTTTTTTTGTTTGTTTGTTTTTATCACTTTTCTAATTGAGTTTTGTTTTCAATTTCATCTCTCAGTATTTAATGTCAAATAATTTTTTTTTACCAAATTCATTCCTTTTTTTTAATTCTCATTTGTATTGTTTGGGAGGGTTTAATATTGTGTTTTTTTTTTTTAATTTTATCTTCTTCCATTTTATTCCTATCTAATTTTGCTTTATTGTTTTTGTTGTTTATTTTCTATATCGTTAGTCTCGATTTCATGTTAGGTCATTGGTTTTGCAATCTAACACATGTTCATTTTGGTATTTATTTTATATATTTTTAAATTGAAAATTTTAATTTTATCTTTATAAATTAATTTTATCAGGGAATGATCTCCATGCCCTTTTTGTTTTTCTTTTTATGGGGTTGACAAGTTAACCTGGATTGATACAAATATTTTTTTCATTGATTTTTTTAAATTATTTTTTATGGGTTTCATCCTTGAACATTAGATTATTTTATAATTGACTTTCATTTTTTTATTCAAGGTTACCAAATTTCACAACCATATCATGGATTTGTCATGCTGCCTCATATGAACATAGTTTGGGTTTTGTTTTTATATTTTTCCGTGATTGATTATTTTTATTAATTTATTTATTATTGCTATATTTTTTTATTTAAATTAACTGAATTTACAAAATTTAATGAAGTTAATAATTCAAGTTTTGAATTTGTTTTTCTTTTTTTAATACTAACACCATCTTGGCTTCTTTTTTTTTTTTGGAAATAAATTAGACCGACCCCTACTCGAAACTAGAGATTCTCAATTTTTACTAGGAACCAACAAGTTTCTCATGTAATTACATATATAAACCCATGAAGTTCTTAGTCATACATGTGATTGAACAAAGATCCCTTTAAATTTAAACTATTTAATATCATAATATTTCTTTTTTTAAATGGTAAAAATATTAAAAAATTATTATTAGTCCATTTTTTGAGAAGGGAAAATTTTAAAGAAGGTTAACATTTAATTTCAAAAATGGGTTACGTGTTTCATCTTTAATAATGGATTAGTCATAGTCATATGCTTTTATGTTTGTGTACAAAGGTTTTGTAGTGTTAGGAGAATATTCTTGAGGTAAATTTTTAGTTTGGAAAAATAAGATTTAATTTTATTGAATTAAAAGAATTAGAGTTTTAGGGATGAGTCCCAAGCTTGAAAACATATTAAGGCCCTTTTGTTTTTTAACAATAAGAATTGATTATACAATCAAGGTAAGTTTATTTTAATCCCTAAACCATTTTTCTAATCTGATTTTTTTCAAGTTAACTTTATATAATATCTCACATGGTAGATTGTTGTACTTACTTTGGCGGGATCTTGCAATATTGAGGGTGATTTATAGTGCTTGGTTGATACTCGATTTTATAAAATAAATTAATTAATTAATTAATTAATTTAAAACAATTAAATGTTTAAGGACCACTACTGAAACTAAAACAAATTAAGGGTTGGAGTAAATGGTCATGACAAATATGATGTCATGTATAATACATGCATCAGTATGTGGGAAGCATCATGCATGAGATCTTCTTGATGGTTAGGCACATGTATATGATGGTCTGGCATTTAAGCTTCGATTTGCCTTATTTTATCCAACTTCTTTTTCTCTCTATTCTGATTGGTTTGTGCGCTCACTTATCAAAATTTAAAGGTGTCTTATCATTATTTTTTAATTTTGTTTTCATTCTCTTAATTACTATTTTTTTTAATTTATTTTTTATTGATTTTTGTGAAATTGTCCCCTTATCATTTGGTTTCATTTAAATTTTATATCATATTTGGTCTTCATTATTTTGATTGTTATTTTTTTATCACTTTTCTTAAATAAATTCTATATTCAATTTATTTTTGTCCAATTTGTTCTTTGTTGTTTTAATTGTTATATGTTTTGTTTTTTATCCTCTTTTTTTCATTTCATCCTTAAGATCTAGTTAATTGGGGATTTTGCTTCATGATTTTTAGGGTTTATCTTCTATAAGATTAGTCTTGAGCACATAATCAAGTTCGTAGGTTTTGAATTTTAGAACAGGTTGTCTTTGGTCTTCCTTTTATGTCTTTTTTTAAAATTATTTAAAACTCATTATATCATAATAATTGACGCACACTTATACACACCACAACTAAAACCTATTTCTTCATTTGAGCCGTCTCACTAGTCTTTTTTTTTTATTGTAAAACTCATTATAATCTATTCCAAGATTCAATTGCATTCTCAACCCATATATTCTTTTTAATCATTCCTTGAGTTTAAATTGCAAATTTTTCATAGTAATATATTCCCTATAACTAAAAAATATTAATTAATTATTAATAGAAGTCTTGGAAATTATATTTGATTCCTATTTTTAAATCTATTTATAATTTAGTTTCTTTGTCAATTTCATGTCAATTTATTTCATTTTAATAAGTAAAATAAACAAAAGAGAGGTGCAGAGGTGATAGAAAGAGTTGATTAGGAAAGACGGAACGGCTAGAAAATGCATTTACAATATTAATTGTTTTTACCAACGTACACTCTTTCTTATCTTTTTTTTTTTTTTTTTTTTTATATAGTTATATCTTTCATTTCTTCTATATTTTTGTGATTTAAAAATATTAATCTAGATTTGTATTTATAGAAATAAAAAAAATTAAGCTTTCAATCAAAATCAAAGTGCAACCAATTAGAGGCAAGTCAACAGTAACCTCTAAGCATACAGTATATAAAAAAATCCGAAGCCAATATTCTGAACTTGACAAAAAAAAAATTGTGAATTAGAAATAGTTCTTGTCAAACTATGAATAATTTTGCATTGTTATTCCTTTTAAATTGGATTTAATAGTGATTTTGGTTGATTTGTTGCTTTGTGTTATGAAAAAGGTATTATTCGGCTATATATAAAACATGCACAACTGTGAAGTTTTACGTTTATTTAATGCAGAGTGTTCAATGATTTATATAAACAAAATAATTTAGTAATGGAAGTTAAAATGTAGATCTTTATTTAAACTTTCACACTGCAGTAGCTAGGGATAGAATTTGTTTTTCTTCTTCTTCTCCATGAAGAAGGGAAAAGAGATATGAACGTTCACATATCCTAACATGCTTTTCCTGGCCGTTCCTATGAAAGAAGGAATTTTCAAACATGCTGTTCCACTGGAAATAATGAATTTCAAGAATCAAACTCGACTAATCTGAGAATTTTTCAGTGATGATCAACCAAAACGCTAGATTAAAAAGAAGTTAAGCAGAAGAAAAACAAGATTAAAAACACTTGCAAATACTGTGTAACCAGGTGCACTACACGGCCCTTGATAGAGCAAGAAGTAGGGAAACACAGCCCTTTTTTCCTCCCAGCAGTTGAAAGCACACAAGACAAGAAATGTAAACAGATTAGGAGAATTATATTAATACCATTTTCTCCCCCATCTAGAAAAGTTTTAACTACCGAGGCCTTCTCTGTCGTTCTTAGGGTTTAATTGTGATTGAGCTTCAGGCCTTTCCATCTCCGGTGAAGGTGTTTCAGGATTTTTACACGGTATAATGCTGCTGGATGGTGTCAATATCCAAACCCTTCAGTTTAACAACTGACTCCACGTGCCCTTTGAGTGTGTGAAGCTCCCGAAGCCTTAAAAATGGATAAACCAGCAGAAAACCCTTGGTAAGTTGATTGATGACAGGAAAAAGTTAAAAAATCCAATTTTGAGTAGATCGGTTTTGATTGGTGCGTACCTTGCAACCTCTGCTCGTCTCTTAGCCTGCTCTGCGATTTCTGACAACTCCCTGTAGCTGCTCTTTTCGTTGAAGATTCCTCCGGTTGTCTCCGGTGGCTGAAGGCCATGCAAGGTCCTCTGTGCATGAGCCCATTGAGCTTCTCGTTCTTCTTTTCCATAATCTTTCTTGGTGGTGAATGCAGTCTGTCACAGAAGGGAAAATGTTATGAAGTTTCAGTTGCAGCTGACAGATACATATTCAACTCCCTGAAAAAGATGAGTTTCTTTGAGAAATTAACGTACCCTGTTATCTATCATATTGAGCCAAGCCTTTCCACTGAGGATGTAGCGTGTAGCAAACTTGATCATATCAAGAGGGAAATAAAAAACGATACTGTAAAGCCAGATGACACCAGCCCAGCCCCAGCCGATTCCCTTGATCCTTGCGAACCCCCAGTTGGCATAAACAGCGATCAGAGTTGCCACCTGAAAATCGGAACACGTTAGATTATTTCCCAGGGAGTTCTTCACCTCCAAGAAATAGCAGATGTACATGATCAGGAAAAAAATAGATTACCAGTTGGGCAACGAAGAAAGCAGACACCAGTAGCAGACCAGGTCGTTCAGTAAAGGACCAGCCGCGAGAACGAGTCACGAAAATGAGAGCTTGGCTCACAATACTGACTTGAAGGTACAGAGCCCCCATCATCTCTTCATCACTGTGCCTTATAGATCTGACACCAAATTTTTTCTGCATGTGTGGAAAATGAAGATGATCAGTCAAACAGCAATTTTACACTACTCGCTATAAGTTTGATGGTGTCTATTACCGAGAAGAAATCAGTATCGTGCACTGCCCAGAAGAATATCACGGTCATCAGAGCCAGGTAGCCACCGAGTACGACTCCGGTGGCAAATATCTCTTTTAGTTTCCAGCTATCAGGCAAGGGTGATGGCTTCACTCTATCCTTTGAGATTGTCATAATTGTACCTAGCAACCATGACAAGTCAGCATTCAATTCTCTAAAACCATCACATTAATTAGTCTGAAAAGCAGTGTAAGAATTTTGATGAAAAGGTGCTCATCCCACTCACCGTCGTTTAGGATAGCAATAATCAGAACCATGAAAGGAGAGAAGTCGTACTTCCATATCAGAGCAATGAGCATGAAACCAAACTGCCAGATTCGAATTTAACATCAGAATTGAGTTATGTTTCATTTATAAGACAATATCGTTGTAATGAAACTGCCAGTGGCTACTTACCACGATACGGATTGTGATAGAGACTGCATAGATCTGCAAGAGGGAAGTCACCGATTGTTATAAAGATGGAAAAACCAGAGGGGGGAAAACTTGTGAGCTTGTTCAAGAAAAATAGAAGAATGCAACTAACAGTGTAGTTCTTCATCCTTTGGAAAATAGCTCTACTGGTCAGCACGGCACTTATAATGACACTCAATCCAGGCTCAGTTAGAACAATGTCAGACGCGCCTCTTGCAGCATCTGTGGCATCAGCCACTGCAATTCCAATATCTGCCTTCTTCAATGCAGGCGCATCATTAACTCCATCACCAGTCATCCCGACAATGTGCTTGCTCTCTTGCAACTTCTTCACGATCTCATATTTGTGCTCTATAGAGGAAATGGATTTAGTCAGAAAAAAAATAATGTATCCAAATCAAGATCCACAAGTGTCCAGTTTTTTCTCATGCATGTCCCACCTGGAAAAACGCCAGCAAACCCATCTGCTTTCTCAATCAACTCTTCTACAGGAAGAGCAGCAATGCTAGCATCTTTATGCTGACCAAGTAGAGAAGCCGAAGGGTACATGTTTGTTCCCATTCCAAGCCTTCGTCCTGTCTCCTTCGCAATAGCAAGCTGATCGCCTGGACATTAGAGCCACCACAGAATAAGCCACAACATGAAAAAGATGCAATCACCATGGATTATCTAAATAGATTATCGGAGAATATAATTAGTTACCAGTAATCATCTTGACGTTCACACCGAGATTGAGAGCTCTGCGGATGGTCTCAGCACTGTCATGTCTTGGAGGATCAAAGAGGTTCAACAAGCCAACAAACTCCCATGGACCACCTGGACTTTCCTTGCTTTTCTCAGGCACTTGCTGCATCCGAACCACAATATCAATAATAAGAGGATATTGCTGCCATGAATAATGAAAGAAAGCAAATGAATGCCACAGCATATCAATGGAAGTCATTCAAACCTGTCTACAAACAGCCAATGACCGGAGCCCTCGCTCAGCAAACTTGTCAATACAAGAATGAGCCTTCTTCTTAACATCTTCTCTGGCATTGCATAGGTCGAGGATCTATTCACAGAACATACTAGTTAGGACATGAGAATTCACTGATCTGTCTTAGCGTTACACAAAAAGTTGGTTTGAAATCTGAAGTTAGAATATGAGCAAAGAGGCACCTGCTCAGGAGCACCTTTACTTGCTCGATGCCAGTTTCCATCACCATCAATGTAAGTCAAAGCAGTCCTTTTGTCCACGGGATTGAATGGAAGGAAGTGCACCTCTCTTATACCAGCTCTTGCCTGCATACATATACGTTAGAAAAAGGCTCACGTTCATTACTTGGTGTCTTAAAATACGGATCAGCAGAGAGTTTTACCTCCTTTGGATCAGCAAGCATTCCAACCATGGCAGCATCAATGGCATCTTGATTTTCAACTCTAGAGGCCCTGGCGGCAAGCAGGATGACATGATCTTTTTCTACGCCCTTTGCAAAAACCTCGATCAAGTTTTTGTCAATGCTCAGTTTGTTGAGGGTCAAAGTCCCAGTTTTGTCACTGCAGAGCACGTCCATGCCTGCCATCTCTTCAATGGCAGTCATACGCTTAGTGATAGCACCTTGTTGGGACAACTTGTGAGATCCAATAGCCATCGTCACAGACAAGACTGTAGGCATGGCAATGGGGATTCCTCCGATCAACAGAACCAAAAGATTGTCAATTCCATCTCTGTACTTGCGGTGCTGAATTGGGTACATGACTACGAGCTCAATAACCATTCCAACAGCTATGGAACAAATGCAGAAGTTCCCAATAGCAGTGAGAACCATTTGGAAGTGACCAACTTGGTTGGTGCTGTCCACAAGATGCGCAGCCTTTCCAAAGAAGGTGTGGACACCAGTGGCAATAACAACAGCCTCAATCTCTCCTTGTTTGCAGGTGGAACCTGAGAAAACTTCATCACCAGGGTGCCTAGTTACTGGAAGTGACTCCCCAGTGAGGGCTGATTGATCAATCTTCAGAGGATCACCCTCAAGAAGACGGGCATCGGCAGGAACAATATCTCCCAATTTGATACTAATGATGTCTCCGGGAACCAGAATTGCAGCATCCTCCTCGGACCACTTTCCATCCCTAAGCACCTACACCAGCAGTGCATGAAATGCTGTCAGGTATACAATTAATTAATCAAGATTAATAGTTACGCAAGTGTTGGCTGCTTTTCTTTTCTTCTTTGTCATTATTATGCCAGCATTCCAGCATCTTGCATTCATCAGAAGATTAAGATGAATGCAATATAAATGATAGCTAGTCAACTATCAACCAATATAAATGACAATTAAGATGCTTGTCCAAGCCATCAGATTTCACATACCGTAAAATATGCACATGTGTATGAACAGAGTACTTAGCTAATCTGCAGATAACCTACTCAATGTGATACACGGTTCCTAGAAAGAGAAAAAAAATACCTTGGTTTTAGGAGCCAGGCCAGCCATGAGTGCAGCCGCAGCATTGCCAGCATTGTTTTCTTCAATGAAACTAATGGTGGAGTTGATCACAAGCAAGCAAATAATACCGACAAAGTCTTGCCAATCCGGGGGCTTCCCACTTCCATTTGCCAATGCAATAGCCATAATAGCCGCAGCTTCCATAACCCATGATAGAGGGTTCCACATGAACCCCAAGAACTTGAGAACTTTGCTTTCCTGTTCATTGAAATGCTTATCATGAGTCCATAAATCAGCATAAAATATTAACTTTCAATTACTGATCAATGTCTCGATAGGAACCTTTTTCTCTTCCAATTTGTTGGGGCCAAAGATTTGAATCCTGCTGGCCCCTTCCTCTGAGGACAAACCTTCCCTGGTGCATTTCAATTGCTCAAACACTTCATCAACCGGAATCCGTTCCTATTAACAAAAATCAAATTCAAAAACCATTGCTACTATTAGCATTTGTATGCAAAAGTTTTTGTGCATACCAAGGTGCCATGATAAAATTATTCAAGTCTTATTATAGTACAATTAGATTTGCAACGATCGTTACAATTCACATGTTCTCGAAAGATTGATTCTTTTCCGGTGAGGAACGCTCCGTAAACCCATATGATCGGACCGGAGGACTACACATGAAATTGTCTGCTCTGGGCACGAAAAAAAAAAACGTTCGGGTCATTTAATTCCCTTGTTTTGAATAACCACTGGCGACCGAGTCGAGGAGTGACTCTGCTAAACTCGGGCGCTTACAAGGTATTGGCCAATCATAAAAGCGTTGACTCAAACCATGACAGGATGTGCTATCTCACATGGGACAGCCCCCACTTTGTGCAAACCTAATTAGTACGTGCTTCGCACGCGCATCACGACTCCCTATAACATAAGATCTGAGGTCTTACGATGCAAATTCCGATAAAATCAAGGGCCAAACTTGTCAAATCAGCAGAATCATTAAATATTTTATGAATCCAAGAAATAATCAGACTGTTTGAAAGCGGGAGAGAGAAAAGTAAAAAGAAAAAAAAAACGTTCGCAGAAGATAATTAAGAAAAAAACAGCGAAAAGGCTAAAGTACCACGGAAAGGTACCAAAAATTCCAAAAGAAGCAAGCAAAAGGCATTGAACACTGAGAGAGGGTTTTTTTTTTTTTGAAGTTGGAAAAAACTTGGGCCAGGCATCTGCAATTGATGCCTCAAAATATGATAATAGCTTTTGCAGAAAGAAAATTATGAAATTTTAATGGTCGTTTTCATTTCATAAGACTGAAAATTAGAAAAGACACCATAAAACAGTTAAATTATTCTCAGATCCCAGTGGACCAGTATTCCTTATGAAAAGACTGGTTTCAAACTTTCTCTCTCTAGCATCTTTCCAACTTTTCTTTTCTTAGTTCTTACAGCAATCAAGAGAAGGATTTGAAAGAGAATACTACATGAAAAGAGCTCAGAATTTCAAACATGAGGATCAGTCCTGCTACAAATCGATGAAAATCAAAGTGTGTGAAGCAGTAATATATATCCATCTCCCGTCTCCAGCTGATCTGAACTTAACTGGAAATGGGCTCCAGCTAAAACTCTATCAGACTATATATGATCATAGATCTCAACAATCACATGCACGCAAATCCATTCAAATTTTCTTAAATCTAGAGCAGTAACAGAAAATTGAAGAAACATGGAAGAGAAATCAAGTACTGAACAAGCAAAAACAACTATACCAGATCAACAGTCTCATTCTTGATCTCCTCAAGACTACTGGCCTTTTCCATCTTTTCACTCTAGCCAGGAAACCACGAGCGCAGAGCAATACAAAAAGAAAAACCTCTCTTCTGGTTTTTTGGTAACAAGAAGATTATATATGAACTCAATAGGGAAGAAGAAGAGATTTGAGGTTAAAGGCCATTCAATGAGACTTTGTATTTCCCAAGAAAAGGGCCAGAGATTCAGAAACAGAGAGAGAGACTGTAGTGATAATTGGATTGAGGCTTCCTTCAAATGCTCTCTATACCTCTCACCTTTTATATACGTCAATGTACATGCTCTCTCTCTCTCTCTCTCTCTCTCTCTCTCTCTAAAAATATTAAAAAAATAATAAAATAAATCATCTTTGCCCTTCACTATACGAACCCGCCGTTTTACCGCTCCTCAGGTGGCTCTACGTCCTTTAACTATTTGTTGGTACGTGCTACATTATTGGCAGTTCCATTGGTTCCGGTTAATCGTTTTTTAATATATATATATATATATAGGTATTTTTAATATTTAAAAAATATATGAAAATTAATTTGCATAACTAAGCAAATACAGCTTGTATAACAGGTTAAAACATAGTTTAAGTCAATATTTTTATAGTTGAATTCTTTTAATAAACATTGATATGAAATATTGGGTTAATTTAAGTTAATCTGGATTAACTTATCAATTTACATATCAGGTAATTAAATCATAATAACCCTATAAAAATCAAAATCAAAAAAATCAAAAAACTTCTTTTTTAGTAAATCTAATGTTGAAAGAAGAAACTTTTAAAATTATAATTAAAAAAATAAAGCAAAAAAATTAACTTGAAATAATTCTAGTTAACCTACCAACTCGCAGCTCGAGTCTTGAGACTAAGATAACCCAATACATTAAATTATATCCTCAATAAACCTCATATTGAAGGATAAAAAAATAACTTGAATCAACTATGGTTAATAAGGCTATACTCGTAACTCAAGTCAGGAAATAAAATAAGCTCATGGTAAGCATACCAAGATAAATCACGAAGTTTAACTATGAATCAATCATGTGTTGAAATATAAGATTGAAAAGAAAAAAAAATCAATTAAAAAATGAGGGGAAAAGCTTTCCGTCAATAAAGTCAACATGTTAAACCTGCAATTTAGATCATGAGTCTAGAATAATCTTATAAAAGATAAATTGAAAAAAATAATAAAATTTTATTCTCAATAATATAATGTTATAGGATAAAATTTATTTAAAAAAAACATGGATTGAAAAATGGAAAAAAAAAAACAATATTCTAGTGAATAGTGTTATGTGAGGAGGTAAAAACCTCTTCTCTTTTAGTTATTTATTAATAATTAACTAAAAATTAGAAGAAGAAAAACTTGAATTAATTGTTTGATCTATTAAACACATAATTTGTGTCATAAAAATGAGATAACTTTAAGAAAAAATAAATTTAATAATAAAATATGAAACTAAAAAAAAATAGACAAATAAATAATTATTTTAATTAATTGTGTTGTGCGAGGAAGGAAAAAGTAAAATCTTCTCTCTTTTAGTTGTTTTTTTTTTGTCAATATTACTTTAATCATAATTTAAAATTTAAATTATCTCTCTTCCCACCAGTTACTTGTCGGTTGTTGATGATGTGTCGCGAGTCCAAAATCTTTCCTTCCCTGGAGGCCGTGATATGTACAAGAGGTCATTTGCTTGGTTAACCTAAAACGTCAACATTTTGAGCATTAATTATACTGAATAAATTTAGGAATAGAATTTCCATTGCATTAATTTGATATTCATTCTCTAAAATAAAGGTTGCCAGAAACATTAATCATTTTATTTATAACTAAACATCATCATTTTCTTACACAAAACATGCTGTCAGATTCTCACGAAATTGACGTGTCATGTCCTGATTGTAAACAAAAATAAAAATATGTTCGTGAGGGATATTAAATATTTATTATTTGTAAATTAAACGAGAGCTGTGTATAAAATTACGGTTACCCATTTACATTTCTTGTTTAAAATGATTAATTATAAATGAAATTTATTTTAATTCCACACTATCGTGTGCAGTGTACGCATGTATATAAATAGAGCCTTCTTTGTTACGCAAAAGGGAGAAAATAAATTAAAATAAAATATAATGAACTGTTTTAACTTATTTGTGACATATAAGTATTTAAGTTGTCAGAAAATAAGCTAATTTATATAGAAATAATGATGGGATTTTTTTTCAATATTTGATTGTGAATATTACAGACATAAACTTTTTGTCGTTATTTCCTTTGATATTTTCTAATATATACAAGAATTGTTCTTCCTCTCCATGCAATTATTCTTTAGAAACATTACATACAATATTGCTCCTCCTCATACATCCTTCAATCCCTACCAATGTTCTTCTCCAGCATTGTCTTCGTTTTAGATTTATTGTATTAGAATTTTGAATGTTATAAATTTAATAATTTATAACAAATATTTTAAATTTAAATTAATTTAATATAATTTGAAATATATTTTGATTATTAATTTATTTTTTATATTATTGAAGTTTTTTTCAATTTATTTTTTTGAAAAAAAATAGCAGTGATGAAATTAGAGACGAAATTTTATGTCTCTATTTTTTAGAGAGATGAACAATAATTACTCAAAATATCACTATCACTAATGGTTATACCGACAAAAAAATAACGATGGCAACACTTACATAATTTACAAACGACAAATACTAATGGAATCGACTGCGAAATGTTAACGATGGAATCACCGGTGGTACATACCGACAACATACATTGATGGAATTACCGTCGATGTTTTCATTTGTATATTCACTTCTGAGATTATCATCGATGAAAAAGAAATTATTGACGAGGGATTTATCGACGGAAGGTTTTTATCCATGTGGTTGTCGGCAAAACAATTATCGACAGAAAGTACATGACAATACCAATGGGTATTACATTGGTAAAATAGTTAATTCTGGTAGCGGTCTTCTAAATAAACTTTACATTAATCAAAGAGAAAAAAAAGTTGATGTATTAAGTTTATATTCATCCTTCATGCAAATTAGATTTAACAGTTTTGTATGCATCAACGTTCTTTGATAAAATAAGATTCGCTTGGCCATATTGTACTTAAAAGTGAAGCATCATTTGGTTCAATTTGTATAATATATTTGATTTTTTTAAAATGATTTTAGAAAATCAAGCAGGAGATATATAAAAATAAGGTAAAACCTAATTACGAGATAAAATTGTATTCCCTTGCTCTTTATAATTAATTAAAAGGAGCGTTTATATATATATAGCAAAGCTAAATAGAATATTATTTATTTTTTAAAATATCACTCACGGTGGATGGATAAAGTGGAGTTGCTGTCCAATGTCAAGAATACCTTAGTGAAGGTTAATACCTGCTGGATTTGGTCGTTATTTTATTTTTTTTATTGGGAATTGATTATTGAAATGGCTTCTCTAGCTGTCTGTAATGATCAGCACATAACAGGACCGGTAACATGGAAGTGGTAAGACATGTCGATGAAATTCGAGGGAAGTGTTTTTTTTTTTTTTTTTTAATATGGGAGATTGACTTTAATTTTGATTGGGCCCTCGGCAATAACAGAAGTCATCGCACCTGGGCAGACGAATTTTCTTCTTTTTTTTATTATTATTAATTTCATCAAGGGAAAAAAAAAATTACAAGCGCCCCAATTATTTGCTATATATTCTATGTAAATAATTGAAGCAACTAGGCTATGTCCAGTTGTCTCCAGGAGAGAGGAGCTTGGCGAGGTTACCGCCTCCTATCCTTTGGATTCTCTAAAACGGTATTCAACTTCTTACATTAAACAAATTATAAAGGCTAATTTTAAATATATTTCCATTTTGTCGTGCCTCTCTAGGTTTAAGCTTTAGGATGTGTTGAAGGTCAAAAGACTGGCATGGCTATTTAAAAATTGAAAACATCATTTTTTTTATTTTTTTTCTCATTGAAAACAATAATTATCAATGAAATATAGGTCAAGGGTCATTATTTACATTTAGTGATCTTGCTAATTTCTGTCGATTTATTAATTAATGCATTGTGAAGATTTCCATAAACCATTACGAAATAAATTCTTTTTATCTTGTTAAATTACCTTCTTTAATTGTTATGTAACGTTTTTTAAAATACCTATATATGTATATATAAAAGCCATATGTAATTTAAGGGGTCAATTAACCCTCCAATTTTTTTAAGAAATGAATGGACTTGTTGAGTTCAGGGATACACATTCGATTCTTTACTTAATTTAATCCTGATATCCCTTCAGATTTATTTATAATTAACTTAATTATAGAGTTTTTATTGCTAGGTAAAACCAATCCTAAACATGTATAGTTTCCTTTGCTTAATACTAAACCATTTGAATTCACATCACATTTTTAACATAGTTTAGCATATTAGCACTGATTGATTCAAGTTGGTTTTTTGAATTTTTTTAATAAAAGTTTTAAAATGTTTTAATTTTATCGTACAGGTGGTTTATTGTAATTTCAATACCCTAATTATGAGTTTAACAAGTTAATCTAAATAGACTAATATTTTTTAATTTATTTTTTATTAGATTATCATTATCTCGTAACTTGATATACAAATTAATAAGTTGATCTAAAAATTATCTTCAAAATATTTATTCCAAATTAAATTATATTTAAATTATCTTTAAAACTATCCAATTACCGAGAACGAAGACAAAAATGAAAGAGAGGTCACATCTGGCATAGTACGTGCCAATAAAAGGGGGGGGGGGGGGGGGGGGGGTAGGATAAGATTTCAATTTTGGAGGTTTTATAGGCTGGATTACATGGACACCCACCCTACAAGCACCTTCTCCTAATACAGCTCGTGAGATAAGAATTACCATCTCCGTATTTTATCCTTTTCATCCACCCTACCCGGCCAGTTGCCCACACCAAAATAAATATATTTGAACTTCAAATTATGGATTATTTCTTCTCCAAATTAAAATAATAATTAAAACATATTCACATACTTCTTCAATCTTCAGTGAACGCCTGCAAATATAATGGCTGGCATAGGCTATTTAATATATAAATATAAATTATGAAGAATTTGATAAGTATTTGTAATGAAGAACGTGAGTTCTGGAATAAAGGATGATTGCTGGAATTACAGCAATGTTATATTATTTTTGTCATAAGTTTGTTGTAGTTACAGTAGAGGATATATACAATGGAAAAGTAGCAGCTAAGCTTGCAAAAAGAACAATAACGGGAATAATCCCGTTATGTAATAAATGCTAGACATTGAGAAGCACAATAGTAATTGCTTGTGCACAGTATTTTATTTTGGTAATTAAGAGCACTGTCTTCAACACTCCCCCTCAAGCTGGATCAAGAGGGTTTATAGATCCAAGCTTGCATAATAGACGATGAAACTGTGATGAAGGCACGGCTTTGGTAAACACATCAGCAAGTTGATCACTGGTGCGCACATAATGCGTAGTGATGTTGTTAGATTGAACTTGTTGACGAATAAAATGACAATCAACTTCGATGTGTTTAGTTCGTTCGTGAAACACCGGATTCTTGGCAATGTGCATGGCAGCTTGATTGTCGCAAAAAAGACCCATCGGACTGGCCGATGCACAACCCATATCGGTTAGGAGACCTCGAAGCCACACAAGTTCACAAGCTGCAGCCGCCATGGCACGGTATTCAGCTTCCGCACTGGAGCGAGCGACAACATGCTGTTTTTTGCTCTTCCAAGATACAAGATTTCCTCCAACAAACATGCAATATCCAGTAGTCGAGCGCCGATCAAGTTGATTTCCAGCCCAATCAGAGTCGGTATAGCCCATGACATTGGTATGGTTGTTTCTGGTCATGACAATTCCGCGGCCAATAGTTCCTTTTAAATATCGCAAAATGCGCTTGACCATGCTGAGATGATGAATGGTTGGAGCATGCATGAACTGGCTGACAAGACTGACAGCGTAGGTAATGTCCGGACGGGTAATCGTCAGATAGATGAGTTTGCCCACAAGTTGTTGATAATATTTAGGCGAGGGAAGAGCCGGACCTGCAAGAGATAATTTGAGTTTACTATCAACAGGAGTAGCGGAAGGTTTAGTTGAAAGCATACCTGCGTCTTGAAGCACATCAAGAGTGTACTTACGCTGATTAAGAAAAAAGCCTTTCTTAGATGAGGCCATTTCAATCCCAAGAAAATATTTTAAGGGACCAAGATCTGTAATCGGAAATAATTGTTGAAGAGTTTTCTTCAATGTAGAAATAGATTCAATATTATTGCCTGAGATAATTAAATCATCAACATAAATAAGGACCATCAATTTATCATCATTGTTAAACCGAATATATAAAGACGAATCTGCAGAACTTTTTGTAAACCCTAATGTAGCAAGGGCTCCACTAAGTTTTGCATGCCATGCGCGAGGACTTTGCTTTAGCCCATAAATAGATTTATGAAGTTTACATACCAAATTAGGAGTGGAACTTAGCGAGTGGCCAGGAGGAAGCTTCATAAATACTTCTTCTTCAAGATCTCCGTGTAAAAAGGCATTTTTTACGTCCATTTGCGATAAGAACCAGCCATTATTGACAGAAACAGATAAAAGAACTCGTACCGTGGTCATTTTGGCAACAGGAGCAAACGTCTCCTTGTAATCAACACCAAATTCTTGGGTATACCCTTGAGCCACAAGGCGTGCTTTATAGCGATTAACAGATCCATCTGAGTTGAATTTGGTCTTGTAGATCCATCGACTGCCAACTGCGTGTTTACCTTTTGGAAGGGGAACTAGGCTCCAAGTGTTATTGTCAGCTAGTGCGGTTAGTTCCTCCTCCATAGCTTTTCGCCATACCAGGTGAGATTGAGCTTCGGTGAAATTTTTAGGCTCATGATCATTGGAAAGCGCTGACAAAAAAGCAGAATACGATGGTGATAATTTTGAGTAATCCAAATAATTTGAGACAGGATACCTGACTGCATAAGCAGAATAATCTTGAAATTTGGAGGGGCACTGTCGAGTTCTTGGAGGATTGCGTCTTGGAGCTGGCGCTTCATCTGGCAAATTTGGAGACATCGGGTCGAGAGGAATGATAGGAGATGGAGGATCGTCTACCGGAATTACCGTTGGAATAATCGACCTAGTGGGACTAGGTGAGTCGATGTTGCAAATCTCTGCCCTCGGAAGAGGGACTAAGTCTTCCAAGGACTCCCCCTGAGTTGAATCAGTGAAATAGGGGGAGGTTTCAACAAATTTAACATCCCGGCTGACATAAAGCTTCTGGCTGATGTTATCATAACATTTGTACCCCTTCTTGGTATGAGAGTATCCTAAGAAAATACATTTGGAAGCTCGCGGGTCAAGTTTGTCACGTTGATTTGAGTGTAGGTGAACAAAACATTGACACCCAAAAATCTTCAAGTGCGAGGTATTGGGAATTTTACCCTGCAAAATTTCAAGAGGACACTGAAAATCCAGTACTTGACTGGGTAAGCGGTTAATAATGTAGGTGGCAGTAAGAACTCCATAGGACCAAAATTTTTTCGGAACATTCATGTGAAGCATTATGGCTCTAGTTTTTTCCAATAAATCCCGATTTTTGCGTTCAGCAATTCCATTTTGTTGGGGAGTATTAACACAACTAGTTTGATGGAGAATTCCATTAGAAATTAAATAATTTTCCATAGCATGAGATGTAAATTCCGAGCCATTGTCAGATCGAAAAATTTTAATGTGTGTGGAAAATTGGGTAGAAACTAGTGTGTGAAAATCTTTAAAACAATTAAATACTTCAGTTTTTGATTTTAATAAATATAACCATGTAACTCTGGAAAAATCATCAATAAATGTAACAAAATACTTAAAACCATCAATTGAAATTGAAAAAGGTCCCCATACATCTGAATGAATAAGATCAAAAGCCTGAGATGCTTTGGACATAGATAATTTAAATGGAAGTCTACTTGATTTGGAAAAATGACATGTCTCACAATCAAATGTTCTTTTTGACAAATGTGGTTTTATTTTTGAGATGACGTAATCTGATGCATGTCCCAGACGAAAATGCCACAACTGATGATCATTGATTGGAGAATAAACAGCTTGGAATCCTTTAGAAACTTCGGAATCACAGAAAAAATAGAGGCCATTCAAATAAAATCCTTCACCAATCTTCTGTTTGGTGTGATGGTCCTGAAAAATCACCTTAAACGGAGTAAATATTACATCACAATTAAGAGAAATAGTTAACCTTCGAACTGATAATAATTGAACTGGAAATGAAGGCACATATAAAATATCAGAATTAATATTTTTTGACGCAATTTTAATTTTTCCCTTGCCTTCTACTTCTGCAGTAGATCCATTTGCAATTGAGACAAAAGATGGTATTGGGAACGGGTTATAATCATGAATTTTGTTTAAATTAGGTGTCATGTGATCACTAGCACCTGAATCCACAACCCATAAATCATGAAATTTACTTAACTCTAAGGCAGTTAAAAGAGCAATATAAATACCTTCAAAATTTTCCGCATCCTCACGGTTTGAAGTACCAGAAAAATCACGGGTGGAAAACCCACCAAAATTGCTCAAAAAAGCTGAATTTCCACGTGTTGAAGTTCCAGCCACGTCAGCCGCCACACCAGCAGCCACACCATAAGCTGCATTGCCACGTGGCACACGACCCGCCACGTCACGGGTTGATAAACCGTGGAAATTGCTCAACAGAGCATTGGCACCTTCAGCCGAAGACGCGTCTCTCGCGTCTCTCCCAAAATTTCTCCCATCTTCTCCCAAATTTCTCTTGTCTTGCAAAAAACTTGCAAATTCGTTTAGCAATGACATGGGATTAGAGTACATGGGTTCTGTAGCAGCCATATTAGCCTTGTATTTCACAAATTTCTTGTGATGGGCATTCGGGCGATTTTGTTTTAATTCCGGGTATCGGCTCCAGCACCGATCGATTGAGTGACCAATTGAGTTGCAGTAAGAACATTTGAGGTTAGGACGCTTACCTTTGAAGAATCCCCTCTCTGCAGAGTGTTGGGCATCTCTTGTTTCTGCCAATTTGAAGCTCCCTTTGTCTGCAAATTGGTGGGCAACACAAGCATGGGTATCAACGAATTTCAATGGGTGTTCTCGGGGCATTACCTTGCGTCGAATTTCTTCACGTTGGATTGTTGCACATACACCTTTCAAGGTGGGGAGTTCATCATTCATCAAGATGTGGCTTCTTAAGTCTTCAAATTCCGGTCCCAAACTAGCCAGCAACTGGAAAATTTGGTCTTCTTCCTTGCGATTGCGGAGCACAGTTGGGTCGATTGAATGAGGTCTGTAAATTTCTAATTCGTTCCACAAGCTTTTAAGTTTACTCAACAATTGGACAAAAGGCTGACCGTTTTGATGAATGCTGGTGATGTCTTGCTGAATTTGGAATATGCGAGCGGAATTGTTTTGGTTGCCATACATCTCTCTCACGGCTTCCCAAAGTTCCAGGGATGATTGGTAGTAGCTGAACATCTCGGCAAGATTGCGGTCCATTGAATTTAACATCCACGACATCACCATTTGATCTTTGGCTAGCCACTGTTCAAATTCAGGGGAGTTGCTGTCAGGGGATGGTTCTTTGCCGTTGATGAATCCAAGCCGTGATCGACCTCCAAGAGCAATTGTCACTGCTCTTGACCACGGTAAGTAGTTAAATCCATTGAGCAAAACTGTAGTCATTTTTTGAGATGGGTTTGCATCACTGTCGATGCTTGTGTAATTGACAGCTACTCCCTTTTGTTTGTCTGTTGATTCTTGTGAATCCATGCTTAACAGACAGCAATAAACAAAACAAAGAAAAAAATGCAGAGCAAGGCTGTAGGATCACAGCTCTGATACCATGAAGAATTTGATAAGTATTTGTAATGAAGAACGTGAGTTCTGGAATAAAGGATGATTGCTGGAATTACAGCAATGTTATATTATTTTTGTCATAAGTTTGTTGTAGTTACAGTAGAGGATATATACAATGGAAAAGTAGCAGCTAAGCTTGCAAAAAGAACAATAACGGGAATAATCCCGTTATGTAATAAATGCTAGACATTGAGAAGCACAATAGTAATTGCTTGTGCACAGTATTTTATTTTGGTAATTAAGAGCACTGTCTTCAACAATTTGTTTCTTGGAGCGTGGCTATAGTTCGTCACTCATATTACATGCATGTGCACATGAAACTCATCACTCAGCTCAATGTGTGTGTGTATATATATATATATATATATATATATATATATATATGTTTCTTTTTCCATATAATCATTCAGAAAGTCAATGCTCTCAACAGTGAAATAGTTTTTTATGGGTAAATTAATTGAAGTGTAAATCACTTATTTAAAACTCGATCAAGAAAATCAAAAAATATCTCAGAAATTAAAAAAAAAGGAACAAATTACGTGCACTCATTTGAATAAATCCAATCATGGCCGTAGCTATATAAATAAATAATTCATAGCACGTCTTAATAAGATGAAATCATCGACTCAATAATAGAGTGCATTTCTCTTGCTGTAATTGACTTGGAAATTAAAAAAAAAAAAAAAAAAAGTCCACTAACAGTGGTCCGCGTGATTCAAGTCTTCTTTGGTCACTTCACGCATTTAGTTTTAGTCCACGTACTCTTTGGTCCGCCCTTCGGCATCGGATAGACCACCAATGAAAAAAAAGAAAAGAATGTGAGGGTGTTTCTAATGCATTTCTTTTATAATTAAAATAATGAATGCATATATTTCATTTATTTATTTTAATTAATCTAAAATAAAATCGAATACCCACTACATCCAGCATCTCATTCGTGTATATATTTTTATATACATATTTATAGAATTGTTTTTTTTATTCTTTATATTTAAACCAAGTAAGAATTAAATGGTTTTTTAAAATAAATTATTATTTTCTGATTTAAGTATTTTTCTACCAAAATATTTTTTTTATGAATAGCATATTTTCTTAATTATAAGTGAAATCAATTAAAATATTTTTTTGAAAGAATTTTAATAATTTAAAATAAGCAGTTGTCTCTTCAATCTAAACATATTTCATTACTAATGAAAAATAAAAACATATGTATTACCATAACCATTTTGTTTAAAATAAAAAAATAATAATGATTTGAAATGAAAGTGTCAATTTCTTATTTTTATTTTTATTTAATTAACAAATAATACATTGTTCATCTTATTTTTTTAATTAAAAAAAAAACGACGCCATCATCTACTAATACATATTACAAATCTTGGAGGTTGTCAAAAAGTTAGGGCTCTATTTTCGGAACCTATATACGCATTTTCAACGATTTTCACATGGAAACATGTGGATTACACCCTAAGCACCTCAACACATTTATTTCCAATATAAAAAAATCTAAAAAATTAAAAAATGGAAACCTAATATGCTTTGTCTAGCAATTAATATAGAAATTTAAAAACACCTCAATGGTCACTCCTTAGGTCATGAAGAACCCCCAAGATTAGGTTTTTTATTGTTGAAATATGGCAAACCAACCACTTTTCTTTTTCGCTCATATTTTATGGTGACTTGTTCTCTCTAATATATATATATATATAAAAACATGACTTAAAATATATAACATGTAATATTAAAATATAAAAAATTCAATGAGCAAAAAAAAAGTATATTTACTTTTAGGGTTGTTCGTTCTTTGGATTTATAAAATATGACTTGGATATTTATTAATGGGTTAAGCTAGTGATGTTCAGGGAATTTAGAACTTATTGTAAACACTTAAAATATTATCATAAAATAATAATAATTTAATTAACACCATTCAATTTTATTCATTTTATAGCACTGTAAAAAAAATTATTCTAAGAAACACATTTATGTCTACAATAGTAAAAACAAACATGCTTCCACTTATATCATTACACTCCTCCTTGTAGGAATATAGTTTTTTCCTCTTTTATTTTAATTGGGATTTTATTTAATAAAAATATTTTAAATTGTTAGTAATTAAGAGAAGGAGCAGGACATTCTCAAAATGTATATATAAATAAAAAGAAAAGAAAAGAAAAATCATAAGAGCAGGCAGCCGTTTAATAAGGCTCGTCACGTGCCCTCCCAAGTCCCAAGTGGGAAAGGTAGTTTCTTGCTAATAAAATTCAAACATTTTCAAAAAGAATAATAATTAAGCTATTATTATATCACTGAGAGCCCCAGAAAAAAACAAACAAAAAAAAACAAGAGGTAAATACTATTTTCTTATAACGGCAAGAAATAAATATTTGAAAAGGCAGTTCTCCGTGAATGTTATGGGGGGCTGTGCCACTGAGCACTGCGCAGCCAACGGGAGCAGCAGGAGCACCTTCCGGGGGCCGTTATCAAAATCTTTACAAATTGCCAGTCCTGCACGTGCCACAACATGTGTACGTATAACATTTGCACAAACAAACAAGTTGCTAGAAAATATTTTTAAGGTACAGCAAAATCTTAAAGTCTTGTTCAAACTAAGTGATCGTTACGGGATTAGGTGGATTTCATTGCAATTGTTTTTAAAGTTTTGAAAAAAATTATTTTTATTTTTTATTTTAAATTATTTTTTTATATTTTTATATCATTTTCACGTGCTGATATCAAATATTATTTTTTAAAAATAAAAAAAATATTTTAATGTATTTACAAACAAAAAATATTTTCAAAAACAATTACAACCACGTTCATAAACAGACAATTAAGGTATGCTTCGCACTCTTTTCTAGCCAAATTTGTTGCCATTACTTTGAATTCTTTGATGAAGGGTAGGATTAAAAGTGAGGAGACCAAATTAAAAAAAGCAGAAAAATCAGATGGCCTTTTTCAGAATTAGTGCAAAAATATTTTCTCCGAGCTGAGCGATCGAAGTTTCATCAGTTGTGGCCTGCAAAAGGAAACTGCTTATAAATTTCCTGTCAAAGTCGCAATGATGTAAAGTTTGATTTTGACAAAATGCTTTTAATCTAGAAAGCCTTCAACAGTTCTATCTGGATACGACACTCCAGATATACTGTAATCACAAGTCAGACATTCCATTAGTCGAAATAGAGCAGGCAAAAAGTTAATTTCATAAGGCCTTTTTTTATTTGTTATTGAATATCAAAGACAGACTACTTCTTCTCTATTTTTATAAGGTATATAAGAAGAGAAGAATTTTTTATTTTTATTGGTTACCATATTGACTTGATAAATAATTGCAATAATGACATCTTCTCCTTCAACCATGTTGATCATAATTTTAAAACGATTGTTGTTTTTCCTTTTATTTTAGCATTGAGGTGCATGGTGGCTAGGTTTGACACACACAAAAATAATTTTTCTTTTTCTTAAATTAATTGGTTTTGGGTTTGAAAATATTGATATTGCTACCATTTGACTTAAAATTATTTTTATTAAATTTATTTTCACACTTTTTTTTTATATGAATTCTCTTCTACCAAGTTTGCTTTGGTGACCATTTAATTCTTCCTAGGAGTTTTCAACTCCTTTCTATTTGTGTCTTCAGTGATGATATCGGTGATAAAATCAATCAAAAACAATTGTTTATGCTTGCGCGTGAGTTGTTGTTTATAGTCGCTCCATGAGTTGATAAGTTTTTCGATTGGTATTCCAGTAACGAATCCTCTAAGAAGAAGATTGATGTTTTTAATTTTCATGTCCTCTTCGATGATACAGAGGATTGGGTCCATGGAATATTATAAATTAAAGGGAACCCATTGCCTCCATAATTTATATCGAAGTAGGTTTTGATATTTATCCGTCGGAGAAACGTGCTATTGGAACTATCATTTGCCTCCCCCCACCCCCTATCCCGAGAACCGTTCAATAGGCATACTCTTGGGACTTGGGAGAGACGAGGAAAACGATGGACGGTTGATGATATTTTGAGAGGCCAAGTTATCGGAGGGCCAGGATTTATTCTTGTTTTGGAAGTCAACTGTGTAATGAATATACAAATTTCAAGAAGAACTGGCCATTTGAGAGCAGCTCCAAGTAAAATTTTAAGACTAAATGCAATATAATTGGGAAGAGAAACATTTAAGGGAAAAAAACTCAGCACCACAGCATGTGTTCTTTGGCGTTTACGCCACTTTTTTTTTCTTCCTGTTAATAGCCCTGCCATAATTCATTTAATCTGCTTGTCAATTGTGAGATTCCTTAGTATATAATGGTTCATCCTTTTCTCATTAAATGAATATATAAATTAAGTCATAAATTAATTTCGTTGAATTTCGTAGAATTCTTTCTCCTTTTTATTTACGTGTAGTTTTCTCCTGGTAATTTCTTTGTAGCATAATCAATTATATTTATGTGCTAATAATCATATCCTTATCAATAAAGGAAAGTGATATATTTTTATAGAAAATAATGATTTGTTAATATATATATATATATATATATATATATATATATATATATATATATATATATATATATATATATAAAATCATTGCACCTGGATCAGCTTCCCGAGTTTTATCTTGGAAACTAAGTACCCGCTCATATATTAAAGAAACATAAATTAGAAAACTCACCGGGGAAGAACTATTTAGAAACTCAACGAGAGAAACAAAGTCTATTACGTAAAAACTAGATTAAATATATTTTATTTCAGGTAAATTTAAAATCTGAATCATTTATTTCAGCACACTTTTATTACTTCTACAAATAAAAAAGAGAACTATTTTCTGTAGCTTATATATTTTATTTATTAATACACGTGATTCGTTTTTCATTATAAAAAAATTATCATTAGTTTTGCTTTTATATACTAATTAAATTGACCCTTTCTACGATCTCTTTCCCGAGTCTCTTACCGTAAAGAGTACTCTAAGAATTAATTAAAATAAAGTTTATTCAACGGACTAAAATTAAAACACAAGCGAGAATAACATGTTTTTCTATCTTTTTTATAATGAAATATATAATATACAACCTTGACGTTGCTGTAATTTTATTTATATCTCATCTATTTTAACTTTGTTGGACTTATACTTGATGGATTAATATTAATACTACATGCATCCATCACTAAGAAAATAATTCAACTTGAGCATGCTTGATGTTATTGTAGTGGTTTTTTTTTATTTGAAAATATCTTGAAATATATTTTTTAATTTTAAAAACTTATTTTTAATCTCAGCACATCAAAATAACTTAAAAATACAAAAAAAAAAAAAACATTTAAATTTTAGCAGACAACCACGATACTAAACACACTTTAAAATGACTTAAAAACAAAGAATAACAGAGCATAAGTCAAACTAAATACTAAAAAAAAAAAAGGGGATACAAAAACCTAATCTGAGTATCCACGGCCAGGGGTGCTAACATGGTTTTTATTATTATTATTATCACCAAGAAGTGTAACGCATGAAGAATTGGAGAGTTCCGCCAAAAAAATAGATGTTTATTAAAATTAAAAATAAAAATAAAAATAAAAACAGAAGAGGCTCCACAAATAACATGCAAACATGTGAGATCGATTAATTTTATTGTAAGATTCACGAGGTCGATCGTGCATCCATTTCATCTGCGTAGCATGATTTGTCATGACAGTGTGGCATAAAACACCGTCTTCTACAAGTACAGCTACGCAGGTACCATGTGTTTTTCTTCTTCAATCATCTGCAAACACCAATATCCCTCTATGAACCGCCAATTTATCTGTTTCCCCCCCGATTATCCAATGAAACAGGAGTTTAGATGGATCTATTCATTATTAAAAAGATTTGAGTTCATGATCAAATGTTAAACTATTCAAGTTGGACCGAAGAACGTTCCATGCAATAATATGAACGAGATCATCAGATGCCAGAGACCAAGCAACTTGACTGTAACATTATTGTGTCTTTTCGCCATTTCTATTATCCTTGATTTGGGGATCTGCCTTTTTTAGATTTTGGAAGCTCAAAAGGACTGTCATCTTTAGACCTCTTGACCATGGACTGTCATTGTTCGTGACTGTTTGGAAGTGTAGTTTAGGTTGTTTTTGAAATTATTTTTCGTTTAGAAATGTATTAAAATGATGCTTATTTATTTTTTTAAATTATTTTTGATATCAGCACATGAAGATGATCTAAGAATACCAAAAATATTTAATTTAAAGTAAAAAGTGAAAAACAAAATTTTAATTTTTTTCAGAAGCATTTTTGAAACGCAATGTCAAACACTCCCGAAGATCTTTACTAACCCCCCAGCGCTCGCATGAATAGTACTACATTTATTATTTTTATTAATGAATTTTTTCTATGAACTTTTTATCGATAATTGTTTTCTGATAAATACATGAGCAGGAACTATCCATCGGTAAATAGCAGTTTAGCAATTTAGTTTCTATCGGTAACTCCATTAGCATTGGCCTTACCAGCAAAAACACCAACTATAACTCCATTAGCAAAGAGGTCATATAATAAATGAACACAATGCCGACCCTAGAAAATTCTTTTTCATTTTGATAGCGAAATAAATTGCCCTCTTTTCCCTAGACTCGTGGGAATGAGGACTGTTTCAAGTCGTGTGAATTATGAAAAATTATTATACTGTGATTAATCCTATTACAAATCTTGGACGATGCTCAACTAAATTTGTTGTCAAGGAGGTCCATATGAAGAATCATTGAACACAAACAATCTCCTGTCCCAGTTTCAATTGCTCTACCCACCAAGACTTGTTCCAGGTGAGTTCATTGCATCTAGTCCCCTCGCACATCCACTACGACCGAATTTTTTTATTTTTTTCTTAACAACAAGTATGTGCATGAAAGTAGCAGGTTTTGACGTGTTTATCTTGTAAGAGTTTAAGATAGTCAGAATTTTAATCGCTTAACTTGAACCTGCTAAAACCAAAAGTCTTATAAGACATCAAGAACAATTTGGAATTTGCTTTGTTTGGACAGTAACTTGATCGTGTAAATTAAATGCTATCGTATTTATTTAGCAAAACCGGGATGAAGATACAGCGGACAATCAAATAGCAACAAACACCCGTGGGAGGAAGAACAACCGCGCATGATAATTATAATTATAATTATATTACATTATAGAAATAGTTAAAGACATTATCCTTTTCTGTTCAACCACGCTTAGTAGTATCGTGTGAATTGTTACTTGAGTCTTGCTTTTTTTCCCCTCCAAAATCCTTTTTAATTATCTAGATATGATTTGAAAATTATATTTTTAAAATCCAAGAACCTAAAATCTTGCTTTCTAGCCACCAAAAGTTGTTGAAAAGTCAACTAAAAGATGACTTGTCGTTTTGTTATATAAAAAACTTGGATGAACATCGTTTAATTTATAAAAACAAGAGCATATGCACTCCTAAATCTTTTTTTATTGGGCCAAGCACGTTTGACTTTATATATAAACAAAAAATCTCTTTAAATCAGTTTCTTTAAATAATATTTAAGAGAATTGTCAATTACATCAGTGGTTTTACAAAGATAATGTTTTTTATGAAAAAAAAATGTGTTAGCCTAATATTGATATTTTTTTAAATAAATTTCTTATTAATAATGAATGAAAGTAATATTGTTGTTGTTGTTATTCTCATATCTTTTCATTTAGGTACATAAAAATAATACATTCATGATGTTTTAGTTCAAATCATTATAATTTATGTGAATATTGTTTTTCTAGTTATTGTTACTTTTTACTTAATAAACTTTGTAAATAATTATTTTATATCAAAATAAAAAACACATTTTTTTTCTTTCTAATTTATTCATTGTCTTTCTTATGAATATTTATCTTTTATTATTATACAATTACATCAAAACTTAATTCTTAAAGTTTCTTTTTTTCTTCATAGTTGCTTTCATTGTTTTTCTTATATATATATATATATATATATATATATATATATATAATTAAGTAAAAAATAAAATTTAAATGGTTTCTTGCAATAAGCCTCGTGCAAATATGCTAGCTTGATCCTAAGCTGCAAGAAGGAGACCGTAAGATTGGAGTGATGATTTGTACGCCATCGTTATCCTCTTACAAGGTAATTTCAGGAATGTCAATGTCTTATTGATGTGATGGCAACTGAAACCATCCCCTCTTGATGCTGATGAGAAATTGTTGAGGAAAAAGTCAACGATCGAGCTGCAAGGGCATATATGTAATTATCAAGAATATGTAATGATGACCTCGCGGGGGTCTCTAGCTCTGTAGGGCTTGACCTTGAAACTATTCCCACAGCCACTACGCAGGCGTCTTGCAACATTGAGACTCGAAAAAGACAACAAAGAGGCTTTGACCCACGATCTGGTGGCATTCCTGTTGTGTTTTGGTTCAATATTCCATAGTTTTCATTGTAAAATTAATTCGAAATATATTTATATATATATATATATATATATATTCTGACAAAACACAAGTATATCACTTGAAATACATGGATTTAAAAACACTGTTATGTATGACAAAATGATTCAATTCCCGGCCGAAACGAAAGATTGAAGAACTTTTCCAATAAATAACTAAAGGTTCTGCTGATTTGGATGTTATTCTAACAATATATTCAGATGGTAGGTCTAAGTAAAGCATGAATCGAATAATTTCCCAAAGTTTGGTGTGCATGCATTGATTCATTCAGACACAAGTATGTATATATATATATATATAGGATTAATTAGGACATGAAAGACTGTGCATGTTGGACCAGCATCTTTCAGCTCCTGACCATTTTATTTTTTTAGGAAAATTTATCTATGCAAATTAATATTTTCACCAGAGCTAGCCCATCCCATCTGCCCCCACCTGATTGTTTTGGCACCAGCTAGCAAAGAAAACTTCATCCTAGCTAGGAGACTATACAGAAAAGACTGCGAATTATCATTGCCACTAGAGAAACTAAGCATCTTACAAGTGATTCTACCCACCCATTTGTGTCCACCAGTGCTTTTTTCTGGGTGGTGCAGTTTCTTTTTTTCTCTTGTCTCATTATAGAGATCATTGAAAATGAGCGTGGCTAACTGTTTCAAGAATAATGCAGGTGAGAGAGAGAAGAAATCATAGCTAAACTTATTCTTCAGCAATATATATATATATTGCCTTTAGACTTTAATGCAGTGTAAAGGCGTTCTTGAAAAAAGGTCTTAATTTGGTCGGATGCTTTGAATCAGAAGCTGCAATGGCTTCAAATAATGGAGGATATGAAAGTGCACTGGTGCCTGTCTTTTTCATTGATTTATAAGTTTCTTCTCTTTTCCTCTTTATTTTTATTTTTTGGTAATATATGTAACTCATTTGATGGCCATAATTTCGCAGCAGGATGTTTTCGCTTTGTGTTGTTTAAGGTCCTATCCTATTTTTATTATTATTATTATTACCCTTTTGTCAAATGCTAGTTTTGTTTTCAATAAGGTTTTCTGCGCTCAGCTTTTTGTCTCTCTCTCTGTGTTTTTTCTCGGGAGGATCTCCAAACACTCCACGAATTTGCTCGCCATATTTGCTTAAAAAAACAAAACCCAACAACTTTAAGAGTGCCATGGCTTATTTCATTGATGACTTGTGTTTTGGGGTCAAGCTAGCTAGATTACAATAAGATTGTCAATTTTATTTTGGTTGGTGGTTTGATTTTTTAATTGGAATGTAATATTTTGGTTTCGGAGTATTTCGGTGTATTGTTTCGGGGTTATATATATATATAATTAAATATATTAATTAAAAAAAATTTAGTTCAAACTCAAAAATAAAATTATTTAGAATTGTGCAATTTAATCTAAAAAAAGACACAATAAAATGATTTTTCTAAACAAAATTATAAACTTGTATAATACTATGAGAATGTCATCATCAATCTTACAGGGTTTTACATTTTCTGGTTGCTATGAAAATTTAACATAATATATATAAATATGTCAAGAAACTCATCGTAACATTTTATCCCAATCTAACGGTTGGATTAAGAGATATGATTGATATTGTTAAATTATTTATTATTTAAAAAACACGCCATTTGACTGAAATAGAACATGTGGAACAAAACCGGAACATCCCGGCTGAAATTTTGGCTAAATTTTCAGAATTGACTGAAATTTTAAACAAGATAAAAACTGCATCTGTTTGATCTCGTTTTTTAACGGGTATAAAACGTTTTGCCATTTCAACTGAAATAAAACAAAATTAACAACACTAGATTACAGATATGGAGAATATGTTTCAATTCCATGATGATAGAAATTAACATCACCACACAAATTAATATCCTGTGCGATAAAATAACATCCTCCCTGCTTTATCTTTAGCAATAAATGAAAAGGGAAGCCTCGTGCATTTAAGACACATATTCTCGACCAGTTACATGTTGCTATCTTGCTGCTACCAACAAAACTGCTTGCATGATCCTCTACCGAAAAGAAAAGGAGGGATCAAAAAGCATGATTCTTCCATTTTGGGAAGGAATAGAGGTAAAAGAAAATTCTAGTGACTACATACACACTAAAAAATGCCTCTCAAAATGCACAAGGTATAGTGGGTTGTATACAAGTTTCAAGCACAAGGTACTTTCACTTGAGAAGATGAAAGAGGGGGATCAAAAAGCATGATGCTTGCATTTGGGGAAGGAATAAAAGTAAAAACAAATTAAAATAATTCATGTGACTACATATACACTAAAAAGGCCACTGCATGATCCATCCATTTGAGGAAGGGACAAAAGGTTAAAAAAATATTATGTATTTACTAGACAAAGCGTAACAGTTTTATTATGCATTTATTCAATGTTTACTGTATCATGAATCACCGTTGATTGAAATAATGATTAAAAAAAAAATTGATACTCAATCTCTTGTTTTGTATAATTAAATTAAACTCTTTTACGCCCGAATTAACAGCCAATTATTTTTTCTAAGAGAGGGCAAAATTGAAAGCTCCTCAAGTGTATTTATCGCTCTTTTAAAACAAAATTGCAGTTATTCAGATATATTATTCAAGAAAGTTTACCTTAAACACCGAAAAAATAAACTATTCAACAAGACAATTAACCCATGTTATAATTCAGCCCCTAAAAACCCGTATTCTGTAAACACTTGTGATGTTAACACTTCATCACCAATCGCGTTGAAGCATCTAAAAGTTTCAATATCGAAGGAAGAAGACCTGGCCCTGCTACTTGTAGTTTGGAGAGAAAAAAATTCGAGGAAAACCATCTTGAAAAGTGTACTTTATAGGTCTAGATGAGTAATTAAAACTCTGATTGTTCCAAACTCTTACAAGAGATGCACGTCTTAACTCGAACGCGTGATATACTGTGCAGATCTCAAAAATTTTATCATCACGCCACACTCTCGGAAACTGATGCTTGGAAAATGACAACCCTAACAATCTAAAACAAAAACAAAAGGTAAGAGTTTCGATCATGAAGTGAAAAACCTACGATTCAAAATGTCTTCTTTTGTTTGAAATTTGATAGCCCTGCTGTTTGTTTTGTGGCTTTGAAACCTTTGGTTCGATTTGAGGTTTTGATTCTTGTTCTTCCTGTCGCGAAAGAGAGAACTAAACGAGGGGTCTTCGCGTGGTGGGGAAGGTCATAATCCTCGGCCAGCAGTTAACCAAGGGGTCTTAGAGGGTTCTAAAATAGAATTTGAATGTTGACTAGTCATTGAAACAATATAATATTAAATTACTTCGATTTTCTGCTGATTTTTTAGGATATTTTATGTAATTTTTAAAATAATAAAAACAAAGTGTAAGATTAAGTAAACTATGTGATGATAGGGTAATTGCTTTTTTTGAGGAAAAAAAAAACATGGTGCCGTGGAAGATCATATGGTGCTATCATAAATCAGGTGGCTACCACTGCTGGATTTTCAAACCCCCACTACTTAAGAATGAAGATAGATCAAAACACCAATTGTTCTCTCGTTTAAAACGTTACCCTCAATTCACTCGCCGCAAAAGTTGATTAACAAAATCGGATTTCTTAGCTAACCCGATAACAGAGCAATGGCTCGTGTGTGGGACCCTGGAGGGCTGCTGTTTTTTTTCTTCTTCTTATAAGCCAGCTCATAAGATTCATTTCTCTTTGTTTTTAGATTCTAAAAAATAAAAAATAAAAAATAAAAATTCGAATATATTTTTAAATAAAAAATAATATTAAACACCATTTTAGTCTTCAGTGAAGTTGTGACGAGAGCAAAAGGGCCGAAGGCCCAGCCATTGTGGTTAATGTACGGCGATAATAATATAGAGCATAATCAGCCTAGTAATCCAGGTGGGCTTTGATTTGCCCGCCAATAAAGTCCATTCATGTTAATGCAAAATCGGATGCATACACTTACGCATGGCAAAAACATGTGGATTTTCTTAATTACTGTTTAAAAATGGATATGAGTATTGACATTTTACCATATCCGAATCAAAATACATGCATGTGCTAATGGGTGTTAATGGTACGGTTTAGTTCAGGTTAAAAAAAAACCAACCAAACCTGGTTTTTTTAATTTCTATGATTTTTATCTTGGATCAAACTGAAACTAGTTCAAACTAAACCTGACTGAATGTTTTTTTCTTGTTTCTATATTGTTTTTCTACAAAAAAAAATCTCGGTTCTATTTATTTGGCTCCTTTTCTTTTAACATTTTAACATTTAGTTTTTTTTAATAGAAATGGCAGTCGCATCAAGCATGTAACACAGCATGGTCACTGCAGGACAAGCTGGGCATATAACACGGTACGCTCAATGGATTCCATCGCCATAATTTTTACTATATGAAAACAGGACGGCATGTTTCAGGTTATAGTTCATAATGCTCTAGGGTTAGGTTTACATATCAAGGACGGCATAATTAATATAAAAAAAAAATCCCAAATCAAGTATTAACTCAACATCAAACACAATCACCTCATAGAACACTTCTAATTCAACTTAAGGACTATTTGATATTGTAATAACTTTTTTTTTGTATCCAACCACAGAAAAAATTTATAGTTAGTCAACTTTTTACATTGAACTCATATATAATAGCATTTTACACTTCAATTTTATAAAAGTTAAAGTACCTGGAAAAAAAAGACCCCATCAAATTTAAGAAAGATTCAAAGTTGTGAGGTGATTCACTATTTTATTATATAAACGGTATTTCCACACCAAGAAGATCGTAAAGCGACACAAGAGAAAACTAACCCACATTGACAGAAGACAAAGTGACCCACATTCGGTGTAACTCTTTTAATGTTTTTATAATAATAAAACTAAAAAAATCAATCTCCAAATGATGCAACTCATAGGCAAGAACTGTAACAAAAGCACATATGATATATTTAATGAGTGCATCGAATACCATTTCAAGCCCTTCTACGGTCCAAAGATAAATTTCAAATAATTATCAGTTGGGTGGGGGGGAATTCCTGAAGTTGACAGCACAACCACCTCTATAACTGACCGAAGGTTCATGCTCCAGATCTCAGAATTTCAGACAACCTGAGTAGCTGCAGTAACAAAAAAAAAAAATATTAAATGGGAAATGGTAAGCACCAAGTGAAACTGACTTGGTGAAAAATATATCTCTAGTCTTCAAGTGGATTGAACTATGCATCTTTTTGTGTAACCTCTATCCCTGTAGGTGCTTAGGGTAATTACAAAAAAGAAGAATGCAGTCGCATCTAGCTAAATACAGCCCAAATATTCTACGATACTGAGAAGAAAGGGAAGGTGGCAATGCAGGAGGAATTAAGGAAAAAATTAGTGGGTTACAGGACTCAGGATGAGAACAAGTACCTTTAGTAGAAGGTTCATCCTGAGGCTTCATAGCAGGGAAGAGAAGTACCTCCTGCCCTCCAAAAGTAAGCAGATATGAGTGATATATTAAAATTAAATCCCCGCGCTGATATGGTAGTGAGGGTGGCAGCGTTGGCAAGCAAACATGTGGACACACAAATAAAATAAAATATGAAGAGGTGATCGGGCACAAACCTTTATATTCTGTGAATCAGTTAAGAGCATAGCTAACCGATCAATACCCAGTCCCCATCCACCAGTTGGAGGCAATCCATATTCAAGAGCCATACAAAATGTTTCATCCAAAGCCATCGCTTCATCATCACCTGACTGTCGATCCTGAAATTTGGAAACAAATTGCCTTCAGGTATAATTTCCAGTCATTAGACTGACATTGCAAACTGCGAAATGATGTGTTACCTTGAGTTGTGATTCAAATCGTTGGCGTTGTACCACAGGGTCATTCAATTCAGTGTATGCATTGCAAAGCTGAGCAGTCACATAATATCAAACCATATAAGAGGCACAAATCAAAGTTGAAGTAGCAGATGAATTGAAGAGGAACGAAAAGTATGAATGATATGGTTGAGAAAAATACTTCATGCTTGTTGACAAACAATTCAAAGCGTTCAGTCAAGCCTGGTTTCGATCTATGCCATTTTGCCAAAGGACTCATAATCTCAGGATGGTTAATGATGAAGGCAGGGTTTACACAAGTCTCTTCCAGAAAATGTCCCACCAGCTGCGGACAGAAAAATTACAATAACATGAACCTTGAACAGTCGCTTAGTCCATTTTTAATGCTTAGAACAACTCAGCTTTTGACTTAAAAATTAACTCAAAATCAGTACAGCAAGCTCCATGATAAATAATTACTTCACCTCTACAATTTTACAGCAGTCAGCTAAACCAAGAGATGGGGAAGAAGAATTACTTTATCTAGCAAACGAGTTGTCGTTTGAGGAGGGGGGCACTTGACCTCAAACCTCTCACATACAGCCACAAGATATTTGGTAGCTTCATCACTTGAAAGGTCCTTTGGTATATTGAGGTTGGCCATCTTCTCCAACTCCTCGATCATGTCAATTCGTCTGCAACAGTTAAGAAGCTGTTATTTCAATCATCCACAAATGAAGTTAAAATTATACCGTCAATGAGAAGCAACAATATCTAACAGACCTAAAAGGGGGTGTAAAGTCAATCTCAATTGGATCCTTGTCAATCCCGTTGGCATGATATTTAATTTTGTAGCCACCTGTAAGTTCCTTGACCATGCCTATTTTAAAAATACAAGTATTTCAGTAAAGTAGAAAAATAAATACAATGTAAAAAAGAATTTTGCAGATCCCAAATATTCACTCTTACCACTCAACATTTTCTCAGTGAGTTCCATCAAGTCATTGTAATCAGCATAAGCCATATAGAACTCACAAGTTGTGAACTCTGGATTATGTGTCAAATCAATACCCTCATTCCTAAATTGTTTTCCGATTTCATAAACACGGTCGAGTCCACCAACAACTAACTCTTTAAGAAAGAGTTCTGGTGCAATGCGCATGTACAGTTTCATGTTCAGGTCATTATGATGGGTTACAAATGGACGGGCAGCAGCGCCACCAGCAATCATATTCATCATTGGTGTTTCAACCTGACCACAAAAGTTGAGAAAATCAGCAAGAAGTAAATAGTTACATATGAGGAAAGCAATACAGGTAGAAGCTTGCAGAACAGCTAAATAGATGACTGACCTCCAAGAAATCAAGATTGTCAAGAAAGCTCTTCACATATTTGATGATTTTAGATCTGGTCATGAATATTTGTCGAATCTCTGAATTTAACATAAGATCTAGATATCGTTGGCGATAACGTGTTTCCTAAAACAAAACAATAAAACAAATAAATGACCGCTCCAAAGGGACAAATGAAATCGTTAGATATCCATCATGGAGGTGCTAGAAAGAATGGAAAGCATGGTCTTAACAGTTTTCCCAAGTATCATTCCAGGTCAACAGAGAATAAAATCTTACTAGACAGCAAGTCATGCAACTTCAGCTAACATCATTACTAGTAAGGCAAATTCAACTATATCTAGCTAAAAATCTTAGCCAGAAGGACAGCTCTGTCCATTACCCTTTCTAGGCAAAGTCATCCAGCCTGAAAGTAACATGGACAACAAAACTAATTCAACCACTCAAATAGTAAATGTAATTGACAAACACAACAAACTGGTCTTGTTTAGATAATCACCCATCCAAAAAGAGAGTTAACAAAGAATTGAGAAGAAAAGAGGTCTGATCTTTCAAAACAGACTTGATTTCTTTTGGCTAAATACCTGATCTTTTAAAATATATGCCTCAGGGTTCCTGACTGTTCCCGGGGCCCAAACCTCAGATTTCTGGAGAACAAGGACACAATTCCATCATAAAATAATTTCAGTCTGAAGCATCAGAGTAACAATAAAAGTTTCTAACCTTCACACAAGCATCCGAGCCAGGTCCAGCTTTCTGCCTTGGCATCATATGCAGACAATGAGATAAAACCATAAAAGATGTTGGAAAGATGCTCAACTCTCCCCTTTTGGTTTTTCCTGAATTAGAAAAAAAGATATAACAAATAAAAAAAAGGCAAAACTAACATAATTAAAAGGATGCATTCCTAGCAGAATCTATATTTAAAATTGAAAAAACAAATGACAAAACTGCAGTATACCATAGCATCCATAGCAAGATGCTTCCAGAAAACAGTACTCATTCAATCTGACTTTGAATAAAACAGAAGGGAGCAATATTTTTACAAATGCTTCAACATAATAATCAAAATAGTTCAACCAGGAAAAAAAATGCTCTCCTCTCAAGTGTTGTTTGGTTGGATCATATCTTTAATTATTCTGCTGGCACATTGATAGAAGCATACAAATAAATGTCCATGCGCAAGCATGCACACAACAAAGGTATACTTGCAACATACAGAGAGAACTTTTTATTACACTTTTATAAAATGGAGATAATGATCAATAAAATTGTTATAAAATTCACCTAGAATTCTTTGACATCAATATCTCAAATGTTTCAAAAATATGTCCTGGAGAATATAAGTGTAGCTCTCCATTCTCACCTCACTATACACAAGCTGCACGTTTTAGCCAGCTCAGAATATAGAGCTATGCTTCGAACAGCAGTCCTGTCTTGTGAACATGGCCATCATAGAAGTTCACAAGTAAATTCTCCAAACTAGGTCTTAGATATTTTCTCACCTAATCCTATGCTTTCTACAAGTATGCATATTCATGGATACCAGAGCACATGCACATACACACACAGAAGAGGATTAAACAATATGGACAACAAATGAGGTCCAGTTCAACAAAAGTTGAACTCATGATTACTCAATCTCAGAAAGAATCAATCACCCCAAGTTTTCACCACAATATTTTTTGCTAGGGAGATTTGAATCTCCTATGAACACTTCGATACAAAGTTCAAAAGTTATTGGTGGCCTTCAGTTGCAATTAGGTCAGGGCAACGAAAACGATTGGAAATAAAATATTTTGTTTGATAGTACAAATATTGAAGGTGAACTAAGACTCCTGTTTAGTTATTTCTTTTTTAACATATTATTATTTATAAATATAAGATAAATTCAAAAGTAAAGCATATTAACCAACACTTGTACCGCACCAAACCTGGAAATCCGGTGACACCAACAATATCACCATGCTTCACACTTGAATGGAGTTTAGAAAACTCCACTTCATCAAGGCCTGACTTGCTGAAATTAAAAAAATGAAAACTTATCCATTTGAGTGAGAAAAGAAGCAAAGAAAGGAGAAAAAAGGAAGAATGGGGTTGGGAAACACAATAGCATGCAACAAATCAATCCAATATATCTAGAAGGAGAAGTAGAGACATTAGATAATTTTATCAATCTATCAGTTGATACGAGCATGTTTATAAACTACCGGAACATAAATATAATCATAAAGCATAAGGAAGATCACAATAATCCATCTAAGTAAATGAGATCATGTTGTTAACTTCTAACTTAGCACTATCCACATAAAGCAGCTAAAAATAACCTAAAGAATGTGAGTTTCAAAAGGTGAAGGTGCTTTTATAGATGAAAATAGTCGCTGTGCAACAAAAAATGGAATATGCTTTTTTGCTTTCAACAAAGGAATCCAAAAGAAAGGAGTTGTTGACCATGACCAGGATGAAATGAAACAAACTGAGCACAAATTAGTTTGAAGTGATGAACATATGGAAGAAATCTAATATACCTGGCATCAGCCATCACTTGGACCTTAGTACCAAGACCATGCAGATCATAAAAGAACAGCTTTGAAGAGGAAGATCGTTTGCTCATTATTCGACCTAGTAGAAAACAAAAATAAAGTTCAACAAAATGAAACATGACAACAGCCAATTACATAAAACAATAAACTAAAAGTGTTTGTTCCATATTACCAGCCAAAGACACAGAAACATCCTCAAGATGTTCTCCATTGTTTAAACCCCCATACTTGACAATATATTCATGGATTGACAGTGTAACAAAAAACTTATGAGGGTACATATTTTTCCCTTCCGCCTTCTGAGCATCGAGATATTTCAACCTATTCTCGTAGTATTGCTGTAACATAAATAAATAAAAACCTCAAAAAACAAACCTTAACAAAACTTCTGTTTTCTGTACTCATCAAGTGCAGAGAAGATAAAACAAGAATAAAAAAGTTATACCGTGGGATCCATATCTTCATCATCAGCTGCTGCTGCAGATTTCTGAACCTGGGAGCTGGCCTTGCCAGCAGCCTTCGAAATGAAGTAAAATTGTTAAAAGACACAATAAAGCAGAAAAACACATAACATAAATAACCATAAATGTTTAAATTAAAACAAAAGGGAAGATAACTTTTTTGTTTTATATGATTGTAATGGAAAATTCCTTCGGCAATAAGACAATGGCATATTAGTTGAAGAACAACTGTGAAGGCCGAAGGGAACAAAATTTATGATCAGTGTGCAGGAACCCAGGAGAAGGAAAAAAAACAAAGAAAGCTTAAGAGTAGAGTAGAAAATGTCAGAAAAAGAAAGGGGGTGCATTGGGATAAAAATTTATGAGGTTCAATTTATCAAGCAAATCGCACCATTTTGGATGTGATTTGCGATGGCATGGAAAACATGAGAATAACACAATCAATTGGTCTGCAATTGATCTCTTGCCATTCATTTACTATTCCCTGTAAATACCGGGAAGCCAATTTCATCTAGATAAGAGCAGGCAATAATAAAAAGACTTGGTGAATACAAACAATGCTCATCTCCATTGACAAACGAGAAAAAAAAACGCATGTATTGAAAGCAAAATTTTGTCACTGTTGCAATTCTACTCTGAATCATCTTATAGAATGAAAGAAATTTTGAAGACTGCAAAATGCCCCCTTCCCTTATAACTAGCCTAGAATTCATCTCTTGTCATTGATAGTTGGTTTCCAAACATGAGAATTGAGCGTCCACAATTCCAAAGTTTCCAAACAGACTGTAATTTTAGTCATAATCTAAAACCTAAAAAGAAAAGGAATGAAGACAGCATAATAAAAAAGAAAAATGAAAAGAATGGGAGGAGACCTGTCTAGCTTTCTCTTCCTCTTTAAGCCGTCTCTCTTCCTCTCTCTTCTTATTCTTCAATTCCTTCTTCAGCGCACTACAACAATGTCAACATACACAAACCACAATCAAACCCACTGAACAAATTAATTTTAAGCAATAACAAATCAACGAGACATCTATAGAGAGAGAGAGAGAGACACTCACTTCTTGCTTGTGGTTTTCTC
Organism: Salix purpurea; assembly: GCA_027405865.1. Classification (NCBI taxonomy): domain Eukaryota; kingdom Viridiplantae; phylum Streptophyta; class Magnoliopsida; order Malpighiales; family Salicaceae; genus Salix; species Salix purpurea. The sequence continues at coordinate 4,301,433 of JAOWLH010000019.1, forward strand.
AGCGGGAGCAGAAGCGTCGGTCTCCTCCATTGTTGTGTTGAATCAGTAACGCACGCAGTTCAGGTTTTTGAGAGAGAGAGAAGAGGAAAATGCAGGGAAGCGGTTTAGAAGGACTAATGATGTAGTGTAAATGCTATCATGGTAGTAAAAATAACGCCACCTAGACACTTAACTCTTCTTCTTTTATTTTATTTTTTTATTTATTCTTATTCTCTTATGCTTTTGCTTTTGACTTCATTAAGAGTTTATTTTAAACCCAATGGGTCTTGGCATGAATGGTGAGGGCGCTATCGTTCCTTAAAAAAGGTCAGGGGTTCAATCTCTACTCTTGTATGGAGCTGGTCATTTGGGGAGCACTTTCACCCTTTTGGGGCCCACCCGGTGTGAACGTGGATTAGTCTGGACCAGTGTCTAGGACACCGCGTGGTTTATACCAAAAAAAATTAAGAGTTTATTTGTTTTTATATTTTAAAATTATTTTTATTAACATTTAAAATAGTAATATTTTTTTTGCTTTAAATTAATTTGAAATTAATGTATAAGGTATTATTTTGGCAATAGACCTAACCTCTCGCTACCTCACAATTTCATCATAGGAGAAAGCAAACATACTTGCCCATCACGCGACGGAAACCATGAAAAGGGTTAAATATATAAAATTATTTAAAGTTTGAGAGACTTGAATGAATCACCTCCATGAAAGATGATTGGTCCGAGCATCAAGCTTTTCGCAGTCCTCCTTTTCTTGGCGCCCAAGTACTTTAGAAAAGTTTTCTCCTACTTATAAGGCTTATAAAATTGTAGTGATGGTTATTCTTTAAATTATTTATTATTTAAAGTATATAAAAAAATAAAAATAAAACCTTATTTACTATTATGCATATTAAATTGTAAGTGCATTTCTTAATTGAGCTTGTTTGCTTGCTACCCAAATAATATTAAATTTTGATCCTAATCTTCCCCTTCTGTAACCAGCTCTCATCCCGTTGAGTTCCTCTTCGGTTTCCTTTCTCAAGCTCTTAAAAGTTCCCGGTATTATTTATTCACAATAAATTCAGGTTTTATTAAACATTTTATTTTTTTATATAAAAAAAATCAAATCAAGTTATTCATAATTTCTTCCTATAAGTCGACATTATATGTGTAACCCGTTCAAAAATTCAGTTAACTAAAATTGAAAAGGTGTATATTAAAATAAATTTGTTGTTATTTAGGATGAATATCCCATTGATTTCACTTAAATAAATAAAAAACTAAAATAATATTATTTTAATCAAAAAAACACTTTAATAAAAGAATTGCACTACAATATCAAATACACTCTTGTATTATGGTAGCTTTTATGGTTATGGTTTAAAAAAATAAGTAAAAAAAAGTTATATATTATAGATTTTTGGAAGGGTCTCTAACATGTTATTCAATTAGGGTTTGATATGTTTATACAGATTTACGAATAATTGAGAGAAATACTAATAAATAACATGTGGGCCATTAGTAATTGTAAAAATTATAAATAAGATAAAAATTTATTTTTTCCCTTCATCATAAATTGACATGCAACTAGAATTAAAGGAAGATAGGCCTTAGCTTATTTCTTTTTCTTTTTTTATTTTTCTTCTTGGTTTTTCTTTGGGAAATTGATTAGGAAGATAGGAAATGAAAGGGGATTAAGGATGAAACTACCTTTGGAGGCTTTAAATTTGGTTTTAAAAAGAAGAGAGAGATACTAGTGATTAAAGAGAGAATGATACAAATAAATTGAAGATGAAAGAAACTGAAAGTTAAAGCTTGCATGGAAGTGGTTTTGACACCAACATTGATTGGTGATGCATCCTTTACTATAAAATTTATTGTTGATTGAAGTTGTATGCAATTTTGAAAGAAATCCCCAAGTACTTAAAGTTAGTTAGTTAGTTAAAAAATAGAGAAATTACAAAATTGATTTTAAATGAGTTAATTGGTGTGAAATGAGTTGTGATAAGTGTAAAATTATAGAGAAATGAAGAAGAAAAACATGGTGTTCTCGGGAGTTAGGGGATTCCAAATTAGGGAGAAAAAGAAAATTGATTTAATTGATCCAAATGTTTATAAATTATATGTAATTAATGTGTATTGGTATAAGGATGATGATATAGAGATGAATTATGTTGTTATATTTTAATTTGTAGTATACTTTCATTTAGGATTCTTGAAATTGAATTTGAGAAAATGCTTGATTATGGTGTTTTTAGTTAATAGATATGTAATGATTGGTTACAATGCAAATTATGGTGATAATTAAGATATATTAAGGGAAGAAAAGGATTTTTAGGGCCGCCATGAATAAGTCATAGGAAATCAAAATAATTGATTAATAAATTCTTATGCATTTAGATTTATTTGTATGTATTATTGATGTGATAATGTTCGAGAGGGTAACAATTATTATTATTTATGGAATTGAATTTGTTAATGTATTTTAAAGCAAAATTTATCAATAAAAAAAATTATAAATGATGGATAAGTAATGATGAATGATTTAAATGTATATAAACTTGGTGTAATAAGAATAAAAAGGTTAGAAAAGAATGAAAGTGATTTTAGGAATGAAAATTGTTAAAGAGTAGTGGATTTTATACAAGATTTACATGTTGTATGCGTGTTTGACAAAAAAAAAATGAGTGTAAAACTTCATAGGGAGCATTAACTAAGAAACTAGTTTTATTAATCTGCTTTATAGTTGCTCTAATTTTTCATTAGCTAAGGCATTAGTCCTATTAACCAAGGCAAGTAGTTCCACAACATAACTCATTACCACATATTAGCTTCATTATCACATAACTAGTTCTATTCTTAACTTTTTTTGTGCCTGTATGGGAATATGATTAAGGTTGCTTTGAAAGTGTTTTTCATTCAGAAATACATCAAAATAATTTATTTTTAATATCAACACATGAAAATTATCTAAAAACACCAAAAAAATTAATTTAAAATAAAAAAATAAAAAAATATTTTTTTCAAAAGCATTTTGAAACACAATGTCAAATACCCCCTTCATGGCACATATTACATTGAAATAGATGCATAAAATATTTGAAGAAATAATAATTATTAAAACTTAAGAAGCACTCTTTTATACACACACACACACACACACACACACACATATATTTTCATAACAAAATTACCAAAATAAAAAATCTAATTCATCAAACCAATTTTTTTCATAATTTAAAACTCAACATAACATCATCCACAACTCAAAAGAAAGTTTATGATTTCTTACCTCTTAAAACATGAAATAAGATGAAAATACAAAGGAAAATCAAACTCCTCTTCACTTTCTTTTCCTTCTCCCTTTAGCTTCAATCGTTCTTCTTTTTTTCCAAGCTTTAAAAACCCTTTCTTTTTTTCCAAGCTTTAAAAACCCTTTCTTTTTTTCATACTTTAAAAACCCTTAATCTTTGCAAACCTTCCCTTGAATAACGAGAAACTCTTTCTTTTTTGCACTCCAATCTAACTCTTTTTAGAGTTTTTCTAAGAAGTTTGATGGATAATTTTTGAAACCCTAACCCCCTTTTAATTGGCAAATGGTCAGCCACATAGCACGGAAAAAAGAGTATTTATAACCTTATTTTTATTTATTTATAACAATACCATTATATAGGGCCTGTTTGGGACGGCAGTTGTACCGCTATTTCCTTAAGAAAATCATTTTAAATGAATTGTTTTTTTTATGTTTTTAAATCATTTTGATGTGCTGATGTTAAAAATTATTTTTAAAAAATAAAAAAAAATATCATTTTTATGTATTTTTAAATGAAAAGGCATTTTCAAAAACAACCGCAACCACCCCTCCCAAACAAACCCATAATAGTTACTCGTTTACCATACTTAAACTGCATGCCTTCTCAATCCTTGTTTCATCTAAGATTTTAAATTAAGATAAAAAAAAATATCAAGATTTTCTGAAAAAACCGAGCTTGTTCCAATAAACTCTTTTTTATTTCCTCATTTTTTTCTTTATTAATTTTATTATTGTTTCACATTAATGCTATTGATCAGTAAGTGGTGCTCGTATCTTCACTCTTGCTTTTTTGTTTTTACTATCTTTTGTAATTGTTTATTACTTATCGCCATATCAAGACCTTACTACCTTCGGCCCTCCATTTTGGTGGAGGTTGTTTTGCTTCGCTTGGAATGGCTATCACGGTTGTTGGAGAGGAATCAACATTGATGATAGTGTCGTGGTATGGTGGTGTTGCGGCGGCTTTTGTTGAGAGCAATGGTGGTCACGTCATGGAGGCTTTTGTTTGTCAATGAAGGAGGAGAAAACGAAGACAGTGTGCAGGAGAAGCTGGTGGTGGCGAATGATGATTTTATGGGTGGCTAGTGAGGGGGTTGACCGGTGAAGGGCATATTATAAGATGTTTTACATTGCGTTTTAAAAACACATTTTGAAAAAAAAATGAAAATTTTTATTTTTATTTTTTTTTTTAAATTACAATTTTTTGATGGTTTTAGATTATTTTCATGTACTAATGTAAAAAATATTTTTTAACAAATAAAAAAAATATTATTTTGATATATTTCTAAGTAAAAAAAACAATTTTAAAAATAACCACAATTACATTCTCAAAAAGACACTACGAGTGACAAAGTAAGAAGATGAAAAAAATAGGATTTTATTCTAGAACAACCCCCCCCCCCCCCCCCCCCAAATTGTGGCCCCCAAATTGTGGAATCTATGCTTTATTTGTAGTGTATATTTTTAGATTTTTAAATTCTTTTATCTTTTTTCTTAAAATTTTTATTTTCAATTTTAAAAAATCTATATTATTATAATTGTTTTTTTTTTTAAATAATCCCCATCCTTCTCTAACTTTTTTTTTATACATCCTTTTATCTGTCCTTTTTATTCCACTCAGTAATGCCCTCTTTTTAAAAATATATGTATAAAAAAGAGTCAAAATCTAGTTAGGACAACAAGAGTTCAATTTAACTAAAATCAGATGTTTTTTTGTTATTTTTTTCCAAATAGAATTTAGGCTTTATTTAGCGCTATATTTTAAAAATATTTTTGAAAAATTTTATTTTTATATTTTACTTTAAATTAAAAAAAAATAATTTTAAATTATTTTAATGTGTTGATATCAAAAATAAATTTTAAAAAACAACCTCACTCTGTAACACTAAACAAGGTAAGTAGCTTGCCAACTTGTGAGCACTTTGGTATGGTTCAACTACTTTGCATCTAGAGCCTTGTATGTTGGCTAGAAAATAATTCTCTTTTGAGAAATTTACTTTCCAAAAAATAATTATTCAAGTTTTAAAAATAAATAACTTTCCTGAAAAACAAACGAGGCCTATATCATTTAGCACTTTTGCAGGATAATGGAAGAAATTAATATCTAAAAAGACGTTGGACTCTTTGTAGGCCATTAAAACATCTCATTACTATTTTTTTCCCATGGAGTACTCTCTCCAAATCAAGAGAGCCAAAGTGCAGCTCTAGATCGATTGTATCTAAGTTGAAGATCTAGCGTAATTACATGATCAAATAGGTGTTTTACTCTGTGGTATCTTCTGCGGTTGAAGTCAACCACAGAGCCAAACATGTTAAGTAAACTTTGTCCCACAATTTTTGTAATTGTGGGACCCACAAAACTGAGATTTAAACCTCAACTTACGAAAAGCATTATATTTTTCGACCAAAACACACACACAGTGTACTCACCACTCTCAACTCATTCCTATGTGCGACGGGGAGAACAAATGATTTTGACAAAAAAAAAATAACAGATTAAAGAGGAAGATGGAACAACATAAAAAAAATTGTAGCATAACCACAGACTAACAGCCACCATTGATGCCGACAAGGCCACTGGAGTTACAGTTCACTCCCTCTCTCGGTCGGCAGTTCTCTCACTAAAAAAGTCATGCCGACAATCCTCTCTCCTCCAGCAAAAGCAATCACCAGCGAGTATCAGCAGGTGCTCCTTAGGCATTGGCAACCTCTTGTCTTCAACGACAACACTTGCACCAATCCAATCTTCTCTCACAGCTCTGGCGTCAAGCAGCAGCAACCACCTTTCAACGCTTCTCCTGGCCACCACAAACCACCATTTTTTACACCACCACCACAGGAAGAATCATCTTGGCCTTCTCTACCCAGCAGCATCGATAGGTGTGCCTTTCATCACCATCATTCGACTACCCTGCTACGATTCACGTATTGCATGAACACTGCAAAAGTGAATTAATATACTCTGCATTGTCCATGCAATACTTGAACATTGCAACAATCCATTTTCATTTTTTAACTCTTGGACTAGACCTTCTCTCGGCCCAGAGTCCAGCATAGTTGGGCCTTTTGGCCCACCTTGACTAGGTCGGCCCATTTAGTTGGGTCAGACCCAATATAATTTTTAAATATATATATATATATATATATATATATATATATGATATTTTAAACAAATAAAAAATATATAAACATAGATTAGTCCTGATGAAAGAAAAAGACGCATGACTTCATTTAACTCCATAACCCTGTTGTTTCTGATTGATTATCTGTCAGAAAGTTAAGAAGATCAGTGAAGTCGTGGATGAAATTCAAAAACTTACAACTGGATTTGGCATTAGAATTATATCTCTACAACATGTAGATAGAGATCCTGAAACTCAATATGGATCGCAGATGATATTTTACCAGATGTTGTGCCTCGATCAAATATCAGGGATCGTAGAGACCTTTACATATAGATTTAGTTCGTGATAGAATTGCAAGTAGTTTGATGGGAGAATAAAAACAAGTATTTAATTTACTTGAAGTATTAATTACATTTTATTATTGTGATTATTAAATCTACAATATTTAAAGAACAATATATGTGTGTGTGTCCTTTAAAGTAATTTCACAAGTTGACAGCAATATGAAAAGTATGGTAACCAAACACATGAAATTGATTTTCATTAAACCTCAACCTCCACTATAATTTTAACCAAACACTTCAATTTCAGTTATGAATCGCAGCTAAAAGTGTTTTTCATGAAACTACTTTTTAACCTCAACTATAATAGCAACTGCAATACCAAATAGTCCCCAAGAACACTACATCATGCTACTATCATTGCATGATAATGACATTTCTGCATCGATTTTCTAACCACGTTAAACTTCCATTTCACAATTTATTAGAAGAAGCCAGGCCATGCAATACCTTACGAAATCTACAAGTTTCGTTCGGGCATCGGACAGAGCATAATTGTCAAGAGTTTATGGATCCACTTTCAAGAGTGCACGGTATTATCATCTTACAAGTGGTATGAGCAAGTATTCGGCATAAAACAGCTGCAAGAGGAACACTGTGGTAAGTTCGAAGAAACTGATTAATCACCATGTAAAGATGCAAAAATTGTGTAGTCTGCCAATTTACTCTTAATATAAATAGAATGATCTCAGAACCCGGGCATGTAGTATCTGTAATTTGGACCAGCCTAAACAAACTTCTCTAAGTTTCCACTACAATCCTATCCAAAAGATTAAAAAAAAGGAAATGGGAAAGCGAATAGAATAGAAACCGAGATAGAATGCTGATTTCCAGATTTTTATGCAAACTCAATCAGATCAGGTAGCAATGAAGGAACATGTTTGTTAGATTTTGAATTCAAACGTCCTAGCCAATAATGAATAAGAATAAAAAGTTGGACAACGTTTCTTAGTACAGAAAGATTGAACTCTTAATAAAATAAGAATGCAATTACTAAATGATAGATGCAAATAACACAACCTAGCTGAAGTTTAAGATGATAAGAAAAAAAATACATAACTGAAATCATGCATTGAGAAGCATTACACGCAAAATAAACAGGTTATCTATTCATTGATTTATTTGAAGTGATACTGATCAGTTTTATAGAGTAGTCTATATTTACATATTCTTCCTGCAATGTTGAAATCATAATCTAATGTAGAAGTTTACCTTCCAAATAAACATGTAGCAGGAAGTTATTGAAGCTTTGCTCTTCAGATCAACAGATTTGGCACGTTTCCACAATATTGAAGCCAGGATGCTATGACCCAATATCTAGCCAAATGCAATGCGAGTTAAAGCAAAGAATGAGTAACAGTGGAAGTAAGAAAAATTTCATCATTCTTTTTATGAAACTATAAATAATACACACATCCAGCCAACATCTTATAGATATCAGACCACTCAATATATGAAACCCCCCCTCACCCCTCATTCCCATGCAAGTTCATGATAAAACTTAAATTAGATCTCCTTGTTAGTCAACAGTTTCCATTATATAAGAGTCAGTGCTAATCCATGTTGGTCTAAGTGTTTCTAAATGCTTCAAATTTTGCCATTTTGTAAAGGATGCCATTATTACAGGAATTTTAAAAATACAGGGTCTCGGAACTCGAATGGAAGGCAAGTTATAATTAGATTTGTGCTTAGTAATAAGGATTTATGTAATCATTTCAACTGATTTGTGGAAACATGTGTTCCAACACTTGGTCAATTTTTACACTTCATTTTCCACTTCAAAAACAAAATAAGGAAAAAACCTATACCACTGAATGTATCAAGAAACCATCTCACCTACACACTTAAGCTATTAGGTGAGGTTTCAAGATATAATTTATATTATTGTTTAACACACTCCTTCAAGTGAAAGCTCTTTGGGCTTGAAACTTGCACAAGCTTACACTACATTGTCCTTGATTTTTATCAAATAGAATAGGGATGACGAGATTTGAACTCGTAACCGCTAAGTCAACAAGACTCTGATACCATGTCAAGTAATCATCTCACCTAAAAAATTAAGCTGTTAGGTGAGGTTTCAAGATATAATTTATACTAGCCACTTACCCGCGCTTCGTCGCGGGCGAAATCATGTTTTTTTTAATATAAAAATATTAATTATAGGAGTTTTTTTTATTATAGTATAAATTTAGTCAAAATAATAAATTCATGAAGAATTTATATAGTGTAAGTTTCCTATAAAATATATTAATTTAAATAGATTTAAATTTATTTATTTAAAGGGTTTCAACAAAATCACCAACATTGTCATTAGAAAAGCAAGAAGATTCGGATACTTGAATTATCGAATTTACTACATTAGAATTCATTCATCTTATAATATAATTTAAATTAAACACGACAAACAAAATATAAATCATGAAAACACCTACAATAACTGAATAATAGAAATAAGTAGTCTATTTTCTATTTTAAAAAAGAAAAAATGCCATTAAAAATCAGTTCTTACATTATCATTATTATCATAACTATAACAGTTAAAATTATTATCAACATTATTACCTAAACAATTAAAATCATTAAATTGCATTAAAAAAAAAAAAAAAAAAAGCACAACATTTTTACAAAAAAAAAACAATAAAAAAATAATCACTAAAATTATAATTATTATTGCACAAACAATGAAACTATAAAATCATTTGATATGAAAAACAAATAAAAATAATAGAAAACATCAAAAAAAGAATAAAAAGAAAAATAGAGAAATAATAATTTTAAAATAATTACCAATATAAATTAAATTTTTAAAACTAAATCGAATAAAATTAAAACTCAAATTAAATTAAGAATGTTATAAGCCAAATTTAAGAGCTAAAATCACAATTTTCTTTCCTTTTACTTTTCGGCCTAGTTAATTAATTTAAACAGTTCCATCTTTCTCTTCATTTCAATTTTCCCAATCTGACACGCCAAATCCATGCCCATAGACTTAATCCCAGCAAAATCAATTACTTATCTCCTCATGATTCATGTTGCAATTGCACACATTCTATGCTATGATCCGAAAACAACATTTTCCAACAGATCAAACAATAATCAAATTACTTATTAAACAAAAAGGTAGTCGTGATGATTCAATCCAGCCTTGATTAAGGACGATAACCCCAAAGCATTTCTCACAGTGAGAAGCATTAGGAAGATCCGGAACCAGGAGCAACCAAGGCAAAACAATTTAAAGAAAAGGCAGACAAACAAACCCTAACACCTAATCTCACTGTTAAGATAAAAAAAAAAAAGGTCCCTCTTTTCTTAAGACACAAAATCAAATCTTCATAGCTTCATACATATCAGATTCTCGTAAACCACAAAATCTCACTTCAAGAAGCCCATAATTGCTTCCCTTTTCTGCAGTTATAACCCTTTTGTCGAAATCCCATTTCCCTTCAGTCATCAAGATTCAAAAATCACCAACATAAATTGTTTCATTTCCAACCATTTTGTCCAGCAACCAAACAACCACAAAATCATTAAGAAAAACACATACAAAAGAACAGACACGTTACTCGAAGAAGTATACTTGATCTTTTTATGATCACCTCTTCCCCATTAACAAAAACAAAACAAACTAAAAAACTTTGATAGTGGCTAATTGTATCTATACTCTTAAATGGGTCTATGAATTTGTGGTGAGAAAAAAGTTTGTGTGTGATGAAGCGAACCTACGGTCATCAAACACATAGGAAGGGAAAGAAAAGTCGTTTTAAAGTGAAACGTGCCATATAGTTTGTTGTTGTCTGGTTATACACACACAGTTTTAAAAAGAGAATGAAAAACCAGGAACACGCCCACAACCATCAACAAATACAACCGGGGTTATCGAGGATAAAATTGTCTGTGCACTATTGAAATCCACAGTACATTACCTCACAATCTACAGTGAAACATACAGGAAAAGAGCCACACCTTTTATATTTTAGTTAATTACTAGTCAACTGCCTGCACTACGTTGCGGGTGTAGTGCGGGCGAAAAAAAATAATTTTTACAGTTGTTAAGATTAAAATATAATATTTTAATATATAAAATTTGGTATACTAAAAGATATCAATATTGTCAATTATAATAACAATAATATCGAAGTCTCAACTTCTAAAATTATCATTATTATTATTGTCAAAAAATTATCATTATTATTATTGCCAAAAAAATCCTAAAAATCTCAACAGAAGATCAAGCAATTTTTTTTTTTATCATTGCTATCACTGTTAAAACAATAAAAATTATCAAATTATTCTGAGAGAAAAATACCTAAACCCATTAACAAAGGAGCAAGGAAAAAAAAAATTATTATTATTATTATTATTATTATTATTACTGTTACTATTATTATTATTATTATTATTATTATTATTATTCTATTATTATTATTATTATCATCATTATTTTTATTGAGAGAAAAAAACCTAAACACATTAACAAAAGAGTAAGGAAAAAAATATTATTATTGTTGTTATTATTATTATTACTATCATCATCATCATCATTATTATTATTATTATTATTATTATTATTATTATTATTATTATTATAATGGAAAATAAAACACAAATATCAATTTATCAAGGGATTAAAATAAAAAATTCAAACTATTATTATTATTATTATTATTATTGTAATTATATATTTTTTATAATATTATTATTATTATTATTATTATTATTTTTGTTATTATTATTATCATTATTATTATTATTATTATTATTATAATGGAAAATAAAACACAAATATCAATTTATCAAGGGATTAAAATCAAAAATCAAAACTATTATTATTATTATTATTATTATTATTATTATTATTATTATTATATTTTGTTGTTGTTATTATTATTATTATTATTATTATTATTATTATTATTATTATCATTATTATTATTATTATTATTATTATCATTATTATTATTATTATAATGGAAAATAAAACACAAATATCAATTTATCAAGGGATTAAAATCAAAAATCAAAACTATTATTATTATTATTATTATTATTATTATTATTATTTTAATAATATTTTTTTTATAATATTATTATTATTATTATCATTATTTTTTTATTATTATTATTATCATTATTTTTTTATTATTATTATTATTATTATTATTATTATTATTATTATGGAAAATAAAACACAAATATGAATTTATCAAGGGATTAAAATAAAAAATTAAAACTATAAGGGCCAAAATGAAAATTCAATATATTATCAATTTCAATAAAAGGATCCAATTGAATAAATCAAAACTTCTGTACTGTATTTATTGAATAATTTAAACCCAATCTGAAAATTAAAAGGAGGACCGAAGTGCAACATTGACATTCAATCAATTCGAATTGGAGGACCCAATCGAACTAAATCAAAACTTATTGAACCAAAATCGAACCAAAATCAGGACAAAACACAAAATCGAAAGTCAAGGGACCGAAATGAAAAGTATCACAAAATGGGGGACTCTCCTGCACTTTTACATGCAGGAGAGAGAGAGAAACGTGGCCGGCGCTTTAACCGGAATCCGACGCGTCTACGGACATTTTTATGGTACACGCGCCACCGCGTGAGGAAGACCACGCGGAGACGCATCTAGATACACGGCGGAATCCCGTCTCCGGCCACCGGAGGACACCGCACGCGCCACCTAAACAGGGCGTGGGGCGTGCAAAAGGCTGGCGCGTGCGGAACACGCACTGACAAACCGACAGCACTAAAAAAAAAAAAACAAAGGTCAATTACTGTACTACCCCTGGACCGAAATAAATGTTTTTTGTCTTATTAGGGGCTAGAAGAGTAATTAGCCATTTTTTAAATATATAAAAAAAAAAAAGTGCGGCGGACCGGACCGGTCCGGTCCATCCGCGTGCAATGACAGGAATGGCCCTCATCCCCAGCCCTTTTTACTGCCAGACCGAGCCCTATTTTGTCTCATTACCGGGGCTAAAATCGTCAAAGCACTGTTCAAAATCGGAAAAAAAAAAAAAAAAAAAAAAAAAAAAAAAAACAGGCGGACGAACTCGCGCGACGCAGGGCCGAAATTGTTCGAGTCAACAGTGAATTGTCTCTATGGCTACAGTAAAAGACTGAGCTCTTTTAGATAGTTTTATAATTCTCTAACAAAATATACTCAAGAAGAAAGAAAATCTATGCATGCTCACAAATGTCAGCTTTATACATAAAGAAGCAAGAATACTACCGTGATACATTTGCTCCAAGTATAGGAAGATGTTGCTCCAACCAAAATGGCAACAGCATAAGCAATTTCAAGTAATGAAATGCAGGTCCAAAATACCTGAGCAAGAGAAATCAAGTACCGCTAAGAGACATTAGTATAAACAAAGGTAATTAGGAGTTTTACATTTGGAAAACGTATAATATGTTCTAAACTGACCCGGTTTTGTCCCAAACGCACTGTGAAAGACCGAATGCCAAAAATCTTATCTCCTTCAATATCAGGTATGTCCTGCCCATACAAGGTGCAAATAAATCTCTTTAATTTACAGGAACATGTTTATTGACAAACAACTCGCTTCAAAATTGTCTGCCTCTACTCCATTATTACTGAAATTAAAAATAAATAAATCCCATTTACCTTGAATAATGCTATAACAACTGAGAAGAAGCTCATAAATGCAGTTGCGAAAATTAGAGGTCTTGAAAAGACAGGTGGTCTTCCATACACATGGGTCTGGAAATTGTCAGCAAAGTAATAATTAGGCTCTTAGCATGTTCTAGACTGTGTAACAAGACTCCAAAGTCAAAAGCTTCCACACTCATACATGCCAGAAAATTGCTTAAAATAACAATGATGATCATTTTTGTTACATTCCAGTCAGAACAGTCTAAAGCAACACAATGAAAAAGTGCCACACAGTGTTCAGCAGGGAAAAGCCCAGTAGTGGTATTTACGAGGCCCTTAATTTTATGTACTCAATATTTTTCTAGTTACTATTCATTTGCTTAGGAAAGAAGTACCTGCATATGCAGATAAAAGGCAAGTTGAACAATCACTGCCCTAACAGCTAGGATGCACACTGCTGCAATGAACGCAAACCTTTTCCATCTCAACAATGGTAGCTGAAATAACACAAAGATACAATGGCCATTCAACTAAAAACTAACCATGCAATACATCATCATTTAACCACGACTGAATCTTCCAAAATGGTGACCAGAAACTTATGTAATAAAAGATCCAGCAAGAACTATCAGAAAACATACTCTGCAAAGCAATTAAGTTCAAAAATATGAATGTTAATTGAACTTAACCAGGAGTGTAAACTTAATTCTTGAAATGAAACTGATATACAGACAAATGTGACATCTGATGCCATCATCTTTATTAGCTCAATTACATCACTAAAATGACATGATGCCTGCATGCACAGTTCACCGATGCAAAACTTTAATTTTTTTATATAGTAAACGAGAAACAAGTGCTGCAGAGTGCATGATATCCAAAAGACAGCTATTTAATGTTTGACCCCTTATTCCAATAATAGAAATAGCAGATAGATCAACTCACATTGATTGAATATGCTGTTCCAAGAACAAAACTGATGAAAAGAGCCCAAAATAATGGCCACGAACCTACAACCCATCCAAGCCAAAAGCTCTGGAAAAAAGGAGTAATTAGTGTTTTTCATTGAAATCCACATTTCAGATACAGTCAATGAGTATTCTAAATGTGGAAAGAGACGGATGATTTACAAATACACGGTATTTTACTACAAATTATGGACCATCTAATGACATTCCCCAAGTTTCATTTACTATTCATACTATATCCACTGACAAGAAAGAAGAGAAATACAAATAAATAATGATATTTCAAAAGATATCACTACAATTTTGAAAAACTGGTTTGCAGATGAAGGCATATGCTCTCCCTCCCCTTCCCTCCCCTCCCCTTCCCTCCCCTTTCCCTCTCTCTCAGCAACTGCAAATATTATTGCAATCAATTCTCAAACAGCATATTGAGCAATCACATAATGGTTGAGTTGGCACAGCCTTGTAGTGCATGTTATGGGTCTCTCCACCTGCTAGTTTGAGATTTTCTAGCCATGATTACAGGAGCTATTCACTAATATCTTAGGGTAATTTTGAGCAGACAGACAGATACAGAGAGGATAACACTATATTTATATTGAGCAATCATAAGAATTTAAGAATTATCCACAACTATAAGCGTGTAAATATCTACCAATAAGAATATTATTGAATATATACCATGATAGAGAAAGATGAAACAATCATCACACCAGTACTTATAGAATACTCCCCTGACGCCAATGGAAGATATGGCTTGTTAACCTGCAATGAAACATACAGCACACATATATCAATGGAAACCCAAATAAACTAATCTGCGTATCTATTTTTGTGAAGTTATACAAGCTACATAGACAGAAAGTTGAGTGAATCCAATGATGATAGTTCAACATAATTTAGCCAGAAATGATCAAACAAATTGCCGGAAGCAAACTTTGTAGGCATTTCTACCGCTCACCTAATATATCAAGGTCAGATTGGAAGGTAAATGAATAAGGGAGACCAGAAAACTATGTGATCATTTCTCAAAAAGACTATTTGATAAATTTGGCAGAGTCTCAAAAGAAGTCTTTAAAGATAAATTGATCCTTGCAGTCCACTGTGTCTTCAGTTATTAGTTGGAAAATTCTGTTCCTTTTGTTTTTAATTTATTACAATGATTTACTAAGTAAAGCTACCTTGTCTATTTCGATGTCAGTCAACTGATTTAAACCCACGATATAAATATTCATCATGAGAGCAGCAGCCACAGCCTGAAATACAAAAATAACTATCAAATAACTGATGATGATTATAATTACCTAAGCCAATTGATTAACTCTTTAAATTAACTTGAAATTGTTGGGCATTACCTCCAACACCCCCGTGAAAAATAGTGGAGAAATATCCGAGAGCTTCTCAATTGCAAGGAGAGAAACTGATAAGATGCTCAAAGCCTATTGACAGAGAAGTAAAGGTGAACATTTTCTTTTTCTTTTGACTGGAAAGTGTGAGAGAGAAACTCAGATTCATAAACATCAATTACATGGTGGTCTTTACAAAAACTGTAGAAGTTGGAAATGACATGCAATGATCATTAAAATTTTGTTGAATTTACAAGACAAACTTTGACTTAACTGTGCCTATAACAGTGTGAGGCCGTGAAAATCTGTAGAAAGCATCTAATGCATTTTTGACAGATTTTGAAGTACTCTCAGGATTATAAGCTCCAGACTCAGATTCAAAAGGTTGTCCAGAGGCAGCATGCACTAAGAATTTAGCATTATTTTCCTGGTAAATAGTAGATTTTTTCACAGTACATCCACTATGATGATGTTGAAACCTAACAACACGCTGTCTTTCTAGGATATTCCTTGCTCCGCAGTAAACTTGAACTTCTCCTATAGAACCAGTTACACCAACAATCAGAACAAAAGGTAATTGTGGTCATATAGAAGCAAAGTGAGCATGTAATTAGAGGTAAAATTGTTGAAATCAGAGAGCTGGAAACAATCTACATGTACTACAAGAACAATTCATGAACTTTGTCATATCTATCAAAAATCACATTAAAAGTTGAATAATTTAAGAGGTGGCTTGTTGCATATGATAATTAATAAACTATGGATCCCTTGCTCCGCGATTTGAAACTAAGATAAAATGAACCCATTTTCACAACAAAGGCAACACAAATATCTTATTGTAATTAATAAGCTTGCACTGAAGGACAAAAAACGCAAGCAATCTCCGTCTATTTTACCATTTTCAGTAGTTTTTATACAGATGGGTCAGCAAAATATGGGTTTTCCTGTTTTGTCCAGTCCAATTGTTTGTTACCCCAAATTGAATTAAACTCTGATCCAAAACCAGCGCATGCAATTATAAATCAGCATGGGTCACAACAGGATTAAAAAAAGAAGGAAAACAACCGAATTTTGCAGAGAGAAGCCATACCATTGCCAGCAATATTTAGAACAAAAATAGGAAGTGAGCAAAAACATACTTGGAGAATGACCCGCTTTGAATTTGGTCTTGCCCCAACAATCTCCACCTGTAAATCAATTAATAATTGCATGCAATATCAGATGTGAATAAAAAAAAGAGAACCCAGATGAATGGTGCAGTAAATTGAAGAAAAAAAGGGACCCGTGTATTAAAGTACTGGACAGAGATGTTAATCAGATGTGAGAAAAAAACAAATACCAGAAGTAAGTGAAGAGGAAAGATGAGGAAAGGACCCAAGAAGCAAAGAATTCATTTTCTTAAAACAAATTCCCTTATCAATCAAGAAATGGACTCTCTCAGTTGTCTCTCTACTTGCTCCAGAAGATCCTGCTTAGAAAGCCAGTAGACGTAATAATCAACCAAAAGACGAGTGTACTTGACTGTGGGTGGAAATGTGGACTTGACAGTCTTGGTGGAGGCTGGTATGGTTTCATTTTGAAAATATTTTTATATTTATAGAAAAATTAATTATTTTTAAAATTAAAATATGAATCTAAAAATCGTTAATAATATTTAATTTAAAATATAAAATAAAAATTAAAAAATATTATTTTCAAAAATATTCTTGAAATGATTTGACGAGTGTTTGACACTATGTTTTGAAAATATTTTAAAAAACAAATAAGAATTTTTTTTATTTTATTTTTTATTTTAAATTAAATATTTTTAATATTTTTATATTATTTTCATATGTTAATATCAAAAATAATTTTTTTAAAAAATAAAAAAATATTATTTTAATATATTTTTAAATAAAAATCATTTTCAAAAACAACTTAAATCACAACTAAACACCCAAACAGTTGCACGGTCATTCGCAGGCAGCTGGGAAAATGAAAATATCTGTCCCGCACTCCAGTGAACCAATAGCGGGAGACGATCAGTATCTATCGAAAGTAGTTGTTTGTTGCAATTATTAAATTATTAATTAATTATATTATATTATTAAACAAAGAAATATATCCCATCTGTGTTTGTTTTATGTGGCTTGCCTGGATTTGCATAGCGTTAAATTCATGTGAATAATGCTTCTTATTTTTTATCAATATTCTTTTGATTTTTTATTAATATTCTTTCTGCACCAAACTAATTGATTGTTGTAAATTTCTTATAATTATTATTATGATTGAAAGCAAAACTAAAAAAAATATTAACGTAAATTTTTTTTATTAAATTTGAAAAATAAATAAAAATAATTAATGAACAAAAGCAAAATTAGTATTATTATCACTATGGATATAATTATTCTAATCGTTTGGATTATAATAAAATTATTAAATTTCACTGAAATATAAAAAAAAATATAATAGAAGAGAAAGCTAGAAAACATTTATAAAAAAAAAACAATTACTAAGATTATTATCATTGTGTAAAAAATTAAAACCATAAAATTATAATGAAGAACAAAAAAAAATCTAACAAAAGAGTACATAAAAACAACCAAAATAAATGGTAAAATCAAAATATCATCTCTATATTTATTGAGTAATTCACGCAACAAATTATTGTTACAGTTTTTGCTTGTTTTTTTCTTACGGACAATTTAATAACTTCCATTGTTTAAACAGTAATTTCAATGATAATGATAATAACAATAATAACTTATTATAATGATTGTAGTACTATGATATTAATAATTATGGTTATGGTGCTAATAGTAACAATAATTTATAAAATAATATTGATAATATCAATAATAGTAACTAATAAAATAATAAAATTTATTGTGGCTATGGTGCTTATGGTTATGGTGCTAATAGTAATAATAACTCATACAATAATATTCAGAATTTTATATAATCCAGATGATTAGAATAATTATATTTATAATGATAATAATACTAATTTTGCTTTTATCTTTTAATTTTATCATTTAATTATTTTCATATGTTCTTCATATTAAATAATATTATTTTTAATGTTGCTAATTTTTTTTGGTTTCACCTTCAATTATAATAATAACAGTAAGAATACGAATTAAAGTAATTTATCATTCAATATTGTATTTATTAAGAATTAAGTTTTGCAACTTCTCTATATATAATGTTTCAAATCCAACATTCGGACCAATGATCTAGAAAAATTATGTAGCTTAATATTGTCTTTAATTTTTCACCTTATTTCTTTGAAATTGTATTACTTAACAGTAGCATCAAACAAAAAACACTATCTTTTTAATTTTTATTTTTCATTCTGACTCTTATTCTTTTAATTTTTTTTTAGTTTTGAGTTTTTAATTTTGTCAGTCTTTTTGTGATAGTTCATATTTTTTGTTTGTATTTATGTGTTTATACTCATATTTTTTGTTTTTCTTTTTTATTGTTATTTATTTTTGTATTAAATACAGTCTGTGTACATAGTAAATTTAGCTATGATGGTGTGTAAAAAAAAGTAAGACTCTCTTTTATTCATGTATAGAGAATGTTTTGATGTCAGTGATTTGTTATTCTTGTATTGTTTTTCACCTGTTTTATTCACATGCCGTTTAAGAACACTAAAATTAAATTGATATAAGATTAAAAAAAAAGTGATGTCTTTTTTTATTTGAGTTGCTTATATTAGCATTATATTATAAAAAATGATTTATTAATTAGTTGTGGTGTTTGTGGAGTTTTAAATTATATTTTAAAAAATTCTTTTAGTTTTAAATGATGTTTAGAAAAAAACTAAATTATTTGTTTGTGTTAATATGAATCAAATATCAAAATATATAGTTAATTTAACATATTTTTAAGAAGAAAATATGTTAAAAATAATCGTGAATTTTATTTTCAATACTTTATCCATAAATAAAATTAATGTGTATGAAAAACTAAATATTTGAAATATTTTTTTTTAAATAAGAATAAAGGCCTAAATGAATAACACAACATATAAATAATTTCAAATGAAGGACAATATTGAAACAATTAAAACGTTAATACCAAAAAAATAAAATAAAGGAAAAAAGTGGAAGAATGAGAGCCAAAATAAAACATTACAACTAATATTTTTAATGAGTTGTGGTGTTTGTAGAGTTTTAAATAGAGTTTATAATGATTTTTTTGTTTTTTATATTTTTTAAATGTGTTAATATAAAACAAATATCAAAATATATAATTAGTCTAACATATTTTTCAGGAAAATATACTGTAAAAATAATTGCTATCATTATTTTCAACACCTTATTCATAATGAAATTAATATATCAAAAATCTCAATAATTGAAAGAATTAAAAAAAAAAAAAAAAGAATAAGGGCCGAAATGAATAACACAATATATGGTCAATTCTAACTGAAACAATAATTTTTTAAAATATATATTCTCTTAGTCTTTAATATATAATTTAAATTAATAAAAATTATTCTAAAGAAAAAAAATATAAAATATATCAAGTATTTAAGAAAAAAAATAATTAAATCATGCTACTCTCCGCATAAATTCTTTTTTTAGAAAACCAATTTACTTAAATAATTTGTCTCATTTTTTAAAATACTTTAGGTGCAAAAAAGCAACACATGGTGTTTAATTAAAGCATGCATTTAAAAAAAAAACTTTTGAAAATGATATATTAAAAGGCCATTAAGTAAAAAAAATCAAAAACTAAGAGTATATATATATAAACATGGACAAAAAAGTAGTGAGTATTTTAAAAGGATCAGTAAAATTAAAGGAAGTAAAGTTAAATAAAAATTAAAAGAATAAAGGCCAATATAAAAAATAAAAATATATGATCAATTTCAATCAAAGAATAAAATTAAAAGAAATCAAAACTTCTATACCGAATAAATTAAGTGATTTAAAACTAAACTTGAAATTAAAAGAATAAAGACCTAAATGAAAATAAATACATGATCAATTTCAATCGAAAGACACAATTAAAGCAATCAAAACTTTTATATCAAAAACATTAAAGTATTTGAGACCAAACCCAAAATTTAAAAGAATAAGGACTGAAATAAAAATAAGATCAATTTCAATTGAAGAACTAAATTGAAACAAATCAAAACTTATATAGTAGAAATTAAGAAGAAAAAACACAATTAAAACCCTTGGACTACAATGATAAACCATTAAACCAAGAGGACTATCGTGTAAGTTAGTCTGTAGGAGGAAAGAGAAAAGTGAAAAAAAGATAAACCGGCCACTTGCATGTCTCTGACCACAATGAGGTGGCATAAACACCACTATATAGAAGGGGACACGACTGTTGTGGCCACCACAGTCCACTACACGCACTGTTTTAAAGACACGGACGTAAGAGGAATGGCGGCGTGTCCGCGAGATGCACCTGTAGTTTTTTATTTTAAATAGAATACAATGAATGTGAAAATACGCATATACCCCTAGCACTACTTCTTCCATTTTATCGTTTGTGAGGGAATATCCATAGTTTCATTGTGCATCAAAAGATTAAAAAACCCAAATACCCTTATCCGGTAAATCGAATTTTTGTCTTATCCAAGGGTATAATAGTTATTTTATTGTTCATTGACAGATAAAAAACCGCAAATACCCTTGCCTACTCAACACTGTTTTATCTGATAACAGGGTAAAATCGTAGTTCAATTGTATAAAAATTAGCAAAGATGAAATTACCCCTAGACAACAAAAAAATGTCAATCGATCATTGTAAAAAGGCAAAGTCTAATATTAGAACCCTCAACCAACAGATAACAATTCATGAACGAGAAGAATGTATTGACATCACAAAGTCAGTAGAATCCCGATAAGTCATTTTAAGTTATTTAAAGAACCAAGAAAGAGAAAATTCTCACCCCACAAGCACGTAAAAGTTTCATAAGTAATCTAATTATCATTAAGTAAAAATATAATTTAAAACTTAGTTGGATATATGTTTTTAACTTAAGCTAAACCTAAAATACCAAAAGATATGGACTTGTATAAAACCCTCTTACAATCATATCTAAATCTTTAAGTATATAAACTCAATTTATGTTTATTAACCATAAAACACACAATATAAATTTAAAATAAAAACTTTAAGTTATTGTCATACAAATAAGATAGTAGAAATCTCATTTAGCCTTCAATATTGCTGGCTTTTATATTTCTTTACTAGACTAGAAAAATCATAAATAATACTCTCTTATTTTAGAAAAAAACAAATTTGAGTTTCCTTTGTAAACTATGAAACATTTTGTTTTGGATGCTAATTTTTTTTAGGAATGAATTTCTTTGTTTTTTTTAAATAATATGCTGAACTGGATTTTATACAATATTAATTTATAATATGAAAAAAAATCAAATTAAAGTTGACATAAAGACATCACCCCTCTCTTAAAACTCGCGTCTAATCCATCTAATCATATTTTTAGATTGCATTAATTATCATGTCCGTCTTCTAAACTCAATGAAGGAGAAAAAAACAAGCATTGCTCTTTCCGAGACAGTAGTCGTCAAGTGATTCAAGTGGAGCTTGTCGTAAGTCGTAACGACTAAAGATCAAGCGAAGACAAGATCTCCGAATTTTGTCGTTATATACGAAGAAATTTAAAAGTTTGGTTTAACGGAGGAGGGTGATGGTAATTACTAATTAGTACCTTGGACTGGAATGTTCTAGAAATATTTTTAAAGATAATTTATATTTAAATATTTTTCTTTTTCTTTTAAAATTTTATTTTTAATTTTATATGTTAAAATGATTAAAAATTCAATTAGGTTAAAAAAAACAGATTTAATATCAATTACAAACACCTTCGTCTTTAAAGGAATAAAAATATATTTATTTTTGCGTTTTAATTGTTTTTAGATTATCTTAATATATTAAAATTAAAATAACTTTTAAAAAATAAAAATAATATTATTTCAATATAATTTAAAATAAAAATGCATTAAAAACACAATTATTACCGCACTATAATACAACCTTGTTTGACACTGTATTTTAAAGATATTTTTATATTTTTTTAAATTATATTTTTTGATATTTTTAAATTATTTTCATTATCAAAAATATTTTTTTTAAAATAAAAAAATTAAATTGATATATTTTTAAATAAAAAATACTTTAAAATAAAATTACCATGCAGTTACTGCATCTCATCAGGCGGTAGCCTTGTCGTATTATAGGTTTTCTAGGTATTGTCAGTATAGGGGCTGTAAAGTTGATAAAAATATCGGGGTCTAAAGTCTAAGTTCTAAGCCTGTGTTTATCCGCAAAGTTGAAAAATAAAGCTAGGATGGTGCTGTACTGTACGGGTGGCAACAGTGAATTTGTGTCGTTTATCCGCAAATTAATTTGTTTTTCATACTATAATTTTATTTAAAATTAATACTCTTAAAAAATTAAATATAAAAATGAATTTAACTCTTAAAAACAATTTCAAGATTCGAAACAGAAAGTGCTGAATTGATTATTTATTTTCAATATTTCTTTTTCTAACATATGACCTCACAGTTTTTGGTTTTTATAATATCAAGGCAAATCTTTTTATTTTATATATATATATATATATATATATATATATATATAAAGTATAAACAGTCCAAAACGACGCGTAGTGGGAAAGAGGTTAAGCCCCCAGATTTTTTCCAGTCGGAGACGCACTTGTCATGTTAAAAACGCACCACGCACACACATTCGATAACAGCTAATGAAAAAAAAAAAAAACGAAAAACAAACAAACAAACAAACAGAGAGTTTATTTATTTTTATGTTTTTATGGTGTGGTAGCTCAATTTCAGAATCACTAGCCACCACTCATTGTCTCACCATCTTCTTATCTCATTTCAACTCACAATACCATACCGCAACTCTTCGATTCTAAATTGTGCAAGAATTTGATCTGGGTGTTTCAGTTTTTATTTTTGGGGTTTTTGATTTCATGGTTCAGAGGAATTTTATTACAATTGAATAAATTGGGATAAAGAAAAGAAATGGAGTGGGATAGCGATTCGGATCTGAGTGGGGAGGAAGATGAGGAGGGATACATGTTAAACGACGGAGGAGGAGGTCCCTTGCCTTTTCCTGTCGAGAATTTGCTGCAAACTGCTCCTTGTGGATTTGTTGTCACTGATGCTCTTGAACCTGACCATCCTCTTATTTATGTCAACACTGTTTTCGAGATGGTGACTGGCTATCGAGCTGAGGAAGTTCTTGGCCGTAACTGGTATGTTTTCTCCTTCTCTTCTTCCGCTTTAGGGTTTTCTATACCTTTTTTTATTTTTATTTTACTGTAGGGTTAAATTGGCTTAGCTCATCTTGTTTAAGGAAGCTGGCAATTTTTTGAACGTAGGGTTTTGATGTTTGGGGTAAGAAATGGTTTTTTTTTTTTACTTTAATTTTTCTGTCACTTGATGTGCTTGAGCTTAGACTTTGGTGACATGTGGCAAAAGATAATTAGCGAGTCCGTATGCTTTTTTGTTTGTTGGTTATTGAGAAGCCACCTTTTATTTTTGGAGCTCTTAAAATCTTTAGAGAAATGAGAGGAAATAGCTTGAAAATGTCTAAGGAAGCTGGTGGTAATTAGACATTTAACCATTTTTTTTCATGAAGTAATCAACTCTCATGTATCTCTTAGGTTAGACACATAATTGCTGGCCAAGTGCATCAACCTAAACCTGTATGAAAACCAACTTGTCTTCACAGAAGGGTCTGATTTTGACTCAGGAGAGATATTTTTGAGAAATCCGCGTGTTGATGCTTTAGTTTGAAGACTAGTATTTGGAGAACATGGTGGTTACAGTCAAAATATTACAAGGATTACAGTCAAAATATTACGAGGATGGGATAAGATAGACGCTTGTGGTGTGATTAGGATCTGAATGGCGTGGATCTGGTGGTGGAAAATTTGATGCGTAATACAAGTTATTTGGAGGAATCTTGGGGAGCGCATCCGTATTAAGACATTAAGGCATATGTTGGTTTCCTATTCAACTAGGAAAATAATTGATTGAAATAGAAAAAATGCCCTAGGGAAGTAGGACTTTGATAGTAGATTGAGGCAACCAAGAATGCATAGTAACTTTTATAAGTTCAAAGTTACAGTCAGTGGACCTTAGCTGTAGGCAATTCCAGTAAAATCAGGAATCAAAAGACAGTCATAATGTAATAAAACTAGGCCATGCGCATATTAGTTCCTTTCAGAGCTATCGTAGATCTTGTTTCCAATTTGGCTTTTATTTATTGTTCAGGGCTCCTTCACTGGAGGTTTCTGAAGGGATTTTCTATGGAAGCTATACAAGGGATTTATGATAGAACCGGTGATTCCTATAATGAATTTTATAATTTCAAAATTCACAACTTTCTAGGCAATTAGTATAAAGAACACTTTCCCCTCATTGAACAGTCTCTTTAATTGGGTAGCAGTTATTATTTTCTTTCATGCTGTCCATTATTAGTAAGGTACCTCCTCAAAGTTATGCAATACATGGTCAATTTGATGAATAATGATGATTGATGTGAAGTCATGAACAATTTCCTGCTGTATCAAAATGTCAATGCATCAAAGTAATCCCCTTGACAGGAGTAAAATGGGAGGATTCATTTTATTTTTATTTCATTCGAACATTATTTGGAACTTTGTGGAGTTTATGCTTTATGCCTGCATTTGTTTTGGGAGTAAAATGGGATGTTAATTTTTTTATTTATTTCATTTGAACATTATTTGGAACTTTGTGGAGTTTATTCTTAATGCCCGCATTTGTTTTGTGGTGAGACACAGGGATGTGTGGACTCTAATGTCCATACATTTTGTTGTCATTGTCTTAAGTGTCAAAGGCATGGGTAACAGGGAAGATGTATAGATCCCAATTTCTGTGATGTTTTATGAAATGGTTGATGTCAAACAAATGGTTGATGTTGTGCTCGAATGTTATCGAATGTTATGTGTTTCATCTGCCAATTAATTTTTTTTTAAGTAAACATTCCATGTCTTGACATCTTGAGGCTTTACTGAGAGACCTGATGGTTTATTATTTGATTAGCTCTTTTTCCTCATTTTCAAGGATGCCCATATGTGCTCTGTGGTTTTGGATTTAGTAAGAGTGAAAATCGATCTAGTGAATGGAAAAAAAAACTGGACAAGAGGGGAATAAAAAAGGCACGACTGTTGGCAGCGGGTAAAGTTGCATCTATGGATTTCACCTAACCTAGTTTAGTGTAGCAAAAATCTGAGACTGGAGTTTTAATTTTTTGGTTGAGGCAATTAAACCACCCTACCTTGAGAACTCATATGCTAATTTTTTCTTGTGTAGGAATGTGTTGGTTTACCTACTTAATGTTGCATCAGCCAAGCTTATCTTCATGCACTGAATTTGCTTGTGTGTTCACATGTGTGTGTATTGCAACCATGGATAGTGAGGCATTGAGTCAGTTCAATCTTTGGCTTTTATTCTTGTGTGCTCACAATTATCACATGCACTAACTTTATTTATTTCTTTCACTAGCCTGTATTAATTAAAGAAAAAAGAATTGCAGCACCAGGGGCCAAGTTTTAATAAAACTGGTATTATGTGTTACCTTTTCTAATCATATCTTTTGGTATGGGATCATCTAAGTGATGCTCCTTGACTAATGATATCTCCATATTTCTTGATCTGGGATTTTTGCACAGTATTCCAATTTTTATGAGTATATCTGTCCTTTCAATATAATCTGTAACTTTGTTGAATCAGAATGCAAATTTGATGCTTACATACCACATCTTACTGGAGATATGGTTTTCCAAAGATAAGAGATGATGAACAATATACAGATTATCTTATTTCAAGATTAATTATTTGATATTTGGAACAAATAATGTACTGACCAGAGCTGTTGATATATTGATTATCGTGTGGAATTTATCATCTGATGATCAAAATACACTGTCTTGTCAATGATCACAGCAACTATTACTCATGGTTCGCAAGTTGACTCACAAAATCATACGATTTTACGAGTCAACTCATCAAACCTTGTCAACTCAGGTAAAAAAATCGATTTTGATCAAACTCGTACAAAATCATAAAATCGGACCGGATCGATTCGATTTTACGATCCTGCTCAAGATTATTAATTACGATCGGTCAAAATTTTATACCACCTTTCAACCCTTAAGCCAACACATTATATTTATAGACACAACTCCTTGTTTGGATATCTATTTAGGCGATGTGGGATTGCTTTCAACATTTAAAGCCACAAATTCTTAGGTTATTTCACAATCCACCGATGTGGGATAGAAACTTGTCAACTTCTCTTGTATCAAGCCATGAAGTGGCTGCTGGGGCGTGTATGCCCCTGTTTATATATATATTATATATATACTCTCTCTCTCTCTTTATATATATATATATATCATGGAATCACTCTAGAAAATCAGTAATATTAACTTTAAAATTTATACTTCAAATTTTTGAAAAAAATAAATTTTTTATTTTTTATTTTAAATTAATTTTTTTTATGTTTTTAAATCATTTTCATGTCCTGATATCGAAATAATTTGTTAGAGTTAGAGCTAGTACAAGCAATATCGGTGTTGGTACCAGTATTAGCACTGATAATCCTTTTAATAGTAATACTTTTGATGAATGTATTAAAAATAACGAGGAAGATGACATGCTTTTAATTTATATAGCACATCAATAAAATATTTTTTTTTTAATTTGTTAGTTTTTACCTAATGAAATTCTATGGACATAATTGTTTTGTAATGTATTTTTTAAGTTATTTTGAATCATGTATAAACCTTAACTAATGAAATTTTATGGCCATAGTTATATTGTATTGTATTCAAAAATATTTTACTTACGATTTTATGATTTTTCTACCTACACGATTTTAGTTGTGATTTTATGATTTTTGTACGGAAAAATTCAGGTACGATTTTACGATTTTACGATCCGAGTTTTCAAAGCCCCTTCCGTGTTATGTCAAAATCGCGATTCTGACAATCATGCTATTACTGGTAAACAAATTACAAGTTTTTATATGGTCAAAGACACTAGGTGATTTATCTGTGTTGATTCAATGTGTTTATTTATTTGGCTGTTATGATGCTGATATTTTATGGTTGTCATTGATTATTGACTATTTTTTCATTATTCTAAAACTATGCTGTTGCAGTAGTTTCTTGCAATGTAGAGGACCATTTGCTAAACGAAGGCATCCATTGGTCGACTCCACAGTGGTTGCAGAAATAAGAAGATGCCTTGATGAGGGCATTGAATTCCAAGGCGAGTTGTTAAACTTCAGAAAAGATGGATCTCCATTGATGAACAGGCTGCGGCTTACTCCTATATATGGGGAGGATGACACAATTACTCATGTTATTGGAATCCAGTTCTTCACTGAAGCTAATATTGATCTAGGTCCCGTGCCTGGTTATTCAGTAAAGGAGTCTTCAAAATTGGCTGATAAGTTTCGTTCTGGTTTTCCCACCCATCGTCCAATCCCAGTAGGTGATCGTAATGTTAGTCGTGGCATTTGTGGGATACTGCAATTGAGTGATGAGGTACTGTCTCTCAAAATATTATCACGTTTGACTCCAAGGGATATAGCTTCGATTGGTTCTGTTTGCAGACAACTCTATGAGTTGACAAAGAATGAGGATCTCTGGAGAATGGTCTGTCAGAATGCTTGGGGTAGTGAAACAACACGAGTTCTAGAGACCGTGCCTGGTGCAAAGAGACTTGGCTGGGGTCGGCTTGCTAGGGAATTGACAAATCTTGAAGCAGCAAATTGGAGAAAGCTAACTGTTGGAGGTGCTGTTGAACCCTCAAGGTGCAATTTCAGTGCTTGTGCAGTGGGTAATCGAGTTGTACTTTTTGGTGGTGAGGGTGTTAACATGCAGCCAATGAATGACACTTTTGTCCTGGATCTGAGCTCCAGCAACCCAGAGTGGCAACATGTCCAAGTGAGCTCCCCTCCTCCTGGTCGATGGGGACATACACTTTCTTGTGTTAATGGGTCTCATTTGGTGGTCTTTGGAGGTTGTGGAAGGCAAGGTCTATTGAATGACGTCTTTATTTTGGATTTGGATGCCAATCCTCCTACTTGGCGCGAGATTTCTGGATTGGCCCCTCCACTTCCACGATCATGGCACAGTTCTTGCACCCTTGATGGCACTAAGTTGATTGTCTCTGGTGGGTGTGCAGATTCTGGAGTTCTTCTCAGTGATACATTTCTGCTTGATTTGTCAATGGAGAAACCTATCTGGAGGGAGATACCGGTTGCATGGACCCCGCCATCTCGGCTAGGTCACACTCTCTCAGTTTATGGAGGAAGAAAAATATTGATGTTTGGGGGTTTGGCTAAGAGTGGGCCCCTTCGATTCCGCTCCAGTGACGTGTTTACTATGGATCTAAGTGAGGAGGAACCTTGCTGGAGATGTGTAACAGGGAGTGGAATGCCTGGTGCTGGAAACCCTGGTGGCATAGCTCCTCCACCTAGACTTGATCATGTAGCTGTGAGCCTTCCTGGTGGTAGAATCCTGGTCTTCGGTGGCTCTGTTGCAGGTCTACACTCTGCCTCGCAGCTTTATCTCCTCGATCCTACCGATGAGAAACCTACATGGAGGATTCTAAATGTACCTGGGCGACCTCCAAGATTTGCTTGGGGACACAGTACCTGTGTTGTTGGAGGCACAAGGGCTATAGTCCTTGGTGGTCAAACTGGGGAGGAGTGGATGCTGAGTGAGCTCCATGAACTCTCATTGGCAAGTACTGCTACCTAATTTTCACAAGGTATGTACAATTGGAAGCTGTGATAAAGGAACACCCCGACAACTGAGATCATTCATCGGAAACTCAGATGGGACTGTTGTTTAGATCACTAATAACTGTTGACGAATGTTGCTCCAGTCAGGACTTCTGTGCCAAGTGGTGTCCATCGATGCATTTCCTTGTTCCCATTAGTTCTGACTCGGCATGAACTTTACATAAGGTGACATGCAACAGTTTTTTTTTTTTCTCGCAAGGTTCATATGTAATGTACCGACCAACATGCACAATGGAGATTCTTCCTCGTTAGGTTAGTGGCTCTGGATAGACTGGCTGGTATTATTAATATTTGCAGGCTTAATTCAGTTCTGTAATCTTAAACAAACAGAAGTTCGAAACAAGAAAAAAAGTGGTGCATGTTTTATAATGAGTAACGTGCTGCTTGGTTTGAAAGTTGTAACTAGACAAATAGCGTGTTAATTAATCACTTCCAAGCGTTTGAGATTGTTATTTTTTTTTTTTGCCCGTGTGTTAGGTATTATAATGTTTAATGTTTTTTAAGTTTTTTTTATTTGAAAATATATTATATTTTTAAAAAAAATTCTTTTTTATTTTTAATGTTGACACATCAGAATCATTAGAAAACATTAAAAAATAAAATTAATTCAATTATTTGAAAATAAAAGTAATCTGATAATTTGATGTATTTTTAGAAAAATATATTTTTAAATGCATCCAAATACAGTTTGAAAAACTCAGGTTCTGAAATGTTTGAGCGGTGCCGGAACTACCTCGCTGATGGCCTTGCTATTCTATATGATGAGTTGGGTAAACAAAAATTTAACATAACTAAAATGTTTTGTTAAAGATAACTTGAGTTAATTAGGAAAAAAATAAAAATTTTGAGGTTCAATTATTTAATATTAAATAATAAAATTAAAAAAATCAAAGAAAAAAACTAGTGTCAGCATGGATTGACTTAGCTAACCTTTAAAACACGATTTCAAGTTTATATTCAAAATCAAATTATTATTTGAAAACAATTCAAAGAAAAACACTAGTGTCAACGTGAATTGACTTAGCCTGCACATGATTTCAAGTTGACCGAGATTACCCAGTGAAAGATGAATAATAAAAAAATAAAGCAAATTTCCTAATAAAAAAATAAAAAAGAAAACAAATAACAATTAAAACAAGGAGGACCAAATATGATATTAAGAACTAAATGAAAGAAAATGTTATGGGACTAAATTAAAAAAAAAATAAGAAAGGATAAAAAAAATAGAAATAAAAAGAATGATGATAAAAAATGAATATAAAATTAAATGAACTAAAATGTAGAGGGAAAATTGAAAAAACAAACAAGAAAAAGGATGAAAATAGTAATAAAAAGATGAGATATAAAAATTAGATGAAATAAAATGTTTAGGGATAAAATTATATATATAAATAAACTTAAGAAATTATTAAAACCAACACAAATATCAATCTAATTACAAAAGGGTGCAATGGTGAATCATGTAATTTAAGCACTATTTTCCCACAATAATTTCGCATAGAAACTAATTGATTAATCTGAAAAAATAAAAGAGAGATCCTCTCTACACAAAATGATTTTTCTTGGCAATGTAATCTTGGTTTGGTGGCGTCAACTTCAGTTGCTAGTTGCTGGATTGCATGGACTCTAATGTCCAAACAACCTTAACCCAACAAATTTAAAGTATAAAATAATATTTTAATTGAGTTGCAATCAAGTTGACTGAATATCTATATTAACAAAAAAAATAAAAAATAATATGAACTTCCCATTTCAGACAATAGCAAGAATACCCCATCTTCCAATTCAGAATAAAATATTTCAAGAAAAGAGAATAAAAATAGAAGACTTGCTGTCTAACGGTCCACACAAAGACAAGGATCTAAAGTCTAACCACTTGGGTTGTGTGCACTGTTTCACATTTACATTACCAGCCCAACTCCCTGGAATCTTGCACGCTCCCCTGCTTTAACTTTTCTCACTCTTTCTTGACGCTTCTTCTTCTTCTTCTTCTTCTTCTTCTTAGAAAAGCAAATCTCGTTCCTTTCATCCATTGTTTTCCTTCCATTTCCCTTCTCCTCCAGTTTCAGAAACAAAAAAATGCCAATCAATAAAGACCCTTCAACACCACCTCCCATGATCGGCAAAATTGGGCCCTACACTGTGTTCATGACCCCACCTTCCACTCCTAGTCCGAAACCACCACCTCCTCCTCCTCCTACTACCACTACTTCTAATGAATCAACATTACCTGTCTTTGATTCACCCAAGAAGGTTGCTTCACCTCCTCCTCCAGTCCAACCTCCTCCTCAGCAAATTGACAAGTCTGTTTATTCTCAACAAATTTCAGATGGGTCTGTTCTTGGCTTCTTCAAAAATGCTGTAAACAAATTTCAAAATGGTTCGTTCCGTTTTCTTTCTATTGCATTTGGGTTTTTGTTGCTTTTGGAAAAGTGGGGACTTTCCGGTGCTCTACATTGTTGCTCTTTGCGTGCACTGAATTTTACTCTAAAGATTAAAGGGTTTGTTTTCATCTTCAGCACATTCAAGCTTCGATGACCATTTGGCAAGGTGGCTTGGGTTAAATCAATCAAAGTATCAGTGGGCTTTGGATGATTACTATGAAACCAAGGGTTTGGTAAGCTTGAGATTTCTTGTATGGTGCTTCTGTTGTTCATTAATTATCTGTTATGTTAATTTAGAGCCTTATGATATCCAACATCATGATCAGCATATGTTTATTTTCGTTTAATGATATGGTTCAAAATCAGTTTTAACTACACAATTGAATGTTCTTACCAGGTTTGGTGGGGATTTAATATTGTTGAAGCGAAAATGATAAGTACCTTATAAGCAATTGCTTTCTTAATTGTTTTCTTTTGTTCTACAATATTTAGAGTTTGTTCTTGTTTGAGCCTTAAAAAAAATGATTTGATTGTGAAGGGTTATCTTGTGAAGATTGCTGCAATATGCTCTTCAAGGTTGTGTTACTGCACGCTAATTCAATCACCGGCATATCAATTCTATGAGGTGGTTGCACTGGATAGGTTAGATATGCTATTCTCTCCATTAGGATTTGTTATTGCAGAAGCACCTGCAAAACGCCTTGCTTATCTCAAAAAAAATCCTCCTGGGAAGCTTTTTCGGCGTAGAAAAAGAATCTAGGGAGCTAATTTTCCACCTTTGCACTCATGTCAGGAGCTAGTTTTGTTACCATGATTACCAAAATGCTTAATTATCAGCAGCAGTCTCTTCAAATGATGCTGTCTGCTTACTCAACTTGCTTAGAGACATTCTTTGAGGACATCTCCTCAAAGCACCTCCTAGCCTGCTTCAAATACATGCAATAAACTTTTTGATGTAATTCCGACAGATTTTTCAGCCTATAGGGCTTTGTGTGGTGGTCCTCCATCCAATCTCAGGTGGGACTTCTGAGATCTGAGTCCCTTAGAGCTCTAATATCTTGGAACTTGTCCCAACTTCCCTTAATACAAAGCCTATTCTCAATTTATCATAACTGACTTAAAGACTGTTTATATTTTGTGCTTTAACTTGTTTTCCTGAATAGGAAGATCTATGGATGTTGAAAGAGACAGAGAAATGAACCACTAGTTGGACAGAAAAGTGTAAGAATAGATATGAGCTGCACTTTTTGTGCCAACTGATAGGAAAGTTAAGTATAAGAATAGGTGAATTGCAGTTTTTTGTTAGGTGAGAGTTCCAGTCTTCAATTTTTAGGATGTGAAAAGGAGAAAGATTAGAAAGCAAGGTCTGGAAATAAAAACATCACGCCAACTTGAAAATTGTAATGACATGGAAGACTATACAAGATAATCAAGTGGCAATGCATTATCGTGATTATTAACTGATGTGTACTTGGGCTTCAAACTAACTCTAAACACTGCACTTTGTTATGTCAAACTGATTTATTTATTTTTCTTTTGGTGCATTATTGATGATGTATTTGAACTTTTGCATGTCCAAGGGTGCTAAAAGGTCATACAAAATAAAAAAATAATTCTAGTTCTATATGGAACAGATCAATATCATGCATCCACTTATAATGCATTTCTATTTTATGTGGTTGTATTTTATAAACATTACAGAAAGATCCAAGGTCACTGATCATTCAGATATACGATCATCAATGCTATTCATAAGATCTCAAATAGATATATGAGAAATTTCAGAAGATTTGGTTTTCTATCATGACTTGTGATAGTCCATAGTTGCAACCAACATAAATATTTTCCAATTGTGGCAAACAGGGCCTTAACTATGCATATCTTAGATGCTGAAATGGATGGATAACCCAGGAAGTGGTTGTAAAAGAAGAGGGGGGTGTATGCTGGAAACACATTTTTTTCACAAGCATCCCCAAGGAAATGATTAGTTTTCTTGTAATGCAGTAGACAATAATATATTTTGTCAGACTGAAATTATTAAGAAGGGCCTGAGGATCAATAACACATAATATGTGAATTTATAGTCCTGGCGCAGCAAATACATCAGCTTGGTTTTTTGCATTCAACACATAGATATGTCTCCCCTTCCTTTTTGGTTGCTTTTTGAATAGCACTACGTGGTAGATTTTATCCAGTTTAGCATGCTATGTAAGGATACTACTGCAAGTTGATGCATGAGGCTGATGCATGTTGAAGCTGAATCCAGGGAGGAACTTATTCCTAAACCCACCTCCTGAACTGGGTTTAATTAAATATTTTTAATTTTCTATACATTCTCCTGTCTTTACCTTTAGGGAAAAAAAAGGAAGAGGAAAAATGAACGTTGATACCGTCTAATTAATACCAAGCATCTTCTTTGAAATTACTTGATAAATGAGATCGCTTTGACTTTGGGTCGTAAAATTTTACTAGACCTATTCTCTCATACCAAGTATGTTTTTGCTTTAAATCCATTTGACAAAATCATGGACATGGCAATTGTTTGTTCTGGTGTGGAAACTGATGTGAACGTCTCATTTGCTAACTAGATTTCGTTTTGGTTATTTTCATATTATTCTTACGTTGCTGTTGCTCTTACTTCGTTGGATTTGGACTTGGACAAATTAATGATCGTGCATGAATATCTTATGAGGTTTAATTTCATCAATGACAGGAAAAGGAAGGTGCAAAAGCCGAAGAAATATCTAGCAAAATACTAAGAGTGTAGCATGGTTTGTCTGGTAATAAGGGTCTCAAATATATTTCTATTTTACCAGATACTTGTTACTGGACTTTTGTGAGCTGAACGATTGTTGAAATGCAGATTTTACATTAAAGACCCGCGTTGAATCTCCTTTACATAGCAGAAATGCATCTGGATGCTTGAAGAAGGGACCCTTGTGCAAGTTTTTGGGATATGCTCGTTTGAATTCTCTACTTGCTGCAGCAGCGTGCCGGAAATTGTTTGTGCACCAGGCTGTGAAATATGTAATCTCACAAAATTTTCATGCCCCAATATTTATCATGTACTCTGTTGATCTGCAATCTAAGAACACTACTATCAAGTTGCAAGGATATATTGTGATGTCGCTGGGATTGGTCTGAAATTTATGAATCGTCCGTTTGCTGTCGCTGCTGGTCACTTTATCATACTCATCTCTTTCTCCCTCTCTCAGTTTCTATTTCTTCTTAAAAATAAAAAATAAAGTAAATGGGGATGAGGTGTTCTTTATTTCTTGTGCTGGAAGTGGAGGAGCAACACAGAACGGATGCTATGGAATAAAGAAAGGGCTAATTTTTGGACCCCAAATTGTATTAGCTCATTGCGGAGTTGTCCACTGGTTGAGAAGTAAAAGTTTGAGAGCAGCAAGCTGTGATCCCATGACAGAGAGCTCATAACCAACCAAAAAACATGGTTAGATTTGTTTTTCAACGCTATTAAAATGACGTTATTGTTTTCCACCCTTATCAATCACTGCTGTGAGGTAATTTCTCAGAAACAGGAAGTCCCCCTCCCTTCCTACATAATTGTTTTTTTAAGATTAAAATTCATGGCTTCGTGCTGATGCAAGGTGAAATATTAAATTCTGTCTGCCTTTTCTGTACTTTGTACCAAGTTTGTTTTGATTTGTGATTTATTTTTTCAATTTGAACAAAATATTTTAGTTTTGGAGCATTTTGGCATGTCGTTTCGGGGTTTTATATATATTAATTCAAAAAAAATTTAGTTCAAACTAAAAATTAAATTATTTAGAATTGTGCAATTTAATCTAAAAAAACAATAAAATGATTTTTCTGAATAAATTTATGAACATGTATAATATTACGAGAATGTCATTATCAATATCGCAAGATTATTATATTCTCTTATCGCTCTGAAATTTTAACATAATATATATAAATATGTTAAGATACTCTTTATAGAATTTTATCTCAATCTAATGGTCGGATTAAGAGATATGAATGATATTATAAAATTATTTATTATTTTAAAAAATATATTATTTGACTGAAAAAAACAGGTGGAACAAAACCGGAATATTTTGGTTGGTATTTGGCCAAAAAATTAGAAATTGACCAAAATTTAAATCGAGATAAAAGTATTTTTTTTATCTCATTTTTTTATCCGATACAAAATATATATTATGACCATTTCAATCAAAATAAAACGAAACAAAATTTGTAGTGAACGATGACCTCGAACCTTGTAAACGGTTGAATTTTGGAAAGAAAAAAAAGGTAGGATTGAGGTCGATTAAATTATAGTTGACTAAATTGAAGTAAACATCATGCTGTCGTAACCATCCAGTTTACATCTCACAGTTGTCACGTACTATCACACTCACAGAGCTTGGGATGCAACGGAAGCTTACAAAAGTGGCCCAATCAACGAACGGTAGCCTTGATTAAATTATATTTGCCTGCGTGATGACAAATTCAAAAACATGAAGAAATTAATGGAAAAACCATATTTGATTATCACAGATGATCATACCGACGACTTTTTTCTGAATTTAATAGACTCTCTTGAGTACGAAGCTTCCTCTACCAGCCATAGCAACGAGTTATTTCTACCAAGAACCGCCTGATTTATGAGAAATAGATTTTAGATGTTTCCGATCCTTACTAATTAATGTAAGTGGTTACCATTTTGTTTTCTTGCTTTCCTTTTCTTTTCCTGGAAAATAACGTGGGGCCAAAGACATGTGCAGGATTGGGCTAGTAAGCAACTAGTACTCTCTCATGCAACAAAATTAAGTTAAGTTCACAGTGATACGTTGTTAATTTTGTTTCGTTTCGGCTGAGATATTTTGTATTAGTTAAAAAAATGAGATAAAACGAAACAGTTTTTATCTTGTTTAAAATTTCGGCTCATTCCATAAAATTCAGCCCAAATTTCAGCAACAACGTTCTGTTTTGGCTAAATAGTATTTTTTTTAAAAATAATAAATAATTTTACAATATCAATCATATTTCTTAATTTGACTGTTAGATTGAGATGAAATTTTACGAGGAGTCTCATGACATATATATATATTGATGATAACATTATATATATATATATATATATATATATATATATATATATATATTATGTTACAATTTCAGAGCAATCAGAAAATGTAATGACCTTGCGAGATTGATGATAACATTCTCTTAATATTATATATGTTCATAAATTTGTTCAGAAAAATTATTTTATTGTGTTTTTTTTAGATTAAATTGTACAATTCTAAATAATTTTATTTTTGTATTTGAAATAATTTTTTTTGAATTAATATATTTAATTATATATATATATATATATATATATATATATATATATATATATATACACACACACATAAACAATACAATCTTAAAATAACATGTCAAAATACTCTAAAATCAAAATATTTTGTTCTAATTAAAAAACAAATCACCAACCGAAAAGAGAATTGAAAATTTCATTGAAACAGTGTAAGCGGATAACATTAGAGGCTCGATATGGCTATCCTAGAGATGAAACACTTGGATACCATGTGCGTACGTTATATTTACCAGGAGTGTTGAGAAAAAATAATTTCGAGGAAAGGAACATTTATAACGCATGCATCCTCTGTAATCTTCCATCGCCATAGTTTAAAAAGAATAACTCTGCAGCGAATTCAGATGTACAAATAGAAAATATCATCATTTATTTGCTTCAAAAATGAAAAAAAATAAATAAAAATACATAAAAATAACATTTTAAAATATCTACTGAACTAATATTTGCAAGCTAACTCAATTTCTACAGTTCCAGGCAAATTATGATTAGAATGAGATTGCTGGGAACCACTTGTCCCCGATATAGATGAGCTCATGTCTCCACTGCTTCCGGTTTCCATGGCGTGATTCGGCCGAGTTGACTCTAGATACCCGAATGGATTTTCAGGCTGCATCGTTATCTCCATGCTTCCCTCCAACATTTTCACCACATCACTCATTAGAGGTCTGGCATCTGGTGAATGCTGAATGCACAACAGAGCCACGATAGACATTCTCCCTGCCTTTTCTTTGTCCTTCTCCTCAACCCCACAGAGAGACAGCATGACAGGCAGTTCACGATTCCTGTACATATCCCATACCCATCTCGGGAGCCATTGGAGAGACTCGCGAAGATTTTCATCAAAATGTCTTCTTCTGGCAATCATCTCGAAAAGAAGGATTCCAAAACTATAAACATCGCATTTGTGAGTAATAGGATAATTTCGACGCCATACCTCTGGAGCAGAATATCCCAGTGTCCCTCTACCACCACTCAGTGTTACTTCACTTCTTTCTCGATCACACAGCTTTGCCAGTCCAAAATCGGCAACCTTAGGGTTCAGATTTTCATCGAGAAGTATGTTTTCTGGTTTTATATCGTAGTGAATTATCCTCTGCTGACACTCCTCGTGTAAATATGCCAAACCTTTTGCGGTTCCTATTGCAATCTCGTGAAGTTTATCCCATTCTATCTCCCGGGTTTCATTGAAGAGTACGGTGTTGAGAGATCCGTTCTCCATGTATTCGTAAACTAGTGCCATCATAGAGGGATCAAAGCAGAACCCATAGAGTCTAACCAGGTTGGCATGGTAAGTTCTTCCCATGGTGCCCACCTCTGCCATGAACTGCTCTTCAAGTTTCTTGTTTGAATGATTAGAGAGAGCTTTAACAGCTACTGGGATTCCATTTGGGAAGTCTCCTTTGAAAACCACTCCAAAGGCACCTGAACCCAATATTGTGCTGCAACCATTAGTAAATCCATGAATCTGCTGCGGTGAAAACCTGATGGGCTTCTCCCTTGCCATTTCACTAAGGAATCTCTCCATTGTTGCAAATTCAACCTGTGAGTCTCGAATCAATGGGAACTCTGGTTCTACTGCTATTCCCACATGCTGATCAGACAAAGGACTTGGGCCTTCTGATTTTGTAGATTTACCAGCAATCTCATCGCTGGCAATCCGGGCATAAGCTGGAATTGCACCTCCTGTTTTCTTCAAGCAGTCGATGATGGCATATATAATAGCCACAACAGCCACCGTTGACACCAATCCAAGGACTGAAAAATTATGAAGGATATTGTTAGAGAATAATATAAATCATATTATGGGGCCTCACTTATAAGCTTAAGCTTTTAGGTGAGATGGTTCTTTAACATGGTATCAGAGCCTTGTTGACCCAGCGGTTACGAGTTCGAATCTCACCACCCCCATTATATTTGATAAAAAATCAAGCATAAGTTGATGTGGGTTTGTGCAAGTTTCAAGCCTAAAGGGCTTTCACTTGAGGGTGTGTGTTAGAGAATAATATAAATCATATTATGAGGTCTCACTTATAAGTTTAAGATTTTAGATGAGATGGTTCCTTAACAGATATCATCATCAAAACTATAGCTCCTACATATAGCTTTTCAAAATAAGAAAACATGAAACTTATGCATCAGTTAGTGAGTTGCTTACCAATTGAGGATAATATTGCCCATCTCATTGAGGAAGCAAACGTGTCCACTATTTTTGTTGGGTCTTGAGAGTTTGGATCGAAACCATTTTGGTTTGGTGAATAATAATAATAAGGACTACTCATTTCTATCAGAGAGTTTGGGAAAGAAGTGAAGGATGATAGAAGTTTTGAAGATTAATGTAAATGAACATGTTTTATAGCAGTAGAGAACTTGTATGTTTCAGCTGTGATGATTTTTCAAGCTTAATTTGTCAGTCTTCATAACGCGTTTTCTCGTCGCCGGCTTTTTCTTGAAATATTCCGAGATTTATTTTCTTCCCGCGTGCCCGGTGAATATTAGCACCAGGAAATGGGCATGAAGTTTCACATAGAGAAGCCACAATACGCAGCTAGCTAAGGATAGTATGTAAAATGAGTCACGCAATAATTTATGTTTGTAGTAATAGGAGTAAACACCTCACACGTTTATGTTTTTTTCTTGGTCATAAAAGGATCCACACCATATGTACTTGTTAGTAATAACTAGTTTGCTCAAAGCATGTTAGGTTTTTCTTGGAGTGAATCTTTTTTAAATCTATACTATAATTTTTTAAAAAAACATTAAACACCGTGAGCACAATACAATTAAAGTGCCTAAAATAATTATGTGAGCCCAGATGAGTGAATAAAATCTCGGCTGTCCAGATTCTTATAAAAGATGCACACCCTGACTTAAATTCAAGACCTCTTGTACAGATCTCAAGTTTTTTGTTATGACATTACGTCTCTTGGGGACCATTGATCAAAATAATGCATCTTATTACTCATCAAAAGTTCAATTTACTTAATACATGATATCTTTGTAAATTAAACTATTCAATCCTTTCATGTTCTTAGACCATATGATATTTTACTACTAGATTAATGTAGTAGTGAAGTTGCCTAAAGAATTTCACAAGTGTCTCTCGGCACTACCAGGTCTTCGACTAAATTTTTCATTTTTTTCCTTTAATTTTATTGCAAAAAATCTAATTTCTTCAGCCTGAGTATGGCAGCGTATAGTTTCTGAGCCCTGATGTTATGTTACTTTTATTGCACCAGTTCTTTCTTTGATCAAAGCCTGTTTGACGGAAGTGAACCCGTTAGCATGGTGATCAAGATATGTAATTAACTCAGTCTATTTTTGGCTTATCTTGTGGATTATTTTGCTTGGTTGCTTCAACTCTTCTCTTTCATCCCGAGCTCCCTGCCAATTCTCCATCATTCTATGCTTTTATCCTTTCTTCTGCTTGTGAAAATGGTCGAATTTGGCATGCAATTCCCACAAGTCCTGCTAATGCTGCTGTAAATGGGCTTAAAGGCCATCCTTTTCTTTCTCCACCATGATCAAAGTTTTCTCTTTGTTGGCTAAATTAGATTCGAGTTCTCTTATTTTTGCAATTGATTCATAGAGTTCAGCGTTGAAGTTATTATAAGAACGTGAAATAATAATCTTTGTTTTTATTAATAATAATTTCAGTTGATCCCATCTTTATTAAGTCAAACAACCGATTACAATGAGAAATCACTTAAACTTTTCGCTTATTTGTCGAGCAGAAAAGGAGTCTACTAAACTCTTACGTGGTCAATTTAAAAAGTGTAACTTGACTGATTCCCGTATGGCCGGTGGAGTGACACTTACAGAGGTAAGAATATCATTATATATTTTTTTTATTAAT
Organism: Salix purpurea; assembly: GCA_027405865.1. Taxonomy (NCBI): domain Eukaryota; kingdom Viridiplantae; phylum Streptophyta; class Magnoliopsida; order Malpighiales; family Salicaceae; genus Salix; species Salix purpurea. The sequence continues at coordinate 4,342,560 of JAOWLH010000019.1, forward strand.
ATCGTTTGTGTTATTACGTTTTTGTGATTGAAATGCTCAGTCTTCTTTAGCCATTGAGAATCGATTTAATTTCTAAAGAAATGGAGAGTTCTTAAGTTGTTGAATGAAGCAAATTTCATTCAAATCAATCCGGATTTATGAGTAAATTAGGTGACTGGATTTGACCTTGGCATAAGTATATGGACCTTGAATTAGTGGCATGTCCTATTTTATAAAATCTTGCGCATAATGAAAACTTTGCTGCCAGTAGATGTAATCTGACCATGTAATTCATGTATCAAAGAAAATGTCCCATCTCACAACAATTACTTCAAAGGTATTTAAGAGCTAAATCTCACCACTAGCACCAGTTGATGATTGGTTCAGATTATCTTTTTATTGTCATGACTTGCTCCGAAGATTCTTGCTTTATTCACACGCAGAGATTTTTTTTCCTGTCATGAAACTTGCTTTTGTTTGCATTTTGGTGGGAAGGAAGGAAAGAATATTCATGATCTTGTGATTGGAATGCAGAAATTCATCCTTTTATAGAAACAGAAAGATCCAAGTTTATTTTCCTCCTGATATGAATTATCCTTTCCTTTTCTTTTATAATGTTTTTAAACTTCAAAGAGATCTTTAAAGTTACTATATAATATGGTTTCATGGAAAGGTGAGATTGCTTGCCTTCTAATGTTGAGGAAGCTCAGTTGGCTTTTGAAGTTTGAGAGCACTGGTATATAAAGATGAGGGCGAATGCACATATACCTTGCAATACATAGAATATGAACAAAATCAACATATTCAACCTTGCTGTTAAACTTCTAAAATAAGATGCCTGCTTAACATTCTTGTGTCAGACTACTAATTTGTTGCAATGAGTACTTCAAAACGATTTCTAATTGAGGAATCACGGTATGAAAATCAAAGGCTACAGCAACTGTTCATTCTAGTGGCACTTATTGCTTTGGCTACTGGCTAGGATATGGTCACCACAGCTTTAAACTGGCCTTAAATGTTGTTTTTTAATGATGCCTGCTTTTTGTGACACTTTTCTTTGTGCTTTTCATTACATAATCGTTAAAATTGCAATGCCCCAACCTGCCAAATTCGATTTTCTTTTGTAATTTAAATGAATTCCTATTTTCTTGTTTGCAACTGCTAATGCAGCAGCGATGAATATTGCAGAAACCTGTTCAATGCAGCCGATCATGTTCCTGCTCACTAGTTCTGTCAAACCCTTAGGGTAAATTTGCTCAATCCAGTTCAGCATGTGAGGTTTTCTCATCAATTCTTTCACAAACCTTTTGTCTTGGCCTAATTTCTAGGCTATAAAATAATTTTTTAGATCTTATGACAGCAATAAAGATAGGACTTTTTGTATATTTTATTTGAGTTTTTTGCTAGTCATATTATAAAATCCTGATACTTATGAATTTCGCCGCTCCTTATAATGTTGTATGTATTTTTCAAGAGCATTAGAAGCAGTTCTTCTGATGAAAAAATATGCTGGTGCGGCAACTACCCTCAAATGTAGAGTCCTGTTATTTAATAGTCTTATAGCCAAAGAAATAAACACTGTCGTGTGTCCATGAATCTTGCAGAAAATGCTAGTGCGATTTAATAATATTCAACAATTTCAAACACTGCTGTTGCCACAGCAGTTCTTCCCTTCTCGTGTCCTTGATGGATCAATTACTTTGGAAAGGAAAGGACTTCTTACTTTTGAGGGTGGTGTATGGAAAGTTTAAACAGATTAGGGAAGCTAAGGTGCATAAGGTGAAAAGTTTCAAGAATTCTTACTTTTGGTCATGGTGTATGTATTATCTGCGATTAACGAGGTCTGTTGAAGTGCAATTTTATCAGTAAACAGTCAAGGCCTATGTTTGTTCATATTCTTTTGGTTTGTACTGAATTTCAGTGGATGATTATAGGTGATAAGAAAGGAAACTATAGCTGTTCTCTTGGAAAAAGCCGTCAGCCTTTTTGATTTATCCATCCTTACATTCATTTTCTCTTGACTGCTGCTAAATTTTATTTCATCCATCTTTTTATGAAGTGAAATTCTATGGAGAGCTCCCTCAGTTTGACCGAAAGAGGAAACAGGCTTCATGGGTTCAGCATATTTAGTGGATCTTCACATAATCTTCCACCCCTTACCAAATTATGCTCAGCATTTTTGGAATCTTTGTTGGAAAAGAGGACAGCCATTGTAGAGTGACGTCTAGGTAAGATGTTGAATCCAAATGCTGTTCATGCTTTTACTTGATTGATTATAGAGGATCATTCCTGTTTCATGCCCATTCAAAAAGGGAACCATTAGGTGCATCTAGTAGGTGGTGGCTCGGTAGTAAGAGCTTGGAATCAAGAGGTTTGTTTTTTTTATGATCTTAGGTTTGAGTTATGTGGTTGCTAATATGATGATCAACTTACATGAACGTTAACTTTAGGGTCTGTAGAATTAGTCAAGGTGCATGCAAGTTGACTCGAACACCCACGTGAATCTAAAAAAAAAACGGGGAATGATGTCTGAAACTTTTTAATATGCTTAGGGTAATCTTTTGTGGCGTCAATTTAACTTCGTCAAGTCACATATATTTAATAAAAATTATGCTTGCGGTTACGAAAATAATTAAAACTAATAAAAAATAATAAGCACTTAACCCTAATAATTTTAATGGTTTTTCTGATCTCGATTGAGTAAAGTGACGCCGGCACTCCCATTGCTAGGTTGCGTGTTGCCGGTCATTCACCAATTCTCCAACATGAATTTGTGTTTTCATTTGGAGACGGCAGATTTGAAAATGAAGTCTTCAATTTCATTTTCTAGCTTTTAAACTATTGCATGGTTCATTAGAATATTTGGAAAATTATAAATTATTGAATAACAAATGAGGAGAAGAAGAAGAAGAAAACATGGAGTGCTTTCGGAGCTTAGCTTCTTTTTTACTCTAAAGCAATACTAATTAATGCCTGCCACTTGAAGATGCGAATTGCAAGGGATTGTGTTCTTGACATAACTCGATGCTATCAATCAAATGTCAAAAACCAGAAAACAACCTTCTATGCATTAAGATTCAAAAATGTTTCTGAAAAAAAAATATTTTAAATTAAAAAACAACTTCAATCACGTTACTAAACAGTTGTTAAGGAAATGGTGATTGTTTTTTTTTTGTTAATTTAAACTCGAAGTTATTTTTAACCAAGAATAGTATAACAATGCTTTTGTCATTTTCATAAAAAATAATAATCATTAAACTAATTATTGAGGATGGTATAAGACCCTATGATCATTATTATAAATATAAAATATATATTTTTTATATATATAAAATGATTGGTGCATGTCGGCGGTTGGAGTTTGCTAGTGGTGCTTCTGGCATCTTCTTTCGGCCAAGCATTCTCTTCCTCCATGTCGTTGGAATCACAGTATTCTCTTCTTATTGAAACTACACTTGGTGTCATTGGTGACATGATTTATCGCATTTAGTAGTTTTTTTCTTCATTTCTCTCTCTTTGTGATGGTCATTCAAGATTTTAAAGTTTTATTTTTATTTATGATTTTAAATTTTAGTTTCTTTTTATGATTTTTTTTAATTTTCAATATTTTTTTTAATTTCATCATTCAATTTTAATTTGTGATATGATGTTTTTTTCAATTAGATTCTTATTTTTTTATATATATAAATCGACTTTTCCTTGCAATTCTGATTATTTTTTTTAATTGCTTTTTTTTTCTAGATTCTTTGATATATTTGATTCTTTTTATATATCCTTCAATATTTAATTCATTGAGAAATTACTTTTACGAGTTTTTTAGATAGGATGCTTATAATTTTATAATTTAGACCACAAGTTTGAAAAGTTAATGTTGATTAATATAATTTATTTTTGTTTTTTTCTTATTTCATTGTCAGCTTTCATCATTCCATGTTTTTTTAAATAGGTTTTGTGATTATTTTTTCTTATTCTTTTCTATCAACTTGTCTTAATTTCATAGTCTAAGTATCGGGTTTGAAAGATTATCACTCGAGTTATTGGTTTTTTTTATTAACCAACTGACCATTTGGATTGTACATTCACTTTTTCTTATTTATGCAATAAATACAACATAATATCTATAAAAAAAAAAACAAGAAGTTATAATATTATATAGACATGAATGGAAAATAAAATTAATGTTTATTATCAAAACTATTAAATGGATCCACACTACAAGTCTTCCGTTGTCGTCCAGCGGTTAGGATATCTGGCTTTCACCCAGGAGACCCGGGTTCGATTCCCGGCAACGGAAGTAAGGTTTTGGTTTTTAAACCAAAAATATTAAAGCTCTAAACAGGTTATGGGATTTTTGTTGACTTTTTTTTTTTTTTCTGAGATCATATAGAAGGACCAGCACACTTTACATCTTAGTTATAATATCATATAGATTTGGGTTGATCATCATATCTAACACTGCAATTTGTCCGGCCAAATTCTGGCTTTTGCAGACCTGAAAATTTGGTGAAGAAGTGCCCACCACCACCACCACCATTACCTTTCCAGACCAGAGACTGGGTGACCTATCTACTCTCTCGCATCTTGTTTGATTGAATCCCTTCAAATCATTTGGATCTTTCATAATTATTTCAAACAAATCCAGCAGTCTCTAAACATATCGAACTTTTTAAAATCCATTGTGTTTATCACCTCCCCCCCCCCCCCCCCCACCCACTGTGTGTATATATATATATATATATCGTCAAGCCTCTCTTTGGTATTTGTCGTTGCCCTACCAGCCCCTCATCCACGGTCTTTTAAGTTAAACAACCAGCAATAAATTCTTGAAGAAACATTAAAAAAAGGGCTGGGATGCTTCTATCACGTAAACAACACACAAATAAGAACATAAACTAAGCATGGAAACGACGGCAGCTGTTTAGCTTTTATATTTCATGTGTCTCGTCGTAGCCCTATTTCCAGCATTAGAATTTGCCGACCCCATTGTAATCCCACTTGTTTTGTCAACTGCCATTTCTTAATCTGCTCCTTCTCATGCAATCTGATATATGTTTGAGAAGATCGATCGTATAGCGTGATGGACTTGGTCCAGGATCATAGTCTATGAAATTAAACAAGTTTCCTTATTCTGTAATTAGTTAATTAATTAATACTGTAATCCGAGATGCATTCACTGTTCTGCATGCGCATGCCGCATCCTTCCCCTTCATATCTTTATTTATTATCTTTAATTGCAGTTTTCTAGTTAGTTGAGATGATCTTGTCAGGCTCAAGAACCTAGCCTTGTGAATTCTCCACTTGCCTCTCTCTCTCTCTCTCTCTCTCTCTCTCTCTAAATATATATATATATATATATATATATATATGTGCAACAATTCGAGCTTTGAAAACACTATGTCGACTTCATAATAATAATAATAATAATGCAAGCATTTTTATGTGGATAGCATGTCTCTGTCTATACAAGGAAAGAAAGTGTTGCAGAATTTGAAATATTTATCCAGGGAAAGTATATATGTGAAAAACTATAGACGATGAATGAAAATTAGGTGGAGGAGAAGCCAATAATAAGGTCCAGAATCGATAAAAAGGGATTCATTATTTGAAGTTCATATCTGGCATGGGATCCACACCCAGTACTGATTTACTATTGGCACATCACGCCTAGCCAGCTACTGGCATGACAGTGATGAATAGGCAAATTTGTTTTTACCTCTCTTGGGATCACATTAAAAATATTAACTACTACATGCCTGCAAAGCCTGAGCATATTAACAAGAGCGATGCTCTATTTATTAAGCAGTCCAAAAATTTAGATATTTTAGTGCTTCGATGGAGTTGGGGGCCAACTTTTTATGACGAAGCACTTTCTGAGAACTTAAAACTGCCATCTTCAAACTGCTGCTGATGCATGTGATGGAGATTTTGATGATCACTAAACTGGAAATTGGCTGAGGTTCCAACTCTTTTTGGCATTCACTTGAGTGCTCCTCAAGGGTCGATGCCCAGTAAAAAAATTTCCCAGATTAAAGATCCAATTAGTTTTTAATTTCATGATAAAAAGTGGTTCTCTCTCTGCTATCAAATCTCTGATCCATCTCTATCATGGTTTGAAATTTGAACATAAAACTTCTTATATATAGCGGAAATTACAACTAAGAGATATGAAACCGAAATCCTTTAAAGAGAAAAGATGGGTTGCAATCCATTGGCTCAAAAGTAATTACCTTGAAATATAATTTATTTTGTAATTGCTGTCTGTTTTTATGTATATATTGTTCATGCCTAGCAGGCCATGTAACGAATCAATAATGGTAGGGGATATTATAGGATCCTATCATCAAACGCGTCACTTCCCATCAACTCAAAAAAGAAAGAGACCTGCAAGTGGGGTCTTGTCCTAGCGGTTAAAGGTACTTGTTTCTTTACTCTGCACCAGGGTTCAAATCCCACCATGCACGCCTGTCACCTCCACGGTGCCTTACATGCTCACTAGGTTTGCAGGATGTTCAGTGAATCCGGGGATTAGTTGTGGTGCGCGTAAGCTGGCCCGGACACCCCGGTTATCAAAAAAAAAAACAAAGAGAGACCCTTCTCCTTTCATTGTCCATAAATCCTCAAATTTGCATTTAATTATCTCCATGTCTATTTAACCCCGGGTTTAATTTGTTCAAGGTTAAGAATTTGCTTGAGTTGTGTGGTTTGGAAGCATAATTTAATTATTAAATTGCTAGCACTGCTACTAGATAGATACATGGTGATGTTGTGCATATAATCTTAATTTATTGATTTCTCAAGTGATTTTCCATGATGATATATATATATATATCAATTTTTCTTTTTCAACTTAACCGCAACACGGTTTGAACGATAATCAAACATAGCTATACATGCAGGGTGAGCAAGAATACAAAGCCGAATTATTGGTTAGTGATTGATCAGTAAAGGAAACCAACTTTTTTTCCCTTCCATTGACATTTTCGAACCAGAAAAAGTAGAAAGTTGGGATTTTTTCATAAAGTAGTCGAACATGGCGGTGTGATGAGTTGTAGGAAGCCAAATCGGTTCTAATCATTAATAATCATGGCCCCGCGCCAACCAGTTAAAGGTAGATATCGATTACGAAAAGGTGATGGTGCAGGTAAACAGCTCGGTTCATATTGGATCATTGATAGAACATAAGTGCTGTATTTACATGTCAATCAAAGTGGTGGTTAGGATGGAATTGAGCTGCTAATCTATAATGGTCATCGTACTTCTTGTAGAGGTTGAATCCTGTGGAGAAATAGAGAAGGAACTGTCACATTCATGTTCTAGATCTTCATAACCCCAGAATTCTTCTTGTTCTTCTTCCTCAGGTATCTTCCACCTCTCCTTATCCATCTCCTCCTCTAGCATTACTTCCAGTACCTGCAAAATTTACAAGAGATCATCATTTTGTTTTGTCAGGTAATTGACTTCGTGAAATATCAGCTCTATAAATTTCTGGGCTAACATCATTTCATCTGGTAGAAGAAATGATGCTGATGGAAAAGCATATTGTGCATCCCATTCTTCTTGAATAATACGACTAATTGCAATTCAATATCCCAATCCTCTTTTCCTCTTTTCATTATCACCAAAAAAAAACAGAGACAAGAAACTTTTTTTCAACCACTAAAAAGTTATCAATTCAATATCTATTTCATATGATTTCTTGTTTGTTTAAGATTAGCTCACTACCACAACAACAAGAAGTTTTTATCATTAGTTTATCTTGGTAAATGCCTGTATTAGAACTTAATTAATCTTGACAGGACCTTGCAACTTGCTGTATAAGAATATTTTTTTCCAGCAATTAATATCCTGCCACTGCAGCTGATTCAAAAGGGTGGAACAAACACACTTGTCCATGTCCGAAAGCGTGATCAAATCAATACCTTGGAATAGGCCAACAAAATTAGTCCAACGCTTATTCAGGATATTTTATTAAATAATGAGTGAAAAAGCTGGAATGATTTTAATAATCAGAGATTCTCATTTTCTAATCACATGAGACATCTATAATTATTATAGTCTTCGGGTTACAGTTATCTTTTGCTTGAAAATATATTAAAATAAAATATTTTATTTAAATATAAACACATCAGATAGAGCAATTTGATATCATATAACATAGTTTTAACCACAAAATCAAACACCACCTTAGTATTTTAGCTTAAAGAGTTCGGTTAGGTAAGATAGAACATCCTCTGACTATTGGAATTGCGTGAAAAAACTCAAACACCCTGCTACCTAGCTACCTGTACCTAAAGGATCAAATCTAAGTTTACATGTTGAAGTCTTCTAATTGCTGAAAAGGATGTGCAAAGTCGTCAACACGAAAGCAATCAAAAAATGGAAAAGGTGACAGCTTACACTCAGCTTTCATATCTAACCTATTTAAATAGCAGAAACTTGAATCTTGGGACTCTGAAAACTGGTCCCTCGGCCGGTCAACTAGAGGTAATTTGTTGGAATCATGAACCCGACATACAATTAAACATGAAGCAATGATCCACCTTATCAGCAAGTTCATTGTAATTATCATTTTAATTCTGCAGTTTATGAAAATTTTCTGAGGGAAAAAGAAGTGGCATTACGTCAGGGTCATTTTGAAAATGCAAATTGCTACCTCACTCATCGTTGGGCGCCATGTTGAAGAAGCTCGTATGCAAAGGGATGCAGCAAAGCCAAGTCTTTTCTGCTGTGTAGCGTCATAGGTCTCCCCAAGCCTTGGATCCACCAGCTTTTCAATCTCTCCTTGGTTCAATATTGGTTTAGCCTGTTAATTAATCAGCAGAAACCCACAAGTCCATTTAACTTAATCTATTAGCAATACATTTCACTCAAGTCTAGAGCACATAAATAATTATGGGATGGCTTAATGAAGACGGAAATCATTTTATACTGTAAATAAATGGCAAATTTCTTACCCATATATGTATGCTTTGGTGAGAATTATCAACTGGTTTCCTGCCAGAAATGATCTCCAGCAAAAAGACTCCAAATGCAAACACGTCTGTTTTCTCATCCACTATTCCATGCGTGTAGTACTCGGGCGCTAAGTGCCTGCAAAAGAGTATGCATCGTTTTAAGTTTCAGTAGCAACACATTGCGACGATAATCATACCTCCGATGGAATAAAATTGGGTGCGAGATACTCTACCCAAATGTTCCTTCAATCGGAGCGATTGAATGGTGAGTCCACTGAGATGGAAGCCATTTTGCCAGTCCAAAATCAGAAATCTGTAACATTCAAAGAAAAACAACACTAAAGTCAAACTCATTATAGTAAGTGAAATTTATTCGACTTACATTGGATACCTTACCAATGGCTCAAAATCTGCAGTCAGGAGAATATTTGAAGATTTAATGTCACGGTGAATTATCCTTCTTTGGCATCCCTTATGCAAGTAATGGAGGCCTCTAGCAGTCCCAATGGCAATCTTGTACCTTGTTTTCCAATCCATCGCTGGCAGATTCTCATCTACATTAAGAAAATCAAAGGATTACACATCGAAACATTGCAAGAACTAACAAAACCCAGATAAATTAAGAAACAACATCATTAATTACTGATACTACGAACAGAACAAGCTTATATTTCGGTACCATGAAGAAGGGAAGCAACAGAGCCTCTGGAGGAGAAATGAAAGATGAGATAAAGGCCATTGTCGGTACAGCAACCCAGCAAGGACAGCACGTTAGGATGACAGACATGACCAATTGTCCCAATCTCTGTTAAGAAGTCCTTCTCTTTCCTCTCGTCCCTGCAAGTTTTTGTTAGCCTCTTTATTGCAATCTCCTCTCCACCACATAACACTCCTTTGTACACCTCAGCATATCCTCCTCTCCCCACCAGATTCTCTAACACGCCAAGATAACAAATTAATTGCAAAACTCATGTGTGTACAGATATATTATAATTTAAAACCTTGCAATGAAGGTGAAGCGAACCTTGGCTAAAGCCATTGGTGGCATCAGATATTTCTTCAAAAGAAAAGCATTTCCAAGAGGGTCTTGGAGACAGTTTCGGTTCCTGAACAATCTTGGTGTTTTCGCTGTTTCTTCCTTCTCCATCGGTGTAAACTATATCTTCAAGACTTCTTCTTTTCAAGGAGAAAAGTCTTTTCAAGCTGTTGGTTCTTAGGTACTTCATTGTAGCAATATCAAGTGAAGCAGAGCACTCTGTTTCATCCAGAGAGAGAGAAGAAAGACAGCAACTGACCCTGTTGTCTGTGTGAGAAACGATTTTAAGGAAACATGGCAGAGTTCAGACACAGAAGAGTCGTCGAAACTCAAAGGGATATTTTGTGTTTATTGGATTGGGAGGGAGGGGTAAGGGACTAGGAAGAGAGATGGTGGGTGGGTGTGCATGCTGTAATTGCTTCACATATAATACAAGACAGGAGTGTTAGGAGAGGTAGGAAGTGTTTAAATGCTAGCTAATAATTCAACTATTCAAGTAGCAGCTGCCATGTGTCTGTGTTTCTATTGCTCATTTATGTGGATTTCAAGTGCATGGTGGCAAAACAAAATTGATGGGGTAGTGAAACTGTTGGTTTGATTTTGAAAATGAAAATGATTGGCAAGAAAAGGGTTTTTTCCTCCCTTCTGGGGCAGCTTTGCTTCAACTTTTCTTGGGCCTTTGATTGTTTAATTTGGCTGCCTCCATCCACAAAGGAACGTAGATCTCTGCATTATAGGTAATCACAAGAACATAAATTTAAGTGTGGTTTTAAATAATTTGTAAGAAAACAAAACACAGCCAGAAAATATATATAAAAAAATGAATAATTAGTCTCTTATTTTTTTTGGAAGGGGCTTTGCATAGATAGTTCCCTTCCCACATTTATAATAATTGACTTGAAAGTTGGAAATTGATTTGCTACGTATGATTACATGTGAGTATTGATAATTTATTTTTATGGTTAATTATTTTATTTATTGTCAACATCTTTTTTAATCATACTATTAAATTAATCATGCTTATTAAATAAACACAAATCTCATATTTTTCTTTCTTTTTAAAAAAAGTTGTCATCGCCTAAACATTATATTTTTATGTTAGTAAAAGTTTATCCTAGCGCAAGTTACCCATTTAATTATAACATATTAGTTTAAAGTTTTAGACTAAAGTTAGTGTAGTCTATAATTCTCTCATCCTGCAGGCCAAATGACTTGTTAATGCATATCTTCATGACAAGTGGTAGTGAAGGATTAGTATTGAGAATCTGAGATAAATGGATTGACTTTTATAGGTGTCATCTTATTATAAAAGCGAAGAACTAAGTGGAGTTTTTAATACGGAAGCAAAATGAATGGCTCATGAAATAGTATGGCACAACTTTTTAATTAAAAGTAGAAGAAAGAATCAATCTCTTGAATGAACAAACTCTTGTAAGATTGGTGAGCTCTTGATGAAAATATTGAGCTCAAATGGTGATTTTTCCACTCAAAATAAAGAATATGATTTTTTGTGGAGGAAGAATTTTTCAATGTGGATGAAACTCATATACAAATCTTTTTCGCACCCGACATCACGGCAACCAACCCTCATTTTAAAAAGGAAAAGGAATTTTATGTACTATGATGGAGAAAATGTCTTATGTTATGAAAAAAAAAGTTTTCAACTATTATTATGGTCAATAAAATATCTAATTGGGTTTCAAAGTTTTAAGATAAGGGACTAATTACGCTAAAACAAATTATATTATCATGTTAAAGCATCATACCTAAGATAAGTTGGATGATTGCTTATCTTTTATATCTAATGGTTTATTATGTATATTCTATTAATTGTCTTCCTATATGAGTGATAGTTGGTTTACTATAATAAGTTAAACCCTGGGTGGATGGTAAGGTTGAACCAGTCTATTTTAAGGTCAAAGTTATGTTTGTCACTTCTAATTGCTTAGTGAATCAACATTTTTATATTGATTAATCCTTTATCATAATATGTAACCTATAATGGTCTATCAATTCATGTCAATGAATAATTGGGTAGGTCTTTATTAGGCTTATTAAACTCAATCTAAATCTCAAGAGTTGATTTTGCGAAACGTGTTATTTATGGAACAATAGCCTTTGGATGATGGCTTATTATGGGCCATTTACCCTATAATACCAAGACTTATGCATGCTTTTTTTATTGAAGGAGGTTTTATACCCTAACCCTGAATACCCAAACAATGACCTTTTATAAGTTCATCTACGTTGAAGTATAGCCTAATGCCATGAATATCTTTTGGATAATGACCTTCATGGATTCATTTTTCCTAAGATATATTGATAAGCTTTAGTAATCATGATGATATTTGTGTTATTAGATGTTGCCCCAGATCAATATTTGTACATATAGGTCGGTAAGACTCGTATACATGCACTTACATTAAATAGACAAATTTTGTCTCGGTTGTTTTTATTGGTATAAATTTTTAAAGGTGATTTACTAGAAACTGCAATACTTTTAATTGACACATGATCTTTGATAAATATTGACTTGAAGACGTGGAAAGCATGATCTTTTAAAAAGATCAACCATATAACTTCCCTTACTAACCTACTAGACATTATCCTCTATATATCACATTGTCATGGGTCCTACGCACTAATGGTTGTCGTATTGGTCTTGTGTATGCTCTATGAGTCGTGGATATGACAAGGTCTTTTACCTTGAGCAAAACATAATAATCTATTAAAGGATAATATCCTTTATAATTACCCATATATCAAGCAAGATAGTTTTTTTTTTTGTTTATGCTTATATTTTATTTTTATTGATTTAGTCATTGAAGGCTCTCTTATATTACATTGGATACTTATTTTGAAAAGCTTATGGACTATCGGTCAAAATATTTTTATTCAACTTTCAAAACCCAATAACTAGTTATGGAAAGGCCTAAAATTTATTGAACTTTATTTTAAGCATCATCAATTACTAATCTAACTTGACAAATTAATGACAAAGTATATGGGAATAAGTTTCTTTAAAACTAATCTCTTTCTTGATATGTTTCTTAAACCGGTCAGTTGCAATAAGTCAACTTGGTTATGTTGTTTGAACCCAACATCACAAAAATGATGGGTTAGCTAGTTAATCAAGCAACAATGTTTTTTATTGGTGATAGAATTATGTGTTTTTTAGTAATTGGAATAAAAAATAAATGCTTTATTTTTTATTTTATAAGTGTTTAATTGGTTGAAAGGTATGAAGAGTGAGAGAGATAATGAAGATTAAATATAATATAATTCTTATAATATAATATAATTCTTATGGGGGATATGTTGATAAAACAATGATGAAAATGATTTTTTTTTTAAGATTGATATATTATTTTTATTTATTGTAATTAACTAGTCATTATTATTTTCTTTACCATTATTGTTATTTTCACCTTTGGTGGTTGTGAATATTTGTTTTATTATTATTATTATTATTATTATTATTATTACTATTATTATTACAACATTATTCTTCCATGTCATCACATTTTTCCACCATCTCTTTTTTTTTTCTTATTATCATTGTAACCTTTTATGATGGTGGTATTAATTTTTTATCAATAGTATTGATATAATATTATCACTGCCTCGTCAACAAACTTTTGAGTCTGATTTAAAAAAAAAACAATTGGTAATATGGTATAAACCTTATCCACACCAGAATTATGAAAATTAAAGTATAATATAAATGAATACTAAACATCTAGCCTTAAAGAATACTTTTATTTTTCTAATGAGGTAATATCAAATTTAAAAAAAAAACATAGATTTTTTCTATAGGAATCTATAGTATTTTATTTTGGTTACCAGCCTTTTCCAATTGATCCTTTTATGCCCCATTTAGTAGCTAATTGCTTTTGATTTGTTAAGAAAAAAGCAAATTAAAAGATAGAGGGCCAAAATAAGGACAATGAGTGATAATTCTATAGTTGGTATGAAATGTTCATATTAGTTCTTATTATTCCAAATGATAAATTTTTAGTCCCACTAGATTTAAAAAATTCAATTACAATCCAAATTTTTAGTTTTCTTGTATTTCAATCTCTAGTTTGAGAGATAGGAATGGAATTTTTGAATATCAATGATATAAAGAGAAAATCATTGGTTGACCAATTTTAGCAAGAAAAAAATTGATGTTGGTGTTAATGAGTTCCGAAAGTTTTTTGAATGCGGGTTAATTATGAGTTTTTGGATTGATTATATATGATATTTTTTATATTATAAAAATCTTTAAAGGCTTTTAAAGTGTTTTTAGTTGAAAATTGGTTGAAATAGACTTTTCACTTATAAGAGTTGACTACTCAACTTTTGAGCCATCTATAATGGCTAGAATCTAGAAGATTAAGTTAAAAATAATTATTTTTGTTATCATATAATCAAATATAAAAAAATAGTCTAAAAATTTTTTAAGTCGGGGGGTTGATGACCCATGTAGCATGTTAGACTTGAAAACTTGATCGGTCCAATAAATTAACATCTCAATATTTTTAATAAAATTATACCATCTTGGAATTTATATTTAAACTAATGTCATATTTTCACTACTCATTCAATTTATTTTGAACTTTAAAGTCGACTATAGTATATCAAAGCATTTTCTAAATGGTTTGATTTGAAATAATAGCTAGACAAAATAGAAGAATTGAAATATTTTTAAATGGTCTCACTAGCCAACCATAAAAAAAATCCACCGACCTTTATAGTTTTTATTTAAAAGAAATTGTTAGGGCACCGAAAGGGAAGCGCTATAACTTATCTAGTAAAACTTTGAAGGAGATGCATTATCCTCGTAGCATTCATTTCTGTCCTCTCTTTTTCTTAGTGATCCATCATATTTTTTAAAATACAGACTTAATTTTTAAATAAAAAAAAGTAATGGGAGCTCCTTAAACGAGGCTAATTCTTGGCCTTCGTAGCACCTGGGGAGAAGAGGAAAAAACTATAGCATCTTTTTAAAGTATAGTTTGTTATTGCATTTTAAAAATATTTAAAAATAAATAATTTTTATTTAAAATTAATATTTTTAAATTATTTTAATACAATTCTAACGCAATATATTTTCAAAATTGACATCAACTAAACAATCATTAATTTCACACAAGACAAGGTTGATTATAAAAAAGACTTTCAACTGTAGATGTTGTCGTTATTCATGTTTGCTTTTGGTGCTTTTCACAAAAGTTTGTCTTTTGCATCGAAGATGTGGACATGTGCGATCGTATTTTCAATCGTATTTGTATGTGGGAGTGGAGTGGTATATACGCTTTTATGTTTATCGCGCCCGCATGCAACTTCTAATTATTATTATTATTATATATTTAATAAATTCGAAAGCAAAGTCTGTGAAAGCCCAAACCCGGGCAAAAAAAAAAAACATTTGACCATGACCACAATCTGAACTAAAATGCTGTCCTAAATTAAAAGAAAAACATTATCAAAAAAATCGTTTTCAAAAATTAAGGAAATGAATAAAGCTAATGTGGGATATGATTTTTCTGAAAATGACTCTTTTAAAAAAAATTAAATGATTTTATTCATTTTTAATTTTTTATAATTAGAATAGGGCATTTTAGTAAAATTTGTGGGCGATGTGGCTATAATAATTTCTGTTTGTTAAGAATAAAGGAAATCTAGATTGAATTGTCTAGTCGTAACAAACATATGATCGAATATATACAATTATTCATATAGGATTTAATTTACTCGTTTGATACAAATACAAGGTATTTTTGTAAATATTCAATGATTAAGAGAATAATTATTCTAGTTAGCAATACTCTATATTATTTTCTCAAACATCCATAACCTTGAGCTTCATAATTCATAAAGAAGAAGAGGAAGATCAAACTTAATTCGTAATTCATAAGAGTGCTTAATGATTATTTAAAGATTTGAATTAATTGGAAAAACATGTAAGCAGTAAGGTTAGAGTTATTTAATTTTTGACATGGGTTTTTATTCTACCCTTTTTAAGTTATGATTTTAGTCCAAATTTTATATTTATAGAAAGCTTATAATTTTCTTCAAGCCCGATATATATGAAAACCCAAAGCCCTTGTGAGTTATAGGCCCATCATTGTAGGCCCTAGAGTTAGAGCCTCACTAGCCGTAGTCCAAAATGAATCAAAAGCCTTTACCATTGCGTGGCACCACCTCTATCGAAATATTTGAGAATATTTTTTTATTCACCTTGTAAATAAAGGCCAAAATAGTATGGTAACGAATTGTTTTTTATTTTATTTTATTTTGTTAACTCCTTTCAATATATGTGATATATGAGATAATTTATTGTGAACCACGTAACAATCTTTCTCAAATTCTATGAGCTTTCAAGCTTCTTTACAGTGATTCCTTCTTTGAAATTGATGTTTGTTAGGAATGTTGTTGATGCTATTTTGAGATGACCAACTACTTGTTAAAAATGTTTTTTAAAATAAATAAAAATTTTATTTTAGTTTTTATTTTAAATTTTTTTTATGTTTTTAAATTATTTTGATATGCTAATGTCAAAAATAATTTTTAAAAAATAAAACAAATGTCGTTTGAATATATATTTTTTAACTAAAAACACTTTAAAAAACAATCTCTACCACAATTCAAAACATCTTCTAAAACACGAGGCATATTCAATATACATCCACATATATATAATACTATTATAAAAAATAGTAGATTTATGTGTACCCTTTAAAAAAAAACGATAACCTCTAAGTATCAACATATTTTGATTAGTTACAAGACATGTTAGTAATTTAATGATTGTACATAGGTATAAACATATTTTCCATGATTTATTACACAGCCAAATGATCTAATTGCCTCTAATTTCAGCAAACAACATTAAAGGTATTGACCAGGCATATCTGCATCTTTTTTATTTTAAATAACAGTAAGAAGTCAACTTTAACCTTGTAGTCAAGGGAAAATGAATAGTAAATATAAGGGATTTTCGGTCTTTTCAAATAGATTTATGATAAATCTCATAAATTTATAGATTAATTTGCTCTTTTATTGTAAATATAATATTTTTATTAATCAGTAAAGTTATACGTGTCATTGTGTTATATTTTTTTTTTATTCGAGAAAACTCCATTCTCGAAAAATATACTTTGTAGATTTAGATAAACAAGTAAAATTCGATTATCTCGAGTTTTTACAAGAGATACACATTTTAACTTGAATATATTGTGTCATATTCCTCCAAGTGCAAACATATGTTTATGTCAATGATGGTATTTGTTGTCACTTGACCTCTCTTTTTCTTATTATTTTCTTTCATTCCATAAAAAAATGCAAGTATGTGCTTTTTTGTTTTATACTTCAATTTTGAACCCTAATCTTTTGATTTCTATAAAAAAATTTGTTTTTATCAGTTTGGTTCTTTAATTTTAATTTATCATATTTTATTTTTTTCTCAATTTGATTCTTATTGTTTCATTTGTTTTATTTTTTTCTTAGAACTTTTCTAAAAAAACAATTATTTTCAATTTAACAATCAATTCTTATTTGTCTTATATAATATTTTCAAAGTAAAAGTTTTTTTTTTATTTTCAATTTAATCCTCATTTGTAATTTATCTTATGTAATATTTTTCATATTGTTCATCCTACTTTTAATTTTATTTTTTTCACTGGTTATTTCATCAAGGTTTTGGTGGTTTTCAATTTCACTAGTCACTCCAAATTTATTGTGTTTATTATTATTATCTTTTTTTTAATAATATTTTGTTAGTTTAATGCTATATTTCTTAAAATATGGGAACAAGAGATGGGAAATTCCCACTAAAAACCTCACTCCCATTGAGTAACTGAGTCCAATCTTCAACTTTTGTTATTAAAACATCACTCCACGGAAACAGATCATAATCTCTGCAATTCCCCTGTTACCCTATCTATCCATGGGAGACAGAGACAGACTCTCCGACCGCGACCGAGACCGAGAAAGGGAAAGACGCCGCGATAAAGAAGACCGGGACCGGGACCGGACCCGAAGCACCCGCTCTCGCACGCGCTCACCAGACCGCACGCGTTCCCGACACAGGCGCTCTCGTTCACGCTCCCCGGAACGGTCTCACAGGTCTCATCGCCGCCACCGCCACCAGAGGACCCCGTCCTCGTCACCGCCGCGAAAGCGACATCGACCAGAGAGCGAAGACGATAGAGAGAGGGAAAAGCAAGGAGCGGCGGCTTTGGATTTTGTGGACGGGATAGCGAGAGAGAAATTAGAGAAGAAAGAAAGTGATAATAATGATAATGGAGTGGGAGAGGGTGGAATGGATGAGGATGAGATGGAGATGATGAAGAAATTAGGGATTCCAACGGGGTTTGATTCGACGAAAGGGAAGCCGGTGCCTGGTGCGGATGTTAGTGGAATTAGAGCCGTTACGAAACGGCAGCCTAGGCAGTATATGAATCGTAGAGGAGGGTTTAATCGGCCATTGCCCCTGGAGCGGAATCGCTGATATTGTTTTCACAAGGTGTGGGATTTTGACTCATTTTCTGTTAGTTTAGGTTTTAATGATTTTCTGCTCTTTTGTGTCGTTTCCGAGGATTTTTCAGGAAGAATTTGGTGCTGCTTTTATCTATTTACTTCAATTTGACTGAACTGGATTGGATATTGTAATGATTCCTTTAATATGTTTTTAATGATTTATGAAATTTAATTGTTAAATACGCATATTGAATGATGCTGTTTGATGTTCGATCAATGGGGAGAGGGAGTTGAGTTTTGACAGTGTTGCAATCTAGTTTTGATGACAACAAACTAAGTTTGAAATTGATTGATTTGCTAAGATGGTTGTTCTGCATTTTATTTATTTATATACTTATTTATTTATTTAATGTGCTAATGCCTCCTTAGGAATTTGAAAATTGAGCCATGATTTTTATGGAAATAAGGAAAATATTCTTGGTATTCCGAAGTGTGAACTGCTTGAGTGCTTGTGCCTGTTGTTCTTTCTCAGGTTCTTGGAATTGCAGTTTCTTTTTTATCTGCATTCAATCAAGTCTAATGTTATTATTACTCTTGGTTTTTAGTGAACTTTTATTTTATCTTTTTTGAAGTGTAATCTGATATTGGTTTGCTTTTTTTTTTTTTTTCAAGTTGCAACCTAAAGTGAATAGTTTAGGTGCTGTTTGAGCTTGTTTATTTGAGGTTAGAATTTTGAACATGTGAATATCTTAATGATTGGTTGTATACATCTTGTTTCTTTTTCTCTAAAGTTACAGACCAAAAAAATAAGAAACATGAAACTCTTCTTGGTTGAGTTTAGTTGTTTATTATGTGGACTTGATTTGTGCACTTTGGTCTTGATTAAGAAATATTAGTTCAAACTCAAATTGCTTCATGCACTGGTAAATAAACAAAATTTCACTACTTAACAGAGAACGCTAGATTGAAGTTCAGATTTGCTGTAGCAGGTAATAATGAATTAGCTTTTAGAATATTGAATGAAATTTGGTCATAGGATGTATTTAGTTTGTGAATAGCTTTTGTCCCAATTGTTAAATGTCTTCTTCTCTACCTCTCTAGACACAATGCAAAAATATGAGGAGCCTTTTCTTTTCTTAGAACATATCATCAAGATAATGTTTTTGATAGGACATTTCATATCCATTAGACATTAAGTTCCATTTTATCTTAGAATGAAAAAATTGACCTGTGATTGTTTTTTTTAGACGAGGCATGTTTGCTTAATATACATGGTTGTAAGATTTTAAGTGCTAATAGTGTGGATGAAACATATGGTGGTTTTTGGTCTGTGTCTTATCACAATAGAACACAGCTAAATGAGTGTTTTTTTATTCTTAATAGCAACAACTCTTTGATATTGGCTCATATTCTTCTCAGCCCAACTGCACCTGGTCCTTTCAAATTGAGCCATTTTTTGTATTTGCTGCTTTAAGATCTTGTTTCATCTTGTTACATAACTGTATCTGAATTGATGTTTTTTATTGTGCCCTATCAATAAGTATTTGTCACTTGTAAAAATAAAACAAAAGGAAAAAGAAACCGTGTATTTGTCTCTTCACCAAAGTGGATGAAAAGGTGTGTTTAATTTACGCAGAGGCCTGTTTTTAGGGATGCTTATTAATTTGCCTCTTTATCACATGTTTACACTCATAATGCACCTTCCCCCACTTCTTTTTTTCTTTTTCATACATCTTGGCAATCCTATGAACTTTGTGACTATGATTGCACCTTTGGCATGCACTACAGCAAGAATAAATCAATTAAGAGTGAACATTTTGCTGATTTTTTCTTCTGATCACGGTTTCTTTGTTTTTTTCAGATTGCAAATATCTTCTAGCATGAAATGACTCGGCGGTGCTGTGATCATGCCTGTATTCCATCAGTAGGGCCTTGATGAAAGACCTTGTAAGACTCCAGTTTTTTGCTTGACTTTTCTGCTCTACAATGAACTGAGATTTTTGTATGGATATAATGTGTTATTAATTACTGGTTCAGTAGTGCTTGGAGTGGCCTGGTTTAGGCATGGCCTTTTTGATTGATCATCTCGTGTGGAGACATATTTGCGAAATGAAATGATCCTAATAATCGAATATGCTAAGACTTCAAAACATGGCTCTAACTGCCATTGCTTGTGACAGTGCAATGCCTAGAGGACCATAGTGACTTGTTGAGGCTGCTAATTCTTTTTGTTTGTGGATACGAATGGTTTTATGGTGAGAGCAATTGCAGGTCAGCATTCTGATGAATGGAGTCTTAGTGATGGGTATCGCGTGGATATTTATTTTCTAATCATTTTACCACTTTTTTTTTTGTCATTTACTTGGCTAGGTAATGGCCAGTATTGTGTGAGCATGAAGATGGGTTTTGAACCCAAGGCCCCAAGTACACTACACACTGGTGAGGGTTTGGCACACCTATACTCGGTGCTTTTTTTCGTTATATATGCTCATACAAATTGATGACTACATTCTTTCATAGTATTTGCGACCTCTGAGTAAATATTTTGACGGTCTTTGATTCAATTTTAGTGTCCAGATGGGCAGTTGAGCAAGTTGACATTTGCCCTCAAGCCATGAACTGGAAATGCTAAGAACAATAACGAGCTTGTAATGACTAATGCGCCAAACCAAACCAATTGGCTAATAATTTTCAATAGCAGCAGCAGGTGGCGTCTGTATGAAATTGTAGGTTAACTGAGATCCTTAATTATACTTTACGACATAAACAGTGGATTGATCTCTTTTATCTGGGAATTTCTCAGTTCATTCGAGCTTGATGATACCCTTTATGGATGGATAGAGGTTTTTCTGTTTATTCTGTTCGACCTTTTTTACTAGCCGCCGCCACCACGAGCTCCAAGGTTTAAGCGGTCCTCTTCGGTTGCCATGTTAAGTTACAAGAGATGTTCCCTACAGTTGGGCCATCGTAAAGACAAGAACCGATTATAGTTTTGAACTTCCTGTCGAGTTGCTCTATGCTGCGAGCTCTTTAGATGTGTGTGTGTGTGTAAATGCTCGGTCATCAACTCATTTTAAAGAAAAGATAAATTCAAGAGTCATGTCATAACCTTTACTGAGTCAAATGACTTTATTTTAATTGAACGATTACAAAAGGTTTGCAATGGCATAAGAATTAAATCAAGTAGAAAAATAAATAATTTTACAAAATTGAGTTTATAGTTTAATTTCAATTCTATTAAATATGTCCATGATTGGGTAAAACAAAATCTAAAACATTAGTCTAAATCAATCCTAGCTCCATATTTAGATATGATTTTAAACTTATCACTGAAATTATATCAAAAATATCATATATGAAAAAACCATTAAACTCAATTCTCAGTTATTAAAAAATGAAACTGAATATTAAAAAATAAATTATACAAAGGAGCTCATAATAAAATTAACAATTACAAGAATAAAAATCAATATGAAAAAAAAAATTTATTTTTGAGAGAAATTGAAAACAAAATCAATTTAATTTGAAATAACAAAAAAAACACTTACACTTATTTCATTTTTCTTTTAAGAGCAATTTGGTATCCCCCCAAAATCAATTTAATTTGAAATAACAAAAAAAACATTTACACTTATTTCATTTTTCTTTTAAGAGCAATTTGGTACCCCCCCCAGTTTACATTATAATAAAGAAAAAACCATAATTTTTTTTCTTAATGCTATTTTGGTCATTTTATTGTACTTTTGAAATGAAAAAACTTCATTGTTCCTATCAATTTAGTAATGACTACGAGTTTTATAAAAGTACATAAATGCCTTTAACAGTCAATTTTAAGTTTTTTTGGGGGGCGGGGGGAAGAACAAAATAGTGAAAATAATTTTTCAATGAATAGTATTTTCACCCACATGCTACACTTTTCATTCTGATTTTAGGTTTTACAAGTAAGACACTTTTCATTCCGATTTTAGGTTTTACAAGGTAGATGCTACAAGACTTAACCCGTTAAACTCGTAACACTCATAACATAAGTAATGAGACAAAGATAACTTTATAAAAAATAAATCACAACAAATAACAAAGTCTAACACTAAATTGAAAGATAAAACTAAATAAATTAATTAATTAAAATAAAACTCAAGTTAACTTGTCAAACTCATGGTTTTAGGCATAAAACTAAGGTAACCACATAAAAAATAAAATTATAAAATTTAATCTCCAATAAATATAATACCAATAATGGAATTGAGATTGGAGAGAAACTAGAGGGAAACGGTAATCCCTCCCTCATCAAATAGGATTTTTTTGTTAATGTAATTGAAATTAAAAAACATTATAAAAAAACTTGAGTCAAACTCCTGTCAACACACTAAACTTATGACATAGGTTATAAAACAGGGATAATCTTATAGAAAGTAAATTAAAATAAATCATGTAATCTAATTTTTATTCAATCAAATTCTAAATTAAAAAAATTAAGAAAAAAAACATTTACATTTAAGTGAACCATGGTACATATCATAAAACTAAGATAATTTATTCAATCAAATACTAAATGATAAATTGAGATAAGAAAAAAAAACATTTAAGGGAACCATGGTACATATCATATAACTAAGATAATCACAGAAAAAAATAAATTAAAAAAATCTCGTAAATAATAAAATGAAAAAAACTTTTAAAGTTAAATCTTAATAAATTTAATACATCTAATATTAAATGATAAACTTAAAATTATAAAGAAAATAAAATATTATTCTAATAAATATTATTTTACAAGTAAAAGCATAGTAAAACTATTCTTTAATTTTATTTTATTTTTATAACCGGGGTGTCGGGCCAACTTACGCGCACCACAACTAATCCCCGGACTCACTGAACATCCTGCAAACCCAGTGAGTATGTAAGGCACCGCGGGGGTGACAGACGTATATGGTGGGACTTGAACCCTGGTACAGAAAAAAAAAACAAGTCTCTTCAACCGCTAGGCCAAGACCCCCTTGCAACTATTCTTTAATTTGTTCTTGCTGATTAATCGTAGAGAGAGAGAGGCCCCATTGCGATTTATGGACTGTCTTTTCAGAAATAGCATGAGGGAAATTTAGATAAAATAGTATAGCTCTAAATTTATTTTTTAAAACATCATACTTTGATTGGACGTGTCGGTGATATACTTTAACTATTTTTTTTCTCTAGTTAAACTGCTGCATTTGATCCCATCCCTCATTTTTTATATTTAATGAACTTTAATATTCTATTCACTTTTATATTTAATATTTATTATTAAATAAGATTGCTAAAATAAATAATAAAGTTGTTTTTTTCTCAAATCAAATACGAATAAGTTTTTTATGCGAAACTATAACTGAACAAATATAAAAAAAGATAAAAGACTAAATATAATAAATAAATAATGAACTAACACGATAATCTAAATTAAAAAAACAATAATATAAAAAACATACCAGATCTCCGATTATAACAATCTTCCCGAGTCGAAGAAATAAAGATATTTTAACCTGCTGCTAGTGCGCGCATGTACCCCACGTGCCCGCCAAAAAAACAAATACAGGCCTACTGGCGCGTGCATCGTCGTCAAACACACACAAAAAAAAAGAGAGAGAGTTGCTGACAGGTTACACTACAGTGAGCGATGCGCTTCCAGCTGTGCGAATAAACCTGAGTTCCGTACAAAGGTGATTCAACACAGAACAGCCGCACGTGGGAAGGCCATGGAAGGGAGGAAAACCACGGGCAATCCCTCCCTGTTGCACCAAAACCATGGGCTACCTACACACTCTGACTAGCGTTTAATTATCATATTATATTATCAAGAGCAATCATTCCAACAGAGATATTATTATTTTAGCGTCTCCACAAGCAAGCCGCCTGGCTGACCTACCTCCACCATCTTTATTTGCAGAAAAAAAAGAGGGATTAACACAGGACAGAGCAGAGCAAGAACCCAGTTCTCGATACAGAAAACCATGGCCGGCCCATATTAGGGCTTCAGTTGCCAGGTTTATGGATGACAAAAGCCATGCACTGAGTCTGGTGCTTGTTGTCGAACGCCATGCAACGGATGTAGGCATTTGGATACGCCTCCTTGCACTCATGGATTTCCTGGAGGACCTGGGAAGAGTCGGTGCATCCAAACATGGGGAGCTTCCACAGTGTCCAGTACCTTCCATCGTAGTATCCTGGCATCCTGCTGTGCTCCCTGTACACGCTCCCCACCTAATTTTGAACGTTAAATTGCATGAACAGTTGTTAAAACAAAGAACACCTGTGCAACTCTTACACGGATCAGATTCAGATTGAGAAGAGAAGTTTGATCTTTGGCTTACCTCGTCGAATTCGAGGCAAGGGATCCATCCTTTTTTCATCATGTAATCAATCTCCTTCGCAATTGAATCGTCGGTAAGGGGAGGCAGGTAGGACAGAACCTCGAACTTCTTGTTGTTGATCGGATTCCATGTCTATTTGATCAGCAAATATTGCGTGCAAACACGCTCGTCAGATTTAATCACGCAGTAAATATAAAAAGCAAGGATCGTCGATGACATATACATTCAATCATATTACCTTCATACAAAACGTTTTAGAGCCATTGGACACAGTTTTGCTGCTCCGCGCAACAGAATTCTTGGTAGGAAACAGCTGCTTTGTGGGGAGTGCTTTTAAGCCGTGATAACCAGAACCAGCCACCGCAGGATATGCAAAGACTCCGGCAGACATTTTCCTTAAACTGAGATTCACAAACGAAAGGGAGAACAGCGAAGAGAGGTGGTTATAGAAGTAGGAAAACTGATCGGCAGGTAAGAGAAATGGTTTGATAAAAGGACAAAAGAAGTTTGCTTGGGTGATGTAAAGTTTGGAAGAGACAATGGCTGAGACGGGACGGAGAGTTCTGTAAGCTCTATGACTTTGGTATCAGGAAAAAGTTTGGGACCCACTACTAGCTCATGGTGTTGTTGAGTTTATGAAACCATCAAACACAGCACTTAGTTAGTACTAGTTAATTGCCTTGCGTGTTGCCGCGGGTATTTTTGTGTATATAATTTAATATAATTAAATCTATCACGATAAATTTATATGATATAAGTAAATAAAAGTTATAGATCAGGAGATAAAATATATGAAATTTTGAGTTGAGTTTATAACGCAAGCATAGATTACATCTTTTAGAATATAGGTATTGCGTCATAAACGATCACAAAAGAACGCGAACTAACATTAGAAAAAAGAGCAAGATATTTTTACCAGAGAAAAAAATTATTACTGAAATCATTATTGTGTAAATAATTAAATTATTATTATTATTATTATTATTATGAAAAAAACATAAATAAATGAAAGACTAAAAATATCAAAGAAATTTTAACAAAAGATTAAAAAAACAAATTTATCATTACTGTTATTGTCAAAAGAATAAAAATTATCAAATTATCCGGAGGGAAAAAACAACATCAACAAAAGATTAAGCAAGAAAAACAATTAAATTATTATTATTATTATTATTATTATTATTATTATTATTATTATTATTATTATTATTATTATTATTATTATTATGTTAAAAATGATAGAAACAAAAATAAATGAAAGACTAAAAATGTCCCAGAAACTTTAACAAAAGAAAAAAAAGAAAGTATCATTGTTATTTTTTTGCAAAAAAAATCAACCCCAACAAATAAGAAAATAACAAAAATTAAAGATCAAAGATAAGCACACTTATATGTACATGAATAAAAGGAAGGATAATTCTAGAAATAAAAAGAAATACAAGGATTAAAATAAAAAATTAAAAGTCATAGGGCTAAAATGAACATTAAATATAAAAGGATGAAAATTAAGAATTAAAAGTATAAGGGCCAAAATAAAAAATCAAATATATTATCAATTTTAATTAAAGGACAAAACTGAAGAAATTAAAAATTCTGTACCGAATAGATTTAGCCTTTTCAATTGAATCCGAAAATTCAAAGCAGGGGGACCGAATTGACAATTGGACATTGAATCAATTCCAATCAGAGGACCCAATCGAAAAAAAGCAAAACTTATATACCAGAAATCAGGAAAGAACACGAAATTAAAACCTCAGGGACCAAAAAGAAACAATAGCCAACTTGGGGGACTCTCCTGCACTTGCACGTGCAGGAGAGAGAGAAACGTCGCCAGCGGACGTAAACGGCAACCGCCGCGTTCACGGACATCATATGCAGACACGCGCCGCCGCGGGAGGAAGACCATGCGGAGGCGCATCGCCTGAGACGCCGGAATCTCATTTCCGACCACCTTATGACGCCGCACGCGCCGGTCAAACAGGGCGTCAGACTGAAAACCGTGGGGAGCGTGCGCAGCACGCACTGACAGATCCGGGCAGAAATAATAAAAAATGAGGGTCAATTACCTTAATGGCCTTGGTCACAAGTCAACGTTTTTGTCTTATTAGGGGACAAAACCGTATTTAGCCAACTTCGAAAAATAATAAAATAAGAAGCAGACCGCCGGCCCGGACCGGACCGGTCCGATATGGTCAATGATGAAGGAGCCCCTGATTCTGGCGGCGTTTTTTTATCTTTTTCAGGAGCTAATTTCGTTAATACACTGTTCACCAGAGGAAAAAAAAAAGATGATATACACCCGCGAAGCACCGGATGAAATTGCACATGAATAGTGACAATGAGTCACGGTGCACAGTGAATTACTGTGCAAAACCTCGACGCCCTTTAGTTTTTTCTTTAATCCACTAATTAGAAGCGACAGCTGACACTGTTGCCTTTTGAATTATTTTTAATTATATTTATACACTGATATTTAAAATAAATTTTAAAAAATAATAGTTGATTTGTATCCAAATTTACAAGTGAAACTGGATGGTGTAACTTGTTATTCCCTGTCAAGCTTATACATCAGCATGAATGAAAGGCATATACTGATCTATTTTGTTTTTTATTTTAAACTAATTATTTTTTAATATTCTCAGATTATTTTGATAGGTCAATATCAACAATATATATATATATATATATATATATATATATATATATATATATATATATATATATATATTCATGTGTGGCTATTGGATTTATTATGAGCCATACCAGACAGAAGAAAGTTTTGAGCTATTTTGAGGACCTCACTATCACCATGAACCAGCCACTCATTAATCAATGCAAAGAGAAATCATATTGCCCCGCCTGCTTCCATTTCCATTACCCTTCAGCAATATTTCTGCTTCAAGAACTGTTCCATTGATATAGAACTATTCACACATTTTATCCCCACTCAATGCTCGCTGTCTAATCTGCCAAGGTTCTAACTTCTAAACAGTAAAGTAAATCGACAAGTAACATTTTTGGGGAAATATAAATGAATGAGATGGATGCTATATTATAAAAGGCAATGAATTCTGACATTCTTACATCACAAGAATGACAAATGCTGATGATATGTGTGAATGATGATAGTCTGAATGAAGAATGTTAATTGGGTCTCTAATTAAAGAATTACTGCTACACAGTCCTCCCTTGGCGGGTTTTTGAGCGAGGACTATTTACTTTAACCTAGTCAAAGTAACCATGATAAGGTTGTCAATGCCAGAGCTTCATGCAGAGCCCAGATGGCACAACAGATGATCTCCTGCTGGATAAACATTCTGAGAAGGTGTCTACAATCTGTTCTGCAAGAGAAGCAGGATCTTCAATAAAAGTATCAACGAATGTCTTCACAACCCTTACCTCTTGAGCTGTTGCTCTCAAGCCATACCAAGTCAAGAATTTCTGTCTGAAATTCTTCTCAATATGTCCTTCACACTCTAACCATCTGATGATCTTCACGTAATACTTAAAGTCCCTGTCTGAATGACCATTTGCCATACACTCCTCATCTCGCCTTTCCCCACTTCTCTTCATTGAAGTGCTGCCATCTTGGGGGTCCTCTCCTTTTCCAGACACAATTACTATGTCTTTGTTGATGGATTTGCACCTTCCATTTCTTCCTTGCCCATCCTTGAGCATTTCCAGCTTGCAGGGAGTAATGGGCAAGCTAGCTTCAGAGTTTCTCACAAATGGCACACTTTCCATGGCAGTTTGAACAGGGGTATCTGACCCATTATCTGTAATTATCTCCTCAATGACCTGGTTCTCTAACAAGCGCTTCTTATCAAGCATTTGTGTATCAGAATTGAGCTTGGAGCTTATCACCTGTGTTGCATGTCCCTCGTCTAGCAAGGGAATTGCATCTGCTAGGATGTCAGAGCTATTTAAAGCACCATTAGACTTGTTAGAAACAATTTTATCGGTGTCCTTGCAATAGGAATGATAATTGTCTGCTCGGTTGACAGTATGATCATTGCATGGTGGATTGTTATTTGTTTCATCCTCCACGGAAGATGGATTAGAGAGGCTGCTACAATTGGTATTTGGACTTTGACTTCTTTCAACTACTGAATAGTTTGGGACTTCGTCCTGAGTAATGCCAGTTGAGCTGGTTGAGCACTGAACTTCACACATGCGCAATTCTCTTACACCATTGAAAGGAACAACTTTAAAATGGTACTCTGTGGCTGGAGATAGACCAGCGACAACATATGTTATGTTTGGTAAGAAAAGTCTGCAAGTAGGTTCTGCTGGATAATCCAGATCATGACCATTACGATGCCACAAGGTATAACCAACAGTATCATCAGTTGAAGAATCTTCAGAACCCAGAACCAAAGCAAGGGAAGTTGCACGTACATCTTCAAATTTGACTGTGACTGGAGCAATCACGTTTGAATCTGTAGGGACATGAGAACACTTAAAGGTTATTAATACTTCCCTGAAAAGTCAATACCTCAGAGAAAGCAGCATGCTCGAGAGAAGTAAATATTTCCAACAACCACGCAACAACTTTCCATGATGCAATATGGAATTATCAGTCTTCAGATAAAAATCTAGCTTTTTGCCACGAGCACATATATTTTATGTGTTACATGAAATGTGCTCCTTGGCTCTGTTCTCTGCTGCATTGTGTTTTAGACAAGGTTTGATTCATTCTCCAATTAAACTAATTTTTTTCTCTCAAAGATTTTTTTTTTGTCACAACATGAAAAACAAAAACAAAATCCAATGATTACCTTGCATATTTGGATCAGGCAACAGATGCAAGATGGTGTTTGAAAGCATTCTGTCCAGTGACTCCAAGGCTAAAGTGCAGAGTTTCTGAACCTCTGGCCCTGAAGAAAGCCTGTTGACAATACCTCTACCCATCTTTACAGGTAAACCAATTAATGGACCCACTTCAGCTTCTAGCTTCTTTGCAGCTTCATCAACAATCTCATGAAGTTTTTGATACTTTTCAGTCCCATTCAGAAGTTTCTGACTCAAGGACACACGATAGCAAAGAATGTCTACTCTCCTGGTATCTTTAGCCATCATCAATTGTTTTCTCCAGCATCTGAATAAATTTTCAAGAGACCAACTCAATCAGTCCAAATTTATCTGTCAAATTCAGAATTTATGTTTGTGTTAACATGTAAGTTTTATCGTGTGCCATTCAAA
This sequence comes from Salix purpurea, assembly GCA_027405865.1. Taxonomy (NCBI): domain Eukaryota; kingdom Viridiplantae; phylum Streptophyta; class Magnoliopsida; order Malpighiales; family Salicaceae; genus Salix; species Salix purpurea. The sequence continues at coordinate 4,372,541 of JAOWLH010000019.1, forward strand.
ATCAGATATTGGAAAGAAACACATGAAATATTGGGAATTATTCTATATTGTGATCTTCCAAAACTAGCAGTACATATGGTCGAAAGTTTGTTAATTGCTCTAAATTCATGGCAGACATAATTCTCAGGTCGCATGAAGACTTTATTTATAAATGCCCCATGCACAAGAATGAGATACTATTGTGGATATTCATGCTAGATAGAGCTGGTGGTACTAAGCATGAGAAAAACAACTCCAATATTTATATATATATAAAGCTGTCTCAATCTGATTATGCAACCAAAAATCAAATGACAATCTTCCCACAACCAGTAAAATGACTGCTACCGCTATAAGGCATTAGTCTGTTAAAGATGACATGCAAAACTATATTTTTATTTTAGAGCTCTGATAATGCAGGTTGGGGGGTGGTCGCAGAGAAAAAATAATTAGACAGTTTACTTTGCTATTGAATGTGACATGATACCCACAAACTATTTCAGCATCAGAATTAAGAATTTTCATTGATGAAGGGGAAAAACGCAGCATCAGGCTGAAAGTGCTTGTCCAAAAAATACCAAAACCAATAATCAACTGTATCAAAAAGAGAAACACACCAACCAGATGCAAATACAGCACAATGCAAAAGCTAGATGTGGAATGCAAACAAAATACAGGAGCAATACCCTAGCAGATCGTTGACTTTCCCACAAGCAAAACAGCGGAAGCTCCCATCAAGTCTCCCATGACGTCCATCTTTCCCAATGCCAGAACTTTCATGTTTTAAGGCACAATCAAGATGGCATGACATGCAACATGCAACACCATGAAAAGGAGGCTCTGAACTGCAAATTAACCACAGGCTGGGATCTTTATTGTCATCATACTGATGACAGATACAACATGAACACCTCTTGCAAAATATGTCATCTGGTTTCAAGGTAGCCCTACATGCTGAGTTTTTGCAGTATACAGTGTTGATTTGATCACTGATCCCATTGTTTGTCACAGCATAGTTAAATGGAATCGGTACTCGAGATGGGTTATCAGTTTTCCTCTGCCTTTTGGAAGCTCTATGAGTGGATGCAAGAGCCGTTTCAGTCTCAAGGTCAGGTGAGGCCTCACACTCCTCAGATTGTTTTTCAGACACAATTTTCAATAGGTGCTCTATGATTTTCAACTTTGTCAATCCTGTATATTTTCTTTCTTTCCCCATCTCAGCGCATAGGATCTGCAGAATCTCCTGACGGCTCCATGACTGTAGCCTTTCAGATGCACCTGGCCACTTTGATAATTGATAGACAAGTTCTCTCTTTTCATTCATACCTAACTTGCTGCATTTTGACGGATCAAGAGGGCCTCCTGTATAGCATTAAAAAAAGCTTCATGACAGACTTTAAATGATTTAAATGAAGAATAAAAAAATCAGGAGAAATAAATTTGATGGGAACATAAAAAGAGGAGGGGGGGATCATGCTTTAAAAGACATTAAAGCATGCTTTACATTATAAACCATTACAGGTCCTAAATAAGCAGTAAATTTGAATCTCTTTGACCCATTTGCTCTATATGTCAAAAAGGAAGAACACGGGAAAATGATGATCTTAAATGAAAGGCAGCTAAACTGACCACATGTACCCAGGTTGAAGTCAACATGTTTCCATTACCAACCAGTTAGGAGACTCATTTGAAAGCTCGACCTAAATTTCTTAGCCTTTCTCTATGTACTTTTAAACAACTTGTTACCATTTTTCCATAAGCTACATCGAACCATACAACAAAATGGTTTGACTTTCATTAAAAAAGACATTTCAACTACATCAAATAATCCCAACAGTTTCACCAAGAATGCTCTGATATAATTTATTAAAAATAACCAATCATACATGCATGAATTATAGAATCAGCACAAAACTTGATTTTACTCTGAAATGCCTCTGCCTCTGGGCTTCCACAAAAGTCATTGCAAGTGTTCCTTCAAACAATAGTGTACCCGAAAGACAGTAATCCTTTATATAATATAAACTTGCTTCTTCAATATAAATGCATACAAATTCTACATAATGCAGATAATATATGAGAAAGAAAAGAAAACAGTTGCACTATAGAATCAAACAAAAATGCAGTTTACCAACCTCAAAAATTCACCCACCAAAATATATTTTTTCATAAAAAATAAAAGAAACTGGTGCTCACAAATTCAACAACTGCTCTTAATCAACATTCATAAAGCAATTTTTTTTTGGCACAGACAAAAAACCCAAATCCTAAAAACGAAAATAACAATATTTCTGCAAAATAATCACCATGAAAATTACAAATCCAAGGCAAGATTTTAGCTTTAGCCCGTGAATAGACATCAGACAAGAGAAAGATTCAATGGTTGACATAATAAATCTCCCCCAAATCCACAAAAGAAAAAACCAAAGATACTATCAAATCAAGCACAATTAATCAAAACACAATAAAACTTACCCTCAAAAGACAAATCCATTGCAGAATTATCAAAGAACAAAAACCCACTTAGCACATCACATTACCACCGTAACCCAGCCTGCAAAACAGAGAAGATCCCTAACACCCCATCACATAAAACAAAACTGGAATACACAAATAGAAGAGAAAAGAAAAGAAACTTTATATAAACAATAAATAACAAAAACAAAACAAGACCATATAAAAGGAAAAAGAAGAAGAAATTGATGCCTTTGTTTTGTAATAGAGAGAGGGAGGGGGGAGAGGGAAGGGAATAAGAGATACCCAAAGAAAGAGCACTTGGAAATTCGACCACAACTAGCGAATCCATGACTTAAAAAGACATGCTCTCTCTTCTCTCCTCTTTATAGCTGTCCAAAAAAATAGACAGCAATATTATCTCTCTTCCTCAATCTATCTAGTACTAGTTTTCATTGAGTGATTGCGTGTATGGGTTCTCCTCCTGTTTTCAGGACCCAACCCAACCCTGTGCAGTGACAGGAGATTCGAGGAGGAGTTGTTTTTGTTTTAGAGAGAGAGAGGGAGAGAAATGGTGTCCCAAATCACCAAGTCCTATGATGGAAGGATGGCTCTGCAATGCGGCTGCATGTCATCTTCTTTTTCTACCCTCTCAACCAACGTCCCTTCTTATTTTATCCTTTTCTTTATATTTTTCCTTTTTTTGTTTTCTTCTTTTCTTTTCTTTATATTGACGACAGAAAATAATAAAAAGAATGAGAATAAGAATCGTGGGGAAATCTTTTTTCTGTACTTTTTTTATTTTAAATGTATAGAATTATAGATTCCAAAACTCTCATATGAACAAATTTATTATTTAACTAAACATGTTTTTTATCTTTTATTTTTTATCATAAAATAATAACCAAACATAAACAACGATTAACACTGCAAATCTCGTAATTATTCTGTAATGGATTATCTGTAGATACCAACAATATATTTTCTTTTGAATTTATTTTTTGACATAAAATCAAACATATTAGGAGCAATTACCATATCTTATATCAAAATGTAGTATAATATAATAATGTTTTGTCCAACATTTACCAATATAATTTATTAGTAATAATTCATCACGGTCTAACCGAGTTCTTAAAATAATATTTCGCAATGTTATTTGAATGTTTTGATAAGTTAATATTAAAAATGATTTATATATATATATATATATATATATATATTATTAATATAAAAAATAACATTGATTGTACCCTGGAGCATGGAAAGAAAACCGTTCAAGTTCTATCAAAAGTAATAAGATAAGATAAAAAGAGAAGTACTTTGATTGAAAATAGGATTAAAAAAAAAGAAAAAAAAATTACTTGTTGATAATTTGACTTTTGCTACTCTCTTCTTTACCTATACTTAACTACCATTGTCAAATCTTCAGCTGTCGTCCATGTCTTTAGCGTCCCCACGCCAACAGCGTCATCATATTCATTGTGGTTCAGTGTTGCTTTTTTCCTGGGTGTGACCTTGGAAATATTCAAGTTTTTTTATTTAAATCTATTTTTATATTTTCTCTAGTTAATAAAAAAAAAAAACCCTTCTACAGCTTTGTAGAAGTTGATAAGGTATTATGGTATGGGTAGCGTTGTTTTTTAAGGCAATTTTTTATATTATTATATTAAAATTATATAAAAAAAACAGAAAAAACTATTAATTTGATTCAAATCAAAAAACTTTAAATTTAAAAACAACAACCTTTTAATAATCAAGGCCCCGTTTGTTTGCTGTAAAGTGGTTTCCTGGAAAGTAATTCCTGTAAAGTGAATTCCTGGAAAGTGGTTTCCTGAAAAGTGAATTCCTGGAAGGTGGTTTCCTGGAAAGTGAATTCCTGAAGGTGGTTTCCTGGAAAGTGAATTCCTGAAAAGTGAATTCCGATGTTTGGCAGTGTTATGGAAAATGAACTGGAAAACACTTTCCAGTGTTTGTTTGTGTTATGGAAAAGGAATTGGAAAATAATTTATTAATAAATTAATTTTTTTTTCAAGATTATCTAATATATATAAAATATTTAATATAAAATATTTAATCACTTAAAATAAAAAAATGAAATCTAAAAAGTATAATGATGAATTTTTTTATTATATCCTATATTCATACATAGCTTATTTTATAAAATATAACAATATATGTCATATCATATTATAGAGAAATAAGCTTGTGAAATATTTTTTAAGTAAAACTTATTATTAATATATATTTTTTCCAATTTTAAAAGCTTAAAATAAGTTTTTTTAATTTTAAATCAAAATCTCAATGCAAAATTTTAATTTATGGTGATTAAAAAAAATAGAATTTTTAAGATTTAAATTATTAGTTTTTGTGTTTTTTAATTGTTAATATCAGAATTATTATTTTTTTTTATAAAAAATAATACTTTAACATGTTTCTATTTTTTTTTTTTAAAAAACAATAACTAGCTAGCTCGCGGAAAGTGTATTACGGTCCTTAAAACCGTAATACACTTTCCGGATTTTAAGCCTTAGGTTTTCCTTGGCTGGAAACAACTTTCCTGGAAAGTTGTTTCCGGTGTTTGGTAAACAACCGTAATACACTTTCCTGTGTTTGTTTGCTGGAAACTACTTTCCAGGAAAGTTGTTTCCAGCAAACAAACACTAGAAAGCAAGGAAAGTGAATTCCGGGAATTCACTTTCCTTGAAACAAACAAGGCCTAAGTTATTAGATTGCAATTACTTTTTGGGACTGGAGATTCCAAAGAAAAACGAGGGGAATTTGGTGTGGAGTTGCTTTCAGTCCAACGATGACGTGGGGTGTTTCTTTCGAGAAAATTTGAAAAAAAAAACTTTATTTTTTATTTAAATTCATTTTTAACTTATATTAATGTCATAATATTATAAATAATTTAAAAAATTAAAAATATATATTTTTAAATAAAAAATATTTTTTAAAACTATTTCAACTTCATTATCAAACGGTATATTTCCAAGCAGTAACAACACATGATATATTTATTATTAAATGGATTTGCTTACACTAAAGACAAGAAGCAATGAAAGGGGGGTACATTTGTCAATTCAATGCAAGTGGCCCCCCGAGAAAAAATATAACTCTCAATCAGGCCAAAAAGGTAGGGCCGTACATTATTTCTTAAAGTTTGTTCCTTAGATGCACAAATGATAATGCTCCCCATGCCATCCATTTCCTTGTGAGCGTCTTATTTTATTGGACCTCCATATAATAATAGTAGTAGTAATGCTTACTTTTGGTGGGTGTGTTATTTTTTTTATAATCGAGTTATTTAGGTCAATTTATATGGATTATGACTAATTCTTGAATCCATTTTAATATTCTGTAATTTCAATAAACAAATAAAATATTATTGGAATGACAGGCATATATAGCGGGACTTAAACTCTGGTGTAGTCCTTTCCTCTGCTAAGTCAAAACTCCACTTGTTATTGGATGTATTGTTAATTATAGAAGTGATTGTTTTTTAAAAAATATAATTAAATAAATATTTAAACAAAATATTATTGACAATAATGTACCAAAAAATCTTAAATATATTTTAAAAAAATTAAACAAAAAATAATGATTGTATTAAAGGTATTTTTAAAATGCAAAAACAAACCATAACTAAAATGCCTTTTCTTTAAATTTTTATTACATTTTTCATTTCAAAAATATTTCATTGTAGACATAATATATAATTAGGTGGAAGGGTTGAATAATAAAATTAAAGTTTTTGGGTGAATATTATTAATCTCAAAAGAAACCAATAAGCTAGAAGAATAGGAATATCAAATAGTAAACAGCTTTCACTTTCTCCATGATGGTGTGGTGCCTCAAAAAGCTACAAACTTCCTCTTTTTTAAAATAAAAAATAAAAAAAATCGTAGCTCCTATTATTTTTCACAAGGAAGAAGGCTTTTTTGCGACAGTACCAAGATGAATTAATTTGACACTCTGCTTGATGTTGACCTAAGTTTAATTAATTTATTGATTGCTGACACATAGTTTAATTAAAACTACATACGTGGCCAGCCGCGTGATTATTATTTTTTTACTAATAAAAAAATAATGTTGAAGCAATAGTAACAGTAAAAACAATAATCTTTTGACTTAAGTTATAGATCTACTCGGCCCAATAAAATAATTTAACATATATAATAAAAAAAACAATGATAATAAACATAATGAATTTAAAAAAAAAAGATGATAATGATAATACGAAGAAAAAAAATATTTGTCACACAAAGAATAAATAAAATTATAAAAAAATCATGAGCTAAACTAAGTTAGCATAGCAAAACTATACACTCACGTTGTCATTTCGGATTATGTTCATTTAAAGTAAATAAAAAACTCATTTTTTAATAAATGAATTCTGCTTTTTAAGGGCTATTTAATAATTCTGCTATAAAATAAAATAGAAGAGGATCGAGATGCTCCAAGCCAATTAGATGATCCTACGAAAAGTTCATGTTACCTCTTTAAACCAAGTTATTTGTTTTTTTAGTAGGAAAAATAGTCATTTTAGTGTGTAAACTTATAGTAAAATATGACTTTATGCATAAAGAAACATTGATTCTTTCTTAATTTAACTAGTCTAAATTTCAAGAGGAATAAAAAATTATAAAAAAAACCTTAATTTATTTATTTTTACTTAATTATACAATAAAAATTAGATGTTCATGAAATCAATCAATTAAAAATATGGTTATATGCAAGTCTCGAATGTTTAGCCCAATTATAGGCAGGAGAGTACTTGCAATCATTTAGCATGTGGTTCAAAAACTATAAGCAAATCAATGCAACAGCTAGCCGTGATCACTTCATAATTCACTCATTTTCTAATTATTTAAAAGCGAGAAGGTGACAAATTGCTTAGTTGTTTATACATTATACATACTCCATCTTTTGTGTGGAGTACCAAACGATACGTCGTAGTTTCGCTCTTGAGTATTTATTTTATTTTGAGCCGGCTAAAAAAAGTCATATTTATTTTCAATAGAAACGCTGTTTTACACATCCAAATCTCTTGTTTGATATGGACTTGTCAATGCGCATACAGCGGTAGGCTTATTCACTTAAGAAAGAAAAAACTCACCATCAAGGTATTTATGAACCGATAATTAATAAGGAAATATTGAGTCTATTTTAATTGTTTAGTTGAGTATTTAATTGGTAAATAATAAAACTGCAATTGATAAAATCCCTAACAATGAATTATTATTTTTTGCAGCAAATTGATTAATTGATGTATATTTCTAAATCCAAATTTGAATTGTTATTATTATGATTGAAATCAAAATTTAAAAAATATTAGCAGCGTAATAAAATATTATTTGATTTGAAAAATGAATGAAAATAATTAAAGAACAAAAGGCAAATTAGTATTATTATTATTATTATGAATATAGTTATTATAATCATTTGAATTATAATGAAATTATTTAATTGTGCCGAAGCATAACAAAAAAACCCTGTAACATAAGACCAAGTAAAAAAATATTTATAAAAAATCAATTAGTAAGATTATTATCATTGTGTAAGCAATTCAAACCATAAAATTATACTGAAGAAGAAAACAAAAACAAAATCTAACAAAAGAGCACATAAAAATAACCAACATAAATATTACGAGCATTTAAAAAATCATTTGATTTGAAGAATAAATAAAAATAGGAGCAAAAGGAGAGGAAAAAATGACAGTGAAAAAAAAATAACAATTTTAATAAAAACCAAAAAAAAAATCAAAATAAATAGTATGAGCAGAAAAAATAACTTATATGATCTCAAGAACAAACAAAAATAATAGAAAATACCAAAGAAAAATAAAAAAGTGAAAAATAAGAAAAATCAATTTTAAAATGATCATCATCATAAATTAAAATTTCAAGATTAAATTGAATAAAAACAAAACTTCAAGAAAAAAATGATAAAAATAAAATTTATTATGATGATTGTAGTACTTATGATGCTAATAGTAACAATAACTAGTAAAATAATATTAAGAATATCAATAATAGTAACTCACAAGATAGTAAAATTTATTATGGCTATGGTGCTTATGGTTATGGTGCTAAAGGTAACCATAACTCATAAGATAATATTTAGAATACCAGTAATAACAAATTTATTATAATCTAAACAATTAGAATAATTATATTCATAACGATAATAATATTAATTTTTCTTTTGTCTTTTAATCTTGTCATTTAATTGGTTTCATATGTTCTTTAGATTAAATACTGTTTTTTAATGTTGCTAATATTTTTTTGGTTTTATCTTCAATCATAATAAAAAAAATAATAATAATAATAATAATTCAAGTAATTTATTATTAGATGTTGTGTTTATTAAAAATTAATTTTTACAATTTCTCTATATATAATATTTCAAATCCAATATCTTAGATTAATGATATGAAAAAATTATGTGGCTTAATATTGTCTTTAATTTTTTCAACTTATTTCTTTAAAATTGTATTACTTAACATTAGCTTCAAACAAAAAGAAATTGTCTTATTATTTTTGCATTCTGACCCTATTTTTTTTTTTTTTAGTTTAGTTTCAATTTTTCATTCATTATTGGATAATTCCTTTTTTTTGTATTTATATATTTATACTCTTAGTTTTGATTTTTATTGTTATTTTATATTTGCATTAAATACAGTCTGCATCAAAAGACACAGTAAGTTAGCTTAAGAACACTGAAATTAAATTAATGTGAGATAAAAAAAACTATAAGCTCAATATTTTTTATTGGTGCTGCTTGTATCAACATTGTATTATAAAAAAAATGATTTTTTAAAATTAGTTGCTTTCAAATAATGTATATAAAGATTTATGTTTAGTTTTTTTATATTATTTTAATGTGTAAATATTAAAAAAAATATCAAAATATATAATTTGCTAACATATTTAGGAAACAATATAATAAAAATAACCGTTATCATTATTTTCAACACTTTATCCCTAAAATTAATATATAAAAAAATATATAATTGAAAGAATACAAAAAAGACTGAAAAGAATAACATAATACATGAGCAATTTCTATCAAAAGACAAAATTGAAATAATTAAAACCTCAACACAAAAAAATAACAAAAATGGAAAAAAAAATCAGAAATATAAGGGCAAAAAATAAAATATAATAAATAATTTTTTTAATCAATTGCTATGATTGTGGAGTTTTAAATAGAGTCAACGTGTACTTCTATTAAAAAATGGATCATTTATAGGATTTAACTTATTCATCAACTATTAAGTAATCATTTTACACACTAATAGAATAAACTGCCCTGATGTCAGCATGATTTACAAAACGTATTTTCAAAGCTAGACTGTTTTTGATAATTCAGCTATATTATAAAAAGACTCAGTTACATCGATAATATATTAAACGTGTGATGGTAACGTGTCTTTCATAATATAATATACTATAGTTAAAATAATATTTTTCCTAGAAAACAACATCGACTCAGAGCTTAGCAAAATGACTATATATATATATATATATATATATATACCTTTTAAAGTAATTTCACAAGTTAAAAGCAATATGAAAAGTTTGGTAACCAAACACCCAAAACTGCTTTTTTTTCAACCTCCAACTCAACCACAGTTTTAACCAAACACTTAACTGTTTATTTTACAACACCCTAAAAGCGCTTTTTTTGAAACTGTTTTTTTCAACTGCAATCGCAAAAGCAAAAGCAATGCCAAACATACTCTTAGTCTTGGTCTAGCGGTGAAAATGATTTATTTTTTTACTGAGTTTACAGGATATTGAGTGAGTTTAAAGATTAATTATAATACATGTTAACTGACCTGGATATTCAATTATAAAAATAAAAAATAAAAAATGGCCCTAGGTGAGAAATGAGATATGACCGTGCATGCTAGCTAGCTAGCATTCACCTAATCCATGAGATGCATATCAACCTTTACTTTCCTGGAAGTTTCTTTTTTTCTCTTTACATTCAACTATTTCATTCGTACATTTCATTAAATGTATGCATCTATTTTTTATTTCTCAATTAAAATTTTTAATAATGAAAGAAATATGCTTTCTTAATGCTTGTATGTTCTTTTTGTATATTAAAAATTTATTTTACCAAACCTGTAACTCAGATCACGTGATTGAAATAACTCAATAAAAAATAAAAATAATTATAAAGTTTTTTTTTTTTTTAAAAAAAGAAAACTATGCTAACTCTTTAAACCATGACCCAAGTCATTAGATTTGAAATATTAAATTTATAAAAATAATGAAATTCAATTCTGAAGGAGACAATACACTCAGGTAATAAAATTCTTCAAACAATTGACATGCCTAACGCTATTTCTATCAATTAGCCACGTGGACTTGGAACATGGCTGACGCTTATTAATAATCATTTGAATCACATGGCGTTTTAGGTTCTGTAGTAAAATTTAGTTCGGTTAAAATTGTTTTTTAAAATATTTTTTTGTTTATAAATGTATAATTTATTTTTTAAAATATTTTTAATATCACCCCATTAAAATGTTAAGAACATGAAAGATAATTAATTTAAAATAAAAAATAATTTTATTTAAAAAATAATTTTAAAATGCATTGAAAATAAAAACCCCATTTGAATTATCGCCCCCCCATGATTGACATTCCGCTTTTGAGGGTGAACTCCAGGCAGGCAATCCTGGGATGCAATGAGTCTTGATGACACGTGACTAATCCTCCAATGGACGCGGTGATGAGACGTTAATCCACTTTTCTATCTTTTACTTAATGTTTTCCACCAAGAAATAGTAATAAATAGATAATTAACACTTACGATTAGATAGTTTGTTTGTCACTGAATTTTAAAAATATTTTAAACAAAATTGAAATTGTTTATTTTTATTTTAAATTATTTTTTTAATATTTTTCAATATTTTCATTTATTAATATCATTGTTTTTTTTTAAAACATCATTTTAACATGAAATAATCTGACACCATTACTAATGTTTACTATGATATAATATTTTTAAAACAATTAAAGATTGATTTGATATGATTTAGTTAAATTGATATAATCTGAATAATTAATAAAAATATAATTTAAAATAATATTTTTTTTATAAATATTAAAACAGTAATATATTAAATCAGTTTATCTGCATTAACATACGAGATTAAGAGATTCACATAGAAAATACTTTTAAATAATTAACTATTTATGAGTATGGTTGAGGTTACTTTTAAAAAAAACTTTTCATTAAGAAATATATTAAAATAATATTTTTTGACCCCTCATTTTTTTATTGATTTATTGGTGGTTGACTCCTTTAGTTGTCAATAATTCAATTTTGAAACCAAACATTATTTCCCTTATTTTCTATCTTTTTTCTTGAAAGAAAAGAGAAGGATTCGCTGATTTGGAATGTAAAGAGAGAAACCCATTATTAACACTTATTGAAATTAGGGTTAACAAGTTCCATTGAGGAAGGAGAGTCTTATGATAATTGTTTTGAGTCTCTATATAGCATAAAATCCAATGCGTTGGAGCATTTACTCACAATGCTAGACTCGCTTTTTTTGTTATTTTAGATATAGATGTATATATATTAAAGTGCCTCTTTTACTGTTCACATAGACTTAGTTTACTATTCATTATTATGGTGAAATTATTATTTTATCTTAGGGCTGAAATTTTTTAACTATTGGGATCGGGGGTATTTTCGAATTTTTTTAGCATGAATGACATTTCCAGATTTGTTGCACAATAAAGCAACGCAAATAACCCCTGAAAACGAAAAAATATGACCACAGAGACCAGGGTCTGTTTCGGGTTTTCCAAACTATTCGTACAGTTAAACAACTGAAATAGCCCTCGAAAAAGAAAAAATAGCGTACAGTATCTGGGAGTAGAGCCGTTTTGTCCTCACATGTTTTTTTTTGTGAATATCAATAGCTGCAGGGGTGTGTACGTAATTAACCAATACTTTATTATTATTTTTCTGAAGAACTGCAGGCGCGTCATTTAGACGCGCCAACAATGTTTCACGAGAACGCGCCCTTAGAGTGGCGCGTTCAGGTGATCAAAAATTCACTTCCACCGTGTCATGCGGTATGCCACTATGTCCTCTGTCTACCATCACGACATGTTCTGGTCATCGGTGTTTGAGTAAACGCCGACAAACAGTTTTATGTTGTTTATTTCGTTTTCTCTCTCCTGACGCCACAATTTATGTCCAAGTCCCTGATGTATGTAGGATGTTTACTTTAATCCCTAATGTTTTGATTTCGGTTTTATTCCTGATTTCTTTAATCAAAAGTTTAATTGTTTTCAATTGTGCCCTTCAATTAAAACTGATTATATATGGAAGTTTTTATTTCAGTCCTTATTCTTTTGATTTTTGATTTCTTTTTGGTTCCTTTAATTTTTTCGGTATAAAGGTTTTGATTTGTTTTAATATGGTCCTTCAATTGAAATTGGTCATATATGCTAGTTTTCATTTCAATCCTCCTTTTTTTTTTTTTTTTTTGATAAAATTACACAACAATTACATTTAGAAATGCCATTATTTATTTTGGTCCCAAAGTTTTTATTTGTTTCAATTTTATCCTTCAATTGGAATTAATTATATATTTTATTTTTCATTTCGGTCCTTATTCTTTGAAATTTTTATTTGATATTAATTCCTTTGTTTTTATCTTGACAGTTCCAATATGTGTTACTGAAGCATATTGTTTATTTGGCAATCTTATTGACTTTGCAATAGTAGAAGTAATGCTTGTGAACAAAGTGATGGAGTAGATCATAACCCCAATATCAATGATCTAGGGGCTTTTAGCAGGTTTGGAAATCAGAAATTGGTAAGATGGAAATGCAGAAGATGAAAAAACAAAATGTGTTAAGTCTGAAGTGGAAAAATGAGTTTTAAACAAACAGTCACCTGCACTTGTTATACCTTCACCTTGCATGATCTTGGATTCAGAATCTTTGACTGTGAACGAAGAAACCTGATTTGCAGATGCTTCCAATTCTGTAACAGTTGGCTTGAACATTTGCAGAAGTTGTTGGCATTGTTCATAGGTAATGGGAAGTTGATTCCCAGCAACCTGATGAACACTTGGATTTGCACTTGCATTTCTGCCTTTGTTGAACTTGTATCTAGGTGGGAAGCCATGAAGCTTATAGCATTTTTTCATAGTGTGCCCAGAGATACCACAGTGAGAGCACACAAGTCTATCTTTTCTAACATTGAACTTGTTAGCAACAAAACGATTTGAAGACATAGTCTTTGTTAACAGGGCAGTAGTGTTTTGATTAAATGATGAGCTTGGTGAAGAGATCATACGTTGCCTCTCCTCTTGGATAACAAGTGAAAACACTTTATTTATTGAAGGTAAGGGATCAAGTAGCAGAATTTGACCACGAACCTGTGAATAGCTCTCGTTCAGTCCCATCAAGAACTGATAAACGTGCTGCTGGTGATGATAAACCATGATGGTTTTCAAAGCTCCACATGTGAAAGCAGGGATTGGTTGATGATTGGCTAATTCATACCATAGACCTTTCATTGCAGTGAAATATGTACTGACATAATTATTTTCTTGTGATAAACAAGAAATAGATTGCTGAAGTTGAAAAATCCTTGGTCCATTGTGTTGAGAGAAACGATCTTGCAGATCAGTCCAGATTTCTGATGCATCATCTATGTAGATAATGATGTTGGCAATCTCTGTTGACACAGAGTTAAGTATCCAAGAAAGTACCATATTGTTGCAGCGAGTCCATGCCAGACCTTGAGAGTCATGGAGATTGGCAGGCTTAGGCATGGTACCATTGACGAAATTGAGCTTGTTCTTGGCTGATAAAGCCATCACCATTCTTTTCCAGGAATTGTAATTTTCACCATTAAGTTGCTTCGATACAATCATGGCTCCAGGACTATCTCCATGATGCAAAAAAAAGGGATTTGATGAATCAATTTCTGTAGTGAAACTGGAACTTGCAGCCATGGCTTGAACCAAGAACTAGAGAGAAGGAATGGAAAGAGAAGAGAGACAATCCTTCAAAAGAAAAGCTCTGATACCATATTGAATTTTAGCAGAAGAAAAATTGAAACTGAATAATACTTGTTGTATTCAAATGATTCAGTTGCCTATTACAGTGTTTATATACTTCTCATCTCTGTATACATGAGTTGATAATTAACTAATATAACTAATTACTGTTAATTAATCAATTAACTCTTTTAACAACTTCTAACTAACTTAAACAAACTGTAACTTGCATAAGCTACATATGAGCATGTGTTCTGCGTGTGTATTGTGGATGATCACTGCTGCATGCGTGTGCTTCCATGTAGTTCAATAGAAGAAAAAAAAAAAAAACTATTCCTATCCGCGGCATAGTGACTCGTATGTTTGAAATCTTGTGCTCGTTGATTATTATTCTATCCCTTGCCCTTATCTTATTTTTTTAGGTGATGAATAGAGTAAACCAAGATTGTCAATAATATTTTTATATTTTTGTTTTGAAAGGTTATTTTTTGTCTTTTTTTTTAATTTATATTTTCTCAATTTTATAATTCAATAACATGTTTATTGAGAATTAAACTTCATAATTTATTTTATTTAATATTAAGCCATGTTGACCCGAGTAGATCAAATATATTATCGTCTTAATATTTTTTTTTAAATATATCATTTTAAGTTTTTTTAAATCACATTATATTCTTACCAATTATCTAGATTATTTTTGAGCTTATCAAACTATTCTATTTCAATCCCCAAAAAAAAAAAAAAAAGGAAATTGAAATCATGATCTTAAGCCACTCACTCACCTCGACATTTCACTTTAATCAAACCATTATCTTATTCTATTCATCTCTTGTTTAACCAGTCAAATCAAGATAAAAATTGCTATTCACACACTTGGATGACTCTGAGGTGAAATTGTCATCACTATTAAGAAGGTGACTAAAAAGTTGGAATTGATCAGAAAGGAAGCATCCCCATGCAACGCATCCGCGGAAAATAAATAGAGAGAATCCTTTTCGTTGTCTTTATCGTGTAAAGAATCGCAAAGAAAGCATGAAAAGTCTCGAGTATACTCCACTTGCTTTTGCAACTCAAACCCTAGCGAGTAGCAAGCAATGATTTATTTATTTTTTGTAGAATAAAACAACTGGAAATTCATCGATGCTTGCTAGTGAAGGGTTACAACTGGACATCGCTTCGTTATGCTGGATGAATTTGGTCCATGCATAATAAATAATTTATAATATATTTTACATGCATAATAAATAATTTATAATAGATTTTATAAATAATAACTTATTCACTTCCATTTTTTTAGCTACCACACCAACTATAACATCATTACCACCCATCGGTGCCATCATCGTTGTCCATTGTTTTCTTTGCTGCCATTATTACCACCAACTTCTTTGCTATTTGACACAACGTGCAATGGAGATGAAAATAGAGTTTTTAATTTTTAATTCTATAATTCGAGGCTGTAAAAATATAGAGAGAAAAATAGGATGTTTTTTTTTCTCTAAAAAGTTTGTAATTTGATAATCTAATAAGAGAATAACACACCAATAACTTATGTAAGAGTTAAAACTGATGTGGCTAGGAGGAGTCCAAATTTAAGTAGGCAATGCAATTAAATTCCAAAATTAATTAGAAAGCATGTTTTAAATAGCAAAAACAACATCTTTGAATTTTTTTGAACTCATCTATTAATAATAAGTTATCAATTCTTCTATAAAATTAAGTTTGTAGAATCATCCACGTAAGAAAACGAGTTTAAAATATCCAAATCTCTTCATATTATTTAACTATTCCTAAGTTTATCCACAATATACTTTACATCATCATTGCAGTCTCCTAAAAACATTACATGACAATAAAGAATTTATAATCTAAATAGTAAATCTTGAGTTCGAGTCAAAACGTATAATTTTTATAAGAATTTGGGACAACTCCACAATATACTTAAAGTTATCGTTGCAGTCTCCAAAGAATAATATATGATAACATAAAATTTACAATCTAAATAATAACGTTTTAGGCCTTGTTTGTTTCAAGGAAAGTGAATTCCCGGAATTCACTTTCCTTGCTTTCCAGTGTTTGTTTGCTGGAAACAACTTTCCTGGAAAGTAGTTTCCAGCAAACAAACACAGAAAAGTGTATTACGGTTGTTTACCAAACACCGGAAACAACTTTCCAGGAAAGTTGTTTCCAGCCAAGGAAAACCTAAGGCTTAAAATCCGGAAAGTGTATTACGGTTTTAAGGACCGTAATACACTTTCCGCGAGCTAGCTAGTTATTGTTTTTTTTTATAAAAAAAATAGAAACATGTTAAAGTATTATTTTTTATAAAAAAAAAATAATAATTCTGATATTAACAATTAAAAAACACAAAAACTAATAATTTAAATCTTAAAAATTCTATTTTTTTTAATCACCCTAAATTAAAATTTTGCATTGAGATTTTGATTTAAAATTAAAAAAACTTATTTTAAGCTTTTAAAATTGGAAAAAATATATATTAATAATAAGTTTTACTTAAAAAATATTTCACAAGCTTATTTCTCTATAATATGATATGACATATATTGTTATATTTTATAAAATAAGCTATGTATGAATATAGGATATAATAAAAAAATTCATCATTATACTTTTTAGATTTCATTTTTTTATTTTAAGTGATTAAATATTTTATATTAAATATTTTATATATATTAGATAATCTTGAAAAAAAAATTAATTTATTAATAAATTATTTTCCAATTCCTTTTCCATAACACAAACAAACACTGGAAAGTGTTTTCCAGTTCATTTTCCATAACACTGCCAAACATCGGAATTCACTTTTCAGGAATTCACTTTCCAGGAAACCACCTTCAGGAATTCACTTTCCAGGAAACCACCCTTCCAGGAATTCACTTTTCAGGAAACCACTTTCCAGGAATTCACTTTACAGGAATTACTTTCCAGGAAACCACTTTACAGCAAACAAACGGGGCCTTAGTTTGAGTCAGAACATATAAATTTTATAAAAATCTAAAATAATTAGAATTTTAATTGTTCAACTGTATATATAAATCGCATCCGAAAAAAGAGTTATAATTGCAGATATCATCACCATCTAATCATCCATCACTGTTACAATTCTTCTATCACCTCGCACCACTTGCCCTTTATTTTTCACTGCTACCATCATCACTGGTAACATCCCATCAATATTTCATCACTATTTTATTTTTATTTTTCCACGTTATTACTTATCATCAAGTATCTAAATATATGCTCCATGTTGAAGATATAAAGTATCGAAAAACAAAGACCTGCCGAGTGAATGGGCTAATGATATCGAATGGTGACAAGAATAACCAAAGGGAAAAAGGTTTTAGAATTTTGCCTGAACTAATTTAGGTCATTAGAGAGAATCGACGTTCATGGCTTGTTTTTCATAAAAGGTAAATTAAATAATTTAATAAGTTAGCTAAGAGAGAGAGAGAGAGAGAGAGAGAAGGAAGTGGGCATATGGTCGAAAATGTTGATCCTTTTTTAATTCGGCCCAGGGAAGGAATGACCCGGTTCATGGGCTTACCTATTATGAGTTAGGCTATTCAAATGGAGATCTTTCGGATAGGGCCAGCAGTTTCTTTTCTTTTTTTAATTTTTCCCTAAACCTAAATAATAATCTGACCAAGTTACTACCCTATTGATTTTATTTTCATAATAATAAAAAAACATATATACACATACACGTCTACCTTTTATAGTAGAAAAATATATTATATTTGAGAGAGTTTGCGAATATTGTGGCAAACTACCAACTTTTTCTCATATTTACTATTTTTCAGCAACTTTCTCTCCTCTTTTATACGAGAGACTACATAAAAAACCTTTTTAACCAATTTGTTAATGTAAATCTTACATTGGTCAGGTGGTTTCCCTACTTCTTACATTTTAATCCAATTTTTTAAAATTTTATTTTTCTTATGATTAATTTCACCTATTAGTCTCATTAAATGGGATGTAAAAACACAGGAAAACAAAAAAGTGAAGACAAAATGAAAAAAGAGAGGTTGATATGGTTCATTCCCCCACTCAATTTGGATTGTTAATTTGCGATAATTGTTCACTAGAAAATTATGATTTCTCTAGGGTTTCATTTGTGAAGTTTTTTTTTCTTCTATTCACCTCACAACAACAACAACAACAGAAACTAACTCTTCATTTAATTGTTATTTTTTAAATAATAAAAAAAATTATTTTCTTTTTCTCCATCTCTTTCTTGTCATTATAAACCTCATCAATACAATAAACGAGTGCCCTATCTAAGCTATACACGGTATTGCCTTGAAACTGGCAAAACCACTACAGCTATCATCGTGATTCTCGTAAATTCCCTGCAAATTATTATCTTTTAGAGCTCCACATATTTTACGTTGAGGTTCTTTGAGAATTATATTATATGATTGCAACTTGCTTGGTCAATGCAACGTAGCGGGCACGTTTGATTTATTCATTAAATTTGATGCTACTTTGACAGATAGGAGGCCTGAGATGCCGAGGCTTCATTACTTTAATTACCATCTGAGTTTGACTGTTCTTCGTCTAAGTTGCTCACACGTTTGAGAATACATAACATTTAAACGAGCAGAATGCCACCACCCTCACAGCTGTCGGCAGAGACATGGATCTTGGTTTATAGGTCTCCCAGGTAGCCCAGGTCGTAATTCACAACTCGCACACTTTGGTTGGTCCACACTTCTTCTTCTTCTTTTGTTTACTGAATGGGGCTTGAATCTCAACAATTAATGGGCTTTGACCCAAATTACAAGGTTAAGGAAATTGGCCCAATAACCATGTTTGTCATTACGTTTCAAAATCGAAAATATATGTTTGAAGAGTGAAAATACTGTTCACCTGCATATAATAATGTATTGTGTGGATTGGAGTATTTTGCCATTTTTATTTTATTTCATTCTGGTTTTTTATTTTTTTTAATTGTGTCCTTTAATTGCAAGATTAGCATCCACTTGCTTTAAATTTATCATTTAGGAAAAAAATTAAAAGACAAAGAACCATTTAAAAAAAGCGACGAAAATAGATGGTGCGTTTAAAGTTGGTATAAGAAATACACTTTAATCTCCATGTTTATAACATTTAATATTGGTACACAACTCCATTTATTATTTTTAAGTTCCCGGATTTTAATTGACTAATGTGACGGGTTATGATAAAACATGTGGGTTTTTTAAATCCATTTTCCCCTAAATTAAAAATAAAACAGTCTGGCCCTTTATGATCATTATTTTTTTATTTAACTTAAAATTAAAAAAAAAAAAACTAAATCTCATCATTTTTTTATCACTCATCTTAAATCAAATATGCCTAATTGGGATAATATTTTTACATACGTCCTAATTGTTTTTGTTAATTAAATTTGATTGAGATCAATATAATGACATATTTTTTTAAAATTTATAGCTTAAATTATATAATATTTCTTTTATTTACTTTTAGATTTAATAGATTTGTACTCAGTTAAGACCCAATGAAGGTCTAGCCAAGAAAAGAATAGGGGAAGGGGAAAAGAAGGCAAATTATCGAGCTGGGTTAACTTATTATGGTTGTGTTAATCAAACGGGTAGTAAAGTATACATCTTAACCTAGGTTGATACGTTTTTCTTTTGTTTTTTCATTTTTCTCCCTAATATTTTCCCAATATAATTATTTGATACCTTGTTTTTCACATTTAAGCTAAGGATAGACAAAACTAAAATAAAAAAGGTATTTATTTTTGATCAAATCACACCATTTGAGTTATACAACTAGTTTATTCTCTGACTGCTTTGTCTAGCTAGTCACACATTTTTTATTTATTAATGTTTATAGTAGATGATTAATTTATTTTAATACACTAATTGAGCTCTTAATCATCATTTCAACTATTTTATAGCATATAATATTTTTTTTAATACAATTATATATTTTCATATCTAACCCACAACGAAACGTGTTCCAAAATAGTATTCCACCCTATCACAATGCAAATTGTTGTTCTCTCTGGCTCCACGCCAAAATGGGAATCCCAGTTTTGCTTCTAAGGCATTTTATAAACATGATTAGCATCTTGACTCTTGAATAACAACAAAGTTCTTCAGATGATCAAAATGGGAAAAAAAAGGAGTTTTTACAATGAAGATATGGGGGAATCAAATTCCAGACATTCAACCGCACGCTTCCCGGGTCAGTCCAGTCAACGTGAACGTGCGGCCTCATTACTATATGATTAATGGAAAATACAACTATTTCACTGATGATTTTAAGCATAAAGAAATCAAAAATTGGGAGAAACCATGATGTGCGTCCTTGAATCACGATTTCTTGTCCACATCCAAGAGGGCAGAACCCTAATCCCATAATCATTAAATAACAGCCCAGAAAAAGTGGTTTTGCTTGCTAAGATACACTTTGTGCATTTAAAAAAGTGATCCCCAGTCAAAGAAAACAACAAGAAGAAAAAAGAAATGGAAAAAAAGGTGCATGGTGGTGTGGCCGACATCTCTTGTTTGCAGGCAAAACAAAAGGGAAGCAAGGATTGAGACTAAGCTAAAAAAAAAAAGAGTAATAATTAGGGTTCCCCACCGGTTCTTAAAAGAGGATAAAGAAAAGGCAAAGGAATGAACTTTTGCGGAATCACATTTTTGACTAGTACTCGTTTCATTTTAGAAACGTATATAAGGAATGTTTGGAACGTAGTTAGTGTTGTTTTAAAAATGTTTATAGTTTAGAAATATATTAAAATGAATTTTTTTTTAATTTTTAAAAATTATTTTTGATATTAATACATGAAAATAATATAAAATATTAATTTTTTTAATTTAAAACAAAAAATAAAAATACAAAATTTTCAAATTTTCTTTTGAAAAAACAAACACCGCTGAAGACTTTTCAGCAAATGGCATGTGCTTGTGCTAACCATGCTTTGAAGACGAACCCAACTAGCTAGCTTATCTAGCCTCAATTCAGTACCAAACTTTTTTTTTTTTTTTTTTTTGAATTCGAGAAACCTAACTTTTCAGAAAATATATTTTATGTGTTTAGCTAACTTTGATTATCTCAATCTTTTATAAAAAAACACACGCTTTAACTTAAATTCAAGACCTATTACGCAGATCTTAAATTTTTTATCATCAGATCACAAGTCATACTGATACTGATGGAACAATTCAGTACCAAACTGCAATGCAGCAACTCAATTTGAGGGCCATGCATGCAGCAATCCCGTCATCCAAAATGATGCTGTTTTTTTTTTTTTTTTTACAAAAAAAAAAAAAAACTAAATATATAAATTTGCTGTTTTTCCAAATTAGTTTAAATGGCAAATTCATCAAACACGCACCGATACTGTATTAAATTGACTGAAATCCATTTGCTTTATGCGTACATTCAAATCTCATATGCATTGACTTTAAGGTCGGCATGTTTCTGGTTTTCATAAAATATGAAAACATTTAGATCGCACGTTATCTTTATGCTAAAAAAAGTAGTGAGAATGTTTACGTATTTATCTTTTTTGGATCGAGAACCTTATTCACACATTACGCCCATGAATCGTGGAATTCATGTCTTAACCATGCCGCCATATCAATAATACAACCAAGGTCTTTTAACCATTTCTGCATATATAGTTTTCGTTTCAGCTGACAATTAACGGACCTGAGCTAGTTACGATCGAGTTCCTCGTCAGAAACGAAAAACCAGCTGAATAGAGTTACTTGGTCTTCATTATAATGAGAAGACTGGACGAGGAAGTGGGGAGGTTTCATGCAAGAAGTCTGAACTACACTATGTATGGATCGATCGTACTCTTCCATCCCGTAGAGATATTCATTTCTGCATCTGTAAACCTTCAACTTCCAAAATAATCATCGAGCAGATTTCAAATGACGTGCCTTTATGCCTTGACATTGAACAAAGTTTATAGACTTTATATATTCTAATTGTTATATGGGCCTTGCAACTTGTTGGGATAAAGATCAGGAGCAAGATTAATGTATTTTTTACTATTGAAAAACATATTTTGTAGACCTAGAAGAGCGAGTAAAACCCTGATTGTTCCATGCTAAAAGGTGCACGTCCTGACTCGAACTCAAAACCTTTGTTGTGCACATCTCAAACTCTTTTTTAAAGACCTCAGCATCATTGCGTTTAAAGCTGAGCCATTATTATTTGATTTTCAAAGAGAAAAGAAGATGAGCCATTAATTATGCATGCCCACCTTGTATAACCTTGCAGTTTCAATGAAATGATTGGGTCATTTACCCACTAATTAGAGATCAGATATATGAGGCATAATGGTTTCTAGAAGATAGGCACATGATTAAGCTGCACTATTTGAAACTTAGCTCTGAAGATGGCAAGATATACACCAAATTAAGACTTGTCATGCTTAGATACTGATTGCTATTACGATAACTTTTACGTTTTATTGAACAATATATTTAATTAATTAAGTAATTTATATTTTTATTTATTGATGCTTTGTACATGATTGTATTTTTAACTTTAGTTATGTAAAAGTTGAAATAATTTGCTTTTTGTACATGAAGACTTTATTATTATTATTATTATTATTATTATTTTTTTTTGATAACGGGGGGAACCACATGACCCGGAAAGCGCACTTTGTGGGCCCAGAGCATGCGTAATCCCCCCGGCTGTCCCAAGCTTTTGCGAGGGGAGTTTGAACGTGTGCGGCCTCGAACCTGGGGCGTGCCTATGGCAGCCCCAGGTTACAACCACTCCACCCCACCCTCGGGGACATTATTATTATTATTTTGCATGCAAAAATCTATTTTATCGTAGTTTTAACAAAACAAAACATATTGTCCTAGATTACTTTTTAAAATAACAAATAATAATATTTTATAAGATTTAAAAAAAATGCAATTGCTATCACAACATGACAAACAAATTTCCTTTTTGTATATTTTGATATTATGATTCAAATTTAAATATATAAGAAGTTTTGTTGGGGGTTGTATTATTCATATATAAACAATCTTTTCAAAAAATAATAAAAAAATGAAAATATTGGTATTTGAAAACCAGTCTCCAGATACCTTAATCTTTAAATGAAAATATAAAAATAAAAACTGTCCTATTACAGATAATGAAACACAGTTTTGATCATTACACCAGGAGACTAAATTGCAAAATGATTTCCCTAGAACGTAAAGTACAGCCACTTAAAAGACTATTCCATTTTAATGGTCTTTTACTCTTTTTTAAGGAAAAAAGAGGGCGATTTTTAATAGAACAAAAAAAGTTGTCTTTAAAAAAATAATAATCGCTAAAGAATATCATCACAGATTTTAAAATGCAACCTAAAAAGTGCATCCACGCTAAGGGGCTTACTGGACTGCTTTTCGACAATATTTTTTAGAAAATTATTTTTTAAAAAATTTAAATATCAAAAATAATTTTTAAAAAATAAAGAATATTATTTTAGTAAATTTATAAAAAAAATCTCGCACACAACACAGTAACCTAGTGGATGAGAATCATAGCTGGTTATTACCACAAATAATAGAGTCAAAACAGTGGTCAAACGGGCAGGGTGGTGGGTTCTAACCAGCGCCGAAAGGTACACAAGGACAGAGCATCATCCAAGACCAAGAATGTAAGAAACAAGAAAGGACAGAAAATTTTGAATTGAATCTACTCTTTTAGTTTGGAAAGGGACACACCCGAAAAGCTTGCAGACAATACCTCTGGTTTTTGTTTCTGTCCTCTTGTAAATTATTTTCTTCTTAAAGCTTGTTATCTCACTTTTTTTTTTTTTTATCTTCTTGGTCAAGGTATTCGTCTCCCTTTAATCAAGAGCTTGGACTGCCTTTTCTGTTTTTGGAGCACTCAGGGTTTTGGAACAATTATTTTGGCCTCACTGTATCCATTTTTATTGTTTTGTAAATGCACCGATGGACCCGGTTTCCCCCCGATTCTTTCATCTTTCTTAATATAAATCACCTTGAGGCTATGATATATTTGTTTTAAACTTAATTACATAGTAAATATATATATATTATCAATACACATACGTTGTATAACATTTTTTTTAATTTTTGTATTTATTTCTACAAAGTTGGGTATGTTTATTTAGATCATGTTTGTTTTTGTGATGGTAAGAATTTAGATATCTATTCAATTCAGTATTTTCTTCTGTTTACAATATAGAATTTATAGGAATACAATAACAACTTTACCTAAAATTATGGGATTATTTTTAATCCTTTCCTAATTACTAGCTATTCTATTACATAACACAACAAATTCTGTTACACAAAACAACAAATAAACAACTGTAATTTAATACTCCTCCTCAAGTTGGAGCGTAGATATCTATCATGCCCAACTTGCTAATTGCATCATGAAATACCATTCTTGAAACTGCCTTCATGAGTATATCAACTAGCTGGTCTTCAGAACAAACAAACTAAAATTGCATAATTTTCCAATCAAGATTTTCTTTAATAAATTGTCGGTTAACTTCAACGTGTTTGGTACAATCATGTTGTATCGGATTGTGTGCAATTTTGATGGCTACCTTATTATCACAGTGTAAACTCATAGATTTCTCATACTCAATCCCCAAGTACTGTAATATATGTTTTATCCATAACAATTCACACACATCATGCGCAATGCCTCGATATTCTACTTCTGCACTTGATCTAGCAAACCACCTTCTGCTTCTTGCTTCTCCAGGTGACGAGGTTATCTTCTACAAATGTAAACTAACCCGATGTGGATCTTCTATCGGTTTGATTTCCCGCCTAGTCCGAGTCTGTATATCCTTCAATTTCATTGACTCCATTTTTTCTAGAACAATAGTCCTTTTCTAATCACACTCTTTAGATATCTCAGAATCTGATATAGAGCATTCACATGCTTTTCACTTGGTGAGTGCATGAACTGACTAACCACACTTATAGCATAAACTATGTCTGGTCTTGTATGTGACAGATAGACTAGTTTCACCACTAATTGTTGATAACACCCCTTTTCCGTTGGAACCTAATCATCTGACTCTCCAAGCCTGTTATTCATTTTTATAGGTGTTTCAACAGGTTTGCAGGCCAGCATCTCAGTTTCAACTAAAACATCCAACACATATTTTCGTTGTGATAGACATATTCCGGCTCTTGACCTTGAGACCTCAATTCCTAAAAAATACTTCAGCTATATGAGATCTTTCATTTCAAACTTTGATGCTAAAAACTGTTGTATTGCTTTTCTCTTCCCTGGATCATCTCTTGTCAAGATCATATCATCCACATATATAATCAATGTTTTTACTTTCCCTTCTTTATGTTTTACAAACAAAGTGTGATTTGAATTACTTTTCCTATAGCCAAATTCTTTCATCGTAGAGGAGAATCTTCTGAACCAAACCCGAGGGGATTACTTCAGACCATATAATGTCTTTTTTAATTTGCAAACTTTTGTTCTGCATGAGAATTTGAGTTTAGCTCCAGGTGGTAGTTCTAGGCAGATTTCTTTCTTAAGATCTCCATTGAGTAAAGCATTCTTGACGTTGAATTGTTGTAAAATCCAATCTTAATTTACTACTAGAGATATGAGAATACGAATGATGTTTATTTTTGCAACCAGAGCAAAAGTCTCTTGATAATCCACTCCATAACAAGTAAAAAAACAATGCTATCACTTATAAAAAAAACAAGCATCAACATGACAAATAATTCAAAAACAAATAAACACTCATCAAATTTTCACACTCAAACCAAACCAGTACACATTGAATAAACCTGTTGCAACTCAATCCTATCATAGGGTATTGATTTAGACTAATTTCACCATGCAAGTAAACTTTCTAGTGGCATCATACCTCTAAGGTTAAAACACAACTATTTGGATCTCAACATTTCAAATATCACAATCATTCATAACAAAACATTAGCAATAATGCATTGAAAATATTGTTATATTGCTGAGTTGTGGGGAAGTTATGTGACTAGACACCTAAGTGATATCCAACAGATCATTTTTTTTTTATTTCATCTTTTAATATTAGGCTAGTAGGAAATTAGACTTTGTGATTTATTTTGGTTTGCTTTCTATTAGGTTGTTCTCATTTTATAACTCGAGTCACAAGTTTGACAAGTTAACCTTGGTTAACCCGAATTGTTTTTTTGTATTTTTTTTTCAATTTCATCTTTTAACAATAGATTAATTGATAATTGAACTTCATAATTTATTTTACTTGAATTTTTATTGGATTATCTCAATCTAATGACCCGAATAACGAGTTTGGTAGGCTAATTCAGGTTGACTTAAACTATTTTTTTTAAGTATTTTTTTTCTAATTTTATCTTTTAACATTGAGTTTATTGGAAATTCAATTTGATAATTTATTTTGATTTGATTTATAAGAGGTTATCATGATCTTATTACTTGGTTTATGGATTGACCTGCTAATTTAAATTGATCCAGATCAATTCAATATGTTGTTGTATAAATGTTTATTAAAAATATATCTTAAATATTATATTAAGTCAAATTATATTTTTGCTAATTACCTGACTTGTTTTTGGACTCGATAAGACTACCAAATCATATTAGATCAATTTGTGTTTTTTTTCTATAGAAATAATATTAGTAACATCAAAATATATTCTTACATTAAAGAAACAATCAAATTGTAATGTAACACAAGTCAATTATGTAATACTTAAACTATTTCTAGTTTAGCATGATTGTACAAAATCTAGTGTATGAAGTTGTCTCCTAGTTCAATTGAATTTAATTCAAAGGCAAATAAAGGGAACGATACCCTAGTTCCCTACCTCGTATCTTCTATTTAACTAGATGAACAGTGAAATTTTCTGTAACTCTATATCTCCTATCCAAAAAGAAGGCATAACGTCACAAGCAAATGAGTATTTTCTTGTGACAAGATGATAAAGAAGCCATTTCACATATAGTACTACAAAGATATTTGTCATTATGTTTCAATTTTTTTTTTTTACTTTAAAGTAAAAAAAATCATGTTTTATAATATTTTTGTTAGAGAATGATATAAATCATATTCTGGAGCCCTACTTAACAACTTAAGCTTTTAGATGAGATAATTTATTAACATGGTATCAGAGCCTTGTTAACTCAACAGTCACGAGTTCAAATCTCACCACCCTCATTCTATTTGATAAAAATCAAGCACAAGATAATGTGAGCTTGTGCAAGTTTCAAGCCTAAAACACTTTCACTTGATGAAGTATGTTAGAGAATGATATAAATCATATTCGAGGGTCTCACTTAACAGATTAAGCTTTTAGATGAGATGTTCCTTAACAATTTTCATGTGCTAATGTCAAAATGATATTTAAAATATAAAATAAAAATATTATTTTGATACATTTCTGAACAAAAAATTACATTAAAAAATAATCTCAATAACATTCTTAAACAAACACTAATGATGGGGCATTGTATATGTTTTGCTTTTGGCTTCCTAGACGACAAAGAGTTCGTGTTTAGTGTTTGGTTTCTTAAACTAATCGAGGATCAAGTTAAAGCTAGATAAGGACAAAATCTGAGCTTGAACTTGTACCAATCTTAAATTATTATTTGGAAAAGATTATGTTTATGATGTCTAATAATAATAAATAAATAAATAAATTCCTTTTGTTGAAGGACCCGGAAACTACTGTTTCCCAATTGAATGATGTAGAGCTTATCAATTTCTCTTTTTAATATCATTTCTCAATTTTCAATGATGAGGGAATTTACTCCTTTAGTTAAATAAATCAAAAACAATGTTGTAATCTCAATGATCATTTTTATTTGATTGTAAATTATACAAAAAAAAAAGTAGTAAAAAATGAAAAATATTCTTGTAAAGACCCCTCAGAAGATGTTATTAAGAAACTAAAAGCATCTCTACTTTTTCTTTCACCATACTTTTAGCTAATCATTTTAATTTGACGATATATATATATATATATATATATATATATATATATATATATATATATAAACCAATAAATTAATTAATTTGTTAAATATAAACATGAATATATATATATATATATATATATATATATATATATATATATATATATATATCTACCAATAAATTAATTAATTTGTAAAATATAAACATGAAAATTCAAGCATCTTTAACATTGTCATTTTCTATTTCTTGCTTGCTGTGCATGTTAGCCTGTCTTGAAAATTAGGAGTCAGGAGGAAAGCAAGTGTAGGCCATTTGAATATTTTTGCGAGAACTTCTTTCAACAAAAGAAATTGAAAATAGCAGGGAGAGATAAATTGACATGGGAACTCCTTTCACATCCATAATCCAATACCGAGTTGCTAACAAGATGGAAGATGACAAAAGGATATTCTCTTTTTTTTTTTTTTCCTTCATTTTATACCACCATGTAAATTCATGTCAGTGAAAAGCTAAAGCAAAAGTGAAAGATAACTCAAGACCATGAGAAAGAACTAGCAGTTAGTACTAAGGTCAGCTACTGTGGAAATGCTCGTCAGTCCCAACTCATCTATTCAAAGTAAAAAAGTAAACCCATCTGCGCATGGCATGCTTGCACATATTCTCATTTTCCTTCCGTTTCTTTTCTGAGCTCATTCCATTCCAAAAATAGGTGTCTGATACGCTGAGAGGTTTGGCTTCGCAGATTGGAACAAAGATTGAGAAATCCAGGTACCATAACTCGAGTTACCCTCGTAACTGCTTCCATTACTGTGCAAGGCAATGGGTGTAGCAAATGGAATACTCGAGCTTGACGATGATGTACTGATTCCATCGCCTCCATTCTGCTGCTCTATATAACCACCATTGAATAAGATCCCACTGTGGTTGCTTTCATTGACTGACGAATGCGTGTTGAAGTCCATACTGAAAGCTGTTGGACCTTGAAAAGCAGGAAAACCTGTGGAAGATTGAAGTAAAGTGCTCGGTGCAACAATGCTGCTACTGTTCTTGGTATTGTTCATGGTGGTGTTTTGGTATCCAAGGATGTTGGTCCAGTAATCTGATGGGTCTTGTTTGATGGGCATGGAGAAGCTAAGAGTAGAAGTCGTAGGCTGGGAAGCAAAGGTTACAGAGGACGCTGAGGAGAGATCTCGATCGTCTGATCGACTTAAATCAATGCTTTTGCTATCAGAAACTGATTCTGATGAGTTCTTTGACTTGCCAGATATTCCTCCAATCGGAAGATTGCTGTTAGCTATGCTTTTGACGTCATAGCGACTCATGTCAAAGTTGGTTACAGCATTTAGGCCTCTAAACTTGATTGCTGCAATGTCGTAAGCTTCGGCAGCTTCTTCCTGGGTGCCTGTTTGACCAAAGAAATGTTGACTCTATTATCACGTTGCACACGTACTCTTAACGAATCAATAGATATAAAATGAGAAACACTAGATTCTTGAAAGATTGTGGTGTGCTTTTCATAATATAGATATGGATGACAGAGGGGATGATTATAAAACTCACTGAAGGTGCCGAGATAGAGATCTTTGTTGCCGGCAACTCTTCCGATCCTTGCCTGCCACCTGCCGTGTTGATGGTGCCTTGTCACTCCCCTGTAAATTGAGGCTCCTCTGGAGAAACCGCTGCTTTTTCTACAAGATCGACGAGCATATATAAAGATAATGAGATGCCATTATTAAATATGTTAAAGAAAACAAAAAAGAATACTTGCATTTACTATTAAGCATGGTTATTACCTTCGAAGTGACGCAACAAACTCTTGCCTTGTCATGTGCTTCATCCCTTCCAGCTCCTTCTCATAGTTAGAAACCTGAAGCAATACATGAAAATTCAAATTGAAATACTACCATGAAAGGAAAAAGAAATTTCAAGAATGAATTCAAAAAAAAGTTCTCCTGCTTTAAATATATATATAAAGCACTCACCGGAAAGTTTGTGGTGGTGGTCGGACCCCAGTACTTGAGAGCTGCAAGATCATAGGCTCTAGCTGCTTTATCCTCCTTGTCATAGCCACCTAAGAATATCATTACAAAAAAGGAAATGATCATCTAAAATAAAAACAATGCCATGGTAACAAGAATCTAAATACATAGATACTGAACTTGATGACACATTCATGGGATAAAAGGAATCTCAAGTCACAGTGTAAGAAATCTAGTGTCCAATCTGAACTAGGAGATGATGACGATCCATTCACGAAGGGAAACATTAGGGTAAAACAAAATGATGATTTTAATCATGATGAGATCGATGGACGGCAAAAAACAAAGAACTCACCCAAATAGACTGCAAGGACAATGATGAGAAATCGCGCATCCATCCATGGGGTAGAGCAATCATTCGCCATGTACATGCCACATAAAGAAACAGGTTATTAAATGCACACCCTGTAGCAAAATCTAATGGCCGCGCGTCCAAGCCCCAGAAGATCTTAGCCCTTTAATGAAACAGGTTATTTTATTTTTCATTTTCTCTTGGGTTTTGCAGTCCATTTCATTGACAGTATTATTCTTTCACCATTAATTTCTGTCACCATCTACCAGGGGGTCTGCTCACACTGAGCCTCAATCCTAGATCTCGGATACACCATGTTACGGACATGCGCACCATGGGCGCACATTAGAAAAGAATCCTCAGAAAAATCAAGAATAACATGAAGAAAAGCCTAATCACCTTGTCTTCCTTTTCTACTTTGGCCTTCCCTTCGGCAGCTATTATCCCACAAATGGGCTTCATATCTACCAGTCCATCTATGCCTGCACAAACCGCAGAAGAAATAACATAAAATCAACTTTGTAATGATTATTTTCAAGAAATTGGGAAGAAATAACACTTCTTTTCTTCTTCTTCTTTATTCCTTCTAAGATTTAGGGTATTTACAACTTTTATTTACCTGGTGACTCCTCGATAAATTGAAGTACGTTGGCCAAAAGTATCAGCAGTTTTCTTTGGTGCATGTTCAGGCTGCAAAAGAAGCTGCTGATGTTTTTGAGAGCTGCCGGTTTGCTGGTGATCAGTAGAGGAATAACCACGAAATAAGCTGGCAGCTATAGTTTTGAGCTCGGAATCATATATCTCAGAGCTACTATTGTCAGATACAGTAGCAGGCGTAGTAGTCCCGGGTGTCTCAGTCGAGAACAGACCACCCAGTGGCTGTTGTGGTGGCTGTGTAGTGGTGCAGCCACCAAGGAAGTCCTCTAATTTTGGTCCAGAAGTGGTAAATAAAGAGATGTCAGCTGGTCTACCGGCAGCTACTGCATTATCTTCTTGTGCTGTACAAACACCACACAAGCTGTTAATATAAAAACAGAAAACAAATCTAGTTGTTTGAGCTAGAACATGCGCAAATAAAAAATGAAGAAATCGAGAGAGAGAGAGAGAGAGAGAGAGAGAGAGAGAGAGAGAGAGAGGAAAAGGGACCTGAGGTA
The DNA here is from genome assembly GCA_027405865.1 of Salix purpurea. Lineage (NCBI taxonomy): Eukaryota > Viridiplantae > Streptophyta > Magnoliopsida > Malpighiales > Salicaceae > Salix > Salix purpurea. The sequence goes on from JAOWLH010000019.1 coordinate 4,404,459, forward strand.
GTGGTGGTGGGTGTGGTGCTAAAGGCTTCATAGAGACAGAGGTGAGAGGAATCAGAAGAGGAAGGGATGCTGATATTATTCATGTGGTGATGGTTGGAAAGAGAGAAACCGAGCCAGTTCTGATGAGAAGTAGAATCCATGTTAACTGTTGTTCAAGCTGGTGGGCGTACAGTACTAGACAGAGAGATCGTTGGGTTTCTGTTTCCCTCGTTTGTCTTTGGAAATAGCAACCTGGTTAGCAAGTTTTCTAAGCTTACCAGAGAGATTGTGAGAGTAAAGAATGGGTTTTCTTTCCCTTGATGGGAGTAATGGAGAGGAGCTGACACAAATATAGAGGCAGAGAGGAGGAGAGAGAGATGAGTTTCAAGTGAGAGACAGACTGAGGCCGGCACGATGGTCGAGGGCTTAATTTGTAATATTATTTTTTTCATTAAGAGAGTGAGAAAAGGAAAACAACAATAAATGGAGTTTTGATAAGGGAGATATTAAGAGAGAGAGGGCGTCGTAAGTGGAAGCTTTCTATAGGATGACAGAGGCGGTCTCTCTCTCTCTGGTCTGGTCAAGACCCAGGAGAGAAGAGAAGAGAGAGAGAGAGGCATTATCAATAACTTTATACAGATTGAGAATTTTGAATCTCTCTACAAAAATAAATGCCGCTACGTCAACAGTTCAGATATTATTAAAGTGTTATCTAGGGCGTTTTTTTGTTTACGTGGAGGGTCCGTACTTTTTTAAAATTAACTTTTTTAATGTTTTTTAAAATAACTTTTTAAAAATAAAATAAACATATTTTTTATTTTAAAATATTTTTAACACAAACAAAACTTTAATTGGATCTCAATTATTATTTTTTAGGAGATTATGTTGTTGTTTTTATCACTAAAAATAAAAGGATATATAATTGGAGAATGCTAGAGATAGTTATTTCAAGGGGTGTTAGGAGAGTAATGACTGTTGTTTTTTAAAATATTTTTTTAATGCATCAAAATATTGTTATTTTTATTTTATAAAAATTATTTTTGACATAAACACGTCAAAATGATCTGAAAACACAAAAAAATAATTTATAGTAAAAATTAAAAAAAAAAAACACTTTTCAAAAGTTGTGTTAAACAGTCCTTCAATAATTGCTATTTAGACACCCATTTGTAACTTTAAAAAGTTGATAATGGAAGAACCAATTTTATTTTGTTTAATTCTTAGGTTTATAACTTTAGTTCCTTTCACAATCTCTGTTTCTAAACTTATTTTCAAGGTAGTTTTAGATATATTATGTCTCAACTAAGAGAATTTTGAATTTCAAGATCAAGCACTAATACTAAAAAATAACTAAAATTCAAGAATAATGAAGTTTATTGGAAATATGACTTATAATTATGAAGTTGTTCCTTACCTAAGTGATATTTTTTTTTATAAAAGAACATATTTTCTGTTCTTTGAGTGGTTATGGAAACTATTGCATATAGGTTACATGTCTATTGAATCTATCAATCTATAAGGTTATCAACATATTTAATAAATAGATTTTGAAAAGGTTATAAACTTTGTTTAATTGCAGAGCAATTGTTGTTAATAATTATGTTGGATGATTTGTTTCTCTCTAGTATCATCATTTAAATAGGGGACTTGAAGGTAATTGTTATTTACTACTATTTCAATCTATGTTATTTTTTGTTTTATGGATCTTGTAGTATATAGATTCGTTTTTGCCTCCATGTTGATTCATTCTTTATTTTAAAGATCTTGCAACATACTTCTCTTTATATAAATATGGACTTCTATCAAGTTTTATAGTTTGAACTGCCACCTTTTCAAAGTTTTCTTCTTTTACTTGTTTATTATTAGGATAGACTTTCCTATTCCTTTTAGGCTTTATTCATTGAAGAATTGATTATATGTTTTTTATTCAACAAAGACCTCTGCCAATTTTTTTTTTTATTGTAAGTTTTTGGTAGTTTTTATCGTTTAAGTGTTTATTTTTAAAAACAAATATGACACTACCACTATTGTAGCCAAATATTTCAAATTCTTTTTTGCTTGCCTGATATAAAAATACTTTAAATTTCAAAGTTGAGCAATAAAAATTAATCATTCAATTAAAGTATCAAAAAATTACTAGAAGTCTTATTGCAAATAGAACTTTCAATCATTGATTGATTCTTCTATAAGTGAGATTATTAATAGAAGAATTTTTTATTATTCTTTTATGGTAATGAAGATTAATGTCTTTTGGTTACAAGTCAATTGTTATAAACCTATTAAATCTATTAGAGTACAAAGTTATTAGCCTACTTGATAACATATGTTTTGAAAATCTTGTGAACTTGGTTGAATTACATAACATTTGTTGTTAATGATTTTGTTGAATGATTTATTAATCATTTATATCCTCATTTGAATATGGAATTTTAAGGTAATTGCTAATGATTTCTATTTCAATCTATATCATTTATTTAAGGATCTTGCAGCACACAAACTCATTTTTACCTTTATGTTGATCAACTTCTTGTTTTAATGATCTTACATCATATAGATTCCTTTTTACATGAGTTTGAAGTGCTAACAAATTTGATTCATAATCATGTCTAACATATTAATATCTCATACTTAATCTTTTCATAGTTAATTTTGTGTATGAAAATGTCTTAAATTCATTAATCCTTCATCATCATATTTTGTAATTCCTAAATCAATTAAATTTAAAGTTCTATTTGATGTTACTCTTTTCTAATAGACATGTTTTTAACAAGCACATATCCTAAATTTGATAATATCTCTCTTTATTTTATGTGTGTTTTATGCCTTTTGGACTTTTTAACTAGTTTGTGCTTCAGAGATAAAATATGTTATGGATTTTAAATATCAATCCTTAAATGTTCAAGAATAAGTTTAGTACATTATAGGGTTAGAATTTCACAAGGCTTTTTTTTTCTAATGTTTTTTATTTTTCTGATAATCATAATTAATAATTTTTATCCTATCAATATAGTTTTAGTATATATAATTCATTCAAGCTAAAAAACTAGGTGGATCTAATTTGGATTACAAGCTCCCCTTAACATGTAAAATGAATTCTCGTTTTCTTCCTTGTAAAAATTGATACAATTTGAGATAAGATCATGTGATTTCTTCCTCAATCTTAATATTTTTCTTAACATAATCTTTTATATTAGAAAATTTTTTAAAGTCTTTTATATTTTTATGAATGTTTATCATATTTTTGATTTTTAATTAGAGTTGGGTACTTAAAAACAGAATGTGGATACCTCATCTATCATATGAGAGAGAGAGAGAGAGAGAGAGAGAGGTCTGTGAAAAGAAAAAAAAAGATACGAGAGAAAGGGGTAGAATACATAGAGGTACAAGTTTGTGAAAAGTTTTTAAATACACATAGTATAAGAAAGACATGAATGTTATTGGCAATTATCATTATAATTCCACTTCAGGATATTTATATTATTCATTTTGATAAACTTTAATAATATAAAACAACAATAGTCTATATTATTAGATTGAATCCAAAGTTTTTAATATTATTTTTTTGTCTCACATAACTTTTTTATACTTGATTTTTTTAGGGAAAAAATGTTGAGTTTTATATCATTCCTTTTAATAGACTCTAGTTATATTTTTTTGTTACAAAAATCTATTTGACAAAATCAATAAGAAAATTTTATATTCATGAATTTTATAATGGTAATCTCATATGTTGAGTGACATTCGTGAGTTTTATATCATAAATTTATATTAGGAAAAAAATGTTGAGTTTTGTGGCTTGACCCGCCAAATCAATGACCATGGCAATGGACTCTTTTGGGTATAATAACTTTTTTTTAATTAGTTTTTTCCATAACATGACCCAATTTACTTAGCATGTCTAGAATGACGTGCAAAAATATAAATGACTTTAAAAAATTGCAAGATGATTTTTTAATATTGAAACAAAGATTTATTGGTTTGATCTTAGCTTTGTGGCTCATCCTCCAAACCTGTGACTTAGATCTTGCTTAAACTCAACAAAGTTTAATAACTCTTTTTTTGCTTAGTTACATAAAAACAGGAAAAAAACAATTATAAAATCAAGCATCAAATAAATTTTAGGATGTTGTTTAGACTAAAACAACCTTATAAAAAACAAACTAATATAAATCATAAAGGCCAATTCAAAATCAATCAAGTATTAAGAGATAAAAAAAATGTTTAAAAAATCAAAGAAAGGAAAAGAGGGAGAGAGTGTAATACACTTGTATTGTTCATATAAATGGTGTAAACATGTGATTTGCCTTTAAATCTTTTAGATTTTTTTGGTATCACATCATTTGCATGCATTCTACATATGAACTGTGAAAACATATGATTTTCTCTCAAATATTTTAGTGTTGCTAGTAATTTTAGTTATACAAATAAAAGTGCTCCTCGTCTCTTATCTCCTTGCCTTAATATTTGAATTTAAAGATTTCAAACTACATGTTTCAAGTCTTAACTCTTTACCATAAATTGTTCTCAATACATGGATCCATCAAGTGTGAAATACATTAGAGGTCATTTTACATCATGTCTTAAAAATAAAAGGTCTATTTCCCAATGATTTTTGTTTTGTTATCTAATTATTGTAACCATTTTTATGTTTTAATATATTTGTTAGTGTTTTTATTCATAAAATTTATCATAAGTTGTTATAGAGGTATTTTAAAGGAAACATATCGACATTGTTTCAGATATATTTATGTCAATCTAAAGAAAAAAAATGTTATGGTTTATGAATAAAGATAAGATTTTAAGGTTTCTATAGAAATTATACAAATATTAATTACTATAAAGATTATAGATGATGAAGCTTTAAATTAGTTGAAAAAAATATATAATGAGACATAGGTTAGGCATTTGTTTCACCATGAAGTTAAGATAAAAAATATCACTAAAAATTTGGTTGAATATTTCAATAGTTGGGTTAGGAAATGTAAGTTTATGTTAATTGCTATGTTGTTAAAGGAAATTGGTTCGAGACTAATGACTAAATTATGATAGGTTTTCATAGTCTGCCAGTTAGGAAAGAAAGACCACATTTCAGGTGAGAAAGTTGTTAGATAAGTTTGTTGATGATGAGAGAAACATCAGAATGATTCCATCTAGTTTTGATGAATATCAAGTAAATAATGGTCAAATAATACTTTGTGTTGATTTAGAGGAAAAAAACTATCTATATTGTTAGATGAATAACTAGAATTATATGTATCCATGTGTTCCATTATTTGCATCATAGGAAAATTAAGTTGGAAGACTTATGTTATTTGTATTACACCATGAAAATATTTAGAAAAACATATTTTGATGTTGTTCATCCATTACTAAAAATTGTAATGGCTTGTGAAGAGGTACATATAATTGTTCTACCCCAAACTAAAAAGGGTATGGGTAGACCGAAGAAGAATTGACAAGAGTAATAAATTATAGATGGACTTGGTACAATAATAAAAAAGGCTTGCACACTCAAGTATAACACCTGCAAACAATACAAGCATAATTATATAACATGCCAACGAGATAATGCTTCCCAAATTGTTAGTGGCAGAGTATCTAGAGGTGAAAGATGATCAAATGATATTTGTAAATGATCCATAGGATGTAGTGGTGCTTCCGGGAATCCAATATTATTGTGAGGGTATCCAATTCTACTAAGAGAGGTTTAAAAGGTTCTAGAGATCGTAAAGCTAGTAGAGGTGACAAAAGTGGCTTTGGTACAATCTCCTATTAACACTTAATAGAAATACATGGTATTCTCTTAAATATCCATGGTAGTTTTATTAGTTGAAATAATTTTTTTATATTTTACAAATTAATTCTCTTTTTTACAATTAAAGACCAATATATTTACATGTTTTCAATATTTAACATAAACAAGTTGAATTAAGTGAAAAATATAAAAGACTTTTGACTTTTTTGTCTTATCATATATGTCAAGTTCCATTGATGTGCAATGTCAATGCTCTATTATAAGACTATTAATGTACTGCTTTAAGACAATTTTAATGCAATATTGCTATTTGAATGCTTTGTTTGAGGTAGCATAGCTGACTTCAAAATATATTTGATTTTATATTCAAATATTTAATATTAGGAAATACATTGAATTTATTTTATTTGTTCGACATGAACAATATAATAGTTCAACACATAAACATTTCATACTTTAAATTAGTAACCACCATAAACTTTATAGCTTTATTGATAATCTCTATATTATGATTCTTGATCTAAACCTAATGTAACTATTTTATTTTATTTTATTTTAATCACTTCATCTAGTATAAGATTAAGATCATTAATACCTCATTTTACTCTTGTTATTAATTCAATTTCAATTATAGATGTACACCAATTAATAAAGGTATTGTTGGATAACCTGTCATTATATTTATAGATTATTTTAATTTTACTATCATTTATTTGTTATATCTTTTTTTTTTTACATTTCACACACTTTTTATTATTGAGCTTCAATCCATTATAATTGTTACAACTTTGTATACTTTTACCATTTGATATAGATGAATTTTATATTGTTAACGTGTGTGCTTGTTGATTGGCATTGTGATTGATATATTTGTGTCTTTTATGCAGAAGAAATATTTGTGTTATGATTTGGTGCACAAGAAAAAATTACATAAAGGTTCACAATGACTACTTTAAAAAAAAAAAGGTCATTTTTAGTGGCGATTTTGTTAATTTGATGTATTAGAGGATATTTATTCATCAAGTATAATATAATGGCAAATTGTTAAATAACTGGTTATTTATTTATTTATTTATTTATTTATTGTGACCATGTAAAATGTTATAAAGTCATATATAATTCAGTATATTTTATATAATTTTTAAATTAATAGAATTAAATTATAAAATTATATAAACTATAGAATAATCAAGGTAGTTTTTTTATATAAAAAATAATAAAACATTTTCTTAGCCAATGTTAATAACGCTTAATATCTATTTAGGAGTGTGTTTGAGGTTGCTTTTGAAAATATCTTTCATTTAGAAATACATTAAAATGATATTTTTTTATTTTTTAAAATAATTTTTGATTATAGAAATATTTTTTTTTTAAAAAAAATACTTTTGAAACGCAATGTCAAACATCCCTTAATGTAGTAGTATTTTATTCCAGGAATATCTTATTTCTATTATCAATGTTTACATCTCATATACTTATTTATTTTTTTAGTTTTAAAATATTTTTTTTTTTTGAAATTACAAGGATTAAGTAATAAGCTTTATTAAATTACAGTAACTAACTTATAATTGATTCTAAAATTATGCGAGGATGGGCATGAAAAAATAACACGATCAACCTTCAGGAAAATAAATGACCATTTATGTGGGGGGAAATGTTTCTACAACGAACAACGCATTAAACTTTAAGAAGAGAAGAAATTGAAAATTTATAAGTGAGAAAATGGTGTATGAAAAAAATAGTATATATATATATATATAGGTGTATGAAAGTGGGGAAGCAGGAGGGGAGAAAAGGGGACACAGTGACCCATGAAGGAATGGACTTTGTGTTATTTCTACCGAATCATTACAATTGGTCCCAACGTGTGCCGCGTGTCATGTCTTGTCTTTAATAATAAAACTTTTATTTTTTGACTCATCATTATCAGAAGAAAGGAAAAGGCAAGGCAAGCAAAAGACAACTCGCGCCTCTCGGGGGTTCTCACCTTTTTGTTTTATTATTATTTCTTATCCCATTAGTAAATTTGGGGCACTTCGTTTTTGTACACTCATCGGTGGCTTGAGAAACACTTGCTTTCATCTCGAATTCGCATCACTATGAATGCCCGATCTAGTTTTCCCCTACTCCAACTTGAAGCGCGTGTTGGTCACGGGAAGCATTTTTGTGTTTGAAGCATCACGGGCTGCATTAAATTTGATTGGTGAATCACCATGGAAAAAAGAAATGGAACTAAAGATGTGTTTACTTAAGAAAGAAACTATAGGGATAGAATTAGTTTTCTTTTTTTATTACAGGTTTAGAGTACAAGTTTGTTTTATTAACATGAGTATCCGGATCAACTTGCGTGCATCTCGACTAATTCCACGGGTCCTGAAGTTAACGACCATGTAAGCCTCCAGTGACCATTATATTAGCAATCATAAGACTCAAACTTAAGACCACAGTAGGAGCAAAACCCTTAATCTCAAACTCTTACCACTGGATCACCTACTAGATGGTTCAAAATATGACAATCTCTAGTACTATAATCTTGGCATGTCAAATTTTACTCGTACAATCTTGACATATTACATTTTTTTTTTATCATTTTTACTATAAATATTTTTATTTTAGGTTTAGAATACAAGTTTTTTTATTAATACTGGTGTCCGGGTTAGCTTGTAAGCACCTCGACTAATGTCATGGGTCCTGAAGTTGATAACCATGAAAACTTCCAGTGGTCATAATATTAGTAATCACATGGCTCAAACTTAAAACCACAGTAAGAATAAACTCTTTAGTCCCAAACTTTTATCACTAAATCATCTACTACATGGTTCAGAATACAAGTTTTCAATAGAGAGGATAATGGCAATCTCTAGCACTATAATCTTGACATGTCAAATTTTACTCGTAAAATCTTGACATATTACATCTCTTTTTTTTTATCATTTTTACAATTATGCTAATCCAAACACCTAATTTACAGTATCAAAAATAATTTAGTTTTTCTTCAATACCCCCTCAAGCTGGATGAAGAGGATAATTAATCTAACCTTGGATAATAATCGGTGACCTTGATGAATATATAAGCAAGTTGATCAATGTGAGTGTAATATGTTTTGATAATCAAAATATGTTTTGTTCTTTAGTGAAGTACATGATTTGCTGCCATATGTTTCACAACTTGATTATTACAAAATAGAGTCATAGGAATATTACTTGGAAAACCCAGTTAAAACATAACATATTTAAATCAAATTAATTCATAAGCAATTAATGTCGTTGTAGAATGTTCAACTTCGGCATTAGAATGTATAACATGTTTTTCTATGCCAAGAGACAAAATTACCACCAATACTAAGTTGACTTATTAATCTCTTACTAAATCTCAATAAATCTAGAAGTAATGATGTTTTACTTGGTGTTAATGACAATATAGAGGTCAATACATAGAAATACAATAAAAAACAATTTATATTAGATCAATTTCAGAGAATTACAAAGAACATAAAATAGAAATTAAAAGTAAAATAATGGATTTTTTTTTTGAAAAATCATTTCAATTAGAGGAGGATAAAGTAAAGGCAAAACATGAAAACACAAAGATACAACCAAACATAACTCATGGAAGAAATTTTATTTAAAAAACAAAATGAAGAAGATAGAATAATGTTGAAAGACATGCCAAACATACCTTAATACTTGCTTCAATATTATAAGATGCGTAAAATTAAGTGTAATAGTGGTTTTTATTAGTATACAGTTTTTTAAAAAATATATTATTTCTTTAAGTGTACAAATTTATTTTTATTATCTCTCTCAGTTTATATTTTTTTTTATTGTTTTCAATTTTTATTATAATAAAAAAAATATTTTTAAAAGTGTTATTAAATAATTAGAAAATCCATTAACATAATTTCAAGCGATCAACAATATATAATAACATACACTTCAATATTCATGACTCTATATTTTTAAAAGCATGAATATGATCACATTTTTTAGAGAGCTAGTTAAAATGAATTTTTAGCTACTTCAACTAAAATCTAGCTATAAAATAAGGAGTATGGATGTGGATTCTCTTAGGAATCTTTTGGGTGTTCACAACTATTTTTTTATATTTTGGGATTTGTTATGCCAAAATAAACTAGTCCTTTTAAATTGTTGAGAGCCTAACTTTTTCTTATCTTCTCATTGTTCATAAGTAAGTTTCACATCTATTGATAATCAAGAATTATTTACATAGACTTTTCATGATGACACTTGAACTCGATATCTCTCTATTTTCAGTATAGAATTTATGGTAAAACTTATAAAATATGTAGAAAATCAATTATAAAAAACAAATAGACTAAATTATTATTTAGTACCTTTCTTTTTGTATGATTTTTCAAGTCTAGGTTAGAAATTTTTAAGTTAATCTACAAATAAGAAGCAAAATGATTTTAAAAACAAATCTATTATCACACGACAAATTATATGATTGGTTTTAATTGATTGCTCTTAAAACCTCTTTCAAAGAATAGATTAAGAACTAATTAATATGTATTAAAAATGAAACTATTTAAATTAAGGATATAAGTAAAAATATAGAAATAGTCCATTATATTATATGAGAATGAACTAAGAAATCAACCTTTTTATTTTCTTCTTCTTCTTCTAAATATCCAAACTAACAATTTAAAAGATTATCATGGTACCGAGTGGTTAAATTGAAAAAAATGGATAATTTAAAAAAATAATAAAATCAAAGCATCGGTGGATATAAACATACATTAGCTAATTACTTGGCTCAAACACAATACTATATAATAGTTTGCTTGAACAAATAAGAGGGCAAGTTCGATGCATAATTGAATTTAAAGCGTAGGGAAGACAAACAGTAGTAGAAGCGCGTGGAGCTTGGTTTCTCACGGAGGTGACACGTACGTAGCTGGAGAATAAGTTGGAATCCAAGGCAGGCGCAGGGATAGTAGGATATTAGTAGTAGAGCCAGGGGATGGAAGGATTTTGCTAAGAGAAGAAGATAAATTTTGCTAATGGCACCCACATGCCTGCATGTCTCTCACAGGACACGTGTGCATTATAATAATTAATCTTTCATTACTCTATCCACACGTGTCAACTGGATGTCGAAGATGCCAGGCATGGTTTAATACGCAAGATTTTGATTAGCATCTTTTCTTTGTAGAGTATGTGGTGCCTAGAGGGTGCTGGAGGCGGTGCTCTGCTGGGTAATGCACGGCATGTTGTTTTTCCGGCATAAATAATTTTGAATTGTTTTGGTGTTGTAATATAAAAAATATTTTTTAAAAGAAAATCGTTATTACACACATAAAATATACATAACCTCTTACAATATTTTTGACATGTGATTGTTTTATTTTTTTTATTAAAATATACCTTAAGATACTTTTTTAAAAATTATTTTTATTATCAATATATTAAAAATTTGAATTCATAGAAACTTTATCCTTTGAAAAGCGTACTTTGTACGTCCAAATGAATGAGTAAAATCTCAGCCATCTCAGACTCTTATAAAATATACATGTTCTGATTCGAACCCGAGATCTACTATGCAAATCTCAAATTCCTTGTGATCATATCATGCTCCTTGGAGACTCCATAACCAATAATTGCTATAACAATACATTTCGAGTATGGGATGAAAATTTGATTGGAATGCTTTTCCTCGAGCACGAAGCTAAGTAAGGTCGGTCCAAACACTATATATAACATGATGAATCTTAATTAGATAAAGTAAAGTGAATCTAATTCAAATTGTATTTTAAACATCGAGTATGATCAAAGGGGATATGGTGATATTAGGTGAGAAACAGGATCCCATCACTTGTAGAGTGGCAACCTCCACCACCGCGGAAGCTATGGCGGCGACATAACACAAAGGGTTGTCTCATAGTGACTCAGAAGACACAGACAAGCACCACCCCACCAGCTAACCAAACCCACAATGAAAGAGATAAGGTAATCTCACAAGGTGGCCTCAAAACCCGGCTAGATGATCGTGTTAAACAACGCTTTTACACGAAGCAAAGTCGCGGAAAGGAGATAATTTTCCAAGTTAAAAGGGAGATTATTGGCAGAGAGTTCGGCGGGAGAGTGTTCCCATCTTCACAGCAAAAGCTAGCTACCATTGAAAAAATTAAATTCAAGGCCATCTTTCGTTCGTTCCTGGTCAAACTATGTAAAAGTGACATTTGTTGCCGTGAAACGAATCATTCCTCACGTTCGCTTAGCTTGCATTTTTTATTATTAGTTCATGATCACAACTCACATGACATCTTTTGTATTTTATTTGGAGGGATTTCCCCCCCCCCCCCCCACTTGCTCTTCTTCTTCTTCTTATCAGCTTTTGCATCTAGCTAGCTAGAAACCACTAAATTTTTATTAAGTTAAATGTTTATACATTCCTGTGGATGATGATAAAGGTCTTTCGTTTGTTCTTTCTCTATATATAGAACTTGTCTTTTTGTGGGAATGCATGGACCCTGGTGGGTTCGTTATGATTATTATTCTGCACCGTCCGATCGACAGACTCTTGCAGTGTTACCGAATGGAATCAAGATTTGACACAGGCTTGAAAATATCGATCCATTTATAAATGTGGCCTTCTATATGCCGATTGTTAATACCTTTTGGGCATAAAGTATATGGTTTAGTTTCTCACTATAATTTTAAGTTGGTGTTATATGCAGACTTTAAACGTGAAAAAAAATAAAAAAAAATCAATCACACACCACTGGTTCCCAATAGTGGCTTTCTAGTCATGTCAGGATTTTCTATAAAAACGGAAAGGAGACCCTATTTGCATTATCTTCCGCGGGTTGTCGTTTAATAAATTAAAGCAGCTATATAATCTTTCCCAAGATAATTCCCCCCCATTATTTATACTTGACAGAATTGTTGAAATGAAAGTAAATCTTAGTAATTAACCTTTTTAAATAGTTTCCGTTTAAGAATAAAACACAATAATACATATATAGATTAAAATTTACTTTTGATATCATCAGTCAAAATAATTTTAAACAATTCTTTTTCAACACAAACACCACCTTGATCTATTCCAAATTATGAAAAAGAATATTGATTGTTAATCAATCACATACCCTAAAATTCCAACACAAAAAAGAATTAGATCCTGTATTAATATATTCCAAGTTATGAAAATAAAAAAGAATATTGATTTTTTGATTGAAATTGTGAAACATTTTTCAACGGCATGCCTCATTGTTTATCCATGTACACACACACACACACCCACCTTATTGTCATTTATTATTATTATTATTTCTCTTTAGCAAGACATGTATTTTACCCTTCCTTGATTCTACAGTAACAGCCAAGCCGTGGGAATAAAGGAAGCCCTCATAGTCATAGTCTACTTGGGCACAATTAATAACTTCAATAAGACAAAGGCTGTGACTTACTGTTATTAAACAAGTTGCTGGTAAACAGGGCCAGTGCACGTGCCCTCTCTCAGTTAAGTTAGATGAATTGCTCGGTTACCGGGGCGGGGCTACGGAGGTGGGTCGTTGGATTGTGAGGGCATGTGAATTGGTAAAACCCTATCGGTTCACACGTGTGGGCTTCCAGAAAATGGGCTCAAGGCACCGTTTACCCGGAAAAAACACGTTGACAAAAAAGCGTGAATACCAAGAGGTTGCGGTGATTTGAAAGTTATCAAGAGGAACATTTGGGCACGAACCGAGTAAAAACCGGCTGCATTCTTGCAGCTGTCAGTGGAGAAAGGGTATATATGTAAAAACACAACAGCAGGGGCTACTTCATTTCATAAAAAAACAAACCTTGCACAAAGGAGGTGCCTACTTTTCTCGAACATGAGCTGGTTAATTGACAAGTGGATATCCAAGGCCGCATGACCATCAGCAAAACATACAGGATTTCATCAGGCATTAACTGTAGACTTGTAGTAATCATCGTTGATCGTTGTGTAGATGAGGCCATTGTCAACCAGTATCTGTAGCTCTTCCCTGTCAAAGAGCAAGGAGGGGGGTGTTAGCACATTCCTCTCTGAAAGCATACACGGAAGAGAAGGGGAGGTGTATCGAGAGAGACTTGAGCTTATTCGTCGGAATGTTTAGCTGACGGGCAATGACATCGTAGTGAGCTCCCTCGGTGCTCCTAGAGAATTGAAGATCACGACGGGTCAGATTCTCAAGCAACATTTAATGAGCATGCAGCAAATACATGAATAACAATAAAGCTTGAATATTGGATCAACTTTAGCGTGTCGAATCTCAGTTCCAAGATCTTTCATTAAGGACCAGAAGTTGCTAACATCCAGAAAAGGATTCATGTCTGCATTCAGACATTTTCACCTATGTTTTCCATCTATTGCACAAACACAAGAACTTGCCTGCGCATTTGTGCAGACAGAAGTTCAGAATACTGCCTTCGGATGAACTAGCTATTCATTTTTTTATAAAGCAGCCAAAAAACAAATCATCTTATTTAATCTTCAATGGTTTATTGATAGTGGGTTAAAAGAACATTGACAAAATTATGTTTTGCTGTACGTTATTACAAAGCATTAAATAGAATTTGAGTGTTCATAAGTTACATGTAGATGCTATTGCGGAAGCAGAAAATATTGATAAGCATATTAATTTCCATTCTTTATCCAGTCATCTTTTGACCACCTTATAGAAGCTGGTTCCCCGGATTGGCATGTTCTAAGTTTTTTTATCTGCTTCTTGCAAATTGTAACTAGGTTAATATTATTTGTAAGCAGTGTGCATTGCAGGAACAAGGGGGAAACAAAGGAGTTATAGTAGCTGCTGGAAGTTGCCAAAAGGCTTATAGCTATTCTCTCCATATAAATTATCATGGGCATATTGTAGATATGACCAGCTGACCACTTGCCTATAGATTTTCCTGGTCGCAAGTTCAAGTGTTCAGCTAAAGATTTCAAAAATATAAAACAATTAACAGCAGATCACATCCAAATTGTTATATGATATGCTAGGTTAAACTGAATACGCAACAGCAGACATGCAGATTGAAGTAGAAATATAAGGGAGCTTAATAAGAGTTCAATACTAAGAAGACAAGGAATTTCATTGCAGAGTTGAGTCACTCCATGTTTAATGAAAAAAGGGACATGACTTCCCAGCACCATTGGATATGTGGTACTGGCACTCATCTGTGGGTCGTATCCAATGGTTTGTGTTCTATTTCATCTAGAAACATTCATTAAAGTAAAAGTTTCGCTTGAGAATTTCAGGGTATCAAATGTAACTTACAGATATGCAGGTTGCTGCAAGAAATTTAATATCATCTGGCTAACATTGTTCAGTCCATCAGCACTGGAATAGACAGAAGACTGAAAGAAGAAAATTTGAGCACCAATAAAAAGATCACTCAACAAGTCAGCAAAACAATATTCTCAGGATGGGATTGATTACTTGATAAGGAGGGGCAGCTTGGTATCCCTTTAAAGGGGTACTTGTTGAATTTGCCACTGGGGGCTGAGCAGTGACACCCTGAATTAGTGGTATGAGGTCATATACAGTGAGAAAATGTGATACACAATCAAAGCTACTGTATCGCATTAATTACAAAATCATACTGCAAAAAAAAACTAGAGCATCACTGCAATAATTAGACCAATACCCGTAACCTGGTATTGTAGAAGTGGACATATATGCACTCAATGAAATGGCTTGGAATCTCATTAAAATCAGTAACAGGCCTGAAAAAACACACAAAAAGTTTGAATTTAATACTCTAAAAGAAATAGGCATGTTAGTAGTCTGAAAAACAACACATACAATGCTGGAGGTTTTATTCAGACAAATAACTTGACTAGGTAACAGGACAAACAATTGTAACCGTGATAGCTTCCTATTGTCAAAATAGGCAGTTTTTCATTAATTAGATGCATGAAATTAAGCTATGAAAAAGAAAGTCCAGAAAGGGAATCTCTTGTCAATGGATGTTAATGCTAACAAACAAAAGAATGTCACCTTGATATTTGGAAGAGAAAATGTAATGATTTTATTTTAATTTATAAAAGGTGAAACATCAAGAGAAGGTTCTGAGAGCCAAGAGAATAGTGTTGAAGTGGTACTGTGCAATGACTAGTCATCTTTTGCCTCGACTCCAAACTCATAACCAGCAATCAGAGTTAGCCGCTAAAGAGTTAAAATGCAAACACCATTTCTGATAGAAAACTACAGAGAACATCATGCTAAGAGTATCCATAGCCCATGCATTCAGACCAGAAATGCAAAATTGCTCAATCAAGACACCTAACCACACAAATTAGATGGGTTGAGTTAGCCAATAACAGAGTTAACACTCAATTCGTATTCTGTAAAATTGCAATAAAATGAAAATAGACCCTTTCAAGTATATATATTGGTTAGGATCTCTCAAGTGTATAATGTAGCAGATTCTAAGCTCCTCTAGGAGAAGGGGAAAAAACCCAAAGAGATCCATGGTATGGTGGTAAAATTCAGAGATGAGTTAAGCTCATGTCTCCAAAGGAAATCCCAAATGATGCAATCTCAACCTCGCCACAGCC
This sequence comes from Salix purpurea, assembly GCA_027405865.1. Taxonomy (NCBI): domain Eukaryota; kingdom Viridiplantae; phylum Streptophyta; class Magnoliopsida; order Malpighiales; family Salicaceae; genus Salix; species Salix purpurea. The sequence continues at coordinate 4,420,745 of JAOWLH010000019.1, forward strand.
TACCAACAGAAAAGGAAACAACTTAGGACACACCTTAGTCCTAATAAATCAGAGGGATGGTTCCAAACTATTGTTAAAAGAATCACATTGCACCCTCTCCTATTTTTTCAAAGCAACTGCCCTGAGGCCAGGAAATAACTTTTCCCTGGTGATGGAACTTTGAAATGCAAAGTAGCATCCTTATAGGAACAGTCTGGAAAAACTTAAGTTTTGACATGAGAATTATTACGTGGAGTGAGTTGTGCAGTTAAAAAATAAATAAAGGTAACTAAAAAAAATCAAATTGCAAGTTAACCAGGCACCTCGATAGTGATTAGACCATATAGGATTTCAAAAGATGAATGGCTTAGAAAAAAAAAAATCAAACATGTAGACAATTTGAGGGTCTATACCTTATCCAACAACGACCTAATAACTATAAAGTAACAGGCATTTTGTGCTGGGTTGCAGGTCTACCTTGTCTGTATTCATGAAAAAATAAACAGATGAAAGAAAAGGAAATAAAAATGCACACCTGATGGAGAACACATTTAAGAACCTCCTGCCTTGCAACCCTCTCAAGTGTCCATGAACACGAACATACATGCCAACTCTACAGTAAAGGTAATTAAAATAGTATCAAACATATTAATTTAAATGTAAGAAGATGAGGTTACTTGGAAATCTATTTAGGTGTTAAACAATTGTTCCAGGAATAATCTTATGCTCATCTTGGCTGCTGAGGTTGAAGGAAATTGAAATAAAACTTGGCATCCTACACCAGCAATTTCCATTCCAAGCCAACATGCAATAATTTTTCAAGCTTCCATTTATTTTCCTCACACAACCTTAACAGCCCAACATGCACACAATCTTTTCAGTTAAAAAAAATGATGTGGAGGAAAATTATACTTGACAAAAAAAAAAGATAATCGATTAAGCTATAAGCAACTGGAATTTCAAGAAAGAGCAAGTGGGCATAGTCTGAGTGCAGTACAATACATACAAGATTTCCCCCATTTGTTCCGTATCTAAGCTTTCTTGAACCCTGTATAACACCAAAAAATTGCATTATAGCCACTATATTACTAATTCAAACACTTACACAACTTAATCAAATGGAACACTAAATAACCCTACAATGCAATTCCCCGGCATGGTTTTTTTTTTTAAAAAAAAGAACAACAAAATTGAAAGGAAATTCACCATTTGGTACATTCCATCTGTCCAGTTCCATCATCAACTAAAAAAGTGTGCTCGCTGGCCTTGTCTTCCTTGTGGGATACCCTCCCCACCACTGTAACCTAGACATTTTTTTTAGAAAAAACAAAACTCATAATCCATTCTTTCTTAAAAATAACAAAGAAAACCCAAGTCTTACTAATGTAATAAAAACAAAACATTACATTGTTAACTTCAGCACCGTCAATGATGAAATTCGATTCATCATTACTTGCTAGATTGTTTATCTGCTTCACAGTCAGCGGAAACAAGCACCGCGTCTCCCGATTCTGCCATTCAAAAAAAAACAAACAAATAAAGCCTTAATAATCTTCTTATGCTCCCACGAACTACAAGGTATAGCTAATTTCCTAGGTTCAGGAAAAGCATAAACCAAAACCCTAATATACCGTTCATTTAAACGACAAAATTAGGAAATTTTAAATTTATGTGATGATCAAGGTAAAACAGAGTAAAAAGACAGGAGAAATGAAAAGGTACTTTGGAGATGGAGGAGGAATCAGAAGGAGGGTGAGCGGATTGAGTAGGCATGAATCCGCCGCCCATGAAGGCTGCGGCGCTTCCATCGAATTGGCTGCTCCCATACATAGTATCTCTCTCCGTTACAACCTCAGATGTTGCGTTTTCTGTTTATATCATAAATTTTCTGTGATTAGCTTCTCAAAGAAGCCTTTGGTCATTTATTTACAATTTTACACGGCTGCCACTCTCTCATCCTTCCCGCCATCTTTTCTTTTTCTTTTTAAGAGATTTCGCGGCTGATAGTAAATTTCTGTCAGATATTGAGATAATTATTATTTTTAAATTATTATTTATTTAAAAATATATTAAAAAATTACTTTAGCATGAACCAATTAAAGTATTAAACAATAAAATTAAAAAAAAAAAAACACAGTTGAACGTAATACAAGCACAACCTAATCTTTAAATGCTTATTAAAATAATAACAATAAAAAAATTATTGGCTCAACCATAAGTATCATGATAAACAAGTTTTTTTTATTTGATTAAATTTTATAATAACGAGTTTTTTTAATTTTATTTTATTTTAGTCTTATAAAATCAATGAATCAAATCAATGATTTGAAAACCTAGGCTAGCTGAGTTTTGATGTTAACCTATCCAAGTGAGCTTGGTAATTATAATATTTATTCGTAAGTTGATGTTCAATGTTAATAAAACAAAAGGAGAAATAAATTATGCTCACCTATCCTGAACGTTAGGTTCGGAAATGTTAAGACTCGGACTCGTCAATAAATAAAAGTATTTCAATTATGTAAGGAAAAATAATTAGCGATGAATTTTATTTTTGTTTTATAAGTATTTTTCAAAAAAAAAATTATTTTAAATTAAATTAAATTTATTTTAGTGTGTTTGATATTTTTATTTGCTGATGTCAAAAATATTTTTTTAAAAATAAAAAAATATCATTTTGATACATTTATAAACGAAAAGCACTTTTACAAACAACCTCAATCACACCCCGAGACAAGGTAGAAATATAGAAAAACAAAAAAGAAATGGAAACACATTAAATTGCAAAATTTTATATTAAATCTACCACCATAGCATTGTTGAGCGGATCTCTAGTTTCTAAATGAATTGATAATCACATCAGTTTTTGAATCTCATAATTTTCAGGGTCCCTGAAATATGATAATTATCATTCATTTTAGAATCTGTAAAATTAGTTGAGATATGTGCAAGCTAATCCAGATACCAATATTAACAAAAATGACAAAAAAAAAACAATAGTGGTACATTACCCGTTTTATTTATATGCATGTTATTAGGAGAAAGGACAAATTAAATAAACCATCCACTTATTTACCCCAATATTCATCCTTAACTCCATCAACAAATTAATTAGTTTTTCAATTGAACCTCCAATCTGTTTAATGCTACAATTGGATGGAATCTAGATAATAATTAATTAGACGTGGGAATCAATTGGGAAAATCATGTGTCGAGGGACTCATTTTCACTTTTAGTAAAAATAATTTAGTCACAAAATCTCTATCCTTATCTCTTATTTAAGAAGAAAAGTAAGTGTTCAAACAATATACACAAACAAGATTTCTAGTTTATATAGAAGTATTGATTGCTTGAAATTTGAATCGAGAATTTAGGAATTTTACTCTCAATTTCTATTTTGTCACATTATTTAGTGTATGAGAAATCATTGTCCTCGCTCTCGCTCTTTCATATTTTGTTTTCATTTATAAATAACTAATCTTAGTGTTTGTTCGACATCATATTTCAGCAATGTTTTTGAACAATATTGAAAGAAAAAAAATTAGATTATTTTAATATGCTAGTATCAAAAATTATTTTAAAAAATAAAACAACATTGTTATGATATTTTTTTAAATAAAAAACATTTTAAAAAATAATTTCGTGAAACATATATTTATATCTTTCTTAATAATTTTCAATGCACTATGGAGGCATGTTAATGAAATAAAAGGTACATATTTATAATAATTGCAGGTTCGGATTCAAGATGAGGATTATAGAGAGAAAGGTGTTCATTTCGAATCCCATGGTATTTTTATAATCATAAAAAAGAAAAACCAACGCATTACCTTAACACGGAATTGCATAAGAAAAAAATGAACAGCAGCAATAGCAGCGTAAGAGTCATTCAGATTATCACTTGTTGATTCTACATTTCGTAAGCTCCATGGATAGATTCCATGATCGAAATCTTTTCGGCGATTTCTTGGCTTGATGAAATGAAAATGATGAAGAAAGAGTAGAAACACACGCATCAGAAGTTGAAGGTGATGGTGTGAAATCAATGGAGGACCTGAAATCTTCACTCTCGTCTGCACCAGTAGCGAAGCCAATACTAGTCTCCACAGGTTTCGCTTTCCATTTCTTACCGAGATAAACATTCTTGATTTTCTTTACTTTCTCCGAGCACTTCAAAAATTTAACTTTTGCCGGCGCCATGCGGGGAATGCTCCAGCTCGGAACAGCTGGTGGTAGCCTGAGCTGCATGTTCTTGATCTTCTTCGCTTTCTCGACGTGCTTCGACAAGTAAGCCAGAGGCCCGGAGTGATTGAACCGTGGCTTCGGCATGTTCAGGCCGTGAACGGCGGGTGGGAGCCTGATCGGCCGTGCTATCTCCGTTTTAGATGCTTCTCTAGGCTTCCCAGGCTGCATTTCCCATGTGAAAGGGACCCCTCCAGGGTTTCTGTAAACAGAAATGCCACTGGAACATTTGAGAGAGGGATTCCTAGAGAGGATTTTTTTGTAGAAGCCAGGGTCGAGTTGGTAAAGAGACACAATTTTCTCTTCTCTTCCAGTTTTTATGCGCTCCGACGTCATTTTCCGGTGGGTCTAATGGCGGCGATATGCCCCGGCGTTGGCTTCTAATCACACTGAAATTGGATTTTGTCACCAGGCAAGTTTATAGAGCCACATGTCCCTTCTTATGGAAACTACATCATGCTGGATACATGAGAGTAATTGCACAAATCTAATTGTTTCTCTGGTTGACCAAAAATATTATCTTCCTAATTGAGAAAAATGTTAATGATTTTAACATGTTTGTATGCAAACCTTTCCACAATAAATAAAATCCTTCTACTTTTTTCTTTTTTCTTTTTCTTTTTTTAAATTAATGATTCTCAAATGTCAAAAATACTTCCCTTACCATTTATGTAAGTAATGTTCGTTTATTGTTCTGAGATTAAAAAAAAAAAAAACTCTTAGAATTAATAGAAACAAAAATGTTTGTGGTTGAAAATATAAAGGCAAAGATGGAAAAAATCTTTAGAAAAATCTTCTAATGAATTTATACATTAACATAGAAAGGACATGTACGTCTTCAAAGATAATATTTTTTATTCCTAAAGTATCATTGTGAAAAACTTATAATTCCAAAATTATTCGACTAAAATATGTAATGATAAAATAATTATTATCATAACTTTAGGTCAATTCGAGATAAAATTCCCGTCACTAGGTAAGATAGTCAATCTAATTAACCTTTTATAAAAAAAAAATTTAAAAAAAAGGATCAAGTTGTTTTGACAAAAAAGGTCAATAGATTTTGAGTAAATTTTATCTTTGGGTGGGCTGGGTCACGTATCAATCCAGAATTTCTATTGGTATTTTTAGGTCAAATTTTTCCTTATTATTTTTAAATCCTGACATGTTAAGGCATCGAGTTTCGGGCAAATCCAAATTTTATAACTAAGGCTATTATATTGATATTAATTTTAACACTCAAAAAATATAAACTAAAAAAAAAAATATCTTATTATTTTTAAAAATATATAAGTTTGAGAGTAAGACATATTGAGGATAAATACTTTTTTATATTTTATTTTGTCTTGTTCACCACAAACCAAACAAGATAAAAGACCATTATTATGTTTTGTATACCACTATGAAATACAATTATGTGTTTATTTCTTATTCTGTTCTTTCTCAATTATTTTTGTATTTTCTATCTCAAATAATAATCAAACACTACAAAAAAAAATATTATTTCTATATATTATATCTTGATCAACTTCATTTAAATTGAAACTAATTTACTTGAGAAAACAATCATATTCAAACCCTTACACTTGAGGAGGCATGAAATTAAATTCTCAACAAATTACGTGAGCGAGTTTTAATTTTACTCCATGGTAAACCCTTTTGAAATTCTCCAACGTTATATTTTCAAAAAAAAATGTTATAATTAATTTCCGACTTAGAAAAGTTGACTATTAATTACGTCAAGTCATTATACACGCAAACCCTGTCCCCCATGTATACTAACAACATTTCTGCGTTTTAAAGCTAAAAAAATGTAAAATAGACTAAAAATTTACGATACCTATTTTGTCTTTTCCCTTCTTTCTTTCCTTTACAGTATAAAAAATACACACATGAGCTACTTAATTAAGAAGTTATTATGAACCTGCCCTCAAATTCAAAAGGTCCCCTTTGAACTTGAGGGAAGAACAATTGTTGTTTTGAAAATTGGAGTGGTCTATATAATGCATCAAAAAATAAATAACATCAAATATGGAGAAATACACTTGACTTCCACCAAACAAATTACTGGGATTAGGATTATTTCCCGGCTATCACTTGAAATGAGAGGGTTAATTAGGGACGGATTTTCAATCTTTATTGTATAACCTAATGTTGGTTATGCGTTCGTGCCGTGAAACATAGCTTTGGTTCTAGTAATCGAAGTGGTCCTGAAGCAAAGATCCAGGAACAAGGAAACGAAATATCACAAGTAAGTTTTTCGTATAGAATCTACACCTAACCACTGGATTCAAAGAAGCAATGATTAAAGGAATATGATTTTCTCTTAATTTGTAGTGTTCAGCTAAAATACAGATTGGAGTGAAACAGCGAGATTAATCATGAAAGCAATATTGATTAATGCAATTAAAAATGGGAGCCAGCGGTCATTATTCTGATTCTGAGAATTATGATAAATTAATACATAGCTAATTACGTGCTATAATATGTAGCCCCACGAATTTCTTGATTTGTATCACCAAACAAAGCACAAAAAAAAACAAGTAATATACTTACCGCACGATTACGTACTACAGATAGAATATGATCTCAAGGAAAATTGTCAGATATTTCGCTTCGCAACACTAGCAAGAACTGCATTAAAAATCCAAGGAAAGCAACCGTGAGGATCTTGCTTTGATCCCCTTGAAGGATTCTCAGTTCTCGACAATCGCCTTGAATGGCCATTAGAGGAAGACAGTGAAGATGAAGAGCTTGAAATGCGCGGAGGCGAGGCCATGAAATCGCCATCGGAGCTGTAAAACTCAAACCTTTCAGATGTACAGGACTCATTATTATCAATATTTATAAAACTATTCCCCTGATCAGACCCTTGTTGGGATTTCTTTTTTCTTTTGTTTTTCTCGATGAGTTTCCAGAATCTGAACCTTGACCGCATTGATGAAGTCTTGGTCTCTTCCATGTCTCTGCATGGCTTTCGCAGCCCTAGGCTGAGCATAGCCGGCGGGGGGCTAAGTGCCGGAATAATTTCCTCTCTGGGGGGATCTCTGGGTGTCCCTGGCTGCATTTCCCATTGAAACGGCACCCCTTCTGCACTCCGATTGTAAAATATACGCGAAGAGCAACCCGCAGAAGAGTTTCTTGAGATAACTCTACCGGAGAAGAAATTATCTCCTTGATGAACAGAAGTTTTCTTCTCATGAGTAACAGTACGGCCGCGCATAAAATCCATAACAGATATCTGGGTGATATTTCAACAACCTGAATAATTTAGTAGCTAATCTGTGCTGTTTCTGTAAAACAGAAGTGATGCAACGATCGATGGTGGAGTCTGTGGTTAATTCGTGATCCAGATTTTTGATGATTCCCCTTCTCACTTTGAATATCTGTGGTTACTTCTCTTTTGAGTGACTCGAGCTCTTTTAGTTATAGGCAAGAAAAAACAGACGAAAAGAGAGGAATAGGGTTTGTTCTTGAGGTCACGTTAATCAAGATTGTGGTTTTGTTGGCCGGTTTCTGTCGCACATGCAGTTACCATAACTTAAGCCACTGGCAAAACTTAATTTTCTTGCTATATATATATTTTTTACCTCTAGCCCTATCATTCTCAACTGTAGGAGTGTCCTCGAATTAGTAATATAGTTTTTTTTTTTTTTGTAAATATGGTATTTTTTATATGTATACACTCAATGAAAAAATTATTTAGAAAAGTTAATTTTATTTTAATATGTTTAATATTAATACAAGTATTTGTTAATAGTAATTAATATAACTCCAATCAAAACTTCTTTTTGTATAAAAATATATTAAACAATTTTATAAAAAAAATATGACTAATATATAGAAATAACTTCTCAACTTATAAAATTATCAATTCCTTAATAGTTTATTTTTTATACCTCCCTTTAAAGATTCCGTAAATGAGTCTAGATGCATGAACCAGCCAGAGACGAGCATATGAGAATGTCAAGCAAGCATGACGTGAGAGCACAAGCTACAAAATAACCCTAGATCTATTGTGCATTTATTTGGTTCATGATTAATGTTAGTGTTTTAAAATGATTTTTGTTTAAAAATTATTTTTTTTTTAATATTAATACATTTAAATAATATAAAAACATTAAAAAAAATTAAAAAAAATATTCAATAAACATTTTTCAAATGCTTTTACGAAAAAGAAAAACTTAGTTCTTAACCTTTTTTAAAAAAAATAAAAACTTTTAATTTATTTTAAATTATTATATATATATATATATATATATATATATTAGATCATCTTGATATACTAATATCAAAAATAATTTTTAAAAAATAAAAATATATCATTTTAATAGATTTTTAAACAAAAAATAATTTGAAAATCAATTTAAACCTCGCGCATCAAACAGTATCACCAGGCGACGACCATCATTTTCTGAATAGGAAAACGTCCCCGTTTTGGAGATACCTTAAAGATTGTTTCACTGAGTCTGAACGTGAGGCAGATTGTATAATCAGTTGACTTTTGAGGGGTTTCCTTCCTTTCCTTAACTCGTGATTTTACTAAGGCAAGTGGAGATTATTATATATTAACGAGGTTGTGAACGAAGCCGTAGAAAGAAAGAAAACTGTGTTCTTATACTAAATCATAGTTGCCCATACCGTTTCGGTCGCCGTTCCAGTTTTTCAATTGGAACGTAACATTCCGGTTTCGGAGCGTTCCAGCGTGCCGTTTCGGTGTCGTATTGTTCATGTATAATTAATTATATGTATATGAAAAAAAATATTAATTTAACAAGCATAATTAAAATTTGAATTTTTTTTATTTAAAATATTTTGGTGTTTTTAAATTATTTTGATGTATAGATGTCAAAAATAATTTTTTTTTTTAAAAAAATAGATTTTGAACCCGGAACGGAACCGAGACGTTCCAGCCGGAATTTCCGGATCGAACCGGAATTAAAACTGAGACGAAAACAACACCGTTTTGTCTCGATTTATTGAATGAAACGGAACGTTCCGGTCGTCACGGAACAGAATTAACAACTATGTGCTAAACAAGAGCTTAAAAAGATAAAATGCCTCATCGGATTAATTAAACAAAGCATGTGTGCGCCATTGGTTCTGCAAGCTTCGAGGTATTCGTGCTTTGTTCGTCGCCGGTCTCGAGAAAAAAAAAACTCATCAATGGACTGATGGCATGGATGTCTTTGTCTACATATAATGCATTTGGCTGATTAATTAATAATTAATTAATTTGACTTGGAAGGAATAATTGTATATTGGATGTAAGAGGAATTAAATAAATAAATAAACAGTTCGACGTGCTTGCATGATAGGTTAGACCATGTTGATATTTTTTTTAGTAAGTCAATCATCATCATTATCATCATCTTCCTCGTCATCCAATGATGGTAAGACACTACTTCGGAAATAATTTAAAACCTGACCGGGGGAAATTATGTGAATGTGTGGGGAAGATTGTTCTTTAAAATGGTTTTTATTTCCAAATATATAAAAATAATATTTTATTATTTTTAATATTAGCATATCAAAATCATCTTAAAATAACCAAAAAAATAATTTATAGTAAAAAAAATCAAGTTTTCATAATAAATAGTTATTTGCTATAAATAAATAGTTATACCAATGTTATAAATATTAAAATAGAATTATCTTTTTTATATGGTTTTTTATCTATTAGAGTGCATATATAAAAATAATATTATATTAAACTATTTAAAAAATCATATTACTAATTTGATTTTTTTAAATAGCTTTTTTCATTGGAGATGATGAGTATTAGAGAGTCATATCTTTATTTAGCCAAAATTGGATTTTGACTTTACTATAGTAGTTTTTTTTATTATGTTTGGTATTGATAATATGATTTGTGAGGGGCAAAAATAATGTGTTTAAAGGGCTAGAACGTTGTTTTGTGCTTAACGGTGCTCCGTATTTCAAAGAATTTATTTGGGTCCTAAGACATTTTTTTGTGTTTTTGAGAATAATATATCACTAAGTTCCATAATTTGGACAAGTTTTGGTTCATTTCTTCGCACTAGACATTTCTTTGGAATTGGTTAATTAATAATTTATGGTTTAATTGTAACAATAACAAGTTTTCATATGGTTTTAATCCTAGAGTTTTGGTTTTGAACCAAACTTATTTTGACTAACTCGTGATCATTGGTGATAATCGTCGGTGTTTAATGTTTTATTTATGTTTAGTGAGTGATTTCCATCATTTATGTGCTTTTAATTTCATGAAATATGGTTTGAATCTTTATCCATATTGTTGGGTTCTTGTTGGATGTTCTTCATTTGTTAATTGTGTTCTTCATTTTTCTAAGCTTTTATTTGTTTTAACCAGAATATTTTGAGTTTTTATGCTTTACAAGTTTGATTAATTTTGGGTTCTCTTTTAGATTTTAATTTGTTTTTTGGATGTTTTTAGTTCAATTTATGGTAGAACAAAAGATTTGAGGTTAATATGTCATGTCAAAATCAAGTCAAATGGTCGAAGTCTTATTTGGCTAGCAATGTTTTTGTTAAAGATTTTTTTAGACTACGGGAGTGTTTGGCAAATATATCTTTAAGTCCATTTGTCAATTTCTAGGGAAGGAAAAGATGGTTTTGTCAAACATAACCTTAAAGAAATAAAAAATATTTATTATATCTGACTCGATCCTTATAAAAATTCTTTTATTTATGAAATGAGATAATTTTTCTAGCATTGTTTTATAAAAATTGTGTCTTCGATTTTTCTTCTGTTTTTAAAATTCACAATAAGTCTGTAAAATCCCTTAAGGTTCTAGCTATTATTTCAATAATCCTAAATCCTTTAATTATTGAAAATTAATGATCAATATTTCGGTATAAATGTTCAACATATAAGTAGACTGGTATTTAAGTATTAGAAGTTGACTACAAAGTTTTCATAATTATTTTGGATATTCACCATTTTTAATTGAGATTATTTTTCACCATAATACATGAGTTGTGTAAAGCACTTCTCCTTCCAAGATAGGCGGACTTTGTTAAGAAACATATTTGGATTCTTCCTATAAGAATTTACCTAGACATATGAGCCCATAATAAATTCAAAATGCTAGATTTACTCATGAGCCTAAAAGTTTTCCTTAAGTTATAAATTGACCACCAATGAACTCATTAACACTTTTAAATCACTTTCAAACTACACAAAGCAGCATACTTAAAGTATGATACACTAAAAGTGTTAATACATTCATTCTCCATAATCAATCCCTTACCCTGGAATTTCATATAAGACTAGTCCATTTGGATCTTGTAGTAACCTTAAACCAAACAACTAAGTGGTGATTTTTTTACCTTGACTTCGCAATGCCACGCACACACGTGTGACAAGTTTCATCACATTTCATCTTCCTTTTAAAGACTTGTTTAAGCCATAATGGTTCACTTTTAATTGGAAGATCAATTAATTTCCATGGATTATTTTTTACTCTTGACTACCTCATTCTAATAAAAGGTTTTAGGATAGGACATCGTTGTGGAATAGGTTTAAGGTTTATTTTCTAAACCTTTTACTTATTTTAGGCTCAACTTCATAATTATTTTTTATTGATGATGACTACTTAGAGTTAACCTCAATTATTCTTTTAAATCAATAATTTTCTTTTGCTTTCTTTAACAAAAATATATCGTTAAAAATATACATCCATTGATTTTATTATAGAAATAGGATAAATTTCCAAAATACTTTAGTTGTATGTAAGAAACTTATATTCACTACTATTATAAGCATAACCAATATAGATAGAATTAGCATATCTGATATAAATAAGATTCATTATTTTTAGATCTTATCTTGATCTTTTTATTATCATTAACAATCACCTTTGTAACATACTCTATATTTTGAGGTATATACTCGAAGGTTTTTTTATATTTTCACAATTCATACAATGTCTTCTCTAACTTTTAATGGGGTATTTTAGTAAGTATATAATTAACGGTTAATATTAATTCTCCTTATAGTCCTTAAGTGTTATTAACCTTATCAACATAACATTCATTATTTATTTTAAAACTTAATTTTTACATTCTATATCATAATTTTATGGGGGTGAATAAGGAGCAGTGGTTAAGTGGATAATATCATTTTGAAAATAAAAGTCACCAAAAGATGTTTCATATTCTACATTTTAATCACCTTTTTTTACCTTTATTTATGTATTAAGCTTATTTTTAGCTTTATGCTTGTAACATTTAAACATTTCAATAGCCTTATTTTTACTTATAAGCAAATAAGTATAACAAAAGTTTATGCAATTATCTATAAAAGTAATGTAATACTTTTTTTTCATCAATATTTTGCACAAATTTTGAATCACTAATATCCAAGTGAATTAAATATAGATATTCATTACTTCTTTCATTTGTTCATAAATAAGGTATTATGAATTTTGATTTTACACAAACCTCACACTTATGATATTTCTCAAAAATCATATTTGGTAATACTCAAGGTTCTTCATCCATTTTCTAAGAAGTACAAAACACTTTCTTCTTATGCATATAGGTCTCGTGGCACTAATGTCTACTTATCATTGCTCGGAATTATTAATCAGGTTGACTTCAAAAATAACAGCAAACAAGTTCATTTCCAAAACTCTATTTATAAGATGATCAACCTTGGTAATATTGATTTGATAAGTCCTTCTCCTTTTAGGATTCCTTATATTGGAACCAATTTTGCAATTCTTGGTTGTTGCTCAATCTTGGTGCAAATAAAGCATTTGTCATTGAACTTAGTAGTAAACCATTCTTTCATCACAACAAGCTTTTTTTTGTTTTTATTGTGGAAATTTACCACTTGTTTTACAATATTTTTTTAAGAAGTCATACTATAAGAGGTAGCTCTTTTTTTGGATAACTTATTGTCATCTTTTATTCTTAACCTTAAAATATCTATTTTCTTGTTAAGGCAACTCTTAAAGTCTTTCCAAGATTATATCATTTTCTCAATAATTATTGCTATTTGAAAGGATTTATATAGAGACATACCTTCAACATGAATTGTATGCAAGATAAATTGAAACTATTGAACTTGTCTTATAACAATCCTTGAATCTATAATCTTAAAATCCAAAAATGTATTGACTATGAACTTTTTGTATTAGAATCTTCAACCTAGTACTTTTTATCCAAAGCGTCTCATGGTGCCTTAGCATTCTTAATAGAACTATACATATCATATGGTATATTGTCCAATCTATTCAAGATGTAGTTTTAATAAAGCCTTAACATTGCTGCCTAAAATATTAGACTAGTGAACATGGATGTTTAGTTTATCATTTTATGAGTAAATTAATCAAACTAGTTGTCCAAGTTTAATTTATAAGTATGCAATATTATATATCATGAAAGACAGGAAATCAAAACTAAACATCATATAATGATTCTAGCATACATACTAAGTATATAGCCAATATTATATAAAAGATTGAAACATAATTTTAGCATAGATACTAATCATGTACTTATTTGCTAGCACACATAAATATAATTAAGTTGAATATTAGTTGTTGTCAAAGAATATTTTTTTGTCTTTAAATTTTTATTGCTCCTCACTTGATGCAAATAAAATATATGCAACAAGCCTCTCAAGATTTTAGCATCATCTTATTTAAATACACTTCTAAATAAGAAGCATGAATGAAAATAAATATAACATGAATGTCTTTCTACAATGAATGAACTTTAGCTTTAGATTGGAAGAAAAAAAAACAAAAAAAAAAGTATAGCTTTAAACAAAAGAGAATAAACTGGGAAATAAAGGTTAAGAAAAAGCCTGTAAAATCTAGAGAGAGAAAATAATGCACATAAACTTTCTTCATCCCTTAAAAAAAAATGGAACCAAAACTTATAAAAAATCATTGAAGTGAATTAGTTCCTATCATTATCAATCTTAATTACTCATCATCAAACAATATTAAATCTAATAATTTGAATTTTAAATTTGATATTTTTTATACTGAAAATATTCTAGTTCATGAGAAAAAAGACTAAATCCCACTTTGCTCAAGTTCTCTTTCTTCTAAAAACTTAAATACTTGTTAACTCGATTTTATCTCTTCACCATATAAAAATCAAGAAAATCTTATTTAATATTAATTTTTATTATCTATAATTTATTTTAATCATGTTAAAAAACTATATTGAAAAATAAATTTCTACAAAAAATTTATCTAAAAAATGAATTTTTTAATTTAATTTCAAACTTGTTCATCAACCATATTTAAAACAAAATTCCAACACCATATTCTTTTATATATGCACTAAAGAATAGAAAAACGGTGGAACCTTCACTGCCAGAGGTGGATTCCGGTATCTTTTCCAAAGAATAGCTGTCTGGAACACAATTCCAAGGAGGAACTGCCACTTGAACCTTTTAATTTATATATATTTGAAGATTACAGGCATAATCCAACAAGAACAACTAAGAATATGAGCTCCACCAACGACTTGCAGAAGCAACATAATGTTAGACGGTGCACCCGATCGAAAGGCCGATTTGCAGAACCAAGGTGATTCTTACCGGAATGGATGGATGCAATTGCACTAGAAGCAACTGTATGCACATTAAAGACACTAATCACATTACCACCACAGCTAATATTCAACTATGCTCTCAAGGTTTTGCAACAAACAGGACAACCCATACTGGATATTCTGGTTAGGAAAGTGTACAGAGTTAACATAATTGTTGGACCCCTTCACCTTTGAATGCGGCCAACTGAATCAATCTTCACGCCGAAGATGGAGATCAACCACGTTGATCTCGTACTCCCTGAAAATCGAAAGACAACGAGATCAGCAACCATGGTATGTAATTGGATACACAAATGCAGCAGAAACAATTCCAAAATACATCGTAGTAAAAGCAGATGCAACCAATCTAACTCCACTAATCCTCCATTCTTGAGAATAAATAAAATATTTGAGAATAAAACTACATTTCCTTCAAGTTTCGATCCATGTTAACATTTAGAAATCGCTTTTCAGGTTGGCTGGCTAGAAATTAGACAGAAGATTTGTCAGTATTTACAAAAGGAGGCCAGACCAGAGGGTCAGCATTCCAACCAGAGGTCCATGCAAACCATATATTATGTATCAACTCCTAAAGACAACAATTATGAATGTAAAGCTCAGCTTGATCACATGGTTAACAATCATGTTCCTCAAATTTTATGATTTGCCAGAAGACATTTCCTTACATGGGCAAAGTAGGTTAGTACTCCGTGCAGAGGTCCATATTACACTAAATTATTGGTAAACACTTCCAGCATCGACCACAATTCTCAAATCAGAAAAGCTAATGTTTGTCCATGACGTATCTAAATCAGGCAAGTACCACCAAAGCAGAATGATCAAACTTTTTATTTTTGGCTAATCACGTGAAAATGAACTCATCATCATGAAAATGGCAATTGAATTCTAAATTCCATTGGGCTGGTGGCAAGCGGTTAGAACAACTAACTGCAATGAAGATGTATAACATACCTCAGCTGGTGAAGACATGATAGATTCCCTGTCAAAATTAAAAGGCCATTAGTCTCCTGCAAAGTTGCCTAATGAAATACACTGTGCTCCACAGAACATGAGTAGTCAGTGGAATACCTTGGCCTCTCTGACTTAGTAAGATGCTTAGACATTATAGATGCCTGCAACAAAACCCGACAATTATATTCCTAATATCAACAAAATGACAGGAAAAATACTCCTAAACTTGTAGGTGTTTAAGTGTAACAATATTATGTTAGAAATGAAAAGATGAAAAACATCTTGAAAGGTTGATTCATCACCAAAAAATACAGTATTGTTATCAAAACAACTTCCAAACAAGCGAGAGAACCTAGATGACAAGATTTTAGAGAAAATGCAATAAATATATTTTAACAGATAAGTCAAGGGAGGGGAGAGGGAGACTGCACAAAAATAAAAAAGAACAGAAAGAACTAACACAGTCTCAATGCATCCAGAAAGCTTACTAATCAATAAGCTACTTTGAACCCAAATCTGATTTTTGCTTTAAGAAATTCACATCAAATTCTTCAATGATAAACAAAAAATAACAGCAAATCAATTGTCTTATAAATCATTTAGCCTAGATAGCAACTAAACTAGAATGCTATAATTTATGATGTTTGAACAATGGCAAATACCTGCTCCTGGATTATGCTTCTTGCCTCAACAAGTTGAGCTTCGAGCTCAAGTTCTCTCTCAGTTGCTTCAGAAGTGACTTCTGCTCCTTTCTGTGCATCTTGTAGTTGAACCATACGCTCCTTCAAATTTACAAAAGTATAAACATGCAAACAATTTGATGTGGCCAAGATTATGGAACTCCCAAAGTTACTACTTTATGAATCTAAAGATAAGAATGATTGCATAAATGAAAATACCTTTATGGACGACATCTTGGTTCGGAGACTTTCTTCAATTTGATCTCTAGCCATGTGAAAAGGCAAGTCAAACACATCCTGTAAATAAGGAAGCATTCAATGATTACAGAGAATATTCAACCCATTAAGAATAAACACAAAAGCGTCCTTTAGGGGATTCTCATACCGTCCTCCCACCCAGGGGAGATTGTGTGGGGTCTGCTACAAGTCTTTCATTGACAGGTGGGGATTGCTTGGATGACCCATTTGGTGCATTGAAGAAATCACGCATGTCAACCTGTAAGCCAAGCATGCCAACTGAGGTTAGAATTTGTTACCACGAGAAAAAATCAAAGATTTTAGCACAAACCACTAATAATTGAAGACTTGATGATTAAACATGGTGAAGCCATTTATTGTTGACTAAAATCTTTTATATCGTTATATTTATTTTCTTCAAAGAGAAAGTTCTTCCTAATATCTTTATTTAGCTGAAATAAGAGATGCAGGGGCAAGCTGATTTTCAAAGTGAGATAAACTTCATTTATTGCACTTGTGATCATAGATTCTAACACCTGGAATTTCCGCTCTACAAACAAAGGATTAAGACTACGGGTATGAAAAAATTTGGGAAATGAAGGAGAAAATAAGGGTTACATCTTAGACACTCAGTTGATATGAAAAACCACTATCAGAGAAAATATACCAGCCCATTCTCTAAAGAAATATTAAAAATTGAAAAACACTATTTTTACAATGCTCTAACTCACTCTACTCGCCACCAAAACAAGGAAGAAGCTAATGAAATAACAAAAATAGTATGCATAAAAACAGAGGCTGGGTGATGAAAAGTTACCTGCATTGACCGCAGCAATGCCCTTAAATCATTATTCTCTGCCATTAACTCTTGATTTTTAGCCTCACAAGCATCCACCTGCCAAATAGCACATTGTCAAATACAACTCACTATCATAATTGTTAAAGAAACCAATCAACATACATACAATTTTCTTGTAGAAATCATTATCAGCCTTCTTTCCGTTCCATGTCCCACGCTGCCGCCCTTCTTTCTGTTTAGAGAATCAATCAGATAGGCAATATCATCTTTTTACATCAGAAGAAGAAGACAGAAATTATATCACATTGAAACAATGTACTGCATGAATTAGTACCTGAAGCAAATTCATTATCTCCATGCCTGATCGTGATTCCTTCTTTTTCTCCATTAACACTTGGTTTAGCCTCTCCTGCAAATAATTAGGAGAATTACCATTTCTGTAGGCGGTAACTTGTGTACTTATGGAAACCTGCACAATTCTGTTTGCAAAAGAGAACCTACCTGCAACTTTATATACTCTTTTTCTTTTTTCTTCATTTCATGTATTTGTTGAGTCCTCACTTGCTTAAGCAGCAAAAATGCATCACATCAACAACACTAATCAAGTTCAGCACATTTTCCACTACTAGTAAGCAAGCAAAGAAACTTAAAGTGAGTATAAAGCACCCTAACCTGATTACCGATTACCATCCTTTGAAACTCATCACGTTCTTGTTGAAGCTTTTCAATCTGGGCCTTAAATGCTGCTGTAGCTTTGGCTTCCTATTGATAAATTAGCACCACAGGCATCAAAAATTGATCAATTATTCTAACTTAACATAATTTCATGTCATAAGACTAAAAACCCTAACTGTTCTAGTTATTGTCGCTATCTCTCTATCTTTGGCTTGTAACTGCGACTCGAGCCTCTCAACCTTCGCTTCCAATCTCGATATATCTGATAGTAGTCTACAAGATGTAGAAACATAGATTTAAGCATCCAAGTACCATACCAACACCATATAAACAATGAGAACTAAAATTAAACCAAACAATTGAATGCTGAATACAACCCGTCGAGTAAATCAAACCCACATAAAATTTACACATATACCCAGAAAGTAAACTTAATCAGGAGACTCTTCAGAAACTAACACCCAAAATTTCTACCTCTGTCTCTGCTCATTGGCAGATTCTCTAAATTCAACGTCGCGCTGCCTCTGTTGAAGCAAAGAGTAAATGCAGTTGCAGGTCCGCGCGGTTGAAACCTAATCACAATAAATTTGACAAAAATCACATAGAATTTAACCAAAAAAAAACGCGAACAAGAAAAAAGAAAAAGAAGCAAAACAGACCGGATCATTAGCGAAAAGATCAAGAGAGGAAGGGAAACCAAAGGTAACAAGAGTCTGGTTCAAGTACTTTGCGCAATGCTCCAAGTTATTCACATCGGCAAATGTATACTCTCTACACAGCCAGAGCAAGCATGAGTGTTCGCGCATTTTGAAATCGATAACAAACCCTAGAAATTAAAGCAAACTTACCCGATTGAGAAGGCAGATGCGGGAGAGGACTGCGAATAAAAGACAGTAAGAGTTAGGAGATACATACAGGAAGTGAAAATGAAAGAGCAAGAAAGAGAGATCGTACGCTGAGATCGAAGTCGTTATCTGAAGTTGGCATTGCTTGCCTGGGAGGGAGAGGGAGAGTGCGTTGTAGGAGGAGGTGGGGAGGAGTATAAGCTATAAGCAGTGATTGAATGCGTCTCTGTCTGAGTGATAGATCTGGAAAGGGAGAGTGGTGGGCAAATTTTTTGAAAATTGAATCACGGGCTTGTTTGGATTTTGGAATTTCTTTTAAGATTTTGTATATCGTGCAGCCGGGTCTATTTTACACAGGGTGCTACTGCTCTGTTTATGACATGGCGCTGCGTTATTGGACATTTGTTTGTATCTTTGATGAATATGGTTGGACAATTTTTGATTGCCTGGATTGGAATGGAACGCATGTGGAGGCAGTTATGGCGCCATGACCCCCCTGCGTGGTAGCATTCATCGTCACCTTCTCACCCCTAAATCTAATAGCAATTGAGATATTTTTATTGTTCCTAGCTTCTTTCTTTTCTATGTTCTTCGCATATATATATATATATATATATATATATATACACACACATATATATTATTCTACTATTTTTTTTATTTATAAACTATTTTTAAGAATTATATATAAATGAGTTAATTTCAGTGTATATTGACTAAAAAATTTGAAACATATGAAATTAATTTTAAAAGTACTAAATAAAAATTTCGTCATATTTACTTTATAAATCACTGGATGCTAAACATTTATATTTGTATTTAATATTGTGAAATTATCACATTTTTCCGACCACAATTACTATCATGTTACAATATGTTTTTTTTTCTAAAAAACCTTTATTCAAAAAAATTCTATTTCTATTGCATAAATAGATAAGATAAATGGTGTGAACAAAAAACTTTATTGTAGACCTTATTAAATGTTTGACACGGTATTGCATGAATAGATAAGATAAATGGTCTGAACAAAAAACTTTATTGTAGTCCTTATTAAATATTTGTCAAAAAAGTTTTTGAAAAAAAATGAAATTTTATTTTATTTTATTTCAAATTAATTTTTTTTTGGCATTACATTTCAAAAGTGCTTTTACAAAATTTTAGGAAATATATATTTTTATTTTACTTTAAATTAAAAATTAGTGTTTTTAGATTATTTTAATGTGTTGATGTCAAAAATATTTTAAAAAAGATGTTTTTATTTAAAATAATATTTTTATTATTATTTTAATATTATTATATTTAAAAAAATATAAAAATATTTTAAAGAATTCATTGTCATGATAACAATCCACTTCTAGCTTTCTTTCGAGTTCTCATGTGGTACTGAATCAATGCTCTTCACTTCTTCATATTTCAAGACTTTTCTTCTTTCATCTTTAATATGTATTCAATTGAAATCATTGAGTTTACATTTGCATCTTGAAATAAGATGTTTTTAAATATGTGATTAAACCAATTTTTATGTTTGCTTAATATATTTATGATGATTTGTTGACTTTATATTTTGATGCATGGAAAGAACCTAAAATCCAAAAGACATGGATCGATCATGTGTTGAATCCAATCTACCGTGATTTTTGTACGTTTTCAAGCCTAATATACCTATATTTGATTATTTGTTGAGCTCAAATCAATATGGATCTAGCATATTACCAGACTTAATTTCAATAATGTGTTGCGCCCAAATCAGTGTGGGTCTAAAAGGCTGTCAAACCTGATATATCTTGGGTTCGGCTATGTATTGAACCTAATATATCATGGGTTTGACAACTAATATATTTGGGTTAGGCCAATTGTTGAATCCAAGTCAACTTGAGTGCTAGACTCAATATATTTGAGTTCAGTTAAGTGTTGAGCTCGAGTCAACGTATAGATTTGGAAAGTTGTCATATCCACCTTATTTAGGTTCATCTAAGGCGTCCCGTGTTTAATAAAATTTCAGACTCGTCTCTTATGAGCTTAACCACGCAACAAACTCAATTAGTTTGGGTTTTATCTTGAAACCTATTAACATGAATTAGTTATATCATGGATAATCATCTTTCTATATATGTAGGTATATGATGGAGACGATAAGGATTTATACATTTCTATCACATTAAAAATGTGTTATGATTTTTTATCCAATGTTAAGTACATTAGTATCAAATGACTTCTAGATACCTTCACTTCATCAAATTAGCATGTTCGGGGATTATATATACTTTTTGAATCATCCAAACAAAAAGTTTATTTTCTCTACTCTCCAAACATTCAAATCTTAACTCTTAGAGTATTTATAATACACAAACAAGATCAAATATTTTAAAAAATTTATTGAAAGCTCTTTCTTTTATTTTATGACAATTCTCATTAAAAATCATCTACTTTAACATCATATGACTCTTAAATCCCATTAAAATGGATTGTTTTGTAGGTATCAAAACTTCCACTATTAGTCATGTACTCCTTAAGCTATATAGAGAAAAGAATATTAAGTTGAACATTTGATTAATAAAATAATCAAATACCAAATAACCTAACTCTTAAGCTATATAGAGAAAAGAAAATTAAAATTCGAAGACAAATTTTTTTTATGTTATCCGATTTATTAATTATATCATTATATTAAATGTATTTAAGAATACTGATATTAATTTTTTTTATTCAAAAAATCATAGGTCATGTTTTCTTCTCCTTATATATATTCCTATGAGATAATATTCAATAAATATTAGAACATATAATTAATGAAAGACTAAAAATATCCTATAAACTTTAACAAAAGGAATAAAATAAAATATCATTGTCATTACTGTCAAAACAATAATAATTATTAAATTATACGGAGGAAAAAAAAACATTAACAAAAGAGTAAGTAAGAAAAACAATCAAATAATAATAATAATAATAATAATAATAATAATAATAATAATAATAATTATTATTATTATTATTATTATTATGTTAAGTACACTTATATATACATGGACAAAAGTAGGGAATATTCTAGAAATATAAAAAAATAAAAGTATAAGGGTTGAAATGAAAATCAAATATAAAGGGATTAAATTGAAAAATTAAAAGTCCAAGGGCTGAAATGGAAACCATATTTATTATGAATTTTAATCAAAGGACATAGTTGAAAAAATCAAAACTTGTGTACCGAATTTATTGAGCTATTTAGACACAAACCGGAAATTAAAAGTAGAAGGACCGAACTGAAACTATATATTACAGTGATTTTAAATTTAAGGACGCAATTGAAACAAATCAAAACTAATATAATTGAATTAAGGGCCAAAACAACAAATTCGGGCGTTCAGGGACTGAAATGAACTTTGCCAAAAACACTGACTCGCTGACGTCAGCATGCGCAGGAGGAGAGAGAAATGAGGGGGGAAATTCAAACGCCCATTGACACGTACCGGGGAAGAACATGTTTACACGCGTCGCCCCATGTGGAAGAGAGAATGGCGAAAAATCGTTCTAGACGGCGGTTGATAATTTTTGGACGCCGTATGACGCCGCACGCGCCTCCCGAAACACGCGTGCGCGCGGAAATGGATGGCGCGTGATTGGACGCGCCAACAGTAACCCGGGGCGAATAATAATAAAAAATTGGCTAATTACCGTGTTAGCCCTCCGACCCTGTGCGTTATTTTGTCGTCATCTAGGGCTAAAACGGTGATTGCACTGTTTGAAGAAATATTAAAAAAAAAACAAAAACCGCCCGGACGAACCGGGCCGGACCGGACCGGAATGGTCAATTACCTCGGGGCCCCTGAAACCGGCGGCGTTTTTTTGTCTTTTTCGGGGGTTAATTTCGTTATTACACTGTTCATAAGCAGAAAAAACAAAAAAAAAAGGGTGGACGAACTCGCGCGACGCACGGAGGAGAAAGCTCGCGTCCACAGTGCCTCTGAGTGTGTATGAACAGTGTTTTCAACAGTAAATTTCGTTTTCTTTTAGGTATATGTTAATAATAGTTAAATCGGTGATTTTTTTTAGAAAAAAATACAGTAATATTAAATAAATATATTTTGGAAATAAATATACTGTAGAGAATCTATTTAAAACTTATAAATCTCTTTATGAAAAAAAAAAGGCTAAAATATAATATTGTTTTGATAGTATTAAAAGGGAAAATGATCTCATGTTGAAGAGTTGATTAATCCGGGTTGCCTAAATCAACTCAATATATTAAACACTCGAGCTGTTTCCATCAACGAAGTTCCAACCAGCATTTCTATCGTTTATTAGAGGCAGTACAATGTCTTTTTTCTTGCTGAACCTGATCAACAAATTATTAATTAGTCGTCATAATCGATGCTGAAACAGAAGAGCTTCTTTCTTGCTGAGGCCAGCTATTGAAATTGAAGGGCGGCATACACTAAGGTCATGGACGTTGTAGAGCCACCAAATAATTTATTTTTTTTATAATCGGGGTGTCCTAGCTAGCTTACGCGTACCACAACTAATCTTCGGACTCACTGAACATCCTGCAAACCCAGTAAGCATGTAAGGCACCGCGAGGGTGACAGACAAGCATGATGGGACTTGAACCCTGGTGCAGAAAAAGAAACCTTCAACTGCTTGGCCAATACCCCACTTACACCAGCAAATAAATTCCTGGCCGGTTGTTTTTTAATTTTATAATATTTTAATATGTTTATGTAAGAAAAATATGAACTCGATTAATTTACACTTCCACGTGAAAAATATCTTTGGCTCATCTATAAAGAATGGAAAGCATCATTGCAACGAAACGACCATGAAAATTCGGAGACATCGGGATTCCAAATAAACAGACGCCCGAACCTAAGAGCATAAGTTCATTCGTGTTGACCCATACCAGTGCAGCACACAGAAACTGGGTAGCCAGACTTTAGTCATTTTTACTATCTAATTTGTTTTTGAAACTATTTTTTTGTTTAAAAATATATTAAAATAATATTTTTTTTATTTAAAAAAAATGATATCATTATATGAAAATAATATTAAAACATAAAAATATTAATTTAAAATAAATTTGCTTTTTTAAAATGTTTTTAAAACGCATAAGTTCATTCAAGTTGACCCATACCAGCGCACAGAAACTGGGTAGCCAGATTTTAGTCACTGTTTGCGATTGTGATCAAGTTTGTTTTATAAAATGTTTTTTTTGTTTATAGATATATTAAAATAATATATTTTTTATTTTTTAAAAATTATTTTCAATATCAACATATAAAAATAATATCAAAACATAAAATAAAAAATTTAATTTAAAATAATAATAAAAAAATCATTTTTTTTCTAAAATCCTTAATGTCAAACATCTAATCAGATATAACTTTATTTTTTTAGAAGATGGCAATGTCGGTCGTCTATTACTCGATTCGCATAGGCTGGCTGCCCAGGGACACCTGTTCAACCCATTCAAGTAATACGAAGTCAAGCCTCTTTTGCATCATGCAGACGCTTGGAGCTTCGCTATCCTATTAAAAAAATATATTATAAGAAAGAAAAAAAACTTGAAATTTCTAAATGTCTACAGCATCCATCGTTTATTAGCATTAATTTCCAGATCAATTTCTATTCATTTAACTAATTTTATAAATTTTAAAATTAATAATTGTATTAACAACTACACGCCGCTAGGCCAAGAACCCACATGCTTATCAATCAATTTTTTTTTTTGTGATCGGGGTGTCCGGGTCAGCTTACATTCACCTCGACTATTCCCGGATCCACTGAACATTCTGCAAGCTCATTGAACATGTAAGGCACCACAGGGGTGACAGACATACCGCGCAGGGATGAACCAGTAGAGACAAGAAGGGAAGAACCCTCCAACTCCACTTCAACTGGGACTCGAACCATATTCGAATGAAAAAGGATACACCTCAAGAATCACTGAGCCACAACCTCTACTGGTGCTTATCAATCAATTCTTGCTCCTACGGGTGCGAGCGATTTCAGCATCTCCACGAGAAAATGTTATTTAAAAGAAGCCAAATGGATAAAAAAAAGTTTTTTAAATAGTATAAATATATTTTTTTTAAATGTTTTGCATAAAAATATTATTCCTACCTATTTTGTAAAAATATCAAAATATTATTCATTGGAATAATTTTTTTTTTTTACTATTTTTTTTTCTTCTGTGTTTTTTTTTTTGTTTTTTATGCAATGTTGTGTAATTATTTTTCAAAGTATTTTTTATTTAAAAATATTTATGATATCATCACATTAAAACAATAAAAAGCATAAAAAATAATTTGAAGCAAATAAAAATTATGAAGAAGAAAAAAAACAACAACTTGACAGCAAAAGCAAATGCACTCGGCATCTTCCCTGGATGGAGATGATCTAATAACAAATATATCTTAGAGCAAACAAATTATAATTTAATATTTTAATATTTATATTAATAATTTTTTTTATTAATTACAACTAATTAATACAACTCTAAGTCAAAACTCTTGTTTTGCATAAAAATACATTAATTTGTTTTTAACATTTTTAACTGACATGTAGGAAAGACTCTCCACATAAAAATATTATTTAGCTCTCTAATATAGTTTTTCTCTTGATATTACAACTAAGATTTTATCTTTTTTTTCTTCTGGCTCTTCTCTTTCAAAGATACCACCATATCAAAATAATATGAGGGCACTAGCAAATATTTAATTTGAAGTAAATAAAAAAACATAAAAATAAATAGAATTTTAATCTTCAAATGGAGCACAAATTTTACATGTCAAGTAAGATGGCCAAAATAATGAAGTTTAACCTGGAAGATCTATTTTCAGACTTTATCTGAATATATATAATAAATATAAATAAACACCCTGGCCTTTTATTTTCATAGCTGGAAATTTTCCAGATTAAAAAAAATGTTAATAAAAAGCATGAAATTCTTTATAGATGGGCTTGGGTGTAGACTCTCTCCTGACAGGGCCAATGACCTGCCCCTCGGTGATGATTGGGACCCTGGCTGAAGACCATTATGGCCCTTGAAACTCTCTGGGGATTAACAGACGAAGAAATGCCCCTCTACCTGGACCTGACTGAGCGAGATCTATGTATACCCCTGGTCAAAAATGGTCCAAGCACCACCTATGAAGAAGAGCAAAATGTACATTTATTAAATATAAGTTCCTCTTTTTTTTTTCTTTTTTTTTTGGGATTAACTAACAAATAAATTTAATGTTCGCAATAAAACTTCATCTTCTCCTTTTTAGCTCTAAATACACACGTTGATAATTTTACAAGACCTTCATTTTTTACTTAAACTAACTTAGAGTCCATTCTAGATTTAAAGCTTGTTTCTTTTGCGTTTCTAAAATATTCTTACTTCCAATTTTGTTTTTTAGTATTTTCATGTTCTTTTGATATATTAATATTAAAAATATTTTTTTGATATTTATCTTAATAAAAAATTCTCTAAAAAACAATGGTAAAACTCGTACAAACAATGTTATACGGTTATCTAAGCTTTCACCAACCATACTAAAGTAATTTGTTTTTTTGTCTGGAAATTGTTTGTCGTAACGAAAGAAAATGACAACCTCAACACACAAGTCACCTTGATAAACTGGTATTACCCTCGGCCTCGCCAAGCTCATTGGTTTCACAATTATCCTTCATCAGCGTCAACCCAAACAAACGATAAAAGTTAAGAAAAAAAAAACAAATTAACGTATTATATAAACAATTTATCCCGGGCAATACTGTAGAAACTATCGCTGGATTGACGTTCTCTCTCATTTTAAACAAGTGCTGTGATATTGAATATTTTTTAAATTTTACTTTTGATTCTAGTATATTTAAAAATAAAATTAAAGAATTTAATAACATTTTAAAATATATAATCTTTGCTGCTAGTATTTTATTATATTATTTTCCTGCAAATCCTGACATCTAACTGAACTAATCATGGTTAACCACCTGTCGCCGTCTGTTTTTTCATTATTACGAAGATGTCCTAACTCTTACCAATTCAAATTAATTTCACGGGCTGAGACGTTGTCAAAATGCAAGCAGCAAAGCACTTCTTAACATACTGAAGAGCTGCGGGTCAACTCAAGGCTACTGGTCTACACGGAAATTGACCTTGAGAAAAAAAAAACATGTAAACAACGCATTTTAAGAACAAAACTTTTGACCGTTAGCAATATCCAAATCCTGGAAGAAAAAAAATATTGGCGTGGACTTACAAGTAGAATGAAATGGAAAAGGTTTTTTTATTTTTTATCACAGTTTAGAGAATCATAATAATGAATTATATATAACATCTAATTGTAAGTTTGAATTTAAAATAAGATTATTTTAATAAGAAAAAATAAATATTTTATTCTTATAAAAACTCTACAATGCAATATGAACTGCTCTAAAAAGTGACAACAATTTACTTAAGATAAATCAGATGCATCTATCCTTTTAATAAAAAAAACTATTTAATAATAATAAATACAATGTTTTTTAATTTGCTTCTTCATCTCCATGCTATTTTTTTCACTGTCATTTTTTCTCTAAGAAATTGTTTTATTTATTATTAATAAATATTTTTTCTATTAATGTGTGTGTTCGGGTCAAATTGCACATATCTTAATTATTCCTATGAATTTTGAAGTTAATGACCATGTAAGTTTTCAGTAATAGCCTGGGACAGCCGGGGGTTTACGCATGCTCTGGGCCCACAAAGTGCGCTTTCCGGGTCATGTAGTTCCCACGTTATCCAAAAAAAAAAGTTTTCAGTAATTATTATATTACCAACTATATGATTCAAACTTGAGACCACATGAAAAACAAACCACTTACTCTCAAGCTCTTATTATTAAACTACCTACTAGATAATTATTAATAAATATTTTTTGATCAAACAAATAGGTTCACATGAATTTATCTTAATTAAATATTCTTACACGAACTCCATGTTATTCTCACACAAACTCTACAAGTAAAAAGAGCTATGTTTGATATAAAATATAATTAAATCTATTTTGAAGGAGAAAAAAATGCAACAATTTAATAAACTAGATAAATTCATGTTTATGTTTAATTAGAAAATATCTATTAATAATAAATGATATATTTTATAAAAGAAAAAATGGCAGTATAATTGACTTTAAAAATAGTAAGATATATGGAGAGAAGATTTAACAATATTTTATTTTATTGTTAATAAATATTTAATATTAAAAAAAACATGCACGACAACTTCCCCTGGGACAAGAGAGGAAGGAAAGTAGCCATCAAAGTTTTTAAAAAGACATTTGGTGAGAAAAGAGCCACCACTTCTCCTCCACTTGCATATTCTGATCAATTTCGTGGCTGCCCACTACCCATACATCCTGTGACAATTTAGTCCTTATATTTTGATGAGTGGGTCCCTTTCTCAAACATCTATATGACGTTGCATAGTTTGGCATTTTTGAATTTCTAATTTTATTTGGTTGTAATAATGATAGTGTTGTAATAGTTGTTTTTAAAATATTTCTATTAAAATAATTTAAAAGCATTTATAAAAATTAATTTCACGCTAAAAAATATATATTTTAAAAATATACGGTCACTTTTCAAATTGCATTATTGCTATTGTTTAGCACAGGGCCACGAATCTGAAAGGGACTGGGTAGATTGGAGGCACGTGGATTTTATTTGAGGTTCACGTGAACTCTAATGGTCTCGGCGTCTCGCCATTCCGGTGCGTGTTTACCGCACGCTTTTTTTTTCCTTCTAATTATACCGAGGTTATCTAGGGGTTGCCATAAAAGAAACAATAAATTATCTTTTGAGAGTTTTAGAAATTAACAAAGTAGTGATTTACGGTCTTTAATGATTTTATATTTTTACTTTGCTGTTTTCCTTTTGTAATAATAAAATAAAAAAAGTTATTTTTACTTTGGTTTCACGAGCTCTACTGTGCTCGTGAATTAAATTAATAGCAAAAGTGTTTTGTTATTAAATTTATTTTTAACAAAATATAAAAAAATGAATTTAAGGGGGGAAACATCTTTTATTGCCTCTCTTTTAATTAGATAAGAAGGTATATCATTTATAAGCACAATTGTGCTCTTTATTAACACTTTTTTATATGAGTTTGCAATGATTATTATGACTTGTATTGGGATTTTGCGATTCTTTAGTTAGTGACTTGACTGGTATGATCTGTAATGGGATTTTGTGAAGATTTAGTGTCGGTGAGAGTATGTTTGAAATTATTTTTTAAAATATTTTTTGTTAAAAAATATTTTAAATTATGTTTTTTTATTAGCACATAAAAATAATTTAAAAATGCTATTTTTTAATTTAAAATAAAAACTAAAAACATATATTTTTTAATTTTTTTAAAAAAAAATACTTTTTAAACACAATATAAAACATGATCTTAGTTAGTTACTTGATAGGCGTGTCATCGCCTATGGTTTGGACCGGATTTTTTTAATTGTAGAGAATGGCTGGATGGTTGATTTTATTAGATGTTATGTTCTTAGTTGATTTAATAACATAATAACAGAAAAAAGACAATTACAATAAATAAATCAAGTGAACTTCGGTAAACTTTTAAAATTATGGAAACAAAAACTTGATGTATTAGATCAAGATAACTTTATAGAAGGATGAAGTTGGAAAATATCAATGACTAAAAAGGACCATGAAGAGATATATAAGTTAACTTGAGCTAGTTTTTTAAACTTATGACTCGGTCATGGTGTTAGAGTTATTATATAGAAAGCAAATAAAAAATTCACAGAATCAGAATTATAATTAATAAAATATGAAAGGATGAAATTGAAAAGAAAAGTTCTAATAAAAATGACTCCAAACAAGATAAATATCAATTAAAAAAAAAAGACCAAATCTGACATAAAATAAAATATTAAGCAATGAAATAAAAAAAATTCAATTAAACAATGATTGAAAACAAAAACAAATTATAGTTAAAATAATGAGGACTAATCATGCCGTGAAAAAAATCAAAGATTAATGAAATTGAAAGAAAATTATAAATTCATGAATTATTTGAAATGAAATAAATAACAATAAAAACATCAAATTTAAAAGAGAAACAAATCGAAAAGTTGTTTTAAAAAATATGCAGGAGGAAATGCGAAAATTGAGAAGATAAGAAAAAAAAAGAAATAAACATTCTTGGCGCAAAACCCAGATTTGTTATCTAGGGATGAAAGATGTGTTTGATATTACTTTTATTTTTATAGTTGAGGTTTTAAAAAAACAGTTTCATGAAAAACACTTCAGCTGCAATTCAAAATAATTTTCAAAGTATTTGGTTAAAATTGTGGTTGAATTTTAGGTTAATGTAAAACAATTTCAAGTGTTTGGTTACTAAGCTTTTCATGTTGCTTTCAACATGTGAAATTACTTTAAAGTGTATGTGTGTGTATTGTTTTTTTAAATATTTAATAATTATAATAATAAAATATAATTAATAATTCAAGTAAATTAGACACTTATTTTTATTCTCTCATCAAACTACTTGTAATTTCATCACGAACTATAAATCCGTATGTGAAGGTCTCTACGATCCCGGAACAACATATAGTAAAATATCATCTAAAACAAAATTAGAATTACGAGGTAAAAATTATAATGTAATCTCCTTCTAATATATTTATTTATATTTTAACTAATTTTTAGATTATTTTAATATAAAAAATATATTTTATATAAAAAATATAAAAAATAATAAATTAAGAAATACTACCAACCCCAAGATGCATGAAAAGCAATTATTAGAAATAATTTTTTTTTTTAAAATTACTTTTATATTATCACATGACTTTTTTTAAACCATTTTTTATATAACACATAGAAATGATCTAAAATCATTAAAAATAAAACTATTATTTTTTTTTTTTTTTTTTTAAATGTAATGTCAGACATGTTTTTATCGTGCTTAACTTTGTCCGTCTGTACAATTATGTTTTTCAAAAATATTTAGTTATTTTACTGTAAGAACAAAACTGCAACTGTGGCCGGTTATTTTTGTTGAAAAGGACAAAATTATAATATTATTATAAGTGAAACTGCCACTGTGAAAGTGCCAACTGCCACCCATTTATTTTATTGAAAATATGTCGGTCCCCTTTTTTAATGACTTAATGATATTTCAACTTCGGTACATGTTTTTTTAATTTTCATTTTTTCTTCTTAATAATTGTATATAAATTTTATTTATTTTTATTAATTTCATCCTTGTATCCCAATTTATTTTATATATATTTTGGTTTTTATTCTTTTTATTTTTATTTTTATTTTTTTCCTTACCAATTTGTAAAGGTTTTATTATTTTTCAATATCATTCTCCAATCCAAGTTTGTAGTATAATATGTTTTTCAATCA
Source organism: Salix purpurea (assembly GCA_027405865.1). Taxonomy (NCBI): domain Eukaryota; kingdom Viridiplantae; phylum Streptophyta; class Magnoliopsida; order Malpighiales; family Salicaceae; genus Salix; species Salix purpurea. The sequence continues at coordinate 4,452,118 of JAOWLH010000019.1, forward strand.
GATCATCATTCTTTTCATTTTTTATTATTTTATTAGAGTATTGTTTTTTTGAAAAAAAACTCATCGTCTAATTAAGAATTTGTATTTGTCCTCAAATATATTTTTATTTTTAATCTTATTCTTTTAATTTCTATTTCTTGGATCTTTTTTTTTTTTAAATCATTCAACGTTTAATCCATGACTTTATTGTTTTACTATGAATGATGATTTGAGTCTGATACCTCATATCATTGATATGAAAAATTAATAAGGGACTTAACATCTTTTTTCATTGTGTAACTTTTTTTCTCAACCTCATCGTTAAAAATTATTTTTTAAATAAAAAATTAGTCTTGTGGTTTTCTTCAATTCCTTTTATATCCAATTATCCTAATCTTATAACTCAATATATGAGTTTGACATACTAACTTTGATTGACTAACTTTTTATTGTCTAAGTTACATGTTTATTATGTTAACTCGGGTTGACTCAGGTCACATTATATCTATTGTTTTATTTAGTTTTATTATTTCATATTTAATTGGCTAAGAATTGAAGAATATCATTTTTTCTCTCTAGAAAAATGATTTTTTCCTTAGTTATCATGATTCTTTTTAAATTTATTTTTGTCTATTTACTTTTCTTGCTCTTTTTTATCTTCTAACTAAAATAAAATAAGATTTATTTGACAATTCGGTTAAAGCTTAATTATTATTTTTATAAAAAAATCATGCTTATAGTATTAAATATTTTTTTATATAAAAAACATTATAGATCCACGGAATAGAGTGGGACGACATCTCGCATTTTAACAAATGATTATTTAATCACCGCGAATCTAAATTGATGTCAATCAATTAATGAAATATTATCTACCTTGTATTGTCGAAAAATATTATCCACTTTTAGTGTATTGTAGACAAAATCGTGCTTGTCACCTACAAACTAATACTCAAGGATTGTATTTTTTTAGTCTTCTAATTACTATATTTATTAATATTGCATTTATTTTTTACAGCAGCTGTTTAAATATGTGAAGTGCATTAACATGAATGATTTTTAAAAACATTAGTGGCAAGTCTTAAAAATCCGGAAGTGTTTATTTATTTATATATATATATATATATATATATTTAGTATTTTGAGTTTTATGGTTTCTTTTATGTTCTTATTGAAGTTTTTTTTTTTTTGAAAAAAAAAACACTGAATGATGAAAAATACTTGGTGTTTTATGGTCTGTTTTTATTTTTTTGTTGATGTTTTTATTTCTGGATTATGCAAAACAAACGATAAAAAAGTAATAACAAGGTAAAAAGGGAAGAACAAAATTCGATGGAACAAAGGTTAAAATAGAGAGCAAAAATATGTGTAAATGTAGAAGATTTATATTTATATACAGGGTTCTATAATGAATAAATATTAAAAAGAAATATTTATTCAATCATTATAAATATATTTACCACTAAATTAAACACTATCCACCCTATCATATATAAAAAAAATCAATAGTAGTTTATGTTTATTAGCAAATATTTTGCTTGTAACCCTGCCAACCAAATCTTAAATGACTGTATTTTATCGTAGTTTTCTAATAACAAAATCTTAAATGACATTTGTTTAGACGCTTAACAGCATCAAGAAACCCTTGCTTCTTTCATATATATATATAGGTAGTTACTATTTAAGATGTTTTTTATTTAAAAATATATTAATAAAATTATAATTTTTTTTTTTCAAAAGCACTATGCCACCGCAAAAACAAATAAAATCTAAATATTGTATTTTCTTAACCAATTAAATGGATTTATTTTAACCAAACATGGTTATTTTAGAAGGAATCTTTTCTAACAAAAGAAATCCCAAAACTTAAAGCTAGCTCGTAAAAATAGAAGGATTTTAGACGGAAATACAATCTCATAGTTTTGTAAGAGGTCGTGTAAAATTAAAAATACTAAAGTCCATGCACTGAAAAAAGAAAAAATTAAAACAATTGATGTACCCGTACCAACGGTGCAATTGTCCAGTAAAAAAAATAAAAGATATTTTATTTTTGTGTTTTAAAAGTATATTTTTCCTTTACTTGCATTTTTCTGATATTTTAAAATATATGCTGATATCAAAATTAGTTTTTAAAAATTATTATTTTTTGATTTTAATATATCTTTAAATAAAAGCATTTTAAAAAAGCCATTATTATAACATTAACTACCACCCTAAATAGAGGAGGACAGTAGTGGAGCAGAGTAGAGAAGGCGTAGATGCATCCTTGCGCCAACAACCCTTTACTACTTATTTATTTATTATTATTTTTTAAATCTAATCTCAGATCCCAATCTCAAGGCCAGCACAGCAAAGCAAGATCAAATGTCATAAATATAAAACAATTTTACTTGCTGATAAATAATAATAATTATAAGAAAATATAAGAACGGAGAAGGGCATTTTAGAACTTCAGTGGTCCATAACTTGACTCCATCTAAAATCAACCGCCTCAACTCTAAACGAAAGTCTTAACTCTTAACCATGGTTAACTCAGAGTTAGGTGAGTTTGACCAGTCTGGTTTGGTAGGCGTTGCACCTCCCTCCTCCCTTTATTACCCCCTCTCATTTGTGTCCTGCCTTCCCCTCTCAGGGAACTCTCTCTGCTTATTTATATCTTTGCTTGCGCCGTACCAACCACACAACAAGCAAGAAGCAGAGAGAGATCTTTTTTCGTCCCCGAGGAAGAAGAGTAATAATAGGAAGAACCTGGTTTGTTGATTTCTGTAAACAACATGGAGTCATCGAGCAGCTCGATCAAAGTGTCACCGCTTGATCTTATGCAAGCCATAATCAAAGGCAAAGTGGACCCCGCAAATGTTTCATCGGAATCCGGTGGTTATGCTGCTGAGGTGGCAACTTTGATTCTTGAGAATCGTGAGTTTGTTATGATCCTAACAACTTCCATCGCTGTTTTGATCGGCTGCGTCGTCGTTTTGATTTGGAGAAGATCATCTGGGTATCAGAGACCCAAAGTACCTGTACCTCCCAAGCCCCTGATTGTTAAAGACCTTGAACCTGAAGTTGACGATGGCAAGAAAAAGGTCACCATCTTTTTCGGCACCCAAACCGGTACCGCAGAAGGATTTGCTAAGGTACACTTTAGTTTCTCGCATTGCTGTCGATACTCGATAGAGTGACATGACTCGGTAATCATCACCGAGCACGTGCGATGATGTCCCACGTGTACGGTGAGAATTCAGCTTTAGTTGATGAGTAGTTGAGCTAAGTTTTTTTTTCTTTTTTTTCAAGGCTCTAGCCGAGGAGGCAAAAGCTCGGTATGACAAGACTACATTCAAAACAGTTGATCTGGTATGGTGGACTTTTTTTTTCTAGACTGTTTTTATTTATTTATTTTTAATTTCTTGATAGCTAATTTTTTGATTTATATATGATAGGATGATTATGCGGGTGATGATGATGAATACGAAGAGAAATTGAAGAAAGAGTCTCTGGCTATTTTCTTCTTGGCCACGTGAGTAATTTTGATAATACTTTACTTGTAATTTATTTTAGTTTTATTTTCTGTCTAAATTATTTTTGATGTATGGGGGTGTTTAGATATGGAGATGGTGAGCCTACTGATAATGCGGCGAGGTTCTACAAATGGTTTACAGAGGTGAGTTTCTGGGAAATAATGATTGGTTTGGTATTGCAGAGCAGGATTTGATAATTTAGTGCTCATGGTTTTTATGATCGTGTTCATATAGGGAGATGAGAGAGGGGAATGGCTTAAGGACATTCCATATGCAGTTTTTGGCCTTGGCAACAGGCAATACGAGCATTTTAACAAGGTGTGGAATGGGACTCTATTTATACTTTCTTTCACAATTAGCCGATGGTTTTATTTCCTTGTTCTGCTGATTAATTGTTTATATACCTTTTTTGTTTTGTTGAACAGATTGCTATAGTGGTGGATAAAATCTTTGCTGACCAGGGTATGCCCACATTTCTGTTTGCTCCTTGTTTCAGTGGAAATCCATATGGATTTTTTTTCTTACATGTAAAGAGTCTTTCTCGCTAATAATTCAAACCCAATTAGCCGCATGTTTAATATAAGAATTAGAAGAGTTTTATGATTAATTGTGTGCCACATTGGGTCTTGGATGTTTTTCCTTATTATCATCAAATGGTCTTCAAGAGTCAAAATGTGCTCATTGATATTGTTCATTCTTCCTAGCAACTCAGTTTTCCTTGTTACTTGCCATAACCACATTTCTTTTTGCTTTTTTAGGTGGAAAGCGCCTTGTCCAAGTGGGTCTCGGCGATGATGATCAATGCATGGAAGATGACTTTGCTGCATGGTAAGGAGAACTTGAATTGTTATATTGCATGAACAGAATGAACTTTCTTGTATCAAGAGAACTCATCCTATCCTTCTTGCTATTTTAGGCGGGAATCGTTGTGGCCTGAGATGGACCAGTTGCTTCTTGATGGAGATGATCCAACAGCTGTTTCTACCCCTTATACTGCCACTGTATCAGAATATCGGGTTGTATTCCATGATCCTGAAGATGCCCCATTAGAGGATGATAACTGGAGTAATGCAAATGGCCACACTGTCTATGATGCTCAGCATCCATGCAGGTATCATAAAATAATGTTTTTAATTTTTTATTTTCTGGTGACAGTTCAGTTATTTAATCTGATCTAAGTTGTGTTCTGTTTGCTACTGTAGGGCTAATGTTGCTGTGAGGAGGGAGCTTCATACCCCAGCTTCTGATCGCTCATGTACCCATCTGGAGTTTGAAATATCGGGCACCGGACTGGCGTAAGTTTGCCAATATCTTTGTTGTTTTCTCACCCCCCCTTGAAAATGACATCCAAATGCATTTTCACGGGGTATAATTCTAAGAGAACAACGTGCACTGGCCATGCAAGGAACAATTTATTATGTGCTCACAATTGTTCCTTTGTTGTTCAGATATGGAACTGGGGATCATGTTGGCGTGTACTGTGAAAATCTAAGTGAAACTGTTGATGAAGCACTGCAGTTGTTGGGTTTATCACCAGATACTTATTTCTCGATCCATACGGAAAACGAGGATGGCACACCACTTAGTGGAAGCGCCTTGCCACCTCCATTCCCACCATCCACCTTAAAAACTGCTCTAGCTCGATATGCTGATCTTCTGAGTTTGCCAAAGAAGGTTAGCTGTTTTCTTAAGTTGAAGCATCATATTAAATTTCATTTTCTAGGAGATTTTCACATTTGTGTAATCTATTGTTGCAATGCATATGCTTTGCAGTCTGCTCTAATGGCTTTAGCAGCTCATGCTACTGATCCAACAGAAGCTGATCGACTAAGGCATCTTGCATCGCCTGCTGGGAAGGTTGTAAATCTACCAATAATATTTTGTCATCAAGTTAGTCCCTGTTTTGGTTTGTAGCTTTTAGTGGATGTAACTTTGATTTGCTCCTGTACAGGATGAATATGCACAATGGTTAGTCGCAAATCAGAGAAGCCTCCTTGAGGTCATGGCTGAATTTCGATCGGCCAAGCCCCCACTTGGTGTCTTCTTTGCTTCAGTTGCACCTCGATTGCAACCAAGATACTATTCTATTTCATCATCTCCAAGGTGAGAATTGTTTCACACTCTTTTTTCTGGAAAAGGTCCAGAATTAATCTTAGTTTGTGATGGAAGATGGCAAGGGATTCATATCATGTTTAATCTAAAACCCAAATTCTCTTAGCTTGTTCTATTTACTGAATTATGGAATGGAATGTGGCAAACAAAAGTTCCACTGATCAACGGCATGATATTGAAGAGAAGCAAAAAATTGGATTTTGTATTTCATAATTCTTTTAGAGGAAATTTTAGCACAAAGGGAACTTTTATGTATGCAAGGACCATTTACTTACAAAAATTGCACCAGCTCCCTCTTTGGTTTATCATTCTATATCCATGCTTTTTATGTAATTCTGTTCTTTGGAATTATGTGCCTAATATTTGAAATTATGTCCTGCAGCATGGCTCCATCAAGAATTCATGTGACATGTGCACTGGTTCTTGACAAAACACCAGGAGGTCGTATTCACAAAGGAGTGTGCTCAACATGGATGAAGGTAATTCATTTTTTTTTATTTACTTTATTATTTTCATTTTATGAAAAAGCAACACCTCAAGTTGGAGTGCAAATTGGGTAGTAAATATATGAGGTGTCTTAAATTATCACAGGGGTTGGAAATTAGTGATCCACATTTTTACAATGCTTGATGCTAGGGTTAGTCCAGCTCATTTCATGTGTACTGACGTTTGTATTATGGCTCTTTCATCCATGTTACTCCTGATCTGTAATAGAATATTCTATGCACCAAGTTTATCAAGGTTAATTCCTATTTTATTCCTTCTACAGAACGCTGTGCCTCTGGAGAAAAGCCATGATTGCAGCTGGGCACCTGTTTTTGTTAGGCAGTCAAACTTCAAACTTCCAGCTGATGCTAAGGTTCCCATCATCATGATTGGCCCTGGAACTGGTTTAGCTCCTTTCAGAGGTTTCCTCCAGGTTTGGACTTGTTAACTTGATGTGCATTTTTTTTTTTGAAGTGATCCATGTTATCACAATGAAGTATCCAATCGTGTAATCTTTATTTTTTATTTCCTTTTTCAGGAAAGATTAGCCCTGAAAGAAGCAGGAACAGAACTGGGATCCTCCATATTATTCTTTGGCTGCAGGAACCGCAAAATGGTAGGTTATGTTAAATGATCTGTTTGGTGTAGGGATGGATATCTTTCTACCCTCATTTCAAGAATTTTATTAACACGCTTAAACTTTGCAGGATTTTATCTATGAAGATGAACTCAGCAACTTTGTTGAAAGTGGTGCACTTTCTGAACTAGTTGTTGCCTTCTCCCGTGAGGGATCTACCAAGGAATATGTGCAGCATAAGATGATGCATAAGGTACTCGGTTCTGTTCTGTTTCACCTAACACATTTCATGTTGAAATCAAAACGTCGCCCGATGCTATTTTTTTTTTTTTGTATTAGCTGAAGCATTGAGAATGTGTTTTCTTTGGTTCAGGCTTCTGATATCTGGAACATGATTTCACAAGGAGGATATTTATATGTTTGTGGTGATGCCAAAGGCATGGCCAAAGATGTCCACAGAACGCTCCACACCATTGTGCAAGAGCAGGTAAAATAATTAGCCTTCTTATTAAGAGTTTCTAGCTGGCTCTATCACTGTATGCAGCGCACACTTTAATAGTGTTAATGTTGCGGTCTTTTTCATGGTTAATAGCCACGAAAATAAGGGGAAAAAATCTAACACAACTACCCCACATACACGGCTGGCAAAGGGCCCCACCATGTCCATTGCTATTCTGTGATTGAGATTTTTTCCATGTCGACATTGCTATCTAGTTCTGAACGCGGACATATTTCATGCACTCCCTTTAGTTCCTTGAAAGGCTAGAGTCCACATAGTAATACAAACCTGTCCCTTTCTTGGTGCCTGAGAGCCCCATCACACGCCCCTTTTTAATTTTTACTGGTGTAATTTCTGCTTGTGCTACTTTTTCCACCATTGTTTTTCTTGTCCAATTACATATTCGGAAAGAAATTGTTTGTGGGTTTCAAATCAACTTTTCGCCCAGTCGCATTAACTTTGAGAACCTGGTCTTGTATTCAGGGATCGCTGGACAACTCAAAGACAGAGAGCTTTGTGAAAAGTCTGCAAATGAATGGCAGGTATCTACGTGATGTATGGTAATGAATCGTTCGTTAAGCCATGAAGAAAGGAGGGTGATGTAAAAGCTTACTCTATAAATACCGAGAAGCCTAACTGGAATTGAAGGAATTTTAAGCGAGAGGCTACTTATGACGCCCGCCCGCCTGCCTTGTGTCCCTTCAAGTGGTCATCGAACGTGCTATCGTTTATATAGCAAATTGTGATTCTTTTCTCTCATCTCCTACGAAGGAATTTTTTTTCCCTTTTAATTTATATATACATAATGTAATAAATGAGTAGCCCTAGTTCATGATTTCATTTTCGTTTCATGAACCCAACAAAATGGTTCAAATGACAGACAAATATTCTTGTAGTACGTGTTGTAAGGGTTTGTATGAATGGATGATTCCAAGTTTGAATTCTGTCACTCGAAATCTTCTCATTCTGCACCGCATGCTTCTCTTCTACCAGGTCACCTGTCCTTTTACAAATCCCGAATCCTCACCGGTGCAACAATGACCTTTTTTAATATTCTCTTCTCTTGCTGCATGAAAATCAGGTGGTCAAAACGTCGCAGGTGCTGCAAGGCTCGATGATGTCGACAAGGTCTGTCGAGTTACATTTAAGTTCATGAATCCAGAAGCATCCTCTTAGGTCACCCCCTTTCACAGAGACTAGGACCCCTGGTCTTTAAAGAGAGAGATTCAAAATGTATCTATCATTCATCTTTCTCAATGGTTATGTCATGGAAACATTGGAAAATAGTTCGAATTATTTCACAGACTCGGGCTGGCAGCTGAGGTGAAGGTGGATGTTCCCAGCACTGATAAATTAGGTTCACGATCAACCATCTCAACTCCGAGGTAATTCGACCCGGCCCTGTAAATATTTCGTCGATGCCATGGCTTTGAATTAACAAAAAAGAGAATCACTTTTCACAGATTATTATATTAGTTAATTAGGCAAGCTTGTTCCAGACCATCACAACATGGAAGCTACTTTTGACCCTGACAGAACTTGGAGCGAATCTCTGATCCAATCTCCGAAGTTTTGTTTGGTTCATTGGTCAGCCCAGGCACATACACACAATGATTTCTGAAGAAGGCAGGCTGTTATTGGTAGGGACGATTCGCTAACACCAAATATGTCCTGCAAAGTAACTTAATAAATGCAAGGCAAGGACTTTGGAGGCATCCAGGGCCATGCATTCACTCTGAAAAATGAAAGGGGGCTCACATGGTTGTTGAGAAGAAGGGCAGTCCAATGAATTTTGGGCAGGCAAACCACCATTTTACAGCACACATTTCTCGTATGGTTAGTTGGTGGTAGATGGAGTTACGTGGTTCCTCACTTGAAGACTTCATTCAAAGTATTTGTCAGCACTTCAGACCACAAAATGTTGTGGTGTTAGGTTTACTACTTGGCGTGCATATTGACAAATGTGAGATCAGTACGCTTCGTTATACTATTTTCTCACTTAATTAATTGCTTACATCCTGCCTGGGTTCTCTCACGTTTCAATACCTCCTTCTTTCATTGTGCTACTGATTTTTTGCATCGGCGGATCCGACACCGTTTCATAATGTTTACAATTCCAGGCACAGGAGTCACCAAAATGTTTTATTTCGCACAGAATTATCAAAATGAATTTTCTATTCTCGTAAGAAGAAGTCCATATCAAGAACAGCATAAAGCTTGTGTGTGTGTGTGTCTATATATATATATATATATATATATTCACACCATTAATTTGCAAAGGTTAAGCTAGAGATAGCGTTTGGGATTGTATAAAGAACGCAAGAGCCAAGAAAGAGACAGAGTTCCAACCTGTTTGATTTCCTTTTTTATTTTATATTTTTTGTGCAGAGGTATCTATCGAGCAACGTTTGACTTGGAGCACTGAGGGAAACATTTCTTGCAAATAGAGCACCCGTTACTCATTACGATGCCGTTGTGTCGCTCTTCATAATAATTATTGTTTTCCAATACTTTTTTTTTTTTATATTTTAAATATACAAAATATTATATTTAAAATTAACGTATAAAAGATAAAACAAACAGCCCCAGCAATTCCAATATAATTTCTTAGCAAAAGAGGACAAAGTGGTGGTAAGTACACTAATCTAATGGGCCACAAAGCTCTTGAAATAAAAGCAAACTAAACTCCTTAAGCCCCATTTTGTCATGTACATAAAAAGGGGTCACCACAATTGCCGTCCTTTCTTAGGTGTAATTAAGGACAATTAAATAACACAAAAGCATCAGATAAGCAGAGACGTGAGAGACGACAATACCCGTGCAAAGCCAAGTATCTAAACAGAACAAGCAAAACCAGTTGCCAATAAAATAAACAGGAAGGAACCAACCAGGGATCATTTACCAAGACACCATGCAGGCTTCCTGAATGGAGGAGAGCCACCGGAAGTTGAAGAACATAAAACCACCCGCCCTGATGTCATTAAACTCGGACAAAATGGGAAACAAACCTCAAACTAGAGAAGAACGAAAATGCTTGACCCCCTAGGCTAAGTGGGAGCTGGAAAAAGGACGCATCCATTTTATTCTGATTTAAACCACCATGTTATTCCTTTTCAAGTACATAAGAATTTGGCAAGCATGCCCTTTACTTCTAGCAATTACATCATTCTTTATCTGTTATCACTGTATTCAACTGAGTTTGTTTAGGAAGGGAAAAAAAAAGAAGCTTCGAAAAAAGATAAAACTATTTCTACTTGTTAACCAGATAACTACAAAGAATTTCTTCAATCAACGACGACCTATTCTCTCATCTTTCGTCTTACATTTCCATCCTTCCAACCAAGAAGGATAATGTTCTGTAATGAAGTCATCATAATTTGATAACTCCAGGCAATCATACAAAATAGCTAGGCTGTGACAATATGTTGATAGGTTACGTGACACAAAAGATGGAATCGGTGCATCATTCAACTGGATCACTCTAGAACAAGTGAAAAACAGTGTTTAGAGAAATTCGAGAAGCAAGAAATCAAGAGTTGAGTAAGGTGATATGAATTTGTCAATCAAGTGCAGTAAATGTCATGGCTCATGTCAATGACCAACAACACAACTCTAATTATAACACAAACAAAAATAGCATATCTGGAATGGAAATGGAGTTCTATTAACTCAGTACATTGAAGACCGAGAGACATCGAAGACCTCTTCCTAGTCTCGCTCGGCATCTTCTATGTCTTCATCCTCCGGAACTCCACGAAGGTAGAGAACATTGTTGCATCTGCAGATAACATGCAACAAGACCCAGTAAATCTTCTGAAGTAATATGAAGCTTAATTCTAATGAAATCAGGACAAATTAAAGCAATTTACAATATGATATTTCTAGAAGCTGTGCAGACATGTAGTCCTCCTATGAGGACCTTGCCTCGAAGTCTACTCCTAACTATTGATATCTCAGTTAATGTTTGATAAATTTAATGGCATGCAAAAGCAACATCAATTACACCATACAAAGGCATGATAGAAACCAAAACTTAATGCAGTATTTTATTTGTGGCTATAAGAGATTGTCTGTGACTACTGATGTCTGGAACTCTGCCTTCAGTTCAAATCCACAACCTAAATAAGAACAACAAACATTTATGTAATATAAAAAAGGATGCCGACATTTTCAATGCAGAGAAAAATGTATGTTTCATTGCTATCTTTTTATTACCATTTAAATGCTTCATGCACTCATTAAATTGCATAAAATCTTTGAGAGTAATCTTTGACCTGTTTTTATTACTGTTGCTGGGGGGGGGGGGGGGGATCCACTTCCAGGTCTACACAATCACCAAATCACAAGACTTCACAGTATCTACATCTCATGTCTATGTGACACCTTCATACTTTATTATAAACCAATTCAAAGGAACCCAACTCTATTATAATTACAATCTGAAAGTAATCTCAGCTTTTGCTCACAAGTGTAAAAATATGAAGTGAGGAAATAAAAAGAAAAGGGAATTTGTACACTCCATTGAACATCAAAGATATTTCATAAAGTTATAACACCACAAAACCATACACATGTTTGAACTTCCAACATATTTGAGATCATGACCTAATGAAATATCACCAGTTCTGAGTTAAGTCAATCCATACCTATGTGTTGTTGCATAACAACATTGGGATTTTCAGTTTTGCATATATGAAGTAATAATTACAAGGTCAAATCATTAAGAGCGATGTTATGCTCAAGCCTCCTATTTTTCAATGACACTGCTTCAGATTCTATTCTCAGCTTTCTATTGGTTCCAAGCATCTAAATCAATCAATATCCCATTGTCTCAAGATTTCTGTAAAGATATTTATCATACTTTCCAAGTTCAAAACATTTCAAAATGGGCTAAAACTTTGAAAGCTTCCAGGCCCCAACCACTTTAGCATAAAACAGAAGAGGTACTAGATGACCTCTAACGTGAAACAAAACATATTTCAGATCAAGGGTCCATCTGGTAGTAATGTTGGCTTTCTCTTGGCACTAGATAGAATTGAGGCAGGGAGAAGTGTATGATAACGTATACAGCTGAAAGCCTCAAGTCATAACTGATTTAAATGATGAAAAAACGAAGTTGGTAATATAATCATCAACATGCTATCATGAACACAATTTATAAAAATCATTATTGTCCTTCAGAGTAACAGCAAGAAGAACCAACAAAAGGTTTCCTTTGGAGCTTTACAATTGAAAAACTTTGAAAAGGGTTTTAGGGGCCTCACACTCAGTTGTCAAACAGGTTTCAAAGAAGACTTGAGGCTAAAAGTAGTTATATACACAATACAAAACAGCTCTATGATTCAACCAGTGGTATAAGTAAAACCCCCTGCTGGAATGACTACTAATCTTCAGTTACACAAGCAACTAAATTTTTTGAAGAGAAAGCTATTCTCATTTAGCATCGACCTACTCTTCATAGAGAAATGGTCACTTCACTGCAAAGTGACTAATGCCTAGCTAAGATATCTCCCTGCCATTCCTTCTAATCCCAGTTCAAAAATTGTAATCCCTCTGTCCCTATTTGCATAAATAATTTTAGAGAGCTTTATAATTTGAGAGCATTTGTTACCACATTGCTATCTCACAGCCGAACCCTTTCCTACCACACCTTGTAAGGTTCCCAACATTACTTTAAAGGGAAAAAATCCAATTTAAAAGTCACACTGACACATAGATTGCATTCATTGAGTCTATATAAACAAAAAAGGAGCATGGTAAATTACAAACCTTGAATATCTATCTAAACATTCTTGAAAGAATCTTAGAAATTCTTGGCACAATTACCACAAGAACAAGCTCTCGGATCCATCAAGGACAGGCCATGCTAATTAACATACACTCTCAATCTTTATCTTAACAATTTGTGTCATGGTAAGCTTTAACTTCAAAGCATTTCCCTCTTTTATCTATAGTGCCATGACTTTTTTCCTCATCAGTATAGTTACTAGCTTTTACAAGGACTGATCATGCTAACATCTTACCCTCAACCTTTTTCCTTAACAGCTTAAATCTCACGGTAAGCTTTAACTCAATATTCCCTCTTTTAGTTATAATGCCAGAATTCCTTTCCTCATGGGGATAAATTCTAGCTTTTCACTGTAATTCATCTTTTAGAAGTGAGGTCAAACATTTCATAAAGAAACAGTACTCGGGATAAATTCATCATAGTGAGCATGAGTTTGCACAAGTGTCAGTAGAACCAAGTTTCTCAGGCCTCGATAATAAGCAATAGAGTTGAACCTTATCCCTTTGCCAACTTTTAAAGCAGGTAACTACTCCATCATTCTAGACCACAGATGAATGCAAAATGTGCAAGCTTAGCTTAACACAGTTAAGCTTGACCATCAACAAAGAGATACAAATATAACCCTCTTACCAGAGAAGCAACTGTCCTACTTTTTCAATAACAGCACCACAAAAGACTGTCCAAATGTTGAGAAAATGGCGAAACATGAAGAAGCTTTTTAAAAATACAATCAGTCAGACAGAAAAGCTTTTCCCGTGCCCATTGCCTAGAAACTTAAAGGAGCTTTGAGGTTCGCTAGCCATGTCTTATTATCTTGGTTTTAATGCCAACAAACACATATCTCAATAACATATGAACTTAAAAATCAAAAACTTCCTTCAATTTACCTGATCAAAATCTCTCCCAAATTTCCAGTGAACTGTCCATCAATATACTCTTCAGTATTTCCCAGCTGCGAATCACATCCCATTAAATGTAAAAGCAGATTAACATAATAATGTGTGCCAAAAAGAAAAACAAAACAAAATCTGAAACTGAAAAAAAAAATCCAAGGTAACTTAACATGAAGAAATAAAACTTAATCTTAAAATGTATAAAAAAAAGAACCATGCAACCTGAGAAATAAAATAAGAAAACTGCAAATAAAAAGAGTACCTGGAGGTTCATGTATGAATCAACAGAAGCAAGAAAACCTGAAAGACCAACCAACCAATAGAAAATCATAAGCACGAAGGAGTAAAACCAAATGGGAAACTAAAAAGGGAAGATTTTTACCTTTGTATTCCATTCCCCATTTTAGCTTGACAATAACAGTCTTTCCAGTCAGATTGTTCAAAAAAGGCTTAGGGTTAACTGGTACAGTCTGCAAACATAAAATATAGTTACCATCAACTATTACATTAAACACACTAACCTTTTAAAGACAAACATAAAATATCATTAACGCCTGAACAAGAGAAAATTAAATAAAGAGCAGAGAAAACTCACGGCCATGGCAAGCGAGAGAGAGAGCGAGGGAGTAGGGTCAAGGGTTTTGAGGGTTTGTGTTTTGCGGTCAATCAAATGGAATGGATTTTTGTATTGTAATAAAAACTTCAGATGGGCTTGTTGGTGATGCTGGGCCAACGTTTAATGACCCAAAACCGAAGGGCTTGTTATCTCTTTATGGGCGTTCGAGATAATATGGCCTAAATCGGGTTCTATGGCCCAACTAATTAAGGATAATAAAAAGGAACGAGGACATGGATCGATTTATAGATTCAATTTTTAAATAATTGAGACCAATTCATTTAAAAAAAACATATATTTGATTATTGTTTTAAGTTTTTTCTCCACTCTCTCTCCTGTTTCATAGCAACCCCACCCCATTTGAAGTTTAATTTGTAGGTTATTATGTTAACCTAGCTTGATTTGAATAAAATAAAATAATTAGGGTTGAATCAATTTGGATTAACTCATTAAACTTATGGTTTAGATTATGTGATTGAAATAATTCAATAATAAAAAATAGTTGTTCTCATTTCTTTTTCTTTTTTAATTCCCCATCCTCATTTCAGGAAATCTATGTTGAATTTTCATTTTTATTCCCGCTTTTCTTTTCTTTTCCATTCCAATTACGATTTCATTCTTTTCAATCCAACACGTACACAATTAAATTAAAACTTCCATTCTCATTCCTAGCAACTTTTTTTTTTATTCTACGAAACAACTCCTAATGATAAACGAACTCCTAGAATTCAAATGTATATATCCTTTATTATTCAGAGCATTTCCTCATTGGCTGCTTGCTTGGATATCATGTATAATCTACCCACATGATTCATTAATAGAACATATTATAATGTATGATGTCGGAATAGATTAGCTAAAATTATTTTTAAAACAAATAGGTTGATTTTTTTCCCTCCATAGATTGAATTACTCTAAAACCTCTAATAACTGTTATAATTGACATGAATTTGCAAGCATAAATATATAAAACGCTGCGAATCCACCTTAAAAGTACCATTTTACCCCAGGTTCGCGAATTTTTAACCCTCGGGACGGGGAACATTTTTTAATTTTCCAGGAAACAAGAATGACATTCCTGGATTTGTTGCATAGTGAAACAATGAAAATGACCCTCCTAAACGAAAAAATAAGGCAACTGGAACCGGAGGTACTTTAGCAATTTCCAAGAGACATGAATGGTATTTCCGAATTTGTTGCACAGTAAAACGATGATATTAGCCCCCCTAAACAACAAAAAACAGCTGCCAGACCCGGGGGGTATTTATGAATTTTCCATGATAGTTTTTTCGTGGTTATCGGGTGGGTCTAGGGGTGTATAGGTAATTGTCCATTATTTTATTATTTATTTTCAAAAATACTGCAGGCGCGTTGTACGGACACGTCTGCAGTGTTTCCGGTGCACGCGCCCTTCGGGCGGCACGTGCGCATCTTTCCTGCGGTCAGAAACCGACTTTCGTCATGTCACATGGTGCACCGACATGTCCTCTTTCTCTCGTTGCAACACGTGTCTGGTTACCGTGGCCGATCTGGTGGACGGTTTTATGTCCTCGCTCCATTTTCTCTCTCCTACCGCGTGGAAATACACATCGGTCCTTGATGTTTGTGAAATATTTAGTTTGGTTCGTGGTCTTTTGATTTCACTTTTATTATTGTTTTTTTCAATATAGTTTTTGATTTGTTGCAATTATGCCCTTTAATTGAAATTGATTATATATATTGGGTTTCAATTTAGTCCTTATTCTTTTGATTTTCGGTTTGGGTCCTCCAATTGAAAGTTGTCATATATTCTATCTTTCATTTCGCTCCTTATTCTTTTAATTTTGTAAAAAAATTACAATATTTTTAAAATATCTTTATTTATTTCAGTCCCAAGGTTTTATTTATTTCAATTTTGTCCTTCAATTGAAATTAATTATATAATTTATTTTAATTTGTTTTGATCGTGTCCTCCAATTAACATTAGTCATATTTCAATCCTTATTCTTTTAATTTTCTTAATAAAATTACACTGCATTTTTTTAAAATTTATTTATTTATTTCGGTCCCAATGTTTTTATTTGTTTCAATTTTGTTTTGGAATGGAATTAATTATATATTTTATTTTTCATTTTGGTTCTTATTGTTTGAATTTTTCAATTGCTATTAATTTTTTTGGTTTTTTCTGTCATTCTTGGACAACGTTTATTTTTTATCCATATTTATGCATCTATGCTTTTAGTTTTTATTTTTAATTTTTGTTGTTTTATTTTTATTAAGGATTTATTTTTATTTGGTTTAGTCCTGAAATTTTAATTTATGTTGGTGATCATTTTCAAATTAATATTGCTCCCTTTTTCCTTTTGTTTTTTCATTTTCTATTATATCTATTTTTTGGATAAAAAGATTTTATTATTTTATTGTTTGCATCATAATATCGATAATTTTATTTTTTATTGATTTTTTGTAAAAGTGTTTTGCTTTTTAAACTTAACAGGAATTCTGCATAGATTTATTATTCCATCTAAATTTATATTATAAAAAACTCTCACATATTTAATTTTTTTGAGTTTAAAAAAATATAGCGCTGCCCACGACGAGGCACGGGGGCATTGGCTAATATTATATAGAAAGCGTACCATCATGTGATTGGGAGCATACAATTAAATAAAGTCTTCTAAATAATAATAGTAATAAAATAATAATAATAGTAATAAAATAATGTACTGTGGCGAAGCCAAGGGGAGTAATGTCCAAAATAATAATTAAATATATTAATTCAAAAAAAAATCAGTTCAAATCTAAAAAATATATATTTAAAATTATACAATTTAATCTAAAAAAACACAATAAAATAATTTTTATGAACAGGTATTTGAAGTCCCTTTTAATTATACATAGCTCATATTTTAAATTAGAATATCTCTTGATGTTGTGGCCAGATTAAAATTTAGTATATTGAATCTGCCAGTGCAATCGATTTTCATTATTATTTTCTTAGAGTTCCACCGTTGATAACTCAATTTTTTTTTTTATATCTTGTTATTGCAAATAAATTCAAGGAGATGTAATAAACTATGTTGTCACCGTCAATTCAATTTTTACTCTTTAAATTTTTGCTATTACAATCTATTTAATTATTTTTCAAATTTTAAATGTTGTTAATCCATTAATTTCTCATATAATAAATCCCATCATTGTAGACAAATTCCAGTTCACTTAATAAATTATATCATTACATTGAATTCAACTTATTTCTTATTAAATTTCTACTATTGTGTCTATTCAATTTCCTCTTTTAACTTTGCAATGGTGGTTCCTTAATTTGACAAATAAAAAACTTTGTCATTGCAAATAAATTGAAGGAGGCGTAATAGATTTTTCCATTATAGTTAATTTCATTTTTTTCTTATTAAACTTCCACTATGATACTTTAATTTCTCATATAATACATTTCAACATTGCATACAAATTCAAGGTAACATGACAGATTATGCCATCAAAGTCAATTCATTTTTTTACTTATTAAATTTATGTCATTGCGGTCTATTCAATTTTCCTTTTTAGATCAAGTCCTCGTTGAACTTCATCACTATATCTTATTATCTTCCAATTCATAAATCATGTCCTCATCCAAATGGCCAGCTCATTCTTTTTTTCTTATTTTCAAGTAATCCTTTTTTCGGACTCTATTTTATAAGTAAATGAAACATTAATAAAAAAAAAACATGTTTTAAATTAAAGAAGGAAGGTGACATACATATAGTTTGTGCTTTTATATCATAAGTGTTTTCTCACATTAGTCCTAGATACATGTCTCTATCGATATTAATGTACCAGAAAACTCATTCCATGAATTCATGACCACGCAAAAAATATAATCCATATTTGTAAATCAATCTCATTTCTAAATACCATCGTACATCAAATATTTATAAAGATTCAAGTTAAATCATTTAACATAATACGGATCTCTTAATCACGTTAAATCATTTAACATAATACGGATCTCTTAATCACGTGGTCAAAAAACCTCCAACGAATATGATAATTCTCCTAGAAAGATGAAAATAAAGTTTGAGAACCTTGACCCATAGTTAACATATAACTAAGAAGCAGAGATATTAGAATTCATGAATTGACACCGTAAGGTCAATTATACCTTGATAAGTTAAATTTTTTTTCTTTGTCACAACAAGAAATATGTTTGTTTCAAGTAAAACACAATAATATTACCAATTTCATCTTCCCTGGAAGAGTGCTAAACAATATTAGGCTTTTCTGGTTCGACTATCTCTGTAGCTCCTCTGTACCAAAAGCAAATTGGTGATTAACAATCTAGATACAATCAGGTTACAAAAGCCACCACTAAAAAAGATGTTTAACCTTATGCCACATTTAAGAATCTGGCATAATTTATTTATGTAAGTGTGGATTGCAAAACAAACCTTAGAAAAAAAAAAAGAAAAAGGAATTTGAAGTTGGACTAGTTTTTATATTTCTTTGAAATAAATTGTCATCAAAGTTATTAAACTATTTTGATTCATGATTCTACCTAAAACTTATATTATAGGTTGAACGTACTATTGCAGATCAATACAAAGTAAAATTATTTTAACTATTTTCTTAAAAACAACTAGGTTGTTTTAATTACTAGATTTAAGAATCTGACATAATTTATGTAAGTGTGGATTGCAAAACAAACCTTAGAAAAAAAAAGGAAAAGGAATTCGAAGTTGGACTAGTTTTTATATTTCTTTGAAATAAATTGTCATCAAAGTTATTAAACTATTTTGATTCATGATTCTACCTAAAACTTATATTATAGGTTGAATGTACTATTGCGGATCAATTCAAAGTAAAATTATTTTAACAGTGTTATGGATGCTTCAACTATTTGGTTCCGCCATCTCCTTTCATTGCATTTCTTCCAACTCCTCTTGCTCTTTACCTTCTACATGTTCCTGATACAGTTTATTACCTGAGCTGTTTTGTAGGTGCACTATCTCTGTCTACAGCATCGCCTGCATTAATGAGCA
The DNA here is from genome assembly GCA_027405865.1 of Salix purpurea. Classification (NCBI taxonomy): domain Eukaryota; kingdom Viridiplantae; phylum Streptophyta; class Magnoliopsida; order Malpighiales; family Salicaceae; genus Salix; species Salix purpurea. The sequence continues at coordinate 4,471,601 of JAOWLH010000019.1, forward strand.
AGTATTTGCTAGTTGGGTTTCTCCTCTTGTGGAGGTGGCGTAGAAGATTTCGAAATAGGTGGCCTCTCACCTTGCTCTGCCAGAATCTTATCCAAAGCATCTTTTTCCCGAGTAGTCCCTTCACTCTTTTTCATCTTCTTCGAAGTCTTTACCACCGCTTCACTCCTAGTAGCTTCAACAATTTTAGGTTCTTCTGGTTCCACCATCTCTGCAACTTCTCTTTCACCCTTTACTAAAAGCATATTACAATTAGTCTTCTCCTTGACTAGTACTTGCTCTGGTTTCTTATTTGCTTCTCGATCAATCTCTTTGGCGTGACTAATAGTTATATCTTCATGTGTTCTTTCATGTCAGGCTTGAAATAAAGAGTGTATAGACTCACTTTAAAGTACAAAACTCAACCTTAATGTGAGGCACGAGAGGATCAAGATGGCTTGTCATCAAGTTAGATCATTTATTCCTCAACTTAATGATCTTATGTCCATATTTTAGGATCATGTTGTAGAACTCTTACATATTCAAGAAGAGGCACCCCATGAAGATGGATGAGAACAAGAGATTCAGGAAGAGGTATTTTTGTTTGTTTTGAAGTCTTATTTGAAGATTTTACATGAGCTTTTCTTTATTTATTTTTGATGTTCAACAATTAAAGCCCTCACTCTCTATACATATATAAATATTAAAGATGTAATACTTTATATTTTTTTCTCTTCCGTAGTCAGCAACCCAATTTCCAGGCATGACACATTTATAAATCTCTAGCTGTTATTAGAAACTGCCGACATGAATAAAACATCTCATCTTTTGATACAAAATGTGCAATATCTTAATGCTTTTTGTTGTTGATTCAAATACTCTTTTTCATCAAAGTTGGAGGAAGTTACCGATCATATTGTACAACTCCCGAAAATTGTAGAAGAGGTTCCGAAAAAGGCACCGGTAACTCAAGATGCATCGCCCACTATGTAATGTCTTTTGTAATTAAACTCCACTCATGGTATCTTGGTTTGAGTGCAGTCTTATTTAGATATTTCTCGTGTTTTTGTGAATTTTTTTTTCAATGTTTAGTTAACCTAAACTACACGGGCACTAATACAACCATGAATAATTAATTAAAACTTTAAGCTTATTATGAGGGGGGAAACATTGGTTTGGCATTATACACTTGGCATTCCAATGCATTGGAGTCGTGTTTGGCGACTTAGGCACGTCTCATTTGTATGTGCTGGCGAGCACCTTTCCTAATGGTATCCAAGACCCTAATGACATTTTAGGAGTCTTATCGGTCATCATCTACTCCATCCTCACCATCACAGTCGGAAAATACACATTTATGGTCTTATCCACCAACAATAATAGAGATGGTAAGCTTAAATGTTATTCCATAATCCATATTTTGCTCCTTTTTTTATACATACGTTGAATCCTTGCAGCTGACCTCTAAGTACCTTATTCAATTATTATCATCATTAAACTACAATCTTAATAACAAATGAAATAGATGAATAAGGTACTTAGAGGTCAACTGCAAGGATTCAACGTATGTATAAAAAAAGGGAGCAAAATATGGATTATGGAATAACATTTAAGCTTACCATCTCCATTATTGTTGGCAGATAAGACCATAAATGTGTACTTTCCGACTGTGATGGTGAGGATGGAGTAGATGATGACCGATTAGACTCCTAAAATGTCATCAGGGTCTTGGATACCATTAGGAAATATGGTTGCCAGCACATATAAATGAGACGTGCCTAAGTTGCCAAACACGACTCCAATGCATTTGGAATGCCAAGTGTATAATGCCAAACCAATGTTTCCCCCCTCATAATAAGCTTAAAGTTTTAATTAATTATTCATGGTTGTATTAGTGCCCGTGTAGTTTAGGTTAACTAAACATTGAAAAAAAAATTCACAAAAACACGAGAAATATCTAAATAAGACTGCACTCAAACCAAGATACCATGAGTAGAGTTTAATTACAAAAGACATTACATAGTGGGCGATGCATCTTGAGTCACCGGTGCCTTTTTCGGAACCTCTTCTACAATTTTCGGGAGTTGTACAATATGATCGGTAACTTCCTCCAACTTTGATGAAAAAGAGTATTTGAATCAACAACAAAAAGCATTAAGATATTGCACATTTTGTATCAAAAGATGAGATGTTTTATTCATGTCGGCAGTTTCTAATAACAGCTAGAGATTTATAAATGTGTCATGCCTGGAAATTGGGTTGCTGACTACGGAAGAGAAAAAATATAAAGTATTACATCTTTAATATTTATATATGTATAGAGAGAGTGAGGGCTTTAATTGTTGAACATCAAAAATAAATAAATAAAGAAAAGCTCATGTAAAATCTTTAAATAAGACTTCAAAACAAACAAAAATACCTCTTCCTGAATCTCTTGTTCTCATCCATCTTCATGGGGTGCCTCTTCTTGAATATGTAAGAGTTCTACAACATGATCCTAAAATATGGACATAAGATCATTAAGTTGAGGAATAAATGAAAAATGATCTAACTTGATGAGAAGCCATCTTGATCCTCTCGTGCCTCACATTAAGGTTGAGTTTTGTACTTTAAAGTGAGTCTATACACTCTTTATTTCAAGCCTGACATGAAAGAACACATGAAGATATAACTATTAGCCACGCCAAAGAGATTGATCGAGAAGCAAATAAGAAACCAGAGCAAATACTAGTCAAGGAGAAGGCTAATTGTAATATGCTTTTAGTAAAGGGTGAAAGAGAAGTTACAGAGATGGTGGAACCAGAAGAACCTAAAATTGTTGAAGCTACTAGGAGTGAAGCGGTGGTAGAGACTTCGAAGAAGATGAAAAAGAGTGAAGGGACTACTCAGGAAAAAGATGCTTTGGATAAGATTCTGGCAGAGCAAGGTGAGAGGCCACCTACTTCGAAATCTTCTACGCCACCTCCACAAGAGGAGAAACCCAACTAGCAAATACTTGCTCATTAATGCAGGCGATGCTGTAGACAGAGATAGTGCACCTACAAAACAGCTCAGGTAATAAACTGTATCAGGAACATGTAGAAGGTAAAGAGCAAGAGGAGTTGGAAGAAATGCAATGAAAGGAGATGGCGGAACCAAATAGTTGCTTAGTTGAAGCATCCATAACACTGTTACAATTTATGTTTAGAATGGGATGACAATCATATTTATTAAATCTAGTTTAACTTAGCAGGTTAACTCGAGATCTAACTAAATAAATTCTTTGTTCAGGCTGAGTTGTAAATAAAATTCAATTCAAAGTTGACTTAATCATCTAGTGATACAATACAATCAACTTGGTCAAGACCTAGTTGTTTTTAAGAAAATAGTTAAAATAATTTTACTTTGAATTGATCCGCAATAGTATGTTCAGCCTATAATATAAGTTTTAGGTAGAATTATGAATCAAAAAAGTTTAATAACTTTGATGACAATTTATTTCAAAGAAATAGAAAAACTAGTCCAACTCTGAATTCCTTTTCTTTTTTTTTTTCTTCTAAGGTTTCTTTTGCAATCCACAGTTACGAAAATTATGCCAGACTCTTAAATGTGGCATAAGATTAAACATCTTTTTTAGTGGTGGCTTTTGTAACCTGTCTGTATCTAGATTGTTAAGCAAGTTCAATGGTAAAAGTCATTTTAGAGAGCTAAATCTCTAAAATGGCTTTTTGAATAATGTAAATATAGCTTTTTTGTTTATATCTACTCTAATGGTAAAAGCTATTTAGAAAAACTATTTTTTATATATCATTTTAAATATAGTGTAATTATTTTGTATATAATTTAATTATGCAATTAATTAGACAATTAATAGGAGTAAATTATATAATTGTTTTTAAAAAACCCTCCAACAATATAATTATTATTTTTTTAATTATATTTCAGTGAAAGAATGCAATACCCGCAGAAGCAGTAGGAAATTTGCGAATGAAACTTTTCAAGTCTGGACCTCCAGTTTTACCTGTACAAAATGAAAAGGGTATCTCAATGGTCAACTTTTGTAATCAAAAACCTTCAAGAAAGAAGCAAAAATCGTTTTTCATATCATGTAGAAGACATAAAGAAATACAGGGAAAGTTATGGGAAGTCAAGATCTTCAAAACCCCATGTATAAAACACACACACACACACACACACACACACACACAGTGCCCTTAAGAGACTACATCATCAAACACACATTTGCGATAGTTAAAATTAAGGGTTAATTTAATGATTGAAGGGCTGGTTTAGGTTTGCTTGGGTGTTGTGAGTAGTATGGGAGAGCTGTGGCAATGTAGCTGCAGAAGTTGGAGACAAAAACAATAGTAGGAGACAACAAGCAATATTATAGGTATCAATCCAACAATAAAACACATAAATAATATTATTAAACAGAAAATAGTTTCCATGAAGAAACAGAACGATCTATATATTTCTACAAGCAGCGTACGAGCCACATTTTGCTTTACAAGTTCACGCCTAGCCTCCATCTCAATAAGTTACTAAAGAAAATCAAGTGTATTTATAGAAGAATAACGCGACTCCAACATTGTAGCTCACTAAAATGATAAAAAGGAAATAAAATAAACACTTACTCCTCCTGTGTCTTTTCAAAACTCAATTGTCCATCCACAAATATAGATATTCAAAAAGGCACAACACACTATTTGTAAACGCCATTGTTAACTTGCCTGGAGAGACCAAGAAAGGAATGATGAAGTCAATTCAGCCTCTGATGGAGAACTGTTTGTTTTTCATCAAGTTACTGAAGGAAAGAAGATGCCTTGCATTTGTTTAACAAACCTTTCAAACTATCCACATTTAAAATCGATTGAAGAAGAATAAATTTATTGTGTGGAAAACATCTTTAAAATCCAAAACACCTTTGCTACTACACAAAAATAATAGAATACTCTGCTTCTCTGAAAGAATATATCCTAGGTCCACACAAAGCTTGGTGTTTCAATTGTTTTTTTCTTCAAAACATATTCACTAGGAGGCTCATTAGGATGATACCACCCCAAATGAGAGTAGGATTTGATTCCAGGTAACTTGGGATTACACCATGGGATGTGGCATGATGAATACATCAACCATTTTTTTTTATAATAGCATTCACTGAGTTGTCCAGTGGTGACGAAGTGCTCAAGACTGAACAACAGTTTTCATAATAAACACAACTCCAACTAACACGCATACTCTTAAATATATTTCAGCTGGAGAGGACTTCCTCTTCTTGCTCCCATTTTTCTTTATTTTATGCATATGTGAAAAAAATAAATAAACAATGTCACTGATATACCTCAGGAGTTGGAGCCCTTTTACGTTGTCCGTTCAGCCAGCATATCCATTCAGCTACAATACCCACATAAACAAACATTCAGTGCAAGGAGTACACCTTGCAGAATAACCGAGTTTCACAGCCAAGTCCCAGCAACATATCAAAAACTCGAAATGACATCTATTTTAACAATCATGAATGGACTTGACAGCTTATTAAAGACAATCAATGGATGAGAAAAGGTTAGTTGATGACCAATGATCCTCGTAATTCAGTACATAATGGAATGCAATATTGTATCAGAGAGGGGGGAATTTCCAAGACTTAAAATTTGTACCTGGAAGTGAGGTTGGATCCTCCTCCCCATTGAATACCACCCATCTTTTCTTTTTCACTGAAACATCAACAAATATACAAACTAATAAAAAAAAAGAGGAAAGAAAAGAAAAGAAACAAATTGAAAACAGGAAGAGGAGAACACCACTTACTGATACCATCGATCTCTTCTGTTCTGGTGAAGTGACGGTTACCTATTCGGTTGTTCAAGTACCCAGCAAGCCGTGCCAACGTTTCTTTCTTTGCTTTGTACAGACTTGCCAGATACGCACCCTGAAGCATGCATGATATACTTCAAATTAAATAAAATGAGATCAATAATTGAATATCTAACCACCAAATTTGGCCTCCTGCAGTTTGTGATTATCCATAAAAACAAACAAACCCCAGAGAGAAATTACCCTTAGAAAACCGCAAAAGAAAAGAAACAGAATGACGGAGATGAGCTGAATGAAACAGGGGATCAATAATTAAATAATTGCTTTTGTTGTTTTTATTATTACAGAGAACAAAACAGAGATTAAAGAACTGAAGAAGGGGACTTGCCTGTCTGCAACACCACATAGTACTTGTTAGAATTTTCTCCTTTCCGTTTCGATCTCGCCTTCAAAAACCATTAACTGGGTTCAATTCTACTTTTTCTTTGGCTTCGGGGTCTGGGTCGGCCGCGACGGTCTTGAAGAGGAAGAGGCCGACGAGGCTGGGTATACCGGTTGTTATGGGGCTTGGAAGTTGGAAGAGGGCAGGCGACGCCTTGGGAGGTGGAGGAAGCGGAGATGAAGAGAGGAGGGTGATTTATTTACGTTGAACACAGTGAGAATATTTATTATGGCTTTTCTGTTTAGAGCAACTTTAAATTTCAATAAAATTTTAAATTTTGATGATAAGCATGTTCAATTTCCCAACAAAAAAAGAAACTGAGCAAACCATGAATGTACCCTCTAATTGTTGAGATAGTGTCTGTTTTGCCAACAAACAATTGGATTTCAGAATGGCATCGTCTAATTTTGAGCATTCCCTTACAAAAAGTGTTTGGCCAGATAGTTTCTATATATATATATATTTCAAATTTGGATAAAAATATTATTTAATTTAAAACTTTTCAGGCTCAAGTCAAGATTCATGCAACTTTTTGGATGATAAAATCGAGACCATGACTATTTATTTTCCTGAGGGTCATTTATAGTGTTTGCATTTTTGTTATATAAAGTAAATAGTTATTGTCTTCTGAAAAAGCTTTCCCTTTTTTGTCTTGTTTTGTTTTATTATATTTATTATAGTTCGATGAATGGTTTATACGAATCACCGATCTTTGCTATTGCGGTACAAAGGTTATATAAAGTAATTAATTTCTGCCACTATCATGTGCGTGGAGGGTCCCACATCTTCAAGTGCTGCCTACCCTCCTTGCCAGTATCAGCCTCTGATGTAAGAACTGTGATTGCAGCTATTTTGGGAACCCAAAAACAACTCCTCATTTCTGGTCTGGTTGGAAGTGTGGTTGCGGTAGTTTTTTAAAGTGCTTTTCATGCTGAAATATATCAAAATAATATTTTTTTAATTTTTTTAAAATCATTTTTGACATCAGCACATCAAAACAATCTAAAAACACCAAAACATATTCATTTAAAATAAAAAAATTTCAAATTTCAGCAAAACACCGGTTAAAACACAGAGCCAAACGGGCTCTTCCTGATCAACCCAGTGAGATGAGAGGGCTCTCTCTCTCTCTCTCTCTCTCTCTCGTTGAAGGGCCAAATACTCAGTTGAATTAGTGACCACGATTTTGTAGGCAAAAACAAATGACAAATTACTTGGTGTTTTTATCCAATTATGCTATCCCACAATTTCTCATCCATGTGCCTTCATTTATGAAGATGTCGTTTTCTTCCTTCTTCCTACTTATCCTCCACTTGATGAACTTTCTATCTTATTAAGCAGCTGCCTGGAAAGGAAACACACAAGTCATGTTTCTAAAAAGGATCTGCCCCTTCCATGTAAAGTTTGATTCAAGATAGCGATGGTACCGTAAATTTTCTGAACTAATTATACACAGGTTATTTCGTGCACCGACGCACTTTTATTGGTATTTAGCTGAAAAATCCAATATAATTTAAAATTTAAATCGAGATAAAAATAATATTATTTTGTTTTATTTTTTTACCGGTATAAAATATCTGGTCACCTTGCTGCAGACAGGCAGAGACTAGAAGCTCATGGTCTCGGAATAGTCAAATTTCTTTATTTTAAAAGTACAATTGTGTGTCAAGAACTAGAGATAGTAAGGGAGAAGTGGACATGCATGTGGTTCTGATTTATCCATTTAGGATATACAGGGAAATCTTGCCTGTTGTGTTAATTAATCTATTTTAGAGTTACAAGTATAAAAATAATATAATGGGGTATACACTCTCGGTAAAAAGATTCAGGTCCTGTAAATAAATAAAATAGGGTAATTTACATAATTAATGCTAATAATTATCTCAATATATAATTATCAATTTAATATATGCTTTTGAGATCTTTGATTTCAAATTTGTAATTCGTCACCTATCAAACATGAACATGATATTTGTAATCGTTCAAACCATTTTTATGTATAATGCTTTTACTATTATTATTGAACCAATCTTGATGACAAATTTATTTCTCCCAAATAATCCTATTTTAGAAAAAAAGAAATAAATTATAAGAATAAATAATACGTCATCCATCCAAACACGGCCTAATAAAACACACTTAACTTAGAACCATCTCTCTCTCTCTCTCTCTCTCTCCTGTCTGCAAATAATTCCGTTTTAGCAAATCTTTGTCTCTCTACCCAAGCTGACTCAGAGCACTATTAACTCAAGTAATGAGTCAGGAAACGTTCAAATACAGCTTCGTGGCACGAGGGACAATGATTTTAGCCGAGTACACTGAGTTCACTGGCAACTTTCCGGCGATCGCAACTCAGTGCCTTCAAAAACTCCCTTCTTCTAATGATAAGTTCACTTACAATTGTGACCACCATACCTTTAATTTTCTTGTTGAAGATGGCTTCGGTAATTTTTCTTCTTTTGCAATTTCGGCACTCCATTTTCTCCTCTTTTTTTGTCAAGTGAATTGCAAGTGAAAGTACGGATATTGACTGTAAGGGCAAGTCCAACGGGAGAGGCAAATGAAGAGGCAAAGGCAAAATTTGGCTCTTTTTGTTAAATTTGTCACTCCAACGGGGAGAGGCAAATGAAGAGGCAAAATGCCTCTTCCAATTTCAGGAGTCATTCCCACAGGTTTTGGCCGGGGAGCCAAAACCCGAAATCCTATCGTTGGAATTTTTTTGACCGTTGCCAACCAACAACAACGAACATGAACACAGAAAACCAACATGAACACAGCCAAGCAAAATCAACACAGCAAACCAATTAATTGAAAAATTGCAAAAACACATATATTTGTTTACAGAACCAAGAACCCATATAGAAATTAAGAGCAGAAGCTGAATTGATATTTGAAACCCACGCTTGAAACTTGAACAAGAAAGGGCCATGGGAAAGAGGGGAGAGCAGGGAGCAGAATGAGGGAAAGAGAAGAGAAGAAACAGGTGTGGGGGGCAGCGAAGAAGAAGGAGAAGGAGAAGAAGGAGAAGGAGAAGAAGGGAGAATGAGAAGCAGAAGGGAGGAGGAGGAGGAGAAGAAGATGAAGAAGAAGATTGTGGGGGGCGGCTGGAGGAAGAAGAAGAAGATTGTGATGGGTAGGGTTTTTTTATTTGAGATTGAAATGAAAGGAATTTGCACGGGGGGTGGGTTTTTATAATAATAATTATTATATTTTAATAATTATTATATATAATAATAATAATTATTATTATATTTTAATAATTATTATATATAATAATAATTATTATTAATTATTATAATAATATTTAGCATAAAAAATAGGAGTATTAATTTGTAATTAATTTGATTCAATTAATTATGTAATGGAATGTATTTTAATTAAATGTTAATGTGTTCATTTTGTTTTTTTTTAAGTTTTTCTAACACTCAAAGACAATAAGTAATATTAATTAATTTTAAATACAACAACCCTAAAAAACATAGAAATATTGTGGTTTTTTTAATTATATTTAAATTCATTTTTTTAATTTAAATATAATTAAAAAAATAATTTTATTGTTTGAGAGTTTTTCAAAAGCAATTATTTAATTATATAACTTACTCATATTAATTGTATAATTAAACTATATACTGATATAGAAGAGCTAGTTCCTAAAAAACAATAATTTTAATTATAATTAAATTCATTTTAAAAAAAAAACAATAATTTTATTGTTAGCGGGTTTCTAAAAAATAATTATTTAATTATATAACTTACTTATATTAATTGTATAATGAATTGTATAATTACACTATATACAAAATAATTAAATTTTATTTAAAATAAATTTCAAAAAATGGCTCTTAAAAATGGCTCTTACCATTGGAGACCATATTACCTCAAGAGCCATTTATACACAATTCAAAAAGCCATTTCTATCATTTGCCTCTTAAAAATGCCTCCTACCATTGGACTTGCTCTAAAGTTTCTTTCTTTTTGGATTTGCTCTGTTTTTAGCCTAAAATCTCAACTTGGGCTTCTTTTTTTTTGCTTTGTTTTGTGGTTGTTACTGGTAATTTTGGGAAAATAATTACTGTCTGATTAAAAGAAAATTGAGTGAGGTAAGGGAAGGGGGATTGATTTTCCATTTCTGGTGACAGAAGCTAGATGATGTTCTTGTAGAGAAAAAAACTAAAATTATTATTATTATTATTATTATTATTATTATTATTATTATTATTATTATTATTGCGTAAATAATGTGAAAATAAATTCAATGAAAGAATAAAAAACTCAAAAACTTTAATAAAAGAACAAACAAATTAAAAATGAATACAAATAAAAATTATTAGCTAAAATAATCATTTGATGTTAAAATAAAATAAAAACTAATAAAAAAACCAAAAGAAAAAACAAAGGAAAATAAATAAGAAATATCAATTTTCAAATAATCATAAACATAAACTAAAATTTAAGAACAAAATTTTTGGAAAAAATGTTATCTCAATAAAAGAGAAAATAAAAAAAATTAAAAACCAAAACTAAAGGCACATATATATAAAATAGATAAATATAGGAACTATTTAAGAACTACAAAAACTTAAAGGAATTAAAATCAAAAATCAAAAGTATAAGGGTCGAAAACAAAACCAAATATATTATCAATTTCAATAAAATAAAAAAAATTGAAAAAATGAAATAAAGTATAACATCTATACATACAAGGTTTGATATAATGAAACACATCAACACACCTTATTATAACAACAGGAACATCGAAGCCTTAACATCTAAAAATATCACTACTATTACAGCTAAAACAATAAAAATTATTAAATTACCCCGACGAAAAAAATTGAAAACATTAAAAAAAGAGGAAGCAAGAAAAAAAACTAAAATTATTATTCTTATTGTGTTAATAATGGGAAAAAAATCAATCAAAGAAAAAAAAAAGTCATTAACTCTAACAAAAAAAATGAAAAAAAACAAAATTATACGCAAAAAAAAATAATTTGACATCAAAATAAATAAATAAAAATAATAAAAAACAATCAAAAGAAAGAAAAATGAAAAAAAAATCAAGTGAAAAAAAAATAAAAAAAGCAAACAAAAAATGAAAAAAAATGTAAGCAAAAGCATAAACCGCGCTAGGCACGGGGCGAACCCGTGCCCTCTGTTTTTCACTGAGCTACAGGCTTTTCGTTGTATTTTACTGTGCAAAAATATATAAATATCAGTAAAAAAGCAAACCGAACAACCCGAACCAACTGACCCAAACCGAACCGAAAATTGAGCGGCACTATTGTAATCGATAGTGATTTGTCTCACATGCTACAGTAACCGAACCATGATCTCTTTTAGTATATAATACTAGTTAATTGTTCGCACTACGTTGCGGGCAGAACAAATAATTTTTATAACTATTGAAATTAAAATATAATATTTATACATGTAAAGTTCAATATAATAAAACAGATCAACATATCCTATTATAACAACAGTAACATTGAAGTCTTAACATTTACAATTATCACCACTATCACTGCTAAAACAAACAAAAAAATATCTCGAGAAAAAAAACAAAAAAGTAAGTAAGAACAAAAACTAAAATAATAATAATAATAATAATAATAATAATAATAATTATTATTATTATTATTATTATTATTATTGCGTTAATAATAAAAAATAAAATTAAATCAAAGACTAAAAAAAGGCTAAAAACTTTAATAAAAAAGCAAAAAATAAAATAAAATAAACGATAAAACAAAACAAAAATTATCAGCTGAAAAAAAATCATTTGATTTGAAAATAAAAAAAAATAATAAAAAAACTAAAAGACTAAGGTATTATTTCTATACATGCAAAGTTTAATATAACAAAACAGATCAACACACCCTATTATAACAACAACAATATTGAACTCTTAACATCTAAAATTATCATTATTATTACTGCTAAAACAATAAAAATTATCAAATTATTCCAAGAAAAAAAAACTCAAAAACATTAACAAAAGAGTAAGGAAAAAAAACTAAATTATTATTATTATTATTATTCTTGTTGTTGTTGTTGTTGTGTTAATAATTGAAAAAAAAATAAAAAAATGAAAGACTAAAAAAATCCTAAAAACTTTAACAAAAGATCAAACAAAAAAATAAAATAAATGATAAAATAAAATTAAAAATTATCAGGTTAAAAAAATTCATTTGACTTGAAAATTAAAAAAAAAACAAAAAAAATGAATAAAAAAACTAAAAGAAAGAACAAAGAGAGAGAAAAAAACAGAAATATCAATTTTCAAATGATCATAGACACAAAATAAATTTTAAGAGCTAAATGTTATTAAAAAATACCACCTCAACAAATAAGAAAATAATAAAAAATTAAAAACCAAAGCTAAGAGCACACTCATATATACATGGACAAAAATATGGACTATTCCAGAAATATAAAAGCAATAAAGGGGTTAAAATAAAAAATAAAGTATAAGGGTCGAAATGAAAATCAAATATATTATCAATTTCAATCAAAGGACAAAAGTAAAAAAATCAAAACTTATGTACCGAATATATTAAGGTATTTAAACCCAATCCGAAAATTAAAAAAAAGAGGATCGAAGTGTAATCTAAATATATAATTAATTTCAATCGAAGAACCCAATTATAGTAAATCAAAACTTATATAACAAAAATAGGACCATAAACAAAATTAAAAGTGAAGGGACTAAAGTGAACATTGCACAAAATCAGGGGCCTCTCCTGCACATTAGCGTGCAGGAGAGAGAAAACAGTAAACAAAGGTTTAACTGGCCACCGTTTAACAAAGGTAAACAAAGGTTTAACCGGCCACCGTTTTCTAAAACACGCCGTACCAGGAGGACGACCACACGGAGGCGCGTCGTTGGAGACGTCAGAAGCTCATTTTCATATACGGGAACAGGCCTCACGCGTCGCCCAAACAGGGCGTGAGGTCGAATACTGTCGTGTGTGTGTCACATGCGTCGACATAATTTCGTGAAAAATAAGAAACAATTAAGGTCAATTATTGGTCTGCCCCTGTGCCCAAGTCATCTATTTTGTCTTATCCGGGCCTATATCAGTATTTAGCTATTTTTAAAAAATATGAAATTTTTGTGACAACCCTCCCACCTAGAGCTGAGTTTTGTCCTTTTCAGGGGCTATAATTGTTATTTTACCGTGCAAAGAAATATAAAAAAATCAAAAAGTACGGCGGACCAGACCGAACCGGATAGAAAACATGCAATTACTGTGGAACCCCTCGGGCTAGAAACTATTTTTTGTCTTTTTCGAGGGACAAAATTGTTATGTTACTATGCAAAAAGAAAAAAACCACTAAACTGGCGACCCGACCCGACCTGAAAATTGAGAAATATTATTGTAATCTACAGTGATTTATCTCATAATACACAGTAACTCGCCCATGACGTCACAATCTCTTTTAATGTATTTGATAATAATAACACAAAAATAAAATAAAAGAGTACAAATTCTTATGACACCATCTTTTTCATTTGCAAGCAAACATGCCTGATCTCCATCTCGTTGCAATGCTAGCTGGCTAGCAATAATTCTAACTACTCAACAAATAATTTTCCACGCAGTACCTAGGATGATAATTTTTTAATATAAAAAAATTATTAAGTGTTGTTAATGTTATTTTAGTAAAACAAATAAAATGAATTTATATAGATATTGATTCTAGATAATGTAGTTGACCTAATAAATTTTGAAACAATTAAAACAACCAATATAAATACAATTTGATTTTGAAAAAAACCACAACGATATTTTTTTAAAATATTGAAACAACAACATATTAGATCAACTCGGGTTAACCTGTCAAATCTACTTTCAAATAATGAGACCACGGTAACCCTAGAAAAAATAAATAAATAAAATATTAAACTCAATTTGCAAACAATCCAATGTTAAATGATAAAATTTAACAGAAATCCAACTAAAAATCTAGGTCGAGTCAAACCTGTCAAATCCGCTCCCTAGTAATGAGACCATGATAACCCTATAAAAAATAAATAAAATAAATATTAAACTCAATTTTCAAACAATCCAATGTTGAATGATGAAATTTGTAATGAAATCAAACTAAAAAAACAGAGTCAAGTAAACTTCAATTAATCTACCAAACATGGGTCATAATACCGAGATAACTCTATAGAAAACAAATCAAAACAAATTATAAAACTCAGTCTTCAATCAATCCATTGTTGAAAGGTGAAATTAAAAAAATACATAAAAAACCATTTGAGTCAACCAACTAAACCCGTGACCCAAGTTATGAGACTGAGATAAACTCTTAGAATACAAACTAAAATAAATTATAAAGCATAATTTCTAATAAATTCAATATTGAAGGATGAAAAAAAAATCAACTAGAAAAAGATAAGAAAACCCGAGTCTACCAACTTGATCCACAATCTAGGTCGTAAGACAGTGATAAATCTCAATCACTAGAAAAAGATTTTTTTTTTTTTGTTATAAATCTCAATTTCCAATCAATCCAATTTTAAAATACTAAATATAACAAAATAATAGAAGAATAAAAAAGACCTTAGTTAACTCGGGTTAACCTGCTAAATTTAGACAAGAAGACTAAGATGACTTTATAGACAACAATTACAGAACAATTATAGAGTTCAATTTTCAAATCAACTCAATGTTTAAGAATGAGATTGAAAATAATAATAATTAAAAATAAACAGAAAAATAATTCAAGTCAACACAATTAACCTATAAAATTCATGACTCCACGAAATCAAAATAACTTCATAAAAAAACAAATTAAAACATATATAAAGATATAAATTATGAAACTCTATACCTATAAATCCAATATTAAAAATGTGAAAAGCCAAATAATAATCCCTCCACGCAGGCTCGCATGCACACTCTATGAACCCCTATCAACCCCCTCCAAATGACACCACCTCATTAACACACGCACACACACTCTCTTTCCATCTTGCAGAAATTCTTACAAGGACCAAACCCTTTTCAATTTGTATCTCTTCCAAAAGATCACAAACAATTTTCCATAATTCCCACCCAAGAGAGATACCAAGCAAGAAGGAAAAAAATTAACATGAACGGTAGTTTTGATTCTCAACAAAGAGAAGACTCTTTGAAAAGAAGATGGCAAGAGATTAGAAGAGTCCCAAACACGAGCCAGCACACTCGACCAACTTCTTCTGTACCCAACTTCATGGCTAAGCCTGTAACCTTCCCTGGATTTGAAGATGACGATGTTGTTTCCGACATGATCCCTCCGGTGACAGTTGCTCTTGAGGGCCGTTCGATCTGCCGGAGAATTAGCCTTCATAAGCATGCAAGCTACCATAGCCTTGCCAAGGCTCTAAAGCAGATGTTTGTTGATGGAGCTGGCAGCGATTCAGGATCGAACACATCACCAGCATCAGATAGTGTTAGTGATCATGATCTTGATCTTTCAAATGCGATCCCTGGCCATCTCATCGACTATGAAGACATTGAAAACGATCTCCTTCTTGCCGGTGACCTTAACTGGAAGTACGTACACGCTATCATTTGGACTTGTTTTTTCTCCATGTTTTTTACTAAATATAGGATTATCATGTTAGAGAATTATATTCTGACACATAGGTGTAACACAACTTAAATTTTTAAATGAAATAGTTCTTTAGCATAGTATTAAAGTTTTGTTGATCCAGCGGTCACGAGTTCAAATTTTACTATCCTCATTTTATTTGATAAAAATTAAGCACAAGGTATAGTGAGTCTGTGTGCAAATTTCAAGCCCAAAGAGTTTTCACTTGAGAAGATGTGTTAAAAAATCATATTCTGAGACCTCACCTAACAGTTTAAACTCTTAAATTAGATAATTTCTTAACACATCATTCATTTTAGTAGAAAGTAATTCGCGTTCTATCCCTTCAATACTATCCAATTTCTGTTTAAAATCCATGATACAGTTAGTAGTATATTTTCTCACGGACTCATTTGTAAGGTAATAGATCTGTTGACATGTCAATTAGTGGACCAATATATACTAAATCGATATATTATATGATCCCGTGAATTATTGGCTATATGAATGATACTATTTCTGGGTCCTAATTTTCCTCTCTCGGTGTGAATAGAGATTTTGTACGCGTGGCTAAGAGGATTAGGATACTGCCCGCGAAGGGGAATTCAAGGAAGGTAGCAGGAGGGACGGCTGTGTGATGATTGCATTCATCAAGATGTAAACAGTCAAGAAAGTTATATTTACACTTAATATTAAGAAACCAATTCCGTGTTTTTATTACGGAAAAGATGGTAGAAATGAAGGTGGATTTCTTCGGAAGGAGACGAAGTCTTTCCATGTGTAAAATACATCGTTTCTTCTTTGAATGAAAGAGCTTTAATTTCCCAATTTCGGTCCTTGTTTTATATCTAGGTTCTTAGAATTCAGAATCAATAAGTAAGAGTACATTCAGCCTTAAACCATGCCATGCAGAGTACATCAAGCCCTTCATTGTGCTAAATCACAAGTGTACAAAATAGAAATAACTAAGTTTTTAGCATACAATGACTACTGCATTCCAAAAAAAGTGTGTATAATATGCGTGGGAGAAACATTTATTGGGGTCCCAAAAGCACGTGGTGTGGTGACAGAGTGTTTGTGATCTGCACAATAAATTTCGAGTTCGAGTCAGGACGTGTAATTTTTGTAAGAGTTTGGGATAAAGTCTTATTCAAGCTTTTGAGTATTTCATCTTTCTTGTAATTTACTTTGTAAGTTATTCACAACTTTATGATTTATCTTTTATGCAATTTACTTTCTTAAGTTTATTGTTTTCTTTACAGTTCAGGTGTTTATTTACACATTTATCTCTGAATATCTTTAATTTATTTATTAAAGCAATCTAATATTTCCTTTTAGGATTAGATATCATCACCTCAATGTGAATTTATGTAGTTCCTTAAATATTACTATAGCTTATTAACAGAGCAAACAATATTTTGTTCGTGGATGGAGTAATGCTTATAAGAGTGATCATCAATTTGGACATGATCGACATAGGTTTAGTAGTCGATTGTTTTATTAAGCCTTTTGATTTATTCTTGAAACTAATTATATGGTTTGAAAATTAAGGTTATTTCATATTATTTTGAGCAACATTAATTTGGCAATTGTAATAAACTTCTAATCTATGTTAATGTGGATTTTCACATTCCACTTTATTCATATTCTATCTAAGATTATTTTTAATAATTTTATTTATAAGAGCTTTACATGGGTATGATGTCTAAGTGAAGGGATGCAAAATAAAATCTACCACCAGCAATGGGCAATTAAAATGGTATTCTTTAATGTATACCGTCAACTTAGTTTATATATATAATTTTTCTCTGTCTGTCACCGAAAGTTGTTTGATCATGCTAATTTCCCGTCCAAGAAATGGAAATTTCACACTTAATATAACTGGAAATATATAGCCACATCAATTGCTGCATGGGAGAGAGGAACACATTTCAGTATTCATGAAATCGATATTCCCTCTCCTGAACGTACATGCAAGGCCTAATTTAACGTTTAGGTTCCACAGCTACGTCCCTAGAGTCTTAGATGTTATCAAATGGATGTCGTGATGTAATGATAAAAAATTTATGATATTCATAGCAACTTTCAAGTTCAAGTCAGAGTGTGCATCCCATGTAACAGCTTGAAATAACCGAGATTTTACTCGCTTAACTGGACCCATAAAATACATTTTTCCAAAAAGTAGGTTTCATTGCATAAAAAAGGGTCTTAGGTTCGGAATCACTACATAATTGCTCCTAAGCTAATAACCCACTTGGCATTTCTCTACATCACTTCACATAGGTGTAGCTTATAATTGCACCCAGCATGGTCACCAAGCTAGCATATATACTTAATTTTCCTAGCTCCCCGGCCACTTCTATCTATCATGGTGAGTTGTGATAGGCAACGAATAGCTCTAACTCGTTCATTTTCCCTCTTCAACTCAGTAGAAATTATATCAGTCTCTCTCCTACTCTTTATTCGTGGGCACAAAAAGATAGAAGCGGATGGACTCAGAGGATTTTCAAAAGCTGATACTCGGACGTGGCAAATTCTAAGAACCGGTGGCGTATTACGGTAGTTTTTATGGTTGAGATCTAAAGAGAATACATTATTGTTGTAATTAAAATTGTGGTTGAAGACTTGAAGTTGATGTTTAATAAAAATAATGTAGTTGAAATAAATGTGTGCAACTAAAATAAGGAGCTGAAAGGACACGTATGCATTAATACACGATGCCAGCATATTTATCAAGAAGATTTCTTGGACCACACATATTCATGTATTTAATTCCCAACTAAAATAATCATTAATTTTGGATGGATTTAATTATGTACTATAGTAATAAAATAATCATTTTAACCCTCAAGCATATAACATTTTTATTGGCTAATAGAGATCATTAGGTCCTTTTGTTTTTAAATAAACAGTAAATATACTAAAAATACTCCTAGAGACAGCTAAAAAAAAGATATGCTTTACATGTAAGGGTTATTTTTATTTTTAATTTTGGATGAACAATAAGATTACTTAAATGTTCTTAAAGTCAAAAATTAAAAAAAAAAAACGATCAAGAGTTATTTTTCACTTTTCAAGATGGATTTTGTTGCTGTGTTGTTGAATGATATTCTTACACACATTAATTAAAATTTGATTTAAAAAGTTGTTGACACATGGTTCGTATCTGCGGACTTTGATCGATGCTTGTAATGTTGTCTAGTGATGTAACCTGCCCTCTACTCATTTCTCTAGATGCACTGTTGCTTTTCTCTCTCTAAATTTTACGTGTATAAGTAATCAAAAAGCTGATGATTTATTATTGTCAGTAGACTTTCCCCCTTTTTTTCTTTCTCCTCTTCTAAATTGCAAATTGATCTTCTTTGTTTTGTTTTTTATTTATTCTTTGGCCCATTTTATTGTAATTTTTTATTTATGTTCTTGTTTATTTTGTAACAATTTTTTTTGTTACTCTTTCATTTAATTGCTATTTCTTTTCAATTTCACCCTTTAATAAAAAAAATTTTGTTTATTATTTTATTTTTTTTCCTCTTTCATTTAATTGCTATTGTTTTTTTGTTTTGAATCCTTTTATATAATTAAAATTATTGTTTCAATCTTATTTTTCAACATTTGATTGATTGAGAATTAAAATTCATGGTTTGTCCAAATAGAGTATTAGTATAGTGACCTAAGTTATGAGTTTGAGAAATTAATGCATATTGGCATCATTGTTTTTTATTTTGGTTTCCATATTTTCTTTTCTACTCTCATGATTCGACATTAATTTTCTTAATTGAGCTTTGTGATTTTATTTGTTTTTTTCTCTAACGGGTTATTCAAGCTCGTGATTTAGAGGTGAGTTTGGGGGAATTACCCAAGTTGGCTTGACCTTTATTGCCAGGATTATAAGTTTGTCATGCTAATTTGAGCTGAGTTAATTTTATAAGGTTTTCTTACCCAATCCCATTCTTTGTATTTAATAGGTCGGTCGGTAATTGAGCTACATCATTTGTCTCCTCTTAAAAAATATTGTAGTTGTTCGTTGTAGCTTAACAAATTACACTTTATCTCTTTTTTAGTTTTATTTTTGAGCAAAAATCGAGCCCAATATCAATCGATTTATCCCATGATTTCTCTTGTTAAAGTGTTATCTTTTTCAAGCTGTTAGGGCATCTCCAGCAGAGGAGCCATCCCGGGAGCCAAAGGCATAATTTGAATTTTTTGGCTTTTTTGTGTTAATTTTCGTCTCCAGCAGAGGAGCCATCCCGGGAGCCAAAATGGCTTCTTCATCTTCGGGAGCAATCCAGGAGCCATTCCCACATATATTGTCTGCAGAGGCAAAAATAATAGAGCCGTTGAAATAGAGCCGTTGGCCATGTGCAATAAAAATCCCAGCAAAGAAATTGGAAACACAACTCATTCAACAAACGACATCAACCCAGAACTAAGCAATACCCATAAAAAAAAAACCCAACGAATTCAACAATTGAACACCAGCAACCCACAGAATTAAGAAATTGAAAAAACACAGAATATTTTGCATCCAATCCGAAGAAGAATTGGCGAGAAAATACCTGCATCAAAGTTCAAAATCCAACGAGCAGATTGCATCTTCGGTTCCTGTCAAACCTTCTGCCCCAGAATCTTCGGTTTGTTTTCTGAACTTGATATATTTTTTGTCTGTACAATTAGGTTTGTTGATAAAAAAAATAGAAGTGGTCTGCCATGGGATAGGCTTGAAGGAAAAGATTGTGATTTTTGTGGAATTTGAGGAAAAGAGGAGAGATGGTGCGATGAGAAGTGAGAAGGAGAGATGGTGCGATGAGAAGTGAGAAGGAGAGATCGGCGATGAGAAGTGAGAAAAGTGAGAAGGAGCGATGAGAAGAGAGAAAAGTGAGAAGGAGAGATCGGCGATGAGAAGTGAGAAGAGATGGAATTTTGTGGGGGGCTGCGGCGCAAATGTGAATTTTGGAGAGGTGAGCTGAAATTTTGTGGGGGGCGGCGATGAGAAGTGAGAAAGATGTAGGGTTTCGGGGGGTAGTATTTAGGAATATATAATAATAATATTTAGGAGTAAAAAAAAGTGTAATTAATAATAATATTTAGTAAAAAAATAATTATGAAAAAATGAAAATTTATGATTTTGTTTATCAATTAGCTTAATTACATGTTTAAATTTGCAATTAGATTTAAGAACTGTGTAAATGTAGTTTTTTGAACTGTTGTGGAGGTGATTAATAATAATATTTAGGAGAAAAAAAAGAGTAATTAATAATAATATTTAGTTAAAAAATAAGTATGCGAAATTGGAAATTTACGATGTTGTTGATCAATTAGCTTAATTTATACAATGTATTTTTTATGCAGATGGACTAATTATTATTTTTTAATTTCATATTAAATCTGAAAAATTAATAATTATATTGTTGGAGGGTTTTTTAAAACTAATTATTTAATTATATAACTTACTCCTATTAATTGTATAATTAATTGCATAATTAAATTATATACAAAATAATTGCATTACATTAAAATAATAATATAAAAAAAATGGCTCTCCAAAATGCCTCTACTGCTGGAGTGCACACCAAAGCCAAAGCTATTTTTACACTATTCAAACATCTATTTTAAATATTTGGCTCTCCATTATGCCTCTACTGCTGAAGATGCTCTTAGAATCTCTCCGTTTTCTTATGTAGGATCACAACCGTTGAGTTCCTGGGATGTTACCCTCACTCATTTGCTCTTTCCTAAAAAAACCTTCGAGGCAGCTCAAACTTTTTTTTGTTTTTGGATTTGAGTTAATCTCATCTTTTTTAGATATTTTTTATGAATTAAATGAATAAAACCCTTAATATTCAAGACTCTTACAAGATAAACATATCATAATTCGAATCCAGAACCTGCAAGACAGGTCTCATTCATTTGTCATACCACGTTCCTTGAAAACAGGCAGCTCAAACTTGACAAAATATAACTTTCCGCGTAGAAATCACTCAACATGTTTCTTTGATGGTATTAACATTATTTTCAAGAGAGAACAATAGGGTGATTTGGGAAAAAGGAATTATATGATAGATTATATTTGTACTTTATCTGCTTGTTTTTGCTACTAACAATCCAGAAATGCTATTTCTCTTAACACCACAACTTTCTGATATTTATCCTCAGAACTAATTTCTGCAGCTCAATGAAACAACATGAAGCAATGAGTGGACAAATCTTCATCCTGATTTCCTTGAGATGGTCTTCAAGCTCTTACAATGTACATCACAGAAAAAGAAAAACATCGATCCTTGCCTTTCGAAGTTTCAGTCTTTTTATTTCCTGATGTAGGATAATTTATGAAAAATCTTCTTTTCAGAATTATTATTAAACAACAGTAGGCAGGGAGAGAATCCAGACTAAATCGGGCATATAATTAGTGCAATTAATAATATTTGGCATCGGGTCACTTATTGGAAACATTTTATGCGGTATTCAATCCCTTTCTACAAGTCCTCGGCTGAAAGAGAGTCACTTGTTGGCACAACGGCCCTCAAAATTAATGTACAAAAAATTGATATAATGTGTAAAAGTATATTATCATACAGCCACTTTCTGAATGCTCTAACTAAAATGGACCTTACACGAGTAAGTAGAGTGATGACTCTAAATACCATCACCAATAATCCATGCATGAACAGGAACCATCTTTGAAGTGATGGAATCGAACACGATCTCTCACAATAATCTCAACATTAAAGATTTCAGAAATTAATTCAGTTACCTTGTGGCAGTCATCACAAACCCGGAGGTTCTTGAAAATACGTATTGGCATTCCTGGTTTCAGGTTTAAGAGCCCCAGAGCAATGGCAAGTCTCTCGCTGTGCAGCCTAAGAGTGTCTCGCTTGCTAGTATTTAGCTCATCAACCATAGGTGCTTGCGAATAGTCAGGTTTATACCCTATCGAATCTAACCTTTCTTCAATCACATTCAAAACCTGATAGATTTCTTTAGTCTGAGGATTAGAGGTGTCCCCAGCAAATAATTCGTGGGTAACACCATCTAGCTCAATCAAACTACACCCTGGCTCTTTTAAAATGCCATTATTAGTCATCAGTTTTCTAACCAAGCCAACATCATTCCACCTGCTTGCCGATGCATAGACTCTGGATAAGAGCACATAAACTCCACTAGAATCACCTTCTCCTGACTCAAGGATCTGCCTAGCTATTTTTTCACTTAGCTCGACGCTTGCATTTTTCTTGCAGCATGAATCAAGGAGACTCCTCCATATAACAACATCTGGTTTCATGGGCATGCTTGAAACCAATTCCAAAGCTTCATCAATCAAACCAGCACGAGCCAGGATATCGACTAGGCATCCGTAGTGTTCTAGTTGAGGGTCTATCTTGTATTCGTTAATCATCATGTCAAAATACTTGCGGCCCTCATTAACCATATATCTGTGATTACACGCGCTCAAAACCCCAACAAACGTGATAGAATTCGGCACATATCTCGATGTCCTAATCATACGTTCAAAACACTCCAATGCTGACTCGCCTCTTCCATGCATGGCAAATCCTAAAATCATTGAATTCCATGAAGTTATATCGTGCTTTTGCATCCCCTCAAAGATCTGCGTAGCAAAATCCAACGACCCACATTTGCAATACATATCCAACAAAGAATTGTTAACCAAAACATCATCACTAGCTACAGAAACACCACAGTTTCTCAACAAATAAGCATGAGCCCACATCCCCAGAGACAAAGCACACAGGCCAGCGCAAGCACTTATAACACTCTGCATTGTATACCCATCTGGCTCAAAGAATTGCTGCTGAAACTGAACAAAAAACTGCAAAGCAGTTTCAAACTCGCCAAACAGAACAAACGCATCAATCATAGCATTCCATGAAACCAAACTTCTCTGCGGCATTTTATCAAACACATTCTTTGCAGACTCCAAACTACCGCAGGAAGCATAGAAATGAATGAGGCTGTTATTTATATAAATATCAGATTGAAACCCAAGTTTTAACAAGTGGGCATGTGCTTGTTTCCCTTCAAACAAAGCAAACAAATATGCATAAGCCTTTAAAACGAAGGGGAAGGTATGGTTATCGGGGAAAGGTGATGATCGCTGTAGCATAGTGTTATACAGCAAAATAGCTTCTCGTTTACGATGAACGCTTTGGCTTTGTGCACAGGCTCTGATGAGAATGTTCCACATAAATGAATTACGGTTGTCAATTTGATCAAACACTCGATAAGCGTAGTTAAGATCGTGGAGGGAAGAGAAATGCAGAATTCGACTGTAGAGAAAGAGAGTGGTTGGCTGGTTTGGGAAGGTGGAACGGAGAGAGAGAGCGTGGATTTGCTTGAGCTGTGACATGTCCTTGCATTCATTCAAATGCTGCAGAAGAAGGTTGTAATGATTGGGGGGCTTGGAGGTGACGATGTGAGGAGGTGGGCTTTGTATGACTCCAAGAACCATTTTCAAATCAATTTCGTTCAGGTTTCGGCAGATTCAACTTCTAATAACAGTGCTGTCTTCTTCGTGTTAGCCCAGAAGTGAAGTAGATAACTGATAAATAAATGTGTTTGGTAAAAATATAAAATTAATACATACTGGATAATTTTGTAAGACAAATTAATATACAGGAATTATTATTGTAAAAAATTCACAATTTTATTTTTTTATATAATTATTATTATAATTATAAAATTTAACTTGAGAATTGATTTGAGTAGGTCACGAGTTACGATGAATAACTCGGATGCACTCGAGTCAATATAAAAATAAAAATTATTTAATTTAAAATAAAAACAACTTGAGAAATGAATCTAGTCAAGTTTTGAGTCACATGTCCAGTTGATGTTGATCCAAATCAATATAAAGATAAAAATTGATTATTATCATAGTTATAAAATCAAACTTAGGATAACTCAAAACAATGTCCGAGTCATAAGTTGGGTTGACAATTGACTTAGATCAACATAAAAATAAAAATAATTCTTATTATAGCTTTTAGATCTTATTTTAGAGCTGACATAAGACAAAATCTAGGTCTCAAGACATGAGTGTTAACCTAAATTGATTCTTATCAATATAAAAATATAATTTGTTGCTATCATAATTTCTTAAACTTAACTTAGAAATAAAATTTAAATTTAGATGGATAGGGTTAACCTAATCATTTGGCTTGTTACTTTAAATTCCAAAGAAGATAAATTTTATTTTTAAATAACTTTTATAAAATGGTGTTTCAGTGTGGCTTTCTCACTTTAAAAATGATATTGCCATAATTTTAGGAAACTTTTTTTTTTCTAAAATAATTTTTTTAAATATTATTTTTAATTTCACCCTTGTTTTTCGCTCACTATAAAAATGGTATTGCTATAATTTCTTGTAATTTATTATTATTATTTTAACTTTATACATGTCTTATTTGCCACCATATATTCTTTCCTTTTGTTCATATCTTCATTTTTTATATATTTTCTTTTATATATATATGGTTTATAATGGTAGGTTGATAAATTTTTATTTTTTTCTCTTTCTCCATGCACCAAAGTAAAAAAAAAAAATCAATTCCCTCTTGTTCTTTTTCATTTGATCAATATCATTTGCCTCGGGTTTTTCACTTTGATTAAAATTAAATAAATATTATTATTATATAAAAAACTAAAAGGTGGCTCCCTCACCTGAAGTGTTGTAATTTTTTCAACTCTATTTTGTTTAATGTTAAATGATAAATTAAAAAAAAATCAAGTTAATTCATCAAATCCACAATTAAGGAAAAAAATTGAAATGACCACAAAGAAAACAAATTGTAAAACTAATGTAAAAAATTAATGTAGAAAATAGAAAATTGAAATAAATAAAAAAACTGTTAATATCCCTCCCGACAGACAAACAGTGTTTTCTTTTCTTTTCTGTTTTTTTCTTATAACGTAGCTAGCATATCAAATTATCAATCATGTTGTAGATATGAGAAAAACCCATCAAAAGATGATTTGCTTCGGTTCAGTAAAGATTCTTCATGAACTGAAAAGCCATAATTAATTTCTTTTACCATCATTTCAGCAATACCAATTTGACTGCTCACAATCACCATGCGTATCAAATGTCTCTTCTCGTTGTTCAATTGACTATCACAATCCAGGAGCAAAAATATAGAGATACGTCAATGCAACAGATAAAAATTGATAAATGCACTGGCATAGATTTGAAAACACAGTAGGAAATAGCAGTCTGAAACTAGAAATGCAATTTTTCTAAGAATCAATAGGAGAAGAAACTGTATAGAAACATGTCTCGCAGTTTGTCACGTTGCAGATCCTCTATCTAAAATTCAGATCTGTTCCATGAGCACTACCATAGTTAGATCCAGTAGCACTTAGCAGTTGTCCAGGCGACTTTTCAAGTAAAAGGTTTACCATAGTTAGATCCTGATGCATGGCCATTTCAATTTTTTATCATCTTCCGCATCAACAAGCCACAGCTGACTTTTTCCTTCACATTGGCACTGACAGAAGATTGTCTATAAAAATTATATCCACAACTTTTCATCATTTTATCTCTTATCAACATATGTTTGACTCGGGAAAAAGATTGAAATCACTGGCAATTTGCATTTCAATGAAACCAGTAACCATTATGCTGCAATTTCAATCCGGATCATTTGTTACATGGATCTTTAAAAGTCAAGTAGATTTCTATCATTGCAACAATAGCAATGTAATGAAAATTGAATAGCACTTCCAAGATATGTAGTTTGTAGTCAATCCCTATGAGAGAATATGTTAATATTGCCCCAAGAATAGTTGTCCTTTCATCGGACAAAAAGATCGAGGAGTTTTAAAAGGTAGCTTCTCTTTCACGGTACACTAACCATGACCCAAATAAATTTGCACATTCAGCTTTCCACATCCTCAAAAGGAGGCAAGCCCCAGTAATTTGGGTTGAAATCCAACAGGGAACCTAAAACTTGATCTGCATTTTCATGATAAGAGCTATCCAACCTCGGATCTGGAACCATTACCGCAGACCTGCATGGCATGTGTAATAAAATATATTATCAGCCATGCAACAATTTCAAAAGTCAAAAATGCTTAAATTGCATCATTTCAAATGCCTTTGCCTGTTACAACTTATGATGATTGTGATTCAATTGTGAAAGAAGCTAAGAACACAGTGATATTTAGGGGATGTGAGAGAGAGAGAGAGAGAGAGAGAGAGAGAGAAGGGAAAGTGAATTTGTATACTGTTTATTAACAGAAATGCACATGTTTTCTATATATATTACAAGTACCCACTATTTATACTCATTTTATAATACGTATACTAACTGCTATACATACTTCTATCATCCCCCCTCAATCTCTTGCTTTGATAAACTAAGCATGAGATTGTTACAATGAGTCTGAAACAAGTAAACACCTAAACCCTTAGTGAGGATATCAACAAATTGTTCTAGATGAAACAAATTACAGATACTGGGTATTCCCCACCATCAGGGACCTATAATGCTAAGATAATGTCATTCAACCAATTGCATTTTCCAAAAGAAAAAAAAGCACATCTTCGTGCAGGACACATTATAACCAATAAAAGAAACATGACGGGAGCTATTTCTTCTTTGCTTCCTCCTCTTTTCCAATCATGTTCATCAATTCATTATGAGGATACAGGCCTATGGACAAAGGAGTTAATAACATAGTTGTCAAACCCGGTCTAGGGTCTGACTGGGTAACCAGGTCAACCCATGGTCAACATGTTAACCTGCAGGTCAATTGTGTAGTTTTTTTTTTTTAAATAAATAACATTGTTTTGGATTTAAAAAACAAACAATTGGAGTTAACTTGGCCGGGTCTCATCCAACTCACAAGTTGACCTGCCATGTCACTTGGGTTTGAACGGGTCAATGTCCAAACAGTTTAAAAGGAAACCCAACCCGGACTAGACTCGGGGTTGACCTGACAGTAAGGGTTATATTTAATAACTTTGATTAATAGAGAAGACCTCTTGACTCACCAGGTGGCCAACATGTGTTAGTGAAAGGAAGAGTATACAAAAATAGGCGGTGTCCCTCAATGGAAATGTGGGGCAAAAAGACCTCAAAGATAAGGACATTGGAAAGCATGAGTCACTACTCTTGTTTCTCAAATGTATAGGCATCACCTAGCTGGACTACTTTTTGTGTCAATAAAGTGCACACTCCATTTGTTAATTGTAATATATAGAGTAAAATGAGACAATTATCATATAGGAGTAGAAAAGGAGTCTTAAGAAACAAAGTAGATTGCTGGGGTAATCACGCTCATGGATGTTTGAAATAATATACCTCAAAATAAGGGTAACTCAATCTCCTATAAAGAATTATCAAATTGCATCCACTAGAAACCTGTTTAAGGTAAACCCTGAACTATTAAATCTCCAAAATTCTCTCTAGATTTGAATTAATATCCAAAAACCCGTGCAAATTTCAAGATCTGCATGCTTCTTGATATGGCATTTTCTTGCTTGGACTTCGAGTGAAATATAACCTCAACCCCGCAACCACAAAAGAGAGCCACCAAATGGAGTTTTGCAGCTCTAGTGAATAGGAGCAAGCAAGATGGAAAACCACAGATTATACACACCATGAATTCTAAAAAAGTGCAACCGTGCTTCAAGAATTCTGATTGAGGAGAGGACCAAGGTGAGTATTTGGAACAAAGTAGATAACTGGAAAAGACATGCTTTGGCTCCTAACATGGAAGTGGGCAAGTAGGTTCAAATTCTCCGCATATGGACACCAGATATATCAAAGACGACAGAAGTTAAACATCAACCCCCTCCTTCATGGCATATGAACATCCTAGCAACTATATTCACCACTAGAACTTCAAACATTGTGTACAAGCCACCACCAAACAACCTTGAATACCTAAATAACTAACAAAATATTGGATAAACAAAGTCAGGCTTGCTATTCTTAATCCAATCTTCACAGCCAAGATGTATTTAGTTTTCAGCACCTGTTGCAAAATCATGCTTAGCAAAATCTAGAATGCTAATAGTTGTAAAACCTGATTCCATATCTCATTATTCAGTTCTGATACCTTATGCTGAACTTTAATTCCTGTATTTTGCACCAATAAATTATCTCTGACAAGGCCGAATTATAGCAGAAGTGCTCATATAAGTACTTTCCAATTAGTTGTGTCATAGCTATAATCCCTTAAATATCTTAGGTCATAGCTCAAGTTTAAAACTGTCAGTTATATTAATTAACCAAAAAATAATAACAAAACTGTACAGTCAAGCAAGTAATATGAACTACAACAAAAACTAGAAATATCCGACATATGTTGAAAGCATTGCACTCACATCCCAGCATTCTTAGCTGCAAGAACACCTGCAGGTGCATCTTCAAAAACAAGAATCTTCAATGGATCTACTGGGCCACCCTATCAATTTACAAATAATAATATGCTGTTGAGCACTGTTGATAAAAAAAAAAGAAGCTAACTCAACAGTGAAAGATGAAATGAATCAACCAAAGAATCACTGTCCCATCATATTTCACAGTTCATCAGTAACTATAAAAGAAAAACCACCCACAACAATACCTCGAATCTCCTGGCAGCGGCTAGAAATACATCTGGAGATGGTTTGCCTTGTTTAACTTCTGGATCATCTCCAAGAACAATATGATGCATCAATGAGAAAAGCCCACCATGTCTTTGTGTTTTCAAAGCAAAATGGCGCTTGTGAGAGCTGAAAAACAAATTCTGTTCATTACTTCTCAAATTTAAGGCGTATCATTCACATAAAATAAACTAAAAAAATTCTATGGGAAATGAATGCATAAAGCATACCCAGTTGCCACGGCAATCGGTATTCCTTTTGCATGGAGATGTTTGATCAAACGGCTTGCCCCTACAATAAAAAGGATCCACGAGAAACTCTTCTCACAATTGATCTTACATTACAAGAAAGAAAGATATTATGCACTAAAACTTCTAAAATTTACATTATTTTATAAAAGTATGTCAAGTCCAAAATTGGTAAGAAAAACATTGAAATCCTCACAGGATGATTAAATATAGAATTTTGTGGGAGAAAACACTACTTTGACTTTTTATGAGTTGTTTTACGTGTTCCCTTATAGTCTCCACATAAGAGAGTATCCAACAAACTTCTCCTCCTCTCTTGCTCAATTGGAGTGTTCCAAGGGAAAAATCCTTCCTCAAAGAAATTCCTATGAAAAATAAGAAGCGTAACACCTTGCATTTAAGTATAGTCCTTTCTCACTCTCTTTCACCGAGACAAAGAAAACATGCGAATGAGCCTTAAAAAGCTCCTCCAATATTTAGCCATCCCATTTTGAGGCAGAAAGTTCAGTTATACCATCTCCACAGAACTTGATCAAACTATCCCCAACATTCATGCGCTTTCAATTGCCAAGTGAATCATGAGTATGGTCAAAGAGGATTTGTGTTGATACTTTAATTCTATAATGGTTCAAAAGTAATTATGCAATGCAAAGGAAGACTAAGGCTTCCCGTATTCATGGCTTGACCTTCACCTTTCTAACTAAGCTATTATATTTCTGTATATTTTTTCTCATCCAGGGGATGCAAATTCTCATTTGAAAATAGCAACAGGAAAGTGCATGCTGGATAAAAGGAACAGGATAGGTTTCCTGATTAGTTTGAGGATGACTGGCATGGAGAGCAGCAATTGAAAGAACTATTCCTGATTACTATCAGATAACAGAATAAATCAACTTGAGGGCTAAAATACAGACTTCATAGATGGTTTATTGTCTGGATAAATGGTTTAGGTTTAGCTGATGACAAGATTGTGTAGAAAATTTACTAGTAGAACACTTGGTTCCTGGTCCTATTTTAATGGACTAAGATTACTGGAGGCTGAGACCAGAAACATTTTTCCTGAAGAAGTGAATGTTAGGAGTGCCAATGAAAGCATCCTTTCCCGTGAGGAAACCAGACAGAAAACATATCTTTAATTCACATCGCCAAAAACCAGTTCCAGTTAGAGTGAGATAATAACAGCTTCTTCTTTTTTTTCATTTCCTATAACATAAGGCTAAAAAGAAAACACATGTCAATATTGCATAGAATGCAATCCTTAGAAAATAAAAGGAAAGAAATGCACTGATCCTAGCTTTTGGAGTCTTTTTTTTTTTTTTCTTATTCAGGATAGCCAATGAAAAACCATTAATATACTGACTAAATTAAACAGGGAAAGAATCCAGTCCAAGTAACGCAAAATAATTTTTGCAATAAAGAAAACCTGGCATCAGGTCACTTGTTGGAAATAGGTTTTGCAGCATGGCCTCCCTTTCCACAAGAAAGTTTTCAGCTGAAAGAGAGTCACTAATCCCAGTCTCCTCAACAAAGATCCGAGCTGATTCCATAGCCTTCTTCCCCATCATTTTTGCCTTGAGAGACCAATCAAAAGTTTTATTGTATCTAGCAAGTATGATTTCTTGAACTTCAGTATAGAATTTCTCCGTATCTGCAGCGTAGTGAAGTTGAAAAAAAAACCATGAAATATATAACCTCATTTCATTTCCTATGGAATCGATGCAGTTGTATAGCATTCTCAATCCCACAGACATTTTAAACTTGAAAGGACCAGAGTTATCCTCTTCACGAGGACGGATCGAACTTGTTAATGCGACATGCTAAATTTCAAGAGAAATAAATAATTCAATGATTTGATCAAAAAAATTTCAGTGAAACTTTTTGTCTCATACATATTCACATTAATTCAGCTAAAAATTGCAAGAAACAGGCTCCAAGATCTATATATCCAGTACGAAAATATAAAATAAAATAAATGGATTTTCAGCAAATGAAGTCTACATATCAGATAAAATTACCGAGTAAAAGACCATCCATGTCGAAGATTACGTGAGTGATGGGTCCCTTCTCGCCAGAAACAGGAGCGGAAGGATTGGCCATTTCCAAATGAAGGAGGGACGTGCGGATTGAAGGATTGAAGGCGAGGCAGCTTAATTGCGTGGATGCCTTGAGTGGAAGTGATAGTATGAGAGGAGTCTAGGGACATCACCGACATTTCATTCGTTGACAGCTTTTCAAATTTCCTGTCTAAAATTCACTCTTACAAAATAATAATAAAAAAAACAAAATTCGACTCTTTTAAGATATTAATATTATGTAATTGATGTTGTTTTTAAAAATATTTTTTATTTAAAAATATATTAAAATATTTTTAAAAAAAATATATTTTTAATATTAAAACATGAATAAAAATTATCTAAAAACAATAAATGAAGTTGACTTTTGAGACCTTTTTATGATTACCATAACTTTTTTGAATTTCAGATGAATTGGGGGGCATTCTGATCTAGAAATTCTCTGGACTAAACAATCTTAAGCAAATAGAGTTAAGTTTAGATGCGTTTGATGTTGAGGGCCTCCTCTATTCCCACTCTTTGTTAGAAGCCTTGATGCAGGATAAAATTACAAAAGAATATGATCAATATCGATATTTTGTAAATAACATAGAACGAGAGAAACTCTCGGAAAAAGTTTAAAACTTTATTCAATAATGCAATAGGTCCTTCGGTCAGAGGCTTACAACCATATTTAAAGTAGAAACCCTAGTCTAACTCATGTCAAATAAGGAAACGACAATAATTAATAAAATTACCAAAAATGACAAATTTGAGATAAATGCAGAAATTGAAAAGGATATAAATCCTGAGCAAGGTGGGATTGGTGGAAGTGGATTCAGACTTGGGAATCAAAAGTTATGACTAAAATGAAACTTTTCTAAAATGACAAAAACAACGATTTCGGGGCCTAAACGATGGAATTCAGCCAAAAACTGGCATGCATCAGCAGCAAAGCTCCTGACTTCCTCCGCAAACACCGAGATGCGTCAACTGGGTGAGTTTCGCGTCATTCTGACTTCAGTGCCCGGATTGCGGAAATTTAGTTGCTTTTGAATTTCGGATGCTTTCTCTTGAGCATGTACGCCTCTGCCACTTGTTCTATATCAAGCTTGTCCCTCGTTACATAGATTATCTGAATAATAGTAGTTAATCATGAAAGTAAATTTTCATGTATATAGTTTCATAGTAAATTAATATAATATTATTAAATATTAAATTTGTAGGGTAGATATTGCTTTTCAAATAAATTTTTGCCCAAAATGCATTTATTAGAGCATAAAAACAATTAAAACAGAATTAAAATTCTCAAAAAATACAGTTTAATCGCAAAACGTGTGATCGATCTCTCAGTGAACAAAATATATACAAATCCAGAATTGTAATGTAAGAATCGATACCTCTCAAGCCCTTTCATGGACCACGGGCTCACACCACCCGTAACAAGGACCAAGAACTTTTTGAAACCATAGGGTTGAGATTAGAGTAAATAAATAAACAAAGGATCAAAAGAGGATACAAGCAATACTATAGGGACTAATAAAAGCTTTTGAACGCCTTTTGGAACAACGATCCAGCTCTCCTCGTTTCCTCCAATCACACCCAAGAACTAGAAATCCAACGGTCCATATAGCAAACCACACCCACCGCAGGGATCGACATTTAATCCAATGGCTACCACGCCGCCTCCCCCTCTATAAAATAAACCTTTCCGAGTCTAAACATGGACATCCAGTTGCAATCACAAAACCAATTTGGGATTTTTTGAGAGAGAATCAAGAGAGGTTAGGTGAAAATGTCAGGAAGAGGAAAGGGAGGGAAGGGATTGGGAAAGGGAGGAGCCAAGAGGCACAGGAAAGTTCTTCGTGATAATATTCAGGGAATCACAAAGCCTGCGATTCGTCGTCTGGCTAGGCGTGGTGGAGTCAAGCGTATCAGTGGTCTTATCTACGAGGAAACCAGAGGCGTCCTCAAGATCTTCTTGGAGAATGTAATTCGTGATGCTGTCACGTACACTGAGCACGCTCGTCGCAAGACAGTGACGGCTATGGATGTTGTGTACGCTTTGAAGAGGCAAGGACGCACTCTCTATGGGTTTGGTGGTTAAGGGGATTTGGGGATTTTCTGGGCTAGTGGTCGATCTAGGGTTTTTTGTGTGTTTCTTGGGTATGTGGTTTGATAGGAATTAGGCTTTAGCTTTAGAAATGGTAGTAGATATCTGACTCCTCTACTTGCAAAACGTCTCGTATCTCTCTTTTGATACTTGTTCTTAATGAAATTCTCTTTTTGCATCGTATTCTGTTTTCCATCTTGACTAGCTTCAATCTTCTGATTCAATCCCTCAAACTGGGTGTTGAGTTTGAGTTAAATTTTACTAAAAAATCCGTAATCGCCCGCTTTAAGATTGGTCCATGTTTTGCTTATGGCAATCCAGATATATACGCTTCTGGAATTTCAGGATTCTGGGCGTGAAGATGTAAGAATCTGAAAGCAGCCGACGCCGCTTGTCTTGGAAGCATTGCCGTTGGCCGAACCAGACTTAACTTTGAACAATCATATTGGAATTTCAATTAAAATGTTCTATTTTACTGTAGATCTCGATTGAAATGATTGTTGCTTTCTGATGGGTTTTCTAATCTGGTTGTCCAATTGACCTGTGTTTGCTTCTCAATTCTATGGAATTTTCTCAGGACAGAAATTGCTGAAGACATTTCTTCCGTTCATGAAACTATCAAGCAGATGGTAATTTGAAAATGGGTTGCCTCTACCAAGCAATGCTACCCATCTTGCAATCAAAGATTTTAGTTGATGATTCATCGAAAAAAGAAAGTATTTGAAGTTGTTAAATGAAGAATTCTGGGGTTAGGTCAAAAACAAATATTTCCAATGGAGGAGGATTGAGCTGCATCAACAGTGTTTGCCATGAGGATTTTTATTGGAATTTTACAAGTGAAAGCTGTTCTTCAGTTTATTGGGCCTCAAATTGTAACAAGGGAAGTTTAATGGGTCTCCGGGCTAAGCTGAAAGTCGGCGTTTGGGCTTAGCTATCTAAAACGTTAGCAAATTTGATGACGACGCCCGCCATTATTAAATCTGATATATAAAATTTTATTATACTTCAGTGATTTTGATTTTTTTGTATTTTTAGATTATTTTAATGTATTCGTGTAAAAAATATAACAAAAATTATTTTGATGTATTTTTAAGTAAATTATTTTTTAAAAAACAACAATTATCTCAATATCAAACGAGATTTTAAACTACTAGAGTCATTTACTTGATTTCCTATAAACATAATAATTATTTATTATTTGGTATATTAAAATAATTGATGTTCTTGATTTCCTATAAACATAATAATTATTTATTATTTGGTATATTAAAATAATTGATGTGTTAACTCCTTTCTTTCACTTGTTAATATAGATGGTGAAAGAGTTGATTATTTTTTAATGTTTGTATAATTTTAAGTTTATTTTCATAAATTATTTCATTTTTCTTTCTTTAAAGTTATTATAGTTTTAAACAAATATTTCAACATTTAATTTGCATTTGGTTTTGTGCTTGATTTTATAAACATCTATTTTTTTATTCTATTATTAATTTAAAGATATTTTAAAAAAAAACCAAGCTTTTCAACCCAATGGAGTCTATAATTTAGATCAAGAGTGTGACAAATTAAGCTACAAAACCATGTTTATTCAATATGTTATTGTTTTAATATTAAAAAATTATCATTTTAATTAATTTTTAAAAATCAAATTACATTTTTTTTCATCAATCATTTAATTTATCTTAAGAATCATCAAGTCGATTGAGTCATGTTATAGCAACTCCCATAGGATTTAAGTTTTAGTTTTTTATTTTTTGAAAAGTAATAGGATATAAAAATGTTTTTCACAACACTTTTTTTTTTTGTAGTATCTCATATCTTGTAACACTTCTAATTCTCTATATCATACATATATATATATACGCCAAAATCATTTCATATTTTCACCCTTGAAAATTAAAAATTTCAACTACCCCAAAACCTCTTCGCTTAAAATTTTCCCCTTTCAAACTAAAGCCCAAGATAACACTTTTCAAAAACTCAAACTTTAACCACCAATCATCTTCAAGCACCCATAATCCAACAACCAGTAACCTAAACTTAACCTCTCATTTGAATCGCTATTTAATCAAACGGTCACAATACAAACATGCCTTTTATAAAGCCAACCTTCCAAGCTTGCCCCAAAAGATTTCATGAATACAATAAAATCAGATAAAACTCTCTTTGAAAAAAAAAAGAATGTCAATGAGAGGAATAGAAAAAGAGAAAAGGGATTGAGAATAGATAGAGCAAAGATGTATCGTAAAGTTCTTCATAAAAATATCTACGATATTACCAAGTCCATGATCTATCATTTGGCCTGACATGACGGGGTTAACCGTATTAGTGGTCTTATCTATAAGGAGACCAAGGATGTTCTCAGGATATTCTTGGAGAATACGATTTGTGATGCTATAAATTCCATTTAGCATGCTTGTTGCAAGACAATGATTGTTATGGATGTTGTGTATACTTTAAAGAGGTAAGGTCATGTATTCTATAGGTTTAGTGGTTGAAAAGACTAATTTTTTCCAGGGGAATCATCTTGGTTTAGGGTTTCATGTGTTTATTATTTAAGTTAACAAGAAACAATAAAATGCAAGGAAGTTTTATGTATATAGTAATAGTTACTGGTGTTATTTTAATTTTTAATCTAAATGAAGTGTTATTGTTTTCAATTGTATAAGTATGCTATTGTTTGTTTTATTTGTAACTTTTCACCATAAATAATGAATATGAACATGGATTGGTTTCGTGGGGACTTGATAAAAGAAAAATCATATGATTTGGGCTTAAATAATTTATGTTATTTCAATTACGTTAGCCCAAAACCACATTATCGTTTCTAAATCCTCACATGATAACTCATCATCCTTTCTTTTCTCTGAGTCAAGTGCTCTACTTCTCATGCATTTCCTTATATATTCTGATACAATAAAAATCTATAGTATTTGTTGTTCCTCAATAACCCAAGATTATATATATATATATATATATATATATATATATATATACACACACACTTTAAATAAATTGAACCTACATACTACATAACAAATATATCTAAATTACTATCATATCTTTTCTAAGACTATCTTTTCAACTTTCAAATATATTGAGCATCCTCCTCCGAACCTGTGAGTGGTCTCCACTAGCAATATGAAGTTTACCTATAACCTGTTTATAAAGGTATGACAAACATTTATGGTCATTCGTCGATATAAGAGTATGGTTTAGATGTGCAATTGATCAATGATATTATAATTGCTTGGTTACAGATTATTGTGTTTCTTCCTTTTGCTCTATGAGGTTTGTTATGTCCTTGTACATGTAGCAATCTTTGATATCGAGCTTGTAGTGTAGATTAAGATGTGTAAACTTTGTTGTTACTTGTTATCAATAGATAAGTATTTTATTAAAAAACAATCACCCTAAGTATCCTATGATTTGCTCCATTACCTTCATTGTTTGTGAATTACATGATATCTTCGGCCAATAAGATATTTTAAATCATGACAACTAACTAAATTAATCCCATATATATTATATCAAAATACCCATTAAAAGACAAACACAACTTTATCCTACTTTATCTTTGTTTCTCTCTTTAATATGATTTTGAATATAGATAAAAAAACATTTTGTAATTTGTATGAATCTTAACTCGGTTGAATTTAAAATGCTATAAAATCAAATTTTTAGGGGTTTGTAGTCAATTCTCTTTATATCTATTCATGTCATCAAATGGTGGAATTTCTCTCATGTAATATTGTCATTGAGAATAAGACAATAAAAAGGAATGTTATCTCATTTGTTTTCTTCTTTCAGTAATCGAGTTAATAAATTTAATGGTTATTTCATTGGTGATTGGATGAGCTCACACCACCAATCGAGTTAATAAAAAGAAAATGTTCATAATGATGTCCTAAAATGCATCCAAAGAAATCAAGAATTCGAGACCTATTTTAGTGTTTACCTAATAGTCAATTCTTGGGAGTAGTAACTGTCATTTGAACAATCTTCATTTAAGTCAATAAAGTTCACACACATCTGCCACTTACTATTATTTTTCTTAACCATAACAACATTTTCCAACCAAGTTCGGTATAACATCAATTTGATAAAATCAAAAGTTAAAATTTACTTATGGAGATATGATCCTGTCTTTCGCCTAAAATCTGTTTTTAAAAGGTCCAAGTGAAAAGTTGAGTCTACCTTTAACTTGTGGGTAGCTATTTATGGACTAATACTTGACATCTATGACATATTTGTTATGAAATTCAACTTTTGGATATGCAAGAGTGATTCTAAAAAGTTCAACTAAATGTTTTTTTGTTGGAATGCTTGTACTAAAATGTGCCGCCAAGTTAGCATTGAGAACATTGAAGTCAACGATTGAACATGATTCTAGATTTTTGTATCATGCTCTTACTAAATCTCTAAAGGTTATAGAAAGGATCTTACACATGACATATCTATCCTTAATAACATACTCTACATTGTTGTATATATTTTATAGATGTTTTTTAGTATCTATAAACCCATACTAATTATCTAAGGTTATTTTAGTGGAGACATAGTTCACACGTCTTGAGATAAAAGAATCTCTGATTTGATGAGTACAAACAACTTTATTAATGGGTTCCTTTTCCAATTGTTTTCCACTTTTATGCATGCTAGGTTTAGAGGAACTTAAAGTCTCTATACTAGGGTGATGTGATTGGCTAACAACCTTTTTCTTACATTTTCAAAATGAATGCCTAGAAAAGCCATTTTACACCTGAGCATCATAAGGATGTGTATACTCCTTTAGATGCCTCAATGAACTTTAAGACCCTCTAGTGGATTGTTTTGTCCATATTTGTTTAGATAATATAATCATCTGCTGACACTAGATGGAATCGGTTGTCGTGGAGGTGAATTGAGAGATACAGTAACTTGTTAAAAGAGAGATGAGATTTGCTGAGGTGGATTTTCTCAGTCTCCTAATTTTAAACCATCGAAAATAATTAAAAATATATATATTGTTTTTAAAACAATAAAGCTATATATGAAATTTTATAAGTTTTTTTCCACAAACCACCAGAATTGATATACGAAAAACAAAGATATGTAAATAATAGGTTATTTAGTGTTTGAGATATTGGTTGATCGATATATTTAGGTATTTGAATTTCTTTTTCTTAGTCTAAAAAGTCTTAGGCTCACAGTAAAAACTTGAGTACTTGCAAAAACAGTCCTAATTAGAAGGCATAAAGACTTTTTGATGATTAAGTTAAGTTATTGACTCAGTGACATTCAACTTCCAGCAGGTTATTAGTGCATATTTAAGATGATGGTTGAAGTTTATTTTGAAAATATTTTTTAAAATAAATTATTTTTGATATTAGTATAGATCTAAAAACATCAATTTTTTTTAATTTAAAATAAAAATAAAAAAAACACTTTTCTAACGCAATCTCCAACGCCCCCTTAATCATCCTTTTTTTTTTGGTAACTTTTTAATAATTTTAAATTGTTTTAATGGGAGGAAAGATCTGTGCCGTCTTCTGATCTTCTTGGCTGATAGTACAAGAAAAAAAGAGGCGAGCAAAGCAAGAAGTAGTCTTGTTGTCTCTATTTATTTATACACGAGGATAGTAGTAAATGAACATTTTGCTCGTATGATTTCTCTTTTCAGGCATGCATGGAGTAATAATTTGATCACATTTTTCTAAAGCTGAGAGAGTTCCTCTCCTTTTTTCAAATCTCCCAAACGCAACAATCAAGATTGTCCTGAATAAATCCAACATAACTAAACCAGGATATGATGCCAGATTATCATTACAGACATTCCCATGCTCTCTCCCCGCTAGATTTTCAAGATTGCAACCTCTACCCAGCTGGTATACATATAGTGAAACAAGATTTACAGAAAGTAGACGAAAGGTAATGCGAAGAAGATGACAGGATAAATGAAGGTCAATAATGTCATTAATTAGCCTTTACCTTCCGAAGAAATCTAGCCTATCGAGCAGTTCCCATATTTCCTCACCCTGTCTATTTTGATAATTATTGCCAAAAGAGAATACATCTAGGTCGGCTAAGATTTATGACAGATCCAACGACCGGATTGCTGACATAAGAGCTTAGTGCACTTACAACCCCACATATACATATACATATACATATACATATACATATACATATACATATGCATGCGGTTTGAAAATTATTTTATGCAATGAATAGGGTAGCGAAATACTGGCTCCAATTTCTGCAGCGCGACCATTATTTTCCAGACCGGCTGCTTTAAAAGTGTCATTAAAAATTGCCAAACTAGAAGGGATCGACTGGGTTTTTGCAAAGGATTTTCGTTTTTGTTTTGTTGGGACTGAGGTATTCTTCTCTTGTTCTATAATTATAATTATAAATTAACGTTTTGGGATTGAATGTCGTTTCAATAATAAAAGTTATTTAAGCTCAAAATTGTGAAGTTAGACGTACTTGTATTCATTTAGGTAAACATCGATAATTACTGAAAGGAAGAGACATATAATTTTA
This sequence comes from Salix purpurea, assembly GCA_027405865.1. Lineage (NCBI taxonomy): Eukaryota > Viridiplantae > Streptophyta > Magnoliopsida > Malpighiales > Salicaceae > Salix > Salix purpurea. The sequence goes on from JAOWLH010000019.1 coordinate 4,511,943, forward strand.
TCGACTAGGAATACCAGCTCCCTAGCTTAGATTTATGGGAAAATAGTATTATTATTTTTTCATATAGTTAATTATATATTTATTTATTTATTTTCAGATTCTGTTCTCTCCTTTAGGATTTAAAGCCATAATTCCCGCCATTGTCACTATATATTGACAACATAATACTAGTTTCATAATTTGGGAAGGATCGATGCATCGCTATTCTTTGCTTCATACGCGAGAATGATTCCCCCCCTCTTCGCATGGATGCTAGGAATGATTAAAGATGGGGGGGAACGCTGTGAACAGCCAAAAAACACAGTGAATTATCTGGCCTTGTCCATGGTCAATGAATTACTTGCAACAAGCATTATAGAATACACTCAAATCATGTTTTGTTGTATTTCATATTTGGTCATCATTTAATTTTTAATTAATGTTCCCGTTATAGGCATGCAAAATGGACAAAGCCCTCTTCAACACTCTTGATATAAAGCAAAAAATCATTCTAAAACCAAGTGATCGAGGGTTGCAGCAAGGTCAACAAGGAAGCCGGCAGCTTCATTTCTTAATGAATGTTTCGGTTTCTGTCGTCTGCTTTATATATATATATATATATATATATATATATATATATATATCCTTCTGTCAACGGGTATACTTTATAATCTCTCTGTTGATCGTGAAACGGTGACCGGGCAGTATAATTGGAGGAACTCCCTTTCCGAATACTTTTAGAAAATCAAATTGTTATGGAAAACATCTCCTAATACACAAAACAATTGGTTTAATGCAAAGATTGAGAATACCAATAAGTTGACTTGTTTTTTTTATATATATTTTCATGTTATTTGATGTGATAATGCTAAAAATAATATTTAAAAAATAAAAAATATATTATTATAATATATTTTTAAACAAAAAAACAACTCCAACCATATTTTTAAATAAACCCTAAATGTATTAATCACCAGTGGTGTGAGTAATTATCAATTATTTTTCCAGCTAGGAACTGAAATCAATTTAAAGTAGATAGGTTGGCATCTCATTAATGCATAAGAACATTACGGTTGTAAACTTAATTTATGGGACCGTAGTCTTTGAGTTGAGCGAGACTTGGCAGGCATAAGCTTAGACGAGGTTCGAGTTACACGTCATTCGACCTATTACTTGTTTTGATTGCATTTTGTTCTGTCTTCATAATATTCTGCAAGGTTTTCATCAGCTTGTAACGTCTATTTCGTGGAGAAAAATGTTCATCCAATATACAATATGGATCTTCGACCAACTCTCAGAAATGTATATATAAATGTAAATTCAAAGGCAAAATTCCAAAAGAGATAGTATCATTCGTATGGTATAAAGATAATTATTTACATCGATATAATATTTTTAATTATGCCATTCGCAGGACTCTCCGGATCGTCGTTCACTGCTTTGTATACCCACCAAAAAAGAAAGAAAAATAAATAAATAAATAAAAACAAACTCACAAACCTTAAATGCTCAATGACCATGAAGGTTCCATCACTGTCCTCTGTCAGAGAACCGACTGCCCTCGACGTGAAGTCACAATTACATTACCCTAAAAAACAAGGCATCAAATGAATCCAATTACCATTTTGCCCTCACCACACATATGCCCGTGTCGCTGCCACATTTTTCAAATATCAAACTTCTAGACCCAGTATTGCCCCCAAGAAATGGGGATTTGGGCCGACAGCACGTGCCATGACACCTGCCAGCTTCGATTCTATACCTGCGGCACGAGGAACGACGTGGCCACCGCAACACTGGTGGGATCCTTGCAGCTTAATACTCTAAGCAACCTGCAGGAGCCCTTGCTAATACAGCTCTGGTTAGCCGGAGCCTTCTTTCCGTCGGTGTCAACTGGTGGGAACATGGACATCGGATAATTCCGGCGAGCTTGCCGGTTCTTTATATCGCTAAGGTTCATCTCTGTAGGGGGCTTGACCACGCCGAACATCAGCAGATACCATCGGGGCTTCGAGCCCGTCTTTTTTACATCACTTTTTGCATGCGTACTCTTTAATGATGAGCTACTTCTTTCAATATCCAATTCCGATGAACCTTTTTTAGAGCTAGAAAACCTTTCGAGTTTGCGATAATCCAGAGACCGACTGTTTCTCATGAGTCCAATATTGTTCTTGATACTATTTGAACGACTTACAGAACTTTGCAGCTCAGATAAAGATTCACATCGGCGACGAAAAGAAATGCGTGGCTTGTCTTCTTTATAATGATTCTGGGGAGTAAAGTAGGGTTCTTCGACAACGAGCTTACCCCGAAAGATGATATCTTCAGCTGAACGTATCTCTGAGCTGAGGTCGCTTAAGAACTCGAAGAACTCAGCAGGCTCGGATGATGATCTTCCACTACTGTGGATGGCCATATTTGGGCTTTCTATGTTCCTACCTTCCAGCGGGAAGTCGCAAAGAGAGAGTGCTTCTTCTTCTTCCTCTTCGTGTTCGTGTTCTTGATCATGGTGGAGAACAATATTGGAGTAATCTCCCATATTTTGGGCCGGGAGAGACAAATCAAATGGTTTTTTGGTTTCTACGTTAAGAATTTAAGAGGATCGGTTTGCTTGTAAGGAGATTTTATTTATTTTGTCTCCCTCTCCCTTGCTTTTCTTGGCATTTAACAATGGTTTATGAAAATGGAGGAGATGGAGAATATAAATACTCATGCCAGAGTGAGAAAGAAAGGAGAGAGGCGGAGATCACATGGAATATTGTGGGATATTTATTACTGATTTTTTTTGAAGTATTTTTTTAAAAATAATATATTAAAATAATACATTTTTATTTTAAAAAAAATATTTCTATATCAACAAATCAGAATAATTTAAAAGTATTAAAAAATTAATATAAAAATTAAAAATAATTATTTTATTTTTTAAACAAAACTTTTAAACTAATGACGAGCACCGCATCATGTAAGTTGCGTTTCGGCTTTCTAGAAGAGACAGAAGGACGAGAAAGACGTGGAAAAATGAGAACAAGGGAGATGGATATGGAATTGACTTCCTTGGGAAATAAATATATTAACATAAACAAAAGAGTTGAACCGTACAAGTAATAGTTTGTGAAATAAACGAGTATTCTAGATATTTTGATTTGTTAATAAACAGTCAATTACCCCTTTCACACATGAGAGAGGAAAAAATGAGAGTCATCGGCGAGAGCATGGTTGATTTTTCCAATTTGATGACCACTTCAAATAACTCATTTTGCATCAGGTTTCGGAATCAATTTAAAATAATTTATAAAATTTTATTTTTTATTTTAAATTAATTTTTTGAATATTTGAAGTTAATTTAAGTTGATATAAATAATAATTTTAATATATTTATAAATAAAAATTATTTTTAAAATCAGCCTCATCCTCCCTATTTCAGTCCAAATGGCCTCTTTGAAGGTAGGCTGGGCTTGGATGCCCATCAAAAAGATGGTTCGATTAAAGAGGCCCAAATTCTCTTCCACTTGGATCGATGATTTTGAAAAATTAACGCTACAACAACTCGTTCATTCTCCGGAATTCATTACAAATTCTACATATCCTTTGATTACAATTCGCAATGTGTAATAGCTCTTCCTTTCGGGAATTGACTCTTAAGAAAACAGGTTCTCGATCCCTTAAATGCAGTGTTCGATTTTTAGTGCAAAGCACCACAACTCGGATGAGAACCAAGAAGAACTTGCAGGACGATGATTAAACCAAATCATTCGAAATCAAACACGCAAATCGCATTCAAGAAATTCATAAACTCGTAAAATATTCATTGATTCTGAACACTGAATTTCATGTATTAAACCTAAAAGATTTTGAAACGTAACAACCCTAACCCACTCTACAATCCCAGCAAAACAAATATACCTTTTAACCCCCGAACCCGTATAGAGTACGGCCCTGCCTCTTCAAAGCGTACACGACATCCATGGCAGTAACTGTCTTGCGGCGGGCGTGCTCAGTGTATGTCACAGCATCACGAATCACATTCTCAAGGAAGATCTTGAGGACGCCTCTGGTTTCCTCGTAGATAAGACCACTGATACGCTTGACTCCACCACGTCTAGCCAGACGACGTATGGCAGGCTTGGTGATACCCTGAATGTTATCACGAAGAACCTTACGATGCCTCTTGGCTCCTCCCTTACCCAATCCCTTCCCTCCCTTTCCTCTCCCTGACATTTTCTCTCAAACAATTCCCTTGATTTGATCTTTCCTTTTTTTTCTTTTTCGAGATGACGAAGGTAGAAATCGGAGGGCTGTTTTTATAAGAGGAGAGGATTTTTGGTGGCCGTTGGATGAGGCGTGGATCTGTGTGAGGGCTGCGTTTGGGTTTTCCTGTCGCTGGATTGAGAATGCTTGAATTTGATTGGTTAAAATACGAGGGGGCGGATCGTGTAGTTTAGTAGTTTGAAATTTAGGGGGGGCGTTTTGGAGGGGGATTTTCCCTCACAGAGAAAACACAAATATTTTTTGGAATGGATTTTTATTTTACCGCCACATGGGCAGATTGTATAAGCTTTAAGAATACGTTTTAGAAAAATAAATATAACCATGTTTTTTTATATATATAGTGACTGTATAAAATTAATACTCAAATTCGTTAATTTCTATTTCTTTATTTTCCTTTTCCCTACCTTTTTTTCTTATAGTTTTATCATTTTAAAAAATTTATTTTAATAATTGTCTAGTTATTTTAGGATTATTCAAGAAATTCTACTCTATTTAATTTAAAATTTAGATTAGGTGCTTGACACTGTATTTTAAATTTTAATCAAAAAATAAATTACAAAAACATTGAGGAATGAATATATATAATTTAAAAAATTTAACGAATAAATTGAATGTTTTTAGAAAATCATAAACTATTTCCAGTCTTTATTATTGATAAAAAACTTTACTCTAGTAAACAACTTAAAATTAATTATTTTTTTAATTTGATCAAAAACGATATAATAATGCAAAAACAACTCGATGATATAGAAAAAATGTGTGAATAGTAAGTGCATGTTTGAGAATATGGTTGCGGTTGTTTTTGAAAGTGTTTTTTGTTTAAAAATACATTAAAATTATGTTTTTTTTTATTTTTTAAAAATTATTTTTGACATCAGTACATTAAAATGATCCAAAAACACCAAATTTTATTAATTTAAACTTAAAAACAAAAATAAAAATAAAAATAAATCAATTTTTTTCAAAAGTGTTTTAGAAAAGTCCTCCCAAACACCCCCTTAAATCCACATGAAAATATGAAATGCTGTGTAGATTAAAATGTCAATACTTTATAGTATTTTATACATTAATAACTTATTTATTAGCTCCTAGCCCTATATAACACATAGAAATTAGACCCAAAAGAAATCTTTAAGAAGAAGCATGGCGACGGGCAGTAAAAAGCATGAGTCTCCCTAAACCATGAGAAAAAAATGGCATTATTTTTCTGATTAAGAAAGAAAAGTAAATTTAAACCCTAAATCACATATGTTTGGCGCAATGTCCCAAATTCAATCTGATCCCTCGTCACTTCGTCCCGCCTTCATGACACCGCAAAAGCTTCTCCCAGACGAAAAATGTTCACTGGGATGCCCCGTACTAGACTGCTGCATGGGCGGAGGCATCCCCTGCAATTCCATAACCGAAATCGTGGCAGAAAGTGGTTCCGGCAAAACCCAATTCTGCCTTCAACTCTCCCTCCGCGCCCAACTCCCACCCTTCCTAGGCGGCCTGTCAGCTTCTTCTCTGTACCTCTACACTGAATTCCCGTTTCCCACTCGCCGCCTCCACCAGCTCTCCAGTGCCCTTCAATCCCAATACCCACAAATATTCGTCAACAATTATGATCCCTGTGATGGTATATTTCTGCAAAGTGTAAACACCGCAGACCAACTGCTCGATATAATGCCGCAGGTCGAATCATTTCTTGAAAACTCAAAAACCCGGTTGCCTGTCAGGGTGATCGTGATCGATTCCATGGCTGCATTGTTTAGGGCTGAGTTTGACAATACAGCGAGTGATCTTATAAGGAGGTCGTCGTTGTTTTTTAAGATATCTGGGAAGCTAAAGGAGTTTGCGAAGAGGTTTAATTTGGTCGTGCTGGTGACTAATCAAGTGATGGATGTTGTGGACTCTGGAGAGGGAGCAAACGAGATAAGGATTGGGAATTTGAATGGCATGTATTCGTCTGGACGCAGGATTTCTCCGGCTTTGGGATTGTCGTGGGCTAATTGTGTTAATTCGAGGCTGTTCTTGTCCAAAGATGAATATGAGGGTGGTTCGGTGGGTGGCGGTGAGAGTGGTTCTCAGTCCAGGGGAACGAGAAGACGGCTTCACGTTGTTTTTGCGCCACATTTGCCTGGTCTGTCTTGTGAATTTGTAATTAGGAGAGAAGGGGTTTTGGGAGTCAACAGATAAAAAGAAGAGATGGCTTCTCTTGCTTGTTTTTCCATCTTCAACCAGACCAGCACTTTCCGACGGCTGCACTTCCATTCCGGTACGTAAAAGAAGTATATATATTTAACAGCCCATGACATCTTTACAGACTATAAAATGGTTATGGTTTCTGAATGAAGTGTCATGCATTTGGTCCCTCGAAAATGTCATGATCGGAAATCCTCCGACGTATATTTTCAGTTTACATATAATTTGGATTTGTGTGAACTACCAAATACTCTTTGGAGCACATTTGAAACTAAATGAATACATGCACATTTTCTATGGCTATGGAATCTGAAATAACACTCCAATCCTGCTACTCGTGTTTCATAGAGGAGATTTTCCTGTCCCTGAATTTGAAGAACATCGAAGATATTGGCGACTGTTATCTTCCTCCTTGCTGCTTTCTTTCTACACCCTAGAAAGAAATTCAGTACCTGCACACGAAACATGAATTCTTTCGATTATGCCGTTCATAAAAAGGGGATTATCAGTGTATTATGGCAGAAATAATGGGAAATCTCTGTTAGATGTCAATTTAATTGATATGATGTAAATGTTATGCCATCAAATTCTGACTACAGGAAGAAAACAAGGCTGCGGATCGTGAAAGTGGAGGTTCAAGTCTTAACTAACTAACATCTAGGCATGGTTTTGGGAGTGCAATTTGACCCGCACTTTTCCAAAAAAACATTAATATTTCTTTAAAAAATGCTTCAAATTAATATATGTTAAAATAAATAAGAAATATATTATTTTAATAGATTTTCAAGAGAAATATTTTGAGGACAATGCACCACAATTTCAAACACTACCCTAGTCCCCCTTTCAACTGCACTTGAAAAATATTTTAATAGCCATATTCTTTTTTTTTTGTTTCTTTTCTTTTGCAAGTTTTTTATTAATATTTTTTTCAACAATTTCTTCGTTCAAAATTAAATTTAATAACATTTAACTTGATTGAACCTGAATTCATGATTTACTAAGTTGCAAGATTTTTAGATTAGACTTGGTTTTAAAAATTCAATTAAATTGGACTTTTTTTTATATAGTTTTGACTCATTTTTTCCATTTTTTATTAGCATTGAATCGTTTGATTTTTGTCAGTTTGGTCCTTTTTTCCTTTTTCTTTTTACTATTTTGATACCTTATTTATCATTATTATTTTTCATATTATTTAAATCACCACTTTACCTAACAAATTAGAACTTGGATATTTTTTTGGCATTAATTTTTTTACATTGTAAAAAAATTATTTGGTCAATGGTAAAACCAAGGTTGTCAATACTGTTCCGGTCGCTATTCCGGTCTTTCTATTGAAACAAAACGTTTCGATTTTGGAGCGTTTTGGCGTGCCGTTTTAGAGTTATATATATATATATATATATATATATATATATATATATATATATATATATATAATAAACATAATTAAAATTCAAGATAAATTAACTCTAAATTATACAAAATAAACACAAAGTCAAACAAACATAATCTTAAAATTAAAAAAAAATCATAAGTTAATCAAAATAAAGAGGATTTTAAGGCCGGAATGGCACACCCGGAACGGTACCGAGATGTTCCGGCCGGAATTTCCAGAACGGGCCAGAAATTAAAACCGAGATGAAAACGACATCGTTTCATCTCGATTTTTTTAACAGCACGGAACGGAACGGAATTGACAAGCCTAGTGAAACATGGACAACATATCTAGTCAAATGCCATATTACTAAGTGTTTTGGGGAAATACCACCACTTAAAGACTATCTCCAACCTCCCTCTAAAAAAAACCCATTTTGATTGGACCAATTTTCAGGACTCAACACTGCTCTTCGATTGGACTTTAACCTAGGCATGGCAAAGCATTATAGCAGTTCCAATCATTATCAGCGTTCATAAGACTGTATGATGGGATGACTAGCCCATTGTAGCAGCCCGCAACAATGAATAAGACTGTTATATCCATGACTGAGATAGTAGACTCTTTCCCAACGAGTTCTCTATAAATTGCTCTACTGTTCCTCAATTTGAAACTTCTGTTCTGCTATAGGAATAGACTTTTATAAACATAAATTGATCTTATGCTATACAAGTTTCAAGAGGAGAGATAGTAGCTGCAAAAACTTCATTTTCTAAGGGTACAAGATTTACAATATTCCCCCCAATATCAAAATACTTTTCTGTAAAAGCAATGTCAATGGCAGCACAACCTGGCTCTGTCCCTAATAGGGGTTAGGTGGAGTGTACTAAAGCATGAAATTTGAGTGCGAAAACACAAAGAAGCATCAAGACTTCCGTCTTTGTTTGCATAAACAATCATCACAAGTTTCAGAGTGGGGTCAAGATGACAAGTTGTTGAAAAAATGGGGACCAAAATTCCCTATAACAATTGTCTTAGTTTCGAAACAAGAACTGAAGTAGACGCTAAGGCCTTGTTTGTTTAAAGGAAAGTGGTTTCCGGGAAACCATTTTCCAAACTTTCCTGTGTTTGTTTGCCTTCCGGAAAGTTGATAAACGAAAAACACTTTTCAGTCAAAGAAAAATTTGGCTTGGTTTTCAGGAAAGTATTTTCCGGAAAATTTGGGCGAAAAACACTTTCTGGAAGTTGTGAAAAAATTTAGAAATATCATTATTTGCTGATTATATCAAATTTGATCCTCAAACTTTTGATTGCTATATATAATTTGTTTTGAATATTTATTTTTCAATTCATCTCTTAAAATTTAATTTTTATATTAATTTTGGTCCTTATTTTTATAATTGCTATTTGTTTTTTTCTTATCATTTTTTTATTGAAATTTTTTATCTATCAAATTTGATCCTCATTTTTTTTTATTGTTACTTATTTTATTTGAAATAATTTATAAAATATTAATTATTATAATTTTAATTTATTCACCTTTCATTTTTTTTTTAATTTTTTAGATTTGATCTCTATTATTTTGATTATTATTTATTTTATTTGAGATAATTTATGAAATTATATTTTTTTTTCAATTTCAATTTCATTCTCATTCAACTTTTTAATTTGTAAGATTTGTTCCTCATTAGTTTAATAAACTTGAAAAAAAAATAATTTATTAATAAATTATTTTCCAGTTCATTTTCTATAACACAAATAAACACTGGAAAGTGTTTTCCAGTTCATTTTCCATAACACTGTCATACATCGGAATTCACTTTCCCCGGAATTCATTTTCCAAAAGGAAACCACTTTCCAGCAAACAAACAGAGCCTAAAAGTCACAATGTCAGTGTTTCATGGAGAGTTGTCATCATTTTCTCTCAGAGGTGGCATTGTGGAGTATTATTATCATCCGCCAATAAGAATATGCCACGATATATCAGTTTTATATTTTTATTATAGTCTCATAAGAAGAGTTCATAGGCCATTACTATAACAAGCAAAAGAATTACCTTTCACCTCGATAATGAGCAGTGAAAACAACATCTCAAGCTGAGTACACTAAAAAAGGCACTGCAGAGAGAAGAAAATTAATAACTTTAATCGGTTTAATGTTTAACAAGGATTCAAAAAAAATAAAAAAATGAGATGTAAAGTAGGAAATGTCAAAACAGTAATAGTCAGGGTTTCAATGCAAAGTAAATTCTTCCGAAGTAGGTACGTTTATAGAACTAAAATAATGTAAAAATAACAAATGAGCTAGCAAAGTTGACAGAATAATCAGATATTTCACACAGATCAAAGAAAGAAGTTCCTTATCATGCCCGGGGCCTAAATTGAAGAGAGAGAGCTCCTACTATATAAAAAGGTTGAATGCTCGTCTGATAGAAGATGAGCTTCAGAAATTTTGGATTTGACAATTCTAGTTAAGAGATTACATAGAAGTAGACACATTCTGATGAGATATTAAAAGAGTAAATCTTAAACGTTGGATATTCACAGCAAGGACTTCCAAGCATAACCTTGTAACATGAAATGCATTTTCAACAAGATAAAGGAGTTCCGCCATAAAAAGATGGCATGAGGATAAGGTCGTTGGTTGTTGCTTGATCAATTAAGACATGGTATCATTATAGTATTGTCTGTAGGCATTCATCGATCTAATGGCCATACAGCATGCTGTGCAGAAATTGCTTTAAGGTATGATAAATATCCAAACAACATGGCCAACAAATGATAGTCCCAGGAGCTAATCATTTTAAATTAATGGAACGAAATCTTCTGATAAGGCTAAAAGTAAAAATGAAATATCTGCGTAGTTCAAAATGACTTCGTTAAGCCAGTAAATTGTCTTTAACTACTTAGCTTCCTGGTGTGCATACTTGTTCAGCTGTGTCCATTATACCAGATCATTCCAATATGCTGATCAGTGGGCTCAAGTTAAGTGTCCAATACCAACTGCTGGCTTTGTGCTTTGACCAGATAGTAGAAGGAGAGAACGGAGAGAGTGATGGTCGGCAATCAATTTTCAACAAAAAGAGTGCATGAAGTTCAAAAGAATTAAGAGCTTACCAAATAAGAAAATGCTTAGCATTAAAGCAAGAGCAAGTTGGATGGAACAGCTGGACTGCAGGTGCACTGGAGTTTGCAATTGCCTTTGGAGACCACCAGCCTGACCAAAGAGCTGCGGAAGGTTAAAGTTTTATAAGATCTCCTGGGAAGCTACCAAAACATGATGATTTGCAACCGTAGAAAAACTACAGATCTTGACAACTGTAAGGTGTTGATCTATTTAGGTTCACATGTGAGAGATCATCCTTGCCCTTTTTCTTTTTTACTAAAGGGTCATCTTTATTCAGACAGAAAACATCCATTTTCACATCCCATAGCATAGCTATTTTACCTTATTGAACAAAGTAATTGATCCCTTTGCCCGTGACTGTTCTCCACACCTTTGCTTCCAGAAGAAAGGTTTGTACCCTTTTTCTTTAGGAGTGGCCTCAACACATGACACCACTCTATCCCTTTGTCCATCATCCTGAGCAATCACAATTTTCAAAGCACCAAAATTTGGTGAACTCCATGTTCTCCTTGAGCCAGTTGTTTTATCAACTTGACAGATTATGTCCCTCATTCCAAGATTTTTTCTCTCTTCTATATCTATAATATGTTCTCCATTTTTCTTATTAGTAATGAATTCATTTTCATCCGAAGTACCTCTACTACAGGTGGCACTCGAGTTATGGTCCAAATTTCTTTTTTTATGATGGTTCTCCCCAAGAGAACCTTCCACGGGAGATTTGAGTGTGGTGCAATCATCTTTCACAATCTGTGGAATTTGGACAGTTCCAGATAGAAACATGGCCAAATCATCACATTCTTCTTTATCCAGATTCACCCATCGAAGAGGTTGCTTTCCATCCCCACTAAATGCTTCCCTTAGTGCTGCTTCAACACAAGATATTTGACTTTCAATAGCAGCAACAAATTGTTTATGCCTAGATGCTGTGATATCATCAGAATGATGTCCATGGCTCAACCGAACAGCGCTCTCAAACTCTTCCAACTGTTTCAGAGTTCATAGATCAATGATACAAGGAAAAAAGAGAGGAAAAAGAAAGCTATTTGCAAATTTTAAAAATAAAAAAACGAGCCAACTATGGAATTGAAAGCACAACTTATAATGATTTCTTTATGCTCGGATTGGTTGGCAGAGTGCGGTAAAAGGGGGGAAGTATTTTGACTAATACTGATGTAAGTGAAATTTGGCGAAAAGCATAATATCCTTATAAGAAAGGGATTTAAAGTTGGATGAGTTGGGGTTTGCTTTTCAATTGTCAGAAATGTAAAAAATAGAAAACATCGAATTGACAATAGTATTTCCTTCACCTGAAGCTTCTTACAGACCAATCGTGAAGTTCACAAACATAAACTGATAAGCGGTTTTAAAGAAATGAATTCAGAGACGCATGTAACAAATTTAAAGATTCAAGATATGAAATTATACCTGCCACTTGGCAGTTCCTAAGGCGGTTTGGAGCTCTCTGGACAGTTCATCCAAATCCCCTGGCTCTGACCCCTCTCTCTTCTCTCTTATCCACACTCTATATGCAGACTCCATTCTGCCAAACACAAAAACAACCGACATCAACTTCAAATTTCAATTAACTAAAAGTTTGTGAATAACTATCAAATTTGTAGCACAAGAATAACTTGCTGATTTCCTAGAATATATATAGTCATGCAATGCTAAACAAACCACACATTTCCTTCTTACTTCATATAATCAGGACCTGAAAATCAAGAAAACTAATGCACAAGTCCTCGTATTTTATGCCAAACTTTAAATTGAAGAGCTTGACATCAGAACACATGTACAAACACACTCCATCAATTAATTAATTCAGCAGAAATCCCAACCAGAAAACAAACCCAAGATCCACAAGACAAAAATATTTTAAAACAAAGCAATATATAAAAACATCTTGAAAACCTCAAAAGCAAAACATATCAAAAACATCATTACGCAACATGCAAAACCAAAATCAAGAAAATTCAGTCACGCCCAAATCATAACGAAACCCCATATAAATGAAGAAATCAAACAAACCCAGCTGCCAAATTCTTGTACCAAACTGCATACAGAATGTAAGGCGTGAATTGAAGAGAAATGCAAAACGTACGCATCAGCAGATTCCTGAACCTCCTCTGCAGCAGAAAAGAAAGCATCTTTTTGCCATAGATCGAAACTGTTTGCTACCATCATCTTCTGTAGTTCAAATTCAATAACAAAACCAAAGCAAATCCAAATCCTTTCAGCAACAAATAAAAAAACCAGAAATCAACAACAAATATGCTCTCTTTTTTCTTTTCTGTTTTTGCTTGGACGGATATGCTTTCCTTTCACTTCCTCTCTCTCTCTGCTGGCTTCTCTCCTCTCTTCCGTGCTACGAAGAAGCAAAGAATGAAAGAGAGAGAAAGCAAACAGAAAGGATGAGCGAGAGAGAGAGCGAATTTGCTTAAACGTCTCTTTCTTTCACCTGCTATCTACCCTCTCTTTTAAAGTTTTGTTTATTAATAAAAAAAAAAAAAATCTCTTCCATTTCATCCTGGGCGTTTGTGCTCTTCTTTATTTAATTTATTTTTTTTACTATTTTTCCCCTCTCGTTATACTCGTTTCTTTAAAAAAATTGGAATAAATGTAAGTGGTTCCATCTTCTCCTTACAGTTTCTTTTTTTTTTTTTTTTCTCTTCAGAAGATATATATATATATATATATATATATATATATATATATATATATATATATATATAAAATTGACAGTAATATGTTCTTTACACGTTACAGAGACATTAAAAAATTATATTAAAATATATTTTTTAACATAAATATATTAAAATTACTAAAAAAATTAAAATCTATAATTTTCAAGTAATCTTAATATATTTATGTTAAAAACAAAAACAAAACAAAAAATACTTTTAAAAATTATTATACAACTTGACAAGGAAGACAATCTTGTGGAGATAAGGTATCTTTTATTTAATTAATATCATTGCATGCGGCAATAAAATAAGAAAAACATTTAAGAAATGGAAGATCGGCGGTCATGGAAAGGACAAGGAGAGGGTGGCGGTGGTGGGCTGCCCATTAGCTATAAGCCAGTGCATTCTTTGTCATAGGCCAACCTATTCTTGCTCATGTGATAATTGATATTCTCTCTTTATTTATTTATTATTCTGTAAATAAAAAAATAATAATAATAATTAAAACCCTGATTTCAAGGGTGGAAGACAATGAACAAATTTTAAGAGTATTTTTAATATGTTGATATAAAAATATTATTTTAATTTATTTATAATTTAAAAGTATTTTTTTCATACACCAAGTTCCCTAGGAGCAACTACCAAAATGCAAGCATAGCGATCGTTGACACCTATAAACTGTTGCATTATATATATATATATATATATATATATATATATATATATATATATATATATAAATATAATCATTAAAAAACCACTTTTAAGCACGAAAACAAAAATCTATCGCCGCTTAAATGTCCTTTCCCTTCCTTGCCAAGAACGCAAACAGTACTCCATAAAGGTTAGCTGCACTTCAATGGTGTTAAGAAAAAGAAGCTCACACATAATAGCATTGGGAACAAAATTTCAACCAAAATCAGATGACTCCATGCTTCATGCCCCCATTAAATCATTATATATATATATATATATATATATATATAATTGTGATGGGTTACACCGGGAGGCCATTGATGCGTCGTGATCAGTGTGCTCCACCTTTAAACTGCAATGTCATCTTCACATCCCAGCTGGTATCGTCACTGCAAGGATGGCAGAAAACCTTTCATTATATTATTTAAAACGGAAACAGCTTGCTTGCTTCATGAAAGGCGTTGACAAGATCTGCGTCGCCAAGATTCTCCATCATGCTACTGGAGGTTGACTGGAGAGCTTCTACTCCATTCTCCAGGCTTGACGCCTCCTAATTTTACCAGTAAATTGAAAAATCCAGAGAAACAGATGTCAAAGTCAGGCAGAGTTAGAGATAAATATACTCAAAGACGAGCTAATGTGGGGAAAACGCACAAAGCAATCGGCATGAACTGCTCAGAAATAAAATTACAATTACCGGTCTCTGGTGTGTGGGGCAGGATCACAAGCTCTACGTAGATCATCCAGTAATGGAGATGGCAACAACCCATTAACCTAAAAGCTAAGGGTGTGTTTGGCATTGCGATTGCGATTGCGATTGTGGTTGAAAAAAAGCAGTTTTAAAAAAAGCGCTTTTAGTGTGTTGCAAAATAAGCAGTTAAGTGTTTGGTTAAAACTGTGGTTGAGTTGGAGGTTGCAAAAAAAGCAGTTTTGGGTGTTTGGTTACCAAACTTTTCATATTGCTTTTAACTTGTGAAATTACTTTAAAGGGTATATATATATTGTAAATTTCATTTATTATAATAATATAATGTAATTAATAATTAATGAAAAAACAATAAAATGACTAATAGATTAATTATTTTTTAAATTTTGTAGATTAATAATCATAACAATAAAATGTATTATTATTATTTTAAACTGACTAATAGATTAATTTTATACAAAATTAATAGATTATTATTATACAAAATTATAATTATGTAATTATAATTTTGTATATTAATTTTTTTATGTAATTTTTATAAGTCTAGAATTGTAATAGACTATATTTTAATCCTTAATTTTTAAAATTTATTTATAATGAAGTCATTTTTGATTAATCATTTCAGCTTAATTTCTGACCAATAATTTTTATGCGGGTGCATTACTCCCTAATAAATTGACTCCAATATAAATCATAATTCTAAATAAAACAAAATTAAATTAATTAATTTATTATCAATTCAATAATTGATTGGTGACCAATAATTTTTATGTGGGTGCATTACTCCCTAATAAATTAAACAAAGTCATCTCACCTTCTCCTCCCGAGGGCCAGTGTGCTGTAAAAGGAAGATTTTATGTTTTCTTCAAGATAATTCAGAAAAATAAATATTTTTTTGTTTGCTTTTGTTTTGTAATACATATATATATAAATAATTGAAAATAAGGAAAACCATAAATATAAGTTAAAAACTTTTAAAATAAGCTTGTAAATTAGTTATACAATCTCCTAAAAAAATCAAGTAATCCCAGCACTTCCGCAAAACCAAATCCTCTAACGTCCCTCTCCTTCAAAATCACTAACCCCATCTTCTAAACCCAATTAAAATCCCCAGCTTCTCTCGCACCCTAAAACCCTCTCACTTTCTCCAATTCCAAACCCAAATCAGCAGCCATGAAAGCCCTCTTCTCAACCGCCAAGCTCGTCACTTCAACAACTAAACCAAAACCCTCATCTTCATTTATTTCTAGAGAGGGTTGTTGTGAGGGTTGCTGTGAGGGTTGCAGAGGGAGAAGGGTGTGGTTTTTTACGGTGGTGGTGATGGTTGCTGTGGTGGTTTTTTGCGGAAGAGAAGGCAGCCGAAGAGTGTGGAGAAGAAGAGAAGGGAGAAGGAGAAGGGTGTGGACATTGCTCTGGTGCAGACGAGAGAAGAAGAGAAGGAAGAGAAGGAAGAAGAGGAAGAGAAGGAAGAAGATAAGGCTCTGGTGCAGACGAGAGAAGGACGAAGAGGAAGAGAAGGAAGAAGAGATTTTCAGTGGAGATTTTCGGCTCGGATGAGGATAAGATTTTCGGAAGGGTAGAGATTTTCAGTGGATTCCAACGGTTATATTTTAGAAATCGCAGCTATTCTGCAATCGTGATGTTACAAAATAAGCACCAAAAATCTACTTATTTGAAAACGCGGTATCAGCCTAAAATTGACGTGGGACCCACCCATGTGCACTGGTGTTTGGTTTTAACCAAACACCAAAGTTGTGGTGCGATCTGCAATCGCAGATCGCACCACAACGCCAAACAGCACCTAAATCATGTGAGAAGAGAACTGTAGCTATTCTCACATAACATCATTGACAGCTACATTGTTTTTCCACTATTAATTATGTTGGTTGCAGTTTTAAATTGCTACAGTGTTTTCACATTCATGTTAGTGGTTGTCCGACGGCAATTTTTTTGCTTGCCTCGCCTCGCGCACTACCATTCCTGGAGAAGATAGATAGCACGCGGGAAAAGATATTTTCTTATAATCATAGACTATAATTTTTTGGAATCGTCAACTAGTATTAAGTTTATTAGAAAATCTAATGGTCTGTAAGAGTACAAGTAAGGAAACTTGTTGTGTAAGAAGAAAACGCATCAACCCTAGTACACCCTACCTAAGGTAAGCTGCATTGTTGTCTGATAATTTTTCTAACTTAAATTTTTTATTTGTTGGTTTTTTTTAAGGTTCGAAGTAGATCTCTTTTCATAAGAAAGTCTCTACTTCATTGGGTCGAAACCTATCCGTTATAGGATCCGAATTTTAGCACCACATTTATTGTTCTTTAATATCGATAGTGTATTTTACAATGTAATTTTACACCTAGATAATTAAAGTTTACAGCTAAAAAATGAACAATAAAGATTGTTGAAAGATTTTTGATATTTTGACTGAAATCTAATGAATAATCATAAACTAGTTATAATATCTCATTTTTGTTTTAAGAATAAGAGAAATTATGCGATTGTTTTAACAAAAAATATGCTTAGAAAAATTTTAGAATTCGACTGTATGCACTAAAATAACACATTTCTTGTTTTTTTATTTTTTTTCTAAAAATGCATTTTTTATATTTATTTTCTAAAAAATATCAAACTGGATCGGACCTCACAAAATGGGTCGGGCCAACCATGTTAGGTCATTTTGGCCCACTTGGCTCCCCAGGTTTGGCTGGACAGAATGTCCAATCCTTTTCTACTATTCATTTGCATGGTGAACAGTAAAATAATGGAGGAGAAGGTTACATGTCACTGTTACAGTGTAGAGAAGGTCGGGTTGGTTCTATCGTCGATGGTGGCGCTGCAAATGATGGTCTGTGGTGGCTGCAGGAAGAGAAGGAAAGTGCTATTGTTGAGGAGGTTATTGCTACTGGTTTTGTCACTGGAGGTGCACCTGCTGCGAGGGAGAAAAAAAAGTTGTTGTTGGGCATGCTATCAAGGGAAGAAGAAATTGTTAACGGGGAGGTTGAGGAAGATGGAGACACTGTTGGGGGGGGGGGGGGGGGGGGGGGGGCTGGGGCTGACATTGTCTATACTCTTAGTTTTGATTTTTAATTTTCATTCTTTTCTCCTTTATTGAGGTTTATTTTTAAATTTAATCCTTTAATTTTAATGTGTATAGATCAACGTTCTAAAATTGGTGTTTATTCTTTTTATTTCTTTTTTTTTTCTCTTTGTTCTTTTTTTTTCTTATTTTTTATTTTTTCTTCAAATCAAATGTTTTTTTTAATACTAATAATGTTTATTTTAGTTTTATCAATTTTTTAAAAAAAAATTGTTTGCTCTTTTGTTAAAAGTTGTGTTTTTTATTTTATTCTTTGAAATAATTTTATGATTTTAATTGTTTAGGCAATAATAATAATAATCTTAGCAGTTGTAATCATGATTATATTGATGATAACAATAATCATTTATTATAATGGTTATAGTTACTATGATATTAAAAATTATGGTAATGGTAATAATAATAAAATAATTCATAAAATAATATTAAAAAACACTAATAATAATAAAAGCAATTATAGTGATGATATTAATAATTATAATAATACTAGCAATGATTTTAATTATATTACTAACAATAACAGTGTTAGTAATCATGATAGTGATTATAATCATGATGACAATAGTGAATGCGACGATGACACTAATAATAATGATAATGATGATGATGATAGTAATAAGAATATAAATAATGGTAATATTTGTTATAGTTGTGACGATAACAACTATAATAATGGTTTAAACAGTAATAATTATAGTGATAATAATAGCAACGATAATAGCAGTAATGATGATGACAACGAAACTGATACCAATAATAACTAGGATATTAATAATTTATAGTAGTGGTAATAGCGACAACTATAATGAAAATAATAATTGATAGCTCATAAATAACTGAAATAGGTGTAGTAGATGTATGATTTATGATGTAATAGCTTAATGAAGATAAGGATGTATAACATAACAATATTCTCGACATTTGAGCAGTCAACATGATTAATAATAAACTAGGAAGAGAAAAAAAAGGAGGGAAAAGAAGAAGATTGAGTTGTTTGATTGAACCAAGTAGGAAAAAAAGTCAAACCAAGCCCAATATGCAGTCAAAATAAAACCCACATGATTAGATTTAACTTTCACTAAAGTCAAATTGAGCCTACAATGAGTCAAACCGAGCCTACAATGAGTCAAACCGAGCCCGCGGAAACACATAAATTATTTATGAACGGGTGACGATAATATCACTCGACCATCAACAATGGCACTCGACTCAACTGTAACACTACTTGTAGAATGCTGAAATGCACTGCTGAGTGGGGTGCTGTAATGCGAGCAACTTTTATAAGTTGGAAACGATTACTTGAATAGAATTTTCATTAAAAAAAAGGCATTTAGAGTAGCAGGAATACGATCCGGAAACGAAGAAAGTGGGGCCATTGCACTGGTAAATTTTGCTACAACTACCCTATTTTAGGCGATGAAGATTTTGATAAATATTGTGAAAGCGGCTACAATTTTTAAGGAGGAAAAAACCATAGACACTATTTGATCACCCAACTTTGAAATCATTGATCCTTGCTGTGTTTGTCAGGTGTTAAAAAATAAATGACACAAATCACTAAAGAAGCTTCATGTGGGGCAACATCTGCAAAGTTGAGACAACGTTTTGCAACTTCGATAATATTTTGATTAACAAACGTTGTCGAGGCAAGCACTCACATGAATTTACCACTTGTACTCAATGAACCAAATCATTAATGCAAAGCAAAAGGCCAGAATACCTATGCCGCCACTCCAAGTGCGAAATGTTTGTTGCAATTCACGCATATGATGAGATAACCAAAAGTTGGAAGCCTAGAAAACATAAGATTGGAACGAATGGAAATCTCACGAATGCTGTGAAAGAAGCTATTTTATTCAAGTTGCACCTCTCTCCTTGGGGGATCAATTTGCAAATAGGTGTACGGCTCTGTTGGTTCCTCCCTGCATAAGCACACTACTTGTCACATGCTCTCACCAGCACTATTGAAAAAAGAAGAAGAAAAAACTAACACTATTGATGATGCAGCCATTTACACTCTCATAAACATCAAAGAGGTACGTAGAAACTTAAGTGCCATCACTAGGAATGTAACCATGGCAGGTCTCAAATTGTGGGGTTTGACCAGAGAAGACTGGGATAACGCAACTTGAAATGCTTTGTCAGTGTTTCTTAAAAAAATTACCAATCAAAAGGCACGAGTGGCAATTGAGAGAAGTCATGGAAAACTAGTTGAGAGCACAGACAAGGATACTTCAGATCTAAGCCAAAACATACCCAGGTTTAGAGCGCATGCATTGCCAAAAGAGCTTGAAAGGTCCAGGAACTGTCTTAAACGGGTTTCCCTCAAAACAAGCCTACACCAGAGGAAAACATAATGACACATTCAGAACATATAATGAAAAAGCAATGAATTTTTTTTATTCACACTTACAACTAAGCAGATTAAGGAATTGGTAAGGCAAAATATCCTGTTCATGGCTGATGGAAAAAGTAAAATGGTCCTAAATTTTCCTTTTTATAGGAAGTGCCAGTATAGCCAGAGAAAACAGAACCAGACTGTTTCCACATACAGCAACTGATACAGATCTATCATAATCTTTAGGAGTCAACATCAATGTCAAAGCACGATGCAGGTACAGTTTCTCTCACTAGTTTTGCATTGGACAGCATTAATTCTACAGCTGTATGACTACATATCTATTGGCTGCAAATATACACTTCAATTTTTAAAATCAATTTGATTCAAAACTAGGATTTGTTATTGCTACATTGTGAGTCTATGAATGTGGCTTGCAATCTTTCTTTTCAGTGTACAACTATAGAGTCACGGTACACTTTTGATGCTTGAATGCCATGAGTGCCTAACTCTTCCATGTAAATCTTTTCTTATTTTCTTTTGTTGATCTCATGATAAACTATTATGACTTCAAATTCTACTCTAGACCAATATTCCAGAAATGTAAGTGTTAATCTCATGAAAACCATTTGATTTCATAGACTGATATTCATCAAGTACCAAAATGATAACAAATAAAGCATTTTAAGATTTTCTTTTTCCAATTATTGTTAAGAAAACACAAACATTTTCTGCACAAAGTACAATGGAGATTCTTAGCAAATCAAGATGATTTTTTTTTCTTTGAAGATAAGAAGTAACCAAGATGTAAAAATATCACAGAGATAACAAAGAATGAAGCCCGATAAACTTCCTAACATCAACTAAAACTATCTTACTTAAAACAAATGCTTTATAAACATTCTTAAGAATAAAACGTAGCATGCCAAGAAGAGTAGTTGATCTTTGACAACTCATGGATGGATCAAGGTTGATACTGATGGTGGAAGCATGGGAAATGCAGGTATTACCAGGAGCTGATGACTTCCATCAAAACTCAACTGGTTTCTTGTTCAGTGGGTTTGCAGCACTGCTGGGAATTATTCTTCTGCAGGATCTGAATGGTGAGCATTAAAAACTAATCTCAATCTTGATTCTTGGAAAAAGAGTTTTTTTGAGAAATCATTCTCGAAGTTGATTAGAGGGTGGTTTATTCAGCTGCTTCAGATAAATGGTTGTCTAGGCATTTGATGGTAATATTTAGCATGCCAACTTAAATCATGTTTCCTAAGATGTCATGATGACAATTTTTCTAGCTGTAATCTACTTCATTAATTTCAAAGCAGACCCTGAGAGATCCAAATAACCTAAAGCACAGACTCAATATCCTACAAGCAGCCGTGCTCATTTTGGTTATCAGCAAAAGAGGATGAGACAATCAGTGTCATTTGGCAGAAAATAACAGGAAACTAGAATATTTTTAATCTTAGAAACTGTCAATTTCCAGCAACTAAATATACTGTTCCACAAACCTGTTTGAAGATTTTTAAGAATAATTAAAGAGAAAACATTGCAAAAACAACGAAACAATTTACATAATTAAAAACCTTATAAACCCAAAACCCAACATTTTGGAAGAAAAATAAAATTGAAAACCATAAAATAAGAACCTGGATAACATCCTCAACTCGATCATTGCATCGATGTGCCTTTGGTTCACGATTGTCTCCTTCTGGCATCCCCCATGGACTCTCTCTTCTTGGCACCTTGCTCATTTTCTCCCTACCCCTAAATATTGTTTACAGTAAACTTTTGAAAATTATATGAGGAAAATAATGTCACAAAATTTGTCACCCGTGATTAGCATAAGCATCTATACTACTGGAAATCCAATGAATCAATACTGTAAATTATCATTTATTATGTAATTTTAACTTGTGTCAATTTTTCATAGAAAATAATGTCTCTATCAATTAATGCAACGCATGTGAAATGTTGAATCATGAAAAAGGAAGCTTGCACAACTTCAAGATAATAGGTAAGCATTCAATTTAATTACAAAATCAACGAGTTAAAATTACTTGTCAGCGGCATGGAAAAGTATCGCTACAGAATGTATTTAAAAGTACTATTGCAAAAAAATAACTAAAAAAAGAAGTACAGGAAATGAAAGAAGAAAAACTTGAAAGGGGTACAAGAAAACTAATTATTTGATTATAAAATTTCCCATTTCTCAACATTCCTAATGCAATTTACAAGTGACATTAAAATTCAACAATTCAAAAGTCTTAGAAACTGAATATGCAGATATTCAATGTCGACTTTCTAAAACAACGAAGCACATTAACTTTCTGGAGCAAAATAATCTGAAAACCCTACATTTCTATTTTCTTGAGGTAGCTTTGCGGTATTTCAAAACACAGGCAACTATCATACTCATGCATGCACAGCAAAAGATGAAATAAGCAACCAAAAATTGCAAATGTTTTTTCACTCCTCATCACCATAACTAGTAAAACAAGAATCTTGAAAAAACTTGGGATAAATCGAATTCAATGAGCTTGAAAAAAGCTTGAATTCTGGTATAAACTCATCATAAGCAATCAAACCCTAAAATCCAATTTGGGATGAATCTGAATTCAATGAGCTTGAGAAAACCTTCAAGAAAAGTAACAATCGCTTCTGTGATTTTTATATAGAATGAACAAAAAACTTGGGGGCAGAGAGAGAAGCAATAAGCAGTAAAGTAAAAAAGTAAAGAAGACGATGAAGCTCCATACCGGTGAGTGTCCTGCTGCTGGCCGTGGTGGTACTCTCTCTCGTGTTTATTTTCTTTTTAGCTGACGTGGTATGTTTGGGGCAGCTCCCAGTTTTCTTCTGCTCTCAAAGCCTCTTCCAATGGACTTTAAGCCCACGTATCATTAACCCATGCTCTTGATAGGACAGGACAAGGTATGCTATGATGGGCCGGAAAACCAGTGGCCCATCCTGGCCTCCGACCTCCAACCCAGCTCAATTCTCAGATCAAACTCATGAGTTAATGAGCTGAATTTTAATTTTAATTTTATTTTTATTTTGTATTTCTATTTTCTAAAATGATGTTATGTATTTTTTTATATAAAATAAAAAACCATAAAACAGTATAATTCTAACAAAAACATAGTTCCCAACTTCAAATTAGCAGGTTTTGACTGGTCAAATTTGTTTTATAACTATGTATTCATTCAAAATAAAAGTTCAGATAGTAATCAGTCTGTTTATATATTTATTTTTTGAAAAGAAAGAGAGAAATAGTAATGGATGCCATGGATACTGTCTTGAAACACAGTTCCATTACGCAGAAGTCCCATATTTCTTTTCAAATCCTTGACCACCTTTACTGTATATATTTTATATGTTTCAAGAGCCCTAATCGGAAAATATTGCAGAAAACATGAGATCCGATATACTGCTGCAAAGACTAATATATATGATCATGATGCAAAAATCTCTCCATGCTCATCCATCCGGCTGGTACGAATCTTGACGTATCCATTGGGCTGATATCTCCCATGCCCGCATGCAATTCTAACATCTTCATTTCAGCGTTTCTGCACAGGCTGCAGCTAAGTTCTAACAACAGTCTAGTCAAAACTAAGCTAGATCATATACATATATACATACATACATATACATACATACATGTATGTATGTATGTATGTATGTATGTGCATGACTCACTGGTATATATATCTAGATGATCACATATATAATCCATGAAGCTCGATACCATCCACGGAATGGAATAATTCATGAATGTCACCATATATATATAGACCAATATGGCTGAGAACCCTAGATGGAATTCTTCAGAATATGCAAATCAATATGAGATCTGCACCGCACAAATTGTTATTCAAACCATGATCGGTCGTTTTCTTTGAACGAGCTGGATAGCTATTCGACCTTTTAATTTGATTTCTTGCTGGAAAAGAAAGCGTGTGATTGCTGTGTGGGACTGTCCAGTTTCATCAACATGGCTAGCTTTTAATTAAGAACCAAAATTGTTCTTCTGATTTGATGCTGCTTCTGCATGGTGGTAAGAAAATACGGTTCCCACCTGCGAGGACCTTTAGAACTTGAAGGGGACAAGGGGATGGTCGTGGGAGCCTGGAGATACGGTCCTAATTGGAGAAACATAGCATATGCAAAAAGGCTGGCTCATTGGTTCACAAATTAGCCTGAGAGAATCCAATCTTCGACAGCTAATTCGATCGACGTCAATTGTTTTTGACCATTCTCATCTTATATTAATTATACACCTTCCTTTGCTCTAAGATTCTATAATCTTTTTATGATAATCTTTTTATGATGGCTGATAATCTATCAAATCTATAAAATAGCAGTTCCCATTAATTTCTTCACCCCCGTACTCCTGAATCAGAATCTGATGCCAATCAATTTTCTTTTTTTAAAACAAATATACGAGGTTGTAACAAAACTCTGTGTTCAACATGTTTCACAAAATAAATGGTAAATTCTTCCAGAAAAATAAATAAATATACCATTAGACTTTAATCCAAATGTCATTTATGCTTAATTCTTTGTTGAAAGATACTTTCCCTACAACAAAGCACAAACAAGTAATATTCCAGTGGCAATTTAGAAAAAAATAGTGACAGAATTTTATCTACAATTTTCGATAAAAATAATTAATGGTGGACTGTTTTGTTGATAGTTTTTTGACGGGGTAATAAATAAATAAATAAACAAAGATTTTTTTTATTTATAATTCAATCGGAATTATTCTCTCTTCTATTATTCTTCTTCCTCATTTTATTATTGCCAAAATATACCAGCATCTCGTTATTTTCTCACAAATCCACTCACCTCCCATCGATGGCCATTTGTATAAGTAGTTTTAACATTCATCATTGAATTTTTTATGAAGCTTCGATAAAAAATAGATTAAGATCTTGTTTGGCTTACAGTATTTTTGCTAAAGTTTTTTTTTTTTTTTTTGTTTAAGGATGTGTTTCTCAAACACTCCCTAGACATATTTTGATAGTTTTAGTTTTGAGAACAATAAGTTTTGGTAAAATAAAGCATAAAAAACAATAAAAAACTATTTTTTATTTGCATACAACCAAAAAAATATAAAATATTTTGGCATGTTTTAGAAAAGAATATTGCATGGAATTTACAACAAGTTTCTAAATTCCAAATGATTTTGGCTTGTATTTCAATAATCCTAAAATATTTTAATTTTGAAGGATTAATAGTCAATTTTTTGGTATATACTAGATTTATTAGTAAACTGATGTTTAAATATAAGAATTTTAATAAAATTCTTATAATTATTTTCAATAATCACTAATTTCAATTGGAAGCATTTTTCACCATAATATACAAGTTGTGGAAAACATTTTCTTCTTCTAGAATAGGTGAACTTTATCAACACATTTATATGGACTCTTCCTATAATATTTACTTGTGTATACAAGCTTAAAATAAATTCAAAATATCATATTTATTCATCAATGTAAACTTTTATTCTAGGCCATAGATGGATGGAATTTATCAACACCTTTAAACAACATCTAGACCACACAATACAATTTATCTTAGCTAAACTGTGTTAAGGGTGTTCATATCTTCCATAGTTACTTTGTTAAGGGTCTTTTACCCTGAAATTCTAGATAAGACTAGTTAACGTGGGTCCACTTGCAACCCTAAACCAAACAACTAGATGACAATTATTTTATCTTAACACCACAACATTGCACACATATGTTTTACAACCAATAAAAAACATAAGTAATTTTATCGATGATAAAAATACATATTACTAATCAAATTAAAATGTCAGTGATTTAGATATTGTCACTAGTATTTTTTTAAAAACTTTTTTTAACTTTCTAAAGGCCTTAATTCATCACTAATTTTATATTAAGTGTTAGTGGTAAAGTCGTGTAATTGTTTTCCAATTTCCTAGAATCTTTTGGCACACTTAGTTTTTCAATCATTAAGTTTATAATTCCATATTTTATTGCTACTGTATTTAATTTTAAAAATATATATATATATATATATATATATATATATATATATATATATATATATATATATATATATATAATAAAAACAAAGAGAAGTTAAAAAAAGGTAAAATAAAAAAATATTAGTAATTTAATAAAATATTATTGAATATAATTTATCGAGTAAACAAAAGTTAAAAGAGAATGAGGTGAAGGAAGCTTATCTCATGTACAAATAACATTTGACAATAGTTGCTATAGGACATTCACTTTATTTTTAAGATAAGATGTCTCGGACCTAAGTTGGGTCATCTCGGCACTAAGATGGGTTGTCTAAGCATCAAGTTATTATCGTACAATCACCTAGATGACTTAAGATTGTTGGCTCAAACTAAATTATTAAGAACCAACGATCAATACAATCTCGGTTATAGTGTTTGATATACTATAAACCTAATTTATATTGGGTTCATTAAATGATCCAACTTATAGCCATAAATCTAGATCCAATTATAAGTCAGTGAAAACATATAATACCTAATTAAATGAGAGATATGAGGACAATATTTTCACTGAGAAAAAAACTAGACAATAAATTTAAAACTAATAACATGAGAATTGTTTTAGAAACCCAACTGACCATGAACTTCTGAACTAGGATATCGTTGAGTTGTTGCACCTCTTTTTGACGATTCTCATTTTTCATATAAGTTATCTTACGTAACCTTCCAAGTAAAACTCATCACATCTAAGAATGATAACTCATTATTTATATAAAACTTAATTAAAATATTGATGACAATATGTATTAACTACTAATATGAACTAAATAAATTATTGGTACCCGACTTATTAGTTATCATTGGTTTAATTCAAACTTATTCAATCTATTTTAATAGTACTTTTAAATCATTATTGATTTTCTATAAAAAAATCAAATTCCTCCAAATTTACAAAAATTCTTAACAATAAAATTGATTAAATATAAAACATACCCATTAAATAAGTCATTAGCTAGTCATTTCATTATAAAACATTCAAGTTATAAATTCAAACCCAATCTCACCAAATGACAGTCAAATATAATTTTTCAAAATATCAAACAAGCTTTAACATGTACAAATCATATATTCATACAGCGAGTTTCTACCAAAAAAAAAAGTTATACAAATAAGTAAACACATTAAAAACTAAGAATACCACATACTAATACTAAAAATTGAACATTTTGAAAATCAGTCACAACAAAAAATGGATAGTTGGTTCACTTGACGAGGCGAATTATTTGGATCTAATAATTTTCCGGTAGCGTAATTTGAAAAAGAATCAACAAGACAACACCGTTGAATTTGTTTTTGCTTATCGCAGCACGGCAATTAGGCAGGAATACTAGGCTTGAATTGTTTGGTAGAGAATGCCGACCTTACCAGACAATTTTTTCTCGATGTGGGGCATGCAAATGCTTCAGTGGGAAACGATAAGAATAAAAGTTGCTGTATTTTCTGGCCAATGAAGGTAGACTTTATAGATGTAAAGACTCAACCATTGGTTGCTTAGCATGCATGGATGGCGATTAGTGCTGTGTGCTGGATGGAGCTGAGCTATCTCAAATATATACCTGCCTCACTGTCTGCAGGAACGTCAATTCATAATTTCATACTTTTTATTTATTTTCGTTTTTTGTATGCATGAATTGCTGCTTGTTATAATTGAGGTGAAGACTAGAATCATTTTGGTTCAACGCAAAATGATTTCAGATCTGAAGGCACAGCTTAAGCACGGCTGCGATAATGCCATTAGGGTTTTTTTTTTCTCCAAACAGGCAGATGAGATAATGCCATTTGAGCATTGGATATACAAATCTAGAATAAATGTTACATTTCATGAGGAGCCTCACTTGAACGATTGATAAATTTACATGGAGTTTCATGATCACTATCCCATTATGACTAGATATGAACTAGGTCATGTTACTATTCAACCAAAGGCAGAAGAGAATATCACTAGTTAAAAGCTGCTTGCTTGTGATGAATTGAATGTTTTAGGTATGAAAAACATGTAGATGGAATTGTTTTCGGATTTTTTCTTTTATATGTACCATATATGAAAATAATAATAAAAAAACTTTTTAAAAGATAAAAGATATGACTAGATATGAACTAGGTCAAGCATAAAAGATAATACTTTTTTTTGTTACTATTCAACCAAAGGCAGAAGAGAATATCACTAGTTAAAAGCTGCTTGCTTGTGATGAATTGAATGTTTTAGGTATGAAAAACATGTAGATGGATTTTTTCTTTTATATGTACCATATATGAAAATAAAAAATAAAAAAATTGCTTTGGCCCCTAAAGAAATTCCAATTAAGATTACAAAAAAAAAAAAATGTTTCTCATTAATTTTGGGAAACTAAGATCTAGACTAAAATCTTTCCATCTCCTCGTAGTGTATAGTCAAACTAATTAAGCTTTAGGAAATCAACTTTTAAGAAAGTATATGTTTAATAATAATAATAATAAACTGTAATTTTAGAATTTGAGGATTAAATGGTGTGTGTACATCTCTCCACTCTTTACTCTCCACTCTCCACATCCTGCATAGTAATTGTTTGAGAGTTCAATTGTGATTGTTTTTGAAAATATTTTTTGTTCAAAAATATATTAAAATAATATTTTTTAAAATCATTTTTTATATCAGTATATGAGAATGATATATAAACACCAAAACTTTTTAATTTAAAGAAAAAATAAAAAAATATTTAAAAAAAAATTTCAAAAACGTTTTTAAAACACAGTGTAAAATACCCATTAGTATCCTTAGTATCTAGTCAAATTAATCAAGCTTTAGGGGAGAAATGTTTAGGAAAGTATATATAATTACTAATACTTTATACTAGCTTTGTTAATCAACTCGATTTTTTTTCTAAAAAGAAAACATGCTGTTATAATAAGCGGGTGGAGGTCAAAATTCACTTGCATTTGAAATGGAAAGAATCAATTGAGCAATCATTATGCTTTCTGTGAGATCCGGGATCATGTTTTTACAAGGATTCTCAAGCATTATTTGTCAGGGAGAGGGAGAGAGAGAGAGAGAGAGAGAGAGAGAGAGAGAGAGAATAATTGAAGTCCAATA
The DNA here is from genome assembly GCA_027405865.1 of Salix purpurea. Lineage (NCBI taxonomy): Eukaryota > Viridiplantae > Streptophyta > Magnoliopsida > Malpighiales > Salicaceae > Salix > Salix purpurea. Next base: position 4,541,528 of record JAOWLH010000019.1, read on the forward strand.
AACCAAACTTGTAAGAAGAAGAAGAAGAGAATGAAGGAATGGTCTGGCATGAAAAAGCTTGGAGGAAATGGCAATCCACATGCCACTTTTAATCCCTTTCCAGCATTCCAACATCCTGTGTTGCCTCATACGTGACAGTTAGCAAGTGCAGTTAAAGCATTGCCCACACCCCAGAAAGAAACCTTTCTCTCCACTCTAAAGACGAAGGCTAGCTCGCACGTGAGACTCATCATATTACCGTGTTGAAGCAGTGTTGTGTTGGCTCATAAATGCATGAAAAAAAAAAAAACAAGTCTTTGTGCCTGCAATTGTTATTGTTGTCTTATCTGCGAATCCAACTCAACTACACACTGCTTTTTTTTTTAATGGGAATTTTAGGTTAAAAACAAAACAGAGAGAGAGAGAGAGATTGTATTTAAGTGAATTTTAGGTTAAAAACAAGAGAGAGAGAGAGAGAGAGAGGTGGTATTTAAGTGAATGGGTTGGTGAGTTGTCGTGGTTGTTTTTTAAAGTGATTTTCTTTTTAAAATACATTAAAATGATATTATTTAATTTTTTAAAAATTATTTTTGATATTAGCACATCAAATGATCTAAAAATAATAATTTAAAGTAAAAAATAAAAATAAATATTTTTTATTTTTTTTAAAAAGTGCTTTCTAAAAACATTTCCAAACACTTAGTGCATTGCAGGCTGCCATAGGGTGTCCGAGAATGTGTTTATAAAACGCATTTGAAAAAAATTAAAAAAAATTATTTTAAATTATTTTCTTAATATTTTTAAATTATTTTAATATTCTCAAAACAATCATATTACTCTCAAACAATCAAAACAATCACAGCAATAAGCCTCTCTCTCTTTTGGACAAAGATTATGTGGAGATGTCTTGCCCTGCCAGCTATCGTCCCACCTTTTCCTTGGCAAAAGGGCATGTTTTGAATGGAAAATATTTTTAATTTTGGAGAGTAAATTATCACATGTCACCGCGTAGGGCAAGATCTATGCATAGGCTTGACACCCAAATGCCTTTCCAACTCAGTCTCGAAATCATTTAAACAACCACACACCCCCAAAATAAAATGTCCACTTTTTTCTCATTGCAAATGTAGACTTTTTAGTTACTTTAGCTACTCAGCCCTTCTTTTTCCCAACATGAAATCTTGAGCTTGTTCGATTGTTTGCCCTTTCCATGTTTGTTTTTACCTAAACTGCCCTTTAAATCCTATCCACAAGCCATGTCACTTCAAGATTAGTGTTGTTACTCTTACATAATTAGAAAAAGACAAAACGAAAGTGCCCCCTTCATCAAATTTTAAGGAAGAACTCGAGAAGATTATGAAAACTTTTGCTGATTACGTCCCAAGTGGTTGGTTGCCTGGTTGTTGTTTCCCCCATCCTTGAACCAGCTTTTCTTAATAAAAAACTGCTGTAAACACGAACACATGCATCGTTTTGTTTTTCTTTTTTACTATCATTACAATATAACGTGGAATTAATCAAATTATCCTGTACTCCATGATAGATTGGTCCGTTTTTGACCAAGTTTATAGCAATACGTTCGTCCACTGCAAAAATAAAGACTCGATTTGACAAAGAACCTTTATTCTTTGTCTTGCAAAAACAACAATCTGTCAAGATCTGCTACCTAACCCCTGGTCACGAGAAGCGCTTTCACGTCCGAACCATCATGTTTTACTCTTTTTTTCATTTTTTTTCCTTCTCATGCATCACCTCAACTCATTCAATCAGTAATCGATGACTCTGGCCATTACGAGGCCAGTTGTTGTCACAAATCTCCCCTGAATCCTGATGGGAAAAAACCCAAGAGAGAAAAAACAAAAGAGATGGAGAAAAACTAGCGTGGATGCAGATGTATCCTTCGCATGTGCTCCCTCGACTCTAATCAGCAGTGCTGTAGATAGATCACAGGCTCACTCCATTGATGAGAGCATGTGCTGGAAGAATTATGTCATTCTACACCAGTAATAAACATTTAAGAAAATCCCATATGACCTAACCACCACACCATTTGCAAATAAGCTTATCTGTTGATCATAGGGTACTACTTTCATTATTTAATTAACATTAAGATAGATAACATTAAACATTGAAAAAAATTGGAGACGTGATATTATCCAGTACAGATTCATTTCCAATCTTCGCAGCAGCCCACCACAACAAAATTTGAAGATATAATAATACTTTCAGAGACGAGTATCCTTTTCATCTTTACCGTCCTGCAGCAGCAGCAGCAGCAGCAGCAAAAAGAAGAAGAAAATCAAAAAGCTTTCATTTTTATGTCATTCAATTTTCTTTTCTTCATCCTCCTCGTCTTTCTCGCAGCTGTCGTCAAAGGCACGGCCTTCTTTAGGGCTCTCCAAAGCTCTCTTCTCTTGCTCTTCCTCCTCCACGTCATTCAAATTCTTCTCTCTAACACTTTCTCCACCCTTCGATTTCCTCTCTGCCCTCTCCTTCAATGCCTCCAACAATTCAATCACTGCCTTGTCCTTGTTTCTCCTGTTCTTGATCAGTAACTCGCTGATATCAGCAGGAGTCATCTCTGCCATGGCAATAACCTCTTCCAGTTCCTTCAAAACCCCTTCATCCAGCTCACTTTCTTCGTGCCCCAGATAATTCTTCAACAAAATCTTCAGTGCAGGAAATGAACAGTAACTCATGAAAACATGCATGTCCATTCTGCCGCTCCTCAACAATGCTGGATCAAGTTTGTCTGCGTGGTTTGTAGTGAACACAAATATCCTCTCACTTCCACAACACGACCATAAACCATCAGTAAAATTCAATAGCCCAGATAGAGTTATTGAATTCCCTCCTTCATCGCCAGTACCACCACCAGGCCCAGATCGCATTTCTGGGTCACAGTAACTCCTCCCAATTGAACTATTATTAGCAGTACCCTTCTTCCTATTACTCAAGTTAATAGAGCAATCAATATCCTCAATAACAATGATAGATTTTGAGCTTGTTTTCATCAAAAGTTTTCTAAGTTCAGAGTTATTGTGTACCTCCGTCAATTCAAGATCATAGATATCGTAACCAAGATAATTAGCCATGGCAGCAATCATGCTAGATTTACCGGTACCAGGAGGTCCATAAAGCAAATAACCTCTCTTCCAAGCTCTTCCAGTCTTTTGATAAAAAGATTGACCATTTGCAAAATCTTTCAAATCTTCCATGATCTCAGCTTTCTTGGCAGGGTCCATAGCCAGAGTTTCAAAAGTACTTGGATGCTTAAATGGCACTGACTCCCAAGGATGCCCTCTTGAATCCAAAGACCCACCTCTTGAATTAGTATACAAAAGCCTGTCCTCATTTTTCCTCCTTATATCACTGGCTTTCTCCATAATGTAATCAAGATATGAATCAAGAATCAAAGACTTGTCCTTTTTCTTGATACGTAGAGTGAAGCCTCTCTTCTCGTCAGGCATTGGACGCCAGGAAAATGTCTGTGCTTGCCTTTGAGTCACAATGTGTTCCCAGAGGACAGTGACACCATTGAAGGTGTCAAAGAGTGTGTCATTGTTTGTTAGCCCAAAAGTTATGACACTTGAATTGAGAGCACGAGTGAGGCTCAAACGGCTACCAGAGATGGATACAGAGGAACTTAAATAGAGCTGGACTGCGTTGTAAAGCTCGTTGGTGTTAACTCCATCAATTTCTGTGATATCAAAGTAGCAGTAAGAATTGAACACGTTAAAGATCCGGTTGAAGAGCTTGACGGTTGCAAACCGGAGTTCTGGTGGAAACAATACTTGAAGGAGACTTTGGCAAAAGGCCAAAACACCAAGTATTGAGGCCAAAGAGCCCCAATATTCCTTCATCTCGGTGTTCTTTCGCGAAGATTGAGAGAGCGGTGGTGTTTATTTATTTTATTTTTTTGAGAGGGGAGATTGGTTTGAGGAGGTTCTGTAAAAGGGTCTTGCTTTAATTTATAGGACTGATGGGCTTGGAATTTTGAGAGGTTTCTGTAGAGATTGAGAAATTCGTGGATAGAGATGAGGAATAAAGGAGAAGTAAAAGACACAAAAAAAAAAGTAAAGAGAAAGGAAAGGTTTTGAGATGCGGAGGGATCGGTTAGCCAGGATATATATATACAAGTACAAGGAAAACAGCAAGGTAGAAATGGAGAAAAAAAAACAAAAAGGGTTTGGAGTTTTGAGTTGGAGAAGATCAGAGAGGGGTCCAGGTGGGGATGTGAAGGGTTGGAGACTTGAGTGTTTTACAGGAGGTTTTGTTGGAACCTTTTTGCTTTCTCTCTGTATTCTATAATGGAGGATTTGAATTAATTCTTTTGCTGACACGAACAAAACTGAGAGGGATTGTGCAATGAGAGAGAGAGAGAGAGGGAGAGATGATGTTTCAAGATCTGTGAACGGGACAATGAATGAGGTTGGAAGAGGGTTTACTGCTGGACAGCAGACCTGTGGTGTAATCAGAAATGAAAAGCAATAACTACTCGAGTGAAAATTTTACTTGCACAAATTAAATACACTCAACAAGGATTTGTGCATGTGAATTGGCAGAAATTAAAATACAGGAAAATAAATCAAAACCCACTTACCAGCTGATCAATTACGACATTAAAGGCATAATGCATTACTATTTATGAGTGCAGAGCCTAGGCTGAAGTGTTCTGTGGAACCCTATTTGACCTTTCAGGCACCCACACGTGACAAAGCTTGCCATGTGCGGTACTATTCTTGCCTCAAAAGGAAAATGCTAACGCCACGTAGTTGCGTACTCTTTGTTGCTCCGCTGAAACAAAACTCTTCCTCAGAAATGGAAGATTTCTTCCCCTTCTCTGCCCATCTTGCTGCGCTGTTCTGTCACAAAGTTTCTGGATTTAGCCGAGAAAAGATCTTCAAAGATTGAGATGGATGTTTAAATAAACGGATCTCAGTCGATGTGCTAGTGATGGTGATTCTCTTTTCAGTCACTGGATTTTACCTCCTTGGTATGAGCCAAAACCATGGCCTCATTATTTAATCTGGCAGGGAACAGGTGTCGATATCTTACTGGGAGTTTGGATGCTGACCCTTCATGTACTGCAAACCCCATCAGATCGACATGTACATGTGTATGTACATGTATACACACACATATACATACATGTAGGTTTGTTATGATGGGCTGAGTGTGCTTTAGAGCCTGTCGTCGTAGCCTGTCTCTGTCGTCTGAGACAGACACCTTTAATTACCTTTGTGTCTTTAATACTCTTATTTAAGTTTTCCAGGCTTTCAATTTTTCTTGCCTGGAAAAGATGGATGAGTAATTTAGGTAATGATTAATGAAGATAAAAGTATCCGTTTTATAGTTCTATTTATAGCTTATCCCTTCAAATTTGAAAGCTTATAATTTATAATAATTTAAAGTATATTTGTTTTTATTTTTTAAAAGTTTTTTTTGGGAAAATATGTTTTTTTCTTTAAATTATATTTTTAAATTGTTTTGATGGGTTGATATCAAAAAAATAAAAAATAATATTATTTTGATACATTCAAAACAAAAATATCAAATATATTATTAGCTATTAACTTTTGTCGAGCAATATCATAGTAAAACATGTGTTGATTTTTACTAATCCAAATCCTAAATGTACCGATGAAAATTTAGAATTCATATGGGAAAAAGGTGAGAGTTGATGGGAAAATATTTTTTTTAAAAATAATGATTAAAGTTTTATATTTTAAATTATCAGGGACTATATTATACTTTGAATCAAAATCCAAGGACTATATAAATATTTTGCTAATTAAAAGGTCTTTGGGAATGCAATTGAAATCGTGTTTTCGAAAAACTTAAAAAATAATTTTTTTAAAATTACCTTTTATATCTTTAAATTGTTTTGATATGCTTATGTAAAATTATTTTTTTATTTTAATATTTTTTAAAGTGAAAATCAATTATTATCACATTTTTAAACACCTTCTCAATATGTTACTAACTATTGAGTTAGTAAATTAACATAAACTAAAAGAGATACATCTCACAAAACCCTTTCATATATATATATATATATATATATATATATATATATATATATATATATATATATATAACGTTGATTCCACCTTTCTATTTGGTTTGATAGATATTGACTTTTATAATTTGTGGTAATTTGCTTTTTATTTGGTTATTTTAATTTGATGATTTATGTCATCAGTTTGGTAGGTTAACATGGTTTAGTCGAGTTTTTTTTTTAAGTTTATCCTTAAATATAGTGTTGATTGAGAATTAAGTGTTATAATTAATTTAAATTTATTTTATATAGGGTTATCATGATCTGGATCGTTAATTTTATAAGTTAATATGTGTTGAATCAATTTAATTTAATGAATTATCATTTAAATATTTTAAAAAATATATTATCTTGAATTTATTTTTAATTAAATTAAATTTTTATCAATCATTTGAGTTGTATTTAAACTTAAAAAGTCATGACATTGGATATAATCTCACATGATATGTTATTTGAATAGTATCGTCCATTACAAAGAATTTTTTATTAGAAAATATAAAATAATATGGAAAAATATTTTAAAATCAAACCGAAGGTTACTTTGGATTACCAATAATATTGTTTTTTTTTTAAATACGAGTTATGTGTTTGTTATTTTTATCAAGATTGTTCTGAATAAATCCATTATATTTTTTAAAATAATATAATAACACCTCAAAATAATCTAAAAAATACTAATATAAAACAAAAAAATAAAATTTATTTATTTTTAAAAAAAATTAAAACAAAAAACTCAATACTCATATTACTCTACGCCTGCTGCTATATCCCAGGCTCCTAGTTAAAAGGGATTGCGGTGTCCCTTTCTACTTCAGCCATTGATGTTCTGCTCTCTACTCTCCTCCGTCCAATCTCAGCCATCATCCATCATGACTGTTTTCTCTTTTTGTATAATTTCGCTTTGACTTAAAATGATAATAACAACTCAGAAAGGAAGGGAGGAGGTGATGTTAGTTATCAAACTTGTATTGAAATACATTATCCATACAATTCAATCTCACACTTGGATAAAAAAAGCACAGATGTAGGGTACAAAAGCTCCGTTTGACTTTGACATTTTCCCAGATAAACAGTCTTTTATCCAACTACAGTATAACAACTGTATCCTTGATAGATAAAAAACAAAAAAATTTATTGGTGGTTCCCACGTAGAAGTTAGAACTGATATTGTAATGTGATAATTCATTAAATTATTACTAAATTTATTTATTTTTTAAATACTATATTCATTAAATTGATAGGAGATACATCACTATTTTAAAGAAATAATCAGATTATCTTTACTAAATTTATAAGATAATACATTTAAAAAAATAATGATTCCAATAGATAAATTAATAGTTTATTTATCAATTAATGTATAAATTATTAATTTACCAATTAAATAATATCTTAACTAATTAACAAAACTCCATGGTCCCAAAAATAGAGGTTTACCTATATTAGGAATAAAATTGGTTAATAAGGAGCTTGATATTAAAGATTGAAAAAACAAATAGTCATGAAAGAAACGTGTTTTATTTTTCCTTTTCTTTTTCCAATTATATGATCAAATAAAAGAAGTTCTTTATAAGCACAGCCAGATAAACTTTAAGACTCTTAGGTTTTTTAAATTTTACTTCCAAAGGTCAGGCTTCTTTATTCAAAAATATTAACAAATAACTAAAAGAATACGAAAATCACTATTCATGCACTGTTCATTGTCTCTAAAAACACTGTGGACGCGAGCTTTTTCGTCCGTGTGTCGCGCGAGTTCGTCCACCCTATTTTTTTTTGTTTTTTCCGCATGTGAACAGCGCATTACCGATTAAAGCCCCCGAAAAAGACAAAATAGTGCACAGTTGCAGGGGCTCTCTCGGGTTTTCTCGCTTTTTTTGCACAGTGCACTGACGAAAATGGGCACGCAAAACGACAAATTTGCTAACAGTGAACGGGGGCATGGCCGTCCTTTCCCATCCGGTATTTCTGTAATTATGGGTGGGGACAGGGGCGTATCGGTAATTGACCTATTATTTTAATATATTTACGCGCGGACGGCTGGCGCGTGTCACTCCCGCGCCAGCGAGGTTCCCCGCTTACGCGCCACGTTGGCGGCGCGTGCGGCGTCATTACGCCGTCAAAAATTGACTTCCGCCGCACCACAAGATGCGCCGGGATGTCCTCTCTCTTCCGTCGCGGCGCGTTCCCGTCGTAGATGTTCGGTTAAGCGGCGCCGGACGGTTTTCTCACGGACATCGTTTTTCTCTCTCCTGCCGCCCCCAAAGTCAGCTCCGGTCCCTGATATTTGCGTATAGTTTAGTTTGGTCCCTGAAGTTTTGATTTCGTTGTTATTACTGATTTATTCAAATTAAAGTTTTATTGTTTTCAATTGTGCCCTTCAATTAAAACTGATTATATAAGAAAGTTTTATTTCAGTCCTTATACTTTTGATTTTGTATTTATTTTTTATGCCTTCAATTATTCCGGTACGGAAGTTTTGATTTCTTTGATTTGGTCCTCCAATTGAAATTGGTAATATATACAAAGTTTGATTCCAGTCCCTCTTCTTCTGATTTTGTTTTTTCAGTCCCTCCCGCAGTTTGCATTATTTATTTTTCGTCCTCCGAATTTTATTTTTTTTAATTTTATCCTTCAATTTGCATTAATTTAATATATGTTAATTTTTTTTTAATATATTCTGTTAATTATTTTTTTTATGTTTTTTGTTATTTTTTATCAATTGATTTTTTAATTGTTTTTTATACAAATATTTTGCTTTTTTTTAATAATTTTCCATGGAAATTTAATTATTTTAATTGCTTTTTTATTAATATTGCTAATTTTATCCTTCAAATAATATATTCTATTAATTCTTTTTTTTAATGTTTATTTTATATTTTTGATCAATTGATTTTTTTATTGTTTTTTATACAAATATTTTGCTTTTTTTTTTTATTTTTCATGGAAATTTAATTATTTGACACAATAATAATAATGATAATAATAATAATAATAATAATAATAATAATAATAATAATAATAATAATAATAACAACAACAATTATTTCAATAATAACAATAATAACAATAACAATAATAACAATAATAATAACAATAATAATAATAATAATAACAATAATAATAATAACAATAATAACAATTATTTTTGTTAGTAACTCTTTTGTTAATATTTTTTTTGCTCTTCATAATTTAATAATTTCTATTGTTTTGACAGTAATGGTGTTAATTTTTTTAATATATATTTTTAGTCTTTCGCCTAAGAATATATGTAGGGAAAAGAAAACATGACCTATGATTTTTTTAATATAAAAAATTAATATAAGTATTCTGAGATACATTTAATATAGTTATATAATAGTAGATGATCGGCCAAACAATTACAAATAACCGATTAAAACACATTCGCAAATTTGATTTTTTTTTTATTTGTTGAATAATGTCTACTTTTGTCCATGTATATATAAGTGTACTTAACACAATAATAATAATAATAATAATAACAATAATAATAATAACAATAATAATAACAATAATAATGATAATAATAATAATAATAATAACAATTATTTCAATAATAATAAAAATAACAATAATAATAATAACAATAATAACAATAATAATAACAATAATAATAATAACAATAATAACAATAATAATAATAATAATAATAATAATAATAATAACAACAATTATTTTTGTTAGTAACTCCTTTGTTAATAACACAATAATAATAATAATAATAATAACAATAATAATAACAATAATAATGATAATAATAATAATAACAATTATTTCAATAATAATAAAAATAACAATAATAATAATAACAATAATAACAATAATAATAACAATAATAATAACAATAATAATAAGAATAAGAATAATAATAATAACAATTATTTTTGTTAGTCACTCCTTTGTTAATATTTTTTTTTGCTCTTCATAATTTAATAATTTCTATTGTTTTGACAGTAATGGTGTTAATTTTTTATATATATATTTTTACTCTTTCGCCTAAGAATATATATAGGGAAAAGAAAACATGACCTAGGATTTTTTTAATATAAAAAATTAATATAAGTATTCTGAGATACATTTAATATAGTTATATAATAGTAGATGATCGGCAACACAATTACAAATAACCTATTAAAACACATTCATAATTTTTTTTTTCATAGAATAATGTCTACTTTTGTCCATGTATATACAAGTGTACTTAACACAACAAGAATAATAATAATCACAATAATAATAATAATAATAACAACAACAACAACAATAATAATAATAATAATAATAACAATTATTTCAATAATAATAATAATAACAATAATAATAATTACAATAATAAAAATAATAATAAAAATAATAATAATAACAATAATAATACCAATATAAATAATAATAACAATAATAATACCAATATAAATAATAATAATAATAATAATAATAATAATAATGATAACAATTATTTCAATAATAATAATAATAACAATAATAATAATTACAATAATAAAAATAATAATAACAATAATAATAATAACAATAATAATACCAATATAAATAATAATAACAATAATAATACCAATATAAATAATAATAACAACAATAATAATAATAATAATAATAATAACAACAATAATAATAATAATAATAACAACAATTATTTTTGTTAGTGACTCTTTTGTTAATATTTTTTTTTCTCTTCATAATTTAATAATTTCTATTGTTTTGACAATAATGGTGTTAATTTTTTATATATATTTTTAGTCTTTCGCCTAAGAATATATATAGGGAAAAGAAAACATGCCCTAGGATTTTTTTAATATAAAAAAATAATATAAGTATTCTGAGATACATTTAATATAGTTATATAACAGTAGATGATCGGCCACAAAATTACAAATAACCGATTAAAACACATTCACAAATTTAATTTTTTTTATTTGTAAAATAATTTATACTTTTGTCCATGTATATATAAGTGTACTTAACACAATAATAATAATAACAATAATGATAATAACAATAATAATAACAATAATAATAATAATAATAATAATAATAACAATAATTTCGATAATAACAATAATAACAATAATAATAATAACAATAACAATAATAACAATAATAACAATAATAATAATAATAACAACAATAATAATAACAATAATAATAATAATAATAATAATAATAACATTATCGCTTATAATTTTTAAATTTCGAAATTGAATTATTATCTGAGTATTTGAGCTTATAACAATAATCAACTAATTCAATACATAAAAAAAATTATAGCATAATTTAAAATTTACAATTCTCTATTTAACAACTAAAAAATTCTTTGCTTGCCACATAAATAATCAGTTTGCTATATATAAAAAGCCCGGCGCATCGCGCGGGCTAACCAGCTCGTGTATTATCTATAAGATTCACATTCCTTTTATTTTTCACGATCTATGATATTTTTTCTTTTTAAATCATGATTATAATTATTATTTAATTATATTAGATATTCTTGATTTGTTAATAAGCTAGTATGACGCATCTGTAATTTTTATTATCTTTTATTTATATTAAGTATTTATTTTAATAATTGTGTGAATATATATAGCCTTGCATAATATAATGCCAAATGATCTTTAGTAATTGACCATAACGAATTTTCCATAAAGTGATATTAGATATTTTAATTTTAATTTTAATTTTTATAGTTTTTTAACATATATAATTCTTGATTTATTTGATTAAATATAAGTAACTTTTTATTTTTTACATATACTTTGTTTTAACCATAAAAACATGTCGAAAAAGTTCATGTACAGAATTTTTTGTCGGGAAAAAAAAATCTAATCCGCGTGAGCTTAGAGTCAGCTATCTAGTATTTAATTATATGTTGTATGCAAATTTAACTACATAAAGTGGTGTTTGATATTGATTGTACTTTTGAAATTTCTTTTCACTTTAAATTGATTTTTGTTTTGTTTTAAATGTTAATGTCAAAAGACAATTCAAAAGAATATAAGTAATATTAATTTAATATATTTTTAATTAAAAAACATTTTAACAAGTAATATTTATCAATCTCTTAACACATACTTTGACATATTTTTTTCTTAAAAAAGACACTACTTGAATTTTACAATAAATTTGTAATATATAAGTTGTACATATACAAAAACTAGAAACAATGGATCTCAACTGTGTATTTTTCACATTAAATTATGCTAATACATAGTTACAATATATAGAGTTTAGATAGAGCCTAATTATCGTAACAGAGTAGTCATCCTAATTTTCTTCCTGATTTCCCTAATCTCCTTCCTGATTTCTCTCTTGTGATAGCTGGATGTGTTGATTGTTGTGAAGACTGGATTTTCGTGTATTCCTAATCTTCTTCCTAATTTCCCTCTGATGCTCTTGATCTACATGATTTGCTGAGTTGTTCCATAGTTTCCTCAACATGCCCTCTCAATCTGAAGGGAAGAGATTGAACATTCAGATTGGCTAAAATATCAGGAAATCTGCGTGGAGACACTGATTTGGTCAGTGAGTCAGCAAGTTGATCATTACTAGAAATGAAAATGGACCGAGAGTTGTTTTCGTTAAACTTGGTCACGTACGTAATGAAAATCAATCTCGATGTGCTTTGTTCAATCATGAAATATGGGATTGACTGTCAGGTATGTGGCTCCAATGTTATCACACCATAATTTTGGGGGTGTAGGATTTTGAAAACCAATTTCTGACAAAATAGACTACACCCATTGAATTTCTGAAGCTATGTCAGCAAGGGACTTGTATTCAACTTCTGTGCTACTATGAGCCACTGTAAATTGTTGCTTTCTTGCATCGCCATGAGATAAGATTGTTGCCCAAGAAGACACAGTACGCACTGATGGAACACCGATCATCGTGATCACCTGCCCGAGTATCCCTTCACAAGAAAATATTGACAATGAGATTCAAAATAGACATTATTATCTTTGCAGAATTTTTCGACAGAAAGTAATTTTTTCTGAATTTAGGGAACAAAAAGAACTTGCTTTAAAAGAAAAGAGTGAGAAGAAATATTTAGAGAGGAATTGCCAGTTTTAGAGATATGCAAACCTTGACCATTACAAACTTTGTAGCTGATCTGTACCAATATAGTTATCTTCTTTCATGTTCAGATTACACAGATCATGAGTGATATGATGAGTAGCACCTGTATCGGCATGCCATTCATTTTCCCAGCCTTGTGTTGCAAGAAAAGCCTTCTTATTTTGAGTAGGAGAAGAGTTTTGATAGTTTAGATCAAAACGATGGTAACATTTTCGAGCAGAATGTCCATGTTTCCTGCAGACTTGACACACAAGAGAAGGGGAATTATATGTGTCTATTTTGTTGTGAGAATAATTACCCCCTCCACGAAAATTGTTATGTCGGCCTCTACCGTGATAACCATGTCTATTTCTAAAGTTGGATGATTATTGTCGTTGAACAAAGTTGGCTTCAGCAAGTGGTGCTGGAATAGATTGATGGTGGCGATTTAGACGAGATTCTGTCACAATTAGAAGAGAGTATACCTATTCAAGAGTGACTGGATCATTTCGGGCATAAATTGAGGAGACAAAACTATCATATTCATGTCCTAATCTAGCAAGAACATAAGAGATAATGTCATTGCAGTTAAGAGGTTGGTCAGCCATAGCAAGTTCATTAGCTAATCTCTTGATCATCAAGAAATAATCATTGGCAGATCGACTGCCTTTCTTTGCATTAGCAAGTTGAGTTCGAACCTAAATGATACGAGCTCTTGATTGGGAGGAGAAATTTGTTTCAAGTGCTTGTCAAACCTGCTGAGCAGTGGCATAAGAAATGATATGAGTTAAAACACCATCAATCATAGAAGACATGAGAGTGCTGAGAATTAGGCTGTCTTGTCGCGGCCATTGAGAATATGCAGGATTCAGATTTTGAGGGAGAGTACCTGTATCAAGATGAGATGTATTAATCATTTTTGGAGGAGGGATGAGTGTACCATCAAGGTGGCCATATAGATCTTGCCCACAAAAATAATGCAGTAATTGTGTCTTTCAAAGTAAATAATTATCAGGAGTCTATTTTAGAGAAACAACATTAGAGACTGGGATTATTGTTGTGATGGAAGAGGAATAAGTAGAAGTAAGGGTTGCAACAGATGAAGAAGAAGAGGTGGACATGATAAGACGCAAGTCTTTTTGAGGGCTCTGATACCATATAAAAAACTAGAAACAATGGATTTCAACTGTGTGTTTTTCACATTAAATTATGCTAATACATAGTTACAATATATAGAGTTTAGATAAAGCCTAATTATCGTAATAGAGTAGTCATCCTAATCTCCTTCTTGATTTCCCTAATCTCCTTCCTGATTTCTCTCTTGTGATAGCTGAATGTGTTGATTGCTGTGAAGACTGGATTTCCGTGTATTCCTAATCTTCTTCCTGATTTCTCTCTGATGCTCTTGATCAACATGATTTGCTGAGTTGTTTCATTGTTTCCTCAACAGTAAAAAACACTTTTATCTTTTAAAATTGATGAATCCTATTAGGACACTCATATAATTTTTTATTACGACTCATAAACGACACCATAACAGTTTTAAACTACATTAAGACCGCTCTATGCAGTTTAATTTAAATAAAATGTGCTAGGAATGCTATTTTTTTTTATTTCCACTATTAATCAATCCCTTATCATGTAATCTCACGTAAAACCAATCAACTCAACTATCTAACCTTAACTTAAACAGCAAATCTTATCCCAACAAAATAAAACCTCGTGCGGTTGGCAAGTTTTTGTTCAAACCATGTCAATATCTGCAATGACGTCTCGTAAATCAGAGAAATTTAACAGGATAGCACTAGAGACAAAATGGCAAGAATCAAACTCTGCTCTCTTTCCAGGATCTGGTTTTGTTTCCCTTGTTTCGCTTGTACAGCAGTAGAGTGTAGTTATTGTCCAAAGAGAATCCTTATTGGGGCTTGTTTTCCCGTGTCCTTTTGCATGCCAAAAAGAAGACACCGCCAGCACATGCCTACACTTGCAAGAAAAGGTAAGCCTCGCCCAATAAGCAAACCAAACCATCTGATCCCTCTCCCCCAACAATTACTGTTTTGTCCAAGCATGGTGGACAGAGCAAGCAATGTTGTATGTTCATCTTCACGTAAACCAGACAAACAATCAGTCCATGTCTGTAGCTACAGGGAGGTAAACACCAGTTTTGACCGTGCAATTTTACGAACTATCACTGTTTCAAAAATATTTTTTTTTAAAATTATTTAAAATTATAAAATTGATATGTTTCAATCATTTTCATATACTAATATTAAAAATAATTTTTTTAAAATAAAAAAATATTTTAATATATTTTTAAACAAGAAATATTTTTAAAAATATCTTCAAACACTTTAAAACATTTACGTAATCCAACCAATGTTTCCAATAGTACTGTACTCTTGCCAGCCAAACACTGCACATATAGCAGTGAGCGTGCATCGGTGCATGTATGTACTTCGAGGAACCAAAGTGCCACGAAATTATTTTTTTAGTCTTTTGTTTTTATTTTCGAAATAACAACATAAAACATTAATTTAATATTTTTTAAAGTAAAATATACTTTTAAAACACAATAAAACGACGACACTCTAATATATTTTTAATTCAAACACATTTAAAATCAGGTACTGTCAAGTCACTAACTTTACTATAACTCTATTAGCGAAACAATGTATTTTAAAATTTATTTGATATTATAATAGTGATTTATTTTTAAAATATTTTTATCATTTAAAATTATTTTTTGATATTAACCCATCAAAATAATCTAGAAATATTAAAAATTATTAATTTAAATTAAAATAAAAAATAAAATAAAAATTCAATATTTTTTGAAAAATATCTCAAAAGCAATATTACAAAATTCAATAGAGTAGCTTCCCTCCTCTACATGCACAAGGAGTGTTTGATACTATATTTTAAAAATATTTTTGATTTTTTTTTATTTTAAATTATTATTTTTTGATATTTTTAGATAATTTTTATATAATGATATAATGTTTTTAAAAATATTTTGAAATATTATTTTATAAAAAAATACTTTAAAAATAATCTCTAACATGATCTGATGATCACAACCGTAAATCGAAACTGTACTTTAAAACAAGGGTTGCTTGCATAGATGGTTTACATGCTGTTCTGACCCTCAGGAGGCCACGTGTCTTTCACACCATGTCTGTTATCCTGACTAAGCGAATCAATGGAAGATTTGGCACTGAATCTATTTTTCTCTTTTTGGTATACTTAATAAAAAATTATTTTGATTTTTTTTAATTTTAAATTAATATTTTTTAGTGTTTTAGATCATTTTTAATTTTAATTTTTTAAAAATAAAAAATATTTTAATACATTTTTAAATAAAAAATACTTTAAAAAACAACTTCAACCATAATCACAAATAATCACTGTATCCTCAAAGTAAATCAGTTTACTATTATTAAAGATTGAAGTAAATTAAGATAATCCGCACAGAAAGCATATCATCGATGGTTTGAAAAGCGTTCGTGCATTTATTAAATAGCACTTTCGTTTTTATTTTTTTTAACTGTCGGCTGGCTAGCTGGGCAGCGCAATAGATGGCAGCTATGGCTGCACATTTGACTCCTTTGCCTGGTTTGATTTGTCATGAAGCCACGCTTTAAGCATTTTTGCCCTCGTTAGGGTTGTTTACCCTCGGCAATTATCTTTTAAATGCATATAGTTAGCATGCCATGACATCTCTCCACCATGCCATCCATGCAGCCATTGACGTTTGACCAAGTCCTCGCAGAGTTTAACTCGTGGTTTTTGAAAAATAAAGCTTAAAAATCTATGATAAATTTATCGTAAGCAGTGTGATTTTTATTGGGATCGGTAGGACACTATTTTTAATGCGAAGGAGACTTTACATGAAGGAAGGTCAAATGGTCAAATAAATAATTACGAGTTGGGGCATTCAGGTGCCTCCTGCCAATATTTCTGACTTGACCACATGTTAATGGACGGTTGTCTGTAATTTTAGACCCCTTTGATGGGCTTATGAGGCCCAGTTAGTGGGAGCAAACATTGAATCGGGTGCTAGATCCTAGGCCCATAGGCCCATGAAATTGACATTAATTAAAATCTCGATTATATTTTCTTCTCTGCCCACCTTCCATCTTGAGCAGAGAACTACACGCCATAGTTTTTTCGGCATATTGTCGTTTCCATGGGCCTATGGGCTTGTGATCCAGCACAAGATTCAAAGTTTACCTCCACTACCTGGGCGTCATAAGCCCATCAGCGGAGTCTAAAATTACAGACAACCTTTTCTTTCACAAATCAAGAGACAAGAGCAGACTGAGTAGCACTCTTTTTTGGACTTTTTTTCTTGCAAATTGCAATGCTTAGTTGGAAGAAGCAAGCTTCCATCTCGATTTTCTGTTGTGACAGAAGGAAAGAATTGAAACCCTAATTCACCTCGCTCCACTCCCATTTCTCTTCTTCTTCAAACTCGTAAGTCCCTCTTTTCATGGATTCATTCCTTCGTTTTCTTTTTTCCTCTTGACTCGTAGTTAGCTGGGATCGCTTTTCACTCGCCTCCTTTGATATCAAACCTATCTATTGCTTGTTTTCTTTTGTGTGATGGGAAGAATGAATTCTGTGTGAAGCTTCTTTACTGCTTATGGAATTGTGTTTTTCATTTTTCCTGTAATTTCAAAATGTTTACGAGTAGGACCCTATTGACTGGAAATGTTTCCCTCCTAGCATCCTTTTGTTTCTGAAAAGTAGACTTGCTTTCTTGCATCTATAACATTAATCAGTAGTCTGTCTGTCTAGCTGCCAACTGGCCATGATGAAAGCATCCTTTATTGTGTTGTTCTTCGTTAGATTGAATCCAGAAACTCCATGGGGCGATGGGTGGTGGGTGCTATAAGTTTTCAAGTTGGTAGCCCCCCCCCCCCACTGTCACATGCGGAAGATAGCTATGTTAGTGATTGGTATCATACAGGTACAGAGATTGATGTCGAGTAGTAAATTGAGCGTTAATATGAACTGCAACAACTCGATTGAGGGGTGGATGGCAGGGAGTATAATAAAAAAATGAAAGAGTTCATGAAGATCCTCAAGACCAACTCATGATTCTGGTTTTATAACTTAATATACTAAGCTTTGGTGATTTCAAATTGATAATTTGCAGGGGCATCTGTGATAGAAGTTTATTGCAAATAATATACAGTCTTCTTTTAATATTTGAACTTTGGGGGTTAGAAATTGAGACTCTGCTTATTGTTCCTCCTAGTTTAACCATTGATTTCAATTGATGACGAAGACCTAATTCTCTCTATTTCCTTTCTTTCTTTCTTAATGGTTGGAGGTAAATGTGGACATCCATTTTTTTTTATTGGTGTGTTATAGAGCATCCAGTTTAGGAATTTGCATGATCAAATATTTCCTGGTATGCGAGTTTGTTTCTGATTGCTTTCTTGAGATTAACTGAGATTAATTTTCTCTTTCTTGGTTTGCTTCTGTAGTTTCCAAGATGTGGGAAAAGAAGGGTGCTATTGGTGGAGATTGCTTGAGATACATCTACTCTAAATTTTTTTTTATCAATCCACCTTCTGGCATAAACACATTTCATTCCAAAAACTTGGCTAAATCTCCATTTCGCATGCTGACCCAATATTCAGTCATTTCTTCATATTTGAACCCCACTGCCAGAAAATTGAAAGATACAGATCTTTTAGCTCAAACACAAATTCTTCCTAGTTCCAAATTTTCTGCCTTCTACTCGACCAAAGCCCCATCAAGATCTTTCAGAAAGAGAAATAATAAACGAGCAAAAGCCAACAGCAAGCCTATTCTTGATGAAGCTAGATTTCAACAAGCAATTTCCCAACTTCCATCAAGATTCATCAATGAAGAATTGTGCAAGATCGTAACACTTGAAGATGATCCTTTAGTCTGTTTGGAGCTTTTCAATTGGGCATCACAACAACATAGGTTTAGGCATGATGCATCCACTTATCATGTCACTATAAAGAAGCTTGGAACTGCCAAAATGTACCAAGAGATGGATGATGTTGTCAACCAACTACTCGCTGTTCCTCAAATCGGTAATGAGGCTTTGTACAATTCGATCATCTATTATTTTACTGAAGCTAGGAAGCTGACTAGAGCTGTGAATATATTTAAGCGCATGAAAAGTAGTAGAAACTTAGATTGCAGACCGTCAATTAAAACATATAATATTCTTTTAACGGCAATGTTGGGCAGGGGAAGGAATTCTTATATAAATCATATGTATATGGAGACTATGAGATGCTTGTTTAAGCAGATGGTGGATGATGGAATCGAACCTGATATTTTCTCTTTGAATTCCATGATGAAGGGATACGTCCTTTCATTGCATATCAATGATGCTTTGAGAGTGTTCCATCAAATGGGTGTGGTCTACAAGTGTTTGCCCAACTCATTTTCCTATGATTATCTGGTTCATGGATTATGTGCTCAAGGCCGAACAAATAATGCTATAGAGTTGTTTGATGAAATGAAGGAAAAAGGATTTGCGCTAAGCAACAAGTCATTCAACTCACTTGTGAATGCTTTGGCTCTCGGTGGAGAAGTCAAGGAGGCAGTGAATTATTTGTGGGAGATGATTGATAAGCATAGGTCAGTTGATATAATCACATACAAGACAGTCTTGGATGAGATCTGCAGGCAAGGAAGGGTTGGGGAGGCCACGAGTTTGCTGAAAGAGTGGCAAGAAAAAGACCTTGTGGATGGGATAACTTACAGAGAGCTTCTACATGTGCTTGAAGATGACTTTGGAAATTCAAATGACAGAGAACGTTTCAGGTACTGAGTGTTGGACATGTTCCATTGTTTCTAAACATTAAATAGCTCTACCATGTTTTGAGTGCGGCTTTCAAAATTTATACATTACTAACACGATGAGCTATGCTGCGATTGTCTGCACTATGCATGAAAGTCGAATTTGAGCCAGTGTGCAATTTTGTAAAGAAGAATTGCTTGTAATACTGACAGCAATTAATCAAATGCATAAAACATAATGCTGGCAAGAAAAGATATGCATTGAACTGTACTCTACTACAACGCATTCTTGTAAAGTACACTCTGTTTATATTAGGCATCTTAAAAGAGGTATGGGTTTCCCATACATGAGATTTTGTCTAAATTTAAAGTTATGAAGAGTTAAATTCAGATATCACACCGCTTTATATTTCTGAAGTACTCCATGATCGCAAAGCATGGAATTCTCACTGGTGAAAATTGTCAGAATGCTCTTTGGATTACTTCTCGTATGATTTAGTTAAATGAAACTTTAATAATTATAGGGCAGTAGTTCTACTGATGATGCGAAAAGTGTAATCTTGATAATATATCTTCCCCGATGACTGCAGTTAAGTCAATGTGAGCTCTATGAGTTTGAATATAATTAAATCATTTAACTATGTGGTCCCCATTAATAAGTAAATTTGAGTCAATATTCAATCAAGTAAACACATTTGAATTGTCTCGGTGGTGGAATTGTTTTGAGTCAAAACCAATTTGATTTTCTTGGCTGTAAGCAATTTTCGTGCAGTCATTTCTTGATTTTGAAGAATTTCTGCTAGTTTTCTCTTCGCCCTTCCTTTGAGAGGGGGAGATTGGATGGCTTCAAGTTTTGGCAAGCCTGAGTTGAATGAGATAAAGCATTTTCAATCACATTCTGGAACGGTAGGTTGTTAATCACTGCAGGGGATTATTTTCCCAAACATGTATCGTCGCTGTGACAGTAGGATCAAGGCAGGGAGACATTTTTGTCTAGTTAGTCAGCAGCACCTGCACTTTAAAATCTTAAAAGTTTCGGATATATCTTGAATAACTGCATAGAAAAATGATCGCTCGTCATGTTGCATAAGGTGTCTTGGAATCTATAAATGTTTTGTGATGGAAGTAATTAAAAAACTTATTTGGATTTGCTGTAGATCTTTGGAATTCATTTATTTCTCTTGACTCCAGTTTTTTTACTTTTTATTCTTCAACGAGCAATGTCGTGTGGTGGCATGCATTTGACTACTGTGCGGTGCTTTGCTTCTGTTTCTTCATGGATCTTCGCCACTTCAACCCTCCACGAAAAGGTTACTAATCTGTAATTCAGAATTAAATTAATAGAGTATCAACTACATTTCTAGCAGGATTTTTCGGGACATCTTTCGAGGTCTCGCCCTCCTTCCCCATCTGAAGAAAGATAACAAGGATGGGAAACAGAAGTTCCTTGCATAAATATTGACGCAAAATAAAGCGAAGAGTAAGGGTTTATTGCATGTCAAAACTTTTAAAACCAAAAATATCATTTCATAATGTTTAATTTAATTTATCATGTTTTCACTTGCCAAAAGGTTATTCGTCAAAGGGTATTATAATGTTTTGTATACAATTTGTTTTTATAAAACCATAGAATAGCAAAAAATAAAGTAGAAAAAGTTGATTACATGTCAAAAATCCTGACCAAAAAATCATAGATATAGTAAAACTATTAAAATAATTAATTATATTTATTTACAGCTTTTTTTTTTTTAAAATATGACAGCTTTTATAAAAAATAAAAAAACCCGAATATAATAAATAAAATAGAAAAATATTTTCTTAAAATAAATAAATAAATAAAGATCTATTTCTCTGAAAAACCCATGCATCAAATATACAATTAAGTTAGAAAGGCTTTTAGATCTGCAGTGTGTGTAACGAAACACAGTCTTACCGTTAGAATCATGGTTAACATTTGTTTTCTAGCTTAATGAGAACCAGCATGTCGTTTTCCAGCGTAATTAACAAATCACAAGAAGCCACAAGTCACAAACCAGAATCTACCATAAGGCATTCTTGTGTTCTCTCTCTTCATTTCTTCGAACAACAAACATTATAATGTTCCTGCTGTCATGAAATTCGAGAAATTCCAGCTTCACAATAACATTTAAAAAAGCCCCATAGGCTGAAAAAGTTTCTGCATTTTTTCTCTTTTTAAATTCGTACTTCATAGTAAATACATTGAGAAAAAAAGAAGCAAAGAAATAATAGCAGAATAGTCCTGAGATTTTTGTCACTGGAACAACCGACATCTTTAGAAGAAGCATAAAAATGGTGGAAAAATAAAATAAAATTCAGGAGATCAAGCTCAGGATCTATCTTCTCCCTGAAAGACATTTCCTCCAGGACACACCACTTTCAGAAATGACATGAACAGGGTACAAAACCACATCAAAGTTTCATACTATATAATATCTGGCAGATTGAATCCCCAAAAATCTCAAGTCAAAAACGGGCCAAAAAATACAGTAACATGAGAAGAAATTGACCACCATGTAAAATTCCTATGTACTGCTGTAAGTTAAATTGTATACGGAAAGTCCCAACAATGGGAGCTGCCAATGCATTAATCAATGGCGATGATGAGAAAACCAACTGATACATACATCAGAAATACAGGGTAAAGTGCAAGAGCCTTTCTTCTTGGGTTGACAGCTGAACTCATGAAAGGATAGGCAGCCCACGAGCTCCAAGCCAGTGCCACGGATACTACAATCACTTTTATTATTACATTGTCCTTCAACATGCAGACGAGAGCTCCAATGACTAGAGGAAAGAGACAGTAACCCAATAGGCTCAGGCTTTGGAAGAAAATTATGTGTCCACCCTGAAACAGCAAAAATGAAAATCACTTGTGATGCTGGCATGTGATAGGCTTTTAGATTACCAACTTTGAACATGATGGTATGTCAATGCTCGTTGATTTTTTTTCCATTCCATGCAACAATAATATTTGACTTGAAATAAAACTAGCAATAAACCAAGAATGAGAGCTAGCTCTTTTGTTCAATCCTGTGGGATGTAAAAGCATACACACATGGATATGTATGATTGTGTTTCATGGAAAGAGAAAGGGAAGAAGCTATTACCAGCAGCAGAACGTTCAGTGTCAAGATTATAGCACCTGCAGCAAGCAGTGCAAATGCAACAGCAAACACCTCAGACTGGAAAATGACATGTAAATTGTTAGAACTAAACAAAACTTGCAACATTTTCCTCTAATAAAAAAAAACATGCTTTGTTTGAAGAGTAAAGAAAACATATGAACAAGACAGGTAGCTAAAATCATCAATCCAGAATGGGGCAATATTAGTCTTTCTCTACATGGAACACGCTACATTTGTAGCAAAATTGAGAACTTGTCCATTTCTAGATCTTGCATGAGCATCATGGTTGACTTCAGCACCGCCACAATTGAAATATGAAAAGGCATATACAGAGAAAGAAAATGAAAAGAAAAATAAATCACAGGTCAACACCAAAATCACATAGGAACACTTAAATTCAAACTAACCTTTCTGATTTATCTGGCACATTCTGCCTTGGAGATGATAACTAGTCAACATATAAAAGGTGACAAAATGTTGCAAGGCATTGACAAAAGAACATACTTAAATATCAAATGCTTGATTGTTTAAGCAGATGTTTTGGCACTACTTTTTGGTCACTATACAAATGCTTCAGTGCCCCATGTAATAACCAAGGGTTTGCTTGGCTTTGTTGTCAGTTGCGTGAGGACCACACATCAGTTGATAAGCATAGATGCCCCCATTCTTTTTTCCAAGATCAAATTTTCAATTCTCATATGACTCAAGACTACTGTGGATTAGCAAAAAGATGCTTAGCAAACAGTGAAACACTGCAAGCACCAAAAATAAATTCTGCGGCCACTATGTAGCAAAAAGACAAAGCCAAGTTGTTTGAAAATGTTGCTATTTGACACCAAACAATAGCTTACATATCACAAGCTGAAATGTTGATTTAGAAAGCAGAAAAAAGGGCTAGTATCACTAACAGGCCTGTTTTAACTCATTCTGGTGTTCCCATTGTTGGGCAGAAACCTCAAATCTCATTGTTTCCTGTTTTTGATTACTCAAAATTATACATCTTGGTTGTAACTAGCAGCTGTTAAGAAGAATGATCTTATAAGAATGCATTCCTGATCACACAAATTTTCACTGTCTAGGGTGTTACATCTTGGTCAGAGCCACCATTGAATGCATGGCATTGTAAACAATGTTTGAAAAACTATCTTCCAAATTTTCCACAAATTCACCAGAAGGGGCAAATGAGTAGAGCTACCAAAACGAAAGACTCTTAAACTGCAATGCTATGATGTACACAACAAAAAAAAGTGTTCTCTCACAGTTTCACAGACTAACAATAATATGCAGACATTTTCATTAGTTTTAGGTGAGCTTTTTAAACATAACAGATTCAAGCTTGGAATAACGATCATAGCTATTACAAAATAATCTCTATAAACATTACAGATTCAATCAAACATCCCCATCATACGGCAGTGGTTAAATGTGGAAGCAAATTCAGATCCTATCATGTGCCTGGGGCCACAATGCAGTCCCAAACTCAAAAACCAAATTGGCTAACTCATCTCCAAATTCATAGTTAAATATATCAGGTCAGGACCCAACATCTATCCCTGCCTTATCACCAACACCATTACTCCGTACAGAATCAAAATGACTAAAAACCTTTTATTCTTACTAATTCACTCTCTTCCATCCTCTAAGCCACCAAAAACATCTAAAAGAGTTCAAACAGGTGGAAAAAAACAATTAGCAGAAAATCGACGCCATTCTGTTGATAAAAAATACTAACCTTTTTAACAGAAGCGGACCAAGAAAGAGCGAGTCCCAAAAAGACGATGAAGAAAAAGGGACCCCACAGATCCCAATCTCTCAAAGCCTTACCCGGATCTTCACGATACGGGTTAGGAAACACAACCAGCTTCAAATTACTCACAATCCTAGAAAGATCTCTTTTTACGGTATCCCAAACTGGCTCCGTCAACGTATTCGGAGGGGACCCGAACCCTGTCCCAGAAATACTGCCACCGGCCGAGTTGCCAGAGCTAGGTGGGAGAGGAGGTAGAGGGGCGGAAGGGACGATGGATGGCGGTTTCTGGATGGTGGATTGTGGTTTTGGTTGAAGTGGGGGGAGGTTTGATTGGATGAAGGGAGAGGCGGATACGGGTATTCGAGGCGGGCTTGGTGGGCGGGCGGGCAGGACTGTGGAAGAACTGGATTGGATGGAGGTGTTGATTAGGTTCTCGATCTCGTCGATGTCTGACTGAGAAGAAGCGTGTAGAGGGATCGTGTCGCTGACGTGCGACATTTTTGGATTATTTTCCGGGAAATGTGGTTTTTTAGTTTTCGCGGGAAAGTGAAGGGGAAATGGGAAGTTCTGTTTTAGATCTGATCGAAAGAGAGGAGGATCTGGTGTTTTAAATTTATGGATCGTGAAGGAAAGGTTTTGTTTGTGTTTCGTGAGGGAGGATGGAAACGTCGTCGTCGTTGCGTTGACGGGTAAGAGGAATGCAATTTCTGAATCGTGAGATAAATGCGCATAATTATTGGTTAAGATATAAAAAAAACTATAACAAAAAAGAAAAAGAAAAAGAAAAGGAGAAGAGGGTGGCCTGGAGAATCAAGAATGAGTCGAGCGATATTGGGCCTGAAAGATTAGGTGTCTCCACTAGCCCTTCACACTTTGGGTTTTTTTTAAGACAGTGGACAGCGTGTTGTTTGTCTGAACAAAAAATATATCGCTGACTGTAATAGATTTCGATGGCTAAAAAATCAGTCTAAAATTTCCGGAACCTAAAACCCAAATTTCAGCATGTTTTAACTTAAGAACATGAAATAATATCATATTAAAAAAAAAGAGATCAAAAATTTATTACCTTGACCTATGTTTTTCAGCACAATTACAAGCTCAATCCATCCTCATTGAGCTTTATCCATAAAAGCCTAAGTAATTGGTTGTCACGCTCTCTCTTCTCTTCACATCGAATTTCTCTATCATCTCTTCACCACCCGGACTATAATGTAAAAGCAAAGGAGTTTATGACTAAATTGTAAATTTTTACAAAGACAGGGATCAAAATATAGAGAGACAAACCCATTAACAATACAAAAGGAAAAAAAAAAAACACCCCCTTTTCAATCAATAAGAAAATAATATCACTTTATTTTTTAAAAAGAAAAACATCAATACATCGAAATAATTTAAAAACATGTAAAAAAATTTATATTTTCATGAAATACAACTCTAAACAGACCCTTCTAGTCCTCTTCCAGATCAGGCAGAGGTCTGAGAGGATTGGATTACAAGGATCAGGGCAGTGATATGCACGCATGGTGGTTACTGATAAGAATACAAAACTAACACGAACAGACCAGTAATTATATTGGGGCAGTGAATCTACTAGCAAACTGAAAAAACATTTATTCCATGAGGCATCACAAGGCTGAAATATCAAGAGAGAGATTAAGCATCCCTTACACTGCAGTAGCCTTGAATATTCAATTGAAAAAATTGATCTTTAGTTTTTTTCAGAAGTTGATCAAAATTGGGTTCAATCTCTCCCAAACACTACTTGAGAACCTTTCATCATTCACTTGATCTTTTGGTTTACCTACATGTATATGGTAAAATCTTGAACCCTCCTCAGGTTCTGGAAAAAAATATAACAGGATTCAGTTCTTCTTCAATTCAAATTGCTGAACAGAATAAAAGGTGAATTCACATTCATGGCTTGAGAGCAAGGGCAAGGCCAAACTTGGGGGCTGCTGCATGGGTGGCCTTGGGGTCATACTCGGCGGAGAAAGTTATAAGCGACTTTGGTCTCCATTCGTGTTGGCATAGCATTGCAGCCTTGCCATTGTCAGAGAATCGAGTTTTTACCACTGTAAATGGATCCACTACATGAGAACTCCCAATAGTAAAACTGTTCTCAGAGGAGGATAACCTGTGAGTCATTTCTGCGGCAACCGAATGCAAGGGGTTCACTGAATGAACATAAGATGCCTTGAGCGTTTGTCCTTTGTCCATCCTACATGGCAATAATGAGTTTCAATTTAAAAGGCAAGAAAGAACAAACTTTAGACCAATAGACAGCAACAATTCTGAATAACAAAAAACATGGAAAGGCCTAAAATGTAATGACAATAACAACTCCCAGCGCCTGCGAATAATTATTTAGCTGCTTCTGATGAGTTCATACTCAAAAAGAACAAAGTACCTTTACTACTATCACATCTAATACGGTAACTGCTGCGATTTAAGAGTATTCATTTTGTCTTTAAAAGGAGATTGCTCAGCTTCGCAGCAAAAAATCAAAACATTTTGCACGGGTAAAATATATTGAAAGGCATTGCATAAAACAGCCTGCCAATATGAGCCGAAAATAACAGAGGTGCCAATCTAAATAGTGAAATTACATTACAGTTCACTGTGTTGAAAATATTCCATCACCATACAAATTAATATACTATAAGTACTCTGTTCACTTCCACATGCCATCAAGTACCATGCAGGGCAAGTGAAATATAACATATCCAGAAATGCTCAAAGCTAATTAGATGTCCATGTTTCATAGAAAAATAACAATTCGGCAAATTTTACAAAAAATGCAAATACCAAAGACAAAAGGCATGGCATATAAAATATTAAAACAGGAGAAGGAATAAATAGTCTTTTAAGGAGAGAGAACAAGCTTTACTAATGCTTACAGTAAAAGTGCAGCAGAGAAATCTGGCTTGTTCAAGCCAATCCCAGCATTACACTTGACAAATGAAGAGGAAGCAGTATCAAATCCAACTTCACTACCCACACTAAGATTGTTGCTTCCAATTGCAGCTGAGAGCTCCAAAAGAGGATTTGGATTGAGGCCAATGCTGGACTCAATGGCTGCATGATGATGAAGGTACTGCACATCCAGCTGCGACACAGCAGAGAGATAAGTCAGATTTCAGCACACAATTTCATAAAGTTATCCACAATTAGCAAGTACCTCTATAACAAAATGAAATCTCACAAACTTTTCTTGGCTATTATGTTCTACCAGCATCTCAAACCTGCTACCACTTAATTTAAAACAAAACTGGTGCTTCTTTCCACTAGTTCACCTTGTAATGTAAATCTAGTAAATTTCAAGCAAGGAGGTTTCATGTACTCACAAGGAAAATTACCATAGATTATTTCACCTTATTGGAAAGATGACAGATGTTTATTTCACCTTATTGGAAAGATGACAGATGTTGGGAAAAATTAAGTAAAACATGGAATTACAGACTTCACTAAATGAAGACATCTTCAATAACATGCATTTTTTCTTGTGCATTCCTAGGACTCCGGCTATCAGAAAGTCCTTTACGAGAACTTGGGGGCAGGCCATCAGAGTCAATTCAGTAAGAGTAATCTAATCTGCCTGCCTCAATTCTGTACTATAGTCTCTCATGTAGTTTAAGGAAGGGTCCCAGATATAAAGTCATTCAGATTATCATTCTCTAATTAATACAGTGCTGTCTCAGAAAAACTTGACTCTTGCTCAGCATTGCTGCAACCATGGTTGTTAAAAAAGTGTTGTATCACTACAATCATCGCATTTTGGGATTTGGAATATGCTAACCATATTACAATGTTTAAACAGTTGCAATGTTATAAAATCATTGTTGTTTTGCATTTCAGCACATTGGAGCGGTTGAATTCACATGCCAACCATATTTTGGGCCTTTTTAACTTAATGGCTCACTTAGACTAATTGGACCCAAATATTAATTCTTATAGTAAAATAGAAAGGAAACAACAACAATGTCAGCATTCATAACCCCATGGAGTTGGCCTAGCAAAGAAGGCCTGGGAACTAGCAGTGTGCTCCTGTCCAAGATCCCAGGTTCGACTCTTGCCAGGGGCAAACAATTCCATTGGAGCCATCGGGCTTGGGAAAGCCCATGAATTAACCATGGTGCACTTGCAGGAAACTCCTTGCCAAGGGCCTGTGCACCCCAGGGTTTAGTCGGGCCAAGACCCGGATACCGGTTGCTAATTAAAAAAAAAATGTCAGCATTCATGGTAGGGACAACTATTTATGGAGCCCAATCCAAAAAATAAATAAATGCCATTGTTGGCAGATCCAATAACCATCTCTCTTTCCATCGCACACTTTTAATTTTTGAATGGTATTGTTTATGAGGAGTTGCAAGTTTTTTTGTCCTCAGAACTATCAACCTTTAAAGCTCAGTTTCCTTTATTTTATGAACCAGCCTCACCTGCCAAACCTTGAAGGATTTTCATGTGCACAAACATGGGAATCATCAAAGCATGATTTTGGGTTTTTTTCTTCTTCTTCTTCTCTATTTTTTTTTTTTTTTGAGTGTGTGTGTGTTTCTAGTTCGTGCTTATCAACTAGAGCAAAAGCAGACTATTAATTTAATGATGACTTTGCCTTGTATTTTTTTTTTTTTAAATATAAAACATAGCTAACAATGTTCTATGAAGGAAAATGATCGTACATAATACTGTAACACCTACAATCATGAAGTCCCAAGTTCAATTGAAATTTCAACTTTCAATTATTTATTTGACTAGGATACTGTTAGATGAAAGCTCAGGGCTTGTTTGGAGTGTGATAGAGGTTGTTTTTCAAATGTGATTTTCATTCAGAAATGCATCAAAATAATGATTTTTATATTGTTTAAAAATAATTTTTGACATCAGTACATCAAAATGATTTGAAAACACAAAAAATATTAATTTAAAATAAAAAATAAAAAAAAATTCAGTTTTTTTCCAAAGTAATTTTGAGACGTACTCTCAAACACGCCCTTAATCCAGTAACGTGTATTTTCCCTCATCTTCTATAAGATATTAACACTTGATTAACACGCCCTTACGCCATACCCTATTGCGGAAAACAGCCATAGAACTGCAGCAATTACGTTCCAAGTTCAATGGGTATTTTACCTTTCATTTATTTATTTGATTAAGATCCATTAAATAGATCAATTTAATCACTTACTTATATTGTCTTTTTTTACAACCAGTACTTGCTTGTTAAGTATTATCTTCATTCAGCTTTATGCCTCCTTTTGTGGTTAAAACTTTGGGTTGGGTTGCAGGTCACAGTGAATAATAGTATGGTATGACTCGTAATTAGTAAAAAGAAAAGGCCATTACCCAGCAATAGATCAGCTGAGTGACACTAGATAGATTTTCCACTTTAAGCAACATGGATAGGCTCTATAAAGCACATCTTAATAACAAGATCACCAAATTCTGAAAGTAAGAAAAAGTACTGGGAAGTCATGCAAGGAACAAGTAACTTCCAAAACATAAACATCCCTAACAGGTACATGCACATGCAGCATGCAAATTCTTATTATCATTTTTTTTTTGTTGCACAATTTAAAATGCACTGACCTTGCCAGACTTGTGATCGGGTATTTTGAAACTAAGCGCTGCTTTGGTGCTGGGAAAAATATCATTAACAGTCACTTTGGTAGACACCTGTCAAAGTGTTATACAAAGAATCAGATCAGCATACCATCAAGGCATGCTTGAATGCAAATAATTGAGCATTGACTATATTTCCAAATGACCATGGTGAGAGTAAGAATTCAATTGTAGATAAGTGAGTGAAAAAGACAACTTCTGATCAAGTACAAGAACTTCTCTCTTACAATGGAATAGGTATCAACTTTCACATCCACAACAGTATTCTCGCTCTTGTACAAAGTACTTATATCACCAAAAAAAAAATCGTCTTTCTTCAAACCTGTGGCTGTAAACCCCTGCACATGCAGTTTTAAGATATATTTTATTAGACAGCATCACAACATCATTTGAGCTCTAAATGCTTCTTTTTTTTTTTAGAAAAAATAATAACATCAAAATTTATTTATGAATGGGGTCCTTTTTCTGAAAAACAGGAGCGCTATGACAATCTTACATGCCTGATTCCCAAATCAAATATTCAACACTAGGAAAAGAAAATTCTTAATAATCCATGGCATGCCAAATCAGAACTCACCTAATCTCTTTCATTAATTAGCTTCAATATTCCAAACATAGAAGATACATTGAAAGAAATCCTTATGAGAATGAGTTCTGAATGAAAATATATATGGTTCTTTCTTTCATTTACTTGTTGATATGGTCAAAGTCATCAAGACACTAAGAAGACCTGTCCTGAATTTGGCTAACCTTGCAAAACCAAGTCATTTTCAATAATCTATGGCCTTTCAGCTCCATTTTGTTTCAAACACACACCCTTTCTTTCCAGGCACACAACACTAGAACACTCATTCCAATTTGACAGATGTGTCTTCTCACACATTCAGGAATATTTCTTATCTCTATCCAGCTTGATAGTTTTTGTGGGGTTAGTCAATAGTTTCTATAATTAATCATGACCCAACGCTTCTTAACACTTAGAACATTAAATACTTAAATGTGTACATAGAGCACACATAGAATTGACACCATTGGATGTGCATATGCTAGAATATGCATCCCAACACTCAACATATAAATCATTTAAAAGTACTCATGGTTTGACAATCTAATTGAGTGTATCAGATATCAATCCAGTGGGTTATAAACACCAACAGTTAGTATGCATAACATTTACTATCTCGAGGAGACACATAGATCAATAGTTCACTGCCTTAACATGAGAATAGGTAAAACCATATACTAAAGCATTTTGGTGTGAAATATGAAATACCCAAACAGATATCCCCTAAACAGATGTTATTACGAAAAGCAGTGAATAAGGAACTTAAATAAGGAGATGTAAATTCAATGGTACCATTCCAGTAGAACTCAGAATTGAGAGGGTAAACTTGTGATCATAGTTGTAATCTTTGGTCAAGAGGTCTGCATAAGATGAGCAATGTTTGTGAAAAATCAGAATTTAAAGCTAAAGCAAATTTGTAAAAGCCTAATTCATTCAACACGGCATCAACAATGAGAGACAATATACATTAAAAGTCACTATCACTAAGAAATAAGAGCTGAGCAAGAAAAGTCCTTTGGAGTGTCTACAGGATCATTTGATTGATGTTTAGGCTGAGGACACAGTTCTATTGAGATTACAAGGCTATCTATCATGTCCATAACATGCATTCTACAGGAAGGATTGCTACCTAAAGTCCGAGGTTATGAATACATATTTTTGGTCCAAGTGATGTAATGTATTACTTTGTGTAAATATAAATTGATGGTGGAATTAATTTCCACTCTGACAGATTAATAAAAAAAAGGGTGTTTTTTCTGTAAGTTTAGTCTTGGTCGAACTTCAGGTAAAATTTCAATAGTCGAAACTCCATATTAAACTATTAAGCATTCACAGATAGCACATAGATGAACACATAAATATATGATTGTGCTAGCATGCAAACACACATCTACTATCTCAAGAATATAAAACTACATGGTTACATATAAACATCCATATAGAAGATACCTTTGGCTCTTTTGCCAATATCTGAAAATGGAGCTGGTTTGCTACCCATATTCAATCAGGAAAAATGAATTGACAACTATATCCTGTAAAACCAAGACAATTCACATGAACCACAGACCAAAAAGAAGCCTTTTATCAACAACAAGGAAAAAAAAAGACAAAAAAAAGAAACGAGAAAATGAAAGATGCCTTCGCAAAACACTTTGTGTTCAGGCATACAAGATAGTAACGATACAAGCCTTTGCAAGACACTGCATCTACATACATAGGTGCACAAACCACCATTAACATCAAAATGACAACGAAAAGCATTATATTATGTCCTCAAATAAAAGAGAACCAACTATAAAACAAAAGCACCCACCTTTTCCATTATCATTTAAGCACTGCGATGACTCCCTAAAACTACTCTACTCTATAATGGATTGCACTTTACAGAAGTTTCCAATACGACTAGCGGGATTTTGCACAAATTTCAAAACCTCTAGACAGAATGTTTTTATCGCAATAAGCATGGTCATTGCAGGTGCTTACTGGAGTAAAAGTAGTAACAGTGATTTTAAAACTCATGATGATGCATTAACGAATGATAGAGCAATCCTTACGAAAAAGTAATTACTTGAGATATCTATCAAATCTCTTCCTCATTTATACATGTAATTAAATTAATGAAAAACAAAACATCAATTCGATTAATCAGATTTAATTTCTCTCAACTTACAAAACCAATCTTAGAATAACACCAGGCTCAATCGAAAAATAAAACTAACAATAACAAAAGAAAAGGAAAATAATAAATAAATAAAAACAAATTACGAACTGAATCAATCAAAGTACGAAAATGTACCATAACCTAGACATCAATATTTGAATTCCCATACACGAGAAAGAAAATACTTACACAGGAGACAAGAGGACGAAGAGAGATGGAAAACGCCAACGTTGCCTATAAATTCGGCGGCGGCAGCGGCCGAAGAATCAGGAGACAGGTTGTATACGTGAAGAATAAGCAGAGGTGATATTTTAATATGAATGGCGCACTTGTCTAGTAGTGACCAAATTAAGGCCAGGCGAGGAAGGCCAAGGTCAAAACGGGACACTAAAGTCGAAGAGGGGGGTGATTAGGTTACTTTAATGGGTGGTGATGGATATAGAGCAGAGCAGAGCAGAGCAGGCGTGGATCTCGATTGGAGAGAGGTTTTAAAGATAAATGTGAGTCGAGAGTTCTTATTTGACTGTGAGTGATCCAGGTAACAGGCCGGTGTGAATCTAGCTGAGAGTTAAATGACAATATTGCCAACAAATATGGTTTCTACTTTCTACTTTCTATGGTCACCTTGGAATTTGAAATGGGCAGCTGGGTCCGAGATCAAATTATCACACGATTGACCCGACTCAAAATCTAAATCACCCGACTCAAAATATAAATCACCCGATTGATTCAGCTTAAAATATAACTTTAAAATAATATTGTTTTGTTTATCTTCTAATAAAATAAGTTGGTTTGAAAAAAATAAAAATAAAAACAATCATATCACTTTAGATAAAAATTAAAAAAAATAATTAAAGTTGATTTGGATAAATAAGTCATTGGAACTAAATTTAATATAGTTAACTCAAATTTAACAAATACTACTTTAAACTTAGCTCAAAGTAAATCTGAATATAAATGAGTTTTAAATCATTAAATTATTTAATTGATTATAAAAAGTCAAATGATAATAAATACGATTATAGTGGTGAAGTTGGTAATCCTAGAAATTAAAATGGATAGTCTAATTCAAGATTATATTTATAAGATCCAATATGAGTATTACCCGATTTAAAATCCGAGTCATGATTTTATTGGATCAACTTAAATCAATTTAAAAAAAAAAAACGTTTTTTTCTCAATGAAATGATATATATAACAAAAATTAAAAAAGAATTCATGAAGTTGGTCGATCTCCAAATTAATTTAAAATAAAATTGAACTCAAATTGTGATTCAAATCAGCAGATCATTACTGATAGCTGGAAAAGAATTCCACTAATTTTATAATCTTGAGGCACCAAAATATGTGCTCTTCATGTTTACTCACCGGTTAGACTTACATGAGTGAGATCACCAAGTATGTATATAGAAATTGAAAAGCAAAAGAACTCCAATCAAAGTCAAAATTGGACTTGTAGAATTCTATTACTCCTAATTTAATTCAAATAATCCAAAACAAAATATTGAATGAAGGTATAACCTAAGGTATATGATATAATTTAGAGGGCTTGAGATTACTGGTGACATTGAAATACGTCAGCGTTTGAATCCACTTCTCTTGATTCTTCAGCAGATGAACGGCAATTGTGTCCGGCCAGAGCTCATGCGTGCATTGTGTGGGCGGCTCAGGAAAATTGTACATTGACCACTTTGCATTATACCGATTCTTTGCACGGTGACCTTCCCGGATCCAGTCACCGAAAACTTTATCTTCCGGCCCTTCCAAGTGATTTTTTGGTATCGGAGACTCTCTAATCCACTCTACAATATCCCATGAGATCATATATCCCATGCCGGACATGTAATGCACGAAAGGGTCCATGCTCCGGCAAGGGATAACATAGCCATAGTACAAATCTTCTCTGGGCAATGGTTTCAGCGACTCCACCAGATTATCTAGCCGGAAATATGTGTCGTCATCGGTTTTCATAACATAATGATAAGGAGGGTAAGGTCTATCTGTGTCATTCAACATTTCCGGCAAGCTTGAAAAGTAAGTGTAGGTTTTACCTTTGTTCATGTTCTCCTTGCAATCCAGGATGATGATATCATCGTACCGCATTATCTCAAGAGCAACGAGCACCTTTTGATCTTCCTTGGTGAGATTGCAGAACACAAACTTCACGTCAACCTGCGCCCCCGCCGGAGACTGGGTGCCGTATATGAGACGCAGAAAATGTCGCCGTTGGTATTGATCAGGAAGGGTCAGGATGCCTATAAGAATGCGAATATCACTTGAGGCTGAAGAATTCACGGCAGGAAAACTGTCTGAAGATGAACTGGGGGATTGCGATGGACCGTTATCGAGAGCACACCTGCCAAACCTCAATACGCTATCGTATCGGATTCCGTTGATGGTAATCAAGACACACAGGAAGAAGATGAAAAGTAAAGAGGAGAGAATGAATCGGTGCCGTTCTGGCTTTGAGCTGCTCTTCATTGTTACTACTCCTGAAGCTCCTACACACTTTGGCTCTTTTAAGGCCAGGTACAGGTTAAGTAGTGATTGATATTGATAAATCCCAAATTTTCTTAGATTCAACGCATAAACTCGCAATTTCGTGCGAGCAAGACTATTATGTTGACTTTTATTCCACCAAGGAAGGTGTTGGTCAGAGGAGAAAAGGAGAACGCACCACTGAATGTACCATTATGTCCTTGGATCATGGGACAAGCCAGGCCTTTCTTTTTTCGATGCCAAGGAGCTTAAAGTCTATTCCATGAATAAAGGGCTTGCACTATACGTTTTCGTGCCTGTGAAAATAAATTTTTAGTAGTGGGGGATAGTGGGATTGGGCCAATAAATTTGGCTGGACTTTATTCAGTCTTTGCTTGCACATTGCTGAAGCCAATTGGTCAACTTTTCGTAATTAGGCATGATGGCATGAACATGGCCGGCTTCAGGACCTCTTTACCTTACGTACCGCTCACCATACTTGAATGCAAAGCAATACCATTGACCCCTATAATATATACACTCTATATTGATCTGCGGGAAAATAGTACTTAGAATATATGGGGATTGGTTTTTTGTGTTAAAAACGAAAGAAAAGACGCATAATTAGCAAGAAATACAGGGTTATGTGTTGTTGTTGTTGCGGCACTAATTTTTTTTTTTTTTGAAACGTGGGGTGTTCGATCCAGTTTATGCACACCTCGATTAATTTTATGAATTTTAAAATTAATAATCAGTTAAAATTTATAGTGATCTGACTGATGTAAGACTCAAATTGATGATTTCTAGAGAGTAAACACAGAGTTTGATTAGTTGAGTCACACCCAATATAATTCTAGTAACACTAGATTATTGCAGTGAAATTATCATTTTCTCCTCAATAAAAAAACCTTATGTGATAATTTTGTCTTTTAAAAGGTTCATTTATCATTAAAATATTATTTAATGACGTGTTATTTTTTGAAGTTCTTTTTAAAGCACTAAAGTCAACACAATTTAAAATAGTTAAGTAAGAGGTTTTTTTGTTTGTTTTTTCACGGTCAAAATAAGTCTTCACTGTAGAGTAAAAAAGAATAGACTTGCAATCAAGGTTTCCCCCACTTTTTAGGTTCCCTCCTCTTTTTAGGCTATGGTTAAAATATATAGTTGCCCTTATAAAAGACAAATTAAGTTATGTATTAAGGGATGTTTTTTTATCCTTTCACTTTAGTTTATTTATGATTTTCCCCATTTTGACATTGAATTTTTGATTTTCTATTCTAAAAATTTGTTAGAACATAATAATTGAGTGTTATATGCGCCCTTTAAATAGTGCAAGAGACATTTTATGGTGGCCAAACCTATACTTTTACATTGTTATTGAAAATGACACCATATATTTGTTTTCTTCAAATGGGGTGTGTGACGGTAGACGATGAAAAATTTATTATCCATGATCGTTTATTTTTCTTTCCTTATTCTCTCTTTTCTATTAGAAAAAGTGCACGATTACCCTTTTCGCTTTTGATATTTTAATTTAAATTCTTTGTTTTTTGATTTTATTATTATCTCTTTTATATACGTTTTATTTGTTTTTAATTTAGTCTTCTAATTACAATTTCTCATATGTTATTTTTTTTTCATTTTGGTTTTGGTTTTCAATTTCATCCTTCATTCAAAATTCATATTGTTTTATTTTTTTCCAATTCAACCCTCGTTATTTTGATTTGTTTTTTCTCTTGTTCAAGTTATTTTTCATTTTAATTTTACCATCCAATTTTATATATATATATACACACACACACACACACACACAGATAAAACATATTTTTAAAATAAAGTGCTAGATTGCTAGACGGGAACAAGGAAAATAAGGGAGTAAAAAAGTAAACGAGCAATATTTGGCGGTGTCTTTTCGAGGGACATGCATACAAAAAGAAGCAAAGTCTGATTTGATGTCGTCTACTAACAAAAATGATTTTTTTTACAATTTTGCTGACACCCAGTTTGATTGGTTTGAACTCTTTGCCTAACCATTTACTCCCTTATCCATTTATTTTTCTTGAAATCACTTTATCTATATATCATTAGTTATTGTGTCCGATGCCTGCTAGATTTCGAGTCAACTTTTAATATAAGAAAACATAGTTTTGATATAATAAATGTATTTTTTAATATCATGCAATTTCTTGATTGAGGAATGAAAAAAAATAATGAATTTAATTAAAAATATATAAATCTTTTTTTTTGTTAAAAATAATTAAAGTAAAAAGTAAAAAGTTAGTCTTTTTAATAATATGTAGATAATGGATAGATATGTAAATATTTTACAGTATAAGCTAGGAGGGAATTACTAGATAACAATAACATGAATCCAATAAACTGTGAAATTATAGAAAGAGTGAAGGTAGTCTAACCATTTTCAAAGCATTTTTTATTTATTTTTTTGAAAATTAAAGTAATTTTTAAATATTTAAATACTAGAACAAATATATATTTTATTACTCAAAATCCTCATTTTTTTTATGCATTTTTGTTTTATCTTGACCAAACATGTTTTTTTTATTAACAACACATTTGTTTTTAAAAAAACTTAAGGTAATTAAAAAAAGTATTCATAACAATTTCAATAATTTAAATTAATGATACAAAAATATTTTTTAGTCAAAATATATTTTTTCGTATATTTTATTCTTGATGAATATTCATGTGCAATAATTTTAAGAAGAAAAAAAATTGAACACTAGATTTACATATAATTAGTCATAAATTAATTGAAAATAATATCATCAAAGTCTATAATCTTATTTATAGATAATGAAATAACCGAACAATTTCTTAAATATATTGTAATTATTTATTTAAAAAGAAGTTTATTTAAAATATAAATAAACTTAACAGCTAAGTGAATGAAGCCCATGAGCCCGCCCCTAAGGTTTAAAGAATGGCCCAAACATGTCTAGGCTTGCAAGAGCAAACCTTTTTTTTTTTTTTTTTTATTTTTTTTTATTTTTCCAAACTAAAAATAAACATATCACATATCATCTTTTAAAATTCTTTTCCAAGTAGAATAGACAACAAGCCGTACATCTAGATAAATGATGGATTGTCTATTAGAAATATTAGAGTCTCATTTTTTTTTTAGCATCAAAACTCAAATTTAAAATTCTTATCAATTAAAAATACTCTAAAAGTCTTACTAATCTCATTCTTAATCCCAAACACTTAAACCCAAAAATCTAAACTCCTAGAAACTATAAGGACCAAAATATAAATATTGAAAACATTAGGGATACAATTTAGTTTTTTTTTTTTTAAATTAAAAGACTAAAATGAACTTTTATCAATATCTAGGGATTGCGTGTTAGGGAAATGTAGTTGTAGGATTGAGATATAAACATCTAAAACTACAGGGTCTAAAAATATTTAATAAAATGACTTAGGGTCCGATTTAACTTTCAGAAACACTTTAAGGATTATATTGTTCCTTTCCCTCAAAATCTAGAGAGTAATACATGATAAAAATAAACTATTATGATCAAAATAGAAATACCCAATCCTATAGGGGTAAAAAAAAGTAAAATTTAAAAAATTTAGAGATCAAATTGAACTCTCTAGTAACTTTAGGAATCAAATTAAACTTTTAAAGATGATCTCACTTAACTAGTTATTATTCCTTTTTAACTCGTGTTCTTTCT
This sequence comes from Salix purpurea, assembly GCA_027405865.1. NCBI lineage: Eukaryota > Viridiplantae > Streptophyta > Magnoliopsida > Malpighiales > Salicaceae > Salix > Salix purpurea. The sequence continues at coordinate 4,580,860 of JAOWLH010000019.1, forward strand.
ATTATTTAATCTTGTTTCATCGATGGTTGTTTTAACAATGTATATATTTAGATTTGGATTATTATTAGCCTTGTATTTTTTATGTTTCATCAAATTATTTCACTCTTGATTTATTTTGTGTTAGAGTTTTTTTTTTAACTTCTACAATTTAGTTTAAAATAGATCAGACACCTTTGTGTATTTATATTTTCTCTTTATTCTCTTAATAACTTAATGTCATAATAATGGGTACTTGTAATTAAGCTAATGACTGTAATAGGCTTGTTTCAATGAATTTAGTGTACATGGATGCTCATTTTCTTCTATTATAGTTTATCCAAATTTAATAATTCTATCTAAATTGGTTTGAAATAAAATTATTAATTAGTTGGTGGGGGTTTAAAGATTACCAAATATATATATGAATTCCATCATCTATGTTAGAGAATCTTGAAAACTGTTAATATTAATAAATTAAACAACATTAATCTAACTCCATCTTAATATTTGTGACTTTAAAAAAATTATTGAAGTCATATATAATTTCAAAACCCCACTAAATATTTGGATTCAAGAAAAATATAAAATAAATATAAAACTCTTATATGGTTCAATTGGTCCATATTTGTCACAAGTAATCGTTTTCTAAAGGAGTGTAATGGTGATGCTAATACCTTTATATATATATATATATATATATATAAGCAAACTTTAGGGTGCTAACTCTTTTAATATAAAACTTTGAATTTGTTTACACAAATTAAAACTTATTAACTTTAATACACTTAGGTTATTAAAGTTGATATAATTAATTAAATGAGAGATGATGTTTTAAATTTAATATGTTTAGTAATTACAGTTTTATTTAAGTGTTTGGATAAAAGATGATCATACATTTACATTATGCTGTCTTCTTGAAAGTTCAAGAAGTGAATGGTTGGTGACAAAAGATTCAACACCAGCAAAATAATTTTTGTTGTAGGATTTAGGAACCCTCCATTGATAAAACCAATGACTTTTAATAAAAAAAATGCAATAAATAAGAAAATGAGTTAAAAAAAATTAAGAACAAAATTGTTTGTTCCTAGTTATGTATGATAAATAATCTGTAAAAATAAGAGTATAAATAGATAATAAAAAAGATGTGAACCCTTGATCTGGGTAGTTTAAAGGATATATATGGCCTCTATACCTTGTCATGTTGCTTGAATGCAGAGGTTAAAAAGTCATTTCCTCATAGTAATATTAATGATAGATAGATATCTTTTATACAATATTAACGAGGAATAAACATACTTTGAACAAAATTAATGTTGATTAAAATATGATAAGATTTTTGGAGACTTTTATGTAAATAGGGATGTAAGGGGATGATTATTCTTGACTTTTAATATTTTATGATAAAAGACATGAGAATAAATAAACAAATTCATGTGATGCAACGTATAGTCTAAAAGTTTATCAATTCTATATGTAATGGGTAATGAATTTGGCACCTTGCTAGACTAATATGCACTTAGCTTGACAGATAACTGAACCAAAAAATATCAAGTGTGATACCTTGCTAGACTCACATGTATCTGGATTTAACGAGTAGCTGAATCCAAGGATATTTAGGTGTGACATCTTACTAGACCCACATGTACTTGGATTCACCACGTAGCTGAATCAAGGATATTTAGGTATAACATCTTGCTAGACCCGCTAGACCCACAAACATTTGAGTTTAACTGAACCCAAGAAAATTAGATTTGTTATTTAGCCAAACCTATATATATTTGAGCTCAACAAGTAGTTGAATCTAAGGATAATGAGTTTAGCATCTTACGAGATCCACATGTGCATGAGCTTAACAAGTAACTTAACCAAAAATTTTTAGGGTTGTGACCTTACTAGATTTATGTGTTTTTGAACTCAGCGTGTAACTAGATGTAAAAATATTAGATTTGGAAGCCATGACAGACCCATATCATCTAGGCTTGGAATCTTGCCAAATCTAAAATACATTGAGTTATTACTTTTATTTCTCCTTTTAAATCTTATAAGTGGACACATTAGTGAGCAATAACATTTAAAAAATAAATTGATGATGCTTCCATTTTCAAATTCACTATTTTCTTCCCTGCCCTAATTATGACGTGATGACTATGACTCAAAAGTGAAGTGCTGGTGTTACCATCAGCTTCATATTTCGTAATTCTTTACTCTATCTTTAGTAAAATCAATTTACATAAAATTGAGGTAGAGTCATATAACTCCAACCATCCAATTTCGTTACTATTAATACGAATATGATTCTTGTAATTGTAATGGATTTAATTTCGATAGAAGGCAAGACTAACTGTGAAGTTAAAAGTAGAAGATGAACTTATATAGTTTAAGAATCTACCATCAACGAGTGGCTATCAGACATTCGAAAATAAACACAATGACAACGGACTTAGCTTGTATCTCACAAGGTATAATATTCACACACCAATCGACACTTGCAACAATCCAAACTCAAACATCTGTTCCTATATACAAAATTCACACACCATTTTTTTTCTTAAAAAATAAAAGAATAAATGTAAAAAATCGAACATCCCTGTTCTACAATGAAATGACGAAGCAATCCCACAACCGGTAAAAAAAAGCCCCGTAAATTTTATGCTAGGGTTGATTGCTGAAAATCATAAACGACCACGTCTGAAATTAACCTCAGCAAGTTGCAGAATACCTCAGCAGCGAAGCCCAAGCCTTGAATATAGAAGATGATATCATTACCATCGAGTTAATTGGCACAAGAAAACCTCTAATAAAACACAGGTCCCATCACCAAATTCAGGATTACCAAAAAGAATCATGGAGAAATCGATTTGAAGCTATTCAAACCTCGCAAATACCTGAGCTCCAAGGAAATCTGCCTCTCAATCTGAAGTTGGCGTCGGAAATTGTCAATAAACATTTCAGCTCTCGTATCAATATCATCTTCTGATTGATAGCTGATGGTTCTCTGCAGCCCCATCCAAGTACCCGAGTCTTCTGATTCCATATCACCATCAACATCTGCACATCCCCTTAACCCTGGCCGATCATTAAAGCTAAGTTGGTGTGTGCTCGAAGATGCAGCGCCGATCATAGAAGCCACGCGCCAACGACTCATATCTAGATTTAGTATGATCTTTACCTTCTTGATTGCCATCCTCAGGCGGCTAAGCAATGACCACTTGTCCCTGCCCATGTTCTTGAGTAGCAGAATTTATCACTGACAAAGAGGGGCGAGTGTTTGATAAGCTTTTTTTTATGTGAGAATGGTGAAACTTAGCCCTTATATAGAGGATGGTGAAGTGGGGTCGAAGGAATATAGAGAGTTGTGTGAAAGAGATTACTATATCATCAGTATTAAGCAATATGAAGTTGCTGCGCAAGTTTTCAGAGAAAACATGGCGTCTGGAGATGACAAACCGCGTGATAATGATACGCTAACTTGGATCATTAGAAGTTAGCAATTAGACTGTGGTCAAAATCTTGAATGGTTCTAATAGCAGCATGAGATTGCTAGCAAGCATGCAGAGGCAGCTGGGTATCCTAGATGATGCTTGGCGTTTATGACCACATCACGAAGGTGCTAAGCAATATCCGCTTAAGAAAATTATAGTCAAAGCAGGTATTTATCCTCCAACTGTCATCCCATTACTTAATTATCAAGTCTATAAACAAATTTCAAAAAATAAACAAAAAAAACCACGAAATAATTTAATTTTTATCACAAGTTTTGGTTCAGTATTTTAAACCATCAGTCAACGCATGCATATTTTACAGTATGTATTTCTTATATGATTTATGTTAAGCACAAATTTATATTTTCCACTGATATTTAATGTCTTTTTAACTACAAGATCAATGTCAAATTAAATAAATAATAATAATAAAAACATTGTTTTAAGTCTGCTCTCTTAAATTAACATTATAGTACGTAGCATAAACTTTTTGAATAAATAAATAAATAAATAAATAAATAAATAAATTTTTGTACCCATTAAAAAATTAGTGATATTTAATTTATCATTAATAATATAGAAACTCCGATTTAATAAATGAAACATCTGAATACCTATCAGAGCAAAACATTGAGTTTGGGGTACTAGCTTGATCTGACTTTATGTAATAGGATGAGTTTCCAATTAGTATGTATATTTAATTATGCCGATCAAACTTTAAATACAATTCTTATCTTTAATTTATCATCTTATCGTATTTTTTCATCCAAACCAGTAGATTTTGACCATATCCTTCACACAGCAGCACTGGTCGAATCGGAGAATAGGGCATTTTTAAAAACATTATTTTATTTTATTCTTTTCTTTTCTTTAAATATTTTTAAATCATTTTAATATACTGATATAAAAACAATTTTTTTAAATAAAAAATATTTTCAAGCTAAAACCACTTTAAAAAAACAATGAATAATACAATCTCAAATACCCCTATAAAAAGTAAGAATCTTAAACTATTTTTGCATTTACGTGAAGAGGTTTCCTTAATCTTTTTTAAAAAAGTTTTTTCAAATCATCTAGAAAAATCAGTTGACTCAGTCAAAATCAAATGTGGAAAGGGTTATGAGAGGAAGGATAGTGTGATTCCTGTGCATCCCACTTTAAAAAAACAATTAATAATTAAAGATGACTTCGTTATTTAGCTGTAAATTAAAGAATATGTTACGGGGATATGGCTGCTGGAATGAATTGAAATGATTAACAATTAATCCATATTCCTGGACCTTTAATTTGGAACTAATATACACGTGGCTTTTGACCAAATCGTCTTAAGTAAGGCCTAATTGCCTGCCATTTGAATTTGAAAAATTCGCAAGGGCAGGGCTCATGGTCTATCATAAACTTGCCCACCAAGCAATGGTCGGCCAGGAAGATGAGAATTTTATATAGTGTCATGGAAAGTGCTTTAAAAAGACCCCTACTTTTTTAAGTATTCACAAAATATAAATTCCAAATGTTTAATTTAATGCAGAAAACCCAGCATAATATAATTAATCATGTTAAGGGTGGCGTTCATAACCAGCAGCATGCAAAACGTGCATCAAGATAATATATTTTTTTATTTTTTAGATCAAAGTCTAAATGATTTTTCAGATCAAAACAAGAAAAAAAAAAAAGGTTTGACAGTAGTTTGTTTAGACAACTGACCCAAGTAGAGTTGAGTTTGCTTCGTTTTGTAGTCTGTTTGAAAGTAATATAAATATTGCTTTACACTTTACAGGATTTAAAAAAAAAATAATATATATATATATATATATATATATATATATATTTTAATATTATTACATTAAAACGATCTAAAAATAAAAAAAAAGTTTATTTATATTAAAATTGGATAGCTGAATTAAGGCGGATAATTCAAACATACACATACTTATCAATTAATTATTTATATTAAAAATTTGCTGCTAAGAGGACACACAGACCACTGTCCAATGTCCACCACATGTCATGTTATGCACGTGCGACTTTTCTTATGATGTTGTCTGAAAAAGCATTCGAGTCTTTATTCAGGTTATGGGTTATGGTTTTAAAAGTGATGGGCCCTCGGCTTCCATACAAATGGGCCGTAGCTCTTAATCTATTTCACCTCTTTTCTACGTTCCGAAAATTCAACAACGTTTTAGTAAACCAGTATATTTATTATAGACTATAATTGCCGGGCTGGAAATATTTTCCTTTGCTGAGATGATCCACGAGGAACAGAAACTCAACTGGAAAATTATAACTCATGATTAATAATTAATTACCTTTTTTTTTACTAAAAAGAGAAAGATCAGAATAAATATTCCTTCTAGAAGCTACTTAAGAAACTGAATCAGAGGTGTTTGTGTTTGTGTGTGTGTGTGTGTGTATATAAAATTAAATATATTAATTCTTTTTTTTTTTATTTCAAATTCAAAAATAAAATTATTTAGAATTGTGCAATTTAATCTAAAAAAAGACAATAAAATGATTTTTCTGAAAAAAAATTATAAACATGTATAATATTACGAGAATTCCATCATCAATCTCGCAACATCATTATATTCTCTGATAGCTCTGAAATTTTAATATAATTATAAATATGTCAAGAGACTCTTCGTAAAATTTCATCTCAATCTAACGGTCGGATTAAGAGATATGATTAATATTGTAAAATTATTCATTATTTTAAAAAAAAAACATTATTTGGTCGAAATAGATCTGGCGGAACGAAACCGGAACGGTAGAGAATTTAAATAGAGATAAAAATAACTCCGTTTTGTCTCATTTTTAACTAATAAAAAACGTTTCGGCCATTTCGGCTGAAACAAACAACTATAGTTGAGACACATAACAAAATAAGACATAGTAGTGCAGACAGAAGATGAAGCCATTATGCCATGTACAAGGATTGCTAGGGTTTTTAATGGCCATCTTACTAATTTCCTCCATATATATAAGAATTTCCCTTAATTGAAGCTTTAATTTCACCCCATAGTTGAACCTGTATATAACGCAACATTAAGAGTTAAGACTTTCTTGTATCCTTGAGTGTGCATCTACAGCTGAATTCTCTCGTCCTGGCTTTTAAATTATAGTCAACATCTCTCCGGTATATGAAGACCATGTTCATTTTAAGAGCTCCAAAGCCCGACTCATGAAGGTTATTGGTCTCCATTGCTGTGATGAAATTGCACCAGTCCTTTCCCTGGAAGCATCCAATTCAACAACAAATCGTCAGCTCAAAATAACCATAACTATACTCTCATCAAGCAGACATGTCTAGATTATTGCCTGAATTTTACTTCGGTCAACTTTGACTCCGTGAGAAGTAACAATATAAACTGAACACTCTTTCTTCCCAAGTGGCCATTCCTTAGAATTTCCAAAGCTTGCTGAACATGTGCAAGATACATGGCACAGACGAGGGCTGTGAATTAGAATGTAAGAAAAACAAGATATGGAGTTTATGATAGCTTGAAAAGTTGATGCTGCATTATACAAACCGTAAGACATAACTAAATACTCATGATGACTATTAGGTGTATGAAAAAATGTCTAAGAAATATATAGGGGATGTACTCATCGTGCCTAATAGTATCTAAACTTTAAACCCAACTTGAAGAAGTCTATGAAGTTTATCTAACATGTCTGAAACAAAATGAAACTATTATGAAACAGGAAGTTTCGGTATCCTAATTTGTTTTTGGTAATTCTATAATTCTTACACTATAAAGACTCTTCAATACTATAACTTTATCATGTAATTTCTAAAAAATAAAAAAAGAAAGCATGCCATATGGGAGTTCTAGCATTCTAATCAATATTATCATTCAAGTCGAAATTGCAGGCGGTGGAGGAGGGGGGGCCATACAACCCAGATGAAAGACAACAGACACCGCCCCCCCATCGCTCTCTCTAAATTTGACTGCACTGAAACTCAAAGTGACATGGATGGCTTGGAATGTTATGCATGCTTGGATATATTATCTCTTTATCTTTTGAAATATGTGGATCAAATAGTGTTCCTCTTCAAAAAGATTAGACCCACAATTGATTACGTGAATGTTTAAGAGTGTTGTTGCAATTACTTTTAAAATAGTTTTTTGTTCAAAAATACATCAAAATAATATTTTTTATTTTTTTAAAATTAAATAATCTAAACACATCTAAAAATTTAGTTTAAAATAATAAAAAAAATTAAATTTTTTCAAACATATTTTTAAAATACAGTGATAAACAGATCACCTAGTGTGTAAGATGAAGACAAAAAACATGAATAAAGAGCGACCCATATTGTGTTTAGAGTGTTTGCGAGAGAGAGTTTTATGTGCATCCCCCCCTAATTCGAAGAGTCTCAGTGGTGCCAACTCAGCCTCCAATAGACGACGTGTCAATTTCGAAGGTCAACCTGAATTGCTTTTTTGTCTGCCACCTATCATCTTGCATCACAAATCATTTTTCATTGTCTCTTGATTGTTTTTTTTTTGCTATTTTACTAAATCGAATGAGATGTGGATAAGGCTCAATTTGGTTGTTTCTTTGATGTTGTGGTAGAAAAGTGCTTTTATAATATTTTGTGAATATAAATAACTATTTATTTATTTATTTATTTTTGACAACAACATTTTAAATTTATTTAAAAATATTAATTTAATATTTTTTTGAAAAATTAAATAGCATTTTAAAAACAAGTTTTAACATAAAAATAAACACTGATGATTGATGATGTCCAATAAAAAAACTCACTTTATCTATCATTCTATCCATAACCTTGATATTTTTATTAGCTCTTAATTTTTTTAGATTATTCATTCTTATTTTTTATACATGAATTTAAATTTTAAAATTTATTTTAAGATGATGTATAGATTAGAAAAAAACCATTTGACCATCTGGGCTCAGTTTTTAATTTTTAATTTTAAGAAAATCAAAACCAACAAGCATTTGCTAAAATTTAAAACAAAAATCATGGTTTCAAAAAGTTTTGACAATGTACGTGGTCACTAATTTTTATTTTAAAAAAGTAAAACTATAAATTATACCAAATGACCCAAATATTATTTATTGAATTTATTCAAAATTAACATGGATTTGCATTTCATTTTTTTTTTTTTGGTTTGGGATAGTTAATATAGAAACTAAATGTTGGACTGAGCACATTTGTTTGTAATAACAAAAACTTGAAGATATATTATAGGGCATTTCTTAATCTGCAAATAATTTTCATTCATCCACAGCCGAAATAAAAAAGTCCCAAAAAGTGCAGAAAAGTGGGCTGAAACGGGACCCTGCTCGCAGCAAACAAACAGTGATGGCAACTATCTTAGCACCCAATTTAAAAGTAGAACTCGTGGTAGCAGCCAAACCAAAGAGAGCTAGAACTGAAGCACATACACCACAAGAAAAATACAAAAGCCAGTTTCAACAGCAAGCCCACCACATAAAGCCACTTGAAGAGATGAAGCTATCATATCCCGTCGGAAATTTCATATCCCATTACCAGATAAAGCCACCGGAAGAGATGAAGCTATTATATCCCGTCGGAAATCTCATATCCCATCACCAGTTACCCTGCCGGGCCTCCTCCGATAGAGCACAAAATCGAGAAGCTAACGGGGGCAAATTTTGATGAGCAAAAGGCACAGTATAGAACTCGTTAATTATCCTCGTGCTGTAAGAAATTAAACGGGAACGACAAGTCATAATACTGAGCTCTTCCATAGCTCGCTAATGTTCAATGAAACCAACACCTCCCACTTTTCCCATGTGGGCCTCTTCCACTCCACCTCTCTGTCGCTTGCTCTGCTTTAATATTTAACCTGATAAATTTCGTTAGGTGCGTTGTGCGTGTATATATATATAACATATGAGGTAGTGGGGGAAGATACTTATTCCCTTCCTCTACACTTGGGTTCGAACCTCTCTGTATATATGGTTGTCATTCCGTGGTGCTTTATATGCCCATCGAGCTTACAAAATATTTAATGAATTCAGAAATTAATTATGGTACACGTAAACTGATCCAGACACTCCGGTTATCAATATATATATAAGAACTAGGGAAATCGACCGAGACATGAAGATGTACGGTGGATATGATCAAGCTAGCTAGTTACGAAGATGTTCCAAGTCCATTTCTCCATGTCTTATGGGTTTGTTAAGCACAATGAGACACATTTCTATTGACTGGTTTATTATATAATATATGCTTTAGAAAAGGGATTCATGTTCCTAGCTAGATTGGAATTTCATGTAATGATTACTTGACTAACTGTACATATATACTACATATATAACCAGTATATAGTTTCTTGGTTTGTTTTAATTATGTCTGTGATGAACAGACAACACTCAGCGCAATCATAGCCAGCCGATCTGAGAGATCATAATTCCTCAATCATGATCACATCTATCATTGTGTTAACGAGAGCTTATCCAACTTAATCGAATAAACTATGTTTGAGAGCACGCAGTGTGTTGGACGATTTTATTTTGTTTGCTCTTTATTAAGTCTCTAAATTCCACACCCCATGTGCATGTAATTGGAAGGGAGAGATACAGAGATTACCCATGGGATGTGACGTGAGGTAAACGACTTAAAACCTTGGTGGCACACATACAAGGAATTTGGGGTTCGGTAAAACCCCACGATATAATTTATATTATTTTTTAATATACCTTTTCAAGTGAAAGATTTTTAGATTTGAAACTTGCATATATATTTATACTATTTTATGCTTGATTTTTATCAAATAAAATGAGAGTGATGAGACTCGAACTCTTGATTGCTAGATCAACAAGATTTTGATACTATATTAATAAATTATATCACTTAAAAATTTAAACTTTAAAAATACAATTTATTATTATATAAGAATCACTTCTCTCCAGGATTGTTTGCCGATGACTTGATGAGTGATGTACATGATAGATGGCTGGATTTATTAAGGTAACAGCATTATTATGTTTCCGCTAGGACATGTACTAGGATGTGTCATACCAACAGTTCTGATGTCTTTTCTCTAGGACCAAAGCTTCTCAAATTAATTAGTAGAAAAACTGAAAAATTAATAGATGTACGTGCTATACAGGCACCAAGAAACACTGAAAGGGTTGGGGCCGGTGGTCACGGTGCTGGTGGCCGGAGAATTGAGGGGTGCTGGATAGGTATTTTTATCTTTTTAGGGTTCATTTATTAGTTAGGTGTTAAAGTTAATAGTGACTTTTGTTTCTGTCGGCTGATTAAGTTTTTTTATTAATATGATTATATTGCTTAGTTTATTAATTTCATATTCTTGAAATTAACGGTTATGGAAGTCTTTAATAATTATTATATTATTAATTATAGGGTTTAAATATGAAAACACACGGCTGATTAAGTTTTGATTGAGAGTGTGATAGAAATTGATTTTTAAAGTGTTTTTTTAATAGTTTTATTTTTTATAATTAACTTTAATATTATGACATCAAAAAGATACGAAAATACAAAAAAAATTATTTCAAGGAAAAAATAATATATATATATATATATATTTAAAATTACTTTTAAAACGTATTACTAAACACGCACTTAAAAATCCTTATACTTTAATTAATTAATAAAATAACTACGATTATTATATATAAGAAAAACACTAAAGATTGTAATTTGACGATCTACAAAAGTTTTCAAACTTAAATATTCAAGTCATTTTTCGTACCATCTAAACTTGCAGAAGAACTTTATTAGTAAAATAATATATATTGTGTTTGTGCGTGCAGTTTTTCTTCAAGTTTTATTGGTAAATATTAATTTTTCAGAATATCTTTTCTTGTTCACTAAAACTAAATTCCTCATATGATTTCTTTTCCTTGATAGCATGCATGTAATTTCGTAATTTGTTTTTTTATTAATATAAGTGTCTGGATCAACTTACTTATACCTCAATTAATTTTTTAATCCCTAAATTTAACTACCATAAAAACTTTCAATGATAATTATATTAACAATCACAGGGCTCGTAACTGTGAATATAAGAAACAAACTCCATTATACCAAATCATTTCCCAAATTATTACTGGGACACCTGGCTATGTAATTTCGTACTTTACCATGAGGGTGAGGAGGTTTCCAAGTTTATTTAATTTAATAAACTATTTTCAGTAAAATGTTGCAAGACATTCACGCGTGTATCATGGAAAAATCTAGTGACTGACACGTACTCTGTTGGAAAGTCAGAGTGAAAGGACATTGGGTTTTGTACTGAAGCACAGAATCTCTTAGATTATCTGTCACAACGTAGTCTACGATCGAACAACATACAGTTGTCCAACAGGTTTACAAATGGATTCAGTGCAGAGGGACTCCTTCCAGTTTCGTCAATTCAAGATGGTTTTCCATGTTTATCAATCTAATCCTAATATTAGCAAGCAAGAACTATCATTAGTGTATAATAATCTCAACACGTACTTTGTTGAAGTTCATATAATTGTATGATCCATATTGAAAAGATAGGTTAATCACGTAGGCTCAGAAGAAAGAAAAACTAATCAGTGATGAAATTTAGGATCAATTATTAATCAGTGTTTTCTCTGTTACGAGCACATGTATAGGAGAAATACCAAGGAATTTTTCCATGGGCCGACAAGGGATTATAATGCTGCCATTAATGGAGGCGACAACCCTTCGATCCTACACTGACCCTTGCACCTTCTTGTCTCTTTCTCTCTTTCTTTCTCGCACACACATTCTATCAAAAACATTTCATGCGTGAAACTTATATCTGAATAATATATTTTATGAGTCTAAATAAATAAATAAAATCTTAAAAGAAAAGTATATCTTCACTTGAATTCAAGATTTACTGTTTACTTTTTAGAGACAGGTTCTATATGTGGTTGCAGAAACAGTGAACCATTGCAACTTGTAAAATGTAAGACTGACCTTCTCCTTCTACTTCATTCTATCTCTACTCTCCACATTTCTCCTTTACTCAAATACCTAACTTTTGTTTCCTTCCCACAAATCTCCCTCTCTCCTTTTCTCTCTCCCATTATAATCGATCGCCACTCATCCGTAGTTACATCAAACCACATCTCCAATCAATACTTGGCTAATTATTCTCTCTATCTTTCTCTCTATCCCTCTAGCCAGGGCCATGGATTTCCAACCAAACACTTCTCTACATCCAAGCCTACCAAGCAATCAACTGAACCTAGAACTTGTACTCGAGCCATCCTCTTCTTCTTCATCATCATCCCCTCATAGTCCGGCTGAACCTCGAGTTTTCTCATGCAACTACTGCCAAAGAAAGTTTTATAGCTCACAAGCTCTTGGGGGTCACCAAAACGCTCATAAGCTTGAGAGAACCTTGGCCAAAAAGAGCCGAGAGATGAGCTCATCCGTACGGGCTCATGGAGGATCGAACGCACGGTCAGGATCGTCTTCTTGCATGAGTGGGTCAAGCTTTCCTAGACATCATGATCCAGCCCTAGCAAGGTTCGAGCACCATGGACATGCTGGTAGGTTTGTTGGTGACGCGAGCTATGGAAGGACAGAGAGGAATTATGGTTCCATAGAAGGTGTAGGGGGTTCTTGGTCCATGGGATATATAGCCGAAAATGTTCAAGAAGAGTTGAGCCCGCTAGACTTGTCTTTACGACTTTGAAATCTTGTAGTACTTCTAACTTCATCTTCGAAGATTTCTTTTTCTATTGTTCCGTTTAATGTTTGATATTTTAAGCAAGTCTTAAGAACAGAAAACTTTTAATTGTGGAGAGTCAGGAATCGGATGGAATGTATTTTGGACAAAAATAGAAGAAAACAAGATATTGAATTTCAGAAATGGAGCTTACTTTTATCTTCCATTTAATAAAACAATCTGCATTGTAAAACACTTGGTTACCAGGAAAATTACTTGCAACACTCACACACAATCTGAAATGATGCATGAAGTCACCAACTCTGGGCTCCTTCGTCTCCGAAGTGCGATTTTCAGCATCTACTGGTTCGCAATATTGCCATTAATTTCGCTATACAGTGAGTACTGAGCACATCTGTTAGGCGCAATGGCATCCTGCTACCCATTTAAATTTCTCGATCATGGTGTTGTAGATACAGGTGTTAGAACTATTCAAGGAAAGGATCCCACACATTCATCACCTTCCAATTCTGCAAATCAACTCTCCCCAGAACCAGTGTGACCAACGGCTACTTCCATTTTCATTATGCTAAAGTCTTGTTTCCATTTTGTACATTTCCATACTTATACCTGTAAATCTGCAATTCCTCTTTAAGCTATGTAAAGGTTCTGCTCTATTTAAATGCAATTGAGCAGACAAACTAAATCATCAATTCAATACAATTCTCTACAGAAATACATTGTATTATCTGTTCTTACATGGTATCATAGCAGTAACAGCTCACGCTCTAAACACGATCTTCCAACCTCTGCTTCTGCACAATCACTATCACAATGTCTTCCCCACAAACCCCCCAGTTCCCAAAATTGGATGGCCCGAACTATCTAACATGGCGGGTCCAATTTCTGGTTTTTCTCAAGAGTCACGACATGGTTGATCTAGTTGATGGAAACAACCCTGCTCCAACCAAGACTCTGACCGATGGATCCGTGAATCCTGCATTCACAAACTGGTCCAAGAAGGACAACAGTGTTCTCAGCTGGCTATATGCCTCTATTACGGAAAAACTTGTTTCCACTGTGCTTAACCTGGAAACTTCAAAACAAGTATGGGATGCTCTTCAAGCTCGCTTCTCGTCAACTTCACGGTCCCGTGTGACCCTCCTCAAATGGAAACTGCAAACAATTTCACAAGGAAATCGCAATTGCCTCTCCTACATCGAAGAGGCCAAACTCTTCTCGGATCAATTGTCTGCTGCAGGCAAACCAGTAGACGAACAAGACATCATCTCCTACCTCTTGAGTGGACTTCAGCCACAGTTCATGCCCTTTGTCACTGCCTTCACCTTTGCAACCAGAGATAAGGAACTCTCCCTAGATGAGTTTCAAACCGAAATCCTCAACTTTGAAACACTGATGGAAAATTCGAACCCCACTATTACCACTGAAACAAACCTAGCATTTGCAGCCACTTACCCCAAATCGACAGCAACAAGATGACCCAAACCTCCGGGTTTCACAGACCCATCCCACTCACCCAACTCCTATACCCGTTCAACCAACTCCCATACTCGATCACCCAACCCCTATACTCGATCTTCAACCCACACTGGATCCTCACCCCACAAAACAAACTCCACCTCTCACCCCGGTGACAACAGACCCATCTGCCAAATATGCACAAAAAGGGGACATTTGGCCCTTGATTGCTATAACCGGTTCAATTTTTCTTACCAGGGTCGATTTCCACCGTCTGATCTTGCTGCCATGGCTGCTGAAGGTAACTTTTCTCATGCCCAACAAACGTGTTACGCCGACAGTGGAGCCAATGCCCACATAACCAACAACACGGCAAATCTCTCCAACCCACAGATTTATGAAGGAGAAGAGAAAATCACAGTTGGGAATGGCTCAGGTTTGGCAATTCAGAATACGGGTTCCGTATGTTTTAAAACAGACAATTCCAATTTCACTCTATCTAATGTTCTTCATTGTCCAAATGCATCGTCGAATTTAATTTCTATAAACCGGTTTTGCTTGGATAATGACTGCTATTTTATACTAACTGGAACTGATTTTTTTGTGAAGGAGAATTACACGGGGCGACTTCTACTCAAAGGGCAAGTTGAGAACGGACTCTATCCGATTGCAGATAATAAAATTGGTTCGAATAAAATTTCTTGTTTTGTGGCTTCTATTGGCGTATCAACCAATCTCAACACCTGGCATGATCGCCTTGGCCACTCGTCTTTTGTTGTTTTAAATAAATTGGTCTCATCCAAATGCTTAGATATTTCCACATCAAATAAATTAGATTTTTGTTCGTCATGTCCTTTAGGGAAATCTAAGCAATTACCCTTTTCTTGACTCAACTCGTCAAACAACTCGTCCCTTAGCCCTTATTCATTCTGATGTATGGACATCTCCTCTGCATTCGGTTAATGGATCAAAATATTATGTTATTTTTATTGATGACTTTTCTCGTTTTACTTGGCTCTATCCCATTAAATTTAAACATGAGGTTTTCACAATTTTTAAAAATTTTAAAACACTTGTGGAAAATATATTTTCTTCTAAAATTCAACAATTTCAAACTGATAATGGAGGAGAATATACATCCACTCAGTTTAAATTTTTTCTACAAGAAAATGGCATATTTCATCGCCTAACTTGTCCTCACACATCCCAACAAAATGGGATTGCCGAAAGAAAAAATCGCCACATAGTTGAGACCGGATTAACACTTTTAGCCCGGTCTCACTTACCTAATAAATATTGGCCCGATGCTTTTCTCACATCTGTCTACCTTATAAATCGTCTTCCAACAAAAGTTTTGCACCATTTAACTCCATTTCACATACTTCATAAAACAGTCCCCAAATATTCACATTTAAAATTTTTTGGATCTGCATGTTTTCCTCTGCTAAGACCTTATGAAATTCACAAACTCTCTTTTCGTAGTAAAGAATGCATTTTTATAGGCTATGCCAGTCAGCAACGTGGATATCGGTGTCTTGACTATAAAACTGGCAAAGTTTATATTTCACGCAATGTTATATTTAATGAAAAATATTTTCCTACATCACGTGATAAAGTCCTTTCTGCAGACCCACAGAGTGAAGTCCCCTCAGGTACGTCTCCTTCCCTATTTTTATCCCCACAAATACAAACTATTCCACATACACCCGATTCCACACAAACACCTCATTCTACCCAAGAACCCGAACCCACCCAAGAAGCCGAATCCACCCAAGAACCCGAATCTACCACAAATAACCCATATCACGCAACCGATCCAGAACCCATCCTTTTCACAGACCCATCTCCAGATCCACCTTCACCAATCTACCAAACAGACACCAACACCGCTTCCCCTCCCTTATCCCTTCGTTCTTCACCTTCCCATCCCATCCCCAATCAACCAGCCTCCACTTTGCCTACCACCCACAATACTAACCGAGCTATTACCCGCTCCATGACTGGAAATTCCAAAGTCAAAACCTTTCCAGATTTTACTTTTCTATATTCCACTCGACATCCTCTGCAGGTACTCTCCACTGTGGTCACTGACACTGAGCCATCTACCTACACCCAAGCTGCTTCGTCTCCTCAATGGCGTGCTGCAATGGGTTCTGAATTTGACGCCTTGATGGTAAATGGGACTTGGTCCCTCTGTCCTCGACCACCAGGTAAGCAAATCATTCGTAATAAATGGGTCTTTAAACTTAAAAGACTGTCCGATGGTAGTATTGAGCACTATAAAGCGCGATTAGTAGCTAAGGGATTCGATCAACAGTATGGCATAGACTATACCGAGACATTTTCACCCGTAGTTAAACATACTACTGTTCGAATTGTTCTTGCTTTGGCAGTTTCATTTAACTGGAATATACGTCAATTAGATATCTCAAATGCTTTTTTACATGGCTTCCTAGATGAAGAAGTATTTATGGAACAACCTCAAGGGTTTATTGATGAAATTCACCCGGATTATGTCTGCCGTTTGCACAAATCTTTGTATGGACTTAAACAGGCACCACGTGCTTGGTTTCGTCGTCTATCTCAATCACTGCTAGAGTATGGCTTTATTGAATCCACTGCTGTTTATTTATGATACAAATTCAGTTAAAATGTATGTGCTGATTTATGTTGATGATATACTAGTCACTGGCTCCACACAAGATGCAATTGATTCGTTTATTTCATCTCTTACTGACTCCTTTAATGTTAAAGATTTGGGTGAGCTTAGTTTCTTCTTAGGTGTCCAAGCTAGCAGAGACTCCCATGGGCTTTACCTACGTCAAACTCGGTATATTACTGACCTCCTACACAGCACCAACATGGTGGGTGCCAAGCCTCTCCATTGTCCAACAGTCTCGGGTCCTAAACTATCGTCCTCTGAAGGAGAGCTTTTATCCGACCCTACTGAATATCGCCGAGTTGTTGGAGCTCTTCAATATTGCACCATCTCACGTCCTGACATTGCTTATGCGGTTAATCAATTGTGCCAATTTATGCACAATCCCCGGGAACCCCACTGAACAGCAGTCAAGAGAGTGCTCCGCTATCTTAAAGCAAGTGTTGACTATGGCCTCTTTTTCTCTCCTGGCACTGTCAACATACAAGCCTATTGCGACTCTGATTGGGCTGGCAACCCAGATGATCGCCGTAGCACAACTGGATATGGGATCTTCCTTGGGAAAAATCTCATCTCCTGGACAGCCAAGAAGTAGCCTATTGTGTCTAAAAGCAGCATCGAAGCCGAATACCGCAGCCTAGCCATTGTCACTGCTGAAATATACTGGCTTCGGATGATTCTAAAGGAACTCGGTGTTCTTCTACACTCAACCCCCATAATTTGGTGTGACAACATCGGTGCTATTGCCCTAGCATCCAATCCGGTGTTCCACGCTCGCACAAAACACGTTGAGGTCGACTACCACTTCATCCGAGAAAAGGTCCTCAACAAAGACATCCAAGTGAAGCATATCTCCACACATGATCAAATCGGTGACATCTTCACCAAAGGCCACACTGCAGCTCGGTTTACTTTGCTAAGGTCCAAACTAATGGTGATCTTAATCCCCATCACTTTGAGGGGGGGTGTTAGAACTATTCAAGGAAAGGATCCCACACATTCATCACCTTCCAATTCTGCAAATCAACTCTCCCCAGAACCAGTGTGACCAACGGCTACTTCCATTTTCATTATGCTAAAGTCTTGTTTCCATTTTGTACATTTCCATATACCTGTAAATCTGCAATTCCTCTTTAAGCTATGTAAAGGTTCTGCTCTATTTAAATGCAATTGAGCAGACAAACTAAATCATCAATTCAATACAATTCTCTACAGAAATACATTGTATTATCTGTTCTTACAACAGGAAGATTAAGGAATGAAAAATAAATTTCATTTTAGATGCCAGATTTATTTTACCATACAAGTTGACATAAGAATGTTAAAGATCACACAACAATGGCTTCGGCATATACCTGGCAATGAGTCGGGCTGGGTAGGCTCGGATTGGGTTATCTTGGGTTCAGATTGGGTTGTCTTAAACTCTTAATTCCATGACCTTGTTTGTTGCGAAATGGAGTGGAGAAAAAAAATGCATAAAACAATTTTTATTTCCATGAAATTAAGACTGAAATTATCACGATAAATCTTTTTTCATAATTTTCTCTTAGCTATGATATTGCATATTTAAGGGTCTTAGTTGCAATCGATTTATACACGTTCATAGAAATGAAGTAATATAAGAGTTGTTTTGGAAAAATAAATATTGTTTAGTTATTTTTTTATTTTAGGGATTTTATTTTATTTTATTTTATTTGTAGAGTTTTCTATTTCTCTCTTATAAATAGTTGTAATAATCTATTGACGAGTGAGATTTAGATAAATAAAATTAAATATTTAGGAGTTTTCCCAATAATATTGAGACAATAATAATTAAAATTCAAGGACGAGTTCTTTTGAGCACGAGGAGAGTGATGTATACAATTTTATTTAAACACACAACCTTTTAATAACAAACATAAATAAATTTTGTTTGAATTTTGATTCGATTTAAACTTTTTTACAAACGTTGTTTGAGGAGGATCCGATTTTTGTAGCCATTTAAGCTCATTAAAGCCCCCCAAATTAGGCCTAGAAGCTATTATTCTAGATTTTCTATACTTTCATACTTATTTTAGGATTCTATTTCCTAATTTGTTTAGAATTAGTTTTTATTATTTTTCTAGCTTTTAAGGAAACTGTTACTAGTATATAAATAACTTAGGAGAGTTACAATATTTATTTTTTTATTATAGAAAATATTGAGTAATAAAAATTCAAATTAAAGAATAAAAATTCAAATCAAGTTTCTTATAATTAAAACCCTTTTTAGAATTATTTTGTGTTTCTTATCTTTCATATTTTTTTTTTTGTGTTAGTTGATATTAAAGCTTAATGAATACTGATTGTTATTTTTTTTGTTTTGCATTTGAAAATTATAGTAGTGGGACCAATGATTAAGTGACCAATACAGAAATTTTAGGGAACCATAACAAGTTGACATGCTTAAAGGTCTTAAAAGTCCATAATAAGTTGGTTCTTATAAAGGTTTATAGGACCCATAATAAGGATGTCAAAACACAAAATAATGTTTATAATGGGGATAGTTTTGAATTGATATTTGAGCTCAAGGATGAATTCCTTTCAACCAAAAGATTGATGTATAAATATTTTTTTTAAATAATATTTTCTTTAGATATTTTTTATTCTTTTATTCATTGTTAATAATGTTGTTTTTAGTTATTCTTATATATAGGGTTGTAATAGTATTTTTGCAAGTGAGACTTAAATTAATATAGCAACATTATGAGTAGTAGAGACCTCTTTGTCAACCATGCCTAAGTAATATAGGTTTAACCAAAAACGAGAATGTCTTTTAGTTTATTTAGTGAAAATTTAGAGGTTAATAAATACGCCTAAGTAATATAGGTTTAACCAATATACACATGTCTAGCTAGGCTTGACTCGAGATAAAGCACAAACATGAACACAGGTCATAAGTCCTAGGCCTCAAGCTTTAGGCTCTGGACTTGGGTTTAGGTTTGAGTTTTTTTAATCTATTTTGGACTTATATTTGAGTTTATAAAATAATTTATTAATCCATTAAGAATTATATTTTACTAGTCCATTTATATATCCATTCCAGGAAGGTCTAAATAGTCTTTTCCTCCTTAGCAATTTTTCAAGAGAAAAAAAAGTGTTGTTAAGACAAAAATATCATATTTTTATTTTTTTTATATAGCTTGTAATTAAGACAAAAGGAAGGATGAACATTAATTTCAGTAATTACTATAATAATTTTGCATCAATTTTGGTTTTAAAATGATTATAAAGAGGGAATTGGGGGGGGGGGGGGGGGGGGGGGGGGGGGGTGCTTTATACATTTAACACTATCTCTCAAGTCTTCAAATTTGTTTTTCCAAAAAAATTTGCCTGTTTTCTTCTTGTCCCTCATATATTGAGTTTATTCTTTCTTCAAATCGTTGGCTTTTAAAGAAGTTGTATATTTTAAGAATGTAGTTGTTGGAATCTTGCGAGACTTGTTTTGCACCATATATATGATGAATAAAACTCCAAAGATAAAAGATTTAAATTGACCATAACAAACTTCTAATTTACATTGGTTCTAAGTTTCTTAAATTATTATTATAGTTATAATATGGTTTTAATCAAATTATAGAATTGTCTTTACATATGATAGTATGTTCACGTTTACATATAATTTTTTTTATATATATACCTACAATGCATGCTAAGGTACATGTTTGATTCCATTACAAGTTTAACTTGATTAGATATAATTGTATGATTAATTGTAAAATGATATAAAAAAAATAAAACTAAACATTGTGATCTCTTTGTCAAATCTATAGCTCACAAATAAATATAAAATGTTATATCAATGCAATTTATAAATATATCAAAATTGAAGAATAACTATTGATGAACTTGTGCATAGGGCAATGGTTGTAATGCTCCTAAGCTAAGGGTTCTTCTCATAAGCTTAACTTAATCTTTGAAGCAACAAAGAACTTGCATATCATTTTAATTCATAAAAGTAAACAGTACAACCCACTACAACACATGACATAATCTATATATTGCTAGGCTTAAAACAAATGTACCTAGCTAATAAAAAGAAAGTTTAAGAATTAAAATAAAATTATACATGTTGTAGCAAGAAGCTTCTCTTAGCTAGAATTAGCATAAATGTGTATGGATGAAACACAAATAGTATATGATTTAACTTGCATAGATGTGTATGGATGACACTAACAAACTACCAAATATTTATCCAATTAATATCCTAAGTATTATCAATTACACAATAATTATTATTTTTAATTTTTCAAGAATTAAAAGGGACTAAACTACTTATTCATTATTTCATCAATTCAAACTTATTCAACTTATATTATAATATTATTTAATTATTATCAATTCTATAAAAATTCAATTTTCTCAACTTTTAAACTTAACTTTAAAATTGACAAAAATAAATAAATTTGGTACCTATTAAATTAACTATTTTTTCTTCAATTCTAACACACCTAAATTAAAAAATTACACTCGATCATTGTTGAAAAATGAGAATGAGAATGATGAAAGGTTGTTAGAAAAGGGATAATCTGTTATTCATAATTTTGCAGCTGTAATTTTGTCCTTTCTTTTTCCTTTTCTGTTATTCTTTCCTTTTTATCTTTTCTGTTAAACCTGTTATACAACTGGTGTAATGTTGACAAAATATCATCCCTTACTCATGTAAATTAGTACGTGTGAAGCAGACCTAATGTGTATAAATAGGTCTGCAATTTGCTTGTAATCAATTAAGAAATATAAACCAAAGATTAGGAAGAACAATTTCTCCAGGCAATAGCCTTGTTCTCTGCAATTTCTTCCCTTTGCAAATTCTAGCATTTCTTACTTGGTATCAGAGCTTGTAGCTCTTTAGATAACTATGGAAAAAGAAACTGGAAATCAACAAACACCAATAACACAAACCCCAACACCAACTATGCAATCAACCTCTCATTACCACAACCTATCAGACCAAAATAACCCCTATCGACTTGACAATAGTGATACATCAGTTCTCAATTTGGTGACTGATCCCCTAACCACAGAAAATTATGTAACCTGGGCAAGGGCCATGAGAAGGGTCCTTAGGGCCAAGAACAAGCTAGGTTTTGTAGATGGAAGTATCATAAAACCTTCAGATCCCAACGATCCCCTTCTTTAAGCCTGGGAAAGATGCAACGACATGATTGTCTCCTGGATTCATAACTCTGTAAGTCCTATCATGAAATCTTCTTTCATACTTGTGGATAATGCTTGTGAGATTTGGACTGAACTTTGTGAGAGACTTACTCAACAAAATGGGCCACGGATTTTTCAACTAAAAGGAGCTTTAGCAAACTTGACACAAGGAAATGATCCAGTCAATATCTATTATGGAAAGTTGAAATCGATTTGGGATGAATTAGCACTGCATTGTCCCATGCCAGAATGTTCTTGCGGACAAATGAAGATTTTGACTGATCGCTACCAACAAGACTGTGTAATCCAGTTTCTCATGGGGTTGAACGAAACATACTCTAATGTGTGAGATCAGATCATGCTAATGGATCCTATACCACAAGTCAGCAAAGTGTTCTCTCTTGTTCAGCAGCAAGAAAAGCAACATCAGATGTTGTTTGGATCATCCACACCTGATTCAATGGCTCTGTTCACCAAAAATACGTCCACAAATTTCAAGTCCTTTAACAGGCCTTATTGCCCCCATTGCAAGATACAAGGGCATTCCTTAGAAGATTGCTTCAAGGCAGGAAATGCAAAACCACCGATTTGCAGTCATTGTAATCTGAGTGGTCACTTGGCTGAAAAATGCTACAAACTGGTGGGATACCCTCCTGGGCATAAGCTGTACAACAGAGGGAAGAGGCCAAATATGCATATCAGATAGACCAACATGGTTGTGACAGAAGACTTCCCAAAGAATCAGGCTGACAGAATGGATTTGATCTCAAATCAATACCAGAAAATTTTGCAATTGCTGCATGAGAAGCACAACCCAGCAGACACTCATTTCTCTATGGCTCCAAGCTCAACCATTCCCATGGCTAATTCCACAAGCCTTTCATCCATGTCTGGTATCACAACTTGTCTCTCCACCTACACACACAAATTTTTTGATATCACTAATGTCCCTTGGATTATAGACACAGGAGCTACAGATCATATGATCTATAACACTGTATTCGTTACACAAATTACAGCCACAGTATCCTATAATGTCAAGCTTTCAAATGGCCAAGAAACTCCAGTCACACACATAGGCACTGTTAAGCTCTCGGATTCAATCACTCTTGAAAATGTTCTATGTGTTCCTTCATTTACCTTCAATCTTCTTTCCGCACCAACATTAACTAAAAGCATCTCTTGTTGTTTTATTTTCCTGTCCAATGTCTGTTTCTTGCAGGACCTCATATCGTGGACGACGATTGGATTGGGTGAAATGAAGAATGGTCTATACCAATTCCATCACATCCAAGTATCCCCTACTGCTTTGATGTGTGAACTTTCCAAATATTTTGATAACAGTAAACATTTTGCTTGTGCCACAAATACTAGTCATATTTTTTATTTGTGGCATTATTGTTTAGGCCATATTTAAAAATCTAGATTACAATTAATTAAAGATCCTATTGTAATCAAGAACTCTTGCTTTACTATCAATGAAACCCCTTGTTCTGTTTGCCCTATGGCAAAACAACACAAACTTCCTTTTGATCAAAGCTTGCACAAATCTTCTAACAATTTTGAGCTTGTACACTGTGATTTATGGGGACCGTGTTCTGTGACTGCTTATGATGGGAGTAGATATTTTTTTAAAATTGTTGATGATAAATCTCGGAGCACTTGGGTTTACTTGCTTAAAAAATAAGTCAGACACACAAAGGTCTATACAATCCTTTTATAACCTTGTTAACACCCAATTTGGAACTAGAATTAAGTATCTAAGAAGTGATAATGGAACCGAGTTCCATATGACAGATTTTTATCATAGAAATGGCATCATTCACCAAAGGACTTGTGTAGAAACCCCACAGCAAAATGGGATAGTTGAGAGGAAAAATCAACATATCTTGAATGTTGCTAGAGCCCTGTGATTTCAAGCTAACCTTCCCCTTGATTTCTGGAATGATTGTGTCCTCACTGCAACTTACATCATAAATCGCATTCCCACTCCTCTATTGCGAAACCAAACTCCTTATGAAGTTGTCTTCAAACGTAGTCCCACTTATGGTCACCTTAGAGTTTTTAGGTGTCTTTGTTTTGCCACTACTTTAAGTCAGGGAAGAACAAAATTTGATTCTAGAGCAAGGAGATGCATTTTTCTTGGTTACCCATTTGGAGTAAAGGGTTATAAGTTGTTAGACTTGGAAACCAATAAAACCTTCTTATCTAGAAATGTAACCTTCCATGAGCATAATTTTCCTTTCAACACACTCACAGCTTTCTCTTCTGATATGATCTGTCCCATGGTACAACATGGTGTTGAGAGCACCATAGACCCTCTAAACATCACCCACACTACATCTGATCCAACAACTGAGATTTCTCCCTCTCACACCTCATCTGATCCAACAATAACTGATATTCCAACTAATGTTCCCAGGTCAGCTAATCTGTTTCCAAATACAGAAAATTCACCTGAAACTTGTGACACCAGTATTTCAGTTGGCCACTCATTGTCAAGCCCTTCTTTCATAGATCATTCACATTCTCCTATATCCACATCTTCATCACCTTCTCACATCCCTGTTCGCAAATCCACTAGAATGAAACAGGCCCCTAAGTACTTGCAGGATTTTCACTGTCAGCTGGTTTCCTTCAATTCTCCCAATCCAATCCAAGCCACGACAACTGAAGTTCTTCCAGGTAAACAATTTCAATTGAGTAATTTCCTTTCATACATAAATTTTCTTTGCCTTTTCAAGTTTTCTCTGCTGCAATATCTTCCCATTATGAACCACAAATGTATGCACAAGCTTTCTTAGACCCTCACTAGCATGCAACCATGCAGAATGAGGTGAAAGCCTTGGAGTCTAATCAAACATGGATTGTAACTGATCTGCCTCTTGGTAAAAGAGCTATAGACTGCAAATATGTTTATAAGATCAAATAAAACTCAGATGGTAGCATTGAAAGATTTAAAGCAAGATTAGTTGCCAATGGGTACACTCAGCAAGAGGGTATTGACTATCATGAAACTTTTTCTCCTATTGCCAAGTTAGTTACAGTGCGTTGTCTCTTGGCCGTTGTTGCTGTTAAGGGATGAGGTTTGTATCAATTTGACGTCAATAATGCATTCATTCATGGAGACCTGCAGGAAGAGATATACATGAGACGTCCTCCTGGGTACACTCAAGGCTCACCCCACCAAGTTTGCAAGCTGCTTAAAAGCCTCTATGGCTTAAAACAGGCATCGCGACAGTGGTACTCAAAATTCTCTACTGCGCTGCTTGATTTTGGTTTTTATCAGTCCAAGTGTGATTACAGTTTGTTTATCAAACGGGAAACTCATTCTTTCACAGCCTTTCTTGTATACGTAGATGACATCATAGTGGCCAGTAATTCTCCAGCTATGGTCGAGAAAATCAAGGTCTTCCTTGATAACAAGTTTAAGATCAAAGACTTGGGAAAATTGCGATATTTTCTTGGAATCGAAATCGCCAGAACAACTCATGGCATACATATATGCCAAAGAAAATATGCTCTAGACATCCTAGCCAGTTCAGGTACTTTGGGATCTCGGCCTACTAAGCTCCCCATGGATCAGAATCTGCGATTAAGCAAAGAGAAGGGTGATATCTTGTCTGATCCTACATACTACAGGAAATTGGTTGGGCAACTTCTATATTTGACAATAACCAGGCCAGATATATCTTATAGTGTGCAGACTTTGAGTCAGTTCATGGATCATCCCACAGACCTACACTTGGCAGCAGCATTCAAAGTCTTGAAATATCTCAAAGGCACTCCAGGACAGGGTATCTTCTTTCCCTCTAATAATTCTTTGAATCTAATAGCATATTGTGATTCTGATTGGGCATCCTGCCCTGACACCAGACGATCAGTTACTGGATTTTGTGTATTCCTCAGTTCATCTTTGATCTCTTGGAAATCGAAGAAGCAATCAGTCGTGTCTCGATCTTCAGCTGAGGCTGAATATCGTGCCATGGCCACTACTAGTTCTGAAATCACCTGGCTGCATTTTCTTCTCACATACCTACAAGTTCCTCACCCTCATGCTGCTGAACTCTATTGCGATAATCAAGCTGCCCTTCACATTGCCTCAAATCCAGTTTTCCATGAAAGGACCAAACACATTGAGTTAGATTGCCATCTTATCCGAGAAAAGATCCAAGAAGGAATTTTGAAGACTACACACGTTTCCACAAAGTCTCAGTTGGCAGATGTTTTCACAAAAGCTCTCCCTGCTACCTTGTTGTCTTCTCACGTATCCAAGATGGGCATTGTCAACTACTATGCTCCATCTTGTGGGTGTGTGTTGAAAAATGAGAATGAGAATGATGAAAGGTTGTTGGAAAAGGGATAATTTGTTATTCATAATTTTGCAGCTGTAATTTTGTCCTTTCTTTTTCCTTTTCTGTTATTCTTTCCTTTTCATCTTTTCTATTAAACCTGTTATACAACTGGTGTAATGTTGACAAAATATCATCCCTTACTCATGTAAATTAGTACGTGTGAAGCAGACCTAATGTGTATAAATAGGTCTGCAATTTGCTTGTAATCAATTAAGAAATATAAACCAAAAATTGGGAAGAACAATTTCTCCAAGCAATAGCCTTGTTCTCTGCAATTTCTTCCCTCTGCAAATTCTAGCATTTCTTATTTATCCCAATTCTCAAACAACCTAACATATAAATTCTATATTGATACACTAAAGTTTGAATTATACCAGTAATACACTTAAATTATAATCAAATTATATATAAAAAAACCCCTGATAAATTAACTTAAAACATAAATGGATAAGTTTGTTCACTTGACAAAGTAAAGTTTGACAAGAAAAGAATCCAAGGAAAGGAAGCTCATCGGTAAAAAACCAATTTTTTTTTTTTAAATTCTATAAACATTTATGTCATTAAATCACGCCATAATATTTTGGGTTCATATTTTAATTTTGGCAGTGAAAGAAACAAATTAAAAGCTACATCTGGGGCACTTTTGGAAAAGCTGTTTCACTCCTTATATCGAACCACAAGGCATCTAAGAAAACAATGTTGGCAGAATTTTTCTGCGACAATAAACGTACAAGAAAACACGTACACGCATGTGTTCTTATCAAATACAAGCACACAATTACTTGTTTCATGCTGTATCTCATCCTTTTGTTCAGCTAGTGATCCAGAATTATTGTGTGGTGTTTGCGCGGTCCAACGTTAAAGCTAGCTTCTAGTTCTCCTTCCTCAGACACTGTTTTGTGGTCCAAATATATTTCCTATTTGAGCAAACTGTACAAATATCATTGCTATGATCTGAATAACCACCAATTTCTCATTGAAATAGTTTATCCAAACAAATAAAAAAAATATAAGGAAGGGCGCGATGAAAGAAATTCAATGTTTTGTTTCATATAAATTTTACAGATTTACTTCAATTATTTTTAAATTTTCCCACTTGTAGAAGAAGAAGAAGAAGAAGAAGAAGAAGAAGAAGAGCGCATGATAATCGGATTTGCGGGCTCACCGACAGAGAGACTCAACTTATTGGAACAAGAAATGAAACTTGTTTGCAGATTCTTAAAGTACGCAGATATTGCCAACTGAACTTTCGAAATCAAACGAGATTGCTATGGACCATAAGCTGGAGCCCTGTAAGATATTCATCCATGCTCCAACACCTGTTTACCCTCTCTTTTTAGGATTCTCCGTGACTCCTCGTCGTGAATTTGTCGTGAATTAAATAGAAAATAGAAAGAAAAAAAAAAAGCCATCATTGTATAGTGGTAATTAATTCTTATTTAGAAGGGAAAGTGAGAATAGTATTTTTTGAATTTATAATTTCTTACATATTAAAACTTGAACCATGTAAAACAAAATAATTTCAGTTAAAGTTTTTATATTATTCTCTAACAAAAAATAGTTTAGATAAGTTTTTAATTGTCATTGTAAATATCAATTTGTTAGTTTCAATTAGTAAGGATTTTTTATACTAAATTTATTAAAGATAGAAGTTTATCAATATCTTTTTTTATAATTATCTTATTATCTTAATTAATATAAGAGATAAAGGAAGAAAGAGTTGTCCGAAGATAACCTCATCATTATGTTTGTTAAATATATTAGCAGTTTGTTTACAACATAATAATCTAGGAAGCTTGAAGATCATCTATATCCTAATCACATATGACATGTATATAAGAAAGGTTAAGTGAGAGGAACATTTCAAAACATAAAATCACTAATTCATCTATGTATTTTATCTTT
Source organism: Salix purpurea (assembly GCA_027405865.1). NCBI lineage: Eukaryota > Viridiplantae > Streptophyta > Magnoliopsida > Malpighiales > Salicaceae > Salix > Salix purpurea. Next base: position 4,609,538 of record JAOWLH010000019.1, read on the forward strand.
TTTTTTATAAAAGAATTTTATTTTTTAAAATAAAAAATATTTATTTTCATATAATATGTGTATTACCAATATTATTTGATTGAGTAAAAAATAATTTTAATACAAAAATTCAATAAGCACAACGGGGTAATTGTAGTTTTTCTAGTTTATTTTTAATTGTTGTTAATAATTTTTATTTATTTATTTATTAACACACGTAGTTGTTGATTTATTTGATTATATGTATGAGTGATTTCCTTAAGTATTCTCAATCAAATACTGAGTCTGGACGTTTAATGATTTAGCAAGTTGTTAAACCCATAATCACTTGGCTCAACCAAACATGAAACATAAATGTTTATTGATCAAGCGAGTTGTGAGACTCATCAAACGTTGAGCCTAGACACATTCAAGTCTAGTAAATTATCAGACCCATAATCTCTAAGTTTGGTCAAACACTAAGCATAGGCATGTATGGGTTGGGCAAGTTATTAGACCCACCATCTTCCAATTCTAAGAGATTCTCAAGCTCTCCGATGAGACTATAGGTTAAAGATATTTCATCCTGACAAGTCAGAGATATTTTATCCTAATCAGTCAAAAATATTTCTATCCTAGTGTGCTAGGGATATCTTAACCTAATATGTAAGGGATTTTTATCTTGACAGGAGAAAGATATTTTGTTGACACCCAAACTCTTTCCCCTTGAATGAAGGGAGGGAACTTAGAGGCTATAAAAAGGGGGGGGGGGGGGGGGGGGGGGGGGGGGGGGGGGAGTGACGAATTTATGCTATTTTTTTATTAGAAGTATAATTGATATCTCTTTAAACTAACACTAATTTAATCATTAGAAAATCCTAAAGTATATAAGAGGGTACCTTTTACCAGTAACAAACATTAATTACTAACCACTCCATCAAGATTGAATGAATTAGATTGTTAGAACCAGGACATTAATAATTTTATCTTTAGCAGTATCTTGTCCTTTAAGTCCTTCAAATAGAAAAGGACATTATTAGTGACGTTGTTTGTGAAAAACTGATAAATAAATCACAAATTTCTTTTTATAGAGATAGACTATTATTAACCCTAATTACAATTTCATCAGAATCCTCGAGGTTTTGGAAGATTTTTAACAAATACCGGTAGAATGGTGGTTCAAACCATATAGCTTTAAAATTTATTGCAAACCAAGAGTTTCATTATCGATATCATCTCTAATTACTATTGAAGCCAAGCCTCGAGGTTTTGGAAAGTTTTCATGACTACTAACAAAATTTTGGTTCAAACTGTGCAAATTTAGAAGCTATGACTAACTAAGGACTCCTTCTATGTTTTTGGACTTGACATAGTGAATGATCCCTAAATATAGGAGTTATACGAGGGATATAAGAATTGTGGTCAATTAGGATCAAGAAAAGTTTTAATTAATCGCCTCTCCTACTTGATTGGCTAGTGGTTGCATTTGTGTTGGTTGCACTTTCTTTTTACATGGTTAATGCTTTGACACTATAAGAAAAATCACATTTTGGAAGCTAAAAGCTTAAGGTTTAGATTTTATACTATAGAAGAAATCCTAAAAGATAAAATAAGTGTATATATAAGAAAAAAAACATAATAAAACACAATTAATCCTAGTTCTAAGGAGTATATTACGCAACTCTAAACTTGATTGTGTCATATTTAGTTACTCTTAATTGCATTTTTATTGAATCTTATACTTTTAAATGAAGCAAACTACTTTGTGGAACGATATGATGCTATAGTTAGTGAAATTAATGATTTGAAGGCTAATGGTACTTTGTCGCTTGTACTTTTTTTGGATACTAAAAATGTTTTTGGCTACCAATAGGTCTATTTATCAAAAAAATTATTGATGGTAATATTGAAAGATACAAAATATGGTTGGTGTTGAAGGCTTTTCATTAACAGAAAGTAATGCACTACTTAGAAATTCTTACTACTTTCATTAAGCCTACAACCATATGGATAATGCTTAGTTTAGTTTTGATGCATTATTGTTCACTTATTCAATTGGATGCTCAGAGTTCATTTATAGATCACACTCAAGTTTTTCATGATGTAAATCAATTTTAATATGTTTTTTTTTATCTCTATAAATATGGCAGTGGCTAGAAACAAACTCCACAAGTTTGTTATCAATTATTATTGTTTTATCACTAATTTGTAATATATTATAGTTTTATCAAACCTAAAACTAATACATTTTTTTTTTTTGTTTACTCTTCTCATATTTATTGCTTAATCTATTGGTGTATGCTAATGATATTTTATTGGTTACTAGTAGTTATTTATCTTTTGATCATTTGATGATTGATATTTTAGATAATAAGTTTTTATTCTATATGGGGGTAAATATGTATTTAGCTATTTAAAAAAATATGTTCAATAACCTTAATGTCCCCGGCGATTCCTGTGCAATTTTATCTTATTCATGAGTATTATGATTATTGTACTGCGCAAAAATACACGGAAAATACAAAACTACCCCTAAATTATTTGGCAATGTTAACTAGTCCCATAGAAAAATAAAAAATACTCCTAATACAAAGTCAAGGGCTGAGGCACACTGAAGGGCGAAAACGTTAATACACTGTTGTAATCCATAGTGTTTTGCAAGTGTGTGCACAATGTTTTAGCGAACTGTTTTAGCTTTTTTCTTAATAAATATATCTTAAATCATCTAGGTAAAGAGTTCAAGATTTCTACTCTCCAACCATTCTTATCTTAACTTTTAAAGCATTTATCATACCAAAATAAGAACAAACATTCTTGTTCTTGGAATTAAAAGCACTCACATTTGTTTTGCTTACAATTCCTATTTAAAAATCAATGACTTTATAATCCAAAAATTCCTAAACCCCGCTAAAAAAGACTATTTTATAGGTGGTCAATCATGCATTCCATGGGCTATGAATTATAAAATATTTATATGAATATATAATTAATTACTATCCAAATATCAAATAAACTCGGCTGCGAGAAGGAGATAGAATAGTGGACAAACAACAATCACATACCAGATTTTGAGATATCATCACTTTCAAAGCATTGAGGCTAAAACTTTGCCAACTAGACACAAATATATTCAAGATTTGTTGCTCAAGTCGGGTAAGGACTTCTGTCATCCAATTTCCACTCTTTTAACGACCTTTTTTAAACTCTCACAGCATCTTCCAAGCCTTGTGTGAATGCTTGTTGATATCGTCAAATTGTTGGAGGCCTATAATATATGAGTCTTAGACGACCTGATAATTGCTACTCTGTAAATAAAGCCTATCAATTCATTCATTCACCTTCTGAAGATCACCAGTCCACTGTTAAATGGGTTATAAGTTTCACCATGGCTTATATATACAAGCTGGTTCGAGTCTTCAGCTCCATGCACTCGCCAATGTCGATTGAGCTGGTAGTGTTAATAATTGCAAATCTATTGGTGGCTACGCCATCTATCTTGGGCATAATCTTATTTCATGGAAGTTAGATAAATAAATAAAAAAACAGTGGCTCGCTCCTCTACTGAAGCCAAATATGAAGCTCTCACTAGTTGTACTGCAGAACTTGGGTTATATCTCCTTCACTTCGTATTCTTTTGCACGACAATGCTGGTGCTACTTACTTATCAGCTAAAGATTGAAGTTAACTTCCATTTTGTTCGTGATATGGTCTCCAAGGGTGTGAACCTCAGGCTCCGCTTGTAGTTTCAAACGACCAGATCGCTAATATTCTGGCCAAGCCACTTCCTGCAGTCCTTTTTCATCATCTTGGATTCAAGCCGAGTATCTCTTGTTCATGACCATCAGCTTGAGGAGACGTATTAAAGCATGTATATTTCTGAAGGCTGTTAAATTATTTACCTTCCCTTTATGTGTTGAAACCCGGTATCATTGAGAGTGTTAGAGAATAATATAAATTATATTCCGGGGCTTCACTTAGCAGCTTAAGTTTTTAAATAAGATGTTTCTTGACATGGTATCAGAGCCTTATTGACTCAGCGGTCACGAGTTCGAATCTCACCACCCCTATTCTATTTGATAAAAATCAAGCACAATGTAGTGTGAGTCTTTGCAAGTTTCAAGTCCAAAGAGCTTTCACTTAAGAGGGGTGTTAAAAAATAATATAAATCATATTTTGCGGTCTCATTAAGCTTTCAGGTGAGGAGAGCCGATTCTTTTTTCTTCTCCTTGTTCTGCTTATTTGTCTGTCCCTGACTTGATTCTCACCATAAAAGGGAGACATTTATTCGGTTGAAAGTAAAAAAACAAGATATTCTTTGGAATTTACAATTGATAAGGACACCACTAGCTGTGTGGCACGCATTATACGATCAAGTTTAACACAGAAGAAAAGGCAGAGGAAAATGTTACAGTTTGCAATCAGAAATCTGAAAAGATTCTATGTCCCCTTTAAGCGAAGAAAGATTTTTGGTGAGTAGAGCCTAAACAAATTGAAGGCGGAGATGATTGAAATCATGGCCATAAGCACAGATGCTGTGTAACCACATGTCAACGCGCCGCCGATTTGGAAGCAGAATCTTGTGAATCTATTGCACCACTTCATCCATTGAAAGACCTCGGCACCGGTGATGACCAGAACCGAGTGCTCAAGCGCTGCTGAGTGTACCCCGAACGTGATATACGCTGCTAGCTGTGGAGCAGATAAAGAACGATATTAAACAAGAGCATTGCTCGTTTGCTTGGTTATGAGACTTCTATATATGGGCAGCAAAGCTCAATTACGTTATACATCTATAAGAGTTGCTTGTCAGTTCACATCCTTCCCTATATTTTTATATTTTATATGACAATGAAGGAGAGGTTTTTTTTTTTTTTTTTTCATTTCCCTTCTTTTTTTTTCGTTTGTGTCATTTTTTTAATTTACTTTTCAATATTTTTTTTTATTACTTTATATTGATATATTATTTCTATTTTTTTCCTAGGGAGAAAGTAATTTGTTATACTTTTTTTTGAAAAAATAGATGAATGCATTTTGGAGCTAATTTTCATTCAAAATAATTTAATAAACACAATAAAAATCTCTATAAACTACTTATCAATCTCAAAACACTCTAAAATTACTTTAAAAAATTCAACTAAATTCCAGAAATCCAAACCGAATCCAATTTACTTTTCCTAAAAATTGAAAAATGAAGTTCAACTCTTAAAATCTTGAGACAAAACATGTATTTTGTACTATAATTTTAAACTTAATATCATGAAATCAGACTTTAAAAAAAAAGTGGATGAAAATAAAATAAAAAAAAAGGAAGGGAGGGCAGATCAGAGTAAATGCGGGGGGGATCACAGCCCACGAGCCATTAACTAAAGATGGCTCCACGAGCCAATTATTTGGGAACCCTCCAACTGTTGTCATCAAAGTTATCAATTCAATTTGATTGGCATTTTATTTTTTCAATCGAAATAAAATATTTTAGTTTTGAAGTTATATATATATTTAAAAAAATAGTTCAAATTCAAATTAGAATTATTTAAAATTCTGCAATTTAATCTAAAACAAGACACATAAAATAATTTTTTTGAATAAAATTATGAACATGTATAATATTATGAGAATATCATCATTAATCTCGCAAGGTCATAATATTTTTTGATTGCTCTGAAATTTAACATAATATATATAAATATGTCAAGAGACTCATCATAAAATTTCATCTCAATTTAACAGTCGGATTAAAAGAATTGATTGATATTGTAAAATTATTTATTATTTAAAAAATACTATTTGGCCAAAACAGAATAGACAAAACAAAACCAAAATATTCCGGCTGAAATTTCCAGAAATGACCGAAATTTTAAACAACATAAAAATTACACTGGTTTATCTCATTTTTTTAATTATTACAAAAAGTTTCTGTCGTTTCAGCTTAAACAAAACTAAATTAACACTAGTTGTAATAGATGTCCTTTCTCGTTGAAGCTCTTAAACAAATTCCTGTAATGACAGTGCCAGTGGTTCAGAGTGAGTCTCTCCTACCTTTGAGTGGGGTTCTGTGTAGAAGAAATAATATCAGAGTCAAAACCCTGCAAAAGTGTGTCTGTGTGGGAAAAGATGTACCTGATCCAGTAAGCAGCATCCCCAGGACAGAAATCTATACGATCCCTTAAGGTTTCCCTTACTGATCCAAGCTGACAAAAACCATCTACTGATCAGCTGAAGCAGATTGTAAGCAGCAGCTCCAGCATCGACACACACCAGAACTCTACAAACCAATCATAAATCAGTATAATCAAGCAGATACATCGGAAAATATTTAAAATTGAAGAACTACAGGTTAATGTTTAGAGTCGATGAAGGAAAGAGTAATTACAGGAGAGAGCGCAAATCCCTGTAGGTAACCTCCTTCTCGTAGAAGATGACGAACTTGGTTTGAGAATCTAAACCTACTAAACAAGCTGTCGAAACTAAGAGCAATATAGCAAAACCTCTCAGAATAGCCTCTACTTTGGCTATCTCAAGAGCCATTTTCTCAAGTTTATATATATATCAGATAATTATCACAGCCTGCTCTGCCCTGATCCGCTCACAATCCTCCTCCTGCAGAACCTTTTGTAGGGCCTGGAAGTAGAATACAGATGAGAGATTGAAGAAAACTACAGGTTAGTGGATGTCCACGAGGATACATTACATGCATTAAATGCTGTTCAACCTCTATCTTTTTCTTCTTCTTATTTATTTTTCTGGGCTAAGGCTCCGATTGTCTCTTTATGATTTATGATTGCTAATCACGCATAATAATATAAATTATATTTTTGATTTTACTTAACAGCTTAAGTTCTTAGGTAAGATGGTTCTTTAATATAGAATCAGAGCCTTGTTGACCCAACGATCACGAGTTTAAATCTTACTATCCCATTCTATTTGATAAAAATAAAATACAAGATAATGTGGGTCTATGCAAATTTCAAGCCCAAAAAACTTTTATTTGAAAGGGTGTATTAGAGAATAATATAAATTATATTCTACAACCTCATCTAACAACTTAAGTTTTTAGATGATATGTTTATTTAATAGATACATGCATCTTGAAGAAAAATTCTATATTATAGATTTTTAAAGATGTAGATAAGGGATAAATTAAAACAAAAGGCATTCCTTCCACTCCAGGGTGTTAGGCTGGCTCGATGGCTACTCCCAACTATCTCCATTAATATCGAGAAAATATCGAAATAATCCATATCCTTATTTTATTTAGAAATTAAAAATAGCCTTAAGTATTTTAAGAATTTTATAAATACCAATGCTGCAGCTTATCCTTATATAGACACAAACACACCACTATTACATCTCTATTGTCTTCTCTATAAATATGTTTTTTTTTTAAATGACTTATATTTACTTAAAAAGAAATTATATTTTAATCAATTCATTTAGTTTTTTTAAAATACAATTTCTAGCTTAACATAAGTTCATAATGGTATTTCTAGTTCTGATAGGACAACAATAGATTATCAATCAGGTAGATGATTTTACGCATATCTCAATATAATAATTCTTTAAAAAATAATTTATTTAATATAACAATATAGCACAACACCATATAACATACATACCATAATGGTATTTATTTTTTTCTAGTTAAAAAGGCAAAAGACACATTCCATAAAGAGGAGGGTCTACTCGTGTCTATCTCTTCCTCGCACAAGACTCAACACCCTAAAGACATGGAGACGAAGAAAAAGTGAAATATAATTTATCAAACTTTCGGTTGTTTGAATGATACCACAGGGAGGAGCCGGCCATGGTAGGCAACAATGAAAAAACCCATAAATTTAGTGTATTTGTTAAGAAATTATTTTATCTAAAAATTTAAATGGTTAAGTGAGACTTCAAGATATAATTTATATTATTATCTGACACACTCACTCAAGTGAAAATCATCTAGGCTTAAAACTTGCACACAAGTTCACACTAACTTGTGCTTGATTTTTATCAAATAGAATGAGGGTGGTGAGATTCAAACTCGTAACTGCTGGGTTAACAAGGTACTGATATAATATCAAAGAACCATCTCATTTAAAAATTTAAACTATTAAATAAAATTTTAAAATATAATTTATATTATTCTAAATTAACCTTTGAAGGTAGCCCACTTTACCTGCCTTAGCCTTGTCAGTCTAGCCCAATTGAACCTTGCAAATTAATTTAAGTAAATCAATATTCGTGAAACAAAATACAAATCACTCGGAAGGGAGACTTTGATGGCATTTAGTGTAGGAAAACGAGATAAGATGCATCCACATATAGCTCCGTCTGCAGACAACGCTTTTCTTAATTAATTGAGACAAGATTCTCGGTTCAATCATCAAAACACCCGAATTGGTTATTATTCATGAATGTAATCAGAGATATTAATCATTATCATAAAAAAAACAAGTTGGTAATCTCTCAATGTTATTACAAAAAAAAAGATAATTCTCAGTTTAATTCACTGAAGATTCTAATTAACTTCTAATATAAGGGGTTGGAAAATGTTTTAAGCTAGATTGTGCAGTTAATACTTTGCATGTTCTAACAGAAATATTGGTCTGCTAATAATGCAGCGATAACTCTTGTCTCTTACAGCGAATGATTGGTAAGAAAAATAAAATTGTTTGTGTATGACTAAGAGTCAATTGAACCCACAAGAATCAGTCGTGACCCATAAAATAATGCTTTAACAGGTTGCATGCATCTTTTTGAAAAGATCAGAAGTAATGTCGACAAAATTGTGCAGAACGTTTCGAACGATACTTGGCTTAATTAACCAGATGAAGTCAGATTATATCATATATAACAACACTACACACCACAAGATGTGGACTAGCTATTCTGATAAAATGAAGACACCAGAGATTTGTCAGAGCTCTGAGGTACATTGTAAAATCACAGATAAACTTTCATTTCTGGTTTTCCGTGGTAGATTGCAAGAGCTTCAGAAGGAAGGACTTCACAAATCATAGCCTAGGATTCACATCACTGTTAAACTGCAAGAGAGAAGAAAATGTTTTATTATGCCTGTTCCATGATCAAAGGGCTAGCATCAAATTGCCATTTTGTCAGTCTGAAGAGAACTAAGAGATACGAAATGATAAATTAACCAGCTTAAATTAATATTACTTGTTCTTTCAGAGTATATATGCAGTTACCTGGTTGACCATGTCGCTAATTTCCTCATCCATGAATAACTTAGCTTCCTCATTATTCATGAACTCTAGCAGCAGTGATTTTTGGTCCCCATAAGCACAGTGACTATCATGCTCTCTGAAGTTTGAAGTTCCACCTCCACAGAGATTCATAGAAATTCCTTCACCATATTGCCCTGAAAATTAAGAATAACCCATATATAATGAGTGATAAGACTATGGAAAGGCCTTGTTCAAATAAGGCGACCAGAATATCTCTCAGAAGTGAATAAGATAAAGACCATATAAGCACAAGTAATCAAGTACTAATAGATCAATGTGCATGATTCTTGCTTAACTCTTTTTTTTTAGCCGAGGAAATCTCATCCTGGAAAGCGTATTTTGTGGGTCTAGGTGAGCTAGTAAAATCTCGGGTTGTTTCAGGTTCTTATAATGGGTGCATGTCTTAACTCGAACTCGAGACCTGCTATGCAGATCGCAAGCCCTCTCTCATCACGCCTCTCTCATCACGCCGGATACAATGATTCCTGTTAAACCCCTTCTCTAAAATTGAAATTTCAAACCTGACAACTATGCCATGATATTGTCTTTATCATTGAGCCATAACAGCAGCTAGTCTATGTTTTTTCCCTTTTTTAAAAAAAAAAAATGTTTATTCTGAGTTTCTTTACCATTGTTTACCATGTTAATTTCACCTTAAGAGAAAATACTCCCAATAATTTAATTTCCCATTGGACAAACCTGTTTGGGCTGGAGGCGGTGGATCGACTTGTTGACAATTTGTTATATATAAACCAATAATAACATGCACAAATCATAAAATACTCAGAATAAAGCTGCAAATATTACGTACCAGGAAAATAATTCGGAGTAGAAAGAACAGAAGCTGGGCTCGTGTCAATTAAATTATGTCCAAGCACTGGAAAGGACAGTTTGAAAGAAGCAGCAGGAGAACATAAAAGAGGTGACAGATTACATAGACCAGGATCTTGTCCGAAAGACTGAGATCCCATGTACTCATTAGGCGATTTCCATGATGAACTGCATGCTGAGAAGTTTAAACCTTTGAATTCTGGCATTGGAAGAGAGTTTCCCGTGGTGATATTGCTAGATAGCGAGTTTTCTTGGAAAACATTATGTTTACTTGGTTGGAAAAAAAATCGTTTCAAATCTGTAAAGGAAGTATCTAGTGATTGCGACTTCGGTGTAGAATCTTCAGAAGTGCTCCAAAGACCGTTCTGTGTAGCTGAAATTCTTCCATACATATTCAAATCACTCCCAGCGTTGTCTTTTTGGTTCATTTTATCCTTGTGCTTCTTCAACATGTTTCGGTATTTCTGTTTTACAGAGAAAGAAGAAGAAGTAGAAGAAACGGTTAAGGAACCATCTCACCTAAAAATTAAAATATTTTCTAACACCCCCTTTAAATGAAAGCCTTTTGGACTTAAAACTTGTATAGACTCAGACTACATTGTGCTTAATTTTTATCAGATAAAATGAAGGTGATAAGATTTGAACTCGTAACCGCTGGATCAACAAGACTCTAATACCATTTTAAAAAACTATATCACCTAATAACTTAAATTTTTAGATGAAATAGTTTATCAAAATAGACTTCCGCCGTTGTTCAATATCAATAGCCATTACGCTGTAAAGTACGTAGATGTTGGATGAGAAAGTATGCGATCTAACTTACCTGAAGATGACTGGCAATGTTTTCTCGACTAAGACCTTCCACGTTCATCATTTCACGAATTCTTTTGGGGTGAACTCCTACATGACAAATTAATAAAAATATATGCTGAGACAAGCAATGTCCATGAAAACATAGGCACGATATGAATAAAATTAATAATCATTTCACTAGCTAGCAAGGACTGTAGAAGAGAACTTACTCTCTCCACTTGCTTCTAGTTTCTTAACACAATCAACAAATTTAACATGGAGCTCGGACGACCATGTCACCCTGGGTTTCTTAACACTACAAGTATCGCCATTTGGGCTACCGATAATTTCTTTCTCTTTGGCCCTCGTGACCGCTTCCTCGGGCTCGATTGAAGGCACCGATTCTTGTTCAATCATTTCCTCGATGAAGCTGCTAGATTTATCGGAAGAATCAGAGAGCCTCTTCCTTAGAACATGCTGCCATATATTTTGCATTTCCTGTATTCTTACAGGTTTTAAGAGATAGTCTCTAGCCCCATGCCTTATTCCCTTCATTATGCTGCTTCGACTGTCCTCTGCCGAGACCACTGCAATTAGACCACAAATAAAATCATATTAATCTAAAGTAATTAATCAAGGAAAAGCATGAACAAATACATTAGAATTGGTGCAGGGGATGTTATAAGCTTACTAATCACGGGTAAGTCCATTTCAAGGCCGATGATCTCCAACAGCTTGAAACCATCCATGTCAAGCCTTTTTACATCAGTAATAACAATGTGGTAATCATTTTTGTTTTCCCTCAAAATCTTCAGCGCTTCAGCTGCTAATGTTGTTGATGTCACTACAAGATATGAAGAATGAAAACATCAAACCAGATGTAAGATTATATATATTCAATAAGCGTCGACCATGTCGATTTATGTCTTCGATCTGATTTATAACCTTGATCATAATTGCAGGAATTTTTCGATCTTAGCCTCCCTTTTTGCTCGTTCGATTCATTTTTCTTAGTGAAATTACCTTCCGATTGAATTAGGACGGTTCTTTTAAACTCAACCGTTAATTATGGTATTTACAAATATAGACAAGTCTTAAGTTCAAACACCACCTATAAATAAAAAGAAATCATTAAATAGATTATGGTAATAAAAAAATCAAAAAAGTTATAAATGATCCACAATTTCCAATTGGGATTTAAGAAAAATATCCTATTGATTAAATACTCTGTTCTTTATTTCATAAAGAGATGATAATTATTTCAAAATCTGCAAAGAATTGGTAAATAAAAGTAATTTAATGATCGCATGCAAAATTGCTTAATGATCATGATATATTTATCTGCCGTAATAAGATTATCAATATATTCACGGTTCAATACTCATGCCAACTAGAGCTTTTCTTTTTCTTTTCTTTTTTTATAATAACAGGAGCATAGCTTATTTATTTGGTACCCAATAAATTGCTCTGGTCGTAGATCAAGAATTAAAAGGGTTCAAACCTTTGTAAGAGCTTATGCATGTCATCACTAATAAACTAAATACAATATATATATATTAATGGGGAAGTGTATGATTTCTATATAGTGATTAAAATCAGTAGAATAGAAAGATGGATTTGGAAAACTAGTGAGGATATTAGGGTTTTTCTGACAATTATTGATCAGATTTTTGCAGCCTTAAACCTGCTCGGAATGAATTTAGTTTGTTTAGGGCAACATTCAAATTGATCCCTTTAATAGGAGGGATGATAAGCAAAAGAGAACACGAATGAATGTTTCTTCTGCTATACTCAAATAAACATAAAGGGGGTTAAGAATCGAATTACAGTACGAAATAGAAAGAGCTAACCTATATTGTATGAAGAAAACAACTTGTAATCATATCTTTTTTAGACGGATCATCACTACTTCCCTTACAAATCCCAAATTCTTCTTCTTCTTCTTCTTTTTATGCTTCTACTATAAATTAAATACTTTTTGCTTACATGATAAGGAAAACATAATGTGTTTTTTTTTTTCTGATTCATAGAAGCAATACGTAATATAAGGCACCCATAATAATTAAAGGATATAAGGGAAACCCAGAACCCTAGCTAGACTAGTAAAAAACTACTAATCCTCTTACGTCCTATATCTCCACATAAGCTCCTAAAAGTTTATATAAAGAACTAGATAGGAATAACAAACCTCTGTATTGACACTTTTGGAGTATGGCTACTAAATATTTGAGGCAAACAACGTTAGCGTCAATGGCTAAAACTCGCATATCCGCGGGCTTGAACATGGCGCCACCGCCGTCGTCATGCATTGATGTCTCAGTCACTTGATTATTATTCTTGGCCATATTAAGCTTCGAATCAAGATTCTCAATCGCTTCCTAGAGATTGTGCAATGAAGGGCTTCGTAAATCTTGTGGTGGGAGAAGGAAATTTACAAGTACGTGTAGGGGAGCAATAATTGTAACCATCTAAGATTACTTTATAATTGAATACCCATAAAAAAAAAAAAAAAAAAAGGTTACTATAATATGAAGCTATTAATTGATTCATTGATGGAAATACGATGCCCGCTATAATTGTTTCTCGTCTCTAAATCAGGAAATAATGGCCGTCTCTAAATCAAGAAATTAATAATGGACAGGAAAATTTTAATTTCCTTCAATGATCCTTCTTTATTGTAAGAGAGTCGCATTTTTTTTAAAAAGAACAAATAGTTTTACGAGTGAGTTGTTTTTTTTATTAAATAGGAAAGAATATCTTCGAAATAGTTTGTGCGTCGACTTAAATTAATTTTTATATTAGAATATCTTAGAAGCACACTTCTCCTTGTCATCGTATTACACTCAAAGAGTTCAATAAACTCTTTTAGATAATAAATCTAAATTTTTAAAAAAAAATTACTTAACCACCATCCTTTTAAATTATAATAAAGCGTGTATGGTGGATTCTCCTCCTTTTGGTATTTGGGCATGCTCCAACTTATCTAGAGTGGATGCACTTTGCTTCCTATACAATTTTCGATATTTAATTTTTTATTTGTTGAGCAACTTATTTATTTTTAGAAAAGAAACTCTTTTTTAACTTTAGAAGAAAACTAGTCACATATATGCCTATAATTATTTCATTGGATTAATCATTCGCTCAAAAGTTTATTAATTTATAATATTCCTTGTTGAATATATATATATATATATAGATAGATAGATAGATAGATAGATAGATAGATAGATAGATAGATAGATAGATATATAATCTCATCTCTATATATATACTCGAGTATGGGTCTTGTTCTTGTTATTTTAATTTATTTTACATCCATCTCAATCCCAAAAAATGCAATTTGCATCTTGGATATTTTAGATTTCTCACAAATCAATCCTTTTGTTCAATTCCATTACCAAATTTAATCTATTGTCAACAATTATGAATTTATGGTTAGAATTTTGACTGAAATGAAGTGATAAGTAAGTTGTTTTTTGGCTTATCTTTTTTTTTTAAATAGAATGAGATGGATCTTAGCGCATATCAATCCCAAAATATTTAGATACGATAATTAGTCGAACCCAATATAAATTAGATCTAGTGGTATATCAAATGCAATATACTTAGATTGATTTGCCTCTAGATTCCAAGGCAATTGGATGTAAATAGGTTTTCAAAACAACAAATAAAGGTGATGGATCAATTTAAACATCTAAAGCAAGATTAGTAGTCAAAGGTTTTAAACAAAAAGAAGGAATAAATTATTTTGATATGTATGCTTTGGTGGCTCGTAGAACATCTATAGAGTACTTTTGACTTTATCATCAATTTATAACTTATTTGTACATCAAATAGATGTTAAGACAACTTTTTGAATGGTAAATTAAATGAGGTCTATATGGAATAACTAGAGGGTTATTTTTTCCCTAGAAAATGAGCATAAAATCTGCAAATTGATAAAAAAAAAATTATATGAGTTGAAACAATCACCTAAATAATGACATGAAAAATTTGTGTAATTTTAGAATATAATTTTAAACATAATGGTGCTGATAAATACATTTTTTTAAAATTTTCAAATGATTTTGTTATGATAATATATGAATGACTTGCTCATTATTAGTACTAATATGAATAGTGTTAATGATACAAAGAAATATAGTCTTATAGTTCAAAATAAAAGATTTAGATAAGGTAGATACAAAATTTTAGATATAAAAAAAATATAATAGGGAACCATGAAATATATGGTGATTAAATAAATAGGTTTATTTTATCTTTTATATATATATATATATATATATATATATATATATATATATGTATG
This sequence comes from Salix purpurea, assembly GCA_027405865.1. NCBI lineage: Eukaryota > Viridiplantae > Streptophyta > Magnoliopsida > Malpighiales > Salicaceae > Salix > Salix purpurea. The sequence goes on from JAOWLH010000019.1 coordinate 4,624,655, forward strand.
TATGGTGATTATGTTTCCTATTTCAACTCATAACCATACCAAATTATTGGTTGATAAATTTATTTGGAGTTACCTTGTCTATACTTTACGGACATGGATATGAATTCCTCGTCATTAAATTTATAGGACCTTAAAAATAAAACAAGATGAATGTAAATCAAATTAAGCTAGATTAACGTAGAAAAAACTGTCCACAATATTCAACTTTGAGAGGAAAAAAGGCCTGAAAATACAACTGACAACCTCATTGCCCTAAACTAAGGAATTCTACTACATAGTTATCATATGCTTAGCATGTAGGCGGTTAATGGTGATCATCGGAGGAGGTCGAGAAGGTAACATCACTATCCAAGCCAAACAAATAATCATCGTTTTCACCAAAATCATAACTATCTTCACCGTCCATCTGAGAAGAACTGAGCTGATCATGATCTAAAAGTGTCTTCTGAACATAGTTGGAAGTTTGCTCTGGCTGAAGATCGGTAGTTTGAGGAATACCAGGAAACGCATTATATTGAGAGACTCCTGTCATCCTATTTTGATAATTCTGAGGATATGCAGAAGCAGAATCACCATACCTACCAAGATATCCCATCTGACTTTCAAGATTATAATCTCTAGTCACTGTAGAAACACCAGTGACCTCATGATATTGAGAGACTCCTCCGACTAACTCATTTTGAGAATTCTGAGGATATACAGAGGAAAAATTACCGTACCTACCAAGATATCCCATCTGACTTTCAATATTATAATTTCCGGCCATTGTAGGAACACTAGTAACCTCATGATATTGAGAGACTCGCGCCACCAGCCCATCTTGAGAATTCTGAGGATATGCATAAGCATAATTGGCATACGGTGTATTGTCGGCCACAGCAAGAACATTAGAGACTCCCGCCACCAGCCCATTTTGAGAGTTTTGATGGTTTGCAGAATCACCAGGATTATGATTTCCAGAAATATCAGGAACCACAACTTGATGTGGCGCCAAATTTCCATTATTTTCCAATGGCTGATCTTCATTTTCATCATCCAGTAGTCCATTCATACGGCTTCTAGGAAAACTATCTTTCTTGTTATGAATTCTGCATAGCACCCAATCATCAAGCTGCATAAAACACGAGGCAACAAAATTGAGCAGTAGGGAAAGAAGGATATATATATATATATATATTGGACAGTAAAGGTTAAGTGGTCAGTTAGCACATTTAGGTCGTTGAATTTGATTAAAAAAAAGAACACCAAAAGTCGAAATCTTCAAAGTTAAGAGATTGATTTCAGTATAAAATAAACAGGAAAAAGAGAAAAATAAATTTACCCTCATTGTATTATTTGCCCGTTGTGGTGCTCCATCAGAATTGCTTGCTCTATATTCACGCATAATCCAATTCGTTTTGACACCGCCTGGAGATTTGCCTCTGTAGAAGACCAAGGTTTTCTTGCTTCCAATAACTTGACGGGCGTAAATAACATCTTTATCAGCTCCGGTAGCCTTCCAATATCCATCGCCTGCGGCCCGGTTGGGTCGATCCCCTTTCGGATACTTCCTATCTCTTGGTGTTAAGAAATACCATTCCTTCTCTCCATATGGTTCGTAGTTTCCTGTTTGTAAACCAACAGATAATTTTTTCTGTAAAATTACTATATAACTAGTAGAATCGCACGCATCATCAAAATGCTTGCAAGAATATCATTTTTCTTATCACTATTCATGAAATTTTAGAGGAAAAGAAACTAATTAGCATGAGTTATCTTCAGTTTCATAATCCACCGCACAACTTCAAAATCTTCAGATAATTGCTTTATCCAAGTCATGGAAAAAGGTGACTTGTATTGTAGCGAGTACAAAAAAAAGGGCACTCTGCAAAGATATCATAATCTTATTCAATCTTTAAATAATTGTGATCTATATATCAAGCATCAAAACTGTGATTTTAGCCTAAAACTACTCTGAGAAGAGCAGTTTGAAACGAGCAAGTAATCTCACAAACAGCACTAAATAAAATAAAGAAAATGATTGTAATCATAAAGAAAAAAATGGTGAGTAATGTTCAACCTGTGAGAGTCTCCGGGTTATATCTGTATAACGTAACTTCATGGATGCCGTTGGATGGCAATGGTCTGTTCTTGATCTTGTTTAGCAGGTAATACAAGATAAGTTCTTGATCTTTAGGTTTGAACCTGTAGCCAGGAGGGTACTTATCTTCCTGACCACGCTCAGCAAATTGACCAGGATTGACAGCAGGCTGAGCTTGAGACGGGCAAGTAGTGCTGCTGTTGTTGACAGGATTTGTCAAACCAGCCCCCCTCCTCTGGTCCTCCATGATCAACACTATGGCTACGAAAAGAAATTTTCAGGGGAAATAAGGGTTAAGAAAGAAAACTGGTAGACAAACTTTATATATATACTAGCTAAATGCCCCCGCGCGTTGCCGCGTGTATTCTTATATATATAATTTAACATAATTAAATCCACAATGATAAATTTATATGATATAAGTAAATAAAAGTTATAGATTAGGAGATAAAATGTATTAAATTTTAAGTAGAGTTTGTTACGCAAGCATAGATTATATCTTTTAGAATGTAGGTATTGCTTCATAAAAGATCACAAAAGAGTGTAAACTGACATTAAAAAAAAGAGCAAAATATTTTTATAAGAAAAAAAAATTAATCACTAAAATCATTATTGTGCAGATAGTAAAATTATAAAAATCATTTAATACAAAGAGCAAATAAAAATAATAATAAAAAAATAAAGGGGAAAAGGAAACAATATTAATTTAAAATATTATAGCAATAGCAACATTAGAGTCTTAACATCTAAAATTATTATTGCCATTACTACGAAAACAATAGAAATTATCAAATTATACTGAGAGAAAAAAATAAAAAGCATGAACAAAATAGCAATAAAAAAAAACAATTAAAATATTATTGTTATTATTATTATTGTTGTTGTTGTTGTTGTTATCATGAAAGAATAAATAAATGAATGAAAGATTAAAAAAATTGTAAAAATTACAAAGAAAGATAAAAAAAAAATACAATAAAAACTAAAAATTATCATTTTTATCACTGTCAACACAATAAAAACTATCAAATTGTTCTGAGGGGAAAAAACCCTCAAAAACATTAACAAAAGAGTAAGCAAGAAAAACAATTAAATTATTATTATTATTATTATTATTATTATTATTATTATTATTATTATTATTATTATTATTATTATTATTATTATTATTATTATTATTATTATTATTATTATTATTATTATGATCATCATCATCATTTATTTATTTTCTTTTTGTGTTAATAATGAAAGGCAAAAAATGGAAGAAAAAAAATCCTAAAAACATAAACAAAAGATCAAACAAAAGAATAAAACAAAAACAAAAATTATCGTTACTATCACTGCCAAAATAATAAAAATTATCAAATTATCCTGAGGAAAAAAACCATCAAAAACATTAACAAAAGAGTAGCAAGAAAAAAAAATTAAATTATTATTATTATTATTATCATTTATTTATTTTATTTTCGTGTTAATAATGATAGGGAAAAAATGAAAGAAAAAAATCCTAAAAACTTTAACAAAAGATCAAACAAAAGAATAAAACAAAAACAAAAACTATCGTTGTTATCACTGCCAAAACAATAAAAATTATCAAATTATACTGAGAGAAAAAAATAAAAAGCATGAACAAAATAGCAAGCAAGAAAAATAATTAAAATGTTATTATTATTATTATTATCATCATCATCATCATCATCATCATCATCATCATCATCATGAAAGATTAAAAAAATTATAAAAACTACAAAAAAAGATCAAACAAAAAAAAACAATAAAAACTAAAAATTATCATTGTTATCACTGTCAACACAATAAAAACTATCAAAATGTTCTGAGGAAAAAAACCCTAAAAAACATTAACAAAAGAGTAAGCAAGAAAAATAATTAAATTATTATTATTATTATTATTATTATTATTATTATTATTATTATTATTATTATTATTATTATTATTATTATTATCATCATCATCATCATCATCATTATCATTTATTTATTTTATTTTTGTGTTAATAATGAAAGGGGAAAAATGGGAGAAAAAAAATCCTAAAAACTTAAACAAAAGATCAAACAAAAGAATAAAACAAAAAAAAAATATTGTTGCTATCAATGCCAAAACAATAAAAATTATTAAATTATCCCGAGAAAAAAAAACCCTCTAAAACATTAACAAAAGAGTAAGCAAGAAAAATAATTAAATTATTATTGTTGTTGTTGTTGTTGTTGTTGCTGTTGTTGTTGTTGTAATTGTTATTGTTATTATTATTATTATTGTGTTAATAATGAAAAAAATAAAATAAATGAAAGACAAAAAAAAACCATAAAAACTTTAAGAAAATTTAAATCATAAAAAGAAATCAAGGAATTAAAAAAAACATTAAAAGTATAAGGACCGAAAGGAAAATCAAATATTAAGGGATTAAAATCCAAAATTAAAAGTATAAGAATCGAAATGAAAAACAAATTTATTATCAATTTCAATCAAAGGACAAAATTGCAAAAAATGAAACTACTGTACCGAATTGATTGAGTTATTTAAACCCAATCCAAAAATTAAAAAAAAGGAGGATCAAAGTGAAATTTAAACATTCAATTGAAGGACCCAATCGAACTAAATCAAAACTTATATAACAAATATCAGGATCATAAACAAAATTAAAAGTACAGGGACCGAAATGAAAAGGCATGAAAACTGGGGGACTCCCTGCAATTTGACTTGCAGGAGAGAGAAACGGTTGTCGCGGCTTTAACCGGCCACCGCCGCGTCCACGGACGTAGGAAGCCAAAACACGCCGCACCGGGAGGAAGACCAGGTGAAGACGCATCAACTGAGATGCCGGTAGCTCATCTCCGGCGACTCTATCACCACGCACGCGCCACTCAAAGAGGGCGTGAGGCGGGATACTGTCGGCCGCGTGTGACACAGGCGCCGACAGTAAAAAGAAAAAAAATAAAAAAAGAATGGCTAATTGTCGGTGTAGCCTTGTGCGTAAGTCAACTATTTTGTCTTATTAGGGGCTATACCGGTAATTAGCCATTTCCGGTTAAATATTAAAAAATGAAAAGGTAGGCGGACCGGTCCGAATTTGTACAATTACTGCGGAGCCCCTCCACCCATAACGGGTTTTTTGTCTTTTTCGAGGGCTAAAAGCGTTATTTCTTTGTGCAAAAAACAATAAAAAATGAGAATCCAACCGAACTAATCGAACCGAGAACCGAACCGGCACAAAAATACACTATTACAATCCACAGTGCACACACTCACATGCTACAGTACCGGTGCTACAGGAAAAACACCACGCCTATTATATATTAGGTAATATATATATATATATATATAAAACAATAAATATATATAACAATAAATATATATAGTGCGTGTGTGTTTACAGGTGTTGCTCTGAAAAATAGCTGTTGGTTCTAATATCAGCAGGAGAGAAACTCTTTCAGAACCCGCTAAATTCTCTCTGCAGAATTGAATTTCAACAGTTACATTAGCAACCAAATTCCTTATAATTATCCCAAGTAAGATAGCTGTTATCCAACTTTCTTCGGATAAATCAGAGATAACATTATTGAACAGAAGCAAGCGTAGAATACGGGTTGAACAAACAGCACTTTAATCCGATAACAGGACCAACTTTATTGTTTTTTATATATATATATAAAATAAAGGTTTTTTAATTTTCAAGAACTGAATTACGAAAAAAGAAATACAAGATAATTAACATAATCAAGGCAGGTCGTCTAAGCTGAACCATCTCTAAAAAGGACAAGCTCCGTATAAAATTATTAGAACGATTAAGTTATTTTATATTACAGTAGTATTATTTTTTAAAGGCTGACAAAAACCTAACTACAATAAATCCATAGTCTTAAAAAAATAATAATCTTAGTTGTCCAAATTACTCCACAATATTACATGAATTAACTAGATAGAGACAAAAAAAAAAATACTCTAAATAAAAATATATATCATCGTTAAATTTGTTCTTCCACTTATTCTTAAAAAAAATAACATTCCAAACTTTGAAAATTTTCAAACACAAAAATGTTAAACGAAAATGTCAAAACCATGAAATAACCAAAAACGTGTTTGTCATTGCGTTTAAAACGCTTTTGAAATTTTTTATTTTTTATTTTAAATTAATTGTTTTGGTATTTTTAGATCGTTTTCATGTTCTAATGTGATTTTAAAAAAAAAATTATTTTGATGCATTTATGAACGAAAAATATTTTAAAAAACAACTTCAACCACACTCTCAAACAGACATAAGAATTAGCAGAATTGCATCAAGAATATGTTTTCATGGGAATCTTTGTATTTTTTTTATTTTAAAACAAAATAGGATGGAAAAAAAAGTGAGCAAACAAGGGTAAAAATTAATCAGGTCACAGCATGAAAAAAAGAAATATCTTAAAAAAATGGGATGAAGTGAAAATAAATCTAACTTATATTATCGTATAGGTTGTTTAGTTTATTATAGAGTTTTTGGTAGGCAATAGATAATAAAAGAGTATGGTAGGATATGCTAAAACTCAACAACATTTTAAATCAATGTCATTGTGGATCAATTAAGAGATAATTAATGATTTTAACAATTATCTAGAATTAGACAATGGATTAATCATGTACTAATTAAATTCTTAAACTCCTGATATTTTTAATGTGGTCTCTCTTTTTTTATTTAATTGATTAGGCCCCTCAACTCCAGAAATATTCTTAATGCAATTATGATTCCATCATTTTTTTTAGTTAATGTGGACACAGGTAATAAATATAGAATTTTGTGCTTGAAATTACAAAAACAAATAAAAGAACTGATGAATTCAAGAGAAAATAAAAATTATAATCATAAGAATTCTCAATGATTTTTCAGACAAATATTTAAAAAAAAATCATTTCAATGGAATTAATTCAAAAAAAAAAGCATCTATAATAAACTCAATTAATAAAGGTCGGCTAGGAAAACAAGCATTCTTAGCCCATAAAAATAATCAGGTGCTTGGGCCTACGAGGCCAAGCCCACACAACTTCTTTTTTTATCATTTGCCAACAAATATCTTTTAAATCTAGAAACTAAAAAAATATATAATCAAAACGAAAATTTCAAAAGCTAAAACGAAAAGTCTTATAAAGAGTCAACATAGAATATTAGAATTAACTATAACTTTTTCAAACTATTTTGTGAAAAATAATCTAGTTTTTTTTTTCTTTGTTTGGTTCTTATTTTTTAATTATATCTTAGTACTAAAAATTAAAGTCATGTTTCATTAAATTAAATTAAATTGATCAAAATAAAGTTTAAAACCATATAAAAAAACCTTGGTCATCCTTGGAATTTTTAGTTGATGGATTTTCCTGCAGCATTTTTCCTGTAGTTATACTGTGGAACCTTTTACATTTTACTTACATTGAAGTAATAATTTATTTATTTATTTATTTATTTATTTGTTCATGAGATGATTTTGTTTTTATTCCATTATTTTATGTTTGGCATTAGTTTTGTGAATGAAAGAACAAATGGATTGTTTCGATCCACTACAAATATGGGTCAGGTGTGGAGCCTTGTGCTGTTTGCTTCAATATATCGAATGGAAAAGCGCAGGTATCCGTCGGTGCCAAGGCCAAAACGCGTGTAATGATTCATTGGCTGGCTCTTTTCTACAGCAAATCTCTTTTCACTTTTCCTACCCAAACACACTGTCTACAGCTAAGCTGAGCCTACGAAACTTCCTGTGGCTCTCTTTGACTTCCATCTCCTCGAGTATAAATACCGACCAAGCCATGTCCTTTACAATCCCATCTCTGATCTCGCAAGACTTTACTCATATATCTATCATCTGTGGCATCAATCTTTTCGTGATAGCAGATGGCTTCTTTGAATACTCTGCTTGGGCCCCTTCTAGCTCTTCTCGTGGCCTCTCTGGCGGCTGCATCGGCGAGCAACTTGCACAACGATTTTGATATTACCTGGGGAGATGGTCGTGCCAAGATCCTCAACAATGGCGAGCTTCTCACTCTCAACCTTGACAGAGCCTCTGGCTCTGGATTTCAATCCAGGAACGAGTATCTGTTTGGAAAGATTGACATGCAACTCAAGCTTGTCCCTGGCAACTCCGCCGGCACTGTCACTGCTTATTATGTGAGTGAACTCGATCGCCTGCCTCAAACAGGGCACAAAACAATCATTATACATAGCTAACAGTGAATGTGTTTTTTTCGAAATGAATTTGCAGCTATCATCAAAAGGGTCTGCGTGGGACGAGATAGATTTTGAGTTCTTGGGGAATTTGAGCGGTGATCCTTACATCCTCCACACTAATGTGTTTAGCCAGGGAAAAGGCAACAGGGAGCAGCAGTTCTATCTCTGGTTTGACCCGACTGCTGATTTCCACACGTATTCCATTCTTTGGAATCCACAGCGCATTGTGTAAGCATCAATCTTCAATCCAGCTCCATTCACAGCATCGATACGTGCTGTGTTTCTGATTTTGCTAACATGCTTGACACGTCTTTTTGTGTTCCAGCTTCTCTGTGGACGGCACTCCAATTCGAGAGTTCAAGAACTTGGAGTCCATGGGGGTTCCATTTCCCAAAAACCAGCCGATGAGGATTTACTCGAGTCTATGGAATGCTGATGACTGGGCTACAAGAGGTGGCTTGGTCAAGGCGGACTGGACCCAAGCTCCGTTCACCGCCTCTTACAGAAACTTCAGCGCCGAAGCTTGTGTTCTGTCTAACGGGGCATCTTCTTGTGGCACGAACACTTCTCCACCTGCCTCCTCCGCCGCCGCGAATGCTTGGTTCTCGGAGGAGCTTGACTCGACAAGGCAAGAGAGGTTGAAATGGGTCCAGAAGAATTACATGGTATACAATTACTGCAAAGATACCAACAGATTTCCCCAAGGTCTACCTCCGGAATGCAACATGTCCTAGAAAGAAGACGTCCTTGCATTACCTCTTTCCAAGTTTTGCCACATAAAATATTCAATTTCTTTTTGTAATTTAGGCAATTAATTAATTGGTTCAATTCTTTAATTCTTTGTCTTCTATTTGTTTTTAATGTAACACGTTTCAAATCCAAATTTTAGTTGGTGAAAAATAATTTTCTGTGATCCAAGTTATTATTTCACAATAAACTCAAACTAGAGCGAGTATGGGTGGGTGAGTTTAAACCTAAAATTCATTTTGCTTACAACATCTCTACTTTAAAATTTTGGGTACCTTTTGAACTCACTTCTCGAGTTCTTTTAAAGAATTTTGGCTCTCACCAAAACACATTAATTAAGAATTTTTCTTCCTTCAAGATTTCACACATAGACACCCTTCAATTTGAAATCCCAAATCTCACTCTATACTTAAATAGTTTCTTTAGTTCGTTTGCATAATGATACTGATTTCTCCAACTTTAGGCTCCCTGCTCCTATGAATCAAAGTGAAGATGAACATAAGCCATTACAATGCCTCATGGAGCAGAAAGCCCCGTTGCCACCATACGCTGACGTAGAGGCGATTCAGCTTATCAGAGCCAGGAAATGAGCTGCACGCGGCCAAGATAGATGATCAATTGCAACTAGAAATCCCATCAGGAAGGTGCCACCAGTACCATCATCAAAAATCTCAACCAAAAGTGTTAAAAAGGGTGGTTCGATTACACTCACGAGGCCGTGGATCCATCATCCACACGGGCTCAGAAAGTAACAAAACCAGTCAACAAGTCCAACGCATTTGCTAGATCAAAAAAGAAAAGTTTCACTGCATTTGAACAGAGGAACCAATCACTCTGTTAATCAAATAAACCATGCCTGGTCATCTGTGCAAAAGGCAGTTCACAAATCATGACATAATGAGATTGGAAAGAAACCAACTCAAGTTGAAGGTTAACAAAGTATGGACTATTTGGACCATCTCTTACAGTCACATGCAGATACAACATATGAAGTCATCGATGCTTCTACTATTAGACAGACATGTTCTCCTGATCAGTCAAAATGAATGAAAAGGGTTATCGAATTCGAAACACGCGCGCGCGCACCCTTGGGAGCTCAAACCTTTATATCATTCACAGACTGGTGAAAAAATGATCAGAGAAGCATCTTGCAGGGTACAACTAAGAAGAAACGAAGTAACTTACTGTACAGGTGACTGTACAAAAAGGTTCTTGGATGCCTAAATCAAACCCAGAATGACTGGCCCTTCGAGATTTCCAAAGCCAACAATTCCATTCAGTCCTAGACATGCAGAAGAATAATTCATGGATCGTTAGGCTTGAAATTAAAACCTATCTACTCATCATCATCATCCAACTCAACAAGCTGTGCTCGCCTCTCAGCAGCTTTCTTCCTAATAAAGAATCCCCACCTCATTGCTGCCTTGATCTTCAACCATCCCACAACAGCTTTACCTGGACGTGAGCGATCCTCGTCATAGTTTGGCATAGGAGATGCCATGTAAGGTGGGAAAGAAAAGCCATCATCAGATGCATTCAACGAGGCATGGCCTCCCATACTGAAGAGTCGGAGCAAGTGTTGCATATCTTCATTCTCCAGCATCTCATGACTCCGTAAGCGAATCTCTTCCTCTGAAAAGAATTCATCAGCGCTCTTGTCCCGGTTGTTGGTCCAGTCATCAAAAGGATTAAGATTAGATGGCTGCATGGAAGAACCAGTTGTTTGAAAACCAGAGGTAGATGACTGTGGAGGACCAAGGGCCAGGCCAATAGCACTGTTATCATTTCTAGAGCTTAGGAGTTGTTGAGGATTACTGATCAGTTGTTCATGTGGCAAGAATGAGTTACTGTCACACTGTGTGCGGGAATCAGGATTTACAAGCTGTGACTGCATTGGGTATCTCGATACCAAATTATCATTGTACCCTGTTGCCAGAAAATCAGAACCTAATGATGAGAAAACAGTAAACAATTGAGTTACCAATTAAAACATGATTTCTCTGATTTGACATCTGCATTTAATAGCACTTACCTCCTGCTTGTAGGGCTGAATGAACAGAAGACTGTTCAGTTGGAATTGAAGCTAGCAAGCGTGGTAATTGCACTTGGTGGCCTGAAGGATTAGAGTAACCTATTTGATTGATCTGGTGTTCATTGTGGGATACACTTCCCCTCTTACTTTGATTGAAGTTCAGAAGTGACTTCCCATCATACTCAACGACCTGACCCCAATTGTCATATGCTTTCTTCACCAATGTATCCACATAGATCTGGAATTAATTTTCAGTGAGTGAAATTATCTATAGTGATATAATCAAAACAGCAGTAAAGAGCAGCCCATGCTAGAAAGAACAAAAAGCGATAAAAGTTTATAGCTTCAAACTCAAATCAAATTTGAAACAGGCCCAAGGAAAAATTCCCTTGCCATTATATAAATCATCAAACTTGCCTTAAAGAAAAAACAGTTTATAAAATCTTAAACTTGAGATAGATAAACTGAACAACATAATAGTTGTAAGTAAAATGGTAAATTCTGAGAACTAGGTGCTTATATGAAGTGATTGGGATCAATAATGCAGGAAAAAGAAAAAGAAAAGGAAGAGAATATTTGAGAAATTGTTTAAATATCCCTAACATGGAAAGGCATCTACTATGTTTAAACTTTCTAACATAATCAGAAGTGATTTCTTCAAAACTACAACCAGGTATTATTTACACAAAACAAGTAATGTCCATTGAATCACTGATTACTCTTCTTCATACCTAATAAATCTAGTTTTACACAATATTTTGGAGTCTAATAATAGGCTTGTACATAGATTGGAGAGAACCACAAATTTATGACATGCAAAGTACTCACTTTTCTTTCTTTTTCTTTTCAACAAAAAACTTGGCATGTACAGAATATGCTTGTTAATGATTTTGGAGATGTATGTTGGTCACAATAACAGAATCATGAGCTATCAAGGAAAAATTACTTCAGGAGGGGCAAAAAAAAATCAGACAAGTAAACAAATCAGGTAATAGCAAATTGTTATCTGACAAGAAAGAAGAATATGATAATGAGAGAAGAAGTTTGGGGGCATTTGATATATGAGACATAACTTTGTTAAACTGCCATTCACAGTGATCCCTACCTGTTTCTGGAAAAGGTTAAGCTGTATAAATCCAAAAAATGTGCAAGATACAAGGGACATACCCCAAATATTACAAAAGTCCAAAGAACAGAGAAAACAACACAAAGCTAAAACAGTCGAGGAACTGGTTGACCGGTTCTGGGTTTTCCAGAATCCATAAACAAAGTCACAAGGCAATATCAACTATACTTGATGGAAAGAAAGAACACATTTGAACTGGAAATGTTTAGTTTGGAAAACCATGCAAGATAGAAAACATAAGGTAGAGGTGTTACATGAGATCAAGTACTGTAACCAGATATTCCAAGCATTGTTGTCAAAATCACAGGATGATTTTTAAAATCGTATGATTTTACGAGTCAACATGAATCTAACATGTAAAAATCAAACTAAAAACTCGAAAATCAGTAAAATTGATCTTGGCTCGGCAAAATAGGTAAAATTGGTAAATCGGTCTGATTTTATGAGTTTAATAAATTTGTGATATGAGCCATGTCGGGTCCAAATTTAGCCTTCAAATGTATGTTGACCATTTTTGTGAAATTGAACATATCTCTCAAAACATACATCAAATCTAGATGAGATTTTACAGAGAAATACTAGACCATGAAACTATATTATGGTAAGTTTTCGAGTCAAATGAAGTTCGGGAACATTATTTCAAAGGGTCAAAGTTACTAAACAACTAAAAACCACCAAGAATTTGCGAACATTGAAGATTTGAGTTACATGGAGAAATTTTAGCATGAAGACTTTGTTATTATTATCATATTTTATTTATTAAATGTTAAATAATTATTTTAAATTTGAATTTGTTCTGACATATTAGACATTGACTAGGGATTTATTTTATTAATGGACTTATGTAGCTAATTACTAGTTTAAGCTCATTAGTTTGCAACCCAAAAGGATTCTGTTAAAACTTGTTGTGATGGGAACAACCAAGTTGTTACCAGCTCACAAATTGAGCCGATAACAACTAGCAGTTTTTACATATATTTTCCATGGTAAAGCAAGAGAACGAATAAGTACATGGAATTTAAAAGGGGGAACTATGATTGTAACTATTGGGTTGATAATACTATAACAAGGCTGTCAAGCAATGGTGTTCATATACTGCTCCCAAAACAAATATGGAAACATGAAACAAGACAGTTTTTTTATAAAAAAAATAAAAAAGGAGTATGCATGAGGCCAACCTTTTGCTCGTCAGAAAGGGAATTGGCTGTGTAATACTGGTCCTCTGAAATAAGGCCATTCAGCTCATAGATGTTGTTGAAGACAGCACCAACATTTCTTGAAATGTCAGGATAATAAACATATAATTTTCCGCTAAGAACACAAGTCTTTGCATGATCCAAGAGAGCTTCCCACATCTTATTTGACATGCCACTTCCCAGAATCTATATCCAACAACTTTCTACATTAGAAGATGTACAAAGCATAAAATTCACAATTCAAGAACAAGTCTCAGTCTCAGTCTCACTTACTTTCCGTAATTTCTGAGGATCTTTGACCGCAAGACGAAGGAAGTCTTCAACTTTAAATATTCCATTATTATTTAGCCTCTTGTGGAATGAACCATCCTTGCCAATTTTCTCCAATCTCCATACATCATCATCCTGTGCAGGTGGATAGTGTTTCTTGTACACTGTCAATTGGGGGAAAAAATGAATATTCAAGAAGAGTTAGAGCAAAAAATATAATGAAGAGCAAAGCCATGAACTAACATTCCCCTCTATGGTCTTTAACAGTAAAGGCTTCTGTCTTGGCCTCACGAATGCGTATGCCCTCACCATACCCAGATGCAACCCTTAAGCCAAGCCTGAACTTCCTGCTCCTTATCCAGCTTGAGTTATCCGTAAATGTGAGATCTCCCAAAGATCCTACCCCTTCTTTAAGTGTTACTTGCAAGTCTCCAGTCAACAATGGTCTCTTTCCTTCACGCTCTTTTACAACATGGCTTTCAAATTCTTCTTGTGTCCAGCCTTCATCAGCTTCATTGTTGAAATCACCTTCAAGAACTACAACATCTAGTTTAGCAGAGGCTTCTGCGCCAGAAGTCACAACATGTCCAGTGCTCACATCAACCAAAACAATATGGATTGCAGCACCCTGTTCCCCCTCTACTTTTCCTCCTGTGAAAAGGGGAAGGGACAACCTAGACCTAAAGTGCAACTGCAAGTTCTGTCCATCTGGGCCTTCAATTCGCTTCGGGGAAGACCTGTCACACATAAGAGTAATAAACCACCCCTAAGGATGAAACCATTCATTCTTAATTCTTACAGAAAATAAAAAGGATGCAGTGATTGTTGCTTTCATATATCAGAGTTACTAAAAAACTAAAGTTGTATCTACCAAAATTTACAAAAAATATAAATTTGCTGCATACATTACATGACATCATCAAAAAAATTGCAATCAATGCACTAGCAACAATTCTGCTAATATACTAAATAGTGTACATGCTTTGTTAGTCAACAAACCAGACTTGAAAACATAAAACCACCAGAAATTCAGTGCATCACCTTTTCAACAAGAAAACACACATGTAAATCACATACACAAGACATGATTCCATTTCCAACACCAATAGCTGATTTCATTATTACTAAGTACAAGTTTAGTAAAAAATGAAGAAAATCATAAAACATTGGCTCGAAATTCAAAAAATAGAACTCACGCATCACAAAATGAATTATAACCAAGGAATGGTCAAAGATATAGTTTACCCTCCAATCTGTCTAGCAGGGCCCATCTTTGCTAAAGCACGCTCCACTTCCTCACTTACCTGTTTGGCATAAATAGCAACACTGCAGTAAGAAGCCAATAATAGCTGAGCAATCAAAGTTATCCTAGAGGTGCCCATTGACTTGGCTCTATAGCTGGAGGAAACTCCCTGGCTGTTAGGGTCAATGATGGTAACTCTAATTCATTATTCTGCTGCTACAAGACCTTCAAAAGTTCATAAGAAAAGAGAAAAACAGTACTCAAGCAGAATGACTAAGGCAGAGAATTTAGGAGCTTGACTGATCAAAAATCTTTTGTTTTGCAGGATGAGGGTTTGCTTTCTTATTTGTAAGAGGTAATGTTCTGATGCTGTCGGGGGGTCTTTCAATACCAAACTGCTGTGTTAAGAGTCCTTTAATGAATGAAACAACTGGCCTTGACAGTTCTTCACTCTCAAGCACCTCAGCTGCATCTTATCTCTTTTGGGGAACCAGCCTTGATGCATTGTGAGTGAGACAAGATAGCACACGATCAAAGTGAAGCATCTTATCTCCAATGTGATTCCTGAGATCCTGGTAGTGATTTTAGAAACTCTAGTGTGGACCTGGGACTTTATCAAATTCTCCTGATCAAAATCCAAACCCTAAACTTGGATGTGATTTCTCTGCCTCCACATTTTGAATCATATTTATCAGCCACCCCAGATGCAAAGTACAAAACTAAAGGATATAAATCTTACAACTCTACGAAGAATTGGTTCCAATGATGAGCAAAGCTTTTGCAGACTATCCACCTTGAGAGCTTCTACTATTACACTGCAGAATGCATAAAAATTTACGTCAAAATCCAACTCACAGGGAATGTCATGCAATGAAATACTTTAGATTTATCGTGTTCCCCAGTAATCCAATATAGAAACCAATGAAAATAAATAATAGGAAGCCGCTCTCAACAAAAGTATTTCAAATTCAAAACAAAGAAGTTAAATTTACTTTTGAAAAAATTTGGTTTGATGAGGTAAAAAGCATTTAGAGATGACAGTCCTTTTTGGCATGCCTCCATATAAGTATCATTAGTATTTATCAATGTGCAATTTCAGCATCAGTCATCCTAGAAACCACGATGAATGCAAACCCAAAACTCTTTTCAAAGTCAAATACACAAGATAATCTACTTAGTGTGTGGTTTTACTCATGAGTCTCTTTATTGAAATCTAGTTAGTCCAAGGGAATAAATGTTTTACTAGTTTCTGCTAAACAAGTCATGACCCATGAGATTATCATGCGATAAGATCTATGTGGTTATGTATATATGTAAAATAGGGTTGAAATCAGTCCATAAGATTAGTGTTGACAGCTCGTGAATGTCTCAGAAAACTCCAGGAAAATTCAAAATTTGCTGAAAACGCATGCCCAAAGGAGAAAAGATCAGATATTGTCAATAACTATTTATTGCAGGAAACAGTGCATAACAAGGTGCCGTGTCCAGAATCTTCCAATGAACGTAAAAGTGAAGGTGATTGGTTTTGTTTTCCCTTTTAATCCACTCCATGTCAATCAAAGAAAAGGCTAAAAAGAAATCAAATTTCAAGGTTCGTTGAACTTTAGTAGAAGAGAAAGATTAACCCACTCATACCCTAGATTTTGTTAATCCAGCTTATAAGATTTACTAACCAATTCTCAGGAAAAGAAAAAAAGAAAAAAAAAACACTGGGTCAATAGGCTTTCGCATCTTTCAATCTTGACCGCCATTTCAAGCATCCAATTATACAGCTATCCTGACAACTTTGAGAGATAATCAGGTCAAGAAATGATCCAGAAGAGCAGAATCCAAAGTAGCAGGACAGAACTCATGTTTAAAGTTTTAATGTAATCAAAAGAACACCTAAAATGAGAGTCAACGCAATTCAACAATTAATACAATTTTCTAATCACACCAACATTAGATTAAAGCTACAGATTTCTAAATTTAAACGGAAAATTACTTAAATTAACATGTAAAATCCATTAATACTCAAAAGAAGAAGAAAAACACAAATTTATGGTTATTTATTTAAAACTTTACCTAGCTAAAGCAGGTCTTTTACGCTCTGGCTGCTGCTGCTCCTCCTCCTCCTCAGCTCCACCACCTTCTATGCCCCTTTTCCTTCTAGCCATGCTATTAGTTCTCTCCATATACCTAGTGTGCATCTCTTAAAAGCCGAACCCCTTCTTCTACTACTACTACTTAAATCTGCAAAACACCACTTACAATTTCACGCTATCAATCATTTAAAAACCCTAAATAATCAGACAGATCCACGCTACCACAGTAATCCAGCTCAATTTCCACCAAAAAAACACACAGATCCAAATTTAGAGACCAACGATAACGACTGCAAAAGACAAAGTAGAAGACAGTGATTTTTTCTCTAATTTTCTAGGAAACCTGACAGATTTTGCAACTGAAAAAGTAATTATAAGAGCAAAGTGAACCTGACAGATAATTTTGGACTGCGAAGATAAAAGGATCCGTGTTTGGCGAGAGGAAAAAAATAAAAAAAGGGTTATATCGAGAAAATCGAAAACATGGAGTGCTATCGATTTATTTAAATAAATAAATACACATAAATTACGTACATCAAATTGAAATGGACTTTTTCTTCCTGTCCATTTGTCTCTTTTTTTATAGTAACTTGAAGGATTTTTCTTTTTCACCCCTATATATTCATTGATTGCCACCATCTATCCCTGGAGTTTAGTATTTTCCAATATGACTTCTAGTTTCGAAAATTCAATGTTACCTGAGCCATTGAATATTCTACTTTTTCAATTTGATTTTTGGTTTTTTTCTGTATTTATAACACTTTATGTAGATTTGAAAGGATGCAATGAGGTAGAATCATTAAAATAAATAACCTGAACAAGTGTGAGTTTTTTCTATAGCTATTTAGTAACAAAGAGTGAAATTGAAAACGTTTTTTAAAGATATAGGACTAATGTCTAAAAAATATAAATTAGAGGTTACAACTGATAATTATTGAATCTATAAGGATAGAAATATAGTTTACCCCAATTTTGAGAGTATTGTTTATTTTTGTTAGTATGTTGGTCTTCTTCGGAGACTCGTTAAGCCACCGAAGAGAGAATGATCACGCACTCTATGCACTGCTGTAATCTTAATATTCTAATCCAATGACGTCACTGGCATGACTTTCTGTATGGGTGATCTATTTTTGCTAAAGTAAATGTAGCCCTTATTAGTTTATGGTTTTCCGATTTGGTCCTTATTTTAAAGTATTTCCACCTTGTTTTTAAAAAATGAAAAAACAAATATACATCCACTTTCTTCGTCTTTTTATTTCATTTTTATTCAGGTTCACTGTTTTCTTTTCCATACCAAACCATGCATGCAATGCTGTGGATTAAAATCCTTTATCTTTTGTTTTTTATTAAATTTTGCACAAGTTATACATACAAATTTAAGCATCAAAGCTATACTTAAACACATAACATTTTTTGTATATTTTATTACTCTAAACAACTATGTGATATATCAATGAGTTAATATATATATATATATATATATATATATATATATATATATATATATATATATATATATTATGTTAATCATAGGTTAAATGAAGTTAAAAATCAACCTGTTGAATATTTTTAAATATTGTTACTTGTTTTTTAACTTCATTGGCTACCTTATTCAAAAAAAAAAAAAAACAAGTTGTAGTTTGTTTTTATTTATTTTTTACCCACTATAATTTAAAAAATTATAATTTGCATCCCATGTTAATATAAATTTTTAAATATGAAAAAATATTCAAATTACTCTCATAAATATATAATTAAAAAATCAATCAAACTAAAAGTGTTAAATCCATAAACAACTAACCAAAATCTCTTTCTACAATCTCAATATGAAGAATCAATTATCTGAATATAGATTTTGAAATTATAAAGTATTCTTTAATTTTATGGCCTTTATGTTGATGAATATTAAATTTAAGTTGATTTTGTACTGCAAACAAAAACATAGCGTTCAAGAGCTTGTTAGTTAATAAATATAAAATAACGGTAACTTTTGTTAATTTCTTTCTAGCATGTCAAAGATAGAATTTAAGATGTTATACGGTATAAAAGTGTGTATGATGTAAAATATAATTTATAAACTTATAGCACAAGCAAGTAAGAAAACAAAAATACAGGATGGTCAATATAATTTGACATTATTTTATAAATTAGATGGTTAATAATAAAAAAAATATAGGAGTCTAGGTGTAAGGTTGAAGAATGTACAGGGGCTGAAATGTAATTTGCAAGCTTCTATAGTGCAGCTTGTATCACTGGATTGCTGCTTGAGTTTTGCTTACATTTCTTTCCAAGGCTATGGATCGTTCGAGAGAGGGATCAATCGTGCGATTAAAGTGACACCTGCCACGTCACATCAACGGGTGTTTTATCGTTCGAGTGACGTCACACCCACAGGCGTCATTTGCTTCTTTTATTGGACGTGTTTCTTTCTTGCTCTCTCTTGTTTGGAGATAAAACGGGCTAAGTTTTCCTTGGACAGCATTGATCATTCAATTATTGTGGGCCCCGCTATTCATTTTTCTTCATCTTTCTATTAATAGAAAATGGGGGGCTTTTTTTCCTTCCAGAATTATAAGAAATCTCTGGTAATTGTTTTAAAAAAGAGTGGTGTGTGGAAATCGTAACCATTGCTGTTATGTACATGCACGAAAGCTAAGGGCAAACTTGAAAAAAAATAAAAAAATGATTTTTTTAATTTTAAATTAATTATTTTTATATTATTTTGATATACTGATATTAAAAATAATTTAAAAATATATATTATTTTAATATATTTATTAGTAAAAAAACAATCATAATCACTCTTTCAAACACTCATGGGATAAAACAACTCTGACATAAGTTTAAAACAATTAAAAACATTGATTATACGTATAGAAGTGATAGTTTAAAAAACAGATCTTACATAAAATTAAAATAAATCTTGAATCACGAGATGGAAAAGTTGACTTGTATTATTTTTTAAAATAATTAATATAGCATTGTTTTAGTTAAGAACTTGATTAATCACTTCTTTTAACTTTTAGTTTAGCTCGAGTTGATTGCCTTTCGGGTTGACCCAGCTAAAAAAAATAGAATACAAATAGACCTCTGATATAAGTTTAAAAATAGACCTCTCCATGCAATCACAGAGATGCCTTGACTTGAGAAGGCAAAAAAGGAGAACTGTAAACCACTGTAGGCATCAATTTTACAGCCACCCAAGCATAAAAACCATTTCATGTAAAAATTATTTTAAAATTCTTATCTCATATTGAAAGGTATAATTTACTTTTTGTATACAAAAAATATTTATAGAGTTTTATATGTTGAATCATAATCCAACATTGATCTTATATAAAAATAATTATATGTTTGAGAACTGTCAAATAAAGTGAAATATAATTAAAAATAATTTGCTAAGAATTTTTGTGGACAATTGGGTTTTGGTATATCCAATAGGATATGAGTCTTTAATGTGTAAGTACTAAAAGGTTTGTTCCTATTTTAACGATGTGCTAAAATAAAAATACAAAACCAAAGGGTAACAAAAATTTAGATACCTATATATATATGGTAATGGTCCTAGATTACACGTCTGATTTCATTCTCATTCTAACATCACATCATCAGAGAGAAAATAAAATTATAATAAAGAGAATTAAAGAGCTCTCAAAAAATAAATGTGTTAATCTCAAAGGTCTTTCACAACTCTAGAGAGCAATTATAGAATATGAATTATTTTTATATTATGAAATATCAATTCTATCATTATATTTCATATTAAAAACAATAAGATTTTTATTAAGTGTTTATATAATATACCTAAAGATGAGATAATAACTAACAAATAAAAGATAGTGATTTCGCGCGCACAAGCTTGAGTCAACTAAAAAATAAATAAATATTATTATCAAAATTCAATCTCTAAAAATAAAAAATCCTATCGTCTAATAACTAAAAAAAAATAAAGATTTAAAACGAGTTTTTCAAATGAAATTTCAAGGCTATCATTTTTTTCACTTTAATTCTTCTTTTTTTTCAATGCAACTTTTTCTTTCAGAAAAGAAAAGGCCAATTTGATTCTAATTTTAGCTCAAAAGATCTCAATGGTATAAAAATAAAAATCAAATTAAGATTTTTTTAAATACAATTGTTTAAATCTACAATGATATGTGAAAAAATACACATTACAAATCACCAAGCTAAGTTTTTTTTTTTTTTTTAACGGGAGCATAAATGACATCCACTATCTGATAAGTTCTCCCGGAACCAACTGCTCTCGTAACTTCCCATAATGATAACAGAAAATTATCAGATCAGTTAAACAAAGTGGTTGATAAAAAGGTTTCACGGAACTTGATAAAAATAGAAAAAAGGACCTGGGGAGAATATTAATCAAGATAGCCATGAATGAGTGGCGCTTTTGCATGTCCCATGCAATGGCTAGCTCAACACCACCGTAAAAATTGATTCTAATTAAAATACTTTTATAGTAGTTACTAATATTTTCATGTAATTCGCGAGATAAACTAACATATATATAAGTAATTAAGGTTTATAAACATCTTAGATTCAATTCTCTGCACACTATTTTTCTAAATATATATTGACTTAAACATAGAAAAAATCTCTTATTTCACATCTAATTTATATTTTCAGGAATATTCACCTCTAGATAAAAGTCCAAATACAAAGCCTAACTTGGACGTCTTGGTCTAGTTTTTTTCCGACTCCCCGTCACACCCTGTATGAAGTATGAACCAAACTGATAAGTACAAAGTCACGGTGATAATAACAAATCTTGGCGGCGCAACTGCTTGGCTAAGTCCTGTTTGGGAGGACGGTTGTGGTTGTTTTTGAAAGTGTTTTTTATTTAGAAATATATCAAAATAATATTTTTTTTTATTTTTTTTAAATCATTTTTGACATCAGCACATCAAAATAAAAACACCAAAAAAATTCATTTAAAATGAAAAAAAAATCAAATTTTGGGGAAACGGCGGTACAACTGCCTTCCCAAACAGCTTCTTAATCTCCATGATAAAACGGCGGCGAATCTGGTCTAAGATAATAATATTCCTCCTTGGATATTTCCTCTTCATCAGCCTCAAAACATTCAGCTCTTTCTGCAACTTTTCATCCAATTCCATCTTCTAATGATCATTTCAGAACCATGCACAGAGAGTATTTGGTGGCAATTATGGGGGTAATTCACTCTCGGAATCCTTTTTTTATTTTAAATAATAGATATTGTTGATTTAATTTATACGGTGATTAAGAATAAATTTCTTTCATGGCCGATTTTTAATAACGCTTCCTCCATATCATCTAGCATATTTAGAGAAATCTAATATAGGTCTTATACTTTTCAAAAACGTATCTGAAATTAGAAAATAATAAATTATCATTTCGCATCCTTCTTATGTGTAGCATATATATTTTATAAAAAAATTCAAATATTCTATCATATTTTATAATTTTAATTCCTTTGATAGATTGAATATATTCCTGCTCACTATAACAAATCAATTTAATTTGTATCAATTAATTTCAAAAGAAAGACATGAAACCATGATGAGTTAAGAGAGAATATTAACTTCAAGGATATTAATTTAGCATGATGAGTTATCAATCAATTTCTTATGTGTAGCATATTAATTTAGCTCCTGGGAGCTGACAAAAAGACGAGGAACAATGAGGATGTTATTAGTTTTTCACATATTTATGCACAATGAAAATATGTTAATACCCCTAAGAAGACAAAAACAAAGCCCTAGAGCTAGGGACATTGTGGTACTTTCATTTGTTTTTTTCATGGTTATTGCTAGGTCCAACAGTGTATAGATAATTCTGTATTATTTTATTATTTCTTTTCAGAATTATTTCAAGCGCGTCATGTTTCACAATGGAGCTACGGGCATTGTGTTTCACGTGCACGCGCCATTCAGGTGGCGTGTGCAGCTATTTGTGGTAGAAAGTGTCTGATCATTGTATCATTGGGTGCCTCGCCATGTCCTTTGCCTCCCGCGTGTAGGGCATGTCATGTGAAGGTATTCGGTGAATTGTTGATGGACGATTTGTAGTTTTTTCTTTCTTTTCTCTCTCTTGTCACCAGAAATACATGAGAATTCTTTATGTTTGTGGTTGTTTTATTTTAATTTCTGTTCTTTTGATTTTGGTTTTATTCCTGATTTTTTCAATGAAAATTTTGATTGTGTTTCAATTGTTCTCTTCAATTAAAACTGATTATATATGGTTGATTTCATTTCAGTCATTATTCTTTTGATTTTTGGTTTGTTTTTAGTTTATTTATTTTTTTCGGTATGCATTTTTTATTTTGTCCTCCAATTGAAATTGGTTATATACCTTACTTTTCATTTTGATCCTTATTCTTAATTTTTTTTTAGCAAAATTACACTGCAATGTTTTTTTTAAATACCTTTATTTATTACGGTCTTAATATTTTTATTCGTTTCAATTTTGTCCTTTGATTGAAATTAATTTTTTTTTTATTTTAACCTTTATTCTTTGAAATTTTTATTTGGTATTAATTCATTTTATTTTTTCAGTCCTTCTTGGACAATGTTTATTTTTAATAATATTTATGAATCTATGCTTTAGTTTTTATTTTTAATTTTTGTTGCTTTATTTTTATTTGGTTCAATCTTGAAATTTTAATATATGTCAGAATTTTTTTAAATCAATATTTCTCATTTTTTCCATTTGTTTTTTTTTGTGTGTTTTCTATTATTTTTATTTGTGTTTTTAGATTTGATGATTTGATGATTTTATTGTTTGCATAATAATAATGATAATTTTAGTGTTTTTTTATTGTTTTTTTTGTAATTTTTTTTATATTCTGGGATAATTTAATGATTTTAATTATTTGGACAATTAATATTTTTTTACATTAAAAAAAATATTATTTTGGTAATGTGAGTAAGTGACTAATATATATATATATAGAGAGAGAGAGAGAGAGAGAGAGAGAGAGATGGTTTCAAGTACTTGAGTTGAAAACAAGTGTATAATACATCTTGGTGGCGAGATTCAAGATCCATTTGCCAAATCTTGTTTAGAGGTTTTAATTTCATTGGAGTAATTCATAATTAACATTTTTAATGAGGGATTAATTTTATTTTTTTTACTTTTTCATTCTTATTAGTTGGGATTTGATGTTGCTTGTCACGATTTAAAAAAAAAAAAACTTAACACTAAGTTTGTGTTCAATTCAATTTTATTATTTGTATGAAAATAAAAATAAAAGGATAAATATCAAAACTACAAAAGCAATGAAAACTTGTTTATAAGAAACAATGTGCGTTTTTTTATTAGCAAATATCATCTTTAATTTATTTTATTAAAGTATGCATCGCATGTTTAGTTAATAATTAAAGTTTTTCGTAAAAGTGGACTTTAGCAATGGATAAACATTTTTCTATATTAGAAATAAATAAATAAAAAAACTTGTTTAGAACAGCAGTGTAGCAGATTCAAAGTGGTGTTTAGCATGTTTTGTTTTTAATATTTTGATATTATTTTAGTTTTATAATATAATTTTTTTAAAAAAAATATTATTTTAACATATTTATATATATAATAAAAACTATTTTAAATAACATTTACTATTACAATATCAAAATCAAAATAGTAAACTAATTACAGTTTAAACTAATCGTCATTTTAAAATTAGAACTGACGAACGGAGGTTTGAAGGTAGAAAAGCAGATTAGATTTCGATGAAAGCCATAATAAGAAAAAGAAATCTCAGTAATTGCAAGAGATTTGAGATATGTCTGGTTTAAGAAGGCCGTGGTCCGATAATACGCCTAAAGAAAAATATCATACATCCCCTGTCTCCCGCTCCTCCTCCTCCTCCTCCTCTCCTTTCTCAGTCGAAATGTCAACCGCCGCCACAACCACCTCTCCTGGCCGCTCCATCTTCCTTGGCGTTGACGTCGGCACCGGAAGCGCCCGCGCTGGTTATTCTACACCCCTCTTCTCTCTGTATTTTCCATGGATGCATGTTTAAATTGAAGGGTTGAATATATCGAAATGTTGCTGCAGGCCTATTTGATGAGAGTGGAAAACTTCTGGGGTCTGCTAGTAGCCCTATACAAATATGGAAAGAAGGTGACTGTGTTGAGGTAATTTAAAAAAAAAAAAAAAACCTTGAAATTTTTCTTTTGCCGGTTATCCCTTCTTTTCTTTATGTATATAATTGATTGGGAATCGCTGTGTGCTCCTTTTTCTTTTCCAGCAATCTTCGACAGATATTTGGCATGCCTTATGTGCCGCTGTGAAATCTGCGTGCTCCCTTGCAAATGTTTCTGGGGATGAAGTGACAGGGATGGGATTCGCGGCTACTTGTTCTCTTGGTTTGTAGATTTTTTGAAAAATGTTACTGGAAGATACCTTTTGTTTTAACGTGGATTCTTGTTTTGATTGATGATGTGGGTGTAGAAATGTTACTTCTTATTTGACAAAGTGGTTTGATTTGACAGTTGCGGTCGATGCTGATGGAAGTCCTGTTACAGTGTCTTGGAGTGGTGATTCAAGACGGAATGTTATAGTATGGATGGATCACAGAGCTGTTAAACAAGCTGAAAAGATCAATTCTTCTAACTCACCAGTACTGCAATATTGTGGTGGAGCTCTTTCTCCCGAAATGGAGCCACCAAAGGTCGTTGGGGAATGCTTCAATTCCCTTGCTCAATTCTCAAATACGCTTTCTGTACATTAATTTGTTTACACAACATATATATTCATCAATTCAAGTTCAAATAATTCCCACCTGCATTACGATGTATTTTTGGGCTTATGGAGCAAGTGATTACTTTTTATCGAGAATGATTTGGTAAAATATGAACAGAATGGATACATGTTTCATTCTAGTCAGCTATGTTTAATGGAGACTATGTTTGCAGCTTTTATGGGTGAAAGAAAATTTGCCAGAATCTTGGTCGATGGTGTTTAGATGGATGGACTTGAGTGATTGGTTGTCATACAGGTGATTTCCTTATCTTGCGGGCTTCTTCATGTCTAGGTATATTCTCATGGTTGAGTCAAATTTGCTCTTGCTGTCACGAGCTTTTGCTGATTTCACTGTTTTTCTTTCCTTTTTTATTTTTCTTTTCTTAAGAGCAACTGGAGATGATACGCGGAGTCTGTGCACAACAGTATGCAAATGGACTTATCTTGGTCATGCACACATGCAGCAGATGAATGGGAAAGATTCCCGCAATATGGAAACTTGTGGATGGGATGATGATTTTTGGGAAGAGATTGGCTTAGGTGATCTTGTCGATGGGCATCATGCTAAAATTGGTATGCTTCTAGGAGTTCTACGCATCCTTTTCTTCTAGTAATGTAGCATATAAATATGCTTTACATTCTTGTGATGCTGGACTGGCACCTCATTTTATTTTATGATAGCTGGAAATAAAATTTAAGAGATGGACAAAAGGACAATTGCTCTTCAGCTGATATGATTTGCCACCCTTTTCAGATTAATATCTAAGCTTCCATTCCTGTTGTTATTAGAGTTTGGGATTTTCAACTTATTGGAAACCTTAATTCCTGTCTAATTCCTCTAAGTTTCTTGAGTTTCCTGAGAAACGAAAACAGACTTATGGCTAATCTTGGTATTCAAGATTTGCACTTTCTTCTTTTGTGGTGGACTACTGAAGTTTTGTGGTACATCTGAAAAAATACCATTCGACCTGAAAGTGATGAGCTACAACTCACAGCTTCTTATCATTGTAAAAGTATAGAATTGTATTTACTGGTACTTGTAGCTGTTGTTCAGTGTGAGTGACTTTTGTAATTTACACAGGACGAAGTGTAGCTTTCCCTGGTCATCCTTTGGGTTCTGGTTTAACTCCTACAGCTGCACAGGCAAGAAACTTTTGTGTTGAAGAATTCATATCGATTTCAAATGGTCTTTCCTCAAGATCTTTTGATGAAGCAAATACAAATACCAGATTTTAAGGCCATCTCTTTTATCTGGGCATTAATATTTCTTTCTTCTGGGCTTTGAAGGCCTGAGTTATGTGTTCTTGACTCCAAAGTGAAGGCTACTTTTCTGTTCTAAACAGTGACCTACTTTTTCAGGAACTGGGTCTTGTGGCAGGAACACCTGTGGGGACTTCATTGATAGATGCTCATGCTGGTGGTGTGGGGATAATGGAAAGTGTCCCCGAGTTAGGTTCTGAAGCTAAAGGTATTGATGACATTTAAAAATGAAAAACTCCTTGTTTTTATCATGTCCTATAAGAAGGTAATATGTTTGGTTTCTGAAAAATTAATGTGTTCAGAGAATGATAATGAAGCTATATGTCATCGTATGGCATTAATCTGCGGTACTTCTACCTGTCATATGGCTGTGTCCCGGAACAAGCTATTTATTCCTGGGGTCTGGGGACCATTTTGGTCAGGTAAAAATCCATAAACATCCTTATCAGTATTTAGTTTTCTGACTTTTAGTTTGAGGTCTATGAATTTAGAGCTGGTTTTGGATTGCTTATTTCAAACTTATACACCCAATTTTTTTTCTTGTTTATATTCTCTACATGTGTGCTTGTTTGTATAATGAATTTCTAGTTAGACATCTAAGAATGCTCTAACCCTTCATTAATTTATTACTTAAAATTTTTGTTTTTGAAAATTTAACTTTAGATATTTTTAAGAGATGTATTTTTGAGTCTTCTGTAGTGTTCCAATTATCGAAATGCTTTTTGGTGGTGTGGGTTTGAGGAATGTATTATACTCAGGATCTGGTGGCAGTATCAGGAGTTGCGCTTTTACTTTCAGCCACCATGAAATGTGCCATGAACTTTAATTTCTGGTCCTTTTATTTTTCTATTTTTGTAGCGATGATACCTGAGTACTGGCTTACAGAAGGTGGACAGAGTGCTACTGGTGCATTATTAGATCATATAATTGAAAATCATGCAGCTTCTCCCACACTTGCAAATCGTGCTGCTTCTTTAAGTAAGAATATAGTTAACTTAGTTTGAAGCGGTGCATCTTAACTCCATTATTGCTGATTTTTTGTACTTTAGAATCAGCTTGGTTCTGTACTTCTCATTTTCTATCTTTCAGAAATATCCATGTTCGAACTACTGAGCAATACAATCAAGACAATGATAGATGAACTGAAGTCTCCATTCCTTGCTGCTTTGACTGAACATATACATGTCCTTCCTGATTTTCATGGAAACAGGTAACTAAGTTATGGTGATGTGGCCTTTTCTGGGTTTAGTGCTGAGATGTATGCTATGAACTTATTACATTTAGTTTGTGATGGAACAGGTCTCCCATTGCAGATCCAAAATCCAAAGGAATTGTTTTTGGCTTGACTCTAGAAACGAGTGAGAAACAGTTGGCTCTTTTATACCTCGCTACCATACAGGGTATTGCATACGGCACACGGCACATTGTGGAGCACTGCAATGCTCATGGTCATAAAGTAAGAATGTCATGCTTTATGCACATATTTGTGATAGTTCTATTTCATAGCTATTTTGTTGTTTATGATACTTGTTAGATGATTAATGTATCCAAGGGAAGTAAGTGCACTTCGTATGAATTTTCACTCCATCTGAAAACATTGTGCTCATGTTAGATATAAACTCCATTGAAGATGTACTTAGTAGTTGCTATCAAGTTTTCCACGTATTCAAGCCTAGAAGTGAAGGTGACTGGATGGTTGTCAAATAGGAGTTAAATCACCATTAGGAAAAACGCTCAGCTGACTATATAGCAACTCACTTCATGTCCCAAATCACTAGGAGTAGTAAACACGTGCTTATGTTAGAATAAATGGTTCTGAACTACATTGCTAGTCGACATTGAAAATTAAGCGCTTATGTTAGAATAAATGGTTCTGAACTACATTGCTAGGTGACATTGAAAATTAAGCGATTATCTGTATTTTAATTAATTTTCTATGAGATGAAAGAGTGCACTTCTTAACACTTAGCTAACAAACTATGCTACTCACAAACAAGTGTGAAGACAGCTGATAAAGTCTGATGTAGAGCAGAAGCAGTAACTTTGACCAATATTGTTCAGATAAGCAATCAGTTAGTAGCTGTTTAAATTAGAAGCTTAATTTGAATATATCTGACCAATATCTATCGTGAGATTTGTTCTGTTTGGAAAGTACTGTTTAAGTGTTCGTAGTCATTGACATGGTGACTATTTGCCACATTGTTATTTTCATAACCCTCATTTTGTTTTCTTTTGTATATATCTCTTTTGCAGATTAATACCTTACTTGCATGTGGAGGCCTCTCAAAGAACTCCCTCTACATCCAAGAACATGCAGATATCCTTGGTAATTTGTTACTTCTTTTCCATCACAGTTGCCTCTTTTATTTCTTCTTAGCGTAAGAATTCTAAGAAGCACCCAACTGTGGTCTTGCAAGTTAACAATTGATTGAGAGTTGGTGTTCTTGTATTGGTTATTGATTTCGATTTATCATACCATACCAGTGTTATCAAAAGGTGCTCAGGCGCTCACTTATGCGCTACAGGCAAGCAAGGTCACAACATCTTTATTAGCCCCGAGTGATGAATTTCAATTAAGCGCTGCCTAGGCGAGTGTCTGGTGAGTGGGTGCCAGGCGTTAAAGCCAGCACCTGCTTGAAATACATCCTTTTTCTTAACTGATTTATGTTTTGACCTGTTTGTCCATTTTTTAATCTACCACAAGAAACAATTTAGGGGTATTTTTGTAAAAAAACTAAGAGGTTAAAAAAAAAAAACCATTTAAGTGGTAGACAAAAGACAAGGAAGGTCACCTTAGAAGAGAAAAAACAGCCACATTTTCATTTCTTTCTTCACTTTTTTTGCGCTGTTTCTCCTCATGTTATTCCCTCTCTCTCCCTTCACATTTTCATTTTAATGGTGTTATGTTGCTGAAATTTTTAACCTTTTGTTTTTATATTTTCTTTTGATTTTCTAATGATCTAATCTTAATTTGAAACATATATATTTATATATTATAATATAATATTACACACACATATATTTAATGTATAATATATCGTCTTGGTTCATTCAGGCGAGCGCCTTTTACCACCTTTGACAGCACTGTACCACACTGCACCAATTTATTTGCGTTTAACTTTGTATACTTTTTTGTACCGTTTCATTTCTCCATTTAGTAGTGTTATGTGTGAATAGAAAAAAAGAAAGTAACGTGTTATGTGTGACAAAGGAAATAGTTTTAAGCGTGAATGATAGGCTTTGCATGCAAATAGGTCTGCTAGCTTAGAAAACTGAACTGTCTAGCTGAAAATATCCCGGTTGTAGTTTCAGTAGCAAAGCATAGTGCCAACTTCAATATAAATTTTCATGACATCAATCATCAATGTTGAATGGTGTGGGTGTTAGAGAATAATATAAATCATATTCTGGGATCTCATCTAAGAGCTTAAGCTTTTAGGTGAGATGATTCCTTGACATGGTATCAGAGCCCTGTTGACCCAGCGGTCACGAGTTCGAATCTCACCACCCCCATTCTATTTCATAAAAAAAATCAAGTACAAGGTAGTGTGAGCTTGTGCAAGTTTCAAGCCCAAAAAACTTTCACTTGAGGGAATGTGTTAGACAATAATATAAATCATATTCCAGGACCTTACCTAAAAGCTTAAGCTTGTTTATATTGTGATACTCTTCCTACTGTGATGTCTTTCTTCATCCACAAACACACTAGGTTGGTCTCTTATACAATGTCATGTACGCGTCGAAGAAATTAAAACTAGCTTGTTTGTTTTTGGCGCAGGTTGCCCTATTGTACTTCCACGAGAGAGTGAATCTGTACTCCTGGGTGCTGCCATTCTTGGTGCCGTTGCTTCAAAGAAATACTCGAGTCTTACGGAGGCCATGAAGGCGCTGAATGCAGCTGGTCAGGTATGCACATGCCAGTTTCTGTGCTCAGTGTTCTCGATTCAATTTATTTTTGATTTAATGTATCAGGTATTTGTAGGTCATTCATCCATCAAAAAACCCAAAGGTGAAGAAGTATCATGATGCCAAATATCGTATTTTCCGTGAACTCTATGAGCAGCAGCTCTCTCAGCGTTCTATCATGGCTCAAGCCTTGGAGTAGAATCTGCCTCATTTGAATACTCGTGAATGCTTGGCAAAAGTCTTGGCCTGGTCACTGGTGGATGCATTTGAATTTTGAGGCACTTCAAAAATATGTTTGATTTTTTTTTTTTGTAAAAATAAACAAATTCTGGGAGTTTAATTTAACATGGCATGGTCAGGTTTATTATGTATATACATCACTTCAAACAGTTTCACCAATGTTGAGTTATTCTGATGTGGAAAAGCAAAAGATGATATTGCATGCGCGCTTGTGTTCTTACGAAGCAAACAAGATTTTTATTGAATTAAAAGAAATGATTCATTTCTGGAAAAAACTGTATCTATAGAATATAAAAAGGTTTATAACGAGAGTCTACTCATACAACTAGACAAGACGGTGAAGTGGTGGTGTCAAGACTCCTAGTGGTGGTGGAGGATTGGTTGAGCAGCATTTGAACAACTAGACGAGACGGTGAAGTGGTGGTGTCAAGACTCCTAGTGGTGGTGGAGGATTGGTTGAGCAGCATTAAAACGACCCAATTGAAAGAGATTCCAAGAGCTTTTGTGGAATCTATTCTCTACAAAAAGGTCAAAAGTTTATGTATTGTTTTCCATATAAGAATATAATAAGTAATTATTTTTTATATTAGAAATATGATTCAAAGAAAATATAGTCAGTAAAATTTAAATCTGATTTTTTTTTTAAATATATCTTTTAAATCTAAAAGTACCCTTTAATTTTAAATAAAAATTACAAGAAAAATAAACGGCGTGGCCTCTGCACTGTACACCCTCTCAGTAAACACTGTGGATTCGAGCAGTGCACGCCCGAAAATGGCCCTCGGGCGCGCGGCGTGAGGGGGCTGGCAGGCGGGGTTAAAATCGGTTTTTCCTTTTTAATTTTTATTTTTTTTTAAATATTCATTTGTGAACAGTGTATTGACTATTTAGTCCCCGATAATAGGACAAAAACAGGCATCCTGCTGAGGGGCACCGGCGTAATTGCGCGCGGTCGGACTGGCCCGGTCCGCCGCAACTTTTGAATTTTTAATTATTTTTTGAAATGGCTAAATACTGTTTTAGCCCCTAATAAGACAAAAACACTGAATTGGGTCAAGGGATAGGACGGTAATTGACCATATTTTTTCAATTTAATATTCGGCGTCTGGGAGTGCGTCCGCCGCACGCGCCAGCTGGTTTTACACCTCACGCCCTCTTCGGGCGGCGCGTGCGGCCTCATCCGGTGGCCGGAAATTGTATCCCGGAGGACAGAACGATGCGCCGCCGCGTTTTCTTCCTTCTGCGGTGGTGCGTGTAACCACCACATGTCCGTGGACGCGGCGGAGGCCGGTTAAAGCCGCCGGCCACGTTTCTCTCTCTCCTGCACGTCAATGTGCAGGAGAGTCCCCCATGTTGCGTTACTTTTTACTTCGGTCCCTGGACTTTGAATTTCGTTTTTGGTCCTCAATTCTTTTGATATAAATTTTGATTTTGTTCAATTGGGTCCTCCGATTTTAATTGATTGAATGTGAAACTTTCACTTTGGTCCTTATACTTTCAATTTCCGGGTTAGCTGTATATAACTCAATCAATTCGGTACAAAAGTTCCAATTTTTGCAATTTTGTCCTCTGATTTCAATTGACAATAAATGTAACTTGCATTTCAGCCCTTTGACTTTTAATTTTTTAATTTAATCCCTTTATATTTGATTTTCATTTCAGCCCTTACACTTTTATTTTTTTAATCCCTACTTTTGTCCATGTATATATAAGTGTATTTAACACAACAACAATAATAATAATAATAATAATACTAATAATAATAATAATAATAATAATAATAATAATAATAATAATAATAATAATCATGATTTAATTATTTTTCATGCTTACTCTTTTGTTATTTTTTTTCCCTCCCGATAATTTGATAATTTTTTGTTTTTCCGATAATAGCAATGATAATTTATTTTTAATTTATTTTTATCTTTTATCAAAGTTTCTGGGATATTTTTAGTCTTTCATTTATTTTTGTTTCTTTCATTATTAACATAATAATAATAATAATTATCAGAATAATAATAATAGTGATTATTATTAATATTATAATAATAGTGATTATGTATTCTATTATTATAATAATAGTGATTATTTATTCTTTCATCATAATTATAATAATAATAATAGTTTTTAATTTGTTTTTCTTGCTTGCTTTTTTGTTCATGCTTTTTATTTTTTTCCCTCGGTATAATTTAATATTTTTTTTTATTCTGGTGGCAATAATAATTTTAAATATTAAAACTCCGATGTTGCTATTGTGATAATATTTTAAATTAATATTGCTTCCTTTTCCGTTTTATTTTTTATTTGCTCTTTCTATTAATTGATTTTTATAATTTTATTATCTGCATAATAATGATTTCAGTAATTTGTTTTTTTTCTTATTCAAATATTTTGCTCTTTTTTCTAATGTTAGTGCGCGCTCTTTTGTGATAATTTATGACGCAATACCTATATTCTAAAAAATGTAATCTATGCTTACGTGACAAACTCAACTCAAAATTTTAAATATTTTATCTTTTAATCTATAATTTTTATTTACTTATATCATATAAATTTATCGTTGTAGATTTAATTATGTTAAATTATACAAAAAAAATACCCACGGCAACACGCGGGCAATTATCTAGTACTTAAGAAAGAGGTGTGGATATTTATTTACGACGACAATGGTCACCAAAGACGAAACTGAAGAATGGACGTAAACGACAAGAAATTAAGAAAGCGATTTCACAAAAGCTCGAATCCTCAAGCTGTATCTCGTGACATCACCACTACAATTCCTTTCCCAAGTTGGTGACTGACGTGTCATACATTTCGCCACCTGGCACTTTGTTACTCGTTTCACATGTTCATGGCCCCACGTGATTTCCCACGGGAAAGCCGGAGTGAGATTGACTGACAACGCCTGCGCGTGTAGTCGGCTTTGGACCAGAGGGAATCGAACATCTTCGGCCCTTTATACGAAGAATATTCCACGGCCTCATTCGATCACTCAATGGATGGCTGACACGTTTTCTAAAAGTCAACGCCAGATTTGTGTCGGGAGCGGAATTTGTATGCTTGATTTGTGAAATTATTTCTGGGAAACAAAAAGCGCTCAACAAATAAATTGTCCATCTTTAAATTAAAAAGCTTCGGTTGCTAATGAAATGGTAAGCTAGTCATCTAAAATTTATAATTACTTCCATTTAAGATTTAAATCAACGACATTAACATCTTATATCTAATAAGTATATGAAATGTAGCAATTATATAATAATTAGGTAATGGTCTCAATCCTTCAAGTCACGATTTCGAATCTCACTGCTTTCATTTTATTTGATAAAAATCAAGCACAAGATAGAATGAGTCTGTGTGCAAGTTTCAAGCCCAAAGAGTTTTAACTTGAAGAGGAGTGTTAGAGGATAATATAAATTATATTCTAGAGTCTCACCTAATAACTTAAGTTTTTAGGTGAAATAGTTCCTCAACATCCCGTATACCTAGATTTTTTATTTATTTATATATATATATATATATATATATATATATATAATTTTAAAATGGCATACAACTTGATATTCACCCTTATTTTCTTTTTTAAACAATACATATAAAACCCATTACTTGCGGGCCTATATTATCAATCACCTAGTGGTGGCTAGAGAATGGGGGTATTTTTTTTTTTAATAATCCAGAACACTTGATTCTTAAATCATTTCAACCAAAAACACCCTATTAACATTCTTGAAATACCTATAAACCAATCTATTAGCTCAAAATACTCAAAAAAAGAATCCAAAAACATAAAATCAAATGGAGTTAGATTTATTTTCATTGATTTAATTTTGCATTTTCATGCAACAATGAGATTTAAAACTACTATCAAGCCACTATCATCTCGTGGAACCCCGTAAATAAAAAATCTTTTTTAATGGTTGAAATTGACTTGAAAGATGATTTTATTTTTTTCATGGTCGGAATCCGATGACCCCTTTATTCTTCTTTAACTAGGGACTAAAAAAATACTTTAAGTAATTTTTATACGCAAGTTATTTGTTTTGAAATGGGACCTAAATTGTCTAATTTGTATTATTTTTAAAGTTTGAAGATTTAAGTGAATTTTTTTATAACTTTTTGGCACTCCACCCCATGTTTTTTTTTTAATTTATTATTCTGGTCTCTCTTTTTCCAATCCCACCGTTGCATAAAAAATAGAAATAATTGATCTTCAATTAAAATTAAATAACCTAGGATAAAACTTGAAAAATCAAAATAAATTATTGAAAAATGCATAATATGTTCATAGAATTTTATGAATATATGAACAATGTCGGCTCAACAATATTTAACCCAGACGTTTTAGTTTTTTAGTAATTAACTGCAATTGCAATGTAATAATTAATAATTAACGAATGAAATATGAAAGAGTTAATAAAAAAAAGAGCAGTGGATGGATGAAATACAAAGGTGAGGTAGATTAATAGATAATTATTAATATTATTTATAGTCCAACTCCAAACAACAAACGCTCCGTGAAAAGGTAAGGAATTTTCGACAATCAGCATGCATGTCGTTTCCTCCACTTTCACCCTCCAACTCCAAGAATTTTGCCTCTTCGACGTCGAAACTTTGATGTAAAAGTAGGGAAAACAAAAAGGAACAGAGCTGCCACGTATGTCACTACCTGGCAAGCAGCCGTTGCTCTCTCTCATTATCACTGTCACACCACAAGCCAACCCTCTCCCTCCGGCCTCTCCCTCCATACCCCCTCCTCTTTTTTTCCTTCCTTTTCTTTCTTTCTTTCTATGCTCTGAAATCTCACCAATCCAATTCACACAACACACCAACAAATTGTTAATCCAATCTTGGAAGAACCCTATTTTCATTTTTATCTATTGATTCACCAGGTATTTAACTTTCTAATCTAGGATTTCTTTCTTTCTTTCTCTCCCTCTTTTTCTTTTACATTACATGACCGAATCTGGGCTCTTAAAGGACGGTTCTTTTTGATACTATGAGTTGTTTAGGACTGTAGTTTCTCTCTGTTTTTTTTTTTTTAACATTTAATTTAGGGTTTCTTTTTCTTCGTTTTTATTGGTGGGGTGGTGGTGGCATTAGTTGGAAATGACTACTGATATGGATGATTTTGATGATTTTAGGGGCTTTTTATGAGCTTCCCAATGAAGAATCAGTGAATTGTATGCATTCAAGCCTGAGAAAGCTGTTAGCATTGATGTGTTGTGAGGTGATAATCCATGTGTAATAAAATAATTGAATGCTTGAACAAGACTGTTAATCCTATTGATAACCAGCAAGCCATTCACTTTATGGATACACCAATGTCTGCCACTAATTCTACAGCTGGTTCCAACCCTGGTTCAAACGATGATACTCCCCGTGCTAAATTATTGTGTAGTTTCTTAGGTAGCATAATGCCTCGACCCCAAGATGGGAAATTGCGTTATGTGGGTGGAGAGACGCGGATTGTGAGTTTGCCTAGGGATATTAGTTATGAGGAGTTGATGAGTAAAATGAGAGACCTTTATGATGGGGCGATGGTGTTGAAGTATCAGCAGCCTGATGAGGATCTTGATGCATTAGTGTCGGTTGTGAATGATGATGATGTGACTAACATGATGGAGGAGTATGAGAAACTGGGTTCTGGGGATGGTTTCACCAGGCTTAGGGTTTTTCTGTTTTCGAATACTGACCAAGATGTTTCAGCGCAGTATGTTGATGGGGATGGGAGGGAGAGTGAGAGGAGGTATGTAGATGCGCTGAATAATTTGAATGATGGGCCTGATTTTAGAAGGCAGCATGCTGACTCCCCTTTGACTGGTCCAGTTGATGATATTCATTTACAAGAACAATTTTTTAATGGAATGAGTCTTGAAGGTGGTCTCCTTAGCCATAGGAGTGGTGAGATGCCAATATCACAATACAACTTGCATCATGCTACTATTGCTCCAAGGTATAATGAAATGGAGGGTTCATGGAGCCCTGCATATTATTCTCCCAGGCATCATGGACACCATGATCCAAGATCATTATCAGACTTTCCAAATTCACCGCCTTCTTCATGTTACCGAATGCAGTTTGGGGATTTACCCGATAAAGGCATGGATAGAATGCTTGAAGAAGGTGCTCGGTCACAGCTCAACCAGCATCCCCCTTATGACCACCAGCCACAATATTCCGAAAATGCAGTCTGGATGCCTGCTGGAGCAGTATGTGGTGATAAGGGTGGTTTTCCTGGTAACTTGCCGCATGGTCCCAGTATTTTTGAAGGGAACATTGTTTGTGAGCATCGCAGGGGGGCTTTCCCAAGAAATCAGCTGCATTTGGAGCAACCCAGCATGGGAAATGGACTCCATCAGGTTGCTAATCCAGGTGCTGACTGTCCTCTTAATAGGGAGACTTTCATGATAAATGCAGATGCAAAGGTGCACCACCCAGTGTATCCCAGAGAGTTGAATGATCCCCGAGCTGTCTACAATGACACTCAAGGCCATGACAGAGGATGGATTGTGCAGCATCCGTTGAGCCCCTGCGCAGATGAAGCCAGAACACATATCTCTGGAGCCACAAGATTCAATGATCAGTACATTGTAGATGGTCCAGGCATGAATTATTCCCTTGGACATGGAAATTTGGTGGATGGTCATCCTGTGTCCTCACACCACCAGCCTGGGCCTGAATTTGGCAACAATGTTTTTCATGATCAAGGTGCGACCGCTGTCCAAAACCTACACATTTCACATCCTGAAGAACATTCAGTACGACATGGGAATTTTCCTTGCCCTTATGGGCCAGAGAATCTTCATTCATTGCCACATGGACATGCACATCCACAAACTTTACGGAGAAATGTTCAAATTCCAGCGCATGGAACTCCTCATGAAGTGTCCAGTGCAGGTTTGCAAATGAATGGTACTGTTAACCCATCATTTCTTAGTGGTTGTCAAAGGAATGGAATTGGCATAGATAGTCAGCAACCTTGGATTGAATCCTCACAGAAAATGCTGGTTTTTGACGGGACAACTTCCTTGGGATATTCTTCTGGTCACACGTTGAAATTGAATCCAAATACGTATGGGCTAGAACATAAGCAATCTTTTCCTCCAGAACCCATTCAACCACCACTCCCGCATGAAATGCTAAACTCATCTGCAAATATAGCTACTTCTAGTTACAACCCTGAGTTATGTAATAACACTGTTACCAAAGCATCAAAAATGGAGGGAAAGATCGTCCTTGGCATAGAAAATCATGCAAATTGTGTAGGGAAGGTTGAAAACCTGGATGTGCCAAATGTACCTTGCTCGGAGCAGGATATGATTGCTGATATTAATGGCCGGGCAGCATTTCCCGAGTCTCTTAATTCCAATTTCTTGACGTTAGTTGAAGAGTGTGTCGATACAGTGAAAGCGGGAGAAAAAGATCTTTCTGCTGTTCTTGGAGAACCAAATCTGTCATTAAGCCGTATGGGTTTCTTACCTGATTTGATTGCTTCTGTAAAGAAGACAGCCTTGGAAGAGGCTGAAGAGGTGAAAGCTAGAGTTGAAGAAAATGCTGATCCTGCAAAGAATAATTTAGTATCAGGAGAAATAGATGAAAAGGAGCCTGAAGCTGTGGTGAGAATGAACTGAACTTTTATTTGCTCATAAAGCATTTCACAACATGTTATCTTTTTCTAATGCGTTGCATGTCTAACAGAACACTCATGAAGAGGCAGAGCTGAGCTCTGACAATGAAAATATAAACAACAGAATTGAGCCTACAAAAGCCGAGGCAGAAGCTATAGAAAGGGGATTGCAGGTGCCTGTCTGCAGTCACATTCACATCATTGGTGTTTTGATGTTGCATATTCATCTTTTTTATTCTTCCTTGTTCTCTACACTTGCTTGTTTTGTGTGTTGTGTT
Source organism: Salix purpurea (assembly GCA_027405865.1). NCBI lineage: Eukaryota > Viridiplantae > Streptophyta > Magnoliopsida > Malpighiales > Salicaceae > Salix > Salix purpurea. The sequence continues at coordinate 4,663,686 of JAOWLH010000019.1, forward strand.
TTTAACAATAGGTTGATTGTGTCCAGACAATAAAAAATGATGATTTGGAGGAGATTCGTGAACTCGGCTCTGGAACATATGGAGCTGTTCATCATGGGAAATGGAAGGGTTCTGATGTGGCTATAAAGAGAATAAAAGCCAGCTGCTTTGCTGGGAGACCTGCTGAAAGAGAGCGCCTGGTAGGACCCATATCCTTCTGATAATTTTTTGTTTGTATTATTAATCATTGCCTTGTTCTGGAAGATTGACTCAGTCTTGGGTGATGCAATGTGTTATATGCGCATGAGCTTGTGCATGGGAGATAGTGGTAGTTATAAAGCAGTGTTAAAAGGAGGCTTGTAGTAATTCTGGGTCTTGGTGCTTAAAGATGCAAGAGTAGGAAACTTTGTGCAATTTAAGTTGACCCAGAATAACTGTAAAAATGGCATAATTAGTTTGTTTGAAGCAAAAGAGAAGGGAAATTGAATGATGACCTTTATAACATGAAGTTTGTGTTTTGCTTTGAATATCTGCTTCGATGTTCTTTGATACTTGTGTATGAATTGAGGAAGGAGTAAACCTTCAGTGTGAGACTATAGTATACATCTTTGAATCTTGTATAGGAGATTTGATACATTTATGTCTCTTATTGATGGCAGCTACACCAGATTCTTGAGAGTTTCTTATTCTTCATCTTTCCTATTTTTTATACATATATTTACTTATGCCAGAACCTTATAATGTATCTTTTTGGTGAGGAGTTGATATTGTGCATCTCAAAAGTCTTCTCTTAAGAGATTAGTCTGCTGCAATAATTCTCTCTGGATTTGATGCCAAATTATAGTTGCTTATATGAACACACTGTATTGTAGTGAATTGTTGATTGATGGTAATTATTGCATTTATGTTGCTTTTGTAGATTGCAGATTTCTGGAAGGAGGCTTTGATATTGAGTTCATTACACCATCCTAATGTTGTTTCTTTCTATGGTATTGTTCGTGATGGCCCTGATGGATCTTTAGCAACTGTCACTGAGTTTATGGTTAATGGGTCTCTGAAACAGTTTTTGCAGAAGAAGGACAGGTAACAATGCTGTTGGTGATGTCATGAGTTTGCACTTTTGAATATTCTATCTCATGTTGTTAGAAGAGTTCTTATTCTTAATCAACTGTTAATGAAGCTTGGTTTACTAGTAAAACTTAATTACATGGGGTAAAAAGATAGTATACAAACAAACAATCTGAGGATGTAGAATATGTAACAGTGTAATATTTTGTACAGAACCATTGATCGTCGCAAGAGACTCATCATAGCTATGGATGCTGCTTTTGGAATGGAGTATTTGCATGGGAAGAACATTGTTCATTTTGATTTGAAATGTGAGAACCTGTTAGTAAATATGAGAGATCCGCAACGACCAATTTGCAAGGTATGCTGAAATATAAATGATGCTTATAGAACTGTGGTCTAAACTTGGCTTAATCTTTTCTTCTGTTAACCAAGATTCATTTTATTTCTGTGTTTTCACTGCCCTCTTCTTTTTATAAAAAAATTGCCTATATTGACCAGCTTCCTGTAGTCAAGTGGACAAGAGTTCAAGCTTGGTGTTTTTTCAGTTTTTCATGTTCATTTGGTGTTCAGCTCTATGAATTTCCTGGCTGATTCATTTCAAAGTTGTAGCTTATATTCTTGTAATAGGTAATCATTGCCGAAGGCTGTGAATTTTGCATCTAACACATTTTGCATTCTTAGATTGGTGATCTGGGCTTGTCGAAGGTGAAACAACACACATTAGTTTCAGGTGGTGTTCGCGGAACTTTGCCATGGATGGCGCCTGAACTTTTGAGTGGCAAAAACCACATGGTAACAGAGAAGGTAATATTATGCTCGGATAAAAATGCCTAAACTATTTTTCTTTCCTGTCCTGGCTAGTTTAAGTAACATCTTATTATCTTGTGTTGTAGATTGATGTTTATTCATTCGGGATTGCTATGTGGGAATTGCTTACAGGAGAAGAACCTTATGCTAACAAGCATTGCGCCTCCATAATTGGTAAGCATCCATGTTTTTGTATAAGGGATAAACATATTAATTGCAATATAATTTCTTTTTCCGTATACTCGTAGGAAAGTGTTGGTTATAACACATGGATGTAAGATTAGATTCTTTTCACCTGGGTTTTCAGATGTCTTGATCGTTGAGTGTAAATTAAAGGACTTTGAACCTGAATTGTTGTTACCATGTATTTTAGGATAACCATGTCTCTTTGCAGTATGAATACTTCTATGTTAGCCAATCTTGATTCTCTTCATTCATCTAGTTCCCCCCCCCCCCCCCCCCCCAAAAAAAAAAAAAAATCATGCAATATGTAGTTGATGAAGAATCAGGAAAGCCAATTGAAATTGGGTTATATCCTTGTACAGGCTTAACTTTATAAATTCCAGACATATTTGGGCATGGTCAAAATTTTGGATGCCTATAGGGTATGGTGTTATGAATTGTTCTGGAAACTTATCTGCTTCATTCTTTTTTCGATAAAGTTAGCAGTAATGATGAGAAACGAGCAGATATTTAAATTTCAGGATAAGAAACCATCTAAATAAACAGAAAAGAACAAGAAACAAAGCTTTGACAACTAAAGAGTGTCTGAATCTCTGAGTATATCAGTCAGGGAAACGCCTTAAAAGCCCTTGAACTGCATGCCTTAAAGGAGCTCCTTGATTCTTCTGCGTTGGAGCATCTATGTGCCTTTCTTGAGCACTGTCAAACCAATTAATAAGATTCTCCCTCAATTTATTCTCAATGAGTGTCATCACCACCTACTCACACTCATTTTATATGATCTTTTTATTCATTTAATTTTTCACCTTTATGTTCATTTTAGCTTACTCCATGTATTTCATGGACATGTTAATTTGATATCGCCAACACTACTACATACAGCTTACTCAACTATTCTTTTTTAGTTTTTATACAGAAGTTGTCTCTAAATTTAAAAAGGGATTTAGATCCAATTTTATTTTTCCATTTTAACCACTTCGCTTTAGTACTCTGAATAATGTCTCTTTAATACATAATAAAGCACATAGCTCTTGACCTTTGCATTTCCTTAATTTCATGTGGGGACTTGGATTCTCTAGATATCTGACAGCGGGATTTTCATAGGGTAATCTGATTTCTAATTTATGTTTAACAATATTGAGCTCACTCTGGTACATTTTCAGTAAGGGTAGTTTTTCATTGGTCCATCATGCATTCTGAGTGACCAGTAGACAAGGAAAAATACTTTATTCTATTCTTTCATTTCCATAGTCCTTTTTAGAACTGCTAGTAGTTCACACTGTGAGAGAGAAATTGAAGATCATAAGTAGGTACCTACTGACAATCTTCCTTGAGATCAGAAGAAAGATGTGGGCTGTAAATAGACGGAGCACCATGACCTGTAAGATTTATATGTTCCATGTCAATAATCTGTTCTCATGTCATGTGAATCAACTCTAGAGTCGGACTTGAATTGATCTTGTATATTTGTTTGTGTGGGTATAAATCAGACTTGGAATAATTTATTCGAATGGGAAACAGTAGGCCTTGTTGTGAATAAAGAGACCACAACCTAAAACGGAAAGCAGACGAGTTGTCAAGAAATATTGAATGCTTATGTTTATCCTGCATTTTGTTTTTTAAATTTAATGGTGCACTTCAATTTATTTTTCATCTAGCATGCCCAAATGTTTATGGCACAGGTTTTTGAAGTTTGTTTCAACCTCATCAGTGGAGGCATGTATCTGTAGATTTTCCATGATAGTTTTTGAATTATTAGCTGAGTCAATGCATAAGGACATTCCATGTCATAAGTGTTTAGAATACTTGTTTATTCATATTGCTGCTCTGAATTTTACTTGTTATATTTTTTTCACCGATAAGGGAGATATTTATACTTTAATTATGTCAAATAATGCCATGATTTATTTGTGTATTTATATTTTTCACTGATTGTTCTTTGTTTGCTTGTTTCTTCTGATTCTTAGGAGGAATTGTTAACAACACATTACGCCCTCAAATTCCCACATGGTGCGATCCGGAGTGGAAGTCTTTGATGGAAAGTTGTTGGTCCTCAGATCCATCTGAGAGGCCGTCGTTCTCAGAGATTTCTCGGAAACTGCGGAACATGGCAGCTCCAATCAATGTGAAATAATTCCAGTTCTGAGGTGGTCAATTTTCTTTTCGTGATCGTCATATTGGCAGAAAAAGGGGAAATAAAAGTACATAAATAAAAAAGACTTCTCCGTCTAATGGCACCTTACTAGTTCTGGAATTTGTCCAGGCTAATATTATTGTTATGCAATCATGAATCTTTTATTTAGTGTAGCTATGAATGAGGATTGTTCTTTTCAGAGTGCAGCTATAAGCACACTAGATTTTACCTGGAAACTTACATTAGACAAAGAGGGCCGTGGATTTACATGCGGAATTGTAAGTTATCCTTTCAGAACTTGTGAATCTACTGTTCATTTATCAAATAATTCTGGATCACTCTTTTCACATGAGTTGGTTTCTATGGAAACAAACTGATTTTAACTTTCTCGTGCAGGTTCTTACTTGTTTGAATCGATTGAAGTCATTTGCCTTGGACAATTTCTACTATTATATGATGTTGGACCAAGTTTTTTTAAGAGGAGGACGTGTATATACAAGTGAAATAATAATTAAAGTGTTCCAAGCTATATCTTGACAGAGAGAACGTTGCATTATGCTTTGATTTTGGATGAAACTTGGAACAGTTTGTTATGAACCTTTTGCATCACCTTAATTCTGTTTAGTTCATTTTGTTTTTGTATTTATATTGTTTAATTATATCCATGTAGTTCATGAATTTTTTCAAGTCAAAATCACTAAAGAAATATATAAAGCTGGATTGGAAAATGATAAACTCTGTTGTTTCATGAGTGTGAAATGCATGGCTACTTGAAGCCTTTCTATATTCCAGCTGGATGCAAGTGAATGTGCTTCCACCTTGAGTTCATTCCCATTCCATGCATATACGATTCAAGATATGGAAAATTGTTATGCTTGATGTCATTTAGCTAGGTTTATTTTGGATTTAAGATTATGGCAGGCAGGACAGATTGGACAATTACTTGGTAAAAAGGAATCAAGCCCCATCGAGTGTCATTTAATGGGACGAAATAGCTGAGAACATGTGTTCCTCTTTTTAGGTTTTTCTAATATGGAGGTTGATGGTCTTTGAACTAGATCAACTTATTGATAACTAAATAATTTGTAAATGCATGATCTTTTGAATATTGAAATTGACTATTTATATTAAATTAAATTGGGTTAACATGTCAAATGTGCATCTTAAATTATAAGACCTTAATAATCTAAAGAAAACAAAGAAACAGAAATTATAAAATTTAATTTCTAATTAATCTATTATTGAAGAAAAAAGTTCAATTATAAAAAAATGATTAAAAAAATCCAACTCAACTCGCCAAACCCATAACCTTTATATAAAATAAATTATGAATTTCAACTCTCAATCAATCAAATATTGAAGTTTAAAATTAAAATATCCAGTTAAAAAACCACAAAAAACATGTCAGCTAGAATTAAACCACTAAACTATAACCAAGATCATAAGATCTACATAAGGTACTTAATGGATACTTATTTCCTAAGTCTTCAATATGTTAGATTTCTTTTTGAAGTTTTTCATGCTTATTGATATGATATTTGTATAAACCTGTTTAAGATTTATTCTCAACCAAACATATTATTAGTCCAATTTTCATGTTACTGTTATCATATATATATATATATATATATATATATATATGAAAAAAAACATGTTTCCCCTTATCTTTTACAATGCAATAGGAAACATTAAGGAAATATTTAGCTTAATCTAATTAAATGTGAAAACATTGTATTTTCAAAACAACTTATGCATCAAGAAAATTGAATAATTTATTTTCTCCCCCTATATGTATGCATATATTATTGAAACATGTTTCTCCCTTTTGCAATAAATTCACACACACACACACACACACACACACACATTTCTCCCTCCTTGGAGTTAAGATAAAATAAAATGAAATTTTAAACCATAACTAAGTCACACACACACACACACGCACACATTTCTCCCTCCTTGGAGTTAAGATAAAATAAAATGAAATTTTAAACCATAACTAAGTCTTAAATCAAATTTAATCCAAATCTTTTCTAATTTGAATTCATTTTAAGGGTGAACTCAAATATGTTTTAAAATTTAAATTCCTAGTTATTAGTGTAAATTGAATAATGCAGGAGTGTTTTAGCATGAGAAAAATATTTGATTAGATGGGTTTAGTTCTTGGAGATCTAAGCAACCTTGACATTGCCCAAATGTTTTTTCTAACCAAATCCCTGTTATTCTTGTAATTTAGTCTTTTCACATTCAATAATTTTTTTCAATTTTATCTTTGATTTTCAACTTTATTACAGTTTTCACTCAGAATATATATTATCGCAACAGTAAACCACCGATGATTTCTAGGTTTTGTTAATATATTAATATTTAAATAGTAATCTTAACTATTTTTTAAACCTTTTTGGAATAGTCGGTCTCATTTTAGATGTGAGAATGATCAAAATGAAACTCTTTAATCTGCATGATAACAATCTTCCAACTCTTTACAAATATTTGGCTAAACTTCGTAACGTCTTGCTAGAAAAATCAGAAATTCTTGCTGTTTCATTTCCAATCCTTTTCTTGCTTGTAACATCGATCGGGGAAACCCTTGGTTTCCTTGCAGGGGTGTCTAAACGCAAGACCAGAGAGAGTGAGAGTTCAGGCAGCAAGACTCTTGTTTCTAAGATGGGAGAGTTTTGTGGGTCCAATCCTACTAACTCATGTTTGATTAGACAATAAAAAACCTTGTTTTGCTTTAATTTATTTTTGACTCTCCCAAAACACATATGATATATATTACTACCCGTGAGAGATCTTTGGTTGCTAATGATTAAAACAACCGAGTCAATTAGCATAACAGTGACATCGATCCAAACCACCAGCTGCTCTCTCTATCTTAATAAGGAAGATCCACAGGGTCAAATTCTGTGACACCATCGTTCCCCACCTCACCCTGATCCCTGTACAAAAACTATTCCTTACCTTATACCTAACACACGGTTATGTCGTAGACTTTCTTGCGAGGTCAAACTTTGTACTTCCCACACTATTTCCCATCTCAAGGAAATTGCATTTGGTAAAGAGCATATATATATATAGGTTTCTAGGACACAGTAAAGAAGGACCAATCAGAATATTGTAGGTTACAAAGGCTGTTGCTGTGTTAACAAAAGGGGAAAAAAGAGTTGGGTCTTTTCTTCAGCTTTCACGAGAAAGAACTTGTCATGACCCATCTCTCTATTTTCATAAATTTCTATGATATGGGATGAAAAGCTCCATTAAATATAGTTGTGATAAATATGATTCCACAATTCATCACTTGATTTGTCATTTTTTAAAGAAAAGTTACATCATTAAAATTTTAGATCAATATGTATAGGACTCTTCGACATGGGATATGGAAGGCGGCAGGATGATTTTTCTTTTCTTTTCTTTTTCTGGATACAAGAGCGCTTGGTTTCAACTCATTTTCTGACTTCTGAAACGAAGCTTCAACTTAACCTGATTTCTCCCATCCCCGCATGAAATGGATCAATTTCCGCTATTTCGATTCAAATCATTCTTCCTAGGCCATATTAACTATCATTTATGCATGCAAAACGAAAGTTTTTTTGTGATAAAAATGTTTATGATACAATTGAGTTTTTTTTGGATTCGGGAAAACCTTATTTCTAGAAAACATATTTTGTGGGACCAAGTGAATGAGTAAAACCTTGACTATTGAGGCTCTTACAAGAAATACACGTCCTGACTCGAACTCGAGATCTGCTGTGCAGATTTTAAACCGTTTATCATCACGCTACGACTTTTGACACGTCAGTTTCTTGGATGCCAACAGCCATGGTTTGTTACCAGACGAAGAAAAAGAAAAAAAGAAATTAACGAGGGTTGACAATGTTCATGAGCAATTAACTTGTAGACAGGGGCAGAGACCCACTTTGAGCTCAGCAACTGCGTCTTTTTGTAGCGTTTCTGCATTATTATACATAAAGTGCATGGAGATAATTATGATTATTATATAGGTTGATCAAGTCATTACTGTCACATTCAAAGAATGCCGTGAACATATATTAGCTTGCTAGGGTGTAGTGTTAGTCCACCAATAGAATATCATTGTCAACATGGGTGACGATACGTGCTTCATCTTTCTTGGGTTTTCATTGCTCTCCTAATTCAAGGAAACTTTTCAATTAATCTTATCTTTAACTCTAACGAAATGAAGTTAACTTGGATGATATTAAATAAATAAAGCTAGGCAATGAGTAGTATCTTTTCAATTACTACTAGTGTTCGGCTCTAATCACGGTTATGTTATCATATGTGAAACAACTATATCAATTAAAAAACTTAATATACGTACCATTTCAAGTGACATATTGTTCCTTTACAACCTTGTGTTATTAATTAAGTTTTAATTAGAAAAAATGGATAAAAATGATATGATTTGAATTCATGATTGTTTAGTTATTAAGGTTCTGATACAATATCAAAGAACAATCTCAACCTAGAAATTTAAATTATTAGATGAGATTTCAAAATATAATCTATATTATATTCTCTCAAATAAAAATAAGTTAACTTTGAAATTTCTACAGACTCGCTATCTTATGCAATTAATTTAATTGATTAGAAGAAAAAATAAAAATGATGAAATTCGAACTTGTGATCCATTAATGAAGAAAGTTCTAATACCATGTTAAATAACCATATCAAACTAAATTCTTAAGTGAAACCTCAAGATAAAATTTATTCTTTTCTCTAATAGCACAAACATAAATACCTAATCTTCTAAATCATTATTCTTTATTGTATTATCAAAATGATTTAATAATTGATTTTGGGAAGGGGGAGGAGGGGACGTATAGGAGGAGAACAATAATGTTACTTGAACTATAACTTATTCGCTATGTATGCTTCTTTCTTTGTTTAGTTAATAGATGGTAGCTTCAGTGCAGGGCTAATGGTATAGAAATCGTAGAACAAGATTTTTTCAATGTTGAAATTTCTATTCAGCGTGGCAATCTCTCTCTCTCTCTCTCTCTCTCTCTATCTATCTATCTATCTATCTATATATATATATATATTCATTACATCACTCATCAAGAAAAAGCATACTCTTAGAAACATTAATCTCTCTCTCTCTCTCTCTCTCTCTCTCTCTCTATCTATCTATCTATCTATATATATATTCATTACATCACTCATCAAGAAAAAGCATACTCTTAGAAACATTAATCTCTCTCTCTCTCTCTCTCTCTCTCTCTCTCTCTCTCTATCTATCTATCTATCTATATATATATTCATTACATCACTCATCAAGAAAAAGCATACTCTTAGAAACATTAATCAAGATGAGACCTGCCTGAAGAAGCTATTCTTAATACAAAAAAAAAAAAAAAAAAAAACATATGGGCTTTATTGATGACTGAATCAAGAATGAAGAGAACTGCACCCCAACAAAAAGATTAATAATATCTACGAATATTTATGTATCTATACGTGTAGAATCCATAGATAAATACATGTATCCGGGCACTGTTGATCCAAGTTTATCCTCTTATCATCAGGACCACCCCCTCACCGGCTCTCACTAAAGAGGGTCTTAGGGTTGGGTTATTGATGATGAAATATTCATAATGCAGTGTCAATGAAGAGATTCTAGGGTTGAGAGAAGGACAAACAGAAGCATGTTATCTTCTTCCCAAAGATCTGAGTCCATTTGGTGTTAATATATTAGTTAATGGGAGTGAGTGCTTTTTGATTTTGATAGTTTTCTTCTTGTTATTTCTGCCTGGTGCCGGTTCCTGGCCTCCTTTTTCTTCACGTCCTGCTAGAAAATCCCTGGATAAATATTAAAGTAGGAAACCGAGGTCAATGAGTGGAACTTCTTCGAAAAGTTTTGAACTCTCTATTGTGTTTTCTTTCCTTCAACTTTAAAATAATGCAATCTCCCTCTATTTTTTATTGTATTGAGCCAGCCAACTTGTAACGTATTAGGGTTCTTCAGTATTAAATTAATTGTGTGATGAACCTTTTGGTGTTGGGACAAGAAAATCATTCGTTGATGAACCTAAACTTGATTTTTTTCCTTCTCTTTTGTGGTTTATTTTTCTCGAAAGAAGGATACCTGTAGTTTTGTTGGGTGTCTGCTTTTCTTGAGTAATATAAATATTTTGGGCCATGGACTTGGGTGTTTTCTCTTTTCTTCGTTTGTCATTTAAAATAATCTTAATCTTGGAAGATTTATTCTGTGCATTTTGATCTTCTTTCAAGCTCTGAAGTTATATTGATTGGTTCCTGCTTAGTATTACTAATTTATATTCATTTTAGTTTTGGATTTTTCCAAACAAAAAGTTCAAAAAGTTGCGTTTTCTTGGAAATGAATTCTCTAATAAATAAATTTATTTTCAAGACACTTTTATTATTATTATTATTATTATTATTATTATTATTATTTTCAAAAAATCACTTTCTAGTTCTTCAATCTTTTGGGAAGCAGAAAAGAATAAAAAGTTCATATCCGAATTCTCCACAATGAAAAACAAAGTTTTAGATTAACTTATCTTTTTTTTTTTTCGACATTTAAAGATTTATTTTCTAATTTTCAATCGTCACTAGTGTTCATCTTTATTCAAAAATCATTTTTTTTTTAAAAAAAAGTGTTAAGGAAAAATGTCTATTATCCAATATCTCTTCCCAAAATATATAAATTTCAGCAATTTCTCAATCTTCTCAAAAATTTTAAAAAATATTTTAAAGAAAATAACATATGATAATAAGTACATTTTCTCCACATTTTTTTTAATAAAAGAACTGAAAAAATCTGCACAAATTAACATGATATGAATTTTTTTATATCTTTTTATTTGCAGAAAAGTAGCATAGGAGTTTAGAGGATAGAGAAAGATTATTCTTTATTGCATCACACATAGTGAAGAAGAACTTACAATAAACACGCACACATTTTAACTTTCCTTTGAAGTATCGTATTCTCATCTCTTATTCTCGTGACTCCTTGATAGCCAATACAAGAAATTGGATTTTAGTGGTATTTGTTTTAGACAATTATTTCGACATTCTAAAGGATAAATTTTCTCGATTTTCAGTGATTTTTAAGAAACATCCTTTTATATATATATATATATGTTTAACATTCTTTTTACATTAACTTTATAGAACCATTTAATGGAACACCACTATACTCTATGCACCATCTACGATACTGTTGCGTATGTATATACCATATCTCAATAGTAAATCCACTAAAATTATTAACGAGTTTGGTTTGTAGGTCTTAGGGTGAATCTATATTTAAGATGAATAGTTTTCAATATCTCCATTGATATTATGTTCTCAAAGTTTTTAATGGCTATGATTAGGTTACATCCCTTGTATTTTATGGTATATATTAAATGCTATGTGTAACCCGTGCTTATTTTAAGCGTCAAATATATAATTTAATCAATTAGGGGGAAAAAAATAAGAAAACAATGATTCAATGAAATTCATCAAATCTATGGCAATGACAAATGCCTTTTGATGATAAACAGAAGAGCAAACATATTGAGATCAACTAAGAACAATGTTGCTAAAAAACCTATAATTTAATAAACTCTTGCAATAGTTAAACACCATGTCTAAAATTGGTTCACCCTTTGAAATATGGTTATGATTTCGAAAAGATGTTATTGTATGAGTGCATTTGATAAATATTGAAAAGAATGCACGCCACCAATACTGATTATAGGGCAATATGTTTTGAAACCGATTACTTTAATATGCACTTAACTGCATGATTACAAGTGATAAAAAAACATAATTTATGATAACATTGTATTTTTTTTCACGAGTTTAAAGGAATTGGTTTAGAAGAACATTGAGCATACAATTAGGAGTTTTATTGCAAGCTATGAGATATATATGTTGAAATCTGAGGTTGATTCCAGAACTGCCCAAGTGAACCGGTCGACCACTTGGAAGAAGAAACTACACCGGTCGACCGCTTGGTTCTTTCTAAGAAGCTGACAGGTTGCATGCGCGCAGGAGAATTGAAGTTTGAAGATTTGAAGATTGAAGAACAAATTGTTATGATTGAATTCACATTGTAACAAGGATGTTTAAGAGTTCTGAGTCAATGTTTTTAGTTAATTTCAGTTTATAGTCAACAATTGTTAAATAGGAAATTGTAACTGAATTTTGAAATTCTAGCCGTTGTAAGTTCTTGATTTCTATAAATAAAGCTAATGGGATGGCAGTCACCAGACGAAAGATTCTGCCCATGTTCACGTTCTTTAAACTCAAAATTCAGAGTAAATTGTGTTCTTATTTTCTGGGAAATTTCTCTTCATTTCTGGAAAAATTCCCATCCCCAGATTTTAATCTCCACAGTACCTGTTCTCAGGTTTTGTGGCAATTTGTCCGTACAGATTTGAACAGTACATGTTCTTATCAGAAATTTTGATTTTTCTTCCAAAATTCAACAATATATTTGGATGACTTGACATTTTCATAAAAGCTGACAATTTCATAAAAGTTAATGATAACATATACTTGAAGAGATATGTTTCAACTAAGGGCACTTTCATGGATGATTGACAATATATAATATGATCAATATTATAAATCTTTTTGATAAATATTGGTAGAATGCATAGCTAATCATAAAACAGTTCTTTAAAGAATCCGAAAATAGATTACTTATAAAACTACCTTTTACTTTAGCCACAAAAAACTAAGAAATAGTGATAGAATTATATATATATGTATGTATGTATAGCAGGATGTTATTTGTCTCAACACACATGCTCTTATTATACCAGTTGATTGCAGCTCTCCAAGAAGGTAATGTTATCCAAAGAAACTTCAACATGTTTAAATCAACCACGCACTCGAAAGTCGAAACAGGTTCAATTCATAAGCCTGTTATATAACTTAGTACACAGAATTCTACTGCGTTATTACCAAGTACATTAATATTTTAAGGTGGATAATAATAGAACCCTTCGAGGATATTTCTTATGATACTTACCTGTTGCATAATGTGCTCAAATAATAAACTAATCAACCTGGAAAACAAAAGTAGTGTAATATAAAACTAAAAGTAGAAGAAATTTGTGTTGTATTTTGTCTTGTTGCATGAATAGTAAAATATGGATGAGCGAACTAATCCAAAAAGGAAGAGAGATAAGAGACCTAGCATGCAGAAAAATAAACCCTAAGGAAAAATGAAATGGGGGTTGAATTTGTGAGAGGAGGCAGGGATGGTGAGTTGTAGGACTTTTTTGTCGTAATAAGCATAACATCACCCACTATTCCTACCTATAAATCCAGGGTCATCCTTCCGCAATTTCTCCCAACAATCACAGACAGCTTTCAGAGAGTTTTTTGCTTAGAGAAAGAGAAGAAAAAGAAAGCGTAGCAAGAGAGATGGGTCGAGCTCCTTGTTGTGATAAAAACAATGTGAAAAAGGGACCATGGTCACCAGAAGAGGATGATAAGCTTAAGGCTTATATTGACCAGTTTGGTACTGGAGGCAACTGGATTGCACTTCCTCAAAAAGTTGGTATATATCTATCTCTCTCTTTCTCTCTCTCTATGTGTGTATTCTCTGAAAGGAAATATGTTCTTCCAAGACCATCTCTCTCTGATTTTTGTTTAGGAGGTGGACTAGAATTATGTGTTTGACCTGTTGATGGAATGATTTGATTGTAGGGCTTAAGAGATGCGGAAAAAGTTGCAGACTGAGATGGTTGAATTACTTGAGGCCTAATATCAAGCATGGTGGATTCTCTGAAGAAGAAGACAATATCATCTGCAGCCTCTACATAAGTATTGGCAGCAGGTACCCTCTCTCTCTCTCTCTCTCGGTTTTTTTCCATGGAACCGAACATGCACTGTTTTGTCCTTTTTTCCTTTGTCCATGATGCTTTTGCTTAAGATAGTGAATCCCATCTTGCCGATTCGTATCTTAGTTGTAGTGTTTAGTCTTTTGTTTGGATTCCTCTTCGTTTTTTTAGTTTCTTGGGAGTGACAAATGATATAATTCAAATTCCCTGCAATTAAAACAGGTGGTCCATAATTGCTGCACAATTACCGGGAAGAACAGATAACGATATCAAGAACTATTGGAACACAAGACTGAAGAAGAAGCTACTGGGAAGGCGCAAACAATCTGCCAACAATCGCCTATCATCCACGAATCCAGACGCCAATGGCGTGGAAGATAGCTCATCTTCACAGGCCTTGAGCAACTCAGCACTTGAAAGGCTCCAGCTGCACATGCAGCTTCAGAGCCTTCAAAACCCTATCTCTTTCTACAACAATCCTGCACTATGGCCCAAGTTGCATCCTTTCCAAGAGAAGATTCTCCTTCAATCTTTGAGTGAAATCTCTAACCCTCTTATGCAATATGCCTTCCCTGGTACTCAGCAAGGAGATGCGCAAAAGGTTGATATCTATGGGCAGCTAGTGGATTCCGACACACTTCAACAAGGTGATCATCCAAAATCCAGCGATTCAAACGTCGTCAGCTTGGAGAATTCTTTGAATGTTATAGCATCCTCGGACAGTCCTATTCCCTTATCCAATGGTACAAATGTAATGGACTTGACTAGTGTGCCAAGAGCAGGCATGGCAGTCGACCAATCTGATGCAGAGGTCCAGCCTGTCTCAAATTTCCAATCCGAGCTCGAAAACTTTCTCAACAACAAAACGTCTGGTTTTAATGCACAGGGGGATCAGATTGGTGAATTTGATTGTTTCAAAGAAATGAATGGTTCTAGGGACAACATGAACTGGTGGTCAAATGACTTTGAGACAAAATCAGCCTCCTCAAATTCTTGGGATTCCACTTCTGTTCTTCATTCGGAAAGGATGTTTCAAGATTATGAATTAGCTTACAATATGTAATCGCCAAAAAAGAAAAACAAAGAGAGAGAGAGAAGGAAATATTAGGGAGTGGTATGAGTTTTATTCATAAGATGTGGAAGAAAGACAGAAGTCTATTGGCTGCAGGTTTTGTAAATTGTGTGAATAATAATGTTAATGTCCTGTTCAGAATATTTTCATATATATCAAAGTTTCGGTTGCTTTATTTTCTGCTGTATATTTAGCTCAGTTTTATATATGTGTTATGAATTTACAGATGAAAAATCCCTACAAGAAATAAATGATATAACTCCATTAATCGTGCTTAAGTTTCTGTAGTTTTTCCCTTCCTTACCCCATCGGGAGACAAGTTCTTGGGGCGTGGGAGTGCAACCACCACTTGTTCTATCGTCTTCTCTCTGGTTAATTTCTGTGTTTTAATGGAGAAGGATTTTATTTATGATTTATCATCATCTATCAAGGGATAAAAAGGCAGGGAAGTGTTATACAGTTGACAAAATGATCACAGCAGGCTTGACGTCGGCCAGGAAGATATATTATATTACACTGCCGCTCCTGCATGCTTCCTATAATTTTGCGGTTTGGATTTTGGACTTGCTAGGTTTTTTCATGGGCTTTTTCCCCTGTGTGCTTTCAGGATTCTTTAACCCATCATGTACTTTACCCCTGCTCAAACCTTTTCTGGACTTTTAATTAATTATATTTAATGCAAAACAAAAACAATGATTTTCTTTTCCATTATTTTCATCTCAACTTTAATATGATTGATTATTAGTTGATGCTCAATTTAAGTGGATGGATATGGGAAAATAAAATGACTATTTTCTTTTGGCAAAAATCATTGTGTTTTTTTCTCGATCGGGTGAATCTAATCAAAACAATCTCTTTATTTAGAAACTAGTGGTACACCTTTCCAATAATTTATACAATTTTGATATTTTTGTCATTTATATATAGCTAATGGTTTAATAATTCATATTGTCACACCCCATCGCGAGAGCACGGCGTCGTGACGACTCTTCCCTGTGAGGCGGGGGAATATTCAATGTCAGGGTCTTATCTTTATTTTCGTGAAAAAAGGAGTTGCCACCTAGTATTATGGTTACTAGGAAACCTAAAATGGTCTTTCAGAGATTCTAGGGTAAGGCACTGGTCGCGTAAAGGGAAGGTTTTAGCACCCCCAATACGCCCTACCTAAGGTAAGTTGCTTGACGTTTTTGTTTGTTTATGATTTGTTATGGTTTTGATCTTTTGACACATATGTTGGTTAAGTGATGATGGGATATTACCCTGCCGAATATTTTGGATATTAACCCCTTAGAATTTATTAATCCAAACACTGATAGTGAATAATAGCATATCATTCCCGCCGAATATTTTGGATATTAACCCCTTAGGATTTATTTATCCAAACACCGACAGTGAATAAGAGCATATTATTCTTGCCGAATATTTTGGATATTAACCCATTACGATTTATTTATTCAAATACCGACAGTGAATAATAGCACATCATTCCCGCCGAATATTTTGGATATTAACCACCTAGGATTTATTTATCCAAATACCGACAGTGAATAATAGCATATCATTCCCGCCAAATATTTTGGATATTAACCTCTTAGGATTTATTTATCCAAATATCGGCAGTGAATAATAGCATATCATTCCTGCCAAATATTTTGGATATTAACCCCTTATGATTTATTTATCCGAATAACGATAGTGAATAATAAATTCCCAAAAATAAGATTTTTATATTTTTTTGAAATATTGGCCAATACCCTTTGGATTTTTACAAACATGTTGTAAAATCTCAAGATGCAAGAAATGATTTTTCTTCTTTGCGAAGTCCATGCTAAAACTCATTTTTCTCTTAAAAACCCAAGAAAATATATATTTTTTGAAAGAAAAACAATTTTAAAATATGTTAGTGTATTGGCCGTATGCAAGAAAACAACATATATTTTTTATAAATTTTTTTTTTGCAAATTATGAATTTTTATATATTTTTACTATTATTTTCTTTTTTCCTTTTTTATTATTTTTTGTTATGGGTGGGCTGGCTGCCAGCCCAAATTATCTGGAGTCTGGGCTGCCAGCCCAGAGAGAAATTAGGTTTGGCCTGTCAGCCCAGCCCATTTCAAGCTGGGCTGTCAGCCCAGAGGGACCTGGTCCGTGGGCCCCGAAAGTCATGGGTCTTGGCCACCGGACCAGAAAATCTTGGGTCTAGGCCTTCAGCCCAGACAATCTTGGGTCTGGGACTTCGGCCCAGAGAATGTGGTCTGGGCTGGGCTTGCAGCACGTGCGGGCTGGAAGCCCGCCCTAATCAATGTCCGGGCCGAGCACAAAGCCCGGCCCGATCCGACCCGGTTACTGCTCACATCGAACAGTAACCGGGACGTAAAAATGAAGAAGAAGAACAGTAAAATGGAGCTTTTTCAAGTATGACGAATGGCTTACCTGTTAATACCGTTGGGTAGAGGAGGTCGTGGTGGTTCTTCTGGTACTGGTGGCGACGGAAATGGTGGCCTGTGGTGGCCGGAGTGGGCCTCGGAACGGCGACGGGGTGTGCTTGCTGCGACGGTGGACTTGCTTCTGCCTTCGCCTGAGATGGTAACTGGGATTTTGGGGATGAGGGATTGCTTCTGGTGATGACAAAGCGGCTCTTGATGGCTGAAACTGGTGGCCGGTGTTGCTGAACCGAGAGAGAGAGAAAGGCTTCTGGTTTTAGAGAGAGAAGCAGAGAGGACCGAGAGAGAGAGAGCAGCACCGAGATGTTGACACTTGGAGTATTTTGGAGGAAAAAGTCTTAATGCTTTGTTGATACTGTGGCTATTTATATTGATAGCCATTCAGTTAAGAAAAGGAAATAACAAACTCACATGACTCACGCATGCTAGAAACGGAATACAGGTAAAGCTAGAAACGGAATACAGGTAAATAAAGCAGAGTAACAGAATAAAGGAAAACACAATAAAAGACCATATAACAACATTCCCTCCCTTAAACTGAAGAGGTGTATCTTCAGTTTACTGCTGGATCATCATAGACTCCCATCATCATACGCAGCTTCTCAAAAACCATACGTGTAACTGGTTTGGTCAAGATGTCAGCCAATTGTTCTTGAGAGTGGCAGTGCATTAGAGTTACTATTCCATCTCGAGTTAGATCGCGAAGGAAATGAAAGCGAACATCAATATGTTTGCCTCTACCATGCATGACAGGATTTTTGGAAAGCTTGATTGTAGAACTATTATCACAATAGATAATAGTAGTACCAGCAGACTCATGATCAAGCTTCTCCAACATTCTTCTCACCCACACAGCCTGGCAAGCACAAGAAGCAGCAGCAATAAACTCGGCTTCGATAGTAGAGAGAGTAACTACAGGTTGCTTCTTTGATGCCCACGATACTGCTCCTGAACTCAACACAAATACATAACCTGATGTACTCTTTCTGTCTTCAAGATCTCCTGCATAATCGATGTCGGTGTATGCAAGAATCCTTTTATTACCACTTTGCTTATACAGGATGCCATATGACAATGTTCCCTTAATGTAGCGGAGAACTCTCTTGACAGCTTGCATATGAAGTTCAGTAGGATGTGCCAGATATCTACTAAGCAAACTGACAACAAACATAATATCTGGTCTAGTGGATGTCAAGTACATCAAGCTCCCTACCATTTGCATGTACTGAGTGCTGTTGATTTTCATCCCTTCTGAATCAGTTGTCAACTTGAATCCTGGAACTATAGGATTGTATACAGCATTGCACCCTGACATATTAAACCGCTCCAGTATCTCCTGAGCATACTTTCTTTGGCACACAAAAATACCATCATCTCGTTGCAGGACTTCTAGACCCAGAAAATACCTCATTCTTCCAAGATCGGTCATATCAAATTCCTTCATCATGGACTCTTTGAAAGAGCTGAATAGTGTGTCATCATTTCCTGTAAAAATGAGATCATCTACATACAAGCACACAAGCAACAAAGAGGTACCTTGTGAAGATTTCTTAATGAACAAAGTGTGCTCATAGGGACATTTCTCAAATCCCTCCCTCAGAAAATAAGCTTCAATGCGACTATATCATGCCCGCGGAGCTTGTTTCAATCCATATAATGCTCTTCGCAACCGATATACCTTATTTTCTGCTCCCTGCACCACATACCCAGGAGGCTGCTCAACATACACTTCTTCATTTAGGTCACCATGAAGAAACGCAGACTTTACATCTAGCTGAAACAAAGGCCACCCCTTTTGCGCGGCCAATGAAATCACCAATCTTATAGTATCCATGCGAGCCACTGGAGCAAATACCTCCGTATAGTCCACTCCATGTTTCTGCGTGTATCCTTTAGCTACAAGCTGAGCTTTGTATTTATCGACTTCGCCATGCTCATTCAATTTCGTCTTATATATCCACTTGACCCCCACTCTGGTTGCACCCTTAGGCAGATCAGTAAGAACCCATGTATTATTCTTCTGGATTGCTGCTATTTCTGATTCCATAGCACATTTCCATTTACTGCTCTGAACTGCCACGTCATATGACAATGGATCTGCATCCACATACAGAGCAAAATTGCCCTGATATTCCACGTCAGACAGCTCCTCCCCATATTCATAGTCCTGCAGCCAACCTGGAGGCCGACGTGGTCTCCTTGCATGTGAGGTGTCCGCGGCTGCTGAGGTGTCCGCGGCTGCTGAGTCAGCAAATGGAGATGACTCAGTGATGATGTCAGCAGCTGTCTCCACGTCATCAATCTCTATCCCTGGCGTAATCTCTCCGTCCATTCTGGACTCATCCCCTCCGTCCATTCCGGACTCATTCCCATTTCCTTCATCGTCCCCATTTCCAGATTGCTCACTGTCATCCCCATTTCCATTTCCAGTTTGCCCAGTAACATCTTCATCACCATCATCTCCCCACTCAAGAGAGGCCTGTATGTCAGCAGCATATTCTCACCCCCATGGCCAACATTCATCCTCCTTAAAGATGACATCACGACTCACAATAATTTGTTTTGTGAGAGGATTATACAGGCGATAGGCCTTTGATCCCTCGCTAACACCCATCAACACACATTTCAAGCTTTTGTCGTCCAATTTGGTGCGCTTGTTGTCATTTACATGGGCGTAGGAAACACAGCCAAAAACTCGGAAATGGGCAACAGACGGCTTAGACCCATTCCATGCCTCCTCTGGGGTCTTGTTCCTCACTGCAAGCGTGGGGCTCCTGTTTAGAACGTGAACTGCCCAATTGACAGCCTCGGGCCAAAAAGTCTTGGGGACTTTTCTACTGGAGAGCAAGCTGCGGACCATGTTCATGATTGTGCGATTCTTCCTTTCAGCGACGCCGTTTTGTTGGGGAGTGAAGGCTGTAGTGAGTTGGCGATGAATGCCGTGTGTTTCACAGAACGCAAGAAACTCCTTCGAGGTGAATTCCCCCCCCTGTCCGTGCGCAATCCTCTGATGTTGGCCCCAATTTCTGTTTCAACTTTTATTTTGAAGAGTTGAAATCGTTTGAATGCGTCTGATTTTGCTGTTAAAAATTGGACCCATAGTTTTCTACTGCAGTCATCAATGAAGGTCAAAAGATACCTTTGATTGCTGTTGGATGAAGGGGAAATTGGCCCGCAGATGTCTGAATGAAGGAGTTGCAAGGGGAAATTGGCTCGCCACTGACTTGCTTTGGGAAAGGGATTTCTGGTTTGTTTACCCAGTAAACAATCTTCACAAATCACACTGGAACACTTCAAAGGAGGCAGCCCATGAACCATCTGTTTTTGCTGCAACGTTTTAAGGCCACTGAAACTCAAATGACCGAACCTGCAATGCCATAGAAAATCTGCATTTTGAACTGATGTGAGAAGGCATTTCTGCTCTTGAATCTGGACCTTGGCAAGCACAATGAACATCCTATTAAGGGTCATGTCTGTTTCAATAATAATGCCTCTTTCTGGATGATAAACTTTGCACTTGTTATTTCGAAATAAGATGGCCAAGCCTTTTTCTTGTAGTTGGCCGATGCTTAGTAGGTTATTTTTCAAGACAGGGATGAAAAATACCTCTGAAATTACTTGATGTGTGTTATTGACCTGAAGATGAATTCTCCCCTTCCCCATTACCTCAATGCTGGAGTTGTCACCTAGTTTCACTGACTTGCGAAAGTTCTCATCCAATTCTGCGAAGAAGGGTTTGTCTCCGGACATATGATTGCTGCATCCAGAGTCCAAGAACCAAGTTGTTTCATCGGACTCTTTTTCCACATGAGCCATTAGCAGCTGCATTGTGTTGTCATCAATCTTGATACTGTCTTCCCCGTTGTTCACAGCATCAGTTACTGTGATCACTTCTTCTGATATCACCTTATCTGCACCATCTTCAAATGCCATAAGCAGCAATGGTTCATCAATCTCGGTGAAATAAGCTCTTGATTCTCTTGATTTTTTCTTAGGGCACTCATACTGATAATGGCCAAGATCATGACAATAGAAACATTCAACCAAAGACCTATCAGTCCTTTGTCTACCACGGCCACGCCCCCTGCCTCTAAAACTGCTGCTTCCACGATTAAATTTACCCTCATCATTTTCAAAAGTGGTCTTCAGAGCTTGTTCTTCAACAACATGACTCTGCATACGCTGCTCATGAACTAACAGACTGCTCTGTAGTTCATCAACAGTCATGGTGTACAAATCTTTTGACTCCTCAATAGTACAAACTACATAGTCAAATTTTGACACCATAGATCGCAAGACTTTTTCAATAACAGTGACTTCGTCCATTTTTTCACCAAGAAATCTCAGTTTATTAATGATGGTAAGAGTGCGAGCAAAGTAATTTGATACAGTCTCACCTTCTTTCATGTGCAGAATTTCAAACTCCTTGCGCATGGCCTGCAACTATGCACGTTTGACCCGTGCATTCCCTTGGAACTTCTTCTTCATGGAGTCCCAGATTCCCTTCGAAGTCTCCTTATCCAAGATGGTCTCAAGGATGGAACGATCAATTGCTTGAAAGAGGTAGTTCTTAGCTCTCAAATCTTTCAATCTCTGATCTGCCAAAATCTTCTGTTGTTCATCCGAGAGTTCACTCCTTTCTGCTGCTGCAGAAAACCCATTCTCAACTACGGTCCAGTATTCCTTGGAGCGAAGAAAGTTCTCCATCAACATACTCCAATGGTCGTAATGCCCCATGAATCTTGGTATTGCAGGTTGAACAAAGCTGTTTTCACTCGTCATGGTTTAGCTGCGGCTACAAACTGTGAAGAGGAAATATGTGGCTCTGATACCAAATGTTGACACTTGGAGTATTTTGGAGGAAAAAGTCTTAATGCTTTGTTGATACTGTGGCTATTTATATTGATAGCCATTCAGTTAAGAAAAGGAAATAACAAACTCACATGACTCACGCATGCTAGAAACGGAATACAGGTAAAGCTAGAAACGGAATACAGGTAAATAAAGCAGAGTAACAGAATAAAGGAAAACACAATAAAAGACCATATAACAACACGAGAGGGATGAAGATCAACTATTTTTTACGTAAATTTCCCTTCGTTTTCTTTGCTTTTTTTTTTCTCTGTTTTTTTTTGCCTTTTCTTTTCTTCTCTGCATGAAAAATCTTCTTCTTTTCTTTCCCCTCTCTGTTCTCTTTTTTTTTTTTTTTTTTGTTTCCCCTTCACCTGCATGCATGAACATGCTTTTTATAAGCTGGAGGCAACCCTTCGGCCGCCTCTGGCATGCACCGACGGGTTGCCGCCGCCTGAAATTTCAGAGCACGTGCAGGCACGCTTGCACATTTCAAAAAATTCAAAGGGTGAAAGTAAGATTTGGTCCCTCAATTTATAATTGTCTTAATTGCACCCCAAATTGGATTTAAACTTATAAATTTTATGCAATTGCATCCCCGTTAAAATTTCAAGAGCCTTAGCTTTATGCGCCATTTTTTATTCTGGTCCTTGATTTTTAATTTGCGCGATTTAAACCTCAATCGACTATTAAAATCTTAATTTATTCAATTTTGCCCCTGTAACAAAATATTTTTGGATTTTGTTTCTATTTTTTTTTCTTTTTCTTCCAAACCTAAAAATAAGTAGGTCAAAATTTGGGTAGCAACACATATTATAATGTTATTTTTATGTTGTTGTAATCATTAAATAATCAATTGATAAAATAGTATTTATTTCAAAAATGAAGAGTTATCAAGGGTTTGAATTTGATAATTTTATTTTTATAAAAGTTTTTATTATATTTTTCTTTTAACTTTAGGATAGGAAATAGTTAACAAGTTTTAATCAATAAAATAAATAAGCATTGATTTAAAAAAATATCATTTATATCCTAGATCAGTAAAAAAAAGTTTAAATAAAATGAAGTGACCAACCAACCCATATGTATATTATATAAAAACAATATAAAATCTCACTCTTTAAACATGATTTCTCTATTCATATTTTATTTGGCTTCACGAACTCATAATAAAATCTCAAAAGCTATATTTATTCACATGAATAAATACAACCCGTCAAAATGTTTCAAATCACATCAAGACAAAAACCAGTACTAAGGGTGCTAATACCTTCCCATGAATCTCTAACCAAACCAGTACAACTAGGTTTTTTAGCGACCCTCAACAGCTAGGTGGCAACTCCTCAACTCCCTTGCAAGACAAAAACCATCCCGGATGCCGCGCGACAACTTGCAACAATGATCACCGTTTTCTTTTCTTCAATTGTCACCACCATGTCCTTTTACTCGTCCTTGTTGTCTCTCTTCTTCAACATCATTGAAGACATTCTATAATGATTCATCTTGCTTTCTTTTGGACTTGTCTTCTCAGACTTGTATCTTACGTTTAACTTGTTTAATTATTATCTTGTGACTCAATAACACAGACTACATGATCAAAATTTATAATGAAAAAGTGAAGAAACTTTTCAATAATACAAATGTCTTCTATCTTTTCTACACACCTCTTTATGTGATTCACATTAATAACGAATACCCTTGAATAATAATACAAAATTTGCTCGAATTCTTTCATTCTCAATGTTTGTTTCAGATCACATTTAAGAAATTTGAGTCGCAATCTCTTTACTTTATCAGCCCATTGGAAACATTTAGACATGTTTTTAGAGTCAAATGAGTAAGCAAAAAAAGAGGCTTTAAGCTGAGGTTTTGAGATCATAAACTGGATGTAATATGTTTTGCTTGATGGCAGTTTCCAGCCACCATCTTAATGACTACTTCTGTTAATCAATAATGTTATAAAAAAATAAACAGGAAATAATAAAAAGAGCTGATTGAGTACATTCATTTAACTTCCGATAGAAATTTTGCAGCGATTGGCAATCGCTCATGTAATAAGCCAAAAATTGCTGCCAGATTTTCGTTTCTAATTACTAAGCGAGGGCTTCCATAACGTATACTTCAAAATCCAAACGTAAATCGTAAATCCAAAAACAAATGAATCTATACTCCGTGATATTACTTTCGGAAAAACAATTTCTTGGGATTTTTATCTCACATTACTTGGTGACAACCTCCAGCAGAGTTTCGAGATTTTTCGATGAGCTGCCATTTGACACTGCATCCAAAGCAAGATCTTGGAGGTGCTCAACGTTCTTCCGCATTTGTTCTCCTTCTCCGGTTGACAGAATAAGTTTTATTGCTTTGGTTACTCCATCTTTAGTCATCGTCTCTCCTTCAATCCCAACACCAATTTTCCATATAGCCTCTACAGTCCTCGTGTTCAAGGCTTGATCACCGAAGATAGGCCTGCAAATCATGGGCACACATCCAACAATACTCTCTGAAATAGAATTCCATCCAGCATGTGTAAGAAAAACCCCAGTTGCATTGTGCTGCAAGACTTTTAATTGTGGAGTCCACGAGACTACTTTTCCCTTCTCCTTAGTCCTTTCTAAGAACCCTTCAGGGAATCTTTCAGCAGGATTGTCTCTGACTGACCAAAGAAATGGCGAATCACAGTCCTCCAGAGCTTCTGCTAGCACTGCTAGCTCATGAGGTGGTGGAATTACCATACTTCCAAAACAAACGTACACGACTGAGCCTCGTTTCTGCTTGTCCAGCCACTCTAGGCAACATTGTGGATCAGACATAACAGGATCTGGAGATGTCAGCACTAAGGGACCAACTTCAAGAAAATTATGAAGCCTTGACTTGAGCTGATTCACCACATCAGGGTCTAATTTTTCCCACGAGCTTGAAACAACAGCAGCTGCTCGTGGTAGCATTTGTCCCATTTTATACAACATTGCTGGGATTTCTGGGATCGCGTCTTCATAGAGCAGTTCTTCAGGTATATCACCAGCTCGAATTTCAGAAAAACCTGGAAGAAAGTCAATGGTTCTATCTTCCGGTACTCCTTCAAAAATGAAATGAAATAGTTAACAGATTAGCATGATGGACGTAGAAAGTGAAGAAACTAGAATATGGAGAGTGCTTTATAGACAACACAATTAAACATGATATGTTTGAAAAATAAATCTATTGATGTTAAAAGATTGTAACACAAGTTACTGATATTTTGTCATTTAAAAGTAAACTTATTAGTAATTTCCCCCTTATTTATCCAAATTCTATCGTCATATGAGTTTGGATATTTACACAATGACAAAGACTATGCGGGACTATCGATTAGCTAAATTTAATGAAAGAAAAGAATGATATAATAGCCATTCATTGAGTGTATTTTCCACTTACCAAGCCATTTTCACACCGTCCTTAATGTAAAATTGACTCAAAAAACAACTCTAATTTATTCTGCAAATAATGTTACTTCTATCTCAAAATTAGTGTAGAAGAGAACTTCAAGATAAGTTGTTGGATCAGATTTATCAACTGCTTATATTTATGCTTAATTCAGTGTCAACAAATTTTGCTTTTATACGGGTCCGACAACTCAAATATGAGGATTCTTTCCCTGAAAATCAAAATTGTACCTTTTATTTCTTTCTCGATTTAATTTATTTTTACTTTGATCGATGTAATATCCATGTAGATGACAACTGAATGCATAACGACTATATGAATGAATATAAGAAAGCTTGAAACCATGCAAATTCGGACATATAATCTCCGATCATACCAACAAAAAAAACCTTACCATCGCCTCCCATTTTCTGGCGGACTAGATCAGTTTCAAGATGCAAAAGAAGGGGACGAGGTCCAGCAGTCCAGAGTGGCACCCATGGGACGTGTAATTCGCGTGCAATATCCGCCCCAAACCAAAAGAATGCATCACTGATGATGCAAGTAATTTCCCTCCCAATAACTTGCACGGCCACCTCCATGGCTTGCTTGAAATTCCCGGGGGCCGCCTTCAAAAAATACCCAACCGGCTCGTGGGGATTCTCAAATGAAATCATGTAATCCTCCGGCAAACCATCGTTTACATTGTAGGGTTTTATGTTTTCCAACCTCCCTTGACCGGAGAAAACTTTGTTGTTGGATTCTTTTGTGCTGAAGAATGTAAACTTTGCCTTTGGGGCCATCGTGGATAGCCTCCTGATGAGGGAAAAGAGCGGAGCAGCATGAGTGGCGAACGGGAATGCCAGCACCGCGATGTGTTTCAAGTCATTTTTTGCTTCTGTCATGGTGATTTAGCTCGTTATGATGCACAGCATACTTCAGATGTTGGTGAACATGCAGTCGATAGATTATTAGTTGTTGCACCGGAGAAATGAAGATCTAGAGGTTGATGGCAGCAAGAAGGGGAGGTTGATTGTGTGTTTGCGACTATCTTTAGAGGGGATTTGTTAACGTGCGTACTTGGAGTTTGCAACAAGTGAAAGGTGGTTGGACGAGGACAGAAAAAAACTTGGTATAGAGTATTTAGCGGCTTGAATTGGCCTCGATCGCCTTAAATTCTCTGCTCATCAAATTTTAACTACCTTTTTACCCAAAAAAAGATATATAATTTCACCAGGTGATCATTTTCAGTTTCCTTTATTTTTTTATCTATAAAAACAATCAAAATAAAATAAATAAAAATAAAACCCAAAACCAGACCGGGCATGGTTTAAACCAAACCAGTTTCAGTTCAATTCGGATTTTTTTAGAGTTTTTTTATTTTTATTTTAACCAAGTTTTTTTGTTCTTCCATTTCACCAAAATAGAACCAAACAAAAAAATGAACAAAATCAGAAGAATAAAAAAATTATAGTATTTTTTTATTTGAACCGATTCCGTTCAGTTTTGGTTTATCGGTTTTTATCTGGAAAAAAAAATCAAATCAGACCGGAAGCTTTAAAAAAAAACTAATCGGTTTAATCAGTTTTTTTAATGGTTCGGTTTTTCTTGGTTATTTTTCTTTATTTTCTCGATTTAATTGGTTTTCAAGTTTTTTGCTTACCGCTAATTTTCACCATGAAGAAGTGCTTTTATCTTATGAACTATTATAGGATGTTTTATATCATGTGAGACATAACTATGTTTGAATATTCTCGTCATGCTATTTTATCTAAGTATTTTCTTATGCTATGTTATGCTTAAATATTGTATGATGTCATGGGACAATTGATCAATTTACTAATATATTATTTAAATTAAAATTGTATTTTATCTTTTTTATTGTCATAAATACTGATGACTATACCATAAATATCATAGAATTTTTCAATCTTATAGAACTAATTTATTTGTACATCGATTAAGTTTTAAAACCTTGAAAAAATAAATATCTTTTTAAAAGAGAAACTTTCAAAATGTTCATCTAAAATCATATAATTTTTTTGAATGCCCCTTTTATTGTTAGTGCAAGCTAGGTTTGTGTCGAAGATGCATTTAGTTCATAAGCGTGGTTTTCTATATAATAAAATATAAAATAAAAACTTAATAACACCACCAACAGAAATTATATTAAAATTTAAAGTTAGATTTTTCTTTGTGATAAACAATAAAATCCAACATTTCTTGCTTTCATATCTTTGATGCCATTGCGATAATGCATCACCCTCCAACTATTAAAAATCTTCCAGAATTTTTCTTCATATCCAATAATTACTCTCTTATTCTTAATACCCTCATAACCCAATTCTTCTTAATCTCCAAAACTACAATGACTACCCATACTTTCTTTCGTCTCTCTAAAAGTATAGAAAAATGAAACTTGAGAAAATTCATGATTTGGAAAACCGATTAAGCTAAAATGGTGTTGGAGGTGTAGAGATTTAGAGTCCAAGAAAAATATAATAATCAATAAATTAATTATCTATGTATTTTACATTTAATTCATGTAGAGTTTATATAGTCATACAACGATACATATAAGAAAATAATATATATATATATATATATATATATATATATATATATATATATATTATTGATTATATAGCTACTTATAGTCATTTATTTTTAAATTGATGAATGTGTCAGAACTTCATAGATGACATTTAGGCATAGGTCCAAACTAAATTCATGGTAAAACATAGACTTTTGTTACTAGCTTGTAAGAAACCACAAGTGAATCCTTCTTAGTATTTTTAGATATAGAAAATTCTTGTCTTTTCAAAGAAAGATAGATTTAAGTGGTTTTATTTCAAATTATAAGAATGCATGTTCAAATATATGTTTATGTCTTTATTATATGATGAACTCATCTTTCAAGGGGTGATACGTGGTTGTAATTTTCATTCTTGATCAAAATTCATAATAAAAATTTCATGAGTGACAATCATTGTGTCACCCGTAAGTCCTAAATTAAAGATGTTTTAGGAGGGTTTGTCTTGATGCAAAACAATGTATAGGGAGCATATACCCTAAAGGTAGGTTCTAATCTTTTTACATGAAACAACGGGTATGTTTACTATTATGTCTCTAAAAAATCTATCGTTATCCTGGTGATCACCATCGTGAAGACAATATGGGCTCAATAGATAATGAGATGACACATATATCAATCATTATCAATCTAAGTGCTTATTTGAAAGTATTATTGAAGTTGCTTTTCATAGTGTTTTTTTGTTTAAAAATGCATTAAAATAATATATTTTTTAATTTTTAAAATTTTTTGACACCAGCACATCAAAATTACCTGAAAATATAATTTAAAGCAAAAGGTAAAAAAATATTTTTTTTAAATGCAGTGTCAAATATGCACTAAACACTCAGCAAAGAGATATAGTTTGTCTATACTTAAACCTTGACTAAAAGTAATAAGATAAGTTGTTAGTCTTCCACTTAACCTAAAATTTCATGTGCAAACCAAAATGATGTATCTCAAATAAACTAATAATGCATGAAGATATATATATATATATATATATATATATATATATATATATATATATATATATATATATATATATATATATATATATTTGAGCCAGATAAATATAATATTCTAAAGCATGAATAAAATAAAATAAGCCAAATGCAAAATTCTAAACACATCAAGATATAAACCACGTCACAATAAACAAAGTTTAGTCCAATATTGTCTAAAATAGTATCAACCTTAGTGGAGTCATCATTCTATCATACGTGGATGCGCAACATTGACTGGTAGTTGGAGTCGTCACCTGGTTGCTAGAAAAACTTGTGTATTGATCTTGTCAAGGATAAGGAACTGGTTTCATAAAAAGAAATATTAGTATCCTAGTACATCTTACTGGTAAGTTGTATTGTGTAGTTTTCAATGTTATTTAAAGGCTATGATGGGCATGATTTATTTATGTGAATAATTCCAGCTTTTTAAACTTTATTATGAACTTATGTGCCTGAAAATAAATTTTTTGAAAAAAGAGATCCATGTAGATACCCTAAGTTTTTATTTTTATTTTGAAGTGTTCACTAACCTTTGATGGATTTTTTTAATTCTATTGATAACAAAACTTATTTGTGAGAAAATTTTGAAGATGTAATTGAAGACACGTATTTCTTTAAGACCATCTAAAAGATAAATGAATAATTAGAGGACTTTAAAAATTATATATTGCAATCATATTTTTTTTAAAAATAATTAATGAATCAACTTATTGTTTTAATTAGTCAAAGACAATGATTTTATTTCAATTATATGAAAAACAATTCTTAGATTATTATATTTATATAAATAAATATTTATTATTAATAATAGCTTAAATTATCTTTAACATTGATAATATATTAGATTAATGAATTCAATATTTGATTTATGAATCTAGAGCAAAGATAAAGTTCATGGAACAAAAATACTTTACAAAGGAAATTATAAAGTTGTTATAATAATAAATAAAAAAATACATCAAGGCATTATTCTTAAAATAGTCATGGTCAATATACTCTCTTAAATACTAGATATTTACTAGAATTGTAGAGACTGATACATATTATATTCTTTTCTTTATGAAAAAAATAATTGTTCTTATAAACTAAGGTATAAAAGATACATAAAACTAATATGTAAGTGTTTGTCATAAGACATGCAAATTGAATTGACCCGCATGAGAATTTCATATGAAGAGATCATTTATGTTTATAGAAAAGCTCACATGATGGTTGTGTAAGTGATCATTAAACTTTAGACCACTAAATTATATTATATAAAGAATGTTATATTTTTGATTTTGTTACATGTTACTTAATTAAAGCAATAAAAAGGCAAATATTGGATATAACATAAACTATATAAAGATATTTGACTGATCAAGAGAGAATTTATCAAATTATGAGAAATGTTACATTAGTTTTCAAATAGTATTGACTAAAAAATCTTTGGCCAAGATAGAATGAGATTTAAAAAGAGTTTCAAATCGTATTCAAACAATCAATTATTTATACTTTAATGTTAATTAGAGCATTATTGATGAAAATAATTAATGGATATTAATTATATTGAGAAAATGGTCATTCAAATATTAAGTCAAACCAATAATGATTTTTCTAATATTTGAGGGATTGTGACTCGTTATTAGACGATGCACGTGATCTTTAAATATAAGTTAATTAATAATAGAACTGATAATAAATTATTTTATTTTATTAGAGTTAGAATTAGAATTTAATTTTGGGTCAATATATTAGAAATCTAATGGGTCACACACATTAAGAATCATTAATCATAAATTAAATTGTGATGATTTAATTAATTATGATTTCATTAAAAAATATTTTAGAAATTAAGGACTATAATATAATCAAGTAAGGACATGATTGAATTAATTTATAAAATTATCCTAAATTCATATATGAATATTATTCAATGAGCAAATCGATATTTTACCAATTTCTAGAGTTTTTAAATTTCTCTATAAATAGTGATTTATTCTTCTTATTCTGTTAATCGGATTGTCTGTTAGACATAAAACTATGTAAATCATAGAATAAAAAGCTAGTATTCTAAGCATAACAATCTCTCATTCCTAACTAAGAGTTTAAGAGATTTCTCATTGGTGGTTCGTGTGGATTATCATTGGAGACCAACCAATTTGACAACTTATGAGTTATGACAACCCAACCTTTAAAGAAAAAGTTGAAGTATATCAGATCCTCAGGTAATAGATCTCTAAATAACTTTTGATATGTCTAATGAAATTCTAGGGACTCTTGAATAAGTTTGCTTATTATTTCACTGCATATATAATATCCAAGAAATTCAACATATCATAAGTATCACAAATTGACATAATAATAATAATAATAATAATAATAATAATAATAATAATAATAATAATAATAATAATAATGGGACCCATTATCCATAAAAATTGAAAAAGGGAAAAAATCCAAAAAAAAAAACAGAAATCCCTAATTTTGTAGTTATTTTCATATTACTATGTTTTAGGATTTCTCAATAACTCACAGATCGAGGGGGAATTTCCCTCTTAAAATACTATTTATATTTTCATTATTTAAAAGTTCTTTTCTTTATTCTAATTTTCTAATTTTGATATTGATTTGTTTTTTTATTTTGATGATGGTTGTTCCTTGACAAGGATATCATATAAAGAACACATAATTGAACAATTTCTAGACGAGAGATATAATGAA
This sequence comes from Salix purpurea, assembly GCA_027405865.1. NCBI lineage: Eukaryota > Viridiplantae > Streptophyta > Magnoliopsida > Malpighiales > Salicaceae > Salix > Salix purpurea. Next base: position 4,695,741 of record JAOWLH010000019.1, read on the forward strand.
AAAGTCATGGAAATACAGACACTCAAATAAAATAAAATAAAAAATAGAAAACTCTAATTGAAAAGGAGAGAGACAAGAGCTCAAAATTAAAAGTAAAAATAGTTTATTAGAAAACATATTCATTAAAGAACTGCTGAATCCGTATTCAAAAAACTTTGGTTAATAAAATCGCATGAATTGTTCTCCACAACAACTAGATTAAAATCTTTTACTAACGAGGTGTGATCGTGTGTCTCATCCTCTCATTGATTTATAATAGCAAAATATTCGTGATTTAAGTAAACTTTAATTAATTAATTAAGAAATTTCAAGGATCAATACGGACAGGTAGACATTAATGAAAGCAATGCCCTAGTAACAAGAAGAAGAAGCTGCAAGAAACCTCCTCGTTGATTTTCGGCTCCGTCAATCTTGGTGCTTCAATCTCTGCGTCGATTGGGGCAGCATTGAGCAGATAAATGTTTCCACAACAACTCTTGTCATTGACAGTTTCTAAAGAGCAATGGGCATCTTTCGCCTTCAATTAATAACGTTAGCTCCTCAAAAGTCTTACCAATCTTATCATTGTGCTTCGTTTTTTTTATATATTTCCAGTTTCCTGACATTATTTAAACAAGAAAATCTTTCCCAGCATTGAAAATTGTTTGTAGAATGTAACCAACTAAAAATTGTAACCAGGTATCTTCATGTTCTAGCACAACCCCTTATTATATTACAATTATATGTTACGTGTTGCGTTCTTATTGGGCCTCGGCAAAGCTAGATATGCTTAATTATTCAAATCTTTCTTAAATATAAATTAAAGACCCTTAAATATGACAGCTTTCAGTTGACCAAGTCTTTGTCTTATAATCTGTACATTAAATAGGATTCGGAGTATATAATTGCTTATTTAGTTGCTACATATGATAACCCCTTCTATTTATATAATCTAAAGAGAACAAAAAATATTTGTAAAGCATAATTACTTATAATATATGATTGATACTTAATTCTCTTCAGCAATACCACATCGGGCCATCAACATATTATCTCACCAACGATGAGATTACAATTAAAATTTTAATATCTTGAATTGTTTGCTACTATAGTAAGGATGTTTTTTTAATTAAAAATTAAAAAAACATTTTAAGAAATAATATTAACTGTAATTCCAGGCTGAATAGAGCGTCCCCTTTCTTTCTTTTTTTTTCTTTTTTCTTGTATTGTCGTTTTCCTTCCACCCTAAAAGGGGTGTGGATCATGAAATGTGCAGTTGAATGAGAAGCAGTGGGGGCTCCCCTGAAATTATGAAATTGTAGAAAGAAAACTTCTGTCGTCCACAAAAACAAACGTGGCAATCATTATCGAACATGGGTGCCACCCCATAGTTGACTTAAATACCCCTTCGAATCTAACTGCTACTAAATCCTCATGAATATATATATAAGGATACAATGGCCCCTTCTGAAATTCCCGAATGAAAGGTTGAAAGATTTGTTCTCCAGAAATGCATACATGGTATGCGACCATCTCCATCTTCATCCTTCTCGTTTCCAGCACTCATGGTGCCATCACAAAGCGACCAAAACCCCACCTCAGCTCGGCGAACCAGTTCATGGCTCCTCAAAATGCTGTCCGAGCCTCACTGAGGTTACGACCATTAGTGTGGGATGCAAAACTGGAACGTTACGCGCAGTGGTATGCCAACCAGAGGCGCTCTGACTGCGCGTTGGAGCATTCCAACGGACCCTATGGTGAGAACATCTTCTGGGGGAGTGGCGTTGGCTGGACTCCAGCTCAGGCGGCGGCGGCGTGGGTCTCAGAGCGTAAATGGTATAGCTATAGGTCTAATTCTTGTGCCAGGGATGAAGAATGTGGACATTATACTCAAATTGTGTGGAGGGAAACAAAAAGAATCGGGTGTGCTAGAGTGGATTGTTTTGGTGGACGAGGTGTTTTCATGACCTGCAACTATGATCCTCCTGGGAATTACATTGGAGAGAAGCCCTACTGAATGTTTCTTGAGGTTTTTGCCTACTTCTTTTCCTGTTTTCCTTTCCTGTGGGGAAATCCGATCTCATATGTATTCATTGTAAAATAAATTTCAATATAACATTAAAATTAACAAGGGGAGAGAGAGAGAGAGAGAGAAAAGAGGGGGGGGGGGGGGGGGGGGGGGGGGGGGGGCGGTTCAAACAAAGCAGTACTGCTGCAATTCTTAGTGGCAATTACGTTTTTTTTCAATATTAACGTGTGGCTTCTTTTAATTAAAAAAAAAACGTGCGGCTTCTTGCCTTTCATTGTTTCAATTTTTTTTTTAATTAGAGGAAATTTTATTTTTAAAAAAATATATTTTATGGGTTTAGATGAATGAATAAAATCTCTAATTATCCTAAATTCTTATAAAAATATACATATCTTAACTCGAACTTAAAATATATTTTACAAATTTTAAATTTTATATCATTACACCAAACTCTCTCCGGTGACATTTCAGCTTCTCTTCCTTTCACTAAAATCTTGATCTTCAATATTATGGATCCCACGCCTACGCCTTTATCATTTACACCTTTAATTTTTGCTGAATATATGTGTGAGTGATAATTAATTATTTAATAAATTAGAAGTGGGAAAATGTGATAAGATGGGTCCGTAAATTGAGAACTCTAAATTATAATTTGGAGCTCTTATTGTGTGTAAATTCTATATAACAATTATAAATATGCAACTTTGGATGAAAGAGGGCTAGCCTCCTGTAAAGGAATTGATCAACCCACCCATTAATAAGAGAACCAACCACCACGCTCACATTAAATAAGAGAACCAACCACCAGACCTGCATGCACCCGCCGAAGTTACTTTATATGCCCGTTTGGCATGGCAGTCGCTTTTTCCTTTACAGAGATTTATATTAATATTTTTTAATTATTTTAATAGTAATGCAATCATTGAAATGGAGCATTCTTTTGATTTTATGAAATAATGATCCAATTCTAATTTTCTCATAATTAATTGGTTAAGCTTAAGTTACGTTCACTTAACCAAGTCTTGTCTTTTTAGCTGATTTAATTTTCAATTTGATCATTGATAGACCTTAGGTCATAAGTTTTCAGTTTCTCATCAAAAAGTGTAAGAACTTAGTGCCTGTTTGGCCAAGCGGTTGAACCGCTGTTTGGCCAAAATTTGTATTTTTTTATATTTTAAATGAAATGTTTTTGGTATTTTTAGATCATTTTGATGTGCTGATGTCAAAAATGATTTTTAAAAAATAAAAAAAATATCATTTTACTGTATTTCTAAACAAAAAACACTTTCAAAAACCACCGCAACCATACTCTCAAACACTTGGTAGTTTCTAACAGTTAGCTTAGAAAATGAGAGATTTGACCAAGATTGTGTTAATTACATAGAAACAACTTAAAAGTTCTTCATGCATATCCTTCAAGTATGCGGACCTAGAATAGTTTTTTTTTTCTTCATATTTTCCAGTTATATATTCCATATTTTAGCAAAAAAAGAAAAGAAAAAAAAATCTTATCTCAAGAAAAGAAAACAAAATCCAACTCTTTGTTTACTCATTATTTTTATTTAATATCTATCTAAATATCCTAATCTGACTTGCAACATCGACAGGTTTTTACATGCTAATAAAAAATAAGGCAATTAACAAATACCCAATCCATTGCTAATACACTTAAAATTTGTTGCTAAAAATATCAGTAACAGAATTTGCAACGGACAATATTCGATGAAAATTTATAGTTATTAATTTATCTGCAACAGATGTATCCATTGCTGATAATTAGCAATGAAAAAGTTTTTGTTGATATTAGCAATGGATTTGTCATTGCTAATAAAGTAGCAATGGTAAATCCGTTGCTAAGTTAAGACACCATGAAGTTAATTCATTTAAGATGTGATTGTGGTGTTTATGGTGGAAATAAACTAGAATATTGTGGATCAGAATAAGGTGGACTAATATATGATGGTCGAAGCCAAGGTTGATATACTGGTGAAAACATGAGACTCATATATGTTATTGTATGTGGTGAAATCAATGAGGTAACATGGTATCATTGATGAGCCAACAGGTGATGGCATACCTTAGCTCATATTTGATGTACTATCATATTATCTATGATTGTTCATAAGATATTATTTTATGAAATCTATTTCATGTTTCATTTCTATAATAAGATTATTTTTAAATTGGTTGAATCATATCATTAAAAAAGTTAGCAGGGTGGAAGTAATGGGAGAAGACACCATAGTGATGGGCTTAGATGGGCTTTTTGACAGTGATTTTTATCATGAGATTGTTTCGACGGTTGCTGGACATATTGATGTTGCTGAGGCTAGTAAGTATTCAAAAATGAAAAGAATTTATATTTGGCAATCAACTTCACAATTTTCCCTGTTGGACGAGGATTAGACAGTCGAAGCTCATACAGAACAAGAAAACAAACTTGAATCATAGCTATAAGACTCTCTATTCTTTATTTCTTGATTGTATCGTGACTGCCAAGTAAGTCAAAACTGTCCATAGGCTCCCAGAGTCTTTGTTTTTCCTCAATGATTAAGTAGTTAGCAACTTAGCCTACCCTATCCCACCTCTAACCAATGAGGACGACATGATAAAAATGAAAATAGCTTTTGCTATTGTCGTCCACAGGCTCTTGGTAGTCGTTTGAAAATCACGCATTTAAGTGTTTGACAGTACCCTAAAAGTTAGTATTACAGTCTTCTCGATGCATTATTTTTTGAAACTACGATTTGTAGCTCTCTGAAACAGAGTTACATGGTGACAGGTGGCACTCATGTTGTGGCTTACAAAACCTGCAACCACAAAAAACGAGCCCTCGTGTAAAAATACCAAGACAAACATCACAACGATATTTCATTCTTCCACAATAGCAAGCTCAATACAGTTTTCCTGATTATTACATGCAATTATTTATATATTTCTTATACCTCTGGTTGAGATTGCCTCCTAAAAGCCAAGACGGTAGTAATTGCAGAGGCTTAAAACCCTAATGTTGTGCAAAAGGAACTGTACGTAATATAGAAACAGTATTTAAATTAATCCCATATTACTACATACGAGATTTTATTTTAAATTCAGGTAAATACTACAATAATTCACCCGTACATGTATATATACAAGTATGGTAAACATATTGAGTACGAAAATATTCAGGAAGCAATCCCGTACGTACTGATCATGAATATATCATCCAATCCTACTAATTTCAGGCTCAGAGACACTGCTAGGTTTACTATGGTCTGCGTTAATATGGCCTTTCACCAACATAATTACCAGGAGGATCATAATTACAAGTCATAAACACATCCCCATCATCGCAAACAACACGAGCACACCCAATTCTCCTCGTAGTCTTCCACACAATCTGTGTATAGTGTCCGCACATCTGACCCTCCTGACACGTGTTCTGTGCATAATCATAGTACTTCTCTTCACCAGCCCATACACTCACTGCATCGGTCGGTGTCCACGTTGAGCCACTCCCCCAGAAAATATTTTCTCCCAGCTTGAAATCATATTCTGGGAATGAATGCTGCAGTTTGCAGTCTGCTTTTCTTATGCCAGCCCACCAGCTTGCATATTTCTCAAGCTGAAAGTCCCACGTTAAGGGTAGCTCCCATTTGGCTGCCCTAACTAAATTGTGTTGATACAAGAATTGTAGGGACTCTCCCAAGCAACCCCAGCAAAGTTGCTTAGATACCTTGTAAATGGTCTCATTATCTACACTTTTTAGAGGTTTCTCGGCCAATGAAGGTGATTGGGAGGTAGCTAAAATGCTGCTGGTTGTGAGGATGGTGAAGTGAATGAACACGAAGAGCAATTGTGGTCTCATTTTTTCCAGAGCAGGGGTGATAGCAAGCGGTTTGTGGCGCTCACTTTGGAGTGCCCTCTTTCTTTTATATCGATTTCAAGAAGACAGGGGAGGTTAGTGTGTGGTGTGATGGAACCAAACGCAGCAATGGAGCGTGGATCGCAGTGTCCAATCATTGCTTGATAGGAATCTGATTTTGGAGTGTAAATTGAATGGTGGTGGACAAGCGTTTGAAATGTTCGTGGACGGGTATGGAAGTTGTTGATGGGGTGATCAATGATTTAAGGTTGCTCGTGAACTGCTTATGTTATGCCCGTGAGCTCTCTTGTTTGTATTGAGCAATGAAAATTCTAGAACGCAAAAGGTGGCAACATAAATTGTCTGTTTGTGTTTGTCATAATAAAATATTAATTATATTAATTTTTTTATTATGATATAAATTTAGGAAAATAATAAATTTGTATAGAATTCTTGTGAAGTTCAAATTTTTTATAAAATACATGAATTTTAAATCGATATAAATTTATTTATTTATTTAATTTCAACAAAATCATTAATTTAAAATTATCATTATTATTAAAAAAATAAAAAGATTCAAATACTAAATTATCAAATTTATTTTATTAGAATTAATTTAATTCAAACGAGTCCTTCATTGCTGAACTGATGTCTCGATCCTTGACAGAGATAGAACTCATCACTACTCCATTCACACAGCTGTACTGTTTCCAAATCTAAGAATCTCCAACATCTGTCCAATATGGCAGGTTTAGCTGGAGTCTGAAACCAGTCGATTATGTAACCGTTTCATAACGCGGTTGTGATTGTATTTTAAAATGTTTTTTTTTTTTGAAAATATATTAAAATAATATTATTTTTTTATTTTTTAAAAATTATTTTTTTGACATCTACATATTAAAATAATCTGAAAATACTAAAAAAATTAATTTAAAAATAAAAATAAAAATCATTTTTTTTTATAAATACTTTTCGAATTTTCGACCACATATAAAAAACGAAAAGACAGACAATCGTGTGAGAAAGCAAAGTGCACTTTCATGACAACTTATGGGCGGGCAGAGTCTGAGACCATCAATGATGCATCCTTGGACCTGCAGGTTTTTTGTTTCCACTTTGAATTTCAACTTTTTCTTGTTATTTGTAATATTCTTTTTTATACAAGGAATTAATATAAAAAAATAAGATCTGAAATATATATATATATATATATATATATATATATATAATTAATTAATTCCAATCAAAGGACAATATTGAAATAAATAAAAATCTTGAGACCCAAACAAATAAAGGTATTTTTTTTATAAAAAAAATATAGTATAATTTTGTTAAAAAATTAAAAGAATAAAAATCGAAATGAAAAGTAGCATATAATACCAATTTCAATTAGAGGACAAAATTAAAATAAAGTAAAACCTGCATAATAATGAAAAAATTAAAGGAACCAAAAATAAACCAAAAATCAAAAGAATAAGGACTGAAATGAAAATCAACATATATAATTAGTTTTAATGAAGGGCGCAATTGAAAAAAATCAAAATTTTTATTGAAGAAAACGGGAATAAAACTAAAATCTAAAGAGCAAGGACTAAAATAAAACAATCACAAACATGAAGGACTTACATGTAATTTACGGCGATAGAAGAGAGAAAAATGAGAAAAAACTAAAAATCGTTCACTAGAGATTCACCGACCACCAGACAACATCACACTCCATACCGGGAGGCACAGGTTATGACGGTGCACCAGGTGACACGGCGGATGATCAGTTTCCACCGCCAAACTACGCTGCATGTGTCGCCTGAAAGGCGCGTGAGCGGGAAACACTGTTGGCGATAACCTATACATCCCTGAATTTTCATATGACGCGCTTGAAGTGTCTCTGAAAAGAAATAATTTAAAAATGATAAATTACCTATACACCTTAAACCTAACGATAACCAAGAAAAAACTAGTGATAAAAGTACCACAATACCCCTGGCTTCAGACATTCTTTTTGTCTTTTCCGATGGTAGTTTCATAGTTTCACTATGCACGAATTTGTGGAAAAAAATGAAAACACTCCCTACTATTCCGTGTCCTTTTATCAGCTTCTTGGGGGTAAAATAGTAGTTTTACTATGCAAAGAAATTAGAAATATCATACATAATGTCGAAAAGAACCCCGGTTCTGGGGGTTAAATTTGTTAGCTTTAGGGTAAAATGGTAATATACTATTGCGATCCACAGTAATCTTTGTCTATGTACACGGTGAAAAATTCACAGTGAAACTGGCACGCCAATTATATTTTAGTTAATATATATTATTTTTCATTGAGTATTTATCTTTGTTAAAGTTTTTGGGATTTTTTCCTATACTGCAACATCGCATGACAAGTAATTGCTCTTCATTCTAAATTATTTTATACAATAATATTTGTCTTAATTCACTTTTATATTTCTTAAAATTTAACATGTAAGTTTTTTTATTCAAAAACATATAAAAAATCAAAAAAAAAATCAAAAACAAAACAATCATACATGTATTTAATTCATAGTTAATTAACACTTCACATACAGACAATTTGAAGTATTGCTAAAAACAATTTGAAAAATAAATTGTAATTGGTCAAGATTGCACAAATTAAAAGTTGAAGGACCAATATGGACAAGGTACAAAGTTTGACAATCTAGTTTTGATATCGAGGGGTTAGTTGTGAAGGAAGTTGAAGGTGGGTGAACAAAATTGGAAAAGTCAAGTGCCTAATTGAACTTTGAAATCGTTTAATTGCCTTAATCAAAGGCTAATATGAAAGGAAAACAAAGTTAAGAAGTCAGATTGATCAAAATTAGAAGAATCAATAAGTTTAGGGACTTAACTGAAGTTAGATTGGCTTAATTAAGCTAATCAGTGACTTAATTAGAGAAAAATCAAAGTTGGAGGTCAAATTGGGTCGAGATTACAAGTATTGAATGTCTATGGATTAAGATGAATGGGACTTGAAGTTCTAAAGGGCTAATTGATTGAATCAAGGGTGAAATCAAAATAATTAAAAGTTTAAAAGGTCAATGTAAGGATAAATTTAAAAAAACATCATGATCAAGGATTTCTTATATATACTTTGAATCTGAATTTAGGTGGGTCCATGAGTTTTGTTTTTTTGGTAGGATCATTTTCAAAAAAATAACATAGAACAACACTTGCATGATTGATCTGTTAATGTAAGACCAATAAAAAACATTACCTTATTTTTTATCAAGTTCAAGTCGCAAACCATAGTTACGACACTGAGAACAACTGGTTGATACACTCGTAATAATCTCATTCTTGCTTAAAAAAAATAAAATAGAAAGCTTGAAAGACAAGGAGATTGAGAGAAGGTTTTGAAGGGGAGAGGGCGGCTGGGTTTGATTTTTTTTTTTTTTTTTGGTAGAGATCGGGGCGTACGCCCTTGGCTGGGTTTGATTTAGTCTTTAGAGTTAAAAGATATATTTTTCTTAATATAATTAATTTTTTTTAAAAAAAATATTCGGGTCCGTCTCCAATCCGACATTGAACTTGAAGCCTTCACAATAATGATGGTGCAATGAAAGAAAACGGAAAAACCCGTTTTCTAACCACTTTACATAAATTCATAGATTGATGATTGGCCCATTTCACTCCGATCTGTCTCTCTCCACATTTTTCACATTCCTTCTTCCCCTCAAATATCACTTCTGCTCCTCCTAATACTCTTCTTTCGCGCAATCGCTTCTCTCTCTCGTTCTGTTTTCTTCAATGATTCTTTGCCCCGCATGATCGCCGCCGTCTCTCCACCCAAACACACTGCCGTTTTCATTCACGCCACCACCCCTTTCTCCTTTCCTCTCCATTTAGGAGCGGATCCGGGCAAAATGATTTGGATACGGAAGAGGATGAATTTTTTCAGGTGTTTTAATAAGAGAACTGGCAGTAAAGAACTCAAGGTGAAGGTTGATAGTGGCGGTGAGGATTTAATGGATGCAGGTGCTGCAAAGGCTAGGGTTTCGCCTCAGCATCTTGTTATCATGGTCAATGGTATTATTGGGAGGTAACAATAATTTTACTCTTTTTTTTTTTTTTAAATTTCGGATTACCATCATTAATTATCGTGTTATTTTTATTTAAGTGCTCCATGCAAAAGTCAAAAGATACAATAAATTTCTATTGCTATTTTGAGAAACAAATCATGAGGTCCCTCTACAAATAGAAAATAAATTATATTAGTCCATATTATAATCAGTAGATTAGAAGACTATTGCTAGTTAAGCGTCCTTCGGTCACTCAGCAAATAGAAAAATTAGTTTAGTCTATATTATTATCAGTAGGACGAAGACTATAGCTAGCTAGCGTCCTTCTAAGCTTGTTTACTAGAATTTTTTAATTATCTTGTATAGTGGGTCTGGCCTATATTGAGCTTTAAATTTGATTCCCATTTAGTGTTTCTAGTTGAATACTGTTCGTAGGGTGGTTATGAACTCCGAGAAAACAAATTTTAGTTTTGGATTCTTGTTTTTCATTTTTGTGGGTGCAGTTCTGCAGATTGGAGGTACGCGGCTGAGCAGTTTGTGAAAAAACTTCCTGACAAAATAATTGTGCATCGTAAGTGCTTGCTTATGACCCCTTCTGTCATTCATTTGAGGGTGGTTCTTCATGTTCTGATAGTAGCCACATAATAGCTTAATTTTTTGCATTTTTGAAGATACTTGTATTTTGGTATGATGAATCTTCTTATGGGCAGTCTGAGTTTAAAGAAATTGCAACATTCAAATCCATTGATACTAACCTGGTTTTTGTGTGAAAACCAAAGTTAGTTGTCCTAATTTTGATATGTTGTAAAATGTTATATCGCTTTCTGAAATGCAATATTTAAGTAAACTTATGATGCCTAGAATGATTCCAAGTGTTTTTTTTTTTAACTCCAATTTGTACTCTGTAGTTATTTCTTTGTCAATGTTTTCAGTTTTTGACTTGATATTCTTACAAGCAGGCAGTGAATGCAACCATTCAAAATTGACGTTTGATGGTGTTGATTTGATGGGTGACAGGCTAGCTGAAGAGGTATGTTTGGCAGCCAGATTTTAGTTCAGGGTAATTTTGTATAAACAATCTGTTATTTTTTTTTTTTAAAAACCATAAGCCATTCATGTGAATCTTGAGTTCTTGGTGAAATATCTAATGCAGGTATTGGAAGTTGTTAGACACAGGCCTGAGGTGCGAAAAATTTCCTTTGTCGCCCACTCACTAGGTGGACTTGTTGCAAGATATGCCATAGCCAAGCTGTATGAAAATTTACCTAAATCAGCCCTTTCAAATCTCTCTGCAAATTCCTTGAATGAAGAGCACACAAATTCATTGCACTGTCTCGAGCAGCCATGTGAAGCTAGAATTGCTGGATTGGAACCTGTGAACTTCATAACATTTGCAACACCTCATCTTGGCTCGAGGGGAAATAAACAGGTTAAGAGAACAATACTTCTGCTTGCTTTTGTCATTATGTTCATCCTATGTGCATTAATTGTCTTCCTGACTCTTGTATTTCTATGTTGAATTATTCTATTATTTTACTCGAATTTTAATTATTTATCTTTGTTCCTTTTTCCCTTCCTTGATTGTTTAGAATGTTTAGGAGTATTGATTGATAGGTCCTCGTGCTTTGAATGCAGAGAGGGGTTTTGGAATGAATTGATCTTATTCAAAACACTTTAGCATGGTTAGAATGCTGTTAGAAATCTTAATATGTGATTGGAGGTTGGCGTTTTCATATGACAAATATATGTTGAGAAAAATAGATTCTATATACAAATAACATTCTTTTTTAGTCTAGTTTTCTAGAAACCTTTTGGATAATGTATTCTAATCTAGTTTTCTGTATTTTTAATGCGTTTCTAGTCTTGGTTCTACAGCTCCCTTTTCTCTGTGGTCTTCCTTTCCTTGAGAGAAGAGCATCTCAAACTGCTCACTTAATAGTTGGAAGGACAGGAAAGCATCTGTTCCTAACAGACAATGATAATGAGATACCTCTTCTCCTTCAAATGGTTAATGATTCTGATGAACTAAGATTCATGTGAGTATATCTACCACACTATCTTTAATAGGTAACCCATCAATCTATTCATGGATAAATATCTGGTAACATTGTTTATGATGTGTAGATCAGCTTTACGTGCATTCAAGCGTCGTGTGGTGTATGCAAATGCAAATTATGATCGTATCCTTTTTCTCCCTCAAATTTGCTTTTGAATTATGGATACATTCCATATCTTAGGTCTCATCTCTACCTTCATGCCAGAGTGCATTTGCCTTAACTTATATTAGATGTAGTTGGATGGAGGACATCATCAATTAGGCGTCAAAATGAACTTCCCAAGGTTTTGTATTTTTTTCCTCCCCTTAATTCATCTTTATTTGCCAGATGTCTATTTAGAGATGCATTTCCTTTTCCTTGTATATATATATATATATATTGACAAAACTAATTCAAGTGTTTTCTCCATCTTCATCTCCAGTCCAATCTTATCGTAACAGATAATAACTATCCACATATTGTTTATGTGGAGAGAGAAAGAATGGACCATAATTTTGATAAAACAACTCTTGTTGTTGGAGAGCAAACAACTGATTTAGAAGGTTGGTGAAACTTCTTTTTCCTCTATTTTTCAAATTTTACTTAGAGCGAGAGAAATATTTTATTGTTTTCTAGGCTTGGAACTTGGTATCCCTTGGAGTTCATACAGCTTAAGTTGGATACTTAAAGTTGGTTTCTTTGTGCTTGCTTGTTATTTCTCTTATGACTGGGTTTGGTTTTCATACACCAGCCTTCTTTGTTACCCTTTTTCTTAATTTGTTTATTTTTTTTCTTTTTTTGTCGTGCTTCTTTTTTTCACGAGTATCCTCTCTTTCAATATGTAGAAGAGATGATCAAAGGATTGGCTCAAGTACCTTGGGAACGTGTAGATGTTAGCTTTCACAAAAGTAAACAACGGTATATTGCTCACAATACCATTCAGGCAAGTTCTATAGCTGATTGGTTCTTCCATAACCTCTGCAATTTTTTCCTCTTCTTCTGCAAATCTTCTTAGAGTGTGTTTGGTATTGCTTTTGCTTTTGTGGTTGAGGTTTTAAAAAGACAGTTTCATGAAAAGCACTTTAGCTGCGCTTCAAAATAATTTTTATAGTGTTTGGTTACCAAGTTTTTCATATTGTTTTCAATTTGTAAAGTTACTTTAAAGGGCATAAACACACACTCACACACATATATATTGTATTAATAATCATACTTTCATAATGTAATGAATAATTTAAGTAAATTGAACACTTTTCTTTTTATTCTCCCATCAAACTATTTGTCATTCCATCACGAATTAAATCAATGCGTGAAGGTCTCTGCGATCCCTGACTATTTGATCGAGGAATGATATTTGTTAAAATATCATTTGAAATAAAATTAGGATTATGAGACAAAAATTATATTGTGATATCATTTACTATAATTATTTATATTTTAATTATTTTTAATAAATAATAAACCTTTCTCCTTTCCCCTTTCCAGCCCCACCCCTCCCCTCTCAGGAAAGACTCCACTTTAGGTAAACTTCCACTTCCACTCGTCTTTCTACTTCCCCCCCCCCCCCCCCAGGTAAACTTCCACTTCCACTTGTTTTTCTACAAGAAAAGCTGGCAACCACAGGGGAGAAAAACCTGGTTTTGTTGTGGTATACGAAAAGGAGCTGCTTTTCCTCCACCGGTGATCTGTTATTTTTATTCTGTGGGACCCACGGAAATATTCGGAAATATTTTGTGCCATTGAATTAACCAAACACTTAAAACCTCAGCTTTTTTTGATACTCCGGTTGCATCACACTACCAAACACCCACTTAGCCTATGGTCCTCATATCAATTTTTGGGCAGTTGCATTTTGATTGTTAATTCTTCAATAGTAATGAAAATGTAGTGGTTTGGATAAAAATTAATTGCAATCCAGTAATACTTGATTTGGTTGTGCTTTTCTCATTTTCGTCATCTTCTTGCTCATATATTCAGGTGAAGTCGTACTGGTTGAATTCTGATGGTGCTGATGTGGTTTTCCACATGATAGATAATTTCCTTCTCTAGGCCTCTACTAGTTGGTCTCTTACAGTTGGTGATTCTATGATGGATGAATTGTTTCTTTTTTGATGCAATGGTCTGCGTTGTGACATATGAAGGCATGACAACATATACTTTCATGTCAATGAGGAGATTCCAGGGGTACTATGTAGCTATCTAAATCCCAATAGGTTCGTTTGTTTGTTTTGCTTGCTTACATCATGTAAATTCACTTTTTCTTTAAAGGTTATAATTTCTTTCCATTTTACCAATTGGAAAAGTATATGATGATTATTCTCTTTTAATAGATATAGTGTGTTTGTCTGAATTTGAACAAACCCAAATTGCACTGCAGTAATGTTTATCTAGCAGTTGACCGATTATATTATATATAATGCCATGAATCACCATTATAACACATTAGTGATGGAAAAGTATTACTTGAAAGGGTTTAAATCAGGCAGTTTTAATTATTTGATCATCTTTTAGAAGGAAACATTCATATTGAGCACTCAAGATGTGGCTTCTCAGAATATTTTTCACAGTTACAGTCAAATGATTAGTTCAAGCCTTGAGAAGATGGGCTCTGACCCCTAAATCATGGAGCTCACTAAGAACTGTATATGTTGCTATAAGCAAACAAATTTTTCTTAAACTTGGGTAAGTTATATATTTCTTAAGGTATTATGGATGAAATGCCGATGTCTTAATATCTGACTGGCTAAATTGTGGTCAATAGCCTTTTAAAGGCATATTGTGAAATCACTTGTTTATTTTATGCAGCCAATCAGTAAGCCATTTTTGTGCTATATCCTGATTAAACAATGCAAATATACATGAAACTAAAAAGAATTTTAAGAAAAGAAAACCAATAAAAGATACGCCAAGTAATTAAATTAAAAAAAGGAAAGGTCAGGCTGTGGAGCTGTTTTATCTTTCTTTCCTGATCATATTGTCATTTGGCGCTCATATGAGTTGTGCTTCTTTTTGTGTGAAGTCAATTGGCATAAGCCACCAAGGAACAACTGAAATTTTAAACTATCTGAGATATTCATAGGACCGATTCTCAAAGCTTTATCTTGACATTCCATTGCTAAAGGGTAGACACTCCATGATCTCAAGGAATCAAATGCCCAAGTAAGCATGAGAGGTCAAATTCTTAGACCATGCACTCGGGATGGTTGGACATTCTCTTATGAAAATATATGATTGCTATATTTTTTAGATGCTCATAGGTGCATGGATTGACTGTAATATGTTTTGAACTTTTGTTGTCCTTTTATGATCATTAGCAAGAGATTGGCTCCTTATTTGACCTAATTGTCACATAGAAGTGCAGTGTATTATGTAAATTTCGTATCCAACTTTGAAAATATGAAGTTGGCAGATGAATTTTCCAAGGTAATCATAATAGAAACATGTGCTTTTGATGCCAATTTTTTGCTAGGACGAGTTACTTGGCTTCATGTTGCATGCCTTTGAATTCACAAAATGCATGACCACTGTTGAGTGTGCCTCACATTTCTAGATTTTGTTGCTGGCTTACACTCAGTTGAGGCATATGCCAAGAATGTAGCAGATCCAAAGGGGCCAGCAGGTTGTTTTTATAAATTAGGTTGATTTCTCCTTACTGGCACCATACGACCACAAAAAGGGAGAATGCGAAGTATGGATTTAGAATCTTTTTGAATCTTGATGTGCTCTAGAAATTTGTAAGAAATATAATTTTTTTTATACAGAGATGTTTCAGAGAAATCCCCTTGGAACCAGTACTGCTGGCTTGACTGAAGTAGCTGATTAGGTTTGCTAGAATATTTGCCTTGCTATTTTGCTTGAACATTATGTCAACAAATAAAAAACAGGCTAAAATTGGTCTAATGAAGTTACAGGAATGTTTTCTGTCTTTGATCTCTCATTAGAAATATTAAAGAAGAATTCTGGCCTTTAATATACATTATGGTGTGAGTTATTAGTGTCTAAATGAAAGGAAGAAGCAATGTTATATATATATATATATATATATATATATATATATATATATATAAAGAAGGAATGAGAGAGAATTTGAGGCAAGGAAACAGTTTGTACACAACAGAGCTGACTTGTTTCTGTGGAGGAACAGTGTCCTGTTGCCTTACGGTACTTGGTCAATGGTTCTTAGATTCTGCAGTTGAAAAATTATCATATAATAAAACCAGGTTCTTGAAAGTGTGAAATGCCAGGTCAAATGGGGGTTAAGGTAATCATCAAGAAGAGGAATAGCCTTGAAGGTCATCAGGCACTTTTTCATTTTGCTCCTCACAGCTGCATGGTTTTGAAAATTTTCCAGTGAGTTGGATAGGCATTCTATATTAGTTTATCTAATCAAATTGTATTCCAGAGCTTTACATTACCTTCTTATTTCTTGAGCACTTCTATTGTTGCTTGATTTTTCTGATCCTTCCTTTCGCAATGATACATCTGATATCTTTGTCAGCAAACTCGATAAACTTTTGCAGAACTGTTAGTCAACAATGATGATGTGAAGTCATTATGCTGCAGATATAATAAAAACTAATTGCTTATTCATGAAAATGACATGAAACAGATGGTTTCCATACCTCTTCGTACAATCTTATCTCCCCTACTGATTTTGATATTTCTACAACACAATTCATAGGAGCAACCTCGATTACCTGATGTTTGACACAATGTTTAGACTGTCATTGATGTTAGACTACAGAATTCTGATATCTTGAAGGTATTTGCAGAACATTTTACCTCTGCTGATAGGTCATAATATGATCTGCTATATCTTTTCATCTTTGGTTTTTGATGCATTTTCATCTGATATGTAGTATGGTCAGTAGTTACTCCATAATGGGGAAATCTCTCTAGATGAAGACTCGGGAATCTAACGAGTTCTTACCTTGAAATTGTTCATTCTTTCAACTGACAGACTCACATCCATTGCAGCAGCTTCTATTTTCCTTATGGTTTCGATAACTGTATGTTTGGATCCTAGCCTGGTTTTCTGCTTCATGTCTTCCTAGACAAGAGAGAGGTTGGTTGAAAATCACAAATGAACAAAGGAAGTTTGCAGAAAGTAAAGCCAAGTTCTGATTTTCAGACTTGCCTGTTCTTCAAAGAGACGTGATAAATCAAGATCATGGGACATTGCTATCAGTTGGAAAGCATTTATGAAACTTGAGGATTTAGGGGTCTCTGTTTCTGAGGCGTCTTCCTGCTTAGAATTTCAGTTATCTTGGTGAAAGCACAAAACTTGCAGTAGTTTTACTGTTTATGATCATTTACCTCATCAACATCGAAAGCAGCATTAACATCATCCAAGAAGATTTTTTCATCACATTCATATCCACAAGAAGGCACGTAATCTATCTGAAACCATTCATCTTCAAAGATCTCTGGTAATGTTATTCTCTGCAACGATGGATAATGACATTATTTTCTCGTTTGTTATGATCTTAGAATTTGTTGAAGCATAAGAACTTTTTCTTGGTGATACCTTTCTGGGATTTGGATCTAATATTCTTGATATCAGCTTCTTTTGACTTTCTGTGAACCATTGTGGATATGTGTAATCAGCTGTAGATATCTTTACACAAACCGAGTCATCAATGTAGTGATTGCCTTAGCACATGGGAGAGAGAATCAACAGTGCGCTTATATAGATAATACCTTTTTGTATAACGTTATGAGGTTACGTTCGTTGAATGGTAGATCTCCCGACAGTAGTTCAAAAAGGATTACCCCACAGGACCAAACATCTGCAGCTGCTCCTTCATAACTCTTCCTTGCAATAAGCTGTTGCAGAAGATCACCCATTAGCTATAGTGGTAAACTGTGAAGAGAACTTAGGAAAAAGTTCTTAAACTGTTTCATCTGTCACAATCTGGGATGACTCTTAGGAATTTCCTAGAACTGGAAAATTGCTTCTTACCTCAGGTGCTATATAGAAAGGTGACCCACATGTTGTAGTTAGCATGCTTGCAGTCTGTCAATCAGATATGGAACCGAGGTTAGAATTGTACAAACTCACTTGCAAATAAATAAACAGGAAGAGAAGAAAGATTTCCAGGCATCCAGTACCTTGTGCAATGCACATAGTCCGAAGTCAGAGACTTTCAGATTTCCTTTGCTGTCCAGAAGTAAGTTCTCTGGCTGCTCGCAAGATGTTCATCAGATTGGGTTATTCCTTTACAGAAAATTGGCCAAAAAAAAGGTAAAGAGCATCTTGTCTTCTACCTTTATATCTCTGTGATAAACTCCTCTGTTATGGCAGTAGTCCACAGCATCTATCAATTGATGGAATATTTTTCTTGCCTCCGATTCACTTAGTTTCTTGGCATAGGACTGAGTAAACAGAGATGAACAGGATTACAACTCTCAGTATGGAAACATCACCTCTGAATTGCTGATGCTGTTAGATAATCCTTACCATCTTATCTGCTAGTTGTCCTCCTGGTACGTATTCCATTACCATATAAATCTTTGTCTTTGTGCCAATAACCTGTAATTTTATTTCAACACCAAGAAGTAATAAGAAAGATTTCTCCTGACTTGCTGATTTAAAACTTCAGCTGAGGCCACCTGATACAATATATGAAACTAGCCAGCATACCTCATGTATCCTCACGATACTGGGGTGATGCAAGAGCTTCATAGTTCTTATCTCCCTCTGTACCTAGCATTTCCATACATCAGAAAGAAGCATATTTAGTGTTTTCGTCATCAGAACTTTTCTCAAGAAAAGTAGAGGAAATGTTAGATGGAATATCACCTGATTCTTGAGATCGCTTTGCATGACCATTTTCCTATCCATGATCTTGATTGCAACAGGACGGCCATTCGTGCTGTCTACAGCCAGCTTAACCTTTGCATATGTTCCCTCTCCGATTGTTCGACACAACCGATACTTCCCGATGTTATTCCCACGTCCCATATTTTATGACAAAATACCAACTTCTTTCTGCAAATAACAGCAGCTCCTCCTCCTCAAACTGCTTGCCAAGACACCCCCCCTGTGTTTTTTTCCTGCTAATAACGAGTACAGGCACGTACCCCTCATGCAAAAACCTTTGTATATCCTCCTCAATGCTTCAAGCCGGTGTCAAAAAAAGGAGGCGATGGATAGATTTGATTGAAATTGGAGGATACCCCGTGCTGCTTCTACGAAGCTAAACGCGGTTTTCAAGAGGAGTTTTTTCTCACGTTTTATTATTATTATTATTATTATTATTCATACCTGAGCACGTTTGTGTATTTATTAGAGAGCTAGCCGAAATCTTATCTGAGTGTGTATCATGGAAGGGATGGAGACTAGTAGATTGCTGGCTGGGCGGTTGACCCTATCTTGAATGGTAAGTTATGCGTTGCTGTAAAATAGAACAATCAAAAACATTATTGGACGCCAGCGTAAACTATGGGGCCTCTGCGTTTCATAATTGGATCAATCATTTGTAAAATTAAAGGGGGAAAAGATAATAAATTTGGCTGCATGTTTCTTTCAGTTCTTCTCCATCAAAATTAATGGTTTTGTCGTGGGTCCAGCCAGTAGACATTTTGTTTCTGCTCTCCATCGCTGAGTCATCCGGATTAGAAATAAGGAGCGGCGTTCAAATTTTGGGAGCTTCATCTCTATCCATTATTAATACGTTCAAATTCGCCTGCTATTTCGTGGCGTCATTGAGCCCGCATTTTTCTTCCTCCACTGACGTCATCCATGGAGCCATGATAACATCGGGGAAGCGTGTTTTGAGAAAAAAATCATTTTTTTTACATGAGAATATATTAAAACAACAAGGCACTTGTCCTGCGTTTCATTGCAGGTAAGATAAGAAAATAATAATTAAATGTAATAGAAAATGTTAAGATTGTGAGATTTTCTTATAATAATGCTAAAATATTTATTTATAAGATGATTTTATATGTTTAATACTAATGTGAAATCATACAACTGGACGCGTATATTTATAATCAGAAAATTGATAAAATCCATTTAATACAATTTATTTGCTTTTCTGCACGATCCGAGAGAGACATTTTCCCATATGAATACTCTTGAGGAGTTGTTGACTTCGGTAATTCTTTTACCCAGCTACCCTTTTGAAATTAGGTAGGCGCGGGTAGCTGGGGAATTTTTCTCGGTTAACAGTAATATTAACTCGGCAGGTCCGGGTGAAAAATATAACAATTAATCCAAAAATAAAAAATAAGTTTAATTTAAAATATAAAAAAATCAAGTTTAATCGTACAAACTCTAAACAAAAATTATAAGCATATCATTTTTTTTTTTAAATAAACTGAAATAAAATAATAAAATTTAATTCTCAATAGTTTAATACTGAAAATAAAATTTAAGAAAAAAATTATTTAAGAAAAATAAAAAAATTACAAAACTCACTTCTTAATAAACCCTATGTCAAATAATAAAAATTTATTTATATTTGGTTTTGATTTTAAAATTATAAAATTGATTTAACTGTCTGAAACGACACTAGATTAAATTATTATTTCTTTATGTCACTTCAACCTTTCTCATCTGTCTCAAATTCTCTTTTTTGCAGCCTCCACCAATCACTTTTCCTTTTATCCTTTCCCTGTGTTATTGCTTTAAATTGTATTTATTTTTTGTTTTTTGTCATGACTTTTCTTCTGTTAATTTTTATTTTTTTTACTTTTAAGCCTCCAAAGCTATTTAGAAGTTAAATTAATAATATGGTTTTTTAAATAGTATAAATATAATAATGTTTATATAAAATACGAAGGTACATATGCAAAAAATCTAAAAAATATTTTTTTTTCATTCAGTTAAATGAATCAAATTGATTTGAAATTGATTGGTTTGAACTAACTTTAATTTTTAATATAAAATAATATATTTTAATTCGGTTAGTTTTTTCATGAGAGCCGAATAGAACAAGAAAACAGCTCAGCCTTGGTAGGCATCTCGTTTGGTTTGAGAGGCCCACTATCACACAAGTCTAGTTTAGACCGTCTGATTTCAGGTAAGTTTCAAAACCCTCAATTATCTTGAGCGGTGCAGGCCGAAAAAGCCCTTACGATCCCTGTACAAGCAAAACGAAACCCTTGTAAATATATGGGCTTGGATGCAGACGGAAGGCCCAATTCCTTATCCGTGCACGTCCATCTCCACACCAATAGTATTGGAAAAGTGGGGCTGCAACGACAATAAACCAGCCCATTTACAGGGCCCATATTGTGGAGAGAATCGAGGGCTTAAACTAGATCGTGCACTTGGCTAAAGGATAAGGACAAGAACAGTCAGCTTATGCAATTTTCTAGCAATTATTTTTGGTCATTTGGAGTGTCACCGCTGACTCATCACTTAATCCAGACGTCACCTCATCCTCGTAGGAAAGCCTGATTGTTTTCCTATTTTCAAAAATATTTTAATAACTCAATTTTGACAAATTAAAAAATAACCCTATCATAATATTTTAAATTAAAAAAATAACCCATTTAGGTTTTCTTTCCTTGATTTTCTTTTTAAGGAAATTTGATACCGTGCAAGTCTAGATGCCCTCGGGACATCATCACGTACCAATGAAACTTATCTCCTTCCTATTATGATAGCTTGCAGTGATCCCATTTTTTTATATTTTTTGTTTTATATTTTTAAATAATTTTAATGTGTTGATAATAAAAATTATTTTTTAAAAAATATATATATTTTTAATGAAAACAACTTTTAAAAATATCAACTATACTCCAAAAAAAACACATAGATTAGTTAGAAAATAATAAGATATTTTCCTTCTTCTAACATTACTGAAAAGATAAGAAGAGAAGGTTGCAAATTAAAATAGGAATTGGGATGATAATTTAAGGAGGGCAAGAAGGGATAATTAAAAGTCGTTTGATAAAATCGTATCACAAGCAAAATCATCCTAGAATTTTTCATTTTAGTTAAAGTCAAATTCTATGAATTTACCAAAAAAAACAAAAAAAAATGCTGTTTAAAAATATTATCCTTTTACCAAGGCTGTCTCTATAAATAACAGCAGCATCCTCAGCTAATGTGCATGTTTCTTTCTCTTGTAATCTCAGTAGCCCGATTATCATAGTATCTCTGGTTAGTGTCTCTCTCTCAGTCTCTCTTCTACTTCATCTTTTATTCGATTTTTTTCTGTCTTTTTGGTAAAGCTCAGTGGATGGTCTTTTTGTTATTATAACCTTTTCTGGTCTGAATGACTGATTTATTTATTTATTTGTTGACAACCCATGATTGCTATCCGCTAATGTAATCATGGGTTAATGGTCTTCTTGATGCTGTAAGTTTTGATGGTTGACTGATGTTATCATGTTATTATAATTTTGATGTTATCATAGCAAAAAAATGCTTAACTGATGGTTGAATTTTATTTTTTTTATAACCCATGATTGCTATCAAGTAATGTGATCGTGGGTTTTTTTTCTTTCTAATTTCTGTTGAATGTTATACTTAAATACTTAATTGCTTATCGTGCAGCAATTACTGGACTCGTTATCTGTGTATGAGAGTGAGAGAGATGGAGAGGATGGTCATTTTTTTTTTTATTATTATTATTTTGGGCTCTTTAAGTTGTCTAATTGGTCATGGGATGTGTGAGTGTTAATCTATGGTTTTCGTTGATTGATTGATTGATTATCGTTTGTTTGTTCGCTTTTTGTTTCTTTATATTGCAAGGTTGGATTCAATAAGATGAAAGGCGGGAGGATACTGCTACTTCTTGTTTGCTCGACTGTAATCACTTTAGGAGTGGTAAGAGAATAAAAAAATAAATCTTTTTGGTGTTGCATGTGGCAATATCGAGAATTTATACTGCTTTCTAATGTTGTTAGCTTATTTTGTGGACCATATGGGACCAATGGGGATTTTTTTTGGAAATCAAGTTGTGGAGTAGGATTCACAGTTTAACGACATTATTCATACATGTTCTCATCTTACTTTGGTTTGATTAAATTGCAATGCAGTTTGCTGCTGATCCACCAACATGCCCTGCTGATCTTGGCGGGAAATGCAGTGGTTCTGGAGAATGGGAAGGGGAGTTCTTCCCTGGCATTCCCAAAATTAAGTACGAGGTGCAGACATGACCTATAAATTGGTGTCTTCAATCATGTGTATTTTACTTGCACTTTTAGATCAAGAGTGAGTGTTCAAATTTTATTTTGCAGGGACCTTCTAGCAAGAATCCACTAGCATTCAAATGGTATAATGCGGAAGAAGAGATTCTTGGGAAGAAAATGAAGGTGGAGTGTAGTTTTGTCATTATAAACTATAGCAAGCAGTAGAAATATTGCTGACTGTTACCTATGATAACAGGATTGGATGAGATTCAGTATTGCTTTTTGGCATACATTCCGTGGAACAGGAGGTGACCCCTTCGGCGCACCTACCAAGTATTGGCCCTGGGAAGACGGAACCAATTCTTTGGCTATGGCCAAAAGGAGAAGTGAGATCCATGATGTTACAGATCATTTACTGAATAATGTGCTACATAGTTGGTGCCTATTTTTTTATTGATTTTTTCCCCTTTTGATACACAACCCAGTGAGAGCTAATTTTGAGTTCTTGGAGAAGATTGGAGTTGATAGGTGGTGTTTCCATGATAGGGATATAGCTCCTGATGGTGAAACTCTGGAGGTGAGTGAGTTTGTACATAACAGTATAAGCTATAAGCGAGTCCCTTGTGTCTGCTAATGAGGTCGACTCTTTTTTTATCTAGGTTTTTTTATCACACTGGTGTACCATTGAACTAATTGAGGTCTTTTTCTTTTTGTTACAGGAAAGTAATAGAAACTTAGATGAAGTAGTGGCCCTTGCTAAAGAACTTCAGGTAATCTTTGAAACAAAAGGGATGATGATCATATGAGTGAAATAAAATAGATATGTAACTTCTTCATACAGCTGTGTTGCAACCAAACATACCCCCAATTGCCTATATTGCAATAGTTACCTTCATATATTCTTGGTTGCCAAGTTGGTGAAGGGAAAGATGTAGAATTTTAGAGTCGCCAGAAAAAACTGGAGCAAAATCTCCTTGCCTTTTTTTGTTTCATGTGATATTTCACAAGAGGTGCAAATCTTAGTGGCACCAAACTTTCACAATCACTGATCGACCAAGGTATTCAATATTCGGAGGATAACCATGAAAACTCCCTATTGTGGATTTGGAGATGCTTGATACTTTTTCTTGTGTGTGTGTACAAGAGATTATGAAGTGTGGTTTTGTTTTTGATGCCTCAATCCTGTGACTGTACAGGGGACCAAGATCCGTCCTTTGTGGGGTACAGCGCAATTGTTTATGCATCCTCGTTACATGCATGGTGGTGCTACAAGGTATTCTATCCTTGACTGGATGTCATGCTATTGATGCTATCCGATCATTTGTTCATAGACTTGATACTTTTGGGTCCTCTTGTCACAGTTCTGAGGTAGGCGTGTATGCATATGCTGCAGCTCAAGTGAAGAAAGCAATGGAGGTGAGTTGATCTGTGCGTAATCTTGGAAAATAGTGATAATTGTGTGAATGTAACATACTCTTGTGGCATTTGTTATATCTACAATTTGCAATTAACACCTCTTATTCCAACAGGTCACACATTACTTGGGTGGAGAAAATTATGTCTTTTGGGGTGGTCGTGAGGGTTACCAGAGTCTTTTGAACACAGATATGGAAAGGGAGCTTGATCATTTGGTATGTTCTCCAATTCTCGTCATCCTAACATTAAAAGATCTCATACTACTTACCTCTCTAGTCAGTGCTGGTCTGCCCTGGAGTTTGGGTCTTCTTACTAATGATATCAATCATCTTCCTACAGGGAAGGTTTTGCGAAGCTGCTGTTGCCTACAAGAAGAAGATTGGATTCAATGGTATAATTCTGTTCTTTCATAACACAGGCAGTAGTATAGACCCAGTTGCACAATAGGATAGAATAGGCATTTCCATTTTCATGAGGCATTCAGAGCATGAATAGCTCATCCTCTATTGTCTTGTTTTTTTATCCTTAGTTTTGTTTAAAATTTTGAAGGGATCTTAATATTTGCATGCACTGTCTTTCAGGAACTCTGCTTATTGAGCCCAAGCCTCAAGAACCTACCAAACACC
Organism: Salix purpurea; assembly: GCA_027405865.1. Lineage (NCBI taxonomy): Eukaryota > Viridiplantae > Streptophyta > Magnoliopsida > Malpighiales > Salicaceae > Salix > Salix purpurea. The sequence continues at coordinate 4,720,796 of JAOWLH010000019.1, forward strand.
AGTATGTCTCATTTTCATTAATTTAATTGGCAGCCTTCTTTACAGTTCCCTTTGATCTTACTTATGGTGTTGTTTTACCAGGTACGACTGGGATGCTGCTACTACAGCTAATTTCTTGCGGAAGTATGGCCTAATAGGTGATTATTGAAACTTATTTCCCAGACTCTGATTTTGTCACAACCATCTTTACTTCATTCCAGTTTTTTTTAACTTTTTTTATTAATAAAGTTTAATTTGGCTATTTTATTATGAAAGTAGTTGGGTTAATCTATGTCACTTTGCTTAAATTTCAGTTTTGAAGTTTACAGCATTTGGGGCATCTTTGCTTTTAATTGTGATTTGGGGGAATAAATTATTTGTATTTTTCTCAACTCAAATTGCCCCCATGTTCACACATCGCATGGTAGTAAAACTTCTTGTCTGTTTTTCTTTGTGTTTACCTGAGTTGTTGAGTTGTTTACCCATAAGAAGTTCAAAGATTAGTCCCAAAATAGTTTAATTAATAGAGCTGGAGATAGTCATTGTAATAATGTGATGATGTTATTATTGAAAATTGATGAACAAATAGTTTAAATTAATTAAGATTACATAAACTGGTTGAAAGTCTAACCACTGACAGTTCAATTAGGAAAGATGGTCCATGTTGCAAACCCTGACTAGTTTGATTTGGAGGCTTTAGTTGTGTTGACTTTAGTGAACATAGAGGGTTTTAACAGGTGGTACAGATTCTTATTTGGATAGTACATTTTTTTCAAATTTGCTACCCATGGCACAACCATGATTGTTTAAGTACCTGTTTTCAGCTATCAGATTTAACCAACACCAGCTATAACTTGGTGGCCTCAGTGGTTATGGCTTCACCAAATTCACTTGATTGCCCTGTTCTTTTCTTCTTCTTTTTTTCTTGAAAATGGATCTAGCAGACACTATGTTAGAAGAAGCCTCTCTCCTGTTTGGAGAGACTCTGAATTGTCATTTAACCTCCTTTTTTCCATTTCCATTTTCAGGGGAATTCAAGCTAAACATCGAGTGCAATCATGCCACTCTTTCAGGTCACAGGTACAAATCTTTTTCTTGCAGTCTTGTCCTTGTCACCTCATAAAATAATTAGCCAATCACATGATTATACACGAAATTTTCTCTATCATCCTATAACATTTGAGTATTCTGCAGCTGTCATCATGAGCTTGAAACTGCAAGAATTAATGGTTTACTGGGAAATATTGATGCAAACACTGGAGACCCTCAGATTGGTAATGATTATATTAGAAACCTTGTGTTTCAATTTTTTTTAGTTGTATTTCAAGCTTACTAACTCTGCATGTAAATCCTTGAGATCTATGGTTGTAACATAAGGTTGTTATCATGACTACAGGATGGGATACAGATCAGTTCATGACTGATATTTCAGAGGCAACTTTGGTTATGCTTAGTGTGATAAGAAACGTACGTTAATGATTCGTTGCTTTCAATTGGTTGTGAAAATTCAAGTATCTTATCATGTGAAACTGAATTCCATTAGCTGGTTTTCTTTTTGCCTAATGCCAGGGAGGATTAGCACCAGGAGGATTCAATTTCGATGCAAAACTGTTAGTCTCATGTTCCTTGTTGATTCTCTTTTCTATGTGCTTGTTCTGATGCACATTCATGTGAATATTTGTATCTTTTTCGATGTATTGCCTTCAACTTTAGAATGAAGACCTTATGTGATGACCTGAATGATTATGTGATTCTTTAGGCGAAGAGAGAGTACAGATGTTGAGGACATATTCCTTGCTCATATTAGTGGAATGGATACCCTGGCTCGTGGACTCCGAAGTGCTGTCAAGTTGATTCAGGTGAGATCTTTAGTTTTCATCCTCTCTACCAACGTCTCATGGAAGGTGTTTTTATTATCTTGATTTTGATGCCTTTGAATTCGTTCGCTGCGGAATAAAGGATGGTTCATTGGCTGAGCTTGTTCGCAAACGCTACCAGAGTTTTGATACAGAAATCGGGGCACAAGTAGAGGTAACATGCTTCCTATTCCTATTATGTCATGTTTTTTAATTTCCATTGTGACTAACAAGTAATGCATCTTCCAACAGGCTGGTAAGGGAGATTTTGAAACGCTTGAGAAGCTGGCCATGAAATGGGGTGAACCCAAGGTTCCATCTGCTAAGCAGGTATTTGGATAGTAACAATTTTGCTTCCGCAATTGCGAAACATCCATAACTATGCATCCGACTCACTTATGCAGATATTATAGATTGAAAGACTGAATGGGTTTTTTTGTTTCTCCATGAGTTCTCAGCCAGAAAACATGATGGTTAAACTTCTGGCTTTTCCCTTTATATATAAGTGATAGTTTCTTAGGATTTATTTCTTATAATTATGGAAACATGGTGGCAACACACCTCATATTTTACTCTCTCTGAGGAAATCTACAGACTTGAAATACATAATAGCCATGATTTCTTATTTATGCCAAGTCTAGGATTATTCCTTTCTATATGCATTACAGATAATCCATTCAACTTGGAAGATCAAAATGCATCAAGCCCTTTGGCTAAACTCCTAGGATAATCCATATGAACTTCTACAATTTTCCAAATTACTTTCCAACAAATTGTAGCATGCGAAGTTAAAAATAAAACTATGCAGTGCTTGTAGAAAGTGCTGGTTGAGCTTTTGTTACGAAGAACCTCCAGCCTGTTTTATTTTCTTTGATAATTGAATCCATCTTCCCTTTAAATTTTTGTTTCCTCAACTGTTTCTTTCCTGGAAAATCAGATTTACTGCTTCTGTTCCAAATATTTTGTATTGTTAGAATGTGACTAGAATCTAATTCAAGATATTTATGCAAATGTTGCAGGAACTTGCTGAGATGATTTTCCAGTCTGCACTGTAGAAAATGGGACGTAAACAGAGACTAGAACCCTTCTTTTTTTCCTTTTATCTAATCATCTTCAGTAGAAATAATACGCAACAGAGTTCACTAATAATAGATAGATGCAGCGAACTGAACTTGATTCTGAAGTTGGATTCTGTTCTTGTAAATGTACTGTTTTTGCGGTTCTGCTTTGCCAACGCTTCTTTTACCTATTACCATAAAATATTCATGCACTTTCACCATCACAAAATTATATTAGTTTATTTCCTGCATTTTCATTAGGGTTAAACCTAAAAAAATATCTAGACTATAAAAGATTTTTGTTATGTGCTATTAAATTCAGCTTCTGTTCTATTATTTATTTATTATATGTTTTTAATTAAATTATGTGACAGTTGTCTTGGAATGATCGTTTGGAGAAGTCTATAAAAACATTTACAAATAAACAGGTTAAAATTCATCAGACCTAGATTATAGAATTTATTAGGTCAAATAAAATAAAAATCCTACAGTAATTAAGAAAACAAATTCAATAAAAGGGTTCAAAAAAGCCTAAGAAAAAAAACAAACAAGATCCAGCCACATGGGCCTGAGAGGGGCCGATAATGACAGGCTCTTTGCTGTCTAGGCTTTTTTTTTTTTATGCCTGCAATGACCCCAGCCACCGACACGCTCCCTTCAATTGATTTACAGGACAAAATTGGAACGAATTGTTTTCATATGAAAAACAATATATATATATATATATATATATATATATATATATATATATATATATATATATATATATATATATATATATATATATTAATTAATGTTGTAAAGTATTTCATTAAGTTAATTTTAAATTTTAAAATCTTCTTAATTTTTATTTGGATTCATTTTATAATTAGATTGTATGAAAATTACTGTCAGGTGATTCATTTAATTTGATAAATTTAAAAACAAGTAAAAAACATAGTTTACTTTTTATGTTTTTTTCAAGATAATATTTTTGAGCTTGAAAAAAAAAAGAATTAAATAAAATTCATGACACTGTGAAATGTCCTTCCAGTTTTTTTCTAATAAAAAATTCTATAAGTCGAAAAAGTTTCAAAATATAAAGTAAAACTCCACAAACCAATCAAAAATCTATTAAATACTACTGGATAAAATAATAAATGTATATTGATTTCTTATGAGAGTAGATTGAATAGTAAAAATCCCTCTTTTTCTTTTTAATTTTTTTAACGATGATTGGTTAGTTTCTTCGAGTTCAGGACAGGAGCCTCCAGGCAAGAAGTCCCTCCACAGCCACACATTTAGGCTTGCAAATTATCCCTTTCAAGGCGACCTCCCTCTCTTGCAGATAAAGAAGAAACAAACACAGGATCGACAACAGTCAAGCACAAAAAAAGAAAAATGAAGCTACAATTCCACACACAATTTATAAAGATTTCCCTCATAGTCCTCCAACTCATAAACCCTTCACTTCAATGGCGGCCTGAGCCTGAGCCTGAGCACTCATCAACCCCAATTCCTGCTCCATGGCCTGAACAATTCCACGCACTTTTATATATGAACCTGAGCTCAACACGCCTCCAAATCACCGATCTGTGGTATGATTGGCCTAGAGGCCGCAATGTGAATATAATACAGAAACAACTCTCTGTTTTGCTGTACGACACGGAGTGGAATAATGGGACAACCTTTTATTACACTTTAAGTGAGCCTTATAGCTGTCGGATTATGGTTAATGATGTGGGTATTCCCAGGCCTGATTTTCTTGACGGAGCCGATTATCTGGGGACTGCTGTCACTGATGGGTATTTATGCAACGTATGGGAGAAGGTCGACACTATATGGTACTATGAGGATGTTCATACGAAGAGGCCTGTCAGATGGGATTTCTATGATGGTATGGTATTGCTTGTGATTACTGTGATTAAGTAGAATCTGCGGTGATTTAAGTTCATTTGATTATGGTTACTCCTCGTAGTTTCTGTTTAGTGGTATCTGACCACAGCCTGATGATCATATTTGCAGGTATTTCCACTCATGTGATAACTTTCGAGGTAGGCGCAGTACTTTTGGATGATTCTGTGACTCAAGCGCCTGCACACTGCTTCAACCAGGAGATCAAGAACATGTAAATTTTAGTTTTAAGGTTGTGCTTCTGCTAGAAGATGGAGGTGACTTTCCCAGTTCAGTCACGAGCAAGGTCCACCAGTACGAATTATCCAAAAAAGAAAATGAAAGGGGAGAAACTGTCCATTTATCCACCTCATTATTAGCTATGTATAAATATGTTACAGTTTTAACCTACCACTCCTTCAGTGCTTTATTTTGACCTGAGCTATTGCATGCCTTACTGATCTGATGATGCTTTAGGATTACCTCTTGTTAAGTGCTTAGAAGCGACAGATTAAAGACTGGTTTTGTCAGCAAAAGACACAGATGATTAATATAAAAGGAAAATGAGTAATCGGTAATTGCTTGCAGCATGGCTGTATTTTGTAGTTTGCTGTGGTTATGAAAATGAAGAAAGTGCTTCTGGGCTGGATATGCTGATGAAACGCACTTTGTGTGGGTATTTAACAGCAGCTAGAGCAAATAAAGGATTTTGCCGCTGTTTTTTAAATTGCAGCAATAATTTTATTGTAATAAAGCATATGACCTTGGCAGCAATTTACACCGTGAGAAATGAATCGAGCAACGGGCCTTATTCTCCTTTTACACCATTAAAGTCCTGGCTTGAAACTGCTTCAAGGGCAGAACACAACCCTGTAATTAGTCCCACCGGGACAAGTGAAGCTGCTTGTGTGGTCATCTTCAGAATAACTATAAGCGTCAGGACACCTCTGCTTGAAAAACATGGAGAAAGTTGTGGGGCCACAGCTGCCAGAATAGCAGCAGTACTGATTAGTCTTGAAGACGGTGCAAGGATTGTTGCACCCTCCTGGGGCCCTGAGCTGATTCGGGCACTGTCCATTGATATCAGCTGCGCACCTTATTCCACGACACTTGCCTGATACTGGACTGAAGTCCATGGGAATATTAAACCCATCAACAAGAGACATGTCATAGAAATCCATGTCATTGAATTCGTTTAGGGCATATTCAGCCAGTGTGGTAGGGGGTTGCCCGGAGGCTTGGCATTGTAAGAGGCCATTACAATCACCTGTCTGGCACCTCCCTCGTCCAGCCCCATCAAAATTGCAGTTGGTCCGTCCCCAGATACGGCCTGGTTTTGTTCCGGCCCCCACGGTTATGGTCCATGATTGGCCTCGGTCGAGTCTCCGGCCACCACCGGGAACAGCCGCCGCCCAGACAGTGTAAGGGCAATGGTTTCGGACTTCGACAGTAGCTGCGTTGCTTAAGGTGGTGAGGAAATGGGCAAGAAGAAGGAAGCAGGGAAATAACGAGAAGTAAGAGAAAGAAGCCATACTGAAGAGCTGAGACTGAGAATGCTGGTGTGTTGTGATTATTTGCGAGTGCTTGGGACTGCTTTTATAGGAGAAATGTTATAGCTTGCTGGTGACGTTGGATCAACGGCAATGTAATAAAAAAAAAAAAAGAGGATAATATTTACCAAGAAAGAAAAATCAAACAGATGTGGAAAATATGAAAAAACAAACTCTCAAGTCAAAGCTTTCAAGATTTTCATTGGTGTACAAAACGTGAGGATGAGATTGAAAGTAGTGTTTGGCCTAGTCCCAGATCTAAAGATAGACATAAATTTATTACATAGTTTTCTAAGATTTTCTAAGCCATGTTCTGGCATTTAAATAAAAATGTAATTAATCTGAACTATAGATTTTGAAAAGTACAAAAGAAAAGAAAAGGTGGGGAAGAGAGATGAACATGCATAGAATCTAGTTTGGATTGGAGGGAATTTGAGCAATAACAACATATAATATCAGTGTGAGTTGTAATTCTTATTTAACAGAGTTTATAAATATCTAAATTTAATCTATTTTTCATTGTAAATTGAAAAACACTTGGACTTGAATTCTTAAACTAAAAAAAATATATTATTTTGTTTAACAAGCCACATGCCAGAATAAAAGGTTAAAAAACTCTCGACCACAGCAAAACTTGCATTGGTCAGGCACTCTCGGGTTTGGTTGGGATTGTTTTTTGAAATATTTTTTATTTAAAAATATATTAAAATAATTTTTTTTTATTTTTTTATTTTTTTATTTTTTTTTAATATTAATATATCAAAATAATCTAAAAATATCAAAAAAAATTATTTTAAAATAAAAAATAAAAATACTAATAATTTTTTTCAAAAATACTTTTTAAAATACAGTGAACAGTCAATATGAAAACAATGCTCGAAATGGAAGCATATTTGCGAGGACTGGAGAGTTGGAATTGGAAAATGAAACAACGGTCGAGTTCTACAGGCGCCCAAAGTGGACGACAAGCGAATGAATGTGGAAAAATTTTATAGTGTTAAAATATAATTATTAGAATTTAGGATTGAATGTTTTATTAGGTTTTAATTATACATGTTACTAAATATAAGTAATCAAGTTCAAAATTTTAAATTAATGCTCAATTCCGATTTATAATATTTTATCTGTATTTTTTATTATATATATTTTAATCATATAATGAAACTAACATTACTTTTAAATAAGAATAATAAGATGTTTTTTAATTGAAAAAATTTATTATTTGTTGCATGAAAAAGTAAAGTTTACTTTCTCTTGTTTTTTTTTAAAAAAAACAAAAAGAAATATTTATTTTTTAACAATTTTTATAAGTAAAATATATGAAATTTTTAAAAATTATTATTTAGTTGATATTATAATAAGTATGTGTGATCTAGTATTTCTAACTATTAATTATTGGATATATTTATATAAAAATAGTTTAAAATATTAATTTATGTATGACCATCAATCTTTTGATTTCTATATATTTTGTATTGAATTTTTTTTTACCTGTTAGAATTTAATTAATTTTTGTATCAACTTTAATTTTTATTCTTATAATTATGATTTATTTTATCTTATATTTTTTTAATTTTATCATTCTCTAATTATTTATTTTTTGAGTTTTTTAACCATATTTAATTTTAATTTTTTCTTTCAATTTTATCACTTAATATTTGGTTGATTATTAATTGAGCAATGTAATTTGTTTGAGTTTTATTTCCAATTATTTTTTTATTTTATTGGTTCGTAATTTTATAAATTTCTATTTTAGACAAAAAAAAATTATTGAACCCAATTAAGTCTATAACTTAAATCACAAGTTTAACTAATTAACTTTGGCTAGATAGGAATGGGGCTTGATAAGTTTTTTTTGTTGAATAAATAATTTTTTATTTATTCAATTAAATACATACATAAACTTTTGAATTCACTTGAGCTTTTCACGGTGTCTATATATATTTTTAACTGCGGCAAAAGACGAGCAATAATATAAAAGTCGTCATTTTCAAGTGAAATTGATAAAATCCAAAAAAGATATTAAAACTCGATACAGAGCGTAACGTTACTATATATATATATTACCTAATATATAAAACGCGTGGGTTTTTTTACTGTAGCATCATACACTATAGCGCAAGACTCAGCGCACTATGGACTGGACATTTTTCGTCCGTGCGTCGCGCGAGTTCGTTCGCCTTTTTTTTTTTCATTTTCCCGTTTATGAATAGTGTTATAACGTTTCTGCCCCCCGAAAATGACAAAACACGCCGCCTGGACTGAGGGGCTCCGCGGTCATTTCCCATATCGGCCCGGACCGCCCCGGTTCGCCGACCTTCCGAATTTTTTATTATTTTTCTAAATTGACTAAATACGGATATAGCCCATAATAAGACAAAAACGATGAATTCAGAACAAGGACATAACAGTAATTGACCATATTTTTTAATTATTACTTTCGGTAATTGTCAGAGCGTGCGAGGCACGCGCCGGACGGTTTGCTGCCTCACGCTCTGTTTAGGAGGCGCGTCCATGCTCATGCGGTGGCCGGAGATGGGCTGCTGGAGTCTCTACCGCTGCGACTCCGTGTGGTCTTCATCCCGGCGCGGCTCGTTTCGGTAACGAACGTCCGTGGATGCGGCAGTGGCCGACTAAAGACGCTGGCCACCTTTCTCTCTCTCCTGCACGTAAACGTACAGGCGAGTCCCCCGGTTTTCTGTCATTTTCACTTCGGTCTCTGGACTTTGAATTTTGTGTATGGTCCTAATTTTTGTTATATAACTTTTGATTTAGTTCAATTGGGTCCTTCGATTAAAATTAATTCAGTTTTAATGTTTCATTTCGGTCCTCCTTCTTTTAATTTCCGGATTGGGTTGAAACATATTAATTTATTCGGTACAGTAGTTTCTATTATTGCAATTCTGTCATTTGATTGAAATTGATAATATATTTGATTTTCATTTCGGCCCTTACACTTTGAATTTTGGATTTTAATCCCTTTATATTTGATTTTCCTTTTGGAACTCATACTTATTTTAATCCCTTGATTTTTTTATGATTTTAATTTTTTTATAGTTTTTATGATTTTTTTAGTCTTTCATTTATTCTATTTTTTTCATTATTAACACAATAATAATAATAATAATAATAATAATAATAATAATAATAGTAATAGTAATAGTAATAATAATAATAATAATAATTAATAATAATAATAATAATAATTTAATTGTTTTTCTTGCTTACTCTTTTGTTAATTTTTTTTACTTTTTTTTCCTCAAGATAATTTGATAATTTTTATTGTTTTGACAGTGATAACAATGATAATTTTTGTTTTTATTTTATTCCTTTGTTTGATCTTTTATTGAAGTTTTTAGAATTTTTATAGTCTTTCATTATTAACACAAAAATAAAATAAATAAATCAAAATAATAATAATAATAATAATAATAATATTTTAATTGTTTTTCTTGCTTACTCTTTTGTTAATGTTTTTGAGGTTATTTGTTTCTCAGAATAATTTGATAATATTTATTGGCTTAACAGTAATAACAATGATAATTTTAAGTTTTTATTGTTTTTTTTTTGTTTAATCTTTTTTTGTAGTTTTTGCAATTTTTATAGTCTTTCAATTATTTATTTATTCTTTCATAATAATAATAATAATAATAATAATAATAATAATAATAATAATAATAATAATAATAATAATAATAACATTTTAATTGTTTTTCTTGCTTACTATTTTGTTTATGCTTTTTAATTTTTTTTCCTCGATCTAATTTGATAATTTTTATTGTTTTGATAGTAATAGTAATAATAATTTTATATGTTAAGGCTCCGATGTTGTTATTGTTATAGTATTTTAAATTAATATTGCTTTCTTTTTTCCTTTATTTTTTTCTTGTTTTCTGTTTATTTTTTTTATCTTTGGATTAGATGATTTTTATGATTTTATTATTTGCGCAATAATAACGATAATTTTAGCTGTTAATTTTTTATTATTTTCTTATAAAAATATTTTGTTTTTTTTTTAATGATTGTTCAGGTCAATTTAATTATTTTGATTTTTTTACAGTAATATTGATGATAATTTTAATTTTTATAACAATGATAACAACAATAACATGATGATGGATTATCAATTTATGTTTTCCTTTTTTATCGATATAAAATTAACTATTTATATTTTCTATTTGATTATTGTAGATTTTTATTTGGTTTTAATTCATATAGTTTTTTTTTAATTCTTGGATAATGTATATTCTTTATATTCGTCTCTATGCATTTATGCTTTTGGTTTTTGGTTTTTTATTGGGGTTTTATTTTTTATCGGTTCAGGCCTGAAATTTTAATTTATATTGATAATTATTTTAAAATTAATATTACTCCTTTTTCCCTTTATTCATTTTTTTTGTGTGTTTTCTCTTATTTTTAATTGTTATTTGGATCAGATAATTTTTTTGATTTTACTATTTACGCAATGATAATGATAATTTTTGTTATTTTTTAATTGTATTTTGATCAAAATCTTTTGTTTATTTTTTTAATGTTTTTTCAGGGAATTTATTTATTTTAATTGTTTTAATAATAATATTGATAATATTTTTAATTGTTATTTGACTTTTTGTAGATTTAAAATTAACTATTTATTTTTATTATTTGATTATTACAGGTATTTTCACATTTTATATTTTGTTTTTGTTTGGTTTAAATTTAATTATAAAATGAACTAATCTTAATGCAGTTTATTTAATAATTCAAATATCCGAATCTTCTTACTTTTTTGATGATGATGATAATTTAATGCTGGTTATTTCCTTGAAAACTGCTAAACAGATGAATTTATAGCGATTTAAAATTCATATATTTTATAGATAACTTGCACTTAACAAGATTTCTGCACAAATTTAATATTTCAGTTACATTGATAATACTATAAAAAAATACACATCATTAATATTTTTTACATTAAAAAAATATGGTACCACCTGCGACGAGGCGAGGGGGCATTTAGCTAGTATATATATAGTGGCTGTGAGGCACCACGTTGAGGCTATAATTAGTGAAACAAGAATGAAATCACAAGCTACGAAGGGCTAATGGTCCCAAATTCTGGCCAATTATTTCCCGAATGATGGATGATCACAGCCATTAAAATTGTTGCCTCCTATTTACGACGACTGGTCGCAACCTAACTGAATTCTCCACCATTGACTTCATTTCATAAATGGCTTGGCCTAATAACATGACCTCCATCTATTTTATTTCTCCACAGTGGATCCCACTTCAAGATGTCTCTTCTTCTTAAGATAAAACTCAAACAAATTACTTTCTCTTGTTTTTTTTTTTAAAAAAACAAAAAGAAATATATTTTTTAACAATTTTTATAAGTAAAATATATGAAATTTTTAAAAATTATTAATTAGTAGATATTATAATAAATATGTGTGATCTAGTATTTCTAACTATTAATTATTGGATATATTTATATAAAAATAGTTTAAAATATTTATCTATGTATGACCATCAATCTTTTGATTTCTATATATTTTGTATTGAATTTTTTTTTACCGGTTAGAATTTAATTAATTTTTGTATCAACTTTAATTTTTATTCTTATAATTATGATTTATTTATCTTATATTTTCTTAATTTTATCATTCTCTAATTATTTATTTTTTGAGTCAACGGAAGGGCGAGCTGCGGGCATGTTAACTGAGAAGAAGACTCATGAACCAACGTCCAAATTCGTGGTTCTCTTTCAAAGAGCTGTAAACGTTTATTTTTCTTGTCCATTTATTATCTTCACATGAGTCGGTACCTCCTTAATAATAGCATGTGCGAATCAGCTTATATGTATTTTAAATTATTATTATATTAAAAATCACAAAATTTAAATTTAAATTTAAACTTCTAAAAAAAATATTTTAATTCCAAGTTATTATCATTTAGTTTAGCTCTTTTAACTTTAGTTGACTGCTAGAGCGCCATCAATATCTGAATAGTGACAGACAGACACTCACTGGAGTTTTGGATTTCCACTTAGAGTGTGTTTGACATTATTTTTGTTTTTATGATCGAGGTTGAAAAAAACAGTTTAAAAAAAACACTTTTATTGCGGTTCAAAATAAGTTGTAAAGTGTTTGGTTAAAACTGTGGTTGAGTTGAAGGTTGAAAAAAAGTAGTTTTAAGTGTTTGGTTACCAAACTTTTCATATTGCTTTTAACTTGTGAAATTACTTTAAAGGGCATAGACATATACACACACACATTTATTTATATATATTATATTATATTAATAATCATAATTTTATAATGTAAGGAATAATTCAAGTAAAATGGATACTTCTTTTTATTCTCCCATCAAATTATTTGTAATTCCATCACAAACTAAATTCATACGTGAAGGCCTCTGCGATCCCTAATTATTTGATCGAGGATCAACATCTGATAAAATATCATCTGAAATAAAATTAAGATCGTGAGACAAAATTATATTTTGATGTCTTTAATATATTTATTTATATTTTAATTAAGTTTTTAGATTTTTATATTATTATTTTAATATTAATAATATAAAATTATTATTTTAATTATAACCCATTTGCTAACACCCCCATCTGCTTCGTCCCCCTCTCAAAAAACCCATTTGCATCCCCATGCCCCCCCCCCATGGAAGCTTTCTCATCTGCTTCATCCTCCTATGGAAGCTCTCCATCTCCCTCACCCACCCACCCCCATCTGCTTCGTCCCCCTCTCAACTTCTACCCATCTGCTTCGCCTCTCATGGAAGCTCTCCATCTCCCTCACCCACCTCTGCTTCTAACACCCCGTAACTCATCTGCCCCTCCTCTCTCTAGAAGCTGCATGCATGATCAACACACCCAACGGGTTTCTCATGTTGGTAAAAAAAAGCAGTCAATCGCAGGAAAAGCAGGCAAAAAAATGGGAAGCAATCGCAGGAAAAAACATGAATTTTTTGCTTCTCGTAGATCGTGGTTTGCATCGTTTTTTTGGTGGATTCCATGTCAATTAATCTGCGTTTTGTACATTACCAAACACTACAAATCAGTTTATTGTTCGAAACGCCGGTGGGATCGCGTTCCCTAACACCCTCTTAGCCAATCTCTTAGCTAAATTTATTCTGATTTGTATTTTTAGATATTTCATAATTCCAAGCCATCTTCTTACTTTCACATAAAAATGTCATTTAAATCGAACTGTAGATTTTTAAATGTAAGAAATAATTATAGATATATATAAAACACACCGAGGTTTCCCTGCATGTCGTTTATTGTGGATTTTAATAGTATAACTATTATTTTATCTCTAGAATCGCCAAAAAATTAGCCCTGGTATCAAGGGTATTCTAGTATTTTCAATATTTATTGCACAATAAAACTACATATTTAACCCTGGGAGCAAACAAAAAGAAAAAGGCTGGCGGACGGTATTTTTGATTTTACACAGTACAATTACTTACATAACCTCCTAAAAAAAAAAGAAGTTTTTTGTCCGGGGACATGGTGATACTTTTACACATGGTTTTTTCGTGGTTATCACTAGGTCAGGGGTGTTCAGGTAATTCGATAATTTTTTTATTATTTTTTTGAATTTACTACAGGCGCGTTGTACGGACGCACCATCGATTTTGCACGTGAACGCGCTTCTTAAGAGGTGCGTGACATGTTTGTAGGTGGTGGAAAATATCCAATCGTCGTGTCATACAGTGCACCGCTATGCCCTCTTCCTCCCGGTACAGCGAGTATCATGTGAAGGTGGTCATGGAATCGCCGGTGGACAGCTTTTCTTTCCCCCTTTTTCTCTCTCCCATTGCCGGAAAGAACAGTAGAGTCCTTCATATTGTTTGTTTGTTCATTTCAGTCTCTGGTCTTTTGATTTCATTTTTCTTACTGATTTCTTCAATTGAAATTTTAATTGTTTTCAATTATGCCCTACAATTAAAATTAATCAAATATGGTACGTTTCATTTCAGTCCTTAATCTTTAATTATTTTTTTTTATTCCTTTATTATTTTTGGTCTGCAAGTTTTAATTTGTTCTAATTTTGTCCTCCAATTGAAATTAGTCATATATGTTACTTTTCATTTAGGTTTTTATTTTTTTAATTTTTTAAATAATTACACTGTATTTTTTTTTAAATCCCTTTATTGTTTTTTGGCCTCAAAGTTGCGATTTGCTGCATTTTTGTCCTTCAATTGGAATTAATTATATATTTTGTTTTTTATTTTGACACTTATTCTTTTAATTTTTTATTTGGTATTAATTCCTTTGGTTTTTTTTTGTCCTTTATAGACAATGTTTTTTTTTGTCCATATTTATGCATTTATGATTTTAGATTTTGCTTTTAATTTTATCATTTTATTTTTTGTTGGAGTTTTATTTTTATTCAGTTTCAATCTGACATTTTAATTTATGTTAATTACACTGCATTTAGTTTTTAAAAATCCCTTTATTATTTTTCGGTCCTAAGATTTTGATTTGTTGCAGTTTTGTCATTCAATTGAAATTAATTACATGTTTTGTTTTTAATTTTTGCACTTATTCTCTTAATTTTTTATTTTGTATTAATTCCTTTGGGTTATTTTTAGTCCATATTTATGCATTTATGCTTTTAGTTTCTGTTTTTAATTTTTGTCATTTTATTTTTTGTTAGGGTTTTATTTTTATTTGGTTTCATTCTAAATTTTTAATTTATATTGGTTACATTGCATTTTGTTTTTAAAAATTCTTTTATTGTTTTTCGGTTCCAAAGTTTTGATTTGTTGCAGTTTTATCATTTAATTGAAATTAATTATAATATCAAAATGAGATGAAAATTCTTATTTAACAGAGTTTATAAATATCTAAATTTATCTATTTTTTCATTGTAAATTGAAAAACACTTGGACTTGAATTCTTAAACTCAAGAAAAAAATACTTTATTTTGTTATATATATATATATATATATATATATATATATATATATATATATATATATATATATATAAGAGGAAAAGCGGAAACAAGCCAGCAACCAAAACAAAAGGTAAAAGAACTCTCGACCACAGCAAAATTGCATGGATCAATGCAGTGGAGTTGGTTTGATGATGTTTTTTAAAATGTTTTTTATTTAAAAATATATTAAAATTATTTTTAACATTAATATATCAAAATATTTAAAAATATTTTTAAATATCAAAATATTTAAAAATTATTTTTAACATTAATGATGTGGGTATTCCCAGGCCTGATTTTCTTGACGGAGCCGATTATCTGGGGACTGCTGTCACTGATGGGTATTTATGCAACGTATGGGAGAAGGTCGACACTATATGGTACTATGAGGATGTTCATACGAAGAGGCCTGTCAGATGGGATTTCTATGATGGTATGGTATTGCTTGTGATTACTGTGATTATTAGAAGCTGCGGTGATTTATGTTCATTTGATTATGGTTACTCCTCGTAGTTTCTGTTTAGTGGTATCTGACCACAGCCTGATGATCATATTTGCAGGTATTTCCACTCATGTGATAACTTTCGAGGTAGGCGCAGTACTTTTGGATGATTCTGTGACTCAAGCACCTGCACACTGCTTCAATCAGGAGATCAAGAACATGTAAATTTTAGATTTAAGGCGGTGCTTCTGCTAGAAGATGGAGGATACTTTCCCAGTTCAGTCACGAGCAAAGTCCACCAGTACGAATTATCCAAAAAAGAAAATGAAAGGGGAGAAACTGTCCATTGATCCACCTCATTATTAGCTATGTATAAATATGTTACAGTTTTAACCTACCTCTCCTTCAGTGCTTTATTTTGACCTGAGCTATTGCATGCCTTACTGATCTGATGATGCTTTAGGATTACCTCATGATAAGTGCTTAGAAGCGACAGATTAAAGACTGGTTTTGTCAGCAAATGACACAGATGATTAATATAAAAGGTAAATGAGTAATCGATAATTGCATGCAGCATGGTTGTATTTTGTAGTTTGCTGTGGTTATAAAAATGAAGAAAGTGCTTCTGGGCTGGATATGCTGATGAAACGCACTTTTTCTGGGTATTTAACAGCAGCTCGAGCAAATAAAGGGCCTTGCCCCTGTTTTTTAAATTGCAGTAAAAAATTTATTGTAATAAAGCATATGACCTTGGCAGCGATTCACACCGTGAGAAGTGAATTGAGCAACGGGCCATATTCTCATTTTACACCATTAAAACTGCTTCAAGGGCAGAACACAACCCTGTAATTAGTTCCACCGGGACAAGTGAAGGTGCTTGCTTGGTCATCTTGAGGATAACTATAAGCGTCAGGGCACCTCTGCTTGAAAAACCTGGAGAAATCTGTGGGGACACAGTTGCCAGAGTTACAGCAGTACTGATCAGTCTTAAAGACGGTGCAAGGATTGTTGCACCCTCCTGGGGACCTGAGCTGATTCGGGCACTGTCCATTGATATCAGCTGCGCACCTCATTCCACGGCACTTGCCGGATACTGGACTCAAATCCATGGGAACATTAAACCCATCAACAAGAGATATGTCATAGAAATCCATGTTGTTGAATTGGTTCAGGGCATATTCAGCCAGTGTGTTGGGGGGTTGCCCGAAGGCTTGGCATTGTAAGAGGCCATTACAATCACCTGTCTGGCACCTTCCTCGCCCGGCCCCGTCGAAATTGCAGTTTGTCCGTCCCCAGATACGGGCTTGTTTTGTTCTGGCACCCACGGTGATGTTCCATGGTTGGCTCGAGTCTCCGGCCACCACCGGGAACAGCCGCCGCCCAGACAGTGTAAGGGCATTGGTTTCGGACTTCGAAAGTAGCCGCGTTGCTTAAGGTGATGAAATGGGCAAAAAGAAGGAAGCAGGGTAATAACGAGAAGTAAGAGAAAGAAGCCATACTGCAGAATTATAGATTGAGAACGCTGGTTTGTTGTGATTATTTGCGAGTGCTGAGGACTGCTTTTATAGGAGAAACGTTATAGCTTGCTAGTGATGTTGGATCAAGGGCAATGTAATAAAAGAAAAACAGGATAATATTTACCAAGAAAGAAAAATCAAACTGCTATGGAAAATACGAAAAAACAAACTCTCAAGTCAAAGCTTTCAAGATTTTCATTGGTGTGAGGATGAGATTGACAATAGTGTATGGTCATAACCCTGGTCTAAAGATAGACATGAATTTGATAGATAATTTTCTAAGCCATGTTCTGGCATATAAATAAAAACGTTAATTAATCTGAACTGTAGATTTTGAAAAGTACAAAGTAATTTAAAAGAAGAGGTGGGGAAGAGAGATGAACATGAATAGAATCTAGTTTGGAGGGAGTTTAACAATAAACTCCATTTAATATCAGTACGAGATGAAAATTCTTATTTGACAGACTTTATAAATATCTAAATTTATCTTCTTTTTTTCATTGTAAAATGATAAAACACTTGGACTTGAATTCTTAAACTTAAGAAAAATATATTTATTTTGTTTAATATATATATATATTACAAAACAGCTAAAGGGCGTGGAATTTTTAATGTGGAGCCTCTCACATAACATTGTGGATTCGAGCAGTGTGCAGGCGAAAATGGCCCTCGGGCGCGCGGAAAAGTTGGGCTAGCAAGCGGGGCTATTTTCGGTTTTTCCTTTTCCCGTTCTTTTATAAAAAAAAAAAAAATATTTAGTTGTGAACAGTGCAATGACGCTTTCGTCCCTGGTAATAAGACAAAATAAGGGTTCTGGCTGAGGGGCACGGGCGTAATTGCGCGCGGCCGGACCGGTCCGGTCCGGTCCGCCGCAACTTTTTGATTTTTTAATTATTTTATGAAATGGCTAAAGACGGTTTTAGCCTCTAATAAGATAAAAACACTGAATTGGGTCAAGGGACAGAACGGTAATTGACCCTATTTTTTCAATTTAATATTCGGTGTCTAGCTAGGCGTCCGCCACACACGCCAAGCGATTTTCCGCCTCACGCCCTCTTCAAGCGGCGCGTGCGGCGTGATACGGTGGGCGGAAATTGTCTACGGGCGTCCAACCCGATGTGCTGCCGTGTGGTCTTCCTCCCGCGGTGGCGCGTGTCACCTAAAAAAGTCCGTAGACGCGGAGGAGGCCGGTTCAAGCCGCCGACCACGTTTCTCTCTCTCTCCTGCACGTCAATATGCAGGAGAGTCCCCCAAATTTGTTTACTTTGCATTTCGGTCCCTCAACTTTTAATTTGGTTTTTGGTCCTCATTTCTGTTATATAAGTTTTGATTTAGTTCGATTGGGTCCTCTGATTAGAATTAATTGACTGTCAAAGTTTCACATCGGTCCTTCTACTTTCAATTTTCGGATTGGCTGTATATAACTCAAGTAATTCGGTACACAAGTTCCGATTTTTGCAATTTTGTCTTCTGATTTCAATTGAGAATAAATGTAATTTGCATTTCAGTCCTTTGACTTTTAATTTTTTAATTTAAGCCCTTGATATTTGATTTTCATTTAAGTCCTTATACTTTTATTTTTTAATATGTCTAGAATAATCCCTACTTTTGTCCATATATATATATATATAAGTGTATTTAACACAATAATAATAATGATGATGATAATAATAATAATAATGATAATAATAATAATAATAATAATAATAATAATAACAACATTATTTTTTGTTCTTATTCTTCTATGTTTTTTTTCATTCTCCCGATAATTTGATAATATTTTTTTTTGCCGGTAATAGCAATAATAATTGTTTTTTTTTCTTTTGTGAAAGTTTCTTGCATATTTTTAGTCTTTCATTTTTTTGTTCTTTCATTATTAACATAATAATAATAATAATAATAATAATAATAATAATAATAATAATAATAATAATAATAATAATAATAATAATAATAATAATAATAATAATAATAATAATAATTAAATTGTTTTTCGTGCTTGCTCTTTCTTTAATGTTTTTTTTCCCTCCGGATAATTTGATAATTTTTTTTGTTTTGACAGTAATAGCAATAATAGTTTTTTTTTTTAATCTTTTGTTAAAGCTTCTAAGATGTTTTTAGTCTTTCATTTATTTTTGTTTCTTTCATTATTAACATAATAATAATAATAATAATAATAATAATTTAATTGTTTCTCTTACTTATTCTTTTGTTAATGTTTTTGAGTTTTTTTTTCCAGGATAATTTAATAATTATTTTGTCGTTTTCAAGGGGTTGATTCATGACTACACTGTGCACATTGCGGCTAATTTAAAAAAAAAAAGCCAAAAACCAAAAACACCCCCAGAAAAAAAACACAACACGCCTGATCACCAGAAAAGTTTATGCTTGCGCAACAAAATTTACTTAAAACTTGATACATGTTATCTCATAATCTATAATTTCTCTTAATTATATCATATAAATTTATTGTTTTTGATTTAATTCTGTTAAATTATATACACAAAAATGCCCGCGGCAACGCGCGGGCAATATAGCTAGTTACAAAACAGCTTAAGGGCGTGGAGTTTTTACTGTGGAGCCTCTCACATAACACTGTGGATTCAAGCAGTGTGCAGGTAAAAATGGCCCTCGGGCGCGCGGCAAAGTTGGGCTAGCAAGCGGGGCTATTTTCGGTTATTACTTTTCCCGTCCTTTTTTTAAAAAAACATATTCAGTTGTGAATAGTGCACTGACGCTTTCGTCCCTGGTAATAAGACAAAATAAGGGTTCTGGCTTAGGGGCACCGGCGTAATTGCGCGCGGCCGGACCGATCCGGTCCGGTCCGCCGCAACTTTTGATTTTTTAATTATTTTCTGAAATGGCTAAAGACAGTTTTAGCCCCTAATAAGATAAAAACACTGAATTGGTCAAGGGACAGGACGGTAATTGACCATATTTTTTCAATTTAATATTCGGTGTCTGGCTGGGCGTCCACCACACGCGCCAGACGGTTTTCCGCCTCATGCCCTCTTCAGGCGGCGCGTGCGGCGTGATACGATGGCCGGAAATTGTCTACCGGCCTCCAACCCGATGCGCCGCCGCGTGGTCTTCCTCCCGCGGTGGCGCGTGTCACCTAAAAAAATCCGTACACGCGGAGGAGGCCGGTTCAAGCCGCCGGCCACGTTTCTCTCTCTCCTGCACGTCAATGTGCAGGAGAGTCCCCCATATTTGTTTACTTTGCATTTCGGTCCCTCGACTTTTAATTTGGTTTTTGGTCCTCATTTCTGTTATATAAGTTTTGATTTAGTTCGATTGGGTCCTCTGATTAGAATTAATTGACTGTCAAAGTTTCACATCGGTCCTTCTACTTTCAATTTTCGGATTGGCTGTATATAACTCAAGTAATTCGGTACACAAGTTCCGATTTTTGCAATTTTGTCTTCTGATTTCAATTGAGAATAAATGTAATTTGCATTTCAGCCCTTTGACTTTTAATTTTTTAATTTAAGCCCTTGATATTTGATTTTCATTTAAGTCCTTATACTTTTATTTTTTAATATGTCTAGAATAATCCCTACTTTTGTCCATATATATATATATATATATATATATAAGTGTATTTAACACAATAATAATAATAATGATAATAATAATAATAATAATAGTAATAATAATAATAATAATGATAATCATAATAATAATAATAGTGATAGTAATAATAATAATAATAATAATAATAACTATAATAATAACAACAACTTAATTATTTTTTGTTCTTACTCTTCTATGTTTTTTTTTCTCCCGATAATTTGATAATATTTTTTTTTGCCGGTAATAGCAATAATAATTGTTTTTTTTTTCTTTTGTGAAAGTTTCTTGCATGTTTTTATTCTTTCATTTTTTTGTTCTCTCATTATTAAGATAATAATAATAATAATAATAATAATAATAATAATAATAATAATAATAATAATAATAATAATAATAATAATAATAATAATAATAATAATAATTAAATTGTTTTTCTTGCTTGCTCTTTCTTTAATGTTCTTTTTCCCTCCGGATAATTTGATAATTTTTGTTGTTTTGACAGTAATAGCAATAATAGTTTTTTTTTTAATCTTTTGTTAAAGTTTCTAAGATGTTTTTAGTCTTTCATTTATTTTTGTTTCTTTCATTATTAACATAATAATAATAATAATAATAATAATAATAATAATAATAATAATAATAATAATAATAATAATAATAATAATAATAATAATTTAATTGTTTCTCTTACTTATTCTTTTGTTAATGTTTTGGAGTTTTTTTTTTCCAGGATAATTTAATAATTATTTTTTCATTTTCAAGGGGTTGATTCATGATTACACTATGCACATTGCTGCTATTTTTTTTTTAAAAAAAAGCCAATAACCAAAAAAAACCCCAGGAAAAAAACACAACATGCCTAATCACCAAGCCCATTTTCTTTTGTGATCTTTTATAACGCAGTTTCTTTATTCTAAAAAATATTATTTATGCTTGCGCCACAAACTTTACTTAAAAATTGATACATGTTATCTCATAATCTATAATTTCTCTTAATTATATCATATAAATTTATTGTTTTTGATTTAATTCTTTAAAATTATATAATAATAATAATAATAATAATAACTTAATTATTTTTTGTTCTTACTCTTCTATGTTTTTTTTCTTTCTCCCGATAATTTGATAATATTTTAGTTTTTTCCCGGTAATAGCAATAATAATTGTTTTTGTTTTTTTTATCTTTTGTGAAAGTTAATATTCTGCATGTTTTTAGTCTTTCATTTTTTTCTTTCATTATTAACATAATAATAATAATAATAATAATAATAATAATAATAATAATAATAATAAAAATTAAATTGTTTTTCGTGCTTGCGCTTTCTTTAATGTTTTTTTTCCCTCCGGATAATTTGATAAAAAAACTTTTGACAGAAATAGAAATAATAGTTTGTTTTTAATTTTTTGTTAAAGTTTCTGAGATATTTTTAGTCTTTCATTTATTTTTGTTTCTTTCATTATTAACATAATAATAATAATAATAATAATAATAATAATAATAATAATAATAATAATAATAATAATGATAATGATACTAATAATAATAATAATGATTTAATTATTTATCTTACTTATTCTTTTGTTAATGTTTTTGAGTTTTTTTTCCAGGATAATTTAATAATTATTTTGTCGTTTTCAATAGGTTGATTCATGATTACACTGTGCACATTGCGGCTAATTTTTTAAAAAAAAGCCAAAAACCGAAAACACCCCCAGAAAAAAAACACAACACGTCTGATCACCAAGCCCATTTTCTTTTGTGATCTTTTATAACACAGTGTTTTTATTCTAAAAAATGTTATTTATGCTTGCGCAACAAACTTTACTGAAAAATTGATACATGTTATTTCATAATCTATAATTTCTCTTAATTACATCATATAAATTTATTGTTTTTTATTTAATTCTGTTAAATTATATACACAAAAATGTCCGCGGCAACGCACGGGCAATATAGCTAGTATATATATAAGAGGGAAAGCGGAAACAAGCCAGCAACCAAAAGCAAAGGTAAAAGAACTATAGGCCACAGCAAAACTTGTATGGAACAAGGCAATGTTGAGTGGAGTTTCATTGAAATTATTTTCTTATGCTCAATTATATTTAAAAATATATTAAAATAAAAAAAAAATTAATAAACTTTTTAAAAACACTTTTAAAATGCAATATAAACAATATAAAATCAATGCTCGAAATGGAATGGAAGCATATGTGCGAGGAGTAGAGAATTGAAATCGGAAAAGGAAACAACGGTCGCGTAGGGAGCGGTTTTCTACAGGCACACAAAGTGGACGTAGAGTGGCGACTGTGGAAAAATAATGCTGGAAAATTTCGTTATTGATAAGTAGCGAGCAGTTTTTTTTTTTTATTAATGTTTATGTCCAATTAATTTATATGTATTTCAATTATAATTTTTATATGAACTTTAATTTTTATTTTTATAATTATAATTTATTTTATCTTATATTTTTTAATTTTATCATTCTCTAATTTTTTATTTTTTGAGTCAACAGAAGGGCGGCGTACAAATTCCTGGTTCTCTTTCAAAGAATTGTCTTCTCCATTTTATCATCTTTAATTTAACTCTTTTTTTTTATTTCACAGATATAGATTAATTCCACAATTCTTAAAATTAATAATCATATTAATAACCATATAATTTAAATCTAAAACTATATAAAAAAAAAAACCTTTTTAATTTCAATTTTTTACCATTAAACCAACCAAAACCCCGATGATTTCCCTCTTATAACTTTAGTAGACTGCTAGAGCGCCATCAATATCTGAATATTGACAGACAGACTCACTGGAGTTTCAGACAGACACTCATGGTTCTCTTTGCTATTTTTATTCTAAATTGTATTTTTAGATATTTCATAATTCCAAGCCATCTTCTTACTTTTAGTACTTAAATAGCTTGCAGCATGGTTGTGTTTTACTATTATGTAGTTTGATGTGGTTAAAAATGAAGAAAGTGCTTCTCGGCTGGATATGCTTACGAAAGGATGAAGCGCAGTAATTAACAGCAGCTAGAGCAAATAAAGGGCCTTGCCGGTGTTTTTTAATATTGTAGTAAAAATTTTATTGTAATAAAGCATATGACCTTGGCAGCAATTCACACCGTGAGAAGTGAATCGAGCAACGGGCCTTATTCTCATTTTACACCATTAAAACTGCTTCAAGGGCAGAACACAACCCTGTAATTAGTTCCACCGGGACAAGTGAAGGTGCTTGTTTGGTCATCTTTAGGATAGCTATAAGCGTCAGGGCACCTCTGCTTGAAAAATCTAGAGAAATCTGTGGCGGTACAGCTGCCAGAGTTGCAGCAGTACTGATCAGTCTTGAAGACGGTGCAAGGATTGTTGCACCCTCCTGGGGCCCTGAGCTCATTCGGGCACTGTCCATTGATATCAGCTGAGCACCTGATTCCACGGCAGTTGCCGGACACTGGACTGAAGTCCATGGGAATATTAAACCCATCAACAAGAGATATGTCAAAGAAATCCAGGTTGTTGAACTGGTTCAGGGCATATTCAGCCAGTGTGTTAGGGGGTTGCCCGTAGCCTTGGCATTGTAAGAGGCCATTACAATCACCTGTCTGGCACCTCCCTCGCCCGGCCCCGTCAAAATTGCAGTTGGTCCGTCCCCAGATACGAGCTTGTGTTGTTCCGGCCCCCGCGGTGATGGTCCATGATTGGCCTTGGTCGAGTCTCCGGCCACCACCGGGAACAGCACCTGCCCAGACAGTGTAAGGGCATTGGTTTCGGACTTCGAAAGTAGCTGCGTTGCTTAAGGTAAGGAAATGGGCAAGAAGAAGGAAGCAGGGAAATAACGAGAAGTAAGAGAAAGAAGCCATACTGAAGAGCTGAGAATGCTGGTGTGTTGTGATTATTTGCGAGTGCTAGGGACTGCTTTTATAGGAGAAATGTTATAGCTTGCTAGTGACGTTGGATCAACGGCAATGTAATAATAATAATAATAATAATAAAAAGGATAATATTTACCAAGAAAGAAAAATCGAACAGATGTGGAAAATACGAAAAAAAAAAAACTCTCAAGTCAAAGCTTTCAGGATTTTCATTGGTGTACAAAACCTGAGGATGAGATTGAAAGTAGTGTTTGGCCAAGTCCCTGGTCTAAAGATAGACATAAATGTATAGCATAGTTTTCTAAGATTTTCTAAGCCACGTTCTGGCATTTAAATAAAAATGTAATTAATCTGAACTATAGATTTTGAAAAGTACAAAAGAAAAGAAAAGGTGGGGAAGAGAGATGAACATGCATAGAATCTAGTTTGGATTGGAGGGAATTTGAGCAATAACAACATATAATATCAGTATGAGATGTAATTCTTGTTTAACAGAGTTTATAAATATCTAAATTTAATATATTTTTTCATTGTAAATTGAAAAACACTTGGACTTGAATTCTTAAACTAAAAAAAAAAAAAATTGTTTATCATATATATAAGAGGAAAAGTGGAAACAAGCCAGATACCAGAATAAAAGGTTAAAAAACTCTCGACCACAGCAAAACTTGTATGGGTTAGGCACTCTCGACCACATTCATTCACTTGTCGCCCAAAGTGGACGACAAGTGAATGAATGTGGAAAAAAATTATAGTGTTAAAATATAATTATTAGAATTTAGGATTGAATGTTTTATTAGGTTTTAATTATACATGTTACTAAATATAAGTAATCAAGTTCAAAATTATATTTAAAATAAGAATAATAAGATGTTTTTAACTGAAAATTTATTATTTGTTGCATGAAAAAGTAAAGCTTACTTTCTCTTGTTTTTTACAAAAAAAAAAACAAAAAACAAATATATTTTTTTAACAATTTTTATAAGTAAAATATATGAAATTTTTGAAAATTATTATTTAGTAGATATTATAATAAATATGTGTGATCTAGTATTTCTAACTATTAATTATTGGATATATTTATATAAAAATAGTTTAAAATATTAATCTATGTATGACCATCAATCTTTTGATTTCTATATATTTTGTATTGAATTTGTTTTATTTTTATTTTTACCGGTTAGAATTTAATTAATTTTTGTATCAACTTTAATTTGTATTCTTATAATTATGATTTATTTTATCTTATATTTTTTTAATTTTATCATTCTCTAATTATTTATTTTTTGAGTCAACGGAAGGGCGAGCTGCGGGCATGTTAACTGAGAAGAAGACTCATGAACCAACGTCCATATTCGTGGTTCTCTTTCAAAGAGCTGTAAACGTTTATTTTTCTTGTCCATTTATCATCTTCACATGGGTGGGTACCTCCTTAATAATAGCGAATCAGCTTGTATGTATTTTAAATTTTTATTATATTAAAAATTACAAAATTTAAATTTAAATTTAAACTTATAAAAAAATATATTTTAATTCCAAGTTATTATCATTTAGTTTAGCTCTTTTAACATCTTTTTTTTTTAACCAGAATGTCCGGGCCAGCTTGCGCGCACCTCGACTATTTCCCAGACCCACTGAATATCCTGCAAGTCTAGTGAGCATGTAAAACACCGCGGGGGTGACAGGCATACCGATTAAAAATATGCAGATTTTAAAAAATTGGCCGCACTCAACTTTAGACTTGACCAATTAAAAATATGGAGATTTTGTTTACAATACTATTAAATCTAGATAAATAAGTAAATCTTGAAACTCTTTGACTGACTCTTTGTAAAAAAAAAATTAAGAATCAAATTGAAATTAAAAAAATATTATTACAATTCACAATAATTCGTGAAAGAATACACAACTATTGTGCTGTGAGAAGATATTTATATTTTTATGGTGTTAAAATATAACTATTAGAATTTTAGATTGAATGTTTTATCGGTTTTAAATTATACATGTCACTAAATATAAGTAATCAAGTTCAAAAATTAAGGGCTATTTAGTAATTTTATTGTGCAATAAAAAGATGAGGTGAATGAGATGCTCTTGGTTAATTCATGATAACAAATTAGTCTTGTGAAAAAAACAATTGTGTTGCCTCTCGAGCTAAATTACATGATTTTATTTTAAAAGGATAAAATAGTAATTGTGTCAATCTTTAATAAAATAAAAGTGTGCCACAATTAATATTTAATTTCTTTTAGCTTTTCTTTTAATTATTACAAACAAGCACCTATATGTATCCCATCTTTAAAAAAGTGGAATTCATATCTAAAACCTTAGGTTAAATAAGGGTTATATCTATGATTACTTATTAAACCCAATTTGCCAAATAAACTCGTCAAAAGTCACTATTTATAAGTTAAACAAGGTAATCCAAGTTGATTTAGCATGTCATTTTTTATCAAGTCAAAAGGTATTTTTCTAAAAAACTAATTTCAAACCCGGTTTGGACTCGGTCTATTCTAGGTTGGTTCTTGTTTTTAAATTTGTCCTATAACATGGTTGGGTAAACACGTTCAAACCACTTGATATTGTGAAAGTGATTATTTATGAAATATAGATGTTTAAGCCTTTTTAATTTAGAGTTTGTGGGTTTTGGTGAACTTTACAAAATAGTTTATTGGAAATTAGCTTCCAAAATCTAATGGTTTTTGTTTATTACTGGAAAATTAGTCAACGAAAAATAATTTTTAGTTAAATGAAAATCTAGCTTGCTTTCTCGGAAAATATTTTCCTTTTGTGTAAGCAGAAAACACTCTTTAAAAATTGTGAAAAAATAAAAACTATCTTCATATCAAATTTGATCATCAATCTCTTAATTTTTATATATTTTGTTTTTATAATTTTACCGGTTAGAGTTAAATTAATTTTTATATCAACTTTAATTTTTATTCTTAAAATTATGATTTATTATATATTATATTTTTTTAATTTCATCGTTCTCTGTTTATTTGGTTTTTGAGTCTACAGAAGGGTGGCTGCGGGCATGTTAACTGAGAAGACTCATGAACCGACGTGGAAATTCATGGTTCTCTTTCAAAGAGCTGCAAACGTTTATTTTTCTTGTCCATTTATCATCTTCACATGTGGTGGTACCTCTTTGACTTTAGTTGACTGCTAGAGCGCCATCAATATCTGAATACTGACAGACAGACACCCAATGGAGTTTCGAATTTCCACATAGCCAATCTTATTGCTGTTTTATTCTAAATTGAATTTTTATATATTTCATAATTCCAAGCCATCTTTTTTTATATATAAATGGAGTATCCGGGTCAGTTTACGCACACCACAACTAATCATCGGGCTTATTAAACATCTTGCAAACCCAACCATGGTGCAAAATAAAGAAATAAATCTCTTCAACCACCGGAACAAGAACCCACTTGCTCCAAGCCATCTTCTTACTTTTACATAAAAATGTCAATTAATTCGAACTGTAGATTTTTAAAAGTAAGAAATAATTAAAAAATAAAAGGTGGAGCGGAGAGAGGAACATGCATAGAATCTAGTTCGGGGGAATTTAGGAATAGCACTATCTTTGATCATTATTAAATGAAAATCCATATTTAGTGGAGCCTATAAATACCTAAATTTACCTATATTTAGTGGATACTATATGAAAATCCATATAGTATCATCATAAATTCGATTTAAACTCTTAAGTTTAAGAGAATATAGTTTTTTATTTGAAAATAGTTTTTTTAGTAATTATTTAGCAGTGTAATTGAATTTGTTTTTAAAAGTATTTTTCATTTAAAAATATATCAAAATAAAATTTTTAAAAATTATTATTTAGTAGATATTATAATAAATATGTGTGATCTAGTATTTCTAACTATTAATTATTGGATATATTTATATAAAAAATAGTTTAAAATATTTATCTATGTATGACCATCAATCTTTTGATTTCTATATATTTTGTATTGATTTTTTTTTTTTACCGGTTAGAATTTAATTAATTTTTTATCAACTTTAATTTGTATTCTTATAATTATGATTTATTTTATCTTATATTTTTTTAATTTTATCATTCTCTAATTATTTATTTTTTGAGTCAACGGAAGGGCGAGCTGCGGGCATGTTAACTGAGAAGAAGACTCATGAACCAACGTCCATATTCGTGGTTCTCTTTCAAAGAGCTGTAAACGTTTATTTTTCTTGTCCATCTATCATCTTCACATGGGTCGGTACCTCCTTCATAATATCATGTCCGAATCAGCCTGTACGTATTTTAAATTATTATTATATTAAAAATCACAAAATTTAAATTTAAATTTAAACTAATAAAAAAATATATTTTAATTCCAAGATATTATCATTTAGTTTAGCTCTTTTAACTTTAGTTGACTGCTAGAGCGCCATCAAAGAATATAGCCAAAATCTGAATATTAACTGTCAGACACTCATTGGAGTTTCGGATTTCCATATAGCCAATCTCTTAGCTATTTTTATTAATTACACTGTATGTTTAGATATTTCATAATTCCAAGCCATCTTCTTACTTTCACATAAAAATGTCATTTAAATCGAACTGTAGATTTTTAAATGTAAGAAATAATTATAGATATATATAAAACATACGGAGGTTTCCCTGCATATCGTTTATTGTGGATTTTAATAGTAAAATTATTATTTTATCTCTAGAATCGCCAAAAAATTAGCCTTGGTACCAAGGGTATTCTGGTATTTTCAATATTTATTGCACAATAAAACTATATGTTTAACCCTGGGAGCTGACAAAAAGAAGAAGGCTGGCGGAGGGTATTTTCGATTTTGCACGGTACAATTACTTACATAACCTCCTAAAAAAACAAAAAAAGAAGTTTTGTGATACTTTTACACATGGTTTTTTTCGTGGTTATCATTGGATCAGGGGTGTTCAGGTAATTCGGTAATTTTTTTTTAATTTACTGTAGGCGCGTTGTACGAACGCACCATTGATTTTGCACGCGAACACGCTTCTCAAGAGGTTCGTGACATGTTTACCAATCGTCGTGTCATACAGTGCGTCGCTATGCCCTCTTCCTCCCGGTACGGCGAGTATCATGTGAAGGTGGTCATGGAATCGCCAGTGGACAGTTTTTCTTTCCCTCTTTTTCTCTCTCCCATTGCCGGAAAGAACAGTACAGTCCTTCATATTGTTTGTTTATTCATTTCAGTCTCTGGTCTTTTGATTTCGTTTTTCTTACTAATTTCTTCAATGGAAATTTTGATTGTTTTCAATTATGCCCTACAATTGAAATTAATCATATATGGTATGTTTCATTTTAGTCCTTGAGCTTTTAGTTTTTGGTTTGTTTTTGGTTCCTTTAATATTTTTGGTCTGCAAGTTTTAATTTGTTCTAATTTTATCCTCCAATTGAAATTAGTCATATATGTTACTTTTCATTTAGGTCTTTATTCTTTTAATTTTTTAAATAATTACACTGTATTTTTTTTAAATCCCTTTATTGTTTTTTGGTCCCAAAGTTGCGATTTGTGGCATTTTTGTCATTCAATTGGAATTAATTATATATTTTGTTTTTCATTTTCACACTTATTTTTTTAATTTTTTATTTGGTATTAATTCATTTGGATTTTTTTGTCCTTTATAGACAATGTTTCCATATTTATGCATTTATGCTTTTAGTTTTTGCTTTTAATTTTTATCATTTTATTTTTTGTTGGAGTTTTATTTTTATTCGGTTCCATTCTGACATTTTAATTTATGTTGGTTACACTGCATTTAATTTCTAAA
The DNA here is from genome assembly GCA_027405865.1 of Salix purpurea. NCBI lineage: Eukaryota > Viridiplantae > Streptophyta > Magnoliopsida > Malpighiales > Salicaceae > Salix > Salix purpurea. The sequence continues at coordinate 4,751,247 of JAOWLH010000019.1, forward strand.
AATACCTTTATTATTTTTCGGTCCCAAGGTTTTGATTTGTTGCAGTTTTGTCATTCAACTGAAATTAATTATATATTTCATTTTTTATTTTTGCACTTATTCTCTTAAATTTTTATTTTGTATTAATTCTTTTGGGTTATTTTTTTCCATATTTATGCATTTATGATTTTGGTTTCTATTTTTATTTTTTGTCGTTTTATTTTTTGTTAGGGTTTTATTTTTATTTGGTTTCATTCTAAAATTTTAATTTATATTGGTTACATTGCATTTTGTTTTTAAAAATTCTTTTATTGTTTTTCGGTTTCAAGGTTTTGATTTGTTGCAATTTTATCATTTAATTAAAATTAATTATAATATCAGAATGAGATGAAAATTCTTATTTAACAGAGTTTATAAATATCTAAATTTATCTATTTTTTCATTGTAAATTGAAAAACACTTGGACTTGAATTCTTAAACTCAAGAAAAAAATACTTTATTTTGTTTATATATATATATATATATATATATATATATATATATATATATAAGAGGAAAAGCGGAAACAAGCCAGCAACCAAAACAAAAGGTAAAAGAACTCTCGACCACAGCAAATTGCATGGATCAATGCAGTGGAGTTGGTTTGATGATGTTTTTTAAAATGTTTTTTTATTTAAAAATATATTAAAATAATTTTTTTAATTATTTTTAATATTAATATATCAAAATATTTAAAAATATCAAAAAATTATTTTTAAAAAAAATATAAATTTTTCAAAAACACTTTTAAAATAAAATTCAAATAATATAAAATCAATGCTCAAAGTGGAATGGAATAGCATTGGAAAAGGAAACAACGGTGGCGTAGGGAGCAGTTTTCTACAGGCACACAAAGTGGACGACTGGTGAATGGACGTGGAAAAACGATGCTGGAAAATTTCGTCATTGATAAGTAGTGAGCAGTTTTGTTTTTTTATGTGTGTTCGGACAATTTGCATGTATTTTAATTAATTTTATGAATATCACTTGATATTGTGAAAGTGATTATTTAATATATATATATATAAGAGGAAAAGCGGAAACAAGCCAGCAACAAAAAGAAAAGGTAAAAGAACTCTCGACCACAACAAAATTGTATGGGTCAAGGCACTGTTGAGTGTTGTTGGTGTAATATTGTTTTTTAAAGTATTTTTTATTTAAAAATATATTAAAATAATATTCAGTGGAGCTTACAAATACCTAAATTTACCCATTGTATCATCATAAATTCGATTTAAATTCTTAAGTTTAAGAGAATATAGTTTTTTATTTGAAAATAGCGTTTTAATGACTAGTTAATAATATGGTTGAAATTATTTTTAAAAGTGTTTTTCATTCAGAAATATATCAAAATAATATTTTTATTTTTTAAAAATTATTTTTAATATCAATATATAAAAATAATCTAAAAATATCAAAAATATTTAATTTAAAATAAAATAAATATTTTTTTTGGTATACATTTTTGAAACACAAGTATTTAATAAAATTGATATCAGCTTCACATACATAAAAGGGAAGCGGCGACAAACCAACAACCGAAACACCGTTAAAATATCAAGCACAACAAAACTGACTTCTGTCAGAGCAAGTCCAACGCAGAAGTGACAAAGCTAATTTTTTGAATTTTTAGCTATTTTTGTTCTATTTCATATCTACAATGAGAGAGGCATCTTGATAGGCAAAATGTATTTTCTTCAACTCTCTGAGAAGTCATTTCTATATATTTTCACTGCAAAGCCAAAAATTATATAGCTGTTGGAATTATATCGTTGAAAACACAGTTGAAAGCATAGGTTAAAACACAACAACAACAACAACAATGAGAAGTCATTCTTATATATTTTCACTGCAAAGCCAAAAATTATATAGCCATTGGAATTATACTGTTGAAACACAGTTGAAAGCACATATTAAAACACAACAACAACAATGAGAACCACAGGTGAAGCAATTCAAAAAAACACAGATAATCAAAAATTTCTTGCCAGCCAATCATTTAATTAAAAAAACACACAATATTTGCAGCTTGTTCCTTCTCTTGCCAGGCAATCAGAATAAGAAAAAATAACACAACATATTCTATTTTTGCAGAACTCAACACAATAAATACCTTCATCAGAACAGCTTCGATCAACATACCTTTAACTTATTCTTTTTGTTCAACATAAACAACACAACAGATTTCATGTAGTAAAGGGGTTGCACTGCTAAAAAAATGGTGTTTTGCAACGGAAGCATCCGCTGCAAATAAGTAAGGGTGCCGTTGCAAATAAGTAAGGGTGCCGTTGCAAATTTGCATTTGCAACGGATACATTCGGATGCAATACCTTGACTGCAAATTGATTTGCAAGGGATAATCCCTTGCCAATTTGCAACGGCTTAGCCGTTGCAACTTTGCAACGGCTTAGCCGTTGCACCGTTGCAACGGCTTAGCCGTTGCACCATTGCAACGGCTAATCCGTTGCAAAGTTGCAACAGATTTTCCGTTGCAAATACGCAACGGCTTATCCCTTGCAAATCTGTTGCCAAATCTTTTCTTAATTAATTTTTTAATCCCTTCTTGTGTCCAAGTTCTATCCTCCCTGCCTTTGATACAGGGTAGTTCTTTTGTTCTTGTTCAGATCGTTTAAGTCTTGTCTAATTTCATCCCATGCCTAATGCAGGCCATGAATCATAATCTCATAATAGATATTTTAGGAAACAAAGAGCAAGTCCGGGGAGAGGAAACCCAATAGCCAAACCTTCCATTTGAAACAATTCAAAAAAACACATCCTACAACCAATAATCCAACAACAGATTCATGCAACTAATAATCCAGGCCTTCACGGAATGAGAAGGATCAGAGAAGGGCATCTTAAATGAAATCGATCCCATACCCGCCGATTGAGGAGTTTTCCCAGCTCAAGGCACCAAGATGAGGCAGAGTTCCAGACCCAAGTGGTGGAAATTGACGGCAAAGAAATTAAGGCACGGATCTGGGACGGATGGATGGATTGATTGTTGAGAAAAAGATGAGGGAGGCGGCCAGAGCGAGAAGCTCGTGAAAGGAATACGCAACTCTGTGATGGAGATAATAAAGAAGAGAGAAGAAAAGGTGAAGACTGGAGAAGCCGAAGGTCTTGGGAATGATTTTCTTGGAGTTCTTTTGAACTCATACCATGACGCGGACGAGGAGAAGAGGATTTCGATAGAAGATGTGGTTGACGAGTGCAAGACGTTCTACATTGCTGGAGAAAAAAGATGAGGGGGGCGCGCGGCCAGAGCAAGAAGAGAGGATGGGATAGGGTTTTAAGATTGAGATGAAGGGTAACAGACGGGTGTGGGTTTTTATGCTTATTATAATAATAATAAATATTAATAATATTTCAAACTGTACAGTTTGTATGGGCGCCAGGATTTTGAAAATCAATTTTCATTTGCAACGGATTATCCGTTGCAAATGGTTTTACTTTGCAACGGATTTTCCGTTGCAAAGTAATATAATATGCAACGGATTATCCGTTGCAACTGGTTTTAAATTGCAACGGATAATCCGTTGCAAATGGTTTTAAATTGCAACGGATTTTCCGTTGCAAAGTAATTTTATTTTGCAACGGATAATCCGTTGCAAATGGTTGTCAATTGCAACGGATTTTCCGTTGCAAAGTAATTTTATTTTGCAACGGATAATCCGTTGCAAATGGTTTTAAATTGCAACGGAATTTCCGTTGCAACCCATGTTTTTTTTTTTTTCCGGAATGTGTTTAGCAACGGAAAATCCGTTGCTAAACAAAAATCCGTTGCAAACAGCCCCCTTTTTTAGTAGTGTTGGGATTTGAGTTGATTTAGGGTGAGATGTAGGTCGAGTTTGTTGAGGAAATACATTGTGATTCAAGGCTGAAAATGGGCTGGATTTTAGGTTGATCTAGGGCTAGAATTTTAGGTTGAAATGGATGGGGATGATGCGAAGATGTTAGGTGGAAGGCTCCATTGTTAGGTTTAGGAATGGAGTCGAGGTTGCTAGTAACGGTAGTGGTGGTGGTGGTGGAGGAAGAGGGAAGAGAGGGAGGACGGTCGTTAATGGAACCCTTGGAGGCAGCGGCGTAGCAGAGGCAAAAGAGATGGAGGGTTTCTTCAGAAGAGATGGAAATGGCACGGAGGTTGAAGGCGACGCAGAGGCAAAGGTGATGGAGGTTTCTTGAGGAGATGGAGATGGCATAGGGAGAGGAGGCTGGAGGCGGCGTAGTAGAGAGGAGATGTAGGGTTTCTCGGAGATGGAGATGGCACGGGGAGGGGAGGGGAGGGGAATTAAACGAGTTTGGTTAGGGGGGTATGCTAATTATTATTATTAATTATAATAATAATAGTTAGCATAAAAAAAATAATTATACAAAATTGATAGGAATGTATTTTAAGTTGAAAATGATGGCAAATAGGGGTTTTGATTTATAATTAATTTAATTGAATTATTTGTAATGGAATGTATTTTAATTAATTATGCTTAAACTTATTGGTTACTTAAAATATATTCTTTAGTGTGTTAATTTTAGTAATTGATAATTGTTTTTTTTAGTTTGCCGGTATTTTATTTTAAATTCATTTTTTTATTTAAATATAATAATAATTATTATTATTATATTGTTGGGTTTTTTTTAAAAGCAATTATTTAATTATATAACTTACTCTTATTAATTGTATAATTAATTGCATAATTAAACTATATACAAAATAATTGTATTATATTGTAAATAATGTAAAAAAATGGCTCTCCAAAATAGCTTTTATCATTGGAGTACATATCAAAAAAAAAATCATATATACATTATTCAAAAAACCATTTTAGAAATTTGGGTCTCCAAAATAGTTTTTACATTATACTTGCTCTCAAGCGCTATTGATTTTGATGACAATAACTTATACTAGACAAGTAAATTGGGCGAATCTAATTATCTTTCTCATCATAAAAGATATTAAAAGATATGCTAAGATTATATTTAAAAAAAGTACAAAAAAACTTTAAGATTTTATTGGATTTAATAAGCAGCTGATTTAATCACACAAATATAAAAATTATAAATAAATTTAAAAAATAAATTATATCTAAAAAACATGACCCAAGCCCATCTAGATTAACACACTAAATGTATTTTAATCGTGACTTTGAAATAACCCAGTCAAAAATATATTATTTTGATGGAAGGAAAGACTGGTTGTGTCAGCAAAAGACATATATATATATATATATATATATATATATATATATATATATATATATATATATATATATATATATATATATATAAGTTATCATGTTGGAAGCAGCTAACAAAGACCGAGCAGTACTTAAATTGCTTGCAGCATGGTTTTATTTTGTAGTTTGGTGTGGTTAAAAATGAAGAAAGTGCTTATGGTTTGGATATGCTTACGAAAGGATGAAACGCACTTTGTTTGGGTATTTTACAGCAGCTAGAGCAAATAAAGGGTCTTGCACTGTTAATATTGCAGTAAAATTTTTATTGTAATAAAGCATATAACCTTGGCAGCAATTCACACCATGAGAAGTGAATCCAGCAACGGGCCTTATTCTCATTTTACATCATAAAAGTCCTGGCTTAAAACTGCTTCAAGGGCAGAACACAACCCTGTAATTAGTCCCACCAGGACAAGTGAAGGTACTTGTTTGGTCATCTTTAGGATAACTATAAGCGTCAGGGCACCTCTGCTTGAAAAACCTAGAGAGATCTGTAGCGGTACAGCTGCCAGAGTTGCAGCAGTATTGATCAGTTTTGTAGACGGTGCAAGGATTATTGCAACCTCCATCGGCCTTGAGCTCATTCGGGCACTGTCCATTGATATCAGCTGCGCACCTGATTCCACGGCAGTTGCCGGACACTGGACTGAAGTCCATGGGAACATTAAACCCATCAACAAGAGATATGTCAAAGAAATCCAGGTTATTGAATTGGTTCAGGGCATATTCAGCCAGTGTGTTAGGGGGTTGCCCATAGCCTTGGCATTGTAAGAGGCCATTACAATCACCTGTCTGGCACCTCCCTCGCCCGGCCCCGTCGAAGTTGCAGTTGGTCCGTCCCCAGATACGAGCCTGTGTTGTTCCGGCCCCCGCGGTGATGGTCCATGATTGGCCTTGGTCGAGTCTCCGGCCACCACCGGGAACAGCCGCCGCCCAGACAGTGTAAGGGCATTGGTTTCGGACTTCGAAAGTAGCTGCGCTGCTTAAGGTGAGGAAATGGGCAAGAAGAAGGAAGCAGGGAAATAACGAGAAGTAAGAGAAAGAACCCATACTGAAGAGCTGAGAATGCTGGTGTGTTGTGATTATTTACAAGTGCTTGGGACTGCTTTTATAGGAGAAATGTTATAGCTTGCTAGTGACGTTGGATCAACGGCAATGTAATAATAATAATAATAATAATAATAATAATAAGGATAATATCTACGAAGAAAAAAAAATCAAACAGATGTGGAAAATACGAAGAAAAAAACTCTCTAGTCAAAGCTTTCAGGATTTTCATTGGTGTACAAAACGTTAGGATGAGATTGAAAATAGTGTTTGGCCATGTCCGGGGCCTAAAGATAGACATAAATTTATTACATAGTTTTCTAAGTCATGTTCTGGCATTTAAATAAAAGAAAAGAGGGGAAGAGAGATGAACATGCATAGAATCTTGTTTGGAGGGAATTTAGCAATTACACCATATAATATCAGTATGAGATGAAAATTCTTATTTAACATAGTTTTCTAAGATAGACATAAATGATTTTTTTTTTAAAATATTTTTAATATTAACATATCAAAATAATCTAAAAACATTAACTATTTTAATTTAAAATAAAAACAATTTTTTTTATTTAAAAAAAAAACACTTTTAAAATAGAATGCAAACAATCAGGGCCTGTTTGGGAGTGCGGTTGCGGTAGTTTTTCAAAGTGTTTTTCGTGCCGAAATACATCAAAATGATATTTTTTTTATTTTTTTTAAATCATTTTTGACATCAGCACATCAAAATGATCTAAAAACACCAAAACATATTCATTTAAAATAAAAAAAATCAAATTTCAGCAATACACCAGTTGCAATGCAAAGCCAAACGGGCTCTCAATATGAAATCAGTGCTCGAAATGGAATGAAAGCATATGTGCGAGGACTAGAGAATTGGAATTGGAAAAGGAAACAACGGTGCGAGTAGGGAGCAGTTTTCTACAGGCATACAGAGTGGACGACTAGTGCATGAATGTGGAAAAATGAAGCTATTGATAAGTGGTGAGCAGTTTTCTACATGCACACAAAGTAGACGACTAGTGAATGAATGTGGAAAAATGATGCTGGAAATATTCGTCATTGATAAGTAGTGAGCAGTTTTTATTTTATTTTATTATTATTAACGTGGATATTTGGGTCTGTTTATGTGCATTTCGATTAATCTCACGAGTTTTAAGTTAATGCCATATAAGTTTTTAGTGATCATTATATTAGCAGCCAAAACGCTCGAACCTAAGACCACATAGAGAACAAACTCCTTATTCCTAAATTATTGACATTGGATCACCTACTATATGGTTATAGTGAGCGGTTTAAGATGTATAGATACTAGTCTATTGGCCGCACCCAACTTTAGACTTGACCAATTAAAAATATGGAGATTTTTCTTACAATACTATTAAATCTAGATAAATAAGTAAATCTTGAAACTCTTTGACTGACTCTTTCAAAAACAAAAAATTAAGAATCAAATTGAAATTAAAAAAAACATTATTACAATTCACAATAATTCGTGAAAGAATACACAATACAAACAGTTAAAACATCATATCCTTTAGCTTTATACTTGACTTAATACTCCATATTTAATAAACACTCATCAAATCTCTTTCTCATTTGAGTTATGTACTTAAATATAGATTCTACATGATTTAATTCATAACTTCTCCGGATAAAAGTAATTTACAAATATTGTGTTTTATCAGGTTTAAATTATACATGTCACTAAATATAAGTAATCAAGTTCAAAAATTAAGGGCTATTTAGTAATTTTATTGTGCAATAAAAAGATGAGGTGAATGAGATGCTCTTGGTTAATTCATAATGACAAATTAGTCTTGAGAAAAAAAATTACATGATTGTGTTACCTCTCGAGCTAAATTACATGATTTTGTTTTAAAAGGACAATCTATAATAAAATAAAAGTGTGCCATAATTAATATTTAATATCTTTTAGCTTTTCTTTTAATTATTACAAACAAGCACCTATATGTATCCTATCTTAAAAAAATGGAATTCATATCCAAAACCTTAGGTTAAATGAGGGTTATATCTATGATTACTTATTAAACCTAGTTTGCCACATAAACTCGTCCAAAGTCACTATTTATAAGCTAGACAAGGTAATCCAAGCTGATATGGCATGTCATTTTTTATCAAGTCAAAATGTATTTTTCTAAAAAAATAATTTCAAACCCGGTTTGGAGTCGGTCTATTCTAGGTTGGCTCTTGTTTTTAAATTTGCCCTTTAACATGGTTGGTTGGATAAACACGTCCAAATCACTTGATATTGTGAAAGTGATTATTATGAAATAAAGATGTTTAAGCCCTTTTAATTTAGAATTTGTGGGTTTTGGTGAGCTTTGCAAAATAGTTTATTGAAAATTAGTTTCCAAAATCTATGGTTTTTGTTTATTACTGGAAAAATTAGTCAACGGAAAATAATTTTTGGTTAAATGAAAATCTTGCTTGCTCTCGGAAAATATTTTCCTTTTATTTAGGCAGAAAACACACTTTAAAAGCTGTGAAAAAACAAAAAATATATTGTTATTTATTGATCATATCAAATTTGATCATCAATCTCTTAATTTTTATAATTTTACCGTTTAGAATTTAATTAATTTTTATATCAACTTTAATTTGTATTCTTATAATTATGATTTATTATATATTATATTTTTTTAATTTCATCGTTCTCTGTTTATTAGTTTTTGAGTCAACAGAAGGGCGGCTGCGGGCATGTTAACTGAGAAGACTCATGAACCGACGTGGAAATTCATGGTTCTCTTTATTTTTCTTGTCCATTTATCATCTTATCTTATACGAAGGGGAAGCGGCGACAAGCCACCAATCGAAACACCGGTCAAAATATCGAGCACAACAAAACTGACTTCCATCAAGCGCTATTGATTTTGATGGCAATAGCTTGTACTAGACACGTAAATTGGGCAGATCTAATTTTATTTCTCACCATAAATGATATAAAAAGATATACTAGGATTATATCTAAATAAAGTATTTTAAAAATAATAAATAAATTTTAAAAAAACATGACCCAAGCCCATCTAGATTAACACAATAATGTATTTTAATCGTGACTTTGAAATAACCCAGTTAAGAATAAATTATCGTGCTGGAAGGAAAGACTGGTTCTGTCAGCAAAAGACAAATGATATATATAAAAGGAAAATGAGTTATCGTGTTGGAAGCAGCTAACAAAGACCGAGTAATACTTAAATTGCTTGCAGCATGGTTTTTTTATTTTTTATATTACTTTGCACAGTAAAATAATAATTTTATTTCTCGAAAAGTACAAAAATCAGCTACGGACAGGAGGGGTGCTACAAGAATTTTACATTTTTAAAAAATAGCTAAATACTGATATAGCTCTAATAAGACAAAATTGATGACTTGAGCACAGGGATAGACCAACAATTGACCATAATTGTTTATTATTTTTCTAGGAATACTGTCAGCGCGTGTGGCACACGCGATTGACAATATTCAGCCTCACACCCTATTCGGGGCGGCGCGTGAGGCTTGTTACAATCGAGGAAAATGGGCTACCGGTATCTCAGTTGATTCCCTGCCGTGTAATCTTCCTCATGGTGCGACGTGTTTTGGCAAAGGGTGACCGACGCCGTGACAGTGACCGGTTAAACTTTTTTTCTCATTTTCTCTCTCCTGCATACTAAAGTACCGGTTCTGTGGTTTGTTCACTTCCGTCCCTGCACTTTTAATTTTTTGTATGGTCCTGATTTTGCTATATAAGTTTTGATTTATTTCAATCGGGTACTTCAATTGAAATTCATTATATATTTAGGTTTCACTTCGGTCCTCCTTCTTTTAATTTCCAGATTGGGTTTAAATACCTTGACATTTTCAGTACAGAAGTTTTGATTTTTTCAATTTTCAAGTTCTGTTATATAAGTTTTCATTTCGGTCCTTATACTTTTAATTTTTGATTTTAATCCCTTTATTTTTTTTTATATTTCTGGAATAATCCCTATTTTTGTCCATGTATATATAAGTGTGCTCTTAGCTTTGGTTTTCAATTTTTATTACTTTCTTATTTGTTGAGGTGATATTTTTTAAAAACATTTAGCTTTTAAATTTTATTTTGTGTCTATGATCATTTTAAAATTTATATTTCTGTTTTTTTTCTCTCTTTGTTCTTTTTTTTTTAATTTTCAAGTCAAATGAAATTTTTTTTCACCTGATAATTTTTATTTTTATTTTATCATTTTTTTTGTTTAATCTTTTGTTAAAGTTTTTAGAATTTTTTTAGTCTTTCATTTATTCTTGTTTTTTTCATTATTAGCACAATAATAATAATAATAATAATAATAATAATAATAATAATAGTTTTAGTTTTTTTTTTTTTGCTTACTCTTTTGTTAATGTTTTTGAGTTTTTTTTTTCTCGGGATAATTTGATAATTTTTGTTGTTTTGGCAGTAATAGTAATGATAATTTTAGATGTTAAAAGTTTGATATTGTTGTTGTCATAATAGGGTGTGTTGATCTATTTTATTATAGTAAACTTTGCATATATAGATATTATATTTTATTTTTGAACTAGTAAATCCTATTAATTTCTTAAATCCCAACAATTATAAAAATTGTTTGCTTAGCCTGCAACGTAATGCGGGCAATTTTTTTTATTTTCAAGTCAAATGATTTTTTTCAGCTAATAATTTTTATTTTTGTTTTATCATTTATTTTATTTTATTGTTTTTTCGTTATTAACGCAATAATAACAATAACAATGATAATTTTATGCTTTTTTTCATGCTTACTCATTTGTTCATGTTGTTGAGTTTTTTTTTCACAGGATAATCGAATAATTTTTATTATTTTCTTTTTTGTTGAGGTAGTATTTTTTTTGAAAATTTTACTTCTTAATTTTAGTTTGTCTTTATGATCATTTAAAAATTTATATTTTTTTCCTCTTTTTTTATTTATTTTTTTTTATTAGTTTTTTTTTATTTTCAAGTCAAATGATTTTTTTTCAGCTAATAATTTTTATTTTTGTTTTATCATTTATTTTATTTTTTTGTTTGCTTTTTCGTTAAAGTTTTTAGGTTTTTTTTAGTCTTTGATTTATTTTTTTTTTCATTATTAGCTAATAATAATAATAATAATAATAATAATAATAATTTTAGTTTTTGTTCTTACTTTTTTGTAATATGTTTTGTGTTTTTTTTTCTCGAGGTAATTTAATATTTTTTATTGTTATGGCAGTGATATTGGTGATAATTTTAGATGTTAAGACTTCGATGTTACTGTTGTTATAATAGGGTATGTTGATCTGTTATATTATATCAAACTTTACATGTATATATATTATATTTTAATCTCAACAGTTATAAAAATTATTTGTTCGACGATACGCACAATTAACTAGTGCTTACGAAAGGATGAAACGCACTTTGTTTGGGTATTTAACAGCAGCTAGAGCAAATAAAGGGTCTTGCACTGTTAATATTGTAGTAAAATTTTTATTGTAATAAAGCATATGACCTTGGCAGCAATTCACACCGTGGGAAGTGAATCGAGCAACGAGTCTTATTCTCATTTTACACCATTAAAGTGCTGGCTTGAAACTGCTTCAAGGGCAGAACACAACCCTGTAGTTAGTCCCACCGGGACAAGTGAAGGTGCTTGTTTGGTCATCTTTAGGATAACTATAAGCGTCAGCGCACCTCTGCTTGAAAAACCTGGAGAAATCTGTGGCGACACAGCTGCCAGAGTTGCAGCAGTACTGATCAGTCTTGAAGACGGTGCAAGGATTGTTGCAACCTCCTGGAGCCCTGAGCTGATTCGGGCACTGTCCATTGATATCAGCTGCGCACCTGATTCCACGACACTTGCCTGATACTGGACTGAAGTCCATGGGAACATTAAACCCATCAACAAGAGATATGTCAAAGAAATCCATGTTGTTGAATTGGTTCAGGGCATATTCAGCCAGTGTGTTAGGGGGTTGCCCGAAGGCTTGGCATTGTAAGAGACCATTACAGTCACCTGTCTGGCACCTCCCTCGCCCGGCCCCGTCGAAGTTACAGTTGGTCCGTCCCCAGATACGGGCTTGTTTTGTTCCGGCCCCCACGGTGATGGTCCATGATTGGCCTCGGTCGAGTCTCCGGCCACCACCGGGAACAGCCGCCGCCCAGACAGTGTAAGGGCATTGGTTTCGGACTTCAAAAGTAGCTGCGTTGCTTAAGGTGAGGAAATGGGCAAGAAGAAGGAAGCAGGGAAATAACGAGAAGTAAGAGAAATAAGCCATACTGAAGAGCTGAGAATGATGGTGTGTTGTGATTATTTGCGAGTGCTTGGGACTGCTTTTATAGGAGAAATGTTATAGCTTGCTAATGACGTTGGAGCAACGGCAATGTAATAATAATAATAAAAAAAAAAAAGAGGATAATATTTACCAAGAAAGAAAATCAAACTGCTATGGAAAATACGAAAAAACAAACTCTTAAGTCAAAGCTTTCAAGATTTTCATTGGTGTACAAAACCTGATGATGAGATTGAAAATAGTGTTTGGCCATGTCCCTGGTCCAAAAATAGACATAAATTTATTTTCTAAGCCATTTTCTACTTTATTTTGTTTAATATATATATAAGTGGAAAAGCAAAAACAAGCCAACAACCAAAAGAAAGGTAAAAATACTCTCGACCACAGCAAAACTTGTATGGACCAAGGCACTGTTGAGTGCAATGTATTTGAGATTATTATTTAAAGTGTGTTTTTGTTTAAAAATGAATTAAAATAATATTTTTATTATTTTTTAAATTATTTTTAACATTAGCATATCAAAATAATTTAAAAATATCAAAAATTAATTTTAAAAAAATTGCAAATTTTTTAAAATACTTTTAAAGTGGAATCGAAGCATGTGTGCGAGGACTAGAGAATAGTATTGGAAAAGGAAACAACGGTCGTGTAGGGAGCAGTTTTCTACAGGCACATACACAGTGGACGACTAGTGCATGAATGTGAAAAATAATTTTTAGTTAAATGAAAATATAGCATGGTCGGAAAATATTTTCATTTTATTTAGGCGGAATCACTTTAAAAGTTGTAAAAAGCAAACAAATATGTTGTTATTTATTCATTATATCAAATTTGATCATCAATTTTTTGATTTTTATATATTTTGTATTAATTTTTTTAGTTTTATCGCTTAGAATTTAATTAATTTTTATTCTTATAATTATGATTTATTTTATCTTATATTTTTTAATTTCACCATTCTATAATTATTTGTTTTTTGAGTCAACAGAGGGGCGGCTGCGGGCATGTTAACTGAGAAGAGGACTCATGAACCAACGTACAAATTCATGATTCTCTTTCAAAGAGCTGGAAACGTTTATTTTTCTTGTCCATTTGTCATCTTCACATGGGTGGGTACCTCTTTTAACCTTTTTTTTATTTATTTACGCCAGTATCGGGATTAATTTATGTATATTTCAATTAATTATAAATTTTAAAATTAATAATTATATAAATTTCTAATAATCATTATAAACCGTCTACCGGTGGTTTACCTCTTTGAACTTTAGTTGCCTGCTAGAGCGCCATCAATATCTGAATATTGAGAGGCGGACATTCATTGGAGTTTCGGATTTCCATATATCGAATCTCTTTGTTATTTTTATTCTAAATTGTATTTTTAGATATTTCATAATTCCAAGCCATCTTCTTGCTTTCACGTAAAAATGCCAATTAATTCGAACTGTAAGTAAGAATAAATTATTAAATGAAAATCCATATTTAGTGGAGATTATAAATACCTAAATTTACCCATTGTATCATCATAAATTAGATTTAAATTCTTAAGTTTAAGAGAATATAGATTTATTTTTTGAAAATAATTTTTAGTGAGTATTTAGTAGTGCGGTTGAGATTGTTTTAAAAATATTTTTAATTCAGAAATATATCAAAATAATATTTTTAAAAAAATATTTTAATATCAGTACATGAAAATAATTTAAAAACAATAAAAAAATTAATTTACAATAAAAAATATTTTTTTAATTTTATTTTAACAACCAAAACACAGGTTAAAATATCGAGCACAGCAAAACTGACTTCTGTCAAGCGCTTTTGATTTTGATGGCAATAGCTTGTACTAGACACGTAAATTGGGCGGATCCAATTATATCTCTCATCATAAAAGATATGCTAAGATTATATCTAAAAAAAGTACAAAAAAAAACTTAAGATTTTATTGGATTTAATAAACAGCTGATTTAATCATACAAATATAAAAATATAATAATAATAAATAAATTATATCTAAAACACATGATCTAGATCAACACACCAAATATATTTTCATAGTGACTTTGAAATAACATAATTAAAGATAAATTAAATAAAACCATGAAATTTTATTATTAAACGAGCAAAACTGCTAAAAAAACTCCGAGTCAACACTAAATTTGCCATCATTGGTATAAAATTAAGATAACTTGAGTTATCTTGATATTTTTTAAAATAATATTTAATATTTATTATAATATCAAATTATCACTCGCTTTACTTTAATATAATGAAAAAAAAAAACAAGTTGAAAACACAAACTTCTCTCGACTAGCTTATTTATATATATATATATATATATATATATATATATATATATATATTTTAAAAGTATTTCAATCATTTCACTAAGTTAAGAAAATAAAAAGGTGAAAAGGCCTCTAGACACAAGTTTAGTATTTTTTTACTTTTAAATAACTAAATCCTTTTACTATACTAAAAAAACATATAAAAAAATTGATCTGTCTAAATCAATTTAATAAAAAATAAAATTTATAACTCGTGGATATTAACTCTAGCACGCTTAATAGATTTCAAAGCAATTTGAACAACCAATATAATGTTAAATCTACGAGATCAAATTTTATCAACTTAACTTGTCAAAATCTGTGATGCGAGTTATGAAAACGAGAGTTTGACAACAAATAAGATAAATTACAAAACCCTGTATCTAAATAAACTAAAAGTTAAAGTAGGAAATTTGGAAAAGAAATGTAGACTTGGAAAAAAATAACAAATACAAAAAAAATAATAGTAATCGACAATGAAATACACTGCAATAGCAAGATGATAGAGATCGGTGAGGGAAAAGAGTGACCATGTTTGTTTGTTTTTGCTGCTGATTTTTCCTCCAGCCAGTAACATGGCTGGGCAAGGATGGCATGGGAAATACAGCAGAGAATGTAGTGTTAATTAAATATTTTATCTAAAAACTTAAATTGTTAAGTGAGATTTCAAAATATGATTTATATTATTCTTTAACGCACTACCTCAAGTGAAAGTCAATTAAGCTTGAAACTTGCACAGACATATACTACCTTGTGCTTGATTTTTATCAAATAAAATGAGGGTTGTGAGATTTGAACTCGTGACCGTTGAATAAGAAACCATCTCATTTAAAAATTTAAGTTATTAGATAACACTCCAGAATATGATTTATATTATTATTTAAGATGCAACGTGGTAAGAAAATGCAGCAATAATGAACTATAATCGCGAGGAGTTATATGAAAAATCATGGATATTATACCAGCAATGCAATCGAAGGTTTTGGGAAGGGCATCCTGGGATGTGAAAGGGAAAAGATTATTCACTGAGCAATCTTAGCAAAGCTGGTGAGTTGGATTCCTAGTTAATGAGGGAAACAGCTAATGATGTGTAAGCACTTCAAATCAGTAGCTTAGTTATGGCAAAACACAGTCCGTTAACTCATCCGTGGTTATGAAAATGAGGGAAACAGCTAATGATGTGTAAGCACTTCAAATCAGTAGCTTAGTTATCGCAAAACACAGTGATCTGTGCATGGAAAAGAGAGAGATGAATTCAGAAGAACATAGCTTTAACAGAGCCAGAGGTAAACTCGTCGAGACTTGACGCGGCTGCGCGCATGGCTTCCTGCAGTGGTGAATCCATTGATGATCCCGACGCGAGCTCTTCATGAGCTCACAGAGTGAGAATCTTGTTCAGAAGACGTCGTTCAGAATCTTGTTCAGAGCTACAGGAATAAAACCCTAGCTATGCGTAAAACAATAAGAAGATTCGAGGAGAGGAGAACCTTGCTGATGCAGTGGCAACAACGATTCTAGCCTGGTTTTAGTACCTATACATCGCCAAAATAGAGAAATACGATGAACATGTTGCAGGTGTAGAAACATCAAATATGAAATCTAGAGTTAATCTTTCCTGCTTTTGTCCAGGAGGCAATTCATCTTCTTGGTCATAAATTATCAATAAACATGTTTAATTTTCTGGTTACGACAGTATTTGAAAGTGGAGTAACGGTTATTTCACTTTGAAAATAGATATATTTTTTATTTTTTAAAAATTATTTTTTTATATTAGTTTATTAAAATAATAAAAAAAATAATTTTAAATAAAAAACATCAAGTTCTAACCCATTTCTTTCGGACCTCAATACCATATGGATGCTAAAAAAATGATTTTGTGTTTATGTTTTAAAGCCCAGGCGCTCATGTGGGCTTGGATTTTGCTGGGCTTATTTCTTCATTGCTTCTTTTCTTCGCCAGCCTTTGTATTATTGGGTTTTGTGATGTGTTTTGCTTTGGTTTCTACTCACCACGCTGTTGGATGAATTTTGATTATTTGTTTTAGGGCTTTTCATTTCATCTTATTTAAAAAAAAAAAAAATTATTTTGGTGATTCAAGGGAGATTTTTGATAAAAATAAAATAAAATCAATAGATAAGAATGAAGCTTGAAATATTAAAGAAAACTTGTTTATTTTTTAAAAAAAAAATATTATATATTTGAGATCAATGTTGTAAAATCCGTTCCGGGTACCGTTCTGGTTTTTTGTTTGGAACAGAACGTTCCGGTTTCGGTGCATTCCGGCATTCCGTTTCGGTTTTGTACTGTTCATATTTATTTAATTATATATATAAAAAAATAAAATATTAAGGTTCATGCATGATTCAAAATAATTGAAAAATACATTACAAAACAATTATGTCCATAGAGTTTCATTAGGTAAAAATTAACAAACTAAAAATAAATATTTTGTTGATGTGAAATATAAATTAATTAATGTTATTTATTATCTTAAATTAATAGGATTTTTTTAAAAATATTTTTTATGCTAACTATTTTTTATGCTAATTATTATTATTATTATTATTATTATTATTATTATTATTATTATTATTATAAACCCCCATATTATTGTTGTTATTATTATTATTACCCCTCCCCCGTATAAACCTACTTCTATTATTATTATTATTATTATTATTATTATTATTATTTTTAATAATAATTTATATAACCCCCCCGGTAGAAACCTACCTTCTTTTATTTATTTATTATTATTATAATAACTAAGCATAAAAGCCCCTAACAACTAACATAACCTTAAATCCCAATTTCCTTCTCCCACGCTGCCGCTTTCTCTTTGAGCTGTGTATTTTCACGCTGAAGATCAGCATCCTTGGCACCGGCCTGTCAGCAAGAGAAAGAAAATAGTCAATCATGGTTCATGAGCAGCAGTTCCATGTTCAGAGAAAGGCAGAAACAGAATTCCAAATGATGTAACTTTATGTAATAAAAAGAAAAAAGAGAAGAAGGCAAAAAGCGCCCGAATGGCTCGTGGTGAGGCTGATCGCTCAAAAGAGACGATCGAGAACTGCCCACCCTCATCTCCTCATCTCCTCTTCTCCATTTTCTTTTCTTCCTCCTCATCCTCTTCTCCTTTACTCTCTTCCTTCTCATCCTCTTCTCCTTTTTTTTTCTTGGTTCCGTTTGAATTGCGTGCAGTTCTTGTCGAAGTAAAGTTGGCTTTGCGGATGATTTGGTAGGCTGATTTTCCACATAATCTTCATTGGCCATCAAAATTGATGTAGGATTGAATTAGCTTTGAACTGGGGCATAATGAAAAACCCAGATCGTAATATCGGACCCGGAACTTGAAACGACGTCGTTTTGGCTGGACCTGGAACGGAACGCCCGGTACGGAACAGGGGCGTTCCGGCCGGAATTCGGCCGGATTTTCCGGAACTGGCCGGGATTTTTACCGGGACAAAAACATCGTCATTTTATCCCGGATTTTGCACTGGAACGGGCTGTTCCGGTCGTTTCGGCCAGAACGGAACGGAATTTATAACACTGTTTGAGATACCGGACAACATTTATATAATTGTTTTTTTAATTATCTTTTATTTTTTATTTTCAGGAAAAATAGTCTCATCTATAACTTATCATCGGAAGTAATCTGGTAGATGCTAGAATTATTGGGGTTATCATGTTTTGCTTTTTACCTGTATTTTTTATTCAATTGTCATTGTGCGAAATCAGTAAGCCCGTTATGATTGCACATTAATGCTGTTGATTTTCTAAAATGTTAAACATTTAGTGTTTTTTTAATTTTTTTAAAAAATATCTTTTACATCACTATTTTAACAATACTAAAAAGCTTATTTTAAAACAAAAAAATATTAAATTTCTTAAGAAAATTTTTAAAATTCACTACCAAATATGCTCTTTATAGTTTGACTTAATTTGACGTTTATAGTTCAGTTTGACTGTTGCGTATAGATGGGTGTCCAGCCAGTGCAATCCTAGCTAGATATGTACTTTGAAAAGTCTAGTTTATTTTCTTGCTTATGAAAAGGCTAAATTGTGTTGAAATGTATCACACAATTTAGCCATATGATGGGATTTGTTACCTTCTCTCGTGTATAAAGATTATCATTCTTTTTTTGTAAGGAAAAAAAAAACTTTGAACATTTTATGCTTTGGCTATCTTTTAATCTCACAATCAAGTTTATATATATGATAGTATTTTGTATCCTTATGAGTTATTGTAAGAAAAAAATTCTATATTTATTTATAGTTTTTAATTGATATTTTTTAAATTTTATATTGATCATGAATTTTTTGGATTGTTTTTAACCCACAACTAAACAAATCATATCAAGATGCTAACATAATTATGTATTAAGTATTACATTATAAATTAATTATGTAATTAATATTTTTTTTGAATTCGAGAAAACTTTATTTTTTTTAGATATTTTTTGCAGGATCGAGTTAAATAAATATTACGGGTAAAATTTTAGTTATCTTAGATTCTTTAAGATGAATACGTCATAACTCGAACTTGAAAATTGCAAGACAAATCTCAAGTACTTTTCTATCATGACATAGTCTAGATAACTATATAATTATATTAAAATTATTTTAATATAAAATATATTTAAATAATTTACTCTTCTAAATTATATATATATATATATATATATATATATTTAAAAAAAATATCATGTTTACCCTATTGAATTTAATTCTTCGTGATACCATCTCCCCTCATTCTCACTCTCTCACGTCTAAAATTTTATTCCTCCTTTCTTTCACTGCCCCGATATTCTTCTTCTACCTTAGACTCCCCCGTCGACTTTTTTAAATTTAATTTCTGCCTCGTTTATCTTAAACATCTTTCACAAGCAGACCCTTCTGTCCTCGCGTTTTCAGCTCAGGCACGTTTCACCTCATATACACAGAAACGAAAATATAATTCCATTTTGACATATTTTTGTTTTGTTTTGCCGATTGCAGAGAGGAAAAGGGATCTGCTTTGCAGATCTAATTCAACTTCTTCGATCTGTTCATCAACTGATGCTTTGAAGGAATCTCCAGTGCACTATCTCCCACTTAGCTATAAAAGAAGATGGGAATTTTGTTTTCCAAAATGTTCTCTTCAGTATTTGGCGACAAAGAGGCTCGGATCCTTGTTCTTGGTCTTGATAATGCTGGCAAAACTACAATCCTCTGTATGTTGTTATTTTTGCTGATTCTAAGTTATACCGTTTTGTTTGTTTGTTTTTGTGATTTTGAGTGATGGGTATTTATAGAATTTTGATAATTTTTGTGCGCTCTGTTCTTGATGCAGATCGGCTTCAGATGGGAGAAGTTGTATCCACCATTCCAAGTTAGTGTCTTTTCGTAGTTATTTTCATCGGAATATGATGTTTGTTTGGTTGGTTACAGAGAGTATGAATCCAAATTTGACATTATTGAATATGGATATCTAATGAGATGCGATATGTTGTTTTTGGTTTGCATAAGATCCCAATTGCATTGCCTTTTTCAGTTCCATGGAGTGTTTGTCCTCCAATGGCTCAGTTAATGAATGATCCCTGATATGGGAATTGCATTTTTAGTTTTAAATATCTGTCGTTGTTTTGCTGCAATGGGGTCGAGTAATTTGTTGCTCTGTTCAGAATTCATAACGGAAGTATTTGTTTTCCTAATGCAGCAATTGGATTTAATGTCGAAACAGTTCAGTACAACAATATCAAATTTCAAGTATGGGATCTTGGTAAGCCTATTTATTTCGCTTGATCTTTAAACCATCATTACTTTTTATGTCCATTGCAATCATAGCCTGTATACTGATTGGAATATGTGAACCTTTGCTGATTACTGATTGCTCAGTGTTAGAAAAATTTGAAGTTTTATTATATTTCTAATTATTTGCGCACATGAAGTTTGTATGCACCCTTGACACATTGACTCCATCTGAATTAAAATAAACTAAAAAAAACTTAGAACTAGAGTTCAAGTTGTTTATGTTCAAGAATTATAATAAATTATGTTTGCTTTGCTGAAACTGCAATTAGCTTGAACTTTTAAACAAAAGACTCGAATTGAAAAGGGTTTAACCTCTTTTTAGTTATAAAAAATCTTCAAGACCATTTTTCACATCCATTGTGATTACTTCTGGGATCTGTATTAAATTCTGAGCTGCCAATACATTAATTCCCCCACTCCCAACCATGACAAAGCAACACCTTAATACAGATACTAAATTAAGAACTTTTACTGTATACATCCCAAAGTCCCATTATCATTACTCACATTTGTTATTTTTCCTCTGGTTATTCGGAAGCAAATGTGGAGTTACACATTAATCTGTTTTCTAAGTCTTGCATGATCAAATCTTTCATGTTAATATCTTGCCCTAATGACATTTATAATGTTTATGATACAGGTGGGCAGACAAGCATCAGGTAACTTCTTGCCTTTTCCTTCTTTTTTACACAAATAAATATGCTTTATATTTGTAGGAACTATAACATGAGTTGTATATTGATATACACTATTCGGTTTGTTTAATGACTAGCAATTTTGGAATCAAAAGCTCATGATACTTGATGTGATTCATTATATTCCTTATAAAACTTGCAACTGATTATGGACTCAATTTTTTTTCTCCACAAATAATAACCAAAACGTTATAAGGAATTATAGCTTCATTAAAATATCCTCTCAAATTTGTTTTTGTTACTATCAACACTCATGTTATCACGGTATATACAAACCAATAGTATTTTTCTATTGCCATTCAAATAGTGGATTTTTTTCTACTCCAATAACTTAGGCACTTTCTCAAGAGGAAACTTTTGAGTGATGGCTAGCTGTGCATAATTCCATGCGTAAAAGATTGGGAATGATATTTTCATGCAATTTTAATGATTATTGATTATTGTTTCTACCATGTTTTCCACATGAGTTGTACACAATTTCTTTTGATTGATTATGAGATAATAGGTTGTTTGATGAATTTCACAAGTTCACCGGCTGCTTATGTTTGCAACAGACCATATTGGAGATGTTATTTTCCCAACACACAGGCCATTATTTATGTTGTCGATTCAAGCGATACTGATAGGCTCATGATAGCTAAAGATGAGTTTCATGCAATCCTGGAGGTACTGTTATCCCCATTTATGTTCACAATAGTAGTTGACAAAGTTGGTGTTATCAATGCCTCCTTTTATCAAATCCATGGCCATTGATGAGGGTATGTGGAAGCTAGGAGTGCTAGCTGACACCCCTGATTTCAAAAAGTTTCAAGAGATTTAGGCAAATAATATAGCAATCTTTAGATTTTCAGGGGGATATCACTCACCTAACCCTCTTTAAATTTTGTAAAAAACTTAACCATATAAGATTTTTATAATAATTTGGTATTGAAAGTCAAACAAGACCGTTAAAAATATCCACTAAATGTACAAGCATATTCCTTAATTTTCTTTAATATCAAGTATTAAAATTGCATTAAAAAAGAAGTTGACTTCTGTATTTTTCACTTCAAACATAATAATTTTCCTCTAACAAAATAATAAATTAGAATTTCACGAATTAAATGACTTTCTATTTTTTCTCTTCCAGGAGCTCAAAGTTTCTGTGTTCTTAATCTCTATAAGTGGTACAAGGTCTAATTCTAGTGATAATATTTTAATATTTTATGTTCTATTTACTTAAGATTAAATTAATATCACTACAATGTTTCTTTGTTAATAAATAAACTGTATTTTATTTTGATGTTGATTTTGATAATTCTATTGTTACTATTATTTATTTTAAGTGTCATATCAGAGTAATATTTCCATATATGATGGTTATAAGTTACCTAGTTGCAAAATAAAAATTCTAGCTTTGCTGCTGTCCATGGCATTCATAATGTAAAAGATTACGAAGCCTTGGTGGACCAAAGAGGGCCTGGCCTGAAATGATAAATAATGATATGTTATCACTGTAGCTCTTAAAAAATTAGCCTGCATGGAATTTGAATGTGGAAGCATATCCAGCTGCCCTTAACTAGTTTAGCATCGTGGTGTACATGAGATGCCTTCAGGGCTTCAAAGACTGAAAAAGTGTGGATTTGAAATCTTTTTTACTTAGTTTTATGATTTCTTCTATGGGATAGGTTGGGGTGGTTTTTTCTTTTCTTTTCTTTTCTCAGACATTTCTATATAACTGGGATTGAATGTAGGCTAAGATTGCAGGAGGCCTAGATCCAAAGAGGTTTGTAATTTTGTTTCTTACAGAATAAAATGGGGGCTCTGAAATGATTGGCTTTCAATCTATTATGTGGAAAAATCATAATGGGAAAATTCTCTAACCAATTTTCTATCTTATAACCAGGAGCTCTGGGATCCCGTTGCTTTTTTTTTTAATATAAAGAAAATTCCACACTATGTGAATCCATAGTGTTCTTGCATATGAGCGTGTATGAAACCCCTTTATGTTTCAGGAAATAAACTAAGCCACTAGTTCTTTTTTGTTGCCACTCAACTTATAGTGCCCAGCTTACATTTTTTATTGTTTTGGCAGGAGGAAGAGTTAAGAGGTGCTATTGTTCTTATTTTTGCAAACAAGCAGGTTACTGTTGCCTAGTTATTTCTCTTTTTTAACACATATGGAAGAAAACAAGCTTGAAATCTAATCATGCAAATTTGAATGAAAAAGCTTTATTGGATGTGAAAACAATATAATCTGTTGTTTTTTATGATGTGGTGATTCTCTCTTCATAGGCTTCACATCTCTACATGCATTTCACGTTTAAATATTTATATCAGATTGGAATTTGGCACTCCCATTGCTTTTATTACTGACGTTCTTTTGGTTTATACAGGATCTTCCTGGTGCACTTGATGATGCAGCAGTGACCGAAGCTTTGGAGTTGCACAGGATTAAGAATCGACAATGGGCAATTTTTAAAACGTCTGCCATTAAAGGAGAAGGTCTTTTTGAAGGTTTGGACTGGTAAGTTAAGTTTACAATGAAGTTGAATGAATTTCTAGCAACAGTTTTGAATTTCTGAATATTTATATCCCATACATGTCTTGTACTTCCTCGGGAAACCATGCCCTTTGACACCTACAGGGTGGGGTGTCTGTTTTTGAAAAAAATTGAATTTTATTTTTATTTTTTACTTTAACTATATTCAGCAGGAATTTTGGTATATATAAATTTACAAACCGATGTTGCACCTGGTTCTATAAATGAATATGTTAAATTCTGGCTTCACAGCTTCATTTTCTTCTGTTATCTTATTTTTCTTCTAAAATCCCTCATGGAGAGTCGCATGTTATTGTAGGTTGAGTAACACACTGAAATCTGGGGGTGGCTAACTCTTTTGAAGAAGAATGGGAAGCTTGCGATTGTTTCTCTGAGCCAGAATTTATAAAGGATGACCATGGCTAGCTGGTATGGCTGGTAAGAGAAATTCATTCATGGTCAGGTTTATGTCATTTGACCTTTACTGATCTTTTTCACTGATATACTTGTAAAATTTTTGTCAGAGAAGAACCACTTAGCTCATCTGTTGTCATGTTACTTTCCATATCTTTGCCATTGTTCGCTTTCCATGTAGTTCAACCAATTTGTGTTTTTTTCTCCCATGTACTGCATTGTTTGAAAATGATAGTGATTCTTGATTTTATTAATTCCATATTCTATACTAGTCACTCTTCCGAGCCCTTTTTGGTGAACTAGCTAGTCGTGGCCTCTCTCGTAACTGGAACGAGCTTTCTAGGTTTAAGTAACACATCATGCTGCTATACAAGTCGCTAATATAACATCTAGTGCAAAAATGACTTGTATGCATGTCTTTGGAAACCACTTCTGCACCAGTAGTTCTTGGCTCCAAGTACTTTTGGTGCACTTTTTTATGTTGCTTTTTATTTGTGAACTCAAAACCGAGCCTAAAACTAGTTAAATATGGGTTCAAACCCGAGTCCACCAATCCTCTTGTTTTGGTGTTGATAAATTCAACATTTTATTAAGAATCGTCTAACCTACCTGAGCTTCTTAAATGTTAACAATGTGACCACCCACCTGAGCTCTCCATCTTACAAGTTGACAGGATAACCACCAACCTAGATTTCTTGTTTTATAGGTTAGTTGTCCGATTTCATTATTGACAAATGCCTTGGTATCAATCATTTTCTTCTTTATGCCCTTCAAAATATAAAATCTGTATAATCACCTATTAGAATTCCAAATCTCCACTTTGTGATAAGAACTCTATTATGAATATTAAACTCGGAAAGAATATTCACACATTTTCAAAATGAAAATTGAAGAATCCACTCGCTTATTAATCCTATTTAAAGCTGTATAACCCTGTGTTTGCTTAAATATGTTTTCTTGTAGTGCTTAATTAGCAAATTGAGCTTTGTCAGCCCAAACCATCCAACTAGGGTGATTGTAGACTTGAAACCAAATGGATGAGCCTCCTTTAGGTATGGGAGATTGAAGAATTAGGATGCTGCACTTATTAAAACTTAGTATTTGAAGGGGGAGCATGAATTTAGCCCACATCTTTCCTTAGCTCAAGCCACACAACCTGGTTTGACCAGGAATTGTGTTATTAAACTTGACCATTTTATTTACAAATACACCTCTCTCTATAAAATGTCTGAGTGATGAAGATTTAGAACATGTTTGTTTTCGGCAGACAAGAATTTTTTATGTTTTGGTTTGCTTATGTCACAAATGATCTGTTTTTATAAAACAAATGTTGTTTTTCCAAGCAAAAATATATATTTTAAAAAGTAATCACTACTATATACATTAAACAAACACTTAATTTGTCATGTTATTCATAAATGCAGCCACTTGGATAGATGTTCTTGTTACATCAAATAAGAAATTATTGAAACATAATATAACTCGTTCCCTCATGTTTATTTTATTTATCAAAATACTAGCAGTACTCACAAGTGTCGAATTAAGGATACTACTAGATAGTTGGCCTGCGTTACATTAGTTACATTTAGTTGAATTATATTTTTATTGAACATATAAAATTAATATTTAGGAGTTGCTATTATCTTTTGAGTAAAAAATAATTAATTGCATGGAGGTTGATTCGATATGACTTTATTGGTTTTATGAGTACAAATATAACTTGAACAATTGGTAAAAATATAATTTGAGTAATGAGAATTAAATATATTGAGATTAATAGTATTGGATCAATCCGGGCCATCTTGAGCTAGCCTCTCAAATTCATGATTTGAATCATAAAATTATGATAATTGTATATAAAACATATAAAAAAATATTATAAAACTTAATTCCTAATAAATTAAATGTTTAAGAATGAGATTGAGAAAAACAAATAAATGGAATTGAGTTATCCTGCAAAACATGTGGCTCAAGTTATGACCTCATTGAGAAAACAAAAAAAATCACAAAGTGTAATTCTTAATTGACTCAATGTTGAATGATAATTTTTTTAAAAAAAAATGAATTGATTTGTCAATCTATAGACAGTTTATGAAACTAATTTAGGTATGTATAAAATAAATCATAATAAATTATAAAGTTTAATTTTTAAAATTAAAAATATAATAATTTATGAGGTGATGTTAGATAATAAAAATAAAAATATACCTTTTAGTTTATTGTTAATATTACAAAGTCGTGTGCTAGCGAGGTAGGTATAGAATGAGTGTGTTTAGGGTCTAGGCTAGAGCAATTTTTTCTTAAAAAAAATAAAAATAAATAGGGGACTGAATTGATTTTATGGACAGTCGTTGTCTTTAGTTGCCGAAAGCTAATATAGTACTTTAATTAATTAATCAAGGGCTGGGGTTCTTTTCAAGATAATTAATTTCTGAAGGCAACAAGACAAAACTACCCTTTTCAACAGCCGCTCCTATCCTATGCCATCCTCCTTTGGTTTCTCTGCGTGAAAGAGCTGTGGTAAGTGTTTTGTATTGGCTCCAGCAACGCCCCCATCACCCATGTCCTCGTTAATAATGTTTTTTATTTATCTATATGAGAATTCGGATCGGTTTTTATATTTCTTGATTAATTCTATAAATTATAATATTAATGACTATATAAATCTTTAATAATTATTATATTAGTAATTATAAGATTCAAACCTGAGATCACGAGAAAAGTAAAGTTTTTTAATCTCAATCTCTTACTACTGAACCACCTACTAGATAAATAATTTTTTTTTAATTATGGTGTTTGGAGTTATGTTGTGTTTACATCTGAAATTAACAATTAAACTTTTAGTAATTTTGAGAATATTCATATTGATGATCATTGAAACAACTAATAAACTAGAATTTACAGTGTGTCTCTTTACATGTATATTAAATTGATTACCCTTGAAAATATTTGATCATTCTATTAAAAGAATGCGGCATGCATAAACAATTTTATAAGAAAATAACACTAATTTATAATTCGTTAATAAAAACAAAAGGTTTAGATGTTGAAGTGAAGTTTAATCTTTCATTGCTTATATATTTTTTAATCTTAATTTTTGTACAATGAAAAATAAATTTATTCAATTTAGTAGTAAAGGATGAAGAAACAATTTTACTTAAAAATTAAAGCTGTTAGATGAGATTTCAATATATAATTTATATTATTTTCTAACACCCTTTCAAGTGGAAACTCTTTGGGCTTGAAACTTGCACAAACCTCACTACATTATGCTTAATTTTTATTAAATAGAATAAGGGTGATGGAATTCAAACTCGTAACCGCTAGATTAACAAGATTATGATATCATGTCAAATAATCATCTCAGATAAAAGTTTAAACTGTTAGGTGAGACCCAAAAATATAATTTATATTATTTTTAAAAAAGTAACACTATTATGTAAATTACGTGTGTTTTTGAAATTAACTCAAATCTTTTCATCGCTCATTTCCGAAGTGGTCAACTTGCCCTTATGGAGACTTTACTTTATTAATAGGAATAATCATTTAATAATCTCTCTTATTAATGATGTTGTATGACGACGTGTCACTTGATCTAGAACCTTCAGCACCAAATTAATATGAAACATTAACCTAAACAATGATTTACGGGCCACCATCATACTAACAACAGCTTCTAAATGGATGGAACACGTGGATTTATAAAATAATATTGTGGGAATAGGGTTCGTTATAATTTATCTATTAAGACTGTATTTGACATTGTATTTAAAAAAAAAGTGATTTTTTTTATTATAAATTTAAAAAATTTAGTGTTTTTAAATCATTTTCATGTGTTGATTTCAAAATTAATTATCTGGGAATACATTGCTTGTCTATTTATGGTTCAAAACCTCAATAAACATGGCTCTTGAGGGTAATAGTGGATTTTGATGGTAGTTAAGATGTTTTTTTTTCCGAATAAATAATGTTGTGGAATATATTTACAATGAAAATGATATTTTTAAAAGTACAATCATTGAAAAGAAACAATGGATTAATTTATTTGTTTTGAAAGCTATGAACTAGATTATAACCATGCCCAAAGATTGAAAAAACAATTTTCTCATTTTTCATTATTTGTTTATTATTTAAAAATACTTTCCTTCAAGCAAACATATTAAAGGGTGATTGGTTCTAAAAGAAGCAATTTCCTTGCACTATCCACTACTCTCTAACATAGACCCTATAAATAAATAAAAATAGTGTCTGATATTCGAATAGTTGTTATTTTTTAATATATAATATATAAAAATAATAATTAAACTACGGAAACAGAACACACTCCAAGCCTAACAACTCGAAAATAGACAAACGAAACACCAAACAAGACCGAGAAACGCCACGAGGTTTGCCGACCCATCCATCTGACACCTGGCATCCTGACTGTGACTTTCTACATATCCGTGCCTGTATTTTTTAATATATTTTTATAATGGCTGCAAGGGCAATCTTGTCCGCCTCCATTTTTCAGCTACATTTGTTTAAATCGAAGCTCACGCATCACATGACGTTGCAGTTGCCCTCCTCTGTCTGTTTTTACTTGATTGTGGATAATTGATTGATGAAAATATTATTGTAATCTTTAGTTGTAGTGCCCTTCATTTTATTGATGGATAATGTTAATGGTGATGATGGGGATAATGTTAATGGTGATGATGGTGGGAATGAGTGATTGTGCAGCAGCAGCAACAATAATTGTTTTTTAAATATCATCACTTCGTTAATGGTGATGATAATGCCTTGAGTAGTTGATATACAATGAGATAAAATAATAAATATTTTTTAATAAGAAATATTTATTATGATTTTTTTATTTTGTTTACATGAGGATGAAAATAAGTTTAATTTTTATTTTTATTTTTATTTTCTTTCTCATTCTCACCCTTATTTGTATTTCATTTTTTAATTCAATATTTAAAAAAGTTATGATTTTGGGTTAAGACATGAGCTTTAGTTGTAATGAGTGTTTGAGAGTGTGATAACAGCTGTTTTTCAAAATGTTATTTATATAAAAAAAAAAAACACATCAAAATAGTAAGCTTTTTTATATATTTTTAACACAACACATTAAGATAACTTAAGAACATAAGAAGTAATTTTAAATGAATAAAATTTGAATTTTAACCCACTTTTATTTAGGTAGCCTTCCCAACCCAACTCATTTGATGAAGTTTTGCATCAGACCTTGTGTAACCTCATCTTCCCTCTAGAGTCCCCCCCTACTCAAATGGGCCCTACGTCGGCACAGACACTTGACAGCAACTTCTCACAAACACTATTAAAATCCTCAAAAAAGACCAAACCCGAAACATGTTATTTGTCTTAAAAAATAAAAACAAATAAGAAACCTTTTTACTTGGCCATGAACTCTCCACGTGTTCTCTCCTTCCTTATCAGCATCCAGCTATCCTTTCTTCTGACTAGACTCGAGTCTTGAGATAGATAATAATAATCAGCAGCCAAGCAATCAACGCACACTTTGCAGTTTACTCTTAAGCCCCCACAAACCCCAAAACACCAGTTCTATAACTCTCCGCTTACAGGATTTTGGAGAATCAAGAACCCCCCTCCCGGGCGAGAAAGAAAAAAGAACAGAAAAGTTCTGTTTATTCGATCAGAAACTGGGAGAGAGAAAACATGGGGATTGTAGTTGAGAGCTTAAAGAACTTAACTGGAGGATGGGGTGTGGAGGCTAAACGTTGTGACTCGTGCAAAACGGCAGCTGCAGCTGCGTTTTGCAGGGCTGACTCTGCTTTTCTGTGTCTGAATTGTGACACCAAGATTCACCATGGCCAGGTGAATAGAAAAATCATGTCCCGGCATGAGCGTGTGTGGATGTGTGAGGTCTGCGAGCAAGCACCGGCTGCGGTAACTTGCAAGGCTGACGCGGCTGCTCTCTGTGTTACTTGTGACGCTGACATCCACTCTGCTAACCCTCTTGCTCGCCGCCATGAACGAGTCCCCGTCGAGCCCTTTTATGACTCTGCTGAATCAGTTGTTAAGACTTCCCCGGCGTTTAATTTTATAGTACCTGGTGAAAATGGCGTGTCTGGATATGATCAGAACGAGGATGTAGAGGGTGTTTCGTGGCTCTTGCAGAGTAATCACACAACAAATGACCTTAATTCCAAGCTCCAAATCGAGAATCCTGCTGTGAAGACTGGAGACGTGTTTTTCTCTGAAATGGATCCGTTTCTTGATTTCGAGTATCAGAATTCCATGGATGCGAGCTATGAGCAGATTCATGGTGGTGCTGGTGCTGGTGCTGATAGCGTTGTGCCTGTGCAAACCAAACCAGCTCCGCTTCCGGTGATCAATCATGAAAGTTGCTTTGATATTGATTTCTGTAGATCTAAACTCACTTCTTTCTGCTACTCATCTCAGTCTCTTAGCCACAGCGTAAGTTCCAAAACCTGCTTAACTAATGCCCAATATATATATATATATAAGCGCCTTTGTAAGTAAGATTTCATTATTTATAGAGGGTGCTGACAAAGTTTCTTTGATTATTTTTTTCAGGTTTCTTCGTCTTCCCTAGATGTCGGTGTTGTTCCTGATGGGAATTCTATGTCCGATATATCGCATCCTTTCGGCCGAAGCATGAACACTACTACCGATCCAAGCATGCCCATCTCAGGTTGTACTGCAAATCAAGCAGCAACTCAACTAGCTGGGATTGACCGTGAAGCTAGAGTTTTGAGGTACAGAGAGAAAAGAAAGAACCGAAAGTTCGAAAAGACCATCCGGTATGCTTCCCGAAAAGCTTACGCTGAAACCAGACCGAGAATCAAAGGCCGGTTCGCGAAACGAGCCGAAATGGAATCCGACATGGACACCCTATATACCTCTCCGAGCTCCGTCCCTTTCATGGCCGATACCCAATACGGTGTCGTTCCCTCGTTTTGATCGCGAGTTGAGGGAGAGGTTAATTAGCTAATTAATTGCTACTATCTAGAAAATTAAGTAATTTGTCAGCTATAATCAATAACGGTAATAAGGAGGTCTTCTCTTTCCCTCTTGATGTTGATTTCTGTAATATGTGAATTTTAGACGAATCCTTAAACGGATCAGTTGAAGTGTAGCCCCTTTTGGTTTGCAGGCAACAATATTAATCATGTTGCTGCTAAGCTTTTGCTCCATCTTCCTTGTCTATCTCCATTTTCTTTTGCTGTGCTCTTCTTTCTGGTCTGCTCTGCATCTTTTTTACTTTGCCGGGACTTCTTTCTTTCTCAATAAATAAATAAATAAATAAATAACCCTCGAATCTCTTTCTCCAATTCTATTGGCTCCCAATATAAATTTCCCTTTGACTGTAATCTACTGCATTTTTACTTTTGTCAGAGCAAACTGAGAGCTGCAATGATTTGAGTGTTTTATTATTAAAATAAGAATATGTTTTTCCTCGTAAGAATAAAAAAATACTTCCAAAGTAGTTTCGAAAACATTTCACAAAAAAACTCCTTTGTCAGCATGTGAGGTGCGCGCGTCATGAAGGGGCCGAGTCCTTGCTATTGGAGTGGTTGTTACACGCGCCAATTGGGGGGCTATTCTGCCACTTTTAGGTGATGCGTGTCTCGCCAATAGATTGGTCTGTTTGTAAGTCAAAACAATCATTTTAATATATATATATATATATATATATATATATATATATATATATATATATATATATATATATATAACTTAATAGGTTAATTAAAAAATTCTCAATGAAAATTACTATTGCAAAAAATCGAAAATTCAATGGGATTTTTAAGGTAATATTTAGTTATTGTTCGAGGACAAAAGAGATAAAGTTATTAGAAGCAAGATGATTATTATAATTTTAAAACCTGATTAAAAAGTTAATTTCATGCATGTCCAAGTCATGAGAGGGTTTGATTGTTGAACTGAATTAATATAAAAATAAAATATTTATTATGAAAATTTAAAAATAAAAGACGGAAGTCGACAAGGGGAAAAACTCGAATCACGGGTCAATATAAAAATATAAATTATTATTATTATAGTTTTAAAATTGAATCAAGAGTCAGCCCAATACAACGTCCGAGTCATAAGTTAAAAGGATAATTTATGAATAAAAATAATAATTATTATTATAATTTTAAAACCTACCTTAGAGCCGAACCAAGACAAAGTTTGATTCATGGTTTAGGAGGGTAAACTCTAACGTGATTTAAAAAAAAAAATTAGCAACCTTGTTTTGTCATTTTTTTCTTAATCAAAAGTCTATTATTTGTTCACCCGTGTTTTATTCCAAATCAACCAGGTTTCTTTATTAGGTTAAGTTTAGTAAATCTTTTAATTTTTTTCTTAAATTTGAAACAATCTAGACTCCAAGTCAGCTAAGTCCCGGATCAACTTGTCAGGCGAAATCGAATTTTATAGCTAAGATTATTATTAATTTCAATAAATAATATAAATTTTATCTAATTATTTTTAAAATTATACAAGTTTGATGTGATACTTTTTAAAAAAACTTTATTATTACGTTTTATTGACCATAGTGAAGCAATAGTTATAATAAATAAATAAATGAAATTCGGGCTGGGAATGGTTGCCAAACACGCGCAGTTCTAAAAAAAAGGGGAGTTTTCGCGTTTGACGAGGCAGACAGGCTGTGGAAAGAAAGGGCACTCAGCACATGTCTTTGACCAGTTGCTTCCCTCCTGCCTTCTCTATATAAATTATAAAGAGATAGATTTGGCCTTTCTTACTTTAAAAAATTATTGGATATCCGATTCATGACTTTGATATGAATTAATTTAATTTAATTTAACTTTAAATAATAATAATAATAATAATAATTAAAGATATGATTTTAAAATAAATTGGTTCAACCACAGCAAGTGCAGAAATAAAAATGTGCATTCAGGTTGTTTGAACGGGGAGAAGACTTTCTGGTCGCCCGTGCTCTAAAAACAATCCCCACATCCTTTTTATCGGAAAGATGGGTGCGCAATTTCTATCGAAGAAGTCAAATTATGTGGACCAATAAACAAATATGTGTAAACATTTAAAAACGTGAAAGGTTTTTTTTGAATTATCACAAACATAAGTCAAAATTCATAAAAGACATGTCGGATTGGGAAAATATCCGCAATAACCTTTTCATTTACGAACAAGATAATGCATGTAGACCACATCATTTTTTACATAAAAAATAGAAAATAAAAATGGACTTATATTTCTTTATGTTTAAGATATATTAATCTTTTTCGTATTGAATATATGGATTCATGTCTATGTCTATGTCTATATGTGTGTGTGTGCGTGTGTAAAATTTGGTGGACATTTTGTACTTTTGTCAAGGCATGAAACTAAAAAACAATGAAAAAAAGATATGAATAAGCTTATGTTAACTCGCTAACACCTTGATCTTGAGTTTAAAATTGAAATAACCCCATATAAAATAAAGGTAGAAAAAAACAAGAATATCAATTCTTAAAAAAATTAAATATTGAATGATGAGTTAATAAATGAATAAGAACATAAAAAAAATCAAAGTCAGCTCATGTTAATCTTTGGAAGTCGTGATTTTCATAAGACTGAGATTAACCATATAAAAGGTAAAGCCAAATAATCAACGAAACAAAATTCTCAATAAAAAATATCTAGGCATTAAACTAAAAAAAATGTAATAAATCAAAATCCTCAATAAAGAAAATATAAAGGAATGAAACTAAAAAAATAAATTAAAAGAATAACAAAATAAATCCTAGTGATCCTGTGTTAACCTACTAACTCTACAACCATTGGTACAATATTAAGATAATCACATAAAAATTTAAAAATAACACAAAGGTCAATTCTCATAAATAATAATAATAATGATAATAATAAAGTATAAAATTAAAAAAAAATAAAAATGGTCAACTTATGTTAACCTTTGAAAGTTGTGATCGCAATCAATAGGCTAGGACCGACTAGATCGACCATGTAAAAGGCAAACTTAAAAGAACAAGGAATCAAGATTCTCAATTAAAAAATTTCAATGCATGAAACTAAAAATTAAAAACAACGACAAAATAAATATTTGAGTTGGATTGTCTTAACATGTTGATCTTGTGATCATGGATATAAAATTGAAATAATCTTTTAAAAATGAAAGTGAGAAAATAGTGTGAAGATTATTTTTCAAAAAAATAAATAATATTTATATGAAAATTACAGTTTTTTTATGGTGAGGTAAATTTATAATCTAGATCCCTTGGTGATCAATTTAGTAAGAGAAGACCTTAATTTACACTTTATTAAATATTTTCTAGGGACCAAGCTAATTGTTTTAAATATTTAAAGATATATCTGGAATATTCTAAAGATTATAAGGATGAATATGAATTTAGGGATCTTTGTCACCTTGCAAGGTAGCAATCTAATTTACACTAGAAAGCTCTAATTTTTTTTTTAAATATTTCCCATGGATTATTTAAAACATTTAAGTACATATTTCATAAACTATAAGGATCAATATAAATGTAAGGGTTGTTGTCTCCTTTATGATGTAACGGAGTCGTTTCCCTCCTGAACCCAACTATTCATATTAAATAATTAGTGTCTTAAGTCACTTATTAAGAAGCTTTAACCATATCTTGGAAACCTATAATGAAAATGTATTGAAAAATAAAGTATATAATATCTTGATATTTTAAAAACTTGAGCGGATAAATAATGGTTGAAATTATAATTTCTAATGACATATTAAATACCACTCTCTTTCTTTAATTTTTTTTTATTTTTTTGGATTCACTCCCGTGGATGGATGGATTTGGTGACTATTTGGTAATGTGGTTGAAATTATTTTTAAAAGTATTTTTTTATTCATAAATGTATTATTATAATTATTTATTTATTTATTTTTGAATAATTATTCTTGACATTAGCATATAAAAATGATATAAAAACACTAAAAAAATAAAAATAAAAATTCATTTTTTTTCAAAAATACTTTTAAAACACAATATCAAACAAGATCTTGGATTCAAACTCCAATCTTGTTCTTAAATTGCAATAAAAATAAAGAATAGTGTGTTTTTTTACTATAAATTATTTTTTTTAATATTTTAGATCATTTTGATAAAATAATATTAAAAATAAAAAATATTATTTTAATATATTTCTTAAAACTGTTTAAAGATGAATCCGTACAATACCATAAAGGTTCATCACATGTGCTGTTTTGAATATGTCGCATTAGGTGCATACACGTGGCGTATCTTCGGTCCCTGTGGCTTTTCAGGTTGCCCATAAGGCAGGATTTATTATTGCTGGGGAGACCATGGGATCTAAAAGTAAAGGACGCAATCGACTCGGGACCATTTTTTGTTTTTTTAGATTTTCAATTTGATTCTCTTGAAACCTTTTATTACAAGAAACTTTTGGATAAAATAAAATGAAGAAAATAAATTGATGAATTTTTTTGGTTGGGTAATTCAATTTCAACTCTTTAAAATTTTAATGCATATATATTTACTCCATGTAACATATTAGTCACTAATGTTTTCTTGTTTGATGAAATTGACACCTTCTGTATTGTTTTGTCTTAGGCCATGTTTATTTCAATATAAAATTGATTTTTTTTATTTATCTTAGTTGGTTCTTATGTCATTATTTATTATTTATTTTATTTAAAATAATTTATAAAATTACACCCATATAGATATAATAATAGTAATTTCATCGTCTTTCAGTTTTTTATCTGTTAGATTTGATTTCTATTACTTTAATTATTATTTACTTTATTTGAAATAATTTATGAAATTATATTTTCTTTAATTTTATTCCCCTTCATTTTTTTTATTATTTGTTAGACTCTATACTTATTATTTTAATAAACTTAAAAAAGATAAAATATTAATAAGTTATTTTTCATAACATTACCAAAAATAAAAAAAAACAACTCACATTTCAAGATACAGAGTTTTTTACTGTATATTTTTCTAATTTGAACTAGTTTAATTTACTGATTTTAGCCTTAAAAAACAGAAACCAAACAAAACTGATTTTTTTAAAATATTTTAATTGGTTTTTTTAATGGTTCGTTTTTTCTAGGTTTTTTTCCTCACTCCTATATTCAATAAGAAAGCTATCAGGTTGGTAATTTAATTCTCAATTACTAATAATTAATCTAATTTCTATGCATTAATGGATTTGATTGTAGTGTTTGTTTTTACTGTCGTTCCTTCGTATAAGATTTTGTGTTTGTTTTTTTCGTGACTAAAAAAGATGAATCGATGAGAAAAATACGTCACTGTAGAAGTCCATAGCAAGCAGTGAGGGGATGTATGTAGCTGATGTGAAACTAAAATAAGTGATAAGAAATTGAATTAAATCGAAAGGGAAAACACGTGTCAACATGGGCCGCTATACTTTGAACTTGGTCTTTCTCGGTACCATGTGGTTAATCTTTGACAAGATCCTTCTTCCAAGGTGGCGAGTGCATATATATATGATGGAGCTTTGATTGCCAAATCTTCTTTTCTTTCTCTTTTTCTCCTCGATTTCCATGTTTAATGAGAGAAAAAAAACATCGTGTCATTTATATTATAAGGTACCTTCTCATTCTTTTGCAATAAGACAGAGCACATGAGCCATGGTAGAGTTTATTTGTTTAAAATAAAACATTATTTAATTTTTTACTTTAAATTACTTTTTTGTTTTTGTTTTCAGATGATTGTTTCGATCCACATAATAATCTGTCATTATTTCTTTTGGTGGATTAAATCCATCTAATAATTTCTTCCGGTAAAAAAAAAAGGTGTTTTTGTTTGAGTTGGTCTATCAATCAATATTGACAAATTTTCTCCTCAACCAGAAATTGATCCATGGTTCTATTAAAAGATGAATTAATGGAACGGTGTTGCAACAAAAGGGAAAAAAAATAAAAGGTTAAGAAACATTTCCACTTTTGGCCAAGGTTATTAATTCCGTTTTGTTCCGTCCAGAATACCCGATATGTTTGTTTTCAATTCAAAAAATAGAACAAAATGAAATAGATTTTATCTCGTTCAAAATTTTGGCTGTTTTTTTAAAATAATAAATAGTTTTACAATATCAATCATATCTCTTAATTCAATCGTTAAATTGCGATGAAATTTTACTAGGAGTCTATTGATATATTTATATTATTAGGTTAAAATTTCAGCGCAATCAGAGAATAAAACGACGTTGCGAGATTGATGATGACATTCTTGTAATATTATCTAGGTTTATAATTTTGTTTAGAAAGATTATTTAATCGTGTCTTTTTTACATTAAATTTTTCTTAATTTTATTATTTAACAACGAGTTTATTAGGAATTGAACTTTATAATATGCTTTGATTTGCTTTATTTAAGGTTATCATAATCTTATAACGCATGTCACACATTTGAAAAATTAACCTAGGTTGATCCGATTTGATCTAATATATCATCGTTTCAATATATTTTTCTAGATGTCAACTTGATTTTTCTTAGTAAAATTAAATTTTTATCAATTTTTCATGTTATCTTTGGACTCATCAAGTTGACCGAGTTATATCACTTCAACTCTTTTTTCTTACTTATGTTTGAAATTTAAATTGCATAATTTTAAATAATTTTATTTTTGGATTTGAACTAAAATTTTGTTTGTTGAATATATATATATATATATATATATATATATATATATATATATATATATATATATATATATAATACAACCCTGAAACAGAACACATAAACATTTCAAAACCAAACCTTTTTTTTTTTGGAATATAATAAAATACTAATCAAATTGGAATTGACAACCTTGCTCTTGACAGTATTAAAAATTAATCCCAAAGTATAAAGAAATTACATAGAATGGAAGAAAAACCTGTTTTTTTAGCCTGTTATAGACCTGTAGTCTGAACTATATTTCTTTCATGCCAGGAAAAAGCCTAAGACATTACAAAAAAAGGGAAACAAAAAGATTATCTTCTCACAAATAATTCTACGAAGCAGTATCAACTGCAGCATCATAACCAAAAATCGTGGAGTAATCATCCAACTCATCAGATGCAAACTTTGGCATCCTCCAGCTTCTTGCAACTTCAGAGTCATGGCCACTGGTTAGAAGCTCCAACACCTGCAAAGAAAACATGAAATGGGTTCGACCTGGTTAGCCGGTTTCCATCTCATATGGACTGTAAGGGCATGACCATGCGCACCTCACTCATTGATGGACGCCATGTTGAGGACTGTCTCGCACAATATGAAGCTGTTAGCACAACTCTGTTCATTTGGTCCGAATCAAACTTTCCTTCCAATCCCGGATCTGCTAGTTCCATTATGTTTCCAGATTCCATTAGAGGCCTTGCCTGCACATGCAAGTCAATAAAAGGAAATGAATTGGAATGACTTAGAGAGAAGAAGAACTTTTTCCATTTTTTTTGGGGATTGGAGGAAACTCATCCCCGGAAAACGCATTTTGTGGTCCAGGTGAGCAAGTAAAACTCTGACTGTCCCAGGCTCTTACAACATGTACACGTCCTGACTCAAACTCGAGACATGCTGTGCAGATCTCAAACCCTTTGGCATCACGCAATACCCGGGACTACAGTTTAGGTTTTGACAGACTTGAAGTGACAAGTCAGAACTCCTAGCTAACCATTGAGGTTATCTCCGGGAACATTATGTAGCCGGGATTCCCATTATAATTGTTGAAATTTGAAGAAGTATAGGTACTGGTGATTGATCAAGAGCAGAATCCAGTTATCACATACCCATAAAAGAAGGTTTTGCTTCGATGAGTCCACAGGCCTCCGGCCAGTTATGATCTCCAGCAGAAGAACTCCAAAAGCATAAACATCAGTTTTCTCGTCCACAATTCCGTGCATGAAGTACTCTGGTGCTATGTATCCAAATGTCCCCTCAATCGGAATCACAGCATGGTGAGTCCACTTGTTAGGAAGCCATTTTGCTAGCCCAAAATCAGATATCTGCAGAAAAACGAAACTCCTTTTTATCATCCCTTAAAGATTAGAATAGTAGCAGAAGAGTTTGTTTGCAATGTTCATTCACCTGTGGCTCATAATCAGGCCCTAGAAGAACATTAGAGGCTTTTATGTCACGATGTATTATCCGGTGCTTGCAGCATTTGTGGAGATAATGCAGGCCCCTGGCCACTCCAAGGGCAATCTTGTGCCTTACAGGCCACTGAAGTGTCTCGCCTGTTTTACCTGATGATCATCCGGAAAACTCTTTGTTACATAAACAAGAATCATTTATATTATCATCTTCAAATCATGAGTGATTTCTGAACTCAGAAATAGAGTTGTTCCATTTCTGCAGAATGTTAACATATCCTTCGCTATAACCAACATTTGCAAATCTTTATTGAGAAAAGTAAGTGAGGTAACTTCTTACTGTGCAACGCAGATGCCAAATTTCCATTCTGAGAGAAATTGAAAATCAGGTAAAGGCCATTTTCAATGCAGCAGCCAAGTAAGCTTGCAGTGTTGGGATGGCAGACATGTCCAGTGATGCCCAGTTCCAGGAGGAACTCTTTCTCTTTAGTGGCATCTTTGTTGTCCCTGGTTAGCATCTTTACCGCAATAGCTCTCCCATCAGAAAGATCACCTCTATAAACTTCTGAATATCCTCCTCGACCTACTACATTGTCTGATGATACTCAAAAAAAGAAGAGGCATAAGACTTCTGAATTAGTTTGATTTTTGGTCACTGAATCAGAAAGCTAGAACGTACACCACACAACCCTAGTGGTAGTTCACCTGGGTGGAATTTGTTTGTGGCCCTGGAAATTTCCTCATAGCTGAAGCATTTTAGCAAAGACTGTTGCTTTTCTTTGTTGGAAACACTCCCATTTCTTTTTCTCATTGGCGAAGCAAAAATTGAGGAGAAAAGTTTACAGGTAGACATCTGCTTCTTCGTCTTTGATTGGCCATTGAAATTGGCAGCCATTGGAGGGGACTCTGTAGTGCTCGAGCCTCCGAAACTGAAGGTATCATCTTCTGTACTGTGAGATTCCGTTTCAATTTCATCCAGCACAGTTCTTGGTGAAGAGTCCAGCCTCCTTGTTTCTGAGTTTATATGCTTTTCAACAGAGGAGGCGGTCCGGCTCACCCAGCTTGAGCTTGGCTGGTGAGTCTCTGCCATAAGTGAATGACTGGATAGGTTAACACCAGAGGAAGTTGCATTCTATCTGCATGCATTGTCTTTTACAGTGAAACTAACCTCTTATAGTTGCCGAATCCGGCAGTCTTTCACGTTTCCCTAAT
Organism: Salix purpurea; assembly: GCA_027405865.1. NCBI lineage: Eukaryota > Viridiplantae > Streptophyta > Magnoliopsida > Malpighiales > Salicaceae > Salix > Salix purpurea. Next base: position 4,791,854 of record JAOWLH010000019.1, read on the forward strand.
GAAAGTACTGTGCAGGTTTCTGGGGCATTCTCGAAACAATACCTTAGAACTCGATGCCAGCTTCTAATATAGGCGAAACAAAAGAAGAGAACTGTTGTCATTTATGAGTTATAATATCAAACCATAATCTGGTTTCCTTACCTATTTGATTGGTTTGTCAAGCGACGAAGAAGAAGATAATCAGCTGAAATGGATTTTGCTTCCTCGATTAGACCTCTAGCAATACTAGAGCTAAATCCTACTCTAGCCTCCAAATTTATCTGAAAAGATATAAAATTCACAATAGTTTCTAATTTCAGTGATACTGCCATGGTAAGAGATTGGTTATCCAGCAAGTGCTAACATTCAGAAGGTTATAATGTTGGTAAATACCTGCTTAGACTGGCAGGTTCTGGCAAATTCTCCAAGCACAGATATAACATGTGCCTTCGCTTGTCGAATCTGCCATTGTTTCTTCTTCATCGATTCAAGCTTCTTGGACTCCTCACCAACTGTAAATAATCAAACACGCACAGCATTACTATATCTACTCCCACTTCCTTTAGATTTGAATCAGCAGGTATACATCGAGAAGAGATAATGCAAAGATATACAGTAGAAGTTTAGTTTTTCATGGAAAGATGCTGACCAAGAACATAAACGGCAACAATGGTGTCATTTGGTTGAGCTAGAACTCTAGTTGCCCATGAAAGGAGATCATTGCTATGGTCTAGCTCTAATGAGATGCCAACGAGTAGTTTGGAAGGAGCTGGAGGGATCATGCTGTCTCCACCAGGTTGCTCGAGAGGAAAAATTAAGCAGTTATTTGCTCTACTGATGAGCCCGGTACGTGATGGAAGCACAAGAACTGAGCTTAATAGTATTTTGAAGGGAGCAACACATGATTAAGGTCAGTAGAGGGAGGTGATGACACATTAGCTCGCTCTCATTGCATTATTCTTGTTGAAGAAGCATGGTGTGGCTACGAGATGGAAGAATTAGGTGTTATGGTAGGGTGCTTTGGGGTGTAAGCAAAGGTGACGGGAATGTTTTTGATCATATTTCTTGACATCTAAGCCAAAACTTCAAAAAAAGTTGTGCTTGGTGGGGGGATTATTTGCCACTCAAAAAGAAGAGAGCTTAACTTTTGATCATGAATCAAAACGTTTAGGAGAAGAAACTAACGGTTTCACTTTTCTTATGGATGAGTAAATAAAGAGAATGATATAAAATATAGAGGGATGCAATTGAAAATGTAATTTAATTAAGATGGTAATTGAAAATATAAAAATTAAAAGAATATAAATCAAGTTTGAAAAGTGAAAAAAAAAATATGAAAATTTAGAAGAAGAAACAAACGGTTTTACTTTTCACATGGATAGATGACACAGAGAAATTTTATACACTTGATGGATGGACTGAGATATTACATGGATAACTGGTTACCATTATGATTTTACACCTTGATTCCATGTTTACAACAAGGTTAGGCTTAATCTAGCAATCTCCCTCTTTAATATTAACCCTAATCTTGATTAATTTCGTAATGTAATGACGTATGTGATCATGATAACTCTATAAAAGAGTGGTATCAACAAAAAATATTTTGTAGAAAGGTACTTGAAAAAAAAAAGATCTGAGACAACGCGTGACCCAAAGGTTAACAAAATCCCAATCAATAAAATATTAATAATAAATTAAAAAAGAAAGTTCCAATAAAAAACAAATAGTAATCAAAAGAATGAATAAAGAGAATGGTATAAAATATCGATGGATGCAATTAAAAATATAATTTAATTAAGATGGAATTAAAAAAATAAAAATCAAAAGAACATAAATCAAGTTTGAAAAGTGAAATGAAAATTTAAATCGAAAGAAAATTTCAATTTTAGGAATAATATAAAATAAAATAAATAGAAATAAAAAAAAACATAAATGAAAGAGCTATTTTAAAAATATATATTAGAGTTGAAAAAGGCAGCTAGTTGCTCATTCAACTGGAAGAATTAAAAGATTTTATTTATAATTTTGATCTGATGGGAAAGGAAGATTTGGGCAATGGATCCTTTGCAATGGAATGTAAGGCTCGTCCCGGCCGAAGCAGAAAGCAAAAGCAATCTCCGATCAACTTTTGAAGACGACGGACAGAATATCTTCGCAGGAATATTATCTTCTGTTGAAAAGAAATGTCCAAAACTCACTGATCTTTCTGTTTCTACTCTTTTTTTCCATCATCGTCTGACTATTTTTCATGAAATTCTGCACTGATTTACCAGACTGAAAGTACTGTCTGTGCGGAGATATGATCTGAGTGGAGCTGAGTCAGTTCTCAGAAACGAGCAGAGAGTAGAGAGAGAAGAGAATGAGTCGCTGCATTTACTTCCTGGCTAGGAGATCTCTATCAAGAAACACGGCCGGACCTGCACCATCGGACCCTACCTGGGTCCCTGTATTTTCCCGCACCACGAAGTTTGACCATGACGAAGCTCACCCACCTGGCTGTCCCTTTCTTCCCCCATTTTTAACCTATCAAAGATCATGGGTAGACAGGGAAGGGGCCAGTCATGGATAGAAATCACAATCAAGAAACCTTCGGTGTCCTTTGTTCACACCTGCATGTGTTGAGCTTGGCATGACCAAATTACACTATGGACCAGTTGGGCAGCCACACCAACTGCAGCAGAGCACTGATACAAGGCTGGCCCTAGTGCGAGGACCACCTCATAAATCGTGGATTTAACACGGATACTCCTTTTAAAAAAAAAAAACTAATAAAAAATGATTTTTTTAATCATTTTGACCAAGTAATTTAACTACTAGTATGTTACTATCCGCGCTGGTTTGAAAATATAATTAAAATTGCTTTTAAAATATTTTTTTATTCAAAAATATATAAAAATAATTTTGTTTTAAATAAAAAATATAGCCATCAACAATGTTTTTTTTAGTTGCAATATATTTTTTTTATTGTTAGTCAAAACCATTATGGAGTTACATAAAGAGAAAAACACCCGCCAATATAATAAAAAAAAACATTATAAGAATTCATGAAAAAAAAGATAGAACATTTTATCAAACAAGCAAAAAAAAAATAATAGTGGCAGCTCTTAAAAATAAAATCATTAAAAGTTGTACAAAAAAACACTTGTGAATATCCTAGTAAAAAAGGCTATGAATTCTTTTAAAAAATAGAAATTCCATAGTATTCAATAAAAAAATTCAAATTTTAATCAATATATTTTAATGGAGTACAATTGAAAACGTAGAGGAAAAAGGTAAAAAAAATGAGGTGAACCATGCATGCGAGCCTACACTCGTAGCCCTTTAAAAAGCGACTTGGCTTGTACATCAGTCCTTTTATTTTTTTATATTAAAAAGTGGACACCTTTAAAATTTCAGAGCATGCCAGTCTAGAATTCAACGACTGAATGATCTCCAAAAATTCACTACTGGTATTTTATGCTTAAAAAATCATTTTTCAACTTATTATTTTACTAAACCTAATAGACCTTGATAAATTAATTCATGACCTAGCTAAAAATAAAAATAAAAATAAAAATAAAAAACAAAATCAACCCGAATTGAATACCGAGAACCAGATCTACCATCTTAAGCATGGAAACGAACAATGAGCACCTAGATGAGACTATCACTATCATATAAAACTTGATCAAACATTTCCACGGTCATAATCAATATCATCCAAAACTATCTTTTCAATCAAAATCCAACGACTTCTTTTTTACACTAGGAATTGAAAAATAAGATTAATGAAATTGAAAAGTAGAACCAATCTAAACTTTTTGCATAGACTTTTAAATAGTAATCTATTTTCCCTGCTTTGTCTATGTTGGTTCTTTATCTTTCAGTCTCATCTATATTGGCAAACAAGCAATTGCCATAAATTTACCACAACAGGATTAAATTGAGAAGTAAAAACAGAATCATGACCAGAAAAAAGTAACCACAACAATCCACATTAAACTGTGAAAGGTATTGCAGTGACATGATGTGCAATAAAAACAGCACGCCATTTATTTATTGTTTGTTAATATTTGAAAGCATGTAAGAAATGCAGAGATAGTGGATGACCTTATTGGGTTAGTACAAAAGGGAGGACAAAAATACAAATATAATGCAAATGCAACCCCTGCACCCTGAACCAACCACACAATAAAATAGTTAGACAAGCCCGCAACACAATTTACTGGGGTAAGATTGCGAATGCCCTACAACCATCCATGAAGGCCAAGTCATCAAGATTTCTTAAAAATGGCTAAAAATTGACATGCCAGGGGTTTGCAAATTAGATACAAAAATGCATGCACTAAAGATATCTGAAGCTAGCACACAGGGTCTCTCCCCTGGTACTTCACCAAAGCTTGAAGAGAAACAACACGAGCATACTAAATTTCATGGTTCACGCACATCATTACATTGGATAAGTATTGGTAACCTTGAGAAGCACCAAGATAATCAATAGCAGTTCCTACGATAGAGATGTTAAACTGCCAAGTCAAGTGCAAAGACACTCATTGCATTAACATTTTTTTTCCATTCATAACCTAATAATATTTGATACCCAGAGCTGTTCCACCGAACCTCCACTTAAAGAACCAGGAATTACCATTATTTTCCCCTGTTATGTCATAAAATAAAATCATTAGGAGCATATGAGAGGGGGGGAGGGATATAGGGAGTTTTGGTTCTGCTTACGTGTTCATCATCAGAGTAATGTTGTCTCCTTTAAGAAGAATCCTTCCTGTAAAACATAAAAGATATATCTTAGAGCATGCATAAATAATAGAGGAGTTGAAAAATTAAGAATGTGATTTACCCAAAGACTTTTTGCTCTTTTTCTTGATATTGACTTCTTCAGCATCATCCAAAACTAAATTCATGTACTCATCAAAACCCTGCCAACCATAAAAACACCGGAATGACTCAGAAGCAAAGCAATATAAAAGCTGACCATGGATATGCTCCAGGCTTGCATGTGCAAGTCCCATAGAACAAGTGTTTGGAAACCAAAAGGTAACCATTTCCCATCCTCTATTGTTCAGCAAGAAATCCAAAAGACAACTGAAATCCAAAAAAGACAGGACCATGTATGATCACTTTCCTCTGGTTTTTGAAGCTAATCCTCCAAAAGTTTCAAGCCATTTAAAGAATGAGTTTGCAAGGAGAATCAACTGATTTCTTCTGTTCTGGGTACCTATGACCCCTTTGTTCTTGAAAAACTAGTTTGACAAGATATGTCAAAAGAAGACAACCATAGGAGAACTAGAATTCAATGATTTAAGGTAGACTATAACAATACAACGATATTTAAGAGCTGCAAACAGAAGAAAGATCTAATGAGAACTGAAAGATGGGGTCAGATTGTTGACGCTGATCAGATTGTCAATCCTTTTATGCTGCTCTCATTTTTGCTGATGTGGTTGATTCTTAAAAGTAAAATGAAACTAAAAGGAAGTGGAGGTCCTATTTAGGAGGTTATATTAATAGTATGCTATCTACAGTTTGTTGGCAACACATTACCATTTCTACAAGGAAAGAGGTAAGTTTTTCAGGTTAAGCTGCTAACAGTGTTGTCAAAGGTGAAAGGCAAAAGACACTAACTTGTAAAATGCCCGACACTAGGCACATGCCTAGGCACTCACCCCTGAATGAACCTAGGTGACACACACACACACACACACACACACATATAATCTTCCCAATTAAGATTAGATCATTAGAAAATCAAAAGAAAATATAAAATACCATAACAGTCATATAAAGTTATATTTTTCACCCTTAAGACAAAATAAGATAATTTAAAGTAGAAAGTAGACAAATAGATTAAAAAGAAAAATTAATTATCATCATTATTCATTAATCTTCAAAAACATCTCCATCCATGCTTTCCTCTCCTTCACTTGAATCCTCCACACCTCCATTTCATGATTAAATCAAAATCCTCATCTCTCAAACTATATTGCACTTGTTTAGAAAAAAAATTAAAGTATTCATTGTACAGATATGTTGTTCTTCGACTACCCTAATTTTCTTGTGGAAAATTAAAAAAATGGACAATTAGGTCAAAATATAAATCATTTAAAAAAAATAAAATCCAACATAAATGAAATTCAAGCCTTGCATCCACTCACAAAGCGCTCGCCTAAGCAGCACCTCATTAAAACCCAACGCCTAAGGGTAATAAAAAGTGTTGGGGCCTCGCCTCGCCTCGACTGGAGCGCCCAGGCAAGCGCCTCTTGGGAACACTGGCTGCTACTATTGCAACATCTAGAAAAAACTTCCATGACATACATGTATATAAACAGTGCTAGGTAGATAGCAATTTTCCCCAATCTTTTGACAGATACACGATGCAGTAATGGCCAAAGAGTAATCTAGAAGTTCTTGATGGAAATCTATTTTATATTGTCTGTTGCCTATTAATCTATTTTATATTGTCTGTTGCCTATTAATCTATTTTATATTGTCTGTTGCCTATTGGACTTCTTTGGCCAAGTTCCTAAGCACATGGTTGGGTGGGGAGATGTACTCAATCCTCATTTTCCTCTTTATTACATATCCTTATCTAAATCTAAGTGGTAGTGGTTTAGCAGGCACAAGATGATTTGAGAAAGTTAAGCAGATGCAAAAGTAACGATAAGAGATTATTTGGTTCCTTGATAGTTGTTTTGTCATGCAACAACTAACTTAGAAGAACATTTGTTTGAAGGAAATAAGGTTGTTGCCCTTACATCTAGACCTAATGCATTGTGGCACAATGTCATCCAGAGTATATATGAAATTCAACCAAATGATTATGCTACCAAATTTGGCTCTCCTATCACCATGCAAGACCCCAGAAATATCACTGATTTCATCCAAATTCTTTTCTATAGTCAAATAAAGAGTGTTGGTCTCTAAACAGTTTCTTCATGGATGTGTGGGAATGGTGCAGGAGATGGGGAAAAAATGTTTTCATTTGATATGCATATAGGTTATGGGATAATACATAAAGTGGGTGTTGGAGAATAAAAGAATTTGGTCCAATATATATGTTGGGTAATAGATGAGTATTAAGAGAAATATGCAACTGTGAAGACTAAAAATTGTTCAGTCTAGGAACCTTTTAGATGTCAGCCCTAATGCAAATGTCCTATCAATGCTTTGCCTTGCCATTGTGAATTTTTTCTAAAGCATAAACCACTCAACCAGGCATTTCAAAAAGATAACCAATGAAGCATGGTGTTTGATGACAATTAGTTCATATTGGCAAAACCATAATTGGAATAAACCAGAAGTTGGGAGCTCCTTTGAAATCAAGTGTTTCAAGTTAAGCAACAGTAAGGGAGGTATATATGTGCCACAACTGTCTCAACACCTTAAACAACAATAGTATTGTTACTTATTAAATTAGGTGCATCAGTGATTCAATTTGCCTTATAAATGCCTAGATCCCAACATGCTAAAAGAGGAGATTGAAGACTATATTATCTACATAATCAAGGAGAACTAATTCAAAAGGTGTAACTTGAATATAACATTTTATGATAGTTAAGTATCAATTATGAAGATGCATAAATCCTATAAGATTGAGATCACGCAGACTACACAGCATGTCAAATAAAATAAGCACAATTGAGTTGAGAATGTAAATATTCTATTCATGTAACCTATAAAATTTTATCCACCCATTTTTACCAATAATCATAAAAACTATTCACATTCAATTCAAATAAAATTTCATGTAACAGCACATGAACAGATACGCTGCTTCCCTGAGCAGTCAAAAACCACAAACAGCCTCATGAGGGGCCAGTAGCAACTTTACTATAAAAATACCAAGCAGAATGGACGAACACACAAGCATATATGCATTTTCCCACAGAACAGCGCGTCATCTATAAAACAAATCAAGCCCAAATAAACTTTCTATTTGTTCAATTCAAAACTTACAATGATTCGACCTTCAATCCTCAAATCCTTCTGCTCGAAAAGCCAAAACTGAATGCGAGCTTTCTGCATCCACGAGATAGAAAAGAAAAAAATAGATTTAAGACTCAACAACCCATTAACAAACAACAAAAATTAAGCAGGCCGAGAAGAGAAAACCAGTGACAGAGGCAAACAGTGACTTACACTTTGAAGAAACCTGAAAATCAAGTTCTGAAGTAGCAGAAATTCACAAGGAAAAGGTAATATCAGTAAACAGAGAAACTATCAAAAACCCTAGAACAAAAATAAGGAGTAAGTAACTAGACGTACAATGGGTTGGGTCATAATACGCTGCACTTTGGTGCTCGTCATGGCTGAGAAGCTCTCGAGGGTTTTTGGGCACAGACTAGTGTAATTGTAGAGACGTTAAACCCTAAACCAGACGGCCTTTAGAGAAGCGAGCGAGCGAGAGAGTTTACGAGAGAGGAGCAGTTTGGTACGATTGGGTTATTCCAAAGAGCTGGAGGACAAAACGAGAGCGTAAGTTGATCACTTTAGTCCCTATAGTTTAATAAAACTAAGTTATAGTCTTTCATGTTCTGGTAACTATATAACTAATCCCTTTATTTTTTAAATATTTTGCAAGTTAATGATTTTGTCGATTTTGTTTTTATATATATATTGGGAATAAGAAATAAAAAATATCAATTAATAATATTCTCCTTGATTACAAGATTAATTTTATTATTTTATTTTATTTATTGTAATTATAAAAATGTTGCTCTGTGTGTATAGTTAAGAAGAAAAGATGTTAATAAATGTAAGAAAAAAAAAAAGAGAGGATGGAAAGGTAAGGCGGTTTGCTTCAACTATGAGAGCGTGCCCAGTTTTTGTTACTTGCGTGGATGCATGGGGCATCTATCCAAGGATTATGACGTAAGAATCTGATAAGGTCGCGCAGGCTAAATATAGTAAATGGTCGCTGGCATCTCCAATTAACTTGATTGGAAGTATAGTTGGAGTTTTTTTTTAAAATATTTTTTTTAAATTATTTTTGATATTAGTACATGAAAATAATTTAAAATACTAGATTTTTTCAATTTAAAGTAAAAAAAAAATCAGTTTTTTTTTAAAATACTTTTGAAATATAATATCAAACACCCCAAAAAAACTAATTTGCCAACAGATCCCAACAACATAAACTCTAACTATTATTTAGTAGTTTCTTTATAATGCCTTAAATACAAAAATAATATATACAAGTTACAAAATTAGAATGATAAATCAAAAAGGTAAAATTAGAAATTAAACTAGAAATCCAAAAAGAATAAGAATAATAATCGAATTATTGGCCCAAACAACTTTTTCTTTTTGAATTCAAGGAAACCTCATTTATTTAGACATTTTTTACGAGCTTGAATTAAATAAGTAAAATCTTAATTATCAAAAAAAATTACAAGATACGTATATATTAACTCAAAACCGATACCTGCTCACCCCATACCTTTTGGGACGCCCAAACAACATCAGGTCAAAACCAATTTTGACGTACAATTATGCATTGTGCAGTATAAATTTGAAGGCATTCATCACCTTGGATAGTTATGGCTATGGATGTTAGGTATCCTCATGTTACGTTGGAACTAGACTGCTTAGCAGTGGTATTGGCTAATGTAAAAAATAATTTAAACTTCAAGTCAACAATTATTTTAATTATTAATGTCAAAAGAAGATTCAAAACTTGTTTGATATTGTGGTGATAATTGTTTTTTAAAATGTTTTCTATTTCAAAATACATTAAAATATTTTTTAACATGTTAATATCAAAACAATTTAAAAACACTTCAACAAATAATTTAAAAATAATATTTTTTTTTAAAAACACTTTTAAAATATAAAAATAAACCAGATATCAATCAATATTATATTAACTAAAATATAAACATTGTGGGTGATTTACAGTTCATTTCGTTACTGTTCACCTAGACACAGTTCACCTAGACACAGTTCACTATGGATTGCTACAGTGAAATTATCATTTTACACCAGGATCGAAAATTTTTAGCCCCCGGGACCGGGGGTATTTTTGAATTTTTCAGTGGACATAGATGGTGTTATCGGATTTGTTGCACAGTAAAACTACAACAATAGCCCCCGAAAAAGACAAAATAGAACACTGTAGCGGGGGTAGCGTGGTATTTCCCGCGCCGGTTGTTTCATAATTCTGATTGGGTGTAGGGGTGTAAACATAATTGACCAATTTTTTATTATTTTTTCTGAAACACTGCAGGGCGCGTCGTTCGAACGCGCCCACAGTGTTCCACGCGAAAGCGCCTATAAGGCGGCGCGTGCGGGGTCTGTAGGGGATCAAAATTGCACTTCTGTCGTGACTCATGGTTCGCCACCCTGTCCTCTGTCCACCGGTGTGGCGCGTGTCCGTCTCCGGGGGTTCACGAAATCATCGACGAATGGTTTTAGATTTTTTCTCTGTTTTCTCTCTCTTGTTGCCGCAACTTACGTCTAAGTCCTTCATGTGTGTAGTTTGTTTATTTTAGCCCCTAAGGTTTTGATTTCATTTTTATTTTTGATTTCTTTAATTGAAAGTTTGATTGTTTTCAATTGTACCCTTCAATTAAAGCTGATTATAAATGCTAGTTTTCATTTCAGTCCTTACTCTTTTGATTTTTGATTTCTTTTTTGTTCCTTTAATTTTTTGGTATGTAGGTTTTCATTTCTTTTAATTTTGTCCTCCAATTGAAATCAGTCATATATGCTACTTTTCATTTTAGTCCTCATTCTTTTAATTTTTTTAACACAATTAAACAACAATTACCTTTAAAATGCTATTATTTGTTTCGGTCCTAGAGTGTTTATTTGTTTCAATTTTATCCTTAAATTGGTATTAATTATATATATATATATATATATATATATATATATATATATATATATTGTTTTAATTGTGTCCTCCAATTGAAATTGGTCATATATACTACTCTTCATTTCGGTCCTTATTCTTTTAATTTTTTAACAAAATTACACTGCAATTTTTTTTAAAAATACCTTTATTAGTTTCGGCCCAAGATTTTTATTTGTTTTAATTTTATCATTCGATTGTAATTAATTATATATTTTATTTTTCATTTTGGTCCTTATTCTTTGAATTTTTTATTTAATATTACTTCCTTTGGTTTCTTTTTGTCATTCTTGGACAATGTTTATTTTTTATCCGTATTTTATGCATCTATGCTTTTAGTTTTTTTTTTTTTTTAATTTTTTTCATTTTTTTATTGGGGTTTTGTTTTTAATCGGTTCAATCCTGAAATTTTAATTTATGTTGGTGATCATTATGAAATTAATATTGATCCCCTTTTCCCTTTGTTCATTTTTTTTTGTGTTTTCTGTTATTTTTATTTGTTCTTTGAATCAGATGATTTTTATGATTTTATTATTTGCGCAATAATAATGATAATTTTAGTGATTATTTTTTTTATTGATTTTTTGTAAAAATGTTTTGCTTTTTTTTTTTAGTTTTTCAGGACAATTTAATGATTTTAATTGTTTGGGCAGTAATGTTGATAATAATTTTAACTATTATAGCAATGATAATGACGGTAACGTAGGGATGAATTTTCAATTTATGTTGATAAAAAATGAACTACTTATTTTTGTTATTTGATTATTGCAGGTATTTTCATAATTTTATATTTTGTGTTTGTGTTTGATTTAAATTGAATTATAAAATGAATTAATCTTAATACAATGAATTCAATAATTCAAATATCCAAAACTTCTTGCTTTTTTAATGATGATGATAATTTTATGTTGGTTATTTCGTTAAAACCTACTAAATAAATAAATTTATATCGATTTAAAATTCATATATTTTCTAGAAAACTTGCACTTGATAGAAATTATGCACAAATTTATTAGTTTTACTAAATTTATATTATAATAAAAAAAATTCTTACATAATTAATATTTTTTTTGTTGAAAAAAATATGATACCATCAGTGTTTGAGCATTAACTAGTATATATATATAATCCGGATTTCCTACAGTATTACGAGGAAAAAGTTGGATTTTGGAAGTCAAGCGAAACGTTTCTTGAACTCTTACTCTTCTTTTCTTGGAGTTTTGGGACCCAAAGACTTCCGCGTAAATTTAAATAAGCATGAACATTCAACTACCCATCATCCTCGCGTGCCCCACCTTCGGGTTGATTCGAGAATATTCTAAAGAGATAAACATGTTTGGAAGTATCTGGAATTTATTTTTGAAAATATGTTTTTAAAAAAATATATAAAATGATATTTTTTTATTTTTTAAAATTTATTTTTAATATTAACACATGAAAATAATCTGAAAATATCAAATTTTATTAATTTAAAATAAAAAATAAATATAATTTTTTTTCAAATTTTTTAAAATAGTTTTTGAAAGGCAATTAACATGACAGTAATCAATTAGATCCTATATTGGATCTGCCATGAATCCCGGTGACCATCGTTTCAGATTTGATGCGTGTCTCCTACGCGCCGCATTACAAGTATGTCTAACTCACGATAGTAGAGCTCTCGAAAATTCACGGTTTTTATTCATTTGAAAATCTCCGCCACGTTTTCTACGTATTCTCCAACTCTTTGTAGTTTCCTTCCTGTGAGTTGGTGTTTCTTATAAAATAATTAATGGCTTATAAAAAATAAATTAGAATATGACTCTTTTTATGCCTTAAAAAACTTATTAATGGTTTTTATGTATACATGGACCATTAAATTACATAACTACCCTTGCGAGTCTATGTCACTTGGTGTTTACTTGGTCAAGTTGTTATACACTCCATTGAATGTAGAAAACAAAGGCCAAAAATAATCCAAACACAAAACTCTTCCTTTATATAAACCTGAAAAAAGAGAGTAAGAAACGACATGTGAAACCTTACTTTATTTATATGGAAGTGTTAAAATTTCTGATGAAAAATTGGGCGAGGGGGCTTCAAAGTTAATATATTTGATATTGCTTTTTAAAAGTGTTTTTTTTAAAAAATATTTTTTGTAGTATTTTAATATTATTTTCATGTGGTGATGTCAAAAATAGTATTTTTTAAAAATATATTATTTTAATGTATTTTTAAACAAAAAAATACATTAAAAATCAATTCCAACCACACTTCTATCCAATCACTTATTATGTGTCATTTTGTCAGCCGTAGGAGCTCCCCTTAATTAATTTATTTATTATGATTTTTTTTTGATAAATCGATCATTCTTAACATCCCGTCCCCATCAATTCATTAGAAACAAAAAGTATTTTTATTATCAATACAAGCAATTAAAAAATTAATTATAATTTATATAAACTAATTGAGTGATTGTTACAAAAAAATAAAAATAAAAGGGATGGTAAGCTAAAAAAACTAGAAGGGATGATAAAAGTATTGTTTTCCCATGCACGAGGCACTGTGTGCATGATTTTTTTATTTTTATTACTATGCCCTTTAGACAAAATACAGGCTAATGATTAAGGGTAGAATTATATTTGTAATATAAACATTTTGATATTTTAAAATTAACCGAGGATAATAAAGATATTTTATTTTAATTTTCATATAAAAATGTACGATAAAATAACTTATTTATTCTTAGAATAAACAAACTTTAAATAACAATTATGGTGTTTTGTTTTTCTCTTGGAAAACAGTCAAAAGACCTAGTTACTCTTGAAGTATGAATTCTTATATCTACTTCAAAGCAGAAACGACCACATATATTCTAGCCAAGCATGTGCTCGGTCTCCTACCGTAGAACTGCATGTGATTCCTGTTTTATATTTTATATTGTTTTTTGAAAAAATGGCAATGCCAAAGAAGAAATTCACCTTGCGTTTTCTCACCTTTCTCTTGGTTAATCTCTGGTGCAAGCAAATGGTGATCAATGCAAAGGAGATTATACCAGTAGGAGTAGTTCTTGATTTGAACTCTACAGTTGGAGGAATTGCAGAGAGCTGCATATCCATGGCAGTCTCCGATTTCTATGCTGTTAACGATGATTTTAAAACGAGACTCGCTCTTTTCACTAGGGATTCCAGCAGGGATGTCGTTGCTGCAACTTCTTCAGGTATTTGTGTAAAGTCTCATAATTTTCGCAAGTTAGACAGGAGGTTTAGCTTTTGTGAAGTACATGATAGCTGCGAATTTTGCTCTCCAAGTGTATTTATTTCATGCAAGTCCCTGTTTAAATGAGTTTTTTGTGAAAAAGTGAATTGCGCAAAAAATAAATCCTTATATTTCGTTTCTACAAAATCTCATCTCCACGTGTATTTATTTCATGCAAGTCCCTTGTGAATCTTTGCTTGCTTGTTCTTTCTGGTTGAAGTGCTGGATTATCGTAAAACATTTTCAAATGCAGGCCTAATCTCCTGTTACCGACGTGTGGTTTTACTGAGTCAAAAGTCAATATCAAATTAATAAATCAACAAGCAAACTTTTGATGCTGTTTGTGAAAGGGTCGGGTGTTTGATCCTCCACTACTTTCAGCTTGTATTTTCCTTTTCATTTACAATATATTGCCACTGATCAAATTCTCGGATCCTTATCTATATAACTTCTGCTTTACTTAGTCCAAAATCTTTTGAGGTTGATGAAAAGGGATTCAGTTCGTGGTTTAAGATGTAAGGGCTATAACTTATACTGGTGGTCCTACTGGTACCAAGGTTTAATTGCTTACCTGTGCAATTCTGTTTTGGTCCCCTCAGGATTTTTGGATTGTGTTGGGGTCTTGATTTGTCTCTTCTCTGCTGCAATTCTGATTTGTCTCTCCCGACGTGCTTGTAAAGCTTTTAGAAATGGAACCTGCAACTAGAAACTGAAATCATGATGGTTCCAACTCAATTCCGAAGCCACGGTGTATATCACAGCTTCCAATCTTGAACTAGCTACATCTATTTGGGGCAGAAAAATATATCACAGTGGCCGAACCAAAAAACAAAACCACGAACACGGGCACACTGCTGAATTCTTCCAATTAACATGGCACAATTTTACACTGGCTACAAGATCTTGTAGCTGGGCTAAGAGCCCCAGGTAGCAGGGGGTTCATTAATGCTATGCACCAGTCAAGGCTAGATTAGCGATGGAGTGTATATTCATAATTAGTGATAGAGAAATCGGCATCATCTGATCTTAATTGATTAGAATCTGTTTTAGTTGGCTAATGGTGACAGAAGCACTGATTAATATGAGCAACGTATAAAGATCTTTATTGTTTTGACTGGGAAAATTGTGATTCGTATTTTAGAGATAGAATATCTTTATCTTTATTTTATTTTTATTTTTGTTTTTTTTGTTTTACTTCCTTGTATCTAATTCAGCCATAGTCTTCTAAAATTCAGTGCTGGATTTAATGAAGAATGAACAAGTGCATGCTATCATAGGGCCTCAAACGTCATCGCAAGCTAAGTTTGTAATAGAGCTTGGAGGAAAAGCAGAGGTTCCGATTGTTTCTTTCTCGGCCACCAGCCCAACTCTTTCTGCAACTCAAAGCAAATATTTTGTCCGGACAGCTCAGGATGATTCTTCCCAAGTGAAAGCAATAGCCAGCATTGTCCAGGCTTATGGCTGGCGGGAGATTGTACCAATCTATGAAGACACCGAATATGGAAATGGTTTGGTTCCATTTTTGCTAGAGGCCTTTCAAGAGATCGACACTCGAGTCCCTTATGGAAGTAGAATTCCTCTGGATTTCAACGACAATCAAATCACGAGGGAGCTCAATAAGCTGAAGGCGATGCAGAAGAGTATATTTCTAGTTCACATGACAGCCTTCCTCGGGTCCAGGCTGTTCTTGCTTGCCAGGGATGCAGGAATGATGAGCGAGGGATATGCATGGATCGTGACAGATGGATTATCCGCCCTCTTAGATCCTGTAGGTTATGAACTCATGGATTCGATGCAAGGTGTGTTGGGTGTAAGGCCACATATACCAGCATCAAAGAAACTTGAAAGCTTTAAATCAAGATGGAGAAAGAATTTCACCACAAGCAACCCACAAATCAAGATGAATGAATTGAACCTTTTCGGTTTGTGGGCATATGATACAGTTTGGGCAATCGCAATGGCTGTGGAAAAGGCTGGTATTGTGCATTCTGGATACGTAAAGCCGAATACCAGTGAAAGCACAGTTGACATTGCTGGCCTGGGAAAATCTGAAATGGGGCCAAGACTCCTACGCTCCATATTAAGCACAAGATTTCAAGGCCTAAGTGGGGACTTCCATTTGGCTGGTGGAGAAATGGTACCTTCAGCATTTGAAATAATCAATGTCATCGGGAAAGCAGAGAGAGTCATTGGATATTGGACTCCAGGGAGAGGACTCTCACGAAACTTGTCTACTAAAGGTAGAATAGCATGTTCAACTTCCAAAAAACCTCTGAAGGAGCCAATTTGGCCAGGAGACCCAACCCAGCAGCCAAAGAGGTTGAGGATTGGGGTTCCACTGAAAACTGGTTTTAATGAGTTTATCAAAGTGGAATGGAATCCTGAAGATGATAAACCAGTTACAGGTTTCACTCCAGATGTTTTCCGCTCCGTGGTCCAAGCATTACCATTCCCCCTTCCATATGATTTCATTCCCTTCGTCAACGAAACTAAGCAGAGTGCTGGGACTTACGATCAACTTCTTTACCAAATCAAACTAATGGTTGGTTTTATGCTACTTCAGTTTTTTCCTTCATGAAAAAATGAAATTCTGGAGAAAGATGAAGTTGTCTTCAATAATTGTCTTGCAGAAATTTGATGCTGTGGTGGGAGATGTAACAATAATTGCCAATCGCTCATCATTTGTTGATTTTACGCTGCCTTATTCAGAATCAGGCATCAGAATGTTAGTTTTGACAAAACGTGATGAGAGGGATAACATGTGGATTTTCTTGAAGCCACTAAGCCTGGAGCTTTGGTTAACAACTGGAATAGCTTTCATCTTCACCGGCTTAGTGGTGTGGGTGCTCGAACACCGTGAAAACAAAGAGTTCAGAGGAAAACCAGTGCAGCAACTTGGCACAACGTTATGGTTCTCCTTTTCAACCCTCTTCTTTGCACACAGTAATCTCTCTTCCAACTTAATTACACTATTCATTCCATTTCTTGATTTTCTGACAAGTGCAAGTTCATGTCATTACAGAGCAAAACTTGTTTATGTTTTCAGGGGAGAAGGTGGTGAATAACTGGACAAGATTTGTGTTGATCATATGGATTTTTGTGGTTCTAATCATATCACAGAGTTACACTGCTAGCTTAGCCTCAATGCTGACAGTGAAGCGGCTGCAGCCTACATTTGTTGATGTCAAAGAGATAAAAAAGAATGGTTACCTCGTAGGACACCAGAAGGATTCATTTGTGAAAGACTTCCTCGTAAAAGAATTGCACTTCAATGCCAGCTTGTTGAAGGAATATGACACTCCAGAAGAGTATCACCATGCATTGTCTATTGGAATCCGAAAAGGTGGTGTAGCTGCTATCTTTGATGAAATTCCCTACGTTAAGCTCTTTCTAGCAAAGTATGGCTCCAAATTCCAAATGGTAGGACCAACCTACAAAACCGATGGATTTGGCTTTGTGAGTCTCACTCTCTCTTTCTCTCTCACATGCATATTTTCATGGCATATTTGTTTGGCAATCGTTAGCTAGCTCCTTAAGCAAAGAGCTGACCTGCTCAATTCTTGCAAGGGACCGTTATGTTAGAGAATAATATAAATCATATTATGGGGTTTCATCTAACACCTTAAATTTTTAGGTGAGATGGTTCCTTGACATGGTATCAGAGCCTTATTGACTCACCCTCATTCTATTTGATAAAAATCAAGTATGAAGTAGTGTGAGCCTGTATAAGTTTCAAGTCTAAAAGGCTTGCACTTGAGGAGGTGTGTTAGAGAATAATATAAATCATATTATGGAGTCTCACCTAACAGCTTAAGCTTTTAGGTGTGATCGTTCTTTGACACATTATATATTTCCAAATGTTTCTCATGTGTTAGAGAAACTAAAGGTTGGTTTTGATTTTGTTTTGATGACAGGCATTCGCCCTCAAATCCCCACTTGTTTCTCATGTTTCAAGGGCAATCTTGAAAGTCACACAAGATAAACATAAAATGGAAGAAATTGAACGAAGGAACTTTGGTAGGGAAACCACTTGCTTAGATCAAGCTTCCATGGAAACCTCTGGTGGTCTTAGTTTACCCAGCTTCGGAGGCCTCTTCATCATAACAGGATTTGTTTCCATGTCTGCACTTCTGATATATGTCACAAAGTTCCTTTACATTCATTGGCCTGCTTCGACCACCATGGATCAAGAAAGTTCCTTTCACATGAGAATTCTTGAATTGGCAAAGCGTTTTGACAGGGAAGATCCATCAGCTCATCATCTTAATAGAGCTGGGTCAAGTGTTCACCCTGTACCGAGTGTTGAAACAGTTGGAGCTTCACCTGATATCGATGATGCACATGGCCACTCAAGTACTTCCATTGAAGGATCTGGAGACATCATTGTAGATCAAGACCACGACAATCATGCCCCAGGGAGCGGTGCTGCGAACCCCGAACCCCCCCACACACCGTAGGCACTGCATCCTTTGTTTTTAGGGACGTGATAATGCTAAGTGGGCATCGTAATGTTACTTTCACAAACTACAGATTGAAGATATGTTTATGGTAATGCTACTTTCACAAACTACAGATTGAAGATATGTTTATGGTAATGTTACTTAATTAGGAATAAAAACTCTTTGTATCTAATGAAGTACCAAGATCCTCTCTTTTTTTAGTTACTACTGGTTAATTGCCCTCAACTCTTTTTTTAGTTACTACTAGTTAATTGCACGCACTACGTTGCGGGTCAATCAAATATTTTTTATAATTGTTGGAATTGAAATAATTAATAGATTTTGTTAATTTAAAAATAAAATATAACATTTATACATGCAAGGTTTGATATAATAAAACACATCAACACACCCTATTATAACAACAACAATAACATCGAAGGCTTAACATCTAAAAATATCATTACTAAAACAATTAAAATTATTAAATTATTCCGATGAGAAAAAAACTTGAAAACATTAATAAAAGAGGAAGCAAGAAAAAAACTAAAATTATTATTATTATTGCGTGAATAATAGGAAAATAAATTCAATAAAAGACTAAAAATGCCCAAAAACTTTAACAAAAGAGCAAAAACAAAAAAAAGAATAAATAAATAAATATTATTGGCTAAAAAACACCATCTGACATGAAAAAAAAAACTAATAAAAAAAACCAAAAGAAAAAAGATAGGAAAAAAAAATAAGAAATATCAATTTTCAAATGATTATAAACATAAAATAAAATTTAAGAGCGAACTTTTTTGAAAAAAAATGTTATCTTAACAAAAGAAAAAATAATAAAAATTAAAAACCAAAACTAAAGGCACATATATATAAACATGGACAAAAATAGGAACTATTTAAGAACTATAAAAAAATTAAAGCAAATAAAATCAAAAATTAAAAGTATAAGGACCGAAACGAAAACCAAATATATTATCAATTTCAATTAAATGAAAAAATTGAAAAAATCAAATAAAATATAACATATATACATGCAAGGTTTGATATAATGAAACACATTAACATATCTTATTATAAGAACAGGAACATCAAAGCCTTAACATCTAAAAATATCATTATTATCACTGCTAAAACAATAAAAAATATTAAATTACCACGAGAAAAAAAATTAAAAATATTAACAAGAAGCAAGAAAAAATTAAAATTATTATTACTACGTTAATAATGGGGGGGGGGGGGGGGGTTCAATCAAAGAAAAAAAAGTCAATAACTTTAACAAAAGAGAAAACAAAAAATAAAAAAATTATTAGCTAAACAAATCATTTGATGTGAAAATAAAAAAAAAACTAATATAAAACAACCAAAAGAAAGAACAAGGAAAAAAATATATAAATGGGAAAAAAATTATAATCAAGATAAAAAAGGATTTAGAGGAAAAAAACAAGAAAAAAAGAAGAGCATAATCAGGGATTGAACCCATGACCTTCGGATAAGGAAACAAACTCTTATCCATTGAACTACAACAGACACTTCTTCTTATCTTATACTGTGAAAAAATAATAAAACAACAGAAATTCAGCAAACCAAATCGAAAACTGAGCAACACTATTGTAATCCACAGTGATTTGTCTCACAAGCTACAGTAACCGAACCAAGACCTCTTTTAGTATATAATATAATAACCAAAATTCTCTAACCATGACTGTCATCACCCAATTTTTGGGTGATTCCCCAAAATATACCAAAAACTAACAAAAATAAAATAAAAGGGGCTGGTGTCGGCAGAAAAATTAATGTGGAAATTTTGGACGTTTTCAAAAGCCCGGTCTTACCTCTTTTTTGCCCAGAAATGAAGGAAAATGCAGATTCAAGGCTAAAATAATTTATTATTGGATATATCTGCGTAAAACTTGAGTCGAAAGACATAATTATATTTTTATGGGCCAATTTGATTTAATCGTCGGCCAATTTAAAGAGTGATTATGCTTCGGAATTAATTGAGAGCCCAATTGAAGGATTTAATTAAGCGCAATGGCTTAATTATACTTTAAATGGGTCAAATTAATTTTATTAAGGGCTTAATTGATGAGAAATTAAGTTTGGAAGCCTAATTTGGGTTAAATTGAGAAAATTGGAATTTTCGTTGACAAAATTTTTTTGGGTGAAATCGGAAGCCAAAATTGAACAAAAAACATCGTTCTTCCTGGTTTTTCCCATCGAATAATTCTGTTTTGTCACAACCTATTTATTTCAAAATTAAAAAAAAAAAATCTACTGACAGCCATGGTTGGGCATACCGGAGCCATGCTTCACCATGGTGCACCCATGCTTTACCATGCCCTACAACCCACTTCCACACACAATATCCCATACTTTGGACACCCTTCCCATGCCTCACCATGCTGCAGGTTGCCTATAAAAGGAAACAAATTTACACAGAAAGGGGGGAGGTAGACAGTAACGGGGGCTGAAAACTGAAAAAACTTTGAAACTGGAGGGAAAGAGAGGAACTGTCACGAGGGGAAACCAGAAGAAAAAAAAACAGAAGAACACGGGGGGAAAAAAGACAGACGAAAAACTTGAGGGAAAAGGGCTGAATACTGAGAAAAAAACTGAGGGGAAACACTGGGGGAAGACCAGTTACCAGAGGGTGAAAACTGGGAAAATAATACACATACGAGGGGGAAATTTTGACTGAGAGACGGAGGAAAAACCATAGAAAATTGGAGGAAAAAAGAACACAGAAGAACACAGCATTTTCAGAAAACAGGGACGACGGGGACTGGAGATTGCAGGAACGGCCGTGGCTAAAAAACCTCACCACCGAAAGCCACACCTCCGTCTCCCTCAGTTGTTCTTCTCCATCTCCAGCGTCCTTCTCTGTCTCTCTCTCTCCTCCAGTCGACGATTCTCTCTCTAGAAAACAGCACAAACAGCCCCTCTCGCCTCCCTCGGCAACGGAAACAGCAGCCCATCATCTCCATCGCCGGTGACAGTTCTCCCTCTCCATCTTCACCGTCAGCCTTGCACTGCAGCCCTCTCTCTCCCTTCAAGCAGCATGCAGCCGATCAGCATCGTCTCTCTCTCCCCGGCAAACTCGACGTGAACACAGCAGCAGACCGCACCTTCCAGCCCTCCTCCCGGCCACCACGGGCCTCCGTTTCGGACGCCACCACGACAGGAAGAACCACCTCGATCTCCTCTACCCAACGGCAGTGGCAGGTGAGCTTAACGTGGTGGTCGGCCGACCACCACTTTACTGTTCACGCTGCATGAATTAATTCATGCAGCGTGTTTGGGGCTGGGCGTATTTGGGCTGGGCTGCTCTCGGCCCAGCCCAAGTCCACCTGAGTGCGGCATTTGGCCCAACTTTGCTGGGCCGGCCCATTTGGGTGGGCTAGGCCCAGCCGAATTTTTTCTTATTATTTAAAAAAAAAATCAAAAATATATTATTAAAAAAAAATGTATTTGTTTTCGTGCATATGGCCGAATTCCAAGATTTTTCCATGTTTATTTTTCGTAAAAAACATATGTTGCATCTTTCTCATATTTTAAAATGAAAATTGGATATCGTAACCGGTTTATGATTATCCTTTGGAATTTGGCCAAAATATCAAAAAAAATAAAAAAATATTTTTGTTTTAGTTATCTCGGTGTAAAATTACATTGTAAAGTACACTTAGAGATACTAAAGAAGATTTTATTTTATTGCGGTGTAAAATTACATTGTAAAGTACACCCGCAAATAAAAAAAATGTTTTTTTTAATGCAGTGTAAAATTCTTTAGGTTAGTCTTTCAAACTCCTAACGAGGTAGAGATTCTCTCACGATGAGAGATCTACGTCGAATTTTAGAAAAGACAAAAAATCAAACTTAGGAAAAACAATCAAACAACAATGCAGTTTGCCTTAGGTAGGGTGCACTGGGGATGATGCGTCTTCCCCTTGCACAACAAGTCCACTTACCCAAGACTCTCGCAGACCACTAGGTTCCTAGTAACCTTAATACTAGGTGGCGACTCCTCATAATTATAGTCGTAATTTTTACGGCTATAAAATAAACCCTTCATTTTCACCGCGCGTCGTTGTCCCCCCAACCCGGGGGATGTCGGGGCGCGAAGCGCGTAAAAATCGCCGTCGCGACAGATGACGACTCCACTGGGGAAATTGAAGGACTGAGCTTTGCTTGTTTGATTGTTTATTTCTTAACTTGTTTTTTGTACTTATTTTAATTGCTTTAACATGCATTTTTACTGCTTTAGCATGCATTTTACTTCCAATTCATGTATAACATCTGGTTTGAATTAATATCATCATGCATTTTAATTTCCCGAGTAAACCCAATTTTAAGTTAGGTGGGGATTAGCGGTCTGCCCCATGACTTTCAGTCGGGGTTCAGATTCGTGAAACATCCAACTATAAACTTAGTGTTTACTTTATAATGACGGTCATACTGTGCCCCAACCATTTATTGTAAACCCCTATACTACCTTCACGTAAGGTAGTCACTGGGCAGTTCATAGACCTTCTGAGACCAGATAGAAAACTTACCCCTCATGTAACGGCTTAGAACTTGCTTTTGGGTACACCATTCCTGATAATTCACTCATTATGTATATATATACATTTGCATTCACATGCATTTATCATCGCATAACATATCATCGGCAGACAGAAATATAGGTCCCCGAAGAGCTTTTGTCCATTAACACTCAACCCTGTCAAAGAACTATGGACAAAGAAGAATGTGCTCACCGCCATTTCCATATCCGAGAAAACTAGTTTGTCTGAAAGCTAGGATGACTTATCTTGACGGCGTACTTGAGCAAGCACTGAAATGATTTCTGCAAGAGCTTTTGAGAAAGAAATGCACCAGAGTTGGAAAATTTAGCCTGCTTCCATAATTGCTCTTTGTTTGGTCATGTCCACATTTCATGTCTCGGTTTCAACCTTTGTTTTTAGGGACGTGATAATGCTAAGTGGGCATGGTAATGTTACTTTCATAAACTACAGATTGAAGATATGTTTATGGTAATGTTACATTCACAAACTACAGATTGAAGATATGTTTATGGTAATGCTACATTCACAAACTACAGATTGAAGATATGTTTATGGTAATGCTACTTAATTAGGAATAAAAACTCTTTGTATCTAATGAAGTACCAAGATCCTCTCTTTTTTTAGTTACTACTGGTTAATTGCCCGCAACTCGTTTTTTAGTTACTACTAGTTAATTGCCCGCACTACGTTGCGGGCCAATCAAATATTTTTTATAATTGTTGGAATTGAAATAATTAATAGATTTTGCTAATTTAAAAATAAAATATAACATTTATATGTGCATGGTTTGATATAATAAAACACATCAACACACCCTATTATAACAATAACAACAACAACATTGAAAGCGTAACATCTAAAAATATCATTACTAAAACAATTAAAATTATTAAATTATTCCGAGGAGAAAAAAACTTGAAAACATTAATAAAAGAGGAAAATTATTATTATTATTGCGTGAATAATAGGAAAATAAATTCAATAAAAGAATAAAAATGTCCAAAAACTTTAACAAAAGAGCAAATAAAAAAAAAGAATAAATAAATAAATATTATTGGCTAAAAAACACCATCTGACATGAAGAAAAAAAACTAATAAAAAAAACCAAAAGAAAAAAGAAAGGAAAAAAAAATAAGAAATATCAATTTTCAAATGATTATAAACATAAAATAAAATTTAAGAGCAAACTTTTTTGAAAAAAAATGTTATCTTAACAAAAGAAAAAATAATAAAAATTAAAAACCAAAACTAAAGGCACACATATATAAACATGGACAAAAATAGGAACTATTTAAGAACTATAAAAAATTAAAGCAAATAAAATCAAAAATTAAAAGTATAAGGACCGAAACGAAAACCAAATATATTATTAATTTCAATTAAATGAAAAAATTGAAAAAATCAAATAAAATATAACATATATACATGCAAGGTTTGATATAATAAAACACATCAACATACCTTATTATAAGAACAGGAATATCGAAGCCTTAACATCTAAAAATATCATTATTATCACTGCTAAAACAATAAAAATTATTAAATTACCCCAAGAAAAAAAATTAAAAACATTAACAAAAGAGGAAGCAAGAAAAAAATTAAAATTATTATTACTAAGTTAATAATGGGGGGGGGGGGGGGGGGGGGGGGAATTCAATCAAAGAAAAAAAAGTCAATAACTTTAACAAAAGAGCAAACAAAAAATAAAAAAAATTATTAGCTAAAAAAATCATTTGACGTGAAAATAAATAAAAAAAACTAATATAAAACAACCAAAAGAAAGAACACGGACAAAAAATATATAAATGGGAAAAAAATTATAATCAAGATAAAAAATGATTTAGAGGAAAAAAACAAGAAAAAAGAAAAAAAAAAGAGCATAATCAGGGATTGAACCCATGACATCCAGATAAGGAAACAAACTTTGATTATAATTCAATCAAAGAAAAAAAAGTCAATAACTTTAACAAAAGAGCAAACAAAAAATAAAAAAAATTATTAGCTAAAAAAATCATTTGACGTGAAAATAAAAAAAAAAAACTAATATAAAACAACCAAAAGAAAGAACACGGACAAAAAATATATAAATGGGAAAAAAATTATAATCAAGATAAAAAATGATTTAGAGGAAAAAAACAAGAAAAAAGAAAAAAGAAAAAAAAAAGAGCATAATCAGGGATTGAACCCATGACATCCAGATAAGGAAACAAACTCTTATCCACTGAACTACAACAGACACTTCTTCTTATCTTATACTGTGAAAAAATAATAAAACAACAGAAATTCAGCAAACCAAATCGAAAACTGAGCAACACTATTGTAATCCACAGTGATTTGTCTCACAAGCTACAGTAACCGAACCAAGACCTCTTTTAGTATATAGTATAATAATCAAAATTCTCTAACCATGACTAATGACATATTGTAATCTTCTAGCCATTCATCTGATCCCAGATATGCTATTGAATTGGCTATAGCTCATTTCAGAACAGAATCTAGTAAAAATAAAACCTAGAAAATAATGAAATGACAAAAAATAAAAAAAAAATCTAAAAGCATAAATGAATAAATACGGACAAAAAATAAACACTGTCCAAGAAGGACTAACAAAAAGAAAGAAATCAATACTAGATAAAAATTTAAAAGAATAAGTGCCAAATGAAAAATAAAATATATAATTAATTTCAATTGAATGATAAAATTACAAAAAATCAAAACTTTGAGACTGAAAAACAATAGAGATTTAAAAAAAAAACATACAGTGTAACCAACATAAATTGAAATTTCATAACAGCACCGAATAAAAATAAAACGACAAAAAATTAAAACAAAAACTAAAAGCACAAATGCATAAATATGGACAAAAAATAAACACTATCCAAAAAAGACCAAAATACCAAAGGAATTAATACCAAAAAAATTAAGAGAATATGTGCCAAAATGAAAAAAAATATATATATAATTAATTCCAATTGAAAGATAAAAAAGAAACAAATCAAAATTTTGGGTCTGGAAAACAATAAAGGGATTTTAAAAAATCAATACAGTGTAATTGTTTAAAAAATTAAAAGAATAAAGACTAAAATAAAAAGTACATATATGACCAATTTCAATTGGAAGACAAAATTAGAACAAATTCAAACTTGCATACAAAAACTATTAAAGGAATAAAAAACAAACCAAAAATCAAAAGATGAAGGACTGAAATGAAACATACCATATATAATTAATTTCAATTGAAGGGCATAATTGAAGATAATCGAAATTTCCATTGAAAAATCAATAAGAAAACGAAATCAAAATATCAGGACTGAAATGAAATTACTACAAATATGAAGGACCGCATCGTACTTTCTGGCATCAGGAGAGAGAAAGGGGAGGGACACTGTCCATCGACGATTACATAGTCACGTCCATCGGCCACGCCTCGCGCTAGGAGGCAAATGACATGTCAGCGCACAAGGTGACACGTCGGAAGACCAATTTCCACCGCCTGAAGACGCCGTATGCGCCTCCTGAAAGACGCGTGCGGGCGAAATACAACGGTGTGTCCCTACACGCTTGCAGTGTTCCGAAAAAACAATAAAAAATTGGTCAAATACCCATACACCTGTGGACCCAGCAATATCTATGAAAAAACCGGGGCTGAAAGTACTTCAATACCCCCGGTTCTAGGTGTGTTTTTTTGTCATTTAGGGGAGCTAGTTTTGTAGTTTTATTGTTCAAAGAATTCAGAAATACCATCCTTATGCCCTGAAAATTCGAAAATATCCCCAGGGTTAAAAATTTTCGGCTCTGGGTAAAATAATAATTTTACTGTTCGAATAGTCTGTGTAATTTTACTGTTCGAATTCACACTAAATTATGTCTGTGTGAATAGTAAGAAACATAATAGTAAAAATGCAACACGTTTTATATATATCTATAATATTGTGAATAAGAAATAAAAAAAATCAATTAAAAAAGATATTGTTATGAAATACAAATGGATGTATTTCTTACTCTTAATATTACAAAACAGATAAAATGTGTGGGGTGTTGCACTGTGGACTGAGAGTGTATTCACTGTGGATTACGACAGTGTGCGTTCGGTTTTGCCCTTCATCAGCCGACGTGTGTGCATTTTTTGATGGGGATGTTTTCAGATTTTTCCTTTTTTTTTAATTAGCCGCAATGTGCACAGTGTATTAACAATTCTACCCCCTAAAACGACAAAATAGTGCACAGGAGACAGGGGCGCCCTCGATAACGACAAAATTGTGCACAGTGAACGGGGGCTGGGGCGTCCTTTCCCCTCCGGTATTTTCGTAAATACTAGTGGGGGCAGGGCTGTTTGGGTCATTCCTCGGGGTGACAACTGGCGCGTCGTCTGGCCGTGCCAGCGGCGCTCAACGCCAACGCGCCATGGAAGCGGAGCGTGCCGCGCCATGCGGTGGTCAAAAATTCCATGCAGCCAGTGAATACGGTGCGCCGCCTGGTCCTCTATCTCCCGTCGCGGCGCGTGTTCGTCCGATATGTCAGGGTAAACGGAGGGGGCCGGTTTTGTGGCGGGTGCACGTTTTCTCTCTCCTGCGGGCCCAATGTCAGGTTCGGTCCCTCATGTATATAAGAAGTTAATTTTGGTCCCTGAGGTTTGGATTTCGATTTTATGCCTGATTTCGTGAATTGAAAGTTTGATTGTTTTCAATTGTGCCCTTTAATTAAAAACTAATTATATAAAGCATTTTTAATTTCGGTCCCTAAACTTTTGATTTTCGGTTTCTTTTTTGTTCCTGTAATTTTTTCGGTCCGGATGTTTTGATTTCTTTAATTTGGTCCTCCAATTAAAATTCTTAATATAAACAACTTTTCATATCAGTCCCACTTCTTCTAATTTTTTGATATAATAACAACAATTACCATTATTATTATTTCATTATTTATTTTGGTCCCAAGATTTTATTTTTTTCCAATTTTATCCTTCAATTGGAATTAATTATATATGTTATTTTTTATTTTGGCCCTTATTCTTTGAATATTTTATTTTTTATTAATTAATTTTTTTCTTTAAATTCTTTGATAATGTCTATTTTTATTTCATATTTATGCATTTATGCTCTTAGTTTTTTTAATTTTCTTTTAGTTTTTAATCGGTTCAATCCTTAAATTTCAATTTATGTTGGTATTCATTTTAAAATAAATATTGCATATTTTTTCCCTTTATTCTTTTTTTTTTAATTTGTTCTTTGGATTAGATGATTTTTATGATTTTGCTATTTACACAATGATATTGATAATTTTAGCGATTATTTTTTATTTTGCTTTTTTTTAAATCTTTTGCTTTTTTTGTAATGATTTTTTTGTGCAATTTAATTTTTTTGATTTTTTTTGACAGTAATGTGAACAATAATTTTAACTGTTATAGTCATGATAATGACAATAATATAAAGATTGATTTTCAATTTATGTTTTCGTCTTTTTGTTGATAGGGAATTGATTATTTATTTCTGTTATTTAATTATTTGAGGGTTTTTTTTTATAATTTTTTCTTCCTTTTGTTTTTTTTCCTTCTTTAGATTAGATTATTTTTATGATCTCAGTATTTACGCAATAATAATGATAATTTTGGTTATTGGTTTTTTATTGTTTTTTTATGAAAACTCTTTTCCTTTTTTTTTTTATGGTTTCCCTGGGTAATTTAATTATTTTAATAGTAATGTTAATAAGAATTTGAGATGTTATAGCGATAATAATAAAAATAACATCATGATGGATTTTCAATTGATGCTTCTGTCTTTTTGACAACAAAAAATTAACTACTTATTTTGGTTATTTAATTATTACAGATCTGTTAACAATTTATATTTTTTGTTTAATCTTAATTCATTCATTTATTTATTCTTTCATAGTAATAATAATAATAATAATGATAATAATAATAATAATAATAATAATAATAATAATATTTTAATTATTTTTCTTGCTTCCTATTTTGTTCATGCTTTTTTTTTTCTCGGTATAATTTAATAATTTTTATTGTTTTAATAGTAACAACAATAATAAGTTTAGATTTTAGACTCCGATGTTGCTATTGTTATAGTATTTTAAATTAATATTGCTTCTTTTTTCCATGTATTTTTTTTAAAATTTGCTCTTTGTATTAAATGAGTTTTCTAATTTTACTATCTGCACAATAATAACGATGGTTTTTGTGATTAATTTTTTTTTCTTTTTAAAATATTTTGCTCTGTTTTTTAAAATGTTAGTTCGTGCTCTTTTGTAATCTTTCATGACGTAATATCTACATTCTAAAATATGTAATCTATGCTTGTGCAATAAACTGTACTTAAAATTTCTTACATTTTATCTCCTAATCTATAACTTTTATTTAGTTATATCATATAAATTTATAGTTATTGATTTAATTATGTTAAATTATATACATAAGAATGCCCACGGCAACGCGCGGGCAATATAGCTAGTGTTTTAATAAAGGTCGTATTGCTATGAGATCGTCTTGAACTATGTTCTTATTGTTATTAAATTGTCTTCAATAATATTCTCCTTGATTACTAGATTTATTTTATTATTTTATTTTATTTATTGTAATTATAAAAATGTTGCTCTGTGTGTATAGTTAAGAAGAAAAGATGTTAATAAATGTTAAAAAAAAAGAGAGACGTTGGAAAGGTAAGGCGGTTTGCTTCAACTATGAGAAGAGTGCCCAGTTTTTGTTACTTGCGTGGATGCATGGGGCATCTATCCAAGGATTATGACGTAAGAATCTGATAAACATCAATTTTTAATTTAAAATAAAATAAAATAATTTTTTTTTAAAAATATTTTTGAAATGTAATTAGAAATAATTATTAAATATAGGAAATGGTACAGGTCTCAACAACAAAAACTCTAATTCATATTTTATTAATGAGTAGTAGTTTGTTTATAACACCTTAAATACAAAAAATAATTTTTATATACAATGTACAAAATTAGAATGATAAATCAAAAAGGAAAAATTAGAAATTAAACTAGAAATCCGAAAAAGAAAAAGAATAATGATGGAATTATTGGCCTAAACAACATATTTTTATTTGAGGAAATCTCATTTCAGTTCGATACTTTTTATTGGTCAATATTAAGTAAATAAAAACTCGACTATTTTAAATTTTTATAAGATACACATATTTTAACTTGAACTTAATATCTACCATGCAAATCTCAAACCTTTCATGACGAGTTTTAAACAAGTAGGTCTTATATTTTGAGAAGCTGCGAGTGGCTTCCCGATAATTTAAGGCTTGGGGTACAAGGAGAGGAAGCATGAGCTGGTTCCAGTGGCTGAGTTATGGTTTCAACCAGAGTTATTGATCCCGTCCCGTTCCGGCCGGAACGGCCCGTCCCGTTGCAAAATCCGGGACAAAACGGCGACGTTTTTGTCCCGGTAAAAATCCCGGCCAGTTCCGGAAAATCCGGCCGAATTCCGGCCGGAACGCCCCGGTTCCGTACCGGGGGTTCCGTTCCGGTGTCAGCCAAAACCCAAAACAAAAAGTCTGCATCTTTTAACAAACCACACCTTGCATACATTTGAAGCAACTTGGTGTCTACAAATCCATCAGCATCAAACCCAGTTTTGATTGTGTGAGCATGAACCTGTTTTCCCAATTTTGGGCATTTACAAGAATCAAGAACTGAAGCATACTTGCTTGTATCTAACGGCTTGTTGTCTAGTAGAGAGAAATTGGACTGGTTTTTTTGCTGAGAAATGTTAACCGGTTGGTGGGTTTGTTTCAGTTTCTGATAGGAAAGGGCAGCGAGGTTGTGAGGAAAGTTGGGGACATGGTGAAGTGGTGATGAAGGGCAAGCAATGGGTTCCAGCAGTTGGCTAGTCATCTTGTGTTACATGCCGAGAGAGAAGGCGCCGCAAGAGAAGGAAGGATTGTCTGAAAATTGATTTAGGGTTTATTCGGACGAGTTCGTCTGAAGGGAGAGGCTTTGTTACATGCCGAGAGAGAAGGCGCCGCAAGAGAAGGAATGATTGTCTGAAAATTGTTTTAGGGTTTATTTGCTTTTATAGTGGGGGGCAAAATTTAATTATTATTTACATTAGGGACCGGGATGCAATTCAGCTTAGTATGCTAATTATATTATTATTATTATTATTATTATTATTATTATTATTATTATTATTATTATTATTATTATTATTAATTATTATAATAATAGTTAGCTTAAAAAATAGGGAAGATGTTTGATGTATTTTTCTTTTATTTTAGAACATTTTACTTTCATAATATTTTGGAATTTCAAAGATGTTTCTAATTTTGAGATTATGTTTGTATTGTATAATTTAAATTTCATTTATCTTGAATTTAAATTATACTTGTTAAATTAATATTTTATTTTTTTCATATATATAATTAAATAAAAATGAACAGTACAAAACCGGAACGGTACCCGGAACGGTACCGAAACCGGAACGTTCCGTTCCAAACACAAATCCGGAACCGGGACCGGGACGGGATCAATAACTATGGTTTCAACTATCTGTTCATCTCAGGTTAGGATGTGCGTGGAAATTGCAAAAAACAATTACTGTTCATAATTGTGAGTTATTTATATATAAAAATCAAAATGTAAAAAATTAAACTTGAATTCAACAATTACTTTTGTTACTAATCTCAAAAGAAGACTCAAAACTTGTTTTATATTATAGTAGTGAATGTTTTTTTAAATAATTTTTATTTTAAAATATTTTTTAATATAATCATATTAAAATAATTTGAAAACACTTTAAAAAATAATAATGTTTTTTTCAAAAACAGTTTTAAAATATAAAAACAAATCAGGTGAATGTTTGAGAATGTGGTTGTGGTTGCCTTTGAAAGTGTTTTTTGTTTAAAAATATATCAAAATGATTTTTTTTTAATTTCTAAAAATTATTTTTGACATTAGCACATCAAAATGATCTAAAAATACCAAAAATTTAATTTATAAAAAAAATCAATTTTTTTTATAAATACTTTCTAAAAGCAATCCCAAATAGTCCCTTGTCAGGCTCCAACTACTTAATATTATATATAAACCCGATCACGAGGAAAAAGTTGACTTTTGAAAAGTCAAGCAAAACGTTTCTTTCATTGGAGTTTGGGAGGCAAATACTTCCGCATAAATTTATATAAGCATGAACATTCAACTACCATCGTCCTCGTGTGCCCCACCATACCAAACCTTCGGGTTGACTAGAGAATATTTTATCCACCTGTGTTGGAGTGTATTGAAATTACTTTTAAAAATATTTTTTTATTTAAAAATAAATTAAAATAATAATTTTATTTATTTTTTAAAAATATTTTTAATATTAATGCATGAAAATATTTAAAAATAATTAATTTAAAATAATAAATAAATAAATAAAATTTTAACTTTAAAAAATAAATAAATTAAAACACAATATAAAATACCTCATAAATAAATAGGATCTGCCATGAACCCCGGTGACCATCGTTTCAGAGTGTCTCCTCCGCACTGCTTAACAAGTATGTCTAACTCACGATAGTTGACCTCTCACTTTTTTTATTCATCCAATGTTTTCTACGTATTCTCCAACTCTTTGTAGTTTCCTTCCTGCGAGTTGGTGTTTCTAATAAAATAATTAATGGCTTATAAAAACAAATTAGAATATGGCTCTCTTTTTTATGCCTTAAGAAAATTATTGATTGTTTTATGTATACATGGACCACTAAATTACATAATTACCCTTGCAAGTCTATGACACATGGTGTTTGCTTGGTCAATACACTTCATATGTAAAAATTACTAAATAAACCTCACTTTATTTACATGGAGGTGTTAAAATTTTGGTTGAAAAATGGGCTTTAAAGTTTAAATACTAATTGCCTGTGCTGAAAAACTGGTTGGGCTTGTTTTTTAAATTGTTTTTTATTCAAAAATACATTAAAATAATTTTTTTTAAAATATTTTTGATGTCAGCATATCAAAATAATCTAAAAACACCATAAAAAACACATTGTCAAATGTCAAACACCCCCTTAAATTATGTGTCACTCGTCCCCTTAATTTCTTTATTTATTATGAAAAAAATTGATAAATCAATCATTTTTAACATTCAGTTTTCATAAATTAATTAGAAACAAAAAGCATTTTTATTATCAATACAAACATTTAAAAAATTAATTAAAATTTATATACTCATTGAGTGCTTGTTACCAAAAAAAAACCCTAAAGGGATAGTAAGTTGCAAAAAAACTAGAAGGGATAATAAAAATATTGTTTTACTATGCACGATGCACTGTGCGCATGAATATTTTTTTTTTTTTACTATGCCCTTTAAACAAATTATAGGCTAGTGATTAAGGGTAGAATTGTCTTTGTAATATAAACATTTTGGTATTTAAAGATATTTTATTTTAATTTTCCATGTAAAGTGATTTCAATGTTCTTAAAAGTATAAATTATAAGGATGTAAGAATTTTTTAATTTTCATATAAAAATGTACGATAAAATAACTTGTTTATTCTTAGAATAAACAAACTTTAAATAACAATTAGGGGGTGTTTTGTTTTTCTCTTGGAAAACATGGTCAAAAGACCTAATTACTCTTGAACTATGAATTCTGATATCTAAGTCAGAGCAGAAACGAACACATATATTCTAGCCTAGCCTGTGCTCGGTCTCCTGCCGTAGAACTGCATATGATTCCTGTTTTTATATATATATATTTTTTGTTTTGAATAAATGGTAATGCCAAAGCAGAAATTCACCTTGCGTTTTGTCACCTTTCTCTTGGTTAATCTCTGGTGCAAGCAAATGGTGATCATGGCAAAGGAGATTATACCAGTAGGAGTAGTTCTTGATTTGAACTCTACAGTTGGAGGAATTGCAGATAGCTGCATATCCATGGCAGTCTCCGATTTCTATGCTGTTAACGATGATTTTAAAACGAGACTCGCTCTTTTCACTAGGGATTCCAGCATGGATGTCGTTGCTGCAACTTCTTCAGGTATTTGTGTAAACTCTCATAATTTTCGCAAGTTAGACAGGAGGTTTAGCTTTTGTGAAGTACATGATAGCTGCGAATTTTGCTCCATGTTTAAATGAGTTTTTTGTGAAAAAGTGAATTGCGCAAAAAAAAAGGCTTTTATTTTTCGTTTCTACAAAATCTCATCTCCAAGTGTATTTATTTCATGCAAGTCCCTTGTGAATCTTTGCTTGCTTGTTCTTTCGGGTTGAAGTGATGGATTATCGTAAAACATTTTCAAACTCCCAGCCTAATCTCCTGTTACCGACATGTGGTTTTACCGAGTCAAAAGTCAAGATAAACTTTTGATGCCGTTCGTGAAAGGGTCGGCTGTTTGATCCTCCACTACTTTCAGATCGTATTTTCTTTTTCATTACTATTGCCACTGAACAAATTCTTGAATCCTTATCTATATAACTTCTGCTTTACTCAATTCCGAAGCGACGGTGTATATCACAGCGTCCAATCTCGAACTAGTTGCATCTATTTGAGGCAGAAAAGTAACAGTGGCCAAACCAGAACAAAACCAAGAACACGGGCACACTGCTGAATTCTTCCGATTAACATGGCAGAATTGTACAGTGGCTACATGATCCTGTAGCTGGGCTAAGAGAGCCCCAGTTAGCAGGGAGTTCATTAATGCTATGCACCAGTCAAGGCTAGATTAGCGATGGAGTGTATATTCATAACTAGTGATAGAGAAATCGGCATCATCTGATCTTAATTGATTAGAATCTGTTTTAGTTTTGGCTAATGGTGACAGAAGCACTGATTAATATGAGGAACGTATAAAGATTTTTATTGTTTTGACTGGGAAAATTGTGATTCGTATTTTAGAGATAAAAATATCTTATTTTTATTTCTATTTTTTTGTTTTACTTCCTTGTATCTGATTCAGTCATAGTGTTCTAAAATTCAGTGCTGGATTTAATGAAGAATGAACAAGTGCATGCTATCATAGGGCCTCTAACGTCATCGCAAGCTAAGTTTGTAATAGAGCTTGGAGGAAAAGCAGAGGTGCCGATTGTTTCTTTCTCAGCCACCAGCCCAACTCTTTCTGCAACTCGAAGCAAATATTTTGTCCGGACAGCTCAGGATGATTCTTCTCAAGTGAAAGCAATAGCCAGCATTGTCCAGGCTTATGGTTGGCGGGAGATTGTACCAATCTATGAAGACACCGAATATGGAAATGGTTTGGTTCCATTTTTGCTAGAAGCATTTCAAGAGATCGACACTCGAGTCCCTTATGGAAGTAGAATTCCTCTGGATTTCAACGACACTCAAATCATGAGGGAGCTCAATAAGCTGAAGGCGATGCAGAAGAGTATATTTCTAGTGCACATGTCAGCCTTCCTCGGGTCCAGGTTGTTCTTGCTTGCCAAGGATGCAGGAATGATGAGTGAAGGATATGCATGGATCGTGACAGATGGATTATCCGCCCTCTTGGATCCTGTAGGTTATGAACTCATGGATTCGATGCAAGGTGTATTGGGTGTAAAGCCACATATACCAACTTCAAAGAAACTTGAAAGCTTTAAATCAAGATGGAGAAAGAATTTCACCACAAGCAACCCACAAATCAAGATGAATGAATTGAACCTTTTCGGTTTGTGGGCATATGATACAGTTTGGGCAATCGCAATGGCTGTGGAAAAGGCTGGTATTGTGCATTCTGGATACGTAAAGCCGAATACCAGT
Source organism: Salix purpurea (assembly GCA_027405865.1). Lineage (NCBI taxonomy): Eukaryota > Viridiplantae > Streptophyta > Magnoliopsida > Malpighiales > Salicaceae > Salix > Salix purpurea. The sequence goes on from JAOWLH010000019.1 coordinate 4,827,644, forward strand.
GAAAGCACAGTTGACATTGCTGGCCTGGGAAAATCTGAAATGGGGCCAAGGCTCCTACGCTCCATATTAAGCACAAGATTTCAAGGCCTAAGTGGGGAGTTCCATTTGGCTGGTGGAGAAATGGCACCTTCAGCATTTGAAATAATCAATGTGATCGGAAAAGCAGAGAGAGTCATTGGATATTGGACTCCAGAGAGAGGGCTCTCACGAAACTTGTCTACTAAAGGTAGAATAGCATATTCAACTTCCAAAAACAAACTGAAGGAGCCAATTTGGCCGGGAGACACAACCCAGCAGCCAAAGAGGTTGAGGATTGGGGTTCCACTGAAAACTGGTTTTAATGAGTTTATCAAAGTGGAATGGAATCCTGAAGATGATAAACCAGTTGTTTCAGGTTTCACTCCAGATGTTTTCCTCTCCGTGGTCGAAGCATTACCATTCCCCCTTCCATATGAGTTCATTCCCTTCGTCAACAAAAATAAGCAAAGTGCTGGGACTTACAATGACCTTCTTGACCAAATCGAACTAAAGGTTGGTTTTATTCTACTTCAGTTTTTTCCTGCATGAAAAAATGAAAAATTCTGGAGAAAGATGAAGTTGTCTTCATTAATTGTCTTGCAGAGATTTGATGCTGTGGTGGGAGATGTAACAATAATTGCCAATCGCTCATCATATGTTGATTTTACGCTGCCTTATTCAGAATCAGGCATCACAATGATAGTTTTGACAAAACGTGATAAGAGGGATAACATGTGGATTTTCTTGAAGCCACTAAGCCTGGAGCTTTGGTTAACAACTGGAATAGCTTTCATCTTAACCGGCTTAGTGGTGTGGGTGCTCGAACACCGTGAAAACAAAGTGTTCAGGGGAAAACCAGCGCAGCAACTTGGCACAACGTTATGGTTCTCCTTTTCAACCCTCGTCTTTGCTCATAGTAATCTCTCTTCTAACTTAATTACACTATTTTTTCTATTTCTTGATTTTCTGACAAGTGCAAGTTCATGTCATTATAGAGCAGAATTTTTTTATGTTTTCAGGGGAGAAGGTGGTGAATAACTGGACAAGATTTGTATTGATCATATGGATATTTGTGATTCTAATCATATCACAGAGTTACACTGCTTGCTTAGCCTCAATGTTGACAGTAAAGCGGCTGCAGCCTACATTTGTTGATGTCAAAGAGATCAGAAAGAATGGTTACTTCGTAGGACACCAGAAGAATTCTTTTGTGAAAGACTTCCTCGAAAAAGATTTGAACTTCAATGCCAGCATGTTGAAGGTATATGAGACTCCAGAAGAGTATAATGATGCATTGTATAATGGAATCCTCAATGGTGGTGTAGCTGCTATCTTTGCTGAAATTCCCTACGTTAAACTCTTTCTAGCAAAGCATTGCAACAAATTCCAAATGGTAGGGCCAACCTACAAAACCGATGGATTTGGCTTTGTGAGTCTCACTCTCTCTGTCTGTCTCTCACATGCAATCCCTCAGCATATTTGTTTGGCAAACTTTAGCTAGCTCCTTAAGCAAAGATCTGAACTGCTCAATTCTTGCAAGTGACCATTATATCTTTCCAGATGTCATTATAAACAATAGGATTTTGTTTTGATAACAGCCATTTCCCCTCCAATCCCCACTGGTTCCTTATGTTTCAAGGGCAATCTTGAAAGTCACACAAGATAAAGATAAAATGGAAGAAATTGAACGAAGGAACTTTGGTAGGGAAACCACTTGCTTAGATCAAGCTTCCATGGTAACTTCTGGTGGTCTTAGTTTACACCGCTTCGGAGGCCTATTCATCATCACAGGAGTTGCTTCCATGTCTGCACTTCTGATATATGTCACAAAGTTCCTTTACATTCATTGGCCTGCTTCGAACACCATGGATCAAGAAAGACCCTTTCACATGAGAATTCTTGAATTGGCAAAGCGTTTTGACAAGGAAGATCCATCAGCTCATCATCTTAATAGAGCTGGGTCAAGTGTTCACCCTGTACCAAGTGTTGAAATAGTTGGAGCTTCACCTGATATCGATGATGCACATGGCCATTCAAGTACTTCCATCGAAGGATCTGGAGACATCATTGTAGATCAAGACCACGACAATCATGCCCCAGGGAGCGGTGCTGCGAACCCCGAACCCCCCCCCACACCGTAGGCACTGCATCCTTTGTTTTTAGGGAAGTGATAATGCTAAGTGGGTATGGTAATGTTACATTCACAAACTACAGATTGAAGAGATGTTCACGGTAATGTTACTTAATTAGGAATAAAAACTCTTTGTATATAATGAATTACCAAGATCCTCTCTTTTTTTAGTTACTACTGGTTAATTGCCCGCAACTCTTTTTTTAGTTACTACTAGTTAATTGCCCGCACTACGTTGTGGACCAATCAAATATTTTTTATAATTGTTGTAATTGAAATAATTAATAGATTTTGTTAATTTAAAAATAAAATATAATATTTATACATGCAAGGTTTGATGTAATAAAACACATAAACACACCATATTATAACAACAACAATAACATTCGAAGGCTTAACATCTAAAAATATCATTACTAAAACAATTAAAATTATTAAATTATTCAGAGGAGAAAAAAACTTGAAAACATTAATAAAAGAGGAAGCAAGAAAAAAACTAAAATTATTATTATTATTGCGTGAATAATAGGAAAATAAATTCAATAAAAGAATAAAAATGCCCAAAAACTTTAACAAAAGAGCAAATAAATAAATAAATAAATAAATAAATATTATTGGCTAAAAAACACCATCTGACATGAAGAAAAAAAACTAATAAAAAAAACCAAAAGAAAAAAGAAAGGAAAAAAAATAAGAAATATCAATTTTCAAATGATTATAAACATAAAATAAAATTTAAGAGCAAACTTTTTGAAAAAAAAATGTTATCTTAACAAAAGAAAAAATAATAAAATTAAAAACCAAAACTAAAGGCACACACACACACACACACACACACATATATATATATATATATATATATATAAACATGGAAAAAAATAGAAACTATTTAAGAACTATAAAAAATTAAAGCAAATAAAATCAAAAATTAAAAGTATAAGGGCCGAAACGAAAACCAAATATATTATCAATTTCAATTAATTGAAAAAATCAAATAAAGTATAACATATATACATGCAAAGTTTGATATAATGAAACACATCAACATACCTTATTATAAGAACAGGAACATCGAAGCCTTAACATCTAAAAATATCATTATTACTACTGCTAAAACAATAAAAATTAAAAACATTAACAAAAGAGGAAGCAAGAAGAAAAACTAAAATTATTATTATTACTACGTTAATAATGGGGGGGAAATTCAATCAAAGAAAAAAAAAAGTCAATAACTTTAACAAAAGAGCAAACAAAAAATAATAAAAAATTATTAGCTAAAAAAATCATTTGACGTGAAAATAAAATAAAAAAACTAATAAAAAACAACCAAAAGAAAGAACACCAAAAAAAATATATAAATGGGAAAAAAATGATTTATAGAAAAAAAACAAGAAAAAAGAAAAAAGAAAAAAGAAAAAAAAGAGCATAATCACGGGATTGAACCTATGACCTCCGGATAAGGAAACAAACTCTTACGCTTCTTCTTATCTTATACTGTGAAAAAATAATAAAACAACAGAAATTCAGCAAACCGAATCGAAAACTGAGCAATACTATTGTAATCCACAGTGATTTGTCTCACAAGCTACAGTAACCGAACCATGACCTCTTTTAGTATATAGTATAATAACCAAAATTCTCTAACCATGACTAATGACATATTGTAATTCTAGCCATTCATCTGATCCCAAATAAGCTATTGAATTGGCTATAGCTCATTTCATAACAGAATCTAGTAAAAATAACATCCAGAAAAAAATGAAATGACAAAAAATAAAAATAAAATCTAAAAGCATAAATGAATAAATACGGACAAAAAATAAATACTGTCCAAGAAGGCCTGACAAAAAGAAAGAAATCAATACTAGATAAAAATTTAAAAGAATAAGTGCCAAATGAAAAACAAAATATATAATTAATTTCAATTGAATGACAAAATTGCAACAAATCAAAACATTGAGACTGAAAAACAATAGAGATTTTTAAAAAAAAACATACAGTGTAACCAACAAAAATTGAAATTTCATAACAGAACCGAATAAAAATAAAACGACAAAAAATTAAAACAAAAACTAAAAGCACAAATGCATAAATATGGACAAAAAATAAACACTATCCAAAAAAGACCAAAATACCAAAGGAATTAATACCAAAAAAATTAAGAGAATATGTGCCAAAATGAAAAACAAAATATATAATTAATTCCAATTGAAAGATAAAAAAGAAACAATCAAAATTTTGGGACCGAAAAACAATAAAGGGATTTTAAAAAATCAATACAGTGTAATTGTTTAAAAAATTAAAAGAATAAAGACCAAAATGAAAAGTAGCATATATGACCAATTTCAATTGGAGGACAAAATTAGAACAAATTCAAACTTGCATACAAAAACTATTAAAGGAATAAAAAACAAACCGAAAATCAAAAGATGAAGGACTGAAATGAAACATGCCATATATAATTAATTTCAATTGAAGGGCATGATTGAAGATAATTGAAATTTCTATTGAAAAATCATTAAGAAAACGAAATCAAAATATCAGGGACTGAAATGAAATTACTACAAATATGAAGGACCACACCGTACTTTCCGGCATCAGGAGAGAGAAAGGAGGAGGGACACTGTCCATCGACGATTACATAGTCACATTCATCGGCCTCGCCTCGCGCCGGGAGGCAGATGACATGTCAGCGCACTAGGTGACACGTCAGAAGACCAGTTTCCATCGCCTGAAGACGTCGTATGCGCCTCCCGAAAGACGTGTGCGGGCGAGATATAACGGGTGTGTCCCTACGCGCCTGCAGTGTTCCGAAAAAACAATAAAAAAATTGGTCAATTACCCATACACCTGTGGACCCAGTAATATCTATGAAAAAACCAGGGCTGAAAGTACTTCAATACCCCCGGTTCTAGGTGTGCTTTTTTGTCATTTATGAGAGCTAGTTTCGTAGTTTTACTATGCAAAGAATTCAGAAATACTATCCTTATACCCTGAAAAAATCAAAAATATCCCCAGGGTTAAAAATTTTCGGTTCTGAGGTAAAATGATAATTTTACTGTTCGAATAGTCTGTGTAATTTTACTGTTCAAATTCACAGTAAATTATGTATGTGTGAATAGTAAGAAACAGAATAGTAAAAATGCAACGCGTTTTATATATATCTATAATATTGTGAATAAGAAAAAAAGAAAAAATCAATTAAAAAAGATATTGTTATGAAATACAAATGGTTGTATTTCTTACTCTTAATATGTTTTAATAAAGGTCGTATTGCTATGAGATCGTCTTGAACTATGGTCTTATTGTTATTAAATTGTCTTCAATAATATTCTCCTTGATTACAAGATTAATTTTATTATTTTATTTTATTTATTGTAATTATAAAAATGTTGCTCTGTGTGTAAAGTTAAGAAGAAAAGATGTTAATAAATGTAAAAAAAAAGAGGTTGGAAAGGTAAGGCGGTTAGCTTCAAGCCTTCAGCTATGAGAGCGTGCCCAGTTTTTGTTACTTGCGTGGATACATGGGGCATCTATCCAAGGATTATGACGTAAGAATCTGATAAGGTTGCGCTGCTTGCGCAGGCTAAGTAAATATTCATAGTATACTTTGAAAAGTTGTTTTTAAAAGTAATTTTTATATAGAAATATATTAAATTAATATTTTTTTATTTTTTAAAATTATTTTTAATATAAAAATAATTTAAAAATATTAAATTTTTTAAAATATTTTTGAAATGTAGTGATAAATAATTATTAAATATAGGAAATGGTCGTTGGCGTCTCCAATGAAGAAGGTAATCCGGTCATTTGCAGACAGGTCTCAACAACAAAAACTCTAATTCATATTTTATTAATGAGTAGTAGTTTGTTTATAACTCCTTAAATACAAAAATGATTTTTATATACAAGGTACAAAATTAGAATGATAAATCAAAAAGGGGAAATTAGAAATTAAACTAGAGAACCGAAAAAGAAAAAGAATAATGATGAAATTATTGGCCTAAACAACATATTTTTATTTGAGAAAATCTCATTTCAGTTCAGATACTCTTTGTTGGTCCATGTTAAGCAAATAAATGATAAAAACTGATGTATATTACTCTTTCACACTAAATGCTTAGAATAATACAATGGTTGATCAAATGAAACTAAGGCTTAAATAGCCAGAACAAGAAACAACAGAAACAGCTAAAAATAAGCTCACGTCTTCAACAACCTGAAGATGTGAATCCTTGCTTAAGAATAGGTAAAACAAAACAGAATATCAAATACTAACAACACTGTCCTAATAACTAGGACACTTATTAAAATTATTAAGACTGAGTCTAACAATTGCTCCCCTAAACTGAACATGCTTGAAGCAGTTTAGTTTATTTCTTCAGCTGAATTCACCCCAAGTGCAGCTCTGAATTTTTCGAACAGTTCCAGCCTTAGAGGCTTGGTCATAATATCAGCCAGCTGCTCATTTGTACCACAATGCTCTATGTCAATTACTTCATCTTTTGTAAGATCCTCAGAAAATGGAATCTTACATCAATATGCTTACTCCTACCATGAAGAACTGGATTCTTGGCAAGTTTTATTGTAGAAGAATTATCACACAGAACTTTGACACACTTCCTTTCAGTACCTCCAATCTGTTTAAGTATCTGTTGCAGCCAAATACATTGACATGCACAAGACGCAGCTGCCACAAACTCTGCTTCTGTAGTTGAGAGTGTCACCACCGGCTGTTTCTTTAATGACCAAGCCACTGCTCCTCCACTTAGCATGAAAACATACCCAGAAGTGCTTTTTCGATCATCCAAGTCCCCTGCATAGTCACTATCTGTATAAGCTAGCATCTCATCTTCACATCCCTTTCTGTAGAATACACCAAGATCAGTAGTGGCTCTAATATATCTGAGAATTCTTTTGGCTGCCATCATGTGAGATTCCATGGGATTGGCCATGAAACGGCTTATCAGACACACACTATAAGCCAAGTTAGGTCTTGTGACTGTTATATACATTAAACTCCCCACTATTTGTTTGAACAAGGTTGCATCTGCCTTCTTGCCATCTTCTTGTTTTGTCAGTCTATTGCTTCTTGGAACCATGGGATTCTTAACACCATTACAATTTTCCAGCCCAAATCTTTTCAAGATTTCTTCTGCATACTTTCTCTGACCAATATGAATGCCTTTGGAACTTTGCCGAATTTCAACTCCCAGAAAATACTTCATTTCACCGAGATCAGTCATTTCGAATTCCTTTTTCATTGACTCTTTGAACTTGCTCACCATAATTGAATCATTGCTAGTAAAAATGAGATCATCGATGTATAAACTTACAATTAGAATTATGTCCTTCTCTTCCTTCTTTATGAACAATGTGTGTTCATAGCTGCTTCTCTCAAATCCCTCCTTAGCAAAATAACCTTCAATTCTGCTAAACCATGCTCTTGGTGCCTGTTTTAGGCCATAAAGTGCTTTCTTCAATTTATAAACTTTCTTCTCTTCCCCGTTAATCTCATAGCCTGGAGGTTGTGCAATGTATACATCTTCATTCAATTCACCATAAAGAAAAGCACTTTTGACATCAAGTTGAAAAAGTGTCCATCCATTCCTTGCTACCAAAGCTATCACTGTGCGAATTGTGTCCCACCTAGCAACTGGGGCAAAAACTTCATTGTAGTCTACCCCCTTCTCTTGTGCATATCCTTTTGCCACAAGTCGAGCCTTGCATTTGTTCACCTCTCCATTTTCATTTAACTTGGTTTTATAAACCCACTTTACTCCAATTATTTTTGCTTGCTTTGGTGCATCAACAAGCTCCCAGGTTTCATTCTTTAAGATTGCACCAATCTCCATATCCATTGCATCCCTCCATTGTTTCATTTTTGCAGCTTCTTCATAATAAATAGGATCAGCATAAACCATAAACAATGACAAATTTTGTACCTCTTCTTCTGTTTCAAAGTTTTCCCCTCTTATGTAGTCTTGAAGATAGGCTGGAGCTCGAGTGACTCTTCTCTCGGGCAGAGCAGGTGCTGCAGCATTACTGGGAATGCTACCATGAGATGTTGCAGCATCACTGGATTGACTGGATTCTCCTTCCTCTAGTGATTCTTCAGTTTCATTTTCTTCATCACTGGAGGCATATATGTCTGCATCAACTTCTCCCCAATCAAGCATATCATTCTTGTCTTCTTCTGTTCTTCTCCAATCCCAGCTTTGCTCTTCTTCAAACACAACATCTTTACTAACTATCACCTTTTTTGTTATGGGATCAACCATCTTGTATCCTTTGGACTCTTCACTATACCCCAGCATCACACACTTTTGACTTCTAGCATCCAATTTCAGCTTCTGTGGATTTGATACATGCACATTTCCTATGCATCCGAACACTCGGAAATAATCAACATTAGGCTTGACTCCACTCCAGCATTCTTCTGGTGTTTTATTCTTTACAGCAGAGGTTGGGCTTCGGTTGAGGATGTGGCATGTCCATTTCACAGCATCTGGCCAAAAACGAGCAGGCATCTGTTTCTCTTCTAGCAGGCATCGTACCATATTTAGAATGGTACGATTTTAGCGCTCCGAAACTCCGTTTTGTTGAGGAGTGTAAGCTATTGTCAACTGTCTTTTAATGCCTTCAAATCTGCAAAATTCTGTGAATTCTTTGGAGGTGAACTCCCCTCCTCTATCTGTTCTTAACCCAGCAATAGATAGACCAGATTCTTTTTCCACAGCATTTTTAAAACTTTTGAATGTCATGAAGGTTTCACTTTTCTCATGCAGGAAATACACCCAAAGTTTTCTGCTCATGTCATCAATGAAGGTCAACACATACCTTTTGTTGCCATGTGATTCTGGAGTGATAGGTCCGCAAAGGTCTGAGTGTATGAGCTGCAGCTGCTGTGTTGCTCTCCAATTGCTTTTCTTTGGAATAATTTCTCGGTGTTGTTTTCCTTTCATGCAGCTTGTACACACAGAGGTTGGCACTTGAAACTTTGGAAGTCCTTGGACAAGTTCCTTTTGTTGCAGTAAATTCAGACTTGTGAAGCTTAGGTGGCCATATCTCTTATGTCATAAATCACCGAGATCATTGTTGCTCACATTTAAGTAGGTAGATGATGCATGCAGCACAATATTTGCCAATACTACGAACATCCTATTTGATGTCATCTGTGTATGCATAATTAATCCCCTTCTAGGATGATAAACTCTACACTCTCCATTTTGTATCAAAATAGCCAAATTTTTCTCTTGCAACTGGCCAATGCTCAACAGATTATTTTTTAATTCAGGAACATAGTAAACTTTTGATATTACTTGGGTTATACCTTCTATTTCAAGTCTGATGTTGCCCTTCCCTTCTACTGGCATTCTGAGGTTGTTTCCAAGTTTCACCGAGTGACTGAATTCTTCATCTAGTTCCACAAACCATTGCTTGTTTCCTGTCATATGGTTAGAGCAACCAGAATCAAGAAACCATATTACCTCTCTCTTCGAATTGTGAAGTTCAACGTAAGACATCAAAAGGAGTTCTTCTTCTTCATCCAACTCAGCGTAATTAGCCCTTTTTTCCCATCAGGACACTCATATTGAAAGTGTCCCAATTTATGGCATTTGAAACATTCAACCAGAGCCTTGTTGGATGTTTGTCTGCCTCGTCCTCTACCTCGTCCTCCTCTATACATGCTTCGGCCTCTTCCTCTGTTTGATCTCTCATCATATGCGACTTTCAACACCTGTTCCTCTATTTGCTGTCCTTGCATCCTTTGTTCATGGACAAGCAGACTTCCATGTAATTCATCAATACTCAGGACACTTAGATCATTTGACTCCTCTATTGAACAAACAACATAGTTAAATTTTGGAGTCAATGATCTAAGTATCTTACCCACCACTGTGCTTTGTTCCATCACCTCACCATTTGTTTTCATTTTGTTAACCAAGGCTAGAGTTCGACCAAAGAAGCTGTCTACTTTCTCTCCTTCTTTCATGGCTAGTAACTCAAATTCCTTCCTCAAAGCTTGAAGTTGTGCTCTTCTAACCTTTGTGGACCCTTGATATTTCTGCTTCATTGAGTCCCAAATAGCTTTTGATGTTCTCTTGTCGAGAATTGTTTCCAAAATCTCCTTGTCAATTGCTTGAAACAAGAAATTTTTAACTTTCAAGTCTTTGAGTTTGATCTCCTCTACACTCTTCCTCTGTGCCTCACTTGCTGCTGCATTTCCAACAGCCAGTGTTGGAATCCCTTCGTCCACAAGATTCCACATCTCCTTGCTCCTAAGGAAATTCTCCATTGTCATTGCCCAGAAATCGTAATGGCCATCAAATCTCGGAATGGAAGGCTGCACGAATTTGTCTGCGGTTGACATCTTGATTTTCTCCTCTTTTTTTCTTCACACACTCTGTGTTGATTTGCACTCTCACCGTGTTGATTTTCACTCTCACCCTCACACACTCTGTGTTGATTTTCACTCTCACCTTTTTTTTTTTCTCACACACTGTGTGTTGATTATCACTCTCACACACTTTCACTCACACTCGTGTTTGCTCTTACTGTCACACACACTCTCACACACTTTCACTCACACTCGTGTTTGATCTCACTGTCACACACTCTATACTTACTCACACCCTCACACAATCAGATCCCCCTTTTTGGCTCTGATACCAAATGATAAAAAACTGATGTATATTACTCTTTCACACTAAATACTTAGAATAATACAATGGTTGATCAAATGAAACTAAGGCTTAAATAGCTAGAACAAGAAACAACAGAAAAAAATAAAAATAAGCTCACGTCTTCAACAACCTGAAGATGTGAATCCTTGCTTAAGAATAGGTAAAACAAAACAGAATATCAAATACTAACAACACTGTCCTAATAACTAGGACACTTATTAAAATTATTAAGACTGAGTCTAACAATAAAACCCCGACTATTTTAAATTTTTATAAGATACACATGCTTTGACTTGAACTCGAGATCTGCAATGCAAATCTCAAATCTTTTATCATCACCTCATATCTCTTGGGACGAGCCAAACAAACATCATTCAAGCCTAATTTCAGAGTATGGAGATTCCTATAGAATTAGACTTGTAAACCAACACGATTTAACAATCCGGTCAAAACCAATTTTAACATAAAATTATTCATCTTGCAGTGTCGTTTTTTTCAGCTTTAAACAACTAGGTCTTATAATTTGAGAAGCTGTGAGTGGCTTCCCGATGATTTAAGGCTTGTGGTACAAGGAGAGGAAGCATGAGCTGGTTCCAGTGGCTGAGTTTGGTTTCAACTATTTGTTCATCTCAGGATTACTGTTTATAATTGTGAGTTATTTATATATAAAAATCAAAATGTAAAAAATTAAACTTGAATTCAACAATTACTTTTGTTACTAATCTCAAAAGAAGACTCGAAGCTTGTTTGATATTATAGTAATGAATGTTTTTTAAATAGTTTTTAATATTAGCAAATCAAAATAATTTGAAAACACTTTAAAAAATAATAATAAAAATTTCAAAAACAATTTTAAAATATAAAAACAAACCAGATATCAGTCTCCAACTCCTCAATATTATATATAAACCCGATTACGAGGAAAAAGTTGAATATTGAAAAGTCAAGCAAAACGTTTCTTTCCTTGGAGTATGGGAGGCAAAGGCCGCCGCGAAAATTTATATATGCATGAACATTCAACTACCATCATCCTCGAGTGCCGCCACCATACCAAACCTTCGGGTTGACTAGAGAATATTTTACTCACTGTTTTGGAGTTTAGCCGAAATTATTTTTAAAAATATTTTTTTTATTTAAAAATATATTAAAATAAAAATTTTATTTATTTTTAAAAAAATATTTTTAACATCAATATCTAAAATATCTAACTCTTTGTATTCTCCGACTCTTTGTAGTCTCCTTCCTGTGAGCTGGTGTTTCTTATTAAATAATTAATGGCTTATAAAAAATTAAATTAGAATATGACTCTTTTTTATGCCTTAAAAAATTATTAATGGTTTCATGTATACATTGACCACTAAATTACATAATTACCCTTGCAAGTCTATGGCACATGGTGTTTGCTTGGTCAAGGTTCCCCGTAATTTCTTTATTTATTATGAAAAAAATTGATAAATCGATCATTTCAACATTCAGTTTTCATCAATTCATTAGAAACAAAAAGTATTTTTATTATCGATACAAACATTTAAAAAATAATTAAAACTTATATAAACTCATTGAGGGCTTGTTACCAAGAAAAAAAAAAAAGCTAAAGGGATGTTAAGTTACAAAAAACTATAAGGGATGATAAAAATATTGTTTTTCTATGCACGATGCACTGTGTGCATGACTAGTTTTTTTTATTACTATGCCCTTTAGACAAATTATAGGTTAATGATTAAGGGTAGAATGATCTTTGTAGTATAAACATTTTGATATTTTAAAATTAATTGAGGATACTAAAGATATTTTATTTTAATTTGCCATGTAAAGTGATTTCAATGTTCTTAAGAGTTATAAATTATAAGGATGTAAGCATTTTTTTAATTTTCATATAAAAATGTACGATAAAATAACTTATTTATTCTTAGAATAAACAAACTTTAAATAACAATTAAGGGGTGTTTTGTTTTTCTCTTGGAAAACATAGTCAAAAGACCTAATTACTCTGGAAGTATGAATTCTTATATCTAATTCAAAAGCAGAAACGACCACATATATTTTAGCCTAGCCTGTGCTCGGTCTCCTACCGTAGAACTGCATGTGATTCCTGTTTTATATTTTATATTGTTTTTTGAAAAAATGGCAATGCCAAAGCAGAAATTCACCTTGCGTTTTGTCACCTTTCTCTTGGTTAATCTCTGGTGCAAGCAAATGGTGATCATGGCAAAGGAGATTATACCAGTAGGAGTAGTTCTTGATTTGAACTCTACAGTTGGAGAAATTGCAGAGAGCTGCATATCCATGGCAGTCTCCGATTTCTATGCTGTTAACGATGATTTTAAAACGAGACTCGCTCTTTTCACTAGGGATTCCAGCAGGGATGTCGTTGCTGCAACTTCTTCAGGTATTTGTGTAAATTCTCATAATTTTCTATCGCAAACGCAAGTTAGACAGGAGGTTTAGCTTTTGTGAAGTACATGATAGCTGCAAATTTTGCTCTATGTTTAAATGAGTTTTTGTGAAAAAGTGAATTGCGCAAAAAAAAAAAGCCTTTTTTTTTTTCGTTTCTACAAAATATCATCTCCAAGTGTATTTATTTCATGCAAGTCCCTTGTGAATCTTTGCTTGCTTGTTCTTTCCGGCTGAAGTGCTGGATTATCGTAAAACATTTTCAAACTCCCAGCCTAATCTCCTGTTACCGACATGTGGTTTTACCCAGTCAAAAGTCAAGATCAAATTAATAAATCAATAATCAACAGATAAACTTTTGATGCTGTTTGTGAAAGAGTCGGCTGTTTGATCCTCCGCTACTTTCAGCTTGTATTTTCTTTTTCATTTACTATATATTGCCACTGATCAAATTCTCGGATCCTTATCTATATAACTTCTGCTTTACTTAGTCCAAAATCTTTTGAAGTTGGTGAAAAGGGATTCCGATGCTACTGAATTGTATATCGTATAAGGCTCGTTTGAGATCTACAGGCTATAACTTATACTGGTACTGGTACCAAGGTTTAATTGCTTACCTGTTTAATTATGATGGTGCAATTGTGTTTTGGTTCCCTCAGGATTTTTGGATTGTGTCAGGGTCTTGATTTGTCTCTTCTCTGCTGCAAGCCTTTCTTATCGCCCGAGTAGACTAAGTTCTTGTAAAGCTTTTAGAAATGGAGTGTATATTCATAATTAGTGATAGAGAAATCGGCATCATCTGATCTTAATTGATTAGAATCTGTTTTAGTTGGCTAATGGTGACAGAAGCACTGATTAATAGGAGCAACGTATAAAGATCTTTATTGTTTTGACTGGGAAAATTGTGATTCGTATTTTAGAGATAGAATATCTTTATCTTTATTTTATTTTTATTTTTATTTTTTTGTTTTACTTCCTTGTATCTAATTCAGTCATAGCCTTGTAAAATTCAGTGCTGGATTTAATGAAGAATGAACAAGTGCATGCTATCATAGGGCCTCTAACGTCATCGCAAGCTAAGTTTGTAATAGAGCTTGGAGGAAAAGCAGAGGTGCCGATTGTTTCTTTCTCAGCCACCAGCCCAACTCTTTCTGCAACTCGAAGCAAATATGTTGTCCGGACAGCTCAGGATGATTCTTCTCAAGTGAAAGCAATAGCCAGCATTGTCCAGGCTTATGGTTGGCGGGAGATTGTACCAATCTATGAAGACACCGAATATGGAAATGGTTTGGTTCCATTTTTGCTAGATGCCTTTCAAGAGATCGACACTCGAGTCCCTTATAGAAGTAGAATTCCTCTGGATTTCAACGACACTCAAATCATGAGGGAGCTCAATAAGCTGAAGGCGATGCAGAAGAGTATATTTCTAGTTCACATGTCAGCCTTCCTCGGGTCCAAGCTGTTCTTGCTTGCCAAGGATGCAGGAATGATGAGCGAGGGATATGCATGGATCGTGACAGATGGATTATCCGCCCTCTTAGATCCTGTAGGTTATGAACTCATGGATTCGATGCAAGGTGTGTTGGGTGTAAGGCCACATATACCAGCATCAAAGAAACTTGAAAGCTTTAAATCAAGATGGAGAAAGAATTTCACCACAAGCAACCCACAAATCAAGATGAATGAATTGAACCTTTTCGGTTTGTGGTTTAGGGAACCTTTTCAGTTCTCCACAAGCAACCCACAAATGGTCAACTTTCTCATCTCTCTCCATGTAAAAATATTGCACACACCTTCCATGAAAATGTCATCACATTTCCTTTCTATAATAGGAGGATAAGATACCTAACAAGGATTGTAACGCTGCTCTGTTCGCGCAGATATCGAGGCTATTTCAGGAGCCAGAATACAGGTTGAATATGCAGAGGGAGAGAGACAAACTCCTCGACGCTATCGAGTCCAGAGAAGGAAAGTTCATCTGGAGAAAGGACGACTCCACCTCGACTTCCAAAAGTAGTCTGCCCATGGATGATTCGCACCATGAAATATTACTGGCTGGAGCTCCGGATTAGCAAGCATACGATATCTCAGCTGCCATGAAATCATTTCCAAGCTGGTTCTCCTAGTAAAGAGTGCTTCAGCTGAGATCATCGAAGTTCTCGGCACAGAGGAAGCATCCAAGCCTGCTGCTGTAATACAAGTTGTAAATTTATTAAAAAATGTGTCAACATACTCAATGTAATATATATTGGGAAATATCAGGGCTTGAAAATCTGAGCGAGAAATTGATGGAATTTAATTTTTCTTTGGTATTGGCAAAAATAATAATCAATGGCATATGATACAGTTTGGGCAATTGCAATGGCTGTGGAAAAGGCTGGTATTGTGCTTTCTTGATTTAAAGCCGAATACCAGTGAAAGCACAGTTGACATTGCTGGCCTGGGAAAATCTGAAATGGGGCCAAGACTCCTACGCTCCATATTAAGCACAATATTTCAAGGCCTAAGTGGGGACTTCCATTTGGCTGGTGGAGAAATGGTACCTTCAGCATTTGAAATAATCAATGTCATCGGGAAAGCAGAGAGAGTCATTGGATATTGGACTCCAGGGAGAGGACTCTCACGAAACTTGCATTCTAAAGGTAGAATAGCATATTCAACTTCCAAAAAACCTCTGAAGGAGCCAATTTGGCCAGGAGACACAACCCAGCAGCCAAAGAGGTTGAGGATTGGGGTTCCACTGAAAACTGGTTTTAATGAGTTTATCAAAGTGAAATGGGATCCTGAAGATGATAAACCAGTTGTTTCAGGTTTCACTCCAGATGTTTTCCGCTCCGTGGTCAAAGCATTACCATTCCCCCTTCCATATGAGTTCATTCCCTTCGTCAACGAAACTAAGCAGAGTGCTGGGACTTACAATGACCTTCTTGACCAAATCGAACTAAAGGTTGGTTTTATGCTACTTCAGGTTTTTCCTGCATGAAAAAATGAAAAATTCTGGAGAAAGATGAAGTTTTCTTCAATAATTGTCTTGCAGAGATTTGATGCAGTGGTGGGAGATGTAACAATCATTGCCAATCGCTCATCATATGTTGATTTTACGCTGCCTCATTCAGAATCAGGCTTCAGAATGTTAGTTTTGACAAAACGTGATGAGAGGGATAACATGTGGATTTTCTTGAAGCCACTAAGCCTGGAGCTTTGGTTAACAACTGGAATAGCTTTCATCTTCACCGGCTTAGTGGTGTGGGTGCTCGAACACCGTGAAAACAAAGAGTTCAGAGGAAAACCAGGGCAGCAACTTGGCACAACGTTATGGTTCTCCTTTTCAACCCTCTTCTTTGCTCATAGTAATCTCTCTTCCAACTTAATTACACTATTTATTCCATTTCTTGATTTTCTGACAAGTGCAAGTTCATGTTATTACAGAGCAGAATTTGTTTATGTTTTCAGGGGAGAAGGTGGTGAATAACTGGACAAGATTTGTGTTGATCATATGGATATTTGTGGTTCTAATCATATCACAGAGTTACACTGCTAGCTTAGCCTCAATGTTGACAGTGAAGCGGTTGCAGCCTACATTTGTTGATGTCAAAGAGATAAAAAAGAATGGTTACCTCGTAGGACACCAGAAGAATTCATTTGTGAAAGACTTCCTCGTAAAAGAATTGAACTTCAATGCCAGCTTGTTGAAGAATCCCCACTTGTTTCTCATGTTTCTAGGGCAATCTTGAAAGTCACACAAGATAAAGATAAAATGGAAGCAATTGAACGAAGGAATTTTGGTAGGGAAACCACTTGCTTAGACCAAGCTTCCATGGAAACCTCTGGTGGTCTTAGTTTACCCAGCTTCGGAGGACTCTTCATCATAACAGGATTTGTTTCCATGTCTGCACTTCTGATATATGTCACAAAGTTCCTTTACATCCATTGGCCTGCTTCGAGCACCATGGATCAAGAAAGTCCCTTTCACATGAGAATTCTTGAATTGGCAAAGCGTTTTGACAAGGAAGATCCATCAGCTCATCATCTTAACAGAGCTGGGTCAAGTGTTCACCCTGTACCAAGTGTTGAAATAGTTGGAGCTTCACCTGATATCGATGATGCACATGGCCATTCTGACAGAATTGATGAAGTCTGCTTAAGGAAGGGAAGATTAGGCAGAGGATTTTTTGCTTTAGTCATTTACGCAATTTCCATTCTTAGCTACTATTCATAACAGGAAAATATTTCCTGTCAGGATTTTACTTTTAATTCAAATTTCTTGTTTTAGTTGATTTCCATTTCCTGCTATTGTAATCCTTTTATAAGGAAACCTTTCAATTCAATAAAATTATGTTCTTCCCGAAATCATCTAGTGCCTTCTGTTCTTCAATTTCCAATTTCCAGATTTAGATCCAAACAGTAACTGTTTCTAACAGTCACTGTTCAGATCATTGATTTCTAACAGTGGTATCAGAGCAGATTGATCTTACGGGCTGAGGGATATTTTGTGAGTGTAAACACGGTGAGATTGAGTGTAAACACAGAGAGATTGAGTGTACAAACACGAAAAATCACGTGTTAATCCATGGCTTCGTCTTCTTCTTCAATGAACGCGGCTTCAACTGTTCCAGTGTTCAATGGTGAACACTATCATATTTGGGCTGTCAAGATGAGATTTTTCTTGAGATCCTTGGGGTTATGGAATGTTGTGGAGACAGATGTTGATCCCACACCATTAAATGGAAACCCCACAATTGCGCAGATGAGAGCTTTTGAAGAAGAAAAATTGAAAAAAGACAGGGCTATTACCTGTCTTCATTCTGGAATTTCAGATCATGTCTTTACCAAGGTAATGGACTTGGAAACCCCAAAGAAGATATGGGACAAACTCCAAGCCGAGTTTGAAGGCAGTAGCAGGGACAAAAACATGAGGTTGCTGGCATTTAAAAGAGAGTTTGAGTTGGCCAAAATGAAGGACAATGAGTCTGTCAAAGACTACTCTGGCAGGTTGATGAACATTGTCAATCAAATGAGGCTCTTGGGGCAGATTTTTGAGGATCATAAAGTTGTCGAAAAACTTATGATGTCCCTCCCACAGAAGTTTGAATCAAAGATATCTGCTATAGAAGAGTCATGCGATTTGCAAACTCTCTCTACTGCAGAATTGATTAGCAAACTTCACATCCAAGAGCAAAGGCTGCAGATGAGAGATGATGAAGTTGTTGAAGGTGCATTCTATGCAAGCAATAAGGGAAGAAAGACTGCTATTGTGCCTAAGAAAAACTACAACAACAGGAAATTAATTACGTTTCCTAAAAGGCATGCATTGCCTTCATCAAAACAGTCTTTCTCACCTTGTTCTTATTGCAAGAGAACTAATCATGCTGAAAAAGATTGTTGGTTTAAGGGGAAAACAATTATCCATTGTGATTTTTGCAACAACCATGGCCATAGTGAGAAATTTTGCAGATTGAAGAAGAAACAACCACAGCTACAGCAGCAAGCTAATGTTTCTGAGGAAGACAACAATCATGAAGAGGCTGTGGAGCAATTGTTTATGGCTTTACAGATCGACAAAAGCTCCCAAAAGAACACATGGCTGATTGATAGTGGCTGCACCAGCCACATGACCAAATACCTATCAATTTTCTCGACAATTGACCCAACAATAAGGCCGAGAATCAAGTTGGGAAATGGAGATATTGTGCATGCAAAGGGGAGAGGTACTGTCAAAGTCAGTACAACCAAAGGTACTAAGGTAATCAATAATGTTCTTTTCATTCCAGAATTGGATCAAAACTTATTAAGTGTTGCACAAATGCTTAAAAGTGATTATGGAGTAGCATTTAAAGGGAATTATTGTTTCATTACCGATTCCCATGACTTGGCAGTGGCTAGAATTAAGATGGAAGGCAACAGCTTCTACTTAAATTTGAATGTTGTAGAAGGACATGCCTTAAGTGCTAGTGCTGACATGAGTAGCATTTGGCACAAAAGATTTGGGCATTATAATTTTGATTCCTTAAGATTGTTGCATGACAGAAGCATGATTGAAGGTATGCCCGAAATCTATGAATGTGCACAGCTTTGTGAAGGTTGTGAATTAGGGAAGCACCATCGAACATCATTCCCACATGTTGCATCAAACAGAGCAACAAAGAGGCTGGAATTGGTTCACTCAGATATTTGTGGACCAATGAGGACAGCTTCCTTGAACAATAACTTGTATTTCATATTGTTCATTGATGATTTCAGTAGAATGGTTTGGGTTCAATTTCTGAAACACAAGTCACAAGCACTTTCAATGTTTAAGAGTTTCAAGTGCATGGTTGAAACTCAAAGTGGCGAAAGGGTTAAAGTGTTGAGAACTGACAATGGGGGAGAATATACATCAAAGGAGTTTCAGAAATTTTGCCTTGATTCTGGTATTGTGCACCAGTTGACAGTACCCTATTCTCCACAACAGAATGGAGTCTCGGAGAGGAAGAACAGGACTGTCATGGAGATGGCTAGGTGTATGATGTTTGAGAAAAAAACTTCCCAAGTTTCTATGGGCTGAGGCAGTAAACACTTCAGTTTACTTGCTTAACAGATTGCCAACCAAGTCTGTAGATGGAATGACGCCAATGGAAGCATGGTCTGGTGTTCAACCCACTGCCAAGCACCTAAAAGTGTTCGGCTCTCTATGTTATTTTCATGTACCAGCTGTCATGAGAGGAAAGCTAGATGAAACAGCTGAGAAGGGGATTTTTGTTGGTTATGCAGCTGAATCAAAGGGTTACAGGATTTATAATTTGAATAGAGAAAAAATCCAAGTCAGCCGAGATGTGCATTTTGATGAACTTGCCTACTGGAATTGGGACTTGAAGGAGGTAGATCAACAATTAACAGCCACTCTTGAGGCTGCCTCAGACAGACCTATCAATGATGATCAGTTTGGTGTTGAAGGCACCTCGGATGCAGATGTGTGCAAAGTGAGGTCTTTGGCTGATGTGTATGAGAGATGTAACCTAGTACATGCTGAACCAACTTGCTATGATGAAGCAGCAAGGACTTCAGCTTGGATTGAAGCTATGAAATCAGAAATTGATTCTATTGAAAAGAATCAAACATGGAGTCTGACAGAGCTGCCACATGATAAGAAAAAAATTGGTGTGAAGTGGGTGTTTAGGACCAAATTTAATCCTGATGGTTCAGTTTTTAAACACAAAGCTAGGTTGGTGGTTAAAGGATTTGCACAAGTGGCTGGAGTTGATTATGGTGACACATTTGCTCCAGTTGCAAGGCATGACACCATTCGGCTTCTACTAGCACTTGCAGGTCAGCTTGGATGGAAAGTGTATCATTTAGATGTGAAGTCAGCATTTCTAAATGGTATACTACATGAAGACATTTATGTGCAGCAACCAGAAGGTTTTGAGGTGGCAGGACATGAACACAAGGTTTACAAGCTTCACAAAGCTCTCTATGGCTTGAAACAAGCACCAAGAGCTTGGTATAGCAGAATTGACTCCTACTTGACCAAGCTGGGATTTAAGAGAAGTGAGAATGAAGCTACACTGTATCGACAACAAGAAGGTGATGATGTGCAGCTAGTGATTTCACTCTATGTTGATGACATGTTGGTGACTGGAAACAACACAGCTTTGCTAGCAAAATTCAAAAAGGAGATGGAAGATGTGTTCGAGATGAGTGATCTAGGAATGATGAACTACTTCCTTGGAATGGAGATACATCAAAGCAATTCAGGTATCTTTGTGTCACAAAGAAAGTATGCTGTTGATGTACTTAAAAAATTCAAACTTGAATCATGCAAAGAGGCTGCTACACCATTGGCACAAAATGAAAAAGTGTCAAAGAATGATGGTGAACCATTGGAAGAACCTTCTGTTTTCAGAAGCTTGGTGGGAAGCCTACTCTACTTGACAGCAACTAGACCAGATTTGATGTTCCCTGCTGGTTTGCTATCAAGATTCATGAGCTCACCAAGTAGCACTCACATGGGAATTGCTAAGAGGGTGCTGAGATATATCAGAGGTACAAGTGAGCTTGGCCTTAGATACTCAAAAACAGGAGGAGTGTGTTTAGTTGGGTATGCAGATAGTGACTGGGCTGGGAGTGTTGATGACATGAAGAGCACTTCGGGCTATGTGTTTAGCATTGGTTCTGGTGCTATTTGCTGGAATGCAAAGAAGCAAGAAGTGGTGGCTCAATCAACAGCAGAAGCCGAATACATTTCCATGGCTGCTGCTGCCAATCAAGCCATTTGGTTGAGTAAAGTTCTTGAAGATTTGGGTCAAAAACAAAGCACACCTACTGAGTTGTATTGTGACAACAAGTCAGCAATAGCAATTGCTCAAAATCCAGTCCAACATGGGAGAACAAAGCATATTAATGTCAAATTTCATGCATTAAGGGAAGCTGAAAAGAACTTGTTCATCAAGATTCTCTACTGTCCAACTGAAGTTCAACTTGCAGATTTAATGACAAAAGCTTTACCTTCATCAAAGTTAGAATTTCTGAAGATAAAGCTGGGAATGTTCAAAGCAAACTTCAAGGAGGAGTGACAGAATTGATGAAGTCTGCTTAAGGAAGGGAAGATTAGGCAGAGGATTTTTTGCTTTAGTCATTTACGCAATTTCCATTCTTAGCTACTATTCATAACAGGAAAATATTTCCTGTCAGGATTTTACTTTTAATTCAAATTTCTTGTTTTAGTTGATTTCCATTTCCTGCTATTGTAATCCTTTTATAAGGAAACCTTTCAATTCAATAAAATTATGTTCTTCCCGAAATCATCTAGTGCCTTCTGTTCTTCAATTTCCAATTTCCAGATTTAGATCCAAACAGTAACTGTTTCTAACAGTCACTGTTCAGATCATTGATTTCTAACACATTCAAGTACTTCCATCGAAGGATCTGGAGACATCATTGTAGATCAAGACCACGACAATCATGCCCCAGGGAGCGGTGCTGCGAACCCCGAACCCCCCCCCCCCACACCGTAGGCACTGCATCCTTTGTTTTTAGGGAAGTGATAATGCTAAGTGGGTATGGTAATGTTACATTCACAAACTACAGATTGAAGAGATGTTCACGGTAATGTTACTTAATTAGGAATAAAAACTCTTTGTATCTAATGAATTACTAAGATCCTCTCTTTTTTTAGTTACTACTAGTTAATTGCCCGCACTATGTTGTGGGCCGAGCAAATATTTTTTATAATTGTTGGAATTGAAATGATTAATTGATTTTGCTAGTTCAAAAATAAAATATAACATTTATACATGGAAGGTTTGATATAATAAAATACATCAACACACCCTATTATAACAACAACAACAACATCGAAGGCTTAATATATAAAAATATCATTACTATTATTACGAAAACAATTAAAATTATTAAATTATTCCGAGGAGAAAAAAACTTGAAAACATTAATAAAAGAGGAAGCAAGAGAAAAAACTAAAATTATTATTATTATTGCGTGAATAATAGGAAAATAAATTCAATAAAAGAATAAAAAAGCCCAAAAACTTTAATAAAAGAGCAAACAAAAAAAATGAATAAATAAAAAAAATATTATTGGCTAAAAAAAACCATCTGACATGGAAAAAAAAACTAATAAAAAAACCAAAAGAAAAAAGAAAGGAAAAAAATAAGAAATATCAATTTTCAAATGATTATAAACATAAAATAAAATTTAAGAGCAAACTTTTTGAAAAAAAATGTTATCTTAACAAAAGAAAAAAATAATAAAAATTAAAAACCAAAACTAAAGGCACATATATATAAACATGGACAAAAATAGGAACTATTTAACAACTATAAAAAATTAAAGCAAATAAAATCAAAAATTAAAAGTATAAGGGCCGAAACGAAAACCAAATATATTATCAATTTCAATTAAATGAAAAACTTGAAAAATCAAATAAAATATAACATATATACATGCAAGGTTTGATATAATGAAACACATCAAAATACCTTATTATAAGAACAGGAACATCGAAGCCTTAACATCTAAAAATATCATTATTACTACTGCTAAAACAATAAAAATTATTAAATTACTCCGAGAAAAAAATTAAAAACATTAACAAAAGAGGAAGCAAGAAAAAAAAAACTAAAATTATTATTATTACTACGTTAATAATGGGGGAAAATTCAATAAAAAAAAGTCAATAACTTTAACAAAAGAGCAAACAAAAAATAAAAAAAATATTAGCTAAAAAAATCATTTGACGTGAAAATAAAAAAAAAACTACTAAAAAACAACCAAAAGAAAGAACACCGAAAAAAAATATATAAATGGAAAAAAAATTATAATCAAGATAAAAAATGATTTAGAGGAAAAAAAACAAGAAAAAAGAAAAAAGAAAAAAAGGAGCATAATCAGGGGATTGAACCCATGACCCCCGGATAAGGAAACAAACTCTTATCCACTGAACTACAACAGACACTTCTTCTTATCTTATACTGTGAAAAAATAATAAAACAACAGAAATTCAGCAAACCGAATCGAAAATTGAGCAATATTATTGTAATCTACAGTGATTTGTCTCACAAGCTACAGTAACCGAACCAAGACCTCTTTTAGTATATAGTATAATAACCAAAATTCACTAACCATGACTAATGACATATTGTAATCTTCTAGCCATTCATCTGATCCCAGATATGCTATTGAATTGGCTATAGCTCATTTCAGAACAAAATCTAGTAAAAATAAAACCCAGAAAAAAATGAAATGACAAAAAATAAAAATAAAATCTAAAAGCATAAATGAATAAATACGGACAAAAAATAAACACTGTCCAAGAAGGATTGACCAAAAGAAAGAGATCAATACTAGATAAAAATTTAAAAGAATAACTGCTAAATGAAAAACAAAATATATAATTAATTTCAATTGAATGATAAAATTGCAACAAATCAAAACCTTGAGACTGAAAAGCAATAGAGATTTAAAAAAAAAACATACAGTATAACCAACATAAATTGAAATTTCATAACAGAACCGAATAAAAATAAAACGACAAAAAATTAAAACAAAAACTAAAAGCACAAATGCATAAATATGGACAAAAAATAAACACTATCCAAAAAAGACCAAAATACCAAATGAATTAATACCAAAAAAATTAAGAGAATATGTGCCAAAATGAAAAACAAAATATATAATTAATTCCAATTGAAAGATAAAAAAGAAACAAATCAAAATGTTAGGACCGAAAAACAATAAAGGGATTTTAAAAAATCAATACAGTGTAATTGTTTAAAGAATTAAAAGAATAAAGACCAAAATGAAAAGTAGCATATATGACCAATTTCAATTGGAGGACAAAATTAGAACAAATTCAAACTTGCATACAAAAACTATTAAAGGAATAAAAAACAAACCAAAAATCAAAAGATGAAGGACTGAAATGAAACATACCATATATAATTAATTTCAATTGAAGGGCATAATTGAAGATAATCGAAATTTTCATTGAAAAATCAGTAAGAAAATGAAATCAAAATATCAGGGACTGAAATGAAATTACTACAAATATGAAGGACCGCATCGTACTTTCCGGCATCAGGAGAGAGAAAGGGGGAGGGACACTGTCCATCGACGATTACATAGTCACATTCATCGACCACGCCTCGCGCCGGGAGGCAGATGACATGTCAGCGCACTAGGTGACACGTCAAAAGACCAGTTTCCACCGCCTGAAGACGCCGTATACGCCTCCCGAAAGACTCATGCGGCCGAAATACAACGGGTGTGTCCCTACGCGCCTACAGTGTTCTGAAAAAACAATAAAAAAATTGGTTAATTACCCATACACCTGTGGACCCAACAATATCTATGAAAAAACGGGGGCTGAAAGTACTTCAATACCCCCGGTTCTAGGTGTGCTTTTTTGTCATTTAGGGGAGCTAGTTTCGTAGTTTTACTGTGCAAAGAATTCAGAAATACAATCCTTATGCCCTGAAAAATTCGAAAATATCCCCAGGGTTAAATTTTTTTGGCTCTGGGATAAAATGATAATTTTACTGTTCGAATAGTCTGTGTAATTTTACTATTCGAATTCACAGTAAATTATGTCTGTGTGAATAGTAAGAAACAGAATAGTAAAAATGCAACACGTTTTACATATATCTATAATATTGTGAATAAGAAAAAAAGAAAAAATCAATTAAAAAAGATATTGTTATGAAATACAAATGGTTGTATTTCTTACTCTTAATATGTTTTAATAAAGGTCGTATTGCTATGAGATCGTCTTGAACTATGGTCTTATTGTTATTAAATTGTCTTCAATAATATTCTCCTTGATTACAAGATTAATTTTATTATTTTATTTAATTTTATTTATTGTAATTATAAAAATGTTGCTCTGTGTGTAAAGTTAAGAAGAAAAGATGTTAATTAATGTAGAAAAAAAAGGGGGATGGAAAGGTAAGGCGGTTTGCTTCAAGCCTTCAACTATGAGAGCGTGCCCAGTTTTTGTTACTTGCGTGGATACATGGGGCATCTATCCAAGGATTATGACGTAAGAATATGATAAGGTTGCGCTGCTTGCGCAGGCTAAGTAAATATTCATAGTATTTTAAAAGTAATTTTTATTTAGAAATATATTAAATTAATATTTTTTATTTTTTAAAATTATTTTTAATATCAGCATATGAAAATAATTTAAAAATATTCAATTTTTAATTTTAAAAAATAATATATATTTTTTTAAATATTTTTGAAATGTAGTGATAAATAATTATTAAATATAGGAAATGGTTGTTGGCGTCTCCAATGAAGAAGGTAATCCGGTCATTTGCAGACAGGTCTCAACAACAAAAACTCTAATTCATATTTTATTAATGAGTAGTAGTTTGTTTATAACGCCTTAAATACAAAAATGATTTTTATACACAAGGTACAAAATTAGAATGATAAATCAAAAAGGAAAAATTAGAAATTAAACTAGAAATCCAAAAAAGAAAAAGAATAATGATGGAATTATTGGCCTAAACAACATATTTTTATTTGAGAAAATCTCATTTCAGTTCAGATACTCTTTGTTGGTTCATGTTAAGCAAATAAAATCTTGACTGTTCTAAATTTTTACAAGATAAACATGCTTTGACTTGAATTCGAGATCTGCAATGCAAATCTCAAACTTTTTATCACCATCTCATATCTCTGGGACGAGCCAAACAAATATCATTGAAGCCTAATTTCAGAGTATGGAGATTCCTATAGAATTAGACTTGTAAAACAACACGATTTAACAATCCGGTCAAAACCAATTTTAACATAAGATTATTCACCTTGCAGTGTCGTTTTTTTCAGCTTGAAACAACTAGCTCTTATAATTTGAGAAGCTGCGAGTGGCTTCCCGATAATTTAAGGCTTGTGGTGCAAGGAGAGGAAGCATGAGCTGGTTCCAGTGGCTGAGTTATAGTTTCAACTATCTGTTCATCTCAGGTTAGGATGTGCGTGGAAATTGCAAAAACAATTACTGTTCATAATTGTGAGTTATTTATATATAAAAATCAAAATGTAAAAAATTAAACTTGAATTCAACAATTACTTTTGTTACTAATCTCAAAAGAAGACTCGAAGCTTGTTTGATATTATAGTAATGAATGTTTTTTAAAATAGTTTTTAATATTAACAAATCAAAATAATTTGAAAACACTTTAAAAAATAATTTCAAAATAATAATAAAAATTTCAAAAATAGTTTTAAAATATAAAAACAAACCAGATATCAGTCTCCATCTCCTCAATATTATACATCACCCGGATTTCCCACAGTATTACGAGGAAAAAGTTGAATTTTGAAAAGTCAGGCAAAACGTTTCTTTCCTTGGAGTATGGGAGGCAAAGACCGCCGCAAAAATTTATATATGCATGAACATTCAACTACCATAATCCTCGTGTGCCCCACCATACCAAACCTTCGGGTTGACTAGAGAATATTTTACTCACTGTTTTGGAGTTTAGCTAAAATTATTTTTTTATTTAAAATATATTAAAATAATAATTTTATTTATTTTTTAAAAATATTTTTAACATCAAAATATCTAACTCTAAAATATCTAACTCTTTGTATTCTCCGACTCTTTGTAGTCTCCTTCCTGTGAGCTGGTGTTTCTTATAAAATAATTAATGGCTTATAAAAAAATAAATTAGAATATGACTCTTTTTTATGCCTTAAAAAAATTATTAATGGTTTCATGAATACATGGACCACTAAATTACATAATTACCCTTGCAAGTCTATGGCACATGGTGTTTGCTTGGTCAAGGTTCCCCGTAATTTCTTTATTTATTATGAAAAAAATTGATAAATCGATCATTTTAACATTCAGTTTTCATCAATTCATTAGAAACAAAAAGTATTTTTATTATCGATACAAACATTTAAAAAATAATTAAAACTTATATAAACTCATGAGTGCTTGTTACCAAGAAAAAGAAGCTAAAGGGATGTTGAGATACAAAAAACTATAAGGGATGATAGAAGTATTGTTTTTCTATGCACGAGGCACTGTGTGCATGACTAATTTTTTTTATTACTATGCCCTTTAGACAAATTATAGGCTAATGATTAAGGGTAGAATTGTCTTTGTAATATAAACATTTTGATATTTTAAAATTAACCGAGGATAATAAAGATATTTTATTTTAATTTTCCATGTAAAGTGATTTCAATGTTCTTAAAAGTTATAAATTATAAGGATGTGAGCATTTTTTTAATTTTCATATAAAATTGTACGATAAAATAACTTATTTATTCTTAGAATAAACAAACTTTAAATAACAATTAGGGGGTGTTTTGTTTTTCTCTTGGAAAACATGGTCAAAAGACCTAATTACTCTTGAAGTATGAATTCTTATATCTAATTAGAAACGACCACATATATTCTAGCCTAGCCTGTGCTCGGTCTCCTGCCGTAGAACTGCATGTGATTCCTGTTTTATATTTTATATTGTTTTTTGAAAAAATGGCAATGCCAAAGCAGAAATTCACCTTGCGTTTTATCACCTTTCTCTTGGTTAATCTCTGGTGCAAGCAAATGGTGATCATGGCAATGGAGATTATACCAGTAGGAGTAGTTCTTGATTTGAACTCTACAGTTGGAGAAATTGCAGAGAGCTGCATATCCATGGCAGTCTCCGATTTCTATGCTGTTAATGCTGATTTTAAAACGAGACTCGCTCTTTTCACGAGGGATTCCAGCAGGGATGTCGTTGCTGCAACTTCTTCAGGTATTTGTGTAAATTCTCATAATTTTCGCAAGTTAGACAGGAGGTTTAGCTTTTGTGAAGTACATGATAGCTGCGAATTTTGCTCCATGTTTAAATGAGTTTTTTGTGAAAAAGTGAATTGCGCAAAAAAAAAGGCTTTTATTTTTCGTTTCTACAAAATCTCATCTCCAAGTGTATTTATTTCATGCAAGTCCCTTGTGAATCTTTGCTTGCTTGTTCTTTCTGGCTGAAGTGCTGGATTATCGTAAAACATTTTCAAACTCCCAGCCTAATCTCCTGTTACCGACATGTGGTTTTACCCAGTCAAAAGTCAAGATCAAATTAATAAATCAATAATCAACAGATAAATTTTTGATGCTGTTTGTGAAAGAGTCGGCTGTTTGATCCTCCGCTACTTTCAGCTTGTATTTTCTTTTTCATTTACTATATATTGCCACTGATCAAATTCTCGGATCCTTATCTATATAACTTCTGCTTTACTTAGTCCAAAATCTTTTGAAGTTGGTGAAAAGGGATTCCGATGCTACTGAATTGTATATCGTATAAGGCTCGTTTGAGATCTACAGGCTATAACTTATACTGGTACTGGTACCAAGGTTTAATTGCTTACCTGTTTAATTATGATGGTGCAATTGTGTTTTGGTTCCCTCAGGATTTTTGGATTGTGTCAGGGTCTTGATTTGTCTCTTCTCTGCTGCAAGCCTTTCTTATCGCCCGAGTAGACTAAGTTCTTGTAAAGCTCTTAGAAATGGAGTGTATATTCATAATTAGTGATAGAGAAATCGGCATCATCTGATCTTAATTGATTAGAATCTGTTTTAGTTTTGGCTAATGGTGACAGAAGCACTGATTAATATGAGTAACGTATTTTAGAGATAGAATATCTTTATCTTTATTTTATTTTTATTTTTATTTTTTTGTTTTACTTCCCTTGTATCTAATTCAGTCATAGTCTTGTAAAATTCAGTGCTGGATTTAATGAAGAATGAACAAGTGCATGCTATCATAGGGCCTCTAACGTCATCGCAAGCTAAGTTTGTAATAGAGCTTGGAGGAAAAGCAGAGGTCCCGATTGTTTCTTTTTCGGCCACCAGCCCAACTCTTTCTGCAACTCGAAGCAAATATTTTGTCCGGACAGCTCAGGATGATTCTTCTCAAGTGAAAGCAATAGCCAGCATTGTCCAGGCTTATGGTTGGCGGGAGATTGTACCAATCTATGAAGACACCGAATATGGAAATGGTTTGGTTCCATTTTTGCTAGAAGCCTTTCAAGAGATCGACACTCGAGTCCCTTATGGAAGTAGAATTCCTCTGGATTTCAACGACACTCAAATCATGAGGGAGCTCAATAAGCTGAAGGCGATGCAGAAGAGTATATTTCTAGTGCACATGTCAGCCTTCCTCGGGTCCAGGTTGTTCTTGCTTGCCAAGGATGCAGGAATGATGAGCGAAGGATATGCATGGATCGTGACATCCGCCTTCTTAGATCCTGTAGGTTATGAAGTCATGGATTCGATGCAAGGTGTGCTGGGTGTAAAGCCACATATACCAGCTTCAAAGAAACTTGAAAGATTCAAATCAAGATGGAGAAAGAATTTCACCACAAGCAAGCCGCAAATCAAGATGAATGAATTGAACCTTTTCGGTTTGTGGGCATATGATACAGTTTGGGCAATCGCAATAGCTGTGGAAAAGGCTGGTATTGTGCATTCTGGATACGTAAAGCCGAATACCAGTGAAAGCACAGTTGACATTGCTGGCCTGGGAAAATCTGAAATGGGGCCAAGACTCCTACGCTCCATATTAAGCACAAGATTTCAAGGCCTAAGTGGGGAGTTCCATTTGGCTGGTGGAGAAATGGTACCTTCAGCATTTGAAATAATCAATGTCATCGGGAAAGCAGAGAGAGTCATTGGATATTGGACTCCAGAGAGAGGACTCTCACGAAACTTGTCTACTAAAGGTAGAATAGCATATTCAACTTCCAAAAACAAACTGAAGGAGCCAATTTGGCCAGGAGACACAACCCAGCAGCCAAAGAGGTTGAGGATCGGGGTTCCACTGAAAACTGGTTTTAATGAGTTTATCAAAGTGGAATGGGATCCTGAAGATGATAAACCAGTTGTTTCAGGTTTCACTCCAGATGTTTTCCGCTCCGTGGTTGAAGCATTAACATTCCCCCTTCCATATGAGTTCATTCCCTTCGTCAACAAAAGTAAGCAGAGTGCTGGGACTTACAATGAACTTCTTGAGCAAATCGAACTAAAGGTTGGTTTTATGCTACTTCAGTTTTTTCCTGCATGAAAAAATGAAAAATTCTGGAGAAAGATGAAGTTGTCTTCATTAATTGTCTTGCAGAGATTTGATGCTGTGGTGGGAGATGTAACAATCATTGCCAATCGCTCATCATATGTTGATTTTACGCTGCCTTATTCAGAATCAGGCATCACAATGTTAGTTTTGACAAAACGTGATGAGAGGGATAACATGTGGATTTTCTTGAAGCCACTAAGCCTGGAGCTTTGGTTAACAACTGGAATAGCTTTCATCTTCATCGGCTTAGTGGTGTGGGTGCTCGAACACCGTGAAAACAAAGAGTTCAGAGGAAAACCAGTGCAGCAACTTGGCACAACGTTATGGTTCTCCTTTTCAACCCTCTTCTTTGCACATAGTAATCTCTCTTCTAACTTAATTACACTGTTTTTTCCATTTCTTGATTTTCTGACAAGTGCAAGTTCATGTTATTACAGAGCAAACCTTGTTTATGTTTTCAGGGGAGAAGGTGGTGAATAACTGGACAAGATTTGTATTGATCATATGGATATTTGTGGTTCTAATCATATCACAGAGTTACACTGCTAGCTTAGCCTCAATGTTGACAGTGAAGCGGCTGCAGCCTACATTTGTTGATGTCAAAGAGATCAGAAAGAATGGTTACTTCGTAGGACACCAGAAGAATTCTTTTGTGAAAGACTTCCTCGTAAAAGATTTGAACTTCAATGCCAACATGTTGAAGGAATATGACACTCCAGAAGAGTATAATGATGCATTGTCTAATGGAATCCGCAATGGTGGTGTAGCTGCTATCTTTGCTGAAATTCCCTACGTTAAACTCTTTCTAGCAAAGCATTGCAACAAATTCCAAATGGTAGGGCCAACCTACAAAACCGATGGATTTGGCTTTGTGAGTCTCACTCTCTCTGTCTAGGCATATTTGTTTGGCAATCGTTAGCTAGCTCCTTAAGCAAAGAGTTGAACTGCTCAATTCTTGCAAGTGACCATTATATCTTTCCAGATGTCATTATAAACAATAGGATTTTGTTTTGATAACAGGCATTTCCCCTCCAATCCCCACTGGTTCCTTATGTTTCAAGGGCAATCTTGAAAGTCACACAAGATAAAGATAAAATGGAAGAAATTGAACGAAGGAACTTTGGTCGGGAAACCACTTGCTTAGATCAAGCTTCCATGGAAACCTCTGGTGGTCTTAGTTTACCCAGCTTCGGAGGCCTATTCATCATCACAGGAGTTGCTTCCATGTCTGCACTTCTGATATATGTCACAAAGTTCCTTTACATTCATTGGCCTGCTTCGAACACCATGGATCAAGAAAGACCCTTTTACATGAGAATTCTTGAATTGGCAAAGCGTTTTGACAAGGAAGATCCATCAGCTCATCATCTTAATAGAGCTGGGTCAAGTGTTCACCCTGTACCAAGTGTTGAAATAGTTGGAGCTTCACCTAATATCGATGATGCACATGGCCATTCAAGCACTTCCATCGAAGGATCTGGAGACATCATTGTAGATCAAGACCGCGACAATCATACCCCAGGGAGCGGTTCTGCGAACCCCGAACCCCCCCACACACCGTAGGCACTGAATCCTTTATTTTTAGGGAAGTTATAATGCTAATTTCCGCTGACAGTAGTGGGCTCTAGCTGGTGCTAATAGTTACATTCACAAACCACAGATTGAAGATATGTTTATGGTAATGTTACTTAATTAGGAATAAAAACTCTTGGTATCTAATGAAGTGCCAAGATCCTCTCTTTTTTTAGTTACTATAACCAAAATTCTCTAACCATGACTAATGACACATTGTAATCTTCTAGCCATTCATCCAATCCCAGATATGCTATTGAATTGGTTATAGCTCATTTGAAGTTCTTTGCCAAAGCTGTTTAACTTCAAGAGGTGTTATTAATTTGGTGTATTGATGGTTTAAAAGTTCTCATTAGCAGGTTTCACTAAGTTTTCCTTACAAAAGCATCCCATATTTCATTTCTGTTGAAATCTAAAGTTGATTCCAGAACTGCACAAGAGAACCGGTCGACCGATTGCGAGAAAGAAATTAACCGGTCGACCGCTTGCAACCGGTCGACCGCTTTCAAAGGGAAGATTAACCGGTCGACCGCTTGGCCCTGTCTGCGACAAACTGACGCAGGATAAATGAAGAACTGAAGGTTGAAGGTTATTGTTTTAGTAATCCTGTTGTATTTAGGATGATTATAAATCCTTTAGAGTTTAGGAATCGTGTCTGTCAAATCAGTTATAAGAAATCTTGTAAATAACTGATTTTAGAAAATATTACCGTTGAAAGTTGTTGGTTAGGTATTTTATAGCTGTTGTAAGTTATTTTGTTCTATAAATATTCTAAGTGGAAGGGCAGTAGATGATAGAGTGAAATTCTGCCAGTGTTGATGTTCTTTGTGTTGATGTTCTTTTGAAATTAAAACTCTTATTGTTCTCTTTTCTTCTGAAAATACAGAAGTCTGTTCTTGATTTTTTGTTCTCCGGTTCTTTGTTAATCTGTTCATACAGATCAAAAGCTTGATAGATTCTGAAATTTCTACATGGTATCAGAGCAGAATTAGGTCTTTGAAAAGGGATTTGAGTGAAACACGAGTGATTGAAGAAAAAGTGAGATTTTTTCCAAATTTTCCGAGAGAATTTGCAGATTTTCTTGAAATCAAGGAATTTGCCTTGGTTTGTTCTTTAATTGGAAGTCTTGCTCTCTGGATTGTGAAGTCTTGAAACAAATCACAAGAAAAAGAAAAATTCTCCAGCTGACAGTTCTTGACAGAGATGGATGCATCATTCTCTTCGAAATCACCAATCTTCACAGGAGTCAATTATGGAGTTTGGGCAGTGAAGATGAAGATATACTTGAAAGCATTTGATCTATGGGAAGATGTGGAAGATGACAGGGAACCAGCTCCCTTGAACAACAACCCATCAATGACCCAAATCAAGTATTTCCATGAACAAAGAGCAAAGAAATTCAAAGCTCTCACTTGCATTCATAATGCAGTGAGTGAGGACATCTTCACAAGGATAATGGCCTGTGAAACAGCAAAAGAGGCATGGGAAAAGTTGAAATCCGAATTTCAAGGTGATGAGAAGTCAAGGAGGATGCAAATTCTGAACTTAAAGAGGCAATTTGAAGGGCTAAGGATGAAGGATTCTGACACTGTAAAAGAATTCTCATCGAGTGTGTCCAAGATAGTAAATGAAATGACACTACTTGGAGAAGAAATTCAAGAATCGAGAGTTGTGGAAAAAGTTCTAGTAAGTTTGCCAGAAAAGTTTGAGAACAAAATATGTTCTTTAGAAGACTCAAAGGACTTCTCTACCATGAGCCTTCAAGAGTTGATCAATGCCTTGCAAGCTGTGGAACAAAGGCAAGCATTTAGGCAAGAAAACACAAGTGAAGAAGCCTTTGCAGCAGGATTCAAAGGAAGAACTAGACAGCAGCAAGTGTTCTTCAGAAGTCCAGAAAACAGGTCCAGTTCTGGAAATTCATGGCAGAGGAGAAATTGGCCGAATAATCAACCACAAGGCAACAACTTCAATGCAAGGTGGAAGGAAAGAAGAGAGCCACTTCCCACCTGCAAGTACTGTCAGAAAAACAATCATCTTGAGTCATCTTGTTGGCTCAAGAATGCACAATGCCGAAAATGTAAGAAGTTTGGGCACATTGAGAAATTTTGCAATGAAGATAATGCAAACCAAGCTCAAGTTGCTGAAGTGGAGGAAACCAAAGAGGAAATGCTATTCACAGCCACTGAAGCCCACAAATGCAACAAAAATGAGGTAAACATTCAAACTTGGTCTATTGATAGTGGTTGTTCAAACCACATGTCTGCAGCAGCAAGTGTGTTTGAAAACCTAGACTT
Organism: Salix purpurea; assembly: GCA_027405865.1. Lineage (NCBI taxonomy): Eukaryota > Viridiplantae > Streptophyta > Magnoliopsida > Malpighiales > Salicaceae > Salix > Salix purpurea. The sequence continues at coordinate 4,862,304 of JAOWLH010000019.1, forward strand.
AAGCTACAAATCTAGAGTTAAAGTTGCAAATGGGCAGTATGTAAGTGTTGAAGGTAAAGGGGGAGTTAAGATTGAAACTCTAGTTGGAATCCGAGAATTTAAGTGTGTGTTGTATGTGCCAAAAATTGACCAAAATTTGATAAGTGTAGGTCAATTACTTGAGGATAGACACTCTTTGTTGTTTATAGATGACAAATGCATGATCAAAGATGATCTAGGTACTCTCTTATTCAGTACAAAAATGTCAAATAGATGTTTTAGTTTTGAGAAACAACTAGAACACCAAAGCAACTCAACTGGAAGAGATTCTGTTGAAGAGAAAGGCTCTCTGAAAATGGCTGGAAAAGATGATGAAGAATATCAGACCATGACTTCTAGGGGGAGTGTTGAGCTTAGAGAAACACATCTTGTGGATTTAAGTTTACAAGATGTAGGCTCCTTGTATTGTGATGAGACTTGCAAGTCAAGTGAAAGGAAAAGGATCTCATCAGCTGCTCTAGTGCCTGATGAAAGCATGGATTCTCTGTTTTATGATGCAAATGAAGAAATAGAAAGCTCATGTAGAGAGGATTATGCTGTTGATATAGACCCGACATATGAAGAAGGAAAAGTGGAAATGATGTATGGATGGTTAAAGGAAAAGCTTACTGACTTGATTACCTTAGCAAAGGAAGGACTTGAGAAGCTAAGAAGAATGGTGGTAAGTGTGCAGCTCAGGAATCAAGGGGGAGTGTTGAAATCTAAAGTTGATTCCAGAACTGCACAAGAGAACCGGTCGACCGATTGCGAGAAAGAAATTAACCGGTCGACCGCTTGCAACCGGTCGACCGCTTTCAAAGGGAAGATTAACCGGTCGACCGCTTGGCCCTGTCTGCGACAAACTGACGCAGGATAAATGAAGAACTGAAGGTTGAAGGTTATTGTTTTAGTAATCCTGTTGTATTTAGGATGATTATAAATCCTTTAGAGTTTAGGAATCGTGTCTGTCAAATCAGTTATAAGAAATCTTGTAAATAACTGATTTTAGAAAATATTACCGTTGAAAGTTGTTGGTTAGGTATTTTATAGCTGTTGTAAGTTATTTTGTTCTATAAATATTCTAAGTGGAAGGGCAGTAGATGATAGAGTGAAATTCTGCCAGTGTTGATGTTCTTTGTGTTGATGTTCTTTTGAAATTAAAACTCTTATTGTTCTCTTTTCTTCTGAAAATACAGAAGTCTGTTCTTGATTTTTTGTTCTCCGGTTCTTTGTTAATCTGTTCATACAGATCAAAAGCTTGATAGATTCTGAAATTTCTACAATTTCGACTGTCTGGTTTTGACGATGATTTGTGCTGTGTTTTCTCATTATCTATGTTAGCAAGGTTGCTTTTTTCTGTGCTGGTTTTCCTGATGCCAAGGCTGGCTCTGTCGTAATTCTTCAAAGCTGAGTTAATGTCCTTCATACTTGTGTTTTTTCTGCGTTTGCGTTAGTTGACGTTGCTGGGGATAAGGATATGTGCTGCCTGATTGAATTGATTTTCCTTGCTGATAATAGAAGTATACAGAAATTTTTATTAATTTTTATTTTGTATGTTCATCAACAAGGATGAACCTTCTGGAATAGTTATCCTCCGAGAACAAAACCAAAAAAATCCTGCCGCTATTGCAGGTATGATTTCTGTTTATCCCCACCTTGGATCGCTCTATTTCTCAGGAAAAGATGCAATTTGTGTTTTGACGAAGACAGCATTCTACGCACCTGCTCTTTCTTCTTCTCCTGATCAAGAACGTTTTTGCTGGTAGTCGTCCCTGCTGCTGTTGGATGTTTAGAAGAATAATATTTCTGATTAAAGAGGATGAGGGCGTCGTTGCCAAGCAGTCTGCTACTTGGAAGAACAAATTCTCGAATTCTCCTGGGCTTTGAAAACCTCGTGAAGCTTCTCTTCTTGCATGGCTGCTGATTTCGTGATCCTGTGTGCCCCCCTGACCACACGCAGCACGGCCCCTCCGTTTCATTGCGCTCTTCCATGAACATTAATGGAGTTGATGTTTTTGCTTTAATTCTAACATCCTCGGCAAACAGGAGATCATCACGGCTGCATAAAGTGTAAATCGGCCTAATCATACCATTCTGGAATATATCTTCTGCAGAAATCAATGGTCCTGAAGGATTTGCGCATACGAAACTAAACTCCTCCTCCTCCTCCTCCTCCTCCTCCTCCTCTTCTTGATCTCTTACTTCTGGTGGTAAACGTGGATTCTCGTCGTTTAAAAGCTGATCTTTATGGCAACAATTGTTTTGTGTGGATCTCTCCTGCCGATGATCTTCGGTTACTTTCAATTTTTGGCTGAAATCTTCCCTCAAACTGTCCATCATTTCTGTGTATTCGGTTGCACTGCAGATAGAATCAATGGAGCTTTCATTCTCACCCGAACTCACCTGCATTTCTCAGCCACTCCAAATTCAACGCTGGGATGGCACTTGTGTGATCAATCATAAAGAGAGCTGGTTGCCTGAATGCCTGCCTGGCATGGATGGAACAAGTTATCTTGTGTTTGTTGTGGCACATCATTTTTTGTATATTTTGAGGACCATATTTTCGCGGGAATCCCGAAATATCGGTGGTACAGATCAAACTGTTCGGGAAAATAGTGTTTTGATTAGAGGGATAAATTGAAAAGAATACTAACTTTAACAAAAAAAAATTAAAAATCAAAAGAATTAGGTCCAAATTATATAAAAAATATTATATCATAAATTTAGATTGAATAATGAAATTGAACCCCAATAAAACTTCTATAAAATGATCAAGGAGGGAAAAAAGAGAAATCAAAAGAACAAAAATCAAATAAAAAAAACATATATATGACAAATTGAGATTGAAGGATGAAACTGAAAATAAATAAAATTTTAATAAAAATGCTAAGAACAAAAATATAAATTAAAATAATAAAGACTGAAGTTGAAATATTAAAAAAAAAACCTACTTGTATATTTTAGAGGAGGAGAGAGAAAAATATCACTAACGACAAAACACATCTTCTCCATCAACACACATCATACCATCAAGAAAAGATCATGATGACATATCCAACGACATGATAGGATAGAAATTTCTATCATCGAGAGGCGTTGAACACTCTGACCAAATTGTGGAAGCATCTCATATATGTCAACACGTGCAGTGTACTTTTCAACAACTCTTTCATTAAAAATAATAATTTATCAAACCAAAATGATAAAAATGCCCTAGATGGTCATGGAATTAACAAAAAAATCTTATATGTAAAGGTAAAGGCCCCTTTAGACATGGCTTAATTTTTTCATGGAGGAGGTCAAATTATCATTTTATTATTTTTTAACAATAAAATAAAATATCTCTCTTAATTAGTTTTAAATTTTTTGACATTATGGGTAATTAGGTCATTCTATTGTGTCTAAAAAACCTTGAAGAGACATTTATGTCACTTTAAAAATCTTTAATAACTCATACATCATGTAAAAAGATTAAAATATCCTCAAAACAAAGGCAATTATTTTTTAGGGAAAAAATATTATTTTACTATTTTAGTAAATAGTAAAATAAGTCCAAGTGTAAAATGTTTTTTTGCCTTCAGCTTTGTTTTTTTTTTTTAAAACAAAAATTCAAATTGCATATATGACCATTGAGTTGGTTCTTGATTTTGAAAAAAAATAATTTTGTTAATTTGTTTATGAAATATTAAAAGTGAGGTAAATTGATAGTCCTTTTAAAAAACAATCATTATGGTAATCATATTTTTTCAATTTTTCCCTTAATTCTTATATGTTTATAGCTCAACTTTATAATTTAGTATTAAAATCCTTTTTTGAGCATTTATTGGTTCATATAATCATGAATCTATTTTATTAAATATATACATCAAATTTTAATTTCATGATTAAATAAAAACCACAATGTTGTTAATAACACTTAAATATTTTCTTATGTTAAAAACTTTAGTCTAATTCATAATATAGCACCAACAATTATCTAATAACAAGTGGAGAGACCCATGTACAATCTAAAATTCAAAATAAGAATTATTTTTCAACCTTATACTTTTCTCCACTTCCTCTATAGTCCCTATAGTATTTTATAGTAATTTTATTTTTTACCTAAAAAAGTTTTCTTTGCATTTCAATCCTTGAATTAGACAGAGTGGAGAGATAGAGAGTTATCTAAAACTAGAGTCAGAGTAGAAAGATAGAGATTTATCTAAAAATGGAGAGGAGAAAGCTGTAAGTTGACATTAATTTTGAACACGAAAAAGACAGATCTTGATGTCAATGAGTTTCAATCGTCTAGATGAGTTTCAATTGGGTGTTCTTTAACCTTCACTCTACTTGATATGGTAGATTTGGTCTAATTTTTTTTTTTTTTTATCAATCCGGGCTATTTTTTTATTTTTCAACCTATTTTTGGGTTATTTGATGCCACAAATGGATTTATGTAGGTTTAGATGTTTCTTGTCAAAATGATTGAAAAAATAGATCTTGATCCAAAATTATGTTCCTCATTTTCCAATCACTTTTTTTTTTGAACAAAAAGATATATTAAAGAGAGCGAAAATACAGAAAGAGGCTAGCTGAAACAGCAGCACAAAGGGAAAGTCATTTTCCAATCACATGTACGATGATCGGATTCTAAGCAACTAATGACATGTCATTTGCCCTTTATATATATAAACATTATTTACCCTTTATAAAAAAAAAATACAAAACAAGGCCAACAAGCATGGATCAGGGATGGGAGGCCCATCAACCTAGACTTTGTTTCTAGAGGCCTACGAGCACTAGGCCGAGGAGGCCACACTTTGACGTCTCATTTTTGTTAAAAACATTTTAAGAATTTTTTTTTATTATTTTAGATTCAAATAAATTATATAAAAAAATATTTTTCAATTTTATTATATTTAGAAAATAATATTATAGGTTTTTTTTTCTGAGTTTTAACTTTATTTTTTTCAATTATTATATACCTAATATGAAAAAAAAAACATGTATTTAATTAACATAAAAACTTATGTTCTTTTTAATATTCCTTATATATCTCTTATATAATTTTATCATATTTATTAATACTTTTTTATTCAACCATATACATCATGATATGACCTTATTTTTTATTTTAAATTTAATTTAAAGATCATAATGGACTTTTGTTTAGAAAATAGTGCTTGTAATTTAGAAAACGTTTCGACATTCGATTGATCACTGGTTTTAGGATTTTTTTTATTTGTATTAATAAATAAAAAGATAGTTTTAAAAAACAAAAAAATCAATTCAAATTTTTTTAATTTTAACTTGCATTTTTTTTTTTAATTTTTTCTTACATTCGTTTATTGTAGCACAACCGGAAATAACCTAGTATATGACTCTATTCAGGGAAAATGTATTTAACGAAGAAGAGTCCAAGAGATGTTGATGTATTTGGACATGCATCAACATCCAGAGACTAGGGATGGAGTCCATAAATTTAGGCATTACGTCAAAATTATAATATCTTAATATTCAAGATTGCAAGAATACATAAATCATAATTTTATAGAATAAAACCAAAATACAAGTTTGTTTATCACATAAATTTATAGCTTTTAAATAAATTTAAAATTTATCAAATTAAATCATAATTTTATAGAATAAAACCAAAATACAAGTTTGTTCATCTCATAAATTTATAGCTTTTAAATAAATTTAAAATTTATCAAATTAAATCATAATTTTATAGAATAAAACCAAAATACAAGTTTGTTCATCTCATAAATTTATAGCTTTTAAATAAATTTAAAATTTATCAAAACAAACTAGAAAAATTCATCACCATATTCTGATTCTTATTCTTATAACCCTCCGTTTTAAATTATTTATCCATCATTGAATTTCTAGTTATTTTTCAAACCATCATTCATTGCTTGGTGCAATGCGTTAAGAGTCTCCATAGTATCTAACTTTGCCTTGAAAAATTTAGAGATTCACTGTCCGTGTAATAATCAGTTGACTAACGGTGAAGTTGGGATTGACTCGTATTTTTTTTCATGTGTTCAATAAATGATTAAACATTCTTGGGACATCCCTAAATGTTGTGAATGGTTGACTTTTTTTCGACTTATTTTTATCAAGACTTTTTTTTCCTGTTTTTAACACTTCGAAACTATAGCTTAGACCCGGTTTGATATGATTCACTTAGTATTCATCTCCCTGCTTGATCCTCTACTACTCTTAGTAATGGGAACTCTGTCTGTCTCTAATATTAGAGACCCAACAACTCTTGACAAAATGCATGACTTGTGATTAGAGAAAAAAGAAATGTGATTAGAGGGAGGATTTTTTTTGTAAGAATTTACAATTTTGTCCATGGTGATACACGTACTATTTCTGACTTATTCCAACCACATTGATTATGGTGATCAATTGCCTGATCTGTCTCCTTGATGGGAGGAGAAAAATCAACTAACAAATGCTGAAAGAGATTCCTAATCTACATATAAATATAACCTGTATACTTCATCTACAACTACTAGTAAAATCTCAAATAATTTTTTTCAAATTGATTAAAGTTGTTCATCTACCGTGTTGAGAATCTTTCTAACCTTGAACTAAGATAATCAGAGATATTTATAATCCAAATTTCAGCTATTAATAAAGTATTTTACATTTTCAGCACGCCTAAATTTATCAAACTTTCTCCCCACTCACTTGATGCCAGCCAAGCTGTCCCTTTAAGGAACAAAAATCATTTGTGACTTCGTTGATAAAATCGTTGAAACAGAACAAGCTCATCTGATCATGGAGGAAGTTTCAAGACATAGTTAACTTCTTTTGCATTCCCTCAACCGCAGAGAGATGGAAGGTATTGTGGTGACAAAACAGAGAGTAAAAGAAACACGAAGTTCTATGGACGAGCATTTATCAATTAACTATCGAAGTCAATAACCAACACCACCAGCTTCTTTTACTTAAGAATCCATAGTAAAGAACCAGCTAAACAGTCTCACGCAGTGAGTGCAGGATCTTTCCAGAACTAGAGGGAGAAAAATTATTGACAATCAATGAATTTGATCTAATGGGTTTCGAATAGCTAGTAATTTGACAAATAATACAATATACAACGCCTGATGGATGAACACTTCAGCCCCAAGGAACAGACCCTCTTGAAGGATACCAGCCTAAACCAGAGGCCACCCAATCAGCCTAATCTCCATTAACCATGAGAGAATGAAAAGGCACTCTCTTAATTTCTACAAATGATGAGTAATCCTTGCTCATGGGTTGCTTCCAGGGCTCGCCATCCATCTGCATGAACGCATCTTTCCATTCTCCACCCCTTACTTCCAATCGAATTGCTGCAGCCTGAAAGATACCAACACACACACACAACTTATGAAAAACTTCGACGGCGTGGCAGGGACGGCGTGGCAGGGAAGACTCGGGGTATTTGTATTTCAAAAGCATTTTTGAAAAAAAAAATAATCGAAAAAAAAAATTAAAAAAACATTATTCTGATAATTTCAGATTGTTAGGAACACTCTTAATTGAGGTTTGAATAAAAACTCATACTGGAAATTATTTTAAGTGTCAAGAATTAAATTCCAAGTGGAATTTAATCTCTACAAATAGTACAAAAGTAAAAAAAAAAAAAAACATCCCCTCTAATTGATTACACTAAAGAGGAGAAATTCATATTAAAATTAGCTTCCTTAATATACTCATTTATCCATTTCTTTTATGAGACTTTTAAAGGAATACAATTGAGGTAACAAGGTTAATATAGAAAACAGAATGAATTGAATTTTCTTTCATGTGATTTTAACTTATTTATCAATTAAATTCAAATTAAACACTATAATTGAATTCAATTGTAGTAGAAAATTGGTTTCAAATAGCATGTTTAAGCATTAACTAAATTTATCAAGTTTCAATTGACTGCAATACCTGGGCTATGTGTTTGGCAGAGATGAGTTCAACCATGACGAATGATGCATGCCATCCTTGCTTTAAGCCAAAAATTTCTAGGAGGCCATCATCAACATGGGCCTCCACAAAGCCTTTCTGGAAAATAATCAAATTTTTTTTTATATAAATGATAAATCATTCTTGGGAATCATAAAAGTAAGCAAGCATAATTTTAGCCAACCACAAGAACAAGTTTCAATTATCTCCAAGGTTATGTTTGGTTCGGGGTAATGGCGTTATATATTTCAAGGTTCAAGGGTAATGTTAAGGTAGATTATTGTAAGAAACACAAAAGAGGGGGATTTTTAAGGGGTTAAAAATTACTCCCCAAATGGTGCAAATTGGGGGGCATATTTAACCTTGGCGAGGGAGAGGTAAAATATTTTGGGAGAAAAAACTTGTCTTTCCTACTTTTATTACTCTCTTCCTAAAACTTATTTAATCCATTTCCCCCTCTTTTACTTGCCCCTTGCTGGTGGAATCTTCTAAAATGCATTGTTTATATTTAATTTTAATTGGCCCCATCATTACATTTGTTTTTTGAACCTCATAGCAAAAACTTTTAAAAGCTCCCTTTTACACCCACATTCGCAGCTTAAAAATTACTGGTATAATAATTACTCTTTGTAATAATTTATCACCGTTTTTAACTTTGTGACCTTTCATCAAAAGGTAATCCAAGTCATAGAATCACAGGTGTCATATGGCGATAGTATACAGCAGTTTCAGGCAGTAAATAGCACATAACAAAATCTATAGAACAAATTGATTAGTGGGAATAATATTCTCAGATAACAGACATGTGATACCTTTTCCAAATACTCTGGTTTTGGGCTACCCCATGGATTTCTCCCACTTGCATAACTGTGAAGATTTAAAGCAACGATTGCCCTCACACTGGAAGAAAGAACATATGAGAGTTAATTAATTATAACCAAATAGCACACAAAGGATAAAAGAACGAGGAGCTGTATGTTTGATGTCAAAGAGTAAGGTTAGTAAAATATCTCCAGCAACAGAAAAAAAAGAAACAAAAGAAAAATTTGGGTCAGACAAAATACTTGCATGTGTTTATGAAATGGAGTTGGCTGATACAAAAAAGATAGTGCCCTGAAGCATCTAGTTACTTTAATCATTAAGTATCTCAACAGAAATTGCATCAATCACACTCTTACCTTTTAGGAACAGAAAAAGTTACTTTAATCATTAAGTATCTCAACAGAAATTGCATCAATCACACTCTTACCTTTTAGGAACAGGTATCTGCTCCCATTCTGAGCAATTGACTTTCTTAACATGCATCCTGATGATATTCTTGAGTCCCCTGCAGCCATTAAATGTTACATCATCATGTAAATGATCAAGGCAACATGTTGTCATAAAATTTAGAAACGAACATTAACACTGCATAAAGAAAATTCCATAAAAAATTAATAAAGAAAAATGAGAAACTAGCTTGTATACGGTCAAAAATATTTTATAAGGAGATTCCATAAAAGATGAAAAAATAAAATAAAAAGAGTATATAAACAAGAAAAAAAACTTGTATACAGTCAAATATATTAGATAAGACAATAAGAAAATCTAACTTTTATATAGTCAAATATATTTGATAAAAAGATAATAATAATGAGAAGGAGAAGAATCAAATATCCAATGCATGACCATTTCAGCTACTACTATTTAAAATGAAAATCTTTGTCACCCATATTTCCAAAGAAACTGCTGTGAGGCAGTACTAATGGTTGCACATGAAAAATGTAGAAATATATGAAGGAAAATAGAGTTAGGAAATTACTGATAAGGTTAGCATCGAATGAGATTTAGAAAAAGTGGTCAAATATTGCAAGAGAACATTTTCTAGCGAAACAAAAGTTTTTCAGAGTATATTCCTTGTGTTAATAAACAAAAAGAAAAAAGAAAAAAGAAAGAAAAAAAAGCACCATGACAAATTGAGCTATAATCCTAGTTACAAGGTCAAATTAAGCTATAATCCTAGTTACAAGGTCGTTACCTAGTTTTAGTCCCATAGTAGTGGGATTCTGGGTGTTAGCATATGGAGACAGTCCTACCCTTCAGCATTGTTGCATGAAGTGACTGCTCTCAAGAACTCAGACTTGCACCTTTGAGGTTGCAAGCCATGATATTTTACAAACTAAGCAATGAATCCAACCATTATTCTAGTCATTAAGTATCAGAACAGCGAAGAGAAACAAAAGATGTTCAGAATAAATGGTATAAAACCAACTTAAGTTCTGATATGTCTAACCTCAAACTTGGATCACTTATGCAAGGTGTGAGGAACCAACCCTGAGTGCAGGTGTATCCAGAGTAGATCAACTGCAACAACAGATCAAACACAGTAGGGTATCAATATTACTAAAAACTATTGAACCCGAGACAGGGCTTTAGAAGTTTAATAAATATGATGACTCATCGACATGCTAAAAGAACATCTGTTTCACTAATCACAGTGGAAATAATGTTAAAAGTTAAGCACACTCAATGGATCAGCTATATTGATTGATGTGGTGCTACAACTCCCAACCCTAATTAAAGCTACTTTAGCCACCAAATAAGAAACAATAAACACTAAAACCTTGAATAATCATAAAAACTAAGCAATCAAGTATTATCCTAGAGGTCATTATTCATTGAATGCTCAATAAACAACACAATTGGATGACCATTCTACAGCTTCTGTGAAGTTCAACAAACAATAGAAACATGAAACCTTTGCTTCTTAATCTTAATTTCTAAAGGGGAGAAAAATAAAAAATTAGTATGTGTTCAAAAATGGAATGTGGGTTAGATATATTTTATTTGACTTCAATATTTCTTTTCTTCTCAAGATTTTCATTTTTTTGCAATTTCAAAATATTAGTCCGGCACAAGCAATTATAATGGAATGGTACAAATGAATCAAGAACAGAGCTCTAGCAAAATACGGAGATTATATGTCACTTTCCCGTCATCATCATAATTTAATACTAAATCTATCCAAGAAAGACTTTCCAGGTTTCTGTTTAGTTGGTCCCAAAGTACAAGTACAATCAAAGAATTCATATTTACAGTGTTTTACCAAGTAATTAACAAATGCAAATTCATATTTAAAGTAACAGGAAGATTTGATCAAACCTTGTTTGAAATAGGACCTTGTGCAAGGTATGGCTTCTCATTGCGTAAATGATGGAAGCCATAGGCAACTTGAGCATCCATTCCTGTGCAAAAAAACAATAAACTTAAAAGCAACCTAAAGAGAACAACAAAATACAAAGATTCATAATAAGCACAAACCTGCAAGGTTGTCATTTGGAACAAAACTTTTGAAGTCAAGAGACAAGTCTTAGCAAATGAAGTTTATCTTTCTTTTTAAATGTCATAGGATTCTTATTTGAGTTAATTGATGAAACATGGTTCCACATTCACTGCCTAGATTTCTATCTCATGAACAAACAATATATAACATAAGAACCAATGAGATAACATGTTGAAGTACAAATGAGCACTTCGGAAGAACCAACGGAATGTGATAATATCCCATCCAATGGATTAAAAAATTAAAAAGAAAAAATGAAAAGAAGAAAGAAAAGTATCGGTTTCAAGATAATTCTCAACTTTCAAGTAGTACAGTTTCTTACACAGAAAGCACATGGAATCATGATGAAGTGGACACAAATAAACCAAAGCAACAGATTGTTTGAGAATAGAACATTCTTGTTCCAGTTCATCAGTTGCGACTCTCATCAACACAAGAAGTTGCTGAGTTCAAATTCAGCCAAGAAAAATCTGAAAAACCACATTAACAGCCACTCTAGAGCATATTGGCATACCTATGCTGAAGTAATTATAAAACACTCCTTCATAGCAATTCATTTTCTCAGGCAGGTCCCCCTCAATTGTTAAACCCTGTGCTCAAAAGAAAGTGTCAATCTCTCAGATACAAGAATTGTACCAATAGATCAGCATATCAACATCAGAAGATTAAACGATCAGAGCAATAATGACCCTAGATGAGGCAGCACATGATGAACGGAGGATTCATTTTGCAGGTCCAAAATAGGGGATTGAATGATCTTTGTTAAATGTAAAGTTGAAGTCAACACTTAGTTGTTTCTGATCGTATTACTTGATTCTAAATATATAATATTACCATCCTTTCCAAGTTATATGTGCCTTCAGAAACTCTTAAGATCAATGTTCATATTTTCACTTTGATGAAGGGTGATTATAGGCCTTCCTTTTATGCTAGCGAATCTAGCATGTTTCAAAAGTATCCCATAAAGTGGCACCTGGATCCAGAAATTTTGCAGGTCCAAAATACATTTCCTGATAAATTATAAATCACTCCCTCTATACTGTTAATTAGCATGGGTCTGTAGAGTAAGCTAATTCATCCAAAGGTCATCCTAGCCTTTACAGTGATAATACCTATCAGCATCGTAAAACCAGATGGAAAATGAGTCATAAAATTAAAAAGAATTGAGTTTGAAGCTGGACAATCCACTACCTGATCAAGGGAACATTCGTCTGTGGGTTTCAGGGAATGGGGTGGATCCACCACTTCTCCGCTTGGCATTGATATTAGAAGATGCCAACTGCATCATAAAACAGGTAGTGTTTAACGTAAGTGCAAGTTATATTGAAAAGCGATAATCAAGTCACACCTATTACCAAGCAAGACTTCTTTCAAAGGTACAAGATTTGTTAAACAGCACAAGAGGATTCAAGCTGCAAAGTAGAAGGGATGTGCACAAGAGGAATCCTCAAGGGCACAAATTCACAACAGAAATAAAAAACAGGCAAAAAATGCCAGCATACCATGTCTTAACAGATAAAATTAGAACTAACCGCAAAAACCAAGTGCTAAGCAGTGGCAAATCAGGGAAAACATAAGCTGCAAGGTTAATGCACAAAAAGGTATCTCAAGACTACAAAATGGCCACAATTGTCCCCAAATTATGTGATTCCCAAGAAATAGGATCTCTTTTAAAGATAATGAAGTAGAGAGCATCTTGAATACTGGCAGCTGTCAAGGAATTATCGACTTCTAGATAAAATGAAAAGAACTTAACAGAGGAAATACATTTTTTTTGTTAATAACATAGGAGCAACTTGCATCATAAAAGAAAGCTTACCTATCTAGACGGCACACTGGACCAGTGATGGCCCTGAGAAGAGATCTTTTGACAGCTGATTTCCATGCAAAAGGAAACGAACCACCCTGAAAAAAATCATTCAAGATCACAATTTAATAGTGCAAAATAAAGTCAGCAAACTCAAAACTTAATGTAAAAGAAAAGCTTACCCAACCAAAACTCCTTGACAGGTCATTTCCAGTACCAAGAGGAATGACTGCTACAGGAGGAACAGGCTCCCTGCCCTGCCTATGAAGTTCTGTGAGACTTCCTAACACCCAACCAACCGTACCATCACCTCCCGCAACCTGTTCAATCATCCAAGAATTTCTCATATAACACTCATCCAGGAAATAGTTTCGTTACCATGACCATTTTTGTACAGATCAAGAAAAGGTCCATTTATGTTGAAATACCATAGCAAAACATACCAAAATTCTCAACTTGTCACGAGTATCTTTGGCACAAAAATCACCAAGGCCGGCCAACTTCTCTAAACATCCCAAACCGTAATCCACAAATTCATGAGGCCTCACATCGCTTAGATCAAAAACCTGCATTGCAAATCATTACTTATTCAAAAGACCAACTTTCTATAACTAAATTAACTAAAACTAGTCAGCCAGCCTGCTAATAGTTAATTGTCCATTGCCTTTCTTTAATTTCTATTTAACTCGGCTAAACCCGTGTTTAAGCTGATTTTTTTACTGCTATATTAACAAGAAAACTTTCAGAACTAAAACTACCTATAACTATTTGAAGAAGAAGAAGAAGAAGAAGAAGAAGAAGAATCCCATGCAAAACCAGCAGGGGCAGTCCATCATAATTCCTTATTTTTAACTAATTTTTTACTGCTCAATTCAAAACACACCAAAAAAAAATATTTATTTTCAACAATCAAAACGACACACTGGGGGGGGGGGGGGGGGGGGGGGGGGGGGGGGGGGACGGACACAATGCATTACCTGCTCCTCTCCCATTAATTGCTGAAGCCTCTCTTTAAGTTCAGGCCCATGCCTACCACCACTTCTGGAATTCACAAACACTACCATTGGCCCCTCCGACGCCTCCTCACGACCAGCACTATTTCCTCCTCGGTAACGTTCAACGGCGGCATCAACATCCTTTGAATTGATTGAATCTCGAATTGCGTGACGCAGATATTTAGGCATCGACAGTTTCCTCCTCAAATCCTCTTTGTTTACTCTAAGGCCTGACAATCCACACCCTCGAATTGATTCAATTACTGATGATCTCGGCGCCACTATCCTCGCCGTCGATTCTTCCGTTGTTGACGCCGTCGGCGAATTCATTTTATTCTTCAAAAAACAAGAAAGAACGCCTCTCCTCTCCCTGAATTATCTACTAATTTAATATATCTCCGTTAGAACGCAGTGAGCTTTGGAGATTTGAGTTTTTAATTATTATTTTTTAAGGTTTTCTAAAATAAATAAATAAACAAATGTGAGCTGGTGTCTAGAGAGAGAGTTTTTGTTTTGGTTATAGAGAGAGAAAGAGTGGTTAGTTTTTTCAGTTTAAAAAAGGGAGGGATGAGGGCGGGGACAGTTAACTAGAGTGAGTAATGATGTTGTCCTTGTTAAATTACTAATGGTGCCAGCTGGAGTTTAATTAATCTACTTTGTTTTTTTTTAAATAATAAAAAAAAATAGTACATTAATTTATTTCATTATTCTGTCCAGGATTCTGTTGCATTTTTAATTTCATTAATCTAATTTGTTTTATTGGTATTATTGTAGAACTCGTTTTAAAATTGATATAATCAAAACCTAGTTTGAAATTAAAAAAAAAAAATACATTGTTTTCAAATTAACAAAAAATCATTGTATTGGTCTATTGGTGCAGGTCGAATTTGATAGTAGTACTATTATCACTAGGTTGTTTGAGTTTGCAAGTCGTCAATCCATTTTTTTTTTCAAAAAAACAAATCTTAATTTTGAGTTTAAGTGTTACTTAAATTTCAGTTAATTTAATAATATAATTAAAAATACATTAATGATCACTAAAAAATAAACATTTTTTAGTATTTAAAAAAAATACCGTCTAAATATATTTTGAAGAAATATCAATGATCTTATTTTATAACAAAGCAAGAGTTAAATAACAAATTAACCTTATAAGCATGAAAGTAAAACACAAATATAAAGTTCAATCACCAGTCAAGTAAATCAAACGTAACGTTGAATGACATTGGAAATAAAAAAATAAATAAAAAAACTTGACAAAAGTCAGGATGTCAAGCTCAAGGTCTAATCGTGAGACAAGATTGATCTTGTATAGGAAAAATTGAATAAAATAATAGAAATAAATGTTAAAGAACTCATCTAGCTTAAGATAGTATATAGGTCTCATAATATGATTTATATTATTTTTAAATACACATCCTCAAGTGAAATTTTTTTGGGATTGAAACTTGTACACGGGATCATTCTATCTTGTGCTTGATTTTTATCAAATAGAATGAGGATGATGAGATTCAAACTCGTGACCGCTGGGTCAACAAGGCTCTGATACCATGTTAAGGAACTATCTCACCTAAAAACTTGATTTATATTACTCTCAAGTAAGCAAAATAATGAAAGGGAAACTCAAATAAAAAAACTGACTTAACCCTGGTTAACACGCATAAATCAGATATAAAATTAAGATAAGTCCATGTAAGAAAATATAAAACCCAATAAACTTTTAATGATTGAGTTGAAAAGAATATATATATATATACATAATATATCACATGCATAACCATCATGAAGAGGACCACATGATGATTCCAACCCCATTAAGAAATGAGATATATGACCATCGGAAGATACCACTAACATTGTTCAAAGAGTGCGGGCGCCCCCACCTGACGCGTATGACAGCCACTTTTTATTTCTTAACTATTTTTATATTTGTTAAAAATTCAATTTGTTTTGCATTCACCTTTGCTTATAGCTAAAAAGTCATAATAAATTTACAAAGAGGGCGCTAGACATTTGTTTTATTATTTTTAATTTTTTGCTTATAAGAATAATATAATTATTTTATTATGCTTTTAAGACATAAAAAACTGAAACATTCTTAAACCCAATTTTGTTTTCTGTATTTAAAAATAATAAAGCTATTTTATTGTGATAAATAAAATTATTTTTAATCCAATTTACCCCCCAGTTAATTTAATAACGTCCAAAGGTCCCGTGAAAGCAGCAATATTACTTCCAATAGCAAGTTTTGTTGTGAGAAATAATAAAATCATTATTGCAATGTTTCAATCCATAGTTTAATGAATATAGGATTATAGTGTTTTACTGATACATTCTAATTTTTCATACATATAATTATAATTGTTGAGTATGAAAATAAAAAGGAATTCAATAGAAAGAAGCTCGTTAAAAAAAATAAAAAAATTGGTATTGACATTTCAAGATCGATATGATTTTGGCGGATGCGATGTTTTACTTTTAAAATAAATTCACATACACTCACTCCGTTACATGGTGTTTGGAAGGGGGGACACAAGTTATATAGTTAAAAAAAAATGAAAACTAGTTATGAATAAGACTTTAAAATTATTGATTTTTTAAGTTATATATGATTCATGAAATATGACTCTTAAGTTTGAGACATGAAAGCGAGAAGAAAAGAGGGTGGACAAATAATCACTTGAAATTTACATGGTCATAAATTTTAGAATCTGTGAAATTAGTTGAGATGCATATAAATTGATACAGACACTCAAGTTAATAAAAAAAAAGTGAGTGCATTAACCCATCACCAAATAAATAAAAGAATAAAGTTTTAAGAAATGCAACGTATGTGTATATACACAACATAAACAAACAAGTTATGTCAATTTTTTTAAACAAAATGATGTGTTAAGTGATAAATGGGTCTTAAAAATATATTAAATAAATATAAAGAAAAATATCATCACATTGTATAGATAGTTTATACTTTATATATTTGCATGGATAATGATGAAGCACATCGTGTAAACTTAAGGAAACTTGATATCCACGTTTGCCTATCAAATTCGTCAGCACACCATTATTTAATTTATATCTCATTTTTCATCTATCAATTTCAACTTATTTAGGATTCGTGATATGGTTGATGATGTTTTTTTATAAAAAAAAATTACTTGAAAAACTATTAAATTAATGACTTCAATGATTTTTATATGTTATGATAAAAGAAATCTAAAAATAAAAAATATTGTGTATCAAATTACTAAACACGTAGCTTCTGCACTTGTAAAAATAGTATACATTTATAGTTTTATAGATATACAGATGAGGGTGGCTAAGAATATCCCTACAAGTTTCTATTATATTTATTTTCTTATTTTAAGAAAAAATGTATTTTTATATTCTTGGAATATTCTTATTATTCAGGATATCATTATATGATACTTTCAAGACATAAATAAACATTTATCACTTTATTAAAAAATATTTTATATATTTCTGGAATATCATCAGGTGCCTTAATGTCAATACACGTTACTTTAGGACATAAATAAATATTTATCACTTTCAATTTTCTGAAAGTGTTTATGGAAGCTTAATTACAAAAGAAAAAATCTCTAATTATGTGCAATAATTCCCGGTACGATAATTTCACGCGCGTGGCAGTACCTCAGCCGGCATGGATGACAGGTTCTCTTGTCGCCATCACCGTCGGTTTATTCGGAGAATGTCTTGCCACGTCCCCATGCACGTTTTAAGCGCTGGATTCTTGGCCCTTCACGAGAGCAATATCACCCACCATGGCCTGTCACCTGCTTTTACTATCTAGACACATGGAAAGAGAATTACAAAAGGGAAAATATCAATTTAGTCCCTGAACTATGTGCTACTCTTCAATGAAGTCTCCATATGAGAGATCTTATCCATGGAGTCCCAGATGCTCCAGACGTTTCGATGAGAAAATAAATATAAATTGGGGAAAGGACCAAATTGAGAATATTATGTTCAACTTTAGGGCTCAATTGAGATTTGGGGCTAGTTTGAGGTCTCTAGAAAAACAAAGAATATTCAACCTCGCGCGGCAGACGACCGTTGATTCCGTTAATGGGACGCCAAATTTGCCCAAAAGAAATACCAGGAAAGCGAAGCGGACGCAGGTCTCCACAGTCTTTGGGGACTTTTGAATTGTCGTCATCTTTGGGCAAAGAATCTTGGCTTGTTTTTTAATGCTTTGAAACAATGGTCGTCAAATTGAATACTCTTACAATCTTATTCTTCCCTTTCCTTTTCCAGATGGATTTCGAATATTCCAATTCATTTTTATTTAATTTTCTCTTGCACAGTAATATTTTTTACTTAGTAATTATTTTTATGTTGTTCAAATATATAATATCTTTGATTTTTTTGTTGACAAATATCTTGATTTTTTTCCCTGTCAAATCCATCTAGACTCTTGACCTTTCAGTTTTTTTTTGGCCGTCGAATTATAAGTTCAAGACAATGCATCACCTTCATTAGAGTTCTTATAGGCTTCTATCAGTTACGGATTTATTTGTTTTCGTGATTTAAAAATATTTTTTTTAAGAAAATCAAGATTTTTGTATTTTTCTTTCTTGCTTTAAATGATTTTTTATGTTCTTATATCGTTTTGATATATTGATATTATAAAAAAAATAAAAATATTATTTCAATATATTTTTAAATAAAAATAATTTCAAAACAATCACAACAACACTATCAAATAGTCTTAAACCTCGTCAAGTAGCACGTGACATATACGTACGTGACCATTCCCTTCCAATTTTCATTGACGGAGGAGGACACAACCCGAGATGGAGTATTACTTTAATATGATATTTGAGGTTGTGGATATGGGGTGTTTGGGAATTACGAAAAGAGTGCTTCTTGAAGATTTTTTTTTTTGAATGATTTTTTTATGTGTTTTTAAATCAGTTTAATATAAAAAATAAAATAAATTAGTTTAATGTATTGATAAAAAACATTTTGAAAAACAACTGCGACCACATTTTTAAATACCGTAATAGTACTCGTTTGAGAGTATAATTGAAGTTGATTTTCAAAATATTTTTCGTTTAGAAATGTATCAAATTGATATTTTTTTATTTTTTAAAAAATATTTTTCTGACATCAATATATCAAAATAATTTAAAAACACCAAAAAATTAACTTTAATTATTTTTTAAAATGGTTTCCAAACACCCATCAAAAGTTCAAAGCTCTCTCGACCAATTACCTTTGTTACTAATTTCTGACTTTATTTATTTCAGCTTCTTACTACTACGACTTTAAAATGTTTTTTATTCAAAAATATATATTTTTAAAATAAATATTTTTTGATATTGACATGTAAAATGATCTAAAAATATCAAAAATATTTAATTTAAAATAAAAAATATTTAATTTAAAATAAAAAATGTTATTTTTTTCAAAAATGCTATTGAAACACAATAACATGTTATTAGTTCAAAAACAAAAAATCTTTATTCTTGCTGTCTGTTTTCTTAGCTCAAAATCCAGAAAATATTTTGATGCTCAAGATATAAGAAGGGTAATTTTGTAAAGAGAAGCATTACTTCAATTCGGTAGGTGGTAGGGCAGGCTTTCCTTTGTTAAAAAAAGGTCATGCTGAAAATGATTTTGCATAAAGCAAGATTCTTTGCTGAGATTTCATTTCTGACTTTTCTTTTATGTACAATTTAATTTTTTAATGTTGCTAGTGATATATATATATATATATATATATTACATTTTAATCATTTTCTTAATTTGGTAGTTTTGCCATAATTCAAAACTAATTATATAATATACAAATGGAAACTCACTTAGTACCTGTTTGGCATTGTGATGCGATCTGCAATTGCCAGATCACACCACAATGTGTTGTTTGGATAACAGGTAAACTCATTTTTTGTGTGTGGGACCCACATCAAATTTTCTCCAAAACGCCAATTCATGGAAAGCTGGAAATGGATGCTTTTTTATCTGCGATTCGTTGTTATTGAAACCACAATATAAACATTTGAAATAAAAATAACTGTTGAAAATACCCCTATGAAGAAGATGACAGTGCAACATGCACAAGCCATGGCCACGAGGAAGCTTTGCATGCAACTCTCTCTCTCTCTCTCTCTCTCTCTCTCATCGTTGGCCGGAGTCACTCTGCATGCAACTCTCTCTCTGCCCAAAACAGAACAACCATGGAAGCTGAGAGCTTTCATTGTTGACTCCGGCCACCACAGGCCACCATATACGATGAAACCACCACAGGAAAAACCACCTCGGCCTCCTCTACCCATCGGTATCGTCCGTTGAAGCTGTCATGGTGGTCGGTGAACAGTACCGACACCTTCCAACGCTGTCTCCGGCCACCACAGGCTATCATTTCAGTCGCCACCACCACAGGAAGAACCACCTCGGCCTCCTCTACCTGTTGGTATCGTTCGTTGAAGCTATCTTGGTGGTCGGTAGGAAGCTAATGTGCACGTGAAATATTTCACGTGCACAGGTGCGCTGCACTGGCACGCGAAGAAGACGTGCACAGTGCAGCGCATCGTTTCACTTCTCTTCTTCTGCGTGTGGAGCTGGGCTGGGTTGGGCTGCTCTCGGCCCAGCCCAAGTCCAGCAAAGTTGTGCTGACCCATTTAGCTGGGTGAGGCCCAGTCAGAATTAAAAAAATAAAAATAAAAAAAATGTATTTTTCTGATGAAAAAAAAATGACGCGTGACTTCGTTGCACTCCACAACCCTTTTATTTTTTGATTGATGGGAGAATAAAAAATAATATTTGTTTTTTCATGAATTATTAATTACATTATAGTATTATAATTATTAAATTTACAATATTTAAAAAATTATATATATATATATATATATATATATATATATATACCCTTTTAAGTAATTTCACAAGTTAAAAGCAATATGAAAAGTTTGGTAACCAAACACCCAAAACTGCTTTTTTTTCAACCTCCAACTTAACCACAGTTTTAACCAAACACTTCACTGCTTATTTTGAACAACAGTAAAAACATTTTTTTTGAAACTGCTTTTTTTCAACCTCAATCGCAAAAGCAAAAGCAATGTCAAACACACCCTTACACTACAGCCATCAAGTGAAGAAATGGTAAATCTATATTTCTTTTCCAATTTCGTCATTATAGCAATGATAAATCTGTAATTTTTTACATTTTTACTCAAATATTTTTTTATTTTTTATTTTAATTACACCTTTTCTATTTATCACCATTCTTATCATTATTCATTTATTGTTATGATAAACACCGTGGAGATCTTTTTTTTAAAAAACCTTCTTCTCTCTTTTTTTCTTATTATTATAATAGAAACTAAGTTAACGACGACTTCTTTGGTAAGAAGAAATATCATTATTATTTTATATATTAACGAAAGGAAATAGTCTTTAACTTCTTTAAATTTTATTGATATTCAGTTTTTGTGTAATTTTCGCTTTTATACTTTGAAAATAACATTAATTGTTATAATATTACAGGATTTTGGACTTTATACATCCTCTCGAGAAACATCTTTATTTACTATAGAGATGTTGATGTCGAGTTTATTTTATTTTATTTTGGACACCTATATTTTAATAGCACCCTCTATAAAATCTTTCTTTCATAAATAATCCTTTTATTAACCTAACTTTCATAAATAACCCTCTCAAACAATCTTTTCCATCTTTTAACGGCCAAGAAGAATTCCTGCCCAAAATGTTTTTTGTAATGCGAGAAAACTCTATCTCTCGAAAAATATATTTTGAGGGTTCAAGTGAGCGAGTAAAATCTCAGTTGTCCAGGGTTCTTATAAGAAATGCACGTCCTAACTCAAACTCGAGATTTGTTATGAATATCATAAGTTGTTTTCCATAGCGTCATACCTCTTGAGGACTAGAGCAGACCTTTTTTTTTTGAATACGAGGAGAAACCACTTTACCCGAAAAACGCACTTTGTGGGCCCAGAGAGCGAGGAAAACCCCGGCTGTCCCAGGCTCTTATAGGGCAGGAATGACTCGCGTCACTAGGACACGCCCCGACTCGAATGTTGCTCTTGCAAATGCAAGAGCAAGGCCATTGCCGCCACGCTACCCCCGGGGATGACTAGAGCAAACCATAAACACTATGGAAGGGATTAGTAGATCAAAAGAGGATTTGATGAGTAGTTTTCAAGATTTAATTTTAAACTGAAAATTAAAATAATTAACATATTGATTTTCAAATGAGAAGGTCTAGTGTGTGAGATCTCCGCAAGCTTTGTGATTGATAGGGTTTTCTATTCTTACAATGAGTGGATGCAGTATCCCATGCAATTAGTGATTTATACGGCTCTACCTAAAATTTATAGCTACGTTTTGTTACGTAAATCTTGCCCAAAAAAGGCAAGGAAATTATAGACGAAGCTAGGACATTAGTTTTTTTAATTTTTGTAAATGCAGAGACAAAAATATAGCGGATTGTAAAAGTTATAGGGGCTGTTTGGCATTCCGATCGGAAAGTGTTTATGAAAAAAATTGAAAATTTTTTATTTTTATTTTTTATTTAGAATTAAAAGAATTAGTGTTTTTAGATTATTTTGATGTGCTGATGTCAAAAATAATTTTTAAAAAATAAAAATAAACATCATTTTGATGCATTTTTAAATGAAAAGTACTTTAAAAAACAACCGCAATCGCACTCTCAAACAAATACATATTTTTTCTATTTTCTGCAAAATAAAATCTGATTTCATAGATTTAAAACAATTGAATTTTAGATGCCGAATCTAAAATTTAAACTGAATTGGATGAAGAACAAGAAATTAGCTAACCGTGAGAAGAGTGGCTACACTTGAGCAGTGCGCGATGACCACCGATATCTAAAGATAACCTTCCTTGATTTGTCTCGACGTAATCTTTCATTTCAAGGCGACACGTGGCGGAGGAGCTCCGGTAGCCTAATCTTTTTTATTTGATATGCTCTTTCTTTTCTCTCCTCTCATTGATTTCCATGTCTTACTCTCTTCAAAGTGGCGAAGAAGGTGGTTATTTGATTTTGAATGTAAATATGATTCTTATGATATAATTTAGTCTTTTTAATATTGAATTAATTGATAATTTATATTTTTTATGATTTGTTTTCGTTACACTTATCTGAATATCATGAACTAAGTTGTGGGTATAATGAGTCAACTCATATTAACTTGATTTTTTTTTCCAATCATTTTCTTTATTGAGAGTTTTTTTTTTCATTTAATATTTGACTAATTGTGAATTGAGCTTTGTGATTTTTGTGATTTACTTTTTATGAGGTTTTATCGGTATTGTGACCTAGGTACATACTAACTTAATTTACTGAGGTAAATTTTTTGGAAGGTTTTGTTGTTTGATTTTTTTTTCTTTAAATTTATTATTCAATATTGAATTGATTGAAAATTAAGATTCATAATTTGTTTTCTATAAGCTTGTTCCAGTCTTATAACCCACAATCTTGGTAACATGTGGAACACACAACTCATTTTTTTTAATTGTTTATATTTGTCTTCGTAAACATAATAACCTGTATTTTTTTATAAAATTATTATATTCTCATAACTATTAGGAAGGTTAATCCAGATTAACTTTTTTTTTTAAATTTTTTTAATTCAATATTTTATTGATTAAAAATTAAACTTTATAATTTATTTTAATTTACTTTATGATTTGAGCTTTGAGTCTAACAAATTAACACAAGCTATTTTAATATTTCATTGTTTTAATATATTTTTATCTTAAATATCATCAAATATGTCAATCTTTCAATTGTTTATTTTTTATATATATATATAAAAACAATATGTCGTCCACATGTAGCTGAGGGCCATGGGGTTCCATCTTCTCATGCAAGTGCTATTAAGGAGTGAAGTTGCAGGCTATTGAAAGCTGTTAACTCCAAGATAGAATAACACAATTAAAGAGTAAGGACCATTACTATTATAATAAGTTGCATTCGATAAAGAATGGCAAAATGAGGCCTTCAGAAGAAGATTGGTTTATAGCTCTTCCAAGCATGAACGTCATCAAAAATAGTATCTGCAAAACTAGAAATAACTAACACAATCCAAAAACCCAGATCAATTTAAATCCGGCTCAGCAAGGAATAGATTCTGAAGCCATCATATGTAGTTACTACAGTTACAGTTACAGGAATGGTAAGGACATAGCTTGAGATAGTTCGGTTAACTGAGCTCGTCTCTCCACTCTAGGAAACTGCGACGGTTTCGATTTCGATTCAGAATTTCAGATGAAACTACAACATTCTCTACAGTTACATTGCCATTGAAATCAATTCTGTATGCGACATTGGTTCCTTCCAAAATCAAGTGGTATGTTACATCCCCAGAAGGATGACAAACCTGGCTGTTCTCATTGTCTGAAGCTTCTTGATCTTGGTTCTGGTCTGAATCAAGAGCACTATTTGGTGCTTCCCCATTTCCAGTTTTAATAAGGGGATCATGTGGTTGATTTCGTTGAGATAGTGATCGAATATCCCATGAAAGCACCTGCTTGATTAAGCATTGAAGTTCATCTGGTGATGCATAGAGCGACTTCTTTTTCTGAACAAAAAAAAGGAAAGTACGGCCTCTTGATCAGGACATACCAAAAGAACAGAAGGAAAAAGGAAAGAACAAGGTAGCGTTTCTAATATGGAGGAACTAGTTTTGCTCAATTAATATTGCAACTTATCAATCAATAAAAAACTTAATAATACATGGTTGAAGAAAAAATATTATGCAATGGGATCAACATGAATAGTTTTCAGACAGTGAGAGCTTCAGCATGGACATTGCTAAAAGTAAACATCTAAAAACAAGTAATGAAGTCACATAATTTATATCAATATTCCTTTATCTATCCCCAGGGAATCAATTGCAATGATTTTCCATGGCAGAATTGCTATAAAATTCAGATCACCAAAGATTTAATAGAATGGATTCATGTATGATTTTTTAATTCGTAATTCTTCACTGCTCGCATATGTAATAAAAAATCAAACGTCGAAACAGTGTCCGTGTTTCTCTCTATCAAAGGTATATTTCACTATTTTGAAATGAAGAAGAAGATGGAGATGATTTGGATGAGGAAAATGCACCCTGGACAGCGTGGCCAATTTTGGGATTGTAGCTGGGGCTTTCCAATTTTTTTTAATGTTGTTGCTCCATCCTAGACTGTCTATTACAAACAACAAAAATCATCAAGGGGGCACATTTTTCTCAAGTGCCTCCTATACCCTTCTAAGAAAGAATCACATTTTTCCAAACAATGCATATTTTTCCTGAAATAAGTTTTTTTGTTTTTCTTGTCTGATGAAACAAGCCACACTTGTGCCATGCTTAGATGAACGTTGGTGATTAGGGCTGCAATTGGGCATTGATAGTAGGATAATGAAGGTAAATGAAAAAATGTAATTCATTGAGAATTTCATTGTTGTAGATGGTTGTCGTGGATGGAGGCCCAGCAATAAGAAATGTTAAACACTTCCAAGTATAATAAACATAGTTGCAAGACTTATTTGTTCCTTTCCCTAAATTTATTTATATAAATTCATTTATATAAATTCATTTCATTGCAATTGCTTGTATAACCTAACAACCACGGGTTATTTACCCTTACGATTCTATTATTTTCAAGGACTATAAGATAAAATAAAAAAACTTTGATTGGTCACTTTAGTCATAAGAGAAATTTTGAAGTGGGATGTTCTCCGTTTCAGCACCTTTAGGGCTTCTCTCGTGTGCTCAGTCCTAACTCTTTGTAATCTTTGCCTTTTATAGATAAATTTTTTTTCTGGGCGAGACAGTAGTATGATGCTTAATGGCAGTTAGTTCTAATATAAATGACTGCTATCAACGTTGTAATTTAGTGATTGCAAAGATGAACAGACAATAGACACCATAGACAGAGGAATAAGGCAAAACCCAGAAAAGGAAAGAAATCCAAACTAACCATATGAATCTGAAGATACAAATGCTTAAAATTTCAAGTGGTTAGGAACCACTTACTGCTGTTTCCCAACAATCAGATAGTGAGGAAGAGAAGCCCTCAGAAAAGTTAACAGAAGCTACTGCTAAGATATTGTCCACCTGTACAAAAATTAGCCATTATTCCAATGTGATCGGGGAACATGTGAACAGGAAAAGGACAAGCTAAATGAGAAACATATGCATCAGACTTAGGGAGTGGTCCTTTGAGAAGGACATGCAACGATACTTCTTATATATCTGGAAATTTTTCATCAAGATAACCTTCTATGCTCTAACTTTACAGTTCATAGTTTAATAATGCTTGCTGCAGTTGTTACTTTCAAGAATCAAGACTAGGATTTTATTATAGGAAATAAATTCAAACATAATGCATCATCATTTTCCTAAACCTACATTCAGGATTAAAATGTGGTAAGGTCAGATTGTGGTGTTACCATTACCCACTCCGGCACTGCTGCCCCTTGGATGCTATCACAGTATGGTAGATATGGTTTGATGTCAAGTACTGGCTGTTAATAAAAGTAGCACAATGAGTACATCAAACATCATGGAAACCACGCATATGGATTCTGTTCACAATAATGCTAAAAAGAAAAAAGATATCAATCATAGGCAGTGAGACTAGGAAAGACAAAACATGGGAAACTTACTGTCCCATCAACCAGGTCAACGCCAGATAGAAGAACCATGTTTCCTCGTACAGCTTCCACCTAAAGTAAGCAACAGATATTGTTACCAATTGTTAAGTAAAGGAATTTCCTTTTTCTTCAAGTTCTAGCATTTCATTAAGAAAAAAACACCATGTGGTGCAAGATTCAGTGTGACACCCCAAGCATGGGGATGAAATGCATCTAGTTTCCCAGAAATCTTTTATCGGTGAGAATCGAATAAAATTCATAAAGGCAGGAACCAAGGGAGTGCTGCCCATTTGCATAATTAAGAAAAAACAGGAATTAGTTTTAAGAAGTTTGATTATTTCCTTCCCATATCAATGAACCTTGACGTTAATCTACCCCAATATATTTACATTTATTCTAATTTTTGCATCAGAATATGCAACAAAGCTAGAAACATGTGAAAAAAGCTATCCTACCTTTGCAACAGTGAGCCCAATAGGGCATGGGCGATGTGGAGATCTTGTAGCAAGGACTCCCATCTTTCCTCCTTTCAATCCTGGTACTCTAACCTGTCCAACCAGCCATACTTTTGTAGAAACTTCATATAAGAACAGTTTTCGATATAAATCAAACTAAGCAATATATCTAGTAGCAACAGATACCTTAGCCTTAAACTTTGATCTAGATGGATGCTTCCATAACTTCTCCAAATTTGTATTCAAATGAAACACATATATAATCCAGCAATGAGAATATTCTACAAGACCCTCAAGTGATGCTGGAGGAACCCGGGCTGAGTCAAAGACTAAGCATGCCCTGGCAAGAGGTACGAGTAAGGGTTGCCTTGGAGTCCCATTTCTGCACCAATAATGAGTGAGTTGGTTTCTAATTATAAGCAACCATTTGCAAAAGCATAAATAAATGCAGAGACTTTCCAAGTATTTTGCCTCTGTATGCATGCATAAAAAGTACAAAATTTCAATATAGGAATGGGAATTGTGTCAGTATTAAGCATAGGATTGGTGAACAGAACAACGTGCTCAGTATACAGGATTCATAATGACAGAAATCAATCATGAATTAGGACTTCAAATGATGGACTTGATGAGCTTAGGAGATCTAAAAAAGTAAAGGTCCCGGGAAAAAAATTCAATTCCTTCACAACAAGAACCATTCTGATATCAAAAAACAAAATGAATCTGTTTACAATGCAGTAAGAAAAATTTCCTGTATTTGAGCATGGGGGAGCGTTGAAGGGATGCAGAATTCAGGAAAAGTTTCTGCTTTCCATGGAGAACAGCCATGGCAGGTCCGATTGCTTAAGTAATCAATGAAATGAATATCCTGACTACTTATATACTTCTATTCCTCCTAAGAATTATCCGAGAGTGTCAATTTGTAGCTTTCTCTGTACCCTTCCATTACTTCACTTGGTTGACGTACCACATTAAGAATGAATAAGCAATCTCTAATTTGGATCACCGAGGAAGATTACCTGGTTGAGAAGCAGGACTGAACTAGTCCAATAGGGGTCATGGGATAAGAAGTCTGCTCCAAATTCTCAGACTTAGGTTCTGCTAAAGCCTTCCTCAAATCCTGCAAAACCAATAGGAACACCAATTTTATCAATAGTCACAACAATAAGACAGCAAAATAAGAGAAAGGACTCAGTATAAAAGAGGTTCATAGATTAAAAAAGAGACCTGTTGGGCTCTAATTCGACCTTGTCTCTCGGCAGCACTATTTTGCAAACAAGAATTGAGAGAAATCTCAAGTTCTTGAATCTTTGAATACAAAACTTTTGATTTCTTTCTACAAAAATAAACTGAAAGAAAGATAGCTTCAGTGTACAGTTCATACTAGTATACAGTAAGTTCTTAGAAGACATGAAAAGAAGCGAAGAGTACGTGAGATAACAGCTGTTGAGGCAGAAAGAAGTGCAAGTGCCACAGTTACGGTGGATGTCACAGGCAACCATTTTGAGTTTAGAGTGGAACCCATCTCAGTTTTTGCTCTCTCTCTACTTCAGCAGCCCCTCATCGTCCTTGTTCAACTTCTGTCACTGAGGCCGGCCGCCTAGCCTAGGTTAGTTTTACTTGTGCATGCACAAGTACAATGGCTTCTGGCGTTTTGTGGTTTGGGCCGAATTGAAAATAATCTCTAATACCGTGGCCTAAACCAAGCTGTCGAGAATTAGGGAGCTTTCTGTAATTAGCGGAACCCCTTGTAAATGGGAGTTAAAACCTAAAAGCCATTTTTCACAGTATGTTTATTTTTATTTCCTTCGCTGGTAAATTCTAAGAGATTCCGTAGTTGGCTATTGCTACAGAACGGGGTTAAGGTGAATTAAGTCCCTAAATAAAATTATAAATTGAATCTTTTATTTTTATTTTTTATACATAATCGATAAAAATATATTATTTGATTACCCATTAATAAAGCCTGGACTTTACAGCAGGTTATGAAAAGACTTTTGGAAGGCTTGGAGTTTGTTGGTGAGGAGAACGGGATGGAAAAGCCATAGATGAAGGAAGAAAATGGGTAGCAAATTTTTACCAAAAAAAAAAAAAAATGGGTAGCAAATTTGGTGAAGAAGTGAGGGAATCATCAAAAGTGATGAACTTTGAATATAATCTTCGCATTATTGGTCTCAACTCTCAAGTGGTAAAAGTGGATTTGCTCTCACTTGTCATGATTGAGTTATCAAACAGATTGGAAACAATGGTGATGACTTGCTTCCCTGTCGACGTGACAGAATTAATGGTCCACTGAATCCCTATTCAGGAGTTGCAGAGCAGGCTTGAGCTCGATCGCAAGCAGAGTAACCATGGCCGCGCCAACCTGTGGATCTACTTCGAAACCTGTAAAATTCCATGCCATTTCCAGGCCTGGAGAAAAATGAGACTGGTTTCGACTTATAAATTTCAATTAATTTCTAAACGGTCGAAATTGGACAGTTTGACTCAATTCTCGTATTTTCTAAGAGAAGATAACCTATTGCATTTGTATTTTAAAAGACTTCGTTATGCCATACAGTTCCCTTGGCGAATAGAAGGGATGTGGTGTTTATATAAGGAAAATGAAAATAAAAGATTTTAAATTAATCTTTGTATGTGTATTTTTTCTTTTTGGAAAAATATCTTGTATGTGTAAAGCATTTGTTTTCTTTCTCTATTTAGAAATTTATTGATTATTCATATTCTGTGGTTAGAGTAGGCTAGACGGGTGGTGAGTGCTTCCAATTGTAGCTCGTCTCTCCACTCTAGGAAACTGCGACGGTTTCGATTTCGATTCAGAATTTCAGATGAAACTACAACATTCTCTACAGTTACATTGCCATTGAAATCAATTCTGTATGCGACATTGGTTCCTTCCAAAATCAAGTGGTATGTTACATCCCCAGAAGGATGACAAACCTGGCTGTTCTCATTGTCTGAAGCTTCTTGATCTTGGTTCTGGTCTGAATCAAGAGCACTATTTGGTGCTTCCCCATTTCCAGTTTTAATAAGGGGATCATGTGGTTGATTTCGTTGAGATAGTGATCGAATATCCCATGAAAGCACCTGCTTGATTAAGCATTGAAGTTCATCTGGTGATGCATAGAGCGACTTCTTTTTCTGAACAAAAAAAAGGAAAGTACGGCCTCTTGATCAGGACATACCAAAAGAACAGAAGGAAAAAGGAAAGAACAAGGTAGCTTTTCTAATATGGAGGAACTAGTTTTGCTCAATTAATATTGCAACTTATCAATCAATAAAAAACTTAATAATACATGGTTGAAGAAAAAATATTATGCAATGGGATCAACATGAATAGTTTTCAGACAGTGAGAGCTTCAGCATGGACATTGCTAAAAGTAAACATCTAAAAACAAGTAATGAAGTCACATAATTTATATCAATATTCCTTTATCTATCCCCAGGGAATCAATTGCAATGATTTTCCATGGCAGAATTGCTATAAAATTCAGATCACCAAAGATTTAATAGAATGGATTCATGTATGATTTTTTAATTCGTAATTCTTCACTGCTCGCATATGTAATAAAAAATCAAACGTCGAAACAGTGTCCGTGTTTCTCTCTATCAAAGGTATATTTCACTATTTTGAAATGAAGAAGAAGATGGAGATGATTTGGATGAGGAAAATGCACCCTGGACAGCGTGGCCAATTTTGGGATTGTAGCTGGGGCTTTCCAATTTTTTTTAATGTTGTTGCTCCATCCTAGACTGTCTATTACAAACAACAAAAATCATCAAGGGGGCACATTTTTCTCAAGTGCCTCCTATACCCTTCTAAGAAAGAATCACATTTTTCCAAACAATGCATATTTTTCCTGAAATAAGTTTTTTTGTTTTTCTTGTCTGATGAAACAAGCCACACTTGTGCCATGCTTAGATGAACGTTGGTGATTAGGGCTGCAATTGGGCATTGATAGTAGGATAATGAAGGTAAATGAAAAAATGTAATTCATTGAGAATTTCATTGTTGTAGATGGTTGTCGTGGATGGAGGCCCAGCAATAAGAAATGTTAAACACTTCCAAGTATAATAAACATAGTTGCAAGACTTATTTGTTCCTTTCCCTAAATTTATTTATATAAATTCATTTATATAAATTCATTTCATTGCAATTGCTTGTATAACCTAACAACCACGGGTTATTTACCCTTACGATTCTATTATTTTCAAGGACTATAAGATAAAATAAAAAAACTTTGATTGGTCACTTTAGTCATAAGAGAAATTTTGAAGTGGGATGTTCTCCGTTTCAGCACCTTTAGGGCTTCTCTCGTGTGCTCAGTCCTAACTCTTTGTAATCTTTGCCTTTTATAGATAAAATTTTTTTCTGGGCGAGACAGTAGTATGATGCTTAATGGCAGTTAGTTCTAATATAAATGACTGCTATCAACGTTGTAATTTAGTGATTGCAAAGATGAACAGACAATAGACACCATAGACAGAGGAATAAGGCAAAACCCAGAAAAGGAAAGAAATCCAAACTAACCATATGAATCTGAAGATACAAATGCTTAAAATTTCAAGTGGTTAGGAACCACTTACTGCTGTTTCCCAACAATCAGATAGTGAGGAAGAGAAGCCCTCAGAAAAGTTAACAGAAGCTACTGCTAAGATATTGTCCACCTGTACAAAAATTAGCCATTATTCCAATGTGATCGGGGAACATGTGAACAGGAAAAGGACAAGCTAAATGAGAAACATATGCATCAGACTTAGGGAGTGGTCCTTTGAGAAGGACATGCAACGATACTTCTTATATATCTGGAAATTTTTCATCAAGATAACCTTCTATGCTCTAACTTTACAGTTCATAGTTTAATAATGCTTGCTGCAGTTGTTACTTTCAAGAATCAAGACTAGGATTTTATTATAGGAAATAAATTCAAACATAATGCATCATCATTTTCCTAAACCTACATTCAGGATTAAAATGTGGTAAGGTCAGATTGTGGTGTTACCATTACCCACTCCGGCACTGCTGCCCCTTGGATGCTATCACAGTATGGTAGATATGGTTTGATGTCAAGTACTGGCTGTTAATAAAAGTAGCACAATGAGTACATCAAACATCATGGAAACCACGCATATGGATTCTGTTCACAATAATGCTAAAAAGAAAAAAGATATCAATCATAGGCAGTGAGACTAGGAAAGACAAAACATGGGAAACTTACTGTCCCATCAACCAGGTCAACGCCAGATAGAAGAACCATGTTTCCTCGTACAGCTTCCACCTAAAGTAAGCAACAGATATTGTTACCAATTGTTAAGTAAAGGAATTTCCTTTTTCTTCAAGTTCTAGCATTTCATTAAGAAAAAAACACCATGTGGTGCAAGATTCAGTGTGACACCCCAAGCATGGGGATGAAATGCATCTAGTTTCCCAGAAATCTTTTATCGGTGAGAATCGAATAAAATTCATAAAGGCAGGAACCAAGGGAGTGCTGCCCATTTGCATAATTAAGAAAAAACAGGAATTAGTTTTAAGAAGTTTGATTATTTCCTTCCCATATCAATGAACCTTGACGTTAGTCTACCCCAATATATTTACATTTATTCTAATTTTTGCATCAGAATATGCAATAAAGCTAGAAACATGTGAAAAAAGCTATCCTACCTTTGCAACAGTGAGCCCAATAGGGCATGGGCGATGTGGAGATCTTGTAGCAAGGACTCCCATCTTTCCTCCTTTCAATCCTGGTACTCTAACCTGTCCAACCAGCCATACTTTTGTAGAAACTTCATATAAGAACAGTTTTCGATATAAATCAAACTAAGCAATATATCTAGTAGCAACAGATACCTTAGCCTTAAACTTTGATCTAGATGGATGCTTCCATAACTTCTCCAAATTTGTATTCAAATGAAACACATATATAATCCAGCAATGAGAATATTCTACAAGACCCTCAAGTGATGCTGGAGGAACCCGGGCTGAGTCAAAGACTAAGCATGCCCTGGCAA
Source organism: Salix purpurea (assembly GCA_027405865.1). Lineage (NCBI taxonomy): Eukaryota > Viridiplantae > Streptophyta > Magnoliopsida > Malpighiales > Salicaceae > Salix > Salix purpurea. The sequence continues at coordinate 4,895,500 of JAOWLH010000019.1, forward strand.
GAGGTACGAGTAAGGGTTGCCTTGGAGTCCCATTTCTGCACCAATAATGAGTGAGTTGGTTTCTAATTATAAGCAACCATTTGCAAAAGCATAAATAAATGCAGAGACTTTCCAAGTATTTTGCCTCTGTATGCATGCATAAAAAGTACAAAATTTCAATATAGGAATGGGAATTGTGTCAGTATTAAGCATAGGATTGGTGAACAGAACAACGTGCTCAGTATACAGGATTCATAATGACAGAAATCAATCATGAATTAGGACTTCAAATGATGGACTTGATGAACTTAGGAGATCTAAAAAAGTAAAGGTCCCGGGAAAAAAATTCAATTCCTTCACAACAAGAACCATTCTGATATCAAAAAACAAAATGAATCTGTTTACAATGCAGTAAGAAAAATTTCCTGTATTTGAGCATGGGGGAGCGTTGAAGGGATGCAGAATTCAGGAAAAGTTTCTGCTTTCCATGGAGAACAGCCATGGCAGGTCCGATTGCTTAAGTAATCAATGAAATGAATATCCTGACTACTTATATACTTCTATTCCTCCTAAGAATTATCCGAGAGTGTCAATTTGTAGCTTTCTCTGTACCCTTCCATTACTTCACTTGGTTGACGTACCACATTAAGAATGAATAAGCAATCTCTAATTTGGATCACCGAGGAAGATTACCTGGTTGAGAAGCAGGACTGAACTAGTCCAATAGGGGTCATGGGATAAGAAGTCTGCTCCAAATTCTCAGACTTAGGTTCTGCTAAAGCCTTCCTCAAATCCTGCAAAACCAATAGGAACACCAATTTTATCAATAGTCACAACAATAAGACAGCAAAATAAGAGAAAGGACTCAGTATAAAAGAGGTTCATAGATTAAAAAAGAGACCTGTTGGGCTCTAATTCGACCTTGTCTCTCGGCAGCACTATTTTGCAAACAAGAATTGAGAGAAATCTCAAGTTCTTGAATCTTTGAATACAAAACTTTTGATTTCTTTCTACAAAAATAAACTGAAAGAAAGATAGCTTCAGTGTACAGTTCATACTAGTATACAGTAAGTTCTTAGAAGACATGAAAAGAAGCGAAGAGTACGTGAGATAACAGCTGTTGAGGCAGAAAGAAGAGCAAGTGCCACAGTTACGGTGGATGTCACAGGCAACCATTTTGAGTTTAGAGTGGAACTCATCTCAGTTTTTGCTCTCTCTCTACTTCAGCAGCCCCTCATCGTCCTTGCTCAACTTCTGTCACTGAGGCCGGCCGCCTAGCCTAGGTTAGTTTTACTTGTGCATGCACAAGTACAATGGCTTCTGGCGTTTTGTGGTTTGGGCCGAATTGAAAATAATCTCTAATACCGTGGCCTAAACCAAGCTGTCGAGAATTAGGGAGCTTTCTGTAATTAGCGGAACCCCTTGTAAATGGGAGTTAAAACCTAAAAGCCATTTTTCACAGTCTATGTTTATTTTTATTTCCTTCGCTGGTAAATTCTAAGAGATTCCGTAGTTGGCTATTGCTACAGAACGGGGTTAAGGTGAATTAAGTCCCTAAATAAAATTATAAATTGAATCTTTTATTTTTATTTTTTATACATAATCGATAAAAATATATTATTTGATTACCCATTAATAAAGCCTGGACTTTACAGCAGGTTATGAAAAGACTTTTGGAAGGCTTGGAGTTTGTTGGTGAGGAGAACGGGATGGAAAAGCCATAGATGAAGGAAGAAAATGGGTAGCAAATTTTTACCAAAAAAAAAAAAAAATGGGTAGCAAATTTGGTGAAGAAGTGAGGGAATCATCAAAAGTGATGAACTTTGAATATAATCTTCGCATTATTGGTCTCAACTCTCAAGTGGTAAAAGTGGATTTGCTCTCACTTGTCATGATTGAGTTATCAAACAGATTGGAAACAATGGTGATGACTTGCTTCCCTGTCGACGTGACAGAATTAATGGTCCACTGAATCCCTATTCAGGAGTTGCAGAGCAGGCTTGAGCTCGATCGCAAGCAGAGTAACCATGGCCGCGCCAACCTGTGGATCTACTTCGAAACCTGTAAAATTCCATGCCATTTCCAGGCCTGGAGAAAAATGAGACTGGTTTCGACACAAAAGCTTTCACAAAATGATGAAGAAACTAGTAAAAGAAGACACTGACGGTGAAGAGACTTGAAAATTATTTCGAGCATCCTCATCTATTAGAAACTTCTCTAAACATCATCCAGGTGATCAAGATGCACACTAGAGAAACCAGTGACAGCAGCCCGTCATCAAACCAAAGATTAAAACCCTATTTGGAAATAAACAAAAATTAAAACCCTGTTTGGAAATACATTTGAGAAGTGCTTTTTTTTTAAAAAATATTTTTTATTTTATTTTTTACTTGATTTTTTTTTTAGATTGTTTTTGATGTCCTATATCAGAAAATAATTTTTTTTTAGAAATATTTTAATATATTTCTGAATAAAAAACATTTTAAAAAACAATTTATAACTCATCACTACCAGAAAAAAAAATGAACACACAGAGATGCTAAATTGGTGACAGAAAAAGTCCAGAGACAGAAAGTGCATGAGAAAAAGAGGATTAAACAGAGCTCCTGGAAATTCAGCAGCGGAAGAGTTCAAGCAGCAAAAGAGCTCATACACTAACAATCTTTAGACCCAAAAACCAGCAAACTCATAGGACTATAGGAGTAGCCAAAAGATGCCAGAGAAGCAGATCCAACTCCAATGACACAGCAGTACCTTCCTTGCAGCAGAACTGGGGAAAGATTAAAGAAATCATAAGAATCAAACCTAGGGTATAAATCAGCATTTCTAGCAACTCCTAGTATAGCAAGATGGTCTGCAAAAAAAAAAAAAAAAAAAAACTGGCTTAAAGTTAGAAAGGATAGAAAAGACTCTCTGGAATGACCACCCTACAGGGGAAATGGTGAGAAACACTTGATACATCCAAGGCCAATCCGATTCTTTATAAAACAAACTAAGAACAATGGTAGTCTGGTTCCACCAGAATCATATAGTGAAGCAGCAAAGGATTTAAAGCAGTGATAACTATAGCCTTAATGATGTTAGAGTATTGACAGATGCTACCAACAGATCAAAAGAGAATATCCTCCCAGTTGCCGCAGGATCAGGATTGCCAACAGCTGAGGAGCTTATTTCAAAAACTCTGCAGGACATTTGAAATTCAAATTTTTAATCTCTAGTTTATTCTCCTTCAAATACTCAAATATTGGTTTAGTATACAAATCTGTGTAGACCTATATATACACGTAAGAATAAGAAAGATGTTATCAAGGAAAGTCATTCCAATTTTAAATACACATCTGCAGAATTCTACTTTGCTTTCTTTTGTTTAATCTTTCAAATGATGGCAGTGACTTCAATATGTTTGAAAACCACAAGAGCAGGAAACATGCCAAGGATGATGCCTCTGCAATCACATAAACAATTAGCAATACTATCAACCATGAAAAATAATTAAATGCACCAGCATTCTACTTCGTCCATCCTTTTTGCAGTTGTTGCTAGCCAGGAAGTCTATCCTTCCTTGTTGGCTTCAATGAAGTTAATAGAGCCGGGCAGCTTAACTTCTGCAAAAAACCTGTTAAACTTGAAGAAAGCTTGCTTGCTATCCACTAGAATATTGTTAAATTTATAAACATTCATCCATCTCCAATCTCGCCAGCTTGTGACTCCAAAGATGAGAGAGCCCAGTCTACGATCATGGCCTTGTCAGACACTTCTCTAAGCTTATAAAACAAGCAATTAATATGACCCTTCTCAAAAAAAAAATGTGACCTTGTGACCGCACCAAGCACTTGGCCAAAAAGCAGTCCTTATGCACATGTTCTCCTCTCCATTCATTAGTAATTCACAGGTGTCAAGTAACAGGGTCTCTTAGATTCCAGGTTCCTCTAAAAGCTCATTTATTGACAATATCTTGTTCTGTATCAGCCAGGAGATACAGAGAATCTTGTATGGCCTTTTCCATTTCCAATCTAAACCCCACATGTACCCTGAGTTACTCCAAGAATCTCCTTCAAGAAGGTTATAAGAATGCTTGATGGAGAACTTCCTGTCACCAGTTCTTCCGTGGGTCTTTCTGTCCCTCTCTTCAGCTTTGTAGGAGAGGTCCATGAGGAAATATTCAAAGCAAGATTACAAGGCACCAAATGGAAAAACATGTTCCATAGCACTAGTATCTGGGATAGGATAGCACCAACCCACTCCACTGCTTTAGAATACCAACAAGCTTCTGGGATAGGATGGCAATGCCCTGTCAGCAAGAGGGCCTTCTACCTCAAACCATGTATCTCACCAGAAAGAGAATATTGCCCCTTCCCCCACAATCCTTCTCGTGCTTGCTCACATGTTTACTCAAGAAACCCAAATGCCCTTCCACGGGTGAGAATCACAGCCTTTGACCTCAGTCCTACCACGAACACTTTCTTGGTAGTTACTACTGTATTTATGATTGAAGCCCTACCCACAGCTCCATTTTATCATGAAACCTAATTTCATAATGCCTCTTATTTCATCATGGAAGTTTCAGCACAAGGTTACCTATTTCTTTAACTCCAGACCTCTGTTTCCCTTAGGATGATTAACTTTATACCACTTCAGCAAATAAATCTGCAGTCATTACATGGTTGCTTTTCCTTAAACCAAACCTCCCATTGAACTAGATCTAGACTGCTTTCATAAAATATGGTGCTGCATGCTTATCAAGATCCTAGTAGGAATGCTCTAGATCAAACAATTTGACATAATCTATGAAACTTCAAAAGGGTAAATATGTTGATAAACACAAAATCAAAATAAAAATGACCAGCAAAAATCCTAGTTTGAAAAAACAAAAACCATATATCCAGATGTTGCCCTAATTGTAATCTAGACCTAGAAATTGATTGAGAATGGAAATCAATTGCCAAGGTGATAGAATATAAATCAGAAGAAAACCAGTTATGAGCTCCTCTATAATACAAAATATTATTTCTGAATGGAATCCCCAACAAATAGTATTTCCCAATTGAGCCACCAACATTTATCGTGTCAAGCACAAGGACCTTCCCTTAAAGCTTTTCAAAACAGGTTCATAGGATTGTCATCAATAAATTTAAGAAACATTTATTTTTTATCAGTAAAGTATGATCCTATAAATAGGTTATGGACCACAAGAGAGAGCACAAATGAGTTTGAAACTAACCAGCCTCTGGTTCCAGATCATCATTCACTTCAAATCTCACACACTGTTTTCTTCCAATGATTAATGACTTGCAACACTAAAAAGAAACATCTTGTAATTTATTTTTAAAGTGTTCTTGTGAGAAGCGGGGCTATAGTTTTATTTTGATGAGTGTTTATTGATCAGATTAAAGACTGCAATGACACCAATCAAGTAAGAGCAATTAACAAATCATTATTAACTGGAATAACAGCAAATTACATTATCACACCCAAAAGTCATATAACACATTTGAATTGAAAAAAAAAAGATGATGATGAAACGAAAACAGAGAGAGAGAAGAAAAAAGAAAGCAATTATACCTAAATCAGATCCAGAAGGCATTACCTTGCTTGGCCCTTGCAAGCAAGGAAATTGAAACCCGATTCCCTGGTGCCTGTGACCATTGATCTGTTTGTAATTCACCCACAAGCAAAAACAACAGAACAGTAGAAAGATCCTCTTTTCCTCAATCAAAGAAAAATCCAATATGGTACACCAAATCAAGACCAAAGTGATGGGAGTGCATTCACACTTGAAATTGGGCATCAAGGAGCTGGTCACACCCAAATTCTAAAATCCACTTAGCATTTTGCAATCCTCTCTGCCGTTGATACCACCAGTATCAGAGCTAGAGCCAGGCTGTCTCCCCTGCAACTTGAAGCTCTCATCGCAGCATAAACTGATTGCAGGAAAACTCCTAACTACCAGTAAAATCATAAGCCTTTGACATACTCAAGTCTTAACTTGGAACTCCCAAACAGAACAAGCCAACAACCAGTAATTTTTCAAACTCAAATTTCTCCTCAATCATTCACTATCAAAGTAAACACAAGTACCATTGAGAACAACAATGTAACATACAAGCATACCCTGCTGCCACACCCATTTGTTTGTGTTCACTATCAAATTTCTCCTCAATCATTCACTATCAAAGTAAACACAAGTACCATTGAGAACAACAATGTAACATACAAGCATACCCTGCTGCCAAACCAATTTGTTTGTTATTTCAAGGATAGAGCATGTGCTGTCAAGGGTGCACTGGAGAAGAACTCGTTGAGGAGATTGATTTGGACATAAAAAAATCAGTACCCGTTATGGCTTAAACAAGTGAAACATAAAGGAGATATCAAATGCAAATTAAAACTCAATGTTTCAAATCTCATAATAAGTTCAACACTGTCGCAGAACATGAAAAGCCGCCCAAAAAGCATGGAAAAAAACTCCATTTTTTTCATAACAAGTGCCAGAAAATAAGTGCAGAACTGCCAGAGAAAATATGATGCTCTTATGATATAAATTATTCAAGAAGCTACACAATTCACACTTAGACATCTCCCTCTACAGTGCCACATACAAAAAAAGCACAAAAAAGCTACTTTTGTAGCCAAATTCAATTCAATAAAAGTGTACACCCCCCCAAAAAAAAAATGATTATCAGGTGCAAAATAATTAAAACGCATACTACTAAATACAATTGCATACAAAAACAACAAAAAGCAGAGGTAGAGTACTCAACCACTGTAACCCTCCAACTCCAGACTTAATCTCTTCTCTAACACCTGGAGCAGACGACAGCATTTTCGGCGAAGTCTCTGGTGACAAAACACTAACAGGCGGCTGTGCATTTCCCATATCAGGACTCCCTGGCTTACTAGTCAACACTGGATTCCTCCCAAAAATCTCTTTAGGCAAAAGCACTTTCGAAACACCAAAAATGACAACAGGGTTCTGGTCAAAAACAGTCTGCGTAACAGACGCCTGAACAATCCCTGAATCAATCGCAACAGACCCATTAACCCTTGAAATATTCAGCGTAAAACTGCCAGCACCCATATCTTCAGTAGCCAATGTAGGCTGCACAGGATTAACGATCGACTCCAAGGAACCCAGAGGGTAATAGGAATGCAAGACATGAAATTTTAAGACATCAGCTTTCTTATCAGCTGGCAATGACTGTAGACTGATAGCAGTTGCCGACAGATCTGAAAATGCAGAATCTGTAGGAACAAAAAGAGTTATTCCAGCTCCTCCTTCATCAGCTTCAAATTCCTGTACAACTCCAGAAGCTGATAACAAAGAAGCTGCAACAAAAAAATTGTGGCCATCAAGTAATTCTTTAGTGATATTCAAACCCAATGTAGGCCTTGTTTCTGATGCCATTAAATCAAAACCATATGGGACTAACAGAGAGTTCACTGAAATTATGGAAACATTGTAAGGAAGAGTCTTTATCAAGGACAAAACCGTTGTGTTTGAGGAGGAAAATGGGGATGGAGAGGAGATAGTAATTGCATTTGTTAGTGGGTTTCGAGTGACGTTAACAGAGCCAGAGTTAGAGGAGGCTCGGCCGGTAGTTTGGAAGAGGGTGGTAATGAGGGTCCCAGATGGGGGAACTTGATGGAGGTCGGAGGAGGAGAGGTATTGGAGGAGGATGTGGTAACGAAGGAGGTCGGCAAGGGCAGATGGAGAGAGGCGGCGTGTGAGGTCTAAAGAGGAGGAAAGGTAAGAATTTGGGATGACTAAGAGAGTAAGGGCAGATCGGTCAGAAAGGTCTGAGGTTAGAGAGGGTGTGGAGGCAATGAGGGAAGTGAAGGAGGAGAAGTCAGGGAAGGAGGAGAGGAGGGCTGTTAAATTCGTTATGGCTAAAATTGGGGTGGTGGTAGTGGTGGTGGTCAGGAGGAGGAGGATGAAATAGGTTAGTGTGGTTGTTGGGGTAATATGGGAAATGGCTGGATTGTTTGGTGCCATCCCCTTGGGTTTACCTTTTCAGGATGCAGTAGAGAGAGTGAGGAGAGAGAGAGAGTGGGTGAGTGAGTGAAGAGGAGTGAGAGTGAGTTTGATGTAGAGAAGGAAAATGTGTATTGTAGGGGGAGGAATAGCCAAAAGTTTCAATCTTGGAAGGGGCTAAATTAGTTTTTTCGAGGGGCAATGTATAGAGTTTTGTACTTCTAGGGGCCTTTGTTCACAATATTTGAAGCTAAGTTGAAAAGAGTAACCTCAGCAGTCAGTCAGCGGTGCCACGGGCTAGAATCACTCTGTTCTTTTGGGGTCTGCAAACAATTTTTTAATGCCTCTCTCTTTCTCTCCCCGCTCAAAAGTTTTTTTCCCCTTATTTTCTTGACATCACTGTATTAGGTACGACTGCTTCTCTAATTTATTCTATTATGCTATTTAATTAATCCATATTGGATTCTCTTCTTTTGTTTCTGTTATGGTGACTTTCTTTCTTTAGGATTCTATGTATATGAATGCGTGTTTATGGTAATCCTTGTATGATGTACATGTGAAATTGAATTGCTTTGAGGAAACCTAGATCTGGAAACAGAAGTTCATAGAAATGTGGAAATCATTTAGGAGAATTGTGTTGCCACTTTTCTTGTTTTCTTGGATGATCTTGTTATTGTTGTTCTGTATGTCCAATTTCTCTGTTTTTCTTGGCCCCTTCAAAGTCAATCATGAGTTCGCGAGTTCTAACACTATCAGATTGCACACCTACCAGCAATTACTTCATGACTTTCATAAGCGTTTTAGCAGGCTGTCTTTCCCCTCATTCTTTTCTCTTTATCTTTGATTTGTTAGACTGATTGACGTCGATGCTAGTTTTAGTGCTTAATTTGATGAAGTATGCCCTTGCATTCCTGCATTCAATTGTAGAAAGAACCTACTTCTCAGATATATTCTATTTGCCGCAAGTTTTTAATGTGTTTCCCTTGTTTAGAACAATCATAGTGAGAAACTATTGACAAACAAATTGTATTCTATTTTTGTCATGCACACTATTATATTTGGGATATGAATAAAGTTGTGGCTTACTTGAAAACATGCCAAAAAGAGTATATTACAACCAAAATGTCAGAGATGTTCACCTAGGGCAAACAAACACAGAAAAAGAGCCAACATTTTTCTTTTTTAATTATTTTTGTTGCTGTTATCTTTATTTTGTTCATTGTAATGGTAATGCTATTTCATCTATACATTTGTTTCTGTGCTTCTGTGTGCTTTTTATTATTGTTAAGATCTATAAATGTTCCAAGCTCTCTTCAGGAAGGTCACTGGAATAAACACAAATTATACGGTTCTGCAGCCAAAGATTTCAAATATGAGCAAAGACTGTCACAACTGGCAGCTAGTGAAAGAGGAGTTCACATTTCCTGCAAAATCTTCTCCCTTCAATAGCTGTCATGCCTCTACCATTGTTGAGGTTTTTCATTGGAGTTGAACAATCTGACTTCAAATTCTTGCTGAATGTCTTCATGAACTGAGCTTTTTAATGTGGTGCTGATCTGTGCTTTGTGCAGGTTGATAAAGATCACTTTTTGGTTGCTTATTTTGGAGGTACAGAAGAGGGAGCACCTGATGTGAAGATTTGGATACAGACATACAAAGTAATAATTCTTCCTGTCTGTTGGATCACTTTCTGATTTAACTGTATGCCACTTATTGATAATGCATCATTTTTTTCCAAAAAGTTTGTTTTCATGACTGAACTTGTAGGATATGATCTTTAGTAGTCCCTTCCCTAGTAGTATTTTATTTTGCTCAAAAGAAGTAATTTTATTAGAAAGAAAGGAAGACTCAAAAACATACTCCAAGATGAAGAGGAAAGATTAGAAAATTCGAATTAACAAGGGTTTCAATACTTCTGCATAGTTGCTAATGAGATTATCCCTAAAGCCACTGTTGTAGTGCTCAAAGGAGACCAAATTTTTTTATCAAACAGTGCTTCCACAGAGAAAGATACTAGGGGAATCTTGAACTCAACTCCATTCAAACACCCCCAACAAGGAATGCAGCCTCAAGGTCTTATTATCTTCCTTCTGAAAACATTCGACTAATCAATAACTATGTCATGGGAAATCCACTGTTCTCTACAAACCACAAGAATCTTGTCCCCGATATATCCCAAGCCAGTGAGCAATAGAAAGAGCCTTGTTTCAACACATTAATTCTTCTTCCCAGTAGTAAAGTTCACTTGCTCAGTAAAATAAGCGACATTAAGTAACTGTTTGTTAGATTCAAAAGATTAATGCAAAAAGGCAGTGTTAGGAAGATCCTGGACATATCCATTGATTCATTAACTTCTACTAAGCTCTCTTGACTTGGTCGCCCTTCAATCACTGCTGTATGTTTGATTCTTTCTCAAATTACCTGTTATTTTTGTCTTTGTATATTAAGATGGTTTATCTCATATAAGTGGGTATCTGATGTGCAGGATAGTTATTGGCAATCACCCATCATCGTTGACGAACAGCTTGATGTTCCTATGTGGAACCCTGTGCTATTCAAACTGCCATCAGAGGAGTTACTTCTGTTCTATAAAGTCGGTCAAGAGGTCCAAAAGTAAAACTTCCAATCTCAACTGTTTGCCCTTTAAACTGTTAGTTTTTGTAGTCAAGCTTCCTCACAAGTATTCAAGTGTGTTGGTTGTTGCTAAATTCATATGTTTTCATCTGATTCCAAAAACAGAAATGGCTGTTCTGATTTTGTATATTGCATGGAATACAGAATGCTATGCATCATTCAAGTCTTTCTTGACTCCATACATTCTGCATAAGAAAATTATGCCACATTGAAGTGACTGAAAAGTTAAATTTGTGAATTCTTAATCCTTCTGGGGAAAATTGATCACAAAAAAACTTTTGATGCCATACAAGATGGCTACTTCTGTCAATAATATAATCATGTTTATTTAAGAATATCCTGTTCTTAGACTCTTTAATTTCTTATTGTTGTCGGGATTTTGTTTGCTTAAATGTTTTAGGACCTCTGAGAATTTTGGTGGCTTATATCATTCCAGGTTATTCAGTATCCTATTGTAGTAGGATTTCTGTTTCCATAAGTATTTTACGACTTCGTAGGAATTTATTGTGCATGTATAATCACATATTCTGTGTCATGGGAACTGTTTTGAGGAATAAGTGTTTATAATTCTTTGTTCTTGTTGAAGCAAGAAGTGGTCCTTGTAGATCTGAAAGGTTTAGCCTAGTAGATTCTTGGTTTTCTGCCCTTAGTTAGTATTTGGTTCACGGTATCAGAGGAAATAGCAAGCCTGGTATTTATGGTTGATGTGAAGCGAGGTTTTTAATGGATGAAGTTTTCATAATTCTTTGTTCTTGTGGATTCCAGATCATAGTAGATTATGATGGTTTAGCATATCTGGGTTTTCTATCCTTCTTCTTAGGTGGTGTTTGGTTCATGGTGTCTGAGGGAAAAGTAGGGTAGGATAGTCAGATTCGAAGCATGTACGTTTGTGAGGGTGTCCTTTTTGCTGTGTGAAAGGTGTTAAGGTAACAGTTGAAGTTTGATTCATGAAATTCTTTTGCATGACTTTGGGGAAATATCCTTTATAGCTCTCAACATAATACAGAATTGCTAAATTTACACAACTATAAATTACTCCTCTGTAAAGAAAAAAACACAACTAGAAATCAAGTGACTGAAAACCTTCTTCTAGCACTTCTCACTTTTAATCAACAAGTACAAAAAAGAAGTTGAAATTTAGAGCAATAGTGAACTTAGGAAGCTTTGTTGTGGTGATGAATGTTTATGATTATGTTAGTTTGAAGCGCATAACTGCATTAAGTTGATATACATTTTATATAGATATGACATTTCCTCAGGATTCATTGAATATGCTGGATACCTCATTACTGAGTCAAACCAAGGATATGCTTGTTGCCTTGTTAGTCCACTATTAACTTCGTGAACTGCCTCTTCTTTCATCTCTACATTATAAGGTCTAAAAGTTTCTTCTTCTCTTCATTCCATATAATTCAAGCATTGAATTCACTGTAATTGTATGTATTGCTTCATTCTGTCAAATTGTTGGTGAATGGTGTTATATATCCATAAGATTATAGCGAATTGATATACAAACTAAATTGCACTTTAAGCTACAACATTGCTCCTCTGAGTACAAAATTTAAGATTTCAGATACTTTGGGAGTCTGGGACAGCTAGAGGAAAAAAAATGTTCCATGACAACACAGTATTAACAACTCCCAATATTTTTAGCATTATGAGGTGTGAATATAAGCATAAGCCTAGCCATATGATTTGAGAAGTGCTTTAAGCAACTTCATCATCCAACTACTTTGGAATTTATTACCAATGAACTCTCTATGACACATAAATTGGCTCTATATGGTTCGAGAGTTAAATTTAATCAACTGGGTATTTTGGCTCTGCTGTTGATGTTGAATGGTGGCAAAAGCAACTGTCTCTGTTTTTGTCCAAAATCAGTTTTGAAACACTTAAAATGAGATAAAAAGACCGTTGTGGGTTGCCAAGAGTATTTACAAGACCCCTAAGCTGCCACTGGGCTACCATCAATGCTGCAACTAAGGGTATTGTTCAACAGGCTCTACAGAGGCTAAATGTTTCATGCATTCGTGTCATAAAATGATTTCCAAGAAGCTCTAGCTGAACACTAGCCAGAGCTATTACTTGCGCTCTTTGCTATATAATGTTACCACTCAGTTTTGCAGTTACCGGGTGTCTGGATTTGGATATATTTGTGTTCTTATCATAGGAAAAAAAATAAAAAATATTGAACTTTTGGAATGTAATTTATTTTTTGCAATTACATTATAAAGTTCCTTTTGGAAATGATAATAGATTTAGCTACTGAGCACTTGTCTAGCTTCTACTTACTTTTAACTTGGTAAATCTCAGATGGAGTGGATGCATGAAGCGGTCTTATGACAAAGGTGTTACTTGGTCAAAGAGAGAGCAACTTCCTCCTGGCATATTAGGACCGTCTAAGAATAAGGTTTGGTTCTAAACATCAGAATATATTGTCTAATGACTCAAGTATGCTAGTATATCGGCAACAATGAAGCTTGATTGTTGCTATTATGATTCCCTTATAAGTGATTCCCATGTGCAGCCAATCTTGTTGGAAAATGGGCTCTTGCTTTGTGGATCATCTGTAGAAAGTTGGAATTCTTGGGGTGCATGGATGGAGGTAGTAATAACTCATTTGCTTGAGCACATGGAATCTAATGATGTTTTGGTATTGACATTTGACATATTTTTTACTTGTGTGTGAATAGGTGACTGCAGATGCTGGTAGGTCGTGGAGAAAGCATGGCCCAATTTACGTTGAAAATACATCTCTTAGTGTGATTCAGCCAGTACCATTCCAGACTGCAGATGGGACATTTCGTGTTTTATTGCGTTCGTTTGATGACGTTGGAAGAGTTTGTATGTCAGAATCCTGTGATGGTGGTGTGACCTGGGGTTATGCAAAACCCACTGAACTCCCCAACCCCAACTCAGGTCAGTATTCCAAAGTTGGAGTGGCAGCTTGCATCCACTCATGTTAAATAAATGGTTTGTTGATGTTTAGTTTAATATATGTATCTTAATCAGATGTTGAAAATTATAATTAGCCCGTCCTAGTTTTCATGTTTAGCCATAAAGTGTCAGGTGTCTATCACTAGACATAATGCTATATGCATTATACTCTATCATATCATAGGCAATTGTTGCAAGAAAGCTGGCTGGAGTTGCCCGTTAGAATCTTCATGCTTGACTTTTAATGTATCCAAGACCTCTCTCATTCCCAACCGACATCTAGCTTGGAACTTGGAACTTGGGATTGCCTCTCTCAAAATGTGTCTCGCTATTGTTGAAACACCCAAGATCTCCCCATTAAATCATGCATCTTCATGAAAAAGTGTGCACCATGCCTAACAATTTCACGCAGTTGATAACGAGGCATGCCACCTTCTGCTTTACACACCATAAGACATAGGCAAGAGAACCCTAAAGCTGGTGTTGGAGCACAAAACCTCTCCCTTTCAGATCTTGCACCTTTGTGAAAGAGCAATCTCCATGCAGGAGAATTTGACTTGTAGTTGGGAATGATTTATGCCTTGTTCCACTTTTGCATGCTGTAAGACATAGGCCAGAGAACCTGAATCCCACACAGTAATTGAGTGCGGTGGATTCTATGACTGTTAATGCCATCAGCTCATCAACTACAGCGCTGGTTGGAGTTTCTTTTTAGATTATTAGACAAGATTGCAATATCAATTTGCTCCTGCTTTCTTTTCTTAAACTAGAAAATGCTATTTCAAGAGAGGAAATGATCATGATCCCATGGTTTCTACCATCTCTGCGACCTCATATAAGTTGTGATTGCTTGGGATGAAAAAAACTTTGATTTTGTTCCTGCTATGTTCTTACATTAGGTATTGATGGGGTTAAACTAAAAGATGGTCCTGTCTTGCTTGCATACAATACAATCTCAAGGGGCGTGCTTAAAGTTGCTGTGTCCAAAGATGATGGTGACACGTGGCTTGATGTTATTACACTAGAGGAGAAACTGGATATGGAATTCTCATATCCAGCGGTTATCCAGGCTAGTGATGGTTCTGTTCATATCACTTACACATACAACAGGACACAAATTAAGGTACCGACATGGTCTGTGCTTTGGAAAATGCATTCAATTTGTATAAAGCCTTTTATTTTTGCAACCACTTGAAGCATCTAGAAAATTTCATCTTGTACTTCGATTTTGCAGCATGTGGTCCTTCAACCAAGTTGATGCTAAATAGATTGCCAAGGAAGCTAAGAAGGTATTTCCTCTAACAGTTGCTATAGAGTGTAACAAGTTTATATTTAAATGTATGGAAATGTTTTCCTATATGCATGTTTTCAGTAATTCAAAGCATATAATAAGTATTTTCCATGTCTGAACAAATTATGACCTTTTTTTTCTCCTTTGTTTTCTGTAATTATATATATTAGCATAATATTTTCATCAAAATTGTAAATCCATTTCTGTGCTTAGTGTAAACAATTTCCTTGGAGCCATCGGACTTGGGCGAAGCCCATGATTTAACCAGTCCATATGCCTTGCCGAGGACTTATGGGCCATGGGATTAGTCGGGCCCCAGCGGGTCCAGATCACTCATTTCAAAAAAAAAAAAAAACTCATCCAACAAGATTATGGTACACAATTTATGCTCTATGGTTTTTGTTGGTCCAATTATTGAAACAGCTGCCACTGTCCTGGTAAAACAGTAATTTGCCGATTTGCACAAGTTTGTGCCATGTATATTGCTGTTACCAGTTTAATTTTGTTAATGATTTCTAGCAGTAAAATTTTTGATGTGTTTCCTTTTCTGTTTTAAACTCATTTGATTTATCATCCTTAGAAATGACGTAAATATGACCTACATAGTCATGATGTATTCTGGATCTTGATTAGAGTCATGTTGCCTGTACCTTCATGCTCCTGTTGTATGGTACTTTGTAGGTTAATCTTGTGTTCATTATGGAATTCTAATCTGTGATATCCCGCATTTGATACCACTAACATTTTCCAGTCAAATACATTAATTAGACAAACTCTTATAGCTAAGAAAAGGTTTTCATAGGATTGGATATTGTGACAAAATTTTATTCAGGACTTCTGTAAAGTGGACATTACTCTCAAAGCCAAGAAAAAGCAATTTACATGTGTAACTCCTTATGTAGATTGAAATATTCCGGCAACATCCCCCTGTTTTCTTTAGATATTAAAGGTAATTGGACAAGCATGGATGTGAATTCACTGAATCTGATATTCTGAATGGGCGTTCTAATCATCTAAATGTCACCATAGCCTTCACCATATGTTATTGAGGAATGATGGAGCCGAAATACGATAATTGGCACTTAGTAAGTAGGTAAATAGCGTCACTCTTTCCAGAAGAGACATTTAAACAATCTCTCATAACAGATGCCAGTATTCTACGACAAATTACTCGGTTGAGTGATGTAGAATGTCTGTAACCTGTGTATTTCTCTCTTCCAATCTCCTTTTTATTATCTTCTGGGTGGAATTGGCTTACATTATTTGCGGTCTTGTGATGAAGACAGATCAAGAGACTCGCAGCAATTTTGTACTGAGTCCTCGAGAATATTACAAACTCTAGTCATCTCATTTGGTCATGTGATGTAATGATACGGTTGTCTGGATTTCTCTTTCTTCTGATAATCACTTTACATAAAGAAAAATGCCTAGCATGGTTGTTCTTAACAATGCAAACTGTTTTTTTTTTTTTTTTGTTACCAACGTGCTCACTGAAATAATACACATTTATTCTGTTGGAAAAGAGTAAATGTCAGCTTTATTCTGACCCTAACTTCGCAGTTAAAAATTTGCAGGCTTAAGGGAAGAACGCTATGCGGTGCCTGTGCAGCAATCCTATGCTGCTCAGATATGAAAACTCTTTTTGACCATTTCATGGATGAAAAGCCTGTGCACAACAAAACCCCACAATGTCAAATGTAGACAATGATCA
Organism: Salix purpurea; assembly: GCA_027405865.1. Taxonomy (NCBI): domain Eukaryota; kingdom Viridiplantae; phylum Streptophyta; class Magnoliopsida; order Malpighiales; family Salicaceae; genus Salix; species Salix purpurea. The sequence goes on from JAOWLH010000019.1 coordinate 4,912,024, forward strand.
GAGCCCCTAGCAACTAGGATATGGAATCCGTGATTTTGCAATATCAGGGGCTCTTGAGAAGAACACACGACCTTTTGTGATAATTGGGGGTGCCAGATAGAAGTTTTCCGCTTCCGGTTAGCTGGTGCCCATTTCTCTCTTCTGATCTAGTTCTTGTAGAGCAAGCTTTGTCATGTTATTGCTTTCGTGCCTGTTATATCACTGTCATCTTTTCACCATTGACAATTGCCTCTTGTTCTGCTATATTTTTACTAGGTCTTTCATAACATAAACCATGCTAGTGATGTCATATTTCCCTAGTTCAGCTTTATAGAATCATGTGATCAAATATTGCACGTAAATTCTGCAAGGTTTGTGTTCATGTATTCATAAAAGATGAAAAAACTCTCAGAAAGAAGAACAAGCTCATGTTCTGGATGGTCAAGATCCATAACGTGCATGCTGAAAAACTAAAAAAAGATGCAAGAAAGCAGACAGTGAAATGTCTCTTCCTGTGGATGAAAGGTTTTGCCTCGTCAGGCTATTTGTCTTGATCTCTGTAGAGTCTGCAAGACAATAATTTATATATTCCTTCTTCTGGTTGATAAGAGTTAGAATCTCTCGTTTAACTGTCATTGTTCCCGTCTTGCGCTTGCATGGAGAAGATTAGCGGGATGCTTGACTTAATCAAGTAGCATGACTCTTCAAGTACTCCAAAAGTCACCCTGATCCAGTTAAAAAGTGTTTTCAGTTTGAAAAAAATATTATTTTTTTAATGATTTTGATGTGTGTTGATATTAAAAAAGGATGTAATGTATTTTAAAATGAAAAATCATTTTAAACCCCCGTGTCTCTCGGCATATTTGATCTTGAAGATAGTCCAGAATTTATGCATGGATACTACAGTGCGGCCCAGCATCGGCATTCTCTACTCGCCTCATAAATGGACGTCTCCTCTTTGCTAAATTCGTTGTTTGTTTTAGAGTATTTTTTGTTTATAAATATATTAAAATAGTATTTTTTATTTTTAAAAATATAAAAAAATAATTTAAAATAAAAAAAAATACTTTTAAAATACAGAAGAAACCTCCAAATTAGTCCGGGGGGCTGATGTGCCCGCTGGATTCAAGCGGTGCTGGCAACTTGTCATGTTGCACGGAACAAGCCCTGCTCTTCTTGAATGTAATAATGTCTTTTCGAACTCTATTTATTTATTTATTTATTGTTTTTAAATTATTTTGATGTTAAATATATTTTAAAAAACAATGCATATACGAGTCAAATTGATTAGACATTTATAGGCAGCTCGTAAATAATTTATTTAATACAGGGAATAAACAGGTCATCATTTCATTTGACAAATGCAAACTGCAATGAAGGACCCTACAGCTTCATTGAAAATTTGGTCTCCTTTCCACACTGGCTTTGGGTTCCATGACGAATATCTCTTAACTTGAAGGACTTGTTGTAAAATAAACTGGTACTTCTTCTTTCACCTGTATTGTCGGGTCCTTTATGAATAATTCAATATATGTACCATTTATTTATTGGAGTCGAATAAAAAATTATTTATTGCACAATATACAATGGTATCTCCTTTTTTTTGGGTCATGAACACTAAATTAAATAAATAAATGCAGCCTGAAGAATAACAAATAATAGCTGGGATTTAGTAGTAAAAGCACATGGTATTGTTGTTTTGATTATTTATAAAAAGTAATGGTAACATTTCGACAGCTTTATGTTACTCCATATAATATAGTTTGCACCCTTATTTTTTTGGACCATATATCAACCTATTTATCAGCGCATTGATGATACAAAGTTAATTATTATTTTAGTGAATACAAATAATATTTATATTTTCATATTTTAAAATTAATATAAATATTGAAGGCTTGAATCCTGTTAGAGGTATTATTATTTTTTCTTTTTATATGATCGGGTTATTCAGGTTTTACGTGATCATTATTTATTCTGGTCTAATAAAACTAATAATATTCTAAATTATCATGTCTTAAAATTATTTTTTTAGTATTTTTAAATTGTTTTGATGTGCTAATTTAAAATCATTTTTTTAAAAAAAAAAACATATATTATTTTAATACATTTTCAAATATAAATTATTATTTTTAAAAAAATAATAGCTATCATTATCTCTAACACTCTCTTAGAATCCATTTTATATCGTAATATCAGCTGTTTTTTAAAATATTTTTTTTCTTCGAAAATATATTAAAATTATAGTTTTAAAAATCTATTTATAATATCAGTATATCAAAATAAATTTAAAATATAAAAAAATAATATTTTTTTAAAAAATACTTTTAAATTGCAAATATCTTATAAGATACCCAACCTGAAATGGAAGGCTTTAATTAAGATGAAGCGCCAATCCCGGGTGTTGCATGGTATTGAACACAGACACACAGTTTTTTAAATGCTTGAGGAAATTTGCAGCCGTTTAGAAAACGAAAACAAAAACAAAAAACAAAAAACAAAAGGGAAATTTATGGCATGAAAGATTCCAAATAGCAAACAAAAAACACAAGGCAAAGAAAAAGCTGAGAGAAGAGTAGTTGGATTGTTTCTATGCTTTAAAAGTATTTTAATATATTTTTTAAAATTATATTAAGAAATATGGTAAAAATATTTTTAAAAAATATTTTTTTTTTAAAAAAAAAACAGGGATTCAATCTCTCGTTACTCTTTCTGTGTGAACAGCTGCATTTTTCTCGCCGTTTAATTATCTCTCCGCGTCAAATTGCTCAAAAGATGTTTTGTCCTCGGCCCCTGCTCTTCTTTTCCTCCTGTTTTTCTTCTGATGACACGAACCTTTCTGGGCTGGCCCACCTTCTTACACTGTTCTACAGCACGCATTTTTTGTCAATATAAAACCTTTTTTATTCCCATCTTCTCACACCACTACCTACCTCCATGATTATTATTATTATTATTTTTAATATATATCTTCAATTAAAAATTATTTGTACACGCTCCCTCATAAAACAAAAATTAACGGTAAGATTTAATACTTTGTCAAGTAATTATTTCATTTAAAAAATTAAATTATTAAATAAAATCCAAAATATATTCTATCACAATCAATATATGCAATGAACTTTTTAAAATTATGTTTTCTTTAAAAAAAAAAACTTTTAAAATTACGTATCCATCGTAAAAATAGTATCGCCGTACCGACGTCTTTTAATGTTTATCCAGAGAGAGAGAAATATATTTTGTATTTTTAAATGAGTGTTTTTCTAGGACAAAAAAAAAGAAGATAAATTCTCTTAAATGAAAATATAATTTGTTAATTTTCCATAATTATCCCAACCTAATCATAGAGCATAACACTAACAGCGCAATCCCAAGCAAAGTCGACATTTTGTAATGGTTATTGCTATCTATCTACCAATAGGAACATGTTATACACAACAGTATTATTTTGTATCTATTTTACTTGCCTATTTATTATTTAAAAACGAGTCAATTGAACTTTATAATTAATATTTTTTAAGATCTCAACTTGATTTTTTTAAGTTAAACTATATTTTTATCAATTTTCCATGTTATTTTTTGACTCATTAAATCAATCAAGTTATATCTGTTCAACTCTTTTTTTTAATTAATGTTTCAAATTTAAATTGCACAATTTCAAATAATTTTATTTTTAGATTTGAGTTCAAATTTTGTTTGTTGAATTAATATATTTTTAATTTATATATATATTTGATTAAGGGTCAAATATATATATAGTTGATTGTGGATCACATTAAGATTTGGATTTGACGGAATCATACTGGACGGTGGCAGCCCAACCAAGAGCAGATCGCTCTACCATATTCTCTAAGCAGTTTTGTTTTCTACGGCGAAGTCTTGCCAAAATGCTAGGAGGGAAGACCCATTTCTAAGGTACAAGCTACGGTCAACCATTTTTTGCATGAACTAACAATGCAAGGAATTCTATATCGTTAGCAGCCATAAAATAATTGAGAATATGCCGTGGAAAATAAAATATAAAATGCTAATTGGTTGCGCTCCTATTAATTTTAAGGGTCGTTTATTTTTACGGTTAAAATCGCGTTTCATGATCTTTTAAAACTATTTTTATTTAAAAATAGATTTTTTAAATCGTTTTAATTTACTAAAAAAAACCCTCAAAGTCTTGCCTCCCTATCATTTAATCGGAGGATGAGCACATCTCTAAAAGTGCTTATTGTCTGGGACCCAGGGTTTGAATTTGCCACCTCATAGTTTTAATTTCTTGAACCCTGCCTGAAGAGGACGAGTAATGATACAATATGCGTGTACTGGCATTTATAGTTGTGGTTGAAAGATGGGCTATGATTTGTATTCAGATTATATTATTTTTAAAAATATTTTTAAACAAATTTATTTTATATTAAATTAAAAAAATTGATGTTTTTAGATTATTTTTATATATTAATATCAAAGATGATTTTTTTAAAAAAAAATATATCACAACCACACTCTTAAACCGTAAACTCGAGGCATGTCTTGGGCCTCACACATACGTCTGGTAGACAGCAATGATTTTTCCGGCAGCACTCATTGGGGGGAAGATGCTTGCATTTTACTTGTGTGTCCCCTCAATTTGGATTAAAAGAATTGAAGCTCGGGAGAGATGGAAACAATATTCTAAAAAATGATTCAATTAAGGTTGCAATTAAATAATTTCCTTAATTAATGTAGTAATTAATTTCTGTAGGGTTTTGTCATCCACTAATCGTGGCAAGGATTAATTAAAACGAGTGAGGTGGGGCCCTTTTGAGAGGTGGATGTCTTAACTTTTAAAAACAAAGTTTTAAAATCTAACTTTATGGTTTAATTGAAACCCATTTAGATTTTAGGGCCTCAGCATGCTCCTGCTGATGAAAGGGTCTCTCTTACGTCGGCAGAGGTTGCTTCCACAAGTGTATCCAAAAGTTTTTTTTTTTTTTCTTTTAATTATTATTATCTCTGGATAGAAAAGTTAATTGCTTTTGTGTAAAGCTTAGTGCCTAAGAAAGCCAAATTTCCACACCATGAGTGGAGAAAAAGTAGCTTTTATCGCAGCCTCATCCATGTGGCATTTTCTATTGTTAGTAGTTCTTAAGGATTCCCAAAAGTTGAAGGAAGAAGATGGAATGTTATTTCACATGAAGCTTTTGAGGTGGGAATTTGGCAGCTTCCAATTGTTCCTTTCTATAGAGCTATATGTCCAAATTAAAAAAAAAAAAAAAAAAGGAGGACGACTTTTCTTGGGGCGGTGCCTCCTTATCGATCAGGCCACACTTTTAGTTGCGGTTTACCTAATTGTCAATTGCTCCAAAGAATAATAAAATCAAGCCAAATTTCATAACGATCATTCTACAAGAAAATTTGCAACGCATATATTTAGAGTTTTGCCCATGAATAGTATAGCCTTTGATTTATTTTTTATTTTCTGGATGGAACATTTCTATTTGGAAGTGTTGTTTTAGTTGTCTTTTAAAGTGTTTTTCGTTCAGAAATGCATCATAATGATGTTTTTTTAATTATTTTTGACATTAACACATCAAAATAATCTAAAAACACCAAAAAATTTTAATTTAAAATAAAAAAATATATATTTTTTTAATTTTATCAAAAACGTTTTTGAAATGCAATTACTGAACACTTCAACTTTTATAGGTTTTTTTTTTCTTTCTAAATCGCGGTACAAATTCTCTATTTTCTAAAAGGGGAGCCAATGGCCACCTTTTGCTTGATTGATGCATGCTTTATCTTTACCTCATGTAAAAAGCAAGCTGATCTCCTTTATTCTCAGCTGAAAAGGGTGGGAATAAAAGGAAATGCTAGATAGGGGGCGAGATTGAAAGTCTAATTGCTTTCGAGTACAAGAAGCTACCGAAGTCCTTTCTCGAGGTGGAGGAGGAGGTGGCTCTCGATCCTCCCCAGCTGTGAGTGATTTGTTGTCATGTGTTTGCTTCAAGTTTGACCTTTCATGGCAAAAGCTAGGTGGGGTTCGGCTTGCATTGGTGAAAAGAGCGTCGGGCCCTTCTGTCTCATGATATTCCATCAATTACCCTTCGTGAACGCTTCATGATCTGTGGATGGATCGATTGAGATTTGAAAAACTAGACGTTGGAGACGAGGAGAGGGACCTTTTTGAGGTTTTAACAAGTCAAATAATTAAAACGCGACTTTAGCAATTACATAGCTCGAAGAAAAATATTTGGAGATCCTTGCAAATGGGGTCATTGGTATCCAACATAGCAATCCTTACTTGGAAGAAAAAAAAAATAGAGTGGGGGGGTCTTTTTTATTTTTAATTTTGCTTCCTCCATTATTGGTGGGGTTGGGAAGGGAATTGAAAAGGGCATGTGGGATAGTGCGAGGAAACTTTTCTCTGATCAAGGAACCAATTGCGAAGCAACACCACCTTTTTATATATGTATATTTAATGATAAAAAAGGGTTAGATTAAATAATCTAGAGAATGGTTTATCGATTCAAACTGAGTGAAATGCAGAAATGATGAGTCGAGATCTAGGAAGAAGATGGAAAAAGTGGGAGAAAAGGAGGCATATGGAACATGCATGAGGTCATCACATTAAGTCTTTCGAAAGTGGAAGTATTATTATGGTATCATGCTTGCGATGTGGGCATGCTTGAGACAAGCAAGGATCGAGCTTCGATTCTTCAACAAGTTTTGCTCCACTCCTTTTGCTTCGGGTCAAAAAGAGTTCTCTCCTCCTGTTCATAGAACGAACGAGGCTCCTTTCTTTGTCCTGAAACGATTTCTTTTCATGGAAAATGAATTCGGGAAAATAGATTGTTTGATTGACCATGAAAAATAAGTTGCGAGACCTTTTTTTAGTGCTTTATAATATTTATGTATGATGATTATTATACTATATATTAAAAGAGATCATGAGTCAGTTACTATAGTTTGTGAGACAAATCATTGTGAATCACAATAATGTTGCTCAGTTTTCGGTTTGGTTCGCCGATTTGTTGATTTTTTTTTTATATATTTTTACATGGTAAAATAACTATTTTGTCTCTCGAAAAAGACAAAAACAAAACAAGTCTTGCCGGGAGGGGTGCCGCGTAATTGCACATTTTTTGTCCGGTTCAGCTCGGTTCGGGTCATCGGTATATTTATTTTTTTATATTTCTTTGTATAGTAAAATAATTATTATATCCCTCGAAAAATAATATAAATTAAAATATTTTTAACAATATGTATTATATGCACTAATAGATTAAATTATATATTTTCTACACGTTAAATATTACTGTATCCAAAAATATTCTTATTAATGTGCGTGTGTAAAAAAAAAAAAAAAAAATCTAACATGGAGGAAGTAACACTCTGAAAGATCCAAATTCGTGGTAGACATCAACGCAGGTTATCTAAATCTAATGCTTTGTACATCATTTATTGGGATCCATCTACCAATATTAATTATTTTCCTGCCCTGCATTTTGTACTTACCGGAGTTCATTAACGTTGCTGTGAAACTTATCAGAAATATCGCTGGTGCTGTAACCTGTAAGTACCCTGCTTGTTTGGCACTGCGGTGAAACCGGTGTTTGATTGAAATTTAATTTTTTTTTATTTTAAATGATTTTCTTATATATTTTTAGATTATTTTGATGTGCTGATATTAAAAATGATTTTTAAAAAATAAAAAAAATATTGTTTTGATGTATTTCTAAACAAAAAACAATTTCAAAAACAACCGCAACCACCCTCCCAAACAGGTATTAAGAAACTATTTTGGGCCATGAATTATTTCATGGATGTCCATCGCCATGAATTCAAAAAACTATCTGTTACGCATAATCTCTTTTCTTTTATCACATCTTTTGAAAGAATGTTCACCGTGAAGATCAGAGAATATTGTTATGATCACGAAGAATCATCATAGAGAAAAGCCAAACTTTTTTTATAATCTTCGAGTGCTGAGACGATTGGCTCTTACCAAGGGTTTGACATAGAATACTCTTTTTCGATATGCCTTTTCTTTTCTCGACTGGGATCTTTCTTGGAGGATAAACTCGTTCAGGATCAAATTGATCTTCGTTAAAGCATCTTGGTGTGTGTCTACCCTCTAATCAGGCTAGCAGCCTTTTTTTGGAGATAGAATTTGCTAGTAAATATATTATTTTTATTTTTATTTTTATTTTTTAATGACTTTTAAGTGATTGTGAAGTTGCTGTGGGTGATTATTTAAAGCGGCGGGATCCATACAATTGTATAGCAACCCTAAGAATATGATGTCGTCGAGTATTTATTCTCAAAATTGAATAATGATGGGAGTCAATACATTACGGTATGGTTGCGAGGATCATGATTATTTTTTTAAATTATGTGTGAAGATATATAAGAAACTAAGTAATACACAAACTCATTAAAGATACCAGTTCCCAAATATATTTAAAATAATTAAATCAATTTCATTTAATTATAATAAACTTAACCAAATAACAAACATGCTCCTCCTCGTCGTCTGGTCCTTGCGCCCACATACATGGGGATGGGGTGGAGCTTCAGACATTTGTCTTCTCTTAAACGCCAAGATCTTTAATGGGAAATAATGGAAGTTGATTTGATATAAGGATGAACCACTCCATTATACAACCACCTTGGCTACGTTACGTGATATGAATTTGTCGATTTTGTATAGGTTTTTTTGCCTGTTCAACGGACAATTACAGCTTTTTGATAGCACTAGCATGCACGATGACAACTAGAAATTGTCCCAATAGACCTTTAGCAATTTAGCAAAACCCTAAAGTATTTTCTTTTGTAATTGGCATCGCCATCTTCTTCTGCTAGTCACTAACAATCGATATTTGCATTTGCTTCTTGTAATTTAATTAGATTATTGCTTTCAACTTACAAGAGGAGGTGTCACCTGCTGCTGACCGAATTAGGGTTAGTTCTCCATAACCTTTTTTTGGATGTATATAGGTAAGAAATTAAAAAAGGTTTAATTTTTCTTTAAAAGAGATTTGTTTCAAGTGTGTGCTCTAGTATTTTTCTAATAGTTTTGATGAAGTTGATATTAAATATAAAAAAATATTTAAAAGAATTGCTTTAATATATTTTCAAATAGAAAATTCTCTTAATAAACATCATCAACCATAATATCAATTAGAATAACTAGTAATCATATAGTAGGTGACTAGTGGTACGAGCTTGAAACTAAGAAATTTGGTCTCTATGTGGTATCAGATTAGAGCCATGTAATTTCTAATATGATGATCACTAAAAATTTACACGGTTATTTATTTCAGAACCCGTAAATATAGTCAAGATACACACAAGATAGTCCGTATACCGACGTTAACCAAAAAGAAAATAGAATAACTAGTGAAAAGTTGAGCTATTGGAGTTGCTGTAGCATGGTCATAAAGCCAATTGAAGTTTGCTGAGATGGTAGGAAAGGGAATTATTTTCTCGATTCATCTTTTAACACATTTTCCACAACAATAATGACATGAAAAGGATTAGTTAGGCTAAACACTCAATATAAAATAATTTACTACCCCACAAGTCAATTTTTTTTTATTTTTTTTTGAAGAACAGTACGGTCAGAGAGAAAATATCTTTATGACCTTTGAAACTTGGAGTGACAAGAATACCAAGTCATACTTAATTATTACATTGAGTGTATTAAGGAATTTTGAACCGATGGATGAGCTTAAGCAATTTCTACGCTATAAGATTACAGTTGAAAACCACTTTGTAGAATTCTTCAATTGCTTTACCTAATTGGGTTCAAAAGTATCATCGACTGAAACCCGACTCCAACTTTGATTGGCCTGTCTCTTGCCCTTGCACTGAATTTATCCAAGTCTTGTGGCGGAAATTCTTCATATTATAGACGTGAAGAAGTTGTTTTTTAAAGTATTTTTTATTCAGAAATATATTAAAATAATATTTTTTTAATTATTTTTTTATATCAACACATGAAAATGATTTAAAAATATATATAACTCTAGTTTCCGAATAAATTCCTCAAATTGTTGGTGTAATTGATCTCTTTGCATTTTAATTCAACTGATGAAGTTATTGGATGAAATTTTAAATATTTATTTAAAAAAAAATCAAACATTATGATTATGCATGTTATGTAATTGCTTGACGTTCATATTTTTGGTGTTTTGGAGCTTCGGCTGTTGCATTTTATAGTTTTTCAAAAAACAATATATTTTTGTTATGCTTGGAGATCTGTCCGTTGTTACCATTGCTAGAAAAACCATATACTAGTTTTATTATTTATCAATCGAGGAGGGCAATTGCCCCATAGATGGGGTGAAAGAAATGTTCTTTTTCCCCGCTTTCATTATGATGGGTGAGAATAGAAATACAAAAAAAAAAACATATAAAGAAAATAATTCTTTTTATTTGAATTTGTTGTGCAAAACTCACTCAAATCAACTAATAATACAGAATAAAAGGGATATAGTTTTTTTAATTAAGACTTTATAAGAAAATATTGGTGATTACAATCACTAATCAAGCACGCGCAAACAACACAATCCAAAAAGAAAACTCTCATAACAATACTTTTTGAGCAACCATAATACTTTTTATCATCCAATTACTATCAACGGCATCTGAAACAAAGGGTCTTGATTGCAGACGAAATTCTGTGAAAAGAGACTTCATTCTACAAATCATCAGAAGTTAGGGGACTCAAATACTCAAGATACTATAGATAGGGACTGCAATTATAATTAACCTAGCAAACATAATAATGTAGGGACCAGGGAGCATGATTGTCTTACCCTGTTCAAAGCCTAGCAAGGAAAACGGTACTGGTCACCGGGTTAACGGGTAACTGTTATATCCTCAAGTTAACCAAGTCAATTAAGTTTTCTTTATTAAACTGATATTATTATTATTTTTTACGAATAATTTGTTTTTAAAAAATACAATAGAAAATAGAACATCTCTTTGATTATACAATAGAAAATAGAAAAAATATATATATATAAAGCATAATTAAGACACGAATTAAATGAAGCGAGGAAGGCAAACCGGGTGTTGAAAAAGGAAGGTTGTAGAAAGGTAGTAGTGGTTGTAAAGGTGAAAGTGGAGGTGGGGTGGGAAGGTGATGAGCTCGAAAAACACGTACGTAAAAGGCAAGGCAAGGGAAGGAGGGCGTGCGTTGTGAAAAGGAGGAAAATGACGATTCTCATTTTTGTTTCCCAAAGACTTCTCTCCTTCCCTTTCACACTCTTTGTGAATTTAACAATTCTTAAAAGTCGAATTTAGTATAATATATATAATAGCGATGGTGGTGAGCATTATTATTATTATTATTATTATTATTATTATTATTTGTTACTTTAGATCACTTGTTGTGGTTAATTATTGAATAACTTTAATTCAAAAGACAAGTATTATGGTTTGATTATTTTGATTGCTTTAAAAATCATTTATAAGCATTTAATTATGGGCATCGACTCCCGAGCAATTGGTTGCACCCTTTGCCTTCTCCCTGCTGACCTGACCTGAGACAATGACGGTCCAAGTTGAGCCTCAACAAACCAAATTGAATGCGGATTTCTGTAAGGTAGTTGCACCTGTAATTGGGGGGGCATTATAAAGCATTTAATGATCCCTTTTTATTAAGAAATATATTTGAATAATATATGCTTTTATTTTTATAAAAACATATTAAAAAACATACATACTGTTCCTACCTTTACCTCCGGGGAAGGCAAGGGCTGTCTTTTTTTCCCATTTATTTGCTGACTTCCCTGTTTTTTTTTTAATTAATTAATTAATAAATAAATAATCGAGCTTGAATCTACACCACCAAAATAGTTTACAAGATGGGATCCAAAATCACTCCTTTAAAGTACATTATTTTATTGCGCCGTGTCGCCGTTCTATGCTTAGACCTTGACTATTTTTAAAAGAAAATTGAAATTTTTATTTTTATTTTTATTGTTTGTTTTAAATTAAAAAAAAAACTAGTATTTTTAAATTATTTTAATGTACTAATATCAATAAAAAATTTTAAAATATATAAAAAATATTATATATTTTTAAAATTAACTTCAACAACAAACCATGTCGACGTCAGAAATTGTTTTTGAAACATGAATCATTGGATCACCTTTTCACGGAGGAAAAGCTTATCATAGTCAACATATTCTCATACACACTGTGGTCTTGCTTAAAGAACACGAATTTTCAAAACCTATAATAATAATAATAATAATAATTATTATTATTATTTATCATCATGGAAGACGAAGGTTAAATGAGGTCATGTTTCACTTTTCATAATAAAAGATGGTGTTTTTCTCCCTTCTCCCTCTCACACCCAAGCAAGTACAAGCAAAGCACATGCATTTATTTTATTTCAATAGCTTAATGATATTTTAAATTATTCAGCCCTTGTCATCATCAGATTTTTCTTCACTACAAGATAAACTACACGCACAATGATTCCATCTTTTATGAGACTTTTATCTTTCTACCCCAATAATATATATACATATATATTGATGGGATTTATTTTTGAAAATAGAATATATTTATTTTTATATGATAGTTCTAGGATGTACAAGCTTGCATGATATGGTTTTTACTGCATTCAATTAGTTTAATGCATGTCTATTTTTCTTATCATATTAAATTAAAAAAATATTTTAATAAATAAATCTGCGGGCGAAACACGTGTAAAGTAACGAGTAAAATAAGCAGGGAGGAGGTAGAAGCCGTGCGATGCCTTTGCAGCGGTTGCGTGTGGAAAGCATAAAAATGGTTGAAAGGCAAATAAAGCTAGAAAGTTGAGAATGCTTTACAGCTCCAATTTCACTCCACATCAAAACGCGTGACAGCACACGCCTCATCCTCAACGAGTTATTGGAGCGTGTGAAACCGCGCTGCAGGAGAGTGTGACGTGATGTTTGGTCCCAGGATTCATTCTGGTATACAAGAAACAAAATAGAGAAAAAAATAAAAAAGGGGGCAGTCAATCTGATGGATTAAGTAAAGTAACCTAATCTAATAGTAAAAAGGTGTCTCCTTCTCTCCGTTTTCTCCCTTGGATATAAAAAGGTTGATCCTTTTTCTTTTATATTTCAAAATAATAATTAAAAAAACAATTGTTATCACACTCTCAAACAACCTCTTAGATATTTACTTGAAAAGAATTTAAGTTATTTAATTATTAAATTAATTTATAGATTTCTAAATTAATTTAAGTAAATTATTTTAGCTAAAAAAAGTCATTTCAATATTTAAAAAAAAACGTTTTTTCAAAAATGATTATATTGAATCATAATAAAAAACAATATATGGTGGGATCAAATTAAGTGCATTTTTTTTATAATCGGGATGTCCGGGCCAGCTTACACGCACCACAACTAACCACCGAGCCCACTGAATATCTTACAAGCCCAATGAGCAGGTAAGGCACTGCGGGGGAACTAAGTGCATGTTTGATAGTAGTTGAAATTGTTTTTAAAAATATTTTTCGTTCAAGAAAATTAAAATGATGTGTTTTATTTTTAAAAAATTATTTTTAATATCAGCACATCAAAATAATTTTAAAACACCAAAAAATAATTAAATATCGACATGTAAAACGAATCCGATCTAACAAGGGATTGTGAATTAAAATAATAAAAAATTCTGCCATCGGATTGGTGGGTTTTTTTTATATTTATGAGGAAAAGGTAGGGTAAAAAGAAATTAGAATAAAACAAATAAAAAAGGAAGTAGCGAAAGATGACAAGAGCAGGGCCCAGATAGCATTTTACAGAAATCCTTGTAACAGATGGTACAACATCCCCACCCCCTTCTCTCTCTATTCTCCATAAATTCTCTTTCTCTATCCTTTTCACAATAAAAACAAAAAACAAAAAATTCATGCATCTATCTGCCCCCCGGTACTAATTTACTGCTGCTCTACTTTCTACTTTTCTTGGTCGGTCTTCGGTGTATGTATCGGGGATATTTTTAATTTTTGAAGAAATATATTTTCATTATCATCATTACTTAGCTAAACCAAGTATACACACTTGGATAGCTAGCTGCATATATAAATATATATATATACATATACACACACATATAATTACCATCTAGCATTGGTGGGTATATTTTAGATGGGATATTTTGGCCATCATCAGATGGATAGAGATAGTTAAGAGAGAGAAAGAGGGATCGATGGTTATGGTGAAGAAGAGGATCCGATCTTTCCTTTCCGCGTTGAATTCTCATATGTGGTTTTTTTCAAGAGAGTGAGGATAAAAGAAAGCAAAACAAAACAAACAACTCAGAGCAAGTAAAGGGGAGGCCAAGAAAAAGATGGATGGATGGATGGATTGATAGAAAGAGATATAGATAGATCCTGCCATTAGAGCCTTCTTTGTTAGAGAAAGAAAAAAAAAAAAGGGAGATATAAAGGGAGCTTTTTTTATTTTATTTTTCTATGATAATTTACTCGTCCCTCCACCTCCACCTGAAAATTATAAGCCAATTTGTCCATTTGGACAAACCAAAACCGAACCACTCTTGTTGTTTGTCTTTAACTATTACATCCCCAACTCCCTGAAAACAAAAAACTTGCAAGAAAGAAAGCTTTTTTATTTCTTCTTGAGCTCGTTTCATTACAGAGTTTGAATTTGACAAAGGCTTTTTGCTATTGGTTTTCAAGAAATGAGAGCTGGACTTAGCACCATCCAGCAAACTCTGACACCAGAGGCGGCGAGTGTACTGAACCACTCGATTGCCGAAGCCAGCCGCCGTAACCATGGTCAGACCACACCACTTCATGTGGCGGCAACGCTATTAGCTTCCCCATCTGGTTTCCTCCGTCAAGCATGCATCAAATCACACCCTAATTCTTCACATCCTCTTCAGTGCAGAGCTCTTGAGCTCTGCTTTAGTGTTGCCCTTGAACGCCTCCCTACTGCACAAAACCTTAGTCCTGGCCTTGACCCACCAATCTCCAATGCCTTAATGGCTGCACTAAAGCGTGCCCAGGCTCATCAGCGAAGAGGGTGCCCTGAACAGCAGCAGCAACCACTTCTGGCTGTCAAAGTTGAGCTGGAGCAGTTGATTATATCAATTCTTGATGATCCAAGTGTTAGTAGAGTTATGAGGGAAGCTAGTTTTTCGAGCCCGGCTGTTAAGGCAACAATCGAACAATCTTTGAATGCTACCTCGAATTCGAATTCTGCTGCTAATTCTGGGATTGGATTGGGGTTTCGTGCTCCAGGAGCTGTGGCTGTTCCTGCTCCTGTTACTAATAGGAATTTTTATATGAATCCAAGATTGCAACAAGGGAGTGTCGGTCAATCTGGTGCACCAAGAAATGATGAGGTTAAGATGGTTATTGATATTTTGTCCAAGAGGAAGAAGAAGAATCCTGTTTTGGTAGGTGAATCAGAGCCAGAGATATTAGTGAAGGAGGTTTTGAAGAGAATAGAGAGTAAAGAAGTAGGAGATGGGGTGTTAAAGAATGTTCATGTGATTCATTTAGAAAAAAAGTTTTTGGATAAAGCACAGGTAGCGGCGAAGATTGTGGAATTAGGGGGATTGATTGAGACCCGGACAGGGAATTTGGATTGTGGTGGTGTGATTCTTGATATGGGGGATTTGAAGTGGCTTGTTGAGCAGCAAGTGAGCTTTGCAGGTTCTGGAGGGGTTCAGCAGCAGCAGACCGTGTCAGAAACTGGGCGGTCAGCTGTGGAGGAGATGAGGAAGCTTTTGGGGAGGTTTGGAGAGGGGAGTGGCGATGGAAAAGTTTGGTTGATTGGGACTGCTACTTGTGAGACATATTTGAGATGCCAAGTCTATCACCCTTCAATGGAAAATGATTGGGATCTGCAGGTTGTACCAATTGCTCCCAGAGCACCACTTCCAGGGATGTTTAGGTATATGTGCTGTTATTGCTATTTTTGGAACTATACTTTTTTATTCATTAGCTCAACTTATGCGTTAGACAGAGGACTTGGTGGAAAACAGGAATTGTTCTTGCATCTTCAATGAGTGATGCCTTCGGAAATTGCTGTGTTGTAGATTGTTTGATATCTAGACTTTCGGAAAATATTCCTTGTGAATTTAAATTCTATATACTGATCTGCAATTTGGGATTTTTATGTCTGTTCCTTCAGAAAGTTGCATGCTAGTGGAGGTTTTGGTGAGTTCTGACATCTGAACTGCACCTGGCTTAAGGAGCAAAAATTTCCTTTAGTTTAAGGATTTGTTTTTATTTAGTCCTTCGTCCAGAGATTAGCTGTGATTAATCAAAGTCTTATTCACTTATTAATAATACATTTATATATTTGTCGATGTGTAGGCTTGGAACCAATGGAATCCTCAGCAGCTCAGTCGAATCGTTTTCACCGCTGAAGGGTCTTACATCAATGACTCTTGCTCCGCCTAGGCGTCTCTCTGAGAACTTGGATCCTGCTGGCAGAATGAGTTGTTGTCCTGATTGCATGCGGAATTATGAGCAAGAGCTAGCAAAAATTGTACCGAAGGAGGTTGAGAAATCTTCAGAAGGCAAGTCTCAATCAGCGCAGCCACCACTGCCACTATGGTTGAGAAATGCTAGGCCTCAAGATGGTGATGTTAAGTCATCTGATCAGACAGTGGTAAGTTAGCTCAAACCTCTTAAGTGAACTGCAAACTTGTACTGGCCCAAATAAGATTCTTCTTTCTCATTTTAAGTGCTAAATTCAGAAGTTCAGCTGCTAATATTGTCGCTGTGTTATCATGCAGACTAAGGATCAAGAACTGATGTTGAAGCAGAAGAGACTGGAGTTGCAGAAGAATTGGCACGATAGATGCCTGCACCTTCACCCTGCTTATCATCAACCCAATCTTGGATCTGAAAGAATTCCCCAACCTGCTCTCTCATTGACCAACTTACATAATCAAAACCTGCTTCCTCGCCAACCTTTCCAGCCCAAGTTAAGTTTAAATAAAAAGCCGGACAGAACCCTTGTGTTCAACCCAAATTTGTTGCGCAGCCAACCAGCTGGACTGCCAACCACTCCGCCTGGAAGCCCTGTGAGAACAGACCTGGTTCTTGGTAGACCAAAGGTTGTTGGGGAGACTCCTGAGAAAGAACATGAGGGCCGTACCAAGGACTTTTTAAGCTGTGTTCCTTCTGAGCCACAATCCAATTCCAATGAACTGCACAGCATCAAACTTCTCAGCAAATTAGATGCTGACTCGTTCAAGAAGCTCCTCAAGGGTCTTCTGGAAAAGGTTTGGTGGCAACGGGATGCAGCATCTGCAGTGGCTGCAACAGTGACACAATGCAAATTGGGTCATGGTAAATGTCGGAGCACCGGATCAAGGGGTGACATTTGGCTGTTGTTCACTGGTCCTGACAGGGCTGGCAAGAAGAAGATGGCATCTGCTCTTTCAGAGCTTGTTTGTGGAGCAAATCCAATAATGCTTTGTCTTGGTTCATGGCGTGAGGATGGGGAATCTGAAGCGAGTTTCCGTGGTAAAACGGTGCTTGATCGAATAGCAGAGGCGGTTAGAAGGAACCCCTTCTCAGTAATCATACTAGAGGATATTGATGAAGCAGATATGCTTGTTAGAGGGAGCATAAGGCGGGCTATGGAGAGGGGTCGAATTGCCGATTCCCTTGGCCGTGAAATCAGTCTTGGTAATGTTATATTCATTCTGACTGCAAATCGCCTACCAGACAATCTCAAATTCCTATCAAACAGCGTTTCACTGGATGAGAAGAAGCTTGCAAGTCTGGCTAGCGGAGGTTGGCAATTAAGGCTAACCCTTTCTGAGAGAACAGCGAAGCGCCGAGCCAATTGGGTTCATGATGAAGAGAGGTCGGCAAAGCCAAGGACCGACTTAGGAACAGCACTAGCATTCGACTTGAATGAAACTGCCGACACAGGGGATGATAAAGCAGATGGCTCACACAATTCAAGTGATCTTACAGTTGATCATGAAGATGAAGATGTCCTAAATAACAGACTGTTGACATCTGCAACTTCATCGGTCTCTAAAGAGCTGCTCAATTTAGTGGACGACCACATTGTCTTCAAACATGCAGATTTCAGCTCCATTAGACACGACATTTCAAATTCTATAACCAAGAAGTTTTCGACCATCTTCAGCAATCAGATGCAGATTGAAATCCAAGACGAGGCATTGGAAAAAATTGTTGGTGGGATATGGTTAGCCCGAACAGGCTTAGAAGAATGGACTGACAACGTATTGGTTCCAAGCTTGCGCCAGCTCAAATTACAGCTATCTATATGTGCCAACGAATCCGCGATCATCCGGCTCGAGCCCGATACTGATTCTGATAGCCGTAGCCACGGTGATTGGCTGCCAAGTAGCATCAGAGTGGAGGTTGATGGATTGTGAACCAGGGACACTCGTAGCTGAGATAAGGTGAATGGATATACAGTGTTGGCAATTCCTTGTCTCTGCTGGGTACAGATGTAAATATGCTCGACTGTTTTTTGGCGGGCGGTGAAAACGGTTGAGAGGGGTAAAGAAAAGAAAGCTGTTCAGAAGAAGAGGGAGATGTTGATAGATTAACGGAATCCTTAGGCAGCAGCAATGTCTCACTTCTCTTTTCTTAAGCTCTTTTATATGGCTTTTTTTTTCGTTATAGGATTTAATAGTATTTTGTCATAGATATAAATATTTTATTGTTTACATGGACCATGATTAATAAAAATGAGGCATTCCTCCTGTTTTTTTTCTCTTTTTTTATTTTATTTTATTTTACCCCCCCTCCCCCACAATAATTTAGCGGTAACCATTGAAGGTGACATTCTGCAAGTGCTAATAATTTAATTGATGAAACATTTTTTTTCCATTGATTTATACAGAGTTTCATCTTATCCCTCCAAGTAATTCTGGGAAGGATATCTTTCGCTAGCTAGCTCTAGCATGATGGAAATGAATTTACCCCGCAGAGATAGCACAGCACCCATCCCTCTTTCGATCACAGGTCTCCATAAGAGGAAAGAGAAGTAAATTACAAGCTCAGCCCGCCATGAAATTTGGTTTCGTTCCAAATTGGGATTCTGGGAATGGAAACTACCCGCCTCCAGCTCCATGCAGTCTTCTGCATATTTGTAAGCGTTCTCTGTGCAGGAGCTTTTAAGCAGCTGGCAACGTATATTCATGGTGATGCCACATGTTTCAGGGCAGGGCAAGCTAGCCACAGTAGCCGATTCCCTTCCCTGTTTCTCAGAATGATTATCCTCTCTGTGCCAGCCAGGAGGGTGAAAAATGCAAAAGAAAGCAGGCCCAGATTGCCAAACCATGTATATATTTTCCGCATCTGTGTCAAGGAAATGCCGCCCAATTAATGCATTTATGATAAATAAAGACATTTATTTCCTCTTCCCATGTCAAAAAAGTCAAGATGCCACCAATGCTGACAAAAATGGCGTGCTTCTCGTCGTTGATCAACTGGAGCTAGGTTAACATCAGTCTTGCAGTGCATGTGTTCTCATTTAAGATCATCGTCCAAATTCGTGTGCGAGTGTCTTCTAAACAGTGAAAAATGGATAGTTTGACTCTTCACGTCGAAGGTGACGTGAAAGTAAATATTTATATTTCTTAAAGTTTCCACTGAGTCAGATATTGTTTCCTCACTCATATAATCCATAATTTGATGGAATGATTAATTTAGCTTTTTTATATGCTTTTCTTTTCTTTTCTTTTATATAATCGTACGATGTCAGCCCTTTTTATTTCTTGATAAAAAAGCTGATGATTTTAATTTTAAAATGTGAACAATGACATTAACATACACACAATCATTATTAAATATTAATAGTTTTTCCCTAGATAAATATTTCTCGATATCTAAACTCATTGTCCGTCGATAATTATTTTACTGCCGAGCGCGTCCAAAAAACAAAATTCCCACTAAATCCCATTGATATTTCCATTTTTATATTAAACATACTGTCGACGGGTTAACTCGACTCTTATTTATATAGGTAACATGTTTATGATGTTGATCCAAGTTGAATTAGACTATTTTTTACTCAATTTTGTCCTTGTATATTTAATAGAACAGAGTTACATGTTTTTTTCTCCTTTAGAAAAATATTGCTTTCTCATGCTACCATGATTATTTAAAAACAAAAAAATCTATCGGCTATTGCTACTCTTTTTTTTACCATCTATTAAAATAGAATTGATTTGACTTGGTCAGATTTACTATCTAAATTACAAAATTTCATCTTTTTTTAAATCATATTTGTAACATTTAAATATTATTAAAAAAAAACCCACAGCAAATCCACGACTAGTTAATAGGCAAATCACAAATCAACTTGTTAGGGAGACAATGCATTGAATGTAGACGAAATACATTGTAACATCAAATTGGAAGACATTCATGCCTCCATAAATATAAATGAAGGACTTTTGACTCCAACCTTTCATGTGTGTTCCACATTTATTGGTTTCCTTGATGGTTATCCAATACCCATAAATATTGGAAAATAGAAATTCAATATAATAAAGAGAAATTACATTAAATGGACATATTTTATAACAAAAACTTCGCCCGTCATAGAAAATTCTATGAGTTCATGGAATTAAAAACAATTCAAAATAAAAATATTTTATTTATAGTTTACAAAATTGCTTGAGAAGTTTTTATTTTAATTTATATTGAGTTGGGATTTCATTCCTAAGACTTGAAGAAAAGAGACTTCTTCTTTTTTATGACATCTTACATGTCTATTATTACATCAATTAATTAATTTCTTAGTTACTATTAACATATTTGACTAAATATCATAACATCATAAATGTTTTTCATGTCCCGCAAGCGATTGCACGTTTCTAATTAATTTAATTCAATTCAAATTTATTTCATAATGAAATCCCATCTTAAAACATAATTCTTAATCTCAGTAAATAAATTGAAATTAGCTTTTGTTCAATCACATTGGAGGGGGATCCGCAATATATAAAATACACGAAGTAACCTAATATATAAAACAGGTAAAATGCAACTAAGATTCAGAAGTTGATAGAGAAAACTGATCGGAATCAACAGAAAGCTAAACATTTCAAAGAGGAAAGACAAATTTTGTCCAAGACAAGTAGGGTTCTAACCTGCTCTCGACCTACTTTGCTTATTGTTTTGCTGCTGTACTGTTCTCTCAAAAGATAAAAAAAAGAAAAAAAAAAAGCCCTAGAATAATAAACTGCATGCCACCCCCACCACGATATCACCAAGGAATCCATGTCCCACTTCAGATTACCTAAACCCTTCGAGAGAAAAGGATTGTCTTCGAAGCTAACACTGAATCCATCTCCTTTTTCCTTCAACCTTTTGAAAAGTGGAGCCTGCATCTGAAGGTTTATTGTATGAGGAAAAGAATAGGGAGTGTGGATTATTTTATTTCTTTCTCGAGCTCATCCATTAAAGAGAAACTTTTCTTTTTTTGTTTCTGTTAATTCTGTTTTGGTTAGTGTTTTTTTTTTTTTTTTAATTAGAAAGGAATGTTATGATTTCGAAGCATTTTGACTTATTATTTCAGGGTTGTACTGTTTATGTGTATATATAGACATATATAATTAAATATACTAATCTAAAAAAACACAATAAAATGATTTTTCTGAACAAAATTATGAACATGTATAATATTACGAGAATATCATCATTAATCTCACAATGTCATTACATTCTCTAATTGCTCTAAAATTTTAACATAATATAAAAATATATCAAGAGACTCCTCGTAAAATTTTGTCTCAATCTAACGATTAAGAGATATGATTGACATTTAAAAATTATTTATTATTTAAAAAAAATACTATTTAACTGAAACGAAACGAGCGAAACAAAATTAAAACATTCCACTAAAATTTGGATGAAAAATTCAAAACAGGTTAAATTTTAAAAAAAAAAAAATACGTTGTGTTTATATATATTTTTTTAATTGATAGAAAATATTTTTATCATGGTAATAGAAACAAAACGAAATTCATAACATTGGTTATGAGAGCTTGGTGTGGAGGACAAATGGGGAGTAAAATACAAACAACATATAATGCAGATATTTATTTGATTTAAATAAACAATGTCAAAAAGTACTTGAGAGAGGCAAGGGACAGCATCGGGCTTTACCTTTTTCTTGCTCTTCTTTTCGTGGATTTGCAGCCTTTTAGGGCCTGTTTGGGAGAGCGGTAGCGGTTGCGGTTGTGGTTGAAAATGGAGTTTTTAAAATGGAGTTTTAAAAATGGAGTTTTGAAAATGGAGTTTTTAAAAATGGAAAGTGTTTGGTTAAAACTGTGGTTGAGTTGAAGGTTGAAGAAAAAAGGAGTTTTGGTGTTTGGTTTCCAAACTTTACAAACTGCTTTTCAAAAGTATAATTACTTAAAAGGGCATGGAAATATATCAAGCAAGAAGAATTAAAGAATGAACAAAATTTCTATTGTTACACTACTCTACTTTCATTGATAGATCATTAGAAATTGCCCCCCAGTTAACTTGTCCTGCATGTAGGAAATCAATGCATCTATAACTGGCAACAAACCAAAGCTGAGTGGGATTGTTCCTTCTCCTTCCAAGTTAATCACACTCCATACATGGAGTTGAATTATCAGATACACATTTGAAGTGATATTTAACCATTTGCAGTGCGTTTAGACAGCGAGAAAGGATAAAACACCGTCAGGTGTTAAAATGGATAAGAAAAGGCAATGCATTACGCATCTATACTTGCCATGAATAAACCAAATCATGTATTCACTATAACACCAATGGGCAATTAAATATAAAACCAAGCGGCGTCCCTTATTCTGAATGATTATGTGACGTGCTGAAAGAGAAGAGTTACTTACTCTGATTGCCGAGTGTATCGACGTTTCCTTCAAGATAATGCTCGTACAAAGAGTGGTACTTTGAAGGAACAAAATCCTTGAATCTGTTAATAATGACAATAGGAGAGTTAGATCCAGATAATTTTCAGAAATTAACAAGCATGTGATGAGACGAAAAATAATATCTAGCAGCATTTATAAACTGTTTGTCAGGCAGAAAGGTGATAGCAAAAAAGAAAGAAACAGAATA
This sequence comes from Salix purpurea, assembly GCA_027405865.1. Lineage (NCBI taxonomy): Eukaryota > Viridiplantae > Streptophyta > Magnoliopsida > Malpighiales > Salicaceae > Salix > Salix purpurea. The sequence continues at coordinate 4,935,077 of JAOWLH010000019.1, forward strand.
TCAATAGATCTCATCAAACCTTTCCAGTTAACAGAATTAGAATTCAGAACAATCTATTCTAAGATGAGTAACATACAATGATGCAAAATAGGGTACGATTAAATTTATTTATTATCAAAATCCTAAGAACCAAGACACATTAAACTTTATTCCTGAAGAACTTTTACTTGGCAACTTATTCAACTAATACACTGTCAACAGCGGGCACATTTACATGGACTTGCTGGAGAAAAGACAGTTTATACATCCAATCCACTTGAAAATGGGCAACTGACAGATATAAGATCCATGTGTATAACAGACTCGTGATACGCTCTGTTCATTCTATTAGACCATAATAGAATTATTTCCCTGGATAAATACAGAAGTAAACAGATAATAAATTTTGGTTCCCTTCTGAATAACCCAAATGCAAGCTACTGCAGAAACAAATAAGAAGAATTTCGACCCAAGTGAAAACAGATGCTACAGCTACTTCCTAGGCGCATCTTAGCAGTCACAGTATAATATACATAACCCCAAGTCATTATACGACAAAGATTAACAAGAGAAGGTGCATGATATCAACCATGATCAGACAGCAATTTAACCGAGAAAATCATACTAATTCCAACAATTTCACAGAATTCTTCACAGAACAAACCCACCAAATTCATCAAAACATTCTCGGCAATATCTCAACTAATTAATCACACATTATACGGTGCAATTTCAACAATTAAACAGAAATATATTCATTCAACAAGTTTAACAGACATTTTCAATACATATTAATTCAACAATTAAACTGAAAAAAATGCAATTAGAGAAGGGCAGAAGTGAGGCAAGTACCTGGATTTGTGCAGAGACGGAGCTGAGGTTGATTTACTTCGGGGCTGTGGGATAATTTTGGGCAGATTATTGGGTTGAAGAAGATAGGTTTTTTAGAGAGAGGGCTGTGCAGAGAAGAAGGGGTTGACGATAGCTGGATTTAAAGGGGCTGTGGGATAAGATTTACTGCAGAAGAAGATAGGATTTGTGGGATTTTTGGAGAGAGGGATGCGCAGAGAAGATGCCCGTGAAGAGGCTTTTGGCAGAGATTCGTCCTTTTGGTCAATTGCAGAGAAGATGCCCGCTTTTGGCAGAGATTCCTGGTGATTTTTCTCCCGTTAGCTGTGAGTGTTTTTTACGACAGGGATGGGCAGAGGGAGAGACGAGCGACGATGGGTGCAGAGAAGAAACAGGCCCGAAGAGAGAGACGTGCAGAGGGAGAGACGAGAGACGAGAGAGAGAAGAAGGGAGAGGCGTGCAGCGATGGAATTTTTTTCCAGATGTCTGGAGAAGACGATGGTCAGATGAGATGAGAGGAGAAGACGATGGTGAGATGAGAGGAGAAGACGATGCCTGGTGTTTTTTTTCTCACAACCGAGTCCCAACCGGCGTTTGAAAAGCACCTCCCAGGTGCTTTTCAAAAAACGCCGTTTGGGACTTAAATTACTGTGGGTCCCACCCATTGTAAATGGAACTTTGTTTTTACCAAACACATTAACGGTCATAAACCTTCATCCCAAATGGTGTTTGCCAAACGCGCTGCCCTCCCAAACAGGTGCTTAGTGTACAATTCCCTCTCTCTCCTTTTGAATTGATTTAATAATTCTATCAACTTCAATTTCTCACCCCCACCTTTTCCTTCCCATTAATCAAAGTGGGTCACTTTGAAAATAATGTTGTGGGCATTCCCTAGCTTCTTCTTTTTTTTAAGTGTTTTTTATTTAAATAATATTGTTTTATTTTTAATATTAACACATGAAAATGACCCAAAAAAATATGATTACTTGTAGGTGGGGGCCCTCAGGTGAGGTCCAATTTGCTCAATACTTGACTATGCAAGCAAGTGGCCTTGAAAATTGACCACTCTGTTTGGTATAAGAAAGATGTTAGCTAGGGAAATAATTAAAAATCACCAAGGTGCTCTCCATAATTGAAACCCAGATGCTAGCATCCACTCCTGATTAGTTTAATATAATAGTATGTTTATTGAAGAGATGAGAGGATAATGCACACAAAAATATTTAATTTACTATGAAATAAAGGCAGAGATCTCAACCATACCCGATTGAATTTGCTAAGAAGAGGGGTGGGGCTAGAATTAAATAATAATAATACTAATAATAATAAGTACGGCGATGCAGAAACATCCCCACCCACAAACTCTATATCTTCTCCAGGTGGTAATGGTAAAACATCCATATTGTACCTTACAGTTACATCCAAATATCTGTTTTTTGTTGTTTTTTTTAAAGTATTTTTGAAAATAGATAAGAAATTGTACTTTATTATTTTAATATATTTAAATTAAAAAAAATATTTTAAAAAACAATCAAATTTCTGCCTTAATAAATTTAATCCAAGCTCCTCGCTAGTGGAATTGTTATACGAGTTGAGTTATTTTCAGGGAAAAAGATGAGCCCAGGGCTATAATGTTGCAAAGCACGGTCTTTAATTGGCCTACAGTTTTCTGTCTATGAAAGGGCCTGGTCCGAAACACCGAGTTTTCTAGGGCCTGTTGTTTTGCAGCCCATATCAGAATCATGGGCCCAAATAACCCCACAAGCGAATGAGATTGATGGGCTTTGGTCGAGTGTTGGTGGCATCTTTTCTCCGCTACATGCCAGGCCAGAGCATTTTAAGGATTAAATTTGTTGCATGAAATATAGAACTCCTGCTTGTCTAGATCTTGACGGTAGCAAACATTAGGCTCCAAGCATCGAATAGTTAAAAGGAAAGGAAAGGACACGGTGGATATGGGCTCAGACCGAACCCATATTGCTGACCAGGCCCAATGATAAAACATATCTTAAAAAATCTGATGAGATGGGCTCAAAACCTAAGCCTGTTTGATGCGGTGGGCTTAAACCCAAGCCCACTAATGCTCTCGTTTTTGTGACGCAAAAAACTCTCTCCTTATGCAACAACGTCAAATAATGTTAAGGCATGTTAACTACAGTATAATTCTACAAGTTTATGTCATTCATATGTGCCTAGCCTTTCAATTTTTCATTTTTCTATAATAAAATTATTTGTAATGAGGACTATTACAACACAGTTTTAGAAATCCTCTACACATGCCTTCCTTTTAAATAAGATTTCAGATTTTATGGATTTGTTTTTCGATTAATTTATAAAACATTTATATAAATCTAATATGCAAACTTTTATGTCAAAATAATTATTATTTTTTTTAACTCTTATACTTCTGCATCGTAAGTATCCATGACTCTTTATATTTTTAGTTCCAATTTGAAAGGACATGCAGCTCTGAAGCCCGAAACGTGTCCAGATTGATCATACTCGCCATTAAAAATGGCACTTTGAAGTTTGTCTAGCTGCACGAACTGGCACATACCTGATCATATATAGTTATACTCGAGAGGAAGTGGTCAAATATACAAATTATACAGGCTTAAGTCAGTGTATTTTGCAAATCAATGGTACAGCCAAAGGGGTACAGGGACCAGTTTGAAAGATGGATAGTGCAAGCCAATTCCATGGCTCATTAATCACCTCTGATGAAGGCATAATCTAATAAAATATACAATTACTAGCCACTTTTAGAAAGTCCAATCCCACCGCACTTTTCTCCTCCCTCTCCACGACAAGCTTTTTTAACCACTAAAAAGTAAAGTCGTTAGGCTAGTGTACGAGTGAGAACTTGGCCTCCATCAGCTGCAAGGTTCCCTCACTAGCATCTGAAACTAATCTGACCACAGTAGAGACACCAGGTGGTATCAAGTATTGGACTGCTTCAAACACTAATCAACGTCGGAAGTAAAGTCAGGTTCCTCGGGCTTCGGTAGTTTTGGCATCTCAACATCCTTCATCTTTTGAGCACCTCTCCTTGTGTTAGCAGCGAATCTGGATGCTAGTATTGTGACCCCAAGGTTCAGTCTTGCCTGGGAAGGATTTGAATGATCTGAAAAGGGTGCCTCGTCCTCTTGCTCAGTTTCAGTAGCCTCTCTCTCATTCAACGCAAAGGATTCTGACATGGTGAGAATATTTTCCACCATCCTTTTCTTGTGCCTGCGCCAAGCAGCCTGTATGAAGCAGGCTGCCCATGTCCTCCAATGATGTGAATGATATCGGAATGTATGCTGTAGCCTCTTGCTATGGAGGCGTCTAAATTGGTTGGCAACAAACTTGAGATCTTCTGCTCTCAATGCAAAACCTTCAACTTCATTTAGAGCCTTGACTGTTCTTGTTGATGATGGCAAGTTGAGGGACGATTTTGGATGCAAAGCCCATGAAAGTAGCTCCTCTCCACAAAAATCCCCAGGTTTCAGCATGATAGAATTAAAGAAACCTGTCCTGCCACCGTTGGTAGTGGAACTCTCCAGTTTGCCTCTAATAATAAATAACATTTCTGTCACAGGATCACCCTCGCGAACAATATACGTGCCTTCAGTGCTCAGGGAGGAAACTAGACGCTCACATATTGCATCAAGCAGTTGATCATCCATCTGTGAGAAAAAAGGCACCTAGAAACAAGAAAAGCAATTGGATTGTTAAGCTAACTCACTGAATTGATTGACATATCCAATCAAGGTTTATCAAGTTATGGAAGCATGGTCAGATTATGGACAGAATCAAAATCAAGATTCAAGACCCTAGAGTTAATATCTAAAGCAGAATTTCATAGGCAAAAGATGCATTTGATTGAACATATTGATAATTTTCTACTTGACATAAGTCCATCTAGTATAATTCCCTGATACTGTAGTGGAAAACTGCATTCAGGACCTCACAATGATTGAGTATAATAAAGAAAGAAACCCATGCTCAAATCAGACAAGAAGGCTCATATACAACAGAAGTCAAACTAGAACATGAAAGTCATCATGAAATGCCACTCTGAAATACCTATGCAGCTCAGCACCCTATATCAGGGTAGAAATGACTAAAAATACACAAGTGTTTTCAACTCTAAGAGATTAAATATTCAGATAAAGACATACACGTCGAACAAGGTCCAAACATAGGTGGCACTGGATATCACGTCGAAGATCAGCAGGCAGGCCACGTAGTATAGATTCTTCATTGACTCCTCGAGTTGCAAGCCACTTGTATTGAACAAAACGTCGAACCCGTTTCCTCAGATCTTCAGGGAGTTGGCGATGCTTCATCCATTCCTCGGTATCTCTTCGCTTGAGTCTCCATTCCTCCAGTCTCACAGTGAGAGATTGAAGATATGTCTACCTCATAAAACAGACATGAAATCATTAAACCAGGTCGTAAAGTAATAAATATAAATGCTGCCAGTATATCATTATCCAACCAAAGTAGGATAACATGAAATACTTAAAGAGGCGATCTTTATTCTTCAGAACTTCTGCATGAAGAGACTGTACATTCACCTTCAACTTGCAATGTCTTGATAACAACTGAAGACTTTGCACAAGAAAAAAGGCTCTTTAAAGTAACAGAAAAAAGAATAACATAAGTGGGGTCCATTTGGCTTTCTAAAGTTTGTTCAAAAGTTTCTTTAAATATTTAGTTGAGACAGAAAGATGAAGGCAACACCAAAATTACAAACCTATGAAGAGAGGGGTGAAGAGGTTTTAGCAGTAATAGAACCTGACAAGATGATATCTTATCTCTTACTAAAGCAATGGGTAAACAAGGACAGACAAAGAAGAGAAAAGGTTCATCGCAGGTCAATCAGTCAAGACATATATTGGAAGGTGGTAGCATGGCTTCTGAATTCTAAATGAAGTTCATCATGGTCATGAAAACCATCAAGTGGGTCCCAGAAGTACCTCGACATATTAGACAAGAAAATTACTAAATATCAATTATATTTGACAGCCTTCCTTCCCGCCTCCTAATTAAAGATTGAAGATGATATAGTGCATATTGTTTGTACTAATAAGATGGAGCAAGTTTAGGCACAAGAAAAGGAGAAATTTAGCAAATGCCATGAAGAGATGTCTTCAAAGTTCAGAAAAAAGAAATAAAAAAATACCAGGAAATGGAAATGTCAGGCAAAAAGAGAAAGCAAGTTAAAGAGAAAGCAAGTTGGAAGATTGAGAGGTGGAAACTCAAACATAAAGCACTTATGATACCTGCATATTGCCAATCAAATGGGCAAATAAAACAAGACCCAAGATTGAAATGAGTACAGCAAATGATGTCTCCCCAATAAATGTGCTAGTTGACAAATTCTGTCCATATGAACTGAAATAAGAAAGTGTTCAGACATCAGATACCATAGACCATGCTCACAGAAGTTATTTAATTTTTGAGTTTAGAGAATAAAATAAATTAGCAAATATTCAGTCAATTATCTGGTACATCAAATGCTCTATTTAACAATAATAAGCATCTTGTCGTATTCCAGTATGATTTTGCAAAGTTGGCAACCTAGTGGTTAGATTTTAAGAGCATAAAAAAATCTTAACATTAAAAGCCATAATTAATCCCAAAAACTACAGTATGGCCACTTCTTCCAGATAACCAAGAGAATAAGGAATATCCGGCCATCAATCAATACAGTGAAGCAGATATTTGCCATTCAAATGCTACCAGAAAGCATTCCTCGCACAACATTTACTCAATCTAACATCCAGTTCCTCTGACTGTGGTACGTAGTTGAACTATGTGCTTAGATTATTATTTTTCTTTTCAGTCTAAATACATGTTTCATAACATACATTATTCTGTCCAGGGATGAATGGGGTAAAGAGGAGGTCTACTCTCCTGACTGCCCTATCACTCTTTCGCTTCAATTTGACCACATATTTGTTCCAGTATGCTTTCTTTCCAGTTAAACAAAACTTTTCTTTGACCATGACTCTCTCCCTATTGCGTCATGTGCAGATGGTGTGGTTCATAAGAGAAGTCTAAGGCCAAATTTGTGGCAATTCCCAATGTTCCAAGCAATATATAGATGAACAGGAACAAGAGACCTTTTCTTCCTTCTTCTTTCAACTTACTGAAAACTACAAGGCACGCACATTCCCAATGAATGAGGTTACCCTTTCCCCTTAAATTGTCAATATATTAAACTATATCCAAATTATATCTAATAAATCAATTAATTAAGCCAGTAACATATATCAAGTAGATGTCAGAAAAAAAGTAACTTTTTTCAAAGCCACATCAATACATTGATGTGAGACAATTGTACATGTTAATGCAAGATAGCATTGGGATATCTATATCACCTCTTCCATATAATAAAATAATAATAAATTGAATATTCTATTCTAGTATCATAATTATGGCTATATAATAATTGGAACAACATTAATGAGATTCAATCATGCAATGAAATTGAAACCAAATTGAGATACAAAATTCTGAATGTATGGTGTGTGCAAAAGTATACCTTAGCTGCTGCAAGCCCCACCACAAGCAATACAAATATTTCTCAATAAATTTGGAGGACACTGCACTTTTTTTAACTGCATTTTCAAATATGCCATATTTGAATGTTATGTCATTATCAGGATCACAGTTCTTGAAAACAGTTGTACCATTTGCCCAGGCCTTGCGTTCGCCATCGTTGAAAGTATCACAATCCAGATAAGTGAGTAAGCATTTGACAGGACTATTTTCTTTTCTACATTGCGATTTCCAGCATGACGTATACCTATCAATTGATAGCAAATACCATGAAGCCCCTAAAACCTGCATAAAAAAGAGAAGTAAAGATAAATAAAAAAAAATGATGCTGTAGCACTGGAAAAACCAAGTGTGTGACAACAAGAAGATAAAAGCAAACATACATGGCTAGCCAACATGTATAGTAGCAGATTATATGCAGCCCCAGCCCAAGCTGTCCTGGTAACCACTCCAGTTGCTTTAATAATTTCTGAGCTCAATGGAAAAATGAGATACAATCTGGGAACGTATTGTAGCAGAACAATCAAAGCAAGGGCATTGTTCTTATGATCAGTTCGCGAGCTTCTTGTTGCTGGTATAATGAACCATATGACAATCTGCAGTAAATTTCAATCAATTGTGCTTCTCTTTTTTATAGGTCAGGCTTATGAAACAGATACGACTAAAAAATTCAATATTTACAAATTGAAACTAGCAAATAGTACAGGTGAGGAGGCTAAGCAGGCTTGCCTTCATAATGTTTTCAGATGCAGGAATGTATTTCAAAAACAAGCAAGCAATAATACCGCGGATAGATGTCATAAGGGAGGGTAAATTTTATACTTCATGCAATGACTGTTTATGGTTTTCTGGCTTGTTTATGTTTCTTCCATTTCCTCTCTTAAATGCTTGCCTAATAGAGACAGCAGGTAAGTTAACATATGATAACCATTGTCAAAGTAAGCTCACACCATCTGCCACACTATTTATTAATCTTGGAATCCAAAATGCTGCAAGTCTTAGGATTCCTGAAAAAAACTGATCTCTCCACAAACATCCCAGTCGCCCTTCCCCCGAAGAAAATAAAAGAACCCATACTACCTTGGTAAACTACATATACTCATGCAATTTAACTCGCCATCAATTTGGTTTTGATAGTTTCCATTCCCATCCTGCGCTATTTTGGATTATATATATTTATGAGATATTTTGAGATCAAATCATTCCCATAGCCAAACATATTTCCCGTTCACCTTTTCTGCTTTTCGTCATATTTCCTCTACGACACAGCTAGAGTTTTATAATGCACATGGCTGAACCATATGCCTATTTGTAATCCATCAAAATCAAATAAAAGAGGTAGCTCACAAAACTCTAGCAGTGCTGGTTAACAATGTACTAATTTCTAGAGGACAGCATAAGTACAGCTTTTCCATTGGAAGAGATGTAGAATGGAATTTCTGAATAATTGTTTCTCTGTTTCTGCCAGCACTCGACCACATAACACTACCTATGCTTCTCTTAAATTTCACAGAGGTCATTTATAAAAACCAGCTTCTCCATACCTTGAGGTGTGGAATGTTAGAAATTATCAACATCAGCCCGTGACAGAGTTGGAATTATTATGCTGATTTAGTCAAGTTTGTTTTCCAATAAAATAGGAATAATCCTAGTCACAAGGAGTCTGTTGAAGTGTGATTAGGAGTTCAGTTGTTTTCATTCTGTTTCTATTTTGTAGTCATTCTGTTTCTATTTTGTAGGGAATCTGTTAAGTGAATTGCCTATATAAAGGCTTGTAGCTGTTACAGAAAATTATCCATCGAATAAAAGAGTGTTTCTTCCTTTACTCTGTTTGTCTTTCTGAATATCAAGTTTCAACATGGAACAGACTTCCTCTATGGGAGGACCACTTCTAGAAAGTTCCGAGATTTTAAGGAAGGAGACATATATGTTAATTTCTACAATATGTATATAAATGTCAATAATGAGCGTATGAAACCAACTCCATTTGAGTAAATTGCATCATTCAGGGCATTCCTTATATGTAGATGATCCTATACAGTTTGTTTAATTTGTACATGAGTTTTGTTCTCTTCAAATGGAAGGGGCCCATTGGTTGTCAATAGTTGAAGCCTCTGATATATTGTGCATAAAGTAGAACCCTATCGAATTATAGATAAAATCCTTGAGTTAAATGTTTCTGACTTTAACATCTATAACATGCAAGTAACTAACACAGATTCATATTCAAGGTAGAAAAGCTATGCTATTTAAAAATTAAAATCAAGTTCATGAGATGAGTATCATTGTAAGAGCATTCTACATCTCTCCAAATTATCCGTCTATTTTACTTTGACCACTAGTCAAATTGAATCAACAAGGAACACAGAGTCAAGTGTGCATAAACTGTAGAGCATCAATTATTAAAAAGGGATACCTGAGGGAGAGGCAGAGTAGCAATGAGATCAATGAAGAAGTCAGACCTAATATATCTCCGCGCAATCTTCTTTGGGTCCATGACGAGTTCGCCCCTTCCAAATACACGAGAGCTTGGGGCAACATAAGCAGTCCTAAATTTTATAAGCATGTGCAGCCAATAAAAAAGATCCGCAATAGTTCGAAAAAAGGTCACAACAATTCTCAACTTAAAGTCTGTATTCACACATGAAGATTCTCCTTCCCCTCCAACAGTGGGCAAGTAAAAATACAACGGATCAACAAAAAGTGCCATTAAGCATGAGAAAAGGAAAATCTTGTTCCATCGTAATACAATATCACTTCCAGGGTCAAGTATTCTCTGACGCCATGGGGCAAGGTCCTCTGGAAACACCTTAGACCTTCCAATTTTGGAATTGCCATTGAGTTTATTTCTACCACTCACATTCATATTGTCTGCTTTTAGCAATGAAGATGAGACCTTGTCAACAGAAGATGACTTTTCTAAGCGTATCGGGTCCTTTTTTCCCCAAAGGATTTCCTTGTCATGTTTTCCATCGGAATAAAACCTACATATTGTTGAGCCAAATTGTTAATAGAAAATGCCAAACTGGGAACGCAATCCAATTAACATTTCACCTAGGAACAGAAGTATACTTGTCAAGAAATGAACTTGAGCGAATAAACTGTTGATTCCAATAATTAATTTAGCTTTTAGAATATTAAAGCTTAAAGTTTACTTCAACCAAATGAAACAAAAGATCTTGGCCTCCCCGGCAACCAAATAATGAAAGATCCAAACTTTAATAATTTTATCAACACCTGAACAATTAAAAACAGAAACTGTTCTTTACTATGGAGCAAAACTATAGATTTATTCCAAAAAATCACAAAATTCACATCAACTTGTTATCACCTCACTGTAAGGACTAAACCCCGCCTATGCAGAAGAGTTCTACGAGCCTCCGGTAAAGCAGGAATTCAGGGTATCAGCAACCAAACAAAGCAGTTGCAGAGAAACAAACAGAACCCACAAAAGCAAGATCACAAAACAATAAAAGAAACTTACATTACAAGCTTCTCCTTCTTCAACTCCATTAGCTAGAAAAAATAAAAATCTGACTTTTCTCTAAAACCCCAACAAACCCATGAAATTTGTTGGTGTACACGAACAAATCTGAGCTGCTGAAGCCGCAAAGAGTGTTAGCTGGTGATGGGTAAGTGATAGATATGGTCGGTGCTGTTTTTCGAGCCTTGAAAATAAGGGATCAGACAATCACTGAGTTTAACAGACTGGGAATTTTTGTTTTTAAGCTTTGTTTATTCTTAGCTGGGAATAAATCGTGTCAAACTGAGGAACTATACGAGACTGTTGTTTAGTCAAGGAAGTTTGACCCCGTAATATTTGTTAAATCAAAATTAAGATTTTTAATTACCATCACCACCAATCACTCCCCCAACGGGTCCCGATTAGGACACTGTTGTCTTCTTTTTGACAGGGAAAAAGTGGTGTTCACACTGAACTTGATCCCAGTCGGAACATTAGAGGTTAAGATTGTTTTTCTAAGCCCATAGTTTATTTGGATCATAGGCCCAATTTCAATGCTTCTAAATTATTTTCCTTTCATCTCTCTATTCTTTTTTCTTGGAATCATGTTGCCATTCTGCTTATAACATTTTATAGAATTAACTAAGCTATTATACTCATGTTTTGTTGTTAGTTGTTGATACAACTATTATTAAAATAGTTGTTAATTTCGTTTCGTTCTGGCTAGAACGTTCCGTTTCGTTCAAAAAACCGAGACAAAACGGCATTGTTTTCGTCTTGGTTTTAATTCCGGTCCGTTCCGGAAATTCCGGTCAAATTCTGGTTGTAACGCCTCGGTTCCGTTCCGGGCATGCCGTTTCAGTCGTGACTTGCCGCCCCTCTTTTCTGTTATTACCGTATTTCATCGGAATTGAACACAAGGAAGACGCTTGGCTGAGCGGTTGCAGCGACGTCAGTTCACGCGGGGTACGGGAGTTCGAATCCTAGGAACAAAAATTATTTTTGAGTTATGATCGGTGATTATATATTTTAATTACTCTCCCTCTCCCGCCCTATACACACACACACACACACACACACACACACACACACACACACAGAGACACAGACACACACATATATATATATATATTATTAAAAAAATAAAAAATAAACCAAAATCAAAACAATAAAAATAAAAAATATATATTATAAAAAAAATAAAATTATTGCATCAATTTTGATTTTATAAAAAATAAAAATTATATTATATTTTTTTAATTTTTAATTTTTTTCATACATATAATTAATTAATTATATGTAAACAGTACAACCCCGAAATGACACGCCGAAACACTCCGAAACTGGAACGCTCCGTTCCAATAGAAAAACTGTAACGACGACCAGAACGGTATTGACAACTATGGATTAAATGGATGTTTTTCATCTCTCTATGTTTTGGTGATAATATAAATATTTAATATAAACTATTATTAACTAAGCAATATGTTATGTATTAGTTATAAAATATCTATTTGATGATGTTCAATGAATGCATGCACACATCTATCATAACTCGTTATTGGATTATTTTTTAAATTAAAACAAAAAAAAGGTTCGCGTGATGGAAAATCAAGTTGGAAAGACAATACAAATTGGAGTCAAAATAAATTATTATTAGATAAACCTGCATACAAATTAAGTCCAAAAAAATAATTAGATTTTTAATAGGACAATTTGATTTAATCATGACACAAACTAAGTGGTTAAGAATTAATTTGGGTCCAATTAAATATTTAATTAGGTGGAAGAATTAATTATACTTCAAATGGATCAAAATAATTTTATTAGATAATTAATTGGTGACAATTAAGTTTATGAGTCCAATTTGGGCTCAATTGATAATTTTAGAAGATTACATTTATTTTCAATCAAGTCAATTGATTGAAATTATGGAAAAATTTAAAAAAAAAACTAAAAGTTTAGGGTCAACTAAAGGTTAAATTAAAAAAATCATAGTCAAGTATCATTTTGTAAAAGGCGTTGAACCCTAGGGACCTAATTGGTTGAAATCAATGGTGAAATTGAAGAGGATTAAAAGTTTAATAGTCAACTGAGAGTTAAATTGCATAAAACCAAAAACTATATAAAAAATGCAAATATAGGGTTGACATTGAAGTTCTACAATGACCATATTGAATAAAATTAAAAGTTTATGGTCGATTGGGGATGCAATTGAAAGATATTACAAGTTAAAAAACCAAATTGTCTTTGGATCAACTACCTTAATTAAAAACTTAAAACTCAAAGACAATGTCGTTTTGAATAGTACAAAAACATGATAATTAAAAATATTATGTGAATGATGTAACATTTAAAAATTTCATATTTATCTTGAAATAAGTCTAAATGATAATTAAAAATATTTCAATGCATGTCCTAATGATACATGTCATGAAAATTTTAAATACCAAATAGAAAATAGAAAAAAAAATGAAAATCACTTCAATTTTTATCTTTGGTTCATTTGTAGTGCATAAGTTATGGATAGATCTATTTTGCAGACATCCTTTAAACTAAGCTCTTGATCAAAAACTAGTTTTTGTTCATCATAACGATGTCATAATAGATATATTAATAGAAATATAAGCATCATCAGATCATAGAAATCATAAATAAAAAACAATGCAACTTATCTCAGGTAAGGTAAGATATATTAAGGATATTAATACATTTCTCTTACACATTCAGTTCATTGCATAAAAACTTTTTAAGAGCTATAATAATAAATGGTGACTTCTTATTGAACCAAATATCTCTGGACTCGCCTAAGAAGGGTTATAAAACAATTATTATTGTTGCTCATTTTGCCATTAAAAAATAATCACTTAAAATTTCTTTTTAAATGAATATATACTGGTATCTTGTATTAACTTTGTGTATTATAAAAAATAAATGCATTGACCTTGAGTATGTCAACAAATAGAAAGCAAGTCTATAGTTGGCGAACTAAAAAGATAGTCGGGGAGTCCTTACACACTACGTGTCTGTTTGGGAGTGTAATTGGAGTTATTTTTTAAAATATTTTGTATAAAAATATAATAAAATATTTTAGAAATTATTTTTCTTTCAAATACACTATTAAAACACATAGCAAAACAGGTTCACAAATTACTAATTTAGCTTATGAGCTATGATGGTGAATAGCTAGGCTAGGATTGGGCCGGTAACAACTCTCATAAGCCCTAAAAGTAAGAAGCTTTGAAGCCGATCGAAGACAGCCATAAAATGACTCATTCACCATGATACCAACACATGCACTGCAGAAAAAAGAGGCATATTTGTTTACATTTGCATGGACATGCTTTTCAAAAACAAATCGAGTTTCTTTTCTGTATTTTTAGATTGTTTTAATATATTGATGTTAAAAATAAATTTTTAAAGATAAAATAATTATATTAATTTATTTTCAAGTAAATATATTTTGTAAAATAACATTGGACAGTACCTTAATGATCTGATCTATCTTCTGTAAAAGAAGGCGATCTGCAAAATCCAGTCATTGAATCCCAGATAAATGAATAAAAAAAAAGGCATGTATTTACAATTTTCCAGATCATAATGATGAAAGCAACAAGAAGCATTATTTCTTGGCCTCAAGAATTCAAGAGTTACGTTACATGAAAGGAGAAAACTGTCAAGAACAATCATGTGAAATGAAGTAAAGGCCGGGAAGTCTGTCTATAATTGGTCGGTAATAATAGAAGAAAGAAAATTTGATTGTTAAAAGTGGTTAAACAAAGAAAATAAAATGTTTCTAGCATCTGGGTTTGAAAGAACACAGCGCAGCATACAATCTTTGATAGATGAAGAAAATGGAGAACACGAAAGTTGAAGAATAATCATTACACAATTCAAGATCAGGCTGCGAAGGTGGACATGCATGAAGCTTCTTGAACTTCAAATGTGACGAGGCAGGGTGGGTGGGTGGGGTTGCTGGCTTGGATTTTGAACAACGATAGAACTGCAATCTAGTTGACCAAGGACAGAATCTTCCAATGACATGAGGGCCATCTCTTGTGAGATTTGACTATAACAGGGCCAAGCTAGTCATGTAATGTAATGTTTTGGAAAAATGCAATGCTAGGCTTGCAAGTAAATCATATAAACTTAGGAAGTCTATAATTCAGACACACAGGAGCATGATGTCGTGGATAGACAGTCTCGGAAAAGCAAAACCATGGAAAATTCTGAATTCTGAATGCATGGTCTTTGACTCTTTATCCAGCCTTGGAATTATGGAAGAGGTCAATCTATGCATCACCATCAACGTTAATTGATCTTTCTAAATTTCTTGTCATAACTTTTCCTCCAGTTTAGCAATTTGTTTGAGAAGTCTATGCAGCGTAGTTTTCAGAGACGGATGATACCAGGGATCACGCAGCTTTGCAGGTGATCTTTGCCATGGACAGGGATGATAGGAGCTTCTTTATTGACAAAGGAGATCAGACGCCTGCTTTCTTTCTGGTTCACAATTTCATTCATTTATCCAAGATTCCTGAAAATTACATCAGATATGGTTGCAGCACAGAGCAGGACATCTCATGATTTGATAATTAAAAATTGAAATCTACAGCTGATTGAATATATGTTTTCTTCTTGTGTCACAGATTGTATCTTCAGAAAATGAGGGGGGGAATTAAAGGAACAGGAAGGGGAAAAAATGTGTCATGAAACGAAAATTTGACCTCAAAATAAGGAAAGAACATGAATCTGTCATCTCTGCAAGTTTTTAAAACTGAATTATAAGATGAACCTGTGGTCGTAAAAGTAGGCTATGTGCTATACATGTCTTGATGTATCATTTGATTAGAGCCCTAAATCAATACCTTCCCTCCTAACATGGACGAGACAAATGGAGCAAAGCTCCAAACTCATGGCCATGTTTTCCTAGATTTATGTTTCCCTATGATCATTTTAGACATCTTCTTCCAGAGTATGTGTAACCTTTGGTCCTGCTGATGCCGTAGCAAGGCCTTGAAGCAACTCGATGACAGCAGGCGTGTCATCAAGATAGTATTTTGCCTTGCTTGGCTTATGACCAACAGTGCAGGCAAACACTTCTGCAATGGGTGGCAATGATGGACTGTCAAGAAGTCTTGCGATGCTCTCGAACATGTCCTCATCTGACCGATCATCGCCGATGCAGAATAGGAAATCCGGTGATTTGCCGTTCCTTCGCAATGTTGAGATAAGGTCTTCAACAACAATACCTTTGCTTACTCCCTGAAATTCACCAAAAAAGAAAGGTCAAGGATAAATAACCCGGCTTCACCAGATTTATGTGTGAAGTCAAGAATCACAGCCCAACTTCCCGTTTATGAAACAACCAAATCCTGCTCGAAATTGATTGAAAGTGCAGGTGCCTCTTGAGTGACAGCAAAATATGCAAAAAGATAGAATGATAAAACTACAATACAACTTCTTTCTTTTTGCAGCAGACATAGTATCGTATGGTAACAGTAGACAAACTGCAAATACTACAAATACAGTTGTACCAAAATAACCACGGCCCATATAATTTCATATTCATAAAGCAAATTTCTTTCTCCATCTGAACTTCAGTGACTAATGAAATTCAGAAACACATCTTTCTCTGTTTTATTTCAGAGTACTAATTGAAAATAGTTCAGTATGTTTCATTACCTGCGGTTTCACCTCAACAATCTGTCGGCCCCTTTTAACAACCACAGGCTCGTTAGTAAGGACACTCTCCAAGTGATCAAGAAGCTCTTTAGCCTGGCAGCTGCCGAAATCAGGGTCTGCGTCTTGGTAGTGCCAAACTATTGCACTTTCTTTGTGCTCTATGAAAGATCCATCAGTTGTCGCTGTGTACACCTCCATGACAGGTTCTACAGTCTTTTTCCAATCACAACCCACTGCGACTGAGCAAGTCTCCCATCGAGAATCCCTCGTCCACCTAAATGTAAACAAGATCGTCAAGAGCTAAAATAGATAACACCCAAATCCATGCATCAAATAAGCTAATGAAATACAGAAGGCTATACCTAGTAAAGTAACCATGCTCAGCTGAAATGCCCAATTTCTCACATGGAGAGAACCATTTGCTTAGAGGATCCCTTCCTCTGCCGCTCACAATGAAAACAGTGTTCTTGGGATCGCTGCACAAGCAATTCAAGATCGAAATGACTTCGTTTCTGGGTGTTTTGTCAACAGCAGATTTTGGCAGCATAGTGCCATCATAGTCTAAAAGGATTAGCCGGCTGTTCGTACTGTTATAGGCAGCAACAATCGTTTCAACCGTAAGCATTCTGAAATTCTTTCCCACGGCAGCAACTCTGAAATTCAAACCAAATCCGACATTGTAATACCTCTTGAGATAATGCTCTTTGCAAGCTCTCTCAAGGTCCTGATCAAAACTCCTCGCCCAAAAAGCAACATCGTGAGAGCTGATATAATTATAGTGCTTCTCGTGGCGCAAGTGTTTCTCTTCATCCTTCATGTGGATACCCACATACATGGCATCAGCCACAGCATTTACGTCCCAGGGATTGACACGATATGCCCCGCTGAGAGACGGCGAGCATCCAATGAATTCTGACAAAATTAGGAAACTTTTCCTTTGATCCGATTCATTAATCCCCAATGCCTTGTCTAAAACAGGGCTGCCCTGCCTACAAACAGTGTATTTATATGAAACCAAATTCATCCCATCCCGAACAGCATTAACCACACAACATTCAGATATCGCATAGTATGCTGCTTTCTCTAGAGCGCTTAATGGATCATTAATAAAAACAATCGGCTCATAACCTTCATTACCATATTTTCTATTGATCTGTTGAGCAATGACACTGGTCTCAAATCTGACTTCTTGCACATCCTTACCCTGACTTCTAGCCGGATTGGCAATCTGGACTAATACCACGCTCCCTATCAATTCCGGGTGCATTTCCAAAAGTCTCCCCATCGCTGAAAACTTCAAGCTAATACCTTTAAACATATCCAGATCATCCACACCAACCATCACAACTTTCCCTTTAAATTTCTCCTTCAATTGTTTGGCTAAAGTAGCAGTCTGCTCCATATTCAAATCCGACTCAAGCTGTCCCATATGAATTCCCACAGGCAAGATCTTAATATTGATAGTCTTACCAAAGTAATCAAGACCAATGTAACCCCTTTTGCACTGATAATCAATGCCCAGCAACCTACTACAACAAGACATGAAATGCCTAGCATAATCAAAAGTCTGAAACCCAATAAGGTCACAGTTCAAAAGAGACCTCAAAATCTGCTCCCTGACAGGTATGGTCCTGAATATCTCAGATGATGGGAATGGACCATGCAAAAAGAAGCCAAGTTGAACTCTAGTGTACCTCCTCCTCAAGATACTAGGCAACACCATAAGGTGATAGTCATGCACCCAAACAGAATCCTCATCAGGCTTATAAATCTCAACCACTTTGTTTACAAACAATTGATTAGCTACTATATAACCCTCCCAAAGCGACTTATCAAAGCGTACACCGCCATGGCTAGGCGACAAAGGCAACATATAATGAAACAAAGGCCATAAATAGTGCTTACAAAAGCCATGATAATACTTGTTCTTTTGATCAACGGTCAAGAAAACAGGAACGCATCTAAACTTATGAAACATCAATTGTGCAACCTCTTCTTGATCTTCCTTTTCAACATCAACCTTCAGCATCCCCACGTACCAAACCTCTGTATTACCAGGAAACCCGTCTTTTAACTGCAAAACAAGACTATCCTTGTCAAATTCAAAACACCAGTCTTTTGTTTCTTCATTTCGGTACCCTCTTATTGGAAGCTGATTTGCCACAATGATCCTTCGCTGTTTGGACGCGACAGGACCTTGACCAGGTTCATCACCAACCTCGGAGCCTGAGAAAACTCCAAGCTCATTCATTACAGAAGGGATCCGTTCCAGTGCACGAAAATCATTAACCGAAATCATGCCCAAGCTGTCTTTACAGGACTGTGTAATCATATTCTTTGCGAATCAAGAAACCAAAAAAAATAATTCAAGAACGCTAAAAAAAAAAGAACCTAAGAACGCTGGTTTTAGGCTGGTTGATAATGAAGATGAAGAAAGAGGGGAAGGTTTGTGTTTATATGAATGATTACAGAGAGAAAATATAGACAGATTGATTTAATTTCCATTATAGTTAAGAGAGAGAGCTCTGTATTCATGAGAGAAAATCAAAGATGGATAAGAACGAAGGAGAGACAGGCTTGAAAAATGTATTTATACGTGTGAACAAAGAGGTGAATTCGACGGTCGAGATTTGATTCTTTAGGTTATTTTAGGATGGGGTCTACTGGAGACTGTTCAGTACTGGACAGTAGCTGACTATTGGCTTTTCTTTTCATTTGTTTACCGATAATAGCCGGTTACTTTCTGGCCCTGTAGGTTACTGAAATGAGACATAAATAAAGAGAGCACGTGGTTTAATTTAATTGTTAGCACCAACAAAAATTCGAAGCTTGAAAACAATTTCGTGCAATTATTTAAATAGTGTATTTCAAATTACAAGTACATTATAGAGAATTTTATATTAATTAAAAAAATAGCGTTATTTCATTATTTAGTTCTTAAAAAAAAAACATGCCCTACTTTTTTTCCATCTAATTATATCTATTTTTTTATTATTTAAAATGAATAATATAAATAACTATTAGAATGTTACTAACTAAGAATTGCTAGAATGTTACTATTATTATCGAAAAATTTTATGTACATTACCATAAAAGTGTATCATAAAATAAAATTTATCGAATGATTTCATTAATTTATTTTTAAAATAATATATTCAATTGCTATTACATTATTGCAAAACAAAATAATCTTTTTATGGTTATGATGTAAAAAACAAGAAAAGCAGTGTGTTTAGAATAAGAAATTTAACTAGATAAATTTAAAATCAAATTAGTTGATAGAATAATCATCTTTTATTTAATATTCGATAGTCAATTTGAATTTATATTTCATGGGATGAAGCTGGTTATCTAAAGAGATAAGAAGATAGGATCGCAGCAATCAATGTCGTAACTGGTTTTGGTAGACACCCGGAAGCTTATCTTGTAGGTTACCCTAAAAGAGGAAAGACGAATATATTTATTTATTTACAGAGATAACTATAAAATAATTGCGTGGATCAAGGGGTAATAAATAATAGAAAGAAATATAAATAAGCAGTAATTGTACCAGAACGAAACGAAACGAAACGAAACGACAACACGTGTGTGGTTTAGCTTTACAGCTCAGATAGGCTTACTCGGTCATAACGGTGAATTAGTAGGGAGCAGGTGGATATCTACGGCCTCCACACGGTTGGCACGTGTAGAGTTGCCTCCTTAGAATGCTCGCAAATTATCTTCCTAACTACTTAATACGTGTGTTGAAAGGTCATTTAAAAAGCACCAAGGGAGTTTGAGCTTGCGCACCTAATCCTGGAGAAAATATAAAATGTAAATAAATATAAGAGCAATAATGAGAAAAATATGAAAAATGAAGAGAGCATTATGCAAATTATGAAGATTGAGGGACCAAACTAGACTTTTAATGAAACTTCAGGGACCAAATCTATAAAAATATAAAACATAATGGATCAAAATTATCTTTCACTAAAACTACAAGGATCGAATGTGACAAAATCTAAAAACCAAGATACTAGAATGGATTGAATAGTGAAAGCAAATTCTCTTTTACTGTATTAGTAATGAACCGGCCATGTATATTTTGATACCTTCTCCAACCAATTCACCATGGTTTAAAGTTTATGGATACCGTCCTCATATTTTTCGAAAAGTTTGAGCTAGCCCTCTCAATACGGAATCAAAACTTAATAACGAATCGAGGTTTTTATTTTTATCTTTAATGCTCATGCAATGTAAGAATTATTGGATGTATAGGTGACGAATGAATGATGTGTGTGTGTGTGTGTGTGTGTGTGTGTGTGTGTAATACAATAAATAGTTTACCCAGTGAATTGTTCTTTTCTCCTATGCAGAAACTCAAAAAAGAGAGGAGGGTTCTGTTTTTTGACTTTTGAATGCTTTGCCACCTGGGTTCTCTCAAAAGAAACGCGGCGGGTCCGAATGCTTATTGAAATTTGCTCTGAAATTTGGTAATGTTTTTTTTTTTTAAATGATATTTTTTATAAAAAAAAAAATTATTTTTGAAATCAGTAAATAAAAATAATTTAAAAATATTTTAAAAAATTAACTTAAAATAAAAAATAAATAAATAATTTATTTTATTTTAAAAAATATATTTTTAAAATGCAGTGCAAAAATATCTCCAATGGATGTCTCGGATTGCAGAATAAGATTTTTTATTTGAATATTAAAATAGTATATATTTTATTTTAAACATTAAAAAAATCTAAAACTCATAATGTTCTTATAGAAATATTTAAACTCAATCCAAAAGACCACCTCCAGTATAGAACGAGCACCCCAGAAGTCACGGATGGTTTTTTATTTTTCCTGTGTTTTTTCTTGGTAGCATTAGCGGCTGTTGTTGCGTCCAGCTCGCTCAGTGCTGCACGCGTCTACCGTACAATCATGGACTTTTAATTGGATAAAAATAGTTCAAATATCATGTCACGCCTGCCTAACATTTGTCCTTTCTTTTTCTCCTCTAAATTCTTAACCTCATGATCGTCCTGACATCCTAAGTGAAACCTCGTCGTCGTCGTCGTCTTCTTCTTCTTCTGGTACAAATTATGTATTTCTCTGATTGGATATTGAAGCTGAATTGCTCTTTAAAGAAAAAAAAATCAAATTATATGTGTGTGTGAATATGTTTCACCCTCCACCTATTTTATTTATTTTTATATTTATATTATAATATTAGATTGTCTATGAATAAAATTTATAATTTTTTAACATAGAGTTATCTTCATCTAGTTAATTTTTTGTTGACTTTAAATTAGATCTATTTAAAGCAGAACTTCGTTATTTTTTTTATAAAGTTACAATGGTCTCATAAACTATATTGTATATTTAACAGATTAACTCGAGTTAACTTGAGTTTTTGATTGATTTACTTATTTCATCCTTTTAATAATAGATTGATTGGATAATGAGTTTTATAATTAATGTTTTTTTTTTATTTTCTTGACATAGAATTATCATAATCTCATGATGTACATTGCGAAATTGATAAGTTAATCGGAGTTGACTCAAATAATTATTTTTTTAATTTTATTTTTAACAATAGGGTCATTAGTGTTTGATATTCATAATTTATTTTTATTTTATTTATATATGATTATCACAATCTTTTGACAGGTTAAAATGTGTTACTCTAATATGTTATAGCCTCAGTATTTTTTAAAAATATCATCCAATATATTATTGTATCGATATATAAAAATATATCACTTTGTATGTATCATATTCTAATAATAATATTTTTTATTATTAATATGTATCATATTAACAATACTTGTATAATTTGTTTGTCTACTCATAGCATGCCACAAACCAATAATCTATTGCCAATCTATTTATGCTTGTATAGCTAGAGTTTGTTTTTTAATAGAGAAACCACTACATTTAAGTAGGAAGAAACCGCTACTTTTAAGTATAATAAGAATATCACACCTAATCGTGTGCATTTATTGTGCACCAAATAAAAATAAAAACAATTTTAATTATACAACACGACAAATTTAATGTCGCGTAAGGATGGACGATGTTTAAAAAAAAAGGTTGTGTGTTATTTAAGCGGAGAAAATCATAGTTATTAAATTTATAACAGCTATTAAATTAATTTCGTCAATGACCTGGTCCCCCAAACTATTAATTCTAAAATTAATTTAATTTTAGTTTCTCTTTTCTTTTTTCAAACAATAATGAATACTGATATTGAAAAACATAAATAATCTCGTGGGTAGATCCACTAGGTGACTTGATTTATTTAAAGGACAGACTTCAAAAACTATTTTTAAAATTCTTATGCTGTAGTTTTTGTCTAAAATGATTTTTTTTTAGTTTACAAAGTATTTGAAAACAAGGTTATAACTCTTTATTTGAATTGAGCATGATAAAAACATGAAAAATATCCATTTATTAACTATAAAAACAAAATTGAGGTGGTTGGAACTAAAGTACATCATGGAATTAACTTTCAAAAGACATTATATAGGAGTGACTCATAATGCTATGAATTTTGTTTTTCAAATTATATTTTAACTATGTTAAAATAATATTTTTTTAATTTTTTATCTTTCATATTAATACATTAAAATAATACAAATATATATAAAAATAAAATTGGCGAAAAACATGTTACACCTCAACCCGAAAGAGGTCTTGCATGCTTCTAATTGTATATAAAAAAAAAATGATAAATGGTGTAGTGATTCCACTTTAGCCATGTTATTGTTTGTTTTCTCATATTTTATTGTAGATTATAGTAATTAAATTTTTGAAAATCCTCTTCTTTTTTTTTTTGCATAATTGAGCAAGAGTTAGAGCATAATTGCATTTGATTTCTTATGTGTTTATTGATTTCTATTTCAATTTGATTTAAATAAATAAAATACAATCATATAAATTACTCATATTAAAATATTAAATATCTTAATTTAATAATAAGAATAAGAATAATAAACTAGATTGCCAAGGTTTTTAAAAAATCAACATGAGCAGCAGCAGCACGCGTGCCAAATTACTTAGTCAAAACTAAAAACTCATTCCAAAATTCTAAAAATGACACGTACACAAAAGAACAGTAAGCAAAGGAGCGTAGAAGCAGCCAGGTGGCACTCGCCCTTTCTGTCAGAATCGATACCTTTCCTCCATCAGCCTCGTGGAATCATTGAGTGACGGGGCCCACATTATCTACAAAGACCGCCCCGGAGAGAAGCGCTGTGGGTTTTTTTTTTATTATTCTTAAAAAACAAATCAAAACGAGGACGGGAGCGGCGTCCTGCTCATGTGAGGTTTGGTACATCACGCTTGAGCAATGGGACCCACTTCAGGATATTGTTTTTTAATGATGAAGGATATAATTAATTTGGCTCCAGGGAATGAATCGGATGGAAAGGGGGGATTTGCATGGGCTTCTTTCAATCAACAATTTTCTATTCAATTCTTCTGTCACCTATATGCTCATTGTCATTTCACAAAATAAATATTCAAGTATTTCACTGCTGATTTTCCTTTTTTTACATTAATTAATCTTAAAAACTAACCTCTAGTACACTCTTAAAGACACACACCTCACATTTGATTTGATGTATATTTTTTTTTGGATATAGTCTGACTCCTACCTATTTATATATATATATATATATATATAGACACGTAGCATTGTGGATAAGCATTAAAATCTGTAAGAAAACTAATTTGGAGAGGGTGGGATCATATTATAATATGATAATCTTCTTCGTATACTTTCATGAAATTACGAGACCGATTCTTAGAAAAGCATGTGAATAAAAAAAAGTATTTGTCCACTCGTCCCTATGGCTCCATCTAAGAATATTATTATTTAATTCCTTTTGTTCTTTGGTGTTTGTTTAATTTGGTGTCGCTAGCTGTAAATCCAAGCTCATTAGATAAGACAGCCGAGAAGGGATATGGTTTTTTTTTTTTCACTAAAGAAAAAACAAATGACGCCTCATCATGTAAGACTATTTCATATGTTATAAATCATGTTTTTTTTATTATATTTGAAAATAAATTAGATTAAAGTCTTGGTTGATGGGTTACGAGTTGATTTGCGTGACTGGGTTGGGTTTAATAATACTGGTAATAGATTAAACTCTCATAAAAAATACATATTCTAACTCGAATTCAAAATCTATTATGCATGTTGTGATCTCTCTATCATTATGTCATGTCCCTTGAGGACAATAAAGGAAAGCGATAACATTAAATAAGTTTGTCCCCGTCAGAATTATGTGTACAAGTAAAGATTATATATGTAAATCTAAGACAAGAATTATATTCAAAACTTGGGAGCTATAGTTTATTTGATTGTTATGCAATAAATAGAGCCACCCTTATTATGGATCCGAAAACCCCAATGGATTGTTTGATGAGCGAAATAAAAAATAAAATGAAATAAAATTTTGTATTTTTATGAATGATCCCTCAATATCCTTGAAAAAAAAATAGAATCGTAGAAAAATCAATATAAAATTTAAGGGAGTCCAATCCAAAACGTTGAATCGAAATTGGAAACCACAATAAGTCATCAAAGAGAAAGAAAAAAGAAGAAGATGATTGATATTAGTAAAAAGCAGATCCTAGCCAGGACAAATAGGAAGAGCAATTCTCCAAGTTTACACCACGCTTTTGAGGATGTGATGTTTTTCTTATTAGACTCCATCATGATATGGCATTTAAATTTGGACCGACATGTTAGGATAACCATAATTCGTAACTACTGCTACAAACAACCTCAATTATTTAAAATAAAATAAAAATAAGATTAAACAAACATGTTTGTTATATAGGGGGGGCGTTGTGTTTAAAAATACCATGTATATTCGATTCAAATAAAACATGTTTAGCATTGCGTATAAATAATATTTTTTAATTTTTTTTTGTATTATTTTGATGTGCTGATATCAAAAATAATTTTTAAAAATAAAAATATTATTCTAATTTATTTCTAAATAAAAAACATTTTAAAAAACAAAATAAATGAAACTATATTTGGATTTTACCGGGTCTTTCTTTAAATCAATAAAACCTAATAAAAGCCGATGGAATGAAATTCAATAGCTCTAAAATACCCGATGGATGACAGTAAATATCAATCTCCATTAAACACAGCACAAAATCCATATCCATGGCAATAAACGGTGGTTAATGTGTCACCGTAATTATGGGTCTCGAAAACATTTCTTGGACAGGTGCATGTGTGAGGCTTTAAAATGTTTTTTAATTACTAGGTTTCGAGAGCATGCCTTGGACAGATGCATGTGAGAGACATAAATTGGTTTTTAATTAGCGTTACCTACCCTAAACTTTTCGGTATGAATCACACATCCAAATTTCAATGCGAGGATAATACAATACCTTGTTTGGGAATATCGCCACGTGCCCAGTTCCTAATGGACGGCCGAAGTACAAAGTGGAAAATGCTTCTGGTGGAACCCTAAAGCCAGCTCGGTCCAAGTTGTCTCCCGTCTGATTTTCCTTTGAGGATCAATGAGATCTTAAATTCTTTTGGCTATCTCGATGAATCGTTGAATGTTCTTTGAATCCCAAACCACACGCAATTGCCAAACAAGCTTCCAAAAATCATTCTTTCCTGCATCCTTCACGTAGCAAGGGAGGGTGGGTGCTAGAAACTTCTGGTCAATATGCAGAGCCAATGGTTAGGTGACACATCTGACATGACTTGTGATTAGACACGGTTGGGTATTAGTCATCCATTAAACACATTAATGCAAGTCTCTCTTTTTTTTATGCTCCAGTTGAATTGAAACAGCTGACAGCAGCCCCCACCAGGATTTGGCCAAATATTGGATAAGGGGAAGGCTCAGTAGCTTGATTTTGAATGGATGGAGCCAAGTTTGCAAAAAGATGAGCGTCTCTCTCTCTCTCTCTCTCTCTCTCTCTCTCTCTCTCTCTCTCTCTCTCACCAATAAAAAAAATGTGGTTCTCAGAGATTATTCAATGGTCTAACCATTGACACGAAATTTCCAAGTCCTCAAATCGCATATGATGATAGTAGTTGTCTACTCCTATCCGTATCTTTGTTGGTTGTATTCGAGTTGATATGATTATAAATGACTTTGAATGTTTTAAATTTGGATCAGGGTATACAGTTTTTATAAGAAAATTAAAACAACCAAAGAATACACTTTTCAGGATTAGGTTTACGCGTACAGAAAAATATCTTTGTTGAGGGTTGAATGTTTGATTGAACAAGTCTTCCTTGGAAGCTGCGAAGCTTCAATATTTCCAGACCTTTTGTTTTCTTCCCATTTCCTCAACCCAACAGAACATTAATGCCAAACGTTGCTGGGTTACCATGAGAGAACAGCCATTGTTGTCTTGTTCCTATTCTCTGCAAAGACCAAATCCCTTTTTACCATCTTGGACCTAAGTTAGTAGATGGGGTTGATCCTGTAGGGTTTGGATTAGGGTATCGATTGCACCCAGTTTGGTAGCCGATCCTATATCTAGATTGGCAGTTGGATACTTGAATGATCATATATCAACAATTTATGCTAAAACTATCAAAACAGGCAGTTGAGAGTTGAGAATTCCTGTTCTTATCAGTATATTTTAAGGTTGAACCACTTCTGTTTTTTTAAAGAAAATACCAAAGACCTTCGTGGCAAGTTAGTTTGCATTTACTTCGTTTAGGTTTGGAGAAACCACAATCGCAAGTTATATAATTGGAAATTTCATCTCTAGTCGCATCAGCAAATGCGAGACTAGTCAACTCCTCAAGGATACAGATTTTTAAGAAATATGAAAGACGATTGAACGTAAAGGTTAAGAATTCCTCATTTTCCATATCACATTTTTTTTTATGCTGCTGATCACATTTTATTTTGTAATGAACAAGAATCTTTCAATAAATTCTTTTGGAACATTGAAAGTTGACTTGTGTTTTGCCCATACCATGAAAAATAAAACGCAGCACGCATTGGATATTGCTTTGTAGACTTTGGGGTATTTCCCATTAAAAGTATTTTTTTTAAAATATTTTTATTTTTTATTTAGATTATTTTTTATATGTTTTAAAATTATTTTTATATGGTAATGTCAAATTTTTTTTTAAAAAAAATAAAAAAATATCATTTTAATATATTTAAAAAAACACTTTAACGTAATCACACTTCAAAAACGACATTAGTCTTTACGAAGTGGCCATTGAATCTCGATTGCGTAACCCATAATGTTCACTCTCTCCTACAAGTATCTCACACAGCCTATAATAAGACAGCAGCTAGTACAAGCTAGTCTTGCAATTCACTCCAAACTGCAGTTGCTTGAAAGCTCAAGATTTTGGTGTCGTGATCATCAGCATCTGCTCCTTCACGTTGTTGAGTATTTGTGGAACCCTAGCACAAGCTGGAAAACCTAATGTCCATAGATGGAGGAGATGAACACTTAGGGTTTGATTCCAGTCTCCTGGCTAGCGTTTGCGTGCAAAATTCTGCTAGAAATAGAGGGCCTGGAAATATGGGCCTATGGGCTTCAAGCTGAAAGAGAAATGGACCATCAATATTAATCTCATTGTTAAATCACAGAGGGCCCATCATTATTATGGCAATATTAGTTGCTCTTTCATTGCAGGAAATGCCACGTCATCCCGGACCATCCCGGCTCCGGAAGAGTCTCTCAGCCGTAGCAATTGGCTAGGAGCCATCTACTCGCCGCTGTTTAAGGCCACCCGAAAGCTTTAAATTGGAGAGTTTGACTCTTAAATGCATGTGTTTAATATTTTGTTTGAAAATTATTTTTTAAAATAAATAATTTTTATTGCAAAATGAAACTGCAGTGGCGATAGCATGCTTCGGCACAAGTACTGGAAATTTCTCGACGCCCAAAAAGAAGGACAGACTGAGAGAACGTGACAACAGCTTGGAAATTTCTTAAATGCATGCCTATATTGTTTCCTCAATATCTATATTTTTTTAAGAACCTAAAGTACATATATAATTTTTAAGATTTTATTTTATTTTTTAACAAAAAAAAAGGGTTTTAAATGAACAACAAAAATCGTATCGTACATTGAACAATGTATACGTATTTCATAAATCCAACAACAAAATATAAACAGTGGTAGAAACTATTTTATTTTTCTTATAATGTTGTATTTTAAAAATCAAATAATTTCTGAAAAACTTGGTAATTTTTTTACAATTCAAGTGAGGGTAGTTTGGTGATTTTTACGATTTGTTTCTATAATTAATTGTGCATAGAACAATAATAATTTATATATGACAAAAGCCTTGCACTTCTTTATTTTGACATGGATATAATAATTTATGAAGATATTAGGATTAATTTTTTATATGCTTTGCATGTCTTTTTAATTATATTGAATATGGTATAAGTTTTTTTTTTATTATTAAAATCTCAATTTGAAAATAATAATAATTAAAATGATAACGAACTTTAAAGCATGAGAAACCTATTTTAGACATTTTATTTGATATTGTTTTTGTTAAAATTAAACTTTGTGTGATTTTATATCACCATGAGGGGGAATATTGAAGGATTTTTTTTTAATCATTCTGGTTTTTGTTCTCACCTTTTTTCTTGTGTAGATTTTTTTTGAAATGATTATATATATAATCTCAATTTCATTTTTTGAATATCTTATTTATTGTATTTTCACAATCAACTAATTCAATTCTTATAGAAATAAATCTTTAGAGAAGTTTCTATAAAACTATCATCACTTAGTTTGTAAATTGAAAGAAAATGAGTTTATATAAAAATGATATTATAACTCATTTAAGAATTATTTCGGTTGTTTGTTTTTGTTTTCTCTAGCCTTTTCTATTTTTTTTTTTAAATTTAAACTATCTTGTTTAAACTATTTCGGTTTTTACTGTTATAATTTATGTTTCACCCTCAATGTGCTCTTTAAAAATAGCAAAAAAGCAAATACTTAAAAAAAAAGAAAAAAATCAAAGCAAAATATCTTAATTTTGTCGTGTCAATTTTTCTCAAGCTTTAATTGGACAACTTAAAAATTTCAAGACTGTAATTGAATTAGAAATTAGCTATAATCGAAGGAATTAAAGGACCACCGACAAAAATACTTGGAAACAAAACAAAAAAAGAGAAGTGGAAGGGTTCATTTGATTTTGGAAAATGACCCAATTGAAAGGTTTTAGTTATTTAGGTGGATTTTAAGGCTTGATTGAAAAAGCAAGACTTTAAGTGGTATTAAAATTGAAAATCTCTATTTTCCAGGGACTTATGGTCTTTGTTTTATCCTAGCTCCTCGGTGGTGGATTTTAAGGCTTGATTTATAATGCCTTTTTAAATTAATTAGCAGATGGATAAAGTTAAGTGTTGGATCCAGTGCTTGGTTCACTCTGGTCGTACTAAATGTTTGATGGATCATTAATTAATTATAAACTAAATGTGATGGGAGTTTCACCGGAACTCTAGTTACAAAAATCACTATTTACAGGATTTTTTTTAATATTAAATTTTTGTTTTATTGAAGATTGTGAGTTATAAAATTAATTCAGTTAACTTTTTTATTTTTTTTAATATTTAATTGATTTAAAAAATAATTTTTATAATTTGTTTTGTTTATTTTTTATTGTGTTATTTCAGCTCTATGACTTGAAAATAATGCCTAACAAGTTAACATTAATTGTTTTTTAGTTATTTTTTAATTGTTTTTTTCTTTTATTTCATCACTAAATACTTGGTAGTTGATAACGAAGTTTCATAACCAGTTTTTATTTGTTTTTTATTGAAGTATCTTGATCTCACGATCAAGGTCACATGACTTAGTATGTTAACCCTGGTTAAATTAAGTTTTTTTTAGCTTCTCTTAAGAAGTTATTTTTGTTTTATGAACCGGGTCATGAGCCATTTAACATTGATTTTGCTTTTTATTAATTTGTTTTTATTTCATGACTCGGGTCATGGTTTTAACTTGTCACAATTGACTTAATTCTTATCTTTTTTATTTGATTTTTCTTTAATTTTATCATTTAATATTTTAACTGATTGAAAATTAGGTTTAATGACTTGTTTTGATATGTTTTATTAGATTATCCTGATCACATGACCTGTGAATAATACTTAATGGGTTAGCCAGACCTTTGTGTATGTTATTTTTTAATTAATTTTTTGCAATTTTTATCGATCATCATTGGATTAAGAAGAAGCGATTGAGAATTGATCTTCATAATTTGTTTTGATTTACTCTTTTTGGTGTTATTTCTATCTTATGACCAAGATCGTAGTCTTAACAGGTTAATTCGAGCTAAATCAAGTTTTTTTTCCCTAAGAGATTATCTTAGTTTGATAACCTAGGTCATGAGTTTGATGTATTGACTGAAATTATTTTTTTAACATTTTTTAAATGATTTGTTTTTTAACATTAGGCTAACTAGGGAATGAAGTTTATAGTTTCTTTTATTTGCTTTCCATGAAATTATTTCAATCATATAACATGTATAACGAATTTGACAAGTTAACTTAACTCATTTTTTAAAAATAATTTTAATCATTTTTTATCTCCAATTTTATCATTAAATAATAATTTAATTATAATCTCATAATCCAAGTTATAGATTTAACATATTTACCTAGTAATCTAAATCAATCTAATATATTATTATTTTAATATAAAAAAATACAATTTTAAAATTATTTTTTAATTTTGAACTTACAAATTAACCAAATGATAATGATCAATACTCAAGTGATTGATTTTTTTTACTAGTTTTTTTTTTATCAGATCAAAGTATTTTTTTAGATTTAAGAAATACAAAAAAACTTAATCCGAACAGCATCTAGTGCCTTTCAAAATCCCGTAACAGCGACAGGGAATAGCTGACACAGAGCAGCCAATGTTACTCTTGATGAACAAAACAATTTCTTTTGGTCAGAACTGGAACTCCAAAATCA
The DNA here is from genome assembly GCA_027405865.1 of Salix purpurea. Classification (NCBI taxonomy): domain Eukaryota; kingdom Viridiplantae; phylum Streptophyta; class Magnoliopsida; order Malpighiales; family Salicaceae; genus Salix; species Salix purpurea. Next base: position 4,966,542 of record JAOWLH010000019.1, read on the forward strand.
AAGAAAATAATTTAGTATTTCCATTACACACACACACACACACACACACACACACACACACACACACACACACACAAAAATAAATAAATAAATAAATAAAAGTAAAAAGCAAACCATATCCAAATTTGCTTGAAAAAAAATAATTAATTGAAACACAAGCTACAAGAGAACACTATCAAGCCTCAACACTCCCACCCTCTACTTCCCAAACGACATGCTGTTTTCTACACTCACAGTAAAACACGGTGGTAACTACATATCCCCAGACCATCACTACGCCATACACCACTGCCAACCCCATTGTCTCCCACCCTTTCAGCAGCATCACAGCCTTCCATCTTGTTTCCTTCGCCGAATCCTCACCGTCCATCTTCAGCCCCTCCATTTTCCACCCTATCAAACCCGTAACCAGACCCATCAGGCCCGATAACACCCACCCACAAACGCGCTTCCCCTCCATCAAATCCGACCCGATAAATATTGCATCCCACCCAAACCTCTCCTCCAAAATCGAAACCACCAAGCCCATCCCCAAAACCGCCATCAAATAGATCTCCAAGGCCGACCCGGTAACCCAGATAACAAAACCCGAACCGAAAATCCCTCCTCCAGTTAAAGACCATAACGTACGGGGCACGCTAGAATAACAGAACAAGATGACATAAACAAAAATCGAAGTAACTAACGTCCTCCTCCACGTGGACCTGATAGCGTTTAGAACGGACTTTACACTAATGGGGTTTCTGTGATACCCCGATTCAGCGGAGACGACGGAGGACACGGCGGCGAGGAGGGAGAGAGTGAAAGAGGGCACGGAGTAGAGGAAATTGGAGTGGAGGAGGGCGATAGCGATTTCGCGAGACTCTTTCCAGACGTGGCGGGCTTCGAAACGGGTGGGCGAGAGAGAGGCGACGAACTCGAGATGGAGGATTTGAGATTGGATGGGATGAAATGCGAGGGCGCGAGAGAAGAAGAGGAGAGAGAGGGGGAGGGCAAGGAGGGCAAACATGAAAATGAAGATCTGTTTGTTTATAAAGAAAATCTGGAGGGGTTGAAAGATCAAACAAGAACATATGAATGCTGGCGTTGAAGAAATCTTTGGATTGATGACTGTTGCTGGCTCTGGCATATTTTTTTATTTTTATTTTTATTTTCTTGAACTTTTGAGGCTTTGGTCTTGTTTATTCTGCTGGGTTTTGACCGTGGATGATGTTTCTTGGTCTAGCAATCGGAGAGAGCGATGTGATGTCGAATTTACGTTATTGGGCTTCTTTTTTCTACTATTTATTTGGGAGTTCCTGAAGCTGTTTCGAATCACCGGTTCTGCTTTCTAATGTGGAAATTTGTTGGCATTACCAAGGGCAAAACTAGAAACATCAAATTCTTGCAGGGGCCCTTTTGCAAGGCCTCAAGAAATTGAAGGATTTTTAAACCCACAAGTCAAATCTTCGAGTGACCAAAAGCTAAGGTGGTTCTTGTCAATGATTCTGATCACATGTATTTATTATATAGATTTCGACATGGTCCTTCCTTAAAAACGGAGAAAACGACCGCATCTTGTTTTGCTGTGTTCCTACGCATAGCGGCGTGAATTGTTTTCGATAATGATTTATAACAAGGTTTTAAATTATCGAGTCATTACTTTTATTAAAATAATAATGCGTTTTTTTTAATGTCGATTCTGTCAAACATGAATTGGGCCAATCATATTAATAAAATCTATCTTAGTTTAATTAAATAATTTTGGTCCAGTTCATATTTTATTTTATTTCATTCAGCACAAGTCTGATTTTAATTATATTTTAAAATTTAAAAATTTTAAATCAGCAACTTACCAAAACTATACCGGATAAAACCGAGTATCTTATCTTAATGGCTGACTTTATTGATACCATCCCATTATCCTATCCTTGTGGGCAGCGGAGATGATCCGACTGATTAAATTATTTCTACAACTCCGCAGTAGCTTTAGGGAGTGTTTGAGAGTGTGATTGTGGTTATTTTTTAAAGTATTTTTTGTTTAGAAATATATCAAAATTATATATTTTTTTATTTTTTAAAAATTATTTTTGACATCAGCACATTAAAATGATCTAAAAATACCAAAAATATTTCATTTAAAATGAAAAAAAATCAAAATTTGGCCAAATGGTGGTTCAACCGCTTAACCAAACAGACACTTAATCATCTCAAAATAGGTATAGCTATTATACTTCACATCCATTTTTTTTTCATGTATAATATATATATATATTAAAAAAATCATTATTGTAAAATAAAAATTAATTAAAGCCCCTACCTTTCACATGCAAAGAGTGAGATGATGCATTGTTCATTTTATTAGTGCATGTTTTTTAGTGCCTAAGATTTTTTACACTTTCCTTGTCTTTTTTCTTTGATTCTTTAAAATTGCTATGATTTACTAATAGTTTAAGTGCCTTATTTTTTCATGCATGCTTATGAAAATATGGAGATTTCGATGAAATGTTTTGTTGCTTAATTGATTGTTGAAATAAAATTCAACTTCATTGATTTGAAATAATTAAAGTTTCAAGGACTAAATCTGAAGCTTAAAGAAATGTTCAATTCTTTTTTATCAACATCAAGGAAGTTCATGTCCCTATTTTAATTTCGATCACTCAACTATTTTCTTTTAGTTTTACCATTTTACATGATTTTATTAGACATTTAACTTGGTGATGATTGCCTTGATGTAGGGATCTCACGATATCAAGAAAAAGTTTCAATATTCGACATATGTTTGATTTGACTAAATAAAACAAAATTTAATTGATTTAGAACGATGAAGTGTTGAGGAACTAAAATTGAAACTAAAACAAATACGAGGATGGGGTTAAACATGCAAGGAAAATAGGTTAGCATGTGCAACGCATGTGACATCGAGTGGGAGGCTTCTGCCATGTTAAGGAGGCACGTACTCGTTCCCTCGACGACTAAACATTAGCTTCCACGGTGTTGTTGAAAGTGTCTTGTTGCTCTTTTTCGTAGGAGTGTTCATGAATAAAGTTGGCTTGAGTTTAAGTCAATAATTGTATCAAACTCAACTTCTAATATTTTATAAGTTGTGAACTCTATTTATTCAATTTTGTTTTGACCTGAACAAGTTGGATGTATCGACGTAGGATGAAATGTTTTTGTGAATAATTCATATACCTATATAGGTTGGGTTTATATCACTTATTCTTCATGGATTAAGCTTAAAATAAAATTTGACCTTACTAAATTAACCAAAAACTTGTTATAAGTTGTAACAAACAATTTATGTTTATTACATCAATTTAATCCATTGATTAAAATGGATGAATCGATTTAGTTGTAACAAATAACGTGCTATATTGGGTAATGGATTGAGTCAGGCTGAACAAGTTTCAAAAATCTCGACTCATTATCCAATCAACATATCCATTTCTTATATTTATTGACATGCTTTCACATGTAATGTTCATGTTTGTTTTTTTCTACTTAGATAGGTTGAGTTGTGTCGAGTCAAATAATTTAAATATTACAAATGAACTATTTTTTGGAATGCTATTGCTCTTTTTGATGGCTTGACACGTGTAGATAAAAATATGACAATGAAGCTTTAACAATCTTTTTTCTTGCCCCCCATCTTTTCTATCTCCTCACCCCAAGACTCATATTGACCTAGCAAAGTTAAAAAAATATCTTGTTATTTTGTTTTTGTATCAAATTTGGTTCTTATTATTTTGATTGCTATTTGTTTTGTTTCAAATTCTTTTTTGATCCATCTTTTTAGTTTCATCCCTCGGTGTTTGATTTGATTTGATTTGATTCTCATTCTTTTGAATGCTATGTTTTACATCATTTTCTTAATTGATTTTGTTTTTGATTTCATCCCTTACTATTTGGTTTCAATTTATTTTTATGTCAAATCCATTCTTATTCTTTTGGATTGTTTTTGGATTTGATTATTTTTTTAATGTCATCCATCAATTTTTGGTTTATCAGAAATTTTATTTTATGATTTTTATGTCAAGATATATTTTTTTAAATTAATGTTTAACATTAGATTGATTTAAGATTCGGTTACTATGAGAGTATTCTTATTTTAAATTTCATGTTGCAGGCTTAGCAAGTTACCATCCGAATAAATATAAAATCACAATATTCTTAACGATTGACTTTTGTCGAACTATTGGTCTCAGCAACCTCTGCTTCCACTGCCTTCCCCTACTTCTCTTCCATTCATTGAAACGCTCCTCAATTTCCTCCAATCATTCATTGATAACACCCACAAAAAACAGAGAAACCATCTCCATCATCTTCGAGAATTACTGAAAGTAAATCCCAGTGTTCTCAAATTCAGTAATTCTGCGAAGAAGATTACTGAGAGCTGGGTGATGAATCTAGTCAATGGATACATGTCATAAACTCTGAATAATAAATTCGTTGATATTGATAACACGAAAATATCTAAGTTCTTATGAGAATATTTAACACTTTAATTTGAATTAGAAAATCTAATGATCACGCTCATTATAACCACTAAATATAAATTAAATTGTGATGATTAATCAAGTATGACTTGGTTGTAATTAAATTTTAAAATTTTTTGGACTAGAATGTAATTATAATTTTAGACCTGTTAAAAAAATCAAGTAAAGACTTAATTGAATAAATCTTTAAAATTATATTAAAGCAATATATGTGATATTATTCAGAGAAAAAAATTAATACTTTGTTATTTTTTAGGTATTTAGGTTTTCTTGTAGATAGAATATGATGCCTTTTATTTTATGTACATCACATAGTAAACAATATAGTAAAGAACAATATAACAATTCCTCTCTCCTAAAAGAGTTTATGATATTTTTCATTTGTATTTGTGGAATACCGTTAAGAACCGGGCATTTAACTTGTTTCAAACAACCCAAAATTGAAAAAAAAAAAAACTATACATACCTTGAAAAAAACATTAGATCTTCAAGTAATTTTTCATATAAATCCTAAATATTTATAGATTTGTTTAACAAAATCTTAAGACTCTTGAAAAAAAAAATTATTGTTTCTGATTTGTTTATGTGATTCAAGAAACCCAATAGAAATCTTCATATCCATTCTTATCATAAAAGGTGATAGGACCATAACAAGTTTTTGAAAAAAAAAAAAAAACAATTCTCAAAGACTTACTTAAGTTTTTTAGTTGAAATAATTATTTAATAATCATGAGTCAAATATCATTAATTTCACTACTCCTAATCTAACTAAATAAATTAATAAAACTAAACACAAAATAATAGTGAGCTTGTACAAATTTCAATTCTAAGAATTTTTCACTTGAAATGTGTATTATAAAATAATAATAAAACATTCTAAAAATTTAAGTTTTTAGATTGAAATGATAATGTAACAAGTTGTAAAGGTTATGAATCATTTCTTAAAAAAAAAAACAAATTGTGATTCAGGAGAACATCAATAAGCTGTTTGGAACGGTTCCAAATGCGTTAACTAATTTTTTTAACTTAAAATTACCTTTTGTGATTATTTTTATAAATTAATATTAAAAATAAAAAATCTTTTTAATATAATTTTAAATTAAAAATATTTTTAAAAACAATTAAACCATACGTTATTACCACCAAAAAATAATTCTGCTGGCTATGCAAATCATGAAACATGCTGCCCTCCAATAGTTATTTATTTTTGGTGAATCTGAGTTAAATGAATAAAATTTTAGTTATTTTAATTTTTTATAAAATAAACACCTTATCCAATCCCATATCTGTAATGCATACCATATCACGTTACATTGAGACCTCCAATAGGATCAGTTGTTAAACCATGAATTGGAAAAATAGTCAAGCGTCATTGCGTCCTTACGAGGACAGCACATCATCAGAGCAGAACATAGTCCACATGATTATTTAGAAAATGTGGTTGTGGTTGTGGTTGTTTTTTAAAAAAATTATATTTAAAATTATAATTTTTATTTTATAAAAAATATTTTTGACATCATTATATCAAAATGATCTAAAAACATCAAATTTTATTAATTTAAATTTAAAAATAAAAATAAAAAATTTTGAATTTTTTTCAAAAACACTTTTAAAAGAACTCCAAAACACTCCCTGAAAGCATTCCCAGATACTGTTCTTCGCATTTTAATTCAAAGAATATGTACACAAGCAGTTTTTCTCAACAAAATACACTTCAAACAAGAGATTCTTAAAGAACAGGGGGTAAGAAGAAGGCGCAAAGAAGGTGCATCATTGGTCAAGAAATGGAAGGGAGCACAATTTCCAAGTTATGCAGTGCCATCAAGACAGAAAGGTTCCTTCTTTAAATGAACTCAGCTCCATGCTAGATTTCGAAAACTATAATTGAAGATAAGACAGTGGGAAACAGCTTAACACCTTGAGAATCCATTGAAGCCTGAGCAAATTAGAAATATAATGCAGCTGGCTGCTGTTCCTGCGTTATTTTCCACTCTCAGCCTTCCACAAGTAAGATTTTTGATCAAATATATTGCGCACCCTTCCCAGCAAAACTTCAATCTACCAGGTCATAGCATCTGTTAAGGAACCATATCATTTGAAAATTTATGGTTTCTTAACATGGTATAGAGTCTTATTGACCCAACAGTCACGAGTTCAAATCCTATCATCCCTATTCTATTTGATAAAAATCAAGCACAAGTTGGTGTGAGTTTATGCAAGTTTCAAGTCTAAAAGGCTTTCACTTGAGGGAGTATGTTAGAGAATAATATAAATCATATTCTGAGACCTCACCTAACACCTTAAGCTTTTAAGTTTTTATGTGATATGGTTCTTTAACATGGTATCAGAGCCTCGTTGACCCACCGGTCACGAATTCAAATCTCACCACCCCCATTCTATTTGATAAAAAATCAAGTACAAGATAGTATGAAATCGTGCAAGTTTCAAGAAAATTACAAGTGGCGGTAGCACTAATTCTGAAAAATTCATCGACAGGCAACTGGATTCTAGAGGGAGGAGAGCAGACGCAATTATCAGTCAACAGGCACGTTGCAGAATACTCAGCTTAAACCACCCACCCAGCCCACCCTGTTCTTTTTGAAAATCTAGCTTCATTTGAGAAAAGAACCAAATTTGGACATACTGCATCCTATCCAGTAGATTGAGTTATAAAAAAAAAGTATTCGTGAGCAACAATTTCTTACACTGGGAAATAAAACTCAGCTTATCCTCAACAATTTGTAGAACTCGTACAGTATGCCTTCCAAGAAGCCACCCAATTCATTTCAATTCTCTGATGAAAAACTAAATCCATAAGGAGTGTGGACACAATTTTGAGCACTTTTATTACATGATTGGGTGCCATCTCTATTTGAAATTTGATTAGTAGAATATTTTGGTTTCTATATTGCAGAAAAAACAATTTCTTCAGAGGAATGTCGAATTCTGGTCATCAAGCGTTAACCACAGACAATTCAAAGGAAAGTAATTGAGCCCTGATCTCTTAAAATCAGAAATCATGACTCATTCGTTTCTGACCAGTCAACGCATTTGAATTATAATCAAGAATCCAACAACGAATTCAGGTTTAATATTCAAAACAGAGCATATACCATGAAGAGAATTCTCGACCAAAACAGCCATGCTGCAGTTCATAATCAAATACATGGATATGAAAATTGATGCTGTTGGTTTACTTGTTACCCAAAAATCCGATAACATATATACAAAAAAAAAAAGATTCAAGATTTACAGAAGAACTCGTGGCAATTACAATGGGAAGCAAGGCTGAGCGAATCAGGGGTGTTTTCACATAGCTGCCCGCCTAGAAGGGCCACTCGCTCTGTATTGTTGTCAATTACAAGAAAGAGAAAACTCTACCAATACTCAATTCATTTTTCGAAACAAATTCCCACGATAGCCTGTCTTTTATGCCTTGATCCAGTTCAACTCTGTTCCTGCAAATAGGACACGCAGAAACCTTAACAAGCCAACTGTCCAAACATTTCCTATGAAAGACATGACCACAGCCAACAAGGTTTCTACACCACTCCCCATCCTTTATATCTTCAAGACAAACCACGCATGAACTTTGATCAGCACCCGTTTCAGGTCTCGACTCAGTCGAGAATCTGAATCTCGATAGCTTCTTTAAGTCTTTGAGGCGCAACCCCTTTGGGGAACTGGAGGATGGAGTCGAGTTGCGGTGGAGTGCGGCGGTTGGAATGAGGAGGAGGATGGCGGCAACACCAAGGAACAGGAAAAAAAGGATGGTTATTGCGATCATCACTACAGCTTTCAGGATAAAAAAAAGAAACTTCTGGTTTGGTTTCGGTGGTGGTGAAGGAGGCATGGTTACAGATGGAGGTGAATGAACGAAAAGGAAATGATCAAATGGGAAAAGGTTTCTGGAGCAACTCAAAACGTCGGGTCCAATTTATAGGATATGAGGAAGAAAAGAGGAAAACGTTTTTTTATTACTCCACCTTCTTTCTGTGGGTTGGAAAGGGCGGCTTTGAATACTAAATTAACCGATATATCATCAGAATGTCGGGTGATGACGCCGAGATTTGTGTCATGTTGGTTTACGCGGGGATATGTCGCCATTGGCCCGGAAAATCCACGTTTCGTTTCCTTCTGTAATTGGATGATGAGAACCCAGCTGGCAGCTGGGGTAGGGCCCCCTGACAAGAGTCCTTTTATCGTTAGGGAAACAATACGAATATCTGACAAAAAAAAAAAACCAAGTTATTAGATCCGTCGACCCATAGAATTGGTAAACCCATCAATCATTTTTGTTTTTATTATCATATTCTTTTAGTCCTTTTATTTTAGCATTTGATCTAGTTGAGGACCGGCTCCATCTCAATATTATTCAGAATAAATTTGTCATTAAATATACCGTCGTATTAATATTTAAAAGTATTTTATCTCAGATGTATCAAAAATTTTAGTTCCTAACATTTTTTTTATAAAAAATAACTCAGTCCCACATCATAGTACATATAATTCAACTCTAAAATTGATGCGCAAACTTTTAGGAATGCATGTATTTGTATGGTGGTGCAAGGGAATTTTTGATATTGGGTTTCAAAAATATTTTTAAAAAATATGATTTTTTTATATTAAATTAATTTTTTTGGTATTTTTAGATCATTTTCATGTGCTGATGTCAAAAAATAATTTAAAAAAAATAAAAAAAATATCATTTTGATACATTTTTGAATAAAAAACATTTTAAAATCAACATCAATCATATTCTCAAACGGGCACTTAGTGGTGGATTATAATCAAATATTTTGAGAGACAAGAGCAATAGTATGATATTATTTGTTATCTTTTTATAAATATAATTTATCTAAATGCATTTATAATTTGAATAAAAAAATAATTTTATTCAAATCAAACAAATATTTTTGATAAATTTTAAAAAATATTTTTTAAAATAATTTATTTAAAACCCATCCTATATGTTAACTTGTTAAATAATTGAAAGGCGTTACCTATCTAAATATATGTTGATGAAGACACCAAATTAAATATATTTATTCAATATAGAAATAAAATTGTAATTCTTAACAGCACATGGACCAAAATGTAATGTTATTCAAAACCATGGGGGCTACTAGTCACCATATTTATATATATATATGCATGTATATATCTATGGGCGCTCCTCAATCGTTGATGGATTATGGCTCCAGTTTTGATGGGTCCCACGTCGTCGATACACTTGCCTGATTTGGAATTAACCAATCAATTAATCATATTTTTTATCAACCAATATTAAATTAAATTAAAAATTAAAAACTAAAAACTAAAACGAGATTTTTTTAAAAAATATTTTTTATTTATAAATATATAAAAATGATTTTTTTAATCTTTTTAATACAATCCATTAAACTGATTTTTTTAATCTTTTTAATACAATCCATTAAACTGATTTAAAAACATTAAAAATTAATTTTTTTTTGTTTTTTTATAAAAAAAATAAAAAAAAACCCTCTTTTGGAAGAGGAGGAGAACATGCCTAACAAGGAGAATCATTTCCCAAGCACCAATCCATTAATGCCTAAAAAAGAAAAAGAAATTAATGCAGGATAAGTTTACAACATTAGATCATGACCCAAAATCTATGCAAACAATAAGTTTACCAAAAGACAATAGTAGAGCAGGAGAAAACTGAAATATGATAACTCAAACTCTAGCTCAAGCTGGATATATTGGCAATTATCTATTTCAAAAATCAAAATGTAGCTTCTCCGTTATTTTATCCGGATTATTTCTCTGTTAAATATGAGAACTTAGGTTTTTTATTTTTTTAAAAAAAAAAAACATTTGCGAAATTCTTAATTTAGCATAACAAAAATACAAAAAAAATTAGCATAACAAAAATTTAGCATATTATAGAATGCAATTACTTAATTTAGCATAACAAAAATTTATGTATGACATTTACATTAATTATATATATAACAAAAAATTCTTTTCTACAGCCAAAAACATCATTGAGCATCTTTTAAACCATTCATTCATCCCATATTTCATACTAATCAATATAAATATACAAAAAAATGTCTAATATTTAAACAAGATACACGTTATATGTTATGACCCAACAAATTTTTATTAAGCAATATAGATTTTCGAGGAATCCACAACTTTCAAATAACAAAATACCCAAAGAAATATTCTTCAATGCTGCTTATTCCTAATCAGCGTTTAATAATAAAAATTATAACTAATTACTGGTTTATAAGGACACCAGTAAGTATAATTCTATACTTATCAGAAATGGGTAGCTTCCTAAATCTAGACTTCTGTTTAAATTCAAACTCTAATTATTCTGACTCCTGTTTTGGATTTATTGATGGGCCCAACCTACTAATTCAAACTACTTACTACTGGACTAAATTCTCACGGCTCGGGCTCGGCCCATGGATGAGCCTGCTTCCTTTATTACCCATTACTCCTGACTTATTGTGACAGGTAGTTCCTTTTCATTCCCTCTTTCGTTCCATCTCAACTCCTTGTTTCCCATTGATGTACCTGATGTGATGTAAAGATGGCTGCCCGCTGACTAACATAACGATTGACTGAGCAGTTAGCTTTCATTTATGTATGGCACGTGGCATTATTATAAGTGTCTAATCATATGAGCAATGCTTTATTTTTCATATAACGAGGTACTTTATATTAAAAGTAAAATTAATTTAAAATTTTAGTGATAATATTATTTAATTAAAATATTTGCAATACTTTAAATGTTTTAATACTACTCACTTATAATTTATGATTGGTTTTCAAAATATATCGTTTAGGTCTAATTTCTATCATGGATAATCTTCAACATTAAGTGCACCGTGATACTCATGTAAATTGACTAAAAAATTATATTGTTCATTACTTGTTTGAATTCTTTTATGGTCTCAACATGCAAATTAATTAATTTTACATCTAAAGGACTCGGTTGAATCAAATATTTTATAGTGAAAAGATGTAAGAAGATGATTTATAGGATTTGTTATTTGTAACTATGAATACTATATGATAGAGGGTATGAAGTGGAACAAATACTATTTGAAGCCTTAATTGATATAGTTTGGGAATAACTTAGTAAATTAGCATTATCTTAATCTTTCTCATCACATGTTAGGGTAAAGGATCATGAAGCTCAATATTTTGCTCTAAACCTATATTATGGTTGACATTAAACATAAAAGGGTTGAGAGCATGTTGCTTTAAACCTTTGGTGTGCTAAACATCAAGTGATTGGTGGGGAATAAATCAATTTAAGAGGACCAATACCATGAGGTTTTTCTAATATCATATCTACCTATACAAGCAATTTTACTAAAGATTAATAAAACTTCTTCCAGTACCTCTAAAATAAAATTATCATATGTTTTTGCTAACCTAATCTTCAAACTCATTTAGACTTATAATTTTAAGTCCCTCTTATTACACATCTTTTTCATCTAGGTCATTAAAATCCTCAAGATTGAGTTTATACAATTGAATAAAATAATCTTTCATTTGACCTATATTATGTTCTTGAATGACTAAAACTTTGACATTTAACACACTGCACCTTTAAGATCATCCTAGACATTTCATTAATGACTTTGTTTCCATTTATCTTCTTTATAAAATTAGGCACTACTAGAATTAGACCTACAGGATGGAACACCTAATAAATAATTGTTATTTTTAAATTGAGATATAAAAAGAGTCCTAAGAGGATTTTGATGTTTTGTCCATTAACTCTATAAGTAACTCATAATCTTGCATTACATTGTAGGTTTGGTCAAATATGAACTTACTTATAAGCATGACTTATTTTATAAAATCATTGTTCAAGCCTATACAAAACGTACATAGAGTCATGATCTATTTTCCTTTATGATACATCTCATCATATAATCATTAAATTATGCTATATACTCATTGTTAATCAATTTACTCTTTCTATCCAGATATTGATAATCCAATATTCTTTAATGAACATCAATCAATCCTATCGACCCATCTTAATTTTCAATCAATCGAACATCTTTGAAAGTCAATAATTCAATATTTTTTTAATGAATACCAATCAATTCAAACAACCTATCTTTGTTGTCAATCAACCCTTACTTCATGTAAATCTTTCTTTATATGTCTACTAACAAAATCATTATCCATATTTTCATAGATCAACTAATTTTACACATAAAAGTACCAAAGAATTTTAAAAGAATAAATTCTACAAGGTACCAAGTATCTATTTATAGTTTAACTATGAACAAGTCCACCAGCACGTTGAATCAAGCCAACGATCTCCCCTGTATGAACAAGTTTTTCAATTAATTATTATTTTCATATAACAACAAACTCTTTATTCATCTTAACATTTATTATATTTTTATTCAATTTTTTCACACAGACACACACACACACACACATGGATCACTAATTACACAAGAAAATCAACTTACTACAAATAATTTCATGATTCCTTCACCCCTAATCAACTTCACACAATTCTATGAAATTTACATTTATTTTCAAAAATTTTGCAATTTGATCATTTAAGGCCTAACCATTCAATTACCCGATATTTTATCATTACATTACTTCAACTCAATTCAAATCATTACTTAAATAATCATACATACATTTATAGCACAGTTGATGGACAATATCACAAATGCATGATTTCCCGTTAATTCTTTATATGGTCAACCCTATAGGCTTCCTACCAAATACTCTTCTTCATCATTCTTTCATGATTTCACTCTCATAATAACGTACAAAGGTTTTAGAAGGTCAATTTCTATGAAATCTTTCTTTTTTGAATTTCATGTTAAGAACCCTAATTTATTTTTTGTTAATCTTTGTTCGAAATCAACTAACTTTTGTTATAATTGATATAGGTGGGTTCCAATCATCTTACCTGGTTACAAAATATCTTTTGAAATTTGACGTGTCAAGACTTTCCCAAAGCTTTTCTCTTTTCTCTTTTCTCTGCTAACTTTATTTTCTCTCTCTAATTCAATCTTCCCTCTCTTTAATCTTTCTTAATTTCTAGTATTTGTATGTTTTTCTCTTTCTTTTCTCTTTCTTAATTTCTAGTATTTGTATGTTTCTCTCTCTTAAAATTCTTGTTTTGCACTCTTAAACCTTACTCTCTAGCCTTTATAAGTGAAAGAAATAAAAAAAAATGAAATAATAATTTCCTTTTTCGCTACACGCCTTCGAGTTATGACATTGATAGTAGTCAAAGATACCTGCTTCTTTTAAGAGTTTTTTCCATTAAGTGAACAAAAAGATGAAATGATTTTTTTTTGTCTAGATCAACAATTGATTATGCCCTGCACTAATTAGATCAATTAATTGTAAGAACAATTAAAAACCATGCTTTGATACCAAAGTTGATGTTGGACAAAACAATAGAGATTTTAAGATTTAAGTAATAATCTTAGGGAAAAAAAACAAAGAAAGAGAAGAAAAAAGATGAAGAAGATAAAAAAATAGGGCTCGGAAAAGATATGCAAGGCTGCTGCTTTCTGTCGTATAAGAATAGCTAATCTGATGTTGTAAGATTAGCTGGTGACGAAAGAAGCAGACTTGTAAGAATTTCCTGATGCTATGCAGCTTATATTGATGATGGATTTGTTTTCTTTTGAACTTCAAACTCTTTGCTGTTCTGTGTTTCCGTCTGCTTAGATCATAACACTAAGAACACAGAAACATCTTAGGAGTAGTGTTTTATTACCACTCATTGAGGTAATTGTTGACTCCTTAAAAAACTATGAAATGGGGTCAACAGATTTTAATATTACACTAATTTGATGGAGTTAAAAAAGATCATGAGCAACCATTTCATATACTGGGAAATAAAATTTAGCCTGTCCTCGTCAATTTGCAGAATTCCTACTGCATGCCTTTCAATCAGCCACTAAGTTCATTTCGATTATGAGAAAATAAATCCATTTGGAAAATAATTAATTTCTTCCTAATAATGTCGAAGTTTGGTCAACAAATTCATCAAGCACCAACCTTTTCTTGTGGTCTCCACACGCAATTCAGAGGAAAGTAATGAAACAAGCATATATCATGACTAAATTCATTTCTGACCGATCAAAGTAGTCGCATTTGAATTACAATCAAGAATCCAACCACCAAAATCAGATTTCTTATTCAAAACAGAGCATATATCATGAAACAAGCAGGCTGCAATTCATAATCAAACACATGGATTTGAAAGTTGACACTGCTCGTTTATTTATAAAACCAGAAATCTAATTCCGAGTAAACAAAAAAAGAGGGGATCGAAATTTAACAAGAACTTACAATTAGATAGAGAAAAAGAAAATGCTACCAAACCCTCTATTCATTTCTCCAAAAACAGTCCCACAATTGCCTATCTTTTACGCTCTGATCCAATTCAACTCGTGTCCTGCAAATAGGACATGCAGAAACCTTAACAAGCCACGCATCCACACATGTCCTATGAAACACATGGCCACAGCCAACAAGGTTTCTACACCACTGCCCTTGCTTCATCTCTTCAAGACAAACCACGCATGAACTCTGAACAGCACGCGTTTCGGATTTCGTCTTAGTCGAAAATCTGAATCTCGGGAGCTTCTTTAAGTCTTTGAGAGGCAACGCCTTTGGGGAGTTAGAGGATGCAGTCGAGTTGCTGTGGAGTGCGGAGGTGGCAAAGAGGAGGAGGATGGCGGCAACACCAAGGAATAGGAAAAAAAAGATGGTTATCGCAGTCATTATCATGGCTTTCAAGATTAAAGAAAGAACCTCTTGGTTTGGTTTTGGTGGTGCTCCACCGTGTGTACGGTGGTTATCATGGCTGTGGTGAGGAGGAGGCATGGTCACAGATGGAAGTGAATGATGGAAAGGAAAAGGAAAAGTTAAATGGAGAAGGTTTTTGGTTTGGTAACTACAAAAGTTGAGTCCACTACGAGAGACTGTTTGAGATGGCGACAAAGAGGTCTTTAAAAACTACTTTTTATATAGTTTTAATATATATAATGATATTAAAAATGAAAGTAGATATTATTTTAATATACTTAAATTAAAAAATATTTTATAAAATAACAAGGAACACATTCTGAAAATCAGAAGAAAAGGGAAGTGCGATTTTCTTTATTGCAATGGGTAGAAAAACGCGGTTTTAAAAACTAAAGTGGGTAGCTAAATGACGAGGTAATAATGTCGTCATGTTTGCAAGTTGTTTTACGCGTAGAATATATCACCATTTTCACGCTGGATTTTTTTTTTTAAAGTTCTTACAGAAATGTAAATTCATTGAAAAACATTTTTTTGTCTGGTATTGTTATAGAAAATAAATTGAAAAACAATTTTTTATTTTATTTTATAAGTTTATTAAAAGAATAGAGACAAAATGTGAAGTATATCATTAAAAATCAAGGTTCAATGTAAAATCATGACACTAATCAAATAAATTTATGCAATATAAAAACAAAATTGTATGATGACTCCACTTTCAAAAATAATATAAAGTTCAATTTCTAGCAAATAAAATTTTGAAGGATGATTTTTTTTTTATTTGAGCGCAGTACTTAGGTCAAGATGTAAAATATCTAACATGGTCGTGATACCAAGGTGATTGCATTCATAATAAAATCATGAAGCTCAATAATAATAATTTAATAGTAAAGGACCAAAAAAATTAAAAAAGAAAGTTAATTTAAAAAAGTAACGGAAAAAAAACATGAGTCAACTTGAATTAATCCGCATATGAATTTTATCTGATATTTTTTTTGATAACCAGAGTGTTCAGGCCCGCTTACATGTACTACAACTAATCCTCGGGCTCATTGAACATCCTGTAAACCCAGTGAGCATGTAAGGCACTGCAGAGGTAACAAGCGTATATGGTGAGACTTGAATTCTGATACAGAAAAAAAAAAAACAAGTCACTTCAACCACTAGACCAAGACTCCACTTATATTTTATCCGATATTTTGCTTTAGTGGGTTGTGACAAGGGCTCATGTCGCATATGAGTGCCCGACCAGACAGTGCACGTCCTTGCGCTGATTAAGCTATACGCTCCGTTTCAAGGTTAGCTTAGAATTTGACAGGCTGATGTCAGAGTTCACTCTTAACGAGCGTGGATTGTTACGCCGTTAATGACGAGGATGGATGGCGGAGTGGGAGCCATTTTCTTAGGAGACCGAATTATAATGCATGCATGCATGCATACGATACATCCATGTTTGCAACATGTTACTATTCTTACGGCAAACATAGATAAGTTTGTTAAAGTCTTGATTTTGACACGAAATAGAAAGGGTTTTTGAAACTCGAATTATAAGATCGGATCGTAAAATTGTAAGATCATACCTGAATTTATCAGTACAAAAATCATAAAATCATAGCTAAAATCGTGTAAGCAGAAAAATCATAAAATCATAGCTAAAATCGTGTAAGCAGAAAAATCATAAAATCATAAGTAAAATATTTTTAAATACAATACAATATAATTATGGACATAAAACTTCATTAGTTAAAGTTCATTTATGATTTAAAATAACTTTAAAATACATTACAAAACAATTATGTTCATAAAATTTCATATGAACTTGGTTATGAATTCTAGTTGTATTAGGTCAATTTGTCATTTCAATATTTTTTTTTATAAAAATGTTGTCTTCTAGTATTCTTTAGTCAAATTATGTTTTTTTGTTGTTTTAAATTGTTTTTAAACTGACTAAATTAATCAGTTACACCAAATCATTCTCTAAACAATTTAAAATTTATTTTCTATATAAAACATTTTAGTAATATTTAAATATTTATTTTTTAAAAATATTAATAATTACACACACAATGCGAAAAACACAGCTTTTTAATCATCATCCCTGTAAACAAAACCAAAATCCAAGTGCCCTCCTTATTCCCATCCACAATAATCCACATCTTCCTATTATTTTACTATCTAATGAAAAGGAATATAAACAACCATTAGATTCCTCTCCATGTTTATGTTCTAGATCTCTCCTTGTACACGTCACCAATCTCCTAGCATCCAAATGGACCAATCAAAACCCACTCTTTTTCTTGTTTCTTTGCTCTAAACGTCTTCCAATGATTACAAGGCAAGATCATATCAGCAATATTTAATTATATACCTCTCTTCAATCGTTTTTTTTATCTGTTTTCTACTATGCCTGATCGCCATGACAGCCACCAAAGAAGCTGAAACTGAGGCTCCGGTCGGGGAGCAACCAGCTGCCACGGAGGAGCCTAAGGTGGAGAAGAATCCTGTTAAGGGAAAGAAGTCAAGGACTCCCAGAGAAAAGAAGCCTAGACGATTTAGAGAGGAGATCGGGTGTGAACTGAGAAGAGACGAAACGATTTGGGGAAGAGAACAGGGGAAGAGAATGGGTTTAGGGCAAATGACTATGAAAAAGAAAGAGTGAAGACCGAAGAGTGAAGAGTGAAGAGCCTGAATGCCGAACACTTGGGATCATAAGATCGGACCGATCCGGTCCGATTTTACAATTTCATACAAGTTTGATTTAAAATGATTTTTCTCCCCAAGTTTACATGATTTGATGAGTTGACTTGTAAAATCGTAAGTTAACTCGTGATTTTGACAACAAAAAACATAGTAGATAATTAAAAAATATATTTAATATAAATTTGTATAATGAAACAAAAAGTGACGGTGATCATATCCTGCATTCAATAGATATAAAGTAATACAAAAGATTATGACGTTAACATGCTCCAAATATGTTTATAAGTTAGATGGAATTCAAATATTTTTTTTGTGTTATTATTCTTCTAGTTAACTTCAAATTCTAATTACTTTTTTATTGCTTAGATTTGAATTCCTTTTAGTTACATGAGTTTTAACTTCTATATAAATAGTTAATGTGTTATTTTTTTTAAAAAAAAAAACATCATCAAATTATAAACTTTTTAGAAAATATTGGCCTATTTCTCTATAATTTATAGCTATAACACTTGAGAACCTACAATCATAGTCACCTTGTTTGAAACTATGTTTCAAAAGTGTTTTTAAAAAAAATTGAAAATTTTTTATTTTTATTTTTTACTTTAAATTAATTTTTTAATGTTTTTAGATTATTTTCATGTATTGATATAAAAAATAATTTAGTGTTGTGAGTTCATATATGATCGATTGTTTTTAAAAGAAAAATGAACTTATATAAAAAAAACACCCACAAAATCTGGGTTTGATCAATTGTTCTTAGTGTAAAAAAAAAATTAAAAGCGCGAAGAATTTTTTGACAATATTATTAAATTTAACCAAGGAGATCAGTTTGAAATCTCATTAACTCAACTTTCTGTTTAACTCAAACTTTCAATTAAATCACGTGGGAGCTAGCTAGACTTATGTCTATCAATTTTATGTATTTAAATACAACCTTCATGATTAATAAAAACATAACTTATTTTTTAAAAACAACATCATGATAATAATTATTTTTTAATATTGAGGCAATGAAAAATTAGATCAATCTCGATCTTCCCATGACCTAGATTATCGACTCTATTGGGTTAAATAACTTTTATTTTATAAAATCATTTTTGTTATTTATATGATAAAAATAAATGTTCACAAAATTTGAGCACCGACCTTAAAATTAACACTTATTTGAGACAATTATCCCCATAGAAAGAATAAATAAATAAATAAATATTCAATCATGCAATTTATTTCTCAACCAATATAATAGTAAAATAAAAAATAAATTGGAAATAATTAAAAGACAAAAATAATAATTCAATCACTGGGTAAACTCGTCAAACTCGTAAAGTGGGATAACTTGAAATAACACACCAACACATGTGAACCGGGTCATGGACTATCTTGGAATTATAATTTATTTTTTTCTTCAAAACTGTCCTTTTATTTTTACTATAATGTAACTATCACAACCTCTTTCTAGGTTATTCTCTAAACAAAACAAGAAAAATAAAATAAGAAGGGTGACATGGTAGGAAAATCAAGTTGAAAACTTTAGACAAATTCTAGAGCCCGATAGTGCCTTTATTGTGCCAAAAATAAAAGAAAATATAGATTCAAGGATAACATAATTTATTATTAGACAAATCTGTGTAAAATTTAAGTCGAAAGGCATAATAATATTTTTTATAGCCCAATTTGATTTAATCGTAAGTCAATTTTAAAGTATATTAATGTTTAGAAATTAATTTAGGGTCCAGTTGAAGAATTTAATTAAATGCAAAGATTTAATAATAGTTTAAATTAGTCAAATTAATTTTATTAAGGACTTAATTGATGAAAATTCAAGTTCAATAGCCTAATTCAAGTTTAATTGAGAATGAAATTTTTAGAGACCAAATTTAATTTTTACCAAGTTAATTGGATGGAATTACGGGTGAAATTAAAAAAAATAAATAAAAGTTGATGGTCAATTGAGGGTTAAATTGTATAAATCCAAGACCAATGACCAGAGTAAAAAAGACATGTAAATTTAAGGTTGATATTAAAGTTTTGGCAGGAATAAAATTGCATAAATTTTAAAGTTGAAGTCCAATTAGGGTGAAATTAGAACAATTATAAATCAAGAGAGTAAAGTGCATCTGTGCCTTTTTAAAAAACCTACAAGCATGACTGCATTGTTCAGTGGTCTGAACAGTGCACACACACCATTGTGGACCAAGCAGAGACAACCTGCACAAGCCATCATCCCCATGCATTGGGCATATGAAGAGACGTCTTGTCTGTATAAATACCTGCATATACAAGGCAACAAGGGGAGGAAAAGAAACACAAAATAGAGAAGAGAAAACACAGTTTTATTTTGGTCCCTATCGCCGACATCAGTGTCTCCATCTTCCTTAACATCGACTTCTCCTTTCTCAGCACCGGCAGCTTCTCAGTTTCTTCTCTTCTACACCGTCAGCCACAATCTTAGTGTCTTCATCCCCAGTAAAGTTGTTATTTTTTGCGATGACCATTTTTTTCTCACCTCACGCACTGCCATCCTCGGAGAGGGGAGATGACGAGCTTGAAAGTTATTTTTTTATAATCATAAAATTATGATTATAATTTTTAGGAGTCACCACATAGTATTGAGGTCACTAGAGAACCTAATGGTGTGCGAGAGTCTGAGTAAGGGGAATTATTATGCAAGAAAAAGACGCACCACTCTTAGTGCATTATACTCAAGGTAAGCTGAAAACTTGTTTGATTGTTTTTTTAAGTCAGATTTTTTATTCATTGGTGTTTCCTACGGCTCAAAGTAGATATCTCTTCGTGAGGGAGTCTCTACCTCAATAGGTAAAATACCTAATGTCCGAATTTTAGCAGTGCATTTGCTATCTTTTTAATACCTATGAGTGTACTTTACAATGTGATTTGACACCCCAATAATTAAAATTTATATAAAAAAGAACAAAATGATTGTTGAAAGATTTTTTATATTTTGGTCAAACTCTAACAGATAATTATAAATTGGTTACGATATCTCATTTTTCATGTCAAAACATGAGAAAAATGCGATTTGTTTTATAAAAAAATATGCTTAGAAAATTTTTAGAATTCGGTCGTACGCATGAAAATAACACATTTTTTTTCTTCTAAAAATACATTTTTTTTACATTTTTTTTAATTGAAACTAGATTGGGCTCGACAAATGGGCTGGCCCAGCCATGGTGGGCCAATCGGGTTGGATAGAATGTCTAGCCTTTTCTATTGTTCACTTGTACAATGAACAATAACTGACGAGAGAGAAGGGATGAGATTATTTGTCACTGCCACCGTTTAGAGGAGTAATATTTGATAAGTTTTGAGAGTTCCATAAAAAACCCAAGAGTAAAGGAAAACTCTCACACACATGTTACTTTTGAATAATCAATCTATCTCCCTAAATACAACCTATTGATACTAGTTAAGACATCTTAAACAAGACAAGAAAAATAACAAAAAAGTTTTAAATAAAATAGAAAAATTTATCCTAAATCAACTAGGAAAATATTGCAATCCTGGATAGTAACTTCTAGGTTTTATCATAAATTCTTATCTATGTCTAATTGCTAAGAAGGTTCAACCTCACAAGAAACATAGATTTTAAGATGACAGACTTTCAACAAGATGTAATAGTTAGGTTAAAACTTATCCCATTGATATAAAATTGCATTACTCAGTAAAATAAGTTGAATCGTGCACTAATTTGACAAAATCACAAATCATGTTAACTTTATAGAAAAAAATAATAAAAAAATGCAAACTACAAAGTTAAATTTCCAACTATTTCAATATTAAAAGATGAAATTTATAATTTTTTTAAATCATAATAAAAATTCAAAAAGAAAAAGAAGAAGAAAAGAAAACACAAAACATCATGGATTACCATTGCAATTTCTCATCCATCCTAATTTTAAAAGATAAAATTAATAAAAACAAATTTGAAAAAAACTATAAAAAAGTCATATTGAATACGAAAACACATATAAAAAAACTCCACTAAACCCTTGAACCGGGCAATCTAGGTTACCTAAGTGATCATATTTTCAAACTTTTGGTGAGACCGTAATGCATGTGATAAGCTCTAACATTCCCTTCACGACTCAATTTATTGGGATGACTATTGACTCGCCATTCGTTTCACTTGGCGATGAAAAGTCAAGCAGCCATGGGAATTTCGTTGAAAATCTCGGTAAACTTAATGCTGTGTTTGATTATACTTCAAAGGTTCCACATGTTACCATTTAATTCACATGCAAAATGCAATGCTAACAAGAATATCAATCCAAGAATTTAAATAATAATCTCCGACCTCCCAAATTGATTGAACTATAAAAGAAAGCAGTCTTAATTTTGAAGTTCTACCTCCTCCCCGCTCATCCCGATTCACTTATACCAATTGATCGACCAGTTCCTCTATCAAGAAATTCTTCTATTCTTAAATAAAAAAACACCAAAAATCAAGTTTAATTTTGAACAATCTACATATAATATCTCATAAAGTCACAGCATATGCGCACAAGCATATAATAAATACACATTAATTAATGTAAAACCTCCATAATTTCTACCCTAGCTCCTCTGCTGACTAGACGCTGTTCATATATTCAACGTTCTGCCCCTCTCTATAGACACATGGGTGATCTGATCGAGTAGGAATACCAAGTCTAAAGTCAGTTAGTTTGCGCGGAATTTTGTTCATGTTCTGGAAAACGTAAGCTTAGATGTCAACTATAAATTATGTTTTTACATGAATGGTATAATTAGAAAATTCTACAGACAAATGAAATTAGGCAACATCTACTACCATGTTGTGTAGAAGTCATTAATTTCTGGTACCAAAGATACGTGTTGAGACGGTTAGCATGCAGTGACGGCGAGTGGGCTAGGTCTCCTATAAAAGAGAAGACCACCACGTTAATTTGATTCAAAATAGTTTTGTGAGTATAACTTCTGAGTGTTTATCAAATAAGAAATCACAGAAAGTAGCCATGGCAGCTGGAACCCGTGTATTGTTTTTCATGGGGCTTGTCATCAGCCTGGTCTCAGCAGCTTCTGCCATTTCCGGAACTGCCACTTACTATAATGTTTATGTTCGTGAGTATTCTGATCGGAATCATATAAACATGTTTCTTTATATTTTGAGAAAATCAGAGTAAATCCTTTATATAACGTTTATTTACTGGGCAACACTGCAGCATCTGCATGCTATGGATTCCAGGATCAGGGTGTGATGATAGCGGCGGCGGGCGATGAACTCTGGGCCAACGGCGCTGCATGTGGGAGGATGTACAGGGTGACTTGCCAAGGTCCTACAAACGCAGGGGTACCCCAGCCTTGCAAGGGTGGCAGCGTCACCGTCAAGATTGTTGATCGATGCCCGTCCCCCGGATGCCAAGCAACCATTGATCTCTCTCAAGAAGCCTTCTCTCAGATTGCTGACATTAACGCTGGAAAAATCCTGATTGATTACACCCAGTAAGCCCAACTTATCCCTTCTTCTAGTATGTATATTTATTTATTTATTTATTCTCTATTATATATGAATACAATTCTTCCTTCTGAATTACCTACAGAGTTTGAAGTCATCAAGGGAGAGATTATTTGAAGCTACCGGCAGGATATTGGCGAGTATAAAGTAGTAATTGATATTACTATTAATATTATAAATGCAATAAAAAAAGCATCATATGTGGAAAATGTCACATTTTCCAATAAATTAATTTACTGAAATAATACTTTTCCTGTTGGTATAATAAAATCACGACTACTATCTCTCCTAAGCACTCAATCTCACGTGATTTTCTACAGGGTGAGCATCAGAAGTGCCATCTCTCTTTCAAGTGTTCATATTAATCTCTCTATTCCATTTTATTATGTTAGTCCTTTATCTTATTAAATCTCTAGAGTAGCCCCTTCTCTATGGACGTAACTAACAAGCACCGTTTAACCCTCCCAATCACAAGCTAATTTTATGGATTAATGTTGCGGGAAATTAAATCAAATCCTGAAGTCATATGACTATTTTTGAATCATCCAATGATCATTCAATCTTTATCGTACGCGGAAACAAATTAGTGTACTCAACGTGAGTGAGGATGACAAAGGGCTTGTAATTTGCACATCAAGTTTCAAGTTCGAGTCAGGACGTGCATTCCTTATAAAAGCTTGCGACGACTAAGGTTTTATTCGCTCACTTGAGCCCACAAAGTATATTTTTCGGGAGGTGGGATTTCCTCGCATAAAAAAAATAGTGCCAAGAAAGTTGTACATATGTTTTTTTTTTTTAATATTATTGCAAATTATGTCAAGAAAGCATCTTACTTTAAAAAAATTTAAATTAAGATGTTATATAAGATAGTAAGTTATGATTTAAATTATTCTTTAACATATCTCTTAAGTGAAAACCTTTTGAGTTTAAAACTTACACATACCAACACTATCTTATAATTAATTTTTATTATATAAAATGAGGATAATGAGATTTAAACTTGTAACCGATGAGTCAGCAAGACTCTGATACCATGTCAAAGAATTATCTCATCTAAATACTTAAATTGTTAAATAAAATTTTAAAATATGATTTATATTATTCTATAAGAATGTTCTTATTGTACGGAGGAAAAAAAGAGATATTTAAATGGCTTTCATCACCCACTCTGTAATAAACTTGACCCTCATGCTGCGCACTTGAAATTTTCCCAAGGATTTTCTTGCAACTTTTAGACATTTTCACTGTCTTTCCAGTGTGGACAGCGCAGATACCTGACATCGTATTCCATATATAGGATCTGACCTTGACTTCATGCTATTTTATGTGTCGTGTTATTGGAAATTAATAAAAAGTTAATATTTGTTGAAGAAGTCATTTAGTTTAAAGTAAAATACAGCGCGACTCATCCAATCTTGAATCCTGAGATAACTATATGTTAACGAGAAATACAAAAAAAAAAATATGAGGCAGAGGAGAGAAAACATAACTTTTTTTTGTCGTCATATTTCCTCCTCCTCTTCATCTTCTTCACCCCTGTCCTGTCCTGTCCTGTCCTGCACAAGCCAGATATCTGTGGCCGTGGCCAGATGTTTCTTGATTCGAATCACATGGCAGGAGGAGTGCATTTAAACAAAACACAGACGAAAAAATGCACCAGCCTGCCACCATATGTAAACTCAAATGGTTGGCTTCAAGATGAGAATGCGTTGACCGCTTCGTTGCCCGTATTGGAACTGCATATGTTTGCAATATTTCTCATCAGCCATGGCTGCCATTTCATTCTTAAGCGCTACGGCATCCATATCCTGGTTTCTCAGATTCTGGTACGTGTTCATTATCCTTATCTCTCGAATTCCTGTGCCTCTCTTATCCATTTCTTTTCTGTAATGTAATACAACTTGTGAATTTCTTTCTTTGAACCATGTGGGATGGGCAGAAAATGGTCAAATTAAATTGATCTTTTAGATCAAGCAGATTTATTCTTCATATACATGTTTTGTTGGCTTGTGAATTTTCAATACAATCCGGCATCAAAAACTTTTACTGGTATCGTTCTGAAAGTTAATTGTTCATAACTCTCAATATGTAAGAATATATGATAGAGCAGGTCATTGCAATTATTGACTGCAATGCTGTGATTGATTTGTGTTTCAGGCTGGAGTGATCGTTGGAACAACAGGCCTGGGACATCAATCAGATTACACAAAAATCTTTTTAACCATTGACAGCAAACAAATACTTGGCACATTAGCTGGATTGGGTTACCAACTCTTTGGATTTATAAATGGAATTAAGATGGATTTAGCCTTGGTAAGAAAAACGGGGAAAATGGCAATCTACAGTGGTATACTATCCATGGTGATTCCTGGAGTCCTCGGCGGGGTAACTGAGAGGATGGTCAGCAAGTACTGGAACCTCGAGAGACTAGATAAGCTCTCGCTCATCCTGGTGATGCTGGTGCAATCTATGACTCCATTTCCTGTCATCTGTAGCTTCATCGGTGACCTCAAACTAACGAATTCTGAACTTGGTAGGCTGGGATTGTCTTCCGTGCTAACCAGTGAAATGCTGACCCAGGTTTTTGCACTGGTTGCTTTCTTTATAGGCATTGCCTACAAGCAGCGAGCTCAAGCAGCTATCAAAAGCGTTATAATATCTGTAGCCTTTCTTGTTATAGTTTTATATGTGGTGAGGCCGGCAATGTTCTGGGTGATCAAGCAAACACCCAAAGGGAGGCCTGTGAAAGATGTTTACACTGACATCATCATTTTCGGTGCCTTGGCTTCTGGTGCGTTATTTCATTATATTGGTCTGAATGTGTTCCTCGGATCACTTGTTTTCGGACTAGCTGTGCCAGCAGGACCTCCACTTGCGTCAGCTGTGGTCGAGAAGATTGAATGCGTTGTTACTGGAGTGCTCGTGCCTCTTTTCATGGCCATGTGCACGATGGAAGCGGATCTCCTGAAGATCGATTTTAACGACTATATACTGAAGAGCACTGCCATCGTCGTCTTTGTTGTCATCTTGGCCAAATTTGGTGCTTATTTGGTTCCTCTCTTGTATTTCAAGTTGCCAAAACAGGATGCCTTGGCTCTTGCTTTCCTAACAAGTACCAAAGGAATCGTTGAGCTTGGCTCATTTACGTATATGAAAGAACTAGGGGTATGCTCCTCCTCCCCTCCTCCTCCTCCTCCTCCTCCTTCTAACTTTGCGATAGTGTTCTCATTTTGTTTTGAACTTGATCATGGACAGATTCTGACAGAGGGGATGTTTGCTTTCCTGGTAATTACAGTTCTATTGTCAGCAACGATCTCATCAATCGCTGTGAACTGGGTTTATGATCCGTCAAGAAAGTACGCAGGTTATCAGAACAGAAACATTATGCATAGCAAAGAGCTCCGCATTCTAACATGCATTTACAGACCGGATAACACAACCAGCATCATCAATTTTATCAAGTCCTTGTGTCCGACTATACAGAGCCCATTTTCTGTAAGTGTACTTCATCTCATCAAGATCAGTGGCCGAGCCTCCCCGATGTACATTTCTCACCAAATGCAGAAAAAAACGGTATCTCTGCACTCCATCTCCGGCAATGTCATTCTCTCTTTCAAACACTTCCAGCAAAGTTACGGCGAGGCAGTTTCTGTGAATGTCTTCACAGCAATCTCTCCACCCAAACTCATGCACGAGGACATATGCACGCTTGCATTGGATGAAATTGCATGTTTCTTAGTGCTTCCATTTCATAAAAAATGGCTTGTCGACGGGTCTATCGAATCGGAGGACCCTACTCTAAGGACTCTAAATTGCTGTGTCCTCGAGAGAGCACCGTGCTCTGTTGGGATCCTCATTGACCGTGGGAATCAGGTGAAGTCCATTTTCAGGGATTCATCGAGAGGGCCATCCCTTCTCGCCGCCGTGATATTCTTCGGAGGAAACGATGATCGAGAAGCTCTCGTGCTAGCTAAACGCATGTCTCAGAATACGAACAGTAACATAACCATAGCTCGCTTCATCCCCTCAACCGAGGAGCCCGAAATCAATCGGGACAGCATGCTAGATTCTCAGGCGCTGAGCTATATTATGCAAGACTACATAGAGAATGAAACAGTGGATTACATTGAAGAGAGGGTGGGCGACGGACTGGAAACTTCAAAGACAATTCGATCTATGCTAGATAAATACGACCTTTTCATCGTTGGGAGACGGAAAGATATACAAACACCACAAACAGCAGGTCTAGACGATATG
This sequence comes from Salix purpurea, assembly GCA_027405865.1. NCBI lineage: Eukaryota > Viridiplantae > Streptophyta > Magnoliopsida > Malpighiales > Salicaceae > Salix > Salix purpurea. The sequence goes on from JAOWLH010000019.1 coordinate 4,994,262, forward strand.
AATGAATACCCAGAGCTTGGTGTCATTGGAGGCCTGCTCGCATCCATGGATACCGCTGAAAAATATTCGGTCCTGGTTGTAAAGCAGCAGGTAGCTTTGTAGGAGGTTGTACGGTACACGTTAGTTCGAGTATTAAAACATCGCCTGTATTCCTAGCTCGTATAGTAAGTACAAGCGTATTTGCCCGTTGGGCTTTTTTATATATAAAAAAAATTAATTGATTTTATAAATAATGTATTTTATTATTTTAATATTTAATTGATAAAATTATAATTGATAAAATCTGTTAAAAATGGTTTTTTTCAACTAAAAAATGATTGAATATTGCTATTGCTAAAAAACTTTTGATAAAATTTGTTAGAAAATTTACTAAGAAGGTGAAATGATTTGTTAGAAACTTGTTGTCATGGAAACTCTGGTTAAAAAAAAACACAAAAAAAAAACGGTTTAAAAAAAAAGACTTGAACACGACGATTATTAAAAAATAAAAAAATATGAAAAAAAGGTTATCGTTTATTAAAAGAACAAAAAAAAGAGTATAAAATAGAAATTTAAATTAAAAGCTAAAGCCAAAGTTATATTTATAAGATTTATTAATCATATTATTATATTAAATGTATTCAAGAATACCGATATTAATTATTTTTTTGCAAGAAATCGTAGGTCATTTTTTTCTCTCTCTATATATTTTTAGGCGATAATATTCAATAAATATTAAAACATATACTCAGTCTTACATACTTTATAGTGTAATCGAAATGGGAAGTGGGTCGTAGATTTTTTAATTGTAGATAATTAAGGTAAATTTGTCAAAAAAAAATTATGAGTTGCCTTTTTCCTCTTGTAATATTAGATCTGACACATTATAAATAAAAATATTGTAATTTGTTTTTAGAAATAAACCTCAAGTTTTTTGCGTGCTATAATTACTTATCTGTCGTCTAAAAAAATAGTGTAATCGAAACGGGAAATGACTCGAATATTTTTTAATTGTAGATAATGTAGGTAAATTTGTCATTTTTTTTAGTTGTATTTTTTGTCCAGTAATATTATATATGAAATATTAAAAACCAAAATATTATAAATATTTTTTAAGAAATAAACTTTAAAAAATAGAGCACAAAATTAAAATTCTAAGACTTTTTTTTTTAAAGATTTATTTTTTGTATTATTATATGAAATGTATTACACTGTTGAAAAAAAAAAAGGTAGACGTGCGCTGCGATGCATCGGAGCAAATTGCCAATGAATAGTGACTATGACTCACGGGTTACAGTAGAAAACCGAGTTGTTTTAGCTCGTTAGGTAATAAAAGAAAATAATAATGAGCCCAGGGATTATTCGCGGCGCGCTTAGTTGGCTAGGAAAAAAAATATACTTAGGAAAAGAGAACCGTGGTGCGCGTAAGCTGACCCGGACACCTCGATCAAGAAAAAAAATGTATAAGTGGCAAAACAAAATAGGGAAAAAAATATAAAAAAAAAGTTGATTAAGAGATTAGTCATGGTGCACGTAAGTTGGTTTGGACACTTTAGTTATTTAAAAAAAATCTTATTTTTTGGAAAAAAATAAAAACAACAACCAGTTATTAAAAAAATTCATTTTTTTTAACCAAAAGAATAAAAACAACAACCAGTTATTAAAAAAATCATTTTTTTAACAAAAAACATTTCAAAAAAAAAAACAGTTCTTAAAAAAAAAAACAAATCAGATTTGTAAAAAAACACAACAAAAACCAGTTATTAAAAAAAATTAAAAAATAAACAATTTTTTTTACAAATTTTTTTCTTTCTCAGTTCTTAAAAAAAAATCACATTTTGGTGTCTGAACGGTTTGAACTCGCGCCCGCCTGTGTTGGCAGCGCGCGGACAACTGCTCTGCCAAAGCTTCTGATCTGTCATTTCCACCATAAAAAATATAAAAAGAGTCTTTGTGTAAAAAAAAATTAAAAAAAAAAAAATGGATCCGGAGATTAGTCATGGTGCACGTAAGTTGCCCTGGACACTTTAGTTATTAAAAAAAAAATTGTTTTTTTTGTAAAAAAATAAAAACAACAACTAGTTATCAATTTTTTTTTTAACAAAAAATACAAATATTTTTTTTTGTAAAAAAATAAAAACAACAACCAGAAAAAAACATTTAAAAAAAACAGTTTTTTTTTAAAAAAAAGCAAATCAGATTTGCAATAAAAAACAACAACAACCAGTTATTAAGAAAAAACTTTTTTTTTTAAAAAATAAATCATTTTAAAAAAAAATGAAAAAAAATCATTTTCAAAAAAACGATTTAAAAAAAATTAAAAAAAATTCATTTTCAAAAAAAATTTGTTTAAAAAAAAAAACAGTTATTATATATATATATATATATATATATATATATATATATATATATATATATATAAAAAATGAAATGAAATCACAATTTGGTGGTCGAGCGTCTCGAACTCGCGCGCGCCTGTGTTGGCAGTGCGCGCGACAACCGCTCGGCCACACCCTCTTATCTGTCCATTTCCATCATAAAAAATACAAAAAGAGTATCAGCGTAAAAGAAAAAAAAAAGCGCACATAGACCCGCGATTCACCGTGACAAATTGTCAGTCCACAGTGGCAATGAGTCACGGTGAACAGTAGGAAGAAGGACGACCTGTTTTAGTTATTAGGTAATTTCCATACAGTTACTTTACTTTAAAAATCAAGATTATAGAAGGTAAAAACAAAAACACGACAGTTTTTTAAAAAAAGATAAGAAAATTAGTCATGGCACACATAAACTGTCATTGATACCCAAGTTTTAGAAAATAAAAAACAAAAAATTAACAAAATAATAAAAAATAATTATTGAAGGGGAAAAAAAGGGAAAAAAAACGACTTGAAAGGAAAAAACGGCAGGTTAAAAACAAATAATAGAGAGGAAAAAAAAGGGGGGAAAAAGGGGAATTAAAAAAAAACGACTTGAAAGGAAAAAACGGCAGGTTAAAAACAAATAATAGAGAGAAAAAAAAAAGAAAAAAAAAAGAAAGCAACTTTTGCAGACAGTTGCTTCCCAAAGAACAAAAACGGAGGGAAAAGAAAAACAAAATCAAATCTGCTGGCCGAAGGATTCGAACCCCTGCGCGCTGCATTTTCCAGCGCGCAGCGAACCTTTCGGCCACAGCCACCCATCTGTCTACCTCGACCAAAGAAAATACAAAGATAAGTTCAATGTTAAAAAAAGAAAAAGAAAAAAGGAGCACAAACTCGCGCGAAGTAGGGAGATAAATTGCAAGTCCACAGTAGTTTAGAGTCTGCGTGAACAGTAGGTTTCCGAGCTCTTTTAGCTCTTTACTTAACAAGTTGGATTGCCCTCCCTACGTTGCGGGCATAGTGCGGGCAGAACAAATAATCTTCATAATTGTTGAGATTAAAATATAATATTCCAATATGTAAAATTTGATTTGATGAAAAAGATCAACATCCTTTATTATAATAATAGTAAATCAAAGTCTTAACTTCTTAAATTATCATCACCATCGCTGTCAAAACAATAAATATTATTTAACAAATCTCAGAGAAAAACAAAAAAAAATTAATAAAAAAGCACGTAAGAATAAAAATCTAAAATTATTATTATTATTCTTAATATTCATATTATTATTGTTTTAATAACGGGAAGAAAACAAAATTAAATCAAAGGCTTAAAAAAAACCTAAAAACATTAACAAAAGAGCAAATGAAAAAATAAAATAAATAAATAAAACAATAAAAATTATTGACTGGAAAAAAAATTATTTGACCTGAAAATTTATAAAAAAATATTACACTACTTTACGGGCTGAGTAAAAAGTTTGTATAACTTTTAAAAGAATTAAAATTATCAAATTATCCTGAGAGAAAAAAAAACCTAAAAAACATTAACAAAAGAGTAAGTAAGAGAAAAACATTAAATTATTATTATTATTATTATTATTATTATTATTATGCTAATAATTAAAAAAAATAAAAGACTAAAAAAATCATAAAAACTTTAACAAAAGATCAAACAAAAAAATAAAATAAAAATTATCAGGTAAAAAAAGTCATATGACGTAAAAATAAAAAAGGAAAAAGGAAAAAAAAACTAAAAGAAATAACAAAAAAATACAAATATCAATTTCCAAATGATAATAGATATAAAATAAAATTTAAGAACTATTTTTTTTGAAAAAAACCATACCAGCCCAACAAATAAGAAAATAAAAAAAATAAAAATCAAAGCTAAGCACACTTATATATATATATATATATATATATATATATATATATATATGGACAAAAGTAAGGATTATTCTTGAAATTAAAAGAAATAAAGGGATTAAAATAAAAAATTAAAAGTAATAGGGCTGAAATGAATATTAAATATAAAAGGATTAAAATCCAAAATTAAAAGTATAAGGGCCGAAATGAAAACATCGAAGTCTTAAAATCTAAGAATATTATTACTATTACAACTAAAACAATAAAAATTATTAAATTATTATGATGAAAAAAATAAAAAAAACATAAAAAAAAGAAAGCAAGAAAAAAAAAACTAATATTATTATTCTTATTGAGTTAATAATTGGAAAAGATTCAATCAAAGAAAAAAAAATGTCAATATATTGTTTAAAAAAAAAACATAAGTGAAAAAAAACAAAAACGAAATAAATAAAAAAAACATCAAAATATATAAAAAAAACAAAAAAAAAAACAATCAAAATAAATAAAAATGAAAAAAAAGCAAACAAAACAATGCGATAGGCAGGGGTTCGACCCCTGCCCCTCTTAAGACACGCATGTGTCTTTGCCAGTAAGCTACATGCCTTTCATTATCTTTTTCTATGAAAAAAATATATAAATAGTATATTTACTGTTCAAACACGAAAAAAAAAAAACACTATTGAAATCTACAGTGTTTTCACTCACAATCTACAGTGTTTTCCTGAGCTCTTTTAGTTTATTGTATAATATATATATATATATATATATATATATATATATATATATATATATATGAATGATACAAATTTTTTCATATTTTAATTTTCATGGAGGTAAAAATTGCAAACACAAATAATAAGAAATAGCAAAAATAAGAGGACGAGAGAGAGAGAGAGAGAGAAGATTGACAGACAATAAATCTTTACTCAGCAATGACACGGGTAACACCTAATGAAAACTGCAAGTGGGGTTAAAATGACTTAATTGTGGATAAAAACAATTGATTGTTAAATTGATTTTTTTTCAAAAAATTCACCATTGAAATTCATAGTGAAATGTGAGAGAATAACCAATAAATCCACCCATTAAAACCGCTTCCTTTCTTAGTTTATATTATAATTAAAATTATAATGTTATAATTGTAGTAGAGGATTCATTTGACTCAGCTCTTAGCCAATGTCAAGACAAACTCTGCTGGTGTGTCTTTGACACAACTCGTCCCAGGCGCAACCTCTTTTTAATAAGCACAGTTTGGGCTCAAAACGACAATCATTGCAACGACAATCATTGCTTGTAAATCAGTAAATGTATTAAAAAGGTGTAGGATTTATTTGACTCGTTACTCAAACCTCACTCGAATCGATATTCTTACTCTTTTTTTCGTTATATCTAATGAGTTTAAATTTTTGACTCTATCATTTTTTAAATGAAATGCCAAATAACAATTACTAGAGATGTCAGAGCAATTCTTATGGGATAGCCAAAAAAAAAAAATAGTTAGATAAAAAAAATATAGCTTTTATTTTTTATTTTCATAGCTTCATTGAAAGTTAAAATAATATTTTTAAACTAAAGAGTTATTTCTATATATTTGATTAAAAGAATAATATTAAATATATTTTTATAAAAAAAAAGAGTTTGCTTATAATTGTATTAGTTATTTATTATTAACAAATAATTATATTAATATTATATATATATTAAAATAAATTTTGCTTTTCTAAATAACTTTTTTACATTGAAATTTATTTATACTATTCAAACGAACCTCATGTTGCTTTTTGTCTAGGCGATGGATAATACACTTGCACGGAAATGGTATCAAGCACGTAGCAAGGAAATCAATTTAGGGTAACGGTAAGTTTATGAATGTTTTTTAAAATATTTTTTATTTAAAAATATGTTAAAATAATATATATTTTAAGAAATTATTTTATATTGATAATATAAAAATAATTAAAAATTAAAAACTTTTTTAAAAATGCTTTTTAATTAAATGGTTTCCAAACAGCACCTGAATATTAAGCCGCCGCAACTATTGCAAGGAGATCAAGAGATGGTGTGTAAATTGTACTAATTTGTGAAGAACATGGTTTTTTAAATAATATATAGTTTTTTTAAATCAAATCAAATCAAATGTTAAGAAAATAATTTAGAAGAACCAATTGTATTTTAATATATTTTATATAATTATTTTAATAATTTGATATAATCTAGCTGACTTGATGAACTTTAAAACACCTTGAATAATTTTAAAAAAATAATAATAATGAGTAAACTCAGATAAATTTATCAAACTTAAAATACAAGTCATCACACTAGAAAAATCTCGTAAAAACACAAAAATATAATTTTAAAAAAATCAAAGAAAATAAAAACTAGTGAATAAACACCATCACTATAAATAATGTTTGTAAGATATTAATACTAACTTTTTTTTAAAAAATGAAATGGTATTTTCATTTTTTATTTAATGTTTTTTTCAAGCGCATGCACTTACAATTTTTAGATTTTTTTTACTGTTTGAAAGTGTAATTGATGTTATTTTTTAAAATATTTTTTAAACACATAAAAATAATCTAAAAAAATTTAATTTAAGCAAAAGATACAAGTAAATGTTTTTAATTTTTTTTTAAAAACCCTTAGAAATGCGATTAGAAACCGAACGTTCAATTTATCACTTGCACTTACAAATAGAAAAAATGTAAATTGTTGAAGACGTCTCCATATATATTAGCGCCAGAGGGAACGCATTAAAGAATCACTGCAGCCACCTATAGATATCTCCACAGTAACAGCATAGAAACATACACTTATCTCTCTTTCTTTCCATCACCAAATCAAAATACTCGCACCTGCATCCCTGCTACAGAGTATAAAGAGAGAAGCTATATGTATATGTATATGTATATGTATATGTATATGTATATGTATATGGACAGACACAGACAGCAGCACTAGACAGCAGCACTGGCAGAGTTCTGAGGTGGTCAAAATATATTCATATCTTTTGTCTTATAAGGTGGTCCTTTTTCCGGTGTTGGAAAAAGAAATGGACTTTAAGGAGATAGAAAAGACACTGACAATTCTTGGCCATGTCTGGTCACATCGCTAAGGTTGTAATGATGATTATCAAGATTAAAAGCTGACCACTGAGATTTCCTTATTCCTAACCTACTTCTTCTACTTCCTGCTCTTTTTATTATTACAATTGTTTTTGAATAATTCGAGGGCACTGACCTAAAAATGACTCATCATAACACAATTTCACCTTTCTTCTTCTTTTAGATGTCGTCGATGTCACAATGTTATTATAAAAAAAATCCATTAATGTGGTCTATTCGAGTTATCATTAATGATTTTTATTAATATTGTTGAATTCATTTTATTTAAAAACTTTTACGGTTCAATTAGAATATTGATATGTATTGGAAATCTTTTCCTTTTCTTTTTTTCCCTCGTTCTCCTATAATTTTAATATTTTTTTAAAATGTTGCTATTCCAATATTGATAAATTATAAATATCACGTTTTTTCAATTATGCCATGTACAAGCTATATTTCTAATTAATTTTTTAATTGTGTTATCTTTTTAATTTATTAAGCTAATTTCTTTCTTACAAAATCCCGATTAGTGCATGAGATTCTATACAGCTTGATTGACTTGTAAGAGTATGAAATATGAAGTTTGCTGTTACAGATTGTCTATTACACGGGATTCCTTGCATCAAATCTGAAGGAGAGAGATGAACCATTGGAAACCCTAGCTAGCTCTAGTCTCTTGTCAATGAAAACAAAGCTCCAATACTTGACACACACGCAATGGATTGATAAATGTACATGAAAAACAAAGAGATGCTGGGAAAAGAAAGGACCAATTCCTTGGGTGCATGAAAAACGTAGAGAGCCCTTCTGTCACCAAAGCATGGGAAGGCTGGTTCAACATATGTGTGTGTGTGTGTATGTATGTATGTATGTATGTATATGGACTGTCACAGTAATGGAAGCTTTCTTAGCATGAGCCTGGAAATGACTGGTGATAACGTACACAGCGTCCAATGCCAGATAGACTGCCAAACGATATCTTTTGATGGTTTACGGGGTCATAAAAAATATAAAGCAGCTTTGCAAGCAAACTCTGGAGGATCGTTGTGCTTATTTTAGAGAGCCTGTTTTAAATTATTAAATTAATAATTTTTTAGATGATAAAAACAATTGAAAATAATAAATAAAAAAGAAGAGAGAAAGCGTTAAATTTAATATCTCTTTAGTGTAAGTCTATTTTTGCAAAAACAGTTGCGATGCATCAAAAATAACAATCAATATTCTATATTATAATTTATTTGAGATTCGGAATCTCTCCTATATATTTGTACTTAATGATCGACGGTAGATTTGAAATGTCAACAATATTTTTAAGGTTTCGAAATGAACACAAGTATGTGAAAAGGTAATGATCATTCACTATATACAAAAGATGAGTGCCTTCCCGCTGCTTATTGTTAATCGGCATAAACAGCACCATGTACATTCCAAAACAGCACAAAGTCAAAGAAGTGTTAGGGATCGATTGTCTGAAATAAAAAGACATGGGAAAGACTGCATGTTACCCCTTTCTCCTGTATTGATTGCTCGCCCATACTGTTGCTGATACTTATCTTTTCCATTTCTCAACAAGTTGAAAATCCGAGCCCCCATGCTTCTCATTCCTTTCGAATTTACGTGACGTAGAGGGTAAACGATGCGAGACAGATGAGAGATAGACTGGTTCATTTTGTGATATAACGGTTGTTGAGTCACATTACTGACGTAGACCATTATCTTCTCTCAAATCAGTCAAGCCCCCATCGCTGTTGTTGATAATCCTAGACTTCTCAGACTGACAGAGAGAGATCCTTCTAGGCTTTTTCTTTAGCCCTAGCTGGGACTTGACGTGTTTTGGGAATGTCAGCACTTTTTGCATTTATTTGCATCTCCTTTTTTCTTTATATAAACCGCATCCACTTCTTCGTTGAAAACCAGCTGCTATACATGTCATGAGCTTCTTCCCTTCAGACCTTTCATGCCATTTCTAATTTTTCAAGCTTCGTGTCTTTCTTGGTGAAGGACCTCATCGCGATGGGGTCAAACAAATATCCAGCTTTAGCTGCAGAGATCTGTAACGTTTCATACCCAAACCATTGTTTTGATCACATGAGGAAGTTGATGCCAGAAGCTTAGCTTTTGATGGTGCTATCTTACCTGAGCTTTTCTCTTTATTTATTTTTTAAAAAACATATTAATATTTTTTCTTGACCTTGCAAGACTTTGTATGTCTTGTATAGTTATTTTCAGCGTTTTCTCTTTTTTATATATTCAGAAATTTTCTTTTTGTTTTAGCTAATTAATTTGTATTTTCTTATCTTATCTATTCCTCCTGAGCTTTGTAACCGTTCACGTTTATTCAAGTACCTTAAATGGAAGCTACTTTACTTTTACCCCTTGTTTCTGTGTTTGTTTTCATCTTTTAGAGATGTTGCTTGTATATACCATTACTTTTGATGTTATTTTTCTTAGAACACAACTTCTGATGGATCATGTATTAATCAGATGCATGTATCGAAAAAAGAAATGGAGTAAAATGGTTTGCAGATCAGGATCTCTATAATTCAGTAATCTCTTAATTATAGCAAGCGAGTGTTCATGGAAATTTGATTTATTCCTCGTTGAGTTGTTTGTATAATTGAAGTTTTCAAATAATCATAAAGATACGTAGAAGCTGCTCTGCTGAAACGAGGGAAGCTAAACAATATGTGGTAAATTTCACACTTCGTAACAGGAGAGTCGCATCTGCAACTTAAGCAAATACTTCCTATCTTTCTTGTATGTATTTTGCCGTCACTTACAATGATGACAGACTGTATTCACATACTCTTAAGGAAAGAGATATAAATCGTTGAGGCTGGTCTGAATCGTTTCTTGGTTTTTATTTCTTTTTCTGATGTAAAATTCAGAGTTTCCGAGTAAGATTTACTTATAGGTATTCCTCGAACCTTACTTGCCTGAGCAACCAGCTAATATCCTGATCAATGTTTGCAAGCTAGGAATGATGGAATTGTTGTCTAAGTGAAAAGTACTACTGAGGCAGTGTTTTAATCTTTCAAAGGATAGGTCAATGGCCTGGTTTCTTCTGCAGCAACTATGTTAGCTCAATCAAAACCTAACTAGGGGAATGATTATACCGTCATTCATATATGAGCAATGGTTGTGATCAGATCAGCAAATCATGTATAAGTTCTTATGGAGCTTAATTTGATCCCAATTTCATGATGGCTATAATTCATGTGTGCTCTAAGAGTCATGTCAAGTACAAGATACGGAAAACAGTTGTTCTTTAAACCAATCAGTAGGTGTTGTCCACATACTGTTGAGCATTCAACCTTTGTGGAACATCAATGAATTTGGTTGGACGGTGAACCAATTTTGGAAGACTCCTGAAAGAATTGAAGCTTGTTGAATAAGTTCAGGGATACTTAAAAGATTTTAAGCTTCATTCAAACTATTGACTGGTAGCTGTTATTTGCAATTTTGCATGGAGCTGTATTTGTCAATCTACATAAACCCTTCTTCTATGTACCAAAAGAAAAGATTCGATATTTCTGTGTACGTTTTGTAGTCTGCAGAACAGCAATGCGTGTGTGTATGCCTCTCTTCATGCCTTTCTTCTTCCGCCTTTGATTATTAAGTGTAGCTAGCAAATTTTGTCGATGGAGTTTCAATCCCGCCCTTTTCTCACGTAATATGGCAGAGGCAAGGACATTGCAGAGGATTCACCCACCTTTAGAGATACTTCTAGTTAGCAAGTGGCTAGATGTTTGAATTGCCTAGATTCACCTTGAGATATTCGTCTAGTTCTAGCGAGCTAGTAGCTGGGTGTTATAAAAGGGCTTAATGAGATTTCCCTGCTGCGTGTGTGGTCCTTCATCTGATGATGCCTCAGGTGCCAAATGATCTTTTTTTTTTTGGGACGCGATGGCAAGTTTCATAGTTTTTTTGTTTTTCTATTAAAAATGTACATCTTTAAAAATATTTTTTTTTATTTTTTTTAGATTATTTTGATGAACAAATATTAAAAGTATTGTTTCTAAAAAGAAATATTATTTCAATAAATTTCCAAACATGATACACAATTGCCAAACAAAATACACAAGACCAATTCTTTTTAGCCCAAATGAACAATGATCAAGATTAAACAATTAATAACAAAAAAATCTAGATAAACAAGTCATTGTTAATTAAAACTCAGTGCGATGAATAACCCGCAATACTTTAAAGTTATTTGCATGGTGTTCCGAAGTTTTTGTCCACCCTACCATCTTGCAGGTAACAAGCAACAGAAATATAGTTGTCCAATAATGAAAGACGGACTAGCGCGATGATATTAATTTGATTCCTTTGTACATATTGCCGATGCTATTTCATATATACAACCCAATAATCACTGCCAACAAAAACTTATGATCTTTAATTATGGACAGAAAGACAGAAAAAAATCATCACAGGTGAGAGGCAAACAGTCTGTTCTCATAAGGTTAGTACCCAGTTCCTGTAGTTACATACTGATTGAGTGCAGATAACCAAGACCTTCTGCGCTCTGTGTTCGAAGTTGATTGTCGAATTCTTGATCTCGAACACCTGACCAGGCGTTCACGCAGGTTCCGATCAATGGTACAAGGAACTAAAGAGGGACTTGTATCTGAAGTTCCCAAGCAACGGCTGGCATTGCAATTCATTGATGGAAACTTCTGGCAACTTAAAGACCGGAATGAAGATGAAAGAGGGGAAATTCTGGTGCATTGGAAATCAGGCTTGCAAAGTTGGGTTTTCATTGAAGTGAAGTCTTGTTCTTCACCCGAACATGTGCAAAATGATAGAGATAAACTTGTTCTGGAAATAGCTTTAACCAATGGGTTTGTTCCAGGAAGCTTGACAAATGAAACTATGCCATGCCGGCAGAGGGGACAGGCAATTGACCCTGTTGGACCTTGGGCAACAGTTGAGGTACAGATTGTGGAACAAAGATACAATGCGCATCTCGTGCAAAATTCATGTCCACAGCCTGCACATGATATTGTTTAGACATATTTATAATGACGAGTAAATATTCAGTAGAAGCACACGATGAGAAGACAGTGAGAATATAAAGTGTGGTATCAGTTACACAAATTTCAGCTATTATTTGGTGAAACACAAAATCATCATGAACTCGTCAAATACCCTCATAACTATTTGGAATATCCCAAACATCAAGGTTTTTGTAGAATTAAAAGAAAATTACAAATCAATGGATAAAAGCAACGATACACACGAAATATGTATAGTACTCGGGAGAAAATATGCAGTAAAATCATTCAAGGTTTAAAAGAAAACGAGTATGCTCCAAGAGCGTCATACCTAGACTTTTCTGTTACCTGGAAAATTACATTGCTATAGATGCTTCCCTGGATGAATTGTTCATGCTGAGTTTTAATAGCCTCACATATAATTCTCATTTTCCCATAATAGATTTAAAGGGATTGTCACAGTTGTTCTTTAATTATTTACCTTGTAGCCTGAAGAAATATAATCCAAACTACAACCAACAAAGTCTAAGAAGGTGTCAGACCACCGATATCTCTATCTGCCACTACTGCTATATAATATCACCCTCAACCATCACTCATTAAAAAGCCTAAGAACTGAGCATCCAACTCGTACCACCACTTTGGATGGATCCAGAAACATAACCCTGTAGAAGAGGTGTTGTTCCCGAATGTTGAAATGAAATTTTTTTATTTTCTTGCTCTTTCAGGAGAGAAAAAAAAACATGGAAATTCAAAGTTTTGGTGCAAAAAATGATTATTCAGAGTTCCAGATTCATCTATATATGTGCGGGCTAAAAAACTACATTTATGTGTATGAAACACATGAAACGACACATTGATATTAAGAGAATGTTTCAAGATTACTTGCCATCTTTTGGCAACAAAACTGCAAATATTAGAGAATAAATAAAATTCAATCAAAAAATGAGGTTCAGCAAATGGACTCTAGTGATACACATACCCTTCAGCATTTTCTTTAAAGTGATCTCTCTTACGTCTCAAGCCCACAACATTTTACTTCACAAGCCACAAAACATATATCGTTGCACTATACAATAGCTTCCAGAAAAGGTAGACATGATAAAATAACTTCCCTTATTTTTTCCAATAATTTTACTTTCACCATTTCCACTTGACAATATAGTTCCTTTCCAGAAAAAATCAAGGAGGGAAAACATGATAGAAAATTGGAAAATATTAACAATTGATAATAACATACCTTCTGCAGCAACTGTGCACTTCCTTTCCAAACAAACCACACATGCATCCTCACATGTAGGGAGGGAATCCTTGTTCCTCCATCCACATTCTCTGCAAATAGTCCCAACAAAAGATAACATCCCTTGATTATATAGTTAACTATTGTACTCGGAAACAAAACATTAATATATGTAATTGTAAATGAGACTCTAAGACCTAAAATGACCATGAAGAAAACTCCACGCAGTGCATGTGATTTCTATTACATGAAACTCAATCTGGACTAGAAAAGTTCTGCAAATAAAACTCTAAAAACATTTCATGCAATGTATGTGATATCATTCACATGGAACTCGATCTGAACTAGAAAAGTTTCACTAAATGTTTAATAAAAAGCCTTTTTCCATGAGCATGTCAGTGGTTTAACATCATGTGCAATAGTTTTATCCCTCAGTGCTTCTAGGGGTCTATATTTTTTGCAAATGCCACCCTGATGGCAGCTACTGATTTGGAACTCAATGAAAGTCACATTATCAGCCAGGCAAGATGTTAAAACACAAAAAGATACTAAAGGCAAGACAACTTCTCAGGAAGCTGAGAACTTGTAGTATATACAAAAGTGTAAAATCCAGGGGTTATTATGAATTTATGTAGCTAGTCACATGATATTGCAAATGGAAATGCATTACAGCAGAGTAGACAATAAAATATGACAAAACTGTATTTACCTGGCAATTTTGACAATGCTCATAAAGGGAATAGATAGATATGAAGAAGGACAGATTTGAGATCGGTTCCCTGGCTGTGTGCCTAGAATTTCCTCAAGTTCATTTCTGTGCCATGAACGAGCAACCATTGAAGGAGTCCACCTTGAATCAAACAAAAGAAAACCAGAGGTGTTTTAACACAACGATGTGGTGTATCTCAATAAAATCTATACAATAAATCATACAATAAAGGGGCAACTGGTCACCCAACAGCTTTGGACATTTGTCAGTCACAACATTTTAAAGTAAGGATCCATCATTGCAATGATATAATTCCAAATGGAATGATTAAAAGACCCAGATTTTACTGTTCCTGAAAACTAATTATGTTGTGCTTGGTATGTATTACATTGTTAATATGTAGACTTGATGTCAAGTACAAAAGATATGAAATTCTCATATTACTGCTAGTGAAAATCATAATCATTGCCTAAGATGAAGTAAATATAATGCAAAAAAGGCACATAGGTGTATAAGGTGAAATGAAACTAGCAAGGTTTCTTCTGAAGAGCGGTCATCCTCACTTGTAAGACATTGGCAAAACCACGGCTACATTCTAGAGAAAATTCAAGGGTAAAATATCTTCACTGTCAGGTATCGTTACAACGTAAAGGGAGGAAGGCAGAAAAGGTTAATTACCCCAACACATACTAAAGAAAGATCAATATACCCAGAGGCCAGGTATAAAATCATAATGAAACTTCTATGATATTTCCCTTCTTTATCATTCAAAGATATTAGTGATTTAAAGGTAACAACCTTCACAGCTGATATCTCTCAATATAAAGCAGTCATAAATATGCACCTTCCAATTTTGGGTTTTAGTAAGTGTTACAACGAACAAAGAGAAGGTAAAGCAGGTGTGTTATGAAATCCAAAATTCATTTTTCAGCACCCAATGCCACAGTGACATCAGTTTCAACTCTTCCATGGTCACATTAGTCCGGTCACATTAGTCCTCTGCGTGATTTTTCAGTTTCATGGGAAATTTTTATCCTAAATGATTTCAATGCCAACTTGTTAAGAATGTTTTATTTGTAAGACATGCACAATGTTTGCCAACCTAAAATCATTGCGACATCCTCAACAAATTAAGATTTCTACTGCCCACCCTCGTATCTAGGCACAAAGTATAAGTATGCAAATCAAAAAAACCACTGGTAAAGGAAAACTTTTTGTGCGCGCAATACCTAGTTGAAAAACAGATATAATATCACTGCAGAAAGATTCAAGTAGATGCCACTTGCAAATTGCTATATCATTATATAAATTGAACATATGAGTACTAAATCCAAAAATACTCCACATGAGATTCATACCCATTTGCATTCTCAGCCGTCAAATTAGCACCCCTGGTAATCAAAATCTGAATCACAACACATGATCATGACAAAGACTCAGCATATATATAACTCATTTTCAGTTTCATAGTGTTCTTTGTTAGGAAACATACTTGACAGCATTGTGGATTTCCACCACATGCAGCATAGTGAAGAGCCGTGCTTCCAGCACCTGCAAAGCAACAACCAGTGGTAGACATTTACATATTTGGCACTGCAAGCTACACAATTTAGCCCAGAATAATTGTGCCCCAAAACCCATAGGTTCTAACCTCGTCCTATAGATAGGGTATTGATAGCTGAATAATGTCATTAAAGATAGGATTTTGTTTATGCAACTAAAATTACACTATTTCCATCTCTAGAGAGTAAGAAAGGGCATGTTCAATGAATCTTTCCCATAATAAGGCTTGAACATCTTATATATATATATCCGATCTACATAGCAAAGTTGTCATAAGAGAATCTTTATCATCTAGATACAACAACAGAAAATGCAATAAAACTTGAGTTCCATATAGATGTATGATTTATTGATAGAGAGTTTAACATTGATAATTCCTTAGGATTCGTGGAGGGTTCAGAAAATCAAAAGATTTTTCAGGCAACATGAAGTTATTTTAAAATACATGACATTCAAATAATAGTATCTTTATATGTAATGTTCCAATTATTAAAATAAATCACTAGCATATTTGCTAACCATGAGTAATATTTATGGTGCTAGAAAGACTTTTAAACAGTAATAACACTACAGCCTGTAACCAGATCAGCTCTCACAACGGTAAAATAAAATATCCAAGTAGAAAGCACAGACAGAAAATATATCTATTTCATGTTATGCAGAGAAACAGCATTCTTTATTGTTATCACTTTGGTAATAAAATAGCTGCTACCAAAAGGCTTCAAGTGTGACAATTTTCTAGGCTTTCAATGTCAAGATGGACAGGAAAAAGAGTAGACGATTAAGTTAAAGACTTGCTTGGATGGAAAAGAAGAAAAAAAGATTTGAAACTTCAATTCTTTTTTCCTATAAAAGAAAAACCCTAAAACAGTTTCCAAAAAAAAAGAGTAAATAACAATTCAGATCTCAATGAAGACATGGAAAGTCAAAACTTCACAAAATTCTTCTGAAATTTTGAGAGCAGATCAAACACGAAAGGACAAGCTCCAGAATTTCCAGAGCAACTGGTTGTAATCGGAACCCACAAAAAGAGTTCCTAGAACCCTTTTGGCTGGGTCAATAGGTCCAAAACAAAGTTTTAGCTGTTCCTGAGTTTGAAACTTGACTCAAGCAGTTCTGGATCGTGAAATCTTGGAATTCCACGTATTGATTTGACATTTTGATAACTGTGTCCTTTGCTATTTTGATTTGGATGACACAGAATCTAATTCCTCTGTATACTGTATCTACTGAGAGTTGCAACAGTGATTTGAAAACAAAACAATCAAATGGCCTCCATTTTAAAAGGTGTCTCAGTCTCTCTCTACGTGAGAAACTTAGCAGGAGAAATTAATGAGCATTGATGGCATACAACAATTGCTCTTGTATCCATAGTAGAGAATTGTTTCACTGTTTAAGTATTACACAAAAATAAGAACTACAAAAAATGGCATTACTATTCCTCTAAAATTATCTGGATGTCAGCCTAACAGTGCAAGGGGCAGCGATCATCACTTAAAAGTAAAATGGGGTCACCTATTAGATCGATAGTAGTTCCATCTTCAACAGTGACCTCATAAACAGAAGCTCCCAAGTCCAAGAGTAACTGCATGCTCTCAACATGCCCATTTAGTGCTGCCATATGCAAAGCAGTTATGCCTCCATCAGCAGGTCTATTGATTACCTCACGAAGAGCACTGGTGCATGCAAAATGGCACAACTCAGCAAACAAAATCATAATAAAGGATGATAGAAGTGCGAAGAAAACTTGGAGTTGAAAGAACCTTTCATCAAACTCAGAGATGAAGTCATTGTCCTTTGATCCCTTACTTAAAATCTCCCAACAATCAGCAATGCTAGGTATATAATCTGCAAGGAGGAGGCGTATGCATCGAGAATGGCCATTCAAAGCAGCCAAGTGAAGTGCAGTACCCCCATTAAGATAATCTGCTCTGTGAATCTAAAATCCAATACTCCACAATGTCAAATTCATAGTTCCTAAATATTCTAAGCTATTCGTGGTTAATGAAGTATGGTCTAGTTGACCTGAAAGTAAACTACATACATTGGCTTTAAAAAGCATCAAAGTCAGCACAACCTCCCAGTGACCATGTTGACAAGCTTGCATTAAAGCAGTCTGTTCACACAGATTTAAAAAAATTAGATATTGTATTATTTCATAGAGATACTAACCTGTCTTGAAGTTTCTCAAAATACCTAAAAGCTATATAAACAGCTGCTTCAAATAAATAAATGCTAAAATAGCATACAAATAAAGCCTAGAAACTCCATTTGAGGTTGGATGAAATTACCTGGCCACGATAATTCTTCAGATTGATATCAACTCCAGACTCAAGCAAGAGAGAAACTATCTAAAGGCATGTAAAAATCACCATCACCACAACACAGATGACTCAATAATTGCTCAATTTAAAAGATTAACCACAAAATACCTCATGGTGACCCTGAGCTGCAGAGTAATGGAGTGGAGAATTTCGAACACCAAATGTTGAGTACCTTGCAAGCCTTGGATTGTATTCCAATAAAGCCTTGGCTTCTTGAATATCCCCATCTCTTGCAGCCGAAACCAAACGTTCTCCCGAGGCAGAACAACCAAGTGAATTGCCCATGATGCTCAGAAATTTCATGATTTCTGGGAAGAAGCAACAATTTTTTTTCTAGCTCCAAAGCAACTCTCTTGATCTTCCACCAAAAAAGAAGTAAAAGAGGCCTTTTGTATCCTCAATCCCCAAACTATTCACAAGCCTGTTTAAACATGACAGAACATAAGGAAAAGGGAAAGCGTTCCCTGTACCTATCCAACTAATAACAATCCAAAATTAGAAAATAAACCAAAGAATTGGTTGCAACAGTCATAATCTCATTGACTTTTCATAATACCTATGGTGAGTTTTGAGAGAGACAAGGAAAAGGTTAGAAAAAGACAGTTGTTGGCATCCAAATTCCAAATGAAAGAAGCAGGGTCTCTCCAACTACTGACTTGAGAAAAAAATAAAAAAGTACAAGAAGCTGAATGTGACTCTTTGTAGCTAGTTAAAGATCTCGTGAATTTCGAGAAATCAACCCAATAATTCAATAACGAATTCCCAGATCAATTGTCAACACCAACGTGTTCACTTCTTCGCCAAAACGAACATAACAACTTTCAAGTTATCCAATTCTCCTTCAAATATCAAATTCTCATGAATTTCTCCCTCAAAAACACAAATTTCCAATCAATTCCATGAACTTCTTAAAGATTGAAAATCTCAAAAACCCATCTCCCAATAAGCCTCAAAGAATCAAACTTCAGAGAACAGAACTTCTAAATTTCACTCAAGAATATCAACGTGAAAACCCGGATCAGGCATCTCTCCTGATGAGGAGATAAAGATAATACAAGATGAAAGAAAGCTTGATAAAAGAGAAGAGAAGAAATGGCCAAATATTTAGGCAAAAAGGAACTTAAAATAGGCAAAATTGAGAATCGGAAGAGATAAGAAATATAAAAGGGGAAAGACGGTAATCTTTAACTACAACGTTTTGCCAAAAAAAAAAGAAAAAGAAATATAAAACATACATGAAAATCGTGTCTCCCATCATTGGATGGACAGTCAACTTTCGTTGTTTGCTTTGCTCGCTCGCTCTCTCGGGAGGAAATTATAAAAATAATGCTTGGCGGTTTTATTTGTTATTTTATTGCTATGATTATAAATCTCACAAACTAATTATAAACATGTGTAGTGTTTTCAATTGTTGCAACCATGTATGGACTCAATTTATCTTTTTCTTCTTTTTCATGGCGAGGAAGGTATGAAAAATAAACAGAATGGTGAACATTAATAATAATAATAAAAAAAAATGGATGGTTAGAGTAATGAGACTCACAATTAATAGCGTGTTTGGAAGTGTGATTGTGGTTGTTTTTTAAAGAGATTTTCATTTAGAAATACATTAAAATAATATTATTTAATTTTTTTAAAATTATTTTTGACATCACTATATTAAAATGATCTAAAAATATCTTATTTTTTTAGTGCTTCCCACACAGGGTGTGAATCTAGTTTTAAGATCACATTCCAACTTTTATTTTTTTCCTCTTAATATTTAATATTTTTTCATGGCTAGTGTACACACACATTTACACAATAAGCACGAGCCTGCGTTATTTATATATATAACAATGTTTAGATGTCTTAAAATTGTTTTAAAGAAAGAAGAAAATTTTACTACTCGAGTTATAGTCTTGACTGGTCAAATAAATTAATTTCATTTTAATCAAATAAAAAATAGAGAACTATAGTAAACAAACAAAGAAATTCACAAATTTTTTCTTAAGCAATAGTTCACTAAATGAAACTAGTTCCCTAATAATATGAAACCTCACATCTATATGTTTTTCTTTTACATGAAACACCTATTTCTTTGCCAAATAAATGATATTTTGACTATCACAATGCAATTGAACTTCACCTTATAGAAATGAATAAATAATTTATGGTAGATTTCTTGTCATCAATATTCATTTGCATAACTTGCATCTACACATCCCACCATTGAAGGAACATTGCCCTATTTTCTAAATATGATGTCATAACTTATAATACCCCTAAAATATTTGAAGATCCCTTTTATAGAATCTCAATGTTGTCATCTTGGTTTTTATATAAACAACATTGACTGTTTGCTAAATCGAGTCTTGTACAAACCATATCATATATTAAGCACCCTATTAAACTGGAATATAAAACATTTAGCAAGTCTTATGTTGTATCATTTATCTTCACGTACTAATTAATAACTAATCTAAAATAATTTGTCAAAGATATAATCATTAATTCTGCATTATCCATGTTAAACTTTTTTAATACATTACAAACATAGTTACACTGAGATAACCATAATCTCTAATGTTTTATATACCTATTTGCATTCTATCACCCTCATCCTCTCTAAGAGCTCCACCAACTCCTATGTTTAGTTTTTATGTAGGAACTCCACTAATCCATTTACTTTTCCTTTTATTATATAATGTCCCTGAAAAGTAATGAGATCTTTATTATTAGTAATGAGTGTAAAAAAATCAAGTCTTCAAAACCATACCTAGTAGGCAGCCTGATAATGCATCTGGGTCTGTTTGAAGCTATATTATCATGAAAATGGCCAGCCATTCTTGATAGTGAGTTCATCAAGTCCCCTTTCCCAATTTGCTCCATCCATGGCAATGGATTCGAGAAGACACAAGGCTAGATGCAAATCTGGATTGAAGATCTTAGCATGCCTTGCATTTAACCTAAAACACCTTATTTTTTAAAATATTATTTTATTTATCCTTTTAGCTGCATTGTTTTGTTGTCGTGTCTTATGTATTGTGAAGTTTCTCTTGATTCCATGCTCCGCTTTGCTCCAACATCTTCCTAATATGTGTGTGTGTGTGTGTGTTCCACTCAATATAAACCATATACTACAATATAGTATATCAATTATAGAAGTATTTTGATTTTTGATTTTTGTATAAATATTGTAGAAATACATGTGAATATATATAAATACAAAATACACAATCTTATGTATTTGAAGTATAAGATAACTCATTTACTTTATTAGTTAATTCAAAACAATCACTATTATGACAAGTTATTTTTGATAATTTTTTTAATATTTGGAATTGAATTAAGAATTACAAAAACTATTACCTCATAAGAGAAAAATGAAAGATTTACTTTAATTAAACTATTTAACTCTTACTGTAATTAAAACTTTTGGCGTTCAACTCATAATTAAGAATTTTAAACTATATATAAGTATTGTAGTCAATTGCATTAGTAAAAATGTTAAAAATACTCCTGTTTTTATGGTATTTTTTAGCATCCATAATTATTAAGGTTACAAAAAATTAAAAAAAAAAATATTCATTATGAATTTTAAATGATTTTTAACAAATGTAAATATTAAAAAAAAATATAATAGATGAGGAATTTGTTGTGCTATCATTGTTCATGTAAACTCATTAGTATGTTAACCTTAATGTTCATAGCCTTTTCTTCTTCTTTTTTCCTTTTTGGCGCTGGATTTATTTTGTCCACTTGGTTATTAATTTTTTCTTAGCTTTTAGTCTTTTCAAGTTATGTTGGTTCAGTTTTATATTTTGAAGATTTGTTTTGCCTTACATGCTAATGCATATATATTACGACAAAAATTATAAAACTCTTCAATAAAGATTCCTATTAAAAAATATATACAATTATAGGGTTCCATTAGTAAAACAATAATTGAAAAAAAATGGATCAATATTAAGAAAGAAGAAAGAAAGGGAAATGGTCATTTTTTCTCTTTTCATTGTTCAAAAGACGTGTCTTTCAACACTTTGATCCCTATTATTTTCAAAATTTATAATTCAATTATAAAACTTTATTTCTTTATATTTTAGTCCTCAATAAGAGGACATAAGAGAGATAATGTTGCTAGAAAAGAAGAGAAGGGAGAAAATTTTTGGGCACCCAGATTTTGGTTACAAAAAAAAAAAAAAAATCTTATTGTCAATGAATTTCTCTTGACGTTGAGAGTTCAATGGCGGTGTCTTGAATCTCTAATCATGTCGAAAAAAGTATATCTAGTTCAAATTGAGTTTTTTAGATTAATTAATGTATGTTTTGGCCTTAAAAATGAGGTTATTAGGGTTCTAATTATAGTTTTGGGTGTTTTAGGTGGAAAAAAAATGAAAAATCAAGTTTTAATGGTCCCAAAACTCGAAATGTGATTTTGCTATCAATGAAGATGATCGAAATTCATGGCAACAAATAATGTGTCCCCTACCCAAGTGGATGTTGCATTGTCCAATCTCTTAAAAAAATAAAAACAAAAATAGGAGGCTTCTCTTCGAACAACTACGTGCACATGAGTCTCTTTAAAGGTCAATCACACGAGCTGAACTTGCAAACCTAGGCATATCATTGGCTTACCATTGCTAGCCCATCCTTTTTTTCTTCCTTTAGTTTTTTTTTATATTTATAAAATAAAATTATTTTTTATAAAAGACAATTACAATGATATTTTTATAAAGCATATAATGATACAATGTTTTTCAAATAAAATTAAAGATTTAATGGTAGTGTTAGTAATTATTTTATGAATAATTATAATATGTATATTTTTAAAAAACAAAATCATGAATATTCAATAAGAGTAAAATATCTTCTTTTTTTATTTGAAGTTCTTATACAATTTTCTCATACTAATCATTCCTTCATTTTAGCTTTCAATTGCATAAAACAATATCAATTCATTTTTGTTTGTTGATTTTTGCTTTTGAAAACATTACAAGTTCTTAACGGAAAAATCATGCTAAGAATAAAAATACATGTTTATATATATAAGATGCATAAATAAAGAACTTAGTTTTAACTTAAGAGACTTTTAATGAAAATTCGTAAGAAGAAAAACTTTTTTGTCTGATTTAATTACGAGAAAGAGATATTTTTTAATTTTAAAAACATGTTGTTTTATGTAGTGATGAATGTTTTATATAAATTATGTAAAAATGTTTTATATATGCATGCAGCGAAACGTTTTTCCTAATAAATGTTTTTAAAATCAAATACATAGAAACCCAATACAAAACCTGGACAATTAAGCAAATAATAGTTAAAAGCGCTTTATGTTTTGTGCATGGTGATGAGTAAGAGAGTTTTTGAGTGTTATCTTCAACAGATTTGGGAACGTTAAGTTGTTTTAATGACATGTTTGCAAGTATAGTTGATGTTATTTTTTTAAATATATTTTGTTTAAAAAAGTATTCGAATGATATTTTTTAAATTTTTAAAAAATTATTTTTGACATTAGCACATTAAAATAATTTAAAAATACAAAAAAAAACTTAATTTAAAATAAAAAAATTATTTTTTCTTAAAAATAATTTTAAAACACAGTGTCAAACATGCCGTTAACGGCACCGTTAAGTTGATGAGCATTATGTATATCACAAGCAATTTGAGATGGATGTGCACCTTAATTAATAATGTTTCGAATGATCAAGCCATGCCACCACGAACATGAAACAAAATGATGACAGCTCCTCTGGCCATCGTCGAAGAAAAAGGTAGGGGAAAAGGTAGACAACATATCAAAGCGGCATGTTAAGGTAGAATGATTGGCATGTCCGAGCATCAAATGGGACACATTTGGAATCTTTCTTTGCTCTCATTATATTATTTAGGGTAATGTGCTACGCACTTGGGTTGCAATCACAGTTCAGTCGGACAAAGTTTGCATGACAATTTTCAAACACTTGTATTATGAAGTCGAATACAGTACAGGTCCCTTGATCATAAAGTTATAAGGTGTGGATCTCCCTATGTTCTTGCAAAATATCATCATAAATTCACATTATCGTATTTCTTTTAATTTAGGGATCGAATATGTAGATTCGATAAGGAAAACTTACTTATAAAATTCTGTTTTTTATACCTGGATCAATTACTTCAGAGTCACTTCAATTACTAGAACCAAAGTGATGTTCCACAGTACAAATATTTTTACATATCTTACAAAGTTTAATGCCGAGAAAAAAAAAGAACGAACTTTCTTCTTCAATTATGAAAAACCGTATATTCTTTCATAAGAAGTTATATCTATATTTATACAAGTAGAAAAGCGATTACTAATTAGTAATTCCTCTAAATAAATAGATCAAGTTTATCGTGCATAGACAAACCAAACCAAATCCAATAATCAATATAGTAGAATCTTGAAACCAAGCTTTAATGACATATCAAGATTGAGAATATTTATTTGATTTCGTCAAAAAGACAGAATATCCAGGCTAGGATTAGAGATTTCCCTTTCATATTTGCTAGGATGGTACATCCGAAACTGGTCTTAGGAGTTTGGACAACAATGTGAACGAACGCTTTCCCCGTCAGCTCAACAAAATCTTACCGGAGCAGTTAATTTTCTTAAGAAATAATATAAATTATATTTTATATCTTATCTAATAGTTTAAATTTTTAGATGAGATGATTATTTATAATGGTATCAGAATCAGGTTCACCCAACAATTACGAATTCAAATCTTGTTATTCCTATTCTATTTGATAAAAATAAAGCACAATATAATGTGAGTCTGTACAAATTTCAAGTAAAGAAAGTTTTCACTAAAGGACGTGTATTAAATAATAATATAAATTATATTATGGAATCTCGTCTAATAATTTAAGTTTTTCAATGAGATGATTATTTAATAAATTTGTCGGATTAGATCTACCCTCAAGAGCAGAAGGTCTTCGACTAGTCTTCAGATGATGAACTTCTCGTATATGTATGAGAAAAGAAAAGAAAAGCGAAGAAAGGCAGGCAAGTGATTTTAACTCAGCAGAATGAAACATGATTTCCAGTGGCCTTTCCAACCCCTGAAGGGACGTCTTCTGCATCAAAATTCCGCTTATAAAATGATTAAGGCACTGAGCAGAAGGGAGATGTTGCGTCTCAGCTCCTCCCTGTCGGTTTAAAATATAATCAACAACAAGGGATGGAGACATCCTTGTTTGGTATTTGGTACAAGATGATTTTTAAAAAGTATTTTCTAATATTTTTTAGTTTTGTTTTAATTTTTTAATACTAAGCACATTAAAACTACCTAAAAAAGTATTAATTTATTTTTACTAAGCCCCCCGGTCCGAAAATTAAACCCGCTGTTTTTTTTTTTCCTGTCTTGTTTAACATTGTGTTTCAAAAACACTTTTACAAAAAAATGAATTTTATTTTATTTTTTTAATTAAAATTATATGTTTTTGTATTTTTAAATTGTTTTCATGTGCTAATTACAAGCATAATTTCTAAAAAAATAAATAAAAATATCATTTTAATATATTTTTTTAAAAAAAAAACTTTTAAAAACAACCTAGTTCTGTATCAAACAGTTTAAGATTTGAATGGCAATGGGTTTAAGATCGTAAATTTTTGGGAGTTGGGAGAGGTGTGTTTTGGATCTAATCTCAAGCTAAAGTCTGGGCCCAGCTAATTTAGAGCATTAAGGGCTCCTGAGAATGGCTTAGAAAATAATTCTATGACCACCGTACTTACACATGTTGGGCTGTTAGGCCTGAAACAAGCCCGATGATTATTGTGGTTGCCTTCGTTCAAAAATCCACACCCAAGTTTTCTTCTTTTTTTAGTCAAACCATGGATCTTCTCTTGGAGGATTAATTTATGGGGAGTAAAACGCGTGAATATAACATAAAGAATACCTCTACGAGACCCAAATTAATTCAGTTTTTTGAAAGGAAATTCCACATTACGTTGCAATATGAAAGTTAAATTAAAGTATAATCAATCCTTTATATTTGATTTAAGGAGGGGGAAAACCAATTTTCTTTTTCTTTTAGCCCTCTGTGATAAGTATTTGTTTGGAAGTGTGGTTACGGTTGTTGTTGAAAGTGTTTTTTGTTTAGAAATACATCAAAATAATTATTTTTTTATTTTTTTTAAATAATTTGATATTAGCACATGAAAATAATCTAAAAATACTAAAATTTTTTAATTTAAAATTAAAAATAAAAAAAAAAAACATTCACAAAATATCAATTAATGACCGGGACTGAATCTAGTTAACCTAGTTTCTCTTTTAAGCAGGGCTAGAATGCTAGATAGTAGTAGATGAAGAATTATTATGAAAGAAAGTAGAGCACTGCTGAGATCCTGACAATGTGGAAATAAATTGAATCCGAGAGATCTAGGCATATTTTATATGGTTTTTTTTTTTTTTTGTCATCTATCGGAGCATTGCATGCAATTCAGACGAGGACAGATCCCAATGATTTCAAATCAAGATGTGCTTTTGGCAGGTGGGGATATTAAACAAAAAGGAAGAGGTAGTAGCTTCCACATGCAGGTGCCTTCTCATTCTCTAGCCAGCTCCTTCCATAAAAGTCTTCGTCTACATCGTGTCGATTAATTAATTACAAGTGTTTCGTTTACCATGGTTCTTAGTTAGACCATTTCCAATTTTAACGGGGTGGCTTTTGTTTTTCAAACCTTTGACAAAATATTTTTGGTGAGATATAAGAACTAACTTTGAATTTAAAACCACATGCGGACGAAAAGAGTTGTTGATTATGGGAAATTTGCATTGGATTAGTTGAATTGCAAATATTGTTCTTAGTTTGAAGGTGTTGGGGCGTTGATTAGGAGGATATACTCTTTTTTTTCTCGTTGATTTTATAGATTTCAACTTTCGTACCACCACTTTGAGTTATTAATTTTTAAATATACTAAAATGACGTGGGAGATATGCTGTTAAATTACACGAGAATATCCCTTATCATTGAAAAAAAATAACATTGATATTTTATTTAATATTTATACTCCATTCTTTTTACTTGCTTTTTACAAATTACTTGTCACATGGTTCAATTTTTCAACTCAAAATCGAGCTTTATGAAACAATATAATTCCAAGTAGACTAAGTTTTTCCTTCCTTTTCACCCCTGTTTACCTATACTATTTGTTTTGCTCACCTAAAAAAGTCTTCATAATTACTTTGTCATAAGCAAGTGAGACAACACGAGTGAATATTAAACACGCAACAAATACAAGAAAATACCTCAATTATTATTAATCTCATAAATAAAGGATTTACATTAAAAATGATTGTCATTATAAAACGGGCAATAACAAACAATCTGAATGAGATAAGTGTTTTTAAGCCTAAAATGCTTGAACCAAAATCTTTTGGTGGGGCAATAAATTCTAAAGAACTTGAAAATTTCTTGTAGGACAATATTTTAGTGTTGTGAGGATTGATTGAACAAATAAATCTCACCATGATATATTTTATTGGTTTGTAATAGTGTCGAATAGGGTCTATATATTATAACAAGAAGTAGTGTGTTGAATAAAATGAGTAATTATACGATGACAAGAAGTATTGTTTTGAATAAAGTGAGTAATTACAGCTCGTGGGACAATGTTAATTTGCAACAAAATTTAGTAGCAAGAAGAGTGTCAATTATGATGAAATTCAAAGGTAATTAAGTGCTAGTAATAATTATTATATATGGATAACATTTTCTTGGACATTTTACTTTTTTTTAATTGAAATTGTTTTCTAACCACATTTTACTTTTTGTATTTTTCATAGAAAAATTAATCAAGCCTGTTTCTTATTGGACTGGCTCTAAAGCCACATATATATCCAACTTTTGCTTTAGAATTTAATAATCAAATTGATTTATTTGTAAATAGTTTGGATGTTCTTATTGTCATATTTATGCAATCGCAGATAGTAATTTGAGATCAACTCATGCTGGGACAAAAAAAAATCCGAAAGCTATTATGTTGCTCATAGATACTTCCTGGCCATATGTCAGCATTTTGTGGTTAGTAGTACTGCCATTTGTATACACAAACACTGAAGGTATTTTTTATAAAAAAAATCGGTTAATTACAAGAAAGGTCGGTTAATTACAAGAAAGGTCGGTTAAGAGTATGTGATGCCAATTTGATTCAGAAATTCTTTTTTTGAATAAGGAAACTCATCTTTGAAAAAACGTGTTTTTAGGCTTAACTAGTAAAATTTTAGTTGTTTTAGACTTTTATAAGGGATGTATGCTCTTACTTGAACTCAAGATTTAATGTGCAGATTACAAGCTATTTGTCATCGTATCACATCCTTTAAAAACTTCAAAAATTCTACGTGCATGTAATAATGAAAGTAAGCCTAATTTTTTTTTAAGAAAAATGCATATTATTATTGTATTTGCCTAATTTGCCATGAAGTGGCTGCCCTGCTATGGTCAATATTTTGTCACACGGTCCATATAAAAAACTAGCAAATTGCCCGCGCGTTGCCGCGGGTATTTTTTTTGTATATAATTTAACATAATTAATTCTACAACGATAAATTTATATGATATAAGTAAATAAAAGTTATCGATTAGGAGATAAAATGTTTACAATTTTGAGTTGAGTTTGTCACGTAAGCATAGATTACATCTTTTATAATATAGGTATTGCGTCATAAACGATCATAAAAGAGCGCATACTAACATTAGAAAAAAGAGCAAAATATTTGAATAAGAAAAAAAAAAACTTACTTAAATCATTATTGTGCAGATAATAAAATTATAAAAATCAATTAATAGAAAGAGCAAACAAAAAAAAAAGGGAAAGGAAGCAATATTAATTTAAAATATTATAACAATAGCAACATCGGAGTCTTAACATTTAAAATTATTATTGCCGCCAGAATAAAAACAACAAAAATTATTAAATTATACTGAGGGAAAAAAATAAAAAGCATGAACAAAACAGCAAGCAAGAAAAACCAATTAAAAAATTATTATTATTATTATTATTATTATGAAAGAATAAATAATCACTATTATTATAATAATAGAATACATAATCACTATTATTATAATATTAATAATAATCACTATTATTATTATTATTATAATAATTATTATTATTATGTTAATAATGAATGAAACAAAAATAAATGAAAGACTAAAAACATCCTATAAACTTTAACAAAAGATAAAAAAAAAACTATTATTGCTATTACTGTCAAAAAAAAAATTATGAAATTATCCGGAGGGAAAAAGAACATTAAAGAAAGAGCAAGCACGCAAAACAATTTAATTATTATTATTATTATTATTATTATTATTATTATTATTATGTTAATAATGAAAGGAAAAAAACAATGAAAGACTAAAAACATGAAAGAAATTTTAACAAAAGATAAAAAAAAACAAAAACAATTATTATTGCTATAACCGGCAAAAAAAAAAATATTATCAAATTATCGGGAGAAAGAAAAAAAACACAGAAGAGTAAGAACAAAAAATAATTAAGTCATTATTATTATTATTATTACTATTACTATTATTATTATTACTATTATTATTATTATTATTATTATTACTATTATTATTATTATTATTATTATTATTATTATTATTATCATTATTATCATTATCATTATTATTGTGTTAAATACACTTTTATATATACATAGACAAAAGTAGGGATTATTCTAGAAATATAAGGAAATAAAAGTATAAGGACTTAAATGAAAATCAAATATAAAGGGCTAAAATTAAAAAATTAAAAGTCAAAGGGCTGAAATGCAAATTACATTTATTCTCAATTGAAATCAGAAGACAAAATTGCAAAAATCGGAACTTTTGTACCGAATGGATTGAGTTATATACAGCCAATCCGGAAATTGAAAGTAGACGGACCAAAGTGAAACTTTGGCATTCAATCAATTCAAATCGGAGGACCCAATCGAACAAAATCAAAACTTATATAACAAAAATGAGGACCAAAAACGAAATTAAAAGTCGAGGGACCGAAGTGCAAAGTCAAAATATATGGGGGACTCTCCTGCACATTGACGTGCAGGAGAGAGAGAAACGTGGTCGGCGGCTTCAACCGGCCTCCGCCGCGTCCACGGACATCTGGTGGTTACACGCACCACCGCGGGAGGAAGACCACGCGGCGGCGCATCGTTCTGGCTTCCGGTAGACAATTTCCGGACACCGGAGGAGGCAGCACGCGCCACCTGAACAGGGCGTGAGGCGGAAAATCGTCTGGCGCGTGCGCCTCACGCCCTGACAGACGCCGATTAAATAATTCAAAAAATAGGGCCAATTACCGTTCCACCCCTGCACCCAATTCATGGTTTTTGTCTTATTAGGGGCTATAATCGTATTTAGCCATTTAAGAAAATAATTAAAAAAAAAATTGCGGCGGACCGGGCCGGTCCGGCCGCGCGCAATTACACGTCTGTCCCTCAGCCCCAGCCATTATTTTGTCCTATTACCGGGGATGAAAACGCCATTACACTATTCACGGCAGATTATTTAAAAAAAAAGGACGAACAAAGGAAAAACCGGAATTGACCCCGCTTTTCCGCCCACTTTGCCGCGCACGCCAGGGCTAAAATCGGGCGCACACTGCCACAATCCACAGTGATTGTAGACACATGCAATAGTGGAATGCACAGGAAAATGACAACGCCATTTAGATGTTTGTTAATATTCTATTGTAAGACGCACCATGCATGCTTCAAAGATATCATTACTATTTCCCTGCCTGCATTTTTTTCCTTTCAACCTTTGGATCAATATATATATATATATATATATATATATATATATATATATATAAATCATGTTGTATCAATGGCTAAAACTCAATTACTCAAGGTATGTGGGCTCAGAACTTAAAAGAAATATATTTCAATAAGAAAATTGTTTAAAAAATTATCACGAATCACAATCTTAATTAATTTGTAAGAGCTATATAGGTTAAGTACTTGTTTAAGAGTGTGGTAGCGATTATTTTTAAAATGTTTTTTATTCAGAAATATATTTAAAATAATATTTTTATTTTATTTTATTTTTTAAAAATCATTTTTGACAAATAAAAATAATCTAAAAATATCAAATAAAATTAATTTAAATTAAAAATAAAATAAAATTAAACTTTTTTAAAAACATTTCTAAAACGTGTAAAAAAACCCTAAACTAATTCTTATCGAGCTACCACAAGCTAGCCATGCTAAAAATAAAATAAAAAACACACAACTCATGTTTGCAAGCTCTCAATCGTAGTTGGTCAACTGACAACAAGGGTTTGGTGTTTGGTCTACCTTTTTCATTGATTGGTGGCTGCCGTTTTGAATTTTTGTCCAAGCTCAAAAAGTCAAACTTTTTGAGAAACAAAACCAGTGAAAACGTTTCTACTTTGCGATCTCAACATTAATAAAAAAATAAAATAAAATTGGCAAGTGGTGTCTTACAATATTGGAGCTTGAAATAGTATGTGGGTCACGTGACTTGATAAAATACCACATGAATTGATAAAATACTACTAGATGGTTCCAAAATTGACCGTGTGCACACCGTTTCTCGATAAAGGGGATTGACTTCCAAATTTGTCAAAGCATGCAGCCTGCAGGCATTTTGATAGAGGAGACAACAAAAGCAAAAGAGAAAGAGTTAAATCGACTTTCGTAGCCTTTTGGACAACAAAGAAATACTTTAGAACTTTTTTTAAAAAAATATTTTATTTCATTTTATTTTGGTATTTTTATAATATTTTCATGTGCTCATGTCAAAAATAATTTTAAAAAAATATTATTTTGATGTATTTCTGAATGAAAAACAATTTCAAAATCAACATCAACCACATTCGCAAACAAACACTTAATGTGCTGGATTAAAAATATGTATATCATCAGTATCGTAATGTCAATAATTACACATACATGCCATCATCTCTAGCCTGCTAGCATGTTAATTGAAATATATATTGTGCTTCCTCGTTGTGAGATGTCTATACAAGGAACAACAATGGGCGTGCCTCGTAGAATCCGGGAGACTTTTAGGCGAGCAAAGACCTTCTTGATCCCGAATTCATGGCCCCTTGAAGGCAATGCCAGTTTTATACGTGGGGAGACACCATGCAGGCCTACCTAGATCGATAAAAGTGTGGCTGTCCCCGGCGAAGGGAGGAAGTAGGTGCCGGAATCGGAGAAAAGCAATTTTCAGATGTACAATAATTGATGAAACACGTACACGTGTGTGACAAGTGCCTTGTAGTTTGATGTTTTGTACTTGATTCACGGAAGATCCCCCGCCTAGGTCTAAGCAATTCTCCTCTTTTTAACTAAAAACACTACTAAACCCCTTCATTCCCGATAAAATTAGTTTTATTTGATGGGTAGATTTGTCTTTATAAACAATTAACTTGTTATTCTATATTTCTTCGGGGGCAAAATGCCTTTTAATCTTTTTATAAAAGTTGTATAAACTTTAAGTGTATGTTAACATTACGTTTTAAAAATATTTTAAAAAAAATATATTTTTATTTTATTTTTTTGATGTTTTTAGATTATTTTAATGTGCTGATATTAAAAATAATTTTTTTCAAAAATAAATATCATAATATTATTAATTTTTGTAAGGATTCGAGATAAATCCTCTCAACAATTGAGAAAACATTTTCATACCCATAAATATTTTATGACATTTCATGAAGGTTACGGATACTTTTATTTTTTTTTCTTGAGAATATTTATGGGTATTATTTCTCAAAATAGAATATTTTAAAAAATAGAATTTTAAAAATATCTTCAAAATAGAATTTTTAGAGAGCGCAGTAATAAAAAAAATTTAAATGTTTTTTTTGTTAAAAAAATAATATTTTTATTTTTTTTTAATTTTTTTTTTAATATCAGCATATAAAAAATATTAAAACAATTAATTAGAAGCAAAATATTATAATTTTTAAAAAATACTTTTAAAATATAATAACAAACATTATGTTACTTCTAAGTACTTTACGATATAGAGTCTTCTATTTCTTTTATCGCTGACTTGCATCCAGACAATACAAAAAGCTTTCTTTCTTTCTTTGCTTTTTTATTTTTTAAAGGTGAGACAACTCAAAAAGCTACTACCAAAATCCATGACAAAGTGGAGGAAAAAAATGAAAAAGGAAAATCAGCATCACTTCCTAGGCAAATATTGGGCCCAGTAAACACCTCGGAAGCTGCCTGCCTCTCTTTTTTCACTTGCTGAAAGACAACAGTATCCTATGCTTCTTCTTCTTCTATTCTTTTTCTTCTTCTACGATCCTAGACCTTGTGATTCTCAAAATCCTGTGTCCGTAGCACCAAGGAGGAGAGAGGGTTCTCATATCTCAATGCACTGAACATCAGATTAGGTTAGGACTTAGGAGTGGAATAGAAGAACTGAAAGGGAATGTATTCAGAGTAAAAACCAAACGTAAGAAATAGGATGCAGAAAAAGACTCACATTTCCGAGCCACAACAAAATGTGTAGCAGAGAAGGAGCATTTGTTTTCTTCTGGGGACTCAAAAAGGGCATTGAGGTTGATGATTTTTAGATGAGTTTATCAGAAGTCAAACTAGGAGAAGAATCCCCGCTGTTGTATTTGGTGATGAGATCATTAGAAAATAGATAAATAAATCTGGTCACCTACTAAAAAACAGACCTTTTCTTTTTCTTTTTTCTAATATAATGTATTCCATCTTTCCCAAATTCATATTAGCAGAAAAATTTAAAGCCAGCTAGATCTTAATCTCATTTATGTTGTGCACTGGTGGAAGATTTATTGCCATTGTTTTGAAATCTGACCTTCTGGCACTGACCACACCATTTATATCAGGCCTTCAAGTGCCACATTTAATTTTCTTTCCTGTCTCTCTCTCTCCCTCTCTTTCACTCTCTCTCAAGTTGCCCTACAGTTTCCTTACTTACGGAAAAAAAAAAGAGAGGTAAAAACTATACTAGTGTGTAGTTCTCAAAATCCAACCAGAAGACCTTAAATCCCACACACTATTGTGACATAGACCTTGTAATAACTTCTGGGGCTTGGGATTTATTTTGTTGTAGCAAATGAGGTGCTTATTGGTATCATCACTTGGTTCAGCTCTAAATCCTCAAACTTGTTGAGTTTCTCTTTCTTTTTGTTAAGAAAATATGAATTGGGTTCTCCTACAAATCAAAGAAAGCACCTTTATTTCTCCAACCCAACAACCATATTTTCTTTCTCAGCCACCTCCACAACCAGAACTTGATGCTGATGGTTTCAACTTGAGCACCAAGGTTAGTCCTAGTATATTGCTGATCATTATAATTCTAGCCATTATTTTCTTTGTTTCTGGGTTGCTTCACCTGCTAGTTAGATTTCTCTCAAGACCACCTAATAGGGAAACTGACGACTTAGAGAGTGTGACTGCTCTTCAAGGTCAGTTGCAGCAACTCTTTCACCTTCATGATGCTGGTGTTGACCAGACATTTATAGATGCTCTCCCCGTGTTCCACTACAGAACCATTATAGGATTGAAGAACCCTTTTGACTGTGCTGTTTGTTTGTGTGAATTTGAACCTGAAGATAAGCTTAGGTTGTTGCCAAAATGCAGTCATGCCTTTCACATGGAGTGTATAGACACATGGCTCTTGTCTCACTCCACTTGCCCTCTTTGTCGAGCTTGCTTGCTCTCTGATTTCTCTCCGAACAATGGCTGCTCTCCCATTGTTCTTGTCCTTGAATCTGGAGGGGAGAGCTCAAGGGAGATTGTCAATGATAGAGAGGATAATGTTGGCAGAACCACTTCAGTTTTGACTGCAAATTCGCATCTGGGCTGTCTTGGAGACGATGAATTGGGATCATCTCGTTTGGCTATTTCACATAAGTCGAGTGAAATTTTGACAAAGGAAGATTCTGTCCCAGATTCTGCCCCTACAATAGTAGTGGATTCAACGGATAAGGTGGTTCCTGTTAAGCTAGGAAAGTTTAGGAGTGTGGATAATGGTGAAGGGAGTAGCACCAATAATATTGATTCAAGAAGGTGCTATTCGATGGGGTCATTTGAGTATGTATTGGATGAGAATTCTTCATTGCAAGTACCTATAAGGACTCCGATGAAGAAGCAGTCAAGCAAGAAGCCTACTTTGCCTTTAACACCTGGTCACAGGCTAGCAATGTCTGAATGTGATTGTGAATCGAGAAGAGAATTTGATGGATTTGAAAGCCTTAAAAGTGCTGAAGTGAACGGGACTACTAGTATTGCTTCGAGCAGCGGCAATGCCATTGGTAGAAGCAAAAGAGAGAGCTTTTCTATATCAAAGATATGGCTTAGAGGGAAAAAGGTGAAGCAGAATTCAACTGAGGACTCTTCAAGAAAGGCCTTTTCCTTTCGATTTCCAGCGAATAAAAATGTTGTCGCCGGTGATGATTTCAAGACGAATAGGGGGGATGGTGATGTGAGGACCCATTCTGAAATAAGCTTTGGCAGGTGGGAAAATGGAGATAGTCAACGGGGTTGTGATGAGCAGAATCAGAGTTGTAATAGCTTGGAATTTCAAGCAAAAACACCCTCCTTTGCAAGGAGGACTCTGCTCTGGCTTGTGGGAAGACAAAACAAGGTTGTTCACTCATCCTTTACACCTAATGTCTAGCATACTTTTGTCAACTTTTCCCGGATACTTTTTCCGGGAAAATTTTCTTCGTTTTCTACATTAAGTGAGTCAGAATCGGAAACTGTAGCTGGAAAAAGAAAGAAAGAAGCAATGATGAAACTGATCCAAAAACACAAAATTGATGCATTTATATTTGATTATGCCTTTCCCCCTCCCCTCCCCCCTCTTTTTCATGGCTTCACATGCTTAAAATGTTGTGTAATTTGAAAATTATTGTTTGATTAGTTCAACATTCAGTACAGTAATTTGCATCAGAAATTGATTCAAAAACCACCCAGAAGCCTACAGTTTCTATACGTTAGGTAAGAAAAAACACAGCCAGATGTGTCATTACCATGCATTAATGGGGGCATCGGTATTCTTCCAAAAAAGAAAAAGAAAAAAAGGAGGGCATAGTTATTGAGCATGCGAGAGTAGTTTTATATGATGCACCATCTGGTTAGAGCATTTGCTGACAATTCTTGATTGGAAATGCTGGAAAGAGATTGTACAGCGCTTAACGTGCCATCATCTACGCCCTGAGTGAGTATGTCGATTGCTGTGTGCCAATGAATCTTATCAAATGGTGTAGGATAATTAGTGTGCCAAGAGGGTGGATAGTTTGTTTTTGCATAGAGAAACTTCAAGTGATAATATCAATTTAATCTCTGCTCCACAATTTCTCATCTCTCCTGCTAAAGAATCCATTTCCTTGAGTCTCAAATCATCACCTGGGTGCAGCAGGCTGTTCTTCCGCGCGTGTGTGTGTATAAGAAGGGTTATTATAATTTTGAAAAAAATAGTAGACAGACTAATGAATGATTTCATCTAGTCTAGCACAATAAATGTAATGTAAGAAAATCCAAATTTGATTTGGAACGCACAACTGCATCCTCCACTAGACAGGTTGTTTCTGCATTCAATGAGAGAAAAAAAAAATCATATTGTTTAAATAATTGGAATATCGGGGCGATCAACATTAAAGGCTGGTGCTGACAGGTCATGAGAACGGTTGGGACCATTTTATAGGGTTATTTGTGACACCATGTGTGATTGTCCCTACATATTATTAATGTTTTGAGCCCATTGACTCCTTAATTTCCTTTCATGGCTACCTTTTTTTTTTATATATAAAAATAAAAATAAAAATAAAAATAAAAATAAAAATAAAAATAAAAATCCAGGGTCGCAGCCTCATGTTTAGGCTAAAACTAGCAGTTGTCTTGCTGCCACAGCATGATGGATTGTCGATCAGTCAACTTGAAGAAAGAAAGAAAAAGAAAACAAAATCTATAGCTAGAAACAATATCTTAGCAGATGATGATCAATGTGCGATGACAATGGCCTGGCCTCCTGGGCTTCGTTTTTGGAGTCATATATGACTGCCAGTAAATGAACGTGTTTGTTTTAGTGTATTAAAAGTGTTTTTGGAAAGAAAAACAATTATTATTTTTAATGAAATTAATTTTTCTTTGGCTGCTCTAGAATATTTTAATATTTTGATATTAAAAGTAAATTCCAAAAAATAAAAAAAAATATTATTTTGATATAATTTCAAGTAAGAAATATTTGAAAAATAATGGCCAGATATTTTGATAGAATATTATTAGAAATTCCATAAGAACCTCCAGCTAACCAGTTACCAAAGACAGTTGTTAAGAGCACTAACTATAACTGTTAAGCATCTGATTAAGCTGTTTGAATGAAGAACATAATTATTACAGCAGATTTGACACGAAGTCATTTATTCAAAATATAAGTGCAAGGTTTTCATTGAACCTTAAACCCTGTCCGCAGACATAAAGGGAGTGTTTGAGAAACATTTTTGAAAAAAAATAAATTTTATTTTATTTTAAATTAAATTTTTTTAGTGTTTTTAGATTATTTTTAAACGTTGATGTCAGAAATGATTTTAAAAAATAAAATAAAATTATTTTAATATATTTTTAAATAAAAAATACTTTTAAAAATAACTTCAAACACAGGTAATAAAGCAGTTGCATCATTTGCCATCTCTCGTCTCTATTCTCTTTCCTTAAAATCCCTCAAAACCATACAATCACGAGCTGACCAGATGAAGCCACTGAAGAGAACAGCCGTGAAACGCATGAATGCAAATGATTTGTTGAGGGATTAATAGAAAATGAAGATATCAATGAGCACAGTTTTCATACTTCGGTGCGCATGGCAGGCTGACTAGGAGCCTTGACAAGGCAAGACTCGGGCCTGCAATTGGTCCGGTGAGACTCATATGACTTGCCGGGTCAGCCCTGGAACAGGTGATTAGGCATAGCCTATGCAAAAAAAAAAAAATTCATTTCATTTTTTAATTTTTGCAATAGGCCAAAAAAGTTATTTATAAACATTAGTTTTATATATATATTCATAATAGCATGTCTCTTAACTTTTCTAGGTGGAACAAATATTTATGGGTTGTTTGTTTCTAAGAAAACAAAGTCTACATGATGAGTGGTTTAAATTCAAAGGACAAAAACAAAGTATTATTGAAGACAGAAGGCATAAGTGTTGCTTCATGCACACAAAGCCAATCAAATTTTTCTCTCTTGCTTGCCCAATCTTATGCACACGTCATTTTCTTCTTGATTAATAACCCATATTAAAATTCACTATATAAGTACTATAAGAAGGTTTTATTTTTCCAATGTGAGATTATAAACCCGTCAATATATATATACTCTATATTTACAAGGAGAAAGTAGTGTTTTTTCCTTCCTCTCATCCCAGGTTCAAGCCTTGCCAGACACGTCCGTCATCCCCGCGGTGCCTTACATGCTTATTGGGCCTGCAGGATGTTCAGTGGGCCTCGGGATTAGTTGTGGCGCGCGCAAGCTGGCCTGGACACCCCGGTTATAAAAAAAAATAGTGTTTTTTCAATGTAAAATAAGAAGCCTTTTGAAATAATGTTTTAAATTTCATTATTTATAATATATATAAATTATTTCTTAGCTTTTTCATGTGAAATATCAACACCTCAAATATATTTTTAATTTTTTTCTCGAGATGATCTAGGACCTGACCTTTTGATTAGTATATGAATGAAAAAAAAATGATTAATATGTTTTAATTATTCAAAATCTGGTATCATTCATCCATGCATTCCTCTTCAATCTGTATTTGATTGATCCAAAATAAAATACAAATTTAAAGTATATAACTCATTTCGTCTTTTCCCTTGGATTGAAGATTCAAGAATAATATAGTACTTTTTGTTTTCATGAAAGACGACATGAAAGGTAATTTACATCTTCTTGGATGGAGAATGATAGCATTGGAAGGATGTAACCTTTCACTCATAAGGCTCTTGATTTTAACCTTTCACTCAATAGCTTGGGTGGTGACAAAAATTGCATGGATGTAACCTGTGATTGCTTCGAACTTCTCCAAAACAGAATTGAAACAGCTAGACCAACAATAAAGGGCCCATAAAAAAAGCCTATCCATAAAGATGAACAGTGAAATGATGAGTATACGTACTATTCCTTCAGGCTTATATCACACATCTTTCTTGCTAGAGGATTCAATGCTGGTCTAAGAATCAATGAAACAGCAAGGACGAAAAGAAGCATCCCTGATACACCACCATCTCCGGTTTCATTGAGCTCGTGGTCTGCCATATTTGTGAAAGCAAAACAAGCATCCCAATTCTCCGGTTAAGTTGATGATTAAAATTTACTGATTTAAGGGATCCATATTTGCCACAAGTGCTTCCACACCTGGCTTATGTTTTTGCTTTCTCAGGAGAGAAAGATAGAGATAGTGACCATTGGTAATTATGAAAAAGCAAAAACAGACCGCAGCGGGGGGAAATCAAGAATAGGAAAATTGTTGTATGGCAGGTAGATAGATGTTAGGAATCAAACTTCTGTTTTATATGGTGTTAGAAAGTGTGTGTGTGTGTGTATCACATGCATACATCTTTTGCATGTTGAAGTTCTGCTTGTATGATTATGGACTGTTTTGAAATATAAATAATAGCTTAAGGACTGCTTTGTAGTTTAGAAACCTAACTGGCCTTTTCGACATGGCATTTGACATCGTAAGTCGACGCTGATTGTAATCTGATTTTCAGTTCTCTGATTCTCTCACTGCTAATTTTGTGAAGAATGAATCAGAGACGAAATGCATCATCTAAATCACAACCCACTAAACCCTTAGAAACCAAAAACCCTGATATCTCCAAACAAGAAGTATACAAATCCCAAAAGTCCAATTTCTTTTCCTCTGAAAAGAATATCTTTACACTCTGTTTGGCATTCCGAATTGTCAATTCGCTGCTGATTCAAACTTATTTCAATCCAGATGAGCACTGGCAAGCCCTTGAAGTTGCCCATCGAATTGTATTTGGGTAAATACTCTCATTCTCTATTCAATTTGGAAACTGCCCTTTTGTTTTGGCCAAATATTAGTACCATTAGGTGAAGCTTTAAACTTCATGCTATTTTGGAAGCTCTCTTTTGGTTTTTTGGCATTCAAGTTGAGTTTTTGAACGTACCCTTTTGTTCTTTATAGCTGAAGTTAAGTGTTCGAGTTTGAAGGTATAAACTTTAGTTTTGTTTCGTGTAGTAACAAAGCTTAGAGAAAGTTTTGATTTTGGTTTGGAAGTAGTGAAAGTGGTATAAAGGAAACTGTTATTACTAAAATGTGTTTAAAATGGCAGGTATGGTCATCTGACGTGGGAATGGAGGAAGGGGATTCGTAGCTATTTCCATCCGTTGGTGTTTGCTGTGCTGTACAAAGTTCTTGCACTGTTTGGTCTTGATACTCCATGGTTCATGGTAAATATAGCTTTCGGTTTGTTTTCTTGGTTAATATGATTTTTAATATTTCTGTACTGTTTTCTTTATGTTTGTTAAGTTGGAAAAAGATGCATTTTTGTGAAGCAATCTTCAAGGGACAATCAAGGTTATTTCAAATTCATTTGTGAGATTTTAGGCATTGAGTGGTTTGAACTACCAATTTCTGTGATGCATATTGTAACAGGTTTGAGGGTTAAACTAGACTCAACAGGAAGTAGGATGAAGGGACATTCGATATTTTGATGACCACCACCATCATGAAGTGATCTTGGATTTAAATTACAAATGTATTGTTTATTAAAAGATGTTGAAATCTTAAGGAATTGGGGTGTGTGATTAGTATAAAGCTCAATTTTTTTTTTCTGTGGCATGCCTGTGAGGTGAAAGGGTCTGGTATGCTGTTGTACACCTTTTGACCTTGGTGAACTTGAGGATTGTAGGAAAATTGTATTTGAATGCTTGAAGCTTCTCATGAAATAGGAGATTACTTTATTATTATTATTATTATTATTATTATTATTATTATTATTATAAGGCTTTTCAATTGAAGGAGATGGTGAAACCCATGTGATTTTTTTCCTGATGCTATTTTTGGTGCTTCATAACAGCGGTTGAAGAGTTAGAAATGGTGACCACCAACATTTTTATAGGACTTATACATGTTGTGCATTAAGCCCATGATTGTTAGGACAGAGTTGCTGGAGAAATTATCATGCAGCAATTTGTTTCAAATAATCAGTAATGTATAACAATTTCTCACGTTTGTGATCAACTTTAACCATCTCTAATTGCAAGCTCGAAGTCTTACTGTAATTTATTTATTTTTTTTGAATAAAAACTGTAATTTATTTAGTTAATTATAAATTGAACCTAACTTTCACCAAATAAATACATACTCTCTTGATATGAAGAGTTGCATAAAAATGGGTAACTCTTCTTCTTTTCATATTCATTTATAAACAAACAACAGGTGCTTGTAATAATGGTGCTTGTCTGTTGCATTTTGAAACAATATTTAGCAGCTGTCAATGTATTTCTCATGTCTGATGCTTTGTAGGCACACTCGCCACGGTTGCTGCAAGCCCTGTTTTCTGCAGTTGGTGATTTATATTTCTACAAACTTTCAAATGCCATCTTTGGCAATTCTGTGGCAAAATGGGCAGTATCCTTTTTCTTTGCAGTTTTTCTTTTTTCTTGTCAGATTAAACTGACTAATAAATTAAATGCTTTTTAATTTCATTTTAAACTTGAAACTGCTGGTCTGTTATAATTATGGGTAACAATCATGCCTGTGAAAGATGATGGACTTAACCCTTACAGCTTTTTTCTCAATTGGCAAACTGGTTCATGTTTTTCTGCTTCAACCGTACATTGTCAAATAGTTTGGAAACAGTTCTTACACTGGTCGGTTTATACTACTGGCCCTGTATGAGAGCTTCTCCCAGCAAAGCTCCCCTGGTTTTAAGGAAGTGGGGTTTGGCTATAGCAGCATTAGCTTGTGCAATTCGGCCAACAAGTGCTGTTACATGGGTCTATATTGGCCTTCTTGAGCTGGCTGTAACACGTGATAGATTGAAATTCCTTGTTCTGGATGTGGTTCCCATTGGGTAGGTCTTATATCTTTCCTCATTTCCTCTTGTCTATAATTGATTAACACTCTATATAATTTTCTTATGTCTTTCACAGTTATTTTTTCCCAGGTTTGTATTTTTATTAATTTGATTTTGTGGCATGAATAGTCATGATCCAAATGTTTTGAAATTAAATGCAAGTAATATGAGGAAGTTATGATTTGATGATTGCAACATTTAACATAGAAATAGGGTGATGTCAGAAACCTAGTTGTTG
Source organism: Salix purpurea (assembly GCA_027405865.1). Classification (NCBI taxonomy): domain Eukaryota; kingdom Viridiplantae; phylum Streptophyta; class Magnoliopsida; order Malpighiales; family Salicaceae; genus Salix; species Salix purpurea. The sequence continues at coordinate 5,036,730 of JAOWLH010000019.1, forward strand.
AAACTTGATATCTGTGCTGGAATAAGGGAGAGGGATTTTATTTTGTTAATCCCATTTTTGCTTATGAACATGAAATTTATTTCTCTACAAAGACTTTGATTGTTATTATTAGTGCACTTTATGTCTGCAAATCAATCTAATTGGTTTATGAGTCTCTTCTCATAGGCAGTGAAAATTGCCAATGCCTCGAGTTTCTATTTCTTGAATTTATCATCTAAATCACTCAGGACATTTTGATAATCTGCCCGACTCTTGACAATGCTGTCTGACGCATACAATAGGTGTTGAGCATTACATGTTATAGCTTTTTGCTTGCCTTTATTAATTAACATGTCCAGGCTCCTTAAGGGATAGTATTTATTAATTAACATGTCCAGGCCCCCTAAGGGATAGTATTTATTAATTAACATGTCCAGGCCCCTTAAGGGATAGTATTTATTAATCAACATGTCCAGGCTCCTTAAGTGACAGTATGGAGCTTTGCCCCAATTGTTTGCAAATCTTGGACATTACACAGCCAGTCCACACCTGCCAGTGGATATTTGCTCAATGTCAAAAGGAGGTCACTCAACTTGCCTTACTTGTGTGCAACACTTAAGAGTTGTGGTTGTTACCTTTTAAACATAGGTTTGAGACATTTTGTTCAATTTCCATTAGTGTTACCTCTACTGGTGCAATTGCCTTTACTTATGCTATTATTAGCTGTTAGCAAATAAATCTCATGGATTTAATGACTATTTGATCTTGAGAAGCTACCGGTAATTATCATTTTTATGGTGGTCAATAGCCAGCTATCTGTAGCAAAACTATTACGCTCTCTTCTAGCATTGAGGAAATATGTCATGCTTCCTTTGAGATTTTCTTAACAATGGAGTTGAATGAACATCATAAATATACACTTTAAAATATTTTTCTTGTTCATTTCAGTCGTATCAAATGCACTGACATTATACAATTCAAGACATGGTTTGTTGGAAAATGCTGCATTTCAGTTTCAGAACTTTATTTTTGGCTCTGTTTAGTTAGTTACTTCCTTGTTAGTTTTCTCACATTTGGTGAGCTGCTTTGTTTGGAACTTTTGAGGGGGTTAATCTTGTAACGCAAACTAAATGTAGCTGGATTAAACCTACATCATGACAATAGCAAGGAAGGGGAAAACAATGCATTGAATTGCAGTTAGAGCTTTAGAATACATTGTAAATTGCACGGATTCGTCTTCTAAATTTTTTTGTTCTAATTTTATTCTGTATGGTTATATTGCTGTTTTAATTACAATTTTGTGTATTGTCAGGGCTTTGGTGCTTGGGCTTTCATGTTTATTGGATCGTTTGATGTATGGCTCATGGGTCATTGTACCCCTTAATTTTCTCAAGTTCAATTTTCTTTCATCTGGCGGGGATTATTATGGAACTCACAAGTGGCACTGGTACTTCTCTCAGGGATTTACAGTCATGCTCTTCACATTCTTACCATTTTCAATTGCTGGCAGCATTAAATCTAAATGCTGGAAGCTCTCTGGACTCATTGCATGGGTTTTAATTGTTTACAGTGTTCAGGGGCATAAAGAATTCAGGTGTTCTCTATTTGGCTTTGTTTCCTTTTTTTTCTTCGTGTCCTTGTTTTGTATGGAAACTGATTGACTCTTGTTTCTAAATTAGCTTATCCTCTAATAAACTATGAGTTGCAGGTTTGTCTTGCCTATGCTCCCGATAGCTTTGATGTTCTCTGGATATTCATTATCTGTTATGGCAAAAGCTGATTCTGATAGTAGAAGAAAAGGTTCTTCGGACAGTCATATGAAAAGGCCCTCAAAAGTGGGATTTGCCATCTTCTTCTTGCTTGCCACTAACATTCCGATGGCCTTGTACATGAGCTTGGCTCATCAGGTATGTGAGATACCTCCTCAACTTTACCACATTCAAAGCTGATCAGAAGCCTTTGTCCGCTTCAACAGCTGAGATTTTAATGTGACTTATTGCTTTGATGTTATTCCTGTTTTTGCTTTTTGCTTATTTTATCTTCTCAAATTTAGCTGAGAAATAAAACCTATCAACCCTGAGAAAGAAAAAAGAATGAGTGGTAGGGAGCTTTCAAAGAAAAAGGTTCACTTTAGTACCTTTCCTCCCCTGTTTTATCCTGTTGATCTTACTTCTGAGTATGTTAGACAGAGAGGAACTGAGGATGTCATGATTTATCTATCCAAAGAAGCGCAAAAACAGAAGGTAAAGGGTATCCTGTTTCTAATGCCCTGCCATGCCACTCCATACTACTCCACCCTGCATTATGATCTGCCGATGCGTATTCTGGATTGTTCTCCAAGGTTTGGAGTTTAGCAATTTGGTTAAGAGTATATTTCTTGAAATGCTATTGTTAAATGTTCTTAATTTCATCTGATACCTCATTCAACAGTGAAGAGAAAGGAATTCCAGATGAGTCAGACCACTTCATGATGGATCCTGTTAGTTTTGTATCCACACTGATGACAAACAGGTCTTTGCCTAGTCATGTTGTATTATTTGATTCAGAGGAGCAGTTGTTAAGAGATTTTCTGATTTCACATTCTTTCACAGAGGTACATGCAGAATCTATGTCAATATATAGTTTTTCTTTTCATGTCACCATATCTTCTTTGTGGCTAAGTTTACAATATAATGGCAGATAAGAAGGTTTTTCCATGCCCACTTCAAGGTGGACCGTGATCTTCAAGCATCAGTGGTTGTATATGCTTTGGCTAACTAGTGGTAATTGCTTTATTTTTTTTTGTGCAGTCAGTCATTGTATCCAATTCACAGGTTTCTGATGATTCTTTCCCTTTTTTTCCCCAAGATTAATTTGTTGTCGAAATACTTCTTAGTCACTTTAGATCTATGGAGCTTACTTCTTCACCTGAAGGGAATCCTTGTAGTTGGTATGGTGTACATTGATATTTTCTTATTTTAAATTTCATGTGGTGATTGCCATTGTCATTCCACAGTGCCATGATGTTTGAAGAAACCTTATCCTAACGTATCATCATGATCCTTGATTGGTTTAACTTAGAAGTTAAGAATTGAGTAGTGCTAAATCAACATTCCAATTATGTTGGGAGACAGCACAGGTGAAAACATAATAATTGCATCTAAGTAACTGTTATTCACATTCCAATTTCTTGCAAGCTCCTGTGTTTAAGAAAAGAGGACTTGTAATATCTGTTTCCTTTATGAAAAGACCTTCCGATTCAACTAGTCCTGATCTCTACTACCTCAATTGGAAGTTTGTTAATTCTATAATGACTTGAAGTCACATCTGTGGAGACTTCATTACATAATCCAAAGTGAAATCAGGGAGAGAGAGAAAATTATGGACCTATCATATAGGTAAAACGTTAAATATTCTTTGACGGGCATGAGAAGTGATATACATATCTGGCATTATTCAAAGCAGTGTGCATGTGGCTTCTGTGATGTGTCCAATCAATTAGGAGTTAGGACAGCTCTATATGTTTTAAGATAATGCCTTTATTTCATGATTTGTCAATTTGGGAGCTGGGACAGCTCTATAGATTTTATGATAAATGCCGTTTTTTCATATGTCAATCTTGATGCAATGAACTCCAAATAAAATGCCATTAGTTTCCACTGTGCAAGTTGGCCTACTTGACTCAATATAGCTCACATTCTTTGAATCTCCACTATCTCTTCCATGAAAGTTTGAGTTTCATTTTGCCCATTATGATCATCTCATGGCAGCCTTGAAAACCTATGTCAGGTCTTGCTGGTGGGTGGGGATGAATGAACCCACTTGCAGTTAGATTAGGTTCCTAAAGAGAGGGGGGGGGGGGGGGGGGGGGGGGGGGGGAACAGGCTGTGTAAGGACCACATCTTGGAACAGGAGGTTCATGCATGTAATTGCAGGCATAAGCTCTTAAGTTATGGGTCGGTTTAACTTATACAGGTGCTAATTTTCTTTAGAAAAGTTGGTTTTGTTGAGTTTACTACACACCTATTATGGTAGCAAGAAATAATCCAGCCAGCATCATTCAGACTCTCTGGCTGGAGCGGGATGTGGACAATTTACAGTAGAACAAAGATTTATTTGTGGTTGGTTTGGTCGGTTTACACTGACAATGTGCTCTGTATCACAACTTCATTGTTTACGTGGAGAAATGGAAATGAAATAGAATTTCAGAACGAGAAATGAGAATGAGAGGTGAGCAAGAATTACAGAAGCATCCGTACCATACTAAGTACAAAGTGTTCCCCTCAACTTCATTCTCATCTAGTGGTCCTTTACATATGATATTCCTTGAAGGCCCTCGCCTTCTGGTCTCTTTAAATATTCCTTCCGCTGTTCCACTATAAGTGCCTGTTTGGGTAGTGTGGTTGCGGTTGTTTTGAAAGTAGTTTTTTTTAGAAATGTATTAAAATAATTTTTTTTTTAAATATTTTTAATATCAGCACATCAATCTAAAAACATCAAAAATACTTAATTTAAAATAAAAAAAAATTATTTTTTTTCAAAAATACTTTTGAAACGCAGTACTAAATAGAGCAAAGGAAAATTTTATTTTGGTAATTTAACTTGAACCAGGACTTGTATGACTCAAATGAGAACACTCCCGCATCAGTGGGGGATTGAGGTTGTAGTAGACTATAGTGCACTCTACTACTTGTGAGGATTATTAAAACCTTATTACAGAAGATAAATCTGTTTATAAGTCAACTTCAATGTGGGAATTTTAAATTCCAGTAAATGTTTGCCACGCTTTGGTGCTGCGGCTCTATTTTGTATTGTGTTTTAAAATTGTTTTTGAAAAAAAATTTAAAAATTTATTTTTATTTTTTATTTTAAATTATAATTTTTAGGTGTTTTTAAATTATATTCATTTGATGATATTAAAAATGATTTAAAAAATATTATTTTAATATATTTTTAAATGAAAAATACTTTCAAAAACAATCTCAACTACACTTTCAATCGATTATTGCATTAACCCTTCTAAAATAGTGTCTAGAGGCAAACAGAATCAATAGACTCCTTGAAGTTTCCTAGCATTTTCTATTTGTGATATGTAGGAACAAAAACTTGAGCTTTGTTTAAAATGGGTATTATATAGAAATCACAACATGACAAAATATAATGAACCTCGACAACCTCTGCTCCATATCCCCCCCATATTCCTTTACACTATTGTCCCAAGGGAGTGAAGCTCATCTATATAAACCTGCTTTATCCCATAGGTCTTCACGTCTCACAAGTATTTTGACCTTTAGGATTTCTTTCATCACTAGACGTGCTTGCTTGCTAGTTATCCATGAATAAAAGAGACATGAAGGTGAAAAAGAGTCATTCGATAGCCAAAAAGAAGGTGAAGTTTGTTAAATCTTCCATGAAAAAAAACATTTCCACTTTGCAGGAAATGATTCCTGACTGTGAAGAGGCTGGTGTTGAAACTTTGTTTCAGAAGTCTATTGAGCATATTATGAAACTAAAATTGCAAGTCCATATTCTCAAGAGTCTCCTACAGGTTTATGAGATTAAATAGATTGAGTTGCTTCATGGCATTGGCGTCCCAGCAGTTGTATAAAATGGAAGTGCCAATTCCAAATGTAACATCAGGTTATGAGTCTGCTTAGTCATGTTGTATCTTTCACAAATTCAGCTTCTAGATGTCTCTTACCAGTGTTATTTCTGTTAGGACATTTGTTGTTGGAGTTTGTAGACTTCATTAAAACTGCAATAGCATCTGTTCTAATATCTCTGTTACTATGGTGAATCAAGTTATGTTTTGTTGGTTATGCTCTGCTGCTTTTGTAATAGCAAGCTGATTCACTCAAGGAATTGAGGCATGTCAAGAGACCAATTAGAAATCCATCTTCCCACTCCAGCCAGCCATTCTTATTTTTCTTTTAGGCCTGCTACTTTCTATCTCTGATTCAAGTATAAATCTGTTCTCCCCATCGCCCCCATCTTCTCCACTTGAAATTTTTTCGAAAGCTAATCTTTGCCCTTTCTTTTCAATAGCTAAATGATCTTTGGTAATTCATGCTCATACCTTAACATACTGTTTTAATCAATATGAAAAGCTTTAAGGCATACAAAGACATTATCTCCACTGTTACCCCCCTCTAAATCATGATCTTCTATCACTTAATATTTTTCATTCATATCTGGTGTGCTTTTCCGCATGATTTATGTACAGCGTTTACGATGTTTACCATGTATCTGTTTTGATCCTCCATGACTTGATTATTATTTTGGTATTAAGTTCTGGTTGCAAAATTATTGCCTGAGATAGACCATATGACAGCTATGTTCTCTGATTAATCGTTTATACCATTTGAATAACAGTTTTTATTTATATGGATTAAACAAAAACTATAATGTAATTGAAAATAATTACATAGTAAAAGTACAGAATATGCAGATCGACCTGGCACAACAAAGTAGATTAGCAGCTTCAGTGTTCATAGAATTGAAGCTCATAGTTTGCATAAGAAGTGGTGAGCATGAGCATATGAGTAATGGTTGTGGCCCATGTCTTGTAGCGATCATAATCATCCCCCATATCTAGCTTGATTATCCCCATATTGGTTGTTAACACGATAAGGTAACCTGTATGATCATCCTCTCGATCAGCTTCTGAATCTTTATACAACTCAGCATGCAGGTCCAGTACAATACCTGAAGCATATTTTTGGTTCTCATAATGGTTAAATCTCTGCTATCTTTTAAGATGAAGCAATTAAAAGAAAAAATGGATGGCAGGAATCGTATAACCTACTTTCCTTCTTGCTTTTCAGGATATTGAGCTTCCTCAACTTAAGAATAACCTGTGTAATTATTGGTACAAGGATCAATGGTTAAGATTACACCAGAGATAAACTTACATGGACTAATAGTTCAAAGAAATGTTATGGATAATCTTGACTATTTAATCTCAACCGTTCATGCATGACACAGATGTATGTCTTGTGAGCTTTGATGACCTCTGATGATTAATGCATTGCAGAATCTGAAATAAGACTGGAATATAGTCAAACCTTGGCTTTGGTGCTAAGGATGATAGACACAGACCTCACCCTGAAATCTCCTGTTTACACAAAATTACATAATCAAGCAAAATGATTTTTACTATTTAAGCTAGCTAACATTCCAGTAAGGACTTCTCCATCAACATACCATCAGGTGTTTCAACATGGAGATCTGTTCCATTGGCAAGTACTGATTTACACTTCTCAAAGTCAAAATCAATGCCATTGTTATCCTCTAAAGGGAGAACTGGTGCATTTAGCCTGTTCTTGCATCCTGTTCTTGCTTTAAGGGTGGCAGCTCCTTTCAATGCTATAAACAATTGTAATCAAAAGCACACAACTAGGGAAGTAAGTGGACAAAACTCTCTGGGTTTGCATATTATTGTATCTATGGCCCGATTGTGAGGCCAATCTATTTATTTAAACCCAATAGCCCAATAATAGCTCTCTTTGTCAAAACAGAAAAATTCTTTCTATTATCAGGTGAATTAAAAAGCACTCCTCATATTTCTAAAACCAAATAACTGAAGGAACTTACAAGTTGTGGCAGCAGCTGTGAGTGTTACTATGTCACTTGAATTTGTGCCACTCATGGCTGAACCTATGGCACTGCTAAGCTGCTCTCTCTTCGCCCCCATTGCCTCTGCAACTTGTGCGCATTTTGCTGCAACCAAAGCAGCAGCGGAGGCTATGGCGGCGTCCTTGGCAGTGCTGGATCCATCTTTCTTGGAGTTCTCAGCAGCAATTGCAGCTAAGGCAGCAGCTACACCCGCTACTGATATAGCTGCATGTACTTCAGCTTTCTGTAGCCTCTCTTCTTCTTTTCGCTTCAGCTTTATCTCTTTCAGCCATTTCTTTATTGAAATGGTCTTAAAGGGCAGTATATTTTTCCATGGGAACTGCATTAAGAATTGTTTAGATTAAGCTCCTTTATATGTGTTTTTATAGCTCATTACAAAAGCTTAAGTTAATGAGAACAGGATTATGCACCCATTTCTTGCGGAAACAACTGTTGTAGTTCAGTTCAGGATGCATTGCTTGCTGCATCCATATCCATGACTGTAAGCAAAAACCGAAGAAATAAAGCAATGGTTATGGTTTGGATAAATTCTACTAAATGATAAAAATTGATCAAAACCACAATACTATTGCTGTAGTGTGCCTGCCTTCATATCATTGGATTTCCATGGTGGCAGAGACTTGAAGGCATCGTCCATTTTGACACTTCTGTCCATCTTCTGCAAGGTAAGCAAATAAACCTCCATTGATGTCTTCTGCTCCAATAACACTCAAATCATAAAACACTGCAAACATAGAAACCGCTACAAATTTACTCACCGGGAAAGGAGGTTTCGTGACGTCGCAATCGAGTTTCTTGATTGGATTATCCAGGAGAATAATCGGCTGGTTTTGCAAGTCTGGTTGGAGAGCTTGAACAGCAAAGTTGCACCAAGTGCTCGAAAGAAAATCCATTGTATCAGGATGTGCCTCAGAGGGAGCTGGCTTCATGATTGAATCCATGTATCCAAGCGATAGACTGTATTTGTGTCTAACTGGAGGTGATAAAACTAGCAGCAGATTGAGAAAAGGCTCGACTAAGTCTCAGATACAAGTATGTCTCAACATGCAAGAATGCTAAATAGACTATGCCTGTATGATCAGTACTATCATGTCAATATTGTGATGAGGGTTCTTATCATATGGCCCATACACACGTAGAGTTTAGTTTATTCGATAGAATAAAGCTTCACAATGTCCTCCTCAAATCATTACCGTTGGTGTGATTGATTCATATGAGAGATCAGATTCAAACGGGAAATCATGGATTTATTGGGGGGCGGGGGGGTTAGTGCTAGCAGGCACAGCTTGTTGCCGTCCTCGTATGCAGATCCTAAAGCTCATCAAAAAAGGGTTTCAGACAGATGAGATATCACAGTTGGAAAGGTAAGTGGATGTTTATAAATATACGAACATGGAGTTGGGAACAAGGGACCTACTAGGTATAACAAGAGTTTTCTAGATAATAGATTTTGATTGGAGAGGGTTCCTTCAAGATTTGATGATGAGAACACATGCTACCACTACACAAGCATTAATGCCTCTATAATAAATTATATATATATATATATATATAAAGGTATCCAGAGGTCCATTTCCTTTTGCATCTTTAAATGAAAACCATAAACTGAAGCTAAGTATGATGAACAGGTTTGATGAGGAAGTGATATGTGACTTCTTCGAGCTGTCCACGGCCACCACATTAGCCCTTCGAAATCGGTACGGTGTTTTAAAAGTGTTTTTAAAATAAATTTATTTTTATTTTAAATTAAAACTTTTTTGGTGTTTTTAAATTATTTAGATATGTTGATGTTAAAAATAATTTTTTTAAAAATAATACTTTCAGAAACAACTGCAACTACACTCCCAAATAACAAGCAAAAAAAGATAGAAAGAGTATGATACAAGAATCGCGAGGCATTATTCTAACCAAGCATGCAGTGTAGGGCCAACAGTGCTAAGAGGGATGTAGACATGGATGATTGATGTTAGCCATGATAAAGCTACAAAGCAGCATGAATCAACAGTGAAGCTAAACATTCTCTGATTATAATAGTGGTTGGATGATTAACAAGTTGTTTAACGATAAGGTCGAGGGTTTAGCTTTTTGTATTAAAAAGGGTTTTATGAAAGTTAGTCGAGTAGCTTTTTATGGGGTTTATTATCTCTAAAAATGGCTTTGGGGTCACCAATATTCTGCCTTGATGATGATGGATTAGTGGACTTCGGAGGGAGAACCTTTTTTTAATTACTATTATTATTATTATTAAAAGTGTACGTGCTCATTGGACTCATGTGACAAGGGAATAACTTGAGTGCTTGTGATCACTTGTGCTTCTTAATTAAATCCTAAGCACCGACGTGAGACTAGGGGCAATGCTCTCCTTTCTTGGAAGCTTAGTAAAGATTTATATGTTCGGATTCTGAATTAAAGTTTCTGCCAAAGTCGGATAAAAAATTACTCAGCTTCTTGCATTTTAAACTTCCAAGAACACAATGTCGAACTAGGGATCTTTGGTGTGTCATTCTAGAGTGATAATCACTACGCTACATAGATTTAAATCTTGTTTGAAAGAATAGTTGATGTTTTTTTTAAGTTTTTTTATTTAAAAATACATTTAAATGATGTTTTTTTTTTAAAAAAATATTTTTGATATTAGTACATGAAAATAATCTAAAAACAATAAAAATAATTAATTTAAAGTAAGAAAATCAAACTTTTTTCAAAAACGTAATGTCAAACAGGAGATTAATCAATATAGTAACAAGTTATATATATATACTAGATAATTGCCCGCGCGTTGCCGCGGGTGTTTTTTTGTATATAATTTAACATAATTAAATTTACAACGATAAATTTATATGATATATTTATATGATATAAGTAAATAAAAATTATAGATTAAAAGATAAAATGTTTTAAATTTTGAGTTGAGTTTGTAATGTAAGCATAGATTACATTTTTCTATAAAATATATGAATTTAAAATCGATATAAAGTTAAATAAAAAAGCATAAATTTATCATCACCATTAAAAAAGCAAGAAAACTCGGATATCTGAATTATTCAGTTCACTGTATTAAGATTAATTCAATTTAAATAAAACAGCAATAAAATTTAAATTGTGAAAATACCCACAATAATAAAATAAAAAATTTAAATTTATGATTTTTATTTTATATTTTAAATAAAAAAATGACGTTTTTAGATTATTTTGATTTGTTAATGTAAAAAATAATTTAAAAAAAAATATTATAATACTCTTCTGACCAAAAACACTTTAAAAAACAAACTCAATTGTACTTAAACAAAAGATTTATAAAAGAAAGTAAAAAAAAACTAATAACTAAAATTATCATTATTATTGTGTAAATAGTTAAATCATAAAAATCATTCAATCAAAAGAAAAAAAAGAAGCAAAAAACAAAACAAATGAACAAAGAGAAAAAAATAGCAATATTAATAAAAAAGCAATTCAAATAATTAAATTTGCATGGAAAATTATAAAAAAAGCAAAATATTTGTATAAAAAACAATAAAAAAATCAATTGATCAAAAATAAAAAATAAACATTAAAGAAAAGAATTAATAGAATATATTATTTGAAGGATAAAATTACCAATATTAATAAATAAGCAATTCAAATAATTAAATTTCCATGGAAAATTATTTAAAAAAAGCAAAATATTTGTATAAAAAACAATAAAAAAATCAATTGATAAAAAATAACAATAAACATTAAAAAAAAGAATTAACAGCATATATTAAAAAAAAATAACATATATTAAATTAATTCAAATTGAAGGATACAATTAAAAAAAATAAAAATTGGAGGACCAAAAATACATAATGCAAACTGCGGGAGGGACTGCAATAATAAAATCAGAAGAAGAGGGACTGAAATCAAACTTTGCATATATTAGCAATTTCAATTGGAGGACCAAATCAAAGAAATCAAAACATCTGTACCGGAATAATTGCAGGAATCAAAAATAAATACAAAATCATAAGTATAAGAACTGAAATAAAACTTTCTTATATAATCAGTTTTTATGGAAGGGCACAATTGAAAATAAAAAAACTTGAATTTGAATAAATCAGTAATAAAAACGAAATCAAAACCGCAGGGACCAAACTGAACTTAAAACCAACATGAGGGACCGAAGCTGACTTTGGAGGCGGAAGGAGAGAGAAAGGCGACGTCGGAGAGAAAACCGTCCGTCGCGGCTTAACTGGACATCTGTGAAGTGAACGCGCCGCGACGGAGGATAGAGGACCTCCCGGCGCATCGTCTGTCATGGCGGAAGTTAATTTTTGACGGCGTCAAGACACCGCACGCGCCGCCAAAGGGGCGCGTCAGCGTTGAACGCCGCTGGCGCGCCCGCGCGACGCGCCAGCTGTCCCTCGAGAAAAAATATTAAAATAATGGGGCAATGACCCATACACCCCTGTCCCCTCCGGTATTTACGAAAATACCTGAGGGGAAAGGACGGCCCTACCCCCGATTCCTGTGTGCAATTTTGTCGTCTTCCGTGCCCATTATCGTCTGTGCACTGTGCACTGAAGGATGGAAAAACCGACGGAGCCCCTGCCCCCCTGTGCACTATTTGTCGTTTTCTAGGGTTACAGGTGTCAATACACTGTACAAAAGCGGAAAGTTAAAAAAAAAAAGTCAAAAACCCAAAACAACCCCGAAAAAAAAAAAATTAAGCCTGATGACCAAGGCCATTGCCGTCAATACACTGCTCCAGTCCACAGTAAACTGTGAGAGGAGCTACAGTGTATTTTCCACACCGATTAGGTGTTTTGTAATATATATATATATATATATATATATATATATATATATATAACTGTTGACGAAATAATAGGATTGGAGAGTTGTGGTCCAAATTTAGGTTTTCATCCTAAATTCTTAAGCTTAGGCTATCAAGCGGCTAGTTTTCAAACTTGCACTCATTCGAAGGTGGTTTTGTATTAGAACAATCTCTAGACATAATTAGAGCATAATATAAAGATAAAGTAGGGGTGATAATTCGGATTCTTTTTTATTTTACAATCTCTAGACATAATTAGAAAGCCTATTTGAGGGGAATAAAAGCACGCAATATATTTAGTTACTAGCCAATGCCCCCGCGCCTCGTCGCGGGCGGCATCATATTTTTTTTAATGTATATTTTTTTTAATATAAAAAATATTAATGGTATGTTTTTTTTATTATAATATAAATTTAGTCAAAATAATAAATATGTGCAACATTACTGTGAAATGCAAGTTTTTTACAATATATATGTATTTTAAATTGATATAAATTTATCTATTTAGTAGGTTTTAATGAAATAACCAACATAAAATTATCATCTTCATTAAAAAAACAAGAAGATTCGGATATTTGAATTATTGAATGCATTGTATTAAGATTAATTTATTTTATAATTCAATTTAAATCACATTTAAAAATAAAATATAAATTGTGAGAAGACCTGCAATCATAAAAAAAAATAAGTAGTTAATTTTCTATCCATAATAGATGAAAATATAAATTGAAAATTCATCCCTACGTTAATATTATTTTTATTATTATAACAGTTAAAATTATTATCAACATTACTGCTCAAATAATTAAAATCATTAAATTACCTAAAAAAAACCATTTAAACAAAAAAAACAAAAAAAAAATAATCACTAAAATTATCATCATTATTGCGCAAATAATAAATTCATAAAATTATTTAATCTGAAAAACAGATAAAATAACAGAAAACACACATAAAAAAAGAACAAAGTTAAAAAAAAAGCAATATTAATTTAAAATTATCACCAATATAAATTAAAATTTCAGAACGGAACACGATAAAAATAAAACTCCTAAAAAAAATCTAAAAGCATAAATGAATAAATACGGACAGAAAACAAACATTGTTTGTAGATTATTTTTATGTGTTAATATTAAAAATAATTAAAAAACAATTATCATTTTAATATAATTCTAAACAATTTTTTTTTAAAAAAAAATCAATCACATCTCCAAGCAAAATAAAAAATGTTTCATGGAAAAAATGGAAAAAAAAAACATAATAAGGAAAGAAATATTTTTTTTATAAAAAAAATCAATCACATTTCCAAGAAAAATAAAAAATATTTCATGGAAAAAATAGAAAAAAAACATGATCAGGAAAAAATAGAAAAAATTATAAAACAAATTGAATTCGAGGATTAATCGTACTGCACTTAAGCTAGCCTAGATAACCCAATTATAAGAACAAAAAAAAAATATATATATATATATATATATATATATATATATATATATATATATATATATATATAATTGGGGAAAAAGGAAAAAAAAACCAGAAAAAAAACTTTGATGAAAAAAAATGAAAAAAAAACGTTAAAAAAAAGAGAGCAAGAAACGGAAAAATTGGCTGAGAATAGGATTTGAACAATTTATATAAATAGTTTTTAAATTTGAAGAACTAAAAACATGCTCAGAGTGGGATTCGAACCCACGCCCTCTCTTCTAATGTCGTGCTCCTTGGACCAACTCGGCTAGATCAATATATCGTTCATTGCTCACGACAACATATAATAATAGTGAATGTTATTGTAAATGTTTAATCTCCTCCTTCAAGTCATCTGCAGCAATCAACCGAGAGTGCCATAGAAAAACTCGCTCCCCTGTTCGAGTCCCTTTCTTATCATCGACTGAACAACACTGCCAATAAGCCTCCTCTGTTGCTAAATCGACTAACTTCAGCAACACCATAAAAGAACTTCCTCTATGTTTTTATCTTCCTTACCGTCTGGCCTCCCCCTGTCATCATCCCTCTCACCTAACACCCTTACTCCTCATCTCTGCCTCATGAAGAATACGAAACCAAACCAAGGTTCAATCATGCTAAATACACTGCATAAATCATGGATTATTAATATCCATGGCCGAACAAAAGAATGTCTGGGTTGTTTTGAAGGAAAGACAGATTTTGTCCAAACCAAATCTAATCGCTGGGCACACATCTCTCTTTGGAAGAGAGCCGAGCTCTACAACTCTCATCTGCAGGTGTTCAGAGGGCTTAAGCAGCACTAATATATTTGAGCTTATAACTATGATTGGATGGTTGAAGAAGCTACTGGATCCCAACACACAAACAACCAATAACCAAGGTCAAAGCACTTTCATATCAGCTGGGTTCGTAATTAAAAGGAAAAAATGAAAACAACATAATAAACAACCATGTGAACAACAATGTTTAAAATAAAAATTCAATACAAAAAGGCAAAACATAACCTTCACAGCGAAAGCAACAAACAACGCAGGCTGCCAATTGGAACTCCGAGACAATTAGCAATTTTTGGTTGAAAAACACAAACTTCCTGAGGAGCCCCGTAAGAGAGAAATGACAATAAAAACAGGAGAAAACTGAAACGAACCAAACAGGACGTGAAAAAAAGTGAGACGAAAAAAGTAAAATAGTGAAACACTCCAAAACGGGGGGAAAAAACAACTTATAAAGGAAACGTAACTCGAGTACACAGACACCATTCCACCAACCCTCAGGCGCAGCAAAGACGTGAAAACAGAGAGAACACAGGACATGGTCATGAAGTGACACAACGAAACCTCCAACCAAACAAACCAAACCAGATAACCAAAGAACGAAACTATAACAGCCCGAAAAAAAACATTCACAAATGAAAACCATATCATCCAAAATGAACTATCCTTGCACCGAGAACCAAAATATATCTAAACACACGCAGCAAAAACAGAAAGCAAGGAAAAAACATGAAAACCCCCACCCAAAGCACACGCTGGCTAGAATGTATTAAGGGTAAAATCGACAGTACACTGCCACAATCCACAATGATTTCTTCTCTAAAGCTACAGTGATCCAAACAGTGAAATGGCCACACGGTTTATTTATTAGGTAATAGTTATCAGACCTCATCCACAGTTTATATTGTGAAGGATTTGAGTCAATAAATCAATGGATCAACACCAAGTGACACGTCAACCCTTTTTTTTTTTTGTAATAAACACTAAAATAACATCACGTTAATTCATTTTTAATATTTGATAATTGATCTGGTGGGTTTGGATAGGTAAATTGAATTTGGCCGGATTAGTTTATTTAATTTTAGACTCAATTTTAATTAGATCATGTGTCGCTAAATTTATTTGATACACCTATCAAATCAAGTATGAGTTCAAAAATATATTTAATTTGTTTATTTGAATCATCTAAAGAAAATTCATAAATATCAATATCAATATTTTTCTGGAAGTAAAATATTTGTACTATACGATATATACTTATGATCATTAAAAAAGAATTTAGTATAAGTTGATATATATCAAAAATGATTTTTGAACCCATATTAAAAAAATTGAGGAGAAAAACACCAATCAAATGAAGAAATAGAAGCTGAAAATAAAAAAATACACAAAGTTTAAATCCATCACCTAAATTGTGAATTTAAAATAAAAACTGAGATTAGTAGCTTATGAGATAAAATAGAGGAGAAAATATAAGGTTTTAAAAGTAAATATCCGGTGAAGGGGAAAAAAACTATTTTCTTAAACAAAACTTTGTTATGTTGTATTAGAACACATCTTAACTCTACCCTCAAGGCAACACAATAAACATTGTAATCACCAGAACCTGATAGTACTGCTAAAATAGAAGTTGTAGTCGATTTCTACTTTGATTTCAACAAACATTTTTTACAAGCTTTAGACCAATGAAACTTAACATTTTTTTGTGTTAACTTAGTCAGTGATACAAAAATTTGAGAAAAGTTCTCTATAAATCTTCTTAGTATCCGGTCAAACTCAAGAAACTTTTATTTTCTGTTGCAAAAATATGCATAAACAAGCGCTTAACTGCTTCCATCTTTGAGGAACAACCTTAATCCCATTCTTCGACATAACATATACAAAAATGTTACACTCTCCAACCAGAACTCATTCTTTAAAAATTTACCATACAACTGATGATCTTGCAAAGTTTGAAGCACTAGATTTCAAACACACCAAAATATCATCTATAAAAACTATCATAAATTGATCAATAAATTGCTCAAACACCATGTTTATGAAGTCCATGCACATTTGTCAATTCAAAAAACATCACTAAGAACTCATAATGACCATATCGAGCTCTAAAAGTTGTCTTAAGAATGTTTTCCCTTCTTATCCTCAACTGATGATACCCAGATCGAAGATCAATCTTAGAAAAGAATGGAGATCTCTGCAACTGATCAAACAAATCATCTATATAAGAGTGTTGATGTTTATTTTGAATTGTAACTCGATCTAGTTGTCTATAATACATACATAATCTTAATGACACATCTTTCTTCTTCACAAACAACATCGAGGCTCCTCAAGGAGACACACTCGACCGAATGAACTTTTTGTCCAATAGATCTTTCAATTGTTCCTTGAGCTCTCTCAATTATTTTAGCGTCATTTATCTGTTATCATTAATATTGGTTCGATACCCAGGACCAAATCAATAAAAAACTCAATCTCTCTATACAAAGGCAATCCAGGTAATTCATTAGAAAATACGTTGATGAACTCTCTCGTTATAAGAACTTGGTCTAACTAGGGAACTTCCTTCTCTATATCCACTATATATGCTAGGTACTTGGTCTATCTATTTAATAAACTTATCCAAGGTTTTAGCTAATCTTATGCATTGTTTAACAAAACGAGTCATTTTCTCAAAATCTAAAAATTAAATAGTTTTTCTAAAATATAATGTCAAATAAACAATTCATAAAATTAATAATAGTTCACCAAATAAGCCTTTATTAATTTTCAAACCAATATGGAAAAAACTAAAATTTAGCTAGGGATTATAGAATTTTCTCGGATTTTTAGAGATCAAATTGTAATTTTGTCAAATTAATATACTAAATTGAAAATATCATAAATTCATAAATATACTGAAACTTTGCCCATAATTTATCCTAAATTCTTTCCAGAATCTCAAATTTCATTTCAGAGACCAAACTATAATTTTTCTAAAATTCAAGGAGTAAACTATAATTTTCACAAATTAAAGGCTAAATTGAAGTTTCATCATATTCAACCTCAACGACCACTTTCCATTTACCACCTATGTTCTTAAGTGTGGATTGAGTTTTATTATCAAGTACCTGTCCCAAATCAATCTATTAGGTTTAGTGATTTTTTTTGTAATGTGAGTGTCCGGGTCAGCTTGTGTGCACCTCGACTAATCTCACGGGTCATGGAATGAACGACAAGTTACCAGCCTTCAATAGCTCTGAGGGTTGTGAGACTCGAACTAGTAATCTCTAGAGAGCAAACCTATAACCGGACAACTGAGTTGCACCCTTCAGGTTTTTACATAAGTCAATTTTAGCAAGAGCTCATGAGTATTTTTAATATCATAAGCAAATATAATGTAACATATCTTAGATATGATTATTTAGAATAATGTTTATATTTCTTTTAGAATAACCAAAACTCTAAAGATTAGTTATGATTTCTAATTACCATAAAACTAGATAATAATTTATTTATTTTTACTCTAGTTTATTGATATATACCTACGAAAATATATAAAAATATCCTTTACTGTTCAATAAACGGCACAGTAAAA
Source organism: Salix purpurea (assembly GCA_027405865.1). Classification (NCBI taxonomy): domain Eukaryota; kingdom Viridiplantae; phylum Streptophyta; class Magnoliopsida; order Malpighiales; family Salicaceae; genus Salix; species Salix purpurea. The sequence goes on from JAOWLH010000019.1 coordinate 5,054,938, forward strand.
TATTTTCGTGTAATTCGAAGGAAAAAAAATCTCCCCCCACTGCTCTTCGGCTGGAAAAGTTACCACTGTGGGCCTGGCTTTACATGATCAGGTCCTCTCTTTGAAGTGTGACCCAAATCATTATTGGGTCGATGTGGCTGGGCCATGTTCGTTCTGTGAAGCTGAGAGCGTGCTTAATGCCTTCAAGATAAGATGGGTGTATTCTTGCAATCAAAGTCAAACACGTGCTCACACCCAAATTTGGACTGGCCACCAAAATCATAACCAATACCTTATGAATATACTATAATATCATTTATTTCTTCCATGGATTCTATGATCAATACAACGAAAGGAATGGCTAAACATAGACACTTTCCAGCTTTTCTGAAGGCTCCTAATAATTTCTGCAGGAGCATCAAAGCAGAAACCGAGCTGTAGAACAAGGTTATTAATTCTGTTTCGGCTAGTATTTTATTTTTTTAATTGGAACAGAATATTTTGGTTTTAGAGTTTTTTTGCGTGTCGTTTTGGGGTGTACTATATATATATATATACATTAAAAAACAAAATTAGTTCAAATCCAAAAATACAATTATTTAGAATTGTGCAATTTAATCTAAAAAACACAATAAAATAATTTTTCTGAACAAAATTATAAACATGTATAATATTACGAGAATGTCATTATCAATCTCGCAAAGTTATTACATTCTCTAATTGCTCTGAAATTTTAACATAATATATATAAATATGTTAAGAGACTCCTCGTAAAATTTCATCTCAATCTAACGGTCGGATTAAGAGATATGATTGATATTGTAAAAATTATTTATTATTTATAAAAAAAATATTATATAGCCGAAACGGAATGGACGGAGAGAAACCGGAACGTTTCGGCCGATATTTAGCCAAAAAATCCGGAATGAGCCAGAATTTAAACCAAGATAAAAATAACACTGTTTCACATCATTTTTTTAACTAATATATTATAGCTGAACAGAACGAAACTGACAATCAGAAAGTCCATTAGGCAGCTTTATTGACTTACTTCTCAAATGGAAAATGCCAATACCAATGTTATTTACTTTAGGTTGCTGGTCACACTTCTTTGTAAAGAAAGACAATGAACTCACTGTCCATGATGGTACGCGTATTTTAAGACCATTATTAGCTTCCGAGAATCATGCAAGGTGTCTGTCATTATATGTATGGAATGGATTGATTATATATAGCTGGCCAGCAACAATAGACGGTAAACTTTTCGTCACAAAAGCAGAGATGACTTACTGCTGATCCATTCTTGTATTGCTCGCCAGCCATCAAACTGTCGTCCAAGTATTTTATTAGCTGTGATAGAACCCTATCCTCAATCTTTTTGAGAGTTACGATCATGAAATTAACCTGTCCTCCATAATTGACTGCTGAAAAAATCTAGGTGCAGCGGCTGGGAAAACATAAATACGTGCATGGCCCATTAAACCGGGTGCTTCTTACAGTGACGTCGACGCTCTTTAAATTTTATAAATTAAGGGTAATGACAATGGAAACTGCTATATATATACATGGATTACGATCCTCTTACTCTGATGTTAACAACAAAATAAAGGAAGCTGCTATCCGTTTCGGTCCCCAGAGGATAGTTTTAATAAAATTACTTGAAAAATATTCATAAGAACTGAACGAGAAAGGTTGACTGCTGCTGCTTGTATCTTCATTTAATATCTACCTTTTTCTATATATCTAAGTATTTATCATCGGTTCCTCTGTTGCCTTTCATTAGGTCAGATGACAAGCTCATGGATATATATCTGCATCATCATGGACTACATTTTATGAATTCCTGCAACTTAAAACATTTGCTGCTGTCCCCATCAAATAAATATAATATATGCAGGGCGTGCACGGGTATAGTAATTTGGCCTTTTTTGCTATCTTATATCAGCACAAACTTTCGCTCCTACATGCCTCAATAATGCAAAATAATCGCACGTCCTTCACCAAAATAAGGAAAGAAGAACCAAACAGCGAGCTGTCCAAGCAATACTTCATACGGTAAGTATCAGATTGAGTTACAGGATGTACCAAGCAAGTTAATTAGTTCCCTTTACTGAACGAAGAACACAAAAGACAATCAATGTAGAATTTCAAGCAACAATTCAACCACTCATATAGTGGAAGTTCCTTCTTTGGATTATATATTATATTCCTTCCTTTCTTTTCTTTTCTTTATGTGGATGAAATATGGATTGTTAATGAGTTTATTCATGTAAGGGGTGTTTGGGAATGCATTTAGAAAAAAAATTGAAATTTTTTTATTTTTATTTTAAATTAAAAAAATAGTGTTTTTAGATCATTTTGATGTCAAAAATAATTTTTAAAAAATAATAAAAATTATTATTTTGATATATTTATAAATGAAAATCACTTAATCTTGTTCTTGAACACCATTTCTAAGCTTTTGTTTGCATTATTGAGCACATCCCATCTTGAGCAACAAAATGAAAGATGAAACAGCATCGGTACAAAGGGAAATAGAGAAATACACAGTGCAATATAGCTGGCTACCCATAATTAAGTTTAAAAAATTTGTGCAAACATTTCCGGAATCTCGGTCATCACCTTGATGTAAATTAAAAGACTAGCTAGTAGAGGTGAGGGAAACAAAAGGTTTGGTTGATTTAATAAATATGGTTCATCTGTACATGTGCCTTGCTACCTATAGCACCTTCTGATATTGTATCTAGTGATCTTGCAGGGAGAAATAAGGAACAGAAGATCTAGAATTTATAGAAAGTAGCTAGTTTTCCATCGATGCTCTTATTTACCATTGACTAGCTCAGTAGCCTTAGCAAGAGTTCTCATTACATCAACCTGAGCTCGAAGAGATTCTATGTAGTCTAGGGTTTCTTCAATCAGACAGATATCATCCATAAATTCCCCTCCTGGTACAAGACTCTTCAACACTCGTGTTTTTCTATTCACCATCCTTTTAGCAATAGATTTGGCAAGAACAACTTGCGACACACTTTTTCTTACTCTTTTAACGCAGCAACTCCACTTCAGGATTTTCTTGCATCTAACCCTCTTGTTGTCCCTGACGACCAATCCAATCGACGATTTCTTCATCAGGCTCTCGCTCTGATCAGGAGCCAATAGGTGCTGAACAAGGACTTTATTATCATCATGTTTTGAAGCATTGGCAATGGTTGCACGGCTCCAACGAGTCCTTCCATCTCTAGCAGAAGCTAAGGCAATGTCTGCTGATAGCTTTATCGCCTCCTTTCTCTCCAGGATGCTCATGTTCTGCTTCCCAGAACCACAGACTTGGAGACCCAATATCCATTTCTTGAGGAATTGTTGCTTGAATGAACTAGGATCGCGCATTCTGCGTAAGATTAGACAGTACAGGAAGATTTTGAAAGAGATGTGAGCACGAGAAAAGAAATGTTACAAGCCTTACACCTTCAGTCTAGCATTGTAGTTTGGTCAATAAGCTGGCTTATACTTTTGTGGCTGGCCATCTCAATATTTTCTTCCAGCTATTTTTCTCAACTAAAGAGAGAACCCATATCATAGAATTAAAAAAGTAAATATATTTCCAGACAAAACAATTAAGAGAGGAAAAATGGGAAAAGATATAAAGAAGATTTAAAGAATCACGAGAGGGTGAGGCTGGAAAATTATTTCAAGAAAGAAGATGATGGCAAGTTCAAGGTGAATATTCTATGCACTTCCATGGATCTGGCTAGTCATTGGAACTACAGGATGCATTGTTGGAGCGAGATATATAATGATGTGAAGCATACCTTGATAAAATTGATGTAGAGAACAAGAGCACAGAAAATCATGAGAAGTAAGTGAGACAAGTTGCAGAAGGATGCAATTCTACAGATCCAAGAAAGTGTATCTCAGAATCCTAGAATAATGATGTTAGAGAGAGAGAGAGAGGGAGGGAGAATGAGAAGGAAGAAGAATGTGAAGCCACCCCATTTATTTGCTCGAAGGAAAAGCAGCAGTGGGCCTTTAAGAAGAAAACACAGCACATGCAGGCACATGGTGTCCATGCCCCACCACACAAACCCTAGAAGGCTATAACTAGAAGCTGTCAGAGAGAAATCAGCCTTTTGATTCAGACTAAAATATAAATTAATCCCTATAGTCTTGCAAAAGTAATTGAGTACTCCCCCTAGTCTTACAAATATTTAATTAATCCCTATATTTTTAGATCTGTTTTTAACCCTTTTCACTCATTTCATGTTATTTTCTTTTCTTTTCTTTTTGGCTTTAAGAAATAGGGGGTGAAAGGAAATACAGAAAGAAAAGAATTGTTTATGAAAAAACATTTAAATAAGTATTGTAAGAGTAGTGAAACGATCATTTAGTTATTTTCAAAACAAGAGAGACTATTTAATATGTTTTTAAGAACTTAAGGGTCTAATGTATAATTTTCTCATTAATTCATAGAATGATATTACAAGCGGCATCAATAGAAATGAATGCAAACAAAACTTAGCTGACGGATGAAACGTTGAAAAATTAAAACATTGGTTTTTCATGATTATTTACGAGTGTGGTTTAGATGTTGTTTTTTTAAATTATTTTTATTTAGCAATATATTAAAATGGTGATTTTTTATTTTTTAAAAATTATTTTTGTTATGAATATATTAAAATAATCTAAAAACATCAAAAAAGTTAATTTAAAATAAATAAAAAATAATCTTTTTCAAAAGTTGAATATCACCCTCTTCCGCTACCAAAATTCTTACAAGAAGGTTGAATATATTTTTTAAGAAAAAAAGAAAAGAAAAGGAGATCGAAAGTAGCTAGACAGACAAAGTTCTTATTATGCTTAGCAGAAATTATTGTTTCTACACCGGCATTGTAATTTCTATTTATACAAGTACTTATCTTAATATTTAGGATTTAAAAAGGAAAGGAGTACTTCGGACAGAGATTGAGTAAGAACCTGTTGAGACTCATGAGTTGTCCTTCAACACTTTTAATTTACCTCCCGGCGGCACTATATACAGAAAAAACCATCCCGAAGCATAAGTGTAATTAAATCCTTATTTATTTATTTATTTCTATTTTCTTTACTTAGCATTCGGATGCTTTATCTTCTTGAATTCAACAGAAAGCACTTTCATATCCCCTATTTAAAAACTCATTAATAGCTGAGCTCCGTTTTAATGGTATGAACTGTAAAAATCAATCATAGAAATTCAGTAATTAATCATCAGAGATAATATCAACAAAAAAAAATAATATCTGGGCTTCGAGTCCCATGCAATTGCAAATTTGCAATGCGTCGGGGGGGAGAAGTGGCAGGATCCGGAAAACATGGCAGTGCTGAGATGGAGAAGCAGCAGAGGACCCGCCACATCGGAGAAATTTTATGGCATGGGGTTCGGCTTTGGGCAGGGAATAGAGAGGAGAAATTTCTCACATGGTCTCCACATGGGATTTTAAAAGGATGGCCTCGTGTAGGCTCTCTCATCGTCCAATCTTCTTCAATGATTAAATACATATATCTGTAGCATTCATCCCTTTCTTATAGCTTATAATATACCATTTTCATACTCGTGATTGTTATAGGGCGCAAATATGTTGTTTCCCTTTCATCTATTTATAGATTTAAAGCTGCATATTTTTTTCTGGGATTTGCTGTAGGTTTTTTATCCAATAAAACAAAATCCAATGTTTTTTCTTATTCTAAACAAATCTTAAATGTAAATTTGAAATTTTATTCAAGCATCTTTTTAAAAAAATCGAGAACAGTTTATGTAAAAAACAAAACTGAAAAATCAAGAGATGGGTATAATCATCCATCTAGTTTACTAAATTTATTCAGTTTTTTATTCAATTATATGTTAACAGAAACAAACACATAAATAAAACAAATTTTAAAAAAAACCCTACACATATTAGAAATATGATTTGAAAATAAGTATTTTTTATTTAAAAAATAAATTTCATCTATATAAAACATAAGAAAATCTTTATACATGAATCAAAATAATATCCTTAGAAATCAAGTACATAAAAAATGTTTTTTTTTTAAATGCTCTATTAAGAAATGGTTAAATAAACAAAATAAAGAGTCATAAAGGGCAAATATTAATTGAAACATAAATTTAAAAAAAAAGTATCAAAAAAATAAACCCCAAATTAGAATAAAAATACTAAAATGGCAACGATAGTCCAGACACTGCAAACGCATTTCAAAGAAATAAAAAAATATCTCAAGTTTAAACCCTGACTAGGTTTAGTAAGTTGGTTTTATTTTAATATTAAATGATAAAAATGATAGTAAATGTATAATGTTTTTCAAAGAAAATCATTACAACTTGAAAAAAAAAAAGTTTGGAAACACAAAACTAGAAAAAGGGGAAAAAAAACACCTCGAGATATCTTAATAGACATATAAGAAAGAAAAAAAACAAACAAAGCCTAGCAGCGATAAACCACCACACCTTAGGCGATACATGTCGCACCGCAAGCAAAAGGATGTTAGCGTGATTCCAATACGTGGATGTACGGCAATATGTTTGGAAAGTATTTTAAAAAAAAATGATTTTATTTTATTTTTTGTTTTTTAGATCATTTTAATATATTATTATCAAAAATGATTTTTAAAAAATAAAAAATATTATTTTAATATATTTTTAAACAAAAAAAATATTTTAAAAAACAATCTCAATCTCAATCTCAATCACATTCACAAACAAACAATACAACCGACAATATTTAATGGTCATACATCTCCCGCATGCACCAACTAAAGAGAGGAGGCGAGGTCCACATGCGAGGCATACCCCCAACTTTTTTTTATTAATATTTTATATTTAAATTTTTTTGTCTTTAATCCAACATGAGTATCATAAAATAAAATAAAATAAAATAAGAGAATTAGGACAAAAAAGTCTCTGTAAAGAGGTTTTAGTTTTTTGTATTGCGAGGTCATTTAAATAATTTAATTGTGCTTAAAAAACAAAAAGGCTAAATTTCCCTTTATTCAAAGTAAGTATTACAAAAAAAAAAACAATATTAAGAAGACCAAAAATCCCTAAAAAGAGGGGTTTTTTTTTATACTGGGGATAGTTAAGTAATTTAACCATGTTTTTAAAAAATAAAATGCCAATAAAGCCCCTAGATGTCAGCTCATTATTTTTACTCTCAGGGTTATTTTAGATTATGTTTTTTTACTTTCATATTGTCAAGAAAATTAGATCATGGTTGGGAGAGTTTTTTCACTGTCTGGTTCTTTATTTTTAGACTTTTTTATGTTTATTTTTTGAGTTAATAAATTGGTTTTGAAGGCACTTTAAAGTTGATTAGTAGGTGTTTTAGGTGAAAATAAGCTGAAAAGTTGTTTTATTTTTAAAAAAATAAATAAATAAATTGGGTGAATGATGCATTACCCGCCTAGCTTGAGATATTTTATTTATTTATTTTATACACACACACACTTAAGTGTTGGCTGCATAGGCTTACACGTTTGATCTATTTTATATTTTTCCAAAAATTTAGATGTTATTTTTTAAAATAAATTAACCGAGAATATATTTTGTATTTTTTTATTAAATTCTTCAATTAATTTAAAATATTATTATAGTTAATGATATTTGATTTTTTTAATGTGTTTTCCAATAAGATTGTAGATTTTTTTTAAAAATAAATAAATACAAAGCATTCTTTTTGTATAACCCATTATATTTTTTTTCTCTTTTATTTGATTCAATTTTGTTTTTGGTGTAAACATCGATTTTTGCTATCATGTGATGATAGTTTTTGAAAACAAATTATTAAGTTTGTCCAAGTCTATTATCTAGTTTAATAAATTAACCTAAGTTATACTACTATAAGAGTGTTGTCTTAATATTAAAAAAAAAATAGCATCTTGAAATATTTTTTTTCTAAAAAAAGCAAGTTTTGACCGTTTATAAGACTTGTTTTTGGGTTAGATATCTTTTTTTATCATTTATTTGTGCATTTGTTTTCTATTTTATTAAAAGTATTCATTAGATTTTGAGTTCATGATTAATTTTCTTATCTATTAAAAATACTTATTAGCAGCACTTGAATTTATTTTTTCATTCAATTTTTCTTTCAACCCGAAATATATGCAGACCGATGTTCTAAGTACCATGCTAAAAGAAAACAAAGACGACAAAGTAGAGAAAAAGACAAACAAATTTATAATATATTTGATATTGTGACCAAGATTGTTTATAAAAATATTTTTAACTTGAAAATATATTAAAATAATATATATTTTTTATTTTTTAAAATTAATTTTTTATATCAATATATTAAATCAGTTTAAAAACACTAAGAAAATCATTTTAATAAAAATACTTTTTCACCCCAAAACAAATACAAATAGACATCAGGCAACATAGAATGCCACAATAATCAATATATTGATTTTTTTATATCATTAGTTTATATATATATATATATATATATGCATTCTAGACTCAAACTTAATTAATTTGTTTAAAATATTTTTTTTTGTTTTTAATATAGACTACTGATCTTTCCACCCAAAATCCATTATTAATTAGCAAAATAGTATTTTTTTTTTTAACAAATTTAAAAAAAAAGGTACTATTCATGCCCTTTGGAATAATAAAGAATGTCTCTTTTTTTTTTAAAAAAAAAAAAAAACTCTTATTATGGAACATTGGCTTATAGAGAAAAATTTCAGAGACCAGAGAGGAGCGTGGGTTTTCCCTTTGCATCTGTTCCCCGGAAGTCCCTCACCGTGCCTTCCAAACAAACAGCTTACTCTCTCTCTCTCTCTCTCTCTCTCTCTCTCTCTTTCTCATCACTAGTGGTAGTTGGATCAAGGCTGTTTGTCACTTCATTTTAAAATCGATTCTGAAAAAAATGAATTTTTATTTTTATTATTTATTTAAAATTAATTTTTTTAATATTTTTATATTATTTTCTTGTTTGGATGTTAAAATAAATTTTAAAAAAATTAAAATATATCATTTTAATACATCTCTAAATAAAAAATAATTTAAAAAATAATTTAAATCATACTCTACTCCAACACTAATTATCAAATAATAAAAACTACTTCCGTCCTAGTTTGGAATCCTATAGATTTGTTTTGTCTTTTTTGGTGGTAATATCCTACTGATAATGTATTTTGGTTTTTACACTTGAATGTATGGCACGATGTTCAATATATATGAGAAAATGTTGCTGCTAATTGTTGAATATTAGCTTGATTAATTTCTTTATGTAAATAGAAATGTGTATGTATCATTAATTGTACAGCTTATAGAGTGATTTTAGTAATTACTTAGTTTATAGTCTAATGTTACGTTGCGAGTTGAATCAAGATTTTTCTTAAACATAGCAAACTAATGTTTAATTACTTAGATCATAATTTAAAATTAAACTATTTAGAAGTTGCTCTAACTTGACGGTCAACTTGGTCGATCCAAAGACAACTCAACCGACCAATTTAGAAACTTTGAGGATTAAATAGAGAAAAGAAAAGAAGAAATTCACACACCCAAAAAAACATTTCTATCAAATTCCTTGCCTAGCTTTAGTTTAAAATTAAACATGTGACAATTGCTTTGATGTGCCTCAATGGACTTGGTACCACTTATTAGATTGGTAAAAAAAAAATTAAAGACAATTTTTTTCAAGAAAAAACAAAGTTAAAAGAAAAGATTTATTGACTTATCTCCTTTTTTAATGTAGGTTTAAAACTAAATTGTGTAGAAGTTGCTCCAATATAACCTAATTGACTTGGAAGTCTAAAAGCAACCTAACACAACTGTTAAAAAATATGAGGATAAATTGAGAGAAAAAAGATGAAATTAAAAGGAAAATGCGAAAAATAAAACATAATGTTTTGGTTTTGAAGTGTTCCAGCGTTTCATTTCAAGATTCTACTGTTTATATATATATATATATATATATATATATATATATATATATATATATATATATATATATATATATATTATTTCAAGATTCAACAAAAAAATATTTAGTTAAAATCTAAAAATAATATTATTTAAAATTGTGCAGTTTAAATTTCAAACATAAGTAGAAAAATGAGAGTTGAACTGATATAACTCGATCCACTTCTAATCAATTAAAGTCAACTTAGGTTAATCTTTCAAATGTGTGACATGTGTTATAAGACCATAATAATCTTAAATAAAGCAAATTATAAAATTCAATTTTTAATAAACTTGTTATTGAATAATAAAATTGATAAAAATATAATATAAAAAGATACAATAAAATAATTTTTCTAAGAAAAATTATGAATTTAGATGATATTACAAGAATGTCACCATCAATCTCGCAAGATCATTATATTCTCTTATTGCTTTTAAATTTTAACATAATATATATATAGTTCCAAAGCATTTTTTACAAAAAACAAATGAGAAATTGTCAGCTGCAAATAGCTCCAGGCTAGATATTGCAGGTAAACACACAGGCTTCTGTGTTGAACAATGACATTTCTGTTACATCATTTTTCATTGTTACAAAGGACATAAACCATACCATCATTCTAGGCACTTCATTCATTGACTTGCTTACTCCATATAAAGTACGTCATGATGGCATTATATATACAATTTTACGATGAATCTCTTAATATATATATATATATTAAGAGACTCATCGTAAAATTGTATCTCAATCTAACGATTGAATTAAGAAATATGATTGATATAATTAAACTATACATTATTTAAAAAATATTATTTGGGCGGAATGAAATGAGCGAAACAAAACCAGAATGTTCTGGGTGGAATTTGGGTAGAATTTCTGAAATGGATCAAAATTCTGAGCCAAATAAAATTTATTCTATTTTTTTTTTTAACTGAAACAAGATATGTCAGTCACTTGAGAGTGCAAGTATTGAATAAACACCCTTGGTTGTTGTAGGAAGAAAACCAAGCTCGTTTTCAAACTTGAAAAGTAGTGGGATATTTTTAAGAGATTGTTTTTGATTTGTTTGGAAACGTTTTTACTTTAAAATTGTTTGTACCAAGTAACGCATATGTTACTTTTAAAGATAGAGGGCTTCCCAGAAACTTTTTTTATTTTCATTCAAAATTCAGAAATTAAGTACCCCTTCACATTAGTTTAGATTTATTATTTATTATAGATTTGTATCCTCTTTATTTTATACGAATACTACTACTATTACATTTACTAGTAGTCCGCGTATTCTCGCTTTGCATTATACTCAACAATTAATTCTTACCAAGACTTTATTAATCAGGTAAGACTCTACCTTAGGATGAGAAAAAAAACTAAAAAATCAATTAAATTAAGAAAATTGAAAAAAATTATTTAAGAAAAAAAAATTATTACAAAATTTGATTAGAATCTTTTTAGAAGTTTCGTTCCGGTTTGCTTTCTATTTTTTAAGGTTAAAATTAAAAAATTAAAAACAAATTCAACCGGTTCAAATTAAAAAAAAAAATATTATAATTTTTTTTTCTATTCTTTCAATTTGGTTCAAATTTTTTGATCCGATTTTATTTTTGTAAAATGCGAGAAGAAAAATACTTAGTTAAAGTAAGAAAATCAAAAATTATTTTCAATTTTCTAGTTAAAAAACCAAACCAAAACTAATCGGTTCAAACTGCTTGTGTTTTTTTTTTTTTTAATTTAATTGTTTTTATAAATAAAAACAAACCATACTTAAAATGATCACCCGTACTCTCCAACGTGATGTTTAACATAGCAAGTTAACAGACTCAGTAAAATCTTAATTCAAAGACTTTTAAAATTGCAACTATTTAACTCTAAGCCAATCACAAAATGTGACTCTTGTTAGCCTTAGCTTCTCATATCAGAAACTGACCATAGCCTATCATGTACCCCTTGGATGCCTCTCTCACACGTGAACACCTACACACACGGTGGCCCCTCCCTTAATCCCCTGAGTATTAATTAAGACCATAAGAGAATTATCTGCCTATATAAACATCCCCGGCTCTTCAGTCTCTTACACATCTCCTCCCTCCTCTCTCTCTCTCTCTCTCTCTCTCTCTGTGAGACACACAGAATGAGAAAACGTTCTTGCAGATGGAGAAAGACAGAAAGGCCGAAACTTCGACCAGCCAGGAAAAACCCTAGGACTACTAGAGCTTCTGTGAGGAAGAAACTGCATCAGCTCCACAGGATCATTCCAGGCTGTGAAGCTATGGACGATACGGAAACTCTATTCCAAATGACTGCAAACTACATCCTTGTACTGCAACTTGAAGTGAGCGTTCTCCAGAGTTTCACTACTAAAAAAAGGGTGTTTTGCAACGGAAGCATCCGTTGCAAATAAGTAAGGTTGCCGTTGCAAATTTGCATTTGCAACGGATTTTGCAACGGATACATTCGGATGCAAAACGTTGACTGCAAATTGATTTGCAACGGCTAATCCGTTGCAACTTTGCAACGGATTAGCCGTTGCAAATAAGCAACGGAAATTCCGTTGCAAAGTTGCAACGGATTAGCCGTTGCCAATTTTCAACGGCTAAGCCGTTGCCAATTAGCAACGGCTAATCCGTTGCAACTTTGCAACGGAATTTCCGTTGCAAATTTGCAATTAAATTTTTTAATCAATTTCGAATTTATTTATTTTTAAATTAATTATGAATAATATTTTCATAAATATTATTGATATATTATTAATATTGAGAACTAAATAAATACAGTTGAAATAAAAATTTCATAAATTAAAATGTATAATACAACAAAAATTCAGTTACAATTACATTTATAAGTAAATCAACATGGAATAAAAAAATACATATTTTGCATAAGACCTTGCTGTTCTGATCTGCTAGGGCTGCAATAGCATCAAGATCAGCCTCAAAGCCTTTCTCTGGGAGAAGATCAAAATGCCGAACTTCAAGACTCCTAAAAGCAGCACAAAGTTCATAAATTGGGAGGCCTGGCCTTGGAAGCAAGATATTTGCACCTGGGCGAGCAAGCATTGTCAATGCAACATCAATAGCTTGAGTGCAACCCGATGTAATAAAAACATCATCAGATGATAACTTGTAAGATCACAAGATACGTATTCAGCAATCGCCCTACAGAATAGAAAGAAGAAACAAATAAACCATATGATTCATTGCAGCCTCTCAAAGTTGAACAGGGAGGCCAAAAAACATAACCTGCGAAAGCACGTATTCAAAGCACTACTATATCCAGTTTACCTTGGCATCCTTCCTGGAGATAGGGATTTCCTTCGAACCCTTCGCTCTGAATATATTACGGGTGTTTGAGAACATGAAGGGGCCAAATAATCATTAATCTCAAACCGCTCATAGAACTGCAGCAAGTCAACCAGTTGAGCAAAGAATTTCCCTTTTTCATGTCTGTAGAGAGCACTTAAATGACATTTCGCAACAACAGCAACATCAGCCACAAGAGGCCTCAGATACCTATACACGATGGAATATAAAGAAAAAGGAAAATAAATTAAAACATAGAATGAACATAAACTGGTATATGGAGAATATCTAAATCTTGAAAGCATAAGATGCACTTGTAAAGAAACATTGGTTTTGAATTAGAAATATTCAAGGCATGAACTATATAAGAACCAGCCAGTAAAGATTTAAAAACTTGAAGAAGAAAACAAAGATAAGTGAAAATGAAACAGAGAGAGGGACAAAGAAAGAGAGAAGAACATACCTCCTTGTACAAATAAACCATATGTACCTTCAGACTGAAGAAATTGAAACAAGTAAAGAGGCGGACATCATAAGACTGACTAATAAACCGGAGGTTATAATAGTGTTTTCTTTTGCTACAATTGATAGAAATTTCCTGTGATGCAGGGCTTCATATAATTTTTCAAGTCTTCAATAAAATGAGCCACCAAATTCCTAAATAAGTTATCTCATCTGAAGATGAGGGTTCAGACCATCTTATCAACAAGCCGAGAATAAGTTTTATCTCATCTTCACATCTTCACAATTGAACCCACGGGAAAAAATAGCACATACATCTATAATCAAAAACCCGAACACTTTCACATCTTCACAACTGAATCCAAGGGAAAAAATAGCACACAAAATCACAGTCAGTTAATTAGCCAATTTTCCACAAAATAACAACTTCACAACTTCATTCCACACAAAAAATAGCCACATGCAACCCCAGAAACTCCTACCCAAACCAATCATTCTCCAGAAACTCTCCCTTACCACCGTGGCCACCCCAATCTCCCTAAACCCTAAACAAATTTAGAAACTAAGGAATTTAAAAAATGGAAATGATGAACATTTGATCATGAGAAACAGAATTGTAATAATATTATTTACAGCTTGCTATTTCCAAATTCTTACATAAATTAATTCTTCTAAAAAACTGATTAAAATTCAAATGCTCGAATATGTTAGGGCATCTGTTTCCGAAGCATGTCAGTAGTTCTACTAATTCTTCAATTTTATACACAATAAAATATAAAACAATCCTAAAAAAATTAAAATTAAAATTCTTACCCTCTCACCGGTAAAGGCGCCAGCCATTTTCTTTCTGTCAAAACTCTGAGACACCAATTCTTCCATGTGGCCGGAGCACAGATCTGACAGGGAGAGTGCATATTTGAGGCTGTGGAGGCTGAATAATGAGACCGTGGAGGCTGCTGCAGTGGTGTCTTGGAGAAGAAGGAGAAAGGCAGGGGCTGCCACTGAGGGCTGAAAGCAAGGCCGAGATGTAGAGGAAGGGCTGCATGGGGGAGATCGGGAGACGGTGGACGATCGGAGGACAAAGTGAGAGGGAAAAAGAGTGAGGATGCTGAACCGAAAGGGGCAGCCTGTGCTGGCTGTGAGAGGAAGAGAGTGAAACCGTGGCTGAGGAAGATTGTGGAAATGCGCGGCAGCTTGTGGAGAAAAACGGGAAAGGGAAAATGAAGAGAGTGGGGAGATAAGGCTGCAGTTGCGGGGCTGCCAACGAAGAGAAAAAAAATGGAAAAGAAAAGAGTGGGGCTACGGGGAGCAGTGGCTGGTCTGGAGATGGAGAGGAAAGTGAAGGGGAAGGAGAGCGTGGGTCGCCGGAGAGAGGGGCTTAACATCATGATGCGGGTACTAAATATATATTTAATTTTTTTTTTAAATAAAAACAATTCTTGCACGGGGTGATGCAAATTAAATTTCATTTGCAACGGAATTTCCGTTGCAAATTCAATTTATTTGCAACGGATTATCCGTTGCAAATCGTTTAAAATTGCAACGGAAAATCCGTTGCAAATTAAATTTTTAAAGGGATAATCCTTTTTAATTTGCAACGGATTTTCCGTTGCAAATGATTTTTTAAAGGGATAATCCTTTTTAATTTGCAACGGATTTTCCGTTGCAAATGATTTTTTAATTTGCAACGGATTTTCCGTTGCAAATGGTTTTAAATTGCAACGGATTTTCCGTTGCAAATGATTTTTTAATTTGCAACGGATTTTCCGTTGCAAATGGTTTTAAATTGCAACGGATTTTCCGTTGCAAAGTAATTTTCATTTGCAACGGATAATCCGTTGCAAATGGTTGTCAATTGCAACGGATTTTCCGTTGCAAAGTAATTTTATTCTGCAACGGATAATCCGTTGCAAATGGTTTTAAATTGCAACGGAATTTCCGTTGCAAAGAAATTTTCATTTGCAACGGATAATCCGTTGCAAATGGTTCTCAATTGCAACGGATTTTCCGTTGCAAAGTAAATTTATTTTGCAACGGATAATCCGTTGCAAATGGTTTTAAATTGCAACGGAATTTCCGTTGCAACCCATGTTTTTTTTTTTTTCCGGAATGTGTTTAGCAACGGAAAATCCGTTGCTAAACAAAATTCCGTTGCAAAGTTTGCAACGGATTATTGCCGTTGCAAAAATCCGTTGCAAACACCCCCCTTTTTTAGTAGTGTTTATGTGCTTACTATGAAGTCTAAGCTGAGAAGTGCATTCCCAGTCTTGCTCAGACTAGCTAGCTAGCTAGGAAAGTTGAATTCGAAGCAGGATCGATGCTTTAAGAATTCGTCCTTGTCATCTTGATCTTGTACCTAAAAAGGATGTGCTTTGTTTTGTGTTTTATTTTAATATTGCAGGGTGATTAATAGCGATATTTATGAGTTGTTTATATGGTATGGCTCCTTGATTAGACCGGGAAAATCTCAGCCGAGGACGTGTCATGAAGATTTTAATAAACTGTGGTTACAAAACTAATATCTTCATTAATTTTCTCTTGGATAGATAGATCACATTAAAAAAAAAAAAAAGAGTAGCAACGGAGTGTAGCATCGGACACTAATATTACAACGGATTAGTATCGAAATATGTTTAGAAATGATTTTCTTATTGTTCAAAAATAATTATCGAATAAAAAGTTACTTATTAATTTTTTGGCTAATGGGTCACGGCTAGGTTGTATGATTGACAAACGATCGATGCTTTGACTAATTAGTAAACCATGTCGTATCATGGTCGTAAAATGATTGCATGGACAGTTTAATTGAGTGGTGTAGAGGACCTTATCGCTATAAATTCTCGATGGTCCAAAATTAATTTTGTTTGCCTTGCCAATTTGACATGCAACAATATCATAGTAAACTTTATTTTCTTCTCCTTCCCCTTCTTCTTAATTAGAGACTTCGTAAAGTTCTAGACCTGTGTGTGTGTGTGTTTATTTATTTCTTTGTTCCAATACAGATTTTATCTAAATTAAGTTCTTTACATGCTTGGGTGGATCTAGGTAAATGTGTAGATCTATATTCCCATGGGTTCTTGTTGGGGTTTGATCCTCTACTTATTTAGATTGTAGTTCTTTTGAATAAAGATCTGATGATTGTTTTAAATTAGATACAACATTTTGATATTAAATGACGAGTAATGATAATAATTTTTATTTTATTTTATTGCGTAGGCAGTGTGATATGTGATATGTTTCCTTTTCAATTTACCAGAGCTTAAATCAATATTTTTCTAGATAATAGTCGATTATATATAATCGTAAAGTAATTTGAATATGGCACTTTGCATGCCTTGTTTTTTTAATTCAAACCGAATGTTTCAGTTTCAGAGTGTTTTGGCATGCCGTTTCAGGGTTATACTATTTATATAATTAAATAATTATATATTTGAAAAAAAGCAAAAAAAATAAATATAATTTTTATTTTTTATAAAATCAAAGTTGGCGCAACAATTTTTTTTAATATATTTTTTAATTTTTATTGTTTTGATTTTGGTTCTCGCATTTTCAATATATCTCATAAACAATAATATATATATATATATATATATAATCAAGTATTATGTGAAAATACTTATGTTATTGCATTTATGTTTCGTAAAAACTATTTTCCATTCTAAAACGCATGATATACAACAGTAGTTAATTTTTTCTTAAGAAGTATACTACTTTTAACTTAAATAACTAAATATTTTAGCACTTTATCTTTCAATATATATATATATATATATATATATATATATATATATATATTTTTTTTAAAAATACAAAAAGTATCATACTTTTCTTATTGTAATTAATATATTTTTATGCTGTTGTAATTGTTAGAATTATAATTATACTATTAAAAAAAATTCATATGGCACTTGACATTGAAGATGCTCATTGAAAAACTATATTAACCTTAGCCACTTTATCACTAAGAAAAATCTAGTATGGACCTTCCAATATCTATGATTTTATAAGTTGTGCTGGAGCGGCACCCAACATAAGTTGTCGGCTCATTCTCTCTCTCTCTCTCTTTATATAAACTGTAAATAAGATTACAGAAGAAGATTAGGAATTAATTATAAAATTGAAAGCAGCCATATAACGTATTTACTTAAAATAATTATATAGAATTATATTATTGTATTTATTTATTTATTTTAAAAACAGGTCTTTTCACTATCAAAGAGAGACTATATATTTCGGTAGCTTCAATCACAGTCACGAGGTTCGTATTTTTGCAAAAATAAATCTGAATCTAGCCAAGCTTGGCTCCGATAATTTGGTGGTGGCAGATGCATCGAACATCGTTATGAAATTGACAACCCTAAACTTCCATTTGGCCTTTCTATTCAAGGTCAAAGAAACGTTTTAGCTAGACATTTCGTGCACACGCCGTACACATGCATTTTGATTTTCATACCATTAATCAAAGTTCCAAACTTGGGTGTATGTGGTGTTTGAGAATATGTTTAAAAAATATTTTAAAAATGAATTGAATTCTTGATATATTTATGAATGAAAAATATTTTAAAAAATAATTTCAATCACAATTCCAAACAGACACTTATAATACTATTATATGAGATTTATTTAAAATAAGTATATTTTTAATTGTTTTGATGTACTATATTAAAAATATCTTTTAAGAAAATATTAATTTAATATATTTTCAAATATAAAATTGAAAAACAATCTGTAATCTTTTATTGCCTATCATTTGATGAACTCTTTTCATGGATTTGAGAACCATAAACCCATCAGATTCACAAACACAATCCGCGAGACAATTTCAAAATAATGTTTTATATTTCTTTTGTAATAAAATAAAATACTTTCTAAGAAAATGGAAAATAATATTTTTGTAATAACATGGTAGGTTAATTTGAAACATAAATAATTAAGCTAATAAGATGTTCTTGGGTTTTATAGTGATTGGTGTTTGCTATGAATGACAAAGATTGTTATTATCGTGTGTGATCTATAAGGAAGATATGTAGTTGTTATTGAACAAAAAAAACTAGTGTGTTCACGAGTTTTGAAGATTAACTTAAGTTTTTTTTTTTTTTTTTTATCATGTAATATTGAGTTAATTGAATATTTAGCTTTATAATTGTTTTTTACTTTCCTCTCTTTAGGTCTTTCTAATCTCATATCCTATGTCAAAAGCTCAGTAAGTGAACTCGAGTAATTTTTATTTTTTAATTATTTGGATTGTTTTATTTTTCAGTTTCAACCTTAAACCTTCAGTTTTTAAGATTTGAGTATTTGTTTTTTATTCATTTTGTTTTAAGAAGTTATCCTGAATTCTCGACCAGATTACATATTTAGCATGGTAAATCAAGTGCTCATTATTTATTTATTGTTTTCAATTCATCATTTAACACTTGATTTGCTAAGAATTGAGTTTCATATTTTTTTTTTCTATAGAATTATTATATTCTCATTTAATTTCTGCTTTAATAATATTGAGAGAATATCTTTCTATAATATTAGCTAGCATTTACTTTTTAAATTGATTATTATGAAAGAATATTGCGTTTATTTGTTGTAATTTCTTTTTCTTTAATCATATTATTATACTATTCTAGCTATTTTTATTTATTGAATCAAGTTGAGTTAATTATCACACACTTTAAGTTTTTCTTATGTTTTTTTTTTGTAATTAGACACTAACATAGCATCAATATTTTATTATTTTAAACTTTTTAAAAATTAATACCTTGAGTGTTATTGTGTTTTAAAGTGATTTTCACTTACAAATATATTAAAATAATATATTTTTTATTTTTTAAAAATTATTTTTGAAATCAACACATTAAAATGATATAAAAACACTAAATTATATTTTTATTTAGAGAAAATAAATAATTTTTTTTCTTTTCAAAATTTCTGAAATATCTAAAAACATTAAATTATTTTTTTTATTTAGAAAAATAAAATAATTTATATATTTTTTTTGGAAAAAGCGTGATTCCGAATTAGATTCCTACTTAAAAGGTTAGAATGGATAAGACGGCAGCTCCTAGCTAGCTAGGATGGTCGTAGTCTGGTCTAACTTTAATGTTTGTATCTTTGTCTTAGCTCATCCAAGATCAATGAACTGACAAGAGATACGGCCTTTGGATGGAAGTCATCTCCATCTCCATCTCCATCTCCATCAATTTATTTCTTTTAACCTCACGAGGTGCGTAAACTGCTAGAGCTGCAGTCCTGTATGATTTGTCACTTCACCCTGGAGCTATCTTATGTCACTCGCGTGGTTACTCTAATTTTTCTTCGTCCAAGTATGCTGTATCATAATCAGAATTCCCTTCCGATATTTATTAGCACAAAACAAAAAATAAATGTCTTAGAATCACTAAAAAGATGGCTTATCCGCTTGAGGATATGAGTTTAATTTCTTAATTAGCTTATGTTTATCATCTGCCTTCTGCAACTCTCTCTCTCTCTCTCTCTCTCTCTCTATATATATATATAGAGAGAGAGAGAGAGAGAGAGAGAGAGAGTGGGGGAGTTAAATGATGTTTGTGTGTTTCAAAAATATTTTTGAATTTTTTTTATTTTAATTAAAAAAAATAGTATTTTTAGATCATTTTCATGTGCTAATATAAAAAAATTAACAATTAAAAATATTATTGTAATGCATTTCTGAATAAAAAATCTTTTAAAACACAAATTCAATCACAATTCAAGTAGATATTAACTATGGAAACCAAAGGCAGTAGGTGAAGGATCCGGTCCTCCTTATTGGATTTATTTAGAAAAATCCGGTTTTAATTGAAAAAATGCAGCCATGATCCTGCCCGCTTAACTAGTGTAGTGACCAAACGATGGGATGGGACAGTATTTAAATTCGTTTTTATTTAGTTTTATAGTAATTAAAATAGATATTAGTAAGAAAATATGATGATTGAAATTTTTTAATGGAAATTACTGTATTATTCTTTTTGTTTTGAGAATAATATAAATGTTTTTTTTTTTTATTATGAACTTAGTTTATTTGATAAAAGATAATGAGTATATTTGCAAAAAATAGAACAACTAGAATCAAGAAGGAAAAAGCTTTATTTTTCTAATAGATCATGCAACGGGTCACTCACCTTTTTGTTTATATATTTTTTTAAATAAACAAGATCACAAAGCGTACAATAAGCTGTTTTCAGGTACAGATTCTGTCTAAATAAAGCATTAAATAATTTTAAGTAACAAAAACAGTTTGAGAAACCTGTATAAACTGTATCAGAAAATGATTTAACTGCAATATTGTAGAAATTCAATCCGTATATATATGAGCACGAAAAAAGGTCAATGAAAACGAACATCGAAGCAGCCTAGCCCGGATGAAAGTCGTCAGGGTGTGCGCCACCGCTCCCGCAGCCTCCTTGCCACACACGTCGTCAGGGCCGGGGTCGTTTTCCTGAAGAGAGCCTAATTTATGCCACACACGTGCATGGGTTGATAGGGGTCTTTGATTTATACGACAACTTCATGTTTTCATTCGGAATTTCCAAATAACACATCAATTCCAGTTACTGTGCATCGGACAAAAAAACTTTTTGATGCAGAGAATACCATCTACACGTGAAACCACACGTACCTATCTCATTTAAAAATTTAATTTTTTTAGAAAATATAGTGTTTTAATATATTATTAGAGTTTTTATTGATTTAACAATTACAAGTTGAAATTTCATCATTTCTATTCTATTTTATTAAAAAATCAAGCACAAGATAATGTAGATCTGTGCATGTTTCAAGTTCAAAGAAATTTTACTTGAAATTATATTAAAAAAATAATATCAAATAACAATTTAAACTTTTAGATGGATAAAACTATCTTTTCTTTCTTCTTTTGTATATTGTCCCATTGGCACCATTTTGGTAAGCAGATGGACTGCAAAACTGAGCTATATGACGATGAGCTCACCTCTTTTCTGAAGAAAAAAACCTGTACTGACGCCACCCATTTGCACGTTCCAGCATTTTGTGGATATACATCTCAATCCTGCCCTTGGCCCGTAGTTTCCAGGGATCATGTTTGGTCTATCAATGGTTTTGGTTAGTAAGATGCCACGTCGTGGTGTGAAGTCGCCGCACAAGCAATGGAGTCCCACCAAAATGAAGTCGTCTCTCTTTTTACCTTTTCCAGTCGTATCTCGATAATATTTTCTTGTTTAGTTAGTCAGTAAGATGTATTTTAATTTTTCTTTTTGCCATAAACGGACCCGAGTTTAAGAGAAGATTAGATATGCCTCACACAGAGAGTTATTTTCAAGAAATCATCATCATCATAATAAATAAATAAATAAATAAATAAGCTGTCCAATGAGATTTCTTGGATTTTCTTTATATAAATTTTTCAGCAATATCTTTTTATGTGAAATAAAAGTAAGAAATTCAAACTTTAGGTACTGCTTGGTTATTAGAGCTATATATAATCTCAAATTGCGAGAGAGGATTTACAGCAAATGAAATAAAACATAATAGATATTATTTAATTGGAAATTTAAAAAAGCTAGTCCACCACCACCACCACCAACGTACAGTGTCCTTTCATTTTCAGCTTCGGCCGGCCGGGAGAGTAGTTGATGCAAATAATTGCACAATAATACCTAATTTAAATCATGCAGGTCGTCCTATTGTGAATGCTATCGTATGCATTCATGCTTGCAGACTACAACTCTTGACACACTCGCATGGGCTTCACTCAACAGAACTGTTGAATTATATATTAAAACAAAGATGCACGTGGGGACGTCGAGCTTATAGGAAATCAATTTTGACTTGAAAAAAATATTTTTTAATTCACTTTTAGATTGTTTTATTAAAGATTAATTGGGAGATCTGGATATATATATAAGGTAGCCAATCCTAATATTAATTAGTTTGTCAAAAAGAAGTAAAATTGTTTCATTTAAAGGGGTCAAAATCAAAGAAATACAAAAAATATGGTCTCCTATAAAAAATAATTAATACCCAATTTAATAATTTACTATGTTTTGATCTAATATGTTTATTAGTTTTAGTATTAATTAATATGGTGAGATGAATGGAAATTAAATATATAGACATGAATAAAAATTTAACGAGTTTCTCAAAGGGGTCTTATTTTATTTATATTAATAGTGATTTTAGAAGAAATAATAAAATTTTGATGATAACTCCAAAGATACTTATCTAAAAACCTAACAAATTTATCAAATATCACCGAGCGTGTAGGTCAGCTGGCAGAGGACTGTCCTGACTTAACCGAGGTCTCGAGTTCGAGATCTTGGGTATGCAGCGGCGCTATGTGGGAGAGCTTTGCCGCCCTTAAGGGTCTCACCCGGCTCGAATCCGGATTAGTCCCAGTGGCTGGATACCGGATGGTTATACCGAAAAAAAAAAACAAATTTATCAAATGATTTGATATAAATTTTAATGTTATTTTATTATTGTTGAGCTCCATGGAACTCAACTTCCATGTCATAACACAGCACGTTGTGCCTACCAATTATGAACCAGCAAGAGACGTATTGTAAATTCCAGTCTACAGTTCAGTGCTGGAAATGGAGCCATGAAGGAATTTAGCAATCGAACATTCAGAAGGATAATCTTCTGTAGTTGACCTAATGGAGAGGGAATTAAGGTAATTTGCTTTCTGAAACTGACACGACCCGCATTTAACTCTAGTTGTGCATTGCCTAACACCACAACCCTGCATCTCTAATCATGAAATGATAACTCATCATGCAGTCCATTCAACTAAAAATAATAATGTGTTAGTTCAATCATGATACAGACAGCACAGATTAGGAAAAACAAAAACAGTACTGTATAGATTGCTATCGTTGTTATCCTATAAAGGAAATGTTGTCTCTGCACCAATCTCTAATACCTAACCCTTCGTTCATTTTGCGTCAAGGCTGCAACCAGTACACAATCATGTAGTCCTGTAAACGCGAGGTATAATCAGATCAAATGGCATTTCAACTTTCTAAAACACATGTGGCTGGCCCCAGTATAGGAACACTTTGTGCCGTCTAATCTACTTAACTGTCAATGGTGGTTTAAGTTCTTAGAATTGTTCTAGTGATTCCCAATACAAACTTCCTTTCTCCATCAATAGAACGGCATATTTACTGTTTATCGTGTTAAGTTGAGTGAATTGGACCTGAGATTTCGAAGGTCAAGATACTTGCGACGTCGGAAACATCCACGGAAAACTCGAGTTCAACACGCTAATAGTGTTATATAAAAGAACAAAGTGTTCCTTTTGTCAAAATGAGAACATAGTTCACGCACTCGACTACAGTCAAGACGTACGTAGTTCATGCTCTGCACACCAACACATACGTAGAGATCATACTTAAACGATGAATCAGTCAAGAAGAAGCGTCCGAAGCTGTGCATCATGGATTCCCTTCCCTGGACAGAACAAACCAAGGAACTTTATTCAGTAAACTAAGTGTGCAGCAAAAAACTAGCAGTATCCCTTTGAGAATATTGTGAAACCACCACACCTTGAAACGTTGGTGAGATGCAATATTTATAATTACAAGATATATTTACAAGTAAATGATATCTCAACAAGAATGAAAACTAATCTTCTTGAATTAAGGGTCAATGAATCTAAGTATAGAAACCCGTCAGATATGGGATCAAAGTGTTGGAATGGAGTGTACATGAAGCTTGGAGTGAAATTTTTTTAATAGTGGTCGAGGAATGATCTTGATGAAGATGTCGGCAACCTAAAGATGCCATATCGAGGGTGAAGTTTTCCGGTGAGAACAAGTTTGCGCAAAAAATTATAGTCCAATTCAATATGATTGGCAAGCTTATGGAAACTAGGTTAGATCTAAAAAACTGACACTTTTGTAGTCACATAAAAGAAGAGCTAGTTTGGGAATTGAAACCTAGACATCACATATCAAATGAGTGAGCCAAAGAAGTTCGACAATAATGTAGGCAAGATACTCAAATTCACAATTGGGATGAGAGGCGATGAGTTACTTTTCAGCACTCCAAGAGACAAAATTGTCAATAAATAAATAAATTAATTAAAATAACTAGAAGAAGTGGAATGACATGTTTTAGGACTACTAACCCATTCAGAATCAAAGTAGGCAATGGGAGTAGCCAGAGTAGTAAACTGGTGAAAAGTAAGGCCAAAATGAAAAGTGCTCTTGACATAACGAAA
This sequence comes from Salix purpurea, assembly GCA_027405865.1. Classification (NCBI taxonomy): domain Eukaryota; kingdom Viridiplantae; phylum Streptophyta; class Magnoliopsida; order Malpighiales; family Salicaceae; genus Salix; species Salix purpurea. Next base: position 5,079,831 of record JAOWLH010000019.1, read on the forward strand.
AAATATGTTTAACTGCTTAAATGTGATCTTAAGTAGGAGCATGTACGTTTAAAGTAGCTAATAGAGTTGACAACATGAGAAATACTATGCTGTGTGATGGTGAGGAACATCACTAGACAAATTATGAGACAACCATGAGAGTGGGACTAGCTCTTAAGCTGGGCCTAAGTAAGAATATCACATGTATATTTGAGCTGACCGAGAAAAGACCATTAGCAACAGGTGAGGATTCAAGACCTAAAAAATATTTAAGAGAACACAAATTTTTGGTGTCAAACTCAAAATAGAGTTTACTAGTAAGGTTGTCAAGAAAAGATGAGTCATTTCTAATAATAATGATGTCATCAGCATAAAGAAGTAAATAAATAATTGTAGAGTACTTGTAACAAACAAATAAAGATGTCTCTAGATGATTACAAATAAACTCAAGTTTAACAAAATAAAAAGAACTGAAACGCTGAAACCAGGCACGAAGAGTCTACTTTAGGCCACAAAGAGCTTTATTTAATTGACATAGATAATTAGGGGAATGATCTTCAATGTTGTCAAGAAACATCTTTATATAGATATTTTCACTAAGACTACCAGGCATTTTTGGATGTCAAGTAGATGAAGAGGCTACTAGTTGGTCACAATAAAAGAAAGTAAAACATGAAAATAGTAGCCTTTATAACAAGGCTACAAGTATTAGTGTAGTCAAGAAGATTTTTTCGTTTCAGCGTGAAGTATCCTATATAACAAGGCTATATCCTTTATAACAACAAGAGGTGTTGTGGGCTGAAGGGACCTTTGAAAAATCTCAAGATTTTGAACTTTGGAAACAAGATTAGGAAATGTGGGAAAAAGAGTAAGTTCTATCTTGACATAAGAAAAACTTGAGAAATCAGCACCAAGGCCGCAGAGGAACCAATGCACCTTGTTCATGTCATCAACTAGACAGCTAATGATATGGAGTTAATCATATAGTCTTTTAAAGGCATGAGAAAACTCAGTCACGGGTCTGATACCTCTTTTCATTAACCAGATCTTATCTTTGAGATGAATCCCATGATCCTTGGACCGATGATTGCAGGTGATCTCTAAGGTAAGTCAGGACTCTCATACAGTAGGAGACCAACAATTTTAGCCAAAGCTTCTTCGGTGAGAGAAGAACAAAAAAGACAAAGAAGTTGGTCAGCAGCCCTCCACCCCAAGTATTTTTAATGTTGTATCTAAGATGTGGAAGGGTCAAATTTTGAAGGTGAGACAATAAAACCCTTAATATAATTGAGAAGATCTTGGCTTTCAATTAGAGGATGAATCTGACTACGCGAGATAAGATAATTTGTGAAAAATAGAATAACGGTGATCATCTAAGATAATTTGTGAAGAATAGCATAATGGTGATCATATAAGATAATTTGTGAAGAACAGCATGATGGTGATCATATGAATAAGAATATGGAAAGGAAGAAGAGTGGAAGAGCCTTCGGAGGCCATGGAATAAAAAAAGATAGCAAGAGAGAAAGAAAGAGATAAGATGGGAAAAGGAGATTTATGTGCTCTAATACCATGAGAATATTGTGAAACCAACATGGGTAGATGCTACATTTATAATTACAAAATATATTTACAAGTAAATGATATCTCAAAAATAATGGAAACTAATCTCCTAGAATCAAGTAAATGTCTACAATCATGGGTCAATGAATCTAAGTATGCGAAGCTATTGATATGGGTGTGTGATCCTTAACACCTTTGAAATAGAACAAATTAAGCAACTCCGCACCATTAAATCAACTTTACAGACAACAGGATCAGACAACAGGATCAACTTTACATTAAATCAATTAAGTTTCTTAACCTATGGGCTGATATGGAGGGGTATGAGGCTGCAGTCCAGGCAGCATGGGCGACGGAGACTCATGGCAACCCTATTAGTCGCCTGACAACTAAGCTCCGGGTGCTGAAAGGGCATCTAAGCAATCTCCACAGAAAGCACACAAATTATATTTCTTCGAGGGTTAAGCAGGCGCAGGTTAGGTGGCAGGAGGCGCAGGTGGGAATGGAGGTGAACCCTAATGATCTATCCTTAGGCAGAAGGGAGAGGGACGCTTGCAAGCTTTATAATGCTCTAAGGAAGGTGGAGGAATCATTCTACAAGCAGCGGTCTAGGGTTCATTGGTTGAAGCTAGGGGACAAGAACACGGCCTTCTTTCACCGCTCAGTCTTGCACCGTCGGCATAGGAATGCTATTCACAGTCTTCGAAAGGAAGATGGGGTCGAGGAAAGGGACCGGGAAGAGCTTGGGAAGATGGCAGCTGCCCACTTCAAGGATATCCTGAGCACCAACCCGCAGGAATCCTTGGCCTCTATGGCCCACCTTTATCCTAGTACTATCACTCCGGCCGAGGGAGACGCCCTGCAGCAGCCAGTTTCAAGTCAGGAAATAAGAGAAGCCTTATTTTCAATCCCGGATAACAAAGCCCCTGGGACAGATGGTTTCAATAGTTTTTTCTTCAAAAATGCTTGGACAACAGTAGAGAAGGACTTCACCGAAGCCATCAGATACTTTTTCAACACATCCAAGCTGCCTCGTTGTATAAACACCACCAGGATTGCTCTTATTCCGAAGGTGGCTACTGCTGACAATCTCAATGACTTCAGGCCCATATCATGCTGCACAGTGATATACAAATGTATCTCAAAGATTATAGCTAATAGAATTAAAGTTAGCCTTTCCAGTATAATTGGCAGAGCCCAATCTGCTTTCATTCCAGGGAGGAACATTGCGGAGGCAATTTTATTGGTTCAGGAGTTGATGCATAATTATCACAGGCAGAAGGGCCCGCCGAGATGTGCTATAAAAGTGGATATTCGCAAGGCTTTTGATACGATCAACTGGGACTTCATTTTGGAAGCCCTTAGACTGGTAGCCATCCCGCCTAAGGTTATAGGGTGGATCAAAACTTGTATCACAACTCCTTTTTTCACAATCAGCCTAAACGGGGAAGACCATGGGTATTTCCAAAGCCAGAGGGGGCTTCGGCAAGGAGATCCTCTTTCTCCATATCTCTTTGTGCTAGCCATGGAAGGGCTGAATGGAATCCTCCGACAGGCAACGCATGAGACTGGTTTCAAGCACCACTGGCAGTGTAGGAATCCTGAAATTGTCCATCAATGCTTTGCTGATGATTTATTCATGTTCAGTCATGCAGACCCCACTTCAGTGCAGGTGCTCAAATCGGCATTGGATGAATTCTCTAGCCAGTCTGGGCTATATATCAACCACAACAAGAGTGCAGCTTATATTTCTGGGGTGGATGAAGGCTCCAAGGAGAGGCTTGCAGCTATCCTAGGTATCCAGCAGTCCAGGTCCCCCATTACCTATCTTGGAGTGCCTTTGATAACAACCAAGCTTACCAAAACTGATTGCCTTCCATTACTGGACCGTATTAAGAGCCGGGTGCAACTGTGGACTACAACATCATTATCGTATGCGGGCCGTATGCAACTCATCAATTCAGTCCTCTTTGGTATCCAAGTTTACTGGGCATCCAAATTTATCTTCCCGGCTGCCATTGCGAAAAAGATCGAAAGCATGCTGACGGCGTTCCTTTGGAAAGGCTCAAGCTTATCTACAACGGGAGCTAAGGTTGCCTGGAGCTCCCTTTGTTACCCTAAGGCAGAAGGGGGGCTCGGAATCAAAAGGATAAAGGATTGGAACAAGGCAGCTATGACCAAGCACCTTTGGAATCTTTTATCAGATCGTACTTCTTTGTGGTCTAAATGGGTCCACAATCACCTCATAAGGCAAAAGCCTTTCTGGGATATCCCCATGCCTCCGAACCCATCCTGGACTTGGAGAAAGCTTCTTCAAGCAAGAGAGTGGAGCCGGGGCTGGTTCAGTTCTCAAATTGGTAATGGACAGTCAACTTCTTTGTGGTATGATTACTGGTTGCCTTCAGGAAAGCGCCCAATTGATGTCTACACCCACAGAGTCCTCGCGTCTACTAATCTTCCTTGGAGTGCAAAGGTGGCTGATATAATGGTAGGGGACCAATGGCGTTTCCCTGCAGGGGATGAAGTTTTGAGTCAACTGTGGTCAAGTATTCCTTTCCAGCCCCATCCAAATGAGGAGGACAGCATAATATGGAACCACACCAGCTCAGGCCGATTCTCTATAGCTTCAGCCTGGGACCTGCTACGGGCTCATAGGCCAACTACCAACATGCAATACATTCTTTGGCACCCTCTGCATGTCCCCAGGCTTTCTTTCATTTTGTGGCTGGCTTCGCAAGGCAGGTTGAGTACCAAGGATAGAGTTCAAACTGTCAATATGGAAGATGGGTCTTGTAAGCTTTGTAACCAAGCTACCGAGACCCATGAGCATCTGTTCTTCCAGTGTCTTTTCTCGGCTCAGGTTTGGCAAACTGTCAATAACAAGGCTAAGATGCACTGGCCATCCCTTCCGTGGGCAGATCTGCTTCAGTGGGCCATGTCCAGGGTCAAGAAGAAGGGCGGCATCAACAACCACATTGGCTCTCTTCTTCTCTCGTCCACAGTCTATCACTTGTGGCAAGAACGAAATCGAAGGATTTTCTGTGATCACCATAAGGCAAGCCAGGCAATCAGTGCAGATATCTACCAGCAAGTGAGGACCCAGCTTATCCACGCCCAGGATCGTCTCAAATGGCCAGTTCAGGTGCAAACTACGTGGAATCTTCTGGATGACTATGACCATTGAGATTAGGCCTGCTGAGCTAATTCCAGAGAGCCTAGTTGAGCTTCAGTCGGGCTGCCATGTGTAGCAGTAGACTGAGGGTGGTTTCTTTCTTTGCTTGTCAAGGCCTCAGTGCCTGTCCGGGTCTGTGTTCTAGAGGAGCTTAGCTTTCTGCCAGCCTTTCTTAAGGGTCAGGCTGGAGGTTTTGGCCTTTGAGGCCTTTGTGCGAGTTTTTCCTTGTTTTTATGGGCCTCTGGCCGAGCTTTAGCCATGAAGGCTTTTCAGGGAGGGAAGCTTGTTTCCTTTCCCGGTTGGTCTTTTTTTTAGACTTTCCTCCATTGTAATTATTTTCTTTTCCTCAATATATCTTTGAATTTATTCAAAAAAAAAAAGTTATTTCTCCTTGGAGAATTGTGAGTTCTGCAAGTGTTCTACTGTAGAAAAATAAATGTTAAATGCAAGAAACAATATGTCCAGTAGCCTTGGATATATTACAATGTTAAATGCGCTGTATTCTTTTGCCAATAACTTTGAGAATATATATATATATATATATATAATGCTTGCATCCCACCAGATAGTTTCATGTGCATAACCGCTGACAGTTGAATTTCTGTCCCGCCCACGTTATTCTAAGAAATTCACACAAGAAACAGCATATAAGCTCGATGTGTTGAAAATCAATTATTAAGATCCTCATGTTTTCTAAAAAGAATGATCATAAATCAGAGGGAACAGAGGTTGAAAGCCAGATAAATAACAACAAAAATGTCAGTGGCATAAGAAAGTAACCTGACAGAGAAGAGCGGCAACTTTGGTAGACCATGTGCTTCACTGTTTCCTTGTGCACGAACTTCAGCTGACCAGAAATGCATTTCTCAGGAAGCTCAGAGAATTGGTCTTCTACAGTTACATTTGATGTCTCAACAGTTGATTTATTATCCTTCGTAGTTAATTTTCGGGCTGAAACTTCCATGGTAGTTTTTTTAATGCACCTAACATGTCCTGAAATTAAAACATCCCTCATAAATGACATAATAAATTATAAGGCTCAGATCCTTAACAACATCAATGATTTCTACGCTCCAAAATGAAGGGATAAAAGAAGAAAAATAAATAAACGCATAAAGTAGGAAACAAGTTCGAAGCCAAACTGATCCATGCAGCAGGAAAATCAAACTGAATCCTTGGTTCAAACAAAACTGAAGTATCTTTCGCTTGAAACCCAAATTGCTTAAACTTCTATAAATTACGAATGCAAAAAACCAGAACTGAACCATCACATTATGCTAGATTTCTTGCGATAACTACAAGTTATTGGGTTGATGAATCGTGTGCCTCCCCCAAAATTCATCTGACCTCATCCATTCTTAGGAAAGGAATCCTTTAATGACTACCAAAAATTATTCAAAGGATTTATAAACAAAAATCCAATGAATTTCAAACTCATAATTTCTATGAAGTAGCTATAATCTGATTCAGTTCACTCACAAGTAATAGTGGCCAATAGTATAAGGAGCAAGCAATGTGTGCTGTATTTTAAGTACTGATTCAAATAAATACAGCACAAGAATCAACGCTATGGAAACCCCTAGTACTTTATTTTTATTAATGCTCTTTGAACCATCAAGTCTCTTCCAGAGCAGATACAACAGAACAGATAAAAAAAACACCATTTGCATGAGAAGAGCCAAACAAAGGCCAGCACATAAGAACCTTCATGGGTAGTTAGGATGGTGAATAACAGGTTTAGCAACAGTGATGTCTTCCTGAGGCTGGGAAAGCATTTTCCTCACCATAATGAGTAACGGCATAAGTACACAACCACCATACAAAAAATTTGTCACCAACCGGTTGAACTTCTCAACAGAAGTCAATGGCGTTGTAGGTTTACAGTCAGTTAGCAGCAGTATGAACAATGATTCAGCATTTAAGCTGGTCATGGATAGAGATCAGCTCGTAGGTAATACCGTGGTTTAATATGAGCAAAGCCCTGTCCCCTCAGAGACATCTGATAAAATTGGAATGATATCTGAGCAAGTTTAACATATATCACTAACAAGATCAATATACTCTTACAGTTTTGTAAATTAACATGATCAATATACTCTTATAGTTTTGTACTAATTATAGAAATAAAACAGGCAAAAGAGGCTGCATGATCACTGTTCAAGGGCGCTGTTATTTAAAGAACATAATGCAGAAACTTGTGGAGCTGCACTAGCAGATTTAAAATGAAAGAAAACATGCGACAAACTCCATGGTGTTCACTGGTCTGGAAGCTGAAGTAACTTGAACATACACTAGCATATATCTATTTGAGATATGAAATTAGAAACAAAAAGATTGGTTAAGCTTTAGCTTTAAATAATGCTGTGATAAATGCGTCCCTGTGAATCACAACACTCTTCAACCACCTTGCATGTCCATATCAATTCTGTATCAGAATAGCAATTTGAATATGTTTAGAAGTCATCAGAGTCTCCAAAAGTGGAGGCTTTTCTATGGTTAGCTAAGCTTGAGAACCTTCATCTGTTGATAGTAATCCTTGATTTCCCAGAAAGCCTCTGCTCTTTTTGTTGTGATTATCAGGAGACAGAGGCACTTCTTTTCCTTCACTATCAACAGGTCTTGAAGCTGTGATCAAGTTTTTTCAATTGATGGTGATGCTTGTGGGTGATGATCACCTAGAACAGTGGATGACCTATTTCAGCAGTGGAGTATGCATGCTCATGGGAAAATGCATAAGAAAATGTGGCTCTTGGTTCTTTATTCAACATTATGGTTCATTTGGCTTCTAAGGAATGATAAGGTTTTCAATGGAAAATCTGTTGATTGGGATGATTTGTTGTCCTTAATTGTCTTTAGAGTTGTTAAATGAGCTAAATTCTTGGACAAGAAATTTGCATACACAATCTGATGGAATCACAAAATGGGGTAGCACATTGAGTTCGGATGGAATTTCCCAGAGGAAAATCCAAACACTCCCAAGAGAAAATGAAATAAAAGAGAAGTTCAAACCCAATGATTTGAAAAATGAAACATCAAATAGACAAAGGTGGTAACATAAAAAGCCTAGTGTTGCTCAAACATCCTTCTAGAAAAGTACCATTCATATGATCACCCATAAAGCAAGTGATCACTATTAGATAACCAAACACGCAACAGATGACCAAACATGTAATAGATTCAAAGCACACACAAAAAAGAAGAAGAAGAAGGAACAGTACTTTTAGAATAGATCGCTGGTTGAGCACACAAGGGAGAATACATGTAGGTATCAGATTTCAGGTAATCCCCAACCTTCTCCAGCAATCTCTTATTCCTCTCTTTCATGCATTCTTTCATTTCCACTTCTAAGAGCATAATTGAACATTCCATTAATATATATATATCAAGAACCAGTTAGCAGAAGAATGAAACAAAAAAAGTACAGAATTGAAGCTGATATTACCTGTAGTAGAAGAAGTGCTGGTCTTTGAAGCAATATGTGGTTTAGTGATCAAACGAGCAAACATGTAAGAATCAGATTTCATATAGTCCTCAATTTTCTTGAGGAACCTTTTCTTGATGGGATTTTTCTTCTTTTGAACACCTAATAGCACTCTCTTCTCCATCTCTATTCGACCCACTAGGAATACTGAAAACAGAAACAATCATATCATTCATCACTCTTTCAATAAGACCCGATTACTTAATCAACTTTTCAAATTATCAATCTCCAATCCCACAAAAAACTTAAAAGAGAAGTCACCATGAACGCTCCTACACAAACTTGATGGGAAGTTGTAAGTGCGCAGAGAAATAAAAGCATTTACCAAAAATCTAAAAAACGAAACACAAAAATAGCATAATTGGACAAACCGTCTGAAATCAAATCACAGTTACAAACAAAAATAAAACATAAGCTGATGAATCAATTAAATATTCTAAACAAAATAAATAAAGAAAGACAGTGCCAAACAGAGAGATTTCACCTCAAAGCCAACGCTTTTTCTGGGAAGGCTGGAAGAGAAAGCAGTTAGTCTTGAAAGCGAGATATTCTTTTCTGGTTCTCTTGATGGGTTAGTTCACTTGTTCTTGTTTTGAACTCCTGACACTACTCTCTTCCAATACTTCTTTGTGTGTGGTCTTAAAGGAAACACTTCAGAAGAGGGAGCAGAGAACGAGAGGCAAAATTAACAACAAGGCTTTCCTTCCTTCTTTTGGCGGTTGGTTGGGATCGTTAAGAAATACGTGGCACGTAATGAGAGTGACTACCTGTCTTTGCGGGTCTAAGATTTCGTGCTGGAGAGACACGTGGAATTAAATGCCCTCCAATTCCTATGAATCTGACTGCATCTCATAGCCGAATAGGTGCTACCGACATTTTGGAATGTTTGAAATAACCGTAGATGTTTTTTTTTTAAGAAAATAAATTATTTAAAACTTTATTAAAGTAATATATATATTTTATTTTTTAAAAATGATTTTTGATATTAATATATTAAAACAATTAGAAAACACTAAATAAATATTTTTTTTCAAAACACACTTCCCATCATACCCTTTGTTGTTTAAATGAATAGATTCTGGTTGTTGTTATTTCTCTTAATCATAAAAAATATTGTTAAGTAGGTGGGTTGTATCAAAATTCAACGTCAAGTGAAGCATCTTGAAGGGGGTCTTTTTCCCTAGATCAGACCTTAATATTATTTCCTCTATTGACAAAACACTAACTAAAAAATAAATTAGATCAAACTAAGTCAATTTTGTTTATTTCGATGTTTCGATACTGAAATCATTATCCCCAGAGCGCGTGGTGTGGTGTTAAAAGACCTGAAATAAGTATAGCAGGTCTCGAATTCGAGTCAGGACGTATATCTCTTGTAAAAAATTGGGATAAACAGAATTTTATTTACTCACCTGTGAAGAAATTCAGAATGGTAGAGGAATGTAATCAATGTGAATAAATTCAGAGTTATTCTCTGTTGCATTTCATTAATCCATATATAGGGATTCATACAAGTGGTAGGTATTAGAGTCCTAGTCTATTGTCTACTATTGAGCTGTATAAGAACGGTAACATTTACATTAAATGTGATTTTTGACAAGTCTCTGACTACCTACTCTAGTTTCCTATAGTCTGTCTTAACACTCCCCCTCAAGTTGGAATGTATGTTAATTACACCCAACTTGCCAAGTAGTGTTTCAAATTGTGTGGAGCTTAATGGTTTGGTAAATAAATCTGCTGGTTGTTCTGTAGTTTGAATGTAAGCTGTCTGAATCATTCCTTCTTGAATTTTTTCTCGAATTAGATGACAATCGATCTCTATATGTTTGGTTCGCTCGTGGATGACTGGGTTGGATGCTATGTGCATTGCTGCTTGATTATCACAAAATAAGGTCATTGGCTCTCCGTGGTCTATCTTCAGATCTTTCAAGATGTTCTTCAACCATGTGATCTCGCAACAGGTGGTTGCCATGGACCTGTATTCTGCTTCTGCACTTGAACGAGATATTGTTGTTTGCTTCTTGGTCTTCCATGAAACTGGTGCATTTCCAAGTAAAATGCAGTAACCTGTGACTGATCTCCTTGTGTCTCTGCATCGAGCCCAATCAGCATCACAAAATGCCTGTAGTTGGAGTGAACCTGTGGATGGAAGCAGGATTCCTTGTCCAGGGGTTCGTTTGATGTACTTTAGCACTTTATGAGCTGCTTCTAGGTGTGGTTGTCGAGGCTTGTCCATGAACTGGCTTAGTATGTGCACGGCATATGTCAAGTCTGGTCTGGTTATGGTGAGGTAGATTAATCTCCCGACTAATCTTCTGTATATTGACCCATCTTCTAGGAGTTCTCCATCGGTGTGTGAGTGATATATTCTGTTCTAAAGGAGATTGAGATGGTTTGACGCCCAAGAATCCAGAGTCTTCCAAAATCTCCAATGCATATTTTCTTTGTGATAAGCTAATTCCATGTTGTGATCTTGCAACTTCAATTCCAAGAAAGTATTTAAGTTTTCCCAAGTCTTTAAGCTTGAATTGCTTAGACAAGAGTATTTTAGTATCTTCTATATCCTGCAAATTATTCCCAGCTAATATCACATCATCAACATATATAAGTAGGGTTAGAAAATTACCTTGATGACTTCGGACGAATAACAAATAATCAGATAGGGATTGATGAAATCCTGCGGTCTTTAGTGCGGTGGATAGTTTGATGAACCATTGTCTAGAAGCTTGTTTTAAACCATATAGGGATTTATGAAGTTTGCAGACACGTGTCTCCCCCTTTTGTCCGAATCCCGGAGGTAAGGTCATGTAGACATCCTCATGTAGATCCCCATTCAAAAAGGCATTGTTTTTTTTTTTTGATAATAATCGGGGCTAAAAGCCCTACTAGATTAACCTTGGAATAGTAGACCCAATCAGGTCATAATACAACAAAATGTATAATCCAGACGGTGGATCCGTTAATACATTAGTCTGACTATCTAACACATCTCTACTTAGCCCATAGTTAGCTAACCAATCAGCCACACAATTGGCCTCTCTATAAATATGAACCGTTTGAATCTCCCAATCTCTCTCCAGCATATCTCTAATCTGCATGGTTAATGTGTAATTTCTGTCCATGCTCGGTGTATCCCCCTGCATAAGCCCAATTACCACACGAGAATCGGACTCTAATATCACCTTTCTATATCCTCTCTCCCATGTAAGTTGAAGTCCTATATAAACTGCCCATAATTCAGCGGTAACCGATGAACATATCTCATTATTCCTTGTAAAACCTGCTATCCAAGAACCCATATTATCCCGAAGAACTCCTCCCGCACCTGCAACACCTGGGTTTCCCTTGCTGCAACCATCCACATTCAATTTAATCCAATCATTCGCTGGATAGGTCCAACCGACCTGTTGAATCTCCTTTCTCTGGCTCCTCTCTCCTATACCAGTCACTGGAATATTTGTATGATCTAAAACCATTCTTTTTATTGCTAGAATAGTTCCATACCAATTACCTTGATTAGAGCCAAACACGTTGTTGCATCTCTCTTTCCAGATGTACCATAAGATTATACCAAATTCCAAAGGCCAATTCATACTGCTAGCAACTCTTTTTCTGATGGCCATATTGGAGATCATCCAAGAATACCAACTTTGGCTGAAAAAAAGATCTCTTTCCTCTACCTTGACAAAAAAAGATCTACTTTGGCATTGTTGACATCGAGCTGGTATAAATGCCAACCACGTAAAGCTGCCACACTTAGTAGTAACCGGACAGTGACCAATTTAGCTACCGGGGCAAAAGTTTCCTGGTAATCAAGCCTTTCAATTTGACTGTAGCCTTTAGCCACCAATCGGGCCTTATAACGTTCAATCTGTCCATCGCCTTCATTTTGACTTTATAAACCCATTTGCAACCAATAGGTCGTTTATTGGGTGGTAAGGGTACCAAACTCCAAGTTTTATTCTCTTGTAGAGCAGCAAGTTCGTGTTGCATTGCTTCACGCCATTGCGGATGATGGACAGCCTGTGAAAAACTTGACGGCTCTTTAAGTAGAGTGAGGTTAGTAGTAAATGCTTTATGATTGTGAGAAAGATTAATATAAGATAAATATTGAGAAAGAGGATGAGCAGTACCTAGAGAAAATACCTAGTTCGTAGATGATGTTGGGTCAGGTCTTGATGGAAGGGTCATGTTGAGATGAAAATCCTGCAAATATTGGGGTGTGGTTATAGGTCGGCTGCTTCGGCGAGGTGGGGGGTTAGGTGCGGTGGGGGGTGGTGCGATAGTTTGGATTGCGGAAGATGTTGGTGTAGTAGTTGAATGTGGGTCTGTATGTGAGTCATTTTGTGGAGCAGAAGGAAGTGGTCTAGTTGGGGAGTCAAGGCCAGTGTCATACTGGGGAGAAGTAGTATGGGTGTTGTCCCAAAAAAATGGGGTATGAGTGTGGTCATGGAAATTATTGTTTGGGAATGGAAAAATATTTTCAAAGAAAATGACATCTCTAGAGACAATTACTTGTCTTTTATGGAGATCGAAAACGCGATACCCTTTTTGGCCATATGGGTATCCGATAAAAATACATCGTGATGCCCTAGGGTCAAATTTTGATCTATTATGTGAATGAGTAGAAACAAAACATAAACAACCGAAAACTCGTAAATGTGAGTATGATGGGATTTTGTTAAATAATTTCTAGTATGGTGATTTACCTTTAAGGATTGGGGTTGGTGTGCGATTTATGAGGTAAGCGGAAGCAAGTATGGCATCTCCCCAAAAATATTTAGGGAGATGCGCTTGAATAAGTAAAGCACGTGCCATATTTAACAAGTGTCGATGCTTGTGTTCGGCAACTCCATTTTGTTGTGGAGTGTTAACGCAACTAGTTTGATGAATAATTCCTTTTGTTGCAAAAAAATTATGAATTTTAAACTCAATGCCATTATCACTACGAATTATTCTTACCTTAGAACTAAATTGATTTTCAACCATGTTGATGAAATTGACTAGAAGCTCCCTAGCTTGTGATTTGTGTTTCATAAGGTAAATCCATGTGCATCTAGTGTGATCATCCACTATGGTGAGAAAATAATTTGCACCTGAAATAGACGAAACTTTATATCCTCCCCAAATGTCAACATGAATTAATTCAAAAGGATAAATTGTATCAATTGAACTTAAAGGAAATGAAAGTCTTGTTTGTTTAGCTAATGGACAAATTAAGCATACGTTATCATAGCAAGATTTATTCTTAAAATGAGTAAAAGGAAATAACTGGGAAACTTTGTGGGAGGGATGACCAAGACGTTGGTGCCAAAGACTTGGATTGATTGTTTGAGCAGGGTTACACAATCTTTTCTTGGTTTGTTGGAGATGATAGAGACCCTCCCGTTCAATTCCCGTCCCAATCATCTCCCCCGAACGTAGGTCCTGAATTACGCAAAAATTTCTAAGAAAAATAGTTATGCATAATGAATCATGGGCTAATTTGCTAATTGAAATTAAATTTAAACGGAAATATGGTACGCATAAAACATTATCAAGAATTAAATCAGAAGATAAATGAACTTTGCTAATGTGAGTTACTTGTGTAATTAAGTCATTCGGTAGTTCTACGGTGCGGCCAATGACAGGTTTTGAATATGTAAGCAGATTTTGATCGCAAACCATATGATATGTGCATCCACTATCTAATATCCATATATATTTATTCCCATCAAAATTAAGTGAAAAGGCCTTACCTGATAATTCTTCATGGAGTGTGCAATTACTGACTTGATTGGCAGAGGAATTTTTTATCTTCAATATGTCTAATATTTGCTTGCATTCATCTGTAGTAAAAGGAAAGTTTATTTCCCTTTTCTCGGGAAAATTAATTCCTTTTCTCTCAAAATTCATTTCCCTTCTTTCTGGGAAATTCGTCTCCCTTCTGCTCTCAAAACCCATCTCTCTTCTCTCAGAGAAATTCATTTCTCTTCGGCTCGATGCAGCCTGATTTCCTTTGGAAATCATCCCGTTATAATCACCCTCAGGCATCGCCTTCCTTTTGCGGCAGTGCTCAGCCGTGTGTCCCTTCCACTGGTAAAAGGTACATCGGAGATGTGCTCGGCAATCTCTAGTGGAATGGTTAGTTTTATTACACTTATTGCATCTAAGCCCCTTTTCGATTTCATGGTTTCTGAAATCTCTCACGGCGAACGCAACAGCGTCTGGTTGTCCATGGTGGCTTTTCCCGGCGACAACTTCCATCTGCTTCTCATGACGAAGAACCAGTGAGTAAGCTTTGTTCAGTGTGGGTAATGGGTCTTGGAGCAGTGTGTTGCTTCGAACACCTGCGAACGAATCATTAAGCCCCATGAGAAATTTCATGGTTTTCTGAATGTCCAGGTATGTTTGTATCTCTTTGATTGATCCACATGTGCATGTTGGGAGGTTACAGAGTACACCCCGTTCATCCCACAGCGCTTTCAATTTCGTAAAATAGGACCCTACTGTTGTGTTTTCTTGAACACAGTTATGGATTTCACTTTCAATGTTGAATAGTTGAACAGCATTTACATGCAAGAATCGTTCTTGCAGATCGACCCACATCTACCTTGCATCCTTGCAATTGATGACACTGCCTGCAATTTCTTTGGACATTGATCCCAGCAGCCATGTCTTCACCAGGTTATTGCATCGATTCCACTGTTGTTGTTCTTCTTTCTTTCCATTTCCAGGGTCAGTAATTGACCCATTGATAAAACAAATTTTATTTTTGACTGTTAAAGCCATGAAGATGGATTGGCTCCATTACTGTAATTATCTTCCACCAATGGTTGTGGCACAAGAATGGCGCCAGGCTGGTCTGAATGGTGGAGGTATAGTTGATGATTGGGGTAGTCCCATTCTGCTCCTCTGGCCGTGCTTCCTTGGTCTGCCATGGGAGTCGGCTAGGGTTTGATTTGTGTTGAGTTTTGATGTTAAGATTGCAGCTCTGATACCATGAAGAAATTCAGAATGGTAGAGGAATGTAATCAATGTGAATAAATTCAGAGTTATTCTCTGTTGCATTTCATTAATCCATATATAGGGATTTATACAAGTGGTAGGTATTAGAGTCCTAGTCTATTGTCTACTATTGAGCTGTATAATAACGGTAACATTTACATTAAATGTGATTTTTGACAAGTCTCTGACTACCTCCTCTAGTTTCCTATAGTCTATCTTAACAACCTGAGCTCGTAAAGTACGCTTTCCGAGGAACTAAGTTCTCTCGAATCAAAATAAAAATATACTGAAATCGTCAAATTCTTGTTTCACCTCTTCAAAAACAACAACAACGATGTGTTACCTATTTGAGTTTCTCTCACATCTGCATGTTTGGTATTTTGTGTTTTTCATTTTGATAACTTTTATTTTCTTATGATGGAAAAAATGAAAGCAGCTCCATATTGGTGTTTGTGGCAAAACCAGAAGAAAAACCACCCAGAAATCACATAGAAACAACAAACAAAATGTTGCCAAGCAAGAAATCCATTTTCTTCTTCACAAATCCTTCAATTATAGTTATAATCTTACTTAATTCCAACATAGAATGTTGCTGATTGATTAGTTTAATTTATATTTCTGGCTCATAGGTAGTTTACTTTATGTTTTATGCTCTGCTATTATTGTTCCTTCTTTCGACTTGCTAAGAGCAACTCCAACGCAGAAGTTATCTACATTAATAAAGCCAAATAATTGTTCTTTATCTATTATGTTTACTTTTCATGTCTCCAATACAATAGCTAAATGGATAGCTAAAATGATTTTTTAGTTACCAAAGTGTTATTTATATATATATACACACACACACACACATTTATATTTGATAATTATATGCAATTTTTTTTTTGTTATTGATTATATAAAAAATACAGCTTAATTTTAGATGGACTATTCTATTGCTTTTTTGTTAGAAATTCCCAAACCTTGTATAACTTTCTGACAAAACAAGAGTGAGCATCGTTGATAGAAGTGCTAGCAAGAGTGCATTTTATTTTTTTATGGACAATTTCATTTCTGATTTTTTTAGAAATACCTAAATCTTCTAACTTTTTGATGAAATGAGAGTGATCATTGTCGATAAAAATGCTCATGAAAATGCAATTTTTTCCTACAAAATAAATATTTTGTGAAAAACTCATAAATAAAGACTAAAATAAAAATTAAAGAAAAACGATTATATATGTAATAAGTGCTTGCTAAATGCCTTGCATAGTTCACAAAAAGAAGCTCTCCTACGGTGTTCTTATTCATTGAACCATGATTTTTTCTCTAGTTTGAGACTCGGATCTTAAACTCCTTTTAAACCATTTTATATCTTAAATTCTTGAAACTTAGCCTAATTACCCCTTATGATATACCTTGGTCTAAGACTTTACCACAACTCTATGTCATTAGAGTGAGCTTTATGCATTGCATGTTTGTGAGCATTACACCACAAATTCTGCAATCTACTATATAAAGTTGTTAAATAGAAATAAGGTAAGAAAATAAGATATTAAAATTTTAAAAATGTATAATATTTTTTGCTTGATACTTAATTAATTGCATTATGGTTTTACAAAACTTGCCTAACCACCTCCTCTCTTCTACATCCTTACAAAGTTTTTCTTTTTAGTTAATTCATACATTAATCAGCTTTTTAAATTTTAAAAATTGTTTATTAACTCAAACAATATATAAAATAGTTTATTAACTCAAACAATATATAATGTATCTAACCTTAAACTTTATCTACCAAAACTCTACCATATTCATCAATTTAAATACTATTGTAGTTGGTGTCATAACCCAATTTTGGGTTATCCCCCAAAACTACCCGAAAATGACAAAAAATAAAATAAAAGGGGCTGGTGTCGGTAGGAAAATCAAGGTGAAATTTTGGATGTTTTCGAGAGCTCGATCGTACCTTTTTTTTTCGTGCCCAAAATGAAGGAAATCGCAGATTCAATGCTAAAGTAATTTATTGTCGGATAAATCTGTGTAAGAATTAAGTCAAAAGATATGATTATATTTTTATGGGTCAGTTTGATTTAATCGTTGGCTGATTTAAAAGTATAATTATGTTTGAGAATTAATTTAGGGTCCAATCGAAAGATTTAATTAAGTGCAAGGACTTGATTATATTTTAAATTGGCCAAATTAATTTTATTAAGGGCTTAATCGATGAGAAATCAAGTTCTTGAATTTAATTCGAATTCAATTGATAAGAATGGAATTTTTGGAGACCGATTTGAATTTTTCCAAGCCAATTATGAGAAATCTGGGGCCAGATTGAATGAATTGGGAGTCTAATGGTTAATTGAGGGTTAAATCATGCAAATTAGAAACCAAGGACCAGAATAAAAAAGGCGCGCAAAGCTAAGGTTACTCTCAAAATTTTAACGGGGATGCAATTGCACAAAATTCATAGGTTTAAATCCAATTGGGGGTGAAATTTAGACAATTACAAATTGAGGGACCAAATCGGACTTTCACCCTCTTAATGTTTTGAAATTTGCAAGCGTGCCTGCACTGTTCAGTCACCTGAACAGTGCAGGGCACGCCTTTGCAATTTCAGGCGGCGGCAACCCATCGGTGCAAGACAGGGGCAGCCGAAGGGTTGCCTCCGGCCTATAAAACGCATGCCCATGCATGCAGAGAGGGACGGGAAAAAAAAGAGAACAGAGGGGGAAGAGAGAAGAAGAAGATTGTTCACGCAGAGAAGAAGGAGAAAAAGTAGAAAAAAAAACAGAGAAAAAAACGAAGAAAACGAAGGAAGATTTACGTAAAACACATAGTATCTTCATCCCTCTTGGTGCAGCTCTCTCTCTCTCGGTCTCTGTTTTTCTCTCTCTAAAACCAGACCACCATCTCTCTCTTCTCCCTCTCGGCCAGCCAACTTGGGCCACCATCCAACCGCCCATATCCACTATCATCACCACCTTCATCCTCCCGTAAAACCCAGAAGCTCGGTCACCTTCCCAGGCGACGGTAACAGAAGCGACAGCAAGGGCTGCGACGTGAACTGTCACCGTTCCGACGCCCATTCCGGCCACCACAGGCCACCATTTTCGACGCCACAACGACCAGAAGAACCACCACAACCTCCTCTACCCAAAGGTATTGACAAGTACTCCATTCTCCATACTCGAAAATCCTCCTTGTCACTGTTCATCGTCCCTGTGTTTGCATGCGGGGAGTGAATTAATTCACTCCCCGCGTGGGCTTGGCGGGCCGGTTATTGTGCCCGGCCTGCCCCCTGAAGAAGGCTTCCAGCCTTTGGGCCGAAAGCCCAGCCCAGATGGATCTGGGCTGCCAGCCACCTGGGCTAGCAGCCCAGCCTGGAGACAAGGTGGGCTGTCAGCCCAGCCCGAATTTAGGGGGCTGACAGCCAGCCCACGGAAAAAGAAAAAAACAAAAAAAAAAATATAAAATTTTGCAAAAAAAAAAAATATTTTTATTAAAGGAAAAAATGAGTTGTTTTCTTGCATACGGCCAATACACTAGCACATTTTAAAAATTCTTTTTCTTTCAAAAAAATATATATTATCTTGGAGTTTGAAGAGAAAATGTGTTTTGACATGGATTTCGCAAAGAAAAAAAAATCATTTCCGTCATTTTGAGATTTTACAACATGTTTATAAAAATCCAAAGGGTATTGACCAATATTTCAAAAATATAAAAATCTTATTTTTGGGAATTTATTATTCATTGTCGATATTCGGATAAATAAATCCTAAGGGGTTAATATCCAAAATATTTGGCGGGAATGATATGCTATTATTCACTTTCGGTGTTTGGATAAATAAATCCTAAGGGGTTAATATCCAAAATATTCGGCGGGAATGATATGCTATTATTCACTGTCGGTGTTCCGATAAATAAATTCTAAAGGGGTTATTATCTAAAATATTCGACAGGGTAATATCCCATCACCACTTAACCAACATATGCTTTGAAAGATCAAAACCATAACAAATCATAAGCAAACCAAAACGTCAAACAACTTACCTTAGGTAGGGCGTACTAAGGGTGCTAAAATCTTCCCTTTATGCAACCAGTCCCTTACCCTAGAATCTCTGAAAGACCAGTTTAGGTTTCCTAGTAACCATAATACTAGGTGGCGACTCCCTTTGTCATGAAAATAAAGATGATACCCCCAACATTGAATTCCCCACATACGGGGAGGGTCGTTGCGACGCCGCGCTCTCGCGAGGGGTGCGATAGTTGGTTTTAATGTTGTTTAAATTTTGTGGTCATTGATGTTTGTGGATTGGTTTAATTTTTAAATCATATTGATAATAGCATTATATAGGTAATAACTAGAGTAGAAACTTGGAAAAAATTGAAAATAATTCAAACAGGAGTGATCTTTAAGATGACTTCATTGAAGTAATAGTTCTTCAATCGATGATTTCATCGTAGATGTCATCAAATAGGAAGCTTTCATATTAGTAAACCTGAAAATTATTTTTTTTCAATTAACATAAAACTTAAAAAAAACCTAATACAATATAACTTTGATAGTTTTGGTTAAAAATTGACTTACATAGTGGTTCATCTTCCATCCCACAATAAAGTTATTCTAATACAATGCCTCTCAAATTAGATATTCTAGCTCTGTTGAATGTATTGGATGCCTTAATCAATAAAATGTTCAATAAATGCCTCTTCATGTGTCTTTTCATGATCAACACCTAAATTAATAGCACAATCACCGATATTATTACTTGATAGAACAACAATACTCTAATTAAACATGGGAGTTTCTTTCCTTCAAAATATGATATCTAAAAGGGGGGAAATCAATACAACGCATCAGGATAAAATAAGTATATTTTCAATATGTAATATCCATGCATTAACCATTCACACATGCTTGATAATTTATAATTATGCAAAATTGAATTCACAACAGCATGATAAGCAAAACACATTCCTAAAAGAAAACACAAAAAGGGTAGAGCCTTTAAAGAATAACTCATAAATATCAACCATATTAAAACAAACACTAAGAAAAAAAATACAATCTGACCTCCTCCAATCATATTTTTCCAATTGTTCAAGTTATCCATATATAAAAATATCTTCAAGCTATTCAATTCTCAGTCATTCTCCATCTTCCATAATAGTCATCCATGAGTAAGCTATTATAGACCATTTTAATGTCTTCTTTTCCTCTAAAATTACAAATTCATTATTAAACAACCTATCTTTTAAACTATATTAACAATAACCTTTTTCCCTCAACCTAAAATATATACATATAAAATTGTTTTAGTCAAACATATTCTATTTAGAAATAAAAAAAATCTAAACAAAAATTCAATCAAACTAAGTTTTAAAACTAAAAAGTAACATCATTGATCAATGAACATGTCATAAATCATAAAAACATAATTTTCATTTCATCTTAAGAAAACCATGCCCCAGATAAACTAATTCCATTATTTCTTTTTAATTAGAACATAAAAAACTAGCTAGAATAAAATTGAACAGGGAGAGAGAGAGAAATAGGGAAGGCATACCTATTGAGATAGGGGGGACCGGTGGTGGCTAGCTTGTTATGTGGTTAGGAAGAGATAGATTTACTAGTGAAAAGGAATGTCGACAAAAAAAAAAGTGATGATAGAAAAGGACAACCAATTTAGAGTTTTAATGAGTAATAAAATCATTATATTGTGTATTTAGGAGGGTGGTTAGCTTGTGTGGAGGGGCTAGCTTGTTTGAGTTGTTAGGACGAGATAGATTTAATGATGAAAAGGAATGTCGACAAAAAAAAAGGTGATGATAGTAAAGGACAATCAATTTAAAGTTTTTATGGGTAATAATATCATTATATTGTGTATTTAAAAGACAATAAGGTTGAATTATGTTAGATTAATCTCATAATAACTAACTACCCTAATGAAAATATTACATTACCCCATTAGCCATTTCATTAATGTTTTTTGTTGAAAGATTAAAATGGTAATTACAGTGAATTCTTCCTTCATGTCAAACATTTTTTAAAAAATTTAATCGCAATTTCAAATAGCTTAATTCTGATTTATATTGAATAGGGTTGGGCTAATCGTTCTAGATAGCTTCTTTTTTTTTTTTTTTTTGTGGCCCCCCAATTTGTCCGATGATGTTTCAAGGGCTTGGAAAACGGGAGGTAACAAGCTAGCCTCTTCAATTTCTTGACAGAGAAATAAATTCATCAACTTCAAAAACTTTTCTAGCTTATCATATCCTAGCTAGAAAGGTTGCCCACACATGGTCCCAACTCTCATCACTGAATACCGATAATTTCCATGGAAAAAGAAAATGGAGGCCCTAGCGAGGCAACACCATTGTCATGGTGAGCAACCTCGCCGAGGGTTAGTTCATGTTTCTGTTTGACTGATTAGTTTCTGTAACAGTATACCATGGACAGAGGAGTAGTTCACGCGTGCCATGCAGGTGGTGTGGTTCACCTGCTTGAAGGCTGGACTCGCCATGACAGGATTGTTCATGCCAGTTACTTATTTTACTCTGCTGTTCTGATTGAATCTTCGTCAAAGTATGTCTGATTTTACTCTTCTTCTTCTTCTTCTGGTTTTTGTTTTACGAGTACATATAATACATATGAAGATTATGTTTGGATCTGATGGATGCTTCGTGCAGTTACTGTTTCCTGGTTTTAGTGCCGAATTTACGCCCTCAGGGCGGCCATGAAAAGGAGGGAATGGCCGAGGTTAAGCACTGCATGACATTGACGGATTCAATGAGGAAGTAAATAGGTTCTGTTAGAAGCTCCATCCCAGGATCATGACGGGAATGCTTAGAAGGTGGGGAAATGTACATAAGATTACAGCTGCAAGTGAGTTGGAAACAGTGAGGAGGAAATGCTGGGGTATATTTGAACCTATCTTGACAAGAACATTTTTTTGAACATTATATTAAAGAATTAGGAGAAAAAACTGCTAAGAACAAAATCCAACGCATTCATCCAAAGAACTGAATACTTGGAACAAAATACGATGAGGAAAACAAATTAGAAGAATTACCTGGATAAGTTATCCAATTTATAACTTTAATTATGATATTGAAATAACTTTATAGAATGAAACTGAATTCCTAAATTGTTTTTGGAACCCACTGTTAAATGATTAAATTTATAAATTAAAACTCATTAAAACAATAGTATAAAAAATGAGTCAAGTGAACTCAAATTAACCGGCTAAGCACAATTACATAGTCATGGGACCAGAATCAAACCAAAACAAATTATAAAATCTAATTTCTAATACAATCTTAAACAATTAGAAAAAAAAAGTTATATAATAAAGCTAAAGTTAATTGGGTTAACCCGTCAAATCTAAAATGAGAATTATAATACGGAGATAACTCAATAAAAAAAAAACAATGTTAAAAGACCGATGATCGTGTCATGAAACTTAAATAATCTCTTAGAAAAAAATATCAATTTAACCATGGTTAAAATGTCAAAACTAGTGACCTTGATCATGAGACCAAAACATCCTTATAGAAAGAAAATTAAAATAAATTACAAAATTCAATTCATAGCCGACCTAGTGCTGAACAAAAAAATTGAAAAGAACAAATAATTTTTTTTATTTTTTAATCAACTGAATATTAAATAATAAAATTAAAAAAATCTCTGAATCAATCGAGTTAGCCTACCAAAGAAGATCAAGATGTTTAAACTCACAATCATTGTCGTAAGAGTATGAAAACTCAATAAAAAAAATTTAATATTAAGGAATAAAAAAACATTGGTTGAAAAAAAAAATACTATTCTAATTAATAGTTATTTGTGAGGAGATATAGTAAAACCATTCTTCATTAAGTTTCCAAGTTAATGAGTAATTTGTTTTTCATTAATACCAAATATAACCTGTAACACACCACTGCCATGTACATGTGATTTTTCTTCTTTGAGAAAATAAATAAAAACTACCTTTTGAAGTATAATTAATGAGATTATAAGAAGCATATAAAAATCTGAATATATTCGGAAATATCTTTAATTACTATTTAGAGTTCCATGACAACAAAAATAATAGAGGATAAAACAAAAGCGGTGACTTTGCTTCATTCATGAATATGTAGATCATATTACAATTGAGGAAATATATATCGTACGTCTCTTTGAAGGGCAACCTTAAAACCAGTCGTGTGTATCATTGGTTTCTTCACGAGAAGGCATTCATTCACATTGACTTTTGTTTGGTGGAATTGGAGACTGGTTTGAGGCCATGTTTCAAGGCGGCATTCCAAACCAGATCGATTCTGTCGACGTCGAGCGCCCCAACCTCATGGTGAGTCCAGCCTTCGAGCAGGTGAACCACGCCGCCTGCATGGCATGCGTGAACCACTCCTCTGTCCATGGTATACTGTCAACAAAAAAAACTAGTCAGTCAAACAAAACATGACCTAGGTTTCTCACCATGACAATGGCGGAGACTATCAGCATTCAGTAATGAGAGTTGGGATCATGTGTGGGCACCCTTGGAGATTATCTAGCTACGATATGATCTGCTCGAAAAGTCTTTGAAGTTGATGCATTTAATTCTCTCTCAGAAATTGAAGATCCAAGTAATAGCAAAGAGTTTGCTAATATAATGATAATTGAAAACTTACAGAATGGTTAATTTTAGGGTTCAAGATGAGCGTAAACTGAGCCGAATACTCATTTTAATAAAGAAAAAAAGAAGAAGAAATTGAAGAAGCTAGCTTGTTACCTCGCAGTTTCCAAGCCCTTGAACATCATCAGGTAGAGTCATGGCTGCAAGATCACCATAGGTGCAATCTCTTCTGAAGGACAAAATGGGAGGCACCACAAATTGATGGAAATGTGTTCCTTTCGGGGCCCAGCATTGCTCCCTTGGTGTGGTCCACTTTCCCACTATCCAGGTCTACAAGTGGTTCCAGTTCAACACAGCACATTCAAACTCACATAAAAGTCAAGTTTGATATTTAGAGCAAAGATCGCAACCCTACTCAATTTAAAGCAGAAAGGAACCTTTTTTTTTTTTTTTTTTGGAACAAGCTTTAATATCATAAATCGGTTTTGGTCAAGAGTACCTTGCAACTACGAGCAGCCTGGTACTTCGTCACTTGGACAAGATAACTCTGATATTCGAGCGGGGCCTCTTTTTGAATTTTCTCAAATCTTTCTACTGATAAAGTAAGCATCTGCAGTATTTTTTTTCTCCATCAAAATCGTAATCGTAGATGTACATGTGTAAGTTATATATTGAAACAAGAAAATTCAACGAAGAAGGTTGATACTTACTAGGACTCTAACTCTCCTTCGGCAAAGGTAGAGGGCAATAGCTCTTCCAAGCTTGGAGGTTGCTCCTGTTAAAAACACTTCTTCCACATCCTTGGGGATCTCATTGAGAATAACAGCAGCAGTCAAGGTATTTCCATGGACAACTCGAACTCTAAGGTTTGGGTGCTTGTTCACAAACAGTGTACCACCTCCATTCAGAGCTTCATTCTGCACACAATTTTTTTTTTTTTTGGGGGGGGGGATTTATTATTTTTAACTTGCAATTATGACGTTAAATTATCGTTTATTGCTAACAAAAATCATTGTGTTTCCAAAAGATGGCAAGCAAACAGGTGGGGGAAATAGTGACTGACTAAGTTAATAGACTTGAAACATCAATAATTTTGATGAGCATTCATCCACAAATTTATGGCGGTCTGGCGCTGGCCTATCGAGACACAGACTGCAACCAATATGACTGACTAATGAGTCCTGACGAGCTTGAATCATTTAAGAGCCTACAGTATTTTTGGAGAAGATGATTGATGCAGCCTAGATGCTTCTGAATACGCATTTACCGGACTGCCAAAAGTTAAGAAGAGTGGACCTACCATTTCCCGCACGGATTTTTTTTATTTCAAAACATGGTAGATGTGTAGTATTCCTTCAACTACTCCGATCAGAAATCCCCAGAAGTAAAGATTTTCTTTCTCAATTTTCAAAACATGTACGATATGGAAAAGAACAAAGTTCATAATATAGTAAGGGAAGACAAAATGAATTCTGTCATTGATTTAACTACCAACCTTGTTCAATGCAGCAAGGCTAATGATCTTGACCCCGAGCCTATCAGCCCTAAGAATGGCCTGTTCTATTTGATTGTTGATACCATCTTTAGCAAATGGCAAGAAATACTGCATAAAAACAAAAGGTTGCGTGAGAAATCTCGTAGCAAGCTTCAACAATGGGTTATTGCAGAATGCCAGGTCAGAATTTGAAGCAGACCTGAAAGCCGAATCTAGGAACGCTCCATGTTTCATGCAACCTGCCTCTGAGATTATAGAAAGAGATTAGGAAGGTCTTGGACCAGACCCACATCATAAGCATAACAATAAATGCCACCGGCCAGCAAATAATCATCAAGAGTCTCGTCGTGTAAGGCAACGAGGCATACGATCGTATGACAAAAGGGGCATGCATTGATGATGTTACATCGACAACATGTGCTAAGAAAACGAAATCCGGCACAGTTTTGCTGTATTTTCCTGCATTACAGCAAATCATATGTCAAATATCTTGAGTTTTTAAGCTTCGACTTTGAGAAGAAAAGGGAAAAACTAATACAAAAAAAGAAGAAGAGAGAAGACATTTGTTGTGTTCGAAGAACCTATTAGAACCGTCCCAGAATTATGAAGCATATCTGAATGGAAAAAGGAGACGAGTAGTATTTTTTGAAAACAAACTAAGAATATATGAAGAAAACGCTTTAAACTCTACAATTTGCATAACCAATTGCCATCCATAAAGAGTGATTCTAGATTTCCATTATTGATTGTAACTGTGCATGTGCGATGCTCTACTGTCTACAGCATTTTGAGGGTGCGCGCACCAGTCAAATTTATGGAGGCACTTAATTGATGGTCCCTGTTATCAAAATGTTCAATGTATGGTTATCATCTCTCTATTTGTGTTGTTGACTGACTAGTTTAGGTGCAAAATCTGAAACCCTAGTCCCATTTGACGTATGATAGAGGTGGATTAATAGCATGGGAATGCTACAGTGTTTGGCATACCTGCATTTGAGCTCAGTTTCTTGTGTAGCTCCCAAGATTTTTCATTAAGGGTCTTCCATATTGCATCAAACAATGGCATGAAGAGGCAGAAATTGGTGTCCATATCTGTGTGGTGCAGGCTGTGGTATCTGTACGTATCACCACCAAAACAAGGTTATCACTGCTAATAAGAATATTTTCAGAGGAAAAATGTACGCATAATGACACCTTTACAAGCAAATCCGTTCGGAATCTAACGATTTTCAATATTTAATGTTAACATAAGTCTTAATTTTTAAAAAAAAAGTCTAAGAATAAAATTGAATAAATGAAAAATTGAAACGGGATATATTTACTATATATTTCATATCAATATATCTGGGATGGATTGTCTAGTTGGGCGTTGCATTTATTTTTCTCACCAACCTCGCCATCTTGCTATATAATATAGATGGAAGTAGGGCCTCTATAAATTAATTAACAATGCCAGCATACGGAATGGATGAACATATACACAGAAATATGAGAGATCATTTTTTTTTCTTCTAGTTTCAGATGTAACGTGTCATCTTTTTCTTAGTTGTCTTTATATATCTTGATGATAGAACTTAGGCTTCCTTCCAAGGAAGAAGTTATTTGAGAATCTACTACGATGAGTAAGCTAAAAGAAGATTTGAAATCATAAATTCATAAAGCCAAAAGAAGATTTGTTTATTATCGCTACGTACCAAACTATAGGCATTAATTCAGAAATTAAGAAATAATTATAAGCAAAACCAATTAAACAAAAAAATTCTTCAAAGTCACGTCATTGTTTGAACATTGTAAGCACTAATGAATTGCAGAGATGACTACTTACGTTGGAGTATAGAGAAGATATCTAAGAAAGGGAAGAGTATCAAACAACTGATGAGGAACAACTTCCACATTGCTATGCCCCAGGCATCTAAGAAAATCAAACACCAGCAGATACCCATAAATCATGCTTCTTGATCCATATCCCATCATATGAGATCCAATTATTGGAATTCCAATGACTGTGGACAGAGCTAGATGCTCCAAAAATGTTGCAGTCGCACCTGGATTGCCAGAAATGAAATAAATTGATCATAAATTGAAGTTGGAACTCTGTCAAAATATGGGACATATATATTTTTCCCTACCTGTATAAGGGTGCAGTACTGGAGAAGAATGGTGGATTGAATGGTAATGGGTGAAGAGATAACCCTTATGAAAGCGTCTGTGAACGAAATAGTATAGGGGCTCTGAAATTCCCGCATGGAGTGTCAAAATGGTAATAAAACCTTTCGTGTTCCATAGAGGAACATTGTCGATAAATGGTGGGTAGATGTAACATGAAATGGATGCAATGAGAGCTTGAAGAAGTATGAAATTATCCCTGCAAAACAAAACAAAAAACCCAAAAAAAAAACACCTATGATTATGAATTGTTCCAAATCTTAAATATATATCCTTCTATTGAAAACATGGATGAGATTTGTGTCAGGAGAAGCTTATACCAATCCCACTCTTTGTCTATCTGATTGAAATCATAGCCCCGTAGATTAATCCGGCGATTACGTGTTAGGAAAAGCATGCTGACAAAACTACTCCACAGCTGATGAAGAAGAGCTCTAGCACTGCAAATAATCAAAATATGGAGACACCAATCATCCTTGAAAGAACCCTCTTGAATCCTTGTATACAAGACTTTACCAAGAAGGGGTCCGTACAGCACATACTGCACGCAGAATACACATGAGAGAGAACATAATTAAGCATAGCAATGAAGAAAAACATACATTGATAAAGGATGTGTGAAAGTTCGTGTACCTTAAAAATGCCCAAGTTCTCCCATGGCCAAGCTGACAGAGGACCTGCCATTTTTTAGCAGTAGAGCGCTTGATCTTCAACTGTTTTCTTGAGAAGAAATCGAGTTCTTACAGGAGTGTATGTCTCAATTTCGCTCCTGCAAGCAACTTTATCTTGTTGGGTAGATAGAGGGACAGGTCCCTGGTTATGGCTCAAAACAAGAACGCGAGCTCCAGATGGAGCACCCCTTGAGAGGGAGAGGGAGAGGGAGAGGGAGAGGGAGGATAGCTTAGTCTCTCTCTCTTTGACTTTTTCTTCAAGACTGGACCAATACTGTATGTGTATTACCTGCAACTGCGATGTCTGTATGGAGGCACCTGCTTATATAGCTTGAAAGAAGGACGCAAAATACAGTTGAACTTCTTAATCGATCTTTATTTCGGAGCTCACAATTTCATGTTTTCGTCTCATTTCCTCTCCGCCCTTGCAATTTGGGACACAGCTGGAGTGATGGCCTAACGCCTCCGAGAAATTAATGACACTATGGTGGGCAGTTGGAGAATTGAGGTCACCGTTTGAGCCAAATTGGTAATTAAATCAAAATACGTGGTTGCTTTTGACGTTCCATTGTATATGTGGAGATGATAGAAGATACGAAGACATTAAGATAAACCAATCGATTTATTGCTGAGATGGAAATAAAAATTAACTCTTTACCACGTAAGGTTACAGAAGATAAAGATTAATTTAGTCAAAAATTAAATTAAATTAAATTAAATTAAATTAAATTATTTTTCTTACATATAAATATCACTTTAGATATTTTATAATTTTAATCTTTATGTTTACATCATATTTGGACTAATAATCTTAACCAGTTTATTTTTTACTATTAAATCTGAAAACTAAGAAAAAAATATAAAAGAAAAAATCATGAAAAAATTCTTCAATAATGTTATCACTACTATAAAATTGTTAAATATAAAGGAAATACCTGTGGAAATAATATAATTGACAAATTCCATTGGTATTTATTGACTAAATATTCCATTGGGAACACTTTTAATTTCTGTCGGTAATGTCATTATCACAGAAAGAATTGCCTAGAAAATATGTTCGTCAATGAATTCATCAATAATATTTAAATTATAACCTAACATACAACCCCACCTCTCCCCCTTTTCTTCTTCTTCTTCCTTTTTATTATGCATAAAACAACACATAAAACATCCTTATTTTGTAACAAAATCGAGCTACTAGAATCATAAATCTAGTCATCCCACCACTCAGCTTATAGCATCCTTGTTTTGGTTTAGTTTATTTTTTAAGATTCATCACATCAAGTAAAAAGCTACCTGTTTTTTTTTTTTGTAACCTTTTTAAAAAATGTTAAGTTCCTGGAATTCTCATGTAGTGTATGTGATTATTTTTTTGTGTTTACTTATTTTATAGCTTTTTCCTATAGGAATTTGTTATATTAATGTATAATTTATACATGTTATGAATTGTGTAATATTTTGAAAAATTGTATTTGCTTGATTTTGTAACTTACGTGTTTTATAATAAGATTAATAATAACTCATTTAATTAGTATGTTTCACATTTCATCAATTTCATTGTCAAATTGAGAATTTCATTAAATTTAAAGGAGTTTGAATTCTTAAGAGAAAATTAATAATGATTTTAAGGAACTTTTAAAAAGATTTGAATAAGTTTGAGTTAAACTAGTGATAGCTAATTAGATGAGTATCCATAATTTGCTTAGCTCATATTATTAATTAATACATTTTATCATCAATATTCTATATATATTTCATATAAATAATGGATTATTGTTCTTAGATGTATTGAGTTTTACATGAAGGGTTGGGCAATATGAATTATTATAATAGGGCCGAGGATTTTATTACTTATACACCCTCTGATTCAAAATATATCAGTGGAGATAATATTAGATGTGCATGTAAAAGATATAAAAATAAATCTATCTCGGTCTAGTAAAAAGGTTCATGAAAAAATACTTTTCATGTTTTTCACATTGAGAACCACATATATTTTACGAGACCATGGTGGAAATAACGGTTAGGCCAACTTCTATTTCTAGTAATGTGCATGGAGTTGTAGATGACAATAATAAATTTTATAAATGTGTTGTGAATCATTTTTATTTCTTGCTTTTAATTATTTATTTATATTTTAGATTATTTTGATGAATTTTTTAATGAAAAAATATTTTAAATAACAACTTCAACTACATTTTCATATAGTCTCTTATATTAATATATAGTTTCAAGCTTTAGTATTCAAATAGCAACCTCACAAATTTCTTCATTTTCTTTTATTATCTGTACCCTGTCTTAATAAAAAGATTAACAACGTTGCCAAAAGAGGTGTCCTTATTTAGGAGAGGTAATAAAATTTGACGGGACAGTCATAGTCGCTGGACCTCCTTAATTAAGTTTCTAATCAACAACCAACTGAAACTTAGAAACTAGAAACTACATGGAGTCTTCAAATCTGATGTCATCAATACAGAAACGAGTAAACATGGTCGGTGGGGTTTCGGAGTGATACGATGCTTCTGGTTCCATAAGAAATGTCTTTGAACTTCGTACTTACCTAATTTAAACCAGGATACCATATTAGCCCTTCTAGTTCTTAAGAAATACTTGCTTAATCCCCACGTTTTTTAATTCACTCCTAACTCGATCCTTTTTCTCATTTCGTCTCCTTTTTATATTTATTTTGTATTTTAATTCTTTTAAATGAAGAAATAAAAGCGAAACATTGTGATCTTAATTCATTGAAACATTCCTAGCCATAAAAGTCCTCTCAACGACCCCTCATTCCTGGGCATCGCTTGTGGTAGTGATTCTTTTTTCTTCATGCTTCTAAACTACTATGACTAGCCCTCTGAATTTTCAAATCAATCATTTCATTTATTTTTTGCTCTTTTAATTACTATTTATTTTATAAAATAATTTATATAATTAGGGTTTTTTTTTCTCAATTTCATTATCCTTCAATTTTTTTCATATTTTAGATTGCGTTCTTACTATTTTGATTTTGATTAATTTTATTTGGGATAATTTTTTAGATAATTTTTTTAATTGATTTTTTTAATGTTTTCATCTTCTTTTAAATTTTTCTATATGTTAATTTTGGTCCGGTTGTTTTGGTTACTATTTGTTTTATTTGAGATAGCTTTTAAAATTGGATTTTTTTTATAATTTTATTCTAATTCTTTTCATATCACAGTCAATCCTCAATTGCTATTTTTTTTACTTTGAAGAATTCCTCTAATCCCTCCAATAAATTTAAAACATGAGTTTTTTGACCAAGTCATGGTCTATGATTTCTCGGGTCAAGTTTATGAGATTAACAGAGGTATAAGAGATTCTCTCAAGTTTGCTTGTTTTTTTGTTTTCTTAAACTCGTGTTTTTTTTTTTTTATGTTTCATCATGAAACATTTATTTACTTGGAGATTGGTCTCTCTTTTTGGATTTTTCACAAATTTTAAAAATGATTTAGCTTATCTTTTATTTCAATAATTGATTGTTTGATAATTACGTTTTATGATTTTATTCAAAAACAATTTAGGGGTTTATCTTGGTATCACAATCAGGTCATAGATTCATATGATGATCTAGGAGGGCTTAAGTCAAGTTTGTTTTTACCGTTTTTGGATTATAATTGATTATTGAATTTTTTTGTTTAATATTTTATTTGCTAAAACTTGAGCTTTAATTTATTTTGTTCCATCTTGCTTTCTTTGGGCTATTGCGTCCTCAATTAACTTTTACTTTGTTATCATATAAGATCCTTCAACATTTTCACAAGTATGTTTCTCATGGTCGCGAAGTTAGTGAATTAATCTAGTTTGAATTTACTTTTTTCTTATTGCTTTCTAAAAAAGTTGTTTTTTTTTTAATTTTGCCCTTCAATATTAGGTTTTTTTTAATAATTAATAACAAATTTGATGGTACACACACACACACGCGTACATATATATATATATATATATATATATATATATATATATATATATATATAATAACAAAATGTTTGAAATAATTAAAGCAAATTAAACACTTATTTTTATTTTCTCATCAAAGTACTTGCAATTCCATCACGAACTAAATTCATACATGAAAACGACTGCGATGAGAGAAAACATTCACGTCATTCTTTAACATCTAACCTCCTAAACTTCTGGTAAAAAAAATGCCAACCCACACACATCCATAATAATACTCTTTCTCTATCTTTGTATCTCTCTCTCTCTAAAAAACACACAAAAAAAAAGAGAAAGAAAAGGAGGGATGCAAATGATCTACAGAGCATCTTGTGCCATGGCTTCCCTTTCTTGCTCTAGGGTGGGTTTACTTTCTTGTTTGCTTCCATTCCATGTTTACTCCAAGCCCTTTTGATTTCACTTTATGTTTTGGTGGTTTTAACTTTAAAGTTTCCGTCTTTATGGGAAATGAGTGATCTTGATGTCTTAACCCATTTGAGATGCTGGAAAATCTTTGTTTTTGTTATGTTTTTATGCATTATCTGATTGTTTGTTGTTTAAAGTTTTGTTTTTTTTAACTATAAAGAGAGCTTGTTTGCTATCTTGATAGTGGAAGTAGAACACAAATGGTAGAAGTTTATTGTATTCTACAATCAGTGGTGTGGTTTTTTTTACCAAAAGTTCAGGAGGTTTTGTCACGTCTTAGGCACGTGGGACACAGATGCAAAAACATCTCTCAGATGTTTTTGCATATGCGTCTAAATAGTTGTTTAAATGACGGGACCCACATAAATAATATGGGGTCCCGTTTGGTGTTTATTGCGTTTGGCCCCGTGGTTCATCACAAACGCACCATGAACCGCGGAGCCAAACGACATCTATAAGTATCAAAACCAAGTTGAGATTTTTCCCTTAAAAGAAAACGACAAAGTAGCCTTAGGACAACGAATGTTCAAGATACATGACATGTGACAAATCCCAATTCATTTCCTTAA
Organism: Salix purpurea; assembly: GCA_027405865.1. Lineage (NCBI taxonomy): Eukaryota > Viridiplantae > Streptophyta > Magnoliopsida > Malpighiales > Salicaceae > Salix > Salix purpurea. Next base: position 5,112,888 of record JAOWLH010000019.1, read on the forward strand.
AAAGCAATATTTCATGAATTTTATTTTTTTATTGACCAAAGATTAAGTACTTTAAGCTTTCTTAAAATTTTACAAAATAGTTCAAAATCATAAAAAAAAGGTTGTTTGATTTTCAAAATTGGAAATGATCATAATGGGGAATTTGACAATGTTGGTTTTCAAATTTTTTGTGTAAAAAATGGATTTAAGCATGATTTCTCTACTTTTAGATCTCCACGAGCGGTATACCCGCGCGATGCGGCGGCTTTTTTTTTTATCTATGTAAAAAATTGATTGTTTTTATATGAATTGTATTTTATTATTTTAATATTTAGTTAGTATAATTATTATTGATAAAATCTATGTAATCAAAATGGAAAGTGACCCGTATATTTTTTAATTGTAGATAATCTAAGTAAATTTTTAATTTTTTTTTTAGTTTAATTTTTTCCCAGGTAATATTATATTTAAAATATTAAAAATGAAAATATTGTAAATTTGTTTTTAAGAAATAAAGTTTAACAAATTTTTTTTATAAGATTTATTAATGATATTATTACATTAAATGTATTTAAGAATATTGATATTGATTTTTTTTAAGGAAAAAATCCTAGGTCATTTTTTTCCTCTCTCAATATATTTATAGGCGATAATATTCAATATTTTTTTTTTATGTTATTCGATTAATTCATTATATTATTATATAAAATGTATTTAAGAATAATGATATTAATTTTTTTTATTCAAAAAACTCTTAGGTCATGTTTTCTTCTCCCTATATATATTTCTATGCAATAATATTCAATAAATATTAGAACATATAATTAATGATAGACTAAAAATATTCAAGAACCTTTAACAAAAAATAAAAGAAAAAAAAATTACCATTGCTATCACTGTCAAAACAATAAAAATTATTAAATTATCCGGAGGGAAAAAAATATTAACAGAAGAGCAAACAAGAAAAACAATTAAATTATAATAATAATAATAATAATAATAATAATAATAATAATTAAATTATTATTATTATTATTATTATTATTATTATTATTATTATTATTATTATTATTATTATTATTATTATTATTATTATTATTGTGTTAAGTACAAAATTAAAATTCGAAGAGAAATGTTTTTTTTATGTTAAATATAATTTGAAGGACAAAATTGAAATAAATCAAAGCATGGATACTAATGAAATTAAATAATTTGAAAGAAAACCGGAAATCAAAAGAATTATGACCGAAATGAAACTTTAATTTATACTTAATTTGCATGGAAGGATAACATTGAAATAAATCAAAACTTTGAGACTTTAAAAAATATGGATTCCAGACCAATTTCCGAAATTCAAAGTCTGAGGACCGAAATGCAACTACAATATATACATAATTTCAATTGAAGGACGAAATTGAAAGAAATCAAAACTTATATAATAAAAATAAGGATCAAATTAAGACAATTCGAAGTGCAGGGACCGAAGTGAAAATTGAGAAAAAACAGCTGCGCTGACGTCAACATGCGCAGGAGGAGAGAGAAAAGGGGTGAAATTTTTCAAACGACCATTACACCGTCTACGGCCACCTTGGTATTACACGCACCGCACCGGAGGGAAGAGCACATGCCTTAAAATCGTTCTAGACGCCGGGAGGTCATTTTTGGACGCCGTATGAAGCCGCACGCGCCGTCCGAAAAACGCGTGAGCGTTGTAACGGACGGCGCGTGACCCGACGCGCCAAAAGTTTTCGGGCGAAAAAAAAATTAAAAAATTGCTAATTACCGTAAGGCCCCTCACCCCCAGGCCGTGTTTTTATCGTTATTGGGGGGCGAATTCGTCGCTGCACTGTTTAGTTTAATGTTTAAAAAATAAAAAAACCGGTTGGCTGAGCCGGACCGGTCCAGGCCGGACTGGTCAATGACCGTCCAGCCCCCGAAAAAGACGGCGTTTTTTGTCTTTTTCGGGGGCTAATTTCGTTAATACACTGTTTAAAATCGAAAAAAAAAAGAGGACCAACACCCGCGATGCACCGAGTGTTATTGCCAATGTACAGTGGCAATGAGTCTGGTGCTACAGTAATGAATAGTGAACGGTGCGATGCCTTTTAGGTTATTTGATAATAACAAAATAAGTTGTTGAAAAAAAAATTTCTTTTCAATAATGGGAAGAACCATGTGAAATGAGTGTAAATTGTCTCAATATTTTTAGATGAAAGTCGTAAATTCTCTTAGTTATATTTCAAATGTAGTTTTCTTGCTATCTGATTTGTATAAAACTTCATATGAGCTTTGATTTGAAAGCAAATCTATATATCTTGTTTTTAAATTAAAATGTTTTATTTCAATAATAAAGATAGTTTGAGAAAGTTTGACGTTAAATTCTTATGCTAATAAAACCTATAAAATATATAATTACATAACTCTTTATCCTCAAAAGACAGGAGTGATTGGTATAAATATTATTTTTGATAGATTGAACTTAATCGAAAGAACCTATTTCGAACAGCTTAAAGAAAATACAAAACATCATATTATAAATTAAATCACATTCACAGGCATTGTACGAATTTGCTTTAGATTGCAGAAGTTAACACGACATGGACCGGAGATTGACGAGGTAGGACCTCCTAATTAAGTTTATAATCAAGGGCCAACTGAAACTTGGAAACTACACACGGCATGGACCGGATATTGACGAGGTAGGACCCCCTAATTAAGTTTATAATCAACTGCCAACTGAAACTTGGAAACTACACACGGCTCTGAATTTAATTTATCAATACAAAAGCAACGTGTCAGCATGTGGTGGGGTTTGCGTGGTGCTGCGTGTGCGATGGAGGACTTTCATGGTCTCGCGTACAGCCTCGGTGATCTGACTCTTATGCGTCCGTAATAAACACTTTTACACAGTTTACGTAACTGTTTTTTTTATGTCATTTTAAAAATATTTTTTTAAAAATAAATTATGTTAAATTAATTTATTTAATATTTTTATATGTTAATATCAAAAATATTTTTGAAAAAAAATATAATTTTAATATATTTTTAAGTAATAAATATTTTAAAAAACAATAGTCAGTATATTCTCAAATACCCTTGTTAAACGATATTATTTCTTCTAGTTTCAAAGATTACTGACTTAATCCTTATATTTTCAATTCATTTTTAACTTAATCCTTTTTCTCCTTTCGTCTCCATTTCCAATTCATTTTGTAATGTAATTCTTGAAATCAGCAAATAAAAGAGAATTTAGTAGATAATATGAGAAAATCTGACTTAAAGTAAAAAACTATTTTGGTTGCGAGAATCTTTTGATTTAAATAAAAGAGAATGGTATAGCAGAATTAAAAATTCTATTTAGTCAAAAAAAAAAAACAATGTTGGTTAATTTGTAAAGTTTTTTTTGAATGTGAGGAAACTCCATCTCTGAAAAATACACTTTGTGAGTTCAAGTGAGCAAATAAAGCCCTAATTGTCCTAGAGTTTTACAAGGAATGTACGTCATAACTCGAACTCGAGACTTACTGTACAGATTACAATTTTTTTTTCATCATGTCATGTCTCTTGTGGACAAATTAATTTATAATTCCACTCATCTTACTTTGATTTTAAAAACAAACAATTCTAATCCCAATTATTTTTTAATCATAAATCAACTATAAAAATACTCATCTTAAAATTATAATTTAAAATAAAGAAAAAGTATTTTACTAAATTATGTCAAAGAAGCTTTAAATTCCTGTCGGCTCGGTTATGACAAAATGACAGAGAGCGATACATATGAACCAGCAAACGTGTGGATTTTACCAAAATGACAAACGGAGAGCAACATACATGGTTTTTACTGAGATAATGTGCATGAAATGAATATTCCCTCCTCTCTGTGAGTGTATCTTCAGAATTCTAATTTTTAGTTTTATTAATTCTAGTTACCTATAATTTAATATCTTTTGGGAACAATAATCCTGAAATTCTCGTGACAACTAAGACACCCCCAACTATTTAAATAATATGGCGATGTTTTTTTTTTTTTTTTGCTATTTTAGTTTTATTTAATTCTAATGATTTAAATCAATTGGCATTGTACTAATTCTGGTAGACAAGACCTCACCCGTTAGTTCTGAGCGGTGAGCGACGCCATTGCATTCTTCAAGTTTTTCAACATAAAAGTAGGTTCGCGACAATAAATTAGAATCTCCCCTCTCCCTTTCTCCATTTTTAGTGTTCGTCTTACGTTAAAAAAAAAAAAACATCGTTAAGGATTAATTGTATATTGATTCTTGTTTTTTTTTTTTTTTTTAATGTGGCCCCTCCATTCTTTTCTTAATTGGTTCATGGCCTCTTTTTTCTCCTCCACCGGCATTGAAAATATCCAAACATATTGATTCCAGTTTGCAGGCTGGGCTTGGAATTTGGAAGCTGACAGCAAAAAAGACTTATAATGTGGGCCGAAACCAGGCTATGTAACTTAGTTTCCGAATACTTTTCCATTGTCAGGGTGGCATTACGGGCATCAACGATTGGGCCCCCTAATTCCATGGGGCCCATTCAGATCCATGGTAACAACCACGCAGATTCCTAATGTGCCCTCTAGAGTTCGATCCCCTGCTCTGTGCACGTGAGCCTGCCTTTAGAGGCCTAAACGTTAAACGTGGTTGGGCCCGGGTAGCTGGCAAATCTGAGCAATGCCTCATCTTTATTATTTATTATACTTTTTAAAATTTATTATTTACGAAAATGATAAAAATATTTAATTATTTCATTTATTTATTTATGATTGGTTGGGTTAGGAGTATCATTCAGCTTCATCACTAAGCTAAAGGTTTGTTTGAGATTGTACTTGCTGTCTTCTAAAGTGTTTTATTTGATTACAATAATATATTTTTTATTTTAAAAAATTGATCTTTCAAAATAATTTAAAATAAAAAATAAAAATATTTGTTTTTGAAATGAGAAAACAGGACTAAGTGTAGCAGAGATCTGTCAACGTCAAAAACTCGTTAATGACAAGAACGGTGAAGAAGACAAAAACAAATCGATACCGACAATGAACGAGGCTCCAAAAGCGATGACTCGGCACTGACAACTCGGTCACATGGACGACAAGATCGGTAATAATAAAAGCATGGTTCTCACTTAATTATTGATAACTTTTTTTATTTTTTTATTTTTTATTTTTGGCTTTAGGCATGGCTGGAAGAGAAAACTGTTGACTTCTTCTCCCTTCATGAATGTATTCATCATTATTTTTTCTACATCTATTTCATCCTTCGGTATTTCTACACGCGACCTCGTACCTTAATATTTAATATTTTGAAAATTAAAATTATAATGAAATTAAATATTGAAGATTGACATGATTCCAAAATAATATATATCTTTTAAATTTAAGTATTCTTAAATTTGAGTAGGATTACTTGGATTTCAAATTAAATGAGTTGTGTTATTATTTTATAGTTCAATTCTTTTTTTTTTTAACCGGGATGTCCGGCCCAACTTGCGCACATCACAACTTATCTCTGGGTCCACTGAACATCCTGCAATCACCACAACCAAATTTATTGTTCAATTCAAATTTATTGTTCAATTCTTACCATTATAGTATGAGGCTATTCAAAATACTAAACTATTGATTTAATATTATACATTAAATTTGGTTTACTATGTTGCATGTAATAAAAAAAATCTTAAAAAAGGAATCATTTTTTCTTGTCTTGTTCATAATTAAGCTTGAAATCAAAAGATCATAAATTTTGAGAGAAGAATTAGAATCAAATATGATAAAATGTGAAGTTTAATCTATTTATCAAAAAGTAAGAAATTGATTTAGATACAAAAATCTGCAATTTTTTGGAAGTAAATATGCAATTGATCTTATCCTTCCATTAAACCCTAAGAACATCTTCATCTTGACTTCTTAGAACTTTCTCTTCCGATCGATAATATGTCACCTATTCTTAATCAGGAGTGGTTCTTTGATATCAATAACTTCAAAGATTTGTTAATTCAAATTAGGGCACACAATCCAAGAACCAGACAGCATGACGACTTGAGCTACATCATGTTCAAATGTTGTCTCTAACCATCATTTGAATTAACAAATCTTTAAAGTAATTGATGCCCAAGAACCACTCCGAATAATAGACCGATATCAACTTTTTATTTTTATTTTATTTTTTTGAAGGCCTCATCCATTAAAAACGTATTTATTTTGTAGGATCAAATAATTGAGTAAAACTTTAATTATTCTGAATTTTTATAAGAAATACATATCTTAACTCAAATTTAAAATTTATTATATAGATCACAAACTTTCTGCTATAGCACCACATCTCTTTAGAACAAATAAAAAAATTCAAGCATTTATGTCAAACATTACGCAAACTTGTGAACTCAAAAATCTTCATACTTCTTCCTCATTCGTTCAAGCTTAAACAAAAGCACATATAAGCTCTTGTAACAAAGGGCAATTATAATTAATATTACATCAAATCAAGCTTTTCAATTGCCTTAAGAGAAAACAATGCCTCATGATGATCACATCCATCGATTCCTCCAATAATCAAAAGGTGGAATCTTTGCTACAGGGAGAAGAAATTAGAACCGACAATCTTGATGATGATAATGAAACTAGGAAAAGCCATAGAGATGAATAAAGAATCCACGAAAACAAAAAACTTGGTTGACCCATGATCTTTATTAAAGTAGAGTTTTATTTCTAATGGAAAACGATGATGTTTACCTTTATTTGAACATGACTAATCCAGTAACTAAATCTCAATCAATTTCATGATTCTTAATCTTTTTTAATTACCAGGTGACAACTCTATTATTTTTGTTTTTTCTTTAAACATTTCGATTCATGCATTCATTAACTTCTATAAGAGTTTTAATTTATAATAAATCTCGTTATCATCCTTCATGCTGAGTAAATTATCTTACCTTTTCATGTCCTCAATTTCATTGCTCTCATCTCTAAAATATGATTTGTATTTCATCTCTCTCTTACGTCTTACCATGCTCCTGTTTCCTTTGGCCGCCATTGGCAACACCTTAAAAAAACTCTCTTTTAACTTGTTTATATATATATATATATATATATATATATGCTTACCATCCTAGACACAACTGTTACGTTAGACGCTGTCAATTGATGCTCTTTTAAAAATCTTTAGGCCCGAGAGTCACTGAGATAAATATTATGGCCCTTAGTGACTTTATTGATTCTCCTTAGAGGAGGTTTGGGAAGCTCTTTAAAAAAAAAAATGAGTTTTTTTTTTAATTTTAAATTAAATTTTTTTGATGTTTTTAGATAATTTTTATGTGCTGATATCAAAAATAAATTTTAAAAATAAAAAATATTATTTTGATACATTTTCTGAACAAAAACATTTTAAAAAACAACCAAAAATTACACTCAACAGGCATAAATCTGTAGCAGTTGCAGCAGCAGGAGCATTATCATGTGAACGCTTGCCTATATATATACCATGTGAGCTATGTAACATGCAATTTATATAATGCATTTTAATTTGCTGCCATTGACAAGCAAGGTATGAGTTCATTCGAGAATTCCAAGCCTGCACTGGCTATGTTAGGATTGCAATTCAGCTACGCAATTGTTTCTCTAATCACCAGAGCTGCTCTTGTCCAAGGAATGAGTCCCAGGGTCTTCGTTGTCTACAGGCAAGCTATAGCAACTGTGTTCATTGCACCTCTGGCTCATTTCTCAAGGTACTATCTTCTGTATATTACACAAGCACACGCCCCAACTTTCGTTTGATATTCTCTTTCAATCTCTTATTTTCACAGAAGAAAATCAGGTGGAACTTCTATGGGATTAAGGAGCTTTTCTTTAGTGTTTTCGGCCTCGCTTATAGGGTACTGTGCAACTATATGTCAATCTGAATTTTTATTTTATTATCTGGATTCTATGTGTTGAAATCGAACAACTCCAGTAGCTAGCATGGTGATTTCTGACTTCAACCTGCCGCAGTGTAACAATCAATCAGAATATCTATGCTGAGGGACTATTCTTGGCCTCATCGTCAATGGCAAGTGCAATGGGTAATCTCGTTCCTGCAATCACGTTTGTCATGGCATACTTTATCGGGTGAATGATTCGAACTTTATGCCCATGAATTTATTAATGATGCAGTGTTAAAGTTCACATAAACATACCATGACTGAAAGAATAATCATGAAATGCTTAGTTCCACGTAAAATAGAAGAAGAAACATCATTAATCAAGTAAAGTTCATTTCTGAGGCTACGTACTCCATCAATAGCGTGTAATTAACACTTGTGATTTATTCTGAATTTGAATAGATTGGAGAAGATTAATATTCGTAGCTTCAGAAGTATCGCGAAAATAGTAGGAACAGTGGTATGTGTCAGTGGAGCCATATCAATGACATTGCTCAGGGGACCAAAGCTGCTTAACACAACCATTTTTGAGTCGAGAGGTGAGGACTGGTTGCTGGGATGTCTGCTTATTTTTGCGAGCACTTGTTGCTGGTCAATTTGGCTGATTTTGCAGGTGTGTGGATCTAAAATTGCTGGTCACTTGTTCATAAATCTTGGTTACTGATATAAGATTACGAATTTAAATTTTTATCAGGTTCCAGTTACAGCTAGCTATCCTGACCACCTATCCTTGTCTGCCTGGTTGTGTTTCTTGGGAACACTACAGTCAGGAATCCTGACTTTATTCTTAGAGAAAGACTTGGATGCTTGGAAACTGCATTCATACTTGGAAATTGGATGTTGTTTATTCACAGTAAGTAGTTCTTTCTTCTCCTGATGTTATTGGTAACAGGTTGCCATTTTTTATGCTCGAATCCTTACAGATATCCCAATTACTGAAGGTCAAAATTTTCTGATATGAACACAGGGAATTATAGGATCTGGGGTTTCTTTCTTTGTTCAGGCCTGGGTAATTTCTCAAAGAGGACCCCTCTTCTCTGCAATGTTCAATCCTCTATGCACTGTTATTGTCACCATATTGGCTTCCATTTTTCTCCACGAAGAGATTTACTCTGGAAGGTGATAACAGGCTCTGAACTTTCATCTCTGTCCACCTTTTCTTCTCTTTGTATTTGTATTTGTATATTACATTTTTTGGGTTCTCATCAAAATCCTCTTCTGTAACATGTCCAGCTTGATAGGAGCAGCTGCAGTGATTTTCGGTTTATATATTGTGCTGTGGGGAAAGGCCAAAGACTTAATGAAGGAGGACGAAAAAGTCGATCCAAAGCTGGAAATTGATCGAAGGCAGACAGTTAAAATCACGATCGAGGAGTGTAGAGGAGTCAAGCCTGGTTTGGAAGAACCCCTTTTATCTGATAAATCAAATAACATTGAAGAAAATAGTGGTGTCCATCAATAATGGATTGGATCAGCAGTGTTATCATTTTGTGAGATTTCATATCGAACATGACATCGTAGTAATTCTGAAAAACTTGAAAACTCAAATAGTTCTGTACTTCGAGTTAGTATTATTTAAAGAAACCCACCACAGTATCTCAATAATTTAACTGGTATGGATGGTTTGGTTGATCTGTTCGTGATCATCAACATGATTTTTTGAGCTTGACCAGTCAACTTGCCAGATTTGATTTCCCATGGAAACAGCTATTGCAATAATAACGTGAGATTTTTATATAAAGGAAGCTCCTCTGTTCGTAAACCTGTTCAAGACTTGTTCTCATGAAGTTTTTATTTTATTTTTGAAGAGACCTTGGACCTTCCAGATCCGCCCTCACCAAGAAAGACAAAACAAAACCAATTATTACCTGATAATTTAAGAATGGCTTCAAGCTTCCAGCTCGAAGAGCTGTCAGAACCAATCCTGCTTATGTCAGTAACACGTCGAAAACTCTTATCTCATTAGTGATGAACAGCCTGGTTCACTCACCTCTGCTGTCCAATTAACATAGTTCATATTAATCTTGCGCCGCCACTTAATTCACGGCTTAAATGTTTTCTCAATTAATTACAACATGCCTTTTTTTATTGAAGCTATATTGCGTCCACAAAGAGGGTCGAATATTGTCAAATACCAATAGCTATTTGATCATCGGATTTGAATTCACAATTGTTTTGTTCCGTGGCATGTGATGTGGCTTTGCGTAGGCTCTAGCTTTATTTAATCTCTTGCCTTTCTTATTCTTTTCGCTGCACACGGCTCCATTGCAGCCTCTCTGTACGTCTTCACAAAGCTATTTTATGTATCTAATTTGGTGTTTTACTGCTTAAGGGGAAAGAAATCTTATAACTTTTCTATTCCAATCCTGCGATTTAACCGACATTTCTATTTGGCCCATTTGGTTAGGCTGTCATATGTATGAGTCATTCTTGATTTAGATCTTCAAGGGCATCATCATCCAGTGGGGGCTCGTCTTATTCAGACATGGTCGATCGCCTTTCAAGTACAAACAATTGATGTAGTGTTTGTAGCCAGCCAACCTCCATAAGGGTTTACGTACATGCACATCAGTAAACTAATTAATCGATGCAGCAATTTCTTATTTAAGAAGAGTGGAACAAAAGATTGGCCCATGTGGCTGATTATTATTTATATTAACAAAACATGAAAAAAAAAAAAAAGAGAGAGGATATTAGTACAGCAGTAACATCCTGATTTCTGATTTCCGAGGAGTCCTAGTCGAATAAGAAGAAAAAAAAAAAAGGAGACACATGCATGTGGATCGTTCTAGGAAGTCTGTTCTTAATTCTGTCTCTCTACCTTGTGGCTCCTTAACTTACGTGATTCATTTATACTGGCAGAAAGGCTTATAATACTAGGAATATCATTGTCACCTTCTGTCAATACCTGGTTCAACGATTCTCTTGTCTATGCAAGAGCATCGCATGCATGTGAGATCAGGTGTGTGCATCGATCGGTGGATGTCACAGCAGTGCTTCTATCGTTTCTCTAATATCAATCCTTGAAAGAAAAAATATTGGTGGAATTTGATGATAACAGGCCTGCAATGGCTATGTTTTCCAGGCCAATAGTTTTGAGGGGACTTGCTCTTACTTCCATTTTGGATTTCTGCCCACATAAGCTTTCTATAGGGAGGATAATTGGCTGCCACCTTTCTACATGAGGTGATCTACACGTCAAGGAACATAACAACTCGGAATGTTTTCGTGACAATTTATGTTCTTTATGAAGAACTCTGGTAGTTATAAACAGATCAGCAAGCATGAATACCTAATTAATGTTAATAATATTGGTCATCTGATATATTTATCTCACTTCAGCTTGTTAGGTTCTATTGTTGTGATTTCTGGTTTGTCTATGTTGATATCGGGTCAAGCTTCAGACCAACAGGAGATCAAGGGACAAATTTTGTGCCACAAGCTGACGGGACTGTCAGATTTTATGATTTGAACAGCAACTGTTTATAACAGTTACTGTTTGAATTAAAATCTGGGAATTACAGAACTGAGAAATTGAAGAGAAAGATCAATGCATTTTATTGAATTTGAAAAGCCTATTATATAGGCTTACAAGAGCCTTAATTGTAATAAATAAAAAAAACTCTCAGCAACCATGAGAGATTATTGGCAATTTATAGCAGATTTTCAGCAAATAATGAATTAAACTCTGCTTTTGAAATCAAAATTCAAAATTCAAAAACATCTAAATTAATTTAATTCTATCTTCAAGGCAGCATCTCGCACGTAATTTTAACAGGGACAAATATTTAGCAAGATTCTCTGGATGAATCTTCAGGGCATAACATCTGTAAAATTCATTCGGAAGAGCCACTTCTATATGAAAACTTCACTAAAGTTTGATGAATCTGAATGAAAGCCTCGAATTTATTTATTTTTCCTTTCGGAGATGCAAATTTCAAGTCGAAATATCCTTGTCCTATGCTTCACTCAGGTTCCATCTTCAGAACAAATCTTCTGTGGTTACTTTCTGAGATTGTGATGTTCCCCGTCTCATCAAAGTTTTATACAGAACAAAGTAAATCCCCTAATGTAATAGATGACAGACAAACGAGCAATCAAAGGAAAAGAAAATGGATTTCAGACCTCATATTATAGCCAACGAAATGTAACAGCATGTTCATTCTTCAAGTGTTCAGTGTTTATATTGATTGACTTCACCAGTTCACCTTTCAACTATGAAGGTCCTCCTGATTATTGTAGTTTTACTTTGCGAAGTTTTTGGATCAATATAATAATGCATGTAAGACGTAGAAAACTATTAATTCTTAAGGAATCATACCCTTTTCATAGGGGAAACCTGCAATCTTCTTGTGCATTTCCAATTCAACAAAACAGATTTTTTACTTTGAAAGCATTCAAGTCGACATGTGCATCATGTACTAAAAAAACGATGAGACATCAAAGATCAATTCATGGTATATGCGTGAAGGACAGTGTAGGATATAGAATGGTGATACTGACTCCTTTTTTCTAAATCTAGACACCATGTTGAATTGCGAGAAGCAGATTCTACAGATGACATTAATATATATCAGTCCATGAAGAAGAAAATTGCTGACATTAAAAAAACTCAAAGACTGACAAATTAGAAAATGAGAAAGAAATATCATTGCCAATTCTTACAGTAGTCATACACATCCAGAAATAGTCTGATACTGGAACATTCAAATTCAAGCTCAGTTTTTTCTCTCTCTGCCTTTTCTTTTCGACTTGTTTCTGGCAATGACTTCGGGATCCTGTTTGAAATATGAAATACAGTGATATTTGAAACCTATACATAATAGCATCACAAGGAAACATATCCCATTGCATGTTTATTTTTGTATGGCATTAGCTTTTGAAAACCGACAATTGATCCTAATTATGCTTCACAGTCTGAGCAATAGATGAATATGTGCCCACAGCACCACCAACAACTGACATTAGCATTATTGTCAAGATACATGCTAGCTCAATTCCCCATTTCTGATTAACTTTAAAAATCTTCAAGTAACATGCACATGGGAGCAGGAATGAAACAACAACGATGAGAACCGCTCCACTTAGAGACGTCACGGACTGAAAAGACGGAAATACCATGGCCATAACTGCTGTGCTAGTTAACAAAGACATTCTGATAAGAATACCTATCGGCTTACTATCTTGATACCTGTCTGGCAAAACACTTTCAATTGCTGCGGCAACCGGTGTGATTGTTAATGCATACTTGGCAATTGGACCTGCCAAAATGGTGTATATTGCTATCTTGGAGCTGAGCTTTTGCGTAGGTAGATTCAATGTAACTTGAGATTGCACACTCTGACCATATATAAGATAGCCCAATACGGCCATAGATAAGTTGGTGATAGTACACATGACAAAACTTATGAACATGACCTGAAATGGGAGAAACAAAGAGAAAATTGCAGGTCTAATTCTTGCATCATTAGCCATATTGAATTGAATCGAAAAGAAACCATACCTCACCTTGGAAAACTGGCTTTTCTTTCTCATTGAATTGTATATACTAGGGAACATTGCATGAGCACCATAGCAAAAGGCGTACATACTGAGAGCAGTAGGCACCCCTTGTAAATTTATCAGCGATCCCTTGCCATGAAATCCAACCCCTTCAGTCACACCAACACACAAAACACAGACAACTACAACCAGAGACGACAGAACCCCGCAGGCCGAAACATAGGACATAACATCCAGGTTACTTAGCCACATAGTAGGCAAAATCAAAATACCTGCAAGAATAACAACAGAATGCCTGCCATCTATAGAAAGGCTTCCCAGCTTTAATGCAAAGTTCGGACAAAGCTTATGCAAGTTGTCCCCTTCCATTATTAAAAGGCCAGTAGCGACAAAATAAAGCTCTAAAGAGGTGAACAAAGACGCTACCAGTTTTCCTTTGCGTCCAAATGCATGACTGGCAATGTCAGAATAGCTTGTAACATTAGGATTTCTATCCATGCATCTACGCATCAGAATTCCAGTAAAGCAGGCTGCCACCGCGATCAAGATCAGCAGGATCAAGCTTAACCAGCCTCCAGCTGAAAGGGCATACGGAATGGATAGAATGCCAATTCCTGAGACAAGAAATAAATCGCAAGCGCACAGTCAGACAAATATCAACGCAAACCCATCTACACACTGTAGGAATTGTTGAAGTTTTGCAAAGAATATATCCTGTTTCCCTGTAAGAACAGGTTTTTGGAGAATTCGCGTGATCGAAAGCAACAAACAATGTTGCTACACTTTTTTCTTAAGAAAGTATGATGTCCATATTCTTCTGATCATCTGGGTTTTTAGATCAGTTCAATCATATTGATACTAGTTCTTCAATACACTAGAAAAATATTGCGTCTTTTCCAGCTTTTGAGGCTCGATTACCAGATTTTTGCTATATTGGACAGTATAGAAAAGAAAAGAAATTAGAAGGAAACAAGATGAAAAGGATGATGATAATAAGAAACACACCTGAAAGAGCGTTGATGCCATTAATGCAAGTCTTTAGGAAGCTAGCTTGTTTATTTTCCATTGTTTCTCAGAATTTTTGTTCACTTTTAAAACTCTGTGATAAATAAAATGAAGGGTTTTGTTTCTTTTTATCCATCTCTCTCAAATGCATATTGAATGATTTCGGCTAGGAGAAGGAGATGGAGAGTACGTATCTAAGAAGATAAATCTAGTTTCCTACTACTACTGAGATACTGCACATTTTACGGAAGGAAATCATCTGGATATTTATCATGCAAAACAAACATTACTTTTGATTTCAAATTAAGATTTCAAATCAGGCCTTAGAGATTTACTTTTTTCTAGATTTTTTTTTAATATATACATTTTTTCAATATAAATACAGTTTTAAAACTTTATGGCAAAGAAAAAAACTGATGATTTATCTCTAAAAATTAATGATTGATGTAGTTTTCTTTCTATTTGTGAAGTTCCATGCTCGTTGTGCTTTTTTTGTTGATGATATTACATGTTAGGAGTTCGACGAGTCTCCCAAAATGCATTCATTAATCACGTGTAAATTTGTTTTCTATGATTTGATCTTCACCAAACCTTGTGGACAGTATTTTGGCATGATGAACAGCTAAATTTCTTTAGCTCATGTAATCCAACCCACTGTTCACAGAGAAGTCTATGTTAGCCTCTCTCCTTGTCCTCTCGCGTTTGCAGTTGAATTCACCTTGAGAAAAATTTACAAATTTTTTTGTTGAGTTTTCACATCGCGCACCCAACATTACATATCAGGAATAAGAAATATGGCAACTTTAAATAACAGAGTCAAAAGTTCACAACTTTTCACGTCAAACGTCAACTGCTACGCATATCCAGCCAGCCAGCATTAGCTTCACAGCACAAATATGATGCAACCAGTCTTCTGCTGAAGCAATTAGCAGGGTTCAGTTTCCTAACCACAGAATCCACACCTGGAAACATAAGAAACCCAGTTTCTCTTGACCTTATTTTTTATTTTATTTTTTTATCAGCAACCTGTGTGCCAAACTGGGTTCCTTCAGTTTCTAGGTGTGGAATCTGTGGCTAGAAGAAACTGAACCACTCCATGGTAATAAATATATGAAGGGAATAGTATTAAAAAGCTACTTCAATACATTGAATCAATGCATGAAACAAATCAGAGATGAATGATCAAACAAGGTCTCAGATATTGAAAATGTGAGCTCCGCAGAGCATACAAGGCTAAATGACCAATATAATAATCCAGCGATACTAAAAAGAAAAGCATAAGAATGCTATACAAAGAAACCAACTGTGGAGAAAAGTATATGTGACATCCGAGGGAGCAGCAAATATGTGAGCTGCCTCCAACTAATCCTAAGAAATACAATCTGAATCCATGCTAGCTGCATAGAATTTTCCAAGTTAAGGGTGCTTCAAAGATCAACTCGTGGTATCAGCGTGAAGGAAAGTGTAGGATATAAAATGGTGATATTAGCTCTTTTTTTCTAAATCTAGACACCATGTTGAATTG
The DNA here is from genome assembly GCA_027405865.1 of Salix purpurea. Lineage (NCBI taxonomy): Eukaryota > Viridiplantae > Streptophyta > Magnoliopsida > Malpighiales > Salicaceae > Salix > Salix purpurea. The sequence goes on from JAOWLH010000019.1 coordinate 5,128,825, forward strand.
CGGGAAGCAGATCCTACAGATGACATGAATATGTATCAGTGATGTTATTGTGTGTAGGTTTCAAATATCACTGTATTTCATATTTCGAACAGGATCCCGAAGTCATTAGCTACTAAAAACCGACAATTGAATTCCTAATTATGCCTCACCGTCTGAGCAATAGAGGAATATGTGCCCACAGCACCAACAACTAATGACAATAGCATTATTGTCAAGATACCTGCTAGCTCAATTCCCCATTTCTTATGAACTTCAAAAATCTTCAAGTAACATGCACATGGGAGCAGGAATGAAACAACAACAATGAGAACCGCTCCACATAGAGATATCACGGACTGAAAAGACGGAAATACGATGGCCATAACTGCTGTGCTAATTAACAAAGACATTCTGATAAGAATACCTATCAGCTTACTATCTTGATACCTGTCTGGCAAAACACTTTCAATCGCATTGGCAACCGGTGTGATTGTTAATGCATACTTGGCAATTGGACCTGCTAAAATGGTATATATTGCTATCTTGGAGCTGAGCTTTTTCGTAGGTAGATTCAATGTAACTAGAGATTGCACATTCTGACCATATATAAGATAACCCAATACAGCCATAGATAAGTTGGTGATAGTACACATGACAAAACTTATGAACATGACCTGAAATGGGAGAAACAAAGAGAAAATCAGTGGTTAGTCATAACTAGCAACAAAGAGAAAACTGCAAGTCTAATTTTTGCATCATTAGCCATATTGAAGTGATAGAAAAGAAACCAAACCTCACCTTGGAAAACTGGTTTTTCCTTCTCATTGAACTGTATATACTAGGGAACATTGCATGAGCACCATAGCAAAAAGTGTACAAACTGAGTGCAGTAGGCACACCTTGTAAATTTATCAGTGATCCTTTGCCATGAAATCCAACCCCTTTAGTCACACCAACACACAAAACACAGACAACTACAACCAGAGAAGACAGAACCCCGCAGGCAGAAACATAGGACATAACATCCAGGTTACTTAGCCACATAGTAGGCAAGATCAAAAAACCTGCAAGAATAATAAAAGAATGCCTGCCATCTATAGAAAGGCTTCCCAGCTTTAATGCAAAGTTCGGAAAAAGCTTATGCAAGTTGTCCCCTTCCGATATTAAAAGGCCAGTAGCGACAAAATAAAGCTCTAAATAGGTGAACAAAGACGCTACCAGTTTTCCTTTGCGTCCAAATGCATGACTGGCAATGTCAGAATAGCCTGTAACATTAGGATTTCTATCCATGCATCTACGCATCAGAATTCCAGTAAAGTAGGCTGCAACCGCAATCAAGATCAGCAGGATCAAGCTTAACCAGCCTCCAGCTGAAAGGGCATACGGAATGGATAGAATGCCAATTCCTGAAAAATAAATAAATCGCAAGCGCAGTCAGACAAATATCAACGCAAACCCATCTACTCACTGTAGGAATTGTTTAAGTTTTGCAAAGAATAGATCATGTTTCCTTGTAAGAACAGGCTTTTGGAGAATTCACACGATCGAAAGCAACAAACAATGTTGCTACACTTTTTTTTAAAGAGTATGATGTCCATATTCTTCAGATCATCTGTTTTTTAGATCAGTTCAATCATATTGATACTAGTTCTTCAATACACTTAAAAATTTTGCTACTTTTCCAGCTTTTGGTGCTCGTTTACCAGATTTTTTTTATATTGGACAGTATAGAAGAAAAAAAAGAAATTAAAAGGAAACAAGACGAAACGGATGATAATAATAAACACACCTGAAAGTGCGTTGATGCCATTAATGCAAGTCTTTAGGAAGCTTACTTGTTTATTTTCCATTGTGTCTCAGAATTTTTGTTCACTTTTAAAACTCTGTGATAAATAAAATGAAGGGTTTGTTTCTCTTTATACATCTCTCTCAAATGCATGCACATTGTATGATTTCAGTGAGGAGAAGGAGAGTTGTTTCCTACAACTTCTGAGATACTGCACATTTCACGGCAGGAAATCATCGGGGATATTTTATCATGCATAACAAACATTACTTCTGATCGTGCTTATATTCTACAAATATACTTGAGAGGCATTGTTATATAGTAAAACAAGTTATCTATAACCAAATAAGATCATTAAGATTTTCAAATTAGGCCTAAGAGATTTACTCTTTTTCTAGATTATTTATAAAAAAAAATTCTTACTTTATTTTTCCTAGCTATTTCAGGATTTATTTTGTTACCTTTTCGACATATAGTGTCGTGTTTGAAAGAGAAACTGGGGAAACGTCACCAACTGGTGGTGACTCTCCCTCCCACTGATAAAGATGGTGTAGTTTGGCCGGAACCTGAGGAGATTATGAAGAGAAAAATAAGGCAGTGCTGATATGTTGGTGAAATGGAAAGTTTGGGAGCAGAGGAAGCATCGTGGGTTGTGTGCAGATTTAGCCAAAGAGCTTCAGAATTCGTGGGCAAGGTCATTTAGCCAAAGAGAGGAAGGCAATATCACGTACCCTCGTTCCTGGTCTCGTCGGGCAGCAGTCCACGCACGGCAAGGTCTCGTCAGCCCTCAGTCCTCAGTCAAATCAAGAACGGCTAAGTGCCGGCAAGGCTAGTTCGGTTGGGCTGGTTTAGTTGGGTCACTGTTCGGTTACTTAGTCTGGTTACCATAAGCTACCAATAAAATAATCCAGTTTTTTAGTTAAATTTAATTACATGTCACGTGAAAGGTGAAGCATGAGATAAAGGCTTGGTTAGATAAGTTAGCTAGATGTTAGTCGATTAGATAAAAATTAGCTTATTGGCATTCCATTCAAACCGGTAAGTTGTTGTTTTTATTAATTACTATTTAATCTACCAATATCAATAAAAAAGCAACGGAACAATTTTCCCAATATTATAGTTATAGATATATATAAAACGTGTCTCGATTTTCCTTTTTATTTTTTTAGTAATTACTGTGGATTCAAACAGTAAAATTATTATTTTATTCTAGGTCTGAAATTTTTTAACCCTCAAGACGGGGAGTATTTTTGAATTTTTTAGGGGATATAGATAGCATTCCCGGATTTGTTGCACAATAAATTAACACAACTAGCCCCCTAAACAACAAAACACCACCACTGCAACTGGGGGTATTACAGTATTTACACCCTCGATGTTTTCATAGATATCGCTAACTATAGGAGTGTATAGGTAATTGACTATTTTTTTTTTTCTGGGACATTGCAAGCACGTCGTACACGCGTGGCTACAGTGTTCCGCACGGACGATTATCAGATTTTTGCTATATTGGACAGTATAGAAAAGAAAAGAAATTAAAGGGAAACAAGATGAAAAGGATGATGAAACGCACCTGAAAGAGCGTTGATGCCATTAATGCAAGTCTTGAGGAAGCTTACTTGTTTATTTTCCATTGTTTCTCAGAATTTTTGTTCACTTTTAAAACTCTGTGATAAATAAAATGAAGGGTTTTGTTTCTTTTTATCCATCTCTCTCAAATGCTTTTTGAATGATTTCGGCTAGGAGAAGAAGATGGAGAGTAGGTATCTAAGAAGATAAATCTAGTTTCCTACTACTACTGAGATACTGCTCATTTTACGGAAGGAAATCATCTGGATATTTATAATGCAAAACAAACATTACTTTTGATTTCAAATTAAGATTTCAAATCAGGCCTTAGATGTTTACTTTTTTCTAGATTTTTTTTTTTTAAAAAATCTTTATTTTTCCTAGCTATTTCAGGATTATTAAACACAACCATATACTATTACGTTCCCCCCCACCCCATATTTATGGTTATTTATTTACCCTGTAATATGACTATATACAGCTAAGATATATACATTTTTTCAATATAAATACAGTTTTAAAACTTTATGGAAAAGAAAAAAACTGATTATTTATCTCTAAAAATTAATGATTGATGTAGTTTTCTTTCTACTTGTGAAGTTCCATGCTCGTTGTGCTTTTTTGTTGATGATATTACATGTTAGGAGTTCGATGAGAGTCCCAAAATGCAGCATTAATCACGTGTCAATTTGTTTTGTATGATTTGATCTTCACCAAACCTCGTTGACAGTGTTTTGGCATGATGAACAACTAAACCCTTCAGTTTCTAGGTGTGGAATCTGTGGCTAGAAGAAACTGAACCACTCCATGGTAATAAATATATGAAGGGAATAGTATTAAAAAGCTACTTCAATACATTGAATCAATGCATGAAACAAATCAGAGAAGAATGATCAAACAAGGTCTCAGATATAGAAAATGTGAGCTCCGCAGAGCATACAAGGCTAAATGACCAATATAATAATCCAACGATACTAAAAAGAAAAGCATAAGAATGCTATACAAAGAAACCAGCTGTGGAGAAAAGTATATGTGACATCCGAGGGAGCAGCAAATATGTGAGCTGCCTCCAACTAATCCTAAGAAATACAATCTGAATCCATGCTAGCTGCATAGAATTTTCCAAGTTAAGGGTGCTTCCACCCAGCAGAGTAAGCATTGTTGTCCCTTCTGTTGTTCCTAAACGCACAGCATCCGACGGAGTACACGATGATGAGGAAAACAAGAAAAACAATGTTGATAACAGCCACCTTCTTCCAATCCCTCTTGAGGTTGTCTAGCAGTCCAGCTTTGCACGAGTTGCAATTAAAGCAGAGAACATCTGTTTGATTATCCCAGGCATTACAGTCAGGATCGGAGGTGGAATTTGTTGGTGTCTTCTCCCAGTTGATCGGTGATTTATAAATAAAGCCACAGCTATCTGATGGCTTACAGCACCCAGCCTGTAAAAACAATAAAGAAACATCAGAACCCAGTGTAGTGTAATACCTACATTCAAGTCAGGGTTCGAAGAACAAGTATTTACCAAACGTTCATAGAAACAATTGAAGAACTACAGAGAATTATATGTCAAATAAATAAATTATCAAGGGGTAATAATAAACCCTTTGGCTAAAGAAATGAATCTCCATTTTCTTGTCCTAGGGTAATCAAAAGTTCATGTTGTCAAATGAACTGCATTTACAGAAAAAGATCATCAAACAGAGTTGAACTTCACTACATAAAACTGCAACAACTCAGTTCATGCTGCCGTTAGAGGCCATCAAGAATAGGAGACCCTACTGCCCCATATAAAAGCAATTAGTAGATGATAAAAATATTAATGATCAAAGGTAATTAACCATAATAATTGAGGAATAAAAGAGGGTCATTTCCCCAACTCATTACGACTCGAGCGAAAGCATAGGTAAAGCTAAAAGCAAATATTCGCTGGCCACAGAATCCCAACAAAATCACAGGAATACTGTATAGATCAAAGAAAAGGGCACAAATGCATATCTATATATATGCTTTTACACCACATGATGACAAGAATCAACTAATTCACCAAAAAGAATCATATTCTTCATCCAGTTACCTAAAAGTGATCTTGCTTTCCTTTCTAAAGCTATAATTAACTATAAACAACTGCGACAATCCTAAAATAATAAGGAAAGAAAGAAAAATAACTAAAAAAAAACCTTATATCACAAAGAATAAATCTTTTTTTTGTCATCATGACAATATTTGAAACATCAAAATCATAAAACATGCTGGAGAATAATGTTTTAGATCAAAACCCTATATATATTAATCAAAATTATTAATCACAACATTCTTAATCCACGATTACACACAGAAAATTGCACTGACAACTAGCGACGATCAGTAACCCATCATGACTCACGAGTGACATCTCGTTTCTTCAATAGAAAAGAAATACTAATATTAAGAATTATCATCGTAGATTTAACATTATTTTTTTAACAACAAAAACTCAGATCTACAAAAAAAAAAACGGCAAAGTCAAACAGTCACTCAAAAGCATAAAACAAAGAAGTTTACCTGAAGAGCAGACAGATGTCGAGTATACAAGACTTCAACAGTATCATTCATGAATTTCTGGTTAAAATCACTGCAAACTTTAGCATCAATCAAACAACTCTTGATCTTCCCCCAGTTTTTCCCATTGCCCACTCTCTTCTGCAACCAATTCGAATAATCTCCCAGCTTATACTCCTTATACCCCTTCCCGGACAAAACTTGACCGGCACCTTTATTGGTCACGACAAAAGCAAAAATCGTGAAGCAGAAGAGCAAGATGATGAGGAAAAACATGACTACGAGGTAAGCCCAGAGAAGCCATGACACGCGACAACACGCGCCAATTAGGCCAGCTAGAGAGACTAGTAAGAGAAAGACCCCCAAGATAATAATTGGGGTGTCAAGAAACTTATCACATTCTGATGTTCCTTTGTTTTTCAACCATATCCCTGCCCACAGGATGGGGATTGAGAGCAGGAAGGTTATGAAATTCAGAATACCTACCAAATTGTTGCTTACACGAAACATTCTTCTTCTTGTTTGGTTGCCGAGAATATGAGAGAGAGAATAAAGGAGTGCTTGTTGGGTTTTTGATAGGGAGAGGGGAGAAGGCTATTTATAAGGATTAGTAATGGAGGAGGAGGTTGCAGCGAAGGTTCTTTTAGCCAGGGAGGTTACGACTACACGCGCTAAAGGACGCGTATTTATTGACTCACGCGTGGGTAGTTCAAAGCGTACGGTTTTTTTATGGTATTTCTTTTGTTTTTGTATTATACTCCACAACGGATAGAAAGAGTCGTGGTCAACGTGTATGGATGTGACAGCTTAGTAATTAGCACAAGTATATGTTTCGAAAACTTTTTAACGTAGGAGTTCTGTCTTCTTTTTAATTAATTAATTAATTAATTAGTGTAATACTACTTTAATGCTTGGTGTTTTATTATATTTTGTTTAGAATTCTGAATTTACCTTCTTTCTTTCTTGCGTGTACCTCGAAATATATAGTGTAATCCATCATTAAATCACTTCTAATTATGTACCAATTAATTAACATTTATGACTTTATATGATAAAATAAATTATTGTTTTTAATAATTAAAAAAATCATCGTCATTTCTTTCATTACATTTTCAATATTCATTCCTTTTCAAGAATGATAATATATAATTTTATTTGAGTAATCCTAAATATGAAATCGCTAGAATAATTGTTTTTTATTACTATAAAAAATATTAAAAATAGTGCTCACAAAATATATCTATGAGCAAAAGTACCAAGGAAAGAATCAATAATTCAAGACAAAAAAAAAAAAGGATTGCAAATTAATTATTAGCCAATTACATATTTTACAAATTACAAGAATGAAATAATAAAGTCTTCCTTTTAAAACAATTAAAAAAATAAAGCTTCCAGAGGGAGCCGTTAGGAAGCAGTCTTCTAGTGATCCCAAGGGCTATACTACCAATTTGCTCCCGTCACGTGTCACCTTTCGCGGCTTGTCGGCGTGGCAACCCTATGAATGACGAGTGACCGGCATGCCCCCCACGCGTCCACTTCTAAATCAGGTAGTAGTAGTAATAATAATAATATTAATTGCTATTTATGATGATAAAATCCTAAAACAAGCACAAAATAAATTCTTGGTGTCAATGTATGGTTTAATATTTTTAAGAAAAAATATTTTTATTTTTATTTATTTATTTAATTACATAGTTTTTGGTGTCTTCAAGTCATTTTCATGTCTTAATAACAAAAAAAAATATTTAAGAAAATATTTTGATATAATTTTAAACAAAAAAAACTTTAAAAAACAATTGTAAGCATAATAAAACACCCCTTGACCGCTTCCTGCATGACAAGGATAGAAATCATATTTTAAGTTAGCACATTAAAACTAATGAAAAATACTAAAAACAAATTTAATTAAATATTTATTTTAAGTAAAACTTACATTGAAACGCATTAAATAAAATAAAATGGAAGCTGTCAAACCCAAATCACTCACGTAATCCTCTTATTTAATTATCAATATAAACTAATTCTAATTCAATTATCAATATATAAACTAGAGTTTTAGTTTTATAACCAGTGTTCACATTAGTTTATATGTATTTTGATTAAATCTCCAAGCTTTTATATTTTAATATCCATAAAATGTTACTCCCACAAGAATACAATAAATCATCACTAGCATAGCTAATACAATTCAAACTCTAAACCTCCAAAATATCTCTTAAACCAAGAACTTTACTGCTGGACTAAGCACCTGTTTGGGAGGCCGGCGCGTTTGCAAAACGCCATTCCAAATGAAGGAAAAGAGCCGTTAGCATGTTTGGTAAGTGCAAAACGCCATTTAAAAACATGTGGGGCCCACCAAAAAAATTGATCAAAACGCCATTTCAGAGAAGCTGGAATTAGGAGCTTTTTCCATCCCGTTTCAATTTTTTTCATTCTCCGTTTGCATGAAAAAAATTGACAATGCAAAACTTTGAAAAAATTACATGCAAGGGCTCTCTCTCTCGCGCGCTCTCTCTCTCGCTCTCTCGCTCTCTCTCTCTCTCTCTCTCTCTCTCTCTCTCTCTCTACCCAAACAGACACGGGTGCATGGTGGCCGGAGCTTCCAACGCTGACTCCGGCCACCACAGGCCACCATTTACGATGAAACCACCACAGGAAGAACCACCTCGTCCTCCTCTACCCGTCGGTATTCTCCGTTTAAGCTCTCGTCGTGGTCGATGAACAGTACCGCCACCTTCCAAGGCTGTTTCCGGCCACCACAGGCCACCATTTCAGACGCCACCACCACAGGAAGAACCACCTCGGACTCCTCTACCCGTAGGTATCCTCCGTTGAAGCTCTCGTCGTGGTCGGTCGGAAGCCACTTTCACGTGCACTTGTGCGCTGCACTGTGAAGAAGACGCACAGTGCAGCGCACCGTTTTGCCTTCTTCAAAATTAAGCTGGGCTTGGGCTGGGCTGCACTCGGCCCAGCCCAAGTCCAATTTGGTTGGGCTGTCTTCGGCCCACCAAAAATTTAAAAATATATATTTTTTTAAAAAAATGTGTAGATACATATCAGTCTTAATGGAAGGAAAATATATGTTCGTGATGAAATTGCAAATAGTTTGATGTGAGAATAAAAAATAATAGTTGTTTTTTCATGAATTATTAATTTCATAATATTATTATCATTATTAAATTTACAATATTTAAAAAAATTATATATATATAAGGGTGTATATATATATATATATATACCCTTTTAAGTAATTTCACATATATATATATATATATATATATATATATATATATATATATATATATATATATATACCCTTTTAAGTAATTTCACAATTTAAAAGCAGTTTGGAAAGTTTGGAAACCAAACACCAAAACTCATTTTTCAACTCAACCACAGTTTTAACCAAACACTTTCCATTTTTAAAAACTCCATTTTAAAAACTCCATTTTTAAAACTCCATTTTAAAAACTCCATTTTCAACCACAACCGCAACCGCTACCGCTCTCCCAAACAGGCCCTAACCCTTCGAGTATATTTGGGTAGAAAATATAGTTCGTAATCAGATGATGCTATTTGAGCAAGAAAAGGAAATAAAGTTCAAATTTTAATTTATGAATCTGTGCAATTTGGCCCCTTTTTACTTGAGATTTAATTTGACCCCTGCATGTAGACAATCACGCCCTTGTATAGCACAGATTTACCTGCTATTTTTTTCTCATGCCGTTTTTGAGCAATTTGATCTTTTCACACAGCATTTTTCCTGCTTTATTAAGCCACGTTTCAAATATGTTTTTGAAATTATTTTATTTTTAATTATTTATTTATTTTTTAGATATTTTCATGTCAAATATAATTTTTTAAAAATAAAAAATATTATTCTAATATATTTTTTAACAAAACATAAACCCACCCATATCCCAAACATAAAATAACAAATCTAAATAGATAATTATAAGATTGAGGAGAGAGGGCTGACGAAGAACGTGCTGTGGAATAATAGGCTGTACTTATCAGATTAAAAGAAATCCTACAAGTTTCACATGGACGGCTAACCCGTATATGAAAATTGTGAACGGCACCTTATCCACGGATGCCCATGTGAAAATTTCATTTTATATGAAAGAAGCCATCCATCTTGACCTTCTGTGATATTCTGTCACAAGGCAACTTCGTGGTGCTGTACATACTATCATTGATTTTTATTTTTATTTTCCTAAATAATTTTTGTTTTATAATTTTATCCCTCATCATTTAATCTTTTTTTTTTAAATAGATTTAATATTTTTCTTCTTTGTTTTTTGGTTGCTGAGTTATTCTCATCTAATGACTTGAATTGTTAGAACGACGAGTTTACCCGTGTAGGATCGAGCCTTTTATTTTAAATAATTGTTATTTTATTTGTTTTACTTTTTTATTAAATTATCTCAGTCTCATAACCTTGTATCAAGGTTAGGCAGTTAAGATGAGCAACCTCTCGCTTCTTTTATTTAGTTTATAGTTGTTATTTTTTTCTTTGCATGATTGATTTTGTTTCCTTTAAGTTAATCTTCTAATTTAACATTAGTTAGTTAAAAATTAGACTTTATTGTTTTTTTTTTTTTTTAAGTTTGATTTATGTCAAATGACTCGAGTCACAGATTTAATGAGTTAAAAAGATATGGTGTCAATTTTGTTTTTCTTTTTTTCTTTTTATGGTTCAACATTATTTGTTTTCCTTCTTTAGAACACGCTTTGGTCGACATTGAACATATCTTTTTCTTGAAAAAAATTATTATGCAGGTTACATAGCTAGTATGGCTTCTATCCCAGTAATTACATGATGTTTAATTAGGCCAAATGAACCCTCTTAAAATGACTACATGACATTTGATTTGTGGTCAATCTGTCAGTGAGAGCAGCCTTCTAAGAAAGTGGATCTGATTTTCTGTTTATGCTTTGAATATCACCATGTATCTCTAGCTTTCTGGTTGTAGAAGCAAAGTTATTATATTGTTGCGCAGAGCTCCCGAGAGGCTTTGATGTAAATTGAAGGTAATAAGTTTGACATGCATAAATTAGTGGCGCTGTTTAAAAGAGAATTTCACCATCCCATCACGTCAAGGCAAGCAAGATTGGGATAGAAGCAAGCTAACTAGAGGTGGTTGGTGGTGGTGGTGGTTGGTGTTGTTCATCCACCAGCACGGACGGTGGCTTTTGTTTGCAAACTCTTCGATGAGAATGAGAGCTGGCAATCAAATTATTTCACTTTATCACCTAAAAGCTAAAACGATTTTCATTTTTCATCGTATTGTTTACATGAGGTCGTTTAGAGCATGCTTAGTAAGCAATGGGACAGCTCTCCCACTTTGACCACGGAGTTTTTTGTTTGTTTGTTCGAATAATGTTCGAATTCCTTAGATAGATACCACCTTTTGAGGAGCATATGGTAATGGCAGCCAGATTAATGTCAGAATCCGTCGACGGACTCAGCACCGACACGTAACATACAATCCACAGATATGGCTTTGCCCCATTTCTTCAAATCCATCTCTCCAATAAATAATTTATAATCAGTATGCCACACGCTTGTAGATTGAAAGTTGAAACCCATCCACAGAAACCAAAAGGAAGAATTTAAGCAGAGTTATAGGGACCGACGGAGGCACGGTGGCTGGTTCCAAAACTTAATGGGTTTTAGACCCTCCCTCCCCTGAGAAGTCTGTATTCGGTCTCGGCTCCAGCATACAGTTGCTGCATTTTACCTCAACCAATTTCATTCCTGAACTTCTGCTAATTGTCCATAAAAAAAAAAAAAAAAAACTTACGCTAGCAATTACAATGGTGACAAGGTACAAGCATTGCTTGGCAGAACACTCAAAGGTATTCCAAAACCATTCACTGTAAACGCACTCAAAGGCTGCACCCCTAACAGTGATGAACAATTAACAGTACAACAAAAATGAACAAATTAGAAACCAGCACAAATATCCACAACAATTCATTGTCAATTCAACACACTGACAAGGAATTCCAGATGGTGCCTTATTAATTCACAGTCAAAGCACAACCACAAATGTTTGCTAGAAGAAAATGAGAAGACAAATATGGCCAGAGACTGTTAAGCTCCCTGATGTGAGATCAAAGGGGACCTGGAAATGTTCCATTCTCCCTCTGCTCATTCCACCTCTCGACCTTCATTCAAATGGAAAAGAAAGAAACAGTGATCAATTACAATGGTAAAAACTTTTTAACGACTCTACATACCAATCACTGCCACTTCAAGCACTATAGAGAATATGCAACAAAACAGATTCCATTTCAGAGGTTGAAATATACAGTAGACCAATAATGGTATATTCCAAGACAACATCTCACTGACTACTAGCAACACACAGATATGACATTCCATATTTGGATCAAAGTTAAAGTAGTAGAAGGTATGATTCAATATACAAGAGTGATGAACATAGCATTGCAGCATTAATTAAGAACAGACTAAGTCAGTACACAAAATGTTCGTTGTCCTACAAACTATTCATTTGAATCCTAGACTATATCTTACCACTGACTGGATGCTTCCAAATTCTAAGTAATGAAATGTTAAAGCACCGAATGCAGAAATATCCTGTTTACATGTAATCCAGGACCAAATATTTGTCAATGTTGGCCAGGGAATGCAAGAAAATAGGTCATGCAAAAAGATCTCTATTAGAGTCTCATAGTCATGACACGTCAGATAGATACTAACATGCCTAACCAACATGGAGCTTACTAACAAGCCTAATCAACTAATCAACGTGGAGGTCTACTTGGTAATTTTACTTTTCTTATTAGTTTAAAAATCCTAATGCCATTCCATTATTATAGTCTCATAGTCATAATACGTCAGTCAAATACTAACAAGCCTAATCAACGTGGAGCTTTACTATTAATTTTACTTTTCTTATTAGTCTAAAAATCCTAATGCCATTCCATTATTAGAGTCTCATAGTCATAATTCGCCAGTCAGATACTAACACGCCTAATCAACATGGGGCTTTACTTAGTAATTTTACTTCTCTTATTAGTCTAAGAATCCTAATGCCATTTAGATTAAATATTGGTCATATAACTTTCTAAGGATTCTTTTTCCAACAAGGATTAGGATTTAGACCTAGTACTAGTATAATTAAAACTGCCTGGCTTATTTTTCAGACATGTTTTGTATATTATCATCGATCATAATGTGTTTAAAAGGTTGTCTAGAAACCCTAAACCTATTTTTCCAGTTCCAAATTCATTTTTTTCTAGTTCTTGCCGTCAATTTATTGCTTAGTTGTTTTTTCTCTTCCCACACTATGTCACCAATTATACTCTTGAAAAATTGGCCAACAAGGTGTCAAACTTCAACTTTTATAGATAGAACAGCACATATAGATGGCTTGTCGTTTTGTTGTTCCACAAAGATGACAAGTGTGGAGAGCATGATGTTTGAGAGGTAAAATGGGTTTCTAACATAAAGGCAAGCTTGTCTAATTTCTCAATATTGTATATAAGCCCACACAACAGATATCAGTGTATTCCGATAGCAAAGAGAAAAAATACAGGTTAATTTTTCTCTCTCGCAATTTCATGAAACACACCACATCATGTAGCACCAGACAGGCGTGTATACATTTAACCTGACTCCCAAACCATGAATGATGCAAAATAACATTCCCGATAATGCTAAAATGCAAATATAACATCCCATGTGAGTAAGAAACCACTGAAATTAATGCCAGCATTTTGCAGAGAACTACACTATATATATATATATAAGGCTCAGTATACTCACCCACTCAGAGGGGCAAAGGGAGCGGTAGTATTTAGCAAAACGTTCGCAATCGCTAACTTCATCACCCTTCGCTGCCACGCACCTGCAGTCAATAATAATTAACGTTTAAGAAAAAAAAATGTGAAAAAAATGGAAAGATAACCACTAAATAATAGACAGATAAATGAAATGAAATCGACAAAGACTAATGAACAATACCTATGAAATTCAATGTAGCGGGTGAAACAGTGTCTGGTTTGATTTGTCGTAGGGAATCGATAATCAGCTGGAGCAGTTTTCAGCTCAATCTACACAGTAAAACAATACCATTATTACCCGAAGAAACGTCAAATCGTTCTCAAACAACTGATTAAAAAAAAATTAAAAATCAACAATAAAAACACCCCATCGTTGTTTTCCTATTCCTAATTCGAAAAAAAAAGACCTAAATCTTAATAGATCACCCACAAACTGGGCATACAATGTCGTAAACATTAGGAGGAATCATCCTAACTTAAATAATCTTATCAACTATTTCTAAAACATGAAAACATAGTACGTCTAATGGATAGCACGGCCAGATGATATAAAAATTATTTTGCAGATCCGAAAAATTGATTGTATGAAAGTGAATTCGATTTCCTTTATTTTCAAATCCGAAAAGTGAAGATGGAGGAGAGATTAAAGAATACCTCTTTTCCCATGGCTGCCAATAGCTATCGAATTCAGACAGAGAGAAGCGAGAAATTAATCGAAAGAGTTCGAATGGAGAGGCTCGGTATTGACTAATTAATTCTATTTTTTCCTGCGGTTCTTCCGATTAACAATAAATTTGGGACCCACGTGCACATACAATAGTATAATAAAACGAAAATAAAGAGAAGAGAGAGTCATGTTTGGGTACAGGAAGGCTTGTATTGTGAATCGGGTTATGAACTTCTGTTTGGTTGTATTTGATATATCTTAAACCCGAATTACAGTCAGCGGTTTTGTTTATTGGGCTAGGCCGAGACCACTTAACATTTCTTCTTCTCCTCTCCTCTTCTTCATTTTCTCATGAAAAAAACTTAGTATATTTGGAATTGCGTGATTGTATTTTAAAAATATATTTAACATAAAAATATTAAATTAATATTATTATTTTTATTTAATTTATAATAATTATAATCTGCTGATATAAAAATATTATTTTAATATATTTTTAAATAAAAAGTAATTTAAAAAAAAAAACACTCTAAGCACACGTATCTACAGAGTTATCTAGTTTTTTGTTTCAATAAAAACATAATAATCTTTGTTATATGTGCTTGGCCCATTTTAAATAATTTAATTTCATTGCTTTCATGGGGAAAAAATCAAATTCTTCTTCTTTTATTAGTATTAGTATTACTATTTCTCTTATTATTATTATTATTATTATTGAGTACCCAAATCTGTTTCTATAACCATAATATATACTTAATAAAAAAAATATAATTAAAATTGAATTGATTAGTGAGTCAAACATATGACTATCTATTAAATCTCTAAATCAAAAAAAGTTTTTAAATTAAATTTGATATATAGGAGTTCATATGTTATAACTCGAATAATTCGATCAAATTTGATTTGATTTTAAAAAAAAATCCAAATTAACATAATTCTAATTATTTTTTAAAATAAAACAATGTTGTTTAAACTTAACAGAAACAATAACCAAGTCCAATATATAAGCCGGAGCTTAAACCAGTTGGGTTTAAAATAAAAAAGAAGAAGAAGAAGAAGAAGAAGAAGTGGATAAGAGAGAGGCATTGATTGTTTGCAGCCTGTAGCCAGTCTATTATTTTCCCTGAGTAGCAATCTTATTCTGTAGATGAATGGGTGGCTTCAATGCCCAGTGACCAGCAGGGAATGGACCATGGCGCATCATCTCCGGTGCTTGGACAGCACACCCTTATATGGGTGGTGGAAAATGCCGTCTTGCAGACATGGCAATTCTCTCGGATTAGCATAAGCCTTAAGGTTGAATTCTCGCGATCAAAGACCTGCGATTGATGCAGATTGATGTTTCAAAGCCTTAGTGCTCGTTTGGCATTGCGATCCCACTGGTTTTTGGTCGAAATTTGAATTTTTTTTTCATTTTAAATGAATATGTTTTTGTGTATTTTAGATCATTTTGATGTGCTGATTTCAAAAGTGATTTTTTTTTAAAAAAAAAACATCATTTTGATGTATTTCGGCACGATAAGCACTTTGAAAAGCTACCGCAATCATACTCCCAAAGCTTGTCCACCCGACACGACTTCAAATTTCACGCTTATGTGTCTTTCAAGCAGCACGTGTGGTGGTGTCAATAGATGGCTGAAAATATTATGTTATTGTGTCTCTGGGTGAACTGTCATGTTTTTCCTCCAAGTGGTGAGCGGAGGATCACCGGGTATTGACTTTCCTTCTTTCTCTCCTTTTCTCTCTCCTACAAAGAAAAAACACATGTCGGTCTTCTAAGTTGTTGTTTGTCTCCTTTTGGTCCCTGGTCTTTCAATTTTTTCAATAGAAGTTTTGATTGTTTGCAATTATATTCTTCAATTGAAATTGATTATATATGTTATTATTCATTGCAATCCTCTTTTTTTTTTGGTTTGTTTTTTGTTCCTTTAATTGTTTTGGCCTGCATGTTTTAATTTGTTTCAATTTTGTCCTCTAATTGAAAATGATTATATATGTTACTTTTCATTTTGATCTTTATTCTTTTTTAAAAAAACAATGAATGTTATTTTTTTTCAATCCCTTTATTTTTTTTTCAGTTCTGAGGTTTTTATTTGTTGCAGTTTTGTCCTTCAATAGGATTTGATTATATATTTTGTTTTCATTTCGGCCTTTATTCTTTGAATTTTTTTTAATATTAATTCCTTTAGTTTTTTCAATCCTTCTTGGACAATGATTGTTTTTTGTCCTTATTATGCATCTATACTTTTAATTTTGGTATTTAATTTTTGTCATTTAATTTTCACTTGGGATTTTGTTTTTATTCGGTTCGGTACTAAAGTTTTTATTTTTGTTAGTGATCATTTTAAAATTAATATTTTCTCATTTTTCCCTTTATATTTGTTTGCTATTTTGTTAAAGTGTTTTTTTATTCTTCAAAATAATTTTATGGTTTTATTATTTGTGCAATAATAATAATAATAATAATAATAATAATAATAATTTAAGAGATTGTTTTTTTTATTGTTTTATTGCTTGCTTTTTTTCTTCTAAAAATGTTTTTTTTTATTCTTCAAGGAAAATTAATGATTTTAATTGTTTGGGCAATAACGGTGATAATAATTTTAATTATTATAGTTTTGATAATGATGGTAACGTAGTGATGAATTTTCTATGATGCTTTTTTCTTTTATAGGTAGAAAATCAATGACTTATTTTTTCTTGTTTAGTTATTGTAGATGTTTCCATAATTTAAATTTTATTTTTGTGTTTTAGTTTAAATTATACTATAAAATGAACTGATCCTAATATAGTAAATTCGATAATTCAGGTATCCGAATTTTCTTTCTATTTTAATGGCGATGATAATTTTATGATGATGATTTTGTTTAAACATGTTGAACAGATATATTTATATCGATTTAAAATTTATATATTTTATTGTAAACTTGCACTCAACAGAAATTATGTACAAATTTATTATTTATCCCAAATTTATAGTTAATAAAAAAAATCTTGCACTCTTAATATTTTTTGTGTTAAAAAAAATATGATTCCAGTCGTGACAAAACAAGGGTAAATGACTAGTATTATATATAAAATACAAGGCTTTTCTCTTCTTTTTTTCACTCCATGATATAGACTTGCATAATTTTTTTAATGTTAATTTGTTCATCATTTAGCTCTTTTGTCAGCTTCATATTCTTTTCCAATTTATTAAGTTTTAATTTTCTTGAAAATAGAATGAAGAAAATAAAAAAATAGTTGGGAAATCTTGGTTAGAGAGAGAAGGCATTTTTTAGAATAAAAACTATTAGATTAAAGAGCATCGAAGACATTCAAGGGACTGTTTAATTTTGTTATTTATAATGCTTTAGGTATTTATTTATTAATTAATTTAGATAAACAACAAAGATTGAGTTATAATTAACTATCAAATTTCTTCTCAGCATCACCTAAAAAACCATCTTTGACCATAATTTATTACATACTATGAAAGAATAAATAAATAATTATTTTAATATATACGAATGACTTACTTCAAAAACCCTAATGAATAAAAAAAAAATATACGTGAAAAATGGCTCGATGGCCTCTATAAAGTTTATAGTAAATCATAAAATAAAGTGTATATATCAAACATATAATATATATAATATATACACACACATGTTAAAAGAAATATGAATTTAAAAATAAATCCGTGCAATTATGTCATCAAAATCCACCATAGCACATTGAATCATTGATAAATGGATGGATTATGTGAAAATTTCTGGGTTTGACTCCCGGCCGGCAGCGCAATCAAACCATCAAATACATTAACTGAGGGGCGATCTAGCACTGCACAATAACCGAGGGCTGTAAACCATCAAATACAAGCAAAAGCTTTGAATTCAACATGAATCAAAGATCGAAAGAGAAACATATATTCGTAGAAATGAATAATAGGGCTAAAAATATATGAGCATGAAAACAACTCTGTTATGATGATAACATGAATTAGACAGTAAGACAACGCTAGTGCTTGATATATAGCATTCCAGTTCCAGAATCGTCGATAAAACTAAGTCTTTTATTCATTAATGCCTGTTGAAAATGTCATCTGGGCCATCTACTTCTTGTGTTAAAAATGAAGACAGCAATCATTTTACTGGCTCGGGGGGGAAGTTGACGATGAGCTCTGAAGATCCATGCTGATCCAATGGCCTGCATGCATTGTAGATAAGCATAAAAATATAGGGAGCATGCATATAATCTGTGGGGTCATGGTTTATAGGCAACGCATGCGTTCAGATATTGTAGTGTTGACTTGATTCAAGTAATGAGACAAATGGAACTCCACTATGGGCAGTGCAAATCAAATGGGGCGGCAAGGTGTCAAAAACCAGCAATATCTCCGAGAACAGCAACAAATTGTTGTGTAGCAATACTAGTTTTAAATTATGCCAAACCTACTTTTCCACTGACTTGCATCCTTGAATTTCTGTTCACATGTACGTGCCTTGCCTTCTCTGTTCCAATCTTAAGCACCACGATCAAATTAAGTATATAAATAGCTTAATCTCCATGTATAAAGCCGTATAAGGTTCTCCTTTATCTAGCAAATTATCAATTAATGCATTAAGTTAAAAAGAATTGCATTTTCTTTCCTGCTACAGAGGTCATTTACTAGCTGTAATTAAGTTATATCTTGCTGTGACCTCACAACAATGGCTGCATTTAAGTCTTTAGTTGCTGTTGCTTTGCTAATTGTTGCTATATCAAGCATAGTGTCTGAGTGCAGAGTAGCAAGGAAAGACTTGGGTGGGGGTCTTGGTGGCATAGGAATTGGGGTTGGAGTTGGAGTTGGTGTGGGCATTGGCGTAGGAGGTGGGAGTGGTTCAGGAGCTGGAGCTGGAGCTGGATCCGGCTCTGGTTCCGGTGGATCCAGCTCAAGTTCAAGTTCAGCTTCATCTTCCTCCAGCTCAAGTTCAGGGTCTGGAAATGCAGGGTCTGAAGCAGGTTCATATGCTGGATCACAGGCTGGGTCAGGATCGAGGGGGTGACGAAGAACGTGGAGGTGGTTCCGGATAGGGTGAACGACGGGGCCGCGGTTCCGGTTCAGGTCTGGCTATGGTTGAAGGCTACGAGAGGGCTAATGGCAGTTGATTTTATGTATTTCTTAATCAATCTATATGTATGTTGGAGAGTTGCAACAATGTTAGAGTTCATGTTGTCTCTCGTGTCTGTGTGTTACAAATATATTTATTATATCATCAACAAAATCCAGAGTTTATATATGTATATAAAAAGAAGAAAAAGAAGAGTTAAAAAAAAAAAACATTAGAAATAAGGTGAGGAAAATTGTGTAAAAATCTAAAAAAATCAAATTAAAAACTCATCATTCACTCTATTTTTAAAGTGAATTTTGAAAATTAAAAGGTTTAAAAATTAATAAGAATAATTTCCAAGTCCATTATGTCACCAATTTCACCCCTATTTCTTTGAAAAGATACATAAGATTTGGGCATTTCATATGAAATAGATGACTGGAAATTTAAAAAAAAAACTTTTTTAATGGACTTACCAATGAAAATGAGCAGTAAAATCTAATCTTTTAGCATAAATAATCTATGGACAGGGGGTAAATATGTTTTAGATAGACTTAGCCTGTTTGGGAGTGCGATTGCGATTGCTGTTGTTTTTTAAAGTATTTTTCATTTAGAAATACATCAAAATGATTTTTTTTTAAAATTATTTTTAACATCAGCACATCAAAATAATTTAAAAACATCAAAAAATATTTATTTAAAATGAATTTTTTTTTTCAAATTTTGAGCAAACGGCGGTACAACCGCAGAAACAAACAGTTACTTGGTGTGAACTTGAAGATAGAGACACCAAACTGTTCCATTTAACAGCCATTATCAGAAGGGGAAGAAACAATATTACAAGGATTTTCTTCGAAGAGGTCACACATACTACACCTAATGCAATTAAGGTTGTTGATGTTGCTTATTTTTAAAATCTGTTTAAACAAACAACTTCTTCACGGACAAGAATGGGTTCATTAGGGTTCAGCAAACTCTCTCATGCTCATGAGTCTACTGGTCTGGGACAACCAACAACTCTAGATGAAGTCAGAAGAGTGATGTGGGATTGTGATGGCTCAAACGCTCCTGGCCTTGATGGATTCACTTTTAGTTTTTATAAGACGGCTAGGCCATTGATTTTAAATGAGCTATTTCATATGGTGTCTGAATTTTTCAGAATAGGAAAATTACCAAAGGGTGTTGACACTTCCTATGTTACACAGGTGCCTAATATCATGACAACTCTTATCAATCCTCATCAAACAACTTTTATTTCAGGATGGGTGCATGATTGGTAATGAGGTTATTCATTTTATCAGGAAATGTTGTCTACTGAAGGATACTAGGGTAGTTCGAGTTGCTGTCAGCAATAAGAGTTCATTTCCATAAGAGCTCTCAGCTGGTAGGAATTAGCCTTGAGCTCCATCGTTTCCATATACAAAAAAAAAATGATCTTTTCAGAGTACCTAAGAAAATTATGAATTGGACAAGCTAGTATAGCAACAGTAGCCTTGCATATTTCTTTTCGCTAGCAGACTGTTTATACATCTTTAATTTATTGTCTATCTTTTTTTTTTCTTCTATAACTATCTTCTATGTTTTTCTTAATTAATGTTTGTATGAATCAATTAAATTAGATTACTATATATGTATATATAAAACAAAACAAAAACAACCCTGAAATATTGCAGATCTCTGTCATGAATCAAAGAGATTTTGAATGTGTTGGTATTAGTCATCAAATTTATTGATGTCCAAAGAACACTTTCGATAGTCCTCAGACAATGACCATAAGGAATTAAAAAAATGCCAACAGAACGTTTCCACAATGGTGAGTGCAGATATAAGTGGGGCGGCAACATCGTAACACATGTCCAAGAATGCAGCAAACTCAACCAGGTTAGCTTTTCTTAGCCACAAACTTCTGTCCAGCAAAACCCGAGATTAATTAGCCAAATCAGCCTCCACTTCCGAATCAATCAAATTGTGAAAAATATTCATTTATCCGGTAGTGCTCTCGTTTTCTGTCACAATGTAGCTAGGACGTTCAGAATCATCAAGTACTATAAATAGCATGGTCTCTCCATAGTCTCTCACCACGATACAATCAGTCTTCCACTCTCATATTTACTTGTAATATTGAAGAAGTTCTCTTAGTTATATATTGAAGTCTCCTTTGTGATTAACAGCTAGCCTTAACGAAAAATGGCTCTATACAAGTCTCTAGCTTTGATTACATTGCTCGTGATCATGTCAGCTACAGAATCTGAGAGTCGGGTTGCAAGAAAAGACTTGGGTGTGGATCTTGGTGGTGTGGGAGTTGGGGTTGGAGCAGGAATGGGCGTGGGTTTAGGAGGTAGCGGCTCAGGGTCTGGAGCTGGATCTGGTTCCGGTTCCGGTTCTGGATCAAGTTCTGGGTCAAGCTCGTCCTCTTCATCCTCGTCCAGCTCCAGGTCAAGGTCTAATGGAGGGTCTGATGCGGGCTCTGAAGCGGGTTCCTATGCTGGGTCTCGAGCAGGATCAGGATCAGGTGGCAGACAAGGTGGTGGGGCAGGTTCGGGGTCCGGTTCTGGACATGGCGAGGGGTCGGGTGAGGGTTCTGGCAGGGGAAGTGGATCCGGCAACGGTGAAGGCTACGGCGAGGGTCGTGGACAAGGATCGGGCTATGGCAGTGGAAGTGGCAATTAAATGAGAATACGATACCAGTTTGGTGAAAATAAAAATAGAAAAAATCACCGTTTATATATAAATAAATAAACAGACGGTGAAATCAGAGCACCCCTCTGACCTTAGAGTCTTCATATCACATGTTTTATGCTACGTGTCTACTAGTTATGTAACTCACCATGACTCGTGGTGAGTCCCTGTCTCTTTGTATTGTCGTTGTGTTTATGTGCATGGCTTGTCAAATAATTTACCATCCTTGTCTTTTGACAATGATTGATATATATATATATATATATAAAAAGAAAGTCGTGTGGTTCATCAAAGAAAGCAAGACGTTGAAGATGAAGGAAAGCGCAGATCAGATTCACGACATAAAAATATGAAATAAGTTAATAAATGAAAGATATGTCGGTCCATCAATGCATGTGCAAATTAAGAGGTACCGGCGTTGGACCAAATATTGGTATGCAAGTGTCAGTAAGTTATTGCTGTCTAAATGCCACTTTTGTTCATTTTGTCGATTGTTATTTTGTTTTTTCAATTAGTATAAAATGTTTTGGTTTTGAAATGTTTAGACACTTTATTTTGGGAATATACACTTTATTTTGGGAATATATATTAAAAAAATAGTTCAAATTTAAAAATAAAATTATTTAGAATTGTGCAATTTAAATTTCAAATATAACTAAAAATGTAAGAGTTGAACTGATATAACTCGACCGACTTGATGAATTCAAAAATAACATGAAAAATTGATAAAAATATAGTTTAATTAAAAAAAATGAAGTTGATATCTAAAAAAATATTGAAGCAACGATATATTGAATCAACTAGGGTCAATCTATGTTAACCTTTTAAATGAGTGACCTGCGTTATAAAACCATGATAACCTTAAATAAAACAAATCAAATTATAAAGTTTAATTCGTAATAAACTCGTTGTTGAATAATAAAATTGAGAAAAAAATTAATCTAAAAAAAGACACAATAAAAAATTTTCTGAACAAAATTATAAAAATATATAATATTATGAGAATATCATCATCAATCTTGCAAAGTCTTTACATTATTTAATTGCTCTAAAATTTTATATAATATATATAAATATATCAAGAGACTCATCGTAAAATTTCATCTCAGTCTAACAAATGGATTAAAAAATATGATTAATATTATAAAATTATTCATTATTTAAAAAAAATATATTATATGGCCGAAATAGAATGGTTAAAACAAAACCAAAATATTGCTCTAAAATTTTAATATAATATATATAAATATGTCAAGAGACTCATCATAAAATTTCATCTCAATCTAACAATCAGATTAAAAGATATGATTAATATTATAAAATTATTTATTATTTTAAAAAAAAATATTATATGGCCGGAATAGAATGGTTAAAATAAAACCAAAATATTGCTCTAAAATTTTAATATAATATATATAAATATATCAAGAGGCTCATAATAAAATTTCATCTTAGTCTAATAATCAGATTAAAAGATATGATTAATATTATAAAATTATTTATTATTTAAAAAAAAAAATATTATATGGCGGGAATAAAATGGTTAAAATAAAACCAAAATATTTTGGCCAGAATTTTCAAAATGAACTGAAATTTTAAATAAAATAAAAACCGAGTGATATGAAATGTTCCGATCATTTTAAATGAATAATAACAACAACACTGCTTTCGATACTCCGAAGATAATGACCACAAAGGGCGTTTCCACAACGGTGGGTGCACATAAAGTGCGGCGGCAACATCGTAACACATGTCCAAGAATGCAGCAATCTCAACCAGGTTAGCTTTTCTTAGCCACAGACTTCTGTCCAGAAAAAGCCAAGATTAGCCAAATCAGCCTCCACTTCCGATTCGATCAAACTGTGAAAACTATTCATTTATCCGGTAGTGCTCTCGGTTTCTGTCACAAGGTAGCTAGGACGTTCAGAATCATCAGCATTCTAGCACGTGTCCAAGAATTCATAAATCTCAACCAGGTTGGCTTTTCTTGGCCACAAACTTCTGTCCACAAAAACTATAATTAATTCCGCATATAGAGTTTATCATGTTAGCCGTCAGGTGATCATACTCCAGACACATGCCTTCCTGGTAATAAAACTCGTGCGTTTAGGCAACGACTTTCTTTCAAATCATCCTTAACAGTACAGGCCAATGAAAGTCCACTATCTATCATGGGACGGCACCATCTTCAGAATGTTGTGTCCGACGTATCAGACACTAAAATTCTGTCCCGATTCTCAGCTTTTTTGCCAGCAAATTTCTGTAAATTAGAAAAAAGGAGGTTCACACTACACTTGGCAATGCATGGATTCATAAAATAGGATGCCCTCCACTACTTTCTGATAGTCCTCACGCCTGCAACTTTTTCAATTATGCCCACTACCACACTCACCAAACTTCACTATCTTCTACTATATAAACGTAGCTCTATCTTTCCATTTACATCTCACAGAAAAAACTTGTGATAGCTGAGGAAAAAACTCTTGTAATAAGAGCATATACCTACGTAGTATTTGGTATTCTCGGACCTTTGGTTTCTAGGATTAAGAGATGGCCAACTTGAAGTGTTTAGCGGTTCTGGGCCTCCTTGTTGTGTCTTTAGCTGTGAGTGAAAGCCGGGTCGCTAGACAAGACTTGGGCTTGGACCTTGGAGGGTTAGGGGTTGGTTTGGGTGTTGGACTGGGTATTGGGCTTGGAGGTGGTGGATCAGGTTCTGGTGCTGGAGCAGGTTCGGGCTCGGGTTCCAGATCCGGGTCTAGTTCAAGTTCTAGCTCATCCTCTTCATCAAGCTCTAGTTCTGGGTCGGGCGGCAGTTCTGGTGCCGGTTCGTCTGCTGGTTCATCCGCTGGTTCTAGGGCTGGGTCGGGCGGAGGTTCTGGTGCCGGCTCCTCTGCCGGTTCATCTGCTGGTTCTAGGGCTGGGTCCGGGTCAGAAAATGGGAATGGTAAATAAGTAAAAAGGACCTTTTTTTTTAATTTTGTTTTGTTAAAGGAATAAATCAGTCCTCCACCATGAATACCAATGAGTATTAACCAAACAAGGTTGTGGATGTTTGTGTCTTGCTTCTGTGTTATATGTGCACTGCACTGTAATAATGTAATATGTACCTTATTTACCTTCAATGCATCTATTGAAGAAGGCTTCCTAGTGTTTATGCGATCTTTTGTCTTTTATATTAGCTTTTTTTTATTATTTTAATTAACATATTTTTCAATTCCTTGACGATTGACAGTGGACACCAAGGATTTATCTTCTTCTTCCTTTTCTTTTCTTTTTTTAATTGACACAGAGGATGTTTGATACCTCAAATTTTCCACAACCTGCACGTTTTATGTGTTGATGAAGTGCTTTAAATCCCATCATGTATTATTGTTTCTTTAAATGATCCAATCTTTGGTCTTATATTTCTTGGCTACTGAACACATTCAAAATTAGCAAATAATTAAATATGATTTCGAAATCCTAAGGGCTATTTTAAAAATGGTTTTATAGTTAAGCATTTTTTTATGCAAGAAAATTTCACCCCTAGAAAACGTACTTTGTGAGTTTAGATGAGTGAGTAAAACGCAAACTGTCCCTAATTTTTACAAGGAATACATGTTCTGACTCGAGCTCGAGATATGTTGTGCATATCATAAACCTTTTATCATCATGTCACGCCTCTTGGAGACTTAAGACATTGTGTTTGCCTATTAATTCAATATTTCATGATACTTACCACTAAAACAAATTCAATTATTCACTATAATAACATATTAGTAGTTAGTTTATCATATTTTAATTCTATGGTATAAAGGAAAAATAATAAGATTTGATTATATGTATGTATTTATTAACCTTACATGAAAGATAAGAATTATTTATGATGGCACAGGCTTTATAGAGGCTTCTTCACGTGCTGAGTTGATCTTATCGCATCACAAACTAGGATTGAGTAAAAAAACTGAAAAACCAATTAAATTGAAAAATATTAATCGAGAAAAAAACTCAATTAAACCACTTAGAATTTTTGTTAAACTTCCGGTCCAGGTCAGCTTTTAGTTTTTTAAGTAAAAAGGGTAAAGCAAAACCAAATCAATCTGATTTAAATTAATATATATATATATATATATATGCTATAATTTTTTTTATTCTTCCAATTCAGTTAATTTTTTTGGTTTGCTTCTATTTTGGTTAAATAGGAGAAGGAAAAACTTGGTTAAAGTGGAAAAAAAACACTAAAACACCATAACTATTTTTTGGTTTTTTAGTTAAAAAATCAAACTGAAACTGGTCGGTTTAAATCGGGTACGGTTTGATTTCGGTTTTTTGAATCAGTTTTTTATTGATAAAAACCGACTTGGATTGAACCGAAAATACTCATCCCTATCACAAATTGATGAAAGCTTTTTATGAAATCTTTTCTAAGCATAAATGTTTGTAAAAAGGTATATGTATAATTAGATAGATATCATCATATAGAATTGTCACTGCATAGATATCTCGATGGATTGGTCAATGATACCAATATCTCTAGTCACATATGCCCCTAGCCCTAATTATTCTAAAACAAATTTATTTTTTCTTTTTTTATTATTTACAATTATAAAAAAATAATGAAATTGCAGTCAATAAATCTATAAATTTCTAAAAAGATTCAAGTGTAAAACTCTTAATGATGTTTGTGCTCTAACTACAAGTCCCCTGTAACAGTCTCGGTTCTTCCATGGCCATCGACGAGCAGACTGAAGAAGAGATGAAGAAAAGCTCTCTTATGGCTCTCGGTGCAAAGCTCGCAGGAGATGAAGAAGGAGATGAGCTGTCGAAATCTCTCACAGCTCTCAAGGGAAGAGATGAAGACGAAATGAAGGCTGATGGGAAAGAAGCGTCTTCGGCACGCCTATCTGCAGAGAAGAAAGAGAGTGTTAACGTGGACGGACGAGATGAAGAAGGACAGAACTTACGTGGACGGCTGGAATTGAGCGACGTGGCAGAGGCACCTGGCAAACCGAGCGACAAGGAAACGATGCCGTCCCAGGGAAGTACAAGCTGTCAAAGCCAAATACAATACAAATACAGAAAAGACGTATGCCATACAAACCCTAATTATTCCTGAGAGCTATATTAAGGGAAGAAGGGCAGATTACAAGGCATCGAGTGAAATTGCTTTGAAGCAAATCTTTTGACCAGGAGGCCCGGGCTACCTCGAATCTGCCCAGAGAATTCAGCTTCGATTTCTAGTTAATTTCTTAGTTTTTCCTTTCAGTATTATTTCCTTGTCAAGCTGTTAAAACCAAAAACACCAAAAATACGTTGTTATTTCCTTTTATTTATTAATAGAAAACCGAGAGAATTTTCTCTCACAAAAAGAATTATTCAAAAATCCTAGAAGTGGTATCAGAGCGCGATCCTCAGGCATGGCCGAAGGAACGAGAGTGTCTCAATTGATAGAAACAGTTGCAGGGATGAAACAGCAACAAGAGGCCCAACAACAGAGCCAACAGGCCCAACAACAATTGTTGGAAGACATAGCCCAGCAGATGAGAAACATGTCGGCCCGAATGGATCAAATGTCCAAGGCCCAGGGAAAAAGGCCTATGGGTTCTCCACCAGCCTCGCCCGCCAGGTCCGTGAACGGGCACCCACGGAATGAAATAGCCACACAGGAGGGGAATCACCAAGTCCAAATCAAGTCTATTCGACTGGAATTTCCAAGGTTTAACGGGGATGATCCGATTGGCTGGGTTTACAAGGCAGGACAATTTTTTAACTTCCATAACACTCCTGCTCAACACCGGCTATTTATAGCTAGCTTCCACATGGAAGGAAAGGCTATAACATGGTATCAGGAATTAGAGGATACGGGAATTATCACCAGCTGGGAGGCTTTTGTTACTGCCCTCCAGATCCGGTTTGGGGCCTCGTCATACGACGACCCCATGGAAGCGCTGATTAACATCAGGCAGAATACCACAGTTGAGGTATACAAAACCCAGTTCGAATTACTCTCTAATCGAGTAAGAGGGCTTTCTGACGCCCATAAATTAAGCTGTTTTCTGGGAGGGTTAAAAGAGGAAATAAGGTTAGGGGTCCGAATGTTGAACCCACAAAACCTTGTTACTGCTTACGGTCTTGCCCGAATGCAGGAAGAGAATTTGGCTGTCATGAAAAGGGCCTGGCGTCCAAGCACATTGGGCCTACAGGGGAGGAGCCCCATGCCCACAGCACCTAGAGGAGAGGGAAGGCCCATTCCCATACATCGACTTACCCCGGCCCAAATGAAAGAAAAACGTGACAAGGGACTTTGCTTCAAATGTGACAGTAAATGGGGCCCGGGCCACAGATGTGGAGGCCCAAAGCTATTTTTAATTGAAGAGACCGAGGAGGACAATGACACCCTTGAATTAACAGAGGACTTGCTTAACCAGAGAGACCTCCAGGTGAACGAAGAAGGGGAGATCGGAATATCCCTACATGCAATTACCGGGAGCCCTAATCCAAAGACTATGAGGGTAAGAGTCAGAGTGAAAAATTATGAGTTTGTAGCCCTAATAGACACAGGAAGTACTCATAACTTCCTACACCCGAAGGTGGCCAGAAGAGTTGGGTTGAAAATCACCAAACACGAGCCCATTGGGGTTCACATTGCAGATGGGTCCAAACTGTGGAGTGAGGGAAGTTGCCCAGAAATTAAGTTTCTAATACAAGGGGGCCAATTTTCTACACAGGCGTATATCCTGCCGATAGGAGGATGTGACGTGGTATTGGGGATACAATGGTTGAGGGGGTTAGGACCAATACTGTGGGATTTTAAATCCCTTAAGATGGAGATCAGACAAGGGGACCAAAAAATTCTAATTAAAGGGATGGGAACGGAAGGATCCGAAGTGGACAGCAGCCCAGCTTTCTTACAGGAGCTCCGAAGAGCTGAAGAAGGGCTGATTTTACAAGTATGGGAGATAGGCCCAATACAGGCCCAACTACCACAACAGATCGAGAGCCTACTCAATGAGTTCCAGGAAATCTTCCAGGAACCCACAGGTCTGCCTCCCAAGAGGTTTCAAGACCACTCTATCACACTCAAAGAAGGCACATCACCAATCAATGTAAGACCCTACCGATACCCCTATTATCAGAAAACAGAAATTGAAAAGCTGGTCAAGGAGCTACTGTCAGCAGGCACCATAAGGCCCAGTCAGAGCCCCTTCTCATCCCCAGTGCTACTGGTCAGAAAAGCAGATGGGTCATGGAGAATGTGTGTGGATTACAGGGCATTAAATAAAGAGACAGTAAAAGATAAATTCCCCATCCCAGTGGTAGAGGAGCTACTGGACGAGCTCCACGGGTCTCAAATTTTTTCAAAATTGGATCTACGATCAGGCTTCCACCAGATCAGAATGAGGGAAGAAGATGTCCCAAAGACTGCATTCAGAACCCATGAGGGACACTATGAATTCTTAGTGATGCCTTTCGGCCTCACTAATGCCCCCTCCACTTTTCAGGGGCTCATGAACGATATTTTCCGCCCCTACCTAAGGAAGTTCGTCCTAGTGTTCTTCGATGATATCCTCATCTACAGCCACTCCGAAGAGGATCATGGCAGACATCTAAGGACAGTGTTCGAAACGCTAATCAAGCATCAGCTATATGCTAAAAGGTCCAAGTGCAAGTTTGCCAGCAAGGAGATAGATTATCTCGGGCACATTGTTTCTCAGCAGGGAGTGCATGCCGATCACAGCAAGGTGGAGACTATGCTCAACTGGCCGAGGCCCAAAACCCTAAAGTCACTAAGGGGATTCTTGGGCCTAACAGGATATTACCGCAGGTTCATCAAAGGTTATGGGGGAATTGTTGGGCCTCTAACAAGGCTACTAAAAAAGGGGGCCTTTCTATGGGACTCAGAGGCCGAACAAGCTTTTGATCAGCTTAAGAAAGCTGTGACTACACCCCCAGTACTAGCCCTACCAGATTTCAATAAACACTTCATAGTGGAGTGTGATGCTTCAGGAAATGGGATTGGGGCAGTCCTAATGCAGGAAGGCAGGCCTATCTCTTACTTCAGTAAGGGCCTCAAGGGGAGAGAGTTGACACTGTCAACATATGAGAAGGAGTTCCTAGCATTAATCAGAGCAGTGCAAAAATGGCGGCCATACCTTCTGGGACAGGCCTTTAAGGTCAAAACAGACCAACAAAGCCTTAAACACTTGCTAGAGCAAAGGGTGGGGACACCTACACAGCAAAAGTGGCTAACCAAGTTGCTAGGATATGATTTCACGGTGGAGTTCAGAGCAGGGAAGGAGAACCTAGTGGCTGACGCCCTATCCAGAAAAGAAGAACCCCCTGAAAAGGGTACTCTATGGGCTATTTCTACCCCTCTGGTCCAATGGGTAGAACAACTAAAGGAGAGCTACAAGGAAGATCCAGAAGTACAGGAAATCATGCAGAAAATGAAGCAAGAAACAATTGAGTCCATGAAGTTTCAATGGAAGGGAGGGGTACTTTACTACAAGTCCAGAATCTATGTAAGTCAAACCAACCCTTTGAAACAGACAATCCTAGAATATATCCATGACAGCCCCATCTCAGGACACTCAGGGGTAGAAAAGACACTAAACAGGGCCAGAAAGAATTTCTTTTGGAAGGGCATGAAGGCAGAAATACAGGAATATGTCAAACAGTGTGAAATCTGCCAAAGGGCCAAGGGACTAAACACCAAGCCCGCAGGCCTCTTGCAACCCTTACCTATACCTACCCGACCATGGGCCTCCATATCCATGGACTTCATAGAAGGATTGCCTAAATCTAACCAATACACAGTTATAATGGTGGTAGTGGATAGGTTGACCAAGTACGCACATTTTATCCCTCTCTCACACCTTTACAGTGCCACAAAGATTGCAACACTCTTCTCACAGAATATCATGAAATTGCATGGGCTACCAGACAGTATAGTATCAGACAGAGACCCCACATTCACAAGCAAATTTTGGGGGGAATTATTTCAAATTCAAGGTGTAAAGCTTCTACTATCTACGGCATACCACCCTCAGACAGATGGCCAGACTGAGGCCACCAACAAGACATTGGAGGGGTATCTCAGGTGCTATGTAGGGGATAATCCTAAGAGATGGTCGAATTGGTTAACTATGGCAGAGTATTGCTATAATACTAGCTATCATGCATCACTAAAAGCTACCCCATTTGAGGTAGTATACGGTTACTCACCTCCCACAATCACAGATTATATCCCAGGTTCAACAAAGAATCAGGCAGCAGAAACACAATTATTACAGAGAGTAGAACAGATAGCAAAAATCAAATACCACCTAAGCCTAGCTCAAGAGAAACAGAGGGAACAAGCAGATAAACACAGAGAAGAAGTTCATTTTAACGAAGGTGAGTGGGTGTACCTTAAACTCCAGCCGTTCAAGCAAACCAGCATGCAAAAATACAAAAACGGAAAATTAGCCTACAAGTATTTCGGTCCGTTCAAAATTCTGAAAAAAATAGGAACAGTGGCTTACCAGCTCGACTTACCCAAGGAGTCAAAGATACACAGCACCTTCCACGTGTCGCTGCTGAAAAGGTGGATCGGTAAAAACACCACCCCGGAGCCATGGCTACCCGATTTGGGGCCAAAAAGGGATCCTCAACCCGAACCCGAAGAAATCATCGACCGCAGACAGATCGGAAGAAGGAAGACGAGAAACGAGCTCCTAGTCAAATGGAAAGATCAGCCAGCTGAAGACGCTGAGTGGGTAGAAGAAGAATGGGTGAGAAAGACTTACCCGAACCTTGAGGACAAGGTTTTCGAAGGGAGGGATAGTTGTAACAGTCTCGGTTCTTCCATGGCCATCGACGAGCAGACTGAAGAAGAGATGAAGAAAAGCTCTCTTATGGCTCTCGGTGCAAAGCTCGCAGGAGATGAAGAAAGAGATGAGCTGTCGAAATCTCTCACAGCTCTCAAGGGAAGAGATGAAGACGAAATGAAGGCTGATGGGAAAGAAGCGTCTTCGGCACGCCTATCTGCAGAGAAGAAAGAGAGTGTTAACGTGGACGGACGAGATGAAGAAGGACAGAACTTACGTGGACGGCTGGAATTGAGCGACGTGGCAGAGGCACCTGGCAAACCGAGCGACAAGGAAACGATGCCGTCCCAGGGAAGTACAAGCTGTCAAAGCCAAATACAATACAAATACAGAAAAGACGTATGCCATACAAACCCTAATTATTCCTGAGAGCTATATTAAGGGAAGAAGGGCAGATTACAAGGCATCGAGTGAAATTGCTTTGAAGCAAATCTTTTGACCAGGAGGCCCGGGCTACCTCGAATCTGCCCAGAGAATTCAGCTTCGATTTCTAGTTAATTTCTTAGTTTTTCCTTTCAGTATTATTTCCTTGTCAAGCTGTTAAAACCAAAAACACCAAAAATACGTTGTTATTTCCTTTTATTTATTAATAGAAAACCGAGAGAATTTTCTCTCACAAAAAGAATTATTCAAAAATCCTAGAAGGTTACATCCCCTGATGTTGAACATATCTTGGACCGCATATTTACAACATCATCTATTGACATAAGAAATTCAATTAATTTTTTAATCATCACCAATAATTCCTTACAAAACAATTCCATGAAATCATTAAGAAATTCATAAGATCTTATATTGTCTACTTTCTTTCTGCCGGAGCCACAACCTTTTTTAATGCCATGATCCATTTTCAATCCTTAATAAATAAATAAATAAATAAATAAAATCTTCCTTGAAATGATAAACCAAGCACGTTACAGCAGTTTACCTTTATATTCAACAATCTTCCTCGAGAATTCTAATTCATAAAGATATAAAAGTCAATCATATAATACAACATAATCAAATTTATTAATAATTATCTTCCACACATCAAACACAATTCTATCTCTTGGCCGGCCCTATATGTTTTATCGAACCATATGATTTTTTTTTTCATGATTTCCCTTCCATTATAATCTACTCTACCCAAACCTCTATCATCACAATAAAATCTACATTTTCTCCAAATTCTTACCATGAACCTTATACCAAAATTCACAAATCTGCCATCGGTCCTTTTCTTTTTCAATTTCTTTCTCTCCTCCCTCTTTACAAATTCTAGCCGGCAGTATATAGAGGAAGAAGAGCTGAATATTTCAATTTTTAATGTCATTAATGAGTTTCTATTTTACTTTTCTTTAGTTTCTTATGGCCTTCCCAGTTTTTCTGAGAATATAAAATAAATATATTCGAATTGTCTTCAACGTCTTCCAGGTCTGAAACAATCAAATTGGCAAGTATGCAGCGACTAGTAAGTTTGTGATGCATCGTCACTTCCATACCATATAAACGACACTATTGTAAGATCAGTGAAATTAGTTAAATTAATTGAAATATACACAAATTAACTTTGAATACCAATGATAATAATAAAAAAAGACACCATTGTTTCGACCTTATTCTATAATGACTAATATATATATATATATATATATATATATATATATATATATATATATATATATATATATATATATATATATAAAGGTAGAAGATTGATCATGAAAACCAATTTGCAAACTGTCATAAGGGATATCTTAGTGAATTAAAGAAAGAAAGAGAGTCATAATCTAGTTTTGTCATTGACTGTGAAATGAGTATGAATTGGTTCTGGCAATGGTCAAAGAGTTGTCTTGGAGTTCCCGGAGGCAAAAGCGAAGGGACTTAATTTTGAGATTTTAAAAGGGATTTTTATTTAGAAATATATTTAAATAATATGTTTTTTTATTTTATAGAAAATACTTTTTATAATAGTATAGAAAAATGACTAAAAAATATTAAAATATTTTAATTTAAAATAAAAAAATAAAATTTAAAAAAAAAAACATTTTTAAATCAAAATGTAAAACACAATTTAAACCCGTGCCACAGGAAGGTGGATGAAGAGATATGATATTCACGTTATGCCAGCCAGTTTAACCGATGACTTTGTCCATCTGTCTGGCCATTGAAGGACTCCACTTGAATGGGTCCCATCACCGCAGCTGGATAAAGAAAAGAAAAAAGGCGGAGAGATGAGAAGGAATAACAATATCAAAGATTTAAAAAAAAAAATACAAAATGGAGAGGATAAGTTTAGTCAAAAAATAACTTTAATTTACAGCTGCTCCTTTAACTTTATGAAATTGCAATCGAGTACTGCAGAATCTTTCTGGATTTGAGATTAATTTTTTGTTTTTCAAATTATTTTCTTATGTTTTAAAATCTCATAGATGTGATAATATCAAAAATAAAATTTTAAATTTTAAAAATATATTATTTTAATATATTTTTGATAAAATATGACTTTAAAAAACAAATCAATTAGTAATTATCCTTTTCTTTTTCTTTTTCTTTTATCATCTTAAAGATAAGAATATCGCCTATCACCATCCAAATTGATTTTAAACTAAAAACAAAAATTTTATTATTGTTTTTCAACAAATTACATGTACATACTTTGATTGGACACTTTATTTATATTTATTTACTCATCAAATGATAAATACATTTATGATGCATAAAAAATACATGTATTTATTTATCAAATGATAAACTATAAGATTTATCCTTTTTTGCTCAAATTCAGAAAAATTATATATTTATGGAGATCATATTGGATTCTATTGTTAATTATCACTACAACTACAAAATACTATTATAAAGTCATAAAATATATTCATAATTTACACACACTATAATATGAATGAAATGAATAAATATAATCCAAAAAAAATATAAACATATCCCACGATATTAATAAGTATTAGAATTGTAAAATCTCCTTTCATTTATTGACTTGGAATTGCCAGCCGGAGAATCTCTGATTCAGATGAAAATATGGAACCGAACTTGTCGGCATGAATTATAAGTAAATTGCAAGCAACTATTTTAAAAGGAGCAGAGTGTCAAGACCAAAGACATTGAGGTAACGAACTATAATCCTGGGAAATCTCAAGGAGCTATTAGTTTATTCACCGTCAAATTCCGCTAAGCTGGCTGTTCCAGGTTTCATCTAGTTTTGTCTCCTCCATTAACTGTCAACTGCGGCAGCGTCTTTCGGTCATGGCCGGCTCTTCCGGTGTTTAGCACCTCTAAAATTATCCAATTCTTTTCTAATAAGTTGATTATTATTATTATTATTATTATTATTATTATTATGCACACGTATTTCCAGCTCCACCAATGGGCTATTGGCCCCTGGTTCTCGCTTCTCCCACGTTGTCCAAAAAAGTCAGCAAATATTTACAGATAAATATAAAGACCAGTTCCATGCCATTTTTCAAACAACATAAATTAAACACCAATAAAAAATAAAATAAAACCAACACTATCTTAAGAATTAAAAATATATATTATTGTAATATATTTTACACCCCTAACATTATCGAGTTAAAAAAAATATAAACATATTTTTAGAATTAAAAGAAACTGTGTGCTGTAACTAAATTTTAGTAAACATCTTACTGCTATTATTTTTATTTTCTTATATCTTATGTTAAACTGTTTAATTGGGGAATTATAAAACCATGAATAATGTAGAATTTTTTCTACTAATAAATATGTATATTTTCATTTCATATCAAACTATTTCTATAAACTCGAACCATAATTAAAAGATTCACGAACCATACCCTTCCATTAATCCAAAATCTTCCATATTTTCACGTAAAAGGCAAATTATAACGAACAACAAAAACCATGCACTCTCAATCACTCATCTATATCCTCTCACACCCATCGAGATTAAAATTAAAATCTCTCAAAATTATTTGCTACTGCCACTTCATTTTTCAACGGAGTTTAGCGCAAGTCCACTCTCTCGAACCAATCTCCGAATCGGTGGGCTGAGTTCCCGCAACACAACCCCTGCGATAAATATTTTTCTCCGAGGTAAAATATTTTCGAAGAGATCTCTCTCTATCTTTATCTATCTGTTAAAATTTGAAAGTCCAACCTATTTTCCTTTTTTTTTTTTTTTTATCTTCTGTCTCTTGACAGCCCCACTCCCCCCTCGCTGTTTCTTTCTTTTTTCCAATCTGGCCGTCCTTTAACGCGTTCACGCGTATTCGTTGTCGCTTCTTTGTGGGTTACCACTATATATATCCTTCTTCTCCTTCCTTCTATAGCAGGTGCAGTCTAACCTTTATTCTCTGCATCTGTAGTGCCCTTTCTTTTGTAATTTCTTGTTCAATTCATTTTCTCCGATCCAAACCAAGGCCCGATTGTCCTTTTTAGACAACCAGTACCTATTTCAAGAATCGGATAGTAGAACCCCAAGGGGACCGAGACGAGATGCCGTCGCTAGAGGAAGAGCTATTTCCTTCAACACCTGGTAAGTTCAAGATCGACCGTGGCCACACCATGAATCGCCAGTTCAACCGTTGCTTCGCTTCAACAAGCACCATGTTCTTATGGGCCCTTTTCTTGATTGCTTTAACGGCGTCCTATTTGAGTTTCCAGTCTTTTGTCGATTCCGGTAGCCGGTATTTCACTGCTTCTTGGGGCGGCATTCAATGGGAGAAACAAATACGAAGCTCTGCCCAGATCCACCGTTCTAAGGGCATGTCCGTTCTTGTTACCGGAGCAGCCGGTTTCGTGGGAAGCCACGTTTCTTTAGCCCTCAAGAAACGGGGAGATGGCGTCGTTGGAATTGACAATTTTAACAGCTACTACGACCCATCGTTGAAGAAAGCCCGAAAATCTCTCCTCAACAGCCGAGGGATTTTTATCGTTGAAGGAGATATAAACGACGCCCGGTTACTAGCTAAGCTTTTTGATATTGTGGCTTTCACCCACGTTATGCATTTGGCGGCTCAAGCTGGAGTCAGATACGCCATGGAGAATCCACACTCTTATGTCCATTCGAATATAGGAGGCTTGGTTACTCTCCTCGAGGCTTGTAAAACGGCTAATCCTCAGCCGGCTGTCGTTTGGGCTTCTTCAAGCTCTGTGTACGGCTTGAATGAGAAGGTCCCTTTCTCTGAATCTGATCGGACGGACCAGCCCGCGAGTCTTTACGCGGCAACTAAGAAGGCAGGTGAGGAAATTACCCACACATACAACCACATTTACGGTCTTTCAATTACTGGGTTAAGGTTTTTCACCGTCTACGGTCCATTTGGAAGACCCGATATGGCCTACTTTTTTTTCACGAGAAACATTTTACAAGGGAAACCGATTACAATCTTTCGGGGCAAGAACCGGGTTGACTTGGCCCGGGATTTTACTTATATCGATGACATTGTGAAGGGTTGTGTGGCGTCATTGGATACTTCGGGTAAAAGTACAGGGTCCGGTGGGAAGAAACGGGGCCCCGCTCCTTATCGGATCTTTAACTTGGGTAACACGTCACCAGTTACGGTGCCGACACTCGTGCACATACTGGAGAGGCATCTGAAGGTTAAAGCGAAAAGGAATGTTGTAGATATGCCTGGAAACGGTGACGTACCATTCACTCATGCAAATATTAGCTTGGCCCAAAGAGAACTTGGGTATAAACCGACTACCGATTTGGAAACCGGGTTGAAGAAATTTGTCAAGTGGTATCTCACTTATTACGGCTATAATCGTGGGAAAGCTGTACATTAGTTTCTTTTATTTTCTTATTATCTCTGTTTTCCCTTTGAAAAAGGGAAAAGACAGATGGGAAATAGAAAAATCTCGCAAGGTCGGTCGACAGGGTGGGAAAAAAATGAAGAAAAAGAAAAAGAAAAAGAAAATATTCTTTTCTTGGATGGAGGGTTCAGCCCCTGTGATTTTGTTTCTCCTCTTGATTTGTTTTTATATGTAAAGTGAGAGGTAAGAAACTTTTTTTTTTTTTTGCCAACTCATTCACTCTGCTGGTTAACCTTGTTTTCTTACAGTTTACCTCTCCTTGTTTTTAATATTTATAAGATAATTTATCGATCTACAAATATGTCATATTTTCATTAAAAAAATCATGCTAACTATTTTTTTATCGAAGAAATTGAATATGTTCCTTATTATCTGAGAATATATATGCAAAAAGTAGAAAGGTGACAGCTAAGAGAAAATACAGACAGCTGGGACAACCATGGTACGCCTGTTTGGAAGTGGCGTCTCACTTTGTCAAAACAAAATGACTACGTACGGCACCCCCTGGTTTCGCTAAATCCAAGGGCTCGGATCGCGTCATTTAGATCCAGCTGTAAAGCCTGCACTAGTCAATGTCCCATAAGATGATTTAAGTATTTAACTGCTTGCTTGCCGACAATGATGGGAATGGCTCTAGAAGGTTTTCGATGGGTGGGCTGTTAATGGGCCTTATGGGCCCTCTTTTTTTGTTGTCATCTTTTAATTGTCTTGTTGAAAGTTTTTTTTTCTTATGATTTTAATATCGCGGCTAAAATATGTACCTTTTTAAGCTTCCTTTTCTTTTTCTTTTCTTTCTGCGGTTGGATGTCTCCATTCTAATTAATTACAAGTTAAGAAAATCGCATTTCTCAGTATCGACATGTACAACCGATTTTTTTTTTATAATTGTGTTATTTTATAAATAATTTTAATTAATTGTTGCTAATTTAAAACATAGCATTCAATCTAATAAATTAGTTATAGTAAATTTGAGTTTAAATAAAATTCATTAATTCGTTAAGTGGTTGTGTTTTTTTCTTTTTTTTTTTAGAAGTTCTATTTTTTTTCAGGAAAAAAAACCCTTAGCTTGACAGTTTGCCTCGGTAAATCTATCGTCACAATGATGGAGAATTGCTATATATATATATATATATATATATAAAAGCCACCGACAGTTTTGTGGACCCATTTTTGATTGGCTAGCATGTGGGATTGTGTTAGAAGGTGATTTGCTCGGTTAATTACAATCACCTTGGGTGTATTTTTAAATATATATTAACACAAATTATTTTTAATCTGAAAAACAATCTAATCATATGAAAATACTAGTTAATTTCATGATGAAGTTAAGTTCTTGTATTTTGACTGATTGGTTTATTTAATTACAAAATTTGATTTTTGAATTTGTTCTATGAAATGGAAAGTGATCATTTTTCTCGAATTAGCCTTTGAAAAGTATGAATGAACACTAATGGGTTATGTTTTTTACTATTTATATTTGAATTTAAATTTAAAATAATTATTCAAATTCAACCTAATTGGTTATTTATAATCTAAAATTGAAATGTTATAGTTTATAATTATTTACTATATAATTAGCTTATGATACATGAATGTTATAGTTTATTTTATATTTGAGTTTGGCTATTGATAAATCAATATCCACGTCCAATTTAATTTTATTTAAATAAAGTTATTTAAAAAAAATCATTTTGGTTAATATCCCTCATGTTTTAATATCATCGTCCCCACTAAAAGATGATCTAAGTTGGATCAAGTTTTATCTCCTTTATGATTGTAGACTTAATTTGTATTTGTTTGGAAAGATACAATTTTTTAATGTGTTTATTTATCCTAAACAAAAACAGCATATTAATAAGTCATCTAAATCTTTGAAAGATTAAAAAGAAAAGAAAATATGTTTATTTTTTTCTATATATTATTTTTTCTCTGTGTAATAATAAGTTTATATAGACTTGAAATAACATAATGAAACCTGACGAGTGTTAATAAAATTATATAATTGTTTATGCAATAATTATATTTTGATTTAAATTGCTAATTAATATATTTAGTTCTCAATAGTCACAAGTAGGAAGTGTATCTTTTGATATTATAAATATTTATATAGTAATATTAAAAAACCTACCATGAGAGCCTATCTATCATAACTATCATTTAATTCATTACACCGTAAGAACTCCTGTTTATAAACACTCACAAGGGATTGGAATTACTGCTACAGTTTATTTGTTTTTTTCATAGCATAGATGCAGGGATTCTTCACACTCGTGGAAGAACATTGTTGTTTTGGGTTTTACTTGTTGAATACATTGGTCAGATTTTAATTTATTTGTGAACTCTTAGCTGCAGGTTTGATTATATGTGCCCCATATAGTTTGTTTCCTTTTACTGTAGCAACTCATTTCAGGAGAGTGTGTGTGTGTGTGTGTGATTCAAAAAATATACTTTTGTATTCTTGGATTTGATAATAAGTCTATCAAGTTAATACATGATTTGGCTAAAATTTCAAAAACATTATAAAAATCAATTTGTTTAATTAATATTTGAGATATGAATTTTATAATGTGATGCATATTCTCGATATTAAATTAAATAAATTAACAAAATAATTTAATTGTGGACTTTGATATTTAGAGGGATATAAAAGACATTGTCAAGTATATCTGAGGTATCAAAGATATAAAGTAAAAATTAGTGCGACTTTAGAATTTGAGCCTTAAAATGATGAGGATTTAACGCGATAAGATGAAGATTTCCTCATGAAAATAGATTCTTATGATTTATCACATCCAAAATACCTCTCATTCCAGGAGGAAAACTCATAATCTGATGTCGTGCATGCCACGACACACCTTTGAAAGTTAACATGAAGTGTCATTGTGAGGAGGGTGATTTTCTTTTTGATTTTATGGTGTATCACTAGTT
Source organism: Salix purpurea (assembly GCA_027405865.1). Taxonomy (NCBI): domain Eukaryota; kingdom Viridiplantae; phylum Streptophyta; class Magnoliopsida; order Malpighiales; family Salicaceae; genus Salix; species Salix purpurea. Next base: position 5,169,508 of record JAOWLH010000019.1, read on the forward strand.
GGTGGGTAACTTACTACTTGACTATCACTCGGCCTAATGTTTCATTTGTTTTCCAACAAGTTAGCTAGTTTATGCAAATTCCATGTCATTTACACTTAGATGTCATTCATCATATAATATAATATCTAAAAAGGGTTTAAGTCGTGGATTATTTTTTCATGTTAGTTTTTTGTACATACGAATTCTTGTTAATTGAATAAATGCACTATAATATATAGTGTCAAAACTACAGTAATAAATTCGATTACAAGAAAAAGAAAAGGTGGAAACTCTCTTGAACTGCTCTTCACATGCACAAATCCACACGGGCTTGAAAGCTTTAATCGAGTGAGATCTTGACTTGGTTTGATTTAAAGAAAGACTTGGTAAAGATTATTCGTTGGAGTTCGAAAGCTTTAATCATGTGATACCTTGATTTGATAAAGGAAAGGACTTTGCTCCTTTATTTCCTTGGCTTGCTTTGATGAAGATTATAACTTAAATCCCTTTCTTCTTTGATAGACTTGTATTCATTTGTGAGAGCTTTATAAGTATTTGTGTTTGGTTTTTAGTCTATGCTTTTTGTCATTTTTCTGCTCTTTTTTTCTGGACCCTTTTTTTATGATGACTATGTTGTCTATTTATAAACAAGTCAAGTGCTAATTTACATAAAATGCCCTTTAACTAAATGATATTTTAGGAAAATTAATATACAAAATTACTTAAAATACCTTTATCCTCAAGGATATTAAAGTATGATCTATAAAATATATTTGGATTTGATTTTTTAATTTAATTTGGTTTCAAACCTAATAAATTTAATTAGGTCCACACCTAATGAATAAAAAATTTAGGTCATAGATCAAACTTGTTAAAATTTGGATGTCTACACTCTTATCTTCATCTCATTATTTATAATGATATTGAGTTGGTTATCTTAATACTCATTGTTCTGTCACAAATTGATATATATTTCTAGAAGATTTTTTGATTTCTTGAGAGAGCAAAAACGCAAGGTCGAGTTTTGAAATCTTCTACTAAATTTGAGTATCGTGCTATATTTGCGTTTTGTTTTGAAATTAGTTGGCTCTGTGCACTTCTATCAATGTAATCTCATTCTTTTCTATGCTTATAAAACTAGTGTTATTCAAATTGCTACTAATCTAGTTTATCATAAGTGCGCGAAACACATTGAGATAGATTATCACTCTATTCATAAGTGTTGAACACTTGTGTTATTTTTTCCCTTTATTTTTAATGATCTCCATATTATAATATCTTTAAGAAAGTTCTGACTCATTAACATCATTAGCTTCTGGTGAATAAATTAAAGCTTCTTGACTTCCCCGTATCAATTTGAAGAAGAGAATGTGTCAGATAATATCAAGATATATTTATGGCATGATTTCTATAATATAGTTTTATGATTATTTATATATATTAGTTTTCTTTTTAGTCAGACAGAACTGATGTAACGGTTGAGATCCAATCATGTAATATAATACAATGAGAAGAATCTCACAAAGAGGTGCTCTGTGTGTCATGCCTACACAGGTTGCACATAATTTAAATGCAAGGCGACTCTAGAATTTATTTATTCTTATAAAAATAAAAATAAAAATAATTATTAGAGGTGTGTACTCGGGGCAGTGGTGGATATCTTGAGGTGAGTCAGAATTGAGTGAAAGAAGGCCATTCTGGACGGGCTCAACCAACTCGGTTCTAACCGGCCAGAAATACACACACACACACACACACACACATATATATATATATATAGCTTTGACCATTTCTTAGCACCATCAAATATTTGCGCTGACTATGCAGGAGCTGGAAGAAAACTTTATTTTTTATTTATCAATAATACAGAAAGCTGGCAAAAATAAACCGGGCTTGATGTAGATCCAGCCTGAACTCGACCCGGCCTGTCCCATGAACCGGTCTAGGCAGCACCCTCAACCAGCTTGTTCAACTTCTTCGTCCTCAACCTCTCCGCGTGCACTTCACTTCCATGGTATTCATCCCTGTACATAATAATGAAAGCACAGAATTAGTCAAACTTCTGCGTCAACGCAGCATCTCCATCTCCGTTATAACACTACCTCTGCGGCAATGAAATCAAAGGGCTCAGGCTTTGAGCAAGCTTGACAGATTCTTCCTCAGTATGCACAGTCTGATTGAAGCAGAAATACCGCCCACACGTGGAGCGATCCTGGAAAGCTCGAATATGGACATCAACCAGGAAGTTCACGTCCACACAGGCAAGGACTCCATTTTCATACATTTGAGCTACCCCTGTTACACGATAGTTGAAACAGATTGAGGATCATTTCAGAATCTCACGCTGAGATTTCAACCAGCCTTTTCTTTTTAGGTCAAAACTTAGCAGGCAGTGAAAATGTCATCGCATGCATCTGTACCTTTGAGGTATGACATGGTTGATAGAGGGTTTTGTTGAGAGACACCCGGACCCAGAACTAGTCCAGCATTTATAGAAACCATGTTAAGCTTACGGTCCATGGCTAGAGCCCAGGCAGCATGTTCAGAGAGTGTCTTTGCTAGGGCATACCATAACTGTCAAGCAACAAGGTAAGACATTTCAACATAACCAAAATTTAATCCAGGTATATATCGTATAAATCCCAGTATATAACTTCTTGCTTCAGAAAAAAATAAATCTGAGAATTGTTCTTGACACTTTTCAGAAGTAGTTTTCAGAGCAATAAATGATGAACACAGAAGAAAACCATCGATTGAAGAGCAGCAACATTAATGGTTTCAGTATCTCTCGAAGAGTCGGCGAAGCAGTCATCTTCAAGTGGTAGGTAGGCACGAAAAGATAAACGACGCTTTCGCTTGTGATTGTAATGTTCTTTAAATATCAAGGGTAATTAATGTTCAAATATTTCTAATTCCCCTACTGTGAACGGACGGAATAATACACACACACACACAGGCAGTGTTTTTTAATCATGTCATGACATTGTTTAAATTCGAAAAATAAAAAATAAAATTCGCATTCGAATCTTATACGTCAATTAAAATCGAGCATGGTATTATTTGTTTTCTATTTCAACTTGAAAAATAAATTTAAATGGGTTTCATAACATATGGGAGAATTTTCAAAACATATTCTCAAACTATTTCAAGATGCTCACTAGCAGAGGAAAGAAGGGTAGATAGAATCATAATGTGTTCATAGCATAATCAAAAGGAGAAAGAACCCAAGAACAAAGGCAAAAAAACTTTCAGAAGTTCAAACCTTCAGTTTCCTGCAAAATTCTTGATCGCTCCAAGACCTCTCGTCTACATCCTCCTGTGAACAGATGTTCTCTCTCCATATTGCAGCAGTTAGTGAAGAGCTGAAGATAATCTTTTCAATGGTATCAGTTTGTGCGCATGCCTCCACTACATTGATTGCTCCCCTAACCTCCAAATCAATCATTTTGTCCTGCCAAGATTACATGAACACGGAATTGAGCAGATTTGTAGATGCAGTGGATAATTAGCTAGCTAGTTTGATTGGATAATCAATCAACATACATCGTAACCATCTGGGCAGTCCAGGCAGCAGAACATTGCAGAGCAACCCTTCAAAGCAATTAGAATGCTATGGTAATCCAAAACATCGACTTCAAAAACCAGCAATCTCTCCTCCTCTCTCGCCAAGTCCCTTATCTTCTTCACAATCTCAGTCTCACCTGAAGAAAACCCAGACCAGGAAAGCTGATCATTAACAGGATTTTAAAGACACAGAATTAACAGTATAAATCCAAGACACCAGAAAGTGAAGGAGATAACTTGCCATTAAACTTTTGGATGGCTGCGTGAACTGTGTATCCTCTACTCAATAGTCCCTTGAGAATCCAAAAACCCACATAGGTTGAGGAATCGAGAACACAAACTGAGGGCAGCTCTTCGATATCCATTCCAGCTCTTCTGGTTTTCTTTCAATTTTCTCTTAGCTGCACCTCCTCCAATGGGCTTTTACATGTATTTATATATACATGTAGCGATGATTATGAGAGAATGCCAGATACAATAATAGACGAGTTGGTGAACTGTGTTCCTACACGTTCCCATCTACTCACCATCTTTTCTCTTGAAAGACCTTTTCGGCTTTGTTTCAATTTTCATTAACCTTAATTACATTTATTATTCTACGCTAAACAACAAAGGCTAGGTTTATCGAGCCATTAAAGATTGAACATGCATGCAGTATCAAGAGTGTGTCTAGCCGTAAAATGTTTGTTTCGGTAAGGACTAAGGACCCATAACTTTATATATATATATATATATTTATTTATTTTTTCCTTTTGTCTTAAATTAAATTAAATTAAAGGGGGGAAAACCTTGGCTTAATTTAAGTAGGTAGAAAACGTGATAATGTATTTGATGGAGAGGAGAATCATTAACTATTGACAATGAGGTTTGACAAGTAAACAAAAGGGTCGTGTGGGCAAAATGATCCTTCGGCATATTTCGTAAGCACCCACCAGGTGCTACGCAACTACTTACGAAGCCGACATGTAATCACTGAACTTCTTAAAATTATTTTAATCTGGAAGGTTATTGTATCTTAGTGTTTTTTGAAATAATTTTTTAATTTAGTATGTCAAAATCATTAAAAAATATGTTATTTAATATATTTTGAAATTAAAAACATAATAAAATAAAAGCGGAAGTTGTGTCAAATGTTGTTTTTAATAAGAGCTTTTTTGAAGAAAAAAAAATATAACTAAGAAATTATTTAAGAAAGATGCGATTCATGCACTTCAAAGAAAGATGTCTACTAGTTTGATGTATGTATGTTATATGAGAAAGATGTGATTCGTGCATTTCATAAGTGATACACAAATATCCAAAATCTAATGGAATAAATGGAAATTAAATATCTTTTCTTCAAAAAAATGTTACATACATACACATTTGCTATGATGTATCATGGTGTGATACTATATGCATATATATATTATATTTGCTATAATTTGAGATTAAAACTAGTATTTATTTATTTATAAAACATTATTTGTATCATACTTGCGATAAAGACTTATTTATTTATTAAATTCAGAATTTTAAATAACCTTTTTAAGAAACTAATAAAATTGTCCCTACAATATATTTTTTTAAGAAGTCATAAATGAGACCTATAGCTTTTTAACCTTTTCCTTTATTTTCAAACAAGTTTTCATCTATATTATTTTTTTCCAAAATATCTTTCTTAGTGTGCTACTTACCCTCCAGAATCCTATCCCATGAGTATAGGGTTTGGTTCGCTCGGAGTTCAGAATTTGATACTAAATTATAATTAGAAGGAAGAGGTTCATTTAATGGAATCTACATTTAAATCCATTTCTATGATGGATGGAGCATCAACTTTACGACTAGAAGAAACTTGCACCAATTTTACACGTATGGTACTGCTGAATCATTGGACATAAAACTGGTGCTTATACCATGATTGCGTTGAATCTTCGACTGGATTGCCTGTTTCTTATTTAATTAATCACCAAAACTCTCGGTGGTTCTTGGTGGGTGCGGTCGCAGCATTAGTGCCTAGTCTGACCAAGGTAACTTGTGTGAGTAGTTGTGTTGTGCAAATATTATCTGTTGTCAACCACATTTTCTTTTATATATATATATATATAAACATGTATTTTTTTCGTAAAATTTTGAGATGTTGGTAACTTGCCCTGCCTTATCAGGGGGGGTTTGATTATTTTCAGACAAGATTGGATTAGAATAAAACATCAAGCACTCTTCAAGAGATCGTGAAGTTGTGTGTAAGGTTTGGAGTGCTGTGTGGGCGCTATTTATGATCAACACGTCAAAGTAATATAAAAATATATATAAAAAAATTAATTTTAATTTTAATTTTTTTTAAAATACTTTTAAAACAAAACAATATCAAACACTTTGAACCAATCCTCTTGGCTATATGTTTATTGAACCAAGTTTCTTCTCTCTCTCTCTCTCTCTCCACATCATTTTCAGAACTTAGAAACAGAAGGTTCTGATTACGTGACCCTCCATCCAGCTGAAAAGCCATTTTCGATTTTCAATTGAGGGAACAGAAAAAAAATGATTGAAACGAAAATAACCTAAACCATAAACAAATTCAGCGCAGAAATAATTTGTAACAATTACTGTAACCTGCTTCGAAGTAATCTCTAACGACGAGGAAAACATTTCGCTGGCCAATTGCCTATTAAAATAAGGATCCAGCTAGCATATGATTGTTCTTTCATTTTAAAAATACTTTTGAAAAAAAAAATCTAAATTATTCTGATATGCTGATGTGAAAAATAAATTTTAAATAACATAAAAATATTATTTTAATATATTTTCAACAAAAAACGTTTTAAAAATCAACTCAACAGTATAATATCAAACAGCTACTAGCCATTAACATCCAGAGTAGATCTGATCTAATGATGCTGGCTGCTCAAGCCTCGTGCCCTTTGTTGGTTGCAGAGAGCGTGCAAAGTTAGGAAATACAGCTGACAACAACTTCGGTGCCTAACCTTTTCCCGTGTATCCACACCAGATTGCTGTTAAAATCACATGTCAGGCATATAGTAACTAGATAGGATTAGAGTGCCAACTACACGGCCATCGGAGAAAATAAATCTAACCACAGGATTTCCAGTTTCAAGTGGGCTTCAGTTGTATACCAAGTTGCAGTTCATGCCACAAGTTCCTGTTATTTGATAATTGGTTCTGCAAGAATACATGATCATAAAATGAAGATGACGGAAATAGTATACCAAAAATGCAATTCAGGGTAACGATCCAATTGCTTACCTGAAACTATAACAAAAGAGCACCACAATTTTTACCACCAACTGCACTCATGTATAAGGAGGTCAAATAATCAGCTTCATTTATTAAATTGTGGGCTGCCTGAGAATGTTTCGATTGACACATTCTGTTAGTAAATCATGGAACCTAAAACATATGCAAGAGAATATATTATTCTACGAGTAAATAGGAATAAGGGAAATCTTCTCCATGTTTAGAGATGTTACCTAATCTCATAATAATATCAAACAGCAGCTTCCCACATACATGAGAAGAGCATGCTCTGCCTCTTCAAATTCTAATGCAGCTAAAGAATAAATTAAGCATTGCATGCAAAAACGAAAGAATTATTTGATTATACCTATTCCTATTGAAATAACTGAAAGGGTACTGTCATGTCCTCATTGCTGAAACATCATTTATCTGAACGAACTTTAGTGTCATCATCCAAAGATGCGAGTCAGATGCTGAATATTGGCAAACCAGCCCCAGATAACCATGTTGAAAATGAGAATCTATGGATTCTTAAATAAGCTTGATGGAACCTAAAAAAATAAAGACATACATTATACGCAAAGAAGCAGATAGATATAAATGGATGGAATGTTAAGAAAGACCAAGAAATAGATATCAGCACATGAGATCAAAATATATTATTGCTATCTATAAACTTCCATGAGAAATATTACGCTCCTTATTCAATATATATTCTAATTTGGGTTCCCTGAAAGAAGAAGGAAAAGGCTCCATGGGCACTTGGGTTCATGAAAATATTACAAGATCAACATTTTCAGTACAGACCAGCTAAAGATTGGTAAAGAGAATTACAGAAGTATCACTTCTATCTAGCTGAACCTAGATGTATTCAAGTTTTAGACATTGAAAATATAAAATTTGAGCTACTGCGCTAAAAGAAATAAATCTAATTGCAGTTCACAAGTCTTTAGTTGATGATTTGTCAAGCTGCTTCATCTCATACGTATAGAAAGGAGACAAAATGCTAAAAGCAGAGACATGAACTGGAAAAGGGAAAATATATTTATTTTCTTCAGAATTGAGATCTAGCATCATTCTATTAATGGAGCATAGTCTTAAATGACAATGATATCCACATTAAAAGGTGACGGGACATCTAGCTCCAACATTTAGCAGAACACTAATATGGCTAATTTGTTTTGAGAAAAAAACAGAACCAAGAAATACATTATGTTTCTGAGTTCTGACAACCCTCCATGATTTATAAAATGAAAGTGTAACATTAGGCCAGGCAACCATGTGGACAGCTTTCAGGATAGAAAGAAGAAAGCCTCACATAGAACAACAATATATTCAGTTATTTTCTATTCATTAAAGAAGAGAATAATGTTGTTTTTCCCCAGTCAGAGCAAACATACCTTCACATGATGTGGCATGATCTTGATATCAAAGGGTACATGAAGCCATGCTTCAGGCGGGTAGTGCAAAAAGTTCTCAGGCTTGCTTGTATAGACGTCTGCATATTGATGGATGTAGTACGCAAAAGCTGATTCTTGACCTGTGTCAGTTAGGAAAGTTGCTCCAAAAGACTTGTTAAACATGTTTTTCATCTTCTGCCTTGCCTTTAGCCTCTCATCATTTAGCTCCTCTGAAAGCAGCCGGCACACTTCACTTCTCTGACTATTGGCAACAGTTGCATGTAGTTTACCAAGCAGTTCTTGTACAATATGAAATTTTGCCTGCATCCAGGAGCAGCGTAGACCAAAATAGGGCTTATGATCAGCCGAAGAAACAACTTTAAGACAGACAATTTTCATTGAACAATTTAATGAAACAATCATATTCATCCCAAACAGACAATTTTTAAGGCTTTCTTTCATGGATAGGTGAGATTGGAGGTAACAAAGGAGGGTTTTTTGAGTTCAGCTTCTCCTTTCTAAAATGCACACGGCAGAGAAGGCTAGATAATAGAAGATTCAAGCTGATCATCAACTAAAACAATAAACATATGCTTCATTAGATATGAAACATAAGATGAAGTTGAAAGCCAATTTAGGAAACTAGGCAAGACTGACCTTCTCAAATCAATCCTAATTTCAAAAGGCAGCTGGTGAACTCAAAATGTGAAATCTTTTGAATCTTATAGAACTTACAATATGCCATGAGTCTTATATCATCTTCCTATGATCAATACAGATACTTCACTGACCCAATCACAGAAGTGCTCTTTGGCATTCTTTTTGCTGTGCTATAGTCTACTTTGTGGCTGATTACAACTATTTAAGTTTGTAATAACTTGTGGATCTAGTTCAGAACAGATTACAATCACCACTTCTTTGATGTCAATAAGAACATTGTTGGTCTGGTGCCCTAGCTGTTATAGAGTTTTAGTCCATTTTCTGAAAAATCAATGAAATCTACAACACAATCAATTGCGGGCTTTAATCACGCCTGTGAGGACTTCACTCAGAAAATTACTAAACATGAAAATATCAGCATTATGTGATGCAAATAAGATGACCATAGTTATAATGCCCCAAGTGTTCAAGAGTCTTGGTCCAGTTTTCAACAAGTTAGTGAAGTCTAGAAACAATAACATTTTTGTGCTTTTTGTAAGAGATAAATTTCTCTAATCATTCCAATGAGAACTTAAGTCATAAAATTCATATACTAGACATCATCAACAGATGCATTTCCACTTCCTTGAGGTATCAAGATTGCCCGTAGCTTGAAAGTCATCAAACCACATTTAGCCCTAATTTATGCTGAGTAATTTGCTTGCACGAGACATTTACAAGATTGAAAAATTTCATAGCTCAATAGAAAAGCAAAACAGATCTGTACTCTATATAGGTGTTAAACATACAGATATGTCAACTCAAGACTAACAACTAGCAGAATAATCTAACAATGAAAAGAAAAAAAATCAAAAAACAGAAGCACTGTACAAAAGGCTGAGCAGACACATGCGGATATTTAGCCAAAGTCAAAAGATAATAAATATAAAAAGCTATTAGCTATTACTGTCAAAAGGCTGAGCAGAACATACCTGTTCAAAACGATAATTATCATCATTCTGAATACGTATTTCATTCTGCATCGTGAAAAAAACCCAAATAAGAGAGTGCTTGATAATTTGAAATTTAAAAAGATGGGCATTTACTTGACAGGTAGAAAAGAACGAGAAATGACCCATACTTCTAGTTCATGGATTATAGCAGCAGTGCGCCAACCAGCCCTTGAAGGCCCTCTTAGATCACTAAAGAGGTGATCACCAAAATATATCACCTACAAAGGAAATAATGGTAAATTGTTCAAACGTCACAGGAGAAAACATTTTCAGTATAATTGTCAAACGAGGATTTGCCAAAGTGATTAAATTTTGGTTTGTCCAACAAACATGTGAGAAAAAAATTACTCATTTCTATTAATTGTTAATTTTCCATCAAAAATGTGATTGTACATTAAAACCCTTAATTATCATAATAATATATCTTTTACAACACACAATTCATCGCCTTTGGGTACATAATCTTAACATCAAATAATAATTACAGAAACCTTCTTCCTCCAGCCAAATAACCTGTTCTGTCCTTGGTTTCAGTAAATATTTTCTATTAATTATTGATCCAAGAATTTTTCATTATAACAAGATCATCAAAGCAAAGATATACAGGGAGGTGGTATCTAAACCCAAATTCTAAAATGAATTGATGTGATTTTGGCAATGATCAATAAGGGAAAAAAACATGTTTCTCAAATTTTCATCATGGTTACCTTTATGCAGAGAAGGATGTTAACAAATTAAGAACGGGCGAATTCTATGCTGAAACACTTATATTTGTTTTGTAAAGAAAATTACACTAAAAAAGCATAGGAGAAAAGGATGTATATTCAAGGCATGGTTATTTTTTCCCCTAATCAAGAATATGTGCAAATATGTAAATCTAATTTCAAGGAAAAGGGTTTGTGGGACAAACTTACTGAACTTACATAAATATTCTTTTACTTATTGGTCTTTAACCACAACATATAAAATCTATTGAAACATTCCAAAAACAAATAATTATATATGATGTACCTCTGGACCATTCCACTTGGTAATTTGGAGAAACGATTTGAGAGATCCGTGGTAATAAATTTTATTCGGAAGAAACGCGTCCACCTTATTGAAAGCTAGGGTGTCGTTCTCCATATCATAATAGCTTCATAAATATCAAAAAGATGGACCATCAAACAATAAATTATTATACATGGAGTTCATTGTTAATAGACAGAACCAATGTGTGGGGAAAAAATGAAAGAGTAGGATGAAGGACCACTGCTGGCAGCTTAATTTTATAGCATAAGATAAAATAGAACAGACGGTCATTTCCTTTTCATGTTTCAGTTTTATAAATTCAGCAATAGACACAGTTCATCAAGGTTCGACCACATGGGCAAGGAACTTGCTGTCAGCAAGATAAAGTAGACCTAATTGAATTTCCATAATCTCATTGATTTCACATTATGCTAATCCTGTTGAGAAACAAATGCAGTAAATTTTAAAACCGTTACTACAACTCATAAGTTGTTGGGTACAAAAGGCCCTCTTTTTACGAAAGTAAATCTAAGTATTTAACAGGTTTTAATCCCTATGCTTAATAAATTTATTTTCAGGTTGCCTACAAAATACCAACCGATGGAGAATGAAGGGCAACAATGGAAATTAATATTTATATTTAGGGATTTTAATATTGCATTACTATTATAAATGTTATTGTTTAGGAATATTAGTATTTATTATTTAGTTGAATTGAGATTTTATTTTCCTTATTGAATTGAGACTTATTAGGTTTTCCTATTATGTTTGGTTTGGTTCATATAAATTAGCACCTAGACATTAGATATAAATCATTGAATAAAACAAGTGAGTTGTCTTCGAGATTGAGTTTGTCTCTCTTGTCGGTGGTTTGGCTCCTATTCCACATTAATTCCCTTGTTTTGGTGATTTTGCTCTCTTGTTCTACATCACCAACCTCTCTCATGGCTGTATTTGTTCAGTAAAGCATATCCATCACTTCATTATTCGTGACAGCTGCAGTTGTTATCACAAAGCCCTCACCAAGATTTAATCAAAAACAAAAGAAGATAATTAAGAACATTGTGAAGTGGCAGAACAAAGCCCCATGTCTGGTTTCTCTTGCATATAGATGTACAAAATAAATACAAAACTTCATAGGTTGAAGATACTAACCGAAAGGGATGCTCTGAAGTGTAAAACTCTGGCTTATTGGCTTTGGCAATAACAACATCAAAAAGCTCCCTCCAAGAGTCTCTGTAACCCAAAGAATCCTAAAGAGCATGTTGAAGCAAGCCAAGAAACTTACCATTAGTTTTTCTGATGGAGTAATGACAGCAACCTTACCGTAATGATACTAACAACAAACCCACAAACCAAACAAAAGACAAATATGCACTCAATCTTACACTAACTTTTTAAACAATTTCCATATCATTTCAATGATGAAATTCAGCACTTCCATTCATGCCATCTGGAACAAAAAAAATAAAACTAGGAGCATTCCACGGTCTACAACCTCTTATTTTATGAAATAAATCTCAATGACCTGCCTTTTTTTAATTCAGGAATATGAGATAATATTACCTGACAGGAAAAAAAAAAGCATCTCAAATACCATTAAGTTGCAAAATTAATTCCAAGTGTCAAAAATGAAAGTTGCAATGGTGGATAGGATTCACTCTCTTCGTCCATGAGAGCATTCACATGCCTCATAACATAAATCAATTAACCATCAATGAAATTGTGCCATTTATATCATTCGTAGGCCGACTTCTATTTTACAGCATCCTATTTTGTATTCCCAACAACAGCAAGAACAATCTTTTATAACAATGCACTGAAGATCTATAAACATGAAATATAGAATGCATTTGCCTCTAAAGTATCTTGAAGTATTATAGGGAAAGCAAACTAACCAACTTGAAAGAAAAAGAAAATTATTGCAGGCCAGCTGTTACATTGCAATAGTGTAATAGTGAATGTGACAGGATATGATCTTCCACTTTTAGGACACAAAAGGAGGTTAAGATTAGATTCTTGTAAGTGAATACCTCCAGCATAAAGCACATCCCTCCATCCACAAAATTGTAAGGAGAGTTAGTGAGCAAGAAAATCTTCTTTCCCTTCTCCCTTAGCATTGTAAGAAACCGAAGTACCTGGCCCTGAAATATTCACCCACATGGAAGAGGTCAGAACTCAGAAGTATCAAGCAGAAATGCCATCTCACATTCCTGATTGTAACAGATTTGGGAAACAGCTCTGTTTAACTTCAAGCAGATTGTAAATACAGCCAAATATCTAAGGAATTGGAACCAACATTTTTGACTAGGTATCTGTAAGGATCAGAAAGAATTCCTCTATGAACCAACCCACTGCGATGAACATGCTGAATTGCACGATCTACATCTTCATATATGTAAGTTGCATCAAATTCCAGTTTAGCATCAACAAAATGTTGTACAACATCTGCAAGAAGGCAAGCCTACAAAATAAAATGATGACATAGTAGTTTAGGAATAAAGAGAAACACAAATGCACAAGCCACACAGTTGAAGGTCCATCCTATGGTTCCATGAAGGGGATTGTGCAATCAAACAAGTATAGCAAAAATAAATATATGACTGTTAAGCTACTGTGTATCAGCTGCAATCGAGTTCAAGTCCTGTTAAGATACTATCTGAAACATATAGCACCAAGGATATCCATGCCGAGCTGTAAACCTCTTTTGACTACAAAAGATCAGCAAACTGACTTAACAGCATATGCTTGGCCTTAGACATACCTAATTATGTTATTTACATCTGTGTGACTTTCCAAAAATACTCCTACACTTTACCAGTCCTTACCAAGGGAGATTTCAGTAAGGTACTCTATGCTATAGTTCCAGTTCAAAGTGAAAATAATACTCTGGGACATCTTAAAATAGGGAAGTGGACATAATACATGGGATGGAAAGACAGTATGGATGTGATGCATCATAGCCTAAATTCCAAAAGATATGATGCTTCAGAAGTTGACATAATAAACATTCAAGTTCAGACCTACATAAATGCTCTAAATACAGGAAAGTTTTCACTAACTTGCACATTACGACAGTAATTACTAATAATGCCAGGCAGATTTAGGTCTCTAAAGCCAAGCACAAGATCTATAAATTCTTATAGCCGGGATTAATCCATCCCTCCAACCAACACACTCAGGATGGGATTAGCTTAATATTGCTTTTCCGATAGAATTATAATGAGACTAAAAACAATGTAGAGGGAAGCTGATTATAGTAGCAAGAGTGTATCCTAGAAAATAAATGAAGGGGCCCCTCTGCTACATTTTTAGGAAACAAAAAAGAATATAACTTATCTTTTCTAAGTAAAAAAAGTTAATATTTTCCTTATATTTCAATCTTATTGGTTTTGAATATTGATTATTCAAAGAATTCAGAGCCATAACATTTTCCACTCATCCTCAGGATATAGAGGTGTAATAAAATCATTAATGCCAACTGGCATGTTAAAACCATACTTGTGCCATCAACATTTCATTACACTGTTTTTAATTTTCTTTTTTGTTTGTGATCTTGGGTTGGTGGTCTACTAAGCATGTTGGAAAACAATGTGAAATTAACCTCACTAAAGCAAAAGAAATCCATCAAGCCAACAAGTCCTCGTGCTTGGTCATGACCAATATGTCTTGTGCCATATATCTGTTCTATTTCCTTCCTGCTGAGCTGAAAATAAAAGAATATGACAAGTCACAGTGTTTTCATTAAAAAGTGTATAAATCAAAACAATTAACTAAACAACAGCATCACAATATTCTTAGCACATAAACCACAATCAAATTCTAGAAGTCTATTGTTGTGTTGGTTGTTGTTGAAGGTTCCGGATTGTGAGAAATGATATGAAGGGATAAGGAAAGAGTAAGGCAATCCTTCAGAGAATATAAGCTAACTGGTAATTTGGGCAGAAACTTGAATAGAGAGTGTGGGAGTGACTTTCCGCTTTGAAGAGTGTTGCCAAAAATTAGAGGGTATGATATGAGGTTTCATATGGATCCAAAACATTATAGTCTGCAGGATGCTTGCAGAAGAAAAACTAATAAAAAACACTAAATAAACAATAATCAAAACAAAATACTCGTCTAATAAAGGCAAAAAATCCAAAACTTTGATTATTAATTGGAAACTCAGCCTTGAAGGAGAAAAACTACCGTAAATATTAGTTTATGCCCTACACCATTAGAATTTCTGAAAGCCCACAAATCTACATCAGTAGCAAACACAAGATTGATTAGTCCGAGATTATTCAGCCTTTATCCCATCACCTGAATTCTTCAAGATTTTTATTGTTCCTTTATGCATCTAGAAAATAGTTTTCTTGTTTGTGTGAATCCAGCTATTATGTTGAAATTTTTTTCAATCCCTTGCATTGGGTACACATGGCCTTGGTGCTTTCCTTACAAAATTGCATTGGTATCCCTGTATAAAGCACCTTCTTAACCAGTTAATCAACTACCTCAACAAAGAATTTGAGTTATTTTGTATCATGTTGAGGCAAGGATTTCTCTTGGGGTGTCACAAGTTCAGTTGAAGCAAGTTAACTGTTTGGCAAGAATGTTGGTTGGTGTCAATCTATTTAGTTATGTATTAATTAATTAATGGCTGCAGCGGTTCAAATAAGCCATCTTTTTTTCATAAATAAATAAAAAAAAGGAGCTTTAATATAAGTACATGAGACCTGAAACATAACAGGGATGATAAGATGCCCTCCATTTTCCAATCATAATTTTTGATGTTGAACAGTAATTGAAGCATTAGAGCTCTTTTTCCTACCTTGCTTTATGAAGAAAAAATCCTAAAGCTAACCAAAATTTATCTACAATCCTTGGGATCTATAAACAGGGTATGGATATAAAGTAAAATATATATATTCTGGGGTACCTTGCGACGCCCGAAGTAGCATCCATCCGGCTCGATTGACCCAAAAAAATCCAACTTCAAGAGACAGCCGTTTTTCTTATCATAATGTAGGCCTCTAATGGGAAAAGTTTGATCATATCTGAATTTCAAGCATGTCTCAGGGTATCTAAACTGCAAAAAAAAAAAAAAAATGTATCGCTTAACACAGAATTCTACAGAGGCCAATTTATAAAACAGTTATAAAAGAAAGTTCAATCTAACCTCATTAACCATATGCTCTTTTGCAAGATCATAGATCAATCGGTGCAAGTTAGGAGAGTAATGTGCCAACGTGTAGTCGTAATCAAATCCATAAACTTGAATATTTTCCAATCTCAGGTTCTTATTCACATATATGCCTAACCCATCAAACAAGAATAATAAACACACAGACATTGCATTATGTCATGAATAAATAAAACAAAAACTCGGCCAAAACATCATGGAACGCACCTTCAGGGTTCATTTTTGGCATTCCCTTGACTGTCTCAGGAATCCTAAGAAAACCCTGCTTCGCTGCTTCAAACTCTCCCCGAATTCTTGCTACTTCACCATCGAGAACCAAACCATCTACCTCATCCAATTTCAAAACTGTTTGTTCAGTTGACGCAAAAGCATTGTAGCTCCGAAAGTTTCCTCCCAGCCCTGGAATTGAATTAAAAGCCAAATAAATTACTTTTTTGCTACATGGTTTATTTTACGTACATCTATCGGTCGGTCTGAGTTCCTAGATATCTCAAATCTGAATATTAAACAAACATAATTATATGCAAATACGAATTAACTAAAACATAATTAATTAAATAACAAAATATGATTAGTAATTCATTCATTCATTTCAAAGATTATATTATTATATTATGCAGCCGCCTGTTCGGATATGAAGGCAAGGTGGGGAGAAGCAAAAGAACCTTCTCGGATTCCAGTAATAGAAGAAATATTCGCTCTCTGCAAGCCAAATATAAATGCATTCATCAAAATTAAAATATAGTAATAACGATATAAGCAGAAACAGAGAAAGAGAGAGAGAGAGGTACTAGAAGGGAAGAGGGGAGAGTAAAAAGCCTTCGAAAGGAAGCCATGGATTGGTAAGTGGATTTCAGAGATTGTGCTCCTTCATTGTTAGGGTATATATTGAGAGAAATGTCAAAGAAAGAAAAAGATCCTCCGAAAATTGATTGCCGCAATTATTTATAGTAGCCGCCCTTTTGCCCAAATCATTTCACACTTTTAAGGATTTTTTTAGCTGTTTTTCACCTTTTCTTTTTCTATCTTTTTAAAAGTTTTATTTGTACTTATTTTTTAAAAGAATTACTGAAAAATAATATTTTTTTAATTGTTTTTATTATTTTTAATGTAAAAAAAATTAAAAAACATATTATTGTAATATGTTTTTAATCAAAAACTTATTTTACAAAACAATCACTATTACAGTCATATACACGTTTTTAGAGTTTGTGAAAATAGTTAATTATAAAAGTATTTTACTTTAAAATATATTAAAATAATATATATTTATTTATTTTTATACTACCATTAAATGATATTAATTCAATAAATTTAAAATGCAAAAAGAAACTTGCTCTTAATATAATCAAACGGTGAGATTGTGACAGTTTAAACTTTATTCATTGTATTTCGAAAGTGTTTTTGGAAAAAAAATTATTTTTATTTTTTATTTTAAATTAAAAAAATTGATATTTTAAAATATTTTGATGTGTTGATATAAAAAATCATTTTAAACAATAAAAAAATATCATTCTAATACTTTAAAAAAATCATTTTAAAAAACAATCATAATCAGAATTCCAAATAATCTCTGCACCCAAACAGCTCAAATACTCTTGGGGCAACCTTGCTTAAATCAGTACTAAGGGGATGTAATTGGAAGTTGCTTTGAAAATTATAAGAATAGCGAAGGAAACGGTGCGTATAAGGGAAAGAGCGAGTAAATTCTTGTATGTATCAATAAAAATGATTAAAAAGACGGTTCGAGAACATTTTGATTCTTTCATTTCCTT
Source organism: Salix purpurea (assembly GCA_027405865.1). Taxonomy (NCBI): domain Eukaryota; kingdom Viridiplantae; phylum Streptophyta; class Magnoliopsida; order Malpighiales; family Salicaceae; genus Salix; species Salix purpurea. The sequence continues at coordinate 5,187,305 of JAOWLH010000019.1, forward strand.
TCGTGCTGGGGAGAGAGAACGTGAGCTTGATAAAAATAAATCAATCACCACCACCTGTCTCTCTCTCTCTCTCTGAAACGAAACAATGGTGGTGATCGAACCAGAAGAAACCGTACTCGAAAATACCCTAAAACCTCCTCAACCAGCATCATCAACATCAAAAACGACGACGGATTCGACCAGCAGCGAAACCACCACAACGACAACGAAAGCAGCAGCAGCAAAGGTGAACGGAAGCGACTCCGATGGATTTGAAACGGCAAGCGAAAGCGGAGTTAGCGACAAGGAAGAAGAGCAGGAAGAAAATGTCAATAAAGAAATCAGCAGCAAAAACACCACTGAGGATCAGCCAAAACAAGATACTCAAAAGGACGACGAATTGATTCAGGTTTTCACTCTCGCTCTGTCATTTTAATCAGCTGAGTAAGGAGGTAAAATCGGTGTTACTCTCTCCATTTATTATTCATTTAATTTGGTTGCTAAAACAGAGAGGTATAGAGGAAGCAAATGAAGCAAAGTTGGAAGGGAATAGGTTGTTTGGAAATGGGCAATATGAGGAGGCCTTATTACAGTACGATGTGGCCTTACAAGTTTCCCCACCGGACGTGCCATCTTCCGCTGAGTTGCGTTCCATTTGCCATTCCAATCGCGGCGTTTGTTTCTTGAAATTGGTATTTTTGTTGTGCCGCTAATTCGTGTCTATTTGTTTGATTTGATACAGCAACTATTAAAGCTTACATAAATTGAAATTGAGTAAATTTTATTTTATTTTTTTGGGTTAAGGGAAAATTTGAGGACACGATCAAGGAATGCTCAAAAGCATTAGCATTAAATCCTTCTTACATGAAAGCTCTTGTTAGAAGAGGAGAGGCTCATGAAAAGCTTGAAAATTTTGAGGAGGCTATTGCTGGTGAGTCTGGATTCTTGAAATTTAAAGCATGGATTCTATTTGTCAAGAAAAAATTTAATTATGTTATGGCATTTGCAGATCTGAAAAAAATCTTGGAGTTGGATCCCTCGAATGACCAAGCTAAGAGAACCATTCGCCGCTTGGAGCCACTGGCTGCTGCTAAGCGAGAAAAGATGAAGGAAGAGATGATTGGTAGGAAGAAATGAGCTACTTTTTTGGTGCATTTTATATACCCTTTTGTTTTCTCATTCTTTAATATAATTTATTTTCTTTTGGTAGAAGCCTGTGTAATTAGAATTATATTGCACCAAGTCTGCGTTGAATATTGGAAGATAGTTCTTTCAATTTCAATAGGCTAAAACTTGAGCTTTCTTACTTCTCCTCTTCCTCTCAACATACACACCCACACCCTTTACAGGAAGAAGAGAAAAAAAAAAAGTAGTGAAACTCAGAGCCTTTTTGGCCCTTTTATTAAGGACATAACTTAAATTATATTCTTAAACAAATTAAACATTTTTCTGTAAGAAAGTAAATGAATTGTTTAAAAATTAACTCTTTCTTTGAAATCCCAACAAATATCATAAAAAATTCACTAGTAAAAAAAAGAATAATAATTAAACCTCATGTAGTTATTTTCTTAGTAAATATAAGTATAAGAAAATCTAATTAAGGTTCATACAAGTCGAGAACTAATATACTTAAATTAAAACAATTTAGGTTAGTTAATTTTAAAATATTTAAGGATACTAAATTAACTATGTAATTAAATATTTGTCAAGTGCCATGTAAATTTTAAAATATTTAAAGCTTTGCCCTTATCTGTTATTTGCTATTTATTGCTTGCTCATTAGAACTTCACATTTCACTTTTTCTTTTTTAAATTGTTTTGTTTTTTGACATGTACCAAAGTTGTAGAAGCAGTCCAAAGGTGAATGAGAGAATATTTTTAATCAATGTGATGACATCCCACAACCTTGCTCTTATCGAAATTATTTGATTAAGGGAGCTTAAGTGCTTTATAGTTGTGAAGTATGTCATTGTGTTTGTCTTGGCAATGTGCTATTTGTTCCTGGCTATGAACTTCATCTTCTTCTTTACTGAGAGCACTCACACGTGTCCACTGATCTTGTATTTTTTTTCCTGGTGAGCAGGAAAGCTGAAAGATATGGGGAACTCTTTGCTGGGCCGCTTTGGCATGAGCATTGACAACTTCAAAGCTGTTCAGGATCCAAATACTGGATCCTATTCTGTTTCATTCCAACGTTAATTTTTGGCCGGATCAGGTGCCTTGAGTGCAACATCTTCTGCTGCATGAAGAACAGTGTGAGAAGAAGGAAGTTTGTCTGATAGAAAGATAGTAAAAACCGACCCGATACTTTATTTTGTGTGCAGAATTTATGAATACAAGTAGGAAAAGGAGTTCAGGAGGAGTAAATTCAAGGGAATTTTTTTTTTCTTTTTTGTTCTCTTATCGACTTAAGTGAGGCAGTTTTCCTATATGAACAGTGAAATTTTAGTTTTTAAATCATGGATTGCTTGGTTTTGTGGTTTAAGTAATTGCTATCCCACTTCATTCATATTGAAACAGCATAGCGGACCGATCTGTGGCACTTGATTATCGTAACTTTCCTGTGATGAACATTGGTAATTGCTTCCTAAATGTTCTTCCCTGTTGCGATTATTTCACTTTCTCGCTTCCTTGATTCCTTGAAGTATTCATTAGTGTGAGGATCAACTTGTGGTCATCAACTCTTCACTTGTTCAAATGATAGTCGTGAGATAGCCGTCAGCTCAAGTGTGTATATACAATCCGGAGATTGTAAATATGTTTTCACAAAACTAAACTTCATCAAACCATGGTTTAAAAGTCGCATCTCTATCAAGTTTATTAGATCATATTAGTTCAACTTTTATGTGTTTGAAATTTGAATTGTATATTTTCAAGTTAATTTATGTATTTGAATTGAAGTTATGTTTGTTGAATTAATATTTTATATATATATATGAACAATACAATTTTAAAACGAAAACTATTTCAAAATCGAATTCCAATAAAAAAAAAAAAACCGGAACAGAACTCATAACCTTGGATTGTACTCTTTGTTATTGTTTGCAGTTCAAGAGCTTCTGCAATTGCATTTATGGAGATAATATCCACTGGTGTGTTTTCCATGAGGCATGAGAGACTCGGGGGGGGATTATCTTCTGCTGCTATATAATACTGATGACATAAAAGAATATTATTATTATCATTAATTAACAAATACTAAACGAGGGGGATTCATTGTTATCGAAAAGGAGGGCTGCTTCCGCGTTTAAACCTGTCAGCTCCTCTCCTGTCATTCTGCTGCTCTGCCATCTAAAAGCTTTTGGAGCAAAATGAGTTAATCCTGTCTCTCCATGTTAAACCATGGTTTGAACTTTGAGCTGGATAGAGTTGCGACTTTTGAACTTCAAAGGGATTCCCAAAAAGGATTGGTTGGATCTTGGCCAACCATATTTGACTGCTGCTGCTGCTGCAACACCAGGAAAGATTGTTCTTGGCTCGTGACTGCCATTTGCACGTTACTTGGCAGTGCAGTGTTACTGGATGCATAAAAAGGATCCTGATTCTGATATTCAGAATCAAAAGAATTAGGGGGCACCTGCCCCATGTCATATGCACTGTTCTGATTCAGTCTTCCAGTTCTAGCCATTGCATTATCATATAGATTATCTGGTGTTAATGCATTTGAATAATCAGAAATAACTAAAAGGTTAAACAGGCATAATAACAAATGCATTGCATTATGATGATGCAACAATTGGAACACGTTTTTCTACAACGTTGTCGTCTTGTTTATTTCGATTCATAGGACAGCTTCTGTAGCAGGAAATCCTCTTGGAGCCGTGACTGATAGAATTTATTGAGGGTAAATCTACACGAATAACAAATGCATTGCGTTATGATGAACAAAAGAAAGTAATTGCTATCCACAATCACTTCATATTAACTTCAGGCTATAGGCCCCCAGTAAGACAGACCCCTTTACATTATGTTGAACAAATTCATGATAAAATGTATTTGTGTAAAGAGTGGACTTGGGAGATTTAAGTGCGTAGCTACACTCCGACACAGCTTTATACAGTTTGTCCATTTCTTGTCCTGAATACCACTGGCCAAGCCTTGCATCAGATTTCTAGTTTGCATATCTATACCAAAGCAATGATGAGCAGTCTTCCTGTTTCTCCTGAGGTCACATTATGCCTACCTGTTCTTGATGCAAATCAGGAGCAAGATGCAAACCAGGAGGACGACGCAAATCAGGAGGGAATCAACATGGATATTGTGGAGAACGAAGCAGAGCCAAATCTGGAAGAGAACCCGTAATCAACACAGCTGCTGGAGTCTTGGAAATTCATTAAGTTTAGAAGTCTAAATTACTCAAATCTCGCTGATTGCTCAGACCCGTTATTTCCCGAATTTATTTCCTTAATTTCCTGGTTTATTGCTTTCCTAGTTAGGATTGGAAAAGTGTAAGTGTTTAAGCTATTTAAGAAGAACAATGTAAGAGGAGAGGGCAGTTGATAATTTTCCAATTCAATAAATTCTGTTTTGAGTTTATTACTGGTGCGATTCCAGCAATTGCAGAGTGATTTTGCAGAAGCCAGAACTTCACTTCTTTGAGATATTGAGGTTTGAAGTTACGGCATCAGCTCTCTAACCCTTTCCTCAAAATAAAGGAACTGAAAAGTCATTCCACTGCGCATTGAAGTGATACAGGATGTGGAGCTTCTGTTGATCCTGCCCGTAAACCAAGACTAAGGAGATGTTTGGAACTATGTTTCAAAAGCATTGTTGAAAATATTAAAAAAAATTTAAGTTTAAGTTTAAATTAAAAAATATATATATTTTTAGATATTTTGATGTACAAATGTTAAAAATGATTTTTTTAAATAAAAAAACATAATTTTAATATATTTTTAAACAAAAAATATTTTTAAAAATAAACATAACAAATATAAAACATGCAGACTATAAATTAAGGCACCCTCTACATCGTTTGATGCTTTCACCGAATGCTTTCGCCGAAATTTATTTAATTCCGGGTATTGGCTTTTCAAGGTTTCAACCCAGGAAGTCGAGAAACTTTAAAAATCAAGTCAGCCCCTCGAGGTTAAAACAAGGTCTTATCATATTTGATTATTACATTGGCGTTAAACTTCTGGTCAGTAGCAATGACCAGACAAGATGAGAATCTTGTAAAACAATAGACACCAGATTTTATTACAAGCTACTATAAATACTTTACAGATGAAGAGGTACATTTCATTCAAACAGCAGATTTCAAGATTTGGCACCAGAGCATCAGTTGCCAGCTAATCCTCGAGCATATAACCTTGTATGGTTTCATTTTTACCAACAATGATTTACCAAGTTTAGATGAAGATGGATCCCCCTCCTACTCATGCGTGAACGGCGTTGGTGATGCTAGCTTCCTCTGAGAGATGCTTCTCTGCTAACGTGGCAGCATGCTGCTCGAGGTATTCTTTGCTGTTCATCTCTGTTAATCTTCGTTGTTTGGCAGTTTAATTAGTTAGGATAATAATAGAACATCATAAGCACATCCAAATTAGTTACATGGGACAGAAAAAATATATAAAAAGTACAAAGCTGATATGGGAAGATTCTGTTGTAAGAACTTGAACATAAAAGATGTGAGAACAAGACGAAAAGGAAAAGGAAACATAACTCAACAAAGAAAACAAAACCTAGGTCATTGACTGGATATGGCATTTACAGTAGTAAAACAATTCAAATTGAACCTGATATGGAATTTTTTTCAAAATAGTGGAAATAGAAGACATTCCATCTCTAAAACTTCAATTAGTATCCAACTTATTTGGATTTATTTCTTCCTTTTCTTTTACCAACTTGTGAAGTATGGATTTGGTTCTGTCCCAACTCCACCCATTCCTTTTAGACCTTGAGTCAACTGCCAAGTCCAGGTGGAGCAGCATTTGTGACCTTAAGAGTAGCATGAAAAGTGACAACCGGGAGATGGTGCTGGACCCCTTAAATGTTTTCCATAATACATGTCAACAGTGTTCTATAAACAAGATTTGGGGCATGTTTTCATGGCCCCTCTTCCAAAATGATCCTATCAGATTCGGTTAGCCAACTATCAAGCTATTGGAATCTGGTTTTACTTGGATAATATTTCAAATGAAAACTGAATAAAATCAATGCACTGCTATTTTCATGGAATAGATTAAAGGTAATGTACTTCAAATAGCATGCATAAATATAAAACATGCCATGCAAGGACATCTAAACAAGAAACATGCTAACTGCTCGTCTCCTATTGGATCACACCAAAGTATATGTTATTCCATCCCCTAACATCCATCTCAAAATCGAAAGACGAAGGCGAGCTAAAATCTCATTAGTTTGATTTATGGTATCTATTTTTCTTGTAAATTTACCATTGGTCTCTCAGATGGATTAGAACATACCCAATGAGAGATTAAAATCATATATACTCTGATACAAAACATCAAAAAAAAAATTCCATAATTACCTGCTAATGGTGCGCTCTTTTGCAAATCCAAGTTCGTTGTCCACACAGAGATCAGAATCATCATTTTTTCTTGATCTTCTAGAGGTTCTAGGTGCTATTTGCTGGGCATCAGCAATTGTCACTATCCTATCAAAAAGATCTAGGGGACTCCCCTCAGCTGTGCATAACAATCTGGCTCTGTTTTCATAAATCACCTGTGGCCCATAACGGCATCAACATTTAAAGAAAAATGGGGGGGGGGGGGGGGGGGGGGGGGGGGGGCAATATGAGGAGGCCTTATTACAGTACGATGTGGCCTTACAAGTTTCCCCACCGGACGTGCCATCTTCCGTTGAGTTGCGTTCCATTTGCCATTCCAATCGCGGCGTTTGTTTCTTGAAATTGGTATTTTTGTTGTGCCTGCTAATTCGTGTCTATTTGTTTGATTTGATACAGCAACTATTAAAGCTTACAGAAATTGAAATTGAGTAAATTTTATTTTATTTTTTTGGGTTAAGGGAAAATTTGAGGACACGATCAAGGAATGCTCAAAAGCATTAGCATTAAATCCTTCTTACATGAAAGCCCTTGTTAGAAGAGGAGAGGCTCATGAAAAGCTTGAAAATTTTGAGGAGGCTATTGCTGGTGAGTCTGGATTCTTGAAATTTAAAGCATGGATTCTATTAGTCAAGAAAAAATTTAATTATGTTATGGCATTTGCAGATCTGAAAAAAATCTTGGAGTTGGATCCCTCGAATGACCAAGCTAAGAGAACCATTCGCCGCTTGGAGCCACTGGCTGCTGCTAAGCGAGAAAAGATGAAGGAAGAGATGATTGGTAGGAAGAAATGAGCTACTTTTTTGGTGCATTTTATATACCCTTTTGTTTTCTCATTCTTTAATATAATTTATTTTCTTTTGGTAGAAGCCTGTGTAATTAGAATTATATTGCACCAAGTCTGCGTTGAATATTGGAAGATAGTTCTTTCAATTTCAATAGGCTAAAACTTGAGCTTTCTTACTTCTCCTCTTCCTCTCAACATACACACCCACACCCTTTACAGGAAGAAGAGGTAAAAAAAAAAAAAAAAAAGTAGTGAAACTCAGAGCCTTCTTGGCCCTTTTATTAAGGACATAACTTAATTTATATTCTTAAACAAATTAAACATTTTTCTGTAAGAAAGTAAATGAATTGTTTAAAAATTAATTCTTTCTTTGAAATCCCAACAAATATCATAAAAAATTCACAAGTAAAAAAAAGAATAATAATTAAACCATCATGTAGTTTTTTTCTTAGTAAATATAAGTATAAGAAAATCTAATTAAGGTTCATACAAGTCGAGAACTAATATACTTAAATTAAAACAATTTAGTTTAGTTAATTTTAAAATATTTAAGGATACTAAATTAACTATGTAATTAAATATTTGTCAAGTGCCATGTAAATTTTAAAATATTTAAAGCCTTGCCCTTATCTGTTATTTGCTATTTATTGCTTGCTCATTAGAAATTCACATTTCACTTTTTCTTTTTTAAATTGTTTTGTTTTTTGACATGTACCAAAGTTGTAGAAGCAGTCCAAAGGTGAATGAGAGAATATTTTTAATCAATGTGATGACATCCCAGAACCTTGCTCTTATCGAAATTATTTGATTAAGGGAGCTTAAGTGCTTTATAGTTGTGAAGTATGTCATTGTGTTTGTCTTGGCAATGTGCTATTTGTTCCTGGCTATGAACTTCATCTTCTTCTTTACTGAGAGCACTCACACGTGTCCACTGATCTTGTATTTTTTTCCTGGTGAGCAGGAAAGCTGAAAGATATGGGGAACTCTTTGCTGGGCCGCTTTGGCATGAGCATTGACAACTTCAAAGCTGTTCAGGATCCAAATACTGGATCCTATTCTGTTTCATTCCAACGTTAATTTTTGGCCGGATCAGGTGCCTTGAGTGCAACATCTTCTGCTGCATGAAGAACAGTGTGAGAAGAAGGAAGTTTGTCTGATAGAAAGATAGTAAAAACCGACCCGATACTTTATTTTGTGTGCAGAATTTATGAATACAAGTAGGAAAAGGAGTTCAGGAGGAGTAAATTCAAGGGAATTTTTTTTTTCTTTTTTGTTCTCTTATCGACTTAAGTGAGGCAGTTTTCCTATATGAACAGTGAAATTTTAGTTTTTAAATCATGGATTGCTTGGTTTTGTGGTTTAAGTAATTGCCATCCCACTTCATTCATATTGAAACAGCATAGCGGACCGATCTGTGGCACTTGATTATCGTAACTTTCCTGTGATGAACATTGGTAATTGCTTCCTAAATGTTCTTCCCTGTTGCGATTATTTCACTTTCTCGCTTCCTTGATTCCTTGAAGTATTCATTAGTGTGAGGATCAACTTGTGGTCATCAACTCTTCACTTGTTCAAATGATAGTCGTGAGATAGCCGTCAGCTCAAGTGTGTATATACAATCCGGAGATTGTAAATATGTTTTCACAAAACTAAACTTCATCAAACCATGGTTTAAAAGTCGCATCTCTATCAAGTTTATTAGATCATATTAGTTCAACTTTTATGTGTTTGAAATTTGAATTGTATATTTTCAAGTTAATTTATGTATTTGAATTGAAGTTATGTTTGTTGAATTAATATTTTAATTATATATATATATATATATATATATATATATATATATATATATATGAACAATACAATTTTAAAACGAAAACTATTTCAAAATCGAATTCCAATTAAAAAAAAAATAACCGGAACAGAACTCATAACCTTGGATTGTACTCTTTGTTATTGTTTGCAGTTCAAGAGCTTCTGCAATTGCATTTATGGAGATAATATCCACTGGTGTGTTTTCCATGAGGCATGAGAGACTCGGGGGGGGATTATCTTCTGCTGCTATATAATACTGATGACATAAAAGAATATTATTATTATCATTAATTAACAAATACTAAACGAGGGGGATTCATTGTTATCGAAAAGGAGGGCTGCTTCCGCGTTTAAACCTGTCAGCTCCTCTCCTGTCATTCTGCTGCTCTGCCATCTAAAAGCTTTTGGAGCAAAATGAGTTAATCCTGTCTCTCCATGTTAAACCATGGTTTGAACTTTGAGCTGGATAGAGTTGCGACTTTTGAACTTCAAAGGGATTCCCAAAAAGGATTGGCTGGATCTTGGCCAACCATATTTGACTGCTGCTGCTGCTGCAACACCAGGAAAGATTGTTCTTGGCTCGTGACTGCCATTTGCACGTCACTTGGCAGTGCAGTGTTACTGGATGCCTAAAACGGATCCTGATTCTGATATTCAGAATCAAAAGAGTTAGGGGGCACCTGCCTGCATTTGAATAATCAGAAATAACTAAAAGGTTAAAGAGGCATAATAACAAATGCATTGCATTATGATGATGCAATCTCATTTTGCTCACTATCTAGTGATGCAACAATTGGAACACGGTTTTCTACAGCATTGTCATCTTGTTTATTTCGATTCATAGATCAGCTTCTGGAGCAGGAAATCCTCTTGGAGCCCTGACTGATAGAATTTATTGAGGGTAAATCTACACGAATAACAAATGCATTGCGTTATGATGGACAGAAGAAAGTAATTGCTATAGACTCCTTTCCGGCAGATGACCTGCTGGAGAGTCTTATTGTTGAATAAATTCATGATAAAAGGTATTTGTGTAAAGAGTGGACTTGGGAGATTTAAGTGCGTGGCTACACTCCGACACAGCTTTACACAGTTTGTCCATTTCTTTTTTCCTGAATAGCATTTGTCAAGCCTTGCAACAGATTTCTAGTTTGCATATCTATATCAAAGCAATGATGAGCAGTCTACCTGTATTCTCCTGAGGTCACATTATGCCTACCTGTTCTCCAACCTTTTGTTATCATTTATAGTTGGAATTGAAGAAATATGAAATTGTGTTGTTTTGTATATCTGAAGAAGGCTTTAATGTACATGATTTATACAGTTTGTAGAGTCTGTTCTAGGAATGCAAATAATCTATTCTAGGCAGGTCGATTACAATAATTGTGATTGTCTCAATCTCAGTTAACACAATATGGAGAATATCAATTACAATAACTGGCCAATATCATCTGTCCCTTAACACTTCCCCTCGAGTTGGAGTGTGAATGTCGACTGCACCCAACTTGCAGAGATGGGATTGGAACAAGGGTGCAAGTAGAGGCTTGGTGAAAATATCAGCGACTTGAAATTGTGTTTGCACATGAGCTGTCTTGATTTTGCCATTTTTATTTTTCTCACGAACAGTGTGGCAATCAAATTCGATGTGTTTAGTCAGTTCATGGTAAACTGGATTGGCTGCAATGTAGGGTGCTGTTTTATTATCGCATAGTAAGGTGACAGGTTGGTGGTGTGCCACTTGTAGATCCTGCAAGAGGTATTGCAAGCAAGCAAGTTCACATGCGGTGGCTGTCATGGATAAGTATTCAACTTCTGCAGACGATCTTGAGATAATTACTTGCTTCTTGTTTTTCCATGATATGAGAGACTTGCCAAGAAAAATACAACATTCAGTAATTGAGCGCTTGTAAAAGGATATCATGTCCAGTCTGCATCGCAATATACAGTAAAGTGTAGTGGCCCATTTGAGGAGAATAACAGCCCTTGGCCAAGAGCTCCTTTGAGACAACGAAGGAGCCGACGTGCTTTGTCGAAATGGTGCTTCTGAAGTTCATGCATAAATTGGCTGAGTGTACTCAACATAAAATGGATCTTCTTTTTTTTTTTCTAGTGATGATCTTTCTGGCTCCTGTGGTCATTTTTTTCTTAAATTGTTGAGGGTTTTTCCCATTTGTTATTTGTACTTTTCCATCTGGTTAAAGAGGAAAAGGTATTTTACACCAGTCATCAACAAGATCTTGCACGTACACCGAGGCTAAATGAACGCACCCTCAACATCGTTTGATGCTTTCGCAGAAATTTATTAATTTTTCCGGGTACTGGCTTCAAGGTTTCAACCCAGGAGGTCGAGAAACTTTAAAAATAAAGTAGCCCCTCCAGGTTAAAAAAGGTCTTATCATATTTGATTATTACAGTCGCGTTAAACTTCTAGACAACAGCAATGACCTGACAAGATGAGAATCTTGTAAAACAATAGTCACCAGATTTTATTACAGGCTATTATAAATACTTTACAGATGAAGAGGTACATTTCATTCAAACAGCAGATTTCAAGATTTGGCACCAGAGCGTCAGTTGTCAGCTAATCCTCGAGCATATAACCTTGTATGGTTTCATTTTTACCAGCAATGATTTACTAAGTTTAGATGAAGATGGATCCCCCTCCTCTACTCATGCTTGGACGGCGTTGGTGATGCTAGCTTCCTCTGCGAGCTGCTTCTCTGCTAACGTGGCAGCATGCTGCTCTAGGTATTCTTTGCTGTTCATCTCTGTTAACCTTCATTGTTTGGCAGTTTAATTAGTTAGGATAATGATAGAACATCACAAGCACATCCAAATTAGTTACATGGGACAGAAAAAATATCTAAAAAGTACTGATATGGGAAGATTCTGTTGTAAGAACTTGAACATAAAAGATGTGAGAACAAGACGAAAAGGAAAAGGAAACATCATCTCAACAAGCAAAAGCAAAGAAAACAAAACCTAGGTCATTGACTGGATATGGCATTTACAGTATGAACCTGATATGGAATTTGTTTCAAAATAGTGGAAAAAGAAGACATTCCATCTCTAAGACTTCAATTAGTATCCAACTTATTTGGATTTATTTCTTCCTTTTCTTTTACCAACTTGTGAAGTATGGATTTGGTTCTGTCCCAACTCCACCCATTTCATTTAGACCTTGAGTCAACTGCCAAGTCCAGGTGGAGCAGCATTTGTGACCTTAAGAGTGGCATGAAAAGTGACAACCGGGAGATGGTGCTGGAAGCTCTTAAATTTCCATAATGCATGTCAACAGTGTTCTATAAACAAGATTTGGGGCATGTTTTCATGGACCCTCTTCCAAAATGATCTTATCAGATTCGGTTAGCCAACTATGAAGCTATTGGATCTGGTTTTTACTTGGATAATATTTCAAAAGAAAACTGAATAAAACCAATGCACTGCTATTTTTCATGGAATAGATCAAAGGTAATGTACTTCAAACCAATGCACTGCTATTTTTCATGGAATAGATCAAAGGTAATGTACTTCAAATAGCATGCATAAATATAAAACATCCCATCCAAGGACATCTAAACAAGAAACATGCTAACTGCTCGTCTCCTATTGGATCACATCAAAGTATATGCATTATTCCATCCCCTAACGTCCATCACAAAATCGAAAGACGAAGGCGAGCTAAAATCTCATTAGTTTGATTTATGGTATCTATTTTTCTTGTAAATTTACCATTGGTCTCTCAGATGGATTAGAACATACCCAATGAGAGATTAAAATCATATCATATATACTCTGATACAAAACATCAAAAGAAAAATCCATAATTACCTGCTAATGGTGCGCTCTTTTGCAAATCCAAGTTCATTGTCCACACAGAGATCAGAATCATCATTTTTTCTTGATCTTCTAGAGGTTCTAGGTGCCATTTGCTGGGCATCAGCAATTGTCACTATCCTATCAAAAAGATCTAGGGGACTCCCCTCAGCTGTGCATAACAATCTGGCTCTGTTTTCATAAATCACCTGTGGCCATAACATAATGCAATCAATAAATTACATTTATTCTTATTGTGATCTTTTAAACCTAGACACCAGCAAAAACAGTTTCAATCCTCACATTCAAAAGAACGTGAATACTATCAGAGCAAACTAAACAGCAACACAAGAAGAATGGAACAAATAGATAAATTTTCATTCAGTGCCATGAGTATGAAACCAAAAACCAGGTACTGCTCAAAACATAAGTTGACAACGAAATATGGGGGTGTGCATCCTATGAAGGACAACTTTATAATAACTAAAGAAACTTTATTGTTTGGGTAGTCAGAAAGAAAACAGAAAGCAGGGTCATTTATTATACTTCGCCAGACGAAACCCTTCTTAGTCCTAAACTCCAGGAGTAATTGCATAAGAAAAAGCCAAACTGTGGCTTAAGCAGGATGAGAACATTGAAGGAACCGCAGCACAATTCCATAGTACCCAATAGGTTCAAATTCAAGATAGTAAAAAAAAATATAGAAGCACTGGACATACATCAACTAAGGTGACAAATCGATATGCAGCTGCTCTGTTATGGAGTCCAAAGATCGGAACACCTTCCAATGCCAGGGTATGAAAGTTATCTGTAAAGAGATAAAAAAATGCTTTCCCTCAAGGACTCATAAAAATTGCATGAATGTGTTTGAGACATGGTGCAGTAGATTTGTAGGCATTTGGCATCCAAAAGATGAAAGAAATATGCGGGGACATCTCCTACCAACGAGAAAACAATTTTTTTAGAGCAGGAAAAAAAAAAAGAGTATTGATACGATTTCTTGTTTCTTCATTTTTAGTAACACTTTTAGTTCCCAGTCTCAAAATGCCAAACGTGACTGCATTTGACATTTCCATGCCCCAACTATCACTTCTTTTCATGAATAATATGCATGTCAAATTGATTCGGCTGAGCATGACTCACTGGATAATCCAAAATAATCTGCAGCTCCAAGTGGTTTGTCACAAAGTTCTTCAAAAGGAAAATATGCACATCCATTGGCACCCAGTGGAACCTGAAAGATTTAGATTTTAACTGTAAGAGCCAAGTCAAAGGATAGAGCTTTTTATGTCCTAGCAAAACATATGTTAGAACCTACCTGCAATGTTCTTCCCATTACTACCTCCACCTCTTGTGGACAAGCTTTTTGTTCCCCAATCAATTGTTGAAACTTTTGTTTAAGCAGGCTAGATGACTCTTTTCCAACAAAGTAGAAACCTTGCTGAGCCTGCAGTCCAAGCATAATCATCGAAATCAGAGATATTTTAAACAAGAGAAAACTAGCAGCAGGAAATACAAAGTGAGTTTTTCAGATCTGAGATAATGGGACTCATACCGAAGTCATCTTCCGATAATCTACTGCTGAACCAATTTCATGAGCCACACATCTTTCCTACAACAATATAAGGCATCTGAATAATACCTTCATACACCATGGTAATATCAGAAATGAATAATAGCTCTCAGGAGGTCCTGCCCTGTGCTAACAGCAATAGGAAGACATTTTCTATAGAATATATATACCTTCAAAGTCGCAATGAAGGGCAGAAAAAGATCCCTCTGTAATCCACGCTCATACAGGTTATCTGGGGCACGGTTTGAAGTAGCCACAAGAATCTACACTTGTGTCCATCATGCACAAAAATAAAAGTTTTGCCTTAACTTTCAACTTAAACCATAGATGTAGGAGCACATTGCGAAGATACATTACACAAATAAACTTACAACGCCATTGTTGAATAAATGTCTAAAAAGACGGTTAAGGATCAATGCGTCAGCAACATCAGTCACCTATTATGGACCACTCAAAGAGAGTAAACATATGAAAATAATAATATAAATCAATCAAATCTGGTCAATAAGCACAAGGAATTTAATGGTGTAAGTAGCATACCATAAATTCATCCAGACATAATAAAATAGCCTCATCAGATATCTCTCCAGCCACAACTTCAAGTGGATCTGCAACACCCTTGTGTCTCTGCAAGAATTCAATATTTAACAAAAGCTCAGTATCTACAATTGATCAAGAGCCGAGCTGGATTCATCTAAAAAGCATGAAGTAAAATTCATAGGATATTATGTGGATGTGCACAGGATACAGGAATGGACACGTATGTGTGCAAGTGCAGACGATGCCACTATCAGAGCCAATTTCATTTCCTCATTAACAATACAACTATACATACGAGAATATTTTACAAGCTAGCTTATGTATATTGCAATCCCTTAAATTTGTGTGTGTGTGTGTGATAAAAGTGCAGTTAAAATTACACTTAATCATACAGAAACAAAGCCTGCTTCAAAGGAAAATATTTCTTTTTTGAAAATATAATTTGGACAGGTATATTATGAACTACAGTCTTACTTGCAAGCGACTATGGACATTCAACATGAAGTCATGAAAATGGATCCTCTTTTTCCTCCAATTGACGGGCCTGAGAAAATAGATATCAATAAGACTAAAAATAAATGTTTATGGGGCAACATTAAAGATGAGAAGATGATCTACTCTAATTCTTAAATATTGTCATTCCACTTTAAGTTTTCCCATATTTGTTTCTCAATAATCTTGGAACAGCACAGCAATGTAACAAGGAAAGTAAACTGTAGCGAATTATACCAGTAAAGCATACTTACAATTGATCAAAGAACAAGTCCATTAGCATAGTCTTTCCAGTGCCAACGCCTCCATAGAGATATAGTCCTTTGATGGGTGAATACCAAGACTGTGGCATTAAACGCGACCATAACCACCTACTCCTGAAATAAAGAAAGTGGTGGCAAAATTGAATTTGAAATCAAACCCAAAGAAACTGCAGTTCCAAAACAGAAGGTAAAATAGATAAGAAGAAGAATCCAGTGGAAATATAAACATATGAGAAACAAAATGGAACATGAACCTTCCAGATTTGTCTGAAGCAGTATAGCGATCCAATTTACAGGCATCAGCTGATTCAACGAGCTCATCATAAAGCCTCTGAAGCTCTCTTAATGTGCCTACCTGCAAAAATCAATTTCAGCAAGCCCTTCACAAGGAAGGTCCAATAATCCCTCTAGAAATCTCAAATGAACTATTCACTATTCACAATTTCTCTTTAATTAGGGCACAAGTTTCCAAAATATTCACAACCAAAACCACATGAAATTTTCTATTTAAGCTACCAGAAGGTATGGCTGGATAAAACGTCTCAATTAAAACTCCAAAAACAAGCTGTTGTTTCACAGAGCGTTGGCAACGAAGAAAACCAGAGCACTAAAGGATGGCTCATGTTTCAGCATTCACAACCAATCATTTCCCTCTCAACTCCTTGAAATTAAAAAATAAAAATAAAAAGATTATCCAGATTAAACATAGACAAAACTAGTCTACAATTTTACACCTCCAGTACTCAGGTGAACCTCATACCTGGAAGCTGTCACCATCCACAAGCTCACCAGCGGCAATCCTTCTTTCATACTCCACATACGGCCCCCCTCCATTAACATCTGCAGATCCAACAAAATCACAGTACCAAAACAAATGAGAAATCCATTTTCAGAAACACTTAACTCCCCAAAATCAAAGCCAAATGGACCCAGAATAAAATGTCACCTCCAATGGAAACTTTAGCCGCATCCGTTGACAAAGTTCTTGAAACAATAAATTTGAGGCAACTAAATTTATCAATATTCGCATTATCGGTAACTCTATAACCAGTATCTATCAAAATCTTTTGACATTTCACCAAACTAAAGGAGTAATTGCATTCTTGTCGTTGAAAAGCATATCGAAACTGGCGAAATGATCGAACACTCCTTCTCATTTTCAGCTTCAAAACTTCTCCTCCGCGGAGCTTTTAGCAATCAAATCAGCACAAGCTCTCTAAAATTTACAGAGTCCTGTATTTAATTGGCAAAAAGAAAATCAGAATTCTCCACTATTTAACTTCATACAGAATTAAAATTCAAAAGGAGTCATGAAAATAGGAAAATCGCTGCTAAGATAACTAAATTTCGGCACTTTCAACGGTGACAAGTAAAAACAAATATCAGCATCGGATAACTTTTAATCTTCCAGTAATTAAAAGAATCATTCATTAATCATAAGTTTAGTTAAAAAAAAGAAGAATATTACATAAATAAAAAGAGAAAATAAGAAATAAGAAGAAAGCAGCGCGCCTGTTAGGATACAATCTCCTTTCTGAATTTCTGGTCTTCAAAGAGAAGGAATGATGAGAATACAGAGAGAGAGAGAGAGCGTGTGTTATTACCTCCTTAAAAAAAAAGAACCAGGTAAATAAAATATTCTTATTTAATGCTTTCGGGAAGAGGGTGTAAAGGTTGTTGTGGTAGGAGAGAGAGAGGGAGAGAGAGAGGGCCTATGTTTTTGGAGAATCCTCGATGAAGGAGGAGACCTTTTCGAGAGAAAAAAGACAACTCCGAGTTATTTTGAGGTGGCTGCTTCGCACCTGTTTGGGAGGGCGGCACGTTTGCCAAACTCCATTCCAAATTTCATTTAAGTGCCGTTAGTGTGTTTGGTTAGATCAAAATGGCATTTGTAATGGGTGGGACCCACGGGAATTTAAGTCCCAAACGGAGCTAAATGAAAAGCACCCCAGAGGTGCTTTTCAAACGCCGGTTTGAACGGCGTTACACATGTTTTATTTTTCTTCTCAAAACACCCTCCCTCGCCGATCTTCTTCTTCCCGTTCTGAAAACCAACTCTCTTCCCTCTCTGACGACTTCGGTGAACAATGGGCAACTCCTACTACTGAAACCAGTGGATACCACTCCTCTTCCTCTCATCTCTGGGCTGCTCTTGCTGACTCTTCCCTTGCAACTTCACTGCACCTCCCCGTCATCTTCTACCCATCACAGCTCACGGGTTTCACCAAGGAATCAGTCTTCTCTGCAAGGAATCTCTGCCAAAAGCCAACTGATTCAGGGGCATCTTCTCAGACTGCAATTCACCCTCAAAAAGACGAATCTCCCTCTGCCAAAAGCCTCTTCACGGGCCATCTTCACTGCACCTCCCTCTCTCCAAAAATCCCGAAAATCTTATCTTCTTCTGCACAAAACCTTATCCCACAGCCCCTTTAAATCCACCTCTCGTCGACCCCTTCTTCTCTGCACAACACTCTCTCTAAATTATCCCACAAAAATCTGCTCAAAATTATCCCACAGCTCCGAAGTAAATCCAGCACTCAGTCAACCTCAGCTCCTTCTCTGCACAAATCCAGGTATTTGCCTCACTTCTCCCCTTCTGTAGTTGGTGTTTTTATGTTTAATTGTTGAATTAATATGTATTTAAATTGTTGGAATTGGTGTGATTTCTCTCGGTTAAATTGTTGTGAAATGGGTGAAATTGATGAGAATTATTTGTGTTAATTTTCGGTGAAGTGGGTGAAATTGCCGAGAATTATTTTCTGTGTAAATTTGTAGGAAGTTTTGTGAATTTTTGCTGTGAATCAATATTTATTTGTGGATGATGTTAGAGATCTATGAACTGAAATGGGTGAATTTTTGATGTTAGAGATCTATGAACTTAAGTACTGTTTTTCTTGTCTTGTTTTGTTGTTCTTGAATGTTCGGGTGCCTTTTCTATTTCATTACTTTGAATTCCGAAGGGGGTGACTTAAGGAGTATTCCAGTTTTTTCTCTCTAAAGTTTTAAGTTTCGAGGATGGGTTTATGATTTTGATTGGCTTGTGAGAATTCAAGATGCATGCTCGATGATTTAGACACCCCTCTGTATTATTTTTTTCTCTAAAATTCCCATAATGCTCCAAACTTTATCTCTGTGATTTCACATCTTCATTTAACTTATCATTGATTCTGTATCAAGATTTAATCTTTCTCTAAAAAAAGAGAAGAAACTAGGCATTACAAGTCCCTGTGAAGTCTTTCATGAAGATGTCTTGAATACTGGAAGTGAAGCTGAATAAGCTGAATAAGTGCAGTTTCTCAAAGAACATGACCTTTGTTTTGGTTTCTCAGTGTTCTGGCTGTCATCTATATATAGATAGATGGCAAATGGAACACTGAGCCGAAGCCTATCAAAACTGTTTATGAATAGTTGACAACAGTTTGGATATATAGATAGATGACAAGTGTTTGGATATGTACAGTGGCTGAATGATTGTTGTTGTTGGCTGTGTTAATTAGCATAGGACAGACAAATGCATAAATGATGTTAATTGACTGTTTCAATATGTAAAAGAATTCTTAAAAGTTAGTTGAGATAATATTATCTGGCTGTTTGTAATGCTCAATATACTTTTGAAGACTTTGATTTTTGGTGATGGTTGAGGGGATTTTTTTCTTCTCTGTTTCTGTTGGCAGAGATACTTTTATTCCCTGGCTATTTTCCATGTAAATATATTTAAATTCATTAGCATTTTATGGTGGTTTAGTTCTGTTTTTTTTTTTCTAAAGAATGAAATTAACATTGCAATTTGAGAATTGAGAGTGAGGGGGGAGAGACAATGAAACTGGGGTCTTTTGTCTCTCTGCCTAGTGATCCTGCTGTTGAGGGAGAAGGAGATGTGCTTGTTTTAGCTCCAGGAAATAAATGCTCGAAAACATAAATGAAAAAAAAAACCTTTATTGCTGTTTTCCATTGTAAAAGATGATATATTTTGTCATAAAAATCTGCCCCAATGCTGGGATATACATACAAGATAAACCCGGCTGGGGTCTTTTAGTTTCACTCAAATGGTGATCACATGATTGCTTATACTTTTAAATCACACATAATGTAGTTTTTTTGTGGATCAAGCCAATTCAAACTAGATAACAGTTGCTAAGCTACTTTAATTTCCTTTTTCTGCAGATACCTCCTAGGAAAAGTGCTGCTTCTTACAGGTTTTTGCTCAACTTGTCATTAAGATGCCTGATATAGATATTGATTAAACATTTTCTAAATGATGTCTTTCATACAATAATCATGTTTCCTTATTATTATTTTGAATTAAGCAGAAGTCAATTTGTATTTTTTATGCAATCAAATGTAGCCATTCAGATAATGTTTTTACCTATTGTATGGATATTTATATCTCGTATATTATGTAGTGCCAGTTTGTAATGTTTATTTGTTGTGTTTTTGCAAAGTTTAAAAACATATCATGGCTGATTCTGCGAAAGCTATTTGGAGTCCAGAACACTTGCATATATTTTGTGATATATGCATTAGGGCAATTGATATGGGTATGCGACCGACTTCGCATTTTGATAAACCCGGCTGGATGTACGTTGCACAATCATTTGCAGAGCAAACGGGTGTAGAGTTCCAAAGAGAACAATTTAAAAATAAATGGGATTCTTGTAAAAAAAACTGGCGTTTGTGGAATAAGTTGATTGGTGAAACTGGTGTGGGCTGGAGTAATGAATTGAAAACGATTGTTGCTAGTGATGAGTGGTGGCGAGCACGAATTCAGGTCAGTATTTGTTATTCCTTACTTTTCTATAATGTTATTATGTTCTGTGAAGACAATGACAAGAGCATTAATTTTGTTATGTAGGAAAATAAAGAAGTCAGAAAATTTAGAACTGCTGGAATTGAGCCTTCTTTGAAGTTCAAATTTGATAGAATGTTCTCTGGAGTCACCGCTACCGGACAACATGCATGGGCACCATCGTCGGGCACATTACCTGGCAGTGACGAGGATTTGGATGCAATAAACATCGGTCTACAAGGTGCTGATTTGGAGGAAGGAAGCGGGGACTCAGATGAGCATGAGGATATAAATGCTGAAAATTGTCAAAATTCTCGAGGCGTTGGGGGGCCGCATATATCATCTAGTAGTAACAGCAGGAGCAGTGGTAAACGAAAACAAAGAGATGTTCCGGAGCGAAGATCTAGAAAGAAAAAGTCACCTGGAATTGGTGCTCAGCTAGTTTCAATTCAGCAACAGCTTCTCGACAGCATATCTAGTAGGAGTGATTCAACTTCTGCAAATAAAGACTTGCCTGGCTGTAGTATTCCGCAAGTTATGGCTGAGCTCCAATCAATACCTGGTTCGACAGATGACGATACTTTTCTGTTCCGCGCCATGCAATTTCTACAAGTGCGAAGAAATAGAGAAATGTGGGCTAGCCTCAATGACATACATCAAAAATACCGCTGGCTTAGAAATTCCATCGCACATTCACCTAATAATTAACTGCAATTCTAGCACTTTGTTTGAATAATTGATTATCATATTTGTGTTTGTATTGGATTCTAACGTCATAAGTAATATGTTGATCGCATGTTTTCCAAATATTTTAAAAATATTCAATTATTCACCATATTGATTATGTCAACAGGTTTGGACTTATTTTGTAGATATGGATGATGCACATTTTAATGCTCTATTAAACGGGGATTTTGAAGGGGAGTATGACAATGTTATGGATCGTGTTATTGAGCACATTAACTACGATGCCGACGAAGGGAACAACAACGCGTACGTTGATGATGGAACCGCTGGGACCGACAACGATGATGATGACAATGATGACAGTAGCGAAGACGCTATCGATGACGAAGACGACGAAGATGACGTAACTTTTATAGAAAGAAAATATGATGATGATAACATAATTTTAAGCACGGCTGGCGCATTAACCCATTATTATATTGCTTATATTCATAAAGAACCATGTATGGTTTCATATAATACAGGGATGCGTTGGTTGAATGACATTTTAAGAGGTCATTGGAAACGCTGTGTTAACATGTTTAGGATGGACAGAGACACTTTGTTGAGCCTATGTTATGAATTGGAAACGCGTTATGGTTTAAACCCTTCACGGAGGATGTGCGTACTGGAGAAGGTAGGAATGTTCATATTTACCATTGCAGTTGGGGCATCAAATCGACATGTGCAAGAAAGATTTCAGCGTTCTGGTGAAACTGTAAGTAGATGTATGAAAGAAGTCCTCAAAGCATTATGTCTGTTTGCTATAGATATCATCAAACCAACTGATCCAGACTTTACCAACACACCGATACAAATTGCGATGAATCGAAGATTTATGCCACATTTCAAGGTAATTTTTAAAGTTTACACTTAAGATAGTTTGCACCAATATTGTGTATTTTGTTACAATATTTATATCGTAATACATTTCTTTGCATACTTGTAGAACTGTATTGGTGCAATTGATGGGACACATGTTCGTGCAACAATTTCACCGGAACTTCAAATTCCTTTTTTTGGTAGGAAAGGTGTCCCAACACAAAACATCATGGCGGCCTGTAGTTTTGACATGCAATTCACATTTGTATGGGCAGGATGGGAAGGTAGTGCACACGATACACGTATTTTTCTCGAGGCTATACACAGTACCCGTATCCAATTTCCTAAACCGCCTGAAGGTTGTCAATTTTTTTTCTCATACAGATATGATAATTTAAAAAAATTACTATTCATCTTTTGTTATTGAATTAATTTAAAAGTTGCATTTTGTTTCTATTTTCAGGAAAATACTATTTGGTTGATGCCGGTTATCCGAATGAGTATGGATATTTAGGTCCATATAGAGGGGAGAGGTATCATTTAGAAGAATTTCGACGTCGGGGTGAACCAAGTGGACGACGCGAAGTATTTAATCGTGCACATTCATCACTACGTAATGTGATAGAACGAACATTTGGAGTATGGAAGCAAAGGTGGAAAATTTTGCAGTGCATGCCACCTTATCCTTACAAAACACAGGTTCAGATTATTGTTGCATCGATGGCACTCAATAACTATATTAGAAGGAGATCGCAACATGATGATGTTTTTGGTGAATATGATCGTAATCCCGATTATATCCCAGATGAGTTATTACCAGATGTTGTAGCATGTGAAACTAGTCAGAGTTCGGGCAGAAATTCTCGTATGGATATTGTGCGCGAGAGCATTGCAAATAGTTTGATGGGAGAATGAAATTATGTTTCCATTTTATTTGAAGTTTTCACATTAATATAAATTGTTATTTATTTTTAAATTTATTTGTAGAAGTTTTATATATATATATATATATATATATATATATATATATATATATAGATGGATGGATGTATGGATGTATGTGTGTGTATATTTCCATGCCCTTTTAAGTAATTATACTTTTGAAAAGCAGTTTGTAAAGTTTGGAAACCAAACACCAAAACTCCTTTTTCTTCAACCTTCAACTCAACCACAGTTTTAACCAAACACTTTCCATTTTTAAAAACTCCATTTTCAAAACTCCATTTTTAAAACTCCATTTTCAAAACTCCATTTTCAACCACAACCGCAAACGCTACCACTCTCCCAAACAGGGCTCGTTGCATTTTGTCTCGCTTTCGCTTCGATGCTGCATGGTACGGTAAAATAATTTATTTAAAAATATATTAAAATTATATTTTTTATTTAAAAACATCACAAATTTAATTTAATTGTACAACTACAAAAAGAAAATTATTTTCAATATTAAAATAGAGTGATTTTGATATGAAGGGTTTTTATAATATGATTATGATTTTTTAATTTTCTCACTGTAAATTAACATTTATTTAAAATACCTTGTTTCAAATAAAATTAAAATTATGATTTTCCAAATCAACCCAAATAATTTCTTACCTTTTCGAGTTTAATTAACCGTATTTATACATTACACATTGTTTTCAATAAATTTGGAACTTTTAGTTCGGTGAATGATGTATTATTGAAATCTTATATCTTTTTCATTACACTCTATTAAATAAAAGTGTTTTTTTTAATATCGATTTTCAATTTATTTATTTATAAATCATACTTTTTTTGTATTTTCATATACTCCTATGAATAGTTATATCTCTTATATAAAAATCACAGGGTATTTTTTTTATCAGAATTATAGATTTTAAGGGAATGCAAGTGCTGTACAAAATCACAATTCTACCCCATCAGTATTCATCACTGTGACGTTTTGCCCTTTGATCATATCTCTTTTCTTAAGCAATTCATTTAATTTCTTATAACAAATCTATAATATTTTTGAAGAAAAAGTGTATTTAAGAGCCGAGTTATCTACGCATCAGTGGCTAAAAATGAAAGTCACCGTGAGATGAGATGATCAGATTTGACTAACTTCGTTCGCCCAGCACATTGCGTTTTAAAATATATTTTTTAATATATTAAGATAATGTTTTTTTAAAATAGTTTAGTAATATTAAGAACAATGAACTCATAAAAAATAATATTTTTGAAAAGAAAAAAAAAAAGATAATCTAAACCCAAAACCAAATAAAACTTAAAACGTCGACATCCATACCATCATAAAACGAAGACAAGGTGTGAACAAAACATTTACAAGTGGGAAATGTGGGCCCCACTCGACGCTCTTCCGTCCAATGATCCCATCGCCACAGAACGGACCTCGCTTCTTCTTTTTTTTTTTTTTTAGTGGCCCCCATCAACTAGACAGATCTTGGTGGGATTTGTCTCAGCGTGAACATCGTGGATTTGATGGTCTGTGGATGTGTACAGTGCAATCGTGTGGTTTAAGCCAACTAATCACGCATCGGAGGAGGTGGTATCCAGCTGGGCTCTCGAATCAATTCGATAAACCTGCGGCTTATGATATTTTATTTGTGATTGAAGTAGGGTCCACATTTGGATATAAATGGGAGTTATCAGCCGTGCCGGTGCCCACGCTGCATGCAACATGCATAGGGGGGTGGGGGCCACTGGCTGTTTGTATATATCGCTGGTGGGGGGATTTTTGGATGCGAATACAATTATTTTACATTGACTTTCTTTTTTATTTTATACATTTTCATTTATTTATTATATAGGTTAATTGTCATTAACAAATGATTTTAATTTTTATAAATACGCCATACAAATATAATTAATTTATACAGAACCTAACAGAGAGGAAATTCGAGACAAGACAAACTAATTTCTTTGAAGTGCATATGAGACATATCTTCATAGAAGAATATTATTTAAAAAAAAGCTATATCACCATTTGAAATTACAATCAATTTGTTGTTGGTTAGGTTGTCGGAATAGTCACATCATTTTTTTCTAGTTATTGATGTTTGTGATGATTAATTAGTTTAGTTGAGTTTTTAATTCTCGTTTTAAATATTTCATCGAGTTTTTGGAAATCAAACCATAAGCTTCGGTGTTTCTTGCCTTGTTCCTGCGTGGTTAGAATTAAGAGCAAAGACAAACCAGTCTTTCAGCAAAGAATAAAATGGGGGGCTTTTTTTACCTCCTCAAAGTATCACTTCAAATAAATAAATAACACGGTTAAAGCTTATTTAAATAAATATTATAGCTTAACGAGTAATAAATAGCATATATAGCTCTCTAATATTAAATAATATATATTACAAAAACACACTATCTATTAACAAATAATTAACTAACGTAATAATAATAATATATTTGAACTGAAATAAGGATTTACAAATACGGCATCTCGTGTAAATAAATATTATGTACATTGGAAATGATGGAAGACACCCCATGAGACAGAATCAAATGAGCATCGGGAATGAGAATCTGATCGAGTCCAAACACATTTTATGCATCATAAATGGTGCAATATTCTCAATTTTCAGGCTCAGCAGAGCTAATTAATATGAGACTAAAATAAGACTCTCTCTCTCTCTCTCATGTGAATAGTCACACACGCACGCACGCACGCACGCACGCACACACGGCAAGCAATCGTTGCACAAGTGAAATTTTCATTCTAGATTAGTCAACGAAAGGAAGTTGATTTTTCCGATCAACACTCAATTAAAACAGCTAAATTACCGGCCTCGCACGTTACTTGGCATTCTCCTTTGACACAGCACCACGACATCCATGTACTTCCGTCGCTGGAAATCGTTGATACAAAAAATCTTTTTAGTTCATGCACGGCAATTTTGCAATTCTAAAATATTATCTTTTGAATTTATCACAACCTTTCCGCCGTCACCGTTCCTTTTTAACATTAATAAATATCATATTTATCACATCTTGAGACTAGGACTACTGATTATTTGTTTTAAAAATATTATCTCTAATAAATAAATAAACAAATATTATTTTAGTCCCACGTTATTTCTTAAATTAAAATAAATTTTAAAAACTTAACAACGTTTAGTCAAAATTAATTAAAATTGAATAAATATTAAAGTAATTGAGATATAATGGATCCTTTTACGTGAACAGTTGGAAAAACTAAAACGCATGAAGATTCCTTTTACAATGCACGCGACGAGAGACAAGCTGACACGTCACATAATTATTAAGTTTTATTCAAAAGTATGTTGAAGTACAAAATTACCCAGTCGAGAGATTTTTCACCAACTCCTAGACTCCAGGTAAGTAGGATTGAAATGTCAAATTACTTCTTATTTATTTATTTATTTATCATTTCCTCTATTATTATATCATTGTCTTCCTGATGATTTGACAAGTACATGCGTGCAATCAACAGACATCACGTGGAATTTAAGAATTTATCTGATTAGTCAAGGACACGGGATAGCTGAAACATCACACGCTGTGATTACCAAAATAACCCGCCCCTGATCTTGATTTTTTATTTATTTCAACACGTTAATTTTCATCGCCGATTCAAGTAAATGCTGCTAATGATGATCGTCTAATGCCGACGGTGCTGGCTTAGACTTGATGAAATTCTTCAATAAAATCATAAATTAAATATTTTAACAATTTACATTTATATTTTAATTAAGATAATAAAAAATATTTATTTTTTGCTAAACAAAAAGCTTAGTTTATTATGGAGGTAGCTTTTAACTTAAACGGCGGTGCCGTTTCTCGAAAGAGATAATTACACTCAGGAAAATCAACAATTATTACCCTTACCCAAGGAGTCCTGGAGTGAGTGGTGAGAGCGCTCTCATCCCTTAAGAGAGGTCAGAGGTTCAATCCCTACTCTTGTATGGAGCTGGCTATTTGGGAAACACTTTCACCCCTTCAGGGTCCACCCGGTGCGAGCATGGATTAGTCTGGATCAGTGTCTAGGACACCGCGTGGTTTATACCAAAAAAAAAAAAATTATTACCCTTTAACAACCCTATCTTTGTCTTGTTGAAAAGTTCAGGCCTTCAAATTTCAAAAACAAATCCATTCTCAAAAAAAAAAGTCTTCGAACCTCCTGCCTTTATGGAGAAAAAAAATCAGCCTGGAAGAAAAATATCGGCACGGGCTTGGGTTAAAAGAAAGCTAACTAGGCCGAGCCCAATAAATAAATAAATCTGGGCTTCAAGTAAACGATGGAAGGGTCAACTTCGACAGCGCCATTCAGCCAGTCCTCTACTCTGAAGCACCGGGATCTGGTTCGTTCGCCTTTCGTTTCCTTCACCTCTTCGGTTTGCTGACGTCCCCTTCATTCCTTCACACACACAGAGCAAATAAAGTGATATTTTCATTTTTGAAGCTCTGAATTGAACTGTGTGAGCTTATTAGGATCAGTCATCAGAGAGGCAGAAAGAAAATGGCAAATCAAGGCGCAAAGAAGCGAAAGGAAGAGAACGCCCGTCACATGGCTAACCTCCGTCGCCTCATCATCGCCTGTAACGTACGCTCCTACTCCCTCATAATTATCATTTCACAATTAACTTGCCGAATCTTCCCCTTTCTTATCATTGTTTTGTTAATTTTAGGTTATTTATGTGCTGGTGAGGATGGTGGTTTTCCATTCCAGCTTCACGTGGAAACATTGGATTGGTCTAATTTTGACATCTGTGGCCTATTTCATACCTTATCGACAACTTGCTGCTATGGCCAGTCCTGCTTATGCTGAAGACGGCGACCTTCTTGATGGTGGATTTGATATGAGTACCGGTGGGATTTGTGGGTATGTTTTAATTGTTCTAATTTCAATGATTTGACTCGTTTTATTAGGATAAATGAATAGTTGAATTAAGTCTTCTATTGGGTATTTTGGCTGATGATTTTGTATGAAAGGTGCTTTTAATATGTCTTTAGACATTGTGTTGTGTGTATGATGTCAATTTTGTTTCTGTTAATGGATTATGAGTGTTATTTTTAAGAAAAGATATTGTTGCCTGATTTTGGTGATATCTTGCCTTGCAGCTATCTACATGATGTTATCTACATTACGAGCTTTGTGCAGCTCATGTCCATCATATCTGGAAAGTTTTGGTACACATACTTGGCGGTAAGTTCCCATTGACTTGATTGCTCATAAAGTTGCTTCTATATGTGCATATTAAAGCACCATGAGTGAATGCTTTTGGATTTTCCTTGAGAAAGAATTTGTTGCATGGATAAATTGTAAATGAATACTGGTCTTCTGTTCTTGTCTTTGAAAGGGAAGATAGGCCAACATTCACTAGGGTATTTAAAATATTCAACTTAAGTTTCTTAACCGTGTCTGAAATATATATATTTGGTATTTCTCAAATATGATTTGGATTTGTTATTGTCATTGTTGATCTGTAATGAGCTAATCCTATGGTGATGAAGTTTGAATATCGATATATTTTGATGCATTACTGTACAGCTATACTAATCTGCAAGCATAGGATCTGAACAGTTCAATTTCAAATTGATGTGAAGACATGGTATATTTTGCTAGTTTATTCGCACATTTTGTAATTTTATCTTTCCTGCAACATTAGCTTGTTGCTTGCTATGAGAATATGGGTAACTCTAAAGAAAAGGGAAATTGCTTTTTTTAATGTCTCACTTAGAAGAGTAAACTCCTTGGTAAACTCTGCCCTTGCTTTTCCAATTGGGAACTTTCGTTTCCTTCTTTGTAGGGGTGAGGGTAAGGGTTGGTGCATTGGGGATTGAAGTGAGTTCTTAATAAGAATGACGTGAAACTAGGACCTGAAGTAGGAGATATCCATTTTTGTTTTAAAGATGTAATTGAAGATACATATGGAGAGAATTCTTATGATTATGTATGGTGAGATGGGTTTTATGTTTCTTTCCAGATACCAGCATTTGGAGCATACAAATCTTTTGGATTCATCAGAGGATTTCTATCACATGGTTCAGAGGTCACTTTTCTTACCCTATTTTGATTGGCCATCTGTTAAAAGTCAATTAAAACTTTTATGTCCTCTACATAACCCTGACTGTGATCTTCCGCTGATATAGGAAGGTGCTGAGGATGAAAAAACCCGCAAGAAGAGGGAAAAGTTGGAGAAGAAAGCTTCAAGAGGCAGGCCTGTCAAGACAAGAACTAGATAAGTCATACAATTGAAATTAGTTAAACCTGACTCATAGGTGAAGTTGGTTTTTATAAAATGGAGGTTTCTTGCCAATTTTAGACAATTATGTGAAGTTGGGCAATCTGGTGTAACTCGAGGAAATTCATGATTATACAAGGATGAATTTGTTTTTCTTTGCCTTTTGGAGAAAGGGAAAATGTTGATGAAGTTTGGTTTGGTTTTGAGTGGTTTATAATAGTCACCATTGCTTGTTACTAACGAGTATAATAAGCTAGTGGGACCACGGCTTCATTTGCAACGAAGGTGGTGGTGTTAGACATAACTTCTGCATTTATTTATGATAGCAAAGAAACCGGTCAAGATATTCAACAACAATACCATCACCATATTTGCTCCTCCTGATGAAGCTTTTCGTCTTGAAGGTTGGGTCGTACTTGATTACCAGTTTGTAACATCAAAAGTTGATAAAACAGCTTTTGAAAGGGGGTCTATTTCTAAGGATTCCATGCTGCTCACTTGTGATCTTCATTGGGATCTTATTGTCAGCCAAGTGCCTGATCGCAAAGGTGCTTATGGCTCCATCAATAATGTGATAATCACTCGGTGGGATATTTACAACGACGGGCATATTCTTTTTTCTTTTTTTTTTTTTGTGCATATTCTTGTTCATGGAGTTGAGGATTTCTTTAATCCTCATGTCTTTTTTGACGTCGTAGATGGTATACTATCTGGGTAGATCAATATAACGATCCCTCTGAATTACTCCAAATGAATTACACTTATGTTTATTTCTCTTCTCTGCTAGGGTTTCTTTTCTTTTCTTTTTTCTCATAGTGGTGTTTGTTTATCTTTTTACGTACTCCAGGTAGTCCGTAAAATTGAAGTGTTGATGACTGGAACATGTGCAAAATGATGCTTAACATGTATTTATAACTTTTATTATCCCTCTCCTTTACATATCTAAACAAACCAATTGTACAAAATGAGGGAACTGTAGAAATTTGCCTTGCTATATCAAAATTGGGTTTATTTACAGAACTCGGTCATCGGTTAGGCACTTTACTATATTTCAAGAGCAGTTTCTTCAAGTTCTTTGAACAGTTCTGTTATGCGACCAACGGTGCTATTAGAGCATTCATCATACGAGCTGAAAATGTTGCTCTTCACCTAAGAATAGCAAAGATCTAGTAAATTGCCAGAAATACAAGTGCGGTAAAAAAGAAAGAGATGTAGTCTAGAAATTAAATCATGAGCTTTCAGAATTACCTGATACCACTGCCAAGAGATTAAATTCACTCTCCAAACTCCACTTAGATTCATTTTGAGTGTTAATATTAACTGTGTACTCTAAAAAGTGCCCATTAAAAGTTATCACTGATAGCGTGGCCCTAAAAAGAGTTCAAATACAAGACAACAAGCAAATGAAAACAAATCCAGGAAAAAAATAATAATAATGACAATATTATTAATATATATGTGCATGAATAATTATAAATAAGAAAAAATTGCACAAGGGAAATCATACCAGCTCATTTTTTATACTTCTGAAATAGGAATGTGTGATTAATAAATGATATACTGAAGCTCATTGATGAAATTGAGATTAGAAAATATTTTTGGCATACAAGGATGCCAGCTGAAAAAACATAAAATGATTTCTCTGATGAAGGGATGCAGTAGGCAGAGATGTAATATGTCCAGTTGTTTAACCAAATACTAAATCAAGGTAGACAAAAGCTATCCAGTTTCTAGAAGCTGAAAATAGAGAAGGTGAAAGGAAGTGGAGATGGGCAATGAATAACAATCTCAAAGTGGCACTCCCAACCCCCAACTCCAGAAGATTTTCTTTATTTTTAGGTGTATATTGTTGTATATAAAAACCCCTCATAAGTAAACAACACTGTATTCATCAAGGGGAGTCCCATGTTCTGGATACTAATAATATTTCCCCCCTTCCCTAAGAAAGACATTTTTGAAGCTCTGCCAGTGGGATACAAAGAAAGGAAAATAAAAACATGGAGGAATGGACACTGATGAGATGATATAGAAACAAAAAAGGCTGCCATAATACAAAAACTTACCTACAAGCTACAGCTTCAGATAAACCTGTGTCAGCAATCTTGTCTACCTTGCGCACGACCACGTTGCTGCATTATGTCACCTGATTAGTTAATCATTGAGCTTAAAGAAAATAATAACAAATTTGAGCATGCATTTCATATAACATGAGCTGCACACTAAATTCATCTACAACTTGAAGACGACTGCTCAGATCACGCATGCACATCTTTTGGGGGGTTAGAAGACAAAAAGCAAACAGCGCAGATGTTGTTTAGAACCAGCAACAAAATCATTTGTTCAATTGATTAAGCACTCCCCATTATTTTGATATTAAAAAAAGAAAACAAAGCAAATCCATCCTGTAGATGGTAGAATTTAAGTCATAATTAGAAGAATTAGGTTAACCTATGAAGTTCTGTCACGCAATCTTTCCATTCCAGCAGAAGTTCAATTAACATGCCAAGAGTTGGCCTCACCCTAGGTCACCAGAGAACAACCCTCTAAATTAGAAATCAGTCAGGAGCTAATTTACGAACTATTTCACCTTTTAACTCCAGCTGGAACAGCATTATGATGCACGCGGTGATGAGCTGGATCAAATGCATCATTTACAGAATCAGGTAATAATGATCCAAGAAAACTGTTTGATCTTCTGCCTCTGTTGGGCATAAAAAATTGAGCAAGAAAGATCAGATGACTTGGCAAATACTGCATAAAATCAAACACATTTGACATGTTATGTAGGAGAGCTTTGTAAGGCCTCTCATCTGCATCTGCAATAAATTGTCAGTTCTGATGTTATCAATTACTAACACCCAAAGAGAAACAGGATCCATTTCAGGTATGAATAAAACCCCATGATAGTATTGACAAAAAATACAAAGTGATACCCTTTTAGGAGGAGCCAAAATTGTCCTTCTGGAAGTAACTAATTCAATTTCAGCTTGGAAAGTGCACAAGAAGGTAGGCGTGCAATAGTTTTGGAGAAAGCAGGGGCGGCCTTTCTAGCATTATAAAGCACATGGTACAATAGCCTTTCTAACCTTAGACCAGTCATGTGCTGAATTCATGTGTTCTTAAAATGAAAATACATAGAAAGAGCAGGATCATTACAAATCAACAGGACAAAATACAGTTGGATTTGAAAACCTAACCGAAAAAACATGATTTTACAAGAGGAAAAAACAATAAAGAACAATAAACAAGCAAATGTAATTATGTGAAACAAGCTATAGAGTGAAGGAGAAAATAACTGACATGTATGTATTAGACGATTGTATTATACCGGTGGTTATATAACATTATGGTAACCATGGGGCATTGCTGCATTCTATAAAGAGGTGAATGAACAGCAGCTACGTGACTTTATTAGTGAAAGTATCAACAAGAATAGAAGTTTAGCAACAAAATATCATTCCTCAGCTATATCAACCTATCTAAAATATAGTTCACGTAGTTTCTCACCTCTGATTTATGGCAAGAACCAGTGAGAAGACATGAATGGAACCTGAACTACTCAGGGCTACAAGAATATCTGGAAGTTGCGTTGATGGTCCAAATGACAAGGAAAATATTGTCGATGGGTATGTTCCCCTTCGAAAACTATATGACTGCTCAAGAATCCATTAACAGAGAAATGATATAAGACCCATTGGACTCTATTCTTTAATGAGTAAAAAAAAAGGTGGAAATACAAAAAAGGATGGCTGTGCATCATAAAAATGAAAGGGACAATATGGCTATCAAACTGATTATCAACACTCAACACCGAAAAACAGTTTAAGTAGCAGTAACAATAACAAGAATAATGATCAGAATGGTATTTATTTCATTAATAAATCCCTTGAGCTTGTTTTTGGCTTGTGAGTATTGCTAAGCTCTGCAGAAGTTGCAAGTCTCTAAATACACCTTATTTGCAAGCACATGTAATTTGGATTTCATAATTCCTATTTCATCAACAGTTTCTCATTTCTTTGTATTCATTGAAAGTCAGTTAGAACCATGTAAATGGTCATGCAGGGAAATTTGCCAGAGAATTGTTACAGTACAGACAGAAAAGGCACTAGGTTCACTCTCCTATTTGCCTGTGCTGCACAGATGGAAACTGTGTTTGTTATCTTGCTGACAGGTCCAGACTCCCATAAGTTCATCATCAAATAAATGGTGTATTGTTGCTCACCTTAGTTGCTTCTGATACCAGATGAACTCTGATTATGGTCCCCTGCTCAGATGCTGTTGCAATGTACATCCCATTGAAAGACATGGCAATTGCAGCCAGTGGAGAATGGTGAGCATCTATCTGCAATCGAATTCAATAAATATATAAGTGAACCTGAGGATGCACACAAGCGAACAAGAAAAATATTATTTCTTATCCAATCACCATAAGGGAAAGCAAAAAGTATAAGATTCTGCAGGGTAGTGAGTTAGAATATTGTTAGAAGAGAACTCCCCACCTTCCTTGAGAAATTCATAACAAAGGCAGGTATCTAAGATTCCTTCTTCTTTTTTTCCTTCTAATGAACTACCCAAGATTTGAACTTATTTTTTGGAGCTTTAAAGAAAGAAGAAAGAAGAATTCCTAGAAGAGATGAGATTCTTAATCACATGTTATGCTTATCAATCAATTTTAAAAGATTTTTTCCGCAACCTCGCAATGTGAATGAAGCTCCATGACATTGTACACCAAAACAGATCCTTTGGTCGTGCTAGAAGGAAGAGCCAAGAAGCAGCCATCCAAACTAGGAGAGAATGCACAAAGTCCTGTGGAAAAGATAAAAAAAAAAATGACAAGGCAATTAATGGCAAATACGATTTGATCTCCACAAGTCAAAAAATAACCAGTCAGATTAATAACCAGTCTTTCTCTCATCCTCGTAGATCTACATAAATTCAGCACTCATCACTTGTCTTTTCTTTAACAAGCACAGATTGGCACGACAAGAAATACAATAAGCCATCTCTAGAATGTGCAAGATCATGCAATTAGCCACACTAAACCATTGACTCACAACTGTTTGAATTCATTCTGCAAGAACTTCTGTTTAAACATCAATGTAGTAATAAAACATAGATCTATAAAAGCAATCGAGAAGGCTGCCTCGAAAACCTACACAACGAAGATCTTCTGTCTCACCTTTTACATTGGGAACTGTATCGATGGCATCCAATATTGTCAGCGTGTTTGAATCATAAATATAAGTCTTTTTTTGCAAAACAACAACAAGCCTGCAATGATCAACAGCAACAGAATAATTCTTCCATCAAATCCAAGAAAACCAGTAAAAGGACAAATTTGAAAAGGATAAAACAGTGAGTGTTTTACCTCTTTTTATTCAATCGGACGGCGAGGACTGAAGTTAAGAAATTCAATTCGCGAAGAGCAGTTCCGGTTGTGGTATTGAACAAACAGAGCCGCCGGGGAGATAAAGATGGCTGTTTCAGTGGGTGGGGGGGCAAAATTAATGCTTTAAAAGGTAACAAATTAACAAAAAGAAAGGGAAATAAGGAAGCACCTGTTCACCGCCGCCAACAATGGCAAGAAGACTTGAGCTATATAGCATCTCCACGACAATAAAAGCTCCAACAGCTAAAAAAAATAATAAATACAATATATTCAAGAGATATTCGTTTCCATTTATAAAAAAGGAAAAGGAAAAATGGGTAGCTTGCCGCGTTCATAACAGAGACGTCCCGTATTAGAATCGTAAATTTTGAAGCCATCTCTGGTGCTTATCGCAAAGCCACTGCGAAGACTCGATAGAAAAGGAAAGGAAATATTATAAAGAAAAAAAGGGAAGGTCTTTGAAGAATAAAAATGATTTGAATTACCTGTTGTCTTGATTAAACGATGCGCAGAGGACTGGATACTGTGAGGAGGAGGAGGGCTGGCTACCACTACTCATTACTGAATTTATTGATTACAGTTTTGCTCGGCTTGGCTGTGCTTCAAAGATGGATCAACGGGTGCTGGGTTCTTTAATTCTTTTTATATTATTATTATTATTATTATTATTATTATTATTAGAACTCTCTCTTCTCTTGCTCGTACATGTGTTTTTGGATTATATGAACTGAAAACAGAAGGAACTGTGAAGAAGAGAGATGGGAGGTGTTGATGACAACTTTTGGAGTTGGAGTACATTACAAGGCAAGACAACTTCAAGGGCTGTTTAGAGTAGAATAATGATTGTTTTTTTAAAATATATTATTTTTAAGTAAATGTAATAAAATAATAATCTTCTATAGTTTAAATAAATTATTTTTAACATATCACATAGAAAAAAATTAATTTAAATTCTTAAAAAATAGGGTTGAATCGAGAAACAAAAGTTGCTGTGTACGGTGCATCATCTCCACCGTCCATGGTGTTGAAATCACTACAAATCTTTTTTAACTTGTAGTGTTTTAATTTCACCAACTGTTTACTCCTTCTAAAGACTTACATGTATCACGAAGAAGTGTTTATACTATATTTTAAAAGTATTTTTGAAAAAAAAATTATTTTAAATTAATTTTTTTGGTGTTTTTAGATCATTTTGTCTAAAAAATAAAAAATATTAATTTTTATGTATTTTTAAACAAAATATATTTTCAAAAATAATTTTAACCATATTCTCAAACACCATCTTAGGGCCTGTTTGGTATTGCGGTTGCGGTTGTGGTTGAGGTTGAAAAAATGGAGTTTCAAAAAAAGCGTTTTTTACTGTGGTTCAAAAAAAGCAGTTAAGTGTTTGGTTAAAACTGTGGTTGAGTTGAAGGTTGAAGAAAAAGCAGTTTTGGTGTTTGGTTTCCAAACTGCTTTTAACTTGTGAAATTACTTAAAAGGGTATATATATATATATATATATATATATATATATATATATATATAAAAATATTGTAAATTTAATAATGATAATAATATTATGAAATTAATAATTCATGAAAAAACAAATATTATTTTTTATTCTCCCATCAAACTATTTGCAATTTCATCACGAACATATATTTTCCTTCCATTAAGACTGATCTGTATCTACACTTTTGTTTTAAAAAATATATATTTTAAAAATTTTGGTGGGCCGAGGACAGCCCAACCAAATTGGGCCTAAGCCCAACTTTGCTGGACTTGGGTTGGGCCGAGTGCAGCCCAGCCCAGGTCCAGCTGCTTCTTTCTCCGAACAAATTAAAACGGTGCGCTGCACTGTGCGTCTTCTTCGCGACAGTGCAATGCACATAATTCACGTGAATAGTGCCTTCCGATCGAACACGACGAGAGCTTCAACGGAGGATACCTACGGGTAGAGTAGGACGAGGTGGTTCTTCCTGTGGTGGTGGCGTCTGAAATGGTGGCCTGTGGTGGCCGGAAACAACCTTGGAAGGTGGCGGTACTGTTCACCGACCACGACGAGAGCTTAAAAGGAGGATACCGACGGGTAGAGGAGGACGAGTCGGTTACTGTAGCATGTGAGTGAAATCATTGTGGATTGTAATAATGTTGCTTAATAACGAGACCGTAGCGCGGGTTACAACCCACCAATTGACCGCATGTTCCTTTTCTTTCCCCGAGCAACATGAAGGGGCAAGGATAAACAAAGTCAGACCAAGTGATTGATTGGAATTGTGGTTATGATTGTTTTTTAAAGTAATTTTTATTTAGAAATATATTAAAATAATTTTTTTTTAAAAAAAATATTTTTGACATCAACACGTCAAAATAATATAAAAATATTAAAAAAAAATTAAAATTAAAATATATTTTTTTTATTTTTTTCCAAAAACATTTTATAAAAGAATTCTCAAACACCCCCTAAATTCTTCTCCGGCCAAGACCTGAGATGGGCTTGATTGCTTGGGGTCGGAAACTGCATCTCAAAACCCAAAACACCTGGCAATGCGATGTCATTTTACAGGCCGAAATGAATCACCTTGCTGGTCCCAATCCAAACATTTTTGCTGCCCGCAGCTGCACGAATCACAAGACCAGGCTCGGTGAAGAGAGGAAGCGTGTTCTTGAGCAGACGTCAGAAAGCAAAGGGTGAAAAAGAAAAAGATGGTGGGAATTGGCGATAAAAAAGAGTTGAAAGGACCTAAAAAAGATACAGCGCTGAGCACCCGCGTGACCCTGCAAAAGCTACCACAGAAAACGACCGTTAACAGCTCATACCTTTGACAATACCTCACTTTCACTGTTTCATCTGCTAAAACACACTGTGTCAAAAAACAATCTCCTCGTCAGAATATGATAGTCGATGCTCTTTTAAACACTGCATATTTATTAGAGATATGAAAACTATATATATTATGCTCTTTACATTATAAAATGAATCAGCTGTTTTTTAAATGGATGTCAATTGGATAAAAAAAATAAGTAAATTATGGTTTTTATTTTTCAATGGTTGTCAATAGAAAAACTACATGGCACAGTAATCTCTCTAGTAGATATAGATTTAGAAGATTTAGAAAATTTCTCATGAATAATCTGTGTCGATTATCATTGAATACTGGAAAAACTACATAAATTACAAAATAAAAGGTTAATACTCTAAACATAACAATCTCTTTCGTAGATAAAAAACTTAAGTTGCTTCGAATTATTCAAAACCAAAAAATACCATAACCTTAAATAATTAATCTCTAAACAAATTCTAAATTTATTGAACTTGATTCTAGAAACCCAGCATAGATAAACACCATTGTGCACATCCGCATGGCAACCACAAGTCACCACCTTTCTTCCTTCTGTAAATACTGTCGGACCGCAACTCATATGGAGAGTTCTTTCAGTTCGGCTAGAAATCAAAAGGGGGATATGTACATTACATTTCCATGAAGCTAAAATACTAAAAAAAAGACAGTTAACAGACAGAAAATAAACCTATACAATTCTTAAACAAAAGACAGCTTCTGCTTGTAAGGAATTACTAAAAGAAGAAGAAAAAAATGATTTCCCTGTTTGTTTAAACTTCGCTTGTCTTGATTCTTTCCAGTTTATCTTGGACCAGAGAGTTCCATTGCATAGGAATCCAAAGAGTGCTCATCGTCATCCTCGTCCATTGTCGTTCCAAACATGCTGCTGGAACGATTAGGACCGCTTTCATCATGTTTTGAAGCGGAGGTAGTGCTTTTGTTGTTGTTTTTAGGATGCGAGAGGCTCATCGTGGGATTACAGTGACTGTGTGAGGCGGCCCATTTCTCCGCAAGACCATCACCTTCAAGCATCCGGACCACCTCAGACATTTTGGGACGGTGAGCCGGGAGATATTGAGTGCATAGAAGCGCCACCTGTAACATCTCCCCCACCTCAATGCGACAGAAGTTGCTCCCCAGCTCTTTGTCCACCAACTCTTCCACTTTCTTCTCTTGTTGTATTTTCTTCACCTGTCACCATTGTCATACACATGTTATTTTACCAACTGTTACTGTTTGTGGATATGAATTTGAAATCTCTTAATTCAGTCGCAACAATGTAAGGCATAAAGAGCCTGAAAACAAATAAGACAAGTCATCTTTACGGGAATTGGCAACGGCAGGAGATGTCCCACAACGATAGGACCAATCCTATCAAATGACATGTCCTTGTCAAATGCTTTACGGCAATTGGGAGTGCTATATGCGGTTTGGAATCCCATTGAAGCTACAGATTAAAGCAATCTAGAATCTAATTATAAATGGCATGATCGTGACTGATGGTACACACATTGCAGCAAGTCAGGAACCACCTGTTGAAGCAGTTCAAGATTGTAGCAGCAGCAGATGAGACTTACCCATTCAAGCATAGCTCCTTTTTGATTGACAGTTTTGCCAAATTCAAGAGCTCTCATGCCAGTAATAAGCTCTATCAAGAGAATGCCAAATCCAAAAACATCGGTTTTCTCAGATGACTGGCCAGTGGATAGGTACTCTGGTGCAATGTGCCCGACAGTGCCACGGACTGCAGTAGTGACATGGGAATCAGCATGGTCTAAGAGTTTGGCAAGGCCAAAATCACCAACCACAGCTTCACAGAATTCGTCAAGGAGCACATTAGCAGCCTTTACATCCCTGTGAATTATCTTAGGGTTGCATTGCTCGTGCAGATACAGAAGACCCCTGGCAGTTCCTATTGCTATCCGCTTCCTAGTGTTCCAGTCCAGTGCAGGTTTCACTGTTTGATGTATAGATTATCTCAGGAACATTCCAAGTGGAACAACATAAATCACAGCAGTTCTAGTAATTGATTGTGCAAGAAAAATAAATTCTAAATAGGTAGCCAAGAATTCAAAGCTCAAACCCTGCCACCCTTAGTCCCTTGAACGACAGCGGGGCTGGGGAGAGTTCTCAGGATCTCCTAAAGTTCGACCAAATTCAGATTTGAGGTTATAAAAGACATGAACAATTGTGCTTTGTAGAAATAAAATCAAGAAAATTTACATTAAAAAAACTAAAGGGAGCATGAAAACATCAGTTCTCTAGCATTGTCATAGTTGAAATAAATGTTTGTTGGAATTCAGCTCATTTACTTTATCAACCATAAAAAGAAGCAAAACTTCATTTCAGTCTCAAACTGAACACAAATACAACATGGATAAAAAAACATAACAATAATAAACTATGTACTCGCCATGAAATTGGTGAAGAGGGAAAAGGTCAAGACCAGAGAAAGAAAAAGAAAATAAATTGAATAGAAATTAACAATATAACATGTTCTAAAGTTGTGCCATGATGAGGTTAGAACCGAGGGCATAATTAAGGCCTCTGAAAAAACCAGAAATGGTTAGAAACCATAATATGGGAAACAGGCAGTACCTCAATAATCACAAAGCAAAAAGATTTATATTGCCAGAAATATTGTAGTCCACAGAGCATTATTACGCGAAAAGCTGCATAAGATAACTAAGTGCTAACCTCTAAGCCTTGAGGCCACGCTGCCATTTGACATGTAAGGATAAACCAAAAGCCTCTCATTTTGAGTGGCACAATATCCAATCAACCGTAGCAAATTGCGGTGAACTGCAAGGCTGATCATCTCCAGTTCTGTTCGAAACTGTGATTCCCCAGAAGTTCCAGTCAAATCCTTTAGCCGTTTCACAGCCATCACAGTCCCATCTCCTAGTTTTCCCTTATACACATTGCCAAAACCTCCAGCACCAAGAATGTTCTTTGAGCAGAAGTTGTCAGTAGCAATTTGAAGCTCTCTAAAAGTGAAGTTCCGGAGATTCCCTAGGCTGATCAGCTCCTCTTCTTGATTGTCTGCAACGAAATTCCATGACCCATCTGAACGCTATGCAGGCTCATGCTGCCATCAACATTTAAATAAAATAGGATGTTACGTATACTAACCACTAATGTTAAGTATCATTTGGCCTTTTTGTTTCCCTCGGAGCCAAAGGATTCCAAGTGCTAGGAGGAAGAGAGATACAAGGCTGAGACTAATCCCAAGTGCAATTGCTAATTTTTTGGGCTTATGCTTACCTACATAAGAGAACAGACATATTACAATTTGACTGATAGAGATTAGCCAAAAGGTAGACATGAGAGGGGCATAGGGAGTTCACCAGGTGATGAATTGAGAAAGAAAGAGAGAGGACCAGCATTGGCTGATCCAGAGCACCCTTCCGTAGAGCCGCTTCCACAAATCAACGGATTACCCGCAACACTGCATTAACCAACAAAGTAACACAAAAATAAAATAATATTTGATAAAGCATTGAACAAGGAGACAATAATTGAAAGACAAGGGGCTGTAGATAAACCATACTTGAATGTTCTAGCAGGGAACTTAGGAACAGGTCCACTGAGATTGTTATAAGACAGGTCCCTGAAAAACCAGAGTAGTGATAAAAAATACAGAACCCAAAGCGAGCAGCTGAGAAAAAAAGCTATGTAAACCAAAAGGTAACCAGCATGCTGCATGCTGTGTTCGTATTCCAATGCACTTAATTATAAAATACAAAAAAGAACTGAGAAAAGGAAAGTTATACTCACAAGAAGGCAAGCTGTGTGATCTTGGCCAAAGAAACAGGAAAAGGTCCAGACAAGCTGTTGTTGTTTAGCCTACTACTCTCATATTACATGGCAAAAAACATCACAGTTGTTAATCACAGCGATATCAGAATAAAGCAAATAAAACCATTTGGTTTGGTTGCCAATTGTAAATATCTAATTAAGACCCCATAACAACAAACCCCACTACCCAACCAATTCCATCCCAGCAA
The DNA here is from genome assembly GCA_027405865.1 of Salix purpurea. Taxonomy (NCBI): domain Eukaryota; kingdom Viridiplantae; phylum Streptophyta; class Magnoliopsida; order Malpighiales; family Salicaceae; genus Salix; species Salix purpurea. Next base: position 5,228,837 of record JAOWLH010000019.1, read on the forward strand.
CAATTTGCCAATTTGCGTACACCTTTATAAAACAATAAAAAAATAGAAACCAAGAAAGAAGGCACGCAATTCTGTTGGCGTTTTTGTTTTCTTTTCCCTTACTCCACCTTCTTGGAAACCAAACATATTATGAAGAATAAAAATAGAAGCCAACTTACAGGTACTGAAGACTATTTAATTGACCAAGAGATTCTGGTACCGCGCCAGAGAACCTGTTGTTAGAGAGATCCAAAGTCTGAAGTTTTGATAGAGTGCCAAGCTCTGGCGGGATTTGACCAGAGATGTTATTGTTTTGCAACAGCCTTCACACCACACCAACAAGTTGAAACATAAAAAACTAAGTATCAATCATTAGGAGACAAATGGGATTGTAATGTCCGATTCATGATTTTTCTCTTCACTTAAACAGGTAAACAAAGATAGTCCTCTCTATTTTGTAGCAGATACAGAGTATTGAATCATGAAGTTCCACTTCACTATTAGAGTTTTGTCAAAAGCCATCTGCTTGGATGTAGAAAATCAAACTGGAAAGAAAATTCAGAACCCAGGAATTATTTTACTCTTTCACCTTCCTTAATTTTAATTACAGCAAGAAACAAGAAAGACCAAAACTCAAAAGAGAAACTGGAAGTGGGTTTCTCAGAATGCAAGCCGTAAAAACACTTGAAAGAAAGAAAGAAAAACTAATGAAAGCTCAAAGCTCTTACACTTGGCGAAGATTAGTGAGATTTCCTATGGTTCCGGACAGAGAACCAGAAAGAGACTGGCTTGGAGCCCCCCTACAAAGCAGAACCAAGAAATGAACTTAATTTCAAGTTCTATGAAACAAAATCTCTAAAATTGTATAAAGCAGCAACAACTAAAGAGAAAAACTTGGAAACTCACAATCCAATAACAAGATTTTCAGGAGAGCAAGTGATCATAGCCCAGCTACAAGGATCAACAGAATCCTCGTCCCAGTTGTTTAACACTCCATGTGGATCATGTAGAGCTTCCCTTATACTTATCAAAGCCTCCACTGCAAGAAGAAGAAGAAGGCACCAACTTTAAAATATTAAAATCCACAAAAACGTATATTCATATAGAAAATAGACATTTGATGGGGTTGTAGCTCTTGTTACCTTCATGGTTTCTTGGTTCATATGAAAGAGCCAGTTTAGCTAGAAAGAGAGAGAAGAGAAAGAGAGGCAACAGCTTGAAAGCCATAGCTAGCTAGCCAATAATTCTAGCCATGAACATGTTAAACGAAGAGAGCCTAAATATTGTGAGTGAGGCGAATGCAAGTTATGAAACAATATACTGCTGCTACTACTATATTTTTGTCTCTTTTTTCCTTTCACTTTCCTCTCTTTTTGGTCACCATCTTTTAACACACAGCACTATCCTTTTCTTTTCTCTCTCCATGAGTAGTATCTTTTCTTGTTGCTTTTGGTCTCGTAGAGAAGGTTACAAGCAGAGGGAAGGAACCAGGTGTGAGGTGGGGTGGTACAGATTGTCAGGTTGGAGAGTGCAGAAATTGATAGAGAGTGAATAGGTGGTATGGTACTGTAAAAAAGATTGGCTCATCTGAGCTGGAACTCTTTATTTTCTGTCTTTTTTACACCCAAGACATGGAGGAGGTATCGTCCCACAGAATCAAAAACCAATTGTGATCCCACTCATGAATCCTTAAAAGGAAAACAATAATTTTGAAGAGCAACTGTTTTCCTAGAGCGAGTAGAAGTCATTTGCTACTTTTGATGGTCTGCTAGGCTGTTAGATGTGTACCTCCTATTGCTATTTTCATTGTCATCATTACGGTCTTTTTGCAAAGGAAACGCTCTTAAATCTTAATTATTATTTCTTACAATTTAATTAAATTTATTGTGCATTGGAATGGCAGAAGATAAAGCTCGGATCAGCTGAGCATTTTCAATGTGAGTGGAATGGACACCTAATCTACAAGATATAGACCAAACCCATTCAATGTGATTTGCATCCATTTAACTGGGAGTTTTAATTTGAGTAGACAGATTGTTTTCTCTCTCAGATCATGCAATTAAGCCTTCTTTTTGAAACAGCTGTGGCGAGGATGACATTTACTGACAGCAGAAGTAATAGTGACTGATAAGGTGAAGCATGCTAGAGCTGTCCTAGGATGGTCGTTCTGGGCTGGCCTGGCTCGAGTGGTGCTGGTAGCAGTGCACGCATATTTTCTGCGAGAGTTGCAATTATCAATAACAAGACATGGGACTGGGGGATGACGTGGGATAAAAGTTAAGCACTTTGTATTTGTTTTCTTTCACTCAGAGTCATAGATGGACCCTTAGCAAGACGAGCATGCACTGTTCTACCACGTCTGATGTTCTATTTTGAAACAATAATCAAATGCAATCTTAAATCCAATATCAGACTTGCTTGGCAAGAATTTGCGTTGCCCAAATCCAATATCTTTAAACTTCTATCCCATATTTGTGGGATTTTTCATGAATCTCGTCACATACCCTCCTCCTACAATTAAGATAGCTCAATATAGCACTTGAAGTTTTGGCCTAGCATGAAAGAGACTTGTTCATTTTCTTTGCGTCCGGGTTCAAGCCTCTCTGTTCATGTTTGTTACCTCCATGGTATATCACCTGTTCACTGGATTTACATGATATTCAGTGAGTTTAAGGATTAGTTATAGTACACGCAAAATAATCCGGACATCCCGATTATAAAAAAAAAGTAGTTCAATATACTGCATCGAGGCTAAAATTTACGAGTATATTCATTAACAAAACTAGCAAACAAAGGTACCGCCATCTCATTAAATAAACGATAACAAAACTCGATTCTCTCGGATCAAGGGCGTGCTTGGGAGTGGTTCTGCTTATTATTGTAATGGCAACCGGATATTCCGATGATAATTTTGCTGTCAAGAAAACAATCAAAGAACAAGCTCTTGCTAGCCAGATGTATTCCTTTTTCAGCAGAGAATCAAATCAGGTCAAAGCCAGTGTAAAGCAATGATTAAGAAAGAAGGCTCCTGTCAATAAACAAATGCATACAATAACACGTCAAAAGAGTTTAGCTTTCTACAGAGCTTGTTCTTGGAAACCCGTAAAAGGCTGTGATGCCTCCTCCTCCATATATCTATCACCAACAGGGAAAGACTGTCAGCTCAAGTGAAATCATTTGTTGGATTGACTGTCACAGTGTCCTTGCTTATCTTAGTTTCAAAATTCTGAATTTCTGAGCCCCAAATGGGGCAGCGGCCATAATTAGATTCTTGACTTTCCAGGGTAGAAATGTTATGATGTCCATCCCTCTCCCTTCTTCCATCGCACAATCTCCAGCAAGAATTTCTTCCATATTGCATGGAACATCTCGACCTTGGTTTCTCATCATTAATATACTTCTTGTCTTGCGGAAGCATTGAGAAACCTCAAACTAGTCCCCAGTGGATTAAACAAATCTCAAATTCATCTCAAAGAAAATATTTAATCTTAAATACCTAGTACGTATTTCAGACAATTTTCAATTGGATCTTCTATCGTGTCAGTTCACCGATATTATCGAAGGGTCCTTGTTGTTGAAACAATAGAGGCTTGATCAGCATAATGTTTTTATTTTAATAAGAATTGGCTGGGGGGTCGAAATTGAAGTCTCCCCGAATATATAAGTATCGCTAATATTATTCATTCTGAATAGGACTAATGTTTGAAAATCAAGTTTTCAATCGTTTATATAAGTCTGTTTACTTCCACTGTGTTTTTTGTTCATATTATTCAAATTAATTAAATTAGTCCGCACGATGGCATAACATGGCCCATATCTAGTATTTTTCCAAGCTCTGGCCAGAAAAAATAATCATAATTTGTAAGAAAATGAATGTTTGTCTACATTTGCTGATGGCTAGTGAATTTGCAAGGGCAACACGGACATCACACTGGCTTTCTTTCCTGGAACGAAACCCACCCATCCCCAAAAAGAAGCTAAAGAACAGCACTGAAAAACAAAAGACATAAAGGAAAACAAAAACACGAGTGCAGAAGCTTTTATTCCGAAATCCAGACCCCTTAAACTATACACTAAACTTTATAGGAATGCGCGTAATAAGAATATGAATATATAAAGGTGATCATACTATATATATATATATATAATGAGAAGTAGAATAATAGTACGGGTAGAAGTAGAGAGCTCGAAATCAAATCTTCGTTGGATGGCGCTTGTTCTTCCATGCGAGCTGAGGGTGGATTGATTCTTCCCGAGATGGGTTTTTCAGTGCAGCTCTCCCGGAAAGTGCTCGAGCTTGAGAATGGGAAAAGGCAAAAGGTTACGCCCGTGCCTTACCTCCCTTCACCTCTTCGGGTCCCACGATTGGTACCCAACTAAGCGTAGCTTGTCTTTGGCGTAGACGTACACAATTATTTTGTTTAAAGCTTTTTAAAATACTTTTTATTTTTTAAAAAATAAACATATTAAAATAATATAAAAACATAAATCTCCAAACAAGGTCATGCTCAACTTCTATGCACGAAGGTCACTGTGCTCAAAAATTGGAACAAATTCTGGATACGTCTGAGGCTAATCTGTGGTTTTATTGGAAAACCTTGCGTTTAGGTGTTAAAATTTAGTAAATTTACATTTTTTTTTAATTAAATCAATCGGGTGACAATGCTATTTTCCGTATGTGTTTATATGAAATATATGTTAAATGATGCATACTATATGAAAAATAATGCTCAGTCTTTTCTTCGGGTTCTCGTAACAATAACAACAACTGGTTCTTACATTAATTATTTACGGTCTGAAAAAACACAGGACCCTTTAAAACTTTACAAAAAGTGATGTGTAGTAAGCAACGGCATGGTCATGGAAGTTATTTGTTTTTATCATTAACTGTTAGTTTTCATGATTACTTTGTGATGGTTCGAGAGTGTGGTTGAGATTGTTTTTTAAAATAATTTTTATTTTTTTAAAAAAAAATAATGTATTTAAAAAAAAATTGATATCACCACGGCACGTGAAAATGATCTAAAAATACAAAAAAAAAAATCTGTAAAACAATACTTTTAAAACGTAATTTCAAATGATATTATTTGTCTCTTGCATGTCTTTTGAATTTTTTTCTCGATGACATGAACCGACTCTTCATATGTTGTCCGTACTCGCTTAATTTTAGATCAATTTTGGTCCTTATTCTTTGTTGTTTGTTTATTTTTAATAATTTTTCAATTGAATTTTGTTTTTGATTTCATCCCTCAGTCTTTTATTTTAAATTATTTTTATATCAAATTTATTCCTCATTCTTTTAAATGTAATTTTATTTTTTCGGATCCTTTTTTATTATATTTGTTTTTATCAAATTTCATTTCTTATCATTTTGATGATTTGAAGTTTTTATTTTTCAAGGTTTGGTTTCTCTCAAGATCCTTATTCCTTAGACTGGGAGACACTTCTTTTTTATGCGAATAGATTATCTCTGGAAAATATAATTTTTAAATTTAAATAAACAAATAAAAATCTCGATTATCTCATGCTATGCGAAATTAAAAAAAATCCACGCTTCCTGTATGAGGTCTCTGCATCAGCATGGACGGGTGCATGTTGTTTTTCAGCTGTCAAAGATGCAGAGGCTTTGCTCACTGTTTGTACTTTCACGGAATAAAGGAAAGCAAGCCATGAGTGATGCTTTAGTCCAAGATTCAAAAGGATTTTAAAGTTGCATGCATATCATGTCAAATGACACTTTTAACCCCATCTTGCTGTAGAATTACCCTGCCTGAATGAACTGTATAATCCATTACCAAGATCCCTCAATCATATTCAAATCATGCCAACCTCTCTTCTTTTCTTCTTTTTTTGGCGTTTATCTCTTCAAAATTCCAACCAGATTTGACATAAGTAATCCATTTACTTCAAAAACGTGTTCGGTATTGTTTTTTTGTTAAAAAAATATTTTCTGTTCTAAATCTATTATTTTGGTGTTTTCAAATCAATACAAAAATGAATTTTTTTTATATATAAAAAAAAAAAAAAACAATCTCTAACACTTACAAACAGTACTCTAAGTTAATTTGATTATCATAATCTAACACAAAAAGGGTCGATCAATAATTAAGTATGCGCCTAAAGTTCTTTAATTTTCTTTTTTCGTAAATGTCCCGGGGAAAAAGTCCTATTCACACCATGCCAAATTGCCATCGCATTGGACTCCTCTCCCTTCTTCTTTTTTTGCTTATGTATCTATCATACCCAATAATTGTCAGTTTGGGAGTATGATTGTTGTTTTTTAGAAATATATTTTATTCAGAAATACATCAAAATAATATTTTTTTATTTTTTAAAAATTATTTTTGACATCAGCACATGAAAATGATCTAAAAACACCAAAAACAATTAATCTAAAATAAAATAAAATCAATTTTTTTTCAAAAATATTTTTAAAACACAGTGCCAAATACATAAAGAAAAAAAATCAAATTTAACTTGAATAAAAAAAAACAAAATCAAATTGGTTATTGAGGCCGGAATGCCGGAAAAAATTGCATCATATGAGGAGCATTTGGAACCTGGAAGAGCGAATTGGGCCCTCCGAACAAACTTTCTGCTTTATTAGTTGTTGAGCCATCAGAAACGGGCCTGAATGCAGGAAAAGCAGCCCAGCACGGCCCAAAAGCACTCCGTCCAATTACCATTCATGAACGGTTAGTTTTGCTTTTTTATTTCAAACAGAGCTTTGCTCTTGACGGGCCAAATCAATCCCACTCTGCAGTTGGAAGTTTCGAGAAGCTATCCAGCCTGGGGGTCCCCTGTCAATCAGCATCACCAGGCAGACAAAACAGAGCTTGAGAAGACCACGCCACGTGGCTCACCTCTTTCATGCTGTCTGAGAATGGTTTCTAAATCCAGCAACGTTGAGAGCTCGGTTTTCGTGTGAGCTCGTGGTTTGCAGCTGGATGAAGAGACGTGAGGTGAGATTCCAGGCCCGCGACATCACCCCTGCACCAAAACACAATGTCCTCAGTTTAATCCAGTTTAAGCACGCAAAGGAAGTGCCTGTCCTGAAGATCGGACGGCTGATACATAAATCAAGGAGCCTGATCTGCCGAGAGACTGGCTAAATGTCGGAAACATGTAATAATAACATGAATTCCACGTGGAGTAGAAGAGGCAGGGATGATGCTGAGTCACTGTCGTTCCTCGTGCACAGGGCCAGACGTTTGCATAAAAATGGTTACAGAACAAAGCTCCACCTTTCAGCGAGAAATCATCAGTCTGATTCCTTTCCTTTGCCCAGTAGCCATCAGGTCCCGGAACAAGCAAGCTTTCTTTCTAGTGAAAATTTGAAATATCATCTCACCAATCAGATTCTTTAGAACAGTCCATGTCACCACTCGACACTCTTCTCTCAAGGGATTGCCTTTTCCATTTTTCCATCAATCAATTATTGTAGAAGATGAAGTTTTTTTCTTCCTGGATACATCATATTTTAAGAAAAATAAATTATGTTTTTATTTTAACACATATAAATGATCTAATTTTTTTTTGTATGCGAGAAAACTATATCCCAATAAAATATATTTTATGGGTTCACGTGAACGAGTAAAACTCCAATTATTTCAGGTTTTTACTAGGGATACATATCTTTACTCGAACTCAAAACATATTGTATAGATCGCAAAACTCTCTGTCATTATAGCACATTTTTTGTGGACAAATAATCTACAATTTTTATTTAAATCTCTTTTTTTTTTCTCTAACACTTATTTCGATGTAGATGTACTGACTGTTTGAGAGTTTGATTGAGGTTGCTTTTGAAAGTGTTTTTGTTTAGAAATGCTTCAAAAAGATTTTAAAAAAAAAAAACAATTTTTGACATCAAGGCATGAAAATAATATAAAAACACCATAATTATTTAATTTAAAATAAAAAATTAATTTTTTTTTTCAAAACACAGTGTCAAAACCCGAGATTGGGTTAATTAATCCTTTTGTCAATTAATTTTGTTCAATGATTAGATTCCGAGAATCAAAGCATGCCTAGTTTTTTGTGTAATTAATCAAGAGCATGGAAATTTAAATTTAAATTTTGTTTAGCATGCGGAGCTCCAACTAAATAATTAAGCATATATTAAATATTTTGATAATTTTAAATTGTAATTTGCACCCAATCCATTTCCTTGCAAGTAGCCTCACCACTATCTCAGACTAGTGACTCGTGCGAAACTCGCAAGTCTTCGGCCAAAAAAACTATGAATGCGCCACTAACCTCTCTCCGAATCACCATCCTTTCTTTTCGTTAACTGGCAACAAGCTCAAAAAGGAACTCTTTTTATTATTATTATTATTATTATTATTCCTCAATAATGAAGAGGCCCTTTACAATTTGAAGCCGTAATTATTAAAGCTGATTCGTATCCACGTAGCTCTTAGTTATCGTTTCAGGGTGTGATTATATTGTTTTTAAAAATATTTTACATTTAAAATAATATTTTTTATTTTTTAAAAATATAATTCTTAGTATTATTACATGAAAATGATTTTAAAATATAAAAAAAACATTAATTTTTTTAAAAAATATATTTGAAACTTAATGTTAGTGTCTGACCATGGTTATGATAAACTAACTGGGATTGATAAAAAAATATAACAATATCTTTTGATTTTCTTAAAACTTAATTATCGTAATTCAATTGACTAGATCATGAGTGGATTATGGCCTGATCTGTCAAGTTGATCAAATCAATCCAAATTATAATATTTTTTTTTAGACTCAGAAACAGATCCGGTAAGTCATGATTTATTAATAATGAAACTTGAAACGAGGTCGAATAAGCTGCTGTATATTTTGAAATGAATCGGTATAGATTGCATGGCTACGTTCACCAATCCCACCACTCAGTGGCAAACATATATTATCCATTTCCCAGATATTTGTACTTTTGCGCTGTTAATTATGTGATTAGTGGGTGCTGCGTCCGTGCCTAGGAGGATAGCGCGGACAAAAAATAGAGCAGACACGGCTTTTGGAGCTCTTAATTATAATAATTAAGCTCTAATTTAGTATTATAATTATTTTCTTATGCTCGAGGACCACGCTAGCCATTTGACTAATTAGAAAGAGGTGGAATTTAATAATGATCAGGAGGTATAGTACAGCTATTGCCTGTTGCACCCCCTCTTTTATTCATGCAATATCTGTATGCTTTCTGTCCTTGTAATGCTTGACAGCGCGAGCATTTTCCGGTGGTTTCTTTTTTTATTTCCTCACCGGAGCAGCAGGTTTGAGGCTCGGAAGGTGCTTCCTGCCCCTGAATTGTTGCCAGATAGAATTTATCTTCGTTATTTATTTTAATTTGCTGTTTCTGAGTTTATTATAGTTTCAAACAAATATTCCAACATTAGACTTTATAAAGATTTATTTTTATTAATATATACTCAGGTAAAAATTATTAACATGTATTTTGAAATTGACAGAGTAGCATGTCTCAATATTAATATTAATACACACAATATTATTTTGCATTTATTTTTTATAAGTTAATCATATTTCGACTTTTAATTTTAAATCTAGATTGGAGAGGAAGACATGTGAATAAATTTGAAACTTAATATAATAACAAATTTTAATAATAATAATATTAATTTATCTTAATTGACCCGGACAAATATTTTTATCGACCCGAGCGTAATGAGTCCAACTAACTCGAGAGCAAATAATAAGGCAAAGGCATCTATCACTCAGCAGTGCTCCATGTGCTGCGCGGCTCAAAATCATAAATTAACCTAAGGCCTCCGTGGTGGAGAATCATAGATTAACTGTACCTTCTGTTTTCTATCTATCGTGCAACGATCATCTCTCTGAATCATTTATATATATAAAAGTAGCCTAAATCTGAGGAACACACTCACAAATCACGACAACAATTTGGCCTCAGTGGATCCGCAATGGCTACCAGCCTACCACAGTACCCTGTGTTTTCTATTTTTCTCTTCAGAAGACTCTCTCTCCCCCTCCCTCTTTCCCTCTCTCTCTCTCTCTCTCCGGTTCGACGCAGGGGAGATATTTGGATGAGTTTCTATGTTAATAATCTTCGATTGATTGGATTACTCTCTCCCCCTCTCCCCCTCTCTCTCTCTCCGGTTCGACGCAGGGGAGATATCTGGATGAGTTCTTCGATTGATTGGATTACTCTCTCCCTCTCTCCCTCTCTCTCTCTACAGGATAATCCTTTTTTTTTATTTGAAAGATTTTAAGGATATACATTCCAAGTTAGCGTATTAAGAAAATAAATTATCTTGAGATAACGAATACTTCAAATAGAATGGACACTAAACCATGGGTTGGATTGGATTTTTTTAACATGGCAAAGTTCAAATATACCTTTTAAAATAGAATATATATTGAATGATGTATTTAATATGATGACATATATCAACTTAAGTTGATCATTCAAGTTTATAATTAAGGTCAAGAGAATAATATAATCATCAAAAAATAAATTATGAATGTTAATTCTTAATCAAGTCAGTGTTAAAGATCATAATTGATAAGAAAATATCAAATTGAAAAGGAATAAAAAAAAATGATACGAGTCATTTTGATTAACATGTCAAATTCACTATACATGTTATATGATCGGGATTGCCATGTAAAAAACAAGTACAAAAAAATACAAAATATCATTTCTGACTAACTAAAAGTTAAAAGATGACTTAAAAAAAAAAAACCAACTCAAACTAAATTGTTAAACTTGCAATTTAAGTTATAAGATCGAGATAACTTTATCAAAAGTAAATATATATGTTTTTGTAAAACTCAATTTTTAACAGATCAAATGTTGAAGGTGAAAAATAATAGGAAGAAATAGACTAAGTCTATGAGATTATGATAACTCTACAAAAACATATGTCGAATGATGAAATTGAAAACAAATCAATTCAAAAAATTAGTGGACTCAACTTAGAGGAATCATTCAAACCCGTGTTGCGAATAATAAAACTATAATTACCTTATAAATAAAACATCATAAAATATTATAAAGCTCAATTAAGGATGAAATTGAACGAAAGCAAAAACCAATCGTAAAAATAGAGGGAAAAACCTTGGTAATCTTGGACCATTACAATAAACTCGTGAATTATGTATTGAGACCATAATTATCCTATAAAAACAAGTTAAAAATAATTACAGAGTAAACTCCCAACAAACACAATAATAAAAAAAAATGAAAATTGTTTTTGTAAAAATAATAATAATAATAAATAAATATCAAATTCAACACCCAAATTTTTTTTGCATCACGTCCTTAGAATGGCAGCCACAAAAATCAAGATGGGGGCACCGTGGAGGAGGAGGAGGAGCTGACATCCATGCGCGTCAACTTTTTTCCCTTTTCATAAAAAACAGACCCTAAATTGTAAAGTTTATATTTCTGCCCTGAACTCTTGATTGTTTCAAGTCAATTTGTTTTTCCTAAATCTTGTTAAAATGGGTTTTCACCGAGGGCGTAAATATATTAATAAAAAGTATTTATGAGATTTAATTTAATAGCTTAAATTATGCTATAATTAGAAACCATATGGACAATGGGGCTGGTAATTCATTAAAAAAAAAGGTTAAACCATGCAGAGAATTCATTATGGTTATAGATATTGTTTGCTTTACATTGCTACAGTGTAATAACAATTTTTTTATTTGGTTCATAAAACTTAATTCTTTGGTTTGGGGTATTACAGTCTTTTCCTTGCCACATTTTATCATTAAATAATTATTTGGAGTTGCATGTGTCATTTCAGTTGTTTATTATAGTGAAAAATATGTGTTTGCCTATGAAGTAAGAAAAAAAAGGTTTGATGGACAATGGTATTTTAGACATTTTGGTTTTATGAACAATAAAATAACAATTTTACCATTGAGAAAGGCAAAACATAAGAATTGTCGGCTTCGGTATTTTTGTGTGTTTCATTTCATGAATAGTAAAAGCATCAATTTACTATTAGGAAAGACAAAAACAAAGAGTTGATGTCGGATGTATTTTGGTATTTGCAAATGGTTTCTTGGTTATTAGGCCGAGCTTCGGGCGATATTTTTAAATATTTTTTTAATCTAAAAAACTATTGACGCATGTGTCAGATATGTCAATGACTTTGAGTTGTTAGTGTCATGCAGAAACGTGTGAAAATCCATGTGATGGCTAATGTTGTCACGTTTAACATATCACTATATCCTCTTCCATATGGTGCGGATCGTGTTGTCATATGATGGTTAAAGTGTAGTTGGTGGTCGATTGTCTTCTTTTTTTTTCTTTTTTTTTCCTTATGCTAATATATATAACCTCTTTTTGTATGGTTTGTACATTTCAGTCCTTGGTCTTATAATTTTTTATTTCGTATTGATACCTTATACAAGAGTTTTGATTTGTTTTAATTATATCTTTTAATTGGAATTTATCACATATTTTGTTTCCCATTTAAATCCTTATTCTTTTAATTTTGTTTTTATTAATTTTATAGTTTCAATCTTTCTAATATATATATATATATATATATATAGCTTCATTTCCAATCCGGAAACACACTCTAGTATATCTACGAAGTTTAAAATAAATCAAAATAAAATATATTTTAAGATTTAAATCTACTTTTTCAACGCTATATAAAACCCATTTAATTAATTTTGATTTGTTTTAATTTCATCTTTTAATTGGAATTTATCACATATTTTGTTTCCCATTTAAATCCTTATTCTTTTAATTTTAATTTTATTTATTTTATAGTTTCAATCTTTCTAATATATATAAGAATTTTCATAGCTTCATTTCCTATCCGGAAACACACTCTAATATATCTACGAAGTTTAAAATAAATCAAAATAAAATATATTTTAAGATTTAAATCTACTTTTTCAACGCTATATAAAACCCATTTAATTATTATATTTAAGACTAATCTAATGACACCATGATCAATATTTTTTGAAGTCGAGATCTAGTCATTCAGGAACTATCTCTTCTCTCCCTCTTCAACGCCTTTTTCTTACCATGAATTGAAAGGTGTGAGAAAATGATGTTTCATAAATTAAATATATATACTTTAAGAGCTATATAAATCAAAATGTAATGGATATTTGTTTTTGTAATTGTGTGTTCAATGTAGGTGCACAGTAAAATTCTGGAAATAAATTGATTGATCGATTGCTAGAGAAAATAAATAAGTCAAAAAAATGAAATAATTATTACTGTGCTTTTAGATGAAATAGTTCCTGAACATGGTATCAGAGTCTTGTTGACCTAACGATCACGGTTCAAATCTCACCATCCCCATTCTATTTGATAAAAATCAAACACGAGGTAGAATAGACTTGTGTGTAAGTTTCAAGCCCAAAAGACTTTCACTTGAGGAGAAGTGTTAGAGAATAATATAAATCATATTATGGGGCCTCATGTAATAACTTGAGTTCTTAGGTAAGATGGTTCCTTAACAAGAATGTATAACTAAATCGCCACATGTACAGCTGATATATTTTTTTTTTTTTATCAACGATAACTAAAAGAAAAATCATTGATGTGGTTTTGTTTAATTGTACGTGTATAGTGTATGTATATTGGTTTGTATTTGGGTTGAGTTTGGTTTCTATTTCATAATATTCACAGCTTATTTATTATTTATTGGAGAAAAATTATTGAGATTTACTCTATTCTCATTCAATTTTTATTTTGTTATTAAATAAATTCACCAAGGGCTTTTAAGAATATTGAGATTATCCATATTAACAAATATTTTTCTTATTAATTACTGTATTATTTCTCTTTATTGTCATTAAATCTTTCATATTTAAATTAATAAAAAATATTAAATCTATCCAAACTAATAAATGTGACCATGATTTATATTAAAAAAAACTTAACTCGAGCATCAACAGACCGTAAACACGCTCCAGGGTGGCTACGGGAACCACCTGCCAAGTCGCTACTAGCCTAACACAAACAAAACGAAAGATTAAAATAGCAGACAAGAGAAACCAAAAGGGGGAACTCGAAAGAAATTATGGAGAATCACTTCAACTACAAGTAAGCTTTATTACCCCCGTGATCAATTTAGAAAAGCTAAAATCAATCAAGATCCTGTCTGCATTTTAAATAATGCTAAAATCAAACGAAGGATTGGAAATGTTGTTGTTTGCTTTTGCTTTCAAAAAGTATTTTGAAAGCTTTTAAATTTTTAATTGTTATTTTTTTTTAAAAATAGACTGTTTGAATGTGGTGCTATAAAAAATAAATTTACAAAACAATAAAAATATTATTTTAATATATTTTTAAATAAAAAATATTTTTAAAAACATATCAATTATAGCATTACGGATAGCTTGTTTAACTTGGATAGCTTGTTTAACTTGGAAAAAGACACTATATCATCTCGTGTGTGTTTTGTTTTTATATTTCAAACAATTATTTTATATTTTAAATTATTTTACATGTTGATATTAAACATAAAAGTTAAATTGAATAATTAGATTTGGTATATTCAGGCCTCGTTTAATTTTAGCAACGTTCAAGCTCGCTCAAGTTCATGACGAGTCTATAATGCAAAACTGAAGAGGTTGTTTTCAAGTCTAATAATCTTAATTTGTTTTTGAAGTTAAATTTAATATTGCATTCTACATTCTTTCACACTGCTAAAATAAATCGTCTGATAATTAAAAAAGTAAATTATTCCTCATATTCGAAAATATTGCATCACCGAGGATTAGGAGTTCATAGTTGGGATTATAGTTAAAGTTTTTTTTAACTATTTTTTATTTAAAAATATATCAAAATTATATATATATATATATATATATATATATATATATATATATATATATAATTATTTTTTAAAAATATATTTGAAATACAGTGCCCAACACCTTCTAATTTGCTAAGGGCATAAGTGCTTTGAATTTATATAGGCACACATAGATCCGAGATAAAGTTAGTGTTTATTTTGCATGTATTTATATATATATATATATATATATTATATTTATATTTTTTTCATATTATTTTTAAATATTGATGTTAAAAATAATTTTTTAAAAATAAAAATTTATTATTTTAAAATATTTATAAACAAAAACATTTTAAAAACAATCTTAACTATACTCTCAAACCAAGATGCCACGTGTTATCCAATTAGCCACAAAGCAGCGCAGTGGTATGTAAAACACATGCCTCTTTCATGGACACTAACTGAATTCATCCCAATCAAACATGCCCACGCGCCTTCTAGAATAGTGTGCCCAATCCTCAATTCACATGCTAATTGCGAGGCCAGTAATAGGCCGAATCGCCAATAGCTGGGGTACGATTCTGATACTCAGGAAAACAAGAGGATTTATCTTTATCTCAATGAAGCGTGAAATACACGTTCTATATTTGAAAGTGACATTTTACAACAATGTTATTCTCCAGTAATTTAGAGACAAGTAAGAGGCAGACGTGCCGAGGGCTCAACTAGACCCGCCGCGTGGAATCCTCTCGTTTATTTTGGCTATTAACACTCCACGTTAGTGTTTTATAAGGGGCTGTTTGTGGTCCTTTCAAAATCTATTTTCGAAAACTTTTAAATTTTTTATTTTAAGAAACCTTTTTTATATTTATTTTAAATCATTTTAATATATTCATCTCAAAAATATTTTTAAAAACAGAAAATAATATTTTAATATATTTTTAAATATATTTTTTTTCAACCTAATCTTCAACGCACTCCCACCAAACTAAACCTAAATCCACTCCTTTGCTATTTCTTTCGTGGCTCCTCTATAAATTCTCTATTTTCATCAAGCCCTAACACAAAACCCTCTGTCGCCTCTCTATCGCCTCTCTATCGCACAAGAAACGCCCTTCTTCCTCTCTTTCAGTTTTACTTGCATCTCTCGCCCCCTTCCCAAATTTAAGGCTCTGTTTTGGTATTCCGCTAAGTCAAGACGTGCCCTCTTGAATATTCAAAGTTTTATAGCAAAATTTAGATATGTAAGTCTCTGAATCTAGGGTTTCTAATATTTCTCCTTGCTTGTTATATATGTAAATCTCGTTGTTCTCGTATTATACGTACTGGGTTTTTAATTCTGTAATACCTGAAGGTTTTTTCTGATAGTCGTAGATGGATTTTGTGATCTGAATTTGTAATTATGATTTTGTGTTTTTGCAGAGAGGCGTGAATGTTGTGATGGAGACGAAAGGAGGCAAAAAGAAGTCTAGCAGTAGTAGTAGTAATTCAGTTCAGTACGAGGTCCCTCTTGGTTACAGCATTGAAGACATTCGTCCAAACGGTGGCATTGAAAAGTTCCGATCTGCTGCTTACTCCAACGTATGTATCATTCACAGCTCTCAACATAAATACCATGCACAGAAACTGTTTCTTGAAGTTTCTTTCTTTCGATAAATTTGTAATTCGTTTTCTTCTTTTGTGGGTTTGTTTGCAGTGCGTGAGGATGCCATCCTGATACGATCCGAGAACTAAAACATATGGCACATTCAGTAGAGTAGATTTTTCTCATTTTCTCATTTTCTTCTCCTTTATATTTCAAATAAACAAAACGAACACCACATCAGTTTCTTCTTTCAGCAATATTTGAGATTTCGAAATTTAGTCTTGAAACCATGCTCATTGATTCGCCACCTCCTTCTCCTATCGGATTTGAAGGCTTTGAAAAGCGCCTTCAAATCACCTTCTCTGAGGCATCGCTGTTCAGTGACCCAGATGGGCTGGGACTACGTGCCTTAACTCGATCTCAAATCGACTCAATCCTCGAACCTGCTTGTTGCACCATAGTATCTCAGCTCTCCAACACTGAGTTCGATTCCTACGTTCTCTCCGAGTCAAGCCTGTTCATTTACCCACTAAAAATAATCCTCAAAACCTGCGGTACCACCAAGCTGCTTTTGTCTGTAGACCCCATTCTGAAACTAGCCGCTTCACTCTCTCTTGATGTATGTCAAGTGACTTACTCACGTGGCAGCTTCATCTTCCCTTGTTACCAGCCTGCCCCTCATCGTAGCTTTGCTGAAGAGGTCTCTGCTTTGAATGGGTTTTTTGGGAATTTAAATTCAAATGCCTATGTTATAGGCCATCCCACCTCTTCTAACCGTAACTGGCATATCTATGTGGCATCTAAGGATTCTAAATCACTGCCGTTATGCAAAGATCAGACGTCTGCAGTTACTCTAGAGATGTGCATGACTGGCTTGGATAAAATGAAAGCGGGTGTATTTTATAAAAAATCGGCGGATTATTCGGCTGCCGAGATGACTAAAATGTCCGGGATTAATGAGATTATGCCCAATCATGTGATTTGTGACTTTGACTTTGACCCTTGTGGGTATTCTATGAATGGAATTGATGGGACAGCATTGTCTACAGTGCATGTGACCCCAGAGGACGGGTTCAGCTATGCTAGCTACGAGGCTATGGGGTTTGACTGTGGCGAGGTTAAGTTGAAGGGGTTGGTGCAGAGGGTGCTCAAGTGTTTCGGACCACGTGATTTCTCTGTTGCCGTCACGTGCCACGGTGGAAGCGGTGTTGGGGTCCAGTGGTGGGCTACTGAGTGTGCTGACGTGGAGGGGTACATGTGTGACAGTGTGGTGAGGCAGGAGTTGCCAGGAGGGGGGTGTTTGGTTTACATGACATTTCATGAAGTGAAAGAAGCCAAAGAGCGCACACCTGCTAAGATGATGAGCATGCCGTGTTGGAAGGATGTGGCAGACGAGGAGGAGATGGTGTTGGGGCTTGGTGGCGGCGGTGCAGGTGGCGGCATGATGGGCCGGCCATATATATCGTCATTGTAAACCGAGAGCCACGCCGTAGACTGATTTTCTTGTGGGTGGACGTTTTTTCGTTGTTTCCGGGTATGGGTCTGTCTTTATCAGAGACTTGCGTGCAAGTCTCTAGTCTTTGGTTTTCTGTCATGGTCTTTGGAATAATAAAAGGGGTTGTTTGGCCGTGGAGGTCTTTCTTACCTGGCTCCCGAATCTGTTCGGCGTAGTTGAATTGAAGCTGTGTTTGTATCTCCTTGTATGACACAGATTTCTGAGTTGTCACCATGGATTGAACTATGTCTACGACTATCTTTCGCCATTTCATTAATATTAATCCCTGAAGATTTATTGCTAAAGTTTAATCTCTCCCATAAAACATTTTCCATTGCCTAGTACCTGCAATATTGCAGAAGACTTGCATTCCAAGTTTCAGTCTTGTAACAAGGTTATTTCATAGTTCTGAGGGCGGGGGGGCTGGGTGCACGGCCAACTACGGTGGCGTACTCCGATGCGATGGGTCACTCTTATAACTATCAAAAGGTCAAAACTGTGTTCACATGATTGATTGATGGGTCTGTAACAGTCTTTGGTGCAAGGGAAGACAACTATGCAGGTCATAAATCACAGTGGCTTTTATGCAGGCAAAGACAAGAATGTATTTCATAAATTGGCGCGAGGCCTTTGCCGTGGGATTCACGATGGTTCGAGATCGTGGCTTAATTGTTTCTTAAAATATTATTTATTTAAAAATATATGAAAATAGCATCAAATAAAAAATAATTTTTAATTGCAATTAAACTGCAAAAACAGACACGACTTGCATCTCTAATCTGTTTAACAAAAATAGTAATCATGATTTTAAGCAGTCCTAAATAAGATCCCATTTCAATCAGTCAGCAAATTATTTCCACAGAGAAAAATCAACCTGAAAATTATTACGAAAGTAGACTACGTTAATGCCAGGCATCGGAGCGGTTGTGGTAGCCGTGTTTCATAAAGGCTGGGCTGAATTAAACCGCAGAGCGGGAACCTAACTGCGAAGAAAATATATGAAGGAGAAGCCAACTCATCCTTGGGCTGGACGAGGGTCGTTATAGAGTGGAATTTAGAGCAAAAATGCACGGAAGCATTTTGTTGTAATGAAATGAAGCTCATATGTTTATCACTGCAATTTATGAGGATTTGATCACTGTCATTTATTTTATAACCGAAATGTCCGGGTTAATTTACATGCATCATTATTAATTCTTTGAATTAATTAAACACTCTGCAAGCTTAATAGAAAAATAAAATACCATGGGATAACAAGCATTAACAGAGAAAATCAAACCCAGATATAGAGGAAGGTTCCCCGCTGGGCCACGTTCTCAAGTGCATTGTCTCATATTTCTTAATTGGACATGTGATGCCATTACTTTAATCAGTTCACATCATCCATGAAACAATTTTTCATCATCTTCTGGTTTATTTTAATACCAACCAAGCTTAGACTTCACAAAGCCTTCTTTAGTCATATATCTTCAAGCTCTGCAACGAGGAAGAAGAAACCAGATGAAAAGATCATCGAGTAATTAGTTTTTATACAGATTGTGTAAGCAGCAATGGACTCGGGAAAGAGTGAGAGTTGAAGCCCCATGCAATAAGTGTTTTTAAAAGGTCTCAAATATTAAAAATTGAACAAGAATAATATAACTTCATAAAAATAAAAATACGAAGCTCAAATACTAGGAAAATCAAAACTGAAGGGAATTTTCTCGGAAAAGGAAGGAAAAAATGGTGGCACTTGTATTGCAATCGCTGACATGTGAACAAGATCCGGTGTCGTATGGCAGCGCATGAGAAGTTGACCCTGCTCTGCTGACAATCTTTTTTATCAGTAGCTCCTCTCTCCTCTCATGGTTTTCATGCCAATATCTTCTCTTTCTTTTCTAAATTAGCCTGGTTATTTTTATCTGGGCCTTATGGGCCATGATGAATCTACTGCTAGGGCTAGAAGTGGGTTCAGAAATGGGTGATAACGAGGACAGTTTGCTTTAGCAAGACTCCGTTCATCAGGATTAGCGTTTAAGATGGCCCAAAATTGTAAATTTAATTCTAGTTTTGGCGGATCATGTTGCCAGTTTATAAGAGTAAATAATTTAAAGGAGAAGGAGGACTTCTCGCGCCTCCAAAAGACACCACCGCTACCCGCCAAGGACGGCGGCTCAACAACCGCTAGGCAGGCAATCTGTCAAAGGCAGGATTGATAGACAGTATGAGAAATATATATAAAATACAGGAGAAAGCAGAGAATCAACTTCGTTGCTTTTATCATGGCTATTAAAATTAGTTTACTTAACTTGGTGACCAATCGACTTGATATTTTATCTAAATTTGTTTAACAAGTTGGTTAGAGATCTTGTTTAAAGCAAGCTTTCTTTCAAATCAATTTGGAAGTTGACCAATCATAATCTAATATTCTACTTGATCGACTTAATTTTTATTTGTTTTTTTTTTATTTTAGAGTTCATTTAAATGATATTATTATCATAGATCAAGATTAACTCATCTAGTCAGTCATGATTTAGGGTGTGTTTGGTATTGCGGTTGCTGTTGTAGTTGATGTTTAAAAAAAATAATTTCATGAAAAACATTTTTAACTGTGGTTCATAACTGAAATTGAAGTCTTTAGTTAAAACTGTGCCTGAGTTTGAGGTTTAATGAAAAACAGTTTAATGTGTTTGGTTACCATGCTTTTCATATTGTTATCAACTTGTGAAATTACTTTAAAGACACATATGCACACAAACATATATATTATTTTTAAATATTGTAGATTAATAATTATAACAATAAAATTTAATTAATAATTCAAGTAAATTAAACATTTGTTTTTATTCTCCCATCAAATTACTTGCAATTTCATCACGAACTAAATCAATACGTGAATGTCTCTGCGATCCCTTGTTATTTGATCGAGGAACAACATCTGGTAAAATATCATGAGTATCAACATCTGCGATCCATACTGAGTTTCAGAATCTCTATTTGCATGTTGTAGAGATATAATTTTAAGGCCAAATCTAGTTGCAAGTTTCTGATCCATAATCAATTGGAAAACAACAGGGTTGCGGAGTTGAACGAAGTCACATGCCTTTCCCTTTCATCAGAACTGATCTCTATCTATATTTTTTTCTAAATATGATTTTGTTTATAAGAAATCAAACTGAGTCTGACCAACTAAATGAGCCAACCTAGCTAAGTTGGGCCAAAAGACCCAACTCTGTTAGACTTGGGCTGAGCCGAGAGCAGGTCCAGCCCAAGATTTAAAAATAGAAGAGAAAGTGCGCTGCACTGTTTATATATTGCGTGAACTGTGAATTAATTCACTCATGCACTGTCCACGGAACACGTGAACAATAACAAAGTGGTCAGCCGACGATGATGAGAGGCTCACTTGCCGATATTGATGGGTAGAGAAGGCCGAGCTGGTTCTTCCTGTGGTGGCGGCATTAAAAATGGTGACAGAAAGGAGCGTAAAAGTTTGTTGTTGTTGTTGTTGTTGTTACTTCTTCGTCGAGGCTTGTTGTTGTCGCTGGAGGTCACAACAGAGTTTCTGGCGTGAAGGAGAAGCTATCGGTGCTGAGAGGGATGATGATGGTGCTCTCTGAGAGCTACCCCCGACTATGGAGAGAAAGAGAGTTGCCACTGCGGAGAGAGAGAGATCGCTGATGGTGTGTCTGCGATTAGTGTTCTGCTTTGAGAACCATCAATTGTGCTTGTTTATACTTTGGTATTTGTTTATACTTTACTTTGTTTATACCTTCAGTTGTGGTTCAGTGGTTATGAAGAAATGAAACACAACCTTAAAAGCTTTAAAATTCTGCTTCTTCTAAACGATGGTTCAAAAGTTTTTTTGATGGGTCCCGTAACAATTGAAATTCTGGTTTTATGATTAGCAAATGATGATTTTATCATTTTTTTCTCAAAACTCTATTTAGAACACAATACCAATCAACCACTTAATCATGTAAACTCATGATATAATAATAATTATAGATTTTGAAAGCAAAAAATAAAAAAACATTAAATAATCTAAAAGTAAAAGAATATCATCGTTGTTTTCTAAAATATTTTGTATTTAAAAATTTATAAAAATAATATAATTTCTTTTATAAATTTATTTTACATCAACATATTTTAAATTTTAATAAAAAGAATTTCAACGCAAAACCCGTATCTACCTCCCCTCTATTTCTTCGTGTCTGTTTGGAACTATGGCAACATGCGGTTGAAACTGGAAGACTTCTATCTTAACTGATTTCCTGTCTGCAAACAAAGCCCCACCTCCCTCCACGCTAATCCACAACCTCCAAATGGGCGGCCCCACCCACTATAAACTCTCTCAATTTTCACACATTTTTCATCCACCAATCTCTCTTCCCTCAGATCTTCTCTCCTTCTTTTATTCTGTAAATCATTTTGTTTTTTTGTAAATCAAATTATAATCTCTAACATTTCTCTACAGATTCATGCGATTTCCTCACCGACAAATCTGCAAAAATCTTCGTGGCGGGACACGACGGTCTGACCGAGTTCTCAATTGTCCGCAAGCTCGAATCCCTCGGCTTAACCAATCTCGTTCTCCGTTCCCACTTCGAGCTCGACCTCACGCGACAATCCGATGTGGAATCCTTCTTCGCCGACGAAAAGCCCCAATATGTTATCCTAGTCACCGCTAAAGTTGGCGGAATACACGCTAACAATACTTATCCTGCCAATTTCATTGCCATAAATCTCCAGATCCAAACTAATGTGATCGACTCCTCTTTTCGACATGGAGCTAAGAAACTGTTATTTCTGGGATCCTCTTGTATTTACCCTAAGCTAGCATCGCAGCCAATTCTTGAAAATGCACTGCTTACTGGGCCTTTAGAGCCAACGAATGAGTGGTACGCGGTTGCAAAGATATTTGGGATTAAGATGTGTCAGGCTTACAGGATTCAATACAATTGGGATGCTATATTTGGAATGCCCACGAATCTATATGGGCCGAATGATAATTTTCATCCAGAAAATTCTCATGTTCTGCCGGCATTGATGAGGAGGTTTCATGAGGCCAAGGTGAGCAAGGCGAAAGAAGTGGTTGTTTGGGGAACTGGGAGTCCGTTGAGGGAGTTTTTGCACGTTGATGATTTGGCGGATACGGTGGTGTTTTTGATGGACAAGTACAGTGGACTGAAACATTTAAATGTGGGGAGCGAGAAGGAGGTTGTTTGGGACACATCAAAGCCCGATGGGACTCCAAGGAAGTTAATCGATAGCTCTAGGTTGCTGGGATTGGGTTGGACGCCAAAGATTTCGCTCAAGGACGGGCTTGTTGATACTTACAAGTGGTATGTGGAGAATGTGGTAAAGCAATGATTCAGTTCATTGCTCCTAATTTTAATATGTTTTTTTGGCAATCATTTAAATTATTGCTTGATATTTTATGTTACATTGCAATAATCTCAGTAATCATTGTGTGCTCGTTACCCTGGACTAAAGTGTATGCATGCCATCAATAATCAAAACTCGTGCTTGTCTTGAGCTCCAGCACAAGCGTTATTTGATTCAACATTTTGGTACCATGCTTTATGCTTTCTTGTTTCTAATGCCTGCCTCAATTGGTGATAGTTCCTATCATTAATTATCCAGCTTTTTTTTAGAAATCTGGTGTTTGGATTGGGTTTATTTTGTTATAAACACCTCTCTTTCCTGAGATGTAGAAACTAGAACCATCCCAATCTAGTTTAGCCACCTTGCCCAATGGCTGCAAAGTTTCTTCATTACACATGTACTTGTAATGAGCTCTCGTGCATAACTACTTCATCCAACATCAGGAGCATCTAAGCCCTAATATTATAGACATGTTCATTGTCTTTCTAACACCTGAAGGTTGACCACTTCAAGCAAAACTTTTGCTGATAGTTCCAAGTGGGTGACTCAGCAAACAGTAGGTAGTAGAATCATAGGAAAGGGGAGACTAATATGACAGTATGGAACATAATTGAGCCAATGCAAGAAAGGGACACCATACGATATTCTTGGTCTTGCTTCGTTTGTGTTCGAATTCTCCTTACTTTTGCATTTTTTAGGACCAAAAATGAAGAAAATGACATGGATCTTTATCTTTTAGAATTTGGGACCTAGAGTGCTAGGGTTGGTGTGGCTACCTTCTCAAGTCAATTACTTGAACCTTGGATGAAATTGTGGTGTTATTGGAACTAATGATTTATTTTTTCACTTACCTAAACCCAAACCATGGTTTGCCTGCACCAAGATATTCAAATCTGGGATTTTTTTTTTGTAATAAATCTTTTGGAAGGAGTTTGTTGTGGAAATCATAAACCTTCTTACATCACGTCACCTGATTTTGCTATCTGAAATGCTGATGAAGTTTGTACATTGGCTTCTGCAAGTAGAAAATGACAGAAAAAACAAGTTTGTAGATTTCATGTGGATATCCTAATGCATTATTTTTCTTATTCACATGACACATGATTGAAGCATAAATTTTAGATAGATGAGAGAGAAACCTATAGCACTGGAAAACATAACCGTGGTTTGTGCATCCGTGAAGACATGATGGAAATCTGCAGACAGGTGACAGCTGCTACAAGCTTTCCTCCAATGTCAGGAAGAGTTTAACTTTTGTTACCATGACTTTGGTCAAATGTATATTATTTTGTGTAGCTGAATTACATTAAAAAAACTCTGATTTCAAATTATTGTCGCAGTCACCTAATGTTAACGAGAGGTTTATGTACTCGTCAAATACACGGGTGCCCTAATGAGATGTGAAGGGAAAAGTTCTAATGCACCTCCTGCTGTTAGTCATGAAGAACCCTAAATAGAGTCACAACAGTTTTAAATTTTGATGACCAAATTTCATGGCTTAAAACGAGGTCCAGAATGGAAAGATTGGGGTACACCGAGTGACGCATAACATACAGAAATCCAGTAGAATAGAATCACCCTTTAAAAAATAAATTTTAAAACTTATTATTGAATATTTTTTCTTGAAGTAATTTACCTCTCTAAAAAACTTATAACTCTTTAAATAAGTTCAAAAACTGACCTAAACCATTTGAGAAATCCAAAAGTATAAAGGAAATCAATAACAACCCTTAACAAACTAGAAATTTCAAACATAAAGAGGAAAGATAACAAAACTAGACCCATCAAATATCTTCTAGATCTAATTCAGAGGTCTTTTAGACCTTGACTAGTCAACCCTTAATAAATTGAGCATGTAAAATCTCATGAAAAAAATTGAGCAACAACCAAAGGTCAAATAGAATGTTATAGTCCTTTTTGTCACATTGATCAACCCAAATGCCCCAAATCTCCTTTTGGGCTATACATTGCCTCATTAACTCATAAACATCCCTTAAAATCTATCTATTTAGCTCAATTATTGCAAGTTCATAACTAGCTAATCAAGACCATATCTGTTAATCTTTCATAATAAAAAAAAAACTTTACCAAAAGTTCAGGTCATCCATCCGTCTATGTTCCATTGTTAATGACTATTAAAAATGATGTTAAGCTCTTACACTCCATTGACCTTTTATATGCTGACAATATACAATTAGTTGTCTCAAATAAAGTAGAAATAAAATCAATTTTAAAAATATTCATGACCTTTATAGAAGCTGTCACTAGCATGTTCCATGTTGTATCTATTTTCATAACATTCTGACTCTTCACACCTTCCATCTTCTCTTCTTTCTCTTATATCTTTATAAACTCATATAAAAACAAGTCTTTACCTTTACTTTTTGACAAATACCTTGTCTATCCTAGGTATCAATTTTACATGCTTCCTTTTTGTTCCATAGGTATACTTATTACATCGTCCATCATATATGCCATTCTTATTAATTTGTCACATTTTGTCTAGAAGTAGATGACACACATCTATAGACAACACATCACACCAAACACTATCAAACATCTCATACCTATAAAAAATAAAGCAAGACAATGGTTGTCCATGATTACTTTATTGTCTCAATTATGCTAATTCAACTTGCGAGACTTGGGATATATATATCATCTTGAGATGTAACTTCTTTATTATCTTGGCTGAAACCATTTTCTCATAGCTACTATTATTGATGATCATATCACATAATTTATCTTTAATGATAGAAGTTTAAATAAAGAGATTAATGTATGACCAATCCTTACTTAAATAACCTTTAGAATAAACAAGATCTTTGGATGCTAAGATAGAATGGGAATTACCATGTATATCCTCCTCACTATCATTTGAATCATTATAAAACAAGATCACATGCCTGTCCACCAGGTTTTTCTACCAATAAATTTTATATGGATGACTCTCTGGCTTTCAACATTTATAAATTTGATGTCCGTTTTCACCATATCTAAAACATAAAACTTTAAATCCAAATCCAAAACCATAACCATGATATAGTTTGTTTAGATGTTGATTCAGGTTGAATATATGATTTTTATTTTTGGTACACCCTTTTATTTTTCTAGTGAAACCAAAAGTTGTCTTTGTTAGTTAACCCGATAATTTGATATTTCTCTTTAGTCAAAGCCCTCTAATAAACTCTTGAAATTATCCACAATGACTTGCAAACATAATATATATTGGATGAACTAATGTAACCTACCTGAATAATTAAAAATCAAATGCCTTTTCATTTTTAATATATCATTCCTAGCATCTAGTTGACTGAAATCATCAGTATACCCATCAAGAGTCCTCTCGCCCTATCTCAATGTATAGAATTGTTGGTAAAATTCTGAGCGTACCTAAAAGGACATTTTCTCTTCTTCATCTTCTTGTAACCACTAATCTTCTTCTTACCCCATGTTTCTCAAGATCTCTTTTATTGCTCTTACTAAGCAAAGACTCTTCCCTTTAGTCTACTAACTATTAGTTGCACTCTCATCTTTTGTACTTGAAAACACTATTTACTCTGTTCAACCAATTAACAAACTCTCGTGTCTGCAAGGTTCTTGCAGACTCTCAGAGGTTTATCCCAAACCTCAAATCTCCATGATACTAATTCTAATCAAAAGGTTGTGTTCTCAACTCTCACCCTTTAAATGAGTTTTTAAAGCTAGGTATGGATTCGTGACAACTATCTTTGTGATCCTCTAAATTCTTTGGTACCGTAAAATGACAAGTCAAATTATAATATATCTCTACATGTTTCTTATCACTAGTTTTTTAACAAATCTTTCCCTAAAGGGAACCTTATTATCCTTTACTTTGCAAGCACATCTTATTCTATGATCTATTCTTGTTATGATTATTTAACAATATATAAGAGATCCTGTAAGATTATCACCCACAAATTATCAACCTATAAGCTATTTTTGTTTTGTTTACAAGTCTGGATCTTTCCCCCCCTACATTATCTTCTTGATCCAAACTTCATGACACATCTAGTTCAGTACATAACCCATTTGTAGTTTTCATATGGCTTTAATAAGTGCAACCTATTTTCTCATTTTTTAAAAAACAATTCAATCTAAATTACTTCTGTAAGTAATTTGTCGTGATCTTAAGAGCACGGGTGCTAGCTAGCTGCCATGCACTTGATCTGGTCCATGTGATTGAGTGTACGAGGAAAACGAAGGCACCAAATGCTACATCATCCATCGGATGGGATAGGGCCACTCTTGCTTGCCCTTGCTTGCTGGTATTTAGTTTGAAGAGTTCTTTGAACCAGTATGAAAAGAAGAATCAGATATCCATTTCAAGGCAGGCAAGGAAAAGTCTTTCCCTGTAAAAGTGAATTTTTTTGATCTGTGTTTAGCTTGCAAACAAACCAGAGAATGCTGGATGTTATCAGTTTCAGGAAAATATAATTGAAGTGGACGATCCTGTGCAGGACTCTGAATTTAGTCAGTGTTGATTATGATCCTATTCAATTACTATTAAAGTAAATCTCTGAAATATATTACTATTAAGATTTGCTGTCTTGCCCTGGAAACAAATGTTCACGGGTTAATCAGAAACAGTAAAAAGAAGTGCAGATGGAACAGTTGGAAGCGGAAATCTTCTATTTCCAAGTCTTGTTTTTTTTGCTTTATTGATTTTTAATCCTCCATTGAAGTTGATTCCAGTCCTGCAGTCGCCTCCTCCACCAGAATTCAAGGATCGTATTTAAAAAAATGATAAGAAACTTGTTTTTGTATTCAAACTTTTTTTTTTTGGATTCGAGGAAACCATTCATGAAAAAACATATTTTATAGGTCTAGGTGAGTGGGTAAAACTCTGACGGTTCTAGATTCTTATAAAGATCCTAACAAAAACTCAAGATTTTCTGTGTTTTTATTCAAACTCTGCTTTCCAGGAACCCACCATCATTCCCTCCTCTCAGGTCTCACTTTATTCGAGACATGAAATCTGGTAAAATAAACTGCGGGGCTATTAAACAAAGCTCATTCCACATGCAACCCAAAACACAAAAGAAAGGAAACACAAAGTGACATTTCCACGAAATATGAGGGCCTCCCTGATCTCTCGCAGATCAGATCTCACACTTTCTTGTCTTTGCTTTTGTTTTTCTTGTACAGTGTTTTAATAAGTTCAATCACACACAGAAGCTACACACATTGCCCAACTCTAGAGGAGGCCCTAAACAGGCAGTTTCAGTGTTCCCTGGTCCCTAGAAATGATGCACTATCACCTCATAATCCACACCCAAAAACACACACCATTCGAATTTAAGATTAAACAGGCCGAGTATCATAATTGGGGAAATTTCATGAATAAATTTCAGTACATAATTGATATTTCCTGAGCCAAATGTACACATGGATGTAGGTGACATAATAATTCCTTGAGGATTTGAACCTATACTATAAACTATCAAGCCCCTACATTTCCCAAGAAATATTAATTAACAAAAGGGACAGGAGCAAAGACTGACAGTGAAACAGAGCTGAAACATTGAAGTCTGTAAGCTTTTGGGGCCCCCAAAATTTTAAAGCTTTACTCACCGGACTACTTAGAAGGTAGGTGCCCCCCATTTGCTGCAATTAAATCCTTTATCTCTTTAATTTGTTCCATGCTTGCACAGGAGTCAAAGCACAAAACTAGAACACCAAACAGCAAGATAATCAGTATTACTTGAAAGAAACAAAAATCAAAGATCTCATGCCAGCCTGTTGTTGCACTTTCACATGAACATTTGGATGCCAATTACATATCAACAAAACTATCAGCCAAAAAAAAAAAAGGAAAGGAAAAAAATAGGAAGCTAGTAACAGAAGGGAAAGCAAGAGATTAGTAAGTAGTCCTATATCATAATAAAGAGATTGAGCCGTCTAGCCAATATCACCACCATGCCCCACCACCATTTACCATAAGCCAAGGAAGCAGAAGAAGAGGAAGAAGAAGAAGTGAGCTTTTTGCAATGATTGGATAAAAGAAATGTGGTTTCTTGGGTATCCAGACCTGCCGCCACCCAAGCCTAAAACTCCGATTTGCTTAACAGATTTTCTCATGACAAAGGCCACAGATGCCTCAGTGCCCCAAGTAACAGCACCCGCATCTCTCACCATGTTCCAGCAGCAGCACCAGGAGGAGGAGAACCCTATCAAGCGAAAGTTTGATATTTAAAACTCCACCACTACAACATAGAAAGAAACAAGAAAAACGGAAAACAAAGCAAACAAAGCAATATGTGAGTGGGTGAAAATGGCCAAAATGAAGATGAAATCAGAGAAGAGTTGGGATTGGATGTCTGTACGTTTTCTCTTCTAATTTCCTGAATCCTCTGAGATAAGCCCTTGATGGGCTCCCATGTCCTATCTTAAGAAGATAGAGAGAAGGAACACGATGACGCAAGGGAGCGGAGGACATGAGGGCTTTGGCTTGCGAGCACAACCACTTACAGGCTACGACAGAGAGAGTCCTGTCTGAAACATAATGAGGCCAAGTTAAATGTGGGCAAGAAGCGAAGAGAGTGGAGGTGTGTTTTTTATGCGGTAATGAACATGGGATTCTTGATTGTAGTATGCAGGATGCACTCGCTTGCCTTACCACTCCCATTCACTTCACTTGCTTGTACCGGAAGCCCAGATTCGCTAGATTTGCGCAAGAAATCTCTGTCCTCCTTTTTCATGCCTCCTCTTTATTATTTCCCGAAATTCCACTATTACCCTTTCTCCATGTTGGGATTCTCCACCGGTGTTCGACATGTTTGAAAAAAAATGATTTTTTTTATTATTTCATGTATTAATATTAAAAATAATTTTTTAAAAATAAAATAAAAAATATTATTTTAAAAATTAATTTCAATCACACTCTCGGATCTCAAAAATAAACAATTAAAAAATAGTATAATTTGGAGTTTTTTTCAAAGAAATAACACAGTTCTCTTTATATACACGTGTATGATGGTGATCAATGAATACGAGATTTCAGCTACTTCTTGAAAATTCGACATTTATAAAAATTAAGAGAGATGAACATATGATGATGATGATGGAAAAAAAAACCTTGGAGACATATAGAACCTCGATTACAGACATATAGAACAATACTAATATACTATCATAAATATTTCCAACAAGATAAATAAAATGACACTAAATAAAGCACGGGTGTTATATAACATGTATGGCCCATTTTGACTATAACTAATAATTTTTTAAATAATTTACCAAGATCTTTTTTAATGTATTAGTGATGTCATAATGTACCTTCAAAGTTGTTTTTCCCTCTCTTTTCATTCTATTTACCCACTTAAAAAGTGTGATCGATAATTATCTTGATAATGATATTACTTGGTGTCATCAAAGTTTTCTCTTTTTACTAGTTTAGTTGTATTTTTTTAATCTCATTTCATTGTAATTTGTTACTCCTTTAAATTTGATGTTTTCAGTCGTCGTATATAAAACTATATACTATGTTATTTTTACTTTTAATCGATGCTAATATTAAAAACAATCTCGATGCTGTGTGATTGTTTTTTAAAACCAAGAGGTCTGACTCTGCTGACAAGACGGGCACCGTGGTCGAGGTTGAACTTCTCGAAACAGCCACCAAAACCCTACACGACGGAGCTTCTCGGCCAGACATTCGTTTGTGGATTCAAGGGGCTGAGTGCGACGGAGCTTCTCGGCCAGACATTCGTTTGTGGATTCAAGGGGCTGAGTGCGACGGGGCTTCTCCTCTCCGGTGTCTACATAAATCTAATCAATATACATTTGACCCATGGGTCAAATACTGCCCTCGCACTCCTCTGCGAGGTCTGTTTTCATGGTTGAAGAGGATTCGGACCAATTGGCCCCTGCTGACCCTCCCCCCTTCAGGCTATTTTGCGAAAATCAGAAGGGTTACTATGGTCTTTGGCCCAGGAAGGGTAAAAACACCCCTGCCTTTACGTATCCATGTTAACACTCATTTGATGTGAGTTGCCCTTCATGGAGTTAGTTTTGTACAAGGTTGAGAGTTAGTTTTGTATAAGGCTGGCTAGTTAAGTTATTTTTAAAAATATATTTTGTTTAAGAATATATCTAAATAATATATTTTTTATTTTTAAAAAAATATTTTTAATATTGAAAATATCAAAAATACAAAAAAATAATTTTAAAAAATAAAATAAAAATTCATTTTTTTTAAATATTTTTGAAATACAGTGTTCAATACCCTCCTAACCTGTGTTCTATAGCTTGATTTAAGTTATGGATTGTGCCAATTAACCTTGATAAATTCAAGATAATATTATTTTAATAAAAAAAGTTAAAAGTAATAGTTACTTTTTATATAAAAGATTATTTAGAAGTATTGTTAAAGTTATTTTTTAAAGCGCTTTTCGTTTGAAAAAATATTCTAACAAAAACTGTATCATAATAATATTTTTTTTTCAAATTATTTTGATATAATACATCAAAAAATTTAAAAACATCAAAAACTTAATTTAAAATAAAAAATAAAATTATTTTTTAAAAATACTTTTGAAAAAAATTGGCAAACAATCACTGAATATAGAACCCATCCAAAAGTGAATGTGAGTTAGGTTTTATAACACTACTTTGTAAGCTTACTTGTGCAGGTTACCAAAAGATGCCTTAACCATTACTAGGGCAATAGCAAGGCAGAATAGTAAGGGACCGTTCTGTGTTAAAGTGAATTATAAATTGTTCTTTTTAGTGTTTTCATAGAAATATTCTGACATCAAAAATATATCAAAAGAATTCATTTGAAGCTAAAATAACAAAAAAAAAAAATATAAATATTTTTAAATTATAATGTCAAATGTGATTTAAAACAGCTAGCCAAGCTTGTTTTGATGCACTTCAAGAACCAGCATCACAACCATGTAAGCGGTTCAATATTTCTAAAAAATAAAACACAAAATTATGAAAATTTAAATTATAATTGGATAAACTTAACCTTTGAAATAGAAAAAGTTAAGGGGTTATCTGATTGACCTACCAGCTTTATAACTATATATAATAATATCATATAATATAATAATTCAAGTGGAATTCGGATGGACAGGATTCCCTTTCAAGCCTGTCAATTGTTTGAATGATGGGAGAATCATAGGACACAGTTCATGCACAACAACAGCACAGCATAGGAAACAGGGATGTCGAGGATCAAGCAAAATGGTTAGATTTGGACACGTGTACGGTGATGGGATTAGGGCGCACCAGTAGTCCAGTGCACCCCCCTCTGACGGGACATTGAGTGCTCTGGTGTCCATATCCAGACCGTAAACTATCAAAATGGAGGATCAGCAGCGGCGAGAGACAGAATGTCTGAGGTGAAGTCAGGCATCAGAGAAAGACGGACGGATTTTTCAAGGAAAATTGATAGAGTGGTACCTCAAGAGAAAGTAGGGCAGCTCTTAAACCGAGACAAGGATTGATCAGGAATCTATGATCATACGGTCATGATTAAACAAAAATACAACCAAATAAAAACAACAAGTATGTAAGTATAACCCATTTTTTAGCAATTCGAAATTGTCACAGCACAACACACACAAAAAAGGGAGCAAAAGCAGATAACAGAGAAGAGACGAAGGAGAAAGAAGAATATAAATGAATGGCCTGATGATTCAAGGTAGTGCGAGTGAGATCTCTCCTGTAAAAATGGTGATTTATTTTTTGTGCTGTCTCTTTCCAAAGTAAGTACTCTATTTTTGAAGCTTTTCTGCGCTAGCACTAAGGAAAAAGCCTTGAAAAAGAACACAGAATTAGAAATATTCCAGTTATGATCTTCCGGTCAAGAAGATCAAAAAGGAGCTAAGATATCAATCGTTTTCATCCAAGATATTCAAATATCACGCTAGTACTTGTTTTCGTGGCATCACTACAGAACCGAAACAGCTTAAATTTACCTAATTGTTTCATTAGCTTGGTAATGACAACTTCACCATCGTTGCTCTCTTTTCACAGAGAGAGAGAGAGAGAGAGAGAGAGAGAGAGATGATTTAGTACCTGTTGTTTGCGGATGAATGCGAGCAAATTGTTTTCAAGAGCCCAAATTCTTGATCTTCTAGAGAGAAAAGAGAGATGGAGGAGATGATTATAATATATATAGATAGTTAATTACTATATATCTTTCGAGAGTATTTTAGTTTCACTAATGAAGAACAGTCATAATTCTTTTTCGTAATAAAAAAAATGGACAGTAATGAAACGAGATGCTTCATGCAGCTCTACAAATTACAAAAGCAAAAGGTCTGCTCTATACAGTAGCAGCCCCATTTCTTAAAATTTTTCAAGAAAGTGGTAAAGTGATGGAGTACTGCAGCTGATGATTATAGTCACTAATTGGAATTGCAGTTTAATTGTATTTTTTTTAAAATATATATATTTTTTTAATTTTAAATAAATGTTTTATATGTTTTGGGTTGTTCAGGTCAAAAATAAATATAAAATATTATCCCAAGCAATAAACATTATAATTAATTAATTATTGCTACATCTGAGAGATGACAGCGAAAGCACTTGATTCGGAGCTTTAACTCTGAGCTTAAAGCAGGTTTTGAGTGATGGGCTTTCGGGCCCTATTGATTTACTACTTGTAACATTTTTCTATTTTCTCAAGAAAAATAAATACTTTCACTCATATTTCTGGGCCTTGTGGCCCACTTCGTAACTTATATTTATAAAAAAAAGGAATTGAGAAGAGCTATAGGATGATCA
Source organism: Salix purpurea (assembly GCA_027405865.1). Taxonomy (NCBI): domain Eukaryota; kingdom Viridiplantae; phylum Streptophyta; class Magnoliopsida; order Malpighiales; family Salicaceae; genus Salix; species Salix purpurea. The sequence continues at coordinate 5,262,786 of JAOWLH010000019.1, forward strand.
CAATGCATTAAAGCAAGGAAAAAAAAAAAGGTATGAAGGGACCAAAAATAAAATAATAGGAGGAGAGGAGAAGGAACAAGAAAGGCCTGGTTGGACCGGCTTGCAACCTGCACAGTGCATTCTCCAATGGCAGAGGCAACCTTTCCATGTCTCTCTAGCCAGTCCACCGTACGAGAAAAAAAAAGATGATTTTTTTCATCATGAGACCACTGTACATGGGAAATGGGTTTTCACATTTTTCATCGACGTGTCAATCTTCTATTTGACCAAGTCTTGTCTTGGTGATGCCTCAGTGTGAGGCAACTGCATTTGGCCGTTCATGTCTCCATCTTCTCAAAGTGCTCGATCACCACGAATCGATCAGGATTTCTGAATAAAGGCTGCATTAATGGTGGTTAATAGAAGTCGAGATTATCATCGTTCCCACATAATAATTTCTGTAAATTAATTTTTATTTTTCTATTAATTATATTTGGTTAACAATATTTTCTTAACTTAAATAAAAAGGTTTAGCCACCTTAAATTACATACTGGATGTTTGTATTTATTTATTTATTATATTATTTGACTTTCATATTTAGATTTTTAATGCTATTTTATGACGGAGTAAAAGTCTAAACTATTCTTCCTTTTCACTAAATAAATTGATAAAATCACTAACAAGTTAATTTATTCTAACATAACAGTTTTTCAATGTATAAATTTTTATTTATTTAAAAGCTAAATAAATTCATTTTTTACTCAAAAATCCAAAAACTAAATCCAAATAAATTCGGGTTCTATTCTGCATTTTAGACTTTTAGTTAAACAAAACTAGATTTATTATAATAAAATCTAATAACAAAATATTGACCCTTGAGGGCCGGAAGGGGCAACCCCTTTCCTCTCATTAAAATTATATAAAATATTATTTCTAATTATATATTCCATATAGTGATTAATTTCGTATAAGTGGCTATGCAAAAAGAAAAACAAATTATAAAAGTCCTTAAGCTTTGTGGGAAATCGGGATTAAACCTCCAGCCTATCAATTAGGTCCCCAATGTATTGGTGTTTTCTTAATCATATCCTTCCTTCTATTTTAGTCAACAAGACAGTTGAGTAATCATAAGCAACTAACATTATTATTTTTTCCTAAACAAATTCTAGTGAATTCTTTCAAATTTATGCTTTGAATCACATGAAACCATGTGATAGGTCAACCTCTATTTTTTTTATCAAGGTAAATTATGAATTTAAACTAATAAAAAGAATAATTGAAATTATATTGATGTATTAGGGTTTTAATCACTAAATTGAGATTACCCATACAAGCTGGGGAGTTTTTAAAGATATCTTTTTTAAAATGATAGCCACAAATTTACACTTATATATTAATTGGTATTATAGCATTTTGAACTTTATAATTGATAACAAAATTCTGAATTGTATAAGGTGACGACTATTTTGAAAGTAAAATATGGTTGACACAATCAAGAAAGTCAACTACTTTTTGTATTATTTTATAATTTGATGGGTTTTATATGTAACCAGAGTATAATTAAATAACCTAACTATAAGGAGGAGGTAAAAATAAATTACAGAGAGACCATTAAGGTTATGTTTGGAAAACCAAATGCCACAAGCATTTAAAACCATCATATTTACTTGCAATAGCTGAAAGAATACATTTCAAAAGAGTGTTTCTTGATGGTGGCATTGCTGTGAATACCCTACATTTATTCATGCTAAAGCGGATTTTGCTTGGTAATTGATATATTTGGAATCCAATGGACTAGCAGTTTTCATTATCAAGAAATAACACCAACAATTAATGTCAAGACATTCTCGTGCATGGTTGTAATCAAAACAAAAATAGTGGCCTCTTCATTGAAGCAAGAGCCTATGAAATGGGAACCCTGTTGGAAATTACCTTATGTGTCCCTCATGACATACCCATGTTCTTGATCATGCAAACCCATGACTATGGAGATAGGTCATGGAGTTTGATCATGGGGATCAATTGATTGATCATGGCTAATTATCTCCTTGATGGAAGGAGAAAATTGGAAAATAAATTAATGAGTGGGGCCCCTGATCTACCTATAAATAATAGCTTGTGTACTCCATCTACGACTACTGGTAGGCATAGATCAGAAGGCTCCTCTCGTAAAATATTTTATTATTTTATATTGTTGTTGCCGTCTTGGAAAAAGTTTTGTTGTTGCTGCTATTGGGATTATTTTTTCGCTACTTAAGCAACAATGACTAAAGGTATTTATAATCTAAATTTTCGTTGCTATATGTATTTAGCATTCGATTATTTAAAGTATGTCTAACAAACCCATGAAAGATTTTTCACGAAACAAATACCTATTTATTATGAAAAAAGAAAACTTTTTGGCTAAAATTGAATTAAAAAAAAAAACTATCAAAAACTTTAAGGTTCCATGCCCCGTATAGCAGAGAATCCGCCCGTAAAAATTCCTTCAAGTTTGGGTCGCCCATGATGTCATCCATTACAACCTTGGGGGAGTCATCTCTGCTGGGGTCATCTCTGCATGAAAATTCTGCTCATTTTGAATCCTATTCCGATACAGTTGCCGTCCAAGTCCTCAGCATCCTTCAATGGCCGGCGTCTTTATGCCCGGATCATTTTATTCGGACTCCATATCTGCTAGGGGAAACTACGTCGTTTGGGATACGATTCTTCCCAACTCTGGTGCCATATACTGAACACACAGTACTCAAAATGTTGTGCTTTTAGGCTGCAAATTGAACAGCTGATCTCATTTTCTAAAACTCACACACGAGTTCATCTACTTGTCATGAGACTGCAACCAGTTTATTAATTTAATTTTCTAAATTGTCAAAAAATCAGTACACGTAGAGTTATTCGATTCTTATTTGATCCCAAGCGTAGCATTATCTTGCAATTCTTCACGCTTGAGCTCTTCTTCGATAGAGAAAATGAGATTAGGAATTCGAGAAAAATCACCATCTAACTTCTAAGATAAGAACTAAACTCGCTCACGAATCAGTTGACTTTCAAGATAAACATTAATTAATCAGAATAACATAAAAATGACTAACCATTTGATTTGATGACTCGGATTTAATTGGAGACACAACTCTCTGCTTCCACTACTTTAAGTGCATGTAACTAATGTTGTTAAAAATGAGAGAGAGAGAGAGAGAGAGAGAGAATTTAATAAAACCATTCATCATACGTATGAATCCCCCGAATTTCTGTGCATATCCGATCCCATGGAATCCCACTAGGTCATGTAAAGAAGGGAACCATTATTCAACTTTATATTAATGAATTTGTACTTCGAATCCAAAATGCTTTACATTTGGAATTTAGTTCTAACTAGAGATGAATATGAATCCCCTGCCAATAATGTTAGAAAAATATCTTCATGATTAACGTTGTAATCTGATTTTAAGTTAAATAACAATTAAATCTCAAAGTTTAGTGCATTCATGATATATTAAGGTACAAAACATTAGATTATATAAAAATGATTCTTAGTTTAGTTAAAAATAAGTTAATGAAAAGTCATGTGTCTTTCATCCACACCAAATAACCCTAAAGTTTGATGTAAAAATTAAAGGAAAAGGCAAATTCAAGGATAAAATAATTTGTTATTGGATAAATTTGCGTAAAAATTAAGTCAAAATGCATAATTATATTTTTATAGGCCAATTTGATTTAATCATAGATCAATTTAAAGTATGATTATGTTTAAGAATTTGGTATAAATAACTCATTTCTGGTTTATTTTTAACAGTCACAACTCATTTATGGGTCATTCCCAAAATTTACTTGAAATAAAAAAAAATAAAATAAAATAATAAAAGAAATTAAGTTGGGGATTTTTTATAATTTCGAGAGTACGATCATACCGTTATCATGCCCCAAAATGAAGAAAGATGCAAATTCAAGTCTAAAGTGAATAATTATTGGATAAATCTGCATAAAAATTATGTCAAAATATATAAATAAATTTTTAATAGGCCAACTTGATTTAATCACTGGTCAAATTAAATTTTAATTACGTTTAAGAATTAATTTAAGACCTAATTGAAGGATTTAATTATACTTTGAATGAGTTAAATTAATTTTATTAAGAGCTTAATTGGTGGGAAATTAAGTTTGGGAGTATAATTTGGGTTAAATTGAGAAGATTAGAATTTTCAAAGATGAAAATTATTACCACATCAATTGACTGAAATTTGGGGGGGGGGGGTTGCAATGAAATTAGAGTCATCGTAAGATAAAAGACAAAATTAAACTTTGGTAGAAAAAAAGAGGGTTAGACAACGCGTCATATGATCATTATTTATTTCCTTCCTCAATTTTTCATCAAAAAATCTTGTTTTGGTGCTAACTTTGCAAGCATATTTAATGTCTTTATCCTTCATCAAATTTGACAAACCTTACGCGAAAATGATCCCCTGATTATTGACTATACTAGTGTATGGTCAATTTTGTTGATTGACACCTCACGCGTGTTGGTTTAGCCCCAAAAGTGACAACTCAGCCAACCTACTACAACCTGTCAAATTCGGCAGTTCATGACACCTAATTTGAGCCAATAGTTGGGATGGTTCTGCTTTGAACTAATAACTAAAATTTTACTCCATTATAGACTAGATAACCCTTTTCCTCTAGACATAAATAGAAGAGAAATCTATGGCTTGAGGAGGGAGAAATAAAAATCCAAAATTGAAGAAAAAACAAACTTTCTTCCCCAAGTTCTAGCCAAAAAAATCCTGCTTTGGTGCCAAAATTTTCTAATATATTTAATGTTTTTATCCTTCACCAAATTTGACAAACCTTGCGTGAAAATGATCATTTGATTCTTGACTACACTAACTTATGATCATTTTTGATTAATTGACACCACTACCCACAAAAATGACAACTCAGATAACCTGTTGTAACTGTGAAATTCAGTAGTTCATGACACTTACTTTAAACCAACAGTTTTGATAGTTCTGCTTTGAACCAATGCCTGAAATTTTACCCCATTATAGACTAGATTATCTTTTTTCTCCAACCATAAATAGAGGCAAAATCTATGGAGCGAGGGAGGAGAAATTAGAATCCAAATCTAAAGAAAAATCAGTTTTCTTCTCAGTATTCTCGCTGGAACAACTCCTTTTGTCATAACTCGATTTTTGACTATTTTTGCTGAAAACACCTTACCTGCAACACATCATTTCCTACACAACAATCCCACATTCTGTAACTTACACGTTGAGTCTATAAAAGGGGGAGGAAAGAAGAGAACAGGGGATAGACAGTGTAAAACAAGGAGACGAAAAAAGAACAAAAAAGAAGAGGGAAGAACAAAGAGATAGGAAAAGAGCAGAAACAACAAACAAAAAGAACATAAGAAAACGTTTTGACTCCCACCACCGTAAACAAATCACCAACGACAACCCCTTCCTCTCCTCTAGCGGTAGTAGTTTCTTTTCTCCAATGACGATAACACATCCTTCTTTTCCTTTGATAACTGATAGCAACTTCCTTTTTCTTTTCAGTAGTAGTAGCAACTGCACCTTTTCTTTTAGCAGCAACAACGACAACATCTTTTTCTTCATCTCCGGTGAAAACAACAACAACTGCATTTCTCTAGCAACAACCATAATAGCTCTTTCCTCCCCTTCGACGATAGTAGCAGTAGTAACGACACCTCTTCTCTCCATTGCAGCACTTTCCTTCTCTTCCCGTAGCCACCATTCCTGGTGCCGCCACCACCGGCAGAACCAACTTGACCTTCTCTACACGACGATGACGATAGGAAACCTCTTCCTTCTCCTCCATTAGTTACTGTTCATTGTGCAAGTGAATAGTAGGGAGTGAATTAATTCAATAATTTATAATGATTGTATCATATACCTTCAAAAGCCTGACTTTGATATTATTTCCTATATCTAAAGTTGGATCGGAATGACTTATTAGAAGTTCATACATAAAGTTTATTTTCACATTAAATGCTTACTTTTTAGGATACAATTTATTGTAATACATGAAATGAAGTACTTAAATATAAAGTATGACCACTATAATGTATATGTTATTTTCTTAATTTATGACCACTATAATGTATATGTTATTTTCTTAATTTAAACATTACTTTTTTCACTTACTATATGTTTTAAACTCTATAAAGATGTTGTCACTTTTTAGTTGGTGTTATAACTTATATGGGTTATGTAAGAGAATGTTGTAAGACTATTCTTAAGGTAGCCTATATGTCATGTAGATTTTAAATTAAATGACAATTAAAGTTTTTTATTAGACTCTAGTCAAACATGTCCATGATGGATGAAGAAACAAAAGGCAGGTTATATATAAAGTGTTTGTAGTCTAGCTATAAATTAGTTATTGAAAAGTCGCGTGTCCTCTGTCCATACAAAGTAACCATAAAGTTTAATCTATATTATAAGATTCTTTATTCTTGATAATATAAAGATTTTTAAGCAATTCTTCAACACTTAATCAGTCATGAAAGTAGATATATATCCTATTAAAAAAATTATATTTAATACTTGACATATTACCTTACAAAGGAATAACATCAAGTGGACCAAATTGCAAGGATACACTTTCTTCATGTGATACAAGTATTATGATGATGCGATTATGCACCCCAGTTTTTTTTTTTTTTTTTTAATTAGAATCAGAACCTTATACTTTGAGAATTTCAGGTTAGGAACAATAGATTTTACCATTTTCATTGGTCGCTTAGGCTCATGACAAGGAATATTGTTTGGATTTCATCTTCCATTAGTGAGAGAGGGAGAGAATATTAGGATCTGTTTCCAACTAGGTTGAAAACACAAACCCTATCGTGGATGGCTATGCAGGCTAAGACGTCATGACCATTACTGATCCGGCCTTATTCCGGCAACATGCCATTAAATTTTGCTGACAAGACAGCGATAACTTATCTTCACCTCCCTCTTGTGGTCATTAAATTAAAATTAAATGTAAACATATTCCCAAAAACAGGCCCTTAGATATGCATATCCACCGGGATGCCGGGGAGAAATCAACCGGAACTTGCCGGTGGCTGTGGTGGATGAAGGAGACGTGGGATTTTCGTGCTCCAAGAAGTTTGGGATTCACGCAACAATATTCAACCCCATTTATAGGAATGGGAATCCCAGAAAGAAAAAGAGAAAGGGAATCGCTGCCGAGTATGACTATAAACAAGTTATACCTTTGCAATTTTTGTTCATGATCTATTCATGTAGTCCAATTCCCCGCCTAAATGCATGCTCCATTTCCAAGATACAAACGTCACCTTAGCCAGTGATCTAGTGGGAGAATCCCACATATTTATTGGAGACATTCTTGGGGATAAATACAGAATACTATTATTTGGGAAATAATGCAAGAGAATATCGCCAGTTTATGAATCTGAAATTAAGAAACTTTTTTTGGTTCCAGGAGACTGCAAGCATGATTTGGCATGAAGTGCCTGTTTGGGAGTGTGGTTGCGGCTGTTTTCTAAAGTGTTTTTCATTTAGAAATATATCAAAATGATATTTTTTTTTTATTTTTTAAAAATTATTTTTGATATAAGCACATCAAAATGATCTAAAAACACCGAAAAAAACTAATTTAAAATAAAAAATAAAAATAAAAAATTTCAAAATTTTTCAAAAATGTTTTCTAAAACACTCTCAAATACCCATCGTTTACAAGGATATAGGTTTGGAGGAGCTTATAAATCAGAGATGGGTGATTCATTTCGAATAATTATAATTAATTTTTATGTTAAATATATTTTAAAATGGTTGAATTTGTGGGTTGTATTATAATACTAAAGCAACAAAGAGCTTGGGCGAAAGATATTTGAAGATGAGTAACCATTAAGATACAGCTTTATGCTCATCTATATTGTTCAAGAAGCTAGCAGTTATTTTTTTTTTTATTTTTAATATTAGTATATTAAATCAATTTGAAAATATATAAAAAAATTAATTGATTTTTTTTTTAAAAAAAATATATCAAGTTGAATCAAATTGGTATAATAAGGCTGATGCAATAACTAAATTTTGAGGGAAACTTGGCATGGTACGAACACAAAATTCCAAAGAACACATATCTCAATAGTCTTCTATAGATCCACTGACTGAAGAATCATCTAGCTTTCCACCCTCTGCCTCATACTTTTTCACAATTATTATTATCATATTAATGAATTGATCAATCATCTAGCTCTGCACCTTCTGTCATCTTCCTTGTCGTGATTATCATTTTCTTTCTGAAGCAGCTACATTACAGCAATGTGTGATGGGAGAAGCAGACTATTATATTCCAGCAATTCTCTTTGGTTGCCATTATCACATAGTTTTTTAATCAGAAAACAAGATTTTGACGAGACAATGCCATTCACATGGAAGAATTCGCATGGCCTTGCTTTCAATATTGTTCTCTCTAGGAAGTTACCATAGAGTCCTTGGTCTTGGCCTCCATTTACTCGCGGGCTTTCAATTTATATGCAGAGAAAATCCTGTATTATGGACAAGCAAATTAAGTTAAAATAGGAGAAAATAAAAGCAATGATTTTTCAAAATAAAACATGTTTAGGAATACAGGTTTCTGGTGGTTGAATTTTGGACCCACTTCTGTTGTCAAACATTAATGACAAATAGATATATTTTACACGTGTTAATAAAATGAAAAAAATAATATATCATAAAAGACTTTATTGTTTTATATTTATCCTGATTTAGAGATCCGGTATCGTATTATGCAACTTGTTTCCTATCGAGGAACTGTCATCATAGCATATCCCACCGCGTGACAGCCGCGTCAAGAAAGAAGGGCGAGGTAGGAGCTTTCCAACTCGGGCCAAAATAATAAATAATCAAATAATGACCCTGGAAAGTTGTTCCATTCAAGCCAATAACTATTTAATTATTTGAGAGAGTCTCTTAATGAATAAAAAAAGCTTTTATTTGATAATAATTAGAAAATATATATATTATATCACCGAAAGTAATAATAAAATTATTTTTGCTCTAACTTCCGAGACAATTTATGAGAAAACAAAAAAAACTAAGCTCTTTAGATTTTATACTATACCTCGATGAGATTAATTATTTGTCTATCCCATATAACAATGTTCATGAGAAATACTTGGATTTAGCTATTTCCAGGAGAAAAAAAAGAGTATAACAATAGATAATAATTAAATTGAATTATATGTAGCACAACCTTGATTTCTTTTACCCTTTTTTTATTTTAGCCCTATTGTCCCGCCAAAGTTAATTAATCACGTTTATATTCATGACGTGGAACATTTTCCATCCAAAACCGCGTCTTATATAGTATTTTAAAATAAAATGTCAAATGCTGTCTCTCTCCCTCTGCCATGCACAGTGTAAAAACGTTTCGAATTACCCTAGCCTTGACGTTCGTAAATTATTCACGGAATATTAAAGGGTTGGGTCCCTGAGCTACCGTCAATTCTATATATACTCCTCGTTCCATCTTCAGCTTCTCACACTTAAAACCATCCAGGTCTACTAATAAATGCTCATAATCCAAACCACCACCTCCGTTTTTTGATCGCTTCTTCAAAAGTCCACACAGCTTACCAGTACTGTTGACTTTGAAACGTTGGATATTTCAGTTCTTGATCGATCTAAGTTTAATTTCCTGCTAGATTGAAGACATGAAGGTTACATCTGAGAGAAGGTATGCTCTTTTTCAAGCGGCAAGGGACTCGGACTATGTGAAGAAAGTGCACGGAGGGTACTTCAACGTGTTTGTTAAGGCTTTTGCTGAAGAGGGAGAGACATGGGACCTGTTCAGAGTTGTTGAGGGGGAGTTTCCTGACATGAATGAGCTCCACAAATACGATGGCTTTGTAATCAGTGGCAGCCCTTGCGACGCCTATGGAAACGACTACTGGATTCTCAAGCTGTGCTTCATCTTGCAAACTCTAGATGCCATGGAGAAGAAGGTCCTTGGAGTTTGCTTCGGTCATCAGGTACTTGATATAGTTTTTGACCACGCCATTTGAACTATAATTAAGCCTCAAATTAGCTCCGAACTAGCCAAACAAATAAAAATTCAAGCTAGCTGGATAAATATGTGCATAATTATGAATTGAGCGCTCATCAATGGTGTCTTTTGCTGGTACTGTTACAGGTTTTGTGCAGAGCGCTGGGTGGAAAAGTTGGAAAATCATATTCTGGTTGGGATATTGGGATAAGGAGAGTGAGAATAGTGAAGGATCTGTCAGCATGCAGATTCCCAGGTGAGCTGACAGAAATCCCATCTTCCCTGTCAATAATTGAGTGCCACCAAGATGAGGTGTGGGAGGTGCCATCAGGAGCTGAAGTGATTGCGTTCTCAGACAAAACTGGTGTGGAGATGTTCGCCATTGGAGATCACATTCTGGGCATTCAAGGCCATCCTGAGTACACCAAGGATATTCTTCATAATCTCATCGATCGCCTTCTGAATAACAACAGCATAGAGGTAACTAAATAATTAATCACCTGAATTAATTTATTGATCCAGTTTCATTAGCAAACTTTTGTTTCTAATCAGTTGACAAAAAAATAATTATTTCCCCCCGAAATTGATGACTGCAGAGTGCTTTTGCGGAAAATGCCAAGGTTAGATTGGAGATATCTGAACCAGACAGAAAAAGCTGGGAAAAGATTTGCAGGAACTTTCTTAAGGGTCGATAAAAGGTTGACCTGGTGTCGATGTAAACTCTCTTTATTTCTTTTTTTATCATCGTTTTCGTAAGACCGGCTACATGATCATCAATCAACGGAAGAATGTCCAGTGTATGCCCTTTTCTTCATAATTTAATGAATAAAATATTATGGTGATGAGAAACCTGCTCCTCTATTTGAGTCGACCAACTTCAGATAATTGTCTTAAAACACATACTCTTAATAGAGCTGTAATATCAAAATGGATGCAAATTGCAAAGACAGCATGCGAACCAGGTTCATAAATATCTAAAATGAACAAAGAGTGTGGAGGAACATTGGAATATTTCGAAAGTAGGATGCATGGTCACTCGTGCTCTTCATGTGTGCTCAGATTCTTCTCACTCAGCTTGTACTATTAAAATTATATATATATAGAAAAAAAAACCGTCCGTATTTTAATTATTAATAAAACACCTAAAAGGCATCGCACCGTTCACTATTCATTACTGTAGCACCAGACTCATTGCCACTGTTCATTGGCAATAACACTAGGTGCATCGCGGGTGTTGGTCCTCTTTTTTTTTTTTTTTTCGATTTTAAACAGTGTATTAACGGAATTAGCCCCCGAAAAAGACAAAAAAACGCCGCCATTTTCGGGGGCTGGACGGTCATTGACCAGTCCGGCCCGGACCGGTCCGGCTCAGCCGGCCGGTTTTTTTATTTTTTAAACATTAAACTGAACAGTGCAGCGACGAATTCGCCCCCTAATAACGACAAAAACACGCCCTGGGGGTGAGGGGCCATACGGTAATTAGCCACTTTTTTATTTTATTTTTTCGCCGAAAACTTCTAGCGCGTCGAGTCACGCGCCGTCCGTTCCAACGCTCACGCGTTTTTCGGACGGCGCGTGCGGCTTCATGCGGCGTCCAAAAATGGCCTCCCGGCGTCTAGAACGATTTTAAGGCATGTGAGCTTCCCTCCGGTGCGGCGCGTGTACTACCAAGGTGGCCGTAGACGGTGTAATGGTCGTTTGAAAAATTTCACCCCTTTTCTCTCTCCTCCTGCGCATGCTGACGTCAGCGCAGCTGTTTTTTCTCAATTTTCACTTCGGTCCCTGCACTTCGAATTGTCTTAATTTGGTCCTTATTGTTATTATATAGGTTTTGATTTCTTTCAATTTCGTCCTTCAATTGAAATTAAGTATATATTGTAGTTTCATTTTGGTCCTCAGACTTTGAATTTCGGAAATTGGTCTGGAATCCATATTTTTTAAAGTCTCAAAGTTTTGATTTATTTCAATGTTATCCTTCCATGCAAATTAAGTATAAATTAAAGTTTCATTTCGGTCCTAATTCTTTTGATTTCCGGTTTTCTTTCAAATTATTTAATTTCATTAGTATCCATGCTTTGATTTATTTCAATTTTGTCCTTCAAATTATATTTAACATAAAAAAACATTTCTCTTCGAATTTTAATTTTGTACTTAACACAATAATAATAATAATAATAATAATAATAATAATAATAATAATAATAATAATTATTATTATTATTATTATTATTATTATTATTATTATTATTATTATTATTATTATTATAATAATTTAATTGTTTTTCTTGCTTGCTCTTCTGTTAATATTTTTTTCCTTCCGGATAATTTAATAATTTTTATTGTTTTGACAGTGATAGCAATGGTAATTTTTTTTTCTTTTATTTTATGTTAAAGGTTCATGAATATTTTTAGTCTATCATTAATTATATGTTCTAATATTTATTGAATATTATTGCATAGAAATATATATAGGGAGAAGAAAACATGACCTAAGATTTTTTGAATAAAAAAAATTAATATCATTATTCTGAAATACATTTTATATTATAATATAATGAATTAATCGAATAACATAAGAAAAAAATTGTTGAATATTATCGCCTATAAATATATAGAGAGAGGAAAAAAATGACCTAGGATTTTTTCCTTAAAAAAAATTAATATCAATATTCTTAAATACATTTAATATAATAATATCATTAATAAATCTTATAAAAAAAATTTTGTTTAACTTTATTTCTTAAAAACAAATTCACAATATTTTCATTTTTAATATTTTAAATATAATATTACCTGGGAAAAAATTAAACTAAAAAAAAATTAAAAATTTACTTAGGTTATCTACAATTAAAAAATATACGGATCACTTTCCATTTTGATTACATAGATTTTATCAATTATAATTATACTAACTAAATATTAAAATAATAAAATACAATTCATATAAAAGCAATTAATTTTTTACATAGATAAAAAAAAGCCGCCGCATCGCGCGGGTATACCGCTCGTACAATATACTAAAAGAGCTCAGTAAAACACTGTAGATTGTGAGTGAAAACACTGTGGATTTCAATAGTGTTTTTTTTTTTTTCGTTTTTTCGTTTCTTTCTGATATTTATTAGCAGGAAGTAACAAATAAATGCCAGTGGTTCACTGGAAACAGGCGTGCCTGGACTCCCTGTTTCACTAAGGAGGGCAGGGTTCGATCACTGCCCAGCGCAAGCTATTTACTTTTTGCTTTTATTTTTTTTTTTCAATTTTTTTTTTGCTTTTTTTTTTTATTTTTATTTTCACTGATGATTTTTTTTTCATTTATATTTATTTTTATTGTTTTTATTTATTTATTTTGACTTCAAAATTTTTTTTTCTTATATTGTTTTTTCATTTTTTGGTTGGTTTTTTTTTTTAAAGTTATTAATTTTTTTTTCCTTTGATTGAATTTTTTTTTTTAACACAATAAGAATAATAATTTTAGTTTTTTTTCTTGCTTCCTCTTTTTTTTAATGTTTTTGATTTTTTTCATCGGGGTAATTTGCATGAATAATAATTTTTATTGTTTTAACAGTAATAATAATGATATTTTTAGATGTTAAGGCTTCAATGTTTATTTTTTATAATAGGGTGTGTTTATATGTTTCATTATATCAAACATTGCATGTATAGATGTTATACTTTATTTGATTTTTTAAATTTTTTTATTTGGTTAAAATTGATAATATATTTGGTTTTATTTTTGAACCTTATACTTTTGATTTTAATTCTTTTAGTTTTTTATAGTTCTTAAATAGTTCCTATTTTTATCTATGTTTATATATATGTGCCTTAAGTTTTGATTTTTAATTTTTATTATTTTCTCTTTTGTTGAGATAACATTTTTTACAAAAAAATTATTCTTAAATTTTAGTTTGTGTTTATGATCATTTGAAAATTGATATTTCTTATTTGTTTTCCTTTGTTTTAACTTTTGGTTTTTTCATTAGTTTTCTTAACATCAAATGATTTTTTTAGCTAATAATTTTTATTTTTCTTCATTTTTATTTTTATTTTGTTTGCTCCTTTGTTAAAGTTTTTGGGCTTTTTTATTCTTTTATTGAATTTATTTTCCAAATATTCATGCAATAATATTAATATTAATATTGATAATAATAATAATAATAATAATAATAATTTTAGTTTTTTTTCTTGCTTCCTCTTTTATTAATGTTTTTGAGTTTTTTTCTCCTCGGAATAATTTAATAATTTTTATTGTTTTAGCAATAATAGTAATGATATTTTTAGATGTTAAGGCATCGATGCTCCTGTTGTTATAATAGGGGGTGTTGATGTGTTTCATTTCAAAAAAATTAGTTCTTAAATTTTATTTTGTATCTATGATCATTTGGAAATTCATATTTGTGTTTTTTTTTCTCTCCATTTGTTCTTTCTTTTAGCTTTTTATTCGTTTTTTTTTATTTTTATTTTTAAGTCATATGACTTTTTTTATCTGATAATTTTTATTTTATTTTTTTGTTTGATATTTTGTTAAAGTTATTATGATTTTTTTTGTCTTTCTTTTTTTTATTATTATTAACACAACAACAACAACAACAACAACAACAACAACAACAATAATAATAATAATAATAATAATAATAAGAAGAAGAAGAAGAAGAGCAAGAACAAGAACAAGAACAAGAAGAAGAAAATTAAGTTATTTTCTTACGTACTCTTTTGTTAATATTTTTCAGTTTTTTCTCTAGGGATAATTTGATATTTTTTATTGTTTTCTCAGTAACTGCAATGATAGTCTTAGATGTTAAAATTTCGATGTTGCTATTTTCAGAATAAGGTGTGGTGATCTTTTTTATCATATTAAATTTTATATATTTAAATATTATATCTTAATTTTGGACCAGCATATGCTATTAATTTCTTTCATCCCAACAATTATAAATTTTTTTTACTCAGCCCGCAACATAGTGTAATAATGTTTTTTTATTTTCAGTTCAAGTAATTTTTTTCCCAGTCAATAATTTTTTTTATTCATTTATTGTATTTTTACATTTGCTCTTTTGTTAATGTTTTTAGGCTTTTTTTAAGCCTTTGATTTAATTTCATTTTCTTCCTGTTATTAAAGCAATAATAATATTAATATTAAGAATGATAATAATAATAATTTTATTTTTTTTCTTACATGCTTTTTTATTAATATTTTTTTGTTTCCCTCTCAGATTTGTTCAATAATGTTTATTGTTTTGACAATGATAATGATGATAATTTAAGAAGTTAAAATTTCGATGTTACTGTTATTATAATAGAGGATGTTGATTTTTTTTCATTATATACTAAAATATTATATTTCAATCTCAATAATTATAAAAATTATTTGTTCCGCCCGCACTACGCCCGCAACGCAGTGCGGGCATTTAACTAGTGTACAGCTAAAATATCTTCTCACTCAGCTTGGACTATTAAAATTATCCGTATTTTAATGTACAGCTAAAATATCTTTGCCCTTCAAGAGTCAATGGTAAAATTCATTTGAAAAAACTAAAATTTTAAAATAATTTTTTAAATAGTATAAATATAGTTTTTTTTGTTTGTATCTACTCCAATAGTAAAAATTATTTAGAAGAGCTATTTTTTATATATTATTTTAAATATAGTGCAACTAATAGGAGTAAGTTATATAATTAAATAATTAGTTATAAAAAACCTTCCAACAATATAATTACTAATTTTTTAATTATATTTAAATATAAAAAAATGAATTTTATAGTACTGGAATATAAACATATCTTTGAATTTTTTTTCCCAAGAGTTTTTAATTATAGGCGCTACTAGGTATAAATTAAAGATCAGGACCCGAAAAAGAACAAAAACATGACCACCATTTCTTCCTTCCCTGCCACTACTAACACATCCTCCTCTCCTCTCCTTCATGCCCTTATCCTCTTTGTGAATTTCCAAGAAAACCCAAAAGAATAGTTTCTTTGAAATCATCGGAAGCAGAGGATTAGGGTTGCTGAGAAACCTGATTGGCATGCTCAGTTATCACTCGATGCCACTGATCTTTATATGAGGTGAAGTTTGGTTCTTTATTGTTATTTTAGCATCTGGGTTTTAGTTGTTTAGATTGTCAGTGTCGAGCTTGTAAGTGAATGAATTAAAGCAGAGCTGAGCTGAGGTGGGAAACGGTGACAACGAATATATAACATTATTTTATGTTTTGGCTCTCTTGTAGGAATGTACAGAAACAGCAGTTGAACACGTATGAGCCATTTTAGCAACTCATTTAGTTGGAGAAGTTAAAATCATAAAGAAAAGCTAAAAGGACAACGTTTTTAGCTTTGTCGTTTATAATTATAATGACTTCTCGTCCGTTGGGCTTGCTCTAAGAACAAAAACACATGGCTTCTCTTTAAAGATAAAATAATCTTTTTTTAAGATTCACTTGTCTATATAAAATTAATTCAAGTTGTGTCTGTCGGTATATATACATAGTTAAATGACATAAATATCCTTAGATAAAAAATTATTAGTTGGAA
Organism: Salix purpurea; assembly: GCA_027405865.1. NCBI lineage: Eukaryota > Viridiplantae > Streptophyta > Magnoliopsida > Malpighiales > Salicaceae > Salix > Salix purpurea. Next base: position 5,279,328 of record JAOWLH010000019.1, read on the forward strand.
GCTCCTGTGCTAGGCTGGTTTTGCAATGATGATTTTGATTTTAGGAATTTGGGGTGGTTTTGCTCAGACATGGAGAGCAAAAAATTATTTTTGGGTTTTTAATTTTAAGAGGGAGGGGGGTTTTAAAATCTTTGATAGAAAAGAAAACCTCTCAGAAGGTTTGAAGTGTAGATACAAGGAAAAAAGGAGTGGTTTTGTGAAATGGGGGTCACAGTCAAAACTGAACTGACCGGGTTAATCTTTTTTTGAGGCTTTGCTACAGTAAATTCAATGCAAACTTTATTGAAAATCACATGAGATGAGTAGAGGCATTACATTCCTTTCATTTGGATTCAACCTTTCTCCGTTTGAAGGTTTATATGCATTTGTTCAAAGATTCTAACTCGATCAGTCAAAAAAATCTGAAATCATAGTGATGGCTAATCAGAGACAAAATGTTAGGGGCTTCTATGAAAGAATTGTGATGTAAATGTCCAATTTCATTGAAATAGATATATAGAAGGAATGTTCTTTCATTTTCAAAAAAAAAAAAAAAAAAAAAACTCATGCCATTTGGAGGTTTAGAACTCCACAACGAGGCCTTAAAAATGACAACTCGATCATCAATCTCTACTGGAGAAGGAAGTAAAACACTGAATGACATGTCATTTGTGCTCTTTCATTAAAGTCAAACGACAGATCATTTACTAAAAACCCTAAAATTCTTAATTGATTTTTACTGAAAATCCATTTCAGTCCTGTTTTCTAATTGTGGCACATGTACCTTAATTGACTCAAAATCCTTTTTGAAAATATTTTTTTAATACATTTCCAAGCAAAACATTTTGTAAAACATCTAAAAACACTCTCAAACACCCCTTAAAAAATATAATAAAATTAAAAATTAAAACAGGAGAAAAGGAGAACATGAAATATAATACCCTTCATTATTTGCTGGGCAATTCCAGCACGCTGGTCGTTACAATTTGATAAAGGGTGGTCATTAACAATGGGTTTGATTTGCATTTGATACTTAAATACTTCCGTGTGCCTCCAATGGCATTTAACTTTACAGGATAATTCAACGAGGGAATTGCAGCTGCAGGCAAGTTGTGGAGACTGGATGAGCATCAGTATCTCAGATCATTCTGTTTATCCTCCAAATCGTGTATTTGTGGTTAAAAGTTGAAACCTTTATAGAATTACAACATGGTAATCCCAACAAGGGAAATAAATTTACATGCTTTCTTGCAGTCTTGCAGGGTGTGTCGAAAGGGAATGCTACGATGAAAAAGCTCAGGAAAAAATCATGCCAAGGCTTGAATGGCGAACAGAAAGGATAAAGAGATTGTAGTTTTACTTCCAGATTCCCTTTATCGAATAGAAATGTACAACAATCCTCCAGCTGAAATGGGATGATGCTGGTGTAGAAAGCGAATCACAGTGTCATAATGGCTACACACGCAGTTGATGTTCTCTTTCGTTTTGCACCCCAGCCAATGTTCAACTTATCAATCTTTCTTTTTGCTCCAAGATATCCCTGACAATTTGGAGCCCCGCAATAGCACTTCACCTCAGGTCCAAATCGAACAAATCTACAAAGGCCAAAATATAACATCCATGTCTTATATTGAAACTTGCCAGAATATAATTTCAATTTACATGCTAGTCTCTTGCTCCCAATGCTACAGGTGGCAGGAAATGAGAAGAAAATGCACCAGATTGTTTTGCCCGATCCATATAAACAGGCCATGGGAATGTCAGAAGACATTTCAGCCGCTTCAAGTTATAGCTGAGCATTTTAACATTACATTTTTTATAGTCCAGCAACCTGTCCGCTAACTGCACCTGCATACTATAAGCTTAAAAACCTAGATATTAACAATATGAACCTTAATTTCACTAGATTGCTCGCATGTAAAAGATGATTCACTATAAGTTGATTAAAAAAGTTGAATTACAGTTTTTGTGACAGGCAAACAGCAGCAAATGAGGCGAAAAGTAAAAGACAGATACCAAGTTATACTAGAATTCTGCAGCAGATAAGATAATTATCACAAGAAACCTAGCACCTTTACAATGCCTGGCAAGATTAGCTTAAATTTATTTATGAATGACATTTTAAACCACCCGAACGAAAAAGAAAACCTGTCATTTCTAAAAGAAATCTTATAGCATCACAGTTCCAACACTGACTATTGCAAAAAGTTCTTTAGTTAACAGCACTTGGAAGGCAGGAATGAAAATGCAATTTAAATATGTACCTGTAGTCATATGTTAATGGTTCTCCAACTCTTATAGAACCGGCAGCAAACACTCCCACCCGAGTCTCCCCCTCAACATCCCTATATAAACCCATATACAGAGGTTAAAAGTTAAGACCATGTCCCAACTGAAAGATCCCCACTTTCTTCAGCAGAAACACGTTCAAATTTATTACTCACTAACTGCATAACATATAGCTAGTATTAACAAATAGTAATATATCAATGCCTTCAAAAACTCTTTCCTGGAGAGCTCCAGTGAATTACAACATTTGCATCTCAAGACATTTACCATATGTACCATAGTTTAGACAGACTATCACTGACGACCATTCCTTTATTAAACTAGCAATCGCAAGAACTGTTTCTTCCTACCATAATACAGAATAGAAAGAAAATACACATCCAAGATTGGAACTGACTTCAAGTACAAAAACAAATAAGAATAGATGAAGCCAGCAGCCAATAGGCCATCCTTGTTAAGGTTTCTAAGCAACCTGCAGTTTTTTAGAGAACGCTATATAATTTAAATTAGTTGAAATAATAATGACATTTCCCAATCTTCATCAAGACAGAATAAACAAGATCCAGAGTAACTATTGCACATGCGACAAGCATAAAAGTTGCCAGGATCATAAATGAAAAGCAGCATATCAATAGTACTAACCACTTTTCTAGGATACAGTTGGGTTTGCAACTATGATTTAGAAAACGAGATGAATTTCCCTTAAAAGTTGCATCAATTGTGAAGTCCTTTCGAATTTCGCACATGTAGAAGTTCTGCACACCTTTGTATTTCATGTCCCAGAGCCTTTGTTCACATAATTTATCGTCAATTACTGAAATAGAAGGATAAATAATTTAGCTCATTCTATTTCTTGGGAAATACATGCACACAACTTATTACAATACAGACAGAGGAAAGGGAAAATAATTAAACCAAAATACGATCTTTAACAAGGCACAGTATACTGCCGCTTTAAAAAGGTATATCTATTAAGTTTTGAAAATGAATTACATGCTTCATTGAATGGTAAAGAGACACCATATTTGCAGTTTGCATCATAGAATAGTAAGGAGACTCATTCTCAGACTCGGAATACCATGACTTCATGACCATAATTTAGACAAGTACGAGGCAAAAGATTGATCACCAGTGATGGCATTTTTTGACATCAAAACAGGACGAAGAAACTAGTTGAGAAACTATGTAATTACTTAAGCGATCCTCCAGTTTCATAAATTGGAACTAGTTGTGCTACATTTAATCTCTAAATGTTCTCAAAACCTGCACCAAAATGTCAAGAAAACAAAGAAAATGATACTGTATTTCTATATGTATTTATTTCAATCCAAGACCTGCTGCCCTTAACCATCATGCCTCATAACACCAGGGAAAGGAAAACAAGAACTACAGCACAGCAGAAAGCAGCAATCCTGTTCATTTGCTTGTGTCCTAAATATAAGTGGGCAATAAACAAATTGCAGACTAACCAACAAATCATAGTTACTGCAGAAAGTCAAAAGTCCAATGGTTCAAATGTCAAAACAGCAAAAGGACCAGGAATTAAGAATGTGAGCCATATGATAACAGCCGACTTGAAAATAAAAAGAAAAGTAGGAAAATTATATATATATAATAGGTGCAGAAAGTAAAAACTACCTTCTCCAATATACTCGATTATAAAATCACCCTTATTTAGTGGTTCAGCTGCCTCCACTCCCCAGCCACAAAATTCAGTCTAAGAAGAAAAATTAACCACAATAGCCAAGTCAATAATTTTGAAAATCAAGATCCGTCTATTATTTTACATGGAAATACATTAAACTTATAAATGTAACAAAGCAAAACCGAGTAATTTCTTTACAGAATACTAAAATCAGGTAAAAGTATTTGATGGCTCCATGAGTTAAAAGTTCAAACCTTGACAATTTTTATCTTTTTCTCCTTGCGAAATGGCCTGTTGGTGCAAGTTTCAGGGCAGCGGCAAGCCCTGGAGCAACTTATACATTGAACCCTAGTAGACAATACATTCAGGATACAATCCAACTAAGTATTTGTTTAAAGATGACAAAAGATCAACAAAAGTTTGGGCAATAAGCCAACCTCCAAACAATCAACAAAACAAATCAATACTGAGATAATAAAGTGCAACTCGCTCAAAATAAGCAAAGAAACTTCTATGTTAGAGAGACACCTTTAAAAGCACCTGAAGTGACAAACACTATTATATGCCATAACAATCCTATTATATAAACAACCAAAGCTGCAAAGTTGAGATAATCCAACTCTGTAATGTATGGTATGTTCAGCTGATACAAAATATGTTTCAACCATATAATGCAAATAAAATATGAAGTTCTGTTTATTTGACATTTTTGCAAAGAAGGTGTACAAACATGACAAATTCAAAAAAGTGGGAAAAAAAAATGGTCATAGAGGATATGGTATGAATTTTTTTCCAAGGAATTCTATGCATGATGCTAATGCTAAGAAGAAAATAAATAGACAGTAGAACCTGCTACTTTAATTTAGAGTGCCACAAGCAACTAGAGCTGGTTTTATTACAGGAAGCTCAACCGATATATGAAGGGAAAGCATTTTTATTACAGAAAAACAAATCACTACATGTTTTGAAATACAAATTCCGTTTCTATAGCTTGCATTTACAAATAAAAATCAAGCCACGAGTTCAACAAAATATTTTTTAACAGATTTTCATACCAGAAGGGGAAATTGTTTTAGAAACATCAGTGCATGGGCTAAATCAATGACTTGTGTATGCATCCATTTCTTGACCCAATTACCACTCATGGGAGAAAATGAGAATAAGATCTGCCGCAAATAGATGATCAAAGAACTGATTATTGTTTGAATGCAAAAAAATAAAATGGAATGATAAAGGCATACCTGCACACACAATTCTCACAGCATGTAGAACTGCAACTTGTGCATCCAACATCACCTTCAGAATCATCACGCTTCTTCTTGACCAGGTAAACATCTAATTTCAATTAAGGTCATTCCCGTGCTAAATCAAATACATTACTGTAATGACTAATTCCACCTGTGTGTGTGTGCCTCAGTACATACATAATGGAAAAGGATCATTGATTGCATAGCACATACTGGCATTGTCAACATATCCCAAAGCATGTGATTTGATTGCTAAACTACTCAAAATATGAGATTAGTCAAATGTAACTGTAATATAGGATACTGCGCCTGATGTGCACATATGGAGGTGGTTCTAGTTTATTCTCTGCCAGATCTTTCCATGTTGAATCAATCTTGAACTCCTCATCAATGTATGGTAGAGGCAAACGACAAAATATTTCCTATAATACAAAATGGAACAACATTAGTTTACTTACAAAAGAAAAGATTCCATAAGATCAACCTACATGTGAATTCTTAGTAGTTTAATTCAGGAAATTGAATTGATGCTTTTATGGGTTAACTAAAAAAATAACCCTTTCCCATATGATTGCTATCAACATTGTCCTTCACCAATCGCTTCCATCAATTTTATCCTTACCGTTACCAAAGGTTTTCAGTGCTACCCTTTCAATTCTGTTTCCAGCCAAATTCGTTAACATAAATCATTTAAATCCATGTGAGAACTCTAGAATTTAAAGATTAATCAAACTTATTGTTATAAATAAAAAATTAATGATGAAAAAGAAGAGTTCAATTTAAACTAAAAGTTTTGAAAAAATTGGATCTCATGCAGACAAGAATTTACAAAATAAAGCAGTTAAAAGTTAATAAAATTTGAACCCTATTTAAAATAAATAATAAGAAAAAAATAATACAATTCTTCAGGTTTCAATTTATTGTATTCAAATTTTTACTATTAATTTTGTTTGTTTCATTTTAAATTTAACAAATCTTTAAATTCTGGAGTTGTCACATGGATATTTAACAGAATATGTCAGATGATTTGGATGGAATTGGATGGGGTACAATTGAAAATATTTAGTAGCATTAAGGGTAATATTGTGGGATCTATTTGTGAAGGGAGATAATGATCCTGCAGGTGAGGGGTATTTTTGTAGTTAACCCTACTCTTTTTGTGTGTGCTCTCTTTCTCATTAAATCTTGTTAAGTTTCACATCCAACTCCATGCTGAACTTGGATTGTTACTAACAGAAGAAAAGAAAAAAAAAGACTACTAATGAAATAAGAACCTAGTGACTGCCTCTCCATTTCAGATGCCAGGGTGAATAAAAAGGTTTTTGTACCATTACTTGTGATTACACAAAAAAACTTGATGTACTATACTCGACTGGGCTGTGCATATTTGGACAAATTCAATTAAGCTGTCCACAGATCAAGATAAAAAGTCAGTTTCAGTTATGTCTAAATACTGGTCCTTTGTGTCACAGTTTTCTAAATACTAGTCCTTGGTGTCTTTGACCTAACATTGAAATGAAGGGCGTATTTTGTGAACTGCAGCATGTATCCGTACGGGATAGATACTGGTAGTTGTAGGTTATTCTAGTATGAGCAATATTGACTTTCTTTCATCAGGATCATTGCTAAACATATTGGTCATGATTATCCCTACAACGCCTGTCCCATACTGTGTCTTCTCATTTTCTTTACTGTTTTTCTGGTTGAAACATCTCAACTACCAAGGTAAAATATGTTCAACAATTCCACGAATTATAGTGCAAAAAATCTGACCTCAATATCAGTTGTTGGAACCGCATGCTGCTCATTCAACAAATATCAGACCTGTCAGCCAGCCTAACCAATAAAAAAAATGAATGAAGAAATAAAATCTCAACAAAAGAAAAGTGTTTAATAAGATGAAAGTAACTGGTTATGTTATTCTCAAGTCATTTTGTTCTAACTGCCAGATCACAAAATAATCAGTTTATTGCAGGGATTACCATTGATCATTGTTGCATTATTACCATTTCAAGTTAAACGATTGTTTTGCAAATAAAAAAAAGACTGCTAACTTTAAAATAAAGTGACTATGATACTGAATGCAATCACATATTGGATAGGAACTCAAAATGAATGAATTTACCAAACAAGCAACATAGCTAAATTACACGAGATTCACAAGCTCAAGTGGAAAACACTACATGTAATTGTCATAATTGATCATGACAAGGACCTGAAGATTATAAAATGGAGGAAAGTGAATATATTTGCATCAAAATAGCATAAATCTGACAAAAATACAAACTGCATCCAAATGAATATAGGGGAGGATGCAGGATGCAGGTTTAGGTAGTAATTGATCATTGGACAAATCAGCATCAACCTGAACCACTACAGAAGTGTTGACAGAAATAATCAGCATATTGCCTGTAGTTAGCAATTACTACTCATTTTAATTAGTCAAAGTCAAGAATTTAGGTAAAACAATTAGTGAGGAAAATGTGAGCATGAGATTGCCAGAAAAGTGATGCCAAGAACAGCCAGGTTCAGAACTTCAAGAAGGAGAGAGAATCACTTAAACCTCAATTGATTTGTAAAAGGTTTTTTGGGTGGGAATCCAACATTCCTATACAAACCAAACTTTGGGATCCTCAAAATCTAATAAGACAAACCCAATGTATTTTGCAGTCTCATAAACCAAATGCTAGAAAGATGAATGGCACAATCATGTTCAAGCAACTGGATTGAAATGTAAACATAATATCTACATGGCTGGGATAATTCCCGGTCCTATTATCATGAATATCTCCAAATCTTTAAACTACTTAACAAGTTTAGCCACTTGTAGCTAGATTTGGACTCCAGAACTCCATATTTTACATTTTATAAGTGGGTTTAAAATCTTGAGAGCCAAACAACAAACATTATGGAGCATGATAAAGAATAACATATTTTTGAATTGCCAACCCAATAGAAAGATCATAAGCAAAAGTTCAACATCACATATAGTCAATTACCAAATAATTTGTTTGACCTGTAGAATCTGGCAGTGGAACCAATACAATGTCCCACAAAACTGACTAGACATGTGAGTCAATAAACACAGTTGCATTAAGCTATCATACTGAGATTACATTATAACTTTGTCAAGCCTTCTACTAATTTTTTGACAAGGCAATAACTGTATTAGAAAATTTTATGCTCCAAAATTCTAAATAGGAAAATAATGAGTTGCTAATGAAGGAAAGAAGAGATTGACCTTCTTATCTAGCCGCCAATCAGTTGGATGCCGCCAACAAACTGCTCGCCCTGGTTGGTTTTTCAAGCAAACTACTTCATCCGACCATGGTGCACACTGATTATGTGATGCTACTGGGCATCGAACACACCGCCAATGAAATTTCCCTTTGCAAGTGAAACATTCCTGTTTGTAGTGACATGTCACATATGTGTCAATAGAACCAAGAATGCTTACTGCTAATAGTCAGCAATAGTTTGTGACAAGAAGAATCATGATGCACAAATATATACATATACATATATAAAAGCTATATTGACCTTTCATCCTGGGAACTCCTATTCATCTATTTCACCCTTGTTTTCCTCCTTTTAGTAAAAAAGGTACAACATTGTTACATGGACAGAAAATAGCATCAAAGAAAAATGTGAAAAATCTTACGTATCAAAGAATATTATCATGACTAACTAGGTCTTACATGCTGAGGGCACTTGAATTTTCTCAGATTTGAGATCCCAAGCCCTTCCACGATACATGTCAAGTGATAAACTCCCTGACAGTTACGAACAGAGCATTGCATTCCCTCCCCAGAGTAGATAGATCTACAGCAAAAGAGACATTCCACCTGGAATGGGTACAAGAAGGCTTTGATGTCAGTCTCAGGTAACCATAATTGCACACAATGTGCTTCACGATAAGAGATCTGCAAAAAAGGATGGAACAAGCATACTCTAATTTCTCAATTCAAAAACTGGAACCCAAATTAATAGAGCATTCAGTTTAGTACTTCAAATTACAAACGTTTTTGCATGAACAATGTTTCCACTATTGATTGGTGATAAAATAAGCAAAATTTGGAAATCTTCAAAGTCTGTCGTGAATCAAACAAGAAACTGTTAGCTCCACACATGCATACACTGATTTGTAACTTCATAAACTGGAACGCTTATACATACCACATTCCCTATACTATTCAAAATTTCAAATTCTTTGCATGGATAACTAATACTATTTCTTGGTAAAAAGATAAGCAAAATCTGGAAATCTTATGTCAGTCATGAATAAACCAAGAAACTGTTCACTCTGGACATGAACTTCTTCCATAGGCTTCTGAGTTCTAATTCTTATTGAGTATATACAAATTTCCACTGCCAAAGCTCTACATAGATCCCTACAAACCTCAACAATGAGTAAAAGGGCATGTATCTTTAAGGAGAAAATACACCAGCTCCGTCGCGTCCATTTTGACCTTATTTCCATCCTTTATGACAAAACCAAACACATTATGCAAGCTCGACTGCTTGGCACTACAGAAATCATTTCGTACAAAGAAAACACAGGAGATGGAAGTCTATGACCTGCTAAAAGATGGAGCTCAAGATGGTTGAACAGCCCAAAATTTAATTAGCATTTAATAAATCGATTAGCTGTTATCCACTTAGAATTTATCCATGATGTGCTTTGTATTATATAATCTCTACAAGTTGTACCCTCTAAAGAAAGAAAGCTATAATTCACTTATCAAGCACCAATAAGATTCTAAAAAGTAACATCAGATCCTACACAAATAGCTTTCCAAAGATCACCCATAATCTATACTAGAGCCAGCATATAAATAATATCACAACACTTATATCCCAAATCATTCAGTATCCCAATATACAAGACATCACAATCTCTCTCGGAAAACTTATTAACTACCAAAAGCGGAATTCAGCCCAGTAAGATTCTAATAAGTAACAAAGACAACAAATTCTGTCATAATATATCAAAAACAAAAGGAACTAAAATTGAAACACTACAGTAGCCTCCAATATTCACGCAAACCATCAAAAATTCAAAATTTCCACCCCAAATTCTAACTTAAACGAAATAAAGAAGTTTAAAAAAATCTACCATTTTCTTTGCGCCAGCAAGAAAAGGTAGAAGGCAGTGAGATTGTGAGACACCCACATCCATCTTCTTCTGAACCCAAGCCCTAACGTAATAATCCAAGCATTTACCATTATTACTACTAATACTATTATTAAGCCCTTTCTTACAACCCAATCTGCCACCACTGCTCCGCTTCAAAACCCTAATTGAACTCCCTTTGCACAAGTCCGCCGCTCCTTCTGGAACACGTTGGTCCCATTTAACAAGGGTTTTGACTGAAACAGAAGTTGTTGTCGTCGTCGTTGAGGTAATTGAATCTGATTGATCAATGGCATCGGGAGGAGGAGGAAGGGGGGGGAGAGGAGAGTTGGGTTTGAGTGTAGGGCAGCGCGTGAGAGTAAGAGAAGAGGATAGAGAGAGGTTACCTCCTAGTCCTAGATCTGGCATTTTTATTTTAGCTTCTCTCTCTGGTAACTCCACAATCGGAGAGAAAAAAAATTTATATAAATCCTTCCTAGCAGTTATTTGGAGTGTTTTTATTTATTTTTCATACGAGTATTTTGGGCGGGAAAAGGTGACGTTTGCAGTTTTGAGGTTGTGGTTTTGGGAGCGGTGAAATGGCTATATGGTAGTTAATGTTTTCCGGCATTTACGATATTACCCAAGGGAAATCAGACTGTGCCTCGTGACTGTGGGGGTCAACTTGCGGTTGTCAATAGAGTAATTTTCAAAAATATTTTATTATTTAAAATTATTTTTTATACGAGTATATTTAAATTACTAAAAAAACTAAAATAAATATTAGCTTTATATTCTTCCAAGGTTAAACTCACTTTTAAAATATATTTAGCGGGTGAGGGGGAAAAAACATTTGAATTTTTTATTTTAAATTAATTTTTTTATTTTTTTAATTATTTTGATATACTGATGTTAAAAATATTTAAAAAAAATAAAAAATATTATTTTAATATATTTTTAAATAAAATATAATTTTAACCACATTTCCAAGCAATCAAATAAAAAGTATTGATGTGTGTAACAATTATTTTTAAATTGTTTTATGCTTAAAAATATATTAAAATAAAATACTTTAATTTTAAAAAATATATATTTAATATTATCAAATTAAAAAGATAAACAAAGAAATTATATAAAATGTCGTTGAAAAAGTTTCCAAACAGTGCTTTAATAATAATTTAAAACTTAAAAACAAGGAATAGCGTTTATGTGGAAATTAAAAACTACTGTGACTTGCCTTCCTTGTTTATTACTACGACATTTGGCATTGTTGAATTTACCACCTTGACCCCCCCAGTAATTGCCGGGGATTAGATATTTTTTAAAATAAAAAATAATACACACAGATTTTCTTAATGCATTTTTATAGCTAGAAAAGATTTAAGTGAAAATAAAGGTTTATTTATATATATAATTAAATAAATTGAGAATTATGTGTATTAATAAGTAAAAATAGTAACTAAAAAATATTAAAAGGAAGATCAAGCCAGGACATTTAACCAGTTGTATTAGCTAAATTTATTGATTAAAATATTTTTATTCAAGTAAATGATAATTGAAATAGAGACATAAATTAAATTAAATTAATTTATTAAAATAATAGGGGGGAAAGATTATTTAAGGCTACAAGCATTAGAAATATTATATGAAAATAAAAAAAAAATATTTTAAAAAAAAAAACAAAGTTCAATTATAAAAAAGATAATTAAATAAACAAAGTTCAATCATTTAAAAAAAAGGTCTCTAAACAAGATGAAGATGAAAGAAAGAATGGCTATTAATCAAAATATAAATATAAAAAATAGAGAGAAAAACCATATGAAAAAAAAAACTTATTTAAAAAAAAAACAAAGAAAAAAAAGTAAAGGTCAGACGTTGCCAAAATTCAACCCCAAAATTCAATTTTCAACTATTTTTTACCCAAAAAACCTTAGAAACCGTGATAAAACTATCCATGGTCTCAAAAAAATTAAAAAACACTTTAGAAATCGAAAACAAATTGAGTTCATTTATGTTTTTTTTATGAACTTTAAAGGTAAAAACATATCTAATATAAATTCTCATCATCAAATGGAATCATTGACATTTTATTGCTGAAAAATGAAAATTGCATCAATTTCATAGACATTTTATTGATAGAAAAAAATTCATAATCTTATTCGTACAAAAAATGATGATAGAATACCAATGTTTACTTGCCCTTATCGCTCCACAAACAAATGAACCAAATAATAAATAGCCAAATAGCTATCTAACCCTTCACCATTTGATGACGGGAAGCCATAGACCATATTGCAGGTATCATATTCACAAAGAACCTTCAAATTAATTGAATTATATAAATTAATTTGTAGTGACAAAATCACCTTAATCAATCTTCATATATGTCTCGAAATCACACTGAAACATGGGTGGCACATACGAGCTGAGGTCTCCAAAAATCATGTCATCCGCTTGATCCCCGTAGCCACTTGAATCGTGACGGTCAAAATATGTCTGAACGTCTTCAAGGAAGCGCTGCATGGTGTAAGGTCTAAGCCCGGCGACGGGGTTGGTGGGCAATCTGCCACTGCTGCCATTTCCATCATTTCCTTCAACTTTGATGATTGAAGTAAGAGCCCTAGGGCTGATGAAGTATTCGTTGCTGGCTGTGGCTGAGTTAATGTAGTTTCACTAGGTATGTATGTTTGTTGGTTTTGAAGGTAGGTTGCTCCAAGCTCTTGGTTAGGGTTAGGGTTAGGGTCATCGATTGAGCAATTCCTTATGCAAAGATTCATTCTGTGCCTGTTTGGAGTGTGGTTGCGATTGTTTTTTAAAGTGTTTTTTGTTCAAAAATACATCAAAATTATATATTTTTTAAATCATTTTTGACATCAACACATTAAAATGATCTAAAAATACTATTTTTTATTTAAATTTAAAAATAAAAATATATTTTTTTTTTCAAAAACGTTTTTGAAACACATTCTCAAACACCTGACATGGGCATGCGCTGCCGCTTCATCATCATCATAGGCACCTGAACAGTAGTCATCACAAATGCCATGAACTGCAGCTCAATCTCAAACTTTATTTTCCAGATTTTATGAACAGTTTTTTATTTCATTGGTTTTACTAAGAAAAAGCATGTAGCTAATTATGATACGTACCAAGGTAGACTGCATGCATTATCCAAATGCCGCAGCAAATTAAAAACCACCAGCCATTGGCACGGAAAGAAAATAAAAATGCACATTAATTACTACATTGCTCCATAATAATCTCCTCCACAGCATAAAAAAAAGAGATAATGTAGATGGTGAAAATGAATAGCCTTGTCGTCCTTTCTTGTTTTGTGATTCATTCCAGCAATTCTTATCCCACAAATGAGCTTCATATATATCGGCCGGTCCACCGGTGCCTGAAACACCAATTAATACAACGGTATCATTTTTAGGAAAGGAAAGAGATAAAAAATTAAGAATAAAATGAAAAGTGTGTGCTGTCAAATAAGAAATGGTCGGCTGGTGAGCGAGCTGTTTTGGAGGCCGTCTGTAACCGGCCCTTGTGGTTTCTTCTCCCCGGCCCCTTGTCTTTACCTGTACGTATATTTTTACGGGTTGTTTCAATGAAACTGGCAATCGGAGCTGATCAGTTAATTCACTTTTCAACTGCTGTTTCCCCCCTCGTCAACGAGCCAGGTTGCAGTTTAACTAGCGTCCATGTTAATCTGCATGCTCCACCTAAAATATCTTAATTTCGAGGATTTTCTTTGGAACAAAAAAGAAAAATGAATTATTATTATTCTTTGGCAGGTCCAGCAGATCATAGAGATTATCATGGTGGTTTTTGTTCTCGTGAAAGTCGATTCAGTGTAATCCTTCACTGGCTATTTGTGTTTAGGCAGCCGTATGAAAAAGAGTAAGAGAAAGTATATGTTCTTGATTTCATTTGCCCCAGAAAACAAATTCTTGATTGTGATTCAATTCTTTGAAGCTGGCAATTATTCTTGAGTGTTTATCGTCAAGGTATGGGTCGAGTAGCTGAGGAATGCAGATGCTGTTTCTCAGTGCCATCTGTCCCTCTGAATGTGATTCGATTCTTTGAAGCGGGACGTGCGTCTTATGGGTTAAGGAGGTTAGCTGGCTCTGGAACGATCAGGCCCCACTCCCGAGCAAGATGCCTCGCCCATTAAAGCTTTCTTCTCAAGCTGTAAATTGAATAAGCAAATATATATATATATATATATATATATATATATATATATATAAACTTAAAAATAATAACCCTCAGCTATATAGACAACATCAATTTTACTCTTAAATTTTCGAAAATTATTAATTAATAGTTCTGTTTATTTTTAAGGCATTCCATCCATGTTAACAGTTAACACTCCTGTTTATTAATTGAAAAGGTGACGAGCTTCCTGCAAAAAATTGAAAATATAGAGAAAACAACAACAAAAAAAAAACATTAATTGAGAAAAAATAAACCTTTTAAAAAACTTGATTAGACCAATTATATTTAAAAAAAAAAATCGGTTTACATTTGGTTTTTAAGGATAATACTGGTAAACCGAAACCAAACCAGTTTAAATAAAAAAATATATACTATTTATTCTTTACTTTTCCAGTTCAGCTCAAATTTTTTAGTCTGATTTTATTTTGGTGAAATGGGAGAAATAAAATGTTTAGTTAAAGTAAAAAAAATCAAAAACACCGAATTTATTTTCAGTTTTTTAGTTAAAATATCGAATCAAAACTAGTCGGTTTAAACCAATTTAATTTTTTTTATTTGATTGTTTTAATAAAATAAAAACTGAACAGAACATAAAAAAATCACATTTACTATTGGGGTTGTGTTCTGTGAAAAATAATTGATTGTTATCCAAATAGATTTTAACAAACTATAAAGAAAAACAATCTAAAATCACTTAAAATACGAATATCAATTTAATAGGAAAAAAATTCGAAAGGAATCTATTTATTGGTTGACACCATTGGTTTTTATAATAGTATAATGACAATATGATCCCTGAATCATAAAAATTTTGAGCCAGGCATTATGGGGAGAATGGTTTTTATAAATTGTATCGGGTTAGATTTGTTATTGTTTTTGCGCAATAAAATTACACTAATTGAACCCCAAAATGAAAAAAAAGAAGATTATCTTTCAATCATGGGCATTTTAGTCTTTTGTCAAAAGAATGTAAATAAACTTTATTTCCATTCAAGACGAAATCAAATAAACTCTTCTGGTTTATTTTGGTTTTTTTTATTTGACTTCCATATAATTCTCTTGACTGTTTATTATTTTATAGGTTTCCATGTTTTTTTAAGGTTGGTCATGTGTCAATATTTTGCTCTTAGTGTGGTCAATATCCTAGATCATATTTAAAAATAAAACCTTTTTAAAACACATCTGCGTAGCTTTTAATACAAAATATTTTCCAATAAAAAAATGTTCCAGCGCAAGACCTGTTTAGGAGTGTGGTTACAGTTATTTTTGAAAATATTTTTATTTAGAAATGTATTAAAATAATGTTTTTACATCATTTTTGATATAGACACATGAAAATGATCTAAAAACTAAACAATAAAAAATAAAAGCAAAAATATTTTATTTATTTTTAAAATAGTTTTGAAATTCAATGTTGAACAAGAGCTTGCTAACAAATCTAATTTAAAATATAATCCCGCGTTGGTTTACTTGTTTTCTCTGTAAAGTATTCCCGTTGAGTCTATAAAGATGATCGGTCCTTGCCCTAACATGATTAATAATTTACATAAAGGCAATTGTCAAAGCAATTGAGTAGATCATTTTAATTTTTAATTTGAACTAGAGGCTGATAGTCAATGATAGAATTGTGTTAGGACACTGAATTAAGGAAATCTTACCAATCACGCCCACCGTATAATGATATTTTCATTTTCATTTTTTCATGAAATATATATATATATATATATATATATATATTTTAAAAAAAATCAGAAACACTTTCTCCATTTGCTCACAAAAACATAAAAACAAATGCACAATGAAGGTGTCAAAGCAAACCTTGCCTCGTACACCCGTTCATGCAACGGAAAAGGTAAAATACGAGAGAATAATATAAATTAGGGTCTCCATTAACAATTTAATTTTTCAGTCAAGATGATTTTTTAAAATATTATTAGAATTTTGTCGATTTAATAATCATAAATTCAAATATCACCAATCTCTTTCTAATTAATAAAAATCAAGCACAAAATAGTATGATTATTTATCCAAGTTTCAAGTGCAAAAAACTTGAAATGATGTATTGAAAAATAATATAAATTATATTTTAGGGTTTTATCTAAGAATTCAAGCTCTTAACCCTTTGTATACCTCGAAGGTATTTTAAAAGTGCACTAGCTTAGCTTTAAAATGTTTTTTTTTAAAATATATTTGTGTAAAAAATAAAATAAAATAAAAATTTGAAGTTATATTAATATTTTTATAATTTTAATTTGTTGATATATTAATTAATTTATTTTTTCTTATATTTTTAAATAAGAAATGTAATGAAAAACAGGGAATTAATGGAATACTTGATAAATTTTAAGCACCAAAGATTCATTCAAAGCATAGAAAGTCTAATTCTAATCTCTAACCGAGGGAGTAGCCACAACAAATTGATGAATTTCTGCTTCAGCTCACCTAAATTACATTTCTCACCTTCCTCCCATTTCAGTTTTCCACACCAACACATTAAAAAAATCTGACATTTTACCCTCACGCGCGGCAGTGTACCCTAATTTCCTGCCTAGGAAAATAAATTTATTTCAGATCCTGTTAGTGATTACATTTCACAAGCATTTTTAAAAATAATTAAAAACATATATTTTTATTTTAAATTATTTGTTTAGTGTTTATATAATATTTTTATGTATCGATATCAAAAATAATCTTGAACTATACTAAATCTGTAGTTAAACCGGAAAGAAATTTATCTTTTAAAAAGAATTATATACCAAAATACCAAACACATGTCTTAAAAATAAAGAATTCGAGTCATGAACTAGGCGCCTGTTTGGTTGCGTGGTGCAAACTATGTTTTTAACAAAATGCAGTTTGCACCTATATTTCAGTGTTTGGCTTCCATTTCAAACGTAAAAATATTAAGTGGGTCCCATGAAAAAAATGAATGAAACGCCGGTTTGAAAAAAGTAGAAAATTTGTGCTTTTTTCCGCGCGGTCTGGGAGGGAAAGGGTGGGTGGGTCTTCGGGATATATATATATAGGTCTGGCGTATATTATATATAGGGTAGGTGGGTCTTGGGGATACACACACACACATATATATACGCCCCTATATATTACTATAATTATAATCTAAAAAAATAATTACAATAAATAAATATATTAAAAAAACATCACAATATAATTTTTATTTTGCAATCTTAATTTTGTTTTGTTTCAAATGATATTTTATTATATATATATATATATTAAATTAATATTTCTAAGTGTTTTTTAATACTTTGGATATAAAGATGAAATATTTAAAAAATGTTTTTAATATATTATTAAACAAAAACATGTTTGTAAAAAATAATTAGTATATTACTCTATGCCTTTTACAGTAATTTTACAAGTCAAAAGCAATATAAAAATCTTGGTAACCAAACACACAAAACTATTTTTTTTCAACCTCAGACTGAACCACAGTTTTAACCAAACACTTCACTGCTTATTTTGAACCGCAATAAAAGTGCTTTTTTTAAAACTGCTTTTTTTTAACCTCAACCACAACAGCAACCGCAATACCAAACAGACCCTAGATCGAATTTCTAGTTAAATTAAACAACATATTAATTTTTAATTGATTTTTGAATAATACAATTTACTTGATAAATCTTAACTTTAACAAAAACATTTATCATTTTAATAATTAAAAAATTACACAAAGACTAGCTTGCTAATCAAATAACCCTATCGTTTTTGTAACCGGCACCGAATCAAGTATCCATTATCAAAGCTTTTATATTAAGTTGACCAAAGTTTAAAGTATGATATAAATTAGAATTCAAAAACTCCAACCAATAAATTAGCGAAACGTGTAAAGCAAAAGGTAAGATCATTTTAGCTGATTATTGCTTTCCATTTTCATTTTGAGCAACTCACGCGCTTCTAATCATTGGTGGTCATGTCTATAAATATTACACCATTAAAAACTCGGAGAACCCCTAACTCCAGAGAGAGCTGTCCTGTCATCAAATTATCCCCGTCTGACACGAAAACCCAGGATATATTCCTCGCCGGGAGAGTTGTTTTTCCGGCGAGACTTCGAGGTCGGGGACAGAATGAGGAAAATCGTGAAGAAGGTGAAGCAGCAAGTGAAGATGGATCAATCAACGGGTGAGAAAACAGAAAAAGTGAAAAATTCAAAGCAGAGAATGAAGAAGAGGCCGAGATTAGTGACGTACAAAGAGTTGCCAGATTATTTGCAAGATAATGAGTATATATTGGATCACTATCGATGCGAATGGCCCTTAAAAGATGCATTTTTTAGCGTGTTTTCTTGGCACAACGAAACTCTCAATGTCTGGACGTGAGTATCTAATTTGATTTACAGATCAAATAATATGAATACTTTCTTTTTTTTATATAAATGAATGTGAATTGAGATTTGAAAATTTATTTGTGCCTGCAGCCATTTAGGGGGTTTCTTAATATTCATGGGATTGCTGGGTTTGAGTTTTATGGAGGAGAGCACGGATAATATTGAAGGTTTAATCACCAGTTTCTCCAGGTCTCCTGCTTTAAATTTTTTGCGTTTTTTTTTTTATATATATAATTATATTTCTGGTTGATGGGGGAATGATTTTTTTAGTTAATTTTTTTTTTGGTGTGGGACTCACAGGGCAAAAGTTTCTGGACCGTTGATGACACTGATGATGATGAAGAATCAAGACCTCAACGTCTCTGATAGTCTCATGTTTCCTGTAAGTCTTTTATTTTCTCTTATGGTCTTTTTAGCTTTCTATTGTTTATTGAAGTTGTGTGATGAGTAGGGACACCATGATGTGATTTTTTATGCCAGCAATAACTTTTGGCCACACCACTTTGATGCGCTGATGATTTAATTTTAACCTCTCTTTTGCTTTCTCTGTTCTTTTTTCGAAAAAGGAAACCCTTTTGCAGTGTTATCCTCTTGAATTGTTCTAAAAGATAAGGAATTGAAGACTTCAATTAATTAATTATATTTTTTTAGCTCAACTACCCTTTTGAACTGTTCTGAAAGATAAGTAATTGAAAATTCAATCTTCATTGTAATGGTAAATGCATGTTTGTGATTGCGGTGTAGTGTATATTTCAAAATAATTTTTTGAATGAAAATGAATAGAAGTTTTTCAGATTTGTTTCTTAAAATTTCTTATATCAACATATCTAGACCATCCCAGTGTAATAAAAAATATCCATTCATGTTTTTCAAGAGAAGCATTTAAAACCATGAGCATTCTAGTTGTACTGTGTGTTTTGTATGGTGTGGACATCACATGTGATATCTCTGTGCCTCTAGAGATACGGTATTCAAATGGTCAAAAAGAAAATTATATTTATCATATCCTTACAATAAAAAAATTGGCAGCACGCGGGGGGGGGTGTTGATATTTGCGATTCTTGTCGTGTAAAAGTATCCACGATGAAATGAAAGATTCCTAACCTGATTTCTTGACAGCCATCAGCTGCTTCTCCATCACCACGAATATAGGGATAGGGAAGCAGCTCACATATCTCCTGTTTTATCAAATCTTTGCATTTATGAAGTTTTTATCTGTAAAAATGAAGGAGGACATGGATTATAGATGCAAGTGGGATGAGAAGTTTTTGCACTAGTAACATAAATCTTGTATAGGTGTCTACTATCAGGAAGTTTTATACAAAAAATAAAATAAAATCATTTGCTTCTGCGCAGGGTTCGGTCTTAATGAGACACATTTCACAGCAATCAGTCTTCCATAAGCAGGATGGTTCTGACGAGGTTATTCCTAGATGGCCATGGTTTGTTTTCTTATCTGGGGCGATGATGTGTTTGGTCTGCAGCTCCCTCTCCCACCTCCTAGCTTGCCATTCCAAACGCTTCAATTTCTTCTTCTGGCGCCTAGATTATGCCGGCATCTCCCTTATGATAGTTTGCTCTTTCTTTGCTCCCATCTACTATGTCTTCTATTGCAGCCCCTATCCACGCTTCTTCTATCTAACCTCCATAACCGTGCTCGGTGCACTCGCCATCATCGCCCTCCTCGCGCCGGTTTTTTCCACCCCTCGTTTCAGACCTTTCAGGGCCACCCTTTTCCTCACCATGGGTTTTTCAGGGGTGATTCCTGCTGCGCACGCGGTTGTCCTCCACTGGGGGCATCCCCATATATTTGTATCCCTTGGATATGAGCTTGTTATGGCAATTTTCTACACTGCAGGAGTTGGCTTTTATATTACTAGAATACCAGAACGTTTGAAGCCTGGTGCCTTTGACATTGTTGGGCACAGCCATCAGATTTTTCACGTGTTTGTTGTTCTAGCAGCTCTTTCTCACTGTGCTGCCACACTAGTTATGATGGATTTTCGCCGGAGATCTCCGGCGTGTGCACGTTAATTAGGCGTTTTGCACTTAGCTCGCTACCTATTTATAGCAGTGAAGGCATATTTTAATGAATTATCTCTCATGTTGTAAGACTTTAATTGTATTATTGCCTCGAAGTATCTTCAGTTCTACTCAAAATAGAGAGTAGTTCCTTCAGATCCTTCGCAATCATGATGGATTTTAGCACGTAACCAGCTATGTGCCACGTGTTTCTCTGTATGCTGTATAATTTTATTTTTCAGTGAAAAAAAAGAAGAAATGGATTTGCAATTATCTATAACATTTTTTTTTCCAGCAAGATAAAATTATCGTAAACCAAAAATTATATATATTTAACTATATAAATCAAGAATTATATGTGATAATTAATAAAAAAAAATAACGGGTGGATTAACTTATTGCGATCCATGAATGAAATAACAAACCATAAGATCAATCATAAGATATTGTAATGCATGCGAGTTCCTACTTTCGACTTTATTTCGGCGAGCCTTTATCATCCCTAAGATACAACTAGAAAAGTACAAGTCCTCCAAGGTTAAAGTGTTCGAATTTTACAACAGCAAAAGATAAACGGGCAATAAAAATAAAAATAAATGACATGAGCTCACCTCTAAATTACTGGGATCTTTCAATGATCATCACATGTCTTTTGCATGCTGGCTCACCGATTCTCCTCCCTAGTTGAAATAAAACCAAACGGTATCAGAAAATATACACATTCCCGAGATAGATGATTATGTCAGACTCAGCAACAGTGCTCTTTCCCACTCAATACAGGGGCACTCAGTTGTTGCTTATTGCTTTTCTTCTCTCTTTCATGGCTACAGCCTCTTCGCAAGCAGATCACTTTCCGACCCTGAAAATTTCACAACTTTTTTCAACTCGCAACCTCAACGATCTCAGCTTCGTTATCGCTGTAATCTGCCCAGCACTTGCTTGGTTTCTCCTCAGTTGGCAGGCTGTCACAAGTTTCTTTTGCTACAGCAGTATCACTAGTCACCGGGACCTCTGCAGGCATCTCTCCTATTTCAGGACTTGCGTTTTCTTCTTGATCTTTTTGATGTTCATAATCACTTGACTGGTTTTCAACCCCTACTTCAGTCACAGAATTTTCAGTACCATTTTCTGCTGCAGCCTCACTCTTGTTTTCACCAGCAACGTCAACAGAAACTGATGTGGGTGTTTCTTCTGAACCGACTGGAGAGGCTGGAAACCCATTTTGAGTCACTTCAATACCATTCAACGATGCTAGATATCCATTTGGTGACACAAGAATGCTGGTTGGGGAAATGGGATAGCCATTGGGAGATACTGGCATACCATTTGTGGTAGCCATATAGCCATTGTGTTGCAATGGATAGCCATTGGGAACCCAAGGTTGGCAAGGCACAAATTCAGCTGCATGTGGGTTCATGAATCTAGGAGGGCTGAAATGATTCCCATCCCCTGTATGCTCAATGCTGTGGAAGCCCGGCTTGTTACGTGGAACCCGATTTCCAGATTTGTTATAGCCACCAGACAACCTGGGACCATATGGAACCCGAGCTGTGGCTGACTGATGAGGTGATCTACGAACAGGATTGACAGTAAGCATTGGGGGAATATTCACTGGAGGAGGAAGAAGTCCGTGATCTTTGAATCCTGGAACAGCAACTGAGCTGAAAACTGGAATTATGGATGGGTTAAATGGTGGTGCAGCTGCAGAAAGTTTCTTGGTCGCCTCCTTACCAGTTTCCGCATCATCTTGCTTTCCTTCTCCAGTTGACAATAGCTTAGCATTTGTATTGTCATTAGAAAGATCCGGAGCATTCTCGTCTTCTACCTTTTCATTTGTGCTGGAAGCATCTTTTTCCAACAAACCAGCCTTTTCAATTGAAGTAGATTGAGGTTTCAGATCAGGGCAAGCTGCAGGGAAACCATCTGATGCTCTTGTATCAGGCACTTCAGTTGGGGAAGACATGGTATTTGAATCCCTGGAAGCATCCAAATTCTCATGACCCAAGTCTGAAATATTTTCAGCTTCTGAGGTAGTATCTTTAACAGCAACTACTTTATTCTCAGCACCTCCATCTTCTGTATCTATGTGATCCTCACCAGCAGAATTCATTTCTTCAAGCTGCTCTGTCGCCACCAAACCCCCTCCTGTTTCTCTCTCTTGATCAACAGGACTTTTCATTCCCTCTGAAGCTGGAAGCTGCCTCTCTTCTTCAGGTTTCTGAAGTTTTCCTACCTCCACAGCTTTTAATGTTGTCGCCTCTCCTGATTTGACATCAGTTGCAGCTGTCTCATGGCTTCCATGAGGACTTGGTTCCTTTGTAGGGTTTCCTTTTGGCAACTGTTCTGCTACTGCCTTTACAATTGTCCCAGGAGGAGCCAAAGCAACTTCTTTATAGGAAAACATTTTTCCAGCTGCCTGAACACTGACTGGACTTGCCATTGAAGCTGCTTTGGCAGCTTTCTCAGTTGAGGCAGGGGTAGCTGGGGCTGATTTCTCTGCTCCACCAGTTGAGGCGCCAGAATTATTTACTTTTGGACCGAAGCTGGCACTCTTAACAAACTTTTTAGGAGCTGGAACTGTCAGTCCAGTGGAAGCAACACGATCATTTGGTGATGTTTTAGGGGATGTAAAATTGCTAGGCTTTCCTCGGAATCTTGATGACTGAGGTACATTCATAAAGTTAGTATTCAATTTTGCTAGGCTTGGCCTCCTTGAACCAGAAGATTTGCGACTTGCAGGTGAACGGCCTTTGGGAACAGCTTCTTGCCATCCCTCATCTGAGTTGTCCTCTTGTGTCATATCATCACTCCTCTTCATTAATGATTGATCTGGAAGACCTAAATCAGATTTATCATTCCTAGGCTCTATGAAATGTGTTTCAGATTTGTTTTCTTTATCACTTGAGCTCTCTGCAACAGGATACGTAGATGACAAAATTTCATCCTTTCGGTATTCATTTGAGACTGTGTCCTCATTCTGGCCTGGTTTGCCTTTAAACTGCATGATTAAAAGAAAAAATTAGCCATTATTTCAGCAAAGAGAAAAAATAATACCAGAAGCATAATTAAAACGTTCAGGCACAAGAGTTTATGACCTTTGCTCGAGCTTTCTTTTGAGCTTCTCTTGCTTTCATATCTGCATCCGGAGTTATATAATCCAAAAGGTCTGATACACTGACCCAATACAAGAAAATATTTCATTTAGTTGTTGTTAACTCATGATACCAACGAATTCAAGGTACAGAGTCCAGGTAAAGAAAAACTTGATAACATGGATCACTGTAAGCCACGTAATGTCTCCCCCTCATTGTTACCTTAAATGACCTTTACTGGAAATTGAGGCATCTGGCTTTGGAGTACCGTTGCGTGCAGCTTCTTGCTGTTCCAGAGCCTTTGACTCAAAATATTCAAGCCATGCAGCTGCATCCTGTAAAAGACAAAGTGTACAGATCTAAGGAACAAAAATCACTGGAATATACGGGATTTCACTGTTGAAATATTAAACTTCATGGTACCTGTGTCCTCAGATCCTCAGATCCAAGTTTGGCCTGCAGTATTTGCAGTGTGGTCTGTTCATGCTGAACACTTAAGGAGTAAGCTTCCATCAATGATAGAGCAATTGCTATGGCATGGTAGCTGGCAGCAGTCTGAAGAAGCCAGAAATGTGTTAGGACATGAAGATAAAAGCTACTGCCTTCAATTAAAGTGGGCATGTGCATACATGCAGACACACATAGGTCGAGTGGTTAGCCTCAAGAAGCAGGATTTCTGAATTTGTATATTCAATGCCTAAATTAGTCCTACCTTCTGAAATCTATATTTTCAAACAAGTATACCAGTTTTTTTCTTAGATCCACTACCGCCTCTCCAATCTCAGCCCCTCCAGGAGTCCTCACCATATAATTTTTTATTCTTTAGTTTGGTTGCATCTAAAGCTAAATCTAAATTAACCAAGGAGATCAAATCTGAGAGAATAATGAGTTCAATTACGGTAATAGCTTTTATTGGAATTGTTAACTCTAATAAGGCCTTAAAACATTTTTAGCACAACTACCGAATCAGTTTAACATTGTCTCATTCTCTGGGCTTTAATTATTTGAAATTGCGAAGGCTGTCTCTGAATCTGTGAAGAAAGAGCAAAATAACTTGTGCATCAACGGATGTACAAGGAAAACAAATATTTTCTTGACCAAACCATGAAATTCAGATTAGCCAAATATTAGGAAGTAATTAATATAAATACTAGCTCACTTGCCAAAAAAAAACTAGTGCATAAAGTACATCCTCCATCAAAATGGAGGGGATGGTTATGCATTTCTAAGTTAGCAGTTTATAATTGCTGTTTCTATTTTGTACTTCTGATTGAAGGTTGTAGGAATAGCCTAACTGTGAAAGTTATCTCATAGAGAGAAGGGGGAAGGAAATAACTTGCCTGTATATGATCCGCTCCAAGTAGTCTCTGGTTACACTTGAGAGCCTCATGAAGGTATCTAAGCGCAACATGCACGTTCCCTAATCCTTCTTCCATCATTGCAACATTGATATATGTGGCAGCAGTATTTGGATGAGATGGCCCGCATGTTAGATGCAAAAGATACAGTGCGCGATTGACATACCTAGAACAGTAAAAAGGTGGCCCATTAGGGAATTTCCCATGATGCTGGTTATGACTCCTGAGAGAATGAACTGTATTTTATTCTTATTGACGAACCGCCTGCCCCACTCCAGCACCGTAATTTTCTAATCATAAAGGCGGCTCCAGATTCTTTGTTTTCCACACTAGTTCGTGAAAATTTCCTTCTAAGACGCCCTTTGGGACAGGAAAAATCTAAGCTTTTGTCTCAACTCTCGATGGTGTTTTAGTTTTTCATGAGAGCAATACAGAAACCTCCAATGAGAAGGTTAATTTTAACTAGTCTGGGACCATGGAACCCAAATAAAATAATGAGGAATTGACAAAAACAATTTCTTTTCCATGATTTAAATAGATATAAGTTCCTCTTGCCTTTTAACATGTATTTAATCTATTGCCATCTAAATCGAATAAAGTGAGAAACGCCTGAAATAGACAAGCTAAGAACCTCATTAAAAGTTTATACTCATCGCATGACACTATATAGTAAGTGGTCCATAGCACCATATAAATCTATGAAAAACTAGAGGAAGCCATTGTGGGGTCTGAATGATGTAGAAAAAAACATTTTGGTTAGGAAAATATGAAAACGTACTTCAAGGCTAATTCTGTATGTTGAAGACGATAGTAGAAGACAGCTAGATCCCCATAACTTTTCATTGTATCAGGATGATCAAGTCCGAGCTCCCTCTCATTAATATCCAATGCTTTTTGTTGATAAATGGTAGCCTAAATAAAGTGGAGGAGGTCAGTACTGAAAATCATTACAGTAATTAGATCAAGCAGAAAAACGTGAAAACATATAATGGCACGTCTCAATGTTGAAGGTAAACCTTCAAATTATGTAGAGTATGCTTTATTTGGTATGGAAACTGATCCCTTTACAACTTTTACCTCACATTTGAAACTGCTGCTTAACTTGATTCAGATTGCACTTATGATACAAAAGAATTTGGAACAAGAATTGTTTTCTCCTTTTGGATATTATTCAACGCGAGGCAAATTGTCTGCTTTATTTATACTACTGTTTTGATTCACCCCTTAGAAGGTGGGATTATCAATGCAACGAGGTAAGGGAGTAAATTTTAATCTAATTGCGACTCTCACAAATCTTCAGGAATGAAATTACAGTCTAGCTCTTTTATGTCCTTTAAACACTTCACACTGTTATATATCTAATTAAGCTCTTTAGGACTCACAATAACTCTCAGATCTTTTTCTCAGTCAAACTCAGAATATTGTGTCAAGACAGGCATCACGAAGTGACGCATCTATGATAACTAAACATATATTTAGTTTCTTAACAAACTTAACTATCAACAAATTCTTCTTTTTCAGAGTTCACTGGTATCCTCCTTATTTTATCACCTTAATCCATTTGTTTATGCAAATAAAATTAAATATCCTTGCTACCTGTATCAAAGCTGACTCACAAGATAATCATCTTCAACATATAACAGAGTTGAGCAAAATAGTGCCCATTCTTAAACATGTAATATCAACAACAACAAACGAAAAACCCAAACAGATTCAGAAAGGAGAAAATTGCTGTTCGAATCATTTCAAAATAGAAACAAAAACGAAACTAACTATAAATTCCACCAGCTTGAGTTTCTCCGAAGTCCAAACAACTAGATACATGCTACACTTATTGCAAGACATGTAGTGGATGTATAGAAATGCTAGATCATGTTAAACCACATACCTGATTAAAATCCCCAGTATGGTAGAGAACTACAGCCAGTAGACTATATGCTCCTGCAGTCATTCGATGGTAAGGGCCACAGACTGACACAAGTTTCGACAGTGCCTTCAAAATTCAATATGACATGTGTTAACATTACTGGTTTTGTAAATTGATGCATAAGAAGTCATCTACGCAAGAAGAAAAGTAAAATTTTACCTTAGTTCCATAGGTAACAGCATCCTCCAATTTACCTTTATCTAAGGAGGTTTTGGATGATTCTAGCAGTGTACGTCCATCCGCAGATGAACATGCAACATGCTGTAGGAGAAGTATATGATCAACTTGTTAGAGAATAATATTAATAATATTTTGAGACCTCAACTAATAGCTTGGGTTTATAGGTGTGATGGTTCCTTAATATAGTATCAGGGCCTTGTTGACCTAGCGGTCACGAGTTCGAATCTCATCACTTTCATTCTATTTGATAAAAATTAAGCACAAGGTAGTGTGGACTTATACAAGTTTCAAGCCCAAAGAGCTTTCACTTGAGGGTGTGTGTTAAAGAATAATATTAATAATATGTGTGTTAAAGAATAATATTAATAATATCCTGGGACCTCAACTAATAACTTAAATTTTTAGGTGAGATGGTTCCTTGACATAGCCATCACAAAAAAAAAATGAAAATTTCTAAATTGAATAACTAGTATCTTTACCTTGTATACAGGGACCATGCTTATAATATCAGACTTCTTGAAAGGAGATGCATTGTCCATATCATAGTCCCTAGGAAGAAGCTCAAGGCCAACCTGACAAAAGATGACTTGTAAATTTAGATGGATTATACACATGGTGATGCTTGTCAAGCAGTAGCATAGGGGTCAGATTTTCAGACCTTGTGGGACAGCCCACGAAGAATGGCAAACTTTCTTAGATCCTGGCAGTTCTCATGCTTCCACTGCCACCCAAACCTCTTTCCAAGGAAGGTTTCCACCCACTTCCACTTCAGTTTCTCATCATTTATAATATCCGAGTCTTCATTTTCAGTTGAAGGCGTTCCTAAGAATATGTTTAGACATGATGCAATGCAAGCAGCCAAGTCAGCAACATTGTTAACTGATGCAACAACAGCTTGTAATATGTGTTTGAAGGCTCGGACAATCATTTCATGTATACAAAGTGATTGAACATGAGGAAGCTTGTCTGCAAGTTCAACCTACAATGATAGAAGGAAAGGAAAAAATAAAGCATCCGAATCCAGCTATATATTAATCCAAGTCAACTATGATCATTAACAAAGAGTTTCGTTTTTGGATTGGAAAATAACAAGACAACTTTCAAAACAAAGAAATTACCACAAGCCCCAAAGAACACATCTGCAAACCCCGAGTATGCATAAAATCTGTCAATGTTCTTCCATCAACTGGTGAAAGTTCTAGGGAGCCAAAATCTGCCACCTAAAAAATTGAAGTCACACAAACCATATGTATTAACGTGAAAACGTCTTAGGGTTAAAAAATAAATGTCAATTATATATATATATAAAAGACTAACCAGTTTTGGAAGAGCAATGCCAGCATAGTATTTATGTGCCATTTCAATCAACTCATCCGGTGTCTGCAAAACAACATAACCACATCAAATATGAATCTGAAGATGACAGATAATAAATTTAGAATACCGGGGTTCCCTTCTCTACAATATAGAATAAACGATTGCCACTGGAATTAATTATAGATAACTAATGCGAAATATGTAGCATCAAGTGTAAGCAAGCAAATGTGGAGAGGTTAAGACTCTTTGAAAGTAGCAAACAAACCTTCAGATGAAGACCGGTTTCTGATTCTTTAAGTCGCAAATATGCTGCTTCAGGAAGCAGCTTTTTCCATATGACTTCCATTTTCTCATCCTTTTTCTCCGATTCTTTCTGATTAGTGCTATCATAGTTCTTGCTCGTGGCAAGGTTGGTACCAGAAGAAACATCTTTTCCCTCTTCACTTTTGCTGGTTCTGACATCTATTTTCTTCTTTATCTCCCGTAGTAATGCACCTTGCTTTCCAAGCCCCTTGACAGCAGGTTCAGGCTTAGTTTCTTCAGTTTTCTTAGCCTCAGCTTTCCCTGAAGCCTGATTTTGCAAGTGTTGAATCCAACATGCTCCTAGCTCCCATCTGATAGACTTCGTGCATTTACTGGATTCTTCCTGCAGCTTCAAAAAACTATCCTCTAGTATTTTCCGCACCAAAGACCTGGCAGAGCGTAAACTTTCATGATCTCCTCCCGGTAGGCGTTGGGGGGTACTAGATGATTGAGGCGTAGATGAATTATGCAATAGCATTCTCAAGCTGCAAAGTAATTTAAAGAAAATGACAATCAACATCTGAGGATGCCCATATGAAGCAACGGATTACATTATAAGCTACCAATGCGATGATTTCTCTAAATAGTGTCTGTATGAGTATATTGCATGCCAAAATGCAAGTGTTATTTAAGAACCAGAGAAGAGTTAAGAAAATATGTGATCTGATTTAAGAGGATTTCAACAAATAAGCAGTTCATTACTGCTATTTCACGGCTAGCTACATATTCACTCAACAGCTAAAAAGCTTTTAAAATGAACTGACCTATTAACATTTAAGGAATTGGCGCCTCCTTCAGGCTGATCCTCTATGGCAATGTCCTGGGGAATGGGCTTCCCCTCCCAGTTCACCTCAGAAGAAACTTTAACAATAGCTGTGAAGCCACAATGTTGAACAACTACAACACCTAAAGTGGGAGTATCCTACAAGATCAAAAATCCACTTCAGCAACTCATACACCTGCTTCATTCAAATATCATGAGCAAATGCAGAAATGAGTTCACTTACATGAACAGTTGCACTTTCATCGGCGGTTATTCCCTTAAGTAAATTTCTCTGAGCAAGCTCTTCCTGTGACACTCCAAGAACCAGACACCCATCATTTTTACAATCCAACTTGGTGCTAGCATCAGATGAATCTCTCATAACGATAATAATTAAATCTCCAACTCTTTCCTCGTGGACAACCGACTTCCCAAGATCACTTAAAAAGCACTGATTACTTTCAACGATATGCTTGATTGCTGCAACAGCTTTGAAAACAGAAATGTCGACAAATAAACTATGAAGTAAAAAGGCTTTTCTGTCCCGGATTTGCCTCTCTTCTGATGTTTTACAAGGCATTGCTGCCAGAATCGCAAACTGCTTCGCCCATGGCCTGTAATCATGCTTCCCATCTCTTCCTTGTCCTCCTCCTTTACCCCCCCAATTCTCATCCTCCACAGGAAGTGATGGAAAAATAGACGGGTTATCAGCAACAACCGGTGGAACAACCCACGTGTTCGCTCGAAATCCATAAGGAAGATTACCAAACTGAAACAGTAAGGAAACACAAAATATACAATTAACAATCAAGCTACTCTTGTAGACTAACAGCCAAGGGCTAGAGAAAAGCTAAGGCTTACTTTATTATGCTCGGTGAAAGCTTTCATAAGAGCTTTGTATGCCTACAACAAAAAATATAGCTTTACAAACATCACCACAGACCGACTTTTATAATTAAAAAAAAAAATGATATGTCAATTTAGATTCAAAACTTACAGAATCAAAAACTCTGCTAATCTGCTGCAACAAACAAACCAAAGAGTGGCAAAGAAGAAGGCGTTTTCCAGCTGGATAAAATCCTTTTCGCGAAGCCACAATTGTCATTGGCTTCCCACTGCAAACCCTAACCTGCAATTTTTCCAATCCCGAATATATTCCTTGATTAATAAACCAAAACCACTAAAAATAAAATTATTCATTGAAAAAAAAAGAAAAAACTCTCACGTCTATCTGGAAGAAATCATCTTCCGTTTTATCTTCAACGAAAGACCGACTTGATCTCCGGATATCTGAAAGCAAACAGTTCTTTTTTAAAAAATCATATTAAAAATTCGGAATTTCTCAGTATAATAATAGTAAGTTATTTTGATTATAATGAAAATGAAAGCTGACATTGAACCGGCGGCGTGAGATGCGAGAAAGAAAAGAAGTCATAAAACTGGCCAAGCCGCGGTGGCGGACACAGGGAAACCGCCGCTTCCACTTTCTCCATCTCGTCCGTACAACCATCGTTCCCGCTCTTGTTCACTCTGTTCTTGTTATCTTCTTCTGTCACAGTCGAAGAGGTCTCTTTTGAACCGGACTCCTTTGAATTTCCGGTTCGACCCGCTGGTTTGGTCGGAGAAGTGGAGGAGGCCCCAAATGAGGTAGTGCATGAGAATATGTCGAGGAGACGGCGAATGTGAGCTATGGATAGATCTTCCGTGTAATCCTCTGCAACAGAAATTTGAATTCTCGTTAAGCAAAACAAATTTGGGGGGTTTTGGGTAGAGGTTCTCTGTTGGTGGTCAATAGCGAGAAAGAGTGAACGCTGAATTTCTGACGGTTGATTTGAGGGTTTACCTTCGATAATGGTGAGGTGGCAGGGTTTGAGAGAGATGATGTCCACCGTGTCTTTGAGTCTGGGTCCCCGTACCTGTGAGTGTGGTAGGAGTCGAAATGTTTAGCAAAATGCTGTCAGCACTCCAATTATTGCTTATGACACTTTTCTCTTCTGTTTCGAAAAGAGGCGGTAGTCTTTTATAACCTATCGGAAAAGGATGCTATCGGTACATGTACATGCAAAAAATCTCGTTTATTTTTATGTTTTAAGATTATTTTTTTAAAATATATTTATTTATTTATTCTGTTTGCTTAAGATTATTTTTTTTAATATCAAACAAGCTTGAGCATCATGAAGCTAATAGAAGCACATGTTGTTTGGTATTGTGCTGTACGATGTTTTTATTTAAAAATATATTAAAATAATTTTTTATATATATTTTTTGTTTCTAACATAGCACATCAAAATTCATCAAAAGAACACTAATTGTTTTAAACGTTTTTCAAAGATAAAAACACTTATCATGCTTTAAATATATATATATATAGGAAGGTTTCCTTTAAATATCTTATTAATACTTATGACGTGAACATTAAACAGTTTCAATTATAAATTATTTGATCATGAAATTGAGGTTTTTTTTTTTAAAAAAAAAATAGTTATGTAAAAAATTGATCACTAATCATAACTTATCATGCTTGCTGGATCAAAATTAACCAGCTGTCTGAATTATTATTTTAAAGTTAGAATTATAAAATTTTATTTTATTTTAGGAATCAAAGTTTTATCCGATTTAAATTTGTTGATTAAAAAGAGTTAGTTTAAGTTTTTATATAATAATTATTTTACTAGTAGAAAGATTAACAATAATAAAATTGGTTTCACGAGTTTTTCTCAGAACTCGGAATTTCTGCAATGAAATAAATCATAATTTAGCTGTAAAATTTTAAAAATAAAAGAATTCTATAAATGTACGTTGTGTCAACTTATTTAGTTGTTAGTAAGCCTGTTTGAGAGTGTGGTTGCGGTAGCTTTTCAAAGTGTTTATCGTGCCGAAATACATCAAAATGATGTTTTTTTATTTATTTATTTTTTAAAAATTATTTTTAAAATCAGCACATCAAAATGATCTAAAACACACAAAAACATATTCATTTAAAATAATTTTTTTCTTCAAATTTTGATCAAAAATCGGTGGGATCGCAATGCCAAACAGGCACCAAGTAAAAGGAAGTCTAGATCGGGGGCATCATCGACCAAGACACTGATTTTCAAAAGTAATTTAAAAAAGAAAGATTTATTTATTTATATATATTTTATTATAATTAAAAATTTTAGTATTTTATACTATTTTCATGATATTAAATATAATTTGTAAAACATAAAAAAAATCATTTTAATATATTTATAAATAAACAATATTTTCAAAATCAACCATAATTACACGTTTTCGGGTGCGCACTGCCTTCGTTGCGCTTTGCCTTCGTTATGCACGTGTGCAAGAGAAAAATAAAGCACTACAGAGTAGTGACCGTATATAGTTTTCACTAGTAATCTGAATTTCGCTTCGCTGAGGGCTATTTATATGTGTTTCAATAAAATAATTATATGTATAGTTTTTT
This sequence comes from Salix purpurea, assembly GCA_027405865.1. Lineage (NCBI taxonomy): Eukaryota > Viridiplantae > Streptophyta > Magnoliopsida > Malpighiales > Salicaceae > Salix > Salix purpurea. Next base: position 5,312,574 of record JAOWLH010000019.1, read on the forward strand.
ATGCATTTTTTTAAAAAAAAATTATATATACATTCTATTAAATAAATCTACAATTATATGTGTTAATAAATAAAAAAATTGTAAATAAGAAGTACTACAATAAAATTGATAACACTATAAAATCTATTTATTTGAAGAAAAAAAGCTTACCTACACAAAACATGAAAAAACAATTTATAGATGAATAAGAAAAATCTCTTCAAAAATTAAATATATATATAAAAAATCTAAAAAAGCTATACAAACAAAATTAGGGCTTTTTTTTTTTTATATCCAAAACCTGTTTTTAATCAATTTTGACCTAGAAACATCTTAGTAATTGCTATAAACGTATCCATGACATAAAACCCCCAAAACATTGTCTAAAAAATAAAAATAAACCAAAAACTAAAAAATTTCTTGAACTCATATCTATTAAATGTAAGAGCACGAATAACATGAAGCAACAATATATAATTCTAATTAGAAGCATAGACGAGTGAATTCGTGGGGGTGTGATATTCATAGAAGCAAAGCAACAACAAATACTTAATTGTATAATTCATACGCAAAAGAAAAGGTTAATTGATGGTGATTTTCCCATGCATTCTTTCTCACGGAAAGTATCCCTTGCAAGATTCATGAAGAAAGAAATGAAGGATAAAAACAAGAAACACAAAAGGGAAAGGAAGAGCTGCCATCCTATCAGACTGACAAAGGAAAACTGTGACGGTTCGTATTTTCACCTCTTTGTTATTATATTTTAAAAATGTTTTTGAAAAAAAAATATATTTTTATATAATTTTAATATGTTGTTATCAAAAATAATTTTTAATAAATAAATAAAATATCATTTTAATACATTTTTAAATAAAAAATAATTTAAACCATACTCTCAATCAATCACCTAGTTTTCAAGTGCCGTCCTTTTCTTTTACATTTTTTTTGGTATTTTTTCCTCAAGATTTCTTTTTTGGTCAAAATAATAAAAACAAAGCTCATAAATGTTTTTATTTCTTAGACAACAGGATTACTTTAAAATTGAATTCTTTTAAGAAAAAAAAACTTATTTGTAATTCTGAAAATTAAAATCCACCGGTCCCATACCCAAGTTATCAGTCCCAGCTCCCTCAAACCCCGTGCCTTGAATGAACTTGAACCGAGTACAATGGACCACGCCCAGAACACACACACACACACACACACACACACACACACACACACAGTAATGTTCCTTGAAAAGCCATACACTATGATGGTGACAATATGAGAAGATCAGATTCAGAATTTGCGTGATTGCGTCCCCCGGGGGGCTAAGAGTAAAAACTAGTTAAAAAAGGACCAGTTAAAGTTACCTCGTGAGATAAGGAGAAATTGGTCAAATGGCATGTCTCGACATGCACCCCCAGAAGCTTTCTTACATCTAAGATCCTGTCCGTGGAGATGCCCTACAAATACATGCAACAACAGAAACGTACAACAGGGTCATGTCTACAAATAAACGCAACAATGCACAGAAAAAAGAAGTAATAATGCAGGAAAAAAGAAATAAATGACTACCAACAACATTATATTTATGATTATGTTAATTAAAAATGGTTAATTAATGATACTGCTAGTAGCCTGGTACTGCTATGTATATATTTACCTTGAGAGTCACGTGAGAGTCGTCTGGCGTTTCAACGGTGGCTTCAATGACTGCCGGCAAAACTATACATTTCATACAAAATCAACAAGACCCGAATTCAGAATTCTTGCATCTTTTTTCTTAGAAAACACACACCACCCATTCACTCTAACGACGTCGTACTTGCATTCATATCATATGAACACGCACACGCAGGTATAGGTTTCCCCCACCCCCATCCCCACCCCCACCCAAGAAAAAATATATCTGTACGTCTGTTTTAGGTAAACAAGAAAGGGTCCAGTTGGGCGCAGTGAGGATAAGAAAATGGAAGAGAAAAAATTAGAACCATACATCTCGATTTTAATCAAGTATGGTACTCTAATAATCCAATTAATAAACTCAATCAGATAAAGACAACGAAGCAGGAGTTGAATTTTCACTTTTAAAATAAAAACAAGAAAAATATATTATATGCAGCCAATGAAAGTGCAATATATATATATATATATATATATATATATATATATATATATATATGTATGTATGTATGTATAAATGACCTTTTTCTTCCTTCTTCTTCTTCTCTCCTTTAGCTTTATGAGGCTTGGCCTTTCCAGTTCTGGGAGCCATTGTTGTGCACAAAGGATAAGTATTCTGCTGAGAGTACTGGTTACAAGAACGAGCCCTTCAATTGACGATAAAAACTATATCCCAATTCGAATCTATCTAATAAAACTTTCTCTGCATGTAAAATAAGTTTACAGAATCTCTCGTGGAATGGCTACAGACAAAACCAAGCAAGAAACAAACATACGCGGAGCAAAGACAGGAAGCACCAAGAAAGCAATTAAGATAATAATGCAGCAGTACAAGAATCTTAAATATCAAAATGAAACTTTCGAAGTGTTTTTTTTTTTTTGTAATTTTTGAATTGATAGAGGGACAAAGAGAGAGAGACTGGTAGTATGCGTAGCCAGCTAGTTTTACAGGAAAGAAACAGCCTTTACATGGCGAGGAAAAGGTGGAGAAAAGGGAGGGAAGTGAGTCTGTGCAGTGATATTGCTGCTGAGCATAATAATATATAGTGGTCAGTGAAAGAAAACTCGGGACAAGAGTTATGAGAGGAAGAGAGAGAGACTGCTTTTAGGAAGAGATTATTGAGAGAGAGAGGGGGGGATGGAGAGGTGGATAGGATAAGGTAAGCCGAGACCTTTGTTCGTGTACACAAGCACATAAGAACACAAGGCAAACAATTTAAGGCCTCACATTTTTCTATTTCCTTAAAACCCCCCTCATCGCTTCTCTATCTCTTGCTGACTATCGTGACGGCCCTTCATACATCTTTCTAGATGTACAAGTTTGTCGATGTAAAGTCTGAAATAGGGTTATTAGCAAAAACTTATTCATGTAGCGTTCTTTTAAATCGTTCTACAATGATTTACGATGGATTGTAATGGTGATTCCCCCCCCCCCCCCCCCTTTATTTTTCAATTTTATCCTCAGTTGTTTTCTTTTAAATCGTTCTATAATTGCATGTTTTTTTAGAAGGAATGGTTGAGTTTTAAAAAAAGGACTAAAGCGAAAAATAAAAATAAAATCATTTCGTGTGCAATGACACTCTTAGAAAGCAGCACTAATTTTCACAAGCTGACACGAGGGTTGGGAGCCTATGTATTTCAAGTGTGATGAACCATTTCGTGCTGTCCGTCTGGACTTGGCCCGTGCTTGCTATCTATGGCTAAGCAGGGGGTGAGGTGAAAAAGGGTGTGTGTATATTCTATAGCCATCGGATGTTTTACCATCATGTTTTGTGCTGTCTTGTCACGCACAGCTGGGAATAATAAGTGAGGGTTATTTGTACACGATGCTAGATATACATCTCTAGTTTATAATTAATCTCAATTAATACGTGTTTAAATCCTTACTTAGAGAAACTTAAAACTGTAAATATCACTAATAAACTGATAGTGAAAAGGGGTGAATATATATAAATCATAGCAGTTCAGAAAATTAGAGAAACAATTACAATACTCTACCACAGAAATTTACAGATAAAATTACTAACAAACTAAGTCCCTCGTAAAATTACAAAAATAAAAACACCATAGCATCTTGCCACCCACTTGCAATTACAAAATGAATTACCAACATGATTAAAAAGAAATGAAAAAAGTTTAGGAGTGTTAATTACCGATGGAATTGTAGATAATATTGAAAAATAATTAAATATTTAATTACTTACTATGAACAAAAACATTTTTTATGTGATTAAATTTTATTTTCTGTAAAATATATTTTGTAGACTCAACTAACAAGTAAAATCTTAATTATTTTAGGCTTTTATAAAAATATATCTTAATTCAAACTCAAATAATAAATTATCTACTATCATGTCATGCATATCGAGGAATAGGAAAAACAAAACACGTTAATGGAGAGCAGAATCCTTCCATTTCTTTTTCCTTCTATCTTTCCCATGGAAACATGCGGTATGACTCAAGTTTGATGTTGCTGTTTCTTTTCGTTCTTTTTTATTATTATTATTATAATTCATATTTTTTTTTAATAAAATTTCAGAGTTTTTCTTCATTCATTTAAAGTCTAATGAGTTATTTGTTACTGGGTTTTAAAGTATTTTTTTAAAATAATTTTATTTATTTTTTACTTGAAATTAAATTTTTTAGCCTGTTATATCATTTTTATGTGTTGATTCTAAAAATAATTTTTAAAATATAAAAAAATATTATTTTAATATATTTCTAAACTATAAATATTTTTAAAATCAACTTTAACCACGTTACCAAATAGTTACTAGTAACTATAATTTCGACTCCACCACCGGAGTCTTTGGGTGCTCATCCAGGAACAACGGGAGATTCTCGTGTGAGCAAAACGGCAGCAGCAACGGGTCGCCGTTGACGAAATTCGACCGTTATGATATCCGGCTGTTTAAGGCATCGAGAGAGACTCGGCGAAGGGTTGAGGGAGGAGATCGTGCTTGATTTGAAAATGACATCCGTAAATTGTTTTATATCCAAACTAAAAGGACCAAAAATAAAAGTTGGCAAAACTTCCCATTCTTCCTCTTTTATTCTCTTATTATTATTATTATTATTATTATTATTATTATTATTATTATTTTATAAAACAATAAAATCATATTTATTTTCATGAAATCAAGCATGCACCAAACCAATGCTATGAATTTTATTTTTGTTAGAATGAAATATCACATCTTAATAAATATAATTCTGAAAGATCAAGTTTAAAATAGCAACAATCTAGGATCAAAGGAAAAAAAAGGGATCGAAGTTGACACCGTTGTTTTAAAAAAAAATAAAAGACCTGCTATTATTTTGTTTTGCAATTTTGATCCTTTCATTCTCATTTTCTTGGAAATGATAAAAAATGATTTTTTTTTACTAGCTTGATTTCATGATGTATTTTTGAGATATGATAAGTATATAAAAAGTAATTAAAAACATATCACAAACCTCACATCTCCATCAACATAACATTGAAGAATTAAATTGAAAACAAATAGACACACACATACAAACACACACACACATATCTATACTTTGTTGTAACATATCCTTTGATCTTTTTTATTAGTCTTTTGGGGTTTTTCGCCCCTTTTTATTTGTTTTTTAATCATTTAATATAAGATTTTTATTTAATTTTATCTTTCAGTATTTCCGCCCCCCTTTCTTTTATCTTTTTTTTTTTTTAAATTTATCCTTTGATACGTTTATTTAATCTTCTCTTTTATTATTAGATTGATGGTAGATTCGTTTTTATCATTTTTTATTATATAATAAAATTAAAAAAATTAACTCAACCCAATAAAATCTATATTTCGAGATATGAATTTAACTTGTTTTTTTTCCCTTTCAACCTACCCTTTTAATAAGGCCAGTAATTATTCAAACTTGTATAAATTTAAAAAAGGGAATAAAGCAAAAGAAAAAAGAACCTAAGATCAACGGGACCCAATCCAAAAACAGAAATAATAGACTGGGCAAGAATTTTGTTTGAAAGTCTCCAAGGAAAAACAGGTTGTTCGTAGGATCTAGAACTCTCAGACAAATCCTTCCTTTAGCTAGCCAATGTGGTGGTAACATATTTTTCTGCCATCTTTTCTTCAGGTAAAGATGACGAGAAGGTTTGAGATTGATAAAGTAAAAACCATTTTATATGGCCACCATTTCTTCATCTCTCAGATGTCAGTGTCTCTCGTGTATTGAGTTGACAGCCTTATCCTGATATCGAAAAGCTACGAGCCACAAACAAAGAAGACAAGGCAATCTCTTCAACGTCATGAGCAAAAGGGCTTGCTTGAAAAATAAATAAAAATGCGATGGCTTTGGTGATTGAATGGTAGGGAATATATTTAGGTTTATGCATGCCTGTCACGAGCCAAGAAAGAGAGGAAAGGGTTCGTGAATATGTTATATTTAAGGGGAAGAAACAGAGGCTTTTTGATTATTGTTTCAAAAAAAGGACGCGTCTCTTCCAATGAATTGAGTGAGTGGTCGTGATTAATCATCTGTGTCAAAGACGGAAAGAACTCTGATTGTTATAAGATGGATGGTGATTATCATATAAACTAATCTAGCCTAATCGATATAAACAAGAGCATAAAAACAAAGAAATTTCATTAGTTTTAGATGGATGGACTAATATAGTGTTTGTTACATAATAATATAAAATATATTATCGGGTCTTATCTAATAACTTAAGTTTTTAGGTGAGATGATTTCTTAACATGGTACCAGAACCAGAGCCTTGTTGATTTAACGGTCACGAGTTCAAATTTCACCATCCTCATTCTATTTGATAAAAATCAAGCACTGGACATGTGCAAGTTTCAAGTTACGGAATAATATGAATCATATTCCTGGACCTCACCTTATAGCTTAAGCTTTTAGATATGATGATTCCTTAAAAGTGTTTCAATCAATGTTAATGATCAGCCAACCCAGCACATAGCTGCACGCAATCAGCCATGAAAGTTTCTTGGTGCATCATCTACAAAGTCTCACGGCATTAACACCAAGGAAAATGACTACCATTAGCTTAAGCATCTCACCTTTACCATCCCATAAACCAAAGTCTGATTTAATTCTCTTTTCATGCACTTGCTTTTGTTGAATTATTATAACCCAAGGTCTAAAGATATGGTCAGGATTCAGAGTGCTATTTATGGCACCGTTGCCCTCCTGCTGCTAATGAACTATATCGGAAACGATCTCCTTGAGAGGGATTTGCTTGCATGAACTTATGGGACTTGATCAGGTTAAAAATGGTAGAATTGTCTGGTATGAGCTTATGTAGAGTACGACGTCGCTTATTCCAAGGCAGAGTTTTATTGCTTGCGTAGCCATTTTGGATTGACTCTACTGCTTAAAACCATGCATGTTCATACGTGAAGAATGATTGGTCCTTTATGTGTTCTTCGCTGTCTGGAGAATAAAGACAAGGGCCTGCAAAAGAGGTGTGGTGTTCTATTCTGTAGCTGTGTAGAATCCAATGACGTGCGGGTGATTGAGTTGAGGACCTCGATTATGCTTAAACTAATTTGCAAATTAAAGAAATGTTTTTCTCCAGTCTTTCTCTGGCTATCTACTTTAATATGGAAAGATAGGAATGCCAGAAACTTCAATTCTCTTACCTCTAATGTTACTGGCCATGTCATTCAATTTTGGACAGCTGAGTTCGACAAAACAAGGTTACTTGTAGAAGCTAAAACTAACTCCAGATTTCATAATCTTGCAATTGATGGAGTTTTATTGGTTTTTTCTTGTGTATTGCTGTTTTTATTTGTCTAGTTAGCCTAAAAAGAGAGGCTATTTTCCCTTCAACATCTGGTTCGGTAGCAGGGCCGAACCTCCTGCCTACTTTCTTTCGGATGAACAAAATCTTTTCATTCATCAAAAACGAACATCTGGTTCGGTAGCAGGGCTGAACCTCCTGCTTAGTCTCTTTCTGATGAACAAATCTTTTCATTCATAAAAAATGAACATCTGATTCGGTAGCAGGGCCGAACCGCCTGCTTTAGTTTCTTTCTGATGAACAAAATCCTTTCATTCATCAAAAATATGACAAGACAGCTTGTTTTCACCTTTTCTTACCGCACCCTCCCTGGCTATTCGGGCAGCCTATTAATACTAGCTATCAGAATTGGATAAAAGTGTATGTAAACCAGACTACATTTCCAAAAGATGGGCAGGGATGTTCTATGAAGCGGTCCTCTGGGATCATTTGACAGGTATTGTACAGGATTGCTGAGGCCTTCAAGGGAAATAAATGTTTGAAGAACTTAAAAATGTCAGTGGTCGGAGACTAGGATTTCTACTACCCCTCAAATTTGTAGCTGATCGATCCTGCAATGGACAAAATTACTGCCTCTTGTTTCGGTGATAGGTTGATTCTTTTCAAGAGTGCAACTCGTTAATTAGTTCTTAAATAACATGGTAGCACCTGGCATTCCATGTTACAGCAAACATTTGAGGGAATACTGTATTTCCCCTTATAAAATTAAAATCTTAAGCAAGGTTTCTGGTATCAATAGTAACTCCCCATGTGGGAAAGAGTTGAAATCATTTGAATCTCATTTTCTTGAATCAGGCATGTGGTTTACTTCTTACAGCGTTTAAGAAACTGATCCTGACCAATTCGTACGGGTGGGATCGCAAACTCCATGTTCAAGACAACAATCTACAGCATTAGCAATGCGGGATCCGTCCAGATTTGCTGTAGCCCGAACCCAGTAAATGCTACTCTCTGCTACTGCTTGACTTTCTGGAACCCTAAATGCCTCATCCAAACAACCATTTAAATCCATCAGCGTAAGACAGAAATCATTATCCTCTATATATTAAGACAGTTTCCCCATCATTTTAGAAGTGCAAAACCTCGATTGGATGCAAGTTATTTCTGCAGGATTAAATCTAATTACAGTTGGTGGTGCAGCATTGCTAGTGGAAGTAATATATTATTAGCAAAACGGAAGATGCACTGCAACTAAAACTGGCAATGATTTTGAGTGCATGTTCCACCATGTATAGGTGATCAGGAAACTACTGAGCTCTTGGTTGAGCCCTGTGCGATCAACAGCTTTGGCTCTGATCCTCATAACTCAGCCGTGGGAGGAGTTTATGGAGGCATAATGCATGTGCATGGTCGGATGAATGGTCTGTGAAGGTTGTAATCAACTTACCCGTTCATCTACAAACTAATTGTGATGTTCTGTTGCCATTGTCTCGTCAATTTTAACACAAATAGCAGTCAAGAAAGCACTTAGTGAAACATTGTTGTACCTTGGAATTGCACTCAGTGGTAAATTAATATAATGATGGTAAAATTTTACAAGCATATAGTAATTTGAAAATAGTAGTTCTCGAGTTCGAATCAGCACATGCACTCTTTGTAAGAGTCTGGAACAACCAAGATTTTACCCGCTCACCTGGACCTATAAAATACACTTTCCGGGGTGGAGTTTACTCGACTTCAAGTGGTATGTCGTGATGACAAAGAGCTTGCGATTTGCATAGCAAGTCTCGAGTTCAAGCCAGAGCTTGCATCCCTTGTAAAAACCTGAGACTATCTGGGTTTTACTCGCTCACCTAGATCCATAAAGTGCGCTTTCTAAGGGATGAAGTTTCCTTGCATCTAAAAAAATAATTAGAAAATAGTAATTACAAAGACGAACTTTAACCAAAAAAAATGTTTTTTTTTTTGTTATAAACAAAATTATTTAAGAATATTTACATGTCATTTAATTCCTTTCCGTGTGTATCCCAAGCAATATTTAATTTATTTCAAATATAAAAATTGTAATAAATTACTAATTTAACTCAATTCACACTTGAATTTAGTAGTTGTGATTAATTATTTTGTTTATTGTTATATTTGTGTGCTCTCACCATTTTGAATAGTATTTGCAAATCAAATAACAATTTTACATTTTAATCTATTAAAAAAACCCACTCCATAAGAAATCATGATCGCCACCAATCCTTCTATATCTTTTCTACTCTTTTTAAAGAAATAAGAAAAATGGGTATGCAAATGCAAGTCCATCAAAGTCCATGTTGAGGCACTGTCCTCAGCAGTAAATAGAACAAAAGATAGAGGACTCCAATTCAGTCCTCCTGTTATCCACACAATATCACTCCACGTCACGCTTTCATCCTTTCTGTTCTTCCTTCAAAACGTTAGCAGAACAACAATAACAATGGCTTCTCTAACGATGTTGTCTTTCAATATGAGGTTATGCCCTTTACACTGTTTCCCAACCCGAGTCTCTTATGGGTCTGCTCAACTCGCTCCCCTTAGAGTGAACAACTCGTTGAGACTCAGTTCGTGTCGCAACATTTCTGGGTCTAGCTCACTTTCTCCTCTAAAGATATTTTCTGTCACCTCACTCACTCAAAGGTTCCAGTCTCTCACCGTTTTCGCTGCTAAAGGCTATAAAAGGAAAACGCACAAGGTCAGTCGCTCCTCATCTGTATGTGGATTGAATTGTGGTTTCAATTCCGTGTTGTTCAAAGTCTTTTGCTTTTCAAGTCAAACTTTCGAACTTTGTGGCCCAGCAGTAAAAGAATTGGAATGGCTTAAGTTTAGCGATGATTAGCTAAATTGATTTACTTATTTGAAAGTTTTGAACTTTGTGTGGTTTTTGCTGTTCATAGGCATCGGCAAAGAGATTCAGAGTGACAGGTACAGGGAAAATAGTAAGGAGGAGGGCTGGGAAGCAGCATTTACTGGCAAAGAAGAATACTAAGAGGAAATTAAGACTCTCCAAAATGGTGTGTCTCTTTCAACTTTCTATTTCATGCTCTAACTCTCTAGCTTGTGTGAATAGATAAAGTATAATTAATCTAGTTCAATTTAGTTTTCGTTCTTGCAATGCGTTGTTGTTTATTTTTTACTTTTTTTTTTTGTGTGTGAGAGAGAATTCTTGTTTTCTTTCTATTTCTTTCAAATTGTTTTAGCCTATAGGTTTTAGCCATTGGCTTCGTATAGGACCGTGTTCCATCTGAAATTAGTTTTCTTTCTAAATGTCAATCCGGGTTTTTTTTTTATCACTGTGCTTACATTTTATCCATAATTCTCTTGTTTTGGTTAAGTGATGAGAATTATGGATATGCTGCTCAATTTCATGTTAGAAAGTCTTTCAGCTATCAAAAATGACTTATTGTTACAAATAAAGTTAAATGAGAGTAATTTGGTTGGTTATCTGGATACATTAATTAAAAAAACGATCTTTCATGTCAAAGTCTTCATTATGAAGATGAGGATTAAATACATATGTTTATATCAGAAGTTGGTATGGTGTCAAATCTGTTATAACATTAGATCACTTGTGTGTCAAGAAGGGAACTTGGAGGGAAGGCAGGGGGCTTGTAAGAAGAAAGAACAAGCTTTCAAAAAAACTTTGAATTATCTCATTTCATAATTCTATTAGGGATTCTTCTTTCCAAAAATTTTTGGAGAGTAAACTACTGCAGATTTTTTTTTGTTAATGTAACATGATTGGTGAGGGACTGAGAATGTGAGCTAAAGGCTCGTCACATAGACAAACAAAAAAACTGGAGAAAATGAACATGGATTTATTAAGTTCTTTAGGTTACAGAAGTGTTCTGGGGAAGAACCCATGATTTAGAATGCTACATCTTAGGGTATCTTGAGGACGTCCTTCCTTCTTTACTTGCTTATTGTTAGATAATAAATTTTGGTGTCTTAATATGTGCCTTAGGACTTGGCTCTTCTTTCCTGGAAGTCCAGGTCTTAAAGAAATTGGAGAAAATGTGTTATCCTGGTTCTTTTGATTTTCTGAATCTACTCTCCCTTAGCTCCGTTCAAATTCTCATGACTTATATAAAGCATATAAAAAGATGGTGGTTTTAGAAGGCATTATTTTTGGCCCATCTTGAAGGTTTGAGTTTCAAGTAAGGATGATTCAGTGTCCACATAGAAATTGTCATCTTGGTCTAGCTGCCAGATAGGATATTGTGAAGAATGCAATTACTATTTAACCATAATCTAGTTTTCACTTCCAGTCTTTTGTTACCTCTGGCATGGAATTTCATTGGTGTTCTCCACCTTTTCTTTTTGCATAGAAAGCGTCAATAACTTTTGTTGATAGAAGGGTGATCACTTTGAGAGTTGGTATGTCTAAGTATTTGATCTCAAAGATATTCTCCTTGTGTATCTGGTTTTTACGAGAGATACATTTTCATGGTTTTTAATGAAGTTCTATGTAGTTATATTCTAGAGAACTGAATGGGTAGGGAGTTAAAAGGATCAGTCAAGGAGGCTATGTGAGAATGGAGAGCAGATATAAAAGGGGTTTTGTTGAGCAGCATGCCAATTCTCTATGGTTTTTAGCTGGCCTTCTGTGGGATTCATGAAGTTCATTCCTTGTTATCATCCTTCTTTGCATGCTCCTGGAAGCTAGAGAACAAGGTCCTATATTTAAGCATTAATTCAATCAAAGGGCATATAAATCCTAATTTGGAGCTCAACACTCCTGAGTGACCCATTTATGCCGTCCCTCTAGTGTTTTAGCATTTCCCTTACTAATGCTATTTTATTACTGTTGAATCTTGCGGTGTCTCCTCTTCTAATCCTCTTAAAAAAAAACCCTTCAAAATAGTATTTGAGTTGGGGCATCATACTAACCATCAGGGGACAACTTTCATACTTGGATTCTTTTTCAAGACTCAAAAAGCCATGACCCTTTCTCTTTCTTTTTCTCTAAAGCTTTTCATCAATAATAGCATAGTACTGCTAGCAATAAGTGAGGGTCTTGTGTGTTTCTGGGAGCAGGCATGTCTGCTTCATGTGTAATTGCTTACTGCAGTACTTGAATGCGTGAGTTGGTTTTTCATGGAGACATCACAACTATATTCACTAAAATAGTTAAATAAAATGCCTAAAATAGAGCTATTATCAGGACTTTACAGTAAGGTTGCCTAAGACATGCCAGGATTTTACTCAGCTGGGTGTTTCTAGAAAAGACTAACTTTTAGTTGCTAGCATGAACATTGATTCAATTTCAGTCTATAATACTCGGCACAAATAAACATATTATCATAGTTCAATGAGTCGATGTTTATTCATGTAGTTGTTTCTGGATTTCTGTTTGGTCTTCAATATAAAAATCCTTCACTCACATTGGTGTATTTATGTGCAGCACCCTGTTAACAGGAGTGACTATGACAATGTGATTGGCGCCTTGCCGTACCTTAAAGTAAATAGAAAAGCAACATAAGTAATGATCTCCATGTTCTATGGGAAATGCCCCAGCATTTTGGTTCTGGTTTCCTTCTTACATTTATGCAGCAGACAAGTACTCTCGATTCCCATGTTTTTCCCAATCCAGTTAATTCAGTTAAGGGTGGTCGGTTTTCCCCTGCCTTGAAATTTCTATATTAGAGACCTTGCAAAGTCTATTACCGGCAAGTCATTGTAATTGAAATTAGCTTTACATGCCTATTTCATTAAACAGAGTCCTGTATCAATGCAGAAGATTACACTGTTCTTGCTCAGGATAGAGTGGCTCCAGACACTGTAAACGGCATTTTGAATGTCGCTGAAGCTGTTCACAGATACAGCAGCTTTAGGATTCTGAGCTTTTGCCAGGTAGACTGATTGCTTGAGACTTAGAGTGATCGTCAATAGAACCATGGGAGGCTTCCTTTTCTTCTCGCCATGCATAGGTGGCATGATGAGTCCATGAAACCTCCTAAAGTGTCGACAGAAAAGTTGAATGCATGCATCTAATTAGCATTGAAATCAAGGAAATTACACACCTAAATGAAATAAATCATTTCTAGCCTTGAAACATAAAATTGTTCGTGTTTATATAAAATTCTAAAAACAAACAAACAAGCGACTTTCTTTTCTACCATTAAAAGTTGTTTTTAATAAAACTAACAAGGGTTGCTTTCAAGGTTTTTTTATTATTTTTTTTTGGTCTTTTACAGGGGTTTCCAAGCATTGCTGAGAACGCATATATGTTTTGCACAGTTTAATAATCTTTCAAAAGCAAGATGGCATGTATCTTTCACTTGGGGGTATTTTTATTTTTTTCAGGTTTAATTGCACAATAAATTATCAAAACTAATCATAGAATCCAACAAAAAAGAAAATATGCAGGGTTTTCTTCTTTTTTCCCCGGTAATAATTAGTTTGGAAAGTTATGGCGGTGCGTGTGGAGGCTTTTCATGGCAAAACGGTGGCTTTCAAAACAACAAGAGAATCCTCTTGGTGGCCATTCCTTCTCGTTCACCATAAACAAATGTTTCTTTTGTTTTTTTCTCTCATTTTCTCATCCATCCTAGAAATCACGCTGACCCCAAAAAAAATCAATGTAACTCTTCAATTATTAGTATTTATTTTAATTTCATATTTAAGTAACATAATAAATTTATAGCCTGAATAATACGGGTTGAGCCAATCTGGGTAATGATAATTGAATGAACCTGAGTTAATTTATAAAATTTGCAGTTCAGATTATGAGATTAAGATCAATAAAAAAGGAAAACTGATATCACTAAAATAAATAGTGATACGAGCTTATGTTCACATGGATTTTCTTCTCCCTTTAGTTTTATATATCAATAAAATTATTTTTGATATCAGCACATTAAAATAAAATGATCTAAGAACACCAAGATAATTTAATTTACAATAAAAAATAAAAAAATTCAAATTAATTTAAAAATACTCTTAAAACCCAGTGTCAAGCCATTATTAAAAAAAAATAATTCTCTTGCGAGCCCTGTTACTTTCCGTGTTCTAGGGATTTTGATTGCATTTCTTAAAACATAATTGGCATGCCGCACTACAAATTAAATACTATTAATTTTGCCGGCCTACTTACATCAGTGATAACTAAACATAAAAATAATTCTGATGAAGTTATGTTTGTACGCAATACCAAATAGAAAGGCTTCATTTTTTATGGGAGTAAATAAATATATTTATGTATTTATTTATATATGAGTTAAGACTTGTATTTTGTGGGTTTCATGTGTTTTTCTAGATAAACCCTCTTGAAGTTTCTTCACCACCATAGGTAGGAAAAAAAGAAGAGTGGAGCAAGTGGTGTCTTGACCTAGCGGTTGAAGGGACTTATTTTCTTCCTCTGTATAAGGGTTCAAGTCCCACCATGCATGTCTGTCACCCTTGCGGTGTCTTATATGCTCACTGGTTTTGCAGTATGTTCAGTGAATCCGGAGATTAGTTGTGGTGCGCGTAAGCTGGGCCAAACATCCTGGTTATCAAAAAAAAAAAAAAAAGAGTAGATCAACCAAAAAGGGAAGAAAAATTCTTTGCAAAGTCCTAAATATATATTGCTTAAATTAGAGTATTCAAACTTTGTTGTCGAAAACCTCTTACTATAGATTCCAAGGCTTAATCCCATTTTATCGAGGATACTAATTTTGACACTCCAGCCGTTGATTAGCTGATTTAAATATTTTATATTCTGTTTTAAAAATATTTTTGAAAAATATTGATTTTTTTTATTTTAAATTAATTTTTTTTTATATTTTCGGATCATTTTAATGTGCTAATATAAAAAAATAATTTTTTTTTTATTTTAATTACAAAAAATTAACATGAATCTTACTTGTAAACGGAACTAAATAATGAAATTATATAGCTAACCACCTTGTACAGCCTTCCCTACACCCCTGTCATCATCACCACAGTCTACGTGTAAACCCCAAGAGCACATTCCTCACAAGCAACCACCGGATCAATCGACACGTTTCCGACCAAACCAGCAACCGCCGTCATTTTAAAGAATCACCAGACCCCACAATTTATCCATTACACCTACGTGTCGGCTATAAAGCGCGTCTTACATCCAAGCTAAAACCCCAAACCACCCTCCACTTTCAAACGCCTCTCGCTCTCCTAAAGGAAGCCTATTCCCGTAATTTCGCCATACAAGCACGTCACAAACGGGTTCTCATAAGTTGCTGGCCGTCAAAAAAAAAAACACCGTTTAAAGTCTCTCTCCAGGAAAGGGCTTTCCATTATAAATCATTTCTCCGATATTTCCTGCGTGTAATCTTAAGAAAAAACGGGGGAAGATTTGTGGTTGATGAATCCAGGGAACTTGAAGGGACAACGTGAAACGACGTCGAGCTCGTCGTCGTCGTCGTCGCGGAGTAATAGAGCAGCAGTGAAGCTAGAGATCGTAGAGGATTCATTAGAGGAAAAGTATGGACCTATTCACAAACGATCCAAAGCTTCACAAACCATTCAGCAGGTTAAATTTATATGTTTTTGAAAATATTTTTTCCCTTTTTTTTGATTCCTGAGAAAATCAAGAAATGAAGGGAAAATGGGATTTTTTAATTTGTGGGATCAACCTTGGGAAATTATAGGGATTTCTTTTTGTTTGGGTTTTAAGCAGGGTTATTTTTTCATGGTTGTAGAGATTGTATTGTTATTAACTGGGTTGAATTTGTAATTTGATGATCAGTGGGGTGCGGGTGCTAATGCAGTACCGGTTTCGGCTGCGGAATATAATCCGTTAGATGAGCCTAGTCCGCTTGGATTGCAGTTGAGGAAGAGCCCATCATTATTGGATTTGATTCAAATGAAACTTACTCAAGGGAATAACGCAGCTGCGCACGCAACTCAAGAGACGGAGAAGCAGAATCTAGGTGTTAAGAAGGAGAGTAAGAGTGCAGCTGTTTCCGGTTCCATTGACAAGCTTAAGGCTTCAAATTTCCCTGCCTCCATTTTGAGGATTGGGAGCTGGGAGGTAATGAATCGTCTTCTTTTGGTGGTATGTATGTTGTTTTGGTGGTGAATAAATTTTATAGAGGTCGCTGAGTTTTTTTTTTTTTTTTTTTTTTTTTTTAATTTGAATTTGGCAGTATAAATCGAGATATGAAGGCGATTTGGTGGCCAAGTGTTACTTTGCAAAGCATAAGCTGGTTTGGGAAGTTCTTGAAGGTGGTCTTAAGAGTAAGATTGAAATCCAGTGGTCTGATATCATGGCTCTCAAGGCAAACTGTCCTGATAATGAACCTGCGACATTGAATGTTGTGGTAATGTATTTTTTTTAAGCTAACGATTGGTGTTTGTATAGCTAAGGGTGTGCTAATCTGGACTCTTTTTCTTTCTTTTTTTGTATGATGCAGCTTGCCAGACTGCCCCTCTTCTTCAGGGAAACTAATCCGCAGCCCCGAAAACATACCTTGTGGCAGGCAACGGCAGATTTTACTAATGGCCAGGCTAGCATACACAAGTAAGATAGTTGCACTGTATTACTCTGTTTTCACTCTTTGACTGGTAGGTGTGTCCTGCATGTGATGGATTTTCTTTGTTCCATTTTTATCCAGTTTTTGCTTTAGATATTTTGAAAATGCCCAATCTTCTGCATTGCACATTTAGAAAGTCATACTGTGTAAATTGATTTGGAAGAAAATAATGTTACCTATCCATTCTCTTCACCATTCTCTTCACTTCATATTTCATTTCTGTAGTTATTCAAACAGAAAACTGTAGTTAACATGTCATACATTGAGTACAAATCTTCTGGATACATCACTTTTAAATAATATAATTATGGAGGATGCACTTATTTTGATCGCTTAGCCACAAGGCATTGATACTCAAATTTTTGTTAATGTGGTTTTGTAGGCAACATTTTCTACAATGTTCACAAGGGCTGTTAAATAAACATTTTGAAAAGTTGATCCAGTGTGACATGCGTTTGAACTTCTTAAGTCGACAGCCAGAGATAATTTTGGATTCACCTTACTTTGAACAGCGACCATCTGTTTTTGAGGATCTAGATGACTCAAAAAGTCAAGATTTTAATCAAGTGGAGCAGGCTAAGGTACCTGCTGTTTCCGGCTTCCAGGATCTAGCATCACAATCTGCAGCTCAATCATCTTCCTTAGAGATTGAGATGGGGGACCCCACTGCTTCGACATCAGACCCTATGTCCCGAGAAGCTCCTTCTCCCAGCTCAGGTATGATGAAGTCTTGACTTTGCTTTCAATATGTTTTAAAAATGATGTCATTCATGGTAGTTTTTCGAACATTGTTTTTTTTTTTTTTAAATCCTGGCCATATCCAAGTGCTAGCGTTGCAATAGTGCATTCTGCAATGAACTTCACATATGATTCAGAGGTTTGGACTTTTTTCCATGATCTCTTCTTGCTTGATGTCATGGGGTTAGTATGTTTGGAGATTTTTGCACTATCTCCTCTTAAACAGTCAAATACTTTGGTGCATGATGTTTTGTCTCCAGTAATTGCAATATGTCCAGCACATCACCTCCAATCCCTATGTGTGCATTCTTGTTTCTATCAAAAAAAAAAAATCTAGGATCCTAGAATTATTCTTTTTCCTATAGAATGATGTTCAAAGCCTTGTGAATGTTTTCGGATCTGTTTCTAAAGCTTATGAGTATTATGGGTGCATATCTTCCTCCTAATCTGAACTATCACTGATTGATTTTGTACCAGTGATGGACACTGGTGCAATTGAAGGGAGGGGGATTTGTGAAGCTGTTGATTCTAAATCACCAAGGAACTGGGATCAGATTAAAGTTCCAGGGCTACCCCCTTCTATGTCGATGACTGATCTCATGAACCACATTGGGAACTGTATTTCAGAACAGATGACCTCTGCAAATCAACCGTTTTCTGCTGATGGGTCAGAATGCCAGGACATACTAGAGGACATCGCACAGTACCTTCTTAGCGACACCCAACAAACAACATCCTCTGACGAGAAAGGGATCATGGCAAGGGTCAACTCTCTCTGTTGCCTTCTGCAGAAGGACCCTGCTTCAACCCAGGGTAACGGGGAAAGTTTCTATGAAGAGGCTAACAATGGGAAGGGTGTTCTGCTAAACCATACCAATGAATCATTTCATGAGAATAAAGCTAGAGGTGATATCAGAGGCTCTGAAGGTAGCAGTAGCAAGAGTATTTCTGGCAGCAAGCCAACAACAGGAATGTCAAGGAAAGACTCATTCGGGGACCTGCTACTTCATCTCCCTCGAATAGCATCTCTTCCAAAGTTCTTATTCAACATTTCTGAAGAAGATGGCAACAGTCAAGATAGATAGTGAATTGTGTTGTTTAATAATCAGAAGATGGTAAAAATCAAGCTAGATAGTTGATCTTTGTCTCAACTTGTGAATGAAGATCTGTTATGTTGTTTAATATTATTTAATGCGTCCAAGCAGATGTTGCCATTAGTTTGAACCTTGGGAAAGCACTGAGATTCCGAAACCTGGTTTGATGAAGAATCATGATAAACGCCGGTGTACAAATCTTACCTAGTTGTAGCTGTACTGATCGCCATTCATTTCCCATCAATTACATTATAATTTTTTATCTGTAACCATTCATTTCCCATCAATTACATTATAATAACGTTGATCTTCCCCCCTTTTTTAGCAACCCCCCCTAATTGCAAGAGCTGGTAGCCCTTATCTCTAGTAAATTTATTTCGAGGGTAGGAATCTAGCTGATTTTCATGCTATTGCGTTTGCTACCAGAGCTCTGACGCCCGTTTATAGTTTTGTTGCATGAGCTAGTGGGTTTGGTGAAATAAAGTGACAATTCTGGAATTAATAATAACATTGCTCAGGTGCAATGCTAATCACATTGTGTTCTACTCGCCAATGCTCCTGGAAGCACTCAACCATGAACCCAATCAACAAACTGCATTCTACTGAGTGGGCAATTTTGCTCTCACACACTGATATTCTATATTATATTTCCTTATTTCGAATAGCCAACAAAGAATTTTACAAAACAAAGTGAATGCTGTTATAAATGGATCAAAAAAATAATCTGTCAGTAACTAGCTCTCTAATCCGTGTTAAGCCATGCTAAAAAATAAAGCCAGTGGCGGAACACAATGTAGCCAAGAGAAATGCAAATGCTTGGCTTGACTATAGAATGATCTTTTCTAAATTGTTCTCCAAACAAATACACGAAGGAATCTTGCCTATTATTATACGTTTGCAAATACTTTCAGCTGCATAGAGTCTCGCCAATGTATGGACAGCCGCTTGTTCTTCCCTCTTACTTCCAACTACTGTCTGCTTTATTGCACATTTACCTTTCATTTCCTTCCAAAGGTGGTTTACGAAAATAACAATGGGAAGCTTGAAAGAACAGACAGGGAAAAGGCTCATTGTAAGCTGGTACATATAAAGCACGAAGGATCTTTTAACTCGTATTCAGATATCACTTGCTCCAAGCACAGTGTATGGAATGCATGACCACATGGAAGAACAGCAACGTCTGGAAGTTTATCAGACTCCAACTCCGACTCCGACTCTGACTCCTCCTCAGTTAGTAATGGTGAATGTGCCAGATCATTCTTGCACAAAAAACAGCTGTGTCCGAGTTTAACTAAAACTGCAATGTGAAGACGAAATCCTCTTGTTAGATGCTTGTTCCAAGTAATTAGACGACAAGATGTATTGGCATAAAATGACAAAATATTGTAATAGAGAGGGAAGAAAAAAGAAACATATTCAATTGTGAGAATTGTCTGCATTGAAACCTAAAAGAAATATTTACAAGGTCACAAGTGTGGAAATAACTGATGTTTCTAGCATAGTACATTTCCAAAACAACAAGTGAAAAAATTAAAAGAAATCCTTCGTACATACCATTCCACTTGATATGATGTTCCGGAGATAAACTTCTTTGGCGCCGGTGGTGGCGCTGCCGTTTGGCATGAGATGAACTTGTTCTTGAAGACAACGTAGATGTCTTTTTCTTTACCTGAAGAATCTTTGAAGATATTTCACCTTTTCCCTGTGAAGATAATGTCTCTCTCTTTACGTGCCATACTTGCCTGGGTGTTGCAGGTAATTGGTTTCTTCTATTCTCAACAGCTTCTGCGGAACATTTGCTCCTCTGACCAGGCTGACCCCTACGAGCATGATCACGTGAACTTGTTTTTGTAAGCAAATTAGATGGACCTTTTGAAGTTTCTTGCTTTTGCTTTTCCTGCTTGGGAGTAGAAGGAATTCTCCCCCCTATCTTTTTAACAGCCTGTATTTGGTTTCTACTCTTCTTAACAGCATCCGCAGAACATTTGCTCTTCTGACTGGGCTGAGCCCCATGAACTTGGTCAGATGGCCTCGAGTTTGAAGACAAATTGGATGGATCTTTCGAAGGCTCTTTCTCTTCCTTCACTTTCCATTCACTTGAAGATGATTCAGATGAATATTTTGGAGCTTTTGTCTTAGCATTTACCGACAAAACCTGTCCTGAAGCTAGAAGCGATTTGGCTCCACTTTTCTTGACAGGTCGCATTGGATTCTCATTGTTATCAACAGCTTTTGCAGAGTATTTGTAACTCTGGGTTAGCTGATGAGCACGACCTGGTTTACCTGCAAAATCCGCAATCAACAATGCTCATTTAGAAAAGAAAATGCTATAAATTATTTTTAATACCGCTAAAAAGCTCCAACCTACTATATTCACAATAAATGTTGAAGACATGGTAGCACAAGATTAGATTTCTGGAAAAATAGTTATCATTTTCTTATCGGTTGAAGTCAGAATATCCAGAAACAAAGAGGTAACCATTATTGGTGACTGCCTATGCGGGATTACCAAAGACTTGAGGGCAGAGCTGTACAATACCTGGTTGAACTTTCAGGCTGCTGCTTCTTTTAGCCATGGCAGCAACAGAATATGAGGTTGATTCTGTTTGGGAGGTCTCAGCTGCCTTGTTATTTTCATTCTGAACTCCAACTTCATCTGGGGTTCTCGCTTCAGTTGCATTATCTGAGCTCATCCTATAAAATTTTCCCTGATTTTCATCTGGAAAAGAAGAGCCTCTACAACAAAAAAGTTTCGAATCAGTTCCACGATATTGAGAACAATTTTGTGAGTCCCTATTTACATATCTTGCTTTTCCACCTCCATTTACTCCTAAAAATGCCCCATTTGGCACACAATCATAATTCAAGTAGGCTGCACAGGTCCTGACATCATGAGTAATGTCCATGGTTAAAAAAAATCTGAAAATGGGATTCATAAATTCATCATTAATCACTCAAAACACTCTGCTTTCCGAAATCACAACATAACATAAATCAAATCTGATATATCTTGTGGCGATTTCTATAATAAACAAGTAGGTAACAATATTGTCTGACAGGCTATGATCATTCATGTAATTAACAGATAACTTATCTATATATGTATCATCTATAACAAATTGTAAGCAAATTTGGAGTCTTGAAACACGAAGAAACTACCCAGAAATTCTACAGAACAGCACTGTAATCCCTAAAACATTACACCCCGCAACATCTAGTCTGATTTTTGAAAAAAAGAACCCAGATTAATTTACATTAAAAAGAGTTGCCAATCCAAAAAGGACCCATTAAAGATAATGCAATAGGAAGTAGAAGTATAAGAGAAGGATTTCACAAAGAAGAATAAGAACATACCTGAGGGCATGGTAGTTTTGATTTCAAACAGAAAATCAAAGGGTTTTCTTTTATTTTATCAAAAGAAATTTTACGTAGAGCAACTTCTTGATGATGATGATGATGAAGAATTAAATCTTGGAGCCAAGGCAGGTAACTCAGAATTGATTTGTTATTTATTTAGGTTGTGATTTTTAACCGACTTCAATCTGGAGAAGGTAGCTTCGTTACAGGGCTATAGGCATGGCATGTGTTTATATAGGATTTGCAGTTGGGGTCCACAATTTCGCCGACTTTCCCTTTCTCTCAGGTCTACCATAGTTATAAATTCGCCAGCTTATCAACCAACCATCATCTCCATTTCATGTGGTTTAGATTTTTTTTATTAAAATATATATATATATATATATATATATATTAAATTTGATTGATTTTTTAAAATAAAACATGGTCCAGCATCGAGTCAAAATTAGATTCATTGAAAACATCAGTAGGCTAGTTAAGGAAATCACCAACCCTGTTCCCAGTTAAAAACTCCATGAAAAGATGCAGAATCATTACTGTTAACTTGAGGCTACACGGGGAAATCTGGTGGGGGTGGCCTGTCCTGTCCCGTTATCTTATTTTTTGCAAAGAGTGGCGCCATGACATCGTTCGCACAAAGAGATTGCTAAAATTATTCCGGCAGCACAGCAAATAAAGAAGACAAAAATGGCGGCAACAATGAGGAAAAATATGTCGAGAGGAGTTGCTATTTTGGGTTGGCTCGACGCAGCAAATGCCGTCTCAACAGGAATTTTCAGGATCATGCAAGCTACACTGCCCAAAAATGAAAGCTGATAACTATCTTTAAAAACAAAAACCAAATCTTAAAATTTCATCGAGGGTTTTTTAGTTTCTCCTTTACAGTAATTTCTAGTTTTACATTATCAATCATATCTTTTAATCTGATTATTAAATTAAAATAAGATTTTGCAAGAAATCTCTTGATATATTAGTATAAATCAAGATAATATTATAAAGTAATCACATATTAAAAAAATTTACAAGAATGCTGATGATATTCTCATAATTTTAGCCAATTTCATATTTTTGTTCACAAAAGCAATTTTGTCGTGTCATATTTTAGATTAAATTTTTCACAATTATATTTTTCAACAATTGGTTTATTAATAACTTATCTTAAAAATTTGACTTTATTTGTTTTATTTAAAGTTAGCATGGTCTCATATTTTTATCATGGTCTCGTATTAATAATTTATCTTTATAATTTGCTTCGATTTACATTTTTCAATTATATTTTTATCATTCTTCCACGATATCTTTAAACTTGTCAAATCGATTGAGTTATATTAGTTCAACTTTTATTTTTTTACATGTGGTTAAAAATTGATTTGCACAATTTCAAATTACTTTATCGATGGATTTAAATTGGATTTATATATATAAACAAGACAACCTTTAACGCGCCAAAACACTTTGCATCCGAGACATACAGTTCCACCTAAGAAATCAAAACGCAAACATGAAAATACCAACCTTGGTTGAAAGAAATTTATGGTTCGAAACACTTGTCAAACTTCAATGAAATTAGTTTTATTTTCGGTGATTTAGTATTTTTCACAAGGTTCCTTAAAGAGATAAATATTTTTTTTATTTTTTCCTGCACACGATGACTTTTTCCTAACGAAAATCATAATACCTTAATTATTTTATTTATGAATTTCAATATTTTTCTATTACTTAAGAAGTTCAACTCATGAAGGTTTTTTTGTTACAGGAATGAAGGTTTTTTGTTATGCGAATAGATCATTAAGATATAAATAAATCATGCATGGTGTAGCAATAAATAAATAAATAAATTATCAGAAATTAACAAATAATATGGTTAAAAGCTATATATTTCTATATTAGAAATTAGGTCTAAATAAGTTTAATCTCGTAATAATGAAAAATATCCTAGAAAAAAACTGATAATAGAAACCTCAATTACGTACAAACTTTCCCCTAGCTTTGATCTATCTTCATCAATTCCATCGACAAAATAATGTGCCCTTCAGCCTTGTACCCGTCCTCTTCGAGCCTCACAAGTCCATAGCGTCCCTGTGTTTTACCTGACAAGTTTGGTAGAGCTATCTTCGCCCTACCCACCAATCTCCGGCCATTAGAGGTTCCCGGGTCACTCTCCGACGAGGATCCACACCGGAGAACCTCCACATAAAGAAACCTGCAATCCCTGGCCTCGTCTAACTCGATACAGTACTTCTTGTTCCATGCAAGATTTGGTGAGCCTGAGGCGAGTTCTGTCGCCAGTTGATCGTCCGGGTAAACCCAGAACAACACGCGGTAATTCCTGTTGATTACTGAAGGATAGCTGCTAGGGTTGTCTATTCCCTCTGCATGGTGGATGCTGATAACCAGACCTGTTCTACCGTCTCTCTCTTTGGCTATTCCCTTGTTCTTCCTTCTGTTCATAGTTGTCTTCGTCATATCTTTGTCTGAACGACCTCTTTTCTTACACAAATTTGTCTGCACAACATTAAAAGGAAGAATCATTATCAAATTAATTTCAAGCACAAAAGACTGCAAGATAATATAGTAGTTTGCCCTAAATCTTCATGCACTACTACTACAAGAAAATCCAAAGAAACTTACCCTGCGTTTCTTTTGCAGTGGAGTCATGTCAGTATTCATACTGTGTTGATGGAGACGAAGAGAACGATTGAATTTTCCGTTTTATCACTTTGGCGATTTCAGAGAGAATGATCAGATGGATTTATAGAGAGAAACTCTCTAGCTAGCTATCAACAGACATAAGATTTCCGTTGTCGTTCGAAGTTTAATATTGTAGACATTGTTAACTTACTATATACGATCGGATTCGAAGCGGTTACCGCTGGAAATTAGGATTTCTCTAGAGATAGAGTTGGAGATTAACTAAAAAACTAGAACTACGTAATACGTACGCCACCCTAATTGATGTGGAAAATTTCTTAATTTATACTACCGGATATAATGAAAAACAAACCCTACATTATTCCACTTGTTTTTCTAATAATATTTCAACAATGGGTATATGCGAATTAGGTTTTCATTATATCTATTATTCATCCTATAATAAATTTATATTTTTATATTTTTCTCATTGAATTTTAAGCATCAATTCAAATATTCATCACTATTATATTGTCATTTATTATTGAATTTATATATATATATATATATATATAAAAGCAATATGTATATTTTGTTGAAGAAGATCACGCAGATCAAGCAGAAGATATCGAGAATTGATAATGATGATTTATTTTCCTATTATGTAAACATAATTATAGGCAACAATATAGGATCTGTGTTAGTATTATTGTATAAAGCCATACCTAATGGTCTGTAATTACATATAGAAATATACAACCCTTTCACAATTTTATCGCTTTTCATGGTATCAGAGCGGCGATCAAAATAAATCAAACCAAATCACAAACCTCATCCTAGCAACACAGCCATGGGTGATAGTTCTGAAGAGAAGGCAACTAACACAAGCATGTCTTCTAAATCAAACTGGGAACATCCCAACCATCCTCTGTTTCTTCATCACGGAGACCAACCAGGTCTGATTCTTGTGCCACAAACTCTAGAAGAAAACAACTACAATACATGGGTTCAATCCATGACCATGGCTTTAACTGTCAAAAACAAGATTGGACTCGTTGATGGGTCAATTAAAGAACCAACTGGAGATGAACCTGAAAAATTACAACAATGGAGGCGCTGCAACAATTTGGTCAAAACGTGGTTACTAGGATCAATGTCAAAAGAAATTGCTGGTAGTGTCATTCACTGCAAAGATGCATACCAGATGTGGGTTGATCTCCAAGAACGATTCTCCCAGGTGAACACTGTCCAACTCTTCCATATTGAGAATGAAATTCACAACTGCACACAAGGCAACACAACAGTGAGTTCTTATTTCACTAAGCTCAAAAGCTTATGGGATGAAAGGGATGCGTTGTGTTCAATCCCAATATGCAGCTGTGGAACCATCAAAGAAATTGCCTCCTACATGGAAACCCAGAAGACAATGAAATTTCTTATGGGTTTGAACGAAGAGTATGTTAACGTACGCAGCAATACACTCTTATTGGAACCATTACCCACAGTGAATAAAGCATATTCACTGGTTCTTAGACATGAGAGGCAAGCTGAAGTCTCCAATGGGAAAGCAGTTGTCCAACCAGAAGCTGCTGTATTTGCCGTGAAGAAACCCAACCGTGAATATGGCTTAGAAGAAAAGGGACCTCGGTGTGGGAAGTGTGGCAGAACAAACCATAGCACAAAGAACTGTTGTGCCCATCTCAAATGCAGTTTTTGTGGATGGAAGGGCCACACAATTGACTACTGCCGAAAGAAAGCAGCGGTGTTGGAGGCTGAACAAGGTGGCCTCTCAAAGGGAAATCAAGTTGCCTCATATGAACCCAACTCGGCAACGCCGTCCTTTCCATTTTCACAAGAAGAATGCAAACAGATTCTTCAAATGCTGAGCAAGAAAAAGTCTTCCATGGCCAATCAAGTGGGTAACCCTTCTAGTCACGAAGAACTCTCAGGTAAAGCCTTTTCCCTCTCCTATCATGGCAAGACGAGGATATGGATCCTAGATAGCGGGGCCACGGACCACATGGTTTGCAGTCCTAATCTGCTTACACAGGCAGTAATGGTTGAGAATCACCATGTTGAATTGCCAGATGGATCACTTGCCCAAGTCACCCACGTTGGCAAAATAATCTTTTCGCCTAACTTTGTTCTTAATAAAGTTTTGTGTGTCCCACTCTTTCAGCTCAATCTCATTTCCATTAGTAAACTTGCCCTTGATTCCTTTTGCATCACATTATTTCTAAGACGATTTTGTATCATACAGGACCTGCGTTCGGGGAAGATGATTGGGATGGGATCTGAACGGGAGGGACTCTACTACCTTGACCAACCGCAGAAAAAGACATGCAATTCTGTTCAAGCCCTAGCCCCTGCACTTTGGCATCAACGCCTTGGCCATCCGTCGAATAAAGTCCTTCAATTGTTTTCTATTTCCACAATTAAAACTTGTGATCCAGACAAGTGTTTAATTTGCCCACTAGCCAAACAAACAAGGTCACCATTTCCATTAAGCTCTATTTCCAGCAAAACATGTTTTGATTTGATACACATTGATATTTGGGGTGGTTACAAAATTGCTTCACTTTCCGGTGCAAAATATTTTCTCACTATCGTAGATGACTTTACTCGAAGCACATGGGTTTATTTGATGAAACACAAATCCGATACAAGAGATCTTTTAGTAAAATTCATTTGCATGGTTGAAACCCAATTTAACTCTAAAGTCAAAATCGTACGAAGTGATAATGGTCCTGAATTCCAACTTGAAATTTTTTTTGCAACCAAAGGCATTGTCCACCAGTCTAGCTGCGTCAACACACCACAACAAAATGGTGTTGCTGAACGCAAGCATCGACATTTACTCAATGTAGCACGAGCATTACTTATTCAAGCTGGACTGCCTAAACCATTTTGGGGGGATGCAATTCTTACTTCCGCATACCTCATAAATCGAACACCAACACCCCTCCTTCATGGTAAAACTCCATATGAAAAATTATTTCATCAAAATCCACATTACTCACATTTACGGGTATTTGGATGCTTGTGTTTTGCTTCTACTCATGCTCAACGACCTTCGAAATTTGATCCTCGTGCCACTCGCTGCATCTTTCTTGGCTATCCATATGGTCAAAAAGGATATCGTGTTTTTGACCTTACTCTTAAAAAGGTTTTTGTCTCACGGGATGTTACTTTCTTTGAAGACATTTTTCCTTTCCAAAATCATGCTATTTCCGCTGCACCACAATCAAATTCAGAACCAAGCCCCTCGGCCCACACAAGACATAACCCATTTTTTTCACTGGACCTTGATCCACAAACAAGCCCCTCGGCCCACACACCACATGAACCATCACCACAACCGGCCTCATCCCCTGCCTCACCACCCAATAATACTTCTTCTGATCTACCCGTCATCAATCCATCACCGACTTCATCTCCTTCCCAAACACCTCCATTACGACGCAGTGGTCGACCCACAAAACCCCCTTCATTTTTACAGGACTTTCATGTAGAGGCAGCCCTCCCAGTCAGACCTATGCCACCGTCTTCCATGAACATGGTTCAATCCCCAGGTACTGCTCACTCTCTTTACCGATATTTGTCTTATGATCATCTTTCTTCTCCTCACAAAATATTCACCACTCAACTCACACTTCTCAAAGAACCCACAAGTTTTTCACAGGCATCACAGGATCCAAAGTGGCGAGATGCCATGAACATTGAACTTACAGCTCTCCAAGACAACAACACTTGGACTCTCATGCCTCTGCCTCCTCATAAACGTCCAATTGGGTGCAAGTGGGTATACAAAATCAAATTCAAACCTGATGGGTCTGTTGAGCGGTACAAAGCTCGTTTGGTGGCGAAAGGGTATAGTCAAATTGAGGGTGTTGATTACATGGAGACCTTTGCTCCTGTGGCCAAATTGGTGACTGTCCGTGTCCTCCTTAGCATTGCAGCCTTGCAAGGATGGCATTTGCATCAGCTGGATGTGAATAACGCCTTCTTACATGGTGATCTTACAGAGGATGTCTACATGCAATTGCCTCCTGGTTTCGGCCGAAAGGGGGAGACCCGTGTATGCAAATTAAACAAGTCCTTATATGGCCTTAAACAGGCCTCAAGGCAATGGTTCCTCAAGCTGTCAACTGCTCTCAAGTCTGCTGGATTCCACCAATCATTGTCAGATTACTCATTGTTCGTCCGAAATCATCAAGGCAATTTTATTGCATTACTTGTTTATGTTGACGATGTGATTTTGGCAGGAAACAATTTACAAGACATTGAAGAGACCAAGCAGTTCCTTTCCAGACGATTTAAGCTCAAAGACTTGGGTCAACTCAAATACTTCTTGGGGATAGAAGTTGCAAGATCAAAAAGGGGGATCACCTTGTGTCAACGAAAATATGCGTTGGAGATATTGGAAGATGTCGGTTTCCTTGGTGCAAAACCCTCACGGTTGCCAATGGAACCCAATTTGTCACTCACACAGACAGATGGAAGTCTCCTGAATGACCCATCCTTATACAGACGACTTGTTGGAAGGTTAATTTATTTAACCATCACAAGGCCGGATCTAACCTATGCGGTTCATGTATTAAGCCAATTTATGGATAAACCGCGGGAGCCCCACCTTGAAGCTGCACATAAGGTTCTCAGATACATCAAGCAAACACCTGGACAAGGAATTTTCTTGCCTTCCACAGGTTCACTACAATTGCAGGCATTTTGTGATGCCGACTGGGCTCGATGTATTGACACAAGAAGATCAGTAACTGGATATTGTATAATGCTTGGTCAAGCGCCAATCTCTTGGAAAACAAAGAAGCAAAGCACTGTATCCCGATCAAGTGCAGAGGCAGAATATCGTTCTATGGCCACTACATGCTGTGAGGTTACATGGTTGAAAAACATTTTGAAAGATTTGAAGGTCGATCACGCACAACCAGCCATGCTTTTCTGCGACAACCAAGCTGCCCTGCACATAGCTTCCAATCCAGTATTCCATGAACGAACGAAGCACATAGAGATAGATTGTCACTTGGTGCGTGAGAAGATTCAAGAGGGAATGATACGAACAGCTCATATACGGACTATGGATCAACCAGCTGATATATTCACCAAACCACTGAGTCCAACACAGTTTGAAGCATTAATTGGCAAGTTGGGTGTCATAAACATACACTCCAACTTGAGGGGGAGTGTTGAAGAAGATCACGCAGATCAAGCAGAAGATATCGAGAATTGATAATGATGATTTATTTTCCTATTATGTAAACATAATTATAGGCAACAATATAGGATCTGTGTTAGTATTATTGTATAAAGCCATACCTAATGGTCTGTAATTACATATAGAAATATACAACCCTTTCACAATTTTATCGCTTTTCATATTTAATGTGTTAATACTTATATTAATTGATGAAATTATAAATGTTATTGATATGTGTGTGCATGTATTATATCAATATTAAAGTATGCATATATTATATTGGATACAAGAAATATAAATGTAATGTAGATATTATATATCTTGGATGGGTTTGGATGTGATTTCGAGCAAGTTAGATAATATTCATACATTATCCAACACTCATCAAGTTATTACTATATAAATATATTCATAAAACAAATTTCGCCACCAATTCAGATCGGTATTAATAATATCCCTTAACCATTGTCCACCACCATCAAGGCATCAACCACTATTATACCACAATAACCATCATATTTTTTATGATATATTATCACCTCAACATAATCTTTATTATCATCATTGTCATAATTATCACATAATTATTCTCACTCTGCTATAGTACCCAACACCATCAATCATCGCCACAATCTTTGTTACCATCACTGCCACAACAACAATCATTGTTCTACATCATCACCATATCTCACTATCTACCAGTACAACCATCATTCTTTGACTACTATCACAATAATCAATATCATTATTATCCTTAATAGTATAACCGTAATTATTATTATCATAACCATTACAACCACGATCACCATTACTATTTTAATCACAAATATTGCAATTTTTCTCATTTTATTATTATCAAATTATTTTTTATAGAAATATATTCTTCTTATCACATTCAAATAATGAAAAGTAAATCTACTTATCAAGAAATATTTTTCATGAAATAAATGCATTCTAAATAAAAATTGAATTTTTTTTCTATGAGATTTTTAAAGTTTGAAATAAAAGAGTGGACGATATGCAGTTCATTCAACCCTTTTTATATATTTTTGATTAGGCGAGTCTCTTAAACAATCATCAATGATAGAATTTAGGGTTTTGCACATCTTTATCAAATTACTAACTCTTTGAATTTGGGAGTACTGCTTTTAAGCACAGTTATTAAACCTGTTTTGGACGAACAATTAACCGAGCAAGCCTACGTCTTGAATTCATATTTGGGTTAAGTTCTAATTTGACCTTTTTTGACATTAACCTTATAGATTAACCAGACTAGGAACTAATGAAATAAAAAGAATATTATATTGTTTAAAAAAATATAATCCATATCAATCTTAGCTAAACTAGTCCGACAACTATTCTTGTGGGTGAAGTTTCTCTTAGCTTCTATTTACCCTTTATGGTCTCTTACACTTATTCAGTGGATGTTTGAGGTTTGAAAAAAAATGGTGTTTTAGTGTTTGATTATGGTTAAAAAACTGAAAATTGTGTGTGGGTCCCACATGAAAAAAAATCCAAACCAACGTCTTACAAGAAGCAAATATTAGTTTCTTTTCAAACCCTGGGCGTGGAAGTTTTGGTATTGCGGTTGATCATCGGACTGATCCCAGCTTGGTGGTGTATTTTGCCGCTGCAAATGCCACACAAAACCATTGTTCAAATCATTGGTGGGGTACGTGAGCTGGGAGGAGATGAACGTGTCAAGGGAGGAGGGAGAGAGGTAAAGTTATTACCTGAAGAAAAACGACGGTGGAAAAGATCTGGGTATATTTTTTTTTAATAAAAAATTAAGATAACAAGCTTAAAGGACTATTGTCGTAGAGGACAATATATATGAAACTGTACAGAAAAAACAAATAATTCTTGATTCAAACCAATTTACTTTTCACGTGCGTGTGGAAAATTAGGGTTTCAGGTTGAGGGTATTCATGATCTTCATGAAGAGAGCTTGTGCTGATAAATTGTTGAGTTGGGGTAGGGATGGAAATGGAATCCACGGCTCAGTTTCTCTATAGGAATTTAAATATAGAATAAGTTTTTTATATATGAATATTTATTATTTGATTATTATCTAGTAATAAAATAAAATAAATAAATAAATATTCAAAGTACATAAATACAAAAATACATTTGGCTTCAACGAAACTTCACGCGACATAAAAACACATAACTACAATGATTTGACTTTGTTTTAGTGTTTGGTTTTTATATTTGTCTTAATTCGGATTGTAACATAAGAACTAATGTGTGTGAGCTCTAGTTTTTCTATTATGACTTTTGTATGGAGTTATTGCGATGTTCTGAAAGATATTATTTTATAATTGCATATTATATTATATTTTAAAGGTTATTATTTATCATAAATGTTTGTTCACATTGTTTTTAATAAATGTTTTTCTGTACTAGTGACTAATAATAATTGAGATCTTGAACAATTGATTATAAAAAAGAAATTGGGATCTTGAATAATTGACATAAAAAAACAAAACAAAATGTACTTGATTAATTAACATTAAAAAAACGAAAAAAAGTGGGACCAATAATATATGATAAAATAAAAAAATAAAAATTGGAATCTTGAATAATTGACATAAAAAACAAAAACAAAATGTACTTGATTAATTGACATTAAAAAGCAAAAAAAATTGGGAACTTGAATAATTGACAAAAAAATTGTTTATGCCTTTTAAAGTAATTTCACAAGTTGACAACAACATAAAAAGTATGATAACTAAACACAAGAGACTGTTTTTCATCAACCTCAAACTCAACCACAGATTTAACCAAAAGCTTCAATTTCAGTTATGAACCGCAATTAAAAGTGCTTTCCATGAAACTACTTTTTTAAAACCTCAACCACAAAAGCAAAAACAATATCAAACACACCCTTAGAGTTCTAATTTTGAGTCATTGATATCTTAAGACCTAGGCTAAATTTACTTCTTCAATTCGGTCTTTGAAAGGCATGCATACCTAGATTAATGGATTTATGATAATTATACTTATATAGCCTTATCTAGGCTGAATAGGATAAATTGGGTAATTAACACCCAAAATATAACTAAATGCTAAAATAATACAAAATAAAAAAAATGATGAAATAACATAGTTTGAGGATAGCATGGTTTAGAAACGTGACATTTCAATAATATCATAGTTCAGGACCATGACATTACTGAAATGTTGCATTAATGAATCGAGACATTTGATTCACAAATTGTCTTGGCTCATTCTCTGTCATGACATCATCAATGTCATCGAGGTTTTTTTAGTTTCGCCCTTACAACAATGTCTAGTTATACATTATCAACTATATTTCTTAATCTAACTATTATATTGACCTAAGATTTTACAAGAAATATCTTGATATATTGACACGTATTGGGATAATATTATAAAGTGATCAAATATTAAACAAGATTTACAAGAATGCCGATGATGTTCTCATAATTTTGTCCAATTTCATATTTTTGTTCACAAAAGCAATTTTGTCATGTCATTTTTTAGATTAAATTTTTCTCAATTATATTTTTCAACAATTGGTTTATTAATAATTTATCATAAAAATTTAACTTGATTTGTTTTATTTAAGGTTATCATGGTCTCATATTTTTATCAATTATATTTTTTATCATGGTCTCATATTAATAATTTATCTTTATAATTTGCTTTGATTTACATTTTTCAATTATATTTTTATCATTTTTCCACTATATCGTTAAACTTGTCGATTCGATTGAGTTATATCAGTTCAACTTTTACTTTATTATATGTGGTTAAAAATTTATTTGCACAATATAAAATTACTTTATCGATGGATTTAAATTGGATTTATATATGTTAGATTAATATTTTGAATATATATATATATAAACAAGACAACCTTTAACACGCCAAAACACTTTGCATCCGAGACATCCAGTTCCAACTAAAAAATCAAAACGCAAACATGAAAATACCAACCTTGGTTGAAAGAAATTTATGTTTCGAAACACTTGTCAAAACTTCACTGAAATTAGTTTTATTTTTGGCGATTTAGTATTTTTCACAAGGTTCCTTAAATAGATAAATATTTTTTATGCCCTTTTTTTTCCTGCACATGATGACTTTTTTCCTAACGAAAATCATAATACCTTAATCATTTTATTTATGAATTTCTATATTTTTCTATTACTTAAGAACTTCAACTCATGAAGGTTTTTTGTTACAGGAATAGATCATTAAGATATAAATAAATCATGCATGGTGTAACAATAAATAATCAGAAATTAACAAATAACATGGTTCAAAACTATATATTTCTATATTAGAAATTAGGTCTAAAATTGATTGAAGCCAATAAGTCTAATCTGGTAATAATGAAAAATATCCTAGAAAAAAACTGATAATAGAAACCTCAATCACGTACTTTCCCCTAGCTTTGATCTATCTTCATCAATTCCATCGACAAAATAATGTGCCCTTCAGCCTTATACCCGTCCTCTTCAAGCCTCACAAGTCCATAGCGTCCCTGTGTTTTACCTGACAAGTTTGGTAGAGCTATCTTCGCCCTACCCACCAATCTCAGGCCATTAGAGGTTCCCGGCTCACTCTCCGACGAGGATCCACACCGGAGAACCTCCACATACAGAAACCTGCAATCCCTGGCCTCGTCTAACTCGATACAGTACTTCTTGTTCCATGCAAGATCTGGTGAGCCTGAGGCGAGTTCTGTCGCCAGTTGATCGTCCGGGTAAACCCAGAACAACACGCAGTAATTCCTGTTGATTACTGAAGGATAGCTGCTAGGGTTGTCTATGCCCTCTGCATGGTGGATGCTGATAACCAGACCAGTTCTACTGTCTCTCTCTTTGGCTATTCCCTTGTTCTTCCTTCTGTTCATAGTTGTCTTCGTCATATCTTTGTCCGAACGACCTCTTTTCTTACACAAATTTGTCTGCACAACATTAAAAGTAAGAATCATTATCAAATTAATTTCAAGCACAAAAGACTGCAAGATAATATAGTAGTTTGCCCTAAATCTTCATGCACTACTACTACAAGAAAATCCAAAGAAACTTACCCTGCGTTTCTTTTGCAGTGGAGTCATGTCAGTATTCATACTGTGTTGATGGGGACGAAGAGAACGATTGAATTTTCCGCTGTATCACTTTGGCGATTTCAGAGAGAATGATCAGATGGATTTATAGAGAGAAACTCTAGCTAGCTATCAACAGACATAATTAAGATTTCCGTTGTCGTTCGAAGTTTAATATTGTAGACATTGTTAACTTACTGTATTCGGATTCGAAGCGGTTACCGCTGGAAATTAGGATTTCTCTAGAGATAGAGTTGGAGATTAACTAAAAAACTAGAACTACGTAATACGTACGCCACCCTAATTGATGTGGAAAATTTCTTAATTTATACTACCGGATATAATGAAAAACAAACCCTACATTATTCCACTTGTTTTTCTAATAATATTTCAACAATGGGTATATGCGAATTAGGTTTTCATTATATCTATTATTCATCCTGTAATATAAGGTCCCCAAGAGGTGTGGCGTGGTAGTAAAGGGTTTGAGATATGCACAGCAGGTCTTGAGTTCGAGTCAGGACGTGCATTTCTTGTAAGAGTTTAGGACAGTCGAGGTTTTATTCATTCACCTGGGTCTAAAAATATTTTTAATGTATGTATACTTATATTAATTCATGAAATTATAAATGTCATTGATATGTGTGTGTATGTACTATATCAATATTAAAGTATGCATATGCTATAATGGATTCAAGAATATAAATGTAATGCAAATATTATATATCTTGGATGCGTTTGGATGTGATTTCGAGCAAGTTAGATAATATTCATACATTATCCAACACTTACCAAGTAATTATAAATATTTTAAAAAAAATTCACTCATTTGATTCATATCAGACTTGATCGATTCAGATTAGTATCAATAATATCTCATCACCATTGTCCACCACCATCAACCACTATTATACCACAATCACCATCATATTTTTGAGGATTTATTATCTGCTTAACATAACCTTTATTACCATCGTTGTCATAACTACTACATAACTATTACTACCCAACACCATCATTCATCGCCACAACCATAATTTTATTGCCAATATGCACCATTTATCATCATACCTTCATAACCCTCCAATACCACCATCACTGCCAGAACAACAATCATTGTTCTACAACTATCATCACCATATTTCAATATCACTACAACCATCATCCTTTGACTACTATCACAATAATCAATATCATTATTATCCTTAATAGTATAATCGTAATTATTATTATCATGATTATTACAACCAAGATCACCATTACTCACAAATATTGCAATTTTTCTCATTTTATTACTATCAAATTATTTTTTATAAAAAAATATTCTTCTTATCTTGTTCAAATAATGAAAAATAAATCATTTTTCCAAGATATATTTTTCATGAAATATATGCATTATAAATAAAGATTTTTAAAGTTTGAAATAAAAGAGTGGACGATATGCATTTCATCCAACTCTTTGTACATATTTTTGATTAGGTGAATCTCTAAACAATCATCAATGATAGAATTTAGGGTTTTGCACATCTTTATCAAATTACTAGCTCTTTGAATTTGGGAATTCGACTTATAAGCATAGTTATTAAACTTGTTTTGGCCGAACAATTGACCGGGCAATCCTACATCATGAAGTCATATTTGGGTTAAGTTCTAATTTGACCTTTTTTTCCATTAACCTTACAGGTTAACCCAAAGATATCAAATCCATTCCGTTCTGGGCGGAATGGCCGGAACGTTCCGTTCCATTTATAAAACCGGGACAAAACGGCGTCGTTTTTGTCCCGGTTTTTATTCCGGCCTGTTCCAGAAATTCCGGCCGGAACGTCCCGATTCCGTTCCGGGTGTGCCGTTCTGGGATAAAAAAAAAATCAGAAACAAAAAAGAAAAGAACTCAACCCATAAATTATGTATTAGTAAAAAATGTTTCTCGACCACCTTGCCCCGAAACACAGAAAAATTGTTTCTTCTTGTACAGACGATTTCAAACCGTTGCAGAGGACAAGGAAAAGGAGAAGACTATATATTTTCTGCAGTGGGATAAATGTGGTTCACGGTTTGATTGGTGAAAGGTGGATCTTAAGAAGACAGGTGGATCTGAAGCAAGAGAGGTTTGATTGGTGAATGTGGTTCACGGTTTGCCATTCTTTTGGATTTTGAGAAAGAGAGGTTGGCTGGCTGGGTGTGTTTGGTGTGGAGGGGGCGGCGGCTAGAGAAGAAAAGGATGAGTAGGGTTTTTTTTTATTGAAATAAAGGGGACAAACGGGTGGGGGTGGTTTTTATACATATTATTGGTTTTTATATTAATTATTATATAATAATAATAATAAATTATTAATTATTATAATAATAGTTAACATAAAAAATAGGGGTATAAATTTATAATTAATTTGATTGAATTATTTGTAATGTAATGTATTTTAATTAATTATATTTGAACTTATTGATTATTTCTTAATGTGTTCATTTTGTTTTTTTAAGTTTTTCTAGCATTAAAAAACAATAAGTAACATTAATTAATTTCAAATACAACAACCATAAAAAAAACATACAATTACTTGAAAAACATACAATAAATAGCTTAAATTTCAAATTTCAAATATTCTTGATCATTTAATTATAATTAAATTCATTTTTTATTTTAAAAATAATAATTTCATAGTTGGAATTTTAGAGATGTTTCTAATTTTGAGATTATGTTTGTATTGTATAATTTAAAGTTCATTTATCTTGAATTTAAATTATACTTGTTAAATTAATATTTTATTTTTTTTCATATATATAATTAAATAAATATGAACAGTACAAAACCGGAACAGAACGCCGGAATGCACCAAAACCAGAACGTTCCGTTCCAAACAAAAAACCGGAACGGATTTTACAACTTTGGGTTAACCAGACTAGATAAATGCTAATGAAATAAAAAAAAAATATATTGTTTTGATAAAAAAAAAAAATCTAAATCAATCTTAGCTAAACTAGTGTAACAACTATGCTTGTGGGTGAAGTTTCTCTTAGCTTCTATTTACCTTTTATGGTCTCTTACACTTATTTATAGTAATTTTTAGTCATTGATATCTTAAGACCTAGGCTAAATTCACTTCTTCAACTCGGTCTTTGAAAGGCATACACACCTAGAGTAGTGGATTTATGATAATTATACTTACATAGCCTTATCTAGGTTGGATAGGATAAATTAGGCAATTAACACCCAAAAAATAACTAAATGATAAAATAGCATAAAATAAAATAAAAAACATTTGACGATATAGCATAGTTCGAGGATATCATGGTTTAGAAACGTGACATTTCAATAATATCACAGTTTAGGACCATGATATTACTGAAATGTCGCATTTATGAACCGGGACATTTGATTCACAAATTGTTTCGGCTATTGCAAGGTTTTATGTCATTTTCATGTGTTAAGACTAATTGTTGTTATAAAATCATAGTTCTTATTGATCTAAAATTTTATGTACTTTGTGATTTTAGAGAGTTAAGATTTATATAATTTTATCAAAATTTGAACAGAGTTTCTTTTGTATAAAAATTATACCTAAAATTTTGTCTTGCATAAAAAAACCT
The DNA here is from genome assembly GCA_027405865.1 of Salix purpurea. Taxonomy (NCBI): domain Eukaryota; kingdom Viridiplantae; phylum Streptophyta; class Magnoliopsida; order Malpighiales; family Salicaceae; genus Salix; species Salix purpurea. The sequence goes on from JAOWLH010000019.1 coordinate 5,351,176, forward strand.
TCAAAAAAACAAAATAACCACAATTAATTACTTCCAACTAAAATCAATATATTCTCATAATCCATAATTATAAGTAGTATATTAGGAATGAAAAAACAAATATACATGCAAAATGAATAGAAAAATAATTCAACAATACAATATTCAACTAATCCTAAAATATAAACATAACTCATTTTATCTATCTCTTTACATCCATGTTATCTACTAGATTACTCGAGTTCATTAGTAGCACTAGCTCCAGCTTTTGCTCTTACTCGTGTAGGCCGTTCTCTGTCATGACATCATCAAGAATTAGCCTCTCCAAATCTTTCTAGTCTAGTGCGGTAAATATTTAGCCATCAGGATTTTATGGTGTGAATTTTGCTTTCTTCATTAGTACTATAAAGATGAAATACGGTCTCCCTACCCTCTCGTAGCAAAAAATCAAGCTAATATTAATAAAATATTGATGTTAACTTAAAAGATAAATACATATAACTTAATTGTAGACTTTAAATACAAAAACATCGTGTACAATTAAAGACTAGGATAAGTTTGATTTTTAGTTGTTTTAAAAGGAAATATCTAAGTGATTGTCGAGTTTTTTAGAGAAATACAAGGGAGATGGTGGTTTTTTAGAGAGAGAAGAAGCGTACATCTGTTTTTTGTTGTTGTTCAATTCAATCCGCTTAAACTATAATTGATGTTGCATTTCAGAAACATGACATCTATTAAATGTCGTGCTTGTGAAGCATAACATGTAGTTGTCACACTTCAAAAACACGACAAGATCAAATTGTATCATTTCACCAAATATTTTTCAAACAATAATTCCCTCAAATTTTTAAATTTATTGTAAGAAAAAAAAGTCCAGCTGAAACCCAGAAAGACTAAAGGAAAAGCACAGCCATCAATCAAACCACTTGGTCTAAATGATGCCCCTCGGTTTAAATCATTATTCCTCGATCATAAAAGCAAACCAAAACCATATTTTGGAAGAAACTACAACGGGGGGAAATCATGCTTTGTAGTAAGAATAAATGGGGAAGTTCAATTGAAGTTCGAGAGATGGATGAATATTCACAGTTTCTGTGCTTGCTTAAAAACAGAAGATTTATGTACAGAGGGGGAATCAACTTAACTTGGATAATCAGCTGTACAAAAAGAAAAAAAAAAAGTTCAATTCCCAGATGAAGGCTCATCTTTTTTATAAATTATTACATATGTACACTTTGTTTCTTCCATCACGTCTTATCTGCCTGAAGCAGGGGATCAGGAAGTAGGCGCTGAATGAATGGTTGTATCAGGTAACATGGCTACTGTCACTACAAAGTATTCACACCCCATAGGAAGATTGTATGGGTTGGAAGTCGTTTCCAAATTGAAGTTCGATCGGTCAGTCCCTTGGCCAGTGGTCAGAAGATCCAGTTGATCTGCCCTGCCATGTTCGGGCCTAGTTGGGGTAGGGTGCAATGGCTTTACAGCTTGGCGTTCAATGTGCACAATCTGCCCAACAATGTAGCTGGGTCGGCTTGGGAGATGGTCTGTGAACAGAGCCACGGATTCAGCAGACAGGTAGTAGCTAGAGGAGTTCCGGTTGATAGCCTCATAATGTCCGGCTGAGTTGCGAACAAATGCAGCGATCTCATGAACTTCCAACCGGCTAAGAGATATCCTTTCTTTGTTTGCCTGCAGAAAAACATCAACAAGATATTAAGCTGGTGCAGTTAGAAGACACAATGCAAGAGGGATCCCTGCACATCAAGGGGCAGAACTTGTAGATTTGGCAAGGCAAGAAACAGTTGAAGTTTAACATGCCAAAAAAAAGCACCAGATAACCAACCACTGCTTGAGGGCTCCACTGGAAACAAAGGCCAGTAACTAAGTCAAGAACTGATTAGAGTTGAGTTTAAAACCAATGATCACAAGCAATTGATGAGAAATACATGATCATGTATAGTAATTAGAAGGAAAGCATGGATCAGTTCTTGTAAACAGTAAATCAGAGTGATTGAACATCCTTGGCAACTAAGAGTACTGATTAAATGTTGCTCTATAGATAAAGCATGAACACTATTAGCAAGTCCAGAATACCTGCTTCTCAAGTTGATGCTTTTTGTACAAAGTTGCAACCAGCTCCTTCTTTTCTTCCAGTTCTTTTCCAAGTTGTTCATTTGCAGCTTCAAGCTTGGGGTACTTGTCTAGCTGTGTGGACAAGAAACCAACTTTGTCTGCAAGGACCTGTATGCATTTCTGGAACTCAGCAGCACCCTCATCCTCACTGTCATTGCTGGACCTGAAAATAATCAAATTGAAAAATGAAACCATGGCCATTGTAATTTTCATAGCTTGAAGCTGAGATTTTACAAAAAAAAAAAAAGGATAGCAATTCATTCCATCAGCAATCACCAAAAAAAAATGAATTCCGCTGCTAAACTCTACAGGAAATTATGAAAGAAGGCCCTAAATATTCCTGCAACCCTTAAATTTAAGATTCCTTGTAATGGCAAACAATATTTTAATGTAGAAAAATCAATGGTTAAAATAGTGTAGGACAAGCTATTTAACAAAAATTGTAATGTCAGGGCCTCAAGCTGACATTTCTAAACATCGACAGACAATAAATCGCAAACAACATGATGAAAAAGTTCCGTTGATAATTAGATATGAACAAATTTCAAAACAAGCAAGGGACTAAGACAGAGCTGAGTCTTGCAACCGAGTTAAAGTTTTGTATGGAGAAAAGAGAGTAGACAGGATTCTGGAAAATTACTTGGCCAAGGATTGAGCTAAGGCACGCAAAGAATCAGCAAAACCAGCAACTCTACCCGGAGCATATACACAGCACCTAAGCCTTTCAAAAAGACCACGGAGTTCTGAAGACTTCCGATCAGCTGCACAAAGATGAGTTTGAGCTTCCTCTCTTGCTTCATGCAAGCAATTCTCCAAGTGAGCACAATTCATCTTTTGCACAGCAAGAAATTGAAATTGTCAGCACATGTTCAGAACAGTTAATAAATGCATATTGAACATTTTTATGCATGGAAAAAAGAGACATTGAAGCAAGGCATAATTTAGTAACAGAAGGAAGCTGATTATTTGGGAAAATTATTTGTTAATAGGAATTCTAGGAACTTATTGCCCTCTAATCACTAATAAGCCTTGTCCATCACAGGATGTACCCAAAAAATATTCAAACCATAAACAAAACGATTATCTAAGCATTTCAATGATGGTAGCGATATGGTACAAATACTAAATATTGATAAAGATGAACATCCCCCGGGACAACTCAGCAATGTAATTGAGCAAATAAGAGCAACATAAACATCAAGAAACCACAGAGGACAAAAGGCAATTCATGTGCCAATACCTGAGATTCATCGAGGAGCTTCCTACTCATCTCTAACTCCCTTGTGAGCACAGCAACCTCCTCCAAGGCAGCTTTGAGCTTTGCAACAGTGTCACTCAATTGGTTTGAATTTTCTGCAAGTGCAGCTTGCAGGCCTAACACAATATCATTGTCACTACTGACTTTAGGCTCAGGATCTGCATCAGATGGTGCAACATCGAGAGGTTCAGGCATGCTCTCAGCTGTGGAACTGTTTGTCAGTGACATGCCCAGATGTCCCACCATCTTGTCCTTCCCATCTTTATCACAAACTTGCAGCTCTTCACGATGAGGCTCCACCATTGATGAATCCAACTGAATATTCATCATCCCAGAGGAGTCCAACATATTTTCATCAAATCCTTCTCTACCCTTGCTTGGTTGCCTAGTGAAAAGCCCCAGTTTCGCATTCAAAGAACTAGAAATGCAAGAAACCTCATCCATGGACTCTGAGGTCAATACATAAGGCATTTGTGCTTCACCATGGCCGGAAATTTCTGGTTTACAGTGTTCAGTCTTTGCAGCTAAAAGAGCAAAGGCTGATGCATCTTTACTATTTGAAAGTTTCTGCCTCTGTACATACTGGTCAGACAATCTCTGCTCTAGTTCTTGAATGCGCTTCTCATATGACACACATTGCACTTGCTTTGCCTTAAGCAAAGACTGAAGATGTTTTCCATACTCATCTTTTAGCCGCAAGGCTTCATTTGTTTTGTCTGCATTCTTCAATAGACTATCAACTGTGCTATCATCCATTAACTCATATTCAGTGTCTCGGCGAAGGTAACATATCTGGGCTATTGCAGAAGCTAGTTCGGCTTTCAGTTTTGCATTCTCAACTTCCATCTTGCTAGTTCCAGCAATCTCCAACAGCTGACAGTCCTCAAGGAGCTCCTCAGAGCAATCATTCTCAACTGCTTCCTCACCGATTTCTTCCATCTCAGCTGAGTGAGAACTGTCATTAGACATAGAAAACGAACCTTTCAAGCTTGCAGTCTTATCACCTTTTGAAGGAAGTCCAGCCAAATAATCAGGAGCATAACGGTCCAGGTCTGAGATGTCAATATCAAGCAAATTGGCGTCAAATGGAGCTATATTGACATCACACTGATTAGGAGTATCATATAACCCCATTGATTCTAATATATCTCTTGGTATATATAAATTGTTTGCCTTGAGAAACTCCTCCCGTCTCCTGACCTCAACCTCCCTCCTTTTAGCAAGCCACTCAGCCAGTTGTCCAGCCATGCCCATGTAAAGTTTCATAGAAGCCTTTCTTCTTACAACTTCAGCAAGGCAGGCTCTATATGCAGGACCGATCCCACAAAATAGCTTCAAGTCCCTAAAAGTATCATCCTGATACAACATTGCCTCCCTAAAAACAGGAAACTGTAACTTCACATCTTTCATGAGGTAAGTAACATAGGCAATCTTTTGTAGGTAATCATGCACATAGACATTCATTTCATTCTTCTTATCAATGCAAAAATCAAGCAACTTGGAAATTAAATTATCACAATCCATCATCTGGGGCAAATGATTCTTCTCATGAACATCATACATAGGACCCAGGGCTGAAACTGCATCATGAGGGCGAATTGAGGAAGACAATTGACATGACAGACAGTCATCCACAAGTTTCTTTACCGTGCTTACGTCTTTGCTGCATGAATACAAGCTCACTTCCATTAATCAGTGGAATGTACATTATCCTCCTACAGCCTAACTACTGAGCAATTAATATAAGACAAGAAAATAGAAAACAGAGGTTTACTTGTAAATTGTTATCGAATATAGTTGTAGTTGTGTTGTTTGAGAACTTAAATAGTAGTACCATCTGCTATTTTACTCTAGTAGGAAGTTTGCTTCTTTAAATGCATCGGAGATCTTAAGGGTACATGCATTAAATGGCTGCTTCACAAATACAAATTGCAAATTGAATTCAGAATTCTATTTTAGTGGATTTCAGGAACCTAGTTTCTCATGGTTTCATGAAACATATCTCTTGGATTTTCAGGGGTTAGCTTAGCAAGTTATAGATTTTGTATTGGATTTCAGGAACCTAGTTTCTCATGGTTTCATGAAACACATCTTTTGGATTTTCAGGGGTTAGCTTAGCAAGTTATAGGTTTTGTATATTTTCCTTATTTCCCAAGGTTTGTAGAAGAAGAAGAATAAGTTAATCAAGCTATTGCACTCACTTGAATGTTTTAAAATATCCAAAACACACACACCAGCTGAAATTAATATCTATAAGTGAATTGGGACCAAGAATTCTCATCCATTCAGGTCCAGCTCCTACTTCCAACAAAAAATGTAAGACCAGCGGCATTGAACCCAAGGACTTCTACTCTCATGGTCTGTTAAGATAACATGGTCCGTTAAGACAATAATATTGTCATAGCTCAAGGTTGTGGTAACAATTAAATTCCCTGTATGCTGTAGAGCAGCTACAAGAGATGAGTGGGGGGGGGGGGGGGGGGGGACACCACTGAGCAGAATTAGAATTATATGAGTCTGGCATAACACAAGCTAAAAAATCATACAGAATAATTGATAAATAGGAAGGCGGTTCAAATGATTGAAAATGAAATCAACCAACCTTAAAGACTGCATTATGCTCTTCTGTTCATTGATGAATCGCTGATGCTCCTTGATAGTAAGATCTAGATTCTTAATAGACGATGCTGCTCCACAAGAAAATAATTCTTCCACCTTGCGCTTGGCATCGCTAAACTTTTGCTTGAACTCCAAAACCTTCTTCTCAAACTGCCTATGTGAATTGCTACAATTCTCCACGGCCTTCCTCAAGTTATCTTCCTTCACAAAATCCACTAAGCATTTGCGTGAATCAGACTGCAAAGATGGATGAAGCTTGATCGACCTCAGTTTCTCTAAATCTCTCTCAAAATTCGTTAAAAGATCTAAATGTATCCTGTGTTGTTGTGCATAACGCTTCATGAACTCTGAGTAATTCTGAAGAATTGCTCTAAAGAATTGTTGCACATTAATCCTAGCAATCTCCATTGCTCTCTCCTGAACCTTTTGCTCCCTCAATAACCTCTGGCAATGCTCATGCTTTACATGGGTTCTATTACAAATTGCTTTGCCCCTATGGTAATGATACCGAAATTGTCTTTCATAAGATGGCAAAGCCTTCAGAGCTGGGTCGGAAGCATCATCTAAAGGATGGGGGTTATGTGAAGAAGCTGGCGGTGGAGGATCTGCAATTTCAAGGACATCAATTTGTTCGGGTGCAAGGGGGAGGGGATTGGTTTGCATCCTTGCTCTATTATATATAAACACTTCTCCATCACTAGATGGAAGCTTATAAGCAGAAAGCAGCCGCTGAGGTTCAAGTTTCTTCTCCGAACAAAGAACAAGCTGGTCGTTGAAGTTAATCCTAGAAATTGATTCAATACACCGCATAACAGCTTCCACAGGCGTTGCTTCATCGCAATTTAGTACAAATGAATGACCATTTTCTGCTAGATGAACTACAAGCTTAGCTTGATTTACCGAACCTTCTGTGATGCTTGAACTCATCTTATCTTTAAAGCAGAATCATCTACCTTAAAAATAAAATCCAACAAGAAACACCAACGCTGAGATAATTTAAATCAAGAATACCCAAAACCAGTCCGATCGATCAGAAACGATTCAATTCAATCCCTTACAACCAAATGGGAAAATAACAGTTTTTAGTAGCCCTTCCTTATCACCAAATCCACCACTGAAATCTGCAAGACCCGCAAACATACCGTAAACCAACTAAAGCTTGAATCAACAAGACACCAATTTTTATCAACCCACCATGAAACCACACCCACCAAAGACTACCTAGAAAAAAAAAAAAAAAAAAAAAAAAAAACTTCAACCTATACACTCAAATCCTCCATAAAAACCCAAATCAGCAACAGCCCACCCCAAGACTCCTCTAAACAAACAAAATCCCAACAGACCCAACAATGATTACTCCAACAAAACCCTAAATCACCAGCGACCCGTCATCAAGATCTCCCAAGTTAGCCCAGATCAAAATAAACTCAAAAGAACCCAGAATTCTGCTCTCACAATACCAAAAAAAAACAAAAGACACTTTTTTGGTTAAATTAGTCTGAGGAGAGAAGTTTAAAGGAGAGGGTAATAGGCATCAGAAAGTGATTACGTGAAGAGAATAAAGAGGAATTTCAGACTCTCTCTGAACACAATGGTTCTCTCCACGAAACCTCTTAGACTATCGTAATATTTGTTTGTAGTTTTTCTTTTTCTCTACGATTGTTTTGGCATCATTTTTTTTTCTTTTATATATATTATATAGCAGTAAGAGAAGCTGGCGATGAAGATAATAAAAAAAATCAGAGATAGCCTTCAGCAAGCAAACCACCAGAGGGTAGCAGAAGAGCTCTGCTCTCTCTCTCTCTCTCTGCAATAAGTCGGGGAGAACGGAAAAGCAAGCAGCTTTATATCGCTAGGTGTTGCAGATTATAATATTAGTTGGATTAGTTAATTACTTACTTGTGATTATTTTTATGGGGTTATTAATTAACTAATTAATTAGTTAGTATTTTGTCTGTTAATTCAGTCATTAATGAGCTGTGATTGGACTTTGGGGGAAATCATTTCATTGCGAGGGCAGTTCTTTGGTCATTTTTGTTTCCAAATTGTTTTTAAAAAATTGTTTTAAAGAAAATAGAAAAATTATTTTTTTTATTTTAAATTATTTTTTTGATATTTTTAAATTATATTTTGATATCTAAAATAATTTTAAAAAAATAAAATATATTATTTTAAAACAATTCTTAAAAAAAATATTTTTAAAAACAATTTTAATCATGCACTTTAATGATTAACCTGGGCCCATGTTGTTGTTTTTTTATAGATTATTTATTTTTATGTTTTAAAGATATTTTAATTATTTTATTATTATTTTGATGTATTGATATTAAAAATAAATTTTAAAAATAAAAAAAATTTATTATATCATTTTATTTTTAAATAAAAAAGTATTTTAAATATCATTGCTATTTTCAAATAAAATCAAATAACTTGTGATTGGGGAATAATAGAGTTTTTTTACATGAGATTTATTTATTATTATCGAATTATTTGGGAATATATCGGGGGTTCTTACATTTTGGTTGCTTAATGAATGAAAAATTATTCCTAAGAGAAAAAAAAATTAATATCCAGAATCTTTTTTGTATTTCTTTTCTTTTTAAAACACATATAAATGGCTGCATTTAGTTTTAGAATCAATTTTAGCCTTTTGTCTTTCGAATTCACTTAGGAGCAATTTGGTAATTTACATAAGCTTGTCAGGCGACGTGGGCGGCAACACTCAGTAGCCAAAAACAAGATTTTGAAGCAATGCTAGAATCAATTTGGCATATTATTATTATTATTATTATTATTATTATTTATGAATTTAGATATCTGGGTCTTATTTAATTTAACAAGCTCTAAAATTAATAATTATATAAATTTTTAATAATTATTATATTTATAATCACAAAGATCAAACCTAGAATTACTGAAATAACAAATTTCTTAACATCCTTTCATGATTGGGTGGTGTGTGCTGTGGACAGTTGATTTTTCATTGACAATCTTTCAAATTTTCAAAGCAAACATTTCAATTTATTTTCCCTTCATATTCCATTAGTTTTTTAATTACTATTTATTTTTCTAAAAACTAATTTATTAAAAAAAATCAATCACATCCTCCTTTAATTCTTTTGTAAGCTAGATTTGGCTTTGATTGCTATTATTATCCGAGACAGTTTATTTCATGGATGCTATTATTTTTCTAATTGTCAATGAAAAAATAAATAAAAAATTCAAGGATGGGTCTACAATTACAGCAAAATTGGTGGGTGATGAAATAATTTTTCTAAAGTTTGACGTCAACACATTGCTTTCCTACTGACCAAACACAACTCATTGTCTCTGCCTCTTCGCAACTTCCTGTAAAACTGTGTCAACCTTTCTTTCATGTTCCTTTCCAGGAGAATTTTTAAAGCAATATTTTTATTTGATAGGAATGTTTTTTGCATCCTTCGAAGCAACCGATGAAGATAACGTTAGGAAACTGCATCGTAAAATCCTGGGAAAGAATGGAGATTGCAGAGCAGGCAACCGAAGAATCTCGCCTTGCCGACCATGCAACAACCAGGTTGGAAGTCCAATTTGGAGGCTCAGATTAAGACTTGATTCTGTTCATATACATGTTTTCTTGTCAGCAAGAACACGAGGTGTAACTTCTTTCACAAGCCAGGGTGAACATGGCTATTTCCTTGCAATTTCTTTGTGAAGTGTGATTTCATTTTTTATTATTGGATGCGAGTAAACTCATCTTTAAAAAACGTATTTTGTAGATCCAGATGAGCGATTAAAACTTTGATTGTTTCAGTCTCTTACAAGAGATGTACGTCCTAATTCGAACTCGGGACTTGTTGTGCAGATCGCAAGTTTTTTACTATCACGTCAAGTCCCTTTATATATATGTATGTATAACACTCATCAATTTTACCCTTAACATTATTTAAGATTTTCAACTCTATCCTTCTGTCCCCTCTCCATCTACATCCATTAGCAAAATCCATGAAGTACTCACATGGAAACTATAGAATTTAAGAGATTAATCAAATTTATCATTTAAAAGTTAAAAAAGAAATCCATTTAAACTAAAAAATTTGGAGGTGAAGAAAAAGAAAAGAAAAGGAAAATCCTATTTTAAATGGATTTTTCGGGTTTCAATTTTTACTATCAAGTTAGTTTGTTTAATTATAAATTTCATAATACTTTAAATTTTACAGTTGTCACATAGATTATTTAACCAAATATACTGATCAATTTGGATTGAAAATGGATCACATAATACTATTAAGAATTCTTGTAAAAATAAGTAAATTTGTTGGGTGTAATTGGTGAAAAATAACATTGATAACAATTCAAGGTATATTTTTGTTTAACCCCTTTTTCCACCTAAATAAATTGTTTTCTATGTCTAATTTAGTAACCCTTTTCAACTATGAAATTTGTGGACCATAATTGATGTGCCAAGTAAATGAGTCATCATTATTTTTATATGATAAACATTGAGAACATTTTTAGTAATTTTTATATTATTTAATCAATTTTGTTGAGATTTTTTATAGTACTATGCTGTTTTAATAAGAGTTTTGATGTCTATCTATTTTTTGTCATTCTTTTGCCTATTTCATCATTTTTTATGTAAAAATTACTATTCTCCATAGAAACAAACAATAAATATTGTTTAGAAACTATATTATTTCGTTATTTTTTATAATATATTATTTCACTAATAAGCCAAAATATCCCTAATTTAGTAACCCCACGGAGCATGGTGGATCAATTACCAATGATAACAATGATCGGTCGGTCAAATCATTAATATTTGTCGTTCATGGATTAGATTTTTGTGAGGAGGGAGGTGGATTACGTGTCACGGTGCGAGGACCCACCATTATACATTTATACTAGAAGATACCAAATCTAGTCCTTAGCTTATTGTTTTGTTGTCAATTAAGTATCAAACCTTTTATTTTCTTAAATTTGTCCCAAACTTTATTTACATCAAACATCCTCACCCCTCTATTCACCCGACTCCAATAACATTTAAAAGATTTCATCCCGTTTACATTTATTGGCTAAATGTTTTCCTCAAATGTAAACTGGATGAATAGTTGACACTAAACGTGATATTGTCCAATTTAGATTATTTTGTGACAAATTAATAAAATTAAAAGGTTTTAAATTAAATGATATTGAAGTTTCTATCGATTTATGGTTAAAAAAAAGTCTCTCTACTGTAACTTAATAATAATAATAATAATAATAATAATAATAATAATAATAATAATAATAATAATAATAAGATAAATCCCAGTTCAATATTCACATCACTTTCATGTTTTTTTTTTTAAAAAAAATCTCAAAATGACGAGAAAAGGGTTGCCAAATCCTTTTCTTTTTAATAATATTAACTCCTCGAGGAAATGTGAACCTTCCAACGTGACGAGCAACCCCATCCCTCTCCTCTTGTTTTTATCTTTTTTTTTTATTGGTTAGTATTGACTAGACTTGGTACTTGGTTTTGGAAATGAAAAATAAAAAAAACATGTGAAGATTAAGTAATTATACTATATGGTTGGCCATGATTATTAGCAGTAAGAGCTGGACCTCAAGGGTTACATCAAGATCCGCAAGGGCTATCATATTGTTTTATTTTTAGACAAAAAAAAAAAGGGTGAAAGTTTCACCGCTGAAAAAGTTATTATTCGATAGTAGTTGTTTTTTAAGATTTTTTTTGTTTAAAAATATATTAAAATAATATTTTTTATTTTTTTTTAAATTAATATTAACACATGAAAATAATTTATTAATATCTAGAAATTAATATTTTTAAAGAATATTCATCATCCCATGAGTAATTTAAGGTTTTAAAACTCGACGGCACCGCCCATGTGATCTACTGTTGAACATCAGCAAAATAACATAATTGTGAATCACGCATACAAACAGAAGTCTGATGGGCATATTTTTTAAAACCGGCCACAAGTTTTGGATTACAGGTTAGATGGTTACAAGTTTTAGGCATAGTTAGATGGTTTTAAAATTGTATAAGCATATTTTTATTAAAAACTTATTATATTTGTGTTATATTTAAATCATGAGCCAACCCTATATTTTAATAGTTTCACACTTGTTTGATTTTGTTTTTAGCCCAGCCTAATTTAAAATTAATTTTTTTTAAACAAAAAAAACACAAATAAATATATAATTACCATAAAATTCATCCTCACCCTGGTCACGGATCGGGTGAGGCTGTAAAGCAGTGGCACGAGGTGACTGTGCTGCTGCGCCGTTTCGATTGAAGTGATTATTCGGAAGTGTAATTTAGATTATTTTTTAAAATATTTTTTATTTATAATTGCATTTGATATTATTTTTAAAAAGATTATTTTTAATATCAGTATATAAAAATAATCTAAAAATATTATTTTTTTAAGTAATTATTTTATTTTATTTTTAAATACAGTGATAAAAATCCCGAAAAGTGAGAAGAAATGATTGGAAATTGCCAAATCCTGAAAAGTGAGAGGAAATGATTGGGAATCGCCAATTATTATTTAACAGTGGAAGAAATCGTCCACATGGGGTGAGTCACCGTTTCTTGGATCCTCAAGGCTCAAACTGATTCGCCCACCTCAGCAGATAAAGAACTTCTTTCTCGAACGCACGTGAAGTTGACTAATTAATTCTTTAAAACATATTTCTTCCTCTCTCCCTCTCTGCTTTATTATTATTATTATTATTATTATTATTGTCAATTCGAATATATTTGTTGGAGGGTTTCATTTCAGTTTCCTTAATAAAAAAAAATATTATTGATTTTGAAATATAATTTAATTTTCCTTAATAAAAAAAATATTATTTATGTTGCTAGCAATACAAAATTGAGGTCTTGCACTGGCCCTCACCATGTGAGCCTCGTGCAAGTAATCAAGCAAGGAGATAAGCTTTCATTCATTGTCCATGATGACAACTGGTAAGGAAGCGAAAGCTGCGTGAGGTGACTCTTTTTGTTCCAAACTGGAGGGATTGACGACAAACACTGATAAAGACTGTTCTTGTTGGGTTGTAATTTGACTTTTGCGAAGGTTAAGTGAGCACATTATTTAGGAGATATTTGTCACTATATTTTAAAAATATTTAAAAAAAAAGATTTTAACTATTTATAAATCCCAGATGCCCTAGGTCGTATAGAACATGGTGGATTTGACGCATGGAAAACATTAACTCAAGATAGGAGCAGCTGTTAACCCTCGATGAGAGATGGCGATGCTAAATCATATTACCTGGATAATCACATGGGAAGGTGTCGTGATATTTTGGCTGATATGGAACATGTGTTTTAGGGTTAGGGTTAGAAGAGGACCACCATGCATATGGAAATATCTCGATGTATTTTAGCAGCTTGTTCAGTTTAATTGATGATAATTATTTGAATTTTTCATGGATTTAATAGAGAGTTAACCTCATCAGAGGAAAGCAAAAGGCATTATTAATATAGGGATTTTGTGTGACTATTGTACCACACTCGATCAACGATTAATATATGAAAAATAAAATTAGACTGCGTAAGTTATGTAAAAAACATGAAATTATAGGAGAATAATAAATAAAACATCATTAACTTTGATATGGTGGGTAATATAATGCTCCATCCTAAAAAAATTAAAACTATTTTAGATAATGTTTGATATTACGGCTCAACCCCGATTTTCAAATAAACTATAAAGTAATTGTTTATGCGTATTGTTATTATTATTTTTTAAAGTGTTTTTCATTCATAAATGCATCAAAATGAGTTTTTATTTTATTTTTTAAAAAAATATTTTTGACATCAGTACATGAAAATAATCTAAAAATACCAAAAAACTTTAATTTAAAATAAGAAATAAAAATAAATTCTTTTAATTTGTTTTAAAAACACTTTTGAATACAATTACAAACACCTCCTAAAACTTCTAAAACCCCTTCTAGTCTTCGTACAATTTGTTTTATTAATCTTGTTTTTATCATGGAGGCATAATATTTTGAAGAAGGATGGCATCATAGAGTGATATCCTCTTCATTTTCTCTAAGTTCCTTTCGTTTTGACCTTTAAAAATTGCATCACTCAAAAACAGTATTCATAAGCAAGTTGCCAAGAAGATCATCTTCAATTCTGCAACTTGCATAGTCTGAAAAAATTATCGAACAAAGATAATTCCAGTAACCAATTTTCTTAATTCTACATCCTTGTTGTTTTTCTTAGCATAAATGTTAGTAAAACGCGTCCAAACCTTTCCTCTAACTCACCGAAAGTATGTCTGACATCACATTTCAAAATTATTTTTGATTTTTTTTTAAATTAAAAAAATTTAGTGTTTTTAGATCATTTTCATAGGTTGATGTCAAAAATTATTTTTTAAAAATAAAAACATTATTTTGATGTATTTATAAACGAAAAACATTTTCAAGAACAACTTCAACCATATTTTAGAAGTACTAAATTTGTATTACTACAGGAATTTGAGGAAATGATGGAAACATGGAGACATGCTGCACCTAAATTAGTTTATTGTCTAGAAGCTGATTCCTTAATTGAGTTCTAGGATGTAATAGAAAGATGGCACTGGAGAGATGCCGCACTCATTGGAGGGGGAGGGGTCCTATGATACAGAGCTTGTCGTGGGGTGTCTTTGCCCAAGGATTGAATGGTCAACCCTTTGACTTTGGGAGTAATATCAGAATTCGATATCTATGTCAATAATCGAAGCTAAATAAAAATCAAAAATAAAAAATAAAAAATAAAAATCAAAGGTTGTCTCTTGTTATCGTACTTATGTGGTAGCAGTCTAGTTGTTTACTTCTCTAATCAACTATTTAGATGTGAATCGACTATTCGATTGAAGCTTTGCTCGCCATCTTGGTTTTACGAGGCAACCTGTTCTTCACGTGAGAATTGATTGCTCAAGCTAATATCTTTATAGAGAAAGTTTGTAATAAATATGCTAAATAACATTAAATTCTAAAAAAAGAGTTGTTTGTTTGTTCTTGTTTGTTCAGCTCCGATTAAATACTGTAGTAAAGAAAATAAGGAGCGGCAAGTCACCAGACTTAAATGACATTGGAAAACACCAGATCACGCACCCCAATCTATAATGGATCTGGATGTGCGTGAACAGTGATTTAGTGAGCTGTTTTAGCTCTTTTACCCCTGTCAACAAAAAAAATAAGAATTTGATAAAAAAAAAAAACCCTTCTTTTCATGAAGAAAATATTGGGTTTAAGGCACAAAGCCAAATCCAAAAGGAGCTAGGACACGTATCAAGCATAAAAATATTTGGCAACATGCTTGAGTTAGGGTGAAAGGCTAGAGCCCATAGGGTGTTAGGCAAGTGCCCATTGCTTGGGCTCAAGTATTAAGTCCAGGCCCATAAAGGTGTTGGGCATGGGCTCAGGTGTGCTAAATATGCCTATAGGTTGCGGATGTGCACTCAACTACTAGATTCGGGTGTCATGTTCTAATCTAAATCATAATTTTAATCAGAATTTATTTGATCTAAATGCACTATGTGATATGGATATGAACGGTGTCGTTTTTTAAATTATTTCAAATGAAAAACTCATTTAATTTAATTCACAAAACGATATTAAAAAAAAAAATCTTTTATATATTCAAGGAGAAGAAAAATTAATGGATACTGATGTCTTAAAGGTCAAATTAAATATTTCAAAAAATACTGTTTTTTTTTCTTCAATTATACCACAAAATACTGATGTCTTAAATAATCTTTTTTTTCAATACTGTGTTTTCCCCCCCAATTATACCACAAATTAAATATTCATAAAAAATATTAAAACAAAATTAAATTACAAGCGGTTGAAACCATGTTTTATAAAATTGTATTTTCTATTCTTGTTTAAAGTTAAATTTTTTAAATTTTTTAATTGTTTTGACATTAAAAATAATAAAAAATTATTATTTTTATACATTCTTTTTTTAAAATATTTTAAAAAATAATCGTTCAAAGTGAATTAACTTAATTGAATTTATTTTTTTCCATCGGCAACAATATCCTTGGACGACCTGTTTGCTTCATTATCTATGGTGACGATATCCTTGAAATTGCATCTTCCCAGATAGGATAACAGAGAGAGTTGTTTGTTTAATGGCACGCCAACACAATAAAAGTGTTCACCGTACCTGCCTGCCATTTTCTATCTGAGAAACCGAGCACAAAGAAAGCGATAGCAAGCATTCCCTCGCGCTGGTGTCAGCACGGGCGGGCCAGCCCACCCATACCCATCATTGACCCACCTTGCTAATTCTTCCTTATATATCAACAAGTGCAGCTAGTAGTTCTTCTTTACAAGCAAGAAATGGCCGATCCTAGATTTCCATTTGGTTCTTTTCAATTCTCTATAGCAACTACTCTCATCATTTTCGTCAATATCTATTTGGGTATCCATGGTGTTTTTGCTTCGTCTTTAATAGACCCTGCTGCCCAGCAACAATTAGACAGGGTCCTAAAGTTGCCTGGCCAGAACTTCGATGTAAATTTTGCTCAATACTCTGGCTATGTCACTGTAAATGAAAAATACGGGAGGGCTCTTTTTTACTGGTTTGTTGAAGCTGTTGAGGATCCTCAATCCAAGCCTCTTCTTCTTTGGCTTAATGGAGGTGTCACACTTTTTCTTTTTCTTTTATTATTTAGTTCGATTCTTTTTTGATTATTATATCACTCTAGTTAGTCTTGATCTTGCATCAAAGTTGCTACTATTCTGTTGCTTGTGCTGTTTCATTACTTGTATGGCTTAATTGTTTAAATATCCAACTTTGACTTTAGATATGCAACCTATTAAATTGTTTGTCACCTAGGATTGTTACTCATTTATCTCCTGCTTTATATTCTCCCTTCTTTGTTGCCTGAATTAGATATTTGACTGAATTTTTTTCTTAGATTAATCTTTCTTTGTTTTCAGGGCATTGAAAGTTGATAGTTTATTCATTAACTGATAATCTCTAATAAAATACAAATTTCGAATTGGTTTCTGACTGGAGATTTGTTCTCGCAGGACCTGGATGTTCCTCTATTGCTTATGGAATGGCAGAGGAAATAGGTCCATTTCATATTAAGCCAGATGGAAAGACCCTTTACTTGAATCCTTATTCTTGGAATCAAGGTAATATAATTCTTTACTGATAAAAAATAAAATAAAATTATATTCTAGAGTTTCCCGTCAAAGCAATTGTTGTAAAGCTTATTGCTTGGTTGCTAAAAAGAACAATTAATGAACAATCAGTTGGATGAGTCTGTGAGCTGTGGATGCAATTCCTGAAAAAATAGAATTACGGCATCATTGACTCATTCAATTTGCTTAAAATCTGAACTAAATCATATCGAGTTCTATCAGCTGCTTTTTAAGCTACTCTCATACCTATCCTCGGAGACCCCGTTTTTGTGCCCCATTTTACCCCTTAACACATGTTTATTTTCTACAA
The DNA here is from genome assembly GCA_027405865.1 of Salix purpurea. Classification (NCBI taxonomy): domain Eukaryota; kingdom Viridiplantae; phylum Streptophyta; class Magnoliopsida; order Malpighiales; family Salicaceae; genus Salix; species Salix purpurea. The sequence continues at coordinate 5,368,629 of JAOWLH010000019.1, forward strand.
CCGATAATGTGATGGCTATAAGGATCACAATAATATCTAAAATGGATGTTGCAATTTCTTTACTACTATTGATCACCTTGGAGTAATTGCACTATTTTTTGCTTTAGATTTCAAGAATGCTAAACACAATAATTTATTATAATTACATCGATTCAATCTTGCTTTTACCAATTTGCAGTTGCCAATGTCCTGTTTCTTGATTCCCCTGTTGGAGTTGGATTTTCATATTCAAACACTTCTTCTGATCTGTTGGACAATGGTGACAGAAAGACCGGTACGAGTTCAACCATTCTTGTCTCACACTTCTTCATTGGGGCTCTTCCCGTTGTTACTAGCTTTTGTATTTACACCTTTCCACACTTCAATCTGCAGCTGCGGACTCACTAGCATTCTTGCTGAATTGGTTTGAACGCTTCCCCCAATACAAAGGAAGGGACTTCTACATTACAGGGGAGAGTTATGCAGGTAGTGTTTAATTTCAGTTTCCTTTTCTTTTTAAATTTTGCACCATGCTTCAGTTTATGATGGATGCATAGATGGAATGAACTGTTTCCCCTAGCTCCATTTTTCTAGCCACTTGATATGTGGGCCCTTTCTCTTTACCTTCTGTTCTTGGCTAAAGTTTTTGTCAGTATTTGCCCGGAAAAGTTTCTGAATAGAAGTATTTGACGAGTAACAAGCATAGAATGCTTTCCATATGGAAACCACCTTGAGCCACCTTGAGATGGCATAACCTTAATGTTAAGGTGATGTTCATGGTCACACCATAATTAAAACTCGGAGGGGCCATAATAGAGGAAAGAGAATCTTTCAGCTATTGCCAGACTAAATTTATTTGAATGCTGTCAACCAACCTGCACTTTGCCACTATGTAGAGGAGCTACAGAGTACATATGCTTTATTTGAGTTTTACCACCTTCTTTGGAATGGCTTCTTGAACGCACAAATCTGTTGATTTGCAATTTGTTTTGGTGGCCTAAGATATTCACCTTGTGGAAAGCTATTAGTTAAACAAAAAAATTAAAATGCACTGGGAATAACAATTGTAGCTTTGTCTTCTCACTTTCTGTATTTGGCAGGATAACAAGTTTTATTAAATGAACTTAGCTATACTTCTGATTTGTGATGCTTGTATGTGCCGAGTAGCAGTTCTAATTTTTAATCTGTGTTCCAGGGCATTATGTTCCTCAACTGAGTCAAGCCATTGTCTGGTACAACCGAGAGACAAAGGATGAGAAAATTAATCTGAGGAGTTATATGGTACATCCAAACAACTATCCATTCAATAACCAAGTTTGTTGGTCATATTGCACCATTTGAAATAATTAAAAGACCTCCTTTAATGTCTGGTACAGGTTGGAAATGCTCTGACTGATGATTATCATGACCATTTGGGACTTTTCCAATTTATGTGGGCAGCTGGCTTGATTTCCGACCAAACATACAAGAAACTTAATCTTTTTTGTGATTTTGAATCATTTATCCACAGCTCAGACGCTTGTAATAAGATGGAGGACATTGCAGCCGAAGAACTTGGAAACATTGATCCATACAGCATATTCACTCCTTCCTGCTCTGCTAATGTTAGCCAGTCTAATTTGTTGCCTAAGAGAAAGCATGTGAGCCCTGCTTTATGAACTAATTACTTACTATATCTTTCTTTCTTCTCCTCCCTGTGATTTGTCATCTAAAATGCATTGATATGAGGGGTTATGGATAATATTAATCTGTCTACCGGTTACTGATCTCAGACAAACAGTTCTTGCAATGTTGGAATGGGCTCAATTCAAAGTCCTTGGTTCCTGAGATTTTTTTGACCCCCCCTCTCTATATATTTGTGCATGTGTGCATCTGGATGCATGCAATTGCTGATATCAGTGGTGTTTGTAATGGAGGGGTGGGGCCTGGACTTGGGGGATTAATTTCCCTCAAGGATCTGGTTACAAATTAAGTGTATAACAAATTTGATGAATGAGCTTTTGGCAAGGAATAGTTGATGAATCCTCAAACATGAGATTCTGATTTTCTCTCTACTCTCTTCTCTTTCAGGGGAGGTTTTCACAGTCTATATATAATATCCACTTCATTGGATCCTCAGCTATACTGCGTTCTCTGGGAACACTTTAATTTATTTTCCCTTAGAAATAACAAGCTTACCTTTGAATAAATGTGCTAGATTTAATGTAGCTTGTTGATTTTCATTCCTTAGAGGTGTTGCTTACCTGTATTGCTGTTACTAAAACTTATTGAATGTGCTACAAAATTAAGTATATCATCTGTCATTGTGTTGGTCCCTTGACTTTTTTTAGGATGTGTTTTAGCAATCTTGCGAGGAAATGAGAATCTCACCAAGTCTATGGATGGATTTACAATTTCAAGAGATATCAAAACTTTCCCTACGTTAGCTAGTCTTTTTTATTGCTACTAGATTATCTTATTTTTCCTGGCTTTTATTCCAAGGCAGATTAAAAATGTTTAAATTGACTGTTTCTCCATCCTTATTTCAAATTCCAAAATGCATGTTTGTTTCACAACTTCTCCATGAACTTTTGCATGTCAACTAAATGCCTACTCCATCTGATCTAATAAATGCAAGTCCAGGACTCGTTTTCCTGGTCTTAGATTCCTTTGCTTTTGTTTGTTAAAAAATACGTAAAAAGATTCCTTTGCATTTGGTTCATGTATTAATAACATAAATATGAGATCTGAAATATATTCTTTTCTAAATGATCTTGGGAATATTTACCTTCAGGCAAGGTTTGTCTATCCAATATATTGTTCTGTTTTTTCAAATCTCAATTAATCTATCATAGAACTTCCATTAATTTTGGCTTCCCTTTCCCCATGAAGAGCAAATGAAACTCATTGAAAATCAAAGTCTGAGGCCATTTTTAAATAGGACTCCTTTATGAACAAATCCTCTATATGATTTGTTCACTGCTTAAATGAAATTTGTTGTCTTGTGATAGAGGGTTGGTCATGTCAGTGAGAAGTATGATCCGTGTACTGAGGCACATTCAACTGTATATTTCAATCTACCTGAGGTTCAGAAGGCATTACATGTTTCACCAGAGTTTGCACCAGCTAGATGGGACACCTGCAGGTATATCTGCTCAATTAACTTTTGAAAAAGCATTAGTTCTGATATTATCTTGGCATCTTAAACTTTTCCTTGGAAGAACATTGGTTTGAGAGCCATATTTTTTTTCTGGTCAAGGTCTAGATTCCCCTACTTAATTGCACAGATTTTAGGGGAGCAACATGCCCACGTCATCTAACATTGATTTTTTTAGGTTTGTGATAGCCATCAACATACAGCGTACATGTATTTTCCATGTTTACAAAATTTCACAGGCATTAACCATTTTTAGTTTATTGTAATTCTAATATTTCTGAGGCAGATGTGCCTTTTTTTTTATGGTTAGCTAGACCAGCTGTTTAGTTGTAGATTAATGTGAGGCCAAAAATAAATAGATCTTCAGTGTGATTCAATGCTGGCTTACAGCATGACAGCATGATCACACCAGAATTGACAAAATGTATTTGTATTAAAATTGTTTAATTGGGAAAAGAATGGCATTCTGACCATGTGAATACATTGGAACTATTTATTTCTCGGTTTCATAATATCAAAAATTTCAATTGTAAATTATGCTCCTTGTATGATGTTTGGCTGAGTTATCTAATATTGTCCTCCATCCCCCCTCATTTTGTGTACTCTGACTACCTTGATTGAAGTACCCTAAATGTATGCCCTCGTAACATTCCATCAATTTGCCATTTCTTTTGCAGTGACGTGGTAAACACTAACTGGAAGGATTCTCCTAGGACAGTGCTGGACATTTATAAAGAGCTCATACATTCAGGACTTCATGTCTGGGTGTTCAGGTATCTCTGTGAAAGCATTCTATACATTTAATGCTGCTGTGTTGCTCTATGTGTAGCTAGCATTTCCCTTTTAGATTGTGTTTTGTGCAAGGTTAAAAGCTTAGAGGGGATGTTAAGAGGGTAAGATTTAATGATGAAGTAATAAGTATCACGGTTGTAAAATATCTTTAAGGGTGAAGTGCTCAAGAGTGGTAAGAGCTGGAATTTTTTTGAGGATTACTCGTGGGTCTCGTAAGTCGAATCAAATTTAAATTATAAACAAACTCCAACATTCGCTTCCCTTAAAAATCCTTTACCCCCACCTCCCAAGGCAAACATTTAACAAGATCAATATAATCTCCTTCATGCTAGGAGATATTATGGAACAGAATATATTCAAACAATTCTCAGCAAATTCCTAACTGATATTCTTGCCATCGTCTTTGACTTGCCAAAATGACTAGAATCAACAAAATGGCAACTTGGGTTGCTGACAGTTGTTTTCCTTGCTACTGTCCTAACCTGCTCAACAAACTGGTCTGTCTTTTTTGTCAATCCTAGTTGTAATTTTGTTTCCTCCTTTTGCAACAGTGGTGATACAGATGCCGTGATCCCAGTTACATCCACCCGCTACAGCATAGATGCTCTGAAACTTCCTACTGTCCAACCTTGGCGTACCTGGTATGATGATGGACAGGTAAATCACCTGATGGAACTGCACTCTACCTCTGTTCTTGTATCAGGGTAGTCGAGCCTGATACTCCATGCAAGAGAATTCGTTCTATAAACTAAGAGGCATTCGCGAACTTTATTCTAAGTTTCCATTAAACTCTTATGAAGGAGCATTTTTCTGTCAAACAGGTGGGAGGATGGACACAGGATTATGCTGGACTTACCTTCGTCGTGGTGAGAGGAGCAGGCCATGAAGTGCCTCTGCATAAACCCAAACAAGCTCTCACACTCGTCAAAGCCTTCCTATCAGGAACTTCAATGCCAACCCTTCAACTGGTCAGCGACTCTTGATGTCGCCGTCCCCTTTTGGCGGTTAGTTCCACGATCCGAAGTAATTCTAGGGGGTGTCATTTCCAGGGGGGGCTACATTTTACTTGCTGCAAATCCATGATAATCTGCGACCAGGGTGTAGATTAATGTTATGAACAACTTTCTACTCCATAGAAAGAGAAGGGGCCAAGTTCAAAATCCACACTTTACAATACCCCCATCAAAATAAAAGTTTATTTGGACTATTAACTTGTGATGTAATTGAATTGGAGATGAATTGTTAAAAATTCAATTTTATTTCTGCCCACAAGTTGCTTCTCCATTTCTCTACTGTTGTTTCCAAGTCATGGAAACTTCTTTTATTTATTTTTCTTTTGGTGCGGTGGATAGAAAGGATCCCATTTTGGCCCATAGCATCAGCAAAGCCATTACCCTCCCATAAAAGTATGATCGAACCAAGATTGTCAATACCGTTCTGGTCGTTATTCTGGTTTTTCTATTGGAACGGAACATTCCGGTTTCGGAGCGTTTCGGCGTGCCGTTTCAGGGTTGTACTGTTCATATATATATATATATATATATATATATATATATATATATATATATATATATATATATATATATATTAATTTAACAAGCATAATTAAAATTCAAGATAAATTAATTTTAAATTATAAAATAATAAACACAAAGTCAAACAAATATAATCTCAAAATTAGAAAAACAAAATCATAAGTTAATCAAAATAAAGAGGATTTTAAGGCCGGAACGGTACCGAGATGTTTCGGCCGGAATTTGGTTGGAATTTCTGGAACGGCCTAGAATTAAAACCGAAACGAAAACGACGTCGTTTCATCTCGATTTTTTTAACGACATGGAATGTTCCGGCCAGAACAGAACAGAATGGAATTGACAAGCCTGGATTGACCTCCTATCCAACAGCTAATATAACAGCATCTTCACGTCAAGAATTTATAATGACGTTTATAAATAATATTTCATGAAACATGGAGGGTTAATGTAATTTTTTATATATATATATATATATATATATATATATATATATATATATATATATATATATATATTATCACCTTTAAAAAATTAAATTTGAATGAATCCGAGTTAACTTGTACACTAAGTTATAATGATTTATTGATTTTTATTTATCTTTTCTTCTCTTCTTCTTTTTTTTCTTCCAAAAAAATAAAGGAATGGAAAATAGAAAGAAATTGAATCTCATGTCTTACAGCACTTGGAAGGGAATTGGAACTTTTTTCAGTTATGGAAAAACACTTGGTTATATTTATAATGACGTTTACAAATAAATTTTAGTTATGGTTTTGAGAAAAAAAAAATATAATGTAAATAAAAAGGATATATTATCTATAATAAAGAAATTTTTTCCAAATTTATATATTTATTTTATATCATCTTATCTATTTTATATATATATTTACTATACTAATCAAGCCTTTGAAAATAATTTATTAAAATATTTGCAGCTTAAGATGCTACCGGGCGTATTGAATTTGAATTCATTAAAGAGCTGGGCCTTTAGTGAAAAAATGAAATAAACACTAAGAGAGCTTTCGAGGCTTCTTCGACCCACCAGCCCGTAACCATCAGCCCAACTATATGACTCCTACCCAGTTTCCTTAATCCCAAACACTGCCATTTTCGCTAGACTCGGCTCCCCTTGTCTCGACTCCCCTTGTCTCGACTCCTCCACTCCCAGACCACTCCTCTGCAGTCTGTACAACCACGAACAAGAACCTCAGAGAGATATCGAGCCAACCCGTGATTCTATTCGGAGGGAGGGTCAAGATTTGATGTCATTAGGACAAAAAGGCCATCAACGGCTCAACGCTCCTTCATCTTCGTAGCAGGAGTATCCCATTGAAATCTCTTCTTCTCTGGTACGAAATCATAGCTTCCATGGCGTTTTTGTAGTTTGAGGCGGCGGAAAAATAACAGAATATCTTGTTCTGCTTGATCTTGTTTTCTTGAGTCGTGGGAACCTTGAAAAAAATGGTGGTCTCAAGTAATAATCCACACAACAAGGAGATACTGGTCAGAAGAAGGATTGCTAGCATGTAATATCTCTTTCTGGGTTATCTTTCTTTTTCATGTTTATCTTTTTTCTTTCAATTGTAGTTACCATTTCTTTAGCTATAAGGTGTAAAAACATAGGAATTAATGGAATTATATTTTTTTTATTCCTGCACCAGCTTGTAATGGGATTATTTCTTTCTTTTTTTACACTTGCTTTCTTCTAATTTCGCCCACGTGCAATTGTTGTTTAGCATTTATGTTGCGGATGATAATTTAAAAGCTGAATAACTATTTTATAGATTTAATAAGCGAGAAGAGGATTTCCCATCGTTGAAGGAGTACAATGATTACTTGGAGGAAGTGGAGAATATGAGTAAGTTTTATTAATTTTTTCAGTGGCTTTTAAGCATAGTTTTCGATTTAAGATTTTATCTTGACCATTTTTTTTTACAGTATTTGACTTAGTTGCTGGAGTTGATGTTCCTGCTATTGAAGAAAAAATTGCAGAGTATCAAAAAGAAAATGCAGATCAAATATTGATTAATCAAGCTCGGAAGGTAGTTTCAGGAATCCTTTTATTTTTACTTTTAAAACAACAATCCTATTTGTGAAATCAGTACAGCATATCAGCATTTCAACATCATGTAGATAGTTTTTGCGGGGATTTACTCAGGTGTAATTTATCCTGATTAACAGGCTGAAGAATTTGCCTTAGCTGTGGCAGCAAGCAAGGGTCGTCCTGCACAAACTGATAATACTGATGGGGTGAGAATATAACGAGTTCTTATTTTTATCTGGCACTTAATTTTTCTTTTTAACAGATTGACGGCTCTTATTGTTTCTTCCTACTCTATTATCAAAATCACTGCTATTTGATTTGGTTTTCGTTTTCGTTTTTTTTTTTTTTTTTGTGTGTGTGGAAGTTACTCTATTTATAATGAGCTTCTGCCCTCTGATCTGGGAAATTGAAATTAGGAGCCTGTACAGATAGTTTAAATTAAGGATAATTTTTGCTTCCTGTGTACGAAAGGTTGTTCCTATATGTTTGTCTGACTGCACACTTAATTAACTGTGTGAATTTGCTCTTCAAGTTGAGTCCTTGCATTTTTCCTTTTTTGGTTATTGATAAATCCCTCGGGCAGTATATAAATGATATCCCATAGGCAATTATGCTTTCTATTTTGTGATTATATAGATGTGGCTGTGATCAAAGATTGGACTTAAGGGAGGCATACCCAGGAGTTCACAGGTGTCATGATAAGGATAATAATAGTAGTGAAGTAAATGTGCCATGCTAGGAATACCGGGTTTGCTAGCTTTCAATGAAGGGAAGGTGATGAAAGTAGTGGAACATCAAGGTGCACTTTACCCAGAGAATCAAAGTGGGGTGGTTAAATTGAAGCAGTTACATTATGTGATTGAAATCTTTACATGTTTAAAGATATGCTAACTGCAATTAGGTGGCTATTCTCTGATATGGAGTTGGTTGTGTAGCGAGTTCATAAAATGGGGATAGCTAAGATGTTATGATGGATGTGCGAAAACACAAGAAAGGACCAGTTTACAGTAAGTGCCTTTTGGAAGGTGAAGATGGCATCATTGGAGGTGTACAAGTTGAGGGAGGGTCATTTGATTAGATTTGGCAATATCTGACATCAAGATCTGGTGGGATGCATAAGTGGGAAAGAGTGATTGGTTAAAGTAGTGGGAAAAGGGAGCCAGATAGGAGAAGTTGGCAAAGTATAACATTGATGAAGAGCTAAAGAATAATGTAGCTTCACAATAGCTTACAGACCTATAATACACAGCTGCGCTAATTGGAGGAGGTAAAGGATCAATGTGATTGACCAAATTAGTTTGGAATTGAGACTTAGTGCCCGTTTGGTATTGTGGCTAGACCTCCGGTTAAGAATGGTTGAAAAAAAGCTATGAATTGAGTGTTTGGCTATAGGTAAAAAGTTGATGATAAATTGTGGACCCCATCATGAAAACCGGTCAAAACTCCGTTTTATGAAAAGCAGGAAATTCCTGCTTTTCATGCGTTTCATTGTCCCAAAAATATGCTGAGAGGAGAAGGGAGGGGCGTGGGAGAGAAAGAAGCAGAATATATTATATTATATTATATTATATTATATTATATTATATTATATTATATTATATTATATTTTTTATATTAAAATAATATAAAAATCTAAAAACTTAATTAAAATATTAATAAACTTAATTAAATTGATTACATATATACACGTATGTTTTTTAATAATCTTAATATAATCATATTAAAAATATTCACGTATAGATATTATTCATGATGACATTGCAAGTAATTTAGTAAGAGAATAAAAAAAAATATCTAATTTACTTGAATTATTAATTACATTATATTATTATAATTATTAAATCTACAATATGTAAAAAATTATATATATATATATATATATATGCCCTTTAAAATAATTTCACAAGTTAAAAGCAATATGAAAAGGTTGGTAACCAAACACACAAAACTGATTTTTTTCAACCGCAGACTCAACCACTGTTTTTAACCAAACACTCACTGCTTATTTTGAACCGCAGAAAAAGCGCTTTTTTTTAAACTGCTTTTTTTCAACCTCAACCACAACAGCAACCGCAATACCAAACAGGCCCTTAGTGGATCTGAGTACAGCATGGATTTTTCAGCCATAATTATGAAAGGTGCTCCAACAATAACTACTTCACAAAGCTGTTACCCCTACATATCTACTTCAACTTGCTGCTTTGTGGTGTATGAGGTTGATGTGGTAGAATTTAATTTCATTTGAATCCAGTTCGAATTAATTATTAAACTCCATGGTGCTGTTTAGATTTTAACTATAGCATAGAATAGTGCGTGAAATCTAAAATCAAAGATGAAACCTAAGGCTGGCTTTATCTATATCTTTTTAAATTAATGGTCTTGGAAAATAAAAGAGAAGAAAAAAAATTAGTGTGATAAAATTCAGTTGATTGAACACAGAGTGGACATCTCCTTACTGTTATGATCTATAAGAGTCACCAAGTAACAATACAAGTATGCTTTTTGGGATCCACATAGCTTATGCATTTGACTTCAATGTTGAGATTTTTTTTTCAAACTTCTTCTAGAAAGGATACTATTTTAATGGTTCACTGAACTTTCATTGCTCTTAATTGACTCCATAATCTTTTCTGATCAAAATAACTATTAGCATATATAATATGTTAATAAATATCTCTCTGAAGGAGAGGATGCTATCAGCTTATGTCCCCTGAATTGATATCCTTTTCGGAGTTTAGACTTGTAACTTAAAGTTGTAGAAGTGCAGACATTGCTAAAATCTTAAATAATCTAGTAATTTATATTGATGATTGGCAAAAGTAGTGTGAATTTCTTGAGATAAAATAAATTCACCTTGTTTTTTTGTTTGGCAATTAGGATGAAAAGTTAGTTGCTTTGAAACTGCAGAAGTAATTAACCCTTTTAAAGGTTGAATTCAGACCTGGAAAGTTTGTTCACTGTCTCAAATCATACGGTTTGGAATGTCGATCTCACCCCCACTCTCCTGATCAATTAATTATGTATTTGTTGAGCCAGAGCTCCCAGGGAGGTATCATTGTTGAAGCTGGGCAGTATGCACCTACAATTGCTGGGGGGCAGCCGCGGCCAATAGGCATTACTCAACAACCAGTGCCTCTCAGAGGAGGGCCAGACATGCACGGGTATGCAGAAGATGAGGAAACAATGAGGATCCGAACAGAGAGGGCGAGTAGCGCGGCTGGGTGGAGCATCGAGTTCAGCAAGAAAAGGGCATTTGAGGAAGCCTTTGCAAGCATTTGGGTGTAGATTGTACTGCGTGACTGGGGAATTGACCATCCTTTTCCAGGCTGCGGTGCTTTCACTGACTCTAGCCTATTGTACATGTTATGAGGTGGATTGTTAATTTTCCCCTGCTAGTACATCTTTGTTAAAGCAGGTTTTCGAGGCATTCTGCTTGGATTTTATGCTGTAAATTATTTTGAATCTATACACGTGAAATGCCCACCAATTCATCTTTTATATCTGCTCCTTAAAAATGAATTCAATCACGGCCTTCAAGTCTTCAAGATGAAGACTTACATCATATTCTTTGCTATCTCCGGTTGGGGCCAAATAACTGGTCGATCAAGCTGTCTGCCTCAACCAATTTCTAATCAAGCTTTTCTTTGAAAATTATATTTGCAAAAGGCACGGTTTACTGTTGCTGGAAATCATAGCCAAACGAATGTACTGGTACATTGCCCCGACAGCAACTGCTTTGGAGCATTCTCGAGTTTTGAATATGTTGCCTCTTAATGGATTTCAGTTGTCTACCTCATCTCATTTTTTCCCCCCTTAACAAATGACGATATCCTGCAAGCATATTTTTATGAATCATCAGCAAGAAAACTGCCAATAGATGGCTTTTGAAACCACGTAATTTTGATTCACAATGTTGCAGCTGCGAAACGAAGAAGTGTTAGTCCTTAAAATTCAATAAAAAGAGCACAATCATATATGATAAGAACTCAGAGCACAATCACATGTAATAAGAAGAGATAAGAACAATCCATTCTCAAGAGAGCTAACAATTTGCACTCGTGAAATTTCCTTCCATTCCATTATGTAGAGAACTTTTACATGGTTTGCCAATAGGTATATGAAAAATACATTCAGCATGGCCCCGCTATATAACAGGATCATCTTTCCTATGCTTGTATATGTACAGGCGAAATGGTACATGATAAAAAAAAAAAGAATAAGCAAAATAAGATTTACTTGATCTTACAACGATCCAAGTAGCCTAATTTCTTGTAATCTGCTCACAGCACAAGAAAAAAAAATGCAGCAAGCCATAAGCATACTCGTTGGATGCCTTTGCTGGAATGATAGATCCATATCATGCAGCCCTCGAAGATTAGTCTCCCCAAATTAACCATAGAGTAGGAATCTGACATTCTTTTAACTCAACCATATCAAGAGTTTCCTTCTTTGTGTACACGAATAAGCCAGTTGGAGGGGCTCACCCTCTGCACTAGAAATGACCTTTTTCTGAGTTAGATCATAAGTAAGTGCAGGGACTGTTTCTTGAGAGAATATCTTTTATTTCAAGATAATAAACTCACCAATGGCATCAGAAATCTCTTTGCCACTTTTACCTTCCTTCAAATTTTCAGTTTAATTCCTGCACAATATGCCTGGAAAACTTGACAACTTCATGGTCAAAACCAGCAAAATGCAAAGATGATGCTTCAGATTTACATTTGATGAGGATTCAGTTGAAGAAGTATGGAGATCTAAGAACTTTTTGCAAATCAAAGTTGCCTCTCTCAGGCAGAGGTGGAAACTTCAATGTTGGGTATGCCGTCTGGAAGTCTTCAAGTAACTGGAAGTCATCATATAGGTCAGCAACATTTATTAATAAAAATATTAAAAAGTATCATAATTGAGTTGATTTATATTTGAAAAACAAAAAGGTGAAACTAATGCGAAGCAGTTATTCCTGGCTACTGGGAGAAGCTGGAAGAAACCACTTAATATATCGAGGCATTCACAAGCTTCTTTTTTTTATCCTTTTGTAATTGTTCCTTTATTTTTAAGGATCAAATTGGTGTTTATTCCTAGAAAAGGCCAAAAAAAAATCCCCCCAAATTACTTCTTAGGTAGACAGTAATTTTGAGTTCCCTTTGAAGACATCGATAAATGCTCACTTAACAGGTCAGGGTTGCCAGACAGAAAAACTGGGTCATCACACACCATTGCACTTACATTTTCAAGTATTGGCATGTTATAAAGCTCCACAAATTTCTCCCGCAATATCCTATTCATCAAATCCACATCTCTTGCATGGGTCCAGAAAGAGTCATGAACACCTGCAAAGGAGATTCACTTGAAGGATTCGAGGATTACAGGAAAAGTATGGTGATAATTGGAAACAGCTTAATTATAAAATTAACTTCGATACACATTACTGTCTGTACTAGAGTAACACTTCCAGTTTCTCAACTTGAGTTATTTGGAGTACTTACTAAATCATTTGAAACTGTACAACCACAGCCAAATAAGTAAACATTTCTTATCCCCAGTGCCTCTGCACATTTATGTGCAAGTCAAAAAAGATGAATAATAGCACTTTGAATAGGTTTTAGGTATGGATAAATATACATGATTTTTGATAATACAATGACTTGCACTAAGCCATTAATGGTATTACCACGCAATAAGTTCAGAGGAAATCAAAATTCAAGGGCAGAAAGGATGACTAGCAAGTAACCGAACAACTTAGTACATCATAGTAGCAGGAAAGTTGCAGTCTGCAAAGCAAGCTTCCATGAAAAACAGATATAGATGCTGGCATGCTGCAGGTTCAAGGAGCGTTTACAGGGTTCTCAAAAAAGAAAAAAAAGACGAAAGAAAGATATAGGGTCTTTAGGGCTACACAGGTCTAGTTATGGAGATATAAAATTCAGCATCATTTTTTATTGTTCAGAATCGCATCAAAGTTATTAGAATAAAAGACAAGTTCAACCCAAAAGGTACATTCTACTAAGCTTAAATTAGAATAAGAGAGCCTAATGGACAAAATAAAATAAAATGGCTTAAGTGCTTGTCAAGTTCAAGCCATATGTTGAGGTACATCAGCCAAAGCTTCAATTATCATAAAGCAGTAGAATATTAACTCCTACCACGTTTTGTTTGCATCAAACAGAACAAATTGGAACTTGCCTAAAAAGTGAGCCCAACTATGAAAAGTAATGATGCAAATTATAGCTCTTCTTGGACTGTTTTGAAAAGACATTTATCAAGGACATAAAAGGCTTTTAATCTTCTACACCATGTCATTAAATTATTTCTAGTCTAATACTATTAGAGAATAATATAAATCATATCCCGGGGCCTCGCCTAAAAGCTTAATGGTTCCTTGATATTGTATCAGAACCTTGTTGACCCAGCGGTCACGAATTCGAATCTCACCATCCTCATTCTATTTGATAAAAATTAAGAAGAAGGTATTGTGGACATGGTGTGCAAGTTTTAAGCCCAAAGGGTTTTTACTTGAGGGGTTGTGATAAAGAATAATATAAATCATACCCTAGGATCTTACCTAATAATTTAAACTTCTAGGTTCAAGCTTCATGTACTAAAGAATGCAAGACAAACCTGCAAAACATAAACCAGCATCCCTACATGCAACTGCAGTCATCATCATGTGTGAGCCATCAAGCGAGTGCACAAAATTTGGAGGGAAAGCAGTTCTCTGTTTTCTAACCTGTACCTGATATTGACAGTATAATAATGTTTTTATGTGAGTGCATGAAATGTCAGGGAGGAAAGAAGAGCTGAAAGCAAGACAACAGTGTAGAGCTTTACCGAACTTCCTTCCCGCTGCAGAGCCAAAATCTGAAGTGAAGTTCTTATCTGCAACACCAAATTGGTTACCTAACTGTTCCCGTTTACTTTAAAGAAAGAAAGTGTAAATGCAGAGGACATAAGTTTTATGCCAATCTTAGTGTAGGAGAAAAAGCTAACATAACATCATGTAATTAATTTCTTGTGATATTTAATGTCGTAGTCACATCATGAGTTCACTACAAATGTTCTCCAGTGCTATAAGCAAGGATCCTGACAGTTTTCTTAAAGGATCTTTACCATTACCCAGAAAAAACTTTATCTATTGTAGTATTTTGACCAACCATTTCAAATTCCTCTACAAACAACCAAGAGTTAAGCAAATGAACATTTTTAAAATTACAAACACCATGAAAGCAAGGAACCTGTCATACTGGTAAATTATTAATCTATTGCAGTGTGCACCTACCAAATAAAAAATGCAGTGAGGATTTGATACTCACAAGATGTCGTTCACTCTTATAGTAAGGCTGCACAACAGGAAGGCCAAGTGGAGTTGTCCACTGCACAGGCTGATCTTCTGAAGCAATAATCTATAATAGGTTCATGGTCAAGCAATAAAATAAATTTGAATAAAATGTTACTATAAACAAAATAAAGGTGGTCGTGTACTTTGAGTCTCAGATGTGATGGAGACATACCTTTGCGCAGTCACCAAGCCAGCTCATTATATCACGAGCAGCTTGGAACAACTCTCCTAGTGCAGTCAATGTCACCTATGGATGAGGTAGGAAGTAAATTTGAGAATAATTCCACTAACACAAGGATCTTCTCATAGTTTTAGGTGTGCCTATAGTGGGATGATCATTTGATACACAGCATAATTCAAAACATGGCTAAAACACATCAGGGTTATAATATCTCACATGGTTGAAATTATATTCTACCATCAACTTTTCATTGACAATTTCTAGAAATCAAGTGCAATTACTAGAACAGCCATAATATGTCCTTATAACTAGGCTGGATGCTCACTTTAGCAGTATAACAGGCTGCACTGAAGAGCAGTCTATCATCTGTAATAAGACCCTTCTCCTCTAATCTTCTTTTTATCTGTTCACGTGCCCCAACATAAGTGACGCCATACACTGAAGTCATCACTGTTTGTTTAACCAATTTCCGATCCACCTGAAAAGCAAAATGTTAGACCAAGTCAAACGAAGTTCAGAAGTAAATGACTGCTTTATTAAAAGAAAAATATGATAATCCATCAAGATTCCTTATGTGGGAGGATGACTTATCCTCCATTCAAGCATCATTATGTGGGAGGATGACTTATCCTCCATCAAGCATCATTATGTGAGAGGATGATTTATTCTCCATCAAGCTTTTGTAGTTATTTAAAAATATTGATAATTCAAACATCAGAGTAGGAAAAAAAAGAACGACCTGTTCAACTAGGATCTTGGCTAATAAAGCATGTGGGTTTGTAGCAGGATCCTTATAGCTGTCTCTTCTAATTATTTCATGGACCCTGTCAGCAAAAGTCCTTTCAGTCTCATTTTTCACAATTATAAATATCAAATGCACATACGAATAGTGCAACAAAGACACAGGCACAGTCTTGCTGAATCATACTCATAGTGGACAAGAAGTTAACAGCCAGTGTAGGAAATTAGAATACCTAATGGCAATTTCTGAATAAACATCCGAAGGTTTCTCTGAAGCAACTAAGTTAACTGCCGCTGCTTCCAGCTGGAGAAACACCAGAAGAAGTGAATGCATAAATTCAGTTCAAATGAGCCAGAGCAGTGGAATATATTTATGTTCAAAATGCAAGAGTAAACGGTGTATTAACCAGCTTAAGAACAGAACTCTATTTCGAACAATTCTGATTCCTAGCAACAGAGAACATAGTCAATGTCTTATCATTTTGGAATTATTATAACCAAATTCACCAATGGATCATAAATGGTTTTGGGAGACCCAAGCGAAGCCTTTTAGGTATTTATGGATGCAGTTGTGATCAATCAAGTTTAGGATAGCTTGCTTTAAAATGACAAACAAATCAGCAGAATAATTGAGAGATAAACTTCAATTATGATTTTTTTCTTCTCAGTGCTCCGCATTTTTTGAAGGAGATGGGAGAAAATGAACATGGTAAAAATTGCACAACCAAGGTGGCTAAAAGAATTGGTGATGAACAAAATGAGTAAATGGGTAACATGTTAGAGCCAGGAATCACATAAAGTTTATACCTCTTCTTATTTTGTTTTTAAAGATACTGAAACCAGAAAGAGGTATTTTCAAACATTTTAAAAAAGGGAGTGATAGGTTAACACGGTACGGTGCCTATAAGGTATTATGTCATGCTGCAAGAACAACATAGAGGTGATTTATGTACTACATCCAAGCCTGCTTTCATGAAATATAAGTGGGTCTAAAAGGGTTAAGAAAGACCCTCACTGATTACTATGATTTTTTAATGCCAAGCAGTGGTTATACAATCACAATCAGCTCAACAACTTTTTTATAGAGATAAAAAATCACATAACAAGCTACTCTGATTACCTTAGAATTGAAATAAAACATGAGATTATGAAGTCAAACTAACCCCAATACTTTCATTTCCTTCAAAAATCAACCCAAATGATGTCATATTGCCCAGACAGTGGTCTTTTTTTGGCCAACAATGATATCATTTTGGTTTAATTATGTGCAAAATATAAATTAAAAAAGTGTCATTTCAACCAAATAATACTTCTGAATTTTCTATGATGATGCAAAAAAAAAAAAATCCAGATTGAACAGTGTCATTAATGAATTGTTCCGTGAAAAAAATGAAATAGTAAACCTACACTGTCTCTTCCCAAGGCTGCATAATGCTGTAGACCATTACATGAACCATCCTATAACGAGAAAAGAGGAGGGGTTGCATTAGCATGTTATTTTCAGAAGAACTGAAAAACAATAATGTACCCAGATGCTTTTAATCAAAAGATGCAACACGCTTGAGATATAATATATCAGGAAAAACAATCAGTGAAGCATAGTATATGAGAGTTCTTAAATAAGATAATTAACCATGGTGACATTTCATAAGAAACATTTTCTATCTAGAACAAGAAAAGGCAGCGAGGAAACAAAACCCGAAATAGTACAAGACATAAGGAGATGAAAGAAACAAAACTCAAGAAGTGAGGCACTACAATCTATGCTAAATATCAACAAAAAGAACTTTGGTGGAAACTATTGAAATATTACACTGTAAAGGCTTTTGCATACATGTCGCATTTTGCATCTTAGTTCAAACTTCTTTTTACATACAAATTGAGCCATATTGAAAATGGTAGATCAATCATGCAAAATATACACTTTTATCCTAAACACATGAAAAAAATTAAAAAAAAAAAAGGGATGATCCATGCCTTGTGATAGAAGTGGCAGATTTCAACTAAATTTATTTTATTATAATTGAAAATATTTTCCTTATAATTAAGTGACTGCTAAGCTCTCCACCACAACCTTTAAAATTCAGGAATAGTTTGACTAGAAGAGCTGGATTCAAAAGGTAATGGCACCAGCAGTCTCTGTCAGATAATATTTGCATTTTTAACCACAATCGTCGAAAGGAAATGCATCCTTAAAAAAATTGTTTATAGTATGTTTCTTTTGTAAAAGCTGCTAATTTCTTTTATTTCACATCATGCTTATGGTGAAGCATTTACCTGATGGATTGGCAGGTGGGAGATGACAGTATGTGGCGATGCACTATTCAAGGCTTCTGACAGATTAATACAAGCAGCCAAGCACTGGAAAGGATCTTCAGCTTTTAACCACCATCGCTTTCCATTTACAGGGTTTTTTGCAGAATCAAATATCTCACTTAGATGGTTCTCGACAAATGCTAGACGGCCATCATGGGACAACTTTTCAACCCCACCTGAATACAAGTTTGCTAAATGTATTTTCAACCACCGTAACCCAGACTTCCCTAACGGCCTTCCTTCTTCAAATTCAAGAACTCCTCGACAAAGATCAGAACTTAGATGAGTCAAATGTGGGTGCATCGGATATGCACGACCTCGAAAATCAAGATTGTGAGGATAATAAAATCCCTCTTCATCTTTCAGCTTCCGAGCCACCTACATAAGACGGTTGGAATGAAAGGTAAAACATTGATATGCATGTTATCAGGCAAGACATGGAAAATCAAAATTTATCTAGTTACTTGAGCTTTTAAGTGAATATGAAGTCAAAAATAATTTATTGTGATGGATATAGAGATTGTCAATTAATACAATCTTGATTGTGTTAGCATAAGAACTCGCGAGCATTCATTTCTACAAATGAATCAATTTAATCAACTACTCAATGTTGCAGCTTACTGCAATCAGTCATCTTGTCAATTTGAAAACTGTGAAGGAAGTATATCTTACGGAAAGCTTAAGTTCAGTGTCACATCTTTGAGAGTGCCTCTCTTGGTTTATCTTCTTTGCCTTCCTCACACTCCATTTCCACTTTTGAATTTCTGTTAGATCATCTGAGGATGGTTTCTCTGGTATAGGAATCTGAAACCCAGTGAAGTATGAATTCAAAAACATCTCAAGTTGTTTACATGGCGAATTGACAACATAAAAAATTAACAGATTAGAGAAATTTTGTCATTGTAATTAACTAGAGGATTATTTTCTTGTGGCAGTATATACAAACACCAAGATTCTAACTGCATAATAGACTATTTAACTATAAACATGTGTTCTATGAGATTTCAAGGATCAAATAAAATTAGCATGGGTTTTCACAACAAACAGGAAGCCACCAAAATGGTTGCATAATGGCATACTGTATGCTCTAAAATTTCAAATGATCCCACTGCCCATGCAACTAACACAACCAACTATATCTTGTCAAATTGTTGCTGAGAAAGTTCAAGTTCTTCTCACATCTTCTCTATCAACCAGGCCCGCAATGTTACCACCACTTGTCCATATCCTCTCCACCACATCCAGCAATCTTCTGTTCACCCTCCATTTGGTATTTCCAAGTGTATCCAGAGCCTGTTTGTATGACATCAGGACCAAAATCAAATCATATTTCAGGTTCATGATGGTCAAAACAATAGTAATGGTTTGATTGAAAAGTAGCAACATGATCAGGATATTACCATTAGAGAAGGAATCTAAAGGAGAAACAGAAGAAGAAGAAGAAGAAGAAGTGCTCACCTCAAATACTTTTTGCATTTGTTTCCCAGGAACACTCCTGACTGCAATTTGCTGCTGCCTAGATCCATGAGTGCGCATGACATATGAAGGCAAGAACAAGTGCCCACCCTTATCATACCTGAAAGAAGTTATGGTATAAATTGACAACAAAACTTCCAAAGTGCTTCAAAATAACAGAGAATATTCTGGTTGGCTTTCAAAAGGAAACTCTCAGCTGGGTAAAGCATGCCAGGGTCAGTCAAGATGCTCTACTTTCATTTTTTAAGTTATAGCTTGAAACAACATTTGTGGACCGTTGCAGTCTCTCATAAAAAGGTAACAGCAATCTTTCTATGAAAGTGCATGTGATATCTACATTATCTATCCCTTGTGCTTCATACATACCCTTTCCATTTTTTGGGAGGCACCAGCATTGGAAAATAAGGAATTAGCATGTGCTTAGCCTGCATTAGGACAGAGATGCCATATATTAGTAGAGCATCCAAAGGTCACAAGTCACAATTTGACATGCTTTTAATAGCTCCAAAATTTGCACCCGTTCCCCATATTCATAGAGGATTACAAGTATGACATGTTATGCACCAAGTAAATGATAAGTTACACCATCAGAAACCTTTATTAACTGAAGGACCAATAAAAGCTTGAGATGTCAAATGTACTATGGTAAGATCCTTTGGAAGCATTTGCTGACTTTTATGATAAGAAAAACAAGAAGAATGGAAAATTACGGAAAGGGGTAATTGAAAGGCATTAACTTTGTTTAAAATTATTTTAGGTGGATTAAATTGGCAGGCAACTTCAGAACAACTTAGTAGTGGAAATTAAACTTAAGTGTACTAAAAACCTCTAATGCAAAATGAGAAAGATGTTTTGTTTTGACTCACTGTTCCATCAAGCCCTGTGAGGATGAGGGGATCGCATTCTATCACCCCATACTTCTTCACAATTTTCTGCCTACATGTATAAAAATAAGAATCATGAAAAAAAAAAGGCACCAAGTGTGAAGCATTGGAAGTAAAAGAAAATAAGCAACCAAAAACAGATCTGCCATTCACCATCCCTAAGAAACTTATGGAACAATAATCAACCATAAAGCCAGCTCTTGAATGACGTCTATGGACCAGTAATCAAACATAAAGCCATATCTTGAATGTCAATGGTCAAACAAAAACCTAGACAAGGAGCCTAAGAATCACATACTGGCCAATGCTCACTTACACAAACAATTCCCTAAGAAGAATCCAAAAACTGAGATGTCTGAGGATGATCTACTAGATGATTACCTATCTGCATAGGGAGCACTTGGATAAAATGGCTTGCAAGAGGCAATAAAATATAAAGTCTCACCCTGGGTTCTTTGTTAAAGTTTTAAATATGTGCCTAAAGGCAGGTCGAACATCTGGTGGAATATCCTCTGACTGGTTAACTGGAGGTTGTACATAAGCTGTTTCAGTTAATAGTTCTATTAGACGACTTCCGAGCTGCAAAATTATACTGTGCATTAGAAAGTAGAAGGAGGGGAACAAAAGACAGAAAGAAGTATGGACAAACCCAAAAAGAATAAAAAATCAATAAAAATATAAGCAAAACTTGAATAGATGAAGGGACACAGCTAAGCCATTTCAGAAGAAATGGTGAGGGCTACAAACCTTAGCTTGCGTACCTCGACTCCAAGGTTTAGTTTCATCCTGTTTCACCAGATTTTGCACCTCCATGAGCCTTTTCCTTCTAATCAAACTATTTACACGTTTCCTGAGCACCTCCTTCTCCTTGTCCATAGTCTCTTGAACTTCATGCATTGTCTTCTTCCTTTTGTAATTCTTGGTCTTCTCCAAGAAATTATGAATTCTAACCTGAGAAGAAAGGGAACTGGTAGCTCAGTGGTAGAATTAAGTTATCAAGTTCTGTGTTTTGCATAGATTTTGCTGGGTAAATTTTCATCTCATTATGGGTAGTTCAAAGTTCAAATTAAGCCTGTTATCAAGTCATAAACGGGAGTTAGGGCCACCATCAACAAGTTGAGTTTCATACTTTTCAAGTTTGGTTTATCTGCTAAAATCGGACTTAGCATCAAGTTCAAGAACAATATTCAGATATTTGTACTCTTAATTAACTTTGAATCTGTTTATGGACATGGACTATAGTATATACAATTATATCTCCAGTTGGCAGTATTATTCTTTCATCTATATACTAGATAACAGTAGCATTTTGCACGTTAAATATCATTTCACTACTTTGTTGTTTCCTACACATATTAAAAAATTCCTAGATACATTATTCAAAAAGAATTTCCATATAGTACCTCAACAAGAGCACCACATTCCTGTATCCAACAATACACTGTATGCATACCAACTACTCAGATTAAGCTAATTAATCATATACCCTCCAACCTAAAATCGAGAACTACACAAATAATCATGTCAATTGAATCCTAATACTAAGTCACAACTTAGAAACAAAAACAGCAACTTTTAGGGGGTGTTTGAGAGTGTTTTTCAAAATCACTTTTGAAAAAATTTAAAACAAAATTATTTTTATTTTTAAGTTTAAATTAATAAAATTTGATGTTTTTAGATTATTTTGACATCCTAATATCAAAAATGATTTTAAAAAAAAAATAAAAAACCATAATTTTAATGTATTTTTCAACGAGAATCAACCACCACACTCCCAAACCGGCAATTAATCTCACCTCCTGCTCAATAGCCGTGCCAATCTGCACTGCAGCCTGGACAACCCGCACGCACCCATCTTCATGCCCCACCATAAGCAAACCCATCATCTTATGCATAACAATGACTGCCATTTTATCAGCAGGCAACAATTCAATATTGGGAGAAAAAGCTGACTTCTGCTTCTTGGATTTCTCCATTTTCTGCTCCCTCTCTATAGCCTCTTTCAATGGCTCAAACCACCCCAAGAGCAAACCTTTCACATAAGGCAAGTTAGGTGCCAGCTTTCTCTCACACATTTCCCTCACCAACCCCCTATACTCATCAGCCATTCTCTCCCACGCTTCAGTCTCTTCCCTAATTTGCCGCCTCCTCAACAAATTATACTTCCTCTTCTCAATATCCTTGAACTCTATCTTCACCTTTTTATTGGCTGTTCTATACATACCCTTCCAAAAAAGAGCAGGAATCCAAGGTGGGTCTTGAACGAAAACTCTTTTCGAAGACTCTCCGTGCATAATTTGATCAAAGTTCACCAAAGTCTCAAGCTTTTGGTGGCTACAAATTGTGGGGATTTCAAAGTCTTCAAGGATACGGTCATGAGAAGAATCATGCAAAAGGTGAAAGGGAAGTGGTGGGTTTAGAAGAGGGAGTTTGGGATTGAGAGGGAAAGAAGAGGAAGAGAGAGAAGAAGTATTAGAAAGAGAATGAGAAGTTGGGTTAGAGAGGAAATGGAGGTTTTTGTAGGGTTTATGAAACTTACGATGTTTTGATGCTGTCCATGTTGGGTGTTGAATAGAGAGAGTGGTTGTGGAAGCCATTTTTTGCTGTGGAGATAAGGGTAGGGGTAGAAGACAAGAGAAGAGGAGGAGAAGTGAAGAGAGCTGAACCAGGAAGGAAATCAGACAAACAAACCTCTCTAAAACCTTCACTCGCACAACCAGCCAAATCCACAGGAGGATATTTTTTTAGTGAGGAAACACTGATGATGACTCCAAAAATCCAAATTTTGTGTTTGGAAACTTCAAATTAAACCCTACTACACTGTTAAATTATTAATACAGTCCAGAACAAATGTTTTTATCTTTTACGTCCTTCGAGGTCGGGAGACATTTCTCAGCAAGTCTGTGGGACCTTTTTGTTACAATTTTTTATCAAGAAAATTAATAAAAAGATATAAGTAAGAAAATTATAAGACATTAGGATTCTAAATAGCTAGAACGAGCGGTATACCCGCGCGATGTGGAGGCTTTTTTTTTATCTATATAGAAAATTAATTGTTTTTATATATATTGTATTTATTATTTTAATATTTAGTTAGTATAATTATAATTGATAAAATCTATGTAATCAAAATGAAAAGTGACACGTATATTTTTTAATTGTAGATAACCTAAGTAAATTTGTATTTTTTTATGTTATCTGATTTATTCATTATATGATTATATTAAATGTATTTAAGATACTGATATTAATTTTTTTATTCAAAAAATTCTAGGTCATGTTTTCTTCTCCCTATACATATTCCTATGAGATAATATTCAATAAATATTAGAACATATAATTAATGAAAGACTAAAAATATCCTACAAACTTTAACAAAAGGAAAAAAAATATATATCATTGCCATTACTGTCAAAACAATAAAAATTATTAAACTATACGGAGAAAAAAAAATATTAACAAAAGAGTAAGCAAGAAAAACAATTAAATTATTATTATTATTATTATTATTATTATTATTATTATTGTGTCAAGTACAAAATTAAAATTCGAAGACAAATTTTTTTTTGTTATCCGATTTATTCATTATATGATTATATTAAATGTATTTAAGAATACTGATATTAATTTTTTTTATTCAAAAAATCCTAGGTCAGGTTTTCTTCTCCCTATATATATTCCTATGAGATAATATTCAATAAATATTAGAACATATAATTAATGAAAGACTAAATATATCCTACAAACTTTAACAAAAGGAAAAAAAATAAATATCATTGCCATTTCTGTCAAAACAATAAAAATTATTAAATTACATGGAGAAAAAAAACATTAACAAAAGAGTAAGCAAGAAAAACAATTAAATTATTATTATTATTATTATTATTATTATTATTATTATTATTATTATTATTATTATTGTGTCAAGTACAAAATTAAAATTCAAAGATAAATTTTTTTTATGTTATTCGATTTATTCATTATATGATTATATTAAATGTATTTAAGAATACTGATATTATTATTTTTTATTCAAAAAATTCTAGGTCATGTTTTCTTCTCCTTATATATATTCCTATGAGATAATATTCAATAAATATTAGAACATATAATTAATGAAAGACTAAAAATATCCTACAAACTTTAACAAAAGGAAAAAAATAAATATCATTGTCATTACTGTCAAAACAACAAAAAATATTAAATTATACGGAGAAAAAAACAAAACATTAACAAAAGAGTAAGCGAGAAAAACAATTAAATTATTATTATTATTATTATTATTATTATTATTATTATTATTATTATTATTATTATTAATGATAATATAAAGGGATTAAATTGAAAAATTAAAAGTCCAAGGGCTGAAATGGAAACCACATTTATTATCAATTTAAATCAAAGGACAAAAAATCCTAGGTCAAGTTTTCTTCTCCCTATATATATTTCTATGAGATAATATTCAATAAATATTAGAACATATAATTAATGAAAGACTAAAAATATCCTAGAAACTTTAACAAAAGGAAAAAAAAATATCATTGTCATTTCTGTCAAAACAATAAAAATTATTAAATTACATAGAGAAAAAAAACATTAACAAAAGAGTAAGCAAGAAAAACAATTAAATTATTATTATTATTATTATTATTATTATTATTATTATTATTATTAATGATAATATAAAGGGATTAAATTGAAAAATTAAAAGTCCAAGGGCTGAAATGGAAACCACATTTATTATCAATTTAAATCAAAGGACAAATTTGAAAAAAATCAAAACTTGTGTACCGAATTTATTGAAATTAAAAGTAGGGGGACCGAACTGAAACTATATATTATAATGATTTTGAATTGAAGAACGCAATTGAAACAAATCAAAACTTATATAATTGCAATAAGGCCAGAACAACAAATTCGGGCGTGCAGGGACTGAAATGAACTTTGCCAAAAACATTGCTTCGCTGACGTCAGCTTGCGCAGGAGGAGAGAGAAATGAGGGGGGGGGGAATTCAAACGCTCATTGACATGTACCTGGGAACCACATGTATACACGCACCGCCCCATGTGGAAGAGCGCATGGCGAAACATCGTTCTAGACGCCGGTTGATCATTTTTTGACACTGTATGACGGAGCACGCGCCGCCCGAAACACGCGTGCGCGCGGAAATGGACGGCGCGTGATGGGACGCGCGTGATGGGACGCGCCAACAGTAATCCGGAGCGAAAAAGAATAAAAAATTGGCTAATTACCGTTTCGCCCCTCCCACCCTGTGCGTTGTTTTGTCGTTTTCGAGGGCTAAAACGGTGACTGGACTGTTTGAAGAAATATTAAAAAAAAAACCGCCCGGCTGAACCAGACCGGAATGGCCAATTACCTCGGAGCCCCTGAAACCGGCAGCGTTTTTTGTCTTTTTCGGGGGCTTTTTTCACCAATACACTGTAGAAAAAACGGGGGAAAAAAAAGGCAGAGGTGCACCCGCGATGCACCGGGCGAAATTGCCAATACACAGTACACATGAGTCTGGTGCTACAGTAATGAACAGTAAATCACCGATGCCGTTTAGTGTTTTGTTAATAAATTGAAATTGGGGTGATAGATTTGGTAAAATTTGAGATTTTACTTTCTCTTATTATTTTTATTAAAATCAACTATGAACATGCTACTAGGTAATTAGACTATTGATTCAATTGCAAGATATTGCATATCTTTTTATATTATTTCAAAATTGAAAAGATAGCATATCAAAACAAAGGTAGTCAACAAGAATAAAAGTCAAATATGCAACTCAAATTATGGTCATGGTTATAATACACTAACTCAGTTTGAAAAAATATCTATTCTTTTTTTTTTCTATCTCTGTTTGGGACTTATTTAAGTTTGGATTGAATAAAAATCAATATTAAACAAAAAAACAATAGAAAATAAAAGGATAAATAGAAAGAAAATGTCTTGGATCGAGATGAGATTCAGGTCATAACTGAAGAGGTGTTATCGTATTAGAAATTAAATTAAATGAAATTCAGGATCTATTTCAATATTTATTAGCGAATTAAAAATTAAATCAAATAGGTAGATGAGATTTGAAGTTAAATTAAAAAGTTATTATCATATTAAAAACCAAATTGAAGAGAAAAAAAGAAAAAAAAAAAAGATATTTTACACGCGCCGTCGTGCAAGAGACACCCCCACATTTGAGCATTGTATATGGTCTTAAAATCATTTTGACATTCCCATCTTTTTCTTTTCTTTTCTTTCTCTCCTTTTTGGATTACACAATCTGAATTGTTTTTTTTTTTGTGGCCTTTCATTTATATATTTTTCAATTTCAATTCTCCTAGTTTATAAATCTCTTTGAAAATAGAGAATCCAACCAGTTTTTCACACAATTAAACACAGACGCAATGCAGATAAGGTTTCTAACTACTTGAGAAGATCAAAAAGAGAAAACAGAAACAAATTAGAAGTCCAGTTGTGAAACAGATCGACACAAAAGGATGTAATTACAAAAAAAGAGGGAGAATATGTACTGTGTCAATCCAGAACGCAATTTAGAGAGGAACTACAGGAGATGCCACAAGGAATCGCCTGTCCCCTTCAGTTTTTCTTAATAATAATACAACCATACTGGATTTTTGCACTTTTTTACAGATTATGTAAATCACTAATTGAGAGTTTGATTGAAATTATTTATAAGAATATTTTTTATTCAGAAATATATTAAAATAATATTTTAAAAAATTATTTTTAATATTAATAAATAAAAATATCTAAAAACACTAAAATAAATTAATTTTTAAAACAAAAATAAAAATAATTTTTTTTTTAATTTTTTACAATATATTTTTAAAACAGAGAAAGTCAGGTTGAAAATGAGAAAGGGATA
This sequence comes from Salix purpurea, assembly GCA_027405865.1. Classification (NCBI taxonomy): domain Eukaryota; kingdom Viridiplantae; phylum Streptophyta; class Magnoliopsida; order Malpighiales; family Salicaceae; genus Salix; species Salix purpurea. The sequence goes on from JAOWLH010000019.1 coordinate 5,395,933, forward strand.
ACTACAGTGCTAGCATGGCAAATTCTTACCTTTTCAAAAGAAAAAAAAAACATTGACTTTTTCTCATTTGAGGACACCAATGTTTTTTCAAAACTGTCAATCAAATACTTCCATCCAAATGCAATCAGTTTTTTTCTTTTTTCTAATAATATAGGTATTGAATTTAAACAACTAATTTAATTATTATCTGGAGATAGAAAAATAAAAATAGTGAAGAAAAACAAACAAGAAAAACAAAAAATAAAGATATAATTAAGTTTAATAGTGTTGTATACGATAAAATAATTTTTTTGTACGATATTTTATTGACCATAGACAAAACATAATAAAAAATATAATAAAATATTTTACAATTATTATATAATACTATTAAATTTATATATATTAAAAGATAATTAAATATTTTTGTACTTTACCGAGTATTGAAATTAATGTCTTTCTCAGTATTCCCACATATAAAAACACTCAAGTAAAAGAGCTTTATCATCCTATAAAAAAGTTTTGTTTGAAATTGTGTTTCAAAAATATTTAAAAAAAAATATTTTTTTTATTTTATTTTAATTAAAAAACTTTAGTATTTTTAGATTATTTTTATGTACTAATATTGAAAATAATTTTAGAAAAATAATAATAAAAATATTATTTTGATGTATTTCTGGATAAAAAATACTTTGAATAACAACTTAAACCACACTCTTAAAAAAGTACAAAGATTGAAAACTCTAGAAATTTTTAAAAATATATACTTAATTTGAACTCTTCTTGAAATTTTGGTGTGGTTGGCATTGTGGTTGCTGTTATGGTTGAGGTTGAAAAAAAAACAGTTTCATGAAAAATACTTTTATCTGCGATTCATAACTGAAATTGAAGTGTTTGGTTAAAATTATAGTTGAGTTTGAGGTTTAATGAAAAACAATTTTGTGTGTCTAATTATCATGTTTTTCATATTGCTGTCAACTTATGAAATTACTTTAAATCACACACACACACACACACACACACACACACACACACACACACACACACACACACATATATATATATATATATATATATATATATATATATATATATATATATATATATATATATATATATATATTATTTTTTAAATATTGTAGATTAATAATCATAACAATAAAATATAATTAATAATTCAAGTAAATTAGACATTTGTTTTTATTCTCTTTTTAAACTACTTGCAATTTCATCACGCACTAAATCGATCAGTGAATGCCTCTGTGATATCTTGCTATTTGATCGAGGAACGATATCTGGTAATAATATCATTAGTAACAACATCTGCGATCCAGTTGTAAAGATATAATTTCAAGGCCAAATCCAGTTGCAAGTTGCTGATTTATAATCAATTGAAAAACAATAGGGTTGTGGAGTGAAACGAAGTCATGCGCCTTTCCTTTTCATCAGGACTGATCTCTATCTACATATTTTTTAAATACATTAAAAAAAATACACAGATTGGGTCTGACCTAACAAAATGGGTCGACCCAGCCAAGGTGGCCCAAAATGCCCAACTCTGCTGGACTTGGGCTGGGTCGAGAAGAGGTCCAACCCAAGTCTAGCATATATATATATATAGAGAGAGAGAGTGAAATGGTGCGCTGCAATGTTCACGTGAATTAATTAACGTGAATAGTAGCGGTCGGCTAACAGTGGCAAGAAACTCAACTGTCGATGTTGATGGGTAGAGAAGGCTGATGTGGTTTTTCATATGGTGATGGCATCGTAAATGGTGGCTTGTGGTGGCCGGGAAGAGTGTAGGAAGCTTGTTGTTGCTATTGTTGCTTCTACACCAGGGCTTGCTGTTGTCGCTGGAGATCACGATGGAGCTTCTAGCGTGGATGAGAAGCTACCGGTGTTCAGGGGGATGATGGTGCTCTCCAGGAGCTGCCCCCAACTGTGGAGAGAAGGAGAGTTGTCGTTGTGGAGAGAGAAAGACCGTCGGTGGTGTGCCTACGATTAGTGTTCTCCGGGAGCTACTTCATAATGCCTGCGATTATACGTTGTGGTTCAATCATGGTTCAGTTACTGTGTAGAAATGAAACACAGACAAAAACATCAAATCCTGCTTCTTCTAAACTGTGGTTTTGAATGTTTTTTTAGTGGGTCCCATAGCAATTTAAACTGTGTTTTATCATTATCAAACGCTATAAAAACTGCTTTTACTAGAAACGCTGTTTGGAACGCAATACCAAGCAATCACTTCATATGGAACTATTTGGCATAAAAACCAACAATATCGCAATGATAACTTTCTTTTCTCTAGACTACAATCCAATAAGTCCCTCTCTCTTCTCACCTGTGAAAAAGTGAAAAAAATTTAAAAATCAAATTAAAAATTTAGAAAGAAAAAAAATCACTACCCTAATCTATAATGATTTGTGAAGGAATGAAGAATGATGACAACTACCGAGTTTTAGTTTTTGCTATACCTCCCGCAGTATATACTTGTATACAAAATCCAATCAATAAATCCACCCTATCCTCTTCCACATGCACTGTCATTGCCCTCAAATCAGAGCCTATTGCAGGAAGAATGGATGCAAAGAGTGGGGGTCATCTTTTAGTTATCGACCCATCACATTTTAAATCATCAGCTCGGAATTAATACAAGCAAAAAGTTTAAAACATAAGCACTTCTATAGATATTCATCAAACATCTCCCATGACATCTCGTTCTAATGTTTCAACATAGGTTTTTAATTTAGAGTTGTCACTGATCAGTAATGGATCGTGTTCAGGCGTCTGTTTCTATATATATATATATACACGATAAAAATGGAAAAAAAACAAATGAAGTGCAGTATTTCCAGAAATGATCCAGAAGCTGGCATGCAATGTAATTCTCATATCTGTATTCATGGAACTAGAATAAGCTAGCCATCGCCAAACAGTGTTAGCATGAAGGTCAGCTCCTGCTAGACATGTTTCAAATTCTCCAGGAAGAATTGCCGACCGACATCGTAAAGTCAAGCCAACAAGTTCATAGCTAAAATGGTGGACGGCTTGATGATCAAGAGTCTGCTGAAACACGTACAGTACGTAGTAACTAGGTCAAAGTCTTCTCAGTTTTGAGCCCCAGAAGATTAAATTACGGGAAGGCGATTCTCTTGCAGAATAAAAATGATCATAAAGCTGTGGAAAACTGAGAAATCACGACGAGTTAAGAAAAACAAAAACCCTTCAAACCTAATATATTCTGCAACTTGCTTGGTTAAAGAAGCACTACAAGCACGCTCCATGGCTTAATTGTTTATATTGTTTTGGTTACATATTGCTGACAACACGTTCGGACATATATGATTCAAAACGAACGAGTACTTGGGACCGGACAGCACTATTGGCTCCTGTAACTTGCATTTTTTTTAAATTTTTCTTACATAGTTTATCTGCAACTTGATCACTGTAGGAATTTATGAACAGATCAATGCCCTTAAACAATGTTAATTCATTTTATCATAGCATGTATCTGACAATTAGGCTTGGAAGCACTGGATCTTAATACAATAATCATCAGCAAAGGCATGTGTTGTAATTAATCCTTATAACTACTTAAATATATATATGATCTTCCTTTGTTGACATAATTGGCTATCGTCTGCTAAGTTCTGCTGACAATAAAAAAATCATTTTTTTCCAAAAAAAAAACATTTTTAAATTGCTTTCTAAACACCCGAGATTTACCACCGACAAACTCCACCGGCCGGGAAATGGATTTATAAGTCTCAAAATTTGATACTCCATGGCTTTTCTCCAATAAATTAATGGGGCAAGTTCCCCCATGGAAATAATGGAGTGCATTGCTGAGAATAAGGCTAGCTTGGCTGTTTGGTGAATTGTCACCAGCAACAATAAATTAATAATTTAGGCTCAAGTTTTCGTAGCCAATTGAAGAAGGTTTATTTTTTATTTTAAATTAAAAAAATAGTATTTTTATATCATTTTGATATGCTGATGTCAAAAATAATTTTTAAAATAAAAAAAAACTTAATTTTAATGTATTTCTAAACGAAAATCACTTTAAAAAGCAACCACACGATCACATTCTCAAATAAGTAGGAAAGTGAATTATAATTTTTAAACATTATATTTTTATATCATATTTTAGTTTTAGTTTTTTTGTGGAGAAGAGAAAGGGGTTGATAAGTTCCGGGTTAGAGAGAGTTTTTGTAGGAGAATACTCATATCATCACTAGAACAATTATTATTTTTATTAAATTGTTTCATATGACGAGGACGAACATTTAAGATTAAATGTTTATTTACCTTGAAAACATTTTAAAAAATATATTTGAGCTTTAAATATTTTTTTATTTCGGGTTGATTATAAGTTTCTCTTTTATTTTATTTAGGGGCATGGATGGTTTAAACAAGATTACAAAAATGTTTTCTACATGTGTTAAATCAAAATTATATTAAAAATAGGTTTATTGATTGAAAAAAAAAAGACCTTGTTTTTCTGTTAACCGCAGCAATGAATAAAGCATCGCCGTACTGTTCACCCCTACCATCACCGATCTCTGAACCTACTCCCAGTCAAATCAGAGTGAATTTTATCCGTAGCTGTTCATACCGATTAAAATTCTGATCCAACTCCGATGACAGCGGATACTCCGGCGAGCTGGTGAAATCGTCATCCTAAAGGCAAGTCATGCATCTGCAACCCTTCATTAGTCTAATGAAGCTCATCAGAATCACAACGAGAGACAAAGCAGCTGTTCGAGGGCATTACATGATTTCTCAGTCAAGGTAAGAAAAAAACACAGAATCATGCACCAGGTCACTTGATTTCATGTGAACACTACGTTTTCATTTTCTTCGTTAACCGAATCAGAAGACTCAGTGAGTTATCCTTCAGACCAGGTGATGAAAAGCTCGCCAGATACACTGAATAACGTTTGGAGATGAGACACGCAATTCCTTACCTGATACCACGTAGTAACTGGAACATCACCATCGTTTTCCTGACAGCTCTGGTTAAAACGTTAAATTAAGATCACTCGGTGCTATATTACCCAATCAGGGACACATAAACACCATCTGATATTTGTTTTAATCATTGGGCCCACATGAAGTGCCCAGATCCATCATCTAACAGACAAGTGTACCAAGATCACAGTCACCCAAAACGCCACGTCATCCCTAAGCATGCTCTATTAACCTAGATTATCTTTCTCTTGTTACAGCCAACAATCCACTAATGAATCAAGTCCTTGTTAGGCCTATAGCTGACATGTACAGCACAATGCTGCGCGGCTTGTAACATTGCTTACGTGCCATTTCGCACGAGGACAATTTTTCATCCGCTGTCGTGGTCAACCATCACAGGCGCCAAACGTACGTTTCACACATTGATCAGCGGCAGTTAGGCACGAAAGATTTCTCCAGCGAGCTGAGCCCAAGTATTTTGCTAGCTAGCTCCATTATAAGGCTATTTATCGTCTACAGGCCATGGTGGTGCAATATTCCTCATTCTCTACCGACTCGAAACCTTTTTTCTTTGAGTTTCTTTAACTCCAAGAGGTCGACCAAGTATATGTCAAAATGGGTTCTTGTAGATTCTCCATGTTTCGTTTTCTTTGTTTGATCATTATTCTGTTCGTAGTTTCTGGGGAAGAGGTAAGTCCCCGGATTGTCAAGGAGAGAATCTCATTGCTTTCTTTCAGGTCTGGTGTAGTGTTAGACCCTGAAGGTGCGCTTGAGAGCTGGAACTCTTCAGGTGTTCATGTTTGCAACTGGACAGGAGTTAAGTGCAACAATGCTAGTGATCATGTTGTCCAGCTTGACTTGAGTGGCCTGTCACTTCGTGGCAGGATTTCTCCGGCTCTTGCGAATCTCTCTTCTTTGTTGGTTCTTGATTTGTCAAGGAACTTCTTTGAAGGCCATATTCCAGCAGAGTTGGGTGATCTTCTGCAGTTAAGACAGCTCAGTTTATCATGGAATCTTCTCGGTGGAAACATTCCCGAGGAGTTGGGATTTCTTCATCATTTAGTATATCTTGATTTGGGAAGTAACAGGCTTGCTGGTGATATTCCTGTACCACTTTTCTGCAACGGGTCTTCTTCTTTGGAGTATATGGACCTTTCTAACAATTCTTTAACTGGAGAAATTCCTTTGAAGAATGAATGTAAGCTTGTTGCTTTGAGGTTTCTTTTGCTCTGGTCTAATAGACTAGTTGGTCGAGTCCCTCGAACACTTTCTAACTCCACCAATCTTGAATGGCTCGATTTGGAGTCAAATATGCTGAGCGGGGAATTGCCTTCAGAGATTGTACGTAAAATGCCAAAGTTACAGTTCCTCTATTTGTCTTACAATGACTTTGTTAGCCATGATGGTAACACAAATCTCGAACCCTTTTTTGCTTCTTTAGTTAATTCATCTAACCTTCAGGAACTTGAATTAGCAGGAAATAACCTTCATGGAGAGATACCTCCTATTATTGGTGATCTTTCTACCAATTGTGTACAGATTCATCTAGATGAGAATCTTCTTTATGGCTCCATTCCCTCTCACATTTCAAATCTTGTCAACCTCACCCTCTTAAACTTGTCCAGTAACCTTTTGAATGGTACCATCCCACCAGAACTATGTCGTATGGGAAAATTAGAAAGGGTTTATTTGTCGAACAACTCCCTATCTGGTGAAATTCCTGCAGCTCTTGCTAACATTTCCCATTTAGGCCTTCTTGACTTGTCAAAAAACAAACTCACAGGCTCCATCCCAGACACCTTTGCCCACCTTTCACAGCTTCGGAGACTCTTTCTTTATGAAAATCAACTGTCAGGAACCATACCACCAAGCTTGGGACAATGTGTCAATCTGGAGATCCTAGACCTCTCTAGAAATAACATTTCTGGGACAATTCCTGGTGAAGTTGCAGGATTGAAGAGCTTGAAGTTGTATTTGAATTTGTCAAGCAATCATCTACATGGGCCATTACCACTTGAGCTGAGTAAAATGGACATGGTGCTAGCAATCGATCTATCTTCCAACAATCTCTCTGGCACAATCCCGCCACAACTTGGAAGCTGCATTGCACTGGAGTGCCTTAACCTTTCAGGCAATGTCTTAGAAGGCCCTCTTCCATCTACAATAGGGCAGTTGCCTTACCTTAAAGAACTCGACGTATCCTCAAACCAATTGAGTGGCAACATACCACAATCTATGGAGGCATCGCCGACTCTCAAGCATCTCAACTTCTCTTTCAACAGGTTCTCTGGGAACATATCAAGCAGCGGAGCATTTTCTTCCCTGACAATAGACTCCTTCCGTGGCAATGATGGACTTTGTGGAGAAATACAGGGCATGCCCAGCTGCCGGAGGGGACATGTTATTCATATTTCATTTATTTTGCCTGTCCTACTGTCACTGTTTGCGACTCCCTTATTATGCATGTTTGCATACCCCCTCGTTCTCAGGTCAAAGTTCAGAAGTCAAACGGTGATATTCAACGGAGGAGACTTGGAAGATGAGGACAAAGAAACAAAAGACCTCAAACATCCAAGAATCTCATATCGACAGCTTATTGAAGCTACAGGGGGGTTTAGCGCGTCAAGCCTCGTAGGTTCAGGCCGGTTTGGCCGTGTCTACAAGGGCGTTCTTCAAGACAATACAAGGATTGCTGTTAAGGTATTGGATTCAAAGGAAGCTGGAGAAATCTCAGGAAGCTTCAAAAGAGAATGCCGAGTCCTGAAGCGGGCAAAACACAGGAATTTGATCAAGATCATCACAATATGCAGCAAGCCAGACTTTAAGGCTCTTGTTCTTCCTCTCATGTCAAATGGAAGCCTGGAAAGTCATTTATACCGTAGCCATGGACTAAATACAGGGCTGGATTTGATTCAGTTGGTTAGCATCTGTAATGATGTGGCTGAAGGGTTGGCCTATTTGCACCACTATTCTCCTGTTAGAGTAGTGCACTGTGATCTCAAGCCAAGCAATATTCTTCTTGATGAAGACATGACAGCTTTGATAACTGACTTTGGAATCGCAAGATTGATTAGAGGTGCTGATGATAGTAGTAATTCAACAGATGACTCAGTGTCCTTTAGCTCAGCTGATGGATTTTTGTGTGGATCTGTCGGCTATATTGCCCCTGGTATGTTCTTACTTTCTGCAGCAGCTTAATTAGTATTATTTCTAAATTATGAAATGGTTTATAATGCATGTTCCTCATGGAAAGAGAGGAACGTTTTCAATACCTTGTTACGTTTATTAATATTTTCCTTGTCAACTTGATCTCATGCAGAATATGGAATGGGAAAGCGTGCTTCAGCGCAAGGAGATGTTTACAGTTTTGGAGTCCTCCTGCTAGAAATCATAGCAGGAAGGCGCCCCACAGATGTTCTATTTCATGAAGGTTCAAGCTTGCATGAATGGGTTAAGAGTCACTATCCCCACAAGCTCAAGCCCATAGTTGATCAAGCAGTGCTTAGGTGTGCTCCATCTGTCATGCAGGGATCCTACAGCAAAATATGTAGTGATGTAGTCTTGGAATTGATTGAGCTTGGTCTTGTTTGCACACAAAATAATCCCTCAACAAGACCAAGCATGCTAGATGTAGCCAGCGAAATGGGTAGCCTAAAGCAGTATCTCTCTAATCCTCCCTCCCTGGTGATTGAAGAATCTTATCCTAAGGCTAGTGCTTCTTGAATTTGCAATGGCACTGAAAGTAGTTTCATCAAAATCTCAGAAACTTCTAGTCATTGTACTTATTTATTTTTTTTTTTTTCATGGTAATAAATAAACTGATTTTAACTCAATGCAATAGCCTTGTTGATTAGCTATTTGCCATAGTTTTGACTTTTTCGCAAAACTATATTCTTGGGCTATTCTCATTACCTTTAACAGAAGTTTCCTGGTGAATTGAAAAGATCAGAAAGATAATTGTTAAATCAAAAAGAAAATCTTTTTTACACCGTCCAACGGATTTCTTAAGCTTGAAAGCAGCTCTGTCCTTTACTAGTCATATTTTTAATCAAAACCATCCAAAAACTTCCTTTGATTTGTTAATTTTTTAATTGATTTCACTAGATTGTGAGCTCTGAATCATATTTCAACTATGAACTAGGCATTGATGCTTCAACCTGTCTTTTTTCTTCCAGTTTCTTCCTCTGTTTAAAATATCAGCATTTTGTTTATGGTGTGAAACACAGTGGTTTCTATAATCAGAAAAGGCACTTTGATCCCTTTTAGCCTACCTGTGATATGGATTTGCCTAAACTAAGTAATTAGTGGAAGATTATAATAATAAGCCTGTGCTCACTTTCATATTAATCATAAGAAAGCACCCGGAACCTTTTCATCACCTTCACATAGAATAGGGATATGTCCCCAGACCACAATGGTTGCTGCAGTAGGTCAGATTGTCTCTGAACAAATATATTAACAAAGAAACTCAGATCAATACCAAATAGAGATGCCTCAGAAGGTCGAAAGCATTCGATCGAGACTATCCTGATGACAGATCACTGTCCTAATCTCTTATAAACTAAATTGTGTGCTTGCTTGCCTGGAAAAACACGAATTGCCAATATCTTGCTACAGTTTTCTATAATTGGCAACTTGGTCGTTGAGTGACCATCAGAATTCATAAACCTACCATCACCTCCTCTAGCATGACTTCAGCAAACCAGTTAGTCTGCTCCTTTCCTGTGCTAAGCCACCAAAAATGTTGTAGGTATTGGTACATTATCTACTGATATTAGTTAGCACAGCTACCAATCAAACAGTTCCTGACACCCCCTGAAAATTGAAAGCTGTATTCGTAAGAACTATTGAAAAGGAGCATAATTTCTGGCATCAGATCAGTAATAACTGCTCACTTGTTCGAATGCAACTTACAAGTGATCTCATTGTCTGGTGTAACCATGCCTATTAAATCCCAGGTGCCAATTATTATAATTCTTTCACAAAATTCCAACAATTTTTTTTTGTTGTTGTAATAAAGATTCCACCAAACTTAAATCCGCAAGACTGATACCATTTCCCTGCTGCACCTTCCAAGGTCTGATTTCTCAAATGATAATTTATTCCTCATTGCACAAATATTAGCTTTAATTTGGAAGGAGCTCTACTGCAAAATATGAGAAAACTCTGGGACATGAACAAGCCAGTCTCCCAAAGAAGATGAGAGAAAAAATAAAAAGCAAAAGATTTCATGATTTCTGCCTCCTCACTTCGACTACTTTTTCCACATAAGGAGTGTTCTTCCATGAACTGCAAAGCTCATTCACTATCCTTAGCCATTGCACTCATAAATGAAGATAATCTGATCATGCATAATTAAAAGTTTGAATTCTAGAGGAAGATTGAATTATGAGTAGTTCTAAAGCAGTTGCAAATGATAGCACAGGCCAGTGTCTAACCCACTAGCTACACGGACTCCATAAAATACTCCTTGAGCACGAAAGAGGAAGGTGAGTGTGATCTAGTGCTCCATGATAATGACTTCCATAACCAACGCTATTCACAAGTGTGTTTCAGGTACAGATGTTAAATTTACAGAGAAACTTGGTCTGTTAAAACAAATTAACATGTAAAACACCAGGGAACAAACGTAATATCCCGAGCCATAAGCGATGAGGATGCAAAACAAAGAATATAGACAGTGGGAGAAAGAAGGAAAATGTCATGAACACGAAGATCATTGAATTCTGCTAGCCACATCCATTCAGGTTGTATATTTTGGATATACAGTTTGTGAAAGAGCTTAAAAACACAGTAGATGATAGTGAAAACCGAGAGGCCAACTTGACTTCTCCATCTTCTTCATTTGATTTAAACAGAGCAATTCCCCATACGGGTGTTACAGGGAGTTACAGCTTTACAAGAGTTAAACATGGAAATATACAAAAAGAATTGAGGGAAAGAGGGAATTAAGGAGACGTTGATCACGCTGGTTCTGAGGGAATTGAGCTGTTGCTGCAGATTTGGATTGTGCTGCAATTGTGGAATTATCTCCAGGAATAGCTGCTCTAACAGTTTTAACATGAAAAAAATTATAAATATTTTACAAACGATATTTAAAACATATCGATTATTTGTCAAGGTAGAATATATACTCCAATAATAATTTATAATATTGCTTAAATCAATGGTGCATAGTGTTTTGTTAATAGTACATTATAGTTAATAAAGAGTTTTAGATATTTCTACTACCATTGTAATGATTAATTGCAAATAACTTGTAAGCCGTAATGTTGATTGATATGGTGAATATTTATTATTATTTTTTTAAACATATATCATAAATGTCTAAGACAATAGTAGTTTTCTAATAAATATTATAATTGATTTACAACTAATTTTAATTATTATTGTTTTATTTTTAAAAACAACTAGTTAACTCTGTTGACTTCTTTTTTTGTTTTTTTATTAAAAAAATTAGAGTTTTAATATTCAATATTGAATTAATTGAAAATTAGATTTTATGATTTATTTTATATGATATTATCCTTATCTCATGAATCAAGTCACGGGTTTAGTGGGTTAACCCAAGTTGACCTAAGTTGTTTTTTGTGTTCTTTAGTTGGTTTTTCATTTTTAATTGTATCCTTCAAGATTATTGAAAAAATTGAGTTTCTTAAATGTTTTTATTGGTCATTTGAATTGATTGTCATGTATATTATAGTTTTGATAATGATGAGACCACTTAAAGTTTTTTATATAATTATGTTTAGAAATATATTGGACAGCATTATCCTTGTCAACTTATCATATAATATTGCTGGGAAAATAAAAAATATAAAAAGAGAGAAATATAAATGATAGAGAAATCAGTAATGTTTTAAGACATTGCAATCTATGAATGCTAAAATGATTATTATTTTGGAATTATTTATTAATACTTAATATTGTAAGGAATTTCTTACATATTGCTTCCCTGATTCCAATAAGATAAAACATCAAGAATCATGTGCAAAAGTAAAAAAATAAAAAATCATATTTCTCATCATGCAAGAATATTATGCTTTTCTTTTGTTTTTATGAAGAGTAATCACCCATCATACATAAACTAAACGATTTGCCGCTCTATGATGTTGTTACAATCTAGCCTTGATTGTTTTAGTTGTGTTGGCATTTGTTCAATGAATAAAAAAGATGGTAGTTTCAGTATCAAGCTTGTCATTCACCGGAATGGTTGTTTCCGGTGAGGTTACCTCTCGTGTAAGAGGATGCTCGGTCGTGACTAATGATCCTATAACTTTTGCTAGACAAATGGCGTTCTTGTTTAAGATCGAAAGGCAACTCCTTGAGTAAAATGATTAAATCTCGAAAGAGAATACCTAATCAGAGGGGCAAAAGGAAGAAGACGACATCTGCTCTTCATAATTTTGCCTTCAATGAAGACAACTTCCCGACCAGAAGACACAAGAAATAGAAATTGTGAATATATAGCATGCAATTATGAAACAAATTCTTGGACATAATTATTGGTACCTCTTTTGGAGGAAGGAAACCTGAAACAGCCTTGTTCTTCCCACTCATGAACTGGAATTGAGAGTTCTACATCACTCACAATTTGTCGAGCCACTAAATTTTTTATGTTAGGCTGTAATAAATGGAACAAGAGCATATACAGGTTGAGAAACAAGAGCAAAGTGGAGATTGTTGTATAGAATATGATTTACAATCATCATCCCAATATTAGGAGAAAAAACAAAACAAAAATGACAGCATGCCTAAGACATCCTATTGAAATCAAACTTCTTCTGTGATTGATGTGAACTCAGCAACATTTACATTGGATAGGTTTTGTACAGCAAATCAAACAAAAAATCCACAAATCTACGGTATAATACTCACTCCATTCAAGATCAGAACATCATCCTTACAAAGTAGTCCTTGTTGCAGGTGTTGTATCAAAACCCGGAAAATCATAAGAATCAGGTGATTAAGGCAGTAAGAACTTGATTGCTCGAATTAAAACCAAAAGTACAGCATTGCCTGAAAATAAGAATAATATCAATGTTATCCATCTCTAGCTTAACTATGCCTGAATGCACGAGTGAGTGAGAAAGAGAGGAGAAGACATACCTCTTGGAGAATATCTAAAGATGACTTATCTGCAACATGGGTTTTTTTTGTTTTCAAACTTCTTATCTCAGACTGTATTGAATTGAGTTGTTCACGTATCTCCTTCAACAAACTAAGTTCCTCTTCCCCTTCAGCAACAATTTCTTGCCTTGTATTGTTTCTTACTCTCTCAAGCCTCTCAACTCTCTGACTCAGCTGCTGATACTCAGCTTGAGAACTGCTTACACTAATTGTTGAGTGGCTCACAGGAGACACGTTGAGGTGAAAAGTTGCCCCATCTCCTGGCCTAGGCCATTTCTTTTCATGGACCGTGGAAAGCACCATTGCCTTTAACAGGCCTCTTTCATCTTTATTGGGCGGTATCAGAATATCCTCAGATACCATATCTGGCTTTTGAAGCCTGTTTTCACCTTCCAAAGTCATTTTGTGATGTTCTTTCACATGATGTTCAGAAGCTTTGCAACTCTCGAGAGTTTGTGGGACTTCGAAAATATCCTGAACACTTGCCCTTGAATCCTGAAGCTGTTTATCGTTGTCCGAATGAATAGAATTTTCTTTTCTTTTTAGATCCCCAGATGTGCCATTGCCCATTTGTGAAAACAATGAAGGGGACCAGGTGCCACCCTTCCAGATTGCAGATGTTTTCCTACTGGGATCTTTGTCGTCAGTAATCTCTTTTACCCGTTCATCCAACCTTTTGATCTGCTCCCAATATGAATCAACGTGTGCACCAGAAAAGCTCCCTGATTTATTCTCTGAATCATTAGCTTCTCGGATTGCAATTTCCTCAGCATTGATTTGCATTGCATCTAGCACAGGGACCATAGATTTTTTCCTTTCAATATTACTTTTATTGTAACTGGCATCCTTGGTTGAAACCTGAGGCGGAGAGTTGATTCTCCTTCCATTTCCATTGGCACCATTTCCCCCCATTAAAGGATCGTTTCTTTGCATTAACAGATTCTCCGGATAAGTATTCTCATACACACACAAATCATTATAGCCCATGCTTAAAAGTCTGTACCTATATGCCTGAACTTGGTATTCAAGAGACGCAATCTCCATTTCTCTCTGATATATGAGGTCTTCTACAATTGCCAGAGCCTCCTCTGCATGACACATCTTTTCCTCTGACATTCTCTTATATTGGCCTGCTTCCATCTTCAGTGAAGCCTTATCACCTTGCAACCGCAATATCATGGATAAAGCTTCGCTTGCTGCGGTGGCCGAGGCTTCTCTTTCCTCATCTAGCTCGGCATAAAGGGTTTGCAGAAGATGTTGCTGAGTATAAAGGGCTTCTTTCAGAGATGTTACATTAGTTTCAGGCGCCGGTAATAAACTGCTTCCATCCATGAGCAATAAATTAAATGCCGACTCCTGCCTGTGCACAAAATAGCATCAACTCTTCTTTAGTCTCAATAACCCATTTAAAGTTTTTCTTATTCATTTCAAATTTCGCTCAGTACCTCCAGCAACAAAAACAATGAATTAAAAAATTATACTAAAAAGCGCGTATGAGTTCAGGCAAGCAGATAGGCAGGCGCAAAGGGTCAACAACTTGCCCTCCCTTGCTAACACATTTGCACGCAAAAGTTGTAAATATTTCGATTATAAATATGAGCACAGACATGAATGGTGGCTCTGTCATCTCAAAAACCCCATCTGCACCACCATCCCTTCAGAAAACATAATCCAGTGAAAAGGGGGATTTCGTCCCATAAACAAGCAATATTTTCATATGTTGCACTTAGATATAGCAGAACAAATAACGTTTTGACAGAAACAAATGAAGAGATGTTATAATTATTTTCAACTTAATTGTGAAAATATGAATCATTAGCGCCAAAAGGAAGTATGGAAGAAAAGATCTCAGGGAAATCCCGAAGTATAGAAGAAGAGGGAGTGGGAAATGATAAAAAGACACTGGACAAATCAATAGAAAGAACAATGAATCATTCTATGGAAGAAATAAACTGCGTGAAAAAGCACAGCAAGAAATGATATTTGAGCCTATCACCTTCAGTTTGTATATTTACTCCTTAGAGCATGAACCAATAGAGAAAAATACAAGGCTTTTAGCAAAAGAGAACTGTCCTCTTCAACAAATCCAGATATCACACTGTCAGGTCAAAACACCAAGCAATTCAACCATGAAGCAAATTGCTTCTCTGGAAAAAACGAAAGAATAGCAAAACAGGCCAGAAGGGCTTGAGAATTTCTGGCATAAAAACCTGTACAAGAGCTTAGAACAAGACCCCACTTATTTTTAAGCAAACCTCATCATTTCCGTATTCTCTTTCCAAACATAGCTAAAGAAATCTCATTGCTTTTCCATTGCTTTTCTACAAAGCAGATGTGAGATTTGACATAAATTTAAATTTTTCTTTCAAAGTTATGTATTCAAATTTTTCTACAAAGCATGGAGTGAGAATTAAAAAAAAAAAAAAAAAAAAAAAAAAACAACAAGAAATTAAGACAGCTATGCACCTGATCCCAAACCATTGCCTGGATAGTTAATCTTCTTGTCGCTTGTTAATTCATGCTATTAATTGAGGGTTTTTTATAAAAATAAAAATAGATTTATGATTACTATGTGGGCCTTGGTTGCTTTTTCACTCAACGGGCGTTGAAGAATATTTATCAGGCTAAAAAATTGCTAAAAGGTGAGGTTTTAACGGCTATTAATAGGCCCCATCAGGGCCATCACCACGCACGCTGCGGCATCTGAGAGGGGGGGAGGAGTTTAGACAAGTGTCACTAGTAAAGCTAATTATGATGGCAGAGCTGTATCTTTGTATTTATTTTATTTATTTTATTTTAAGCATGTCGGCCTGTCCAAGTCCAACACAAAATATCAAATTTTACTTTGTCGAAACAGTATCATTAGCAGTGATGATGGTATCTGCCATTATCATCCTAACAAGTAGAATCCAACACGGTTTGATGGAGGATCCACGACGTGTACTAAATTGAAGACTTCTTAAATTCTAATCATATAAGAAAAGGGTAACGGAGACTGACTCTTAGCCGCCCTTCTTGTTCTTCCGACCATTGAAAGAGTATCAGCTCTTCAGACCACAGGTGGATGAGCACGTTGTAATAGCGTTTACAGATGACCAGGCGAGGTTTGGACGATTCTAGAAGACTTATAGCACTGGCAATTGCAAAATAGTTCATTGCTGGAATTATTGTCAACCAATTGAATCCACAGCATAAAGTAGCGTGAGATGATATAACGGTCCAAAATTAGATGCCTCACAACAAATGCATTTGAACATTGATTTACAGAGAAGTTTTGCAGCTCACAATTTTCGCCAACAGAATTCAGTCTACACTCCACAATCTGGGCTGATGTTGCATCTTTATTTGCTACTAACTGCATCTAGTCCACTGGAACTTCAACTTCCATCTTCAAATCAGAATTTCCAAGAATCTGCAAGTATGCAATCAAAAGTGAGCGCAAGAGATGAGTTTAAGGAACTAGGCTGAGTGGAGACGGTGACTAATTAAATGGTAAGAGACGCTGGATGGATGATTCAATAATCTTATGGGAAGGGCTCCACTGTCAAAGAAACAAATAATGGAAGGGTGGAAGTTCAAATGGAAAGTTTAATGTCAACATTGACTTTACTGTTTGCCAAAGCTTCTAATCTTTAACCTCTAGGACAAAACTGGAATTTTAATGACTCTAGTCTACCATCCAGTTCCACATCCCAGATCTTAATTTCTGATTCTATACTGAAAAGAACTGGAAAATAGTTCCAGGATCAAGCACCCATCACAGATGCCATAGCAGCCATACCACAGCACCACCCTGCTACAATCTCTCATAACAAGAGTTACAACTGCAATTCATCAACTCTTGGATTCCCATGTTATAAAATCAATTTCGCAATCACAAATTCTCTAACTAAGAAGCATGCCTGAAAAGCTGATTCCCCAATGCACAAATGTAAGTAAGCCTAATCCCCCTTTGGACAATGAAATATCAAGTTCAACCATAATACACTAAAAAACATTTTTCTATAAGAAAGCCATCCAAAGTCCAAAGCAATAGTTCTGACCTTACAGGAAATGGAAAAGGAAGAAATAAAAAATAAAACTTATAGTAAAGTCACTAAGTTAAGGGTGTTGGTTTTTATTGAACATGTGTAATGTATGTGCACAACAGATCAAAGAAAGAATCAGGTTATTCAGGTAAAGATTATACATGGTATAATTCAAAAATTAATCACGTTTACTTTTGTTATTAAGCTCATGAAATTTTTTATGTTGTAATAACCATATATACCAGATATAAATGACAGTACCTTTACAAAGTCTGACAAAACTAAGAAAGAATCCTTTGAGTAGCCTGCTTCTTCAAGTACACGTGTCAGAACTTGCTGCGCCAACCGTAAGTATGGATCCACAATAAAGCACAAGTCAACACCAGATGTACATACTAGGGAACAGTAATTTTCAAAGTCCTACTTCTATGATATTAACTGAGCAAAAACTTGAAATCACATCCTACTTCTATGACATTAACCAAGCAAAAACTAGAAATGACATCTGATACTGTTAGTCAAAAAGATCACATGTATTGGGAACTCAATTTTTTGACTTAATTTGCAAACTGGGCAATAAGCTCTTCATAACCAGCCCTCAGTTTGATAAAAAAAGAAAAAAGAATGAACTCTTGAGCTATTTCAGTAATGGCTACTTACATCATTACAAATAGATATTTGTACAAGAATTTCAAATATTCAACTTCATTGTAGGCAATAACAGGGAACTAATCTGCAAAGTTTACAATTGCCTTTCTTCCAATTGATTTTATCTCAACAGAATTCACTCATGTATTCAAACTAAAACTATACCACATCAGGCAAAAACCATGAAAAAGTTCAAACAATGTGCTTGGATCAGTTTAACAGCAAGCCTGTAAAACTTTTTCTACCACGGTTTCCAGGTACCTAAATATAACACCACATAAAATTCACTTCAATTCAACCACATCTCTGCCTCAACCTCTACTAAATCTGATATTCCCCGGAGGGACTAGAATGTTCATAAAAACTTCAACAAATCAATTCACTGCCTAAAGAATTATCATTCCAAAAAAACCTGACGACGACGACGACGAGGACGAGGAGGAGGAGGAGGAGGAGGAGGAGTATAGTAAGCTGAACAAAGTTCCAAGAAATTCACTCAGATAAATGCGCCCTTACATTCTTCTTTTTATACCTAAAACAAACTCAAAGTAAGCAATTTGGCACACACATATTCCTATCTGAGTCTCGACATTACTGATTAACCATATACATATGAAACTTGACAGGAGCACTAAACACATCCAAATACAATGAAAACGAAACCAAAAGAAGGCTGAAGTCTAACCTCTCTTTGTTGTTGTGATACAAAGTGACCGGTCAAATCATGCAATACATCCAGCATATCATTGAAGGTAACTTTCCCATTGCCATCCGAATCATACACCTTGAAAATAACTACACAACACGATAAGATAGAACACATCTATGGAGATTGGAGACTATATTTATGTTTCAATTTTTGAAAAATTAATATAAAATAACAGAACATTACATTCGAATTTGAGTTGCAAAGGAGCTCGAGGACTGAATGCAGACAGGAATGCCACAAATTCCTTGAAATTCAATCCATCCACCATTCTCAACAATCTCTATTACTCCAAACAATAAAAAAAAATCACTAAAAAAAATCACAATACATATGAAAAGAGAGGCATAAATTAAAATGCAGAACCTGAGAGAGAGGATTGACGGCGAATTCAGGAACGGAAAGGAACTCCTCGGATGGGACAAAACCGCATCCGTTTCGATCCAGCTGGCAAAACCTCTGGTACAACGACACTATCTCTTGCTGCGAAACTACACAGACATGTTAATCAATTAAATGCAATTGTAAATTGATTGAGTGGAGAGAAGAAGAAGGAGAAGGCGAGGGAATTACGTACAGGTGTGGTTACAGTGTTGTTGGACTTCTTCGATGTCGTATTGAGTGAGCATCGAGGATGTGTTGCCCATGGTGATCTTGTTGATTTGATCGAGGAAGAGTTGTTTCTCTATCCTTGTTTATGTTTTGATTTTCTTAAGGGACAAGTACAAGTACAGGTATGGTTGGTTGGCAAGTGTGCCCGTGTACGTGAACAGACAAGTTTGTGGCTTCTCTTCTCCTGTTCAAGTAACTCTTATTTCTGGATAAGGGCTTAAATATGTCACGCAGCCAAACACCATCTCTTAGTCCTTCTATTTTTATTTTTATTTTCGCTAATTCATTCATACACCCACGCGCTTCATCACCGGTGGAATATTTCTTCAATAAAAAAATTAAATATGTATTTTTTATATATATTTTTTACATAATAAATATTATTTATAAAATAAAAACTTTATGCATCTATTTAATTAAATATATCAAGAATTATATGTGTCTATAAAAAAACATTATCTATAACTAAATATGTATATAAAAAAAATAAAGAAATGGATGTAAATGAAGATATTTAATCTCGGAATATCAATCATTTACATGGTTGTATTTAATGACTCTGTTTATTAAAATTATTTTTTTATTCGATAAAATAATATTAGAAATAAACACATAAAATTAATGAAAAAGAAAAGAAAAGAAAAGGATATCTTGCAAGGTTAAATTTATTAGAAATATTATTCAAAAATAAATATTTTTTAAATGAATTTTAATTATATAAAATATAAATATATATATGAATTATAATAATATATTTAAAATGTAAATATATACAAAATAGTTTTAAAATAACCATTGTTTAAATAAATAAAAAAATAAAAAATAAAAAAAGTGTTAATTTAAATATAAGTTAAAAATTATTTTAAAACACATATAAAAAAAATCAAGTGTTGTATTGACTCATGTATTCTAACTATCTTTTAGAAATTTTGGTATTTAATTAATATATAATAAAAAATAATTATCAGGACATGTAACACATGTGCTAGTTTATGAATTGCATGTTATCTTTAGGTAGCTTATGTGACTGCTTACAATTAAAAAAAATAGTGTTTCTTGGTGTGGTTTTATTTGTCTCGACGATTCCTGCTTCTTTGGGTGACGTGTGTATTTTAATTAAGATTGTTTTTAAATTTATTATTTTATCATTTCATTCTTCTTGTTTTTTTTTCAATCAAGTTTGATTTTTATTTTTTTATTGTTATTTTTCTTGCTTTTGATAAAAAAATTTAATTTTTTTTATTTCATTGCTCAGCACTAATTTGAGTGATTAACACATATTTAAGAGATTATTCTTGGTTTATGTAGTGTTTTCATCTTGTTAAATTAGGTTTATTTTTCATATATATATATATATATATATATATATATATATATATATATATATATATATATATATATAAATTAATCGAGTTTATTAAACTTGGACAACTCAATGATACATGAGTCTTAATTTTTTTCTACTTCTTTAGAAACTCTATCATCACCTTAGTTTTTTTTCAGCACTAATTTTGTTTTGTCTTTGCCCACAACATAACACTACCCACCGATATAGGTTTACTCAAGTCATTTTTGCTGGGCTATTTATTTATTTATTTATTTATTTTTAGCCTTCAAGATTTGGTTGGGTAGAATTAGGCTTTCTAATTGTTTCGAGTTCCAGAAGATTATCTTTGTTTTATGTTTTGGACCATGATTAATTTTAAGTTGACCTTGATGTCTAAACTTTTCTTAAGGTTTGAAAAAATAATACGTAAGAGCTCAAAAAACTAATTAATAACCAAGTGGATGTTGACATCGTTTCAAAAGTTTTTTTTTTTAAATGAGTTTTAAAAAAAATATATTAACTTTTTTTGATATTTTTAAATTATTTTTATTTGTTAATATTAAAAATATTTTTTTAAAAAATAAATATTTTAATGTATTTTTAAACAAAAAAAATATTTAAAAAAAATCATAATGAAGTAACTTAGTAGAAGCTAACAGAGAGTTCCTTCAGGCATTAATCCTTAGATTTCACTGACAGACACAGATCATCTAAAAGCTCACAACTATCTGTTCGGTGAAATCTACTAGGTAACTTTTAGTCCCTCGATTCTCTTATTCTTTGCATTTCCATACCAAATTACTCTTCAATTCCATCATTTCTTTTGTAATTTGAATGCTCTTTGACTTTATGAGATTTAAAAGGTCAACAATTACGGGTACTCATGATTTTTCTTCTTCTTTTTGCAGGAGTGATTCATCAAGTTCGCTGTAAAATAATAAAAAATAATAATGGTATGAGCATTTTATCACACCCCTCATGTTTTTTCCTCGTTTGCAAAAACCATTCTGTTAAGAACATAGATAGACTCAATTGGTGGAGATGGTATTTTGGAGACGGAGAAGTGGAATGATTGCTCTGAAAAATGTTTGTCCGATGTGGGTTCTGTGCCGGAATAATTCTTGCAAGCCGGAAAAACATCTTTAGGAAGATGAACCTTCTTCTTCAACTCTAGAAATCCTACATTGCATTTAGTAGACAGTAAAAACAAGAAGAAAACAATAAAAAATAATGATCAAATCTAATAGTTAAAAAAAATTAAAATTAAAATTAAAATTGATATAAAAATTATATTTTAAAGGGTGAAATTAAAAAAAAAAAACTCAAAACAAAATATATAAAAATCAAATTTTATATAATCAATAAATAATAAGAGTTTTTTATAATTTTTAAAAAATATGTCCATCCAAAATAAAAGAGCACACTTATATAATGAACCAAGCATTTTTTTTTAAATATAACTTAAAAGTGTTTTAATTAATCAATTTCTTTAGTAATAAATAAACACAAGAAAAGTTTGGAAATTGATTTATAAAAAAACAATTTCATATAACAAGCGAGAAGGCAGCCTATCCGAATGATGGATAGATTCAGCAGAAATTTTACCATAAAATTTGAACCCTTCATATGAAGAGCATATATTACATTTCAAAACAACAACGTACTTCGAAAAAATCTCCACTCAGACGGCTGCTCCAACCATGTCCGTTCTGCGCCCCAACCTCCTTCCCCTCTCTCTCCCCTATCCAAACGGCACCTCAATCCTCCCCTATCCCACCCGTAGACTTCCCCATCTCCAAACACTCCCAAAAATCATCTGCGCCACAAAACGAACGGGAAAGCAAAGATATCCCTCAGAGAAGAAGAAACTCAAGTTGAAGCACAAAGAAGCTCTGACTGATGTCAAGAACAAATTTGATGGCATTTGGAGGCTATCCAAGCTTGCTGTTTCCGTTCAAAACGACCCCGGCAAGGACTTTCTCGGCGTCTCCGACGGGTTGCTTCAAGAAATTGCCAAAGCTATCAAGTTCCCGGTAATACTCTTGCCAGCCTCTCTTTGAAAACGAAATTTAACACTCTTTTTACCATTTTTAATTACTTAAAACTGCAACAGGTTGCTTCAATGTTGCCCCCAGGAGCATTTTCGGTTATTAGGAAATCGTTTGATGCGAGAAAGGTCAGTTTTATTAATACGGGCTTGCTGTTTCTGCTCGCTTTCTTTTAAATTGATTGAGATTATCCTAAATTTCGAGTTTTTTAATCTCATACTTCATTGGTAAACAGTTAGAAGAAAAACCCTTTAATTTTGTTTCCATGTAATTTGTTTTGGTAATGTTTTTTTAATTTTTTTTTCAGATGTTAAAGGAGGCAAAATTTGTGTATACAGTGGATATGAATGTGAGTGAACTTATAAATCTAGAACCTCGTACCATTGATTTCATTTCGGACTTAGAGCCTAGAGTTGGGCTTATAGAACATATGCCCCTAGAAAGAGTCTCGGGTGATATAATTAGTATAATACAAGGTTGTAAGAAGGTTGAGGGAGAAAGGTTGCTGAAAGAAGGTGGTATCAGTGACTATTCTTGCAATGCGGGTACATATAAGTACACGGGGAGTAGAAAACCGAAAATTGCAGTTGTGGGTAGCGGGCCTTCTGGGTTGTTTGCTTCTTTGGTTCTTGCAGAGCTTGGTGCAGATGTTACTTTGATAGAAAGAGGCCAGCCAGTTGAACAAAGGGGCCGTGATATTGGTGCTTTGATGGTTCGGCGGGTTTTGGAATTGGAGAGCAATTTTTGCTTTGGGGAGGTTATATCTTGCTTCACTTAGTACTCTTGTTGAAGGTTGTTTTAGTATCTTGTGTGTGAATCAATAGTTTTGTTTTGGATCGAGTCTTTCTGATTGTGATTCCTAGAATGAAACTATCTTGTTGATTCTTGGCTTCTTAAAAGTGTTATAATGATTTTGCACATTGCCATTCCAGCACCTAGAAACTTTTTAACTACAACTTGATTTATTTATGTTGTGTGTGTTTATTCTGTCAAGTAAATATTTTATGAGGACTTAAATATTTTCTGCCTTGAATTGCTTATGAAGCATAGCTTGGAACGCATGCCCATGAATTGCTGAAAACCTGGAATATGAATTGCAACAATGAAATATGTGTTTCTTATATTTGTTTGATATTCTGGCTCTCATTTTGTTTCTTTGATTTGACATTGTCTGTTTATTTGTTATTTTTCCATCACCTACTTATATTTGGTGAGCATTCTTTCCTTGTCTGATACCAAGTCATATAAAGGACTTATGTATGGCAGGGTGGTGCAGGTACTTGGAGTGATGGAAAGCTAGTAACTAGAATTGGAAGGAACAGTGACAGTGTTTTGGCGGTGAGAACCATTCCTCATATTCCTGATCTAATCTCCTATGCATTGCTTTTGCACTATACATACTATCTCTTACAAATATTAGCTCTTCTACTATATCCATGATTTTCTGTCAGTTGTCTCACAAATGATTGCCTGCGTTTGTTAATTGACATAAATTTGAAGTACTAGTTAGATTCTGGGGGTCTCACCTAATTAGCAATATTAAACTTCAGGTTATATCTCTGATAGTTTCCTGAAATCCATTGGTGTTTTTTTTTTTTAATAAGAAGTTTGCATACAGTTTTATTGGAAGATGCAGTTACAAGTCCAATTTATTCTTGCATGTTTCTAACTTGGTATAAGTTCCTTTTGAGAGCTGCATTTTAGTATGAATAAAGTTTTTTGATTATTAGCTTGGTGGTTGCAGAATTAGCTGTGTCATCAAGAAGATGTGGGTTTTCCAGTTACAAACATCATTATTATTCAAATTAATGGGTTAAAATACTTGCAGAACTGCTAGAATTATTTTTTTTCCATGTCTTTCCACATATTGCCCATTTATTTTTGCATTTTTTCATCTTATCATTCTTACTTTTATTAGTAGAATCCTGCTAAACAAAATTTATAAACAATTACTACTAGTTTCAGCAATTGTATGGGTTATCTGATATTTATGTAAATCTCAGGTTATGAAAACTCTGGTTCACTTTGGAGCCCCGGGAAACATCTTGATTGATGGAAAGCCTCATTTGGGAACTGATAGGCTGGTTCCATTGCTCCGCAACCTTCGCCAAAATCTACAGGAACAGGGTGTAAGTTGCTGGTTCAGCATTCTCCTATCTGAAACAAGCTGTTGATTTTGCTTCTTTACTACAGTTTTCCACTCTGTTAACACCCAGAAAACTTTACTGCCTCAGGTTTCAATCAAGTTTGGGACAAGGGTCGATGATCTGATAATAGAGGATGGTCATGTTGTGGGTGTCAAAGTTTCTGATTCAAGAGACCAACAGAAGCTGGATTGCCATAAGTTGGGGTTTGATGCTGTCATTCTGGCTGTGGGCCATTCTGCTCGTGATATATATCACATGCTTCTTTCCCATGATATTGATTTGATACCAAAAGATTTTGCTGTGAGTTCAGAATCCTTTTCTCCTATATCTCGTGTAAATAAAAGAACTTGACAATGATTGGTCATCCATTCACTTCTTTGGTCTACCAAATTACTTTGTGCAGAACACCATTTATTCATGGTATATCAAGGAAGTAAGCTTCTGTTTTGCCACTGGATTTGGCATGTGTGGTCATCAGTTGGCCATAATAAGAGTCAAACTCAAATTGACTTGATGAGAGCTTCATTAATGGTCAATTCAGGGTAGAAGTGCATGATTTGTTTTGGTCTAGGCAGTGTAAATAAATTTGTGAAGTGGTTTTTGGCAGTGCTTCTATTGTGCCATTTCTGATCTGAAATAGGCCACTTCAAATTGACTCTCAGCAAAATTGCACCAAAAAAAAACTAGGGTTAAAAATTCATTTTATTGGTCGTCTGTTACAGTTCAGCATGAATATCTTTAATTCTTTTGTTTTTATTATGTGACATCCATGCTGTGGTTATCGATTTTCTGCTCTATTCTTATTTTCTATTTGGTGTCTTGAGACTTTCCTGCCATTTTCATAGTAAGTTGCTTGGTTAAACAGGTTGGTTTGCGAATTGAACACCCTCAAGAGCTAATAAACAGTGTACAGGTTGGTTATGTATCTCTTTTCCTATTCTATCATGTAGATGAACTGATAACTGGCTTGACTCTTCATAATATTTTACTTCTGTTCTAAAACATGATTCATCCAATAGCATTCTTTCTGTTTTGTTCTTGCAACTCAATTTATACAAATTTGCAGTATTCAAGTCTGAGCACTGAAGTCCATAGAGGACGGGGTAAAATACCAGTGGCAGATTACAAGGTCGCTAGTTATGTTAGTAGAGAGGATGGGAAGACACCCTCAAGTTCAGGGCCTACAAGTCGCAGTTGCTATTCTTTCTGCATGTGTCCTGGTGGACAGGTATACTTGTTCATCTTTATATTTTCTGCAAAGAATATAGATTTGAATGTAGCTGTTCTTTTGAACACTGCTTTTCAGTCACTTTGCTTCTTACTTTTGTTACACCTGAAAATACATGATTAGTCCTTGACTGAATACTTGATAAATTCAGTCTAACATGAAAATTTTGAAATTTTACAAGTAATTGTGCACTTCAGGATTATAAACTGAACTCGTTACCGTCACTTGCGGGTGTCACTGGTACTACTATGTAATGCTGTTAAAAAAGTTTGAATCAGAACCAGAGAGAAACAAGTTAAAACCTCGGAATTGGGAAAGACGGGAAGATTGTACATAAATAAAACCTTGAATGTATCACTTATGTGGGTGCTTAAATTGGTGGCCGCAGGTCGTCCTGACCAGTACAGATCCATCTGAGCTGTGCATCAATGGGATGTCATTTTCTCGTCGCGCTTCTAAGTGGGCAAATGCTGCACTTGTTGTCACAGTCTCGACACAGGACTTTAATTCCCTGGATTTTCATGGGCCTCTTGCAGGGATTGACTTCCAGGTAGGCTTTCTGCTCTTGTTTACATTATTCTTACCTTAATATCAATGGCTTACTGCATTATAATGTTTACCTTTTTGCTAGTTATATAGAAAACAAAGCTCCATAAGAATCTAAGAGAATTTCATTTTACAATAAATATTTTTGTTTGCCTCTTGCTGATATTATTATCGCAAATTTCATATTTTTCATAAAAGAGGTTTCAAATTACTATACCCCGCACACTGGCTGGTCTAGTCCTTTCTAATTTCCACCAGATTGATTCAAATCTTTGTACTATCTTGGAAGTCCATGTTTTAGGTTCCCGCTTCTTTTTTCATGAAATAATTTCCTCATCATTTAGAGGGAGTTTGAGCGAAGAGCGGCTATAATGGGAGGAGGAGACTTTGTAGTGCCTGTGCAGACAATTACTGATTTTCTAGACGGCAAGTTTCCAGGTAGAATGTAAATTTAATTTCCAGGGATTTTTTACTTCTGAATCTACCCAATTTAACTTGCCTTGTTTTGCCAGTGACATCTTTGCCCCCATCAAGCTATCGGTTAGGGGTGAAAGCAGCAAAGCTCCATGAGTTATTTCCGATGCACATCACAGATGCTTTGCGGCATTCAGTCTCCGTGTTTGACAAAGAGGTTATAGCATTTTCATCTTAAGCTACATTTCTTTGCATATCTCCTGAATACTCTCTCTCAATTAAAAAATAACTTACAATTTCCTATGCATGTTTTAATTTTCAGTTACCGGGATTTATCTCCAATGAGGCTCTTCTCCATGGAGTAGAGGTAGCTCTGTTTATCTTTTCCGGACATGTGGCGACGCAAGATTTGCAATACATCCAACGAGCATTTTTTTTTTAATTGATTCACATTTCTATCTTCTGAACTGCATATTTTCTCAAACTTGCTTAAGCGTTGAATCATTTGTTCTTCTAGACAAGAACCAGCTCTCCTATCCAGATTCCTCGTAGCAGTGACACTTATGAAAGTTTGTCCTTGAAAGGGCTCTACCCAGTAGGTGAAGGAGCAGGTTATGCTGGTGGGATTGTAAGCGCCGCAGTTGATGGCATGCATGCAGGATTTGCTGTGGCAAAAAGATTTGGTTTGTTTCTCGATGGCATAGAATCAGTTTTGGGGAAGGCTCAAGGTGCTGGATTTGCCAAGTACTAGGAGCAGCTTGGGTCATGAGTTTTGGGTATAGGGCTTTGGTAGGTTTGTGGTTTCATGCAGCCAAGGGGAAAAAATGGCATGGGTTCAGCTTCTACTCCAAATTTCATTGCTTCATGAAGGTCAGTATACTATGCCATTTCATTTTAGAGCAGCGATCAAGAAACTTTCAGTGTCCATGTCAAGTCTATGAACTGTTAATACTCCAGTCTCGTTTTTTGTGTGAAAGCAGCATGAGAGAAAATCAGAAGGATCCTCGGTGACTGGACGTGTCGAATTTTGCTCCAGTCGATTTGAGCTATTGTCCAACAGATTAATCCAGAAGCTGAGGAATGTGTTTCAGTGTCTGCCATTGGTAACCTCTTTTCCTTGGTCATGTGACATCAGTTGACTCCTCTAATGTTTGTGTGCTTCATTGTTCAAGAAGATCCTAGTGTGGTCGTGAAAAGAGTAAATTGAAGTCTTGTTCTGATTGCTAGACCGACCCGAGTTCTAACTGTGAAAGGGTTAATAAAAATTAGGAGTCAGATGACTATAAAACTAAACATGTATTGCAGAAGTGCTCGTAGGTTTGAAGCTTACTTCAGTCATGTGTAAATAAAGACATGGTTTGACCATGATAGCTTGAAACTTATGCGCGCTGTGTAACATTAGTCTTCATCTCACAAGGATGAAGTTTCATTTGCTAGATTATGTCATATTTGGGGTTGGTGAGTTCTTGTAGAAATGGAGAAGTTGTTTAGATTTATGGATGTGATTTTTGAAAATATACATATTATAGCTTATAAAAATAAGAGGGCTATTATATTAGATTTTAAAGTGTTGCCAAAAACTAAATTGATGGTTTTTTAAATGGGTATTTAAAAACCATTGTTTTAGATTGCACTGGTGGATCCATGGTCTAGTTGATTCGGGCTTTAAATTGACTTGTGTTTCAACAAAAATAAATAGAAAACCGACCTGGTATAATCAAGGTTGTCAATACCGTTTTGGTTGTCGTTTTGTTTTTTCTATTGGAATGGAACGTTTCGGTTTCAAAGCTTTTCGATGTGCCGTTTTGGGGTTGTACTGTTCATATATATATATATATATATATATATATATATATATATATATGAAAATAATAATTAATTTAACAAATATAATTTAAATTCAAGATAAATTAACTTTAAATTATACAATACAAACACAAAGTTAAACAAACTAATCTCAAAATTAGAAATATCTCTAAAATTTCAAAATATTATGATAGTAAAATGTTCTAAAATAAAAAAAATATTATGATTTTGAGCCGGAACGGCACGACCAGAACTTGAATTTAGCCGGAATTTTCAGAACAAACCGGAATTAAAACCGAGACAAAAACAATGCTGTTTTGTCTTAGTTATTTTAATGGCACGGAATGTTCCGAACAAAATTAACAAGTCTGGGTATAACTTAGATTAGAAGCTCGAGATGAAAGTTGGAGTTCCGCCCCCTGGGCCCTTGTCTCAAGCAACGGGTCCAATAAGAAGACGGCGGTTCCTAACTTGCTTGCGGTATCCACCGTGAATTATAGCAATCCACGAAACCTAAAGAAAGAAAGAAACGGCGAGAATCATGGATTGATTCGCAAGATTGAAGAAAATCATGTGCTCATTCATTTTGGATTCTTCTTGTTTCAGATAATCATACGACTGCTGCATGAGGATCCGGGGGCTGCCCATGGTTTGAAATGTCTCGCCAGCAAAACCCCACACCAGGTGAGCAAATCTTTTTTGGGAAAGTAAATCATCGACCATCTTTTGAGGAAGAGAGAGAGAGAGAGCATGCTGTGGCACCATTAAGACATGCTAGGGCACGGCAGATGCTTGGGCTTGACTGCCATGATTGAGTTTGTGGAAGATTGCTGCCAATTTCTGCCTGAGCCGAAGTCCCACTCCAAGACGTGACCCCAGGCTGAGGGTTACAGGTAAAGTGAATTAACTCGTGACTCGTGAGTTAGAAAACTGTCTCGGGTTTCTTGGAGTTTTATTGAAAAATAAATAAACTATAACGGTGTTATGTTTTATTAAAAAAATTTGTTTTTACTATATTTTATATTTTCTTATTTGGTTGCTGATTGACTCGATAGGTTATTCCGTGATTGATTAAACGACTGTGTTGAGAGTGTAGTTGTTTTTTTTTTTAATTATTTACAAATATATTAAAAAAAAATTATTTTTTAAAAGTTATTTTTGATATCGGTATATAAAAATGATCTAAAACCATAAAAATTAAAAAAATTAATTTTTTTTAAAACGGTTTTGAAATACAGTAACAAACATCCTTAAATGATTTTTACAAGTTGATGAGGTGGACAGAATTTGAAAACTATTATCTTATTAAAACACAACATAAAGTTGGAACTTTATTCATTGTAACTTAACTACATAAATAAATAAATTATGGCATGTTGCTATTCTATTAATAATTGTTAATTGCACGTACTTTACATTATTATTATTATAAGAATTATCTCATCATGTCAGCATGTGAACATAATAATTAATTATATCAACTCGATTAATAATAGAAATTGCAATCATCTTTATGTTCTTTATTTTGCAACCCATAATTGAGCTTGGTAACCTAGTCATCATGATTAACTTCATTCTTTTAATTCTTAATTAATTATGAAATCACATGCAATGACCAGTAACTCACCCAAAGATAAGATGCAAAAAAAAGTATGGATTTAAATATGTTTGAGAATCTGATTAATATTGATTTCAAAAATAA
The DNA here is from genome assembly GCA_027405865.1 of Salix purpurea. Taxonomy (NCBI): domain Eukaryota; kingdom Viridiplantae; phylum Streptophyta; class Magnoliopsida; order Malpighiales; family Salicaceae; genus Salix; species Salix purpurea. Next base: position 5,426,225 of record JAOWLH010000019.1, read on the forward strand.
TTTTTATTTTATTTTTAATTAATATAACCGATCATCTCACCTAAAAGTTTATGCTATTAAGGAAAATCTTAAGATATTATTTATATTATTCTCTAACACACCTTCTCGACCAAAAAACTCTTGTGCTTGATTTTTATCAAATAGAATAAGGGTGGTGAAATTCAAACTCGTGATTGTTAAGACAATAAGATATTAGATGATGTGTCAGGATTTATATTATTCTCTGATGATTAACTTATAAAAATCCAAAAAATCTAAAAATAATATTTTTAAAAAAAAATGAATGAAAAAACACAAGTGAACGGCATCCCATGAACTTAAGCTGAAAGACATTACATATGAAATGTCTAAATCATCTCCAAGGAATAATCTGGAGGTGAGGCAACTTGTTGGCCCAATCTGAAGAATGATCAAAGGTCAAATCTTGGAAGAAAGATTAGGTTTATTAAATCAGAAAAAATGGGGTCCAAAGTGCTTTATGCAGCTCACAAATCAGTAAATTACTAGTGAAAGTACGAGATTGTCTACTACTAAAGAGGGAAAGGCAAAGATGATGACGTGGCCTGGAGAGAGCCAGCCACCTCATTGATGGTTTCTTCGTCTCATAATTTTTTTATTAATAAAATAAATAATCCATGTTTTTCTCGAGCTTATTGGTTTAATTTCTAACCCTTTTTTTTCCAATATTTTAAATCAAGCTATAGAAAATAAAATTAAAAATATAAAAGAGATTTACTATACAAGCATTGTAGCTCCTCTCCTGTAAGCTTTGTGGATTCAATTACTCATTCTTACAGTGTTTTTTATTTGGTTTTGCAATTCCATCTTTCTAGATTATATTAAAATAGTTTTATCAGTTTATTTTTTAATTTATATAGTTTCACATATGCAAGGCATCGGCAAATAATTCTAAAATAAAATTAAAATTGATATTTTGAATAAAATTTAAAATTATAGTTATTTTTTATAAAAAAAAAAAAACAGAGCCCCCTATTTAAACTACAAAAAATCAGTTTGTTCATTAAGTTTTAATTCATGTGTTTTGTTTAGTTCCTAAAGTTTGAGGATTTTAAGTTTAGTCATAAGTTTTATTTTTTTCACTTTTCAGTCTCTAAATACTGAATTTTAGAAGTGTGACATGATGGTAAATAACTTGTGATCTGCAGGCTTCAAGTTTGAGTCATGACATGCATTCCTTATAAAAATCTAAGATAACCAAAGTTTTACTCGCTCATTTGAGCCCATAAAAAAACATTTTTTAAAGGAATTTCGTCGCTTAAAAAAAGTCTATAAAATATAAATACTAAAAAAGGAAAGAGAAAATTTTAAAAAAAAATAGAAGAAAAAAAAAAGGTTTGATCAAATGAAAACACGTACATTTAAATAATAAATCTAAAGAGGCCTCTATGATATTTTTAGATGTATATAGTGAAAAATAAATTAAAAAAAAATAAATCTTATTTTTTCATGCTTAAAATTGAAACTAGATGACGGCTCGTCGGAGATCCTATCGTTTTTGGCCGATCACTCTTTGAATTATAGGGTAACTTGGTCAAAATCAGTTTAAACTAAGGTTGAATTGCAAAAATATGAAGGATATAGAATTAATAATTTCAACAAAAGTTTCTTTATGCTGGATCGATATATATATATATATATATATATATATATATATATATATATATATATATATAAAAGGTATAAACCGGGTTCATTCTCGTAGCTGTAGCTTGATTGAAGGCTTTGGTCGGCTTGAAACCAGGGGCCACTCGCAAATAAAGGATGAGTGACATAATAATAGCAAGCCGTCGTAGAGCATGCTTTATTTATTTTTATTTTTTTATTTAAAAAGAAGAAGTAATCGAGTAGAATTTTAATCCTCGTCAAACATGGCAACATCCTTTATCCCTTCTTTTTTAAATTATGATTGATTTTATATTATAAATCTTTCAATTTTTATAATTTACACAATTTCATTTTTTTGTCCTTGCAGTGTTAGAGAATAATATAAATCATATTATGGAGCCTTACTTACAAGCTTAAACTTTTAGGTGAGATGGTTCATTAACATGCTTTGACAACATTATCCTAAACTTGCACACACAATATTTGTTTAATCTTTGTAATAAAATTCTCTCCTAGAAAAATAACTCTTTTATAAATACAAATCAGTAAGGAGAATTAATGTCCATTTACATTAATCATATACGTAGCACGATCCCTTAAAATATACTTGAATTGGCTAAAATTCCAACTTTGAAAACAGTTTCCAACTTATATATAACCTCTGGTAGGTCCCGAGACAGATGGGAACAAGCAGGCTGATGAACAGTTCATATTCTGGTCAACTAAGAAGATTACGTGTGAAGAAGATGAGAACAATTCTTGTCGAAGTCATAGCAGAACCACCAGTTCCTTCGACATGGCAACCTGCATTGGGTTTTCGACACAAAGTTGATTTCTTACCAGGTCTCCGAAGTCACAGAAACTTGAGGATGTCGACAATGGCCTTTCTTTTTTCTAATTAATGCGATTATTCAGACCAGTTTACTTATATCTTACTTAATTTTACGAGCCCTGAATTTAACAATCACAGAGTTCAAACCTGAAAATACAGAGAGAACAAATCTTTTAATTTTAAACTTTTATTATTGGATCACCTACTAGATGGTTCGACAATAGCTTTTCTTAATCACGGGATGATCAGTTTTTGGATGATTAATTCGATCCCCGTCAGTTTTCAAGAGTGAAGACCCTTATTTGATCTCCACTTCTATGAAAAGTCTTAATGATTAGGATAGTTTACTTGTTTATTTATAATACCGATTGCCCTTTCCTTGGGATCTTTGTCACGGGATTTTGTGAAATGCTTGACGATGCTAGCTAGCTATTATGTGCACACCAGTTTCTTGAAAGAAACTTTGGGTTAGGGCAACAAGAATGGACAAAGACATGGGCAAATATAATAAAGTAAGGATCCCTTCAGGGAGGCGAGGAGAATTCCATGCAATGACAGCAGTGGAAGATGACAAACCCATATGGATTTCACTTCATTGGAATCTATTAAATATAATTTTTATAAGATGAAATTTTCTCGTATTAGAAAGAAATAACAAACCCTACAACCATTTCTTTATATATCTAACAAATCCGTGATTTATATGAATTTTATTTGCTCATCTGAATCTATAAAATGTAATTTTCATGAGATGGAATTTTCTATATTAAAAAATAATGACAAGCCCTCCAACCATTTCTTTATATACTCAGTTTATCAGTAAATTTTACTTGTGTTTCTGGATTGACAATGATGGAGCCTACTATTTATAGTAGAGTAAATTCTGAGAAAAAAAAGGGTATTTTTATTTATTTATTTATTTATTAAACAACTGTTTCTGAATTGAAGCAAATTGATGGGACTATAGTAGCGATCCCTTTTCATTTTCATTTTCTTTTGGGATTTGATTCTAAAAGTAGTAGATTCATCTCTAAAATTTGGACCACATTTAGGCAAATGGTGTTCAATTGAAGAACATTGGACATGCATGCAGACCTTATGGTGGTGAATAGCATTCAATATTGTAATTAAATGCATTGTTTGCTTGCAATTTATAAGTTGTAGGTGGTGATTTTGATGTATCGAAAATTTGCAATTGCTTGTGTGACAAAGTTTAGAGCATCATGAGTGGTTTAATGACAGCATAAATGTTTTTGAAAAAAAATGATTTTTTTATTTATTATTTTAAATTAATTTTTTTGGTGATTTTAAATTATTTTCATATGTTAATGTTAAAAATAATTTTTAAAAAATAAAAAAAATAGGTTTGTAATTGCATGATATTTAAAGCAGACAAATCGATTATGCGATTAAATAAATTTTAATTTATACTCTATAAAATTAAAAAAATATGTTTAATTTAAAGGCAAATGCACATTAAAAAAACCGTTCTCCATCCTATAATGTTTTTTTTTAAGTCATTTTCAATTATTTATTTGGTTGAAAGATGGTTTTGATAAAGTATGAAGAGGAGCTTTGGAATTCTGCTCCAAATAATACTTTTTAAATTTTTATTTATTTTTGTTTAAAATTATTTATTTATATATATTTAGATTGTTTTAAAGTGTTAATATTAAAAATTAATTTTTCAAAACAAAAAATTATTTTGATATGTTTAATGGCAAAAAAATAATTTGAAAAAAATCATTAATATACTCTAAAAATCTAGAAAAAAAGGCAATTTAGGCAACAAATCAGTCATTAGAAAACAATCAATCAGAGAGTAAAATAAGGAAAAAGAAAAAAAAAAGAAGCAAAAAAACAATAATCACTCCAGAAGAAAGTCTCTACAACTCTCTCCAAAGTAGGTGGCGCGAAAACAACGTCCCTCATCTCAACTGAAAAACCGTTTCCCTTCCTTTCCTTCCCTCATTTTCAATTCGAAACCTCCTTTTCTCTTTTTTTTTTTTTCCGTTTAATTCTTAATAATATTTTACCTTTTCTCCCTCGTTCTCTCCATAAAATCCGATCACTACACTTCGCTCGCCGTGATTCTCTTCACGATCACCGTTGACAGTCTCTCCTCTCCGAATCCGCCGGTCCCGTGGAACCGCCACCGTCTTTTGCTGTTCAATTTCCGATCTCTCCAAGATATCTAAACGATATAACAGAATTAATCGTAACTGATTAGTTTCCATCATTGAAGAACAGTTTTATCTATGCCAGTGACTCAAGGTGAGAAATTTCCCCTTGCTCTAATATTTTTGTTTTTCCTTTTTTGCATCTATGAAGACATTTTGATCTTTCTTTTGTGTTGAGATGGGTGAAATTCTGTTTTTAGACAAAGTTTTGAGAATTATAAAAAGTTTTTATGATTCATTGAACTTGCGTGGGTCTTTCATCTGCCATTTCTGAATCCTGTCAGAATTCAGAGAGATTTATTTGTTTTTTTTTCTCCCTTTTCATCAGTGTATTACTTGTCGTCGACACCAAAGACATAAACCTCGCCAAAACACAGTCATTATCATGTCAAATAGATTGTTCATTAAAAACCCATGTTAATTTTCTCTGAGAAATCCAAACTTTTCGTTAAATCCATCTGGGTTTTCATCGATCTGTATCACAGAATCAGGATTTTAAAATTGCACAAGATCAAACTGTAGATTATATAAGATGACAAGCCCTGCACATCTGGGAATCAATTCTATAATTTTAAGTTTTTTTTCTTAATTAATAATAATATGAATTGGGTAGGTTAGTGAGTAGCAGTAATTCATGGGGATGGACAATGATCTTGCTTGCACGTGGTCTTCCATGTCTGTTCTCATACCCCCAAGAACATTAGCACCTGAAACCTCAATCTTCTAATTATTAAACTATTTTAAATTACTTGCAAAAGAACAAATCACATCATTTCCATTTTTTCTTCTTGTACGTAATTTTACTAGATGACAAAATCAAGAAAACCCAGTTTAAAAATCAAGAGTTAAAATTAACTCACCATGTGATCCCAATTTGGTAACTTCTTACTTCTTAGGGATATTTGTTCCTACATTTTTAAAACATTTTTAAATATTTTTGAAATTTTTAATTTTTTCTTTGTTATTTTAAATTTTATTTTTTTTAATATTTTTATATGCTGATATTAAAAATAATTTTAAAAAAATAAAAAATATCATTTTAATATATTTCTAAACTAAAAATATTTTTAAAAATAATCTCAACCACACTTTCAAATATACATTTTATCTCATTAATGCCCATCACAGTTATGCATGAACAAATTCCTATGTCAGTTTATCTTTCTCCTAGTAGTAAGATGTGAATTTTATTTCTCATCGATTTAAAACTTAAAAGTGATTATATCAAATAAAAAAAATACTGTATATCACATTATAAAATGGAAAGATATAAATAAAAAAAAAGATGTTTTTTATTTACTTTAAGAGTATAGAAATTCATTATGAAGCTATATAAAAGATAAATCAATTTTATGTATTTATCTTTCATTAAAGAAGAGTAGTAAAAATGGAGAAGGAGAAGGAAACAGGGAAAGGAGTGGGGGTAATGTTGCGCTGTTGATTGTACCTCAATTGCCAGCCCAGCCGACCATGGCACTCCCGTGAGAGGGACAAAAGGGCAAATTAAATAAGTGTAAAAAATATATATAGAAAAAGAGAAAAACAATCACTCTTATCCTACGCACCTCTTTTTTTTTATCTTTTTTCTTTTCTTTTAGCTTGTTCCTTCCCATCACAGTAGTCCACTCTCCAGTCTCCCCGTTTTCAGAGGGGACCCCTTAACACTAAGAGTTACTTTTATATAATCCCAAAAAGTGATGACCGTTAATGAACGTTGTGCCACTCTCCGGAATTTTCTGTGACCACATTTCGGCCCTGGATGGTGCTTTATCATAATCACTGCTTGACCTCTTTGTCATGGCATGATCTGATTGGAATTGGGCTTGTTTTGATGAATATTCAACAGCCACTAGAATTTTTTTTTGTTTTGATTCTCGAATTTGCAATCTTTCAGATCTGAGTCTCTGTAAAGATGTAAGATTTTCTCAATTTTTGGGTTTTACTTTTTTTTGTATTGCTTTATATTCTTTTATATATATATTATTACTGCCATTCTGTAGCATCTTACTCCTTTTTTTCCTGGTTATGTGCATTTGTGGCAGATTTATTGCAGGGAAAAGGATCTTCTTTTTGAGCAATTTGTGTGATCCCTTTCAATGTGGTATACTAGAAAATGAAAGCTGTCAAATTTGGTTGTTTAATAATGTGAAAGAATCCATCAATGTGGTTTAATTTGGACAGTGTTTGATGGATGTATGTGAATTAGAGAAGCGCATAGCAGTACTGGATACTCCAAGACCCCCCTTGGTTCCAGCTGAACGAAACAGCAATGCAACAGCGAAAGCAGCAACCACCACCCGCCGTCCTCGGACGAGGGAGGTTGTCTCCAGGTACAAATCACCCTCTCCATCAACACCTTCTGTTGCTAGGCGTTTCCCATCACCGAGCCCCAGTAGAACATTGCCGACACCTTCCCAAGTGGTGCCTAAAAGATCTCTGTCGGCCGAGAGGAGGCGCCCTTCAACCCCACCTTCACCCCCAAGCCCTTCCACACCGGTTCAAGATTCATCAGTTGATGTGCAGTTGCCATCTAGAAGGCTAAGTACCGGTGGTCGGTTACAAGAGAGTTTATGGCCCTCTACAATGAGAAGTCTTAGTGTTTCATTTCAATCAGATAGTATTTCTATTCCTATTAGTAAGAAGGAAAAACCAGTTAATAATGTCTCCTCCGATCGCTCATTGAGGCCTTCTTCAAATGTAGCCCATAAACAGGCTGAAACGCCTACTGGGTCAAGAAAGCCTACACCAGAGAGAAAGAGGAGTCCTCTTAAAGGGAAGAACTCGCAGGATCAATCAGAAAACGCCAAACCAGTAGATGGTTTACATTCTAGATTGATTGATCAGCATCGGTGGCCAAGTAGGATAGGTGGGAAGGTATCTTATAATTCATCAATGAGTAGAAGTGTGGATCTCACTGATAAGAATGTGAAAGTGTTGTCAACTCCAGTTGGAATTGGGTTATCTTCACTTAGGAGAACTCCCATACCTGAAAATTCAATAAAACCTTTACAAAAATCAGGTAGTGATACTGCGAGGTCATCACTGAAAGAAATTGGTAGAGTAGTGTCTGAGGTGAATTCGTTTGATGATAAATTGCTGCGGATATCGGGTGCTCAGAAGCTTGTTGCATCAAGTTTATCGGACAGAATATCATTAGTGACTCCTGTTGTTAGATCTCTGTCCTTGCCTACTCCTGGATCGCGTTCTTCATCACCAAGTAGGACTTCCATTAGTAGAGGTGCAAGTCCAGCTCGGACAAGACCATCTACTCCTTCTAGAGGGGTTAGCCCATCTCGGATAAGGCCATCAAGTGTCTCCGTTCAGCCCAATAATTCTACTTCTGTGCTTAGTTTTATAGCGGATTTTAAAAAGGGGAAAAAGGGTGCAAGCTATATTGAAGATGCTCATCAGATACGACTGTTATATAATAGATATTTGCAATGGCGGTTTGCTAATGCTCGGGCAGGGGCTGTTCTTTACGTTCAGAAAGTGACTGCAGAGGTAGGATTTGAACGTTTACCAATATTATTAGAATGTAGACCTCCTGAATCTACTATATATCATAATGTTCTGTTAATTGCATGGAACTTTTGATGGCATCCTTCATGTCGACCTTCTTTCAATAAATATGATTCTAGTCATATGGGGTCTTCGATCATTATTCTAGGTAATAGTTTTTCAGTTTTAATCCCTTTTAGCAGTCTACAACTGAATTTTTTTATTATGAAATACAGAAAATTGTGTGCTTGTTTGGACTAATAGAAAACAATGAAAAATATTTGTGCTGCTTTTCGTGAAGAAAAAATGCAGCATGATGTTACATTGTGGTTTGATGGGCCTTTTATGTTTCAGTGATTTTTCATTGAAGACGAACCTTGGCTTTTCAGATCTTGTTCTTAACATTGAGTCTGTAAGAGAATTTTCTTTCCTTTAATGTTTTAAATTCATAAAACATGTTTTGATGGTGCAGAGAACTTTATACAATGTTTGGTACGCCACTTTAGCTTTGTGGGATTCAGTAATCAGGAAGAGGATCAATCTACAACAGCTGAAGTTGGAGCTCAAACTGAATGCTGTATTGATTGATCAAGTAATGCTTCTCTTTATCATGACATTATTGTTTTAGTAATTCACAGCATGTTCTAATTATTTATATTCATCTACTGAGCAGTTTTCTCTGGTATGTTGTAGTGTAGTTCCTTATGGTAACCTCTGTGCATTTTAGATCTATCTATTTAGTTGCGACCTTTAATTCTCATTAATGTAGTTTAAAATTATATGAATGGAAGCAGCAACCATTTCTTCTTGAGGGGAATGAGGGAAAAGGGACATCTTTTCAATCCATAATCTATCTAATTGCCTGCAACAAGGTATCCCCGTGATTGTCAATAAGACAGTTTTGTTAAAATAACTAACATTTCGGGAGTATGTCAAGTGTTTGTGAGAAAGATGAGTTCAAGTCCTGTCTAAATGATTCATGCTTTCTAGCTTCAACTTAGATTGGAATAGTTTTGGTTTCTTATGACATATAGGGCAAGCAAATATTTGGGTCAAAGGGCCCACCATTTTCACTTATTGTCTATGGAAATGGAAGTGTAGGGAGCTTCAAACCCATCATGTATTAAATACGCCTATATGCATCTGGGACATCTTGAATTACATAAACAGATAATGAATAGGTGGTGAATAGGGGAGCTTTCAAGAGCAATTTTTCAAAGCTTTAAGCAATCCTTTGGCAATTTTATTATCACTGAAATGTGGTTTTCTGATTTTTTGGTGCGGCAAAGGAAAGAGCTGGTTTGAAACAGAAGAAAGATGAATAGCTATCCCTTTTCTTTTTTAACATTAGTTTCATGGGACTTGAATTGAATACAATAATCCATTTCTTTCTCCAAGTTGAACATCACCATGCTTTTGTTCTGTGATTGCTTTGTGCCCAACCATGGTGAAGGAGGAATATTGGTTGGCTTGAATGTACACTCAAGTATTTGAAATTCTGAAGAGCAGTTAATGTATATTTTGAAATCTGTCTTAAAGAGTACATCCTAGAGGTTTAGGCATGTATGAAAAAGAAAGGTTCAGCATAAGAAGCAACCCAATGAAATGCAAGGACTGCTGGACTGAACTTTTGAAAGGTCTTCTCCATTCACCAAAGTACACGTAAATGGAAAAAAAAGATGAGGAAAGATGCAAGCAGTCCATTCCATTTTTTCATTATGCGTGGCTTGTTTGAACTTGTAGCTCATTAAACCAAATAGAAGCATATGTGAGAAGGCAATAGCTAGCATCAATTCAGGATAAGATGGGCTGAATATACTTGAGATGTTAAGCTGCGTGAATCAGAGCCAAAAACAGCATTTGCATGGAGAGGATAAATTTTAGTGAGATATTGTAATTGATGAGTGAAAGGGCAAAGGCAATATAACCTGGTTGTGGCAGCAACAAACAAGATAGCCATGATCTTAATGAGCACGAGCATCTACAGGGAGATAAATTGCAAGAGATTTGGTTACTCTTGGCACTGCTGCAGCATTGTTAACTTCTTGAATGTGGCTCTAAATATGATGTTGAAGAAGCATGAATCCACCCTAGTGGGGGATTTTAGCTTATGGTATACTCAAAATCAAGCACTAAATGTTTGTTCGCCTCCAGAAAAATCCACAATGTACATGAGATGCTATTATTTGACATAATGTAGTTGCTTTTCTTGTTTTTAAAGATGAAGCAGCTTCCTAAGCTTGTTTAAAACCCAGCTTATGAGAAGTTTTCACAGCATATTAGTTCTGCTTCTATAGAACCAAGTTGAAGTTGAAGAAAATCAGCTTAGTTTCTTGCTATACTATAAATTCTATAGATCTAGTAATTTACAAACAACTGCCTTTTTATGAAGAAACATTTTCATGTGAAAAAGATGTCATGCTGAGGTTCTGGTCAGAGTCAACTTCAAGCATCTCGGTGGTCTAATACTCTATTAAAATTTAATTTACCTTTGTTCAAGTTCTTTATCTATGCATCATTTCCTAAACTAATTTGGAACAGAAGTTGAATCCATTTGAGCTACCCCTTTATCTAATTGCTAAGTAAATTGACTCAGATCACCTACCTTGACGATTGGGCTTTACTTGAAAGAGACCATATTAATTCTTTATCTGAAGCTGTGGAAGATCTGGAGGCAAGCACTGTTCGTCTTCCGGTGACCAATGGAGCAAAGGTATGTTTTTTTTTAAAGATGACTGGAAGTAATTTCTGGAGAGAGAAATTATTGATGTTGACATCATTATTGGGATTGTGCTTCTCCAGGCAGATATAGAATCTTTGAAGGTTGCTATTTGCTCAGCTGTCGATGTGATGCGTGCAATGGGATCTTCCATATGCTCTTTACTTCCAAGAGTGAGATACATGTCTTAACTATCCCTCATTCAATTTTGTTAATTAGTGCATAAAGCATGATGACGGGGTTTCCCCCCTGGTTCTATTTTTAGCTGCATGTTTTTGCCATTATATGGACCATGCATTGTTTAGGCCATAGCACAATTAGTTCGCTATGATGGTTGAAGTGGATAAGTTGGGAAAAGAGAATTGGAAATTGATTGGCATATTGAATTTTTATTTTTATGGACTATGCTCACCCTCGTTTGAGATTCCCATTCGACTGGGACCACTCAGTTGAATTGCGAAATTAGTATCTTATCAATTCTTTCATAGTTTCTTCTGCATAATTTTTTTTTTATAAAAATAAAAATACAAAATAGAATGAACTGAATTTACATGTTAGGGAAGCTTCTCAATTTCCAATGCCCACCCTCAAACTGTATACTTTTGCCAAAATTATTAGCAGATCTAATGCTGGTCTTCTACTTTTTTTTCTTTTTATATAGGTGGAGGGGATGAATGCTTTGGTTTCTGAGCTTGCCACTGCTGCAGCACAAGAGAAAGCTAAGCTTGATCAATGTGAAGCTCTATTGGCATCAACAGCAGCTATGCAGGTGAGAAAAAAACATGCGTGGCTGTAAAACTAAGCTTCATTAGGAAGAAATTTATACCATTTTTTGTCCTTTGATCAAATAATTGACAGTTTTTATGTTGATTAGATAGAAGCATGCTCAGCAGTGTGAATCAACATTTTTAAATCAAAATCACATGTTGAATTGTAATATGTACGATTCTCACATTTGGATTTTTTGGACGTCAAAGAAACACATTTAGGAAAATTTGTGCTGCTATAACAAGTAGCAAAGCTGAATTGCTTCTTAAGAATACATTCTTTCCATATATGTTTTGCCTTTTTCTACACCATCAAATTCTGTAATTCTTTTGTCTTTTAGTCAGTCTATCATCTACTAGTTCTTGGATTATGCCATTATATCTTTCTTGTTATTTCATTCTTTCTCAGATCATAAACATTGTTCTTCCTAGGAGGGGAAATGAATTTAGCTGAGTTCATAATCGAAGAATCCCAACATTTGCATGGTCCCAACCCAATCTCTGCAAGAATGTAGAACACAACCTTATGTTGTATTTGCATGGATTGATAATCTTTGTTTGTGCTCTGGATAACATGGCCACTCAACATGCTTTAACATGTCTGCTGCAAGGTGGGAGTGGTTAGGTCTGTTTGGTCTGGATTCGAGTCTTGCACTTGTAAATGCAAAACAAATCCTTGCCACTCAATTAATTGCTGTAGTGTGATAACTGTCTTAGCAGCATCAACCCTTCAAGCCTTTTACCATTTCATTTATTTATATGGTAAGGGAATGGAAGAGTTTACCTGATTAGGTATCCGAGCTGTTGGGACCAATCAACATGGGCTTTCAATATCTTCATTCTCTCACTCATGTGCTCAATAGTCCATTTGTCAATTGTCAATTAATTGATCATACATGTGGACAATCTGGTCTGTCCTCTATCAAATTGACTGGCCAAGACCAGTCCATCATTGCTTGCTGCATGGCTTAAAATGATGTTCTTGCAAGAAAAAATCTATTTTGTCAGTGGGTATACCCTTAGTTGGGGTGGGTCCTTGCATGCATATATTCAATAATTGTGAAAAGCATTGAAATCAATCGCTTTTGTAGCTTTTCTTCCCACGCACATTTTGCAGGGTTGTGTTTTTTCCCCACAAATATTATTATTATTATTATTATTATTATTATTATTATTATTATTATTATTATTATTATTATTATTATTATGCCATGCATATATTGGATTGTATCTAATTGATTTCAGCGTCATGCAGGTAGAGGAGTACAGCATTAGGACTCATCATATACAAATGAAAGAAGCTTTGGAGAAGCAACAACAAAACCACCATTCATGGCAATGAAAACACCCTCATGACTCCGAGCAATTACCAAGCAAACTTTTTCACCCGGCAGAGATGAAGTTACGGGGTCTTCTCTGGGCAAATGTAAATTGATTTTTTTTTTTTCTTTTTAACCTTGACTTCAGTGGGAAAGTTTATTTTCATTTTCTTCTTTTTTCAGTAGTGAGCCTTCGGCTCCTTTTTTTTTCTTGTAATTTTTTGTATCAAGGTAATGAAAAGAAAAGGCAAGGGAAGCAAAGGATGGGAAATTCAATGTAGAATCAGATCTCAGATAATTAGAAAAAGAATAAGAAATTTAAAGTTACATATTCTGTGTTTCCCTGTATACTTGGCTCGCATAAATATATAATAAACAGGTATGTGTGACACCATGTAGGATCTGACAACCATGACACAAAAATGTTGAAAATTAAGCATTAGGGTTGTCATTTGCCAATCAAATAACTGAAAATTGGAAGAACAGTTGTTAATCCAATTAGTATCAGAGCATTGGGATTAAGTTGCTGACAAATTAGTATCAGAGCCTTGAATCCAAGAAAGTTATATCAGTAAATAGGATCTACAATGGTAGAAAACAGCAAAGTGGGAGCTCTAGAAGAGCACAACATGGAATTGGATGACAGTGCAAGTTCCTCAGCAAGAATTGCAAGATTCAACAGTTGACAACAAGAGGCAATGGCAAGAACAAACCGAATGGAACGAACAATTGACAGCACATTTAGATTATCTCATGTCTACCATCCAAACATCCATAACTGGAAGGAAAAAAAAAAGATGATCCACGAGGGTGGTTGGCTCTAGAACAATATTACTGCAATTCCAGTCGTCATTGCAGTATTAGTGGGTGTTTGTCAATGACAGGAACAAGAAATAAAGAAAGTAAAAACCCGTACCAAAGACAAGAAAAAAAAAACATAAGACACCATTTTATATATATATATATATATATATATATATATATATATATATATATATATATATATATATATATATATATTATTTAAAATAATTTCACAAGTTGACAACAATATAAAAAACATTGTAACCAAATACAGAAAACTGTTTTTCATTAAACCTCAAACCCAACTACAATTTTAATCAAATACTTCAATTTATGTTATAAACTTTAAACTAAAAGTGTTTTTTTTATAAAATTGTTTTTTTAATCTTAATCACAATAGCAACCACAATACCGAATAGACTAGTCATTTCAAAGCTATGTATGGCTACTCTCTACCATCGACATAAGTAACATTGCTAGAAACTATAACCGTGGCTACAATTGGATAATTATTGCGGAAAAAGAATGAAATGGATCAAGGTTTTTTTGATTTCAATTACAAAACTGGATTGAATACACATTGCTACACAAAATTTCCACTCTAACTTTATTCCCTGTGCATCTCCATTTTGTCAGTTTATACATCCCATATCGTACTCCCTTGGAATGTGGATGCACCTGTATCTTCTACAGAAACACAAATCAACTAGAAAACAAACACACTTCTAGCAGTTGAGTCCACATTGCTTGGTGTCAGGTCCCCTGGTTTTCATCACAAATGGATCGATCCGGACCCAGAGCAAGGAGAAGATGGAAGCCAGGAGCACCGACCATATAACCACAATGGTCGGTGTCCTGTTTTGCCTCCCCATCAGACCTTTGAGGAATGGGTAGAGATGGACGATCACCCAGAAGGCAAAGAAGAGCTTCCCGAACAGAGGGCCCCATGACTGGTAGCCATTGTTAATGGCATCTGAGACTCCAGCAACAACTCCGACAATGTTGAAGATTAAGATGGTGGTTGGAGGGATCAGCAGAGTTGTCCATTTGAAGGCGTATAGCTCTCCGAAATCATCATCGTCTGTTGCCTTGGATGTGACAGTGAAGTTTGTGTCGATACCAGCTAAAACTTTCAGGAGACCTTGGACAACAGCGAAGAGGTGAGCTGATACGCCCCCTATGACCCAGAATTGCTCGTTCCTCCACCATTCTTCGATGCTTACTCCGCTCCATCTGAGCTCAAGAATGCCCGTGGAAAAGATTGACAGAAACAAGCCGATGAAGAAAAGACTTGCAAAGGTGCTTATCTGGATCGTAAACGAGTCAGGATCATGTTATCACAGGGTTATAGATGAAGAAAATCACGCTCTCATGTGTAACATAGCATTTGAAAGCATCTAGTTATATCCTCACCGAGTTCAATTCCATCTCATTTTTAGAATGTTATTTTATTCTGTGTAATGTTTTCATGGAAAAATAGCAGTCATCTTGTTACCTCTGGCATGATAAATTTATCAGTAAGCAGGCAGATGGCGGGGAGGCAACAGTAGGCAACGAGGGCTAAGGAGGTGAAGGGGTAGATAGTTGTGTTCACATACGCAAACCTCTCTAGCCACTTGAGCTTTCCTTCCTTGTAGCCATACAGCATCGGGCTGTGGCGACTGAAGAAAATTTCAACAGAACCGAGAGCCCATCGGAGAACTTGGTTGAGCCGATCTGATAGATTGATGGGGGCTGAACCCTTAAATGCGGCTCTCTTTGGCATACAGTAAATAGACCTCCAGCCACGACAATGCATCTTAAAACCTGTCAGAATATCCTCTGTGATTGAACCGTAAATCCAGCCCAGCTGCACAGGAAAAAGGCAAATTTATTCAAAACAGAAACTTCCATATAAACCATCTTCTTAACCTGAATTGCTCAATACATTTCAGAGCTACAGAAATTTTGCTGTTTACATTACCTCGAGTCCCCATTCAGTTTTGTCTTCATATCCACAACTGATCACATGGATGGCTTCTTTCAGCAGAGCTGCCGGACTCGAGGAAGGAGGTACACCACCTTCTTCCATTAAAGTTGAAGTAACAAAAATTGCTGATTGTCCAAACTTCTTTTCAAAATTCATGTGGGACATCAACAGCTCCTTGTCATTATTATCCATTCCTGCTCAGCAGACTCTACATGTTAGGATCAAAAGGGGGAAAGAAGATTTTGTTCAAATCAGCACGAAAAGATCTTTGAAAAAAACCTTGCAGGCCTGTACCTTCTCCACCTGCACCATTCTTAGCGTTCTTCTTCTTGCGACGTCCAAAACATGGGCAGCAGTCACAGGTCTCCATCTTTGGGCGCTTTGGACCTTTAGGAGGGTCATAGCCATACAGAGCTTGCCTTTTGAAAACGCATCCTGTGCCGACGTACACTGGACCCTGAATTCCATCTAGACCCTTCATGTTAATCTGCAGGTAACACAGGGAAAAGAAACATCATCTCACTTTTCACATGCACAGGTTATGAGAACATACACACGAGGTTTTCTTAGCCAGGGATTTACATCAAAGAAAACAGTGTTTCTGTTAGCGTATCGATCATGCGTATCAATGCCATCAAATCTTTGAGGAAATTGGACGTAGCAAACTTTCTTTCCAATCTGGGGGTCCATCAAGAAACACATAGCCTCTCTAACGGCCTTGCTATTATTTATATAATGATCACAATCCAAGTTCAGCATGAAAGGAGCATTGGTAAGAACTGCAGAGACCCGAATCTGAAAATTGCGAGAAGTCAGAGGCATCACATAAATAATGCATGTAAAATAAATAATTTTCGACCAAGTTTAGTTTATTTACCAGGGCATTCATGGCACCGGCTTTTTTATGATGTGAAAAGCCAGGCCTTTTCTCTCGAGATACATATACAAGGCGAGGGAGCTCGTTTCCTTCGACGTCATGCCCTCCACTGTGACCAAGAAATACTTGAATCATACCAGGGTGATCCCTGGTATTATTTCCAGGCCATGGTGTTCCATCTTGCATGATCCACCCCTCTGTGGGAACTTTCTGTGCTTTTGCTACAATTGCATTTATCCGAACCTTGAATTCTTCATATTCTCTCTGTCGAATGCCAAAAATAATAGAATCTTAGCTAAAACAGGTTGCAGGTGCATAAAAAACGATGAATTCTATAGATGTCTGCGCGAATTACGAACCTTCATAGATCGACGTTCCTTGACAAAGGTAGGCTGAACTTTGTCCTTGAGATAATCAACCTTTAGAGTGAAGTAAAACTCAGGGGCTCGTGGTTCTATGTTAAATTTCTTGCAGAATGGCACCCATTTTCGAGCAAATTCAGCAGTTTCAGACATGGCTTCAAAGGTGCACATCGAAGCGCCATCGTCGGAGAGGTAACATGAGATCTTTTCCACTGGGTAGTCCATGGCCAAAATTGATAAAAGTGTGTTACCCGTGACTAGAGGGGGTTCTTTCATAGGATCCACGGTACTGACAAAGATATCCACTGGAGCAAGCATGTTGGGCTCGCCTTCCTGTTCATACCTGCGTTGCGAAAAAATTATTAGCAGTTTGTTTCTTATTTCTTAGCGTTGCTTTAGCAGTAAAAATAATTGTCAGCTCGGATAGTTCTGAATGGAGCTCTTTCCGAGCATAAAATCTCTGAAATTCTAGTTTTATACACTTGTCTGAACATTCTATGAACCTGAGAGAGAGGCGATCCAGATATGTCTCGCGATCGATTGGCAACCACTTGGGGAATTGATCAAGGATCCATGAAATTGCAAACCAGATTTCGCAGACTATAGAAGTCAGCCAGAGCCCGATTGCATCGTGCACCGGATGCGTAATTCGATATCGAAGAAAGACGGCCAGTATGATTAGCCTAGCAACAATAACCATTCTATACGGATTGATCTTGCTGGATGCAATTGGCACTTTCCTGGAGAGTGGCTGTCTTGCCTCTTCTAACCTGCAATAATGATCGATTTACAGCATATCATTCAATTAATGTCAGCTGATGATTCCTGTTTAAGGATAATTCATAGTTACAAAGATGGCAAGAGTACTGGTCTAATAATTTCCTGCTAAAAGATGGGATTTCGAAAGTGGATACTTACATGGCTCCTTCCGCATCGTCATCTTGTTCAGGCCCCAGATTTCCTTGCTGCATTTTCCACTCATCCATCCTCTCTTTCCACCCTCCCTCCTTCTTCTCGTCCCATCTTTCGCTTCCTGTTTTGTGCAAATCATGTAATATTTATCGAGTAATGATTCAGTACTTATCATTTTATCAATGCTAGCTTGTGCGATGAGTAATTAAATACCAGGTTCAGAAACTGGATATGGGTGCACTCTCTTATGAAGTGAAGAAGGTATCATCTGTTCTCCATGAGATCCAATGGAGAACTCTCCACTCACCTGCGCGCGCAGATGTTTAAGCATTTTTATAAGCTCTACTCACAAAAATGTCAGACAAATCCATTGAATTGGAATCCAAGAAAAATCCCAGCATCACTTACAGGCCTCGATCTGATTCCAGTTATGATTGGTGGGAATTGGCTGTTTTCTTCATCATCATGGCCTCTTCCATAAGTCATCTTCCCATGAAGCATTGCCTCAGTGAGATGCTTATTCTTGTCTTGTTCATCTTCAATGATGAACTCGTGTTCAATATCATCCACGTCATCTTCTTCGTCATCCCCCTCCACCCTTGGACTCCCTGGACAATTTTTGAAACCTAATCGGACCGAGAATACCATGCCAAAACAGCAAAATTATAGATTCGGGCTTATAAATTTTACCTTTGAGACGCTTGTATCTAGTCTTGCACTGAGGACAGTTTTGAGTCCCTTCTCTTCTTTCATACTCGTAGCATGGTCTGCACACAGGAAAACCACACTCATTGCAAGCCACAAACAAATCACCATCCACAGTTAGGCCTATCTGATCGCCACAAATCTCACAAACTTGACCATCCAAGTTCTTCAAAGGTTTATGCTGCACCACAACAAAAAACAAACCCAGAAAATTAAAAACGACGAGTCACTTCATGCATGGCTTCTTGTAATCAGTATCTCGCTGTTTTTTCATGTATAGGGTTTGTTTTTTCAGTATTTCTTACCTCTTCATGGCCATGAATGACAACAAGCTCGTTGCGGTTGTGAGAGCCAGCGACCAGTCCAGCACTAGCTTCCATGGTGAAGAATGGAATGGGGTGAGATCGAGAGAGGTGGTGGGTTGAGAGGGAGTGATGTTTCTTCCTTATGAATGGAAGGGTAGGGCATGGAGGATATCTTGCTTTCACCTAATGTGGCCAGGCAAGGGTACCGGTGCTGTGGAAGGTGGTTGCAGAGTCGCCATTGCCTCGAAGTTAAGCTTCGTCTTTTTTCAACCACCATGCCCTTCTCTTGTGCCTTCTTTTTCAATGACTAACTTGGTGTGTGTATTTGATCTATAGTTTTTCGAAAACATTTCCTCATTATTTAATTAATTTCTATATATATATATATATATATATATATATATATATATATATATATATATATATAGAAATACTTGGAAAATGAAGTAAAATTTACACTACTCCTAATTAAATTTGGTGGTCTCCCTTTATTTTATTTTGTATTTTGTGTTAATTTATATATTGATTTTCCAAGTCTTTTTCAGAATCTCTCACATAAGTCAAAAGATAATGCCATACTTAATATTGACAACATCGATGTGTTCTTCTTCTTCGATTCACCAGCAAATGACAACCACTTTCTAGTTTATCACTTTATTTTAATTATTTGATTTTTTTTTGAGATTTTTCACTTATTTTAAAAATGACTTTGGGTCTCATGTCTTTTATTTGTTATTCTTTGTTACATTTATTTTGGCTTATTAATATTAAATTGATTGAGAATTTATCTTCTTGATTCAGCCTAGGTCCACAATTTGATAATTTGGGGGTTTGTTACTTAGATTTAAAAAACTCATCCAGTTTTTTTTTCCTATTTAAAAGCCAATATATTTTTATTTTTATCATTCATCATTTATATAATTAGTGATTAGACTTTATTATCTTTATTTTCCAGCTATATGATTTTTTTTACTATATATTTTTTATGAGTTCCCATATTGTTTTTCAGATTTGTTCACATGTCATCTTTTTTTCTCGCTCGGATCTATGCAACGAGCCACATTTAAAATTAAGAAGAAAAAAAAAAGATTTTTATTATAGATACCAATAATTTTTAATTTCATCTCCTTCCATTTTTTGACCTTCATTCTTTTGGTTACCTTTTGTTTTCTCTGAGATTATTTTGTAAATTTTTGTTTTTATAATTTCATTTAGGATGAGTTCTTTTCCTATCAAATTTGATTATTATTATTTTATTACTATATTTTATGCCTTTTCAAGATTTTTAAATTTATATTTTTTATAATTTCATCATTTAAAATTAAATTGATTAAGAATTAAGTTTCTTGATTTAAATCGGATCCAGGATTTCACGGGTTACAAGTTTTAGGGATTAGATCAAGTATAAAGATTTTACAGGGTTTAGGGTTTAGTTTATAACTTGATGAATGAATGAGTGTGTTAATTATTGATAGCCTATTTAAATCTTTTTAAGAGAGAAACTTGATATGAATAAGCTAATTGACAATGGATATCCATATATAAGGTCTATTCATATCCCTACTCTATTGATACTCACACATTTGTTTTGTTTTTTCTATCAATTTTTATCTTTATTTTGTTATTGTTATCTTTTTTGCAATTGTAAGATTTCTATATTGGTTTTTTTTCATGATTTTATCTTTTAAAATTAAATTGGTTGAGAATTAAGTTTCTTGATTCAACTCAGGTTCAAGATTTTATAGGCCGCGAGTTTTAAGGAGGTGTGCTCAAATTTGTTTTTAAAGTGTAATTATATTTTTTTCCTTACCTTTTTCTTTAGTTTTTCTTTGTTATTTTTTTTTATGATTTGCCTTATATAGGATTAGTCTTGGGTTCATGATCAAAGTCATAGGGTTTTTAAAGTTTATTTTTTTTGTATTTTTTTTAAATTTATTTATTTCAACTTCATCACTATACATTGAAAATCATTCCCTAGGCCTTCACTTTCATTTGGTCCTATTTTTCTTGATTTTCTTATACCTATGATCACAGGATTTATGAGTTAACTTGATTTAACTGATTTTTTTTATATAAAAAAAAAAAAATTCACCCATCAACATTGAATTTTTACACTCCGATGGGCTAGGGTGAGGTTTTTCCTTTTACCTTTTTTATTGTTATTTTTTGCTGTTACTTATTTTTATTTAAATTATCAATTATCACAATGACTCTGGTCTCGGATTTTTTTTTCTTCCTCGTATTTGTTTTACATCGGAAAAAAGTTGACTAGTCCATGACAGCACGGCCCATAATAAATCTAGTGTAAAACTACAAGGACACATGCTGTTTTATGCGATTAAATTCCTAAAGTAAACCTAAGTCATGCTCTTGGTTAAACACTAAGAGCCCGTTTGGCATGGAGTCTTAACTGCCGTGCTGCAGAATTTTTTTTTTTTTCATTTTAAATGAATATGTTTTGGTGTTTTTAGATCATTTTGATGTGCTGATGTCAAAAATAATTTAAAATAAAATAAAATAAAAACATCATTTTGATGTATTTCGACATGAAAAGCACTTTGAAAAACTGCCGCAACTGCCCTCCCAAACATGCCTAAAGCAGAGATAGTGTGCCACAATTTTATTTTATTATAATTTTATTATGTTAATTAATTGGTAAAAATGCATGCACAATCGAGATTTCCATCTGTTCTATAGCTCAAAATGCTTGCAATCATAGCTTATCGAAGTAACCAAATGCCTCTCAGTAATGGCTGTAAACTTTATTTTTCCCTCTCGACTCAAGATTTTCGTACTTCTCTTTTGAATAATGTTATTTCTACCCTTTCACTTTCTTTATAATGGGTGAAAGAATTGCCAGATTAGAATTCCATACACACCTACTGGCAGAAGAAATACTTGCCAACGATCAAAGATATGATTTTGAAAATACATGGGTGAGGCCCTACTATCTGCCAACCGGTGATGATGCCTTCTAAACTTCAGCTGCTCGTCAACTGTTAATGCAAGGTGAAACATATGTGAAAGAGCAATGCTTAGAATGCACGAACTTGAAGCCTAAGTCAAGTTCCAATCGTTAGTTGGAGCTTCCCCATCCAGACAGAGCAACCTCTCCTACTTAAATACAAGTATCCTGTTTCGGAAAATGTTCTACAATCACGCAATGTAATGAACTGCTCCTTTCATTGTAGACTTTCAATATAAAAACAAGGTTTAAAAATCCATTGCTTTGTTAAGCCAGCTTACTCAGCCTGTCATCTCACCGGACCTGCCGCTGTTCTTCAACCACATTTGCTGCTGTTCGGCATGTAATCTTGTTGGTGAAAAGCATGAACAAGCTCTTCAACCTCAACTCTGTGCTCACTAAGATTTTTGAAGATCACACTGTTCCACTGACCACAAATTCAACCACATCTATAAACTATCTACCACTCCTCGCCCGACACTTCAAAAGCGCCGGTGCATAGGGAATCAAGTTAGTTTACTATACATCTCTGAAGTACCAGTTACTTGAAAGCAAATTTATCTGCCAGTGGCCTTTCCTTTCCTCTATACATTCTTTACTTAGAACCTCTAAACTCTTCAGATTTGATATATAATCTAGCTGAACTTTCTACTTTAGTGTATAAAGCTTCCAGTTCCCATCACTAGTCTCTTTCTAAATCACTACCTTGAGCAGTTGATTGCTCTTGTCTATGGAGTAACCATCTACCACTTCCCAGTTTAAGACCTTATCCAGCAACTGCTGGAGGAAGGCTTGCGACATGACTCTCTCAAAAAGTGGCCTGAAATCTTTAACTTGCAGCTCCGGCATCCAATCCACGACATTTCTCAAACATTTTGTATACAGTCGCCTTTGAGTGACACACTATGTGCTCAAGTTTGTGGCCTATAAAATGGCAACCTCTAATCATCCCACTCTAACAATCACAAATAACATTCTTGCACTAGCATGCATATAGAAATACAGTAATGGATTTATACCCGATAAAACGTTATACAGCTTCCTAATCTGCCTCGAACTTAAAAAAATACATAAATAAATCAACTTACAAGCAATATCCAAACTAACCTTGTTCAGATTACAAAAGATTACTTTGTTTTAAAAAAAAATGAAATCACGATTGCAGTACATGTGTTGAACTAAAGCTATACAAAATACCAAGATTCCCAACTCTCCTACAAAATGTGATCAGGAGTACCTGGCAAGTGTTCCATAATTAAAGCCCCTTGCACTCACACCCCAGCTGATACTTCATCTGCAGCTGACTTGTCTTTTTTCTTGGGAGGTTCCTGAGCTTTCTGTAGAAGAGCCTTATTTGGTACCAGAGTAATAAATGCATTCCTATCACGGAAGTTTTTGCTCTCCTCGGTGGCAAGCTGCAAATCACAGCATCAAATAGAAGTTAGAGTGCAGAATTCAATGGAGAAATACGAACATTTCTAAAATTATGAAAAATGAGAACAGGCACATGATATGCAGGGGACATGCTGGGAAAAATTAGAGCTGGAAATTGCTACTGAATGACCTTAACACAGAATGAGCTTGATACTGTTCAGTGAGTCTGCTTGAAAGTATCAAAGCTTATAGGAACAGTCACTGCAATTATTATAAGCAATTTTGCACTGGGTTCTCTCAAACTTGGTCAGCCTGAGATACACAGGTCTAGTCCAGCCTGGTCCTAAAAATTTCTCATAAAAAAGGCTCCTTTCCAAAAACAAATTAGGGAAGAAAAAAACACTCTTGCTGCATCTTATATAAAGTTACATGTTACATGGAATGAAATAGAATAAAGAATCCAACAGCACTAGCATTTATCCAGACATTAGGAGTTTCAGAATATATTGCATATCAATCTTCCTGTATTTTGTATATTATTTTGAGCATAAACAAATAAAAATACATCATGAGTACCTCTCCAACATCACTTTGGAAACGTCTTAGCAGCTCAATTGCATTATTTCTGAACTCATTTTCACGGCCTTTTAAGTTCACTATGACCTTGACCTGAAATAACCAAACATAATAAATGAATCAGAAACAAAAATACTGCAAATGGAATCAGTACATGCAGGCACAGATGTTAAGAAAGAAATAACATAAAGCTGACCTTGTCACCATCTTTCAGAAACTTCCGAGCAGCTCTTAAACGCACATCATAATCATGCTGGTCGATATTGTAACTGTCAACAGAATTGATAAAAGCAATTGTGTTAGTGTTAGGTTAAACATAGACTGCATAGCTGTAGCTTAGAAGTTAGAATACATTTATACTTGAGCTTTCTAGTAAAGGATCATAAAGAAATCACACAGTTTGAAACATATATGCTTCATTTTTTAATGATTACTTTCTACTCGTCATATTTCCAACATTCTGCCAGCACTAGTGTAGATGATGTCCAGGCAGTACTGATGAGAAAGGAAGAGTGAACTGATAAAAAGAAAGGGCGTTTAAAATTTTAATTGAGAGAGCACCGCTGGGCTCATGGCCAAGTGGTATCTAACTACTTTATAATTTGCAGAACAAAGAACTACTCCTATAACAAATCTTACCATTTTGCAATGCCACCTCAAATGATACAAGAGCATAAATTTAGACAAGGAAAAAATTAATCATATATTTCAGGTTACCTCAGAGGTTAACAATCTTGGGAACAGCATGCATATGGAAGTAGACTCCACCCTCGTTGTAATTTAACTTCTTAGCTTTCTATTTATTAGCAGCAGGTTTCCTTTCAGCAATGCTGATACATCAATTTTCAGATTGATATTAGCAATCTGCTAATCGATGTGAAAATGTGACTTGGCAAGGAGGGTGGAGTCTACTTTCATATTTTGTAGTTATCAATAAGATATAGCAGTTAATCAACCAGCAACACCATCAATATCACAGCATGCTAAAAGCTGAAGAAATATAAATGAAATGGCAGCTAAATGAAAAGACATGCTAACATATTAAGAGTACATTATTTACCCCATTTTAAGCTCCTTCAAATCCATGCGACTTGCTAAAATTTAAGAGCACACTTGGTCAGTATACATTCTCATAAGAGAATTTAGTCATGCAGTACAGCATCAAACTCTAAAATAGAAGATAAATTAGAAGAGGCATTCACCAGCACTTTTCTTCTGCTGTCCTCTCTTTTTCTTTTGCTGTTCATATCTAAATTTGCTGAAAGAGAAGTAAATCAAGGATTATGACACTTTTCGACTGAAAACATTTGCAACACAGACATCAAAGTAGAAAGCCTACTATAGAATTGTACAGGGCATCAATTTTGAACAATGTCCCAAAACAGGGTTCCCCGTCAAAGAAGAAAGAAGATGAGCAATTTCTTCCAACCCAATATTCTTCCAGCAAAGGGCCATATCTATTACTCAAAATCAATGGACAAGCATAAAAAATAGGGCAATGCGATTTTATTTTGGTTATATAGATAACAGAGGACCAAAAATAGCAGTGCCTAATTGAAAAGACATGGTAATTTGTTTATTAAAATAAGAAAAACCAGCAAAGAAGGCATGAACTATACAGGTCGAAAATGAAGCATAATTTGCAACCAAAACATTGCATAAGTTATACAGCTAATGGTAAAAAGACTACCAAGTTAAGGGGCACAGGTTCTAATATCAAAAGCAAACACTTTATGTCCTGGAGGTAAAAAATGGCAGAACCAGATATTGCCATCAATAAATAAACCTCTATGCTCTTCAATAAACATGGTGTCATAGGAAGCATACAAAACCCATTTTTTAAAGAATAAAATTCAAAAAAGTCCATGATACTTGAAAATCCCAGTCAGCAGAAACTTTTAAGTTCTATATCAGGCTTAAACAGAATAAAAGAGCATAGTTATAGATCCTACAACCTTTATAACCTATAACTCAGTAGATTAGCAAGCCCCCCAACCGCAAATATAGAAATCTATACATTCCATAGATTATTATTCACACCTTGATATCAACAATACTGATAGCATAAGGAGAGAGAGAGAAAAGACAACCCAATGCTCGTTGTTTGAGGAGATTTAACACAATGATGGTTGACACTTGACACTATTTAAAACGTGCAACATGGTTTGTCTTCTTTAATAGAAGTGGAGAAATAGTGAAGATGCAAAAAACTTAACCACGTAAACATACATATACTTCATTTCATTTATTTGTAAAAGGAAAATGCTAAAAGTGTCATACTTGTAATCCATTATTCTGAGAACAGGAGGATCTGCATCTGGAGAAACTATCACCTGCAAAAAACAGAAACAAACCAGAAGCTCAGGACGAGAAGTTTGACATGTATTAGACAAAGAACAAGGTTGAAACACCAACAACATATATGCCGCGTCTAATTTACCAACCAAAAAGGAATGTCGGTTCTGTGGGGGAAATCAATGCTTTTAAAACAAAAGAATATACTCACTGAGGACCATAAAGTAGAACACTTACTCTCTTACTACCAAAAAAAACAAGCAATTCCATTCTGGTATTTAACCAAGAAGATGATAAGTGTTTCACATTCAAATTCACTATTGATGACCATAAAAGGATAGATAATCAAATTGAACATTGCTAATCTTAACTTTTATCAACCACGTAAACTTGATGCCACAAGAAAATATATTTACACGTGGATGGTAATGCTTTTCGTTGATGAACTGTAGAAACAATGCAGTCTAAGCCAATTGATAGTTATGAAAAGGAACCCTTTACCTCACACTATATCATGCAATATAGTCATCATGTAAGGAAACCACATCTTTATACAAATAACATTCGTAAATTAACAATAATGTTTTTTTTTAAAATGAATAACATACCAAATCAAGCTCAGTATCTTCTGCCATTTGAATTGCATCACGAACAGATACCACTCCAACCTTAAAATGAACAATAAATCCACTATCAATTATAAAAAAATCAAATTTATAATTAAAAGAGGGATAAAGTCTCCTTTTTTTCTTTTCTATTTTCTCAGCTGCCAAACAGAAAACAACATTTCATTTTTTAAAACTAACCATATTCTGTTGCTGATCAATGAGTCTCACAGTAGCTGACCTACAGCAAAATTATATATTAATTAAACTGTAAATTACAATTTATTTCATTTCAAATCACAAAAATAGTCATTAATAATAATAATAATACTCACCTAATGCTAGATATATTAAGGGCCTGGTCATCATCGGGATCACTCTTACGCGGCCTCCGCGAGTCACCGTAGGGTCTTGGACCGCCGAAACGAGAAGTGATGACGGAGCTGGGAGAAGTGCATGGAAGAGCGATAAAGGAGTCCGGTTTGGAGAGATTCGGGTTGTGAAACCGGAGGCCGAAGAGCTTGGAATCGAGAGAAGAAAGACAGAGCGCGTAGTGTGTCGTTTTGGTTGTGGTAGCCCGGGTTACTAACGGAAAACAGCTGCTGCTGCTAGCGCTGGTGATACCAGCCATGGCTTCTGTTTTTTGTTCAGAATTTTAAGAGAGAGAAATCACTACAAAGTCTCTTATCCAGACACAGAATTTTGATATTTTGAGCTCTAAAGTGAGCGACAGAGCATCGTGGGCTGGTCTAGATGGAGAAGTTTAGCCCATGAAGGTTTTGACGACCCAACTTGGTTGTGGGTTCTCCACTTCAATTCTGGTTAAATATATTTTTAAAAGTGTATTTGTTTTTAGAAATATAAGTTAATTGCGCTCCTGTATTGCGGGCTGAATAAATATTTTTTATAATTATTAGAGTTAAAATTATTAATAAATTTTACTAGTTTAAAAATAAAATATAATATTTATACATGTAAGGTTAGATATAATGAAACACATCAACATACTCTATTATAATAACAACAACATCGAAGGTTTAACATCTAAAAATATCATTACTATTATTGTTAAAATAATAAAAATTATTAAATTATTTCAAGGAGAAAAACACTTGAAAACATTAATAAAAGAGAAAGCAAGAAAAAAAATATTATTATTATTATGTGAATAATGAGAAAATAAATTCAATAGAAGAATAAAAAAAATCCAAAAAACTTTAACAAAAGAGCAAGCAAAAAAATGAAAAAAAAAACATTATTAGCTAAAACAAATCATTTGACGTGAAAAAAAAACTAATAAAAAACCAAAAGAAAAAACAAAGAAAAAAATATCAATTTTCAAATGATCATAAAAAAAATGTTATCTCAACAAAGAGAAAATAATAAAAATTAAAAACCAAAACTAAAAGCATATATATATAAACATGGGCAAAAATAGAGACTATTTAAGAACTATAAAAAATTAAAGGAATTAAAATAAAAAATTAAATGTATAAGGGCGAAATAAAAACCAAATATATTATCAATTTCAATCAAATGAAAAAATTAAATAAAATATAACATCTATACATGTAAGATTTGATACAATAAAACACATCAACACATTATTATAATAACAGAAACATCAAAGCTTTAACATCTAGAAATATCATTACTATTACTGCTAAAATAATAAAAACTATTAAATTACCCCAAGAAAAAACATAAAAAAGGAAGTAAGAAAAAAATTTATTATTATGTTAATAATGGGGAAAAATTAATCAAAGAAAAAAAAACAAGCAAATAAAAATGAAAATAAAATAAAATTATTAGCTAAAAAAATTTATTTGTCGTGAAAATAAAATAAAAATTAATAAAAAACAACTAATATATATAAATGAAAAATAATTATAAGTGGAGAAAAATGATTTAGAGGAAAGATAAAAAATAGGAAGCGCTAGACAGGGTCGAACTCTTGACTTCCTATTTAGTAAACATAAGCTTCATCCATTGAATTACAGACGCTTTGTCATATTTTATTGTGAAAACATAAATAAAAATCAGTAAAATTACAAACCGAATCGAACTTGAAACTGAGTAACACTATTATAATACGCAGTAATTCTCCTCACATGCTACAGTAACTTACTCTGACATCTTTTAGTATATTAGATAATAAAAATAATATATATATATATATATATATATATATATATTATTTTTAACATTAATATATAAAAATAATATATATACACAAATTATTTTTAACATTAATATATAAAAATAATCTAAAATTAATAAAAAATTATTTCAAGCAAAAACTATTTTAAAAAAATCATGAAATATAGTTTGTACGGAAAATAAAAATCTCGTTACTGGACAAGTAGATCCACCATCAGGCATGCCAATAGCATCACCACCAACTATCTTCGCAATATATATATATATATATATGCAACTTGTCTTCCAGCTCATCAACGTCAGCCAGTTGGTTCCTATCCAGCCACTCCAGATTCTCATCCACTGCCTTCTCAATCTTCTGCTTGTCTTCTGGGTCCAATTTCCCTGCAATCTTCTCGTCGCTAATAGTGTTCCTCATGTTATATCCATAATTCTCTAGATCATTCTCTGCTTCCACACCTTCTTCTTCATCTTCCGCCTTGCACTTCTCTGCGTCTTTCACCAACTTGCTCAACCTTCAATTATCATTAATGGTGATCTTGTTTTTGACCCCAGCAGTCTTGTCTTCGATCGGCTGTGACATTCAGTGTACCATTTGCATCAACGTCGAAAGGAACATTGATTTGAGGGACACCTCTTGGAGCTGCCAGAGGAGGAGATTCCGGTGAGCTCAAACTTTCCAAGGAGATTGTTATGCTTGGTTCGAGCACGCTCTCATTCATATACTTGAATCAAGACCCCTGGTTGGTTATCGGAGCACGTTGAGAAAACCTGATCTTTCCTGGTTGGAATTGTACTGCCGGAATCATGACACCGGTCACCAGCAGTTTCAAGCTCAAGACGTAGAGGCGTGACATCAAGCAATAGAACCTCCTGCACTTTCCCATTCCCTTCACCAGTAAGGATAGCAGTTTGAACAGCAGCTCCATAATCAACATCCTCGTCAGGAAAAATACTCTCGCAAAGCTCCTTCCCATTAAAAAAGTCCGACAACATTTGCTGTATTTTTGGAACCCCATGCTAGCTGACCTAGCTATCCAAGCGCTTCCTATACAAATCCATGCGCAACTCTTCAAACCTTGCTCTTGTGATGGCAGCAAAGAAATCAATACCATCTTACAAAGAATCAGTCTCTATTGTCGTTCGTGTAGTGGAAAATAATGTCCTTTGGCTTTTACAGTGGCTTCACTGCATGGTGGAGTTCTTCCATGGTGACTACATGGTTCCAAGCTCACGTGAAGGATTAGGACTGGCATACCCAATTTTGTTCCTTGCTAACTTCACACACCTCCTCTTATCAACACTATCACCTTTTTTTTACCATAATCAAGCCTTCATGTGTTTCCCGAACCATTTTGTGATTCAGACATCTTTTTGACTAAACTGAAAGATTTTGAATTGACTCTGAAAGCAAGATTCGACGACGGTACTGTAGCGGCGGCCCCCTATCGCTATGTGAATGACGACGCATAATGTGCTGGCTTTTTATCCTTTCTGCTAGTTGCGAAAAAATCAATCTGAAGAAATTACTTCAGTGAGGATCCAAGCCATCAAAAGAATGTTTGGCTAAGCCATTTATCCGTCTTTCGTTTCAGCTTCATTGTGAGCTCAGATCGATGTGGTCATGTGTTGATGGTCAGTTTTTCTTTCGATGGGAAATCACACCAAGTGTTTGATAAAAGGTTGGCGAAGAAAGGGACTTCACCTGTTTTGTTATTTTAACATGGCTCAGTTTTTTTAGTTGTTAGATAAAATAAAATGATGATGTTATAAATAATTTTAATTTTTTTTGTTGATTGCTTTTAATTGAAGCTGAAAGTAACATAAAAACTATAAGAAAAATAAAAATGCCCTCAAGACACCAATTTTAATTTTTTAAAATCTTAAGATTAAATATGTAATTCTACTGTTCTAAAAAAGAAAAGACAGCCCTATGTGAAGGTAGGACCAACAACGGAAGGTGGGAGGACTTAACTGGCACGTGCGTGTTAAGGCCATTAGCTGTCGCTTTGACATGCGGCCAGAAGATAAGCAGCTGAGTGCACCGAACCTTGGTGGTGGCAGTGGGCCCCGGACGATATAATTTTAGGGCAAACACGACCAAAAACAAGGAAAAAAGAAAACGCCCTCTCCCTGTTTTGTTGAGGGAAGGATATTCCTTCCGTATTTATCTTTGCTTTGAAGTCCCGATCTTGTCCTTGTTTAATTTTTAGCCCGTACGATTCGACTGGGAAAGCATACCGCTGGATTTCGAAGTATTACCTACCCGTTTGGCTCACTTTTGTTTTTCTAATTATTTTTTTTAAAAAATATTAACTGTTTTTTTAATTATTTTTTATGGTCTCGTAATATGACATGCCGATTGACAGGTTAATCTCATAGTTGTTAATTCTGTTCCGTTCAAAAAATCGAGATAAAACGGCGTCGTTTTCGTTTCGATTTTAATTCCGGTCCATTCCGGAAATTCCGGCCAAATTCCGGCCGGAACGTCTCGGTTCCGTTCCGGGTTCAAAATCTATTTTTTTTAAAAAAAATTATTTTTGACATCTATACATCAAAATAATTTAAAAACACCAAAATATTTTAAATAAAAAAAAATTCAAATTTTAATTATGCTTGTTAAATTAATATTTTTTTTTTCATATATATATATATATATAATTATATATGAACAGTACAACACCGAAACGGCACGCCGGAACGCTCCGAAACCGGAACGTTCCGTTCCAATCGAAAAACCAGAACGACGACCAGAATGGTATTGACAACTATAGTTAATCTAGGTTGATCCGATATATTTTTGTTTTAATATTTTTTTTTAAATCTCACAGTGAATATTTATTTTGAATCAAGCTATATTTTTTCAGGTCATGTGAAATACATTTAAATATATCAAATTGATAAAATTATATTAAATCAATCTTCATATAATTTTTTTAGTTTATTAAAAAAATATAAAGAGCGAACTAATATCCATATGTCATCATTTGACTTTAGATATTCTTTGAAATGGAATTGGAATTATTGAGACGGTGTTTATCATTGCAGAAAAAAGCACCAGAAAAAAGATGATTTCTTTTTATTTAATTCCATGAAAAAGCAAAATTCATCCAGAATCTTTCGCATACGGAAGGACACTGACGTAATTACATATTCAGTCGTAAATACAGCAGGAAAAAAGTCAAAATAATAATAAAAAAAGAAACACTCAACCTTTAGAAGGGTTTGGTTTTGCTCTCTGTTCACCGGCCTCACACTCTCTTCTCTTCTTTGCTTTCGCAGAAGAGAGAGCAGAAAACCGAAAAAAACCTCTCTCGCTTTATCTCTCTCTCTTGATTCAGCTTTTGCTATTATTATCAGCAGCTGAATCTGTCACTTTCTCGGTTTATTCTTTTTTTTTGATTGGACGGCGTGAATTGGAATTTAAAAACGAGTGAAAGATCGAGTTATGCAGCAAGGTGATCAGACGGTGTTAAGCTTAAGACCTGGTGGTGGTCGAGGGAGTAGACTCTTCAATCCTCGCTTGGAGCAGTCCTCTTCTTCTTCTACTACATCTTCTTCCTTTTCTTTTGGTGATCTCCCTCTTTTCCGTCCCCATGGCGGTGCTACTTCTTTGAAGGTTTTTATCATTACCCAGCTTTGGATCTAGACACTTTACTATAAAAACCTGTATGTTTTGATTTTATGCGATTGGTTTTGTGGTCTTATTGAATTGTTTTTTCTGGGTTACGTGTGGATTGGATTTTGAAGAAAAATTTGGATCTGTCATTGATTTTGTTGTTACTTGCAATATCTAATCCCTGCTCTTATTTTTTGCGGTTTATCTTGTTATGAGTGACTGGGGTTGTTTTTTCTGGATTAATAACTGAAGCTTGGGTATGTCCTGTTGGATTTGTTAACTGTTCTGATAATTGGTTCAAGTTCTACTTTTGAAATCCAGAAATTTATTATGCTGTTTAAATGTTGTTCTTAGTTGCTTTTCTGTTGATTTGATCTTGTTAAGAGACATATTGTTTTGTAGTTGAACGATAATGAAAAAGGTTATTTCATAATGAGAACTTGGAAAGGTTGGGAATTTGTAGTGTCCTAATTCTTGGTGGGCCACTTGATATGTGTACCTGCTGTAAATATGGACGGACAGCAATATGCAGGCTTTAGGTGGGCGTCTTTTGAGTTTCAGATTGCCCACAAAGGACCTACTCACATTTAGGCTCTTAGGAATTTTGATGATGAAACGTTGGAAATTTAGCTAGGATCTACTTCACAAGTCTATTCTACTCGATGCATCTTGTTTAGCATTGAGCTTTTTATCCTGCAAGGTCGAAGTTCAGCTTTTTTTTTGCCTGTGATTTATTCTATTAAAAATAATGGAGCTTTTGAATGTGGTCGGGCCAAGTAAATTTCACCTGTCCTATTAGCACCATTGTTTTTTATTATGAATCCTCCATACAGAACATTGTAAAGTCCATTGACGACTTGAGTTTAACTGTCCATGTGAATGATGTTAAGCATGCCCTCTTCTTCCATATTTTAGAATCCAAATATATGAATCCCATAAGCTGGTACGATCCATGTTTTGGTTGAATTCTTCTGCCTATTCACCTTTTAATTATTTACTAAGGAAAAACAGATGATGGCAGCAATCTTTTTGTGGATTCAAGGCATTAGTTTTATAATATTTAGTGTATTTCTGTGGCATCTGATTCAATACTGTATCTTAGTTTTGTAAGCCATATCATACATTTTTCTCAGTTAAGCTATTGTTGGGGGTTTTCCCATAACACTTGATTCTTGCAATAGCTTTTTTTTTTGGCATATTAAACTTGGTTGATTTTGTTAGAAGCTCTTGATTCCAATTGTATTCTTCTTATAGACTGGAGACTTGCGGTTTGACGGTCGTGAACGTGTTCGGTACACACGAGATCAACTGTTGCAGCTTAGAGAGGTATTGATCTTAAATACGCATGAGGATGTGAATACTTATATTAAGCTCACTGACATTGATTTTCCAAGGCACTTTTAACTCTTGTCTCTTGTGCTGATCTGGTTGGCATTTATTTGTTGGCATAGAGAAAAATAGTGTAAATACATGGTGGGTGTTTCATTTCAATTTTTATACACGTATTCATCCTTTCAACTTACTTTTGCATTCTTTTGCTTGCTATTTCACTCTATTTTAAAATTTGGTTTCATATACTTTCTTGTTCAGAAGCGTCCTAATGTTTATAATGGTGAATAAAACACAGAAATGTATGCTGTAAATAGCTTTGTTTGGGGAGATTCATATCACTTGGTATATATTTTTGTATGCTTCGTTTATTTGTTATTTGATTTTGGTCATTATTTTTTCATAGGCTGTTGTAATCTTTGATGAGATTCTAAAAATCAAACAAGAAATTGAAGCTGAGCTTTTTGGTGAAGATCAGAGCTGGAGTCGTGGAGAAACCAATGTGAGTCTTTGTTTCATTTTGATTTGCCTCCTTAAATTACCCCTTTCCTTGCAAGAAGCAGCTTGGGGTATAAAAGCACTAGATAGAAATGGAATCTAGTTATTTTGATGTATCATAGGTCGTTTGTGATAGATTGATGGTGCTTATAGTAATGATTTCTTTTGCTCCTTACAGGCTCCATCTCAATCTCAGATTCGTTATTCTGAGCCAGACAATCGTGATTGGCGTGGTCGTTCTGCTCAATTTCCTCCATCTGGAGAGGAGAGGTCTTGGGATTCCACTCGAGAAAATAGAGACTATGGTGGGAGATATGAGCCCAGGCAGCAAGAAGGCAGTCAGTCCAATCGTCAAGACCAGTTCAACTCCCAATTTGCGAGAGCGCAAATCTCTTCCTATCAGGTAATTTATGTCTCCCTCCTTTTATTTTCTTATGGCAAGTTTGCCTATCCAGCTAATCTTATTTGCTATTCTTATACACTTAAATTTGTTGTGTAATGCCATTTAATGGCATTGTCAGAACTGTATTGAGAATAATAATTTACTCACAAGAATTTTAATCCAACACCTTTTCTTTTGTATATCATGGAAAGTTTGACCTGAAGCAGTTAAATTGTAGATGCTCTTGCCATCAACCATATCATCTTAATAAAATGCATATTATTAGAAGTTTTCTTTAGCTTGTTGTCGATCTTTTAACTAGGAACAATGTACTAGAAGCGCAGAGCTTTTGCCTCATTCTTTTGCTGTATTTCATAAATTTGGTAACATTTTAGTTGAATGGAATACAACGACTATCAAACCATAATATAATAACTTTCTGTCTTGTTCATGATACCAATACAAATTTTTCAGGCCGGGTCCTCATCTAGATAATCTTAGTTCTGCCATGTATTATTTGAATTTCTCCTTCACTCTACAGTCTGGTGCTTTCTTCAAACTAAGTTATGTGCTCATGTTTGATTTTAGCTTCAACTCCTGTATTTTCCTTTTGGTGCTTTCTTCAAACTAAGTTATGTGCTCATGTTTGATTTTAGCTTCAACTCCTGTATTTTCCTTTTAAACCAGGGAGGACCTGCTCCTGTTTTGGTCAAGGCTGAGGTACCATGGTCTACTAGAAGGGTTAATCTTTCTGAAAAGGAACGTGTCTTGAAGACTGTAAAAGGGTAACATAGGCTAATGATTATCTACGTGACTATTTTTTGACAGTGAAAATATCAAATGGGATGTCATTTCATGGTTATGGTCTGAATGCATTAAGGCATGGGGACAGGCTTACTCGTGCTTGTACCCAAGTCATGGTTGGCTTCTCAAGCATCAAGTTTTTATGTTATAATCTCCATGTCATTTTCCATTGCAACAAGCAGTTCTCCATGTACATATTGGAAATGTGGACTTGTTGGCATCTTGGTGATATTTTATATCTGGAATATAGGGCAGTGTCCTCAATTGCACTATCTTCTTGGCTTTTTGCATATTCTTTTTTTATGTTAAAATCTGTATAATTTGATTTTAATATTGAGTAATGAAAGCATCCATGAAGCTTCAGTTGTAATCTTGAATGTCTTTGAACTTTTAAGCTCTTAAAATTGAAACATCAAATTTCACTTGGTATAATTTTTAACAATTCAAGAATTTCCTAGCCATGGTTTTAGAATTTGTTTAAAGTATATGGTATGCACCACATATCAAATTGGATTTCTGAACATACGACATTTCACCATCCTGGAACTGGTATTTATTACAAAAACCAAAATAAACATGTGTTTTTGACTGTCATCGTTTCCATTGACAGCAATAGATAGGCCTAAATGGATATGTCACCATGTACTTTCTGGTTCAATTTTATTTTATCTTCTTAACCTTGGCTCTTTTTCACCCATTAAATTGCTGGAGATTCTCATAATTTCCTATTGTACTCATGCGTATTTGGATTATGTGGCACTTTATGTGATTCAGACTCACACCATTGCTTTCAAAAAATCTGAAGGGCTTGTTCGATACAAGTATTGATGGTTGTTATATGCTGAATGCCCTCTGTTTTCTTTGCAGTATACTGAACAAGCTCACCCCTGAGAAATTTGATGTTCTCAAGGGTCAACTTATTGACTCTGGAATTACATCAACTGATATCTTGAAGGTTAACTTTTTGGTTAATATATTTTCTATTCCTTTAGATTTATACAGCTGCCAGTTGAACTCAAGGTTGATTCTGAATGCAGGGTGTGATATCACTTATATTCGACAAGGCTGTTCTTGAACCCACATTCTGCCCAATGTATGCACAACTGTGCTCTGATCTTAATGAAAAGCTCCCCTCATTCCCATCAGATGAACCTGGTGGGAAAGATATCACATTTAAGCGCGTGCTCTTAGATAACTGTCAAGTGGCATTTGAAGGTGCTGATAAGCTGAGGGAGGAATTAAGGCAGATGACAGGTCCAGAGCAAGAGCTTGAGCGTAGGGATAAGGAAAAACTGGTCAAGCTTCGCACTCTTGGAAATATCCGTTTGATTGGAGAGCTTCTGAAGCAGAACATGGTTACAGAAAAGATTGTCCATCATATCGTTCAGGTTAGCAGTGGAGCTTCCACTTCTATAACTTCTCATGACACTGGTGGAGGTTCTTAGGATTGCTTACAGCTACTTTGCTATGTGAACAGGAGCTTCTAGGGCCCGATGATAAAGGTTGTCCTGCTGAAGAAAGTGTTGAGGCCATATGCCAGTTCTTTAATACTATTGGTAAGCAGCTTGATGAAAGCCCAAAGTCGCGACGAATAAATGATTTGTACTTTGGTCGATTGAAGGCACTGGCATCAAATCCTCTGCTGGCTCCTCGATTGAGGTTCTTGGTTCGCGATGTTCTTGATCTACGGATGAACAAGTGGATTCCTAGGCGTGAAGAGGTAAGATTTCTATGCCAATAATTTCTAATTCAGCTAATAGATGCTGTATTTATGTAAATATTTTATTGGTTGTCATTGCAGATCAAAGCTAAAACCATCACAGAGATACATTCTGAGGCAGAAAAGACTCTTGGGCTGCGTCCAGGTGCTACTGCAAGCATTAGAAATAACCGTGGTCCAATTTCCAATTCTCCAGGGACCACTGGCCCTGGGGGCTTTCCCATCAACCGACCTGGCACTGGGGGGATGATGCCTGGCATGCCAGGAACTAGGAGAATGCCTGGGATGCCTGGAATTGATAATGACAACTGGGAGATACCTAGAAACCGTTCAATGCCAAGGGGTGATGGTCTAATGCCGCCTGGGGGACGTGTCCAATCACCAATGTTCAACAAGTCACCACTAAACACCAGGCTCTTACCTGAGGGAAGTGGTGGTTTTATAGGTGGTAGGAGTAGTGCCCTGCTGCAGGGAAGTGGTGGTCCTAGGCCATCGAACTTGGTAGTTGGTGCACAGCCTCCTGCTCAAGCCTCTTTGCCTAGTAAAACCCTTCCTGCTCCTTATGTGCCTCCAGTTTCAGAGAGACCAGTTGCTTCAGTGGCTAGGGTGAATCCTGATGAACTCAGGAGAAAGACTGTCTCACTCCTGAAGGAATATTTCAGTGTCTTGCTTCTGGATGAGGCATTGCAATGTGTGGAGGAGCTGAAGTCTCCAGCTCATCACCCTGAAGTTGTCAAGGAAGCTATCTCCATTGCACTAGAGGCAAACCCACCATGTGTTGAACCAGCTGCCAGACTTTTAGAATATCTGTTTGCCAAGAAGGCTCTCACAGCTAAAGACATAGGGACTGGGTGCTTACTCTATGGCTCTATGTTGGATGACATTGGCATTGATTTGCCAAAGGCGCCAAATAATTTTGGTGAAATTATCGGGAAATTAGTTTTGGTTGGGGGATTTGACTTTAAAATGATAAAAGAGGTCCTTGAGAAGATGGGGGATGATATGTATCGGAGAGCTGTGTTTGATGCAGCGAAAAGGATCATTATTTCGAGTCCGGATGGGCAACTTGTATTAGACACTCAAGCATCCACCATTGAGGCTTGCCAGAGTTTGTTTTAGCAAGTCTACAATTCCATTACGTGAGTACTTCACCATCTGTATCCAGCTTTTTTGTGCTTACGTTTACTTCATAATGTTCCGCCTACACCATTTTGAGGCGAGCAACTTGTACTATGTGATAAGGTGGAGCTGCCAAGAACATGACATATTTTTTGAGTTGTATATTTTTGCCTGAGATCATAGCTGTGTGCTACCGAAGAAAGGAATCAAATCATAATGTTGTGGATTTTGGTCTCGAGCATGGTGCTGTAGCTCGAAAAGCATGGCCCCTCAGGGGATCCAGTTGTTTTGTATTTGATTAGTTTTCAGTTTTTGTTCTTTTGACCGAGTAATTTAGTTTATTATTTGAACTCTTCAGCTCATAAATCTTACATCCGACATTTTCACTTGTATCCCCTTATGTTTGCTGTTTCGGCTTTCTCTGCCTGATTGCCTGTACTATAATATTCCAGATTCAGTTGGTTTTGAAGGTTAATCTACTCCTTGAACATTTGATTACGTTTGCTGCATGCGGCCATGGTTTCAAGAAATGAAGAAAGCTGACGGCAAAGCTTAAAAGACGCGTTTCAAGTTTATGCTGTCATGGTTGTCTTCATCTTTACCTTTCGAAGCTTGAGGATAGGATGCCTTCAAGTTTTTAGGTCACATTTCAATGTCTCAGGGACATGTAAGCCCACCGGAATAATGGCGTGAAGAGGGCATTTCACCCTCTACTTCTGATGGGTTATTATCAATATCCGGTACCGGTCCGGCATCGGGCAGTGATTCCCTTGATGGGTTCGCATGCAAACAATAAATATCAATGACAGGAAGAAGATTCAGTAGAGGGTTTTTTCTTGAATTCAAAGATACGGTTTCAACTAGTGACAACGGATCGATGTGGAACCCTAATTTCTCGGTGGGAATACATTTTTACAAGGCAAAGAACTGCGCTGCATCAATCCTCTTTGTTATTTAGTCAGATTTTCTTCTTTTTTGGTTATATTGGTTTCGACGTCATTGCTAGGTAGCAGCCCTTCTTTGGATTGCCTTTTTGTCAATGGAAAATTGAT
Organism: Salix purpurea; assembly: GCA_027405865.1. NCBI lineage: Eukaryota > Viridiplantae > Streptophyta > Magnoliopsida > Malpighiales > Salicaceae > Salix > Salix purpurea. The sequence goes on from JAOWLH010000019.1 coordinate 5,465,598, forward strand.
TCACCGAATTTGGAATTACATCCCGACTTTTCTTACAACCTTTTATCTCTCTTAAAAAAGTCAAAACAAAATATTGTACAAGAAGAAAGAACACCATTATCAATTGAATTATAACCTATCAGTTTCACTATTTTAATCAATAAATATCATGGAGTTAGAGTTCCGTTTTAATAATAATTAAGTAAAAAAAATATTTCAAGATTTTTTTGAAATTATTTCTATTTTGTATATCAAAGTTTTGTTATACTAATTATTAAAAAAAAAACTTAAGTAATGCAAAACAAATAATAATATCGTATTTTTATTTATTTTAATTTTTAAAAATTTATTTTTATCATTAGCATACTAAAATGGTATAAAAACACACACACACAAAAAAAAAAAAAAAACTAATTTGAGGCAAACAATTATTTTCTTACAAAAGCACTTTCCAACAACAAACAGAAATAAGCGTAAACCGTGCTTGTTTTTTTGTTTTTAAAAATATTTTGGTTTTTTTTATTCTTTGCTTCAAATTAGTTTTTTGTTTTGTTTTTTCATGTTTTTTTAATGTACTAATGCCATGAACAAATGTTAAAAATAAATTATTTTATTTTGATATATTTTTAAATAAAAAACACTTTGAAAAATAACCAATGCTCTCCTCTGACAATACTCCTTAGAAAATCAATGCTCTTCTTTGGATTTTCATATATTTGTACTCTATTTGGAACACAATAAAATACAAACATTTAAGTCAAAATCTAGAGTGATTAGATTTTGACAAAACAAACAAAGCATAATTGCGCTCCTATTTTTTTTTAAAAAAAGAATGAAGAGCGAAAAAAAGAGTTTATTTGACCAATAAAAGATCTCAAGAAGCTAAAGGTTCTAGAATTTGTTTCTATTCTACCTAGGTTTTTCAATTCCTTTTATTAAATTATTGTGTTATATATGCTTCACAGTGTGACTTGTTTCCACAAAATGGGTTATGCAAAAGCCATTTCTTTAGTAATTTAGGGGAAATTAAGGCCTAAACAAGTAAAAGATGGTTTTGATATCAAATTTAACTATGCTTTCCATTGTCAATTTCTTAGACAAGGTCTCATTGTTTAAGCATATGAGTGGCATCACGACGATCATCCTTTTGGATCGGGATTATCAAGATAGATATGGGTGGAAAATACAAGGAATTCTTGGCCTTTTTATCAATAACAAGGAAAATGAGTCATCATCTAGTATTATGATCACTAGAAAATGCTAAAAGTCTGCATGAGTTTGGGTAAAAGGATTGGTTGTATAAGGAAAAGATATTTCACCTCAATGCACCCTACCTATGATAAGCTACTTTGTGATTTGTTCTTAGTCATTTTCTATTTGTTAGTCTATTAAAGGTTTTAGAAAAATCCTCCTCAATAAGAAGAATCTTATCTCATCAAGCTAAAGCTTAATCAATCTAAAAGCCCCAAAAAACATGTTTAAGGTTAAGATAAATTCTTCTCAATAAAGAGATTTTTATCTCATCGAGTCAAAACCTAACTATTATGAAAGTGAAGAAATAAAAAAGCTTTTGTTTGAAATTTTAGCTAAATTCAAATGGATAATCACAAACTTGTATTTTTTTGGATAATTCAAAATACAATAAAGATGTATTTTTTTATCTTTCATAAAAAATATACATTAAAAATTTAAAATCTAGTCATATGCACACTAAATAAAACATGTTTTATTTATTTATTGCTGTAATAAAAATTTCTTAGAAAATGTTTTGGATTTTTAATTCTCATAGTGTTCCTGATTGCACTTTTATTATGCCAAAAAAAGAAGTGCAGATTCAATGTCAAAATAAGCGATTCTCAAACAAATCTACATAAAAATTAAACCAGGGAGCATAATTAAATTTTTAAAAGGTTAATTTGATTTTATAATGAACTAAGTTAAAATTTAATTATGTTTAGAAACTAATTTGAGGTACAACTGATAGATTTAATTAAATACAAAAACTTAATTATACTTTAATTATATCAAATTAATTTCATTTTGGAACTAAATTGGGTAAATAGTACCTATGCTGAAAAATAATATAACAACCGTTTATATGGTAGCAAGGCCGAGGGTCTAATTTCAGGGTCTTCCCAACGTCATCATGTGCTTGCTAGCTGACCTTATATGTAGCAAGGCCTTTATAATTTTGTTGACCATGTTGGTATGCTAAGATAATTCAAATCTTGTTTGAACGTCAGTGTACTGATGATTATTAAAGAGTCATTTCATCTAAAATCTCAAATTATTAGATTAGATTCCAGAATATAATTTATATTATGAAAGTTTTTTGGACTTGAAACTTGCACACATGCTCATTCTACCTTGTGCTTGATTTTTGTCAAATGGAATGAGAGTGATAAGATTCGAACTTATAACCGCTGGGTAAACAAGGCTCTGATACCATATTAAAGAATCATTTCACCTAAAAGCTCAAGCTATTAGGTGAGGTTCCAGAATATGATTTATATTATTCTCTAACACCAATCAACCTTGTACTGAGTTTAGATGAAAGTTGACTCGGTTTGCTAGGCAGACATACTGTTTTGTCATCAGTAATCAAAGAGAGTTTATAGGAGTTTGGTGTCTGCTCTACTGCAAGTGATGGTAAATGAGTCCTTCACTGTCTGTTCTTTATTTCAAGAACGAGCTGGGTGCAGTTTTATGGATGCTGTTAAATTGTTCTTTCTCGAGAATAATTGTGGACATGACGTTGCTGCAAATTGTTCTTTCAAGGCACGTATTCACAAATCAAAAGAAAAAAAGAACAAGAAAAGAGACAACGTGATATAGAGAAACTAAACCTATGGCTTTAGTTTCTCTTCGTCGTTAGACTGGTTAGGAGCCATCGCATCTACCTGCAATCACCGCTTTTGTTAATCTTTTCCCTCGTTGCTTAGACTATTTTCAATTTTGATCTTAGTCCTGTGATCTCTTGTAGCATCACTGAGGAACCCGTTATCGAAAGGAAATAACATGGATCTTAATTGTGCGTTTAGTGAAAAAAGATGTGTTCATCTCTTATAAGAGTCTGGGATAACCGAGATTTTACTTGTTCACCTGGATCCACAAAATATATTTTCCGAGAGATATACGGGGATGTGGTTTTCTCGAATTCAAAAAAAATATGTGTTCCCCTTCACATGGAGATGTTAAGCATCTGGATGCTTTCTGAACTTATGATGCATTAAAATTTAGTAGATACACATGATATCTAGCAGTAGGAACTTTGATCTCTTATTTTGGTGTCTCTCCATGGTTTAATTGAATCAACACTCTTGATTTCTTTGCTGACAAAACTGGAAGAAACACAAAACCGCAGGTGCTTTGGTTTGTTCCAATGAGTGGTTTCATTGGTTGCTTTATGCTATTTTATTTCATTCTATTTTGGCCTGTAATGAGTTCTTCCTGTTAATATCTTGATGCGCTGTCACAGAGTCACATCAAATTGAAACTGATACCTAGTTCTATATTCACCACTTGATCCGAAAGCTTGGATGCGAACCTTTCATCGGGCAGCGAGCAATACCCAGTTTCTCAAAGAGTTTCAATGGCAGCAGAAAATCTGCTTTTCTTGGATCCATTTGACAAGGATTTCTTAAACTTCCTGAGTTCCTGTTCATCATGTAAGCACCATGGTAAGACTCGCAATCATGATTATCAAACTCCATCCTGACCATAATCAGTTTTTCAAAACTATTCCATAACCCTCTCATTTATCTTCTTTTCACTGTTCTTTAAACTATTTTGGTAGATGATAGGATCCAGCTTATTAGTTTCTGATATCTTTCCTGCTCTCTGTCCATGTTGATTAGGTTCTCGTTGGTTTCTGCTGATTGAACTTCCTCTTGGTTTTGCACTCGAATTTCATGCTACCAGTTTGACAATTATTATTTCTCTACAGCTGGATCACCGGAAGCTAATACATTCTTGGCATTCTGTAATCTGAGAACATTGTTGGTATACTCATCTTTGTTGGATCTAAGATCACAGTTCAGAAGCATGCATCAGAAACCATAAACATGCCATCAAATAGCTACATTGCAGCTCTGTTTGAGGAGTGGGTGATCTCATTTCTCCATGCTCGTAAACCATTAGCACTTCTTGAAACCAGAAATGGCTAAACATGTGGGCCAGGTTTCAACATTTCAGACTCTGCAAAAATATTCTTGACAACCTATTCTGCCGACTAAAGCATGGATTCATCGACATGCCAGTATTTCCTGTCTAAAATACCAGTGGACACCACCTGTCCAAGATACCATGTGCTTTATTGAATTTTGCAAACCACTTGCCGAAGGAACATGTTTAACAGCAGAAGATCTAAATAAAGCCCGTTTAGTAGTAGTTGGAAGCATTGCATCTAGGAAAAAATAGAAAGATTTGATTAAATTAAAAATCATCTTCCACTTTAGGTGCTTTAGTAGTTTTTTGACGCTGCACAATTGCCTTGTCATGCTGGAAAGAGATACCTGACTTGAGCTTGCTACTCGTATACTTGAGCTGGAAAGAGAATTCGAGAAACCTCACTTCTCTTTAGTTACTTTTTCGATCTGAATTAAACGAGTAAAATCTCAATTATTCTAATTTCTTATAAAGTAAGCACACACCAACTCAAACCCGAATCCTGCAAAGTAGATATCAAGCTTTTTGATACCACGCAGTTACGCTTTACAAGTCGGTGATGCTTTTAACTTCTTGATTACTTGCACCACTCCTTATAAATATCTCCTCCTTGATCATAGACTGGACAGCAAATATCATAGCTACGTAGCAGACATGAATCAAATGACGAATGCATTCCCTTTCCTGCTCTTCACCCTCCTCCTGCTATCACACTCTCTTCCAGGTTCAGCTGTCAAGATCCAGTTTGATGAAGCTCCGACCAAACCCCAGCTGCCTCAGGGGAGACACAATGGCCTGATCAGCTCATTTCAGACACCCAAGTTAGGAGTCTACGTAAGAAAAAGGGGTCGTTTTTATCCACGTCATAGTCGCAAATCATCTGCTGTCCGAACCAAACTTTCTTCCAGCCATATAGCTGGTTCTTTTCTCGCCTTCCTCAGCCTCTTCCTGTTCTAAATGCTCAACAATTCTCTCAACGAGTAGCAGCTGTACACCAAGCGGTGCCTTACCTTGTTAGGAAAAAAAGGATGTCTTCTCTATGTTACCCTGTCTCTGGCTTCTGCACGTGCCTTGTATTTATTTAGCACTCATTGCACGTGTTCCACATATGCAATCATTGTACCAATGCTGTCAAGTAAATAAAACATTACCCTACTTTTAGCGTATCTCCTTTACTCTTGATGTTGCGGTCCAAACTGTAGCTAAAATTTAAAAATGATTTTTATTTTTTATTTTTTAAACATTAAATAAAGATCTCTATCTTTCAAACCCAGAACTCTTCTTGTTCTATGGTCCTTTATTTTGCCAGCATCTTATCTCGTAAAGCCAACATGGCCTGCAGCAAATGAGAAAAGAAAAGAAAAAAGGATTGTAAATTTCAAGTGGCTCTATATATGTTTTGAATTACACAAAATAAAATCCATTTTCTAAATGGATTTCACACAAGTCGTACGTGCAGAATACAGATACGTGACCCGATACTTCAAATTTCTGACCGGAAAACAAGCAATATTATGGTTTCCCGATCAGCACATTGCCTAAACCACCTGTGTTCTCATTTGGGCCACCCATCTTTTATGGTTTCCTCAATTATGCACCTGTTGTCATGTCTACTGTTTACATCATATATAGATCCAGATTTTGGAGACTATTTTCAGAACTCTTAATAGTTACGGGGCTAATATTGTCAAGGAACCATCTTATCTAAAAGGTTAAGCTAATAGGGAGACTCCAAAATATGATTTATATTATTCTCTATCACACACCCTCAAGTGAAAACCCTTTGGGCTTAAAACTTATACAAGTCCACATTACCTTGTGCTTGATTTTTATCAAATAGAATGAGGGTGGTGAGATTCGAACTCGTGACCGCTAGGTCAATAAAGCTCTGATATCATGTCAAGGAACCATCTCACCTAAAGCTTAAACTGTTAGATGAATTGGTTCATTAACAAATATGATCATTTCTTTTTTGCTAATAGAAGGGGTGTAGAGGAGGGACAGAGAGGCTGACTTTTATTTTCTTACTTTTATAAAAATATATATAATTTGAGCATATATATATTACCTATAATATAAATGGCGTGGAAAAAATATTGTAGCAATCCACAGTGTTTTTCCCGCGCCATTTATATCACAGGTAATATGACCTCTGCCAATCCTTTATTTTCTCTTTTCTTTTCCCTCCCCGTAATTTATTTCACAGGATATAGGGATAGGTTGTAAAAATAAATCCCCTTATACTTTTATAAACACTGTAGTAATTAACAATATTTTTCTTGTGATATTTAGATCATAGGTAATTCCTTGGTTTTGGTGGGTTTGTATGTTAATTACTGCAAAAAAAATTATTATTATGAGACAGTGATTCCGTTAGGTAAAGTAAAAGGGTTAGGTCAAGAAAATTTTTTTATATTTTATTATGATTGCCTAATTTGTCAATATTTTGCTTTTAAGTTCAACTATTTTAAAAATGATATTAAATTATTTAATGTACATGTGACTTGCCTTGCACTTCGCTATATTCAGAACCAAATTTTTTAACATGTAAAAAAAATATTAATGATCCTAGATTTTTTTATGACTACAAACCTTTCGATTATTTAGTTTTTTATATATTCAATTTAGTATGGATAAAGCATTTAAAATAATGATAACAATTATTTTAAAGGTATTTACTCTTTAAAATACATGAGACTAATTATATATTTTGATATTTATTTAATATTAATGCCTTAAAATATATATATATATATATATATATATATATAAATGAAGTGAGTTTTCTTTTAAATATAAAATTAATTTAATCTCAGTGTTCTGAAATACTTTTAATATAATAATATGAGGAATAAATATTAAAAGAAAATATTAAATTTATTTTTATAACAATAATGGTGGTGGGAGCTATAGTATTATCAATAATAATTAATATGAAAATATTTATTATTTACAACAATAATTATAATGACAACTATAATAAATATGATAATTTAACAATCATGATAATAACAATTAGAATAATACTCGAAATAATTCATCAATCGGTGTTGTTTTTGTTAAAAAATAACTTTTGCAACTTTTTTGTCTATGGTATTTCAGATCTAATATTACATAATTTTTTTATTCTTTGGGGCAATATTATGATTTTAAATGTTTGAGCAGTAATGTTGATAATAATTTTAACTATTATAATCATGATAATGATGACAATGTAGAGATGAATTTTCAATGATGATTTCTTATTTTTGTAGATAGAAAATTAACTATTTATTTTTGTTATTTGATTATTGTAGGTGTTTTCACAATTTATATTTTGTTTGTTGTGTTTAATTTAAGCTGAATTATAAGATGAACTAATTCTAATACAGTGAATTTGATAATTCAGATATCTGAATCTTCTCGATTTTATAGGAAACTCGCATTCTATAGAAATTCTGCACATATTTATTATTTTGCTCAAATTTATATTATAATAAAAAATCTCATATAATTAATATTTTTTATATTGAAAAAAATATGGTTCCGATCGCGGCGAAGCGCGGGAAAGTGACTAGTATATATATATACTGTGTGAATAAACTCTTATTGTTTTAATGGTATAAAATCTTTATCATTTTATTTTATACTTGGATAAACTTTATTTTTTTATTAACTTAAAGGTTTTATTATCTCATCGTGATAGCAGCATGTGCAAAATAGATTCCTATTTAACAGCTTTTAGAAACATTCATTGACGGAAGTCAATGAAATAACCCGAATGGCAAATGATAAATATATATTAAAATAACTTTTTTAACATTGGCAGATAAAGATTATAAAAAAAAATACTAATCTAATATTTTTCAAAACAAATATATTTTTAAAAGGTATAAAAATTAACATAAACAAATATATTTTTAAAAGATTATAAGTGGAGGTTTGCCTTTTTTTATATATAATTATACTTAAAAACAAATACAAAGAACCAATTTTGTTTCTTTTGCAAGCCATCATTCATATACAATATTTGCATGCATTAGCTACGCAAACATTTTATTTTTCTTTAAATTCTCACAAATATACAGAATTATAATCCATGGCATCATTTTATAGCTAAAAAACGATAAGAAGTCATCACTGCAGAATTATATATAATCCTTGCAGGTTAAGCTTTGTTAATCCTCGAGGATCGTCTCTTACCCCAGCCAGACCCAGTGAAAGAGCCATCCCAGCCTGAAAAGCTCCTCAGATTACTGGTTTTTGATCTGTGGATGATTCCTCTGGTCGAGGGAGAGGGAGGCAGCAAGAACCACGAAGATTTAAAGCATCAAGGCTTGTTGAAGGAACTGTATGAAAAGTATCCATTCGTTTTAATTAGATCTTGCTTTATGCAAAGCGCTTGGGCCAGTTGATCCACAAAACAATCTTTATCCCCTCTTCTCTTCCTCCTTTATTGGCACCGTCCGACAGCATATCCGCCATTTTTTCCGATATTCTTCATATCTTTAGCCGCCTGAAAAGAATGAACAGGTGAGAAGATTGAAGGGAAATTAATTAACCAAGATATAAAATATTTTTTTTTCTCAGTATAAATAAAAGTCTTTGCTAGCTCCAATGTTTTATTTGTTTTTTTATTATAAAATATTAAATTAAAAATGTTTTTTGAATACGATAATAAAGTGTGAATCGTCGTCCTGCAATATGAAGAGAAATCAATGGAATTCAGAATCTTTTAAGGGGATGGATAACGTAAAAAGCATCCTATTTTATTCATTGAAAAGAAGGAAGAGAATCGTATCACAGGCTACAGTTAAAAGCTGGTGTCGCCACCACCACTCAAGAAAGAAAGAAGGCACTAAAACTGATGGTTAACAATCCTGTTATCTAAAAAATCTAAATCTATACGAGATATTAGAATATAATTTATAAAATATTTTTTTAAATAAAAGATTTTTGGGCTTGAAAAATGTACAGTTTTGTATTATTTTATGTGATTTTCATCAAATAAAATAAGGGTTATGAGATTCTAACTCGTGATTGCTGGATCAACAAGGTTTTGACAGCATGTTAAAGAATTATTTTACATAAAAAAAAATTAAGTTGTTAAGCAAGGTTCATTCCAGAATATAATTTATTTTATTCTTTAGTAATATGGTAATAGTAGATTTTATAAGCGACCAACGCTAATATAAATCCAGTGCTCTGCTGAGATCCCCCCGCACCTGCTTAGACATCAAATATAAGGAAATTGAAAATTAGCAGGAATACAAACCATGAGGGGAGGAATAGTTCTAGGATGGCTGCTACTCATCACTTGCTTCAAAGCCCTTTCATATTATGCATGCGAAGGAGCTGTGACCCCTCAACACAGCGCATTGATGATCAGAAGAGATGGGCTACACAGTAAGTGTTAGAAAAACTGTTTCATACGTACGAATTGTGGAATTTGCCTTCTTTGTTTCGAGATTTCCTGTTCATTCTGTCCTGTGCAGATGTATTCGGGATGGCAATAAGCGAATCGAAAGAAAAGGGTGATCGGAGCAGGCCTGAGGGCGGCGTGCATGGAGTTGATCTGAAGAGTTTGCAAAGAGCCAAGGGAGTTTATGGTGGTGCAGATATGCTTCATCCTCGTACCAAGTCCAAGAGTGGAGCACATACTTTACTGCTGAAATCCTCTGCAATTCTGTCAAAAACTGCAGTTGGATTCGTGATGTTCTTGGTTTTCTTTTGATTTAGATCGAGATACTATAGCTTGGCTACCACATCTTAATGTTACCTTAGTTTCCTCTTCGTTTTTAATGGTGGGTTTTGCTTCTTGTTGAAATTGTCCCTAAAAGGCGTGTTATTATTATGGCAAAAATCTTGAGATCTGCATAGCAAATTTTGAATTCGAGTCAAAACATATATTTCTTGTAAGAGCCTAGGATAGCCGGGGTTTTACTCGCTTACATAGATCCACAAAATATGTTTTTCAGAAGATGGGATTTTATCGAATAAAAAAAAAAATTGGAATTATGTTAATCATTTTTCTTCGACAAACTTTTATTTTCTTAACTTTTGGAACATATAATTTATAATTTTCAGAGATTCCAATTACACAAAATATAATATATTATTTTTATAATTTTATTTTTTAATAGAAACAATAATTATAGTTAAAAACATTGCGTTAGTTAAGATAAATAAGAGATACATTGATATTTTGATGAAATTTTCTTACAGCACTATTTTTTGAGTTTGATAAAAATGTCAAAGAATTTCCTTATAATTATATATTTTTTACACATTTTAGAAAAATTGAATCCCCTACAATATAATAATGTTGGCATACAAACTGTCAAGGAATATTTCACCTAAAAATTTAAGTTATTAGGTGAGACTTTATAGTATGATTTATATTATTTTCTAACACATACCCTCAAGTGAAAACTTTTTAGACTTGAAACTTGCACAGACTCGTATTATCTTGAGCTTGGTTTTTTCATCAAATAAAATTAGGGTGATGAGATTGGAACTCGTGATCGTTGGGTTAACAATATTTTAATATCATGTAAAACAATCATCTCACCTAAAATTTAAGTTGTTAGATGAAACCTCGTAATATAATTTATATTATTTTTTAAAACAAACCAGCTCATTGGTAGTGGCATCTTGGCATACAATAATAAATTCAATTCTTAGTAAATACTATAAATTAAATTTGTTCAAACTCCATGCAAAAAATGGCCAAAAACTTCTAATTTTTTTTATGGGGTGGTCAAACTCTCCTTCCTTTCAAACACTAGTAAATGGCGCTAATGCGTTTATCTACCGGCGAAGCAAATGTATTCAACAATTTTATTTTATTATCTAGAGATGAATAATTAATTTTACTGTTTTTTTTTTTAAAAAAAAGATAAATATATCCTTAAATATTTTTTTAATGATCAATTAATATTTTTTTAAAAAAAAAAAAACTACCCATCTCCGTAACTTGCATTTCTTAAACAAAAAAAAAAAAAAAAACAATTTCGCTATAAAAACCCATAATATTACAATAAAAAAACCTACGCCATATATTTTTTTATTAAAATTATCTACACAGATGGGCATTGCACGTGAAAAATGAGTAATAATATACTATGAGGTATGAGCAGATAAATTTAAAACAGACAACGAGCCTCTCTCTTCCTCAGCATAATTATTTGGCCAGCAGTACACATCGCTCGTGCCTGGGTCCTCACCTCTCTCTTCTTAGATTTTTTTTCTTTTATTTTTGCACAGTGTAATACAATTATTGTACCTACATTTGTTTCAGGAACCACAAAAATTAAATAACTGTATACTTTTATTTTCTTGCAGACGTAACACTGAGATCATCAAACAATAATCATACATATTGCATTTTAAAAGTATTTTTTTTAAAAAAATAAAAATATTTTATTTTTATTTTTTATTTTAAATTAAAAAAATAGATCTTTTCCATATACTAATACTAATGTTAAAAATAATTTTTTAAAAATGTGGGGTTTGTAATAGGAGTTTCATCTATTAGAAAATTGACTAGCATGATAACATTTTCTAATCTCTCTCATGAACAAGAATTGTTAAATAGCCACATACTTTCATTTTCTTACATAAAATTCAGCTTAGCACAGCTGAAAACTAATCAGCATCCTCGTATCAGGATTCTGGTTTGTAAGAGAGAGCTTGAATTCCGATCGAGCCAAAGTTACGAGATGAAGATTGCAGTGAAGGAATCATCCATGGTGATGCCGATTCATGATACACTGAGCCGCCGGCTAGAGGTCACTAACCTAGACCTGTTTCACGCAAAATATCATGCCCCCTTGCTGATCCTGTACAGGCCAAATGGATCTGCCAATTTCTTTGAGGTTAAAGCGCTCAAGGAGGCGCTGAGCAAAGTTCTGGTGTCGTTTTATCCTGTAGCTGGGAGATTGGCAAGGGATGCGAATGGTGGAGTTGAGATAAATTGTAATGGAGAAGGGGTTTTGTTCGTTGAGGCTGAAACAGATTCTGCCATGGATGACTTCGTTGATCTCAAGCGTAGCGACGAACTTCCACAGCTTATTCCTACCGTTGACTACAGTGACATCTCTTCTTACCCGCTCCTTGTTTTACAGGTTCTTATTATATGTATATTATTCGAGATTCTCACTAAATATATAAGAAAAAGTTTTAGATTTGATATTCTATACATGCCTTTCGATTATTCTAAGGGTTATTACTTCCACGCAGTGATATCTGACGATATTTCCAGCCAGTAAATATAGCATAATTATCAGATGATCCGATCCAGCGAAAATTTGACCCAATTTTGAAGGATTTAAATGTTGGTATTAAAGAAAATTCAGAATTTATTTGCTGAGACATGTCCTTTTGAGAGCAATGACCTACATTATGCAATATCAGTATCAGATAATTTATTATCTTGATGTTGATTTACCCTAACTCTATAGGAACCCTATAAAAAAAGTGTAGTTTGTATTAATCCGATTAAATTGACGGTGAATTTAAGTGGTTTTATTTCATGAAACCTACTAGGATGTGAACTATATTGCCTCTTATTCATTTAAGTCTAAATCATTATTGTTAAGTAATCATCTTATCTAAGGCTTGAAACTTGCATATAGATTCACTCTACTTTGTACTTGATTTTTATCAAATAGAATAAGGGTGGTGAGATTCGAACTAATGATCACTGGATCAACAAGGTTTTAATAACATGTTAAAGAACCATCTCATCTAAAAACTTAAGTTGTTAGGTGAGATTCCAAAATATGATTTATATTAATTACACTGAAAATGGTGAAAATTAGCTATTTATCTTATCTTTTTTCAGTTTTAAATTTTTAATTTCATTTAATTTAGATTGTTTAATTTAAACGTAAATTATATTGAAATACGGGACACTTTTCTTCAAAAGCTGCTCGCTTATCAATAAAAATGTAGGTATACATAATTACTTGCAAGCAACTCACTTCGAGGATTTTCATCCCTGATAGGTAACCAGATTCAGATGCGGTGGAGTGTGCCTCGGAATTGGATGGCATCATATTCTGGCAGATGGGACCGGATGTTTACATTTCATCAACGCATGGTCTGATATAGCCCGAGGCCTCCCTATCAAAACCCCACCATACTTCGACCGAGCCATTCTTCGTGGAAGAGTTCCACCCAGCCCTACCTTCCATCACGTCGAGTACGATCCATTCCCTACCATCAACACCCGTTCGCAAAACCCCATTCCCATGTCAGGTTCTGTAACCATTTCTGTAGCCAACCTTAAGATCACAAGTGATTTACTCAGCACTTTGAAAGCTATGGCGAAGAATGATGCAGGCAAGACGGAGTACAGCACCTATGTAATCCTTACAGCGCATATATGGCGCTGTGTATGCAAAGCGCGAGGCTTGTCTGACGATCAACTAACCAAGCTAAGCATAGCCACGAATGGCAGGAAAAGATTCCGACCTCCAATTCCGCCGGGATATTTTGGAAATGTAATCTTCTCCGCTACGCCCGTTGCTCTCTCTGGTGGCCTGTTATCGGAGTCATTGGTACACACGGCGGAGAGAATTCAGAGAGCAATAAAACGAATGGATGATGAGTATTTGAGATCAGCCGTTGACTACTTGGAAAACCTAGGTGAACCGACTGCTGTCAGAAACTCCGAAACTTACAGGAGCCCAAACCTCAACATTGTTAACTGGGTGAATCTGCCCTTTTACGATGCTGATTTTGGATGGGGCAAGCCAGTATATATTCGGCCTGCGTTTGCATATCAAGGCAAAGGATACATCCTGCCAAGTTCATCAGGTGATGGAACCTTGTCATTGACCATATGCTTGGAGACGGATCACTTGAAATCCTTCCAAAAGTTATTTTATGAGTCCCCCAAAAGGAGCTGCTTGTGATGTTCGGGTGGAGCTAGGCAAGCACGAGACGATATTCGCGTCAAGAAGATCGAACTTTTCTTGCATTATTCAGTTGGTTAATGGTTCAAGATTCAAGAATTTTCATGGATTAGTGTTGTTAAATATTACAGTTAGAATATAAACTGTTAAGTTTTGTTAATTAGCATAACTGTTTTTGTTATGTAGTGATAGGTGAGTTTTGTGTGTATTTTAGTTTTTAGTGTATGCATTACTATAAATACATACACTGTAACCTTGAAGAATTAATTGAAATTGAAGATGAAAATACATTACTGAAAGTTTAACATGGTATCAGAGCCAATCTCGAATTTTTTATCTTGAATCGTATTTTTTCCTCTCCTTTCTGGTTCAAAAACCCAGAAATTTGATTGCTACAGTACTTGTTTGTTCAATGCTACTGTTCATCCACCCCAGATTTTCCCGGAAAAAATAACCCAGATTTTCCCGGAAAATAAAGCCCAGATTTTCCCGAGAAAAAAAAACCCACATACGAATTTGTTGTTTTTTTTCTTTCGAATCGAAGTGTTTTCTTCCCCGGAGGCTTCAGTGCCATCGTTACCGTTCATCAACGAAAAAAAAACCTAGATATCACACCGAGAAACTCCAGCACCAATCAAAAAATCCACTCAGAAAAAAAACCACCCATCGAAAAAAATCCACTCACCAACCCAGAAATCCATTCATCCACCCATCGAAGAACACCAAACACGAACCCACCAACCACGAACAACCACAGATTCAAACGAAAATTCTCAGAAACCCGAGACCCACAGACCCAGAAAAAAACCCCAACAAACCATCTAAACATCTTCATCTCCGAAAACCAACAACCACAGACGAGAAAGGAAATCAACCCACAAACAATGGAACGATTGAAAACAGATATGGTAGAGATCAGCGAAGTACAAAAACTCATAAGAGAAGGGCAACGAGAAATAAGGCAAGGGTTTGAAGAGATAGAAGTAGAATGTCGCAGGCTCAAAGAGGAGACGATGAACATAGCCGATCAGAGTGATTACAATCAAATCAGAATCAACCTGATGCTTGGCATTTTACAGGGGCCGGCAGCTTGGGGAAGAGAAAGGGAAGAAAATGAATTAGGGCAAGCCTTTTATAGGGCTGCCTGAAATAGTGCTGACCGAAACAGTGGGGCTGACCGAAATAGTGGGGCTAACCGAAGTGGGGCCGACCGAAAATACAAAAATGTTGGTGGGTTACTGTGCTCTCACTGCGGGGAAATAGGACATTCAAAACAACGGTGTTATGAAATTATTGGCTACCCGGACTGGTGGGACTTTATGAAAAAACCTCGGAAAAATTTCCGAAAACCTCTAGTTTATCTGACGAAAGCAGATCTGGCACAACCCACAGCGAATGTGGTCCATCCAGGTATCATCGAAAACGAATTTGCACACTCTATTATTACAAAGAATAGTACTTGGATAATTGATACAGGTGCATCCCATCATATGACTAGAGATTCCGATAATTTAATATGCCATAAACCCTCTTTACGGACAGATATATGTAATGCTAATGGTAGTACCTCCCCTATTACGGGGGAAGGATCTCTTGTTTTAACTGATACTATTACACTAGATATTGTTCTTATTGTTCCATCTCTTGCGTATAATCTCCTCTCGGTTAGTCAAATCACGACTACCCTTGAGTGCACGGTCACGTTTTGGCCTTTGTTCTGTGTTTTTCAGGACATTCTAACCTGGAAGATTCTTGGTTATGGTGTTAGACGGGGCAACCTGTATTACTTGGAATTAACGAAACAAGGGGGGTTAAAGTTAGGCCATGCACATCAGACCACAAGTATAGATCAAGCTCAGGCTCTTGTTTGGTTATGGCATCGACGACTCGGACATCTTTCATTTGGATACCTTAAGAAGCTACAACCGCATTTATTTTCAAGGTTAAGTATTTTGGATTTTAAGTGTGACATCTGTGAACTAGCAAAAAGTCACTGTATTTCCTATTTGCCAAGTTTGCATAAAAGTGTAGACCCATTTGCAGTTATTCACTCTGATGTTTGGGGTCCTGCAAAAGTCTCATCTTTTTCTAATGCACGATACTTTGTTACCTTTATTGATGAGTGTACTCGGATGACCTGGATATCTCTCATCCGAAATAAAAGTGAAGTAAGTACAGCATTTCAGGAATTTCAGAAAATGGTGCTGACCCAATACCAACGACAGATTCGTACACTTCAGTCAGATAATGGTACGGAATTTATGGATCAAGTGCTAGGTAACTTCTTACAACGTCACGGAATTCGACATCAGACATCCTGCACATATACTCCACAGCAGAATGGATTAGCTGAAAGAAAGAACAGGCAAATTATGGAAATAGTTCGGGCCTCGCTATTTGGCATGAATCTGCCAAAATACTATTGGGGTGAGGCAGTCAAATCCGCTGCGTATTTAATAAATCGAACACCATCCAGCGCAATTGAATTTCAGTCTCCTCAACAGAAAATGGAATCTCTTCTCTCGGTTCCTCACCTTCCAAATTTGGAACCTCGAGTATTTGGTTGTACGGTATATGTCCACATCCCTAAGGTTCTGCGAAGCAAACTCGATCCGTGTGCCAAACGGTGCGTGTTTGTAGGTTACTCGGCATTTCAAAAAGGATATCGGTGCTACGATCCTCATCATCGAAAGCTACATGTGACCTTGGATGCATCATTTTGCGAATCTGAACCCTACTATTCAGGGGGGGTTCCTGGTTCTTCTCTTCAGGGGGAGAGTAACAATGAAGAGAATGAAGATATATTTGAATTAGAGGAAATGAGACCAAGTCGGGATGATAACATTGAAGTCAGCACATACTGAAATGATCTCACTAATGACCCCCCTATGTCTCTGGAATTACCAACGCCTACACCATTAACCGAAGAATCAACCGAGAATGTCTCTCCTCAGTCACCTCAGGTAACCCTAAATCCTATCCCAATTGATATAAATGAAATTCCTGTCTTAGAAAATAATGAGACCCATAGATACCCACAAAGACTAAATCGAGGAGTCCCAAAGAAACAGTATGAACCTGATCCAAAACACAAAACTAAATACCCCATCAGCAACTATATTTCTACCCATAGATTATCGGAATCATATGCATTTACTGTTAATCAATTATCCAATGTGTCTATTCCTAGTAATGTACAGGATGCATTAGCAGACCCAAAGTGGACCAAGGCAATGAATGAGGAAATGGAGGCTTTGCAAAAGAACAACACGTGGGAGTTATGTCAACTACCAACAGGAAAGAAGAAAGTTGGGTGTTCACAGTGAAGTTGAAAGCAGATGGGAGCATTGATAGATACAAAGCAAGGTTGGTAGCAAAGGGATATACGCAGAAGTATGGGGTGGACTACCAAGAAACTTTTGCCCCGGTTGCAAAAATAAACACAATTCGGATTCTTATATCGATAGCAGTGAATCGAGACTGGGCCTTACAACAATTTGATGTCAAGAATGTCTTCCTGAATGGAGATCTTGAAGAAGAAGTTTATATGGAATTGCCACCCGGAGTGAAAACCAGGTGCTCACGAGAAACAAAAGTGTGCAAATTAAAGAAGGCTTTATATGGGTTAAAACAGTCACCCCGGGCATGGTTCGGAAGATTCTCATCCACGATGAAAGAGTTTGGCTATAAGCAAAGTAATTCAGATCATACTTTGTTTATAAAGCACAAAGGAGGGAAGGTAACGGCTCTAATAGTATATGTGGATGATATGGTTTTAACAGGAGATGATCTAGAAGAAAGAAAGGCTCTACAACAGTTTCTGGCATCGAAATTCGAAATGAAAGATCTCGGACAACTGAAGTACTTCTTAGGGATTGAGGTCTCGAGGTCGAAAACGGGGATATGTCTTTCACAACGAAAATATGTGTTGGATTTATTAGCAGAAACTGGAATGCTTGCATGCAAACCGGTAGATACACCTATGGAAATGAATCACAAACTGGGACAAGCAGAAGATCAGACGCCAGCTGACAAAGGACGTTACCAACGATTAGTCGGGAAACTAATATATTTATCACATACACGGCCAGATATAGCCTATGCAGTCAGTGTGGTAAATCAGTTCATGCATTTACCAGGAGAGGAGCATATGGAAGCAGTTTATCGAATCCTAAGATATTTAAAAAGTGCACCGGGAAAAGGACTACTATTCTCAAAGAATGAAGTTCGTGAAATTACATGATACACAGACTCAGACTGGGCAGGAGATCAGACAGATAGAAGATCAACATCAGGTTACTTTACTTTTGTAGAAGGTAATCTTGTCACTTGGAGAAGTAAGAAGCAGAAAGTAGTCGCAAGGTCAAGTGCAGAAGCAGAATACCGGGGTATGGCTCATGGTGTGTGTGAATTGCTATGGATTAAACAGGTACTACAAGACCTGGGAATTGAGTGTGAGACATCTATGGGTCTACACTGTGATAATAAGTCAGCTATCGAGATTGCGCATAATCATGTACAGCATGATCGTACCAAACACGTAGAAGTTGATCGACACTTTATTAATGAAAACCTTGATCGGAAAATTATACAATTTCCGTTTGTAAGGTCGGAAGATCAATTGGCGGATATACTCACAAAGGCGGTTTCAGGAAAGACATTTCATGGAGCAATTAACAAGTTGGGCTTGATAAACATATACGCTCCAACTTGAGGGGGAGTGTTAAATATTACAGTTAGAATATAAACTGTTAAGTTTTGTTAATTAGCATAACTGTTTTTGTTATGTAGTGATAGGTGAGTTTTGTGTGTATTTTAGTTTTTAGTGTATGCATTACTATAAATACATACACTGTAACCTTGAAGAATTAATTGAAATTGAAGATGAAAATACATTACTGAAAGTTTAACAAGTGTTTTCTTGGGATGCTATGCCCCGTTAGGGGAACTCTTCCTGTACCAACGAATTCACCATGGTCAGCTTTTCTAAATACATGCTGTGTTATTCTATTTAATTTTGTAAGTGTTACTATAAATTATGGAATGAGAGTATCATTTCCATTAAGATTGCGTTTGAATTGAGTTTATAGGTGAATTGAGATTGCATTATCATGATAGACAGGAGTTTTTCGTATTGGAAACCAATCATTTTTCAAATCTTGTGTACAAATCTAGTTGTTTTTTGTTGTTTGAATAGGTTAAGAAAATTATATTTCTGTTAAACAAGTTTTTTCTTGTACAATTTTTAATAATAGCAATAAAATGAGAGAGTGAACTATGGTAATGGTGGAGAAGAAGATGATGATGATGATGATGTGATAATGATCGCAAGTATCATGTGTTTATAGAGTTGGAGGTAAGAAGAATCATGAGGTTAAATATTTTCCTTTACATTAGCATTATATATTTTTTTAATGTTTAATTTTCATTGACAAATGAAAAGGAATATTCTTTTTTTGAAAAATATTTCACTGTAAAACAAATGGGCTAGGATCATGTTCATTTATTTTCAAATTGATAGCTCAGTTCAAGACAAATATGTTGGAAAAATATGTAAAGCATGGTTAATGAATATATTTAAAGTCAAATTAAATTCACTTTTGGTGGTAAAACGTTTTGGAATGTAATATCTGCATACGTTTTTTAACATTAAGCATTAACATGAATTAAATAAATTGTAGATAAAAAAATTTCAATGAACAATTGATTAACATGTTTTAAAGAAATGCAAGACCCTCTAAACACTTTTATTTCCATAGAAAAGAAACATGCTTTTGTTGTTATTTCTATAGTAGAAAAGTAACAAGATAAAATTGGACCCAGATGACAACCAAGATTTTAGAGGAGAGATGTCCTAAATAAAATGTATTATTTGTTTAAAATCATACTTGAGCACAAGCCAACTCAACTCGTGCTTGGAATTGGGTTTAGGTTTACTAAAAATTTGTGTGTTTTTAGATAAATTTGATATTATGATGTCAGAAATAATTTTTAAAAAATAAAAAAATATTATTTTGATACATTTCTAAACAAAAAACACTTTCAAAAACAACCACAACCACAACCACATTCCGAAACAGAAGGACTTCAAAACTTTTTTATTTTTTCTGCATTTCATGGATGATGCCGAGCTCTGAAAACGTAACACTTAAAAAATATAACAGATCTTTGGGTGAGGTAAATTACATGACAACCAGTACAGAGCTTGTTCCCTGAGATTGTTTTATCTTCACCATTCAGAGTATAAGAGTACCCTGCAATGAAGCTACCATCACCATTCACCAATGGCCGACCCATGGAAAACACAATATGTAAAACAGAATGATATGCACAAAATCGGTTTTCATTTATCAAGGAAGGAACAGGGGTCGAGATCCTCAAACCACATTGCCAATGATCTAGCTTGATTAATTCCAAAGAGGGAAGCAAATAACAAAAACCAATTTACATTATTTGCCAGATTTCCGTCAACAATATACGCAGTGCATGCCAGTGACATTCCAAGGTATGCAGCATGAAGGAATCACGGCCATGGAAGGCAAGACGTTGTTTCAAACACACAGCTAGATAAACCACTAAGAAAATTTCATAAACCAGCATAATAGGAGGATTTCATCTCATGTATTCATAAAATCAGATTTACACAAATCACAATTAGGATTTTCAGGAATAACGATTCACTCCAATTTCCAGGTTCCACCCTTTAGAAAACACAGTAAGCTAGAACATATACAGAACACAGACATGAGCACAAATTATTTTTTACAGCATAACATGGAGCCATGTATCTATGTAACAACACCAATTGCACTGAACATCCTCCGATTATGGAAAACAAGAGAGCAGGCATCAAATTATCTACATGCTTTCTCATGTATGTAGCACATGGATGAATTCAACTCACCTGGTCAAATGCGGAAAATATCCGTCTGAAACCGCTCATCATACAGCCTCCAATGCCCGTATCTTTCAGTGTGGAAAACCGACCTCGGGATATAAAAATTCGGTTTCTTAATCTCCTTCAAATTCTTCAACCCCGAAGTCGCATTAACAATATCCCGACTCGTCAAATTGGAACACCCAGACAAATCCAAATACTCGAGATTCAAACACCCTTCACAAACCGACACCAGCCCCTTTGCAGACATTTTCGAAAATCTCAGCTCAAGGTGCACCAAATTGGGCATGTATTTCCCAATTGCATCCGCCTCCCAATCTCCATCTTGAGGGCAAGAATTTAAATAATCATCGGGCACAATCCCTGCGTGTTGGGAGCCATCTAACCAATTCATTAGGTTCCGCTTTAAAACCCTAAGTTTGGGGCAGTTTCTACCCATCATAACCAAGGATTCGTGTGATATTTCAAAGCAAAAACTTATATCAAGCTCTTTAAGCTTTGCGCACTTGTAAGCAATTTGAGCCATGGATGCATCGGTCACATTTCGGCAGCTTTTTATTGAAAGCACTTGAAGATTTGGGCACCTAAAATAAAAAATCAAAAAATCAAAACTTAAGTTATTGTATTTTGAGAAGAATTCTCTTTTGTTTTTTACCTTTCGGCGGCGAAAGTGATTGAGTGATCGGAGCAGTGCTGGGTACGGATCTCGGTCAGGGATCCGTCACTAAAAGTGATGACGGAACGGAGCATGGAATCGATTTTTCTCTCGAAATCAGGGGTCCACCACCGAGGTGATCCGATAACCGAGTCGAATCGAGTGTCCAGATCGAATAGTGTGTTGAGAGATGGATCCTTGCAGGCGATCAGCCAACCTTTGCAAACGAGCATGGGGCCGCGCCATCGGTGCTCCAAGGTGAGTCGAGAGAGGATGTTGATTAAGCACTCGTAAGTTAACTCGGCCCAGTCAGAGACGGGTCTTGACTCGGTATCAGTCTCAACCACGTTAGTATCTTCGTTACCGTTCATTTTTTTTACGGAGTTTTGCTGTGGTTTATTCCATTTGCGGGTCTTATAAGAGAACACGTGGATACAAATGTCATTTTGATGTTTGGAAGGATAGAGCTTCTTTGTTAGCCACGTGGCAAATAGACGGTTGCCATTGATCCCCTGTAACCGGTTGTCACGTGCTGGTAGAGTTAGGAGAGGAGGGAGGGCGGGATGTGTCGTCCCTCTTAAACGACACTCATCAATTCAAAGATCAGGCACCACTGCATCGACAACGCATGGAGTTATTTTCGGACAATTTTTAGACAATGTCATCATGGTAAATAAGACGTGGTCAAACGTGGTCGTGGTGTTCAATTCGCAATTTGCCACTATATTATACTTCAATAAACAGGAAAATGAGACAAAAATAAATAATAATAGAAAAGATTGAATAAAATCTATAATTTACATTAATTTAATTATTCCAGTAAATTATCCAAAATAAGATAAATATAATTTTTTATATGAAATAGTAATAACTTTAAAATTAAAAATACATTACATATTTATAGTAATGGGAAAAAAATTATTATATAAATAAAGTAAAAAATATTAAACAGTTAATTAATTAATATTATCTCATTATTCACATTTCACCGTTTGTTTCTTGTTGGTTTTCTTGTAAATTAACAAAAAAACTAAAAGAGAAAAGATTTTACTCCTTACAAATCAATTTTCCTTATAATAATTTTTTTTCTCTAGCTTATAAAAAAAAAATCAAATGTAATTTTATCCTTCAATATGCATGATTTAGCATTTCTTGGAAATACTGAAAAAATAGTACAACCAACTTGTTTATACGAATTCTAAAGGCAAGTTAAGGTTTTTAGCTATCAAAATACTAGATAGTGATTGATGATTTTTTTAATTAATAAAAAACTAGAATTTCTTATTATTTTCATCCACACAAAAAATCATAATCCACAAGGATAATTATCATGACACAACAGAGATGTGATAATGGTGCAGGACAGTAAAATAGAAAAGTGGTAAATAAATGGGACATGGAAAAGAAAGTGTTGTCATGTAAAATCATGCATATGTTATAATAAAATACGGTGAATTTAATTAGTAAGAATGAAGTAGGAAATCGATGGATGTATCATGTAAGCGTGGAATTTACACTTTTAGCATTGAAACATAAAGTAAGAATAAGACCTGAGGGCGTTGCAACCGGCGTTTGGAAAAAAAAAATCATTTTAAAAACCCGTGGTTTGGTATTTTTAAATCATTTTGATATGCTGATATTAAAAATAATTTTTTAAAAAAAAATTAATGTATTTCAACATGAAAGACACTTTGAAAAACTATCACAATAACTCTCGAACAGGTACTAAAGTCACATCAAGACTTGGTATCGAAATTAATCATGAGAATTTTACGGCCATAAACGGATGATGGGAAGATAATATAAATATATAAAAATAATATATAAAAAAATCAACATTATCACTTCAAAACTATTTGACATCACCCAAAGAAATTTAATTTAAAACAAATAAAATAAAATAAAAATTGATAGAACAACACATCGAACCATGTTCGAACAGATCAATCAAGCATTATTGCGAAGGGCGAGCAGATCCTGAGCTTCCACGATCATGGGAAAAGCATAAATAATGAGAGAAGAGGAGGCATAAGGCTGCCGCAGCAATACAGAAATCAATCATGATATCATCAAATACCATCAGGAAACCTGGGAGGGAAGAATTGGCAATTGCCGCTCCTCCATTTTAAGAAAAAAATACAGGATGGCAACAAGCTGAAGCTCTGTTTCATTGACAGAAAACGAAATAACTTTCTCAGGCAAGCATTCAAGGTGATCTTGTAGATCATTCAATAAATCTGCTTATATGCCCAGATGATATGCTCTGAATCTAAATCAGGACGTGTATACCTTATAAAAGCAGAGCCTAAGACAGCCGAATTTTAGTCGCTTAACACGGTTTCATAGAATAAAAAACCAAAAAATAAGAAGATATGCTACGAATGCCTGCTGCTACATGATTATGCAGATCATTCAATAGGCACATGCAATATGGCTACAGCACTGCAGTACTTTTTAGAAGGCTCGACAACATAATTTATGCCTTTAAAGCAGAACTAAAATCCATAAACATGGGAGAAGTAATGTGCGGATAGAATTTCGAGCAAGCTAGTTCGTAGCCTGACTCGATAAATTCAATTGCGAATAAGAAAATAGCAAACAACAGGAGCCTGTCACAGACTAGCCCATTATTCTGAAGATGGACAAAGAAAAATAAACTGCAATTTTTCAAGAGAAGTAGTAACGATCAAGATGCAATTGAGGAAGATTTAGAACGTTGTCTCATCTAATTGTAGCTGCAAAGAGGCGAAAATACCAGCAAAAGGATAATCATCAACCCACAATAGACAAACAACCTCGAGAGAGAGAGAGAGAGAGAGAGAGAGAGAGAAGCGATCTTGAGAAAATTAAGCTGTGATTCCGTTGATTTTAACATTGTTCAAACACAAAACACAAATCCCACATATGAAATGGAGTTCAATAAAACCAGAGGGACTGGTATGGTAATTCATTGATACGGCGCCGGGGCATAAAGCGGGCGCCTGTACTCATCAAAATACTCTTCCCGGTCGATAAACACGATTGCATAGAGAGCATAGATTATTCCAGGAACGTAGCCTAAAATAGTGAGCAACAAGCAAATCCAAAACTCCACCTGAAAAACATAAGAAGAAGAATCCATTAAAGTTGGTCATCAAGAATATCCGGATTTTCAGATCTCTAAAAGACAAACAAAGGAAGAAGCATACACTGCAGCAGCCATGCCTGAAGCAAACTCCGATAGGAGGGAGCAGGATAGCGATCAAGATCTCGCAGCAGATCTCGCAACGACTCGGCATTTTCTCACGGCAGTATTTGCAGAGCCTTTGTGATTGTAGTTGACTGATGGGTTCCTAATGAAGTAGAAAACAAAGATGGGAAACCTCTTAAAGTTGTGGTGGGGTCACCTGGGAACTGAACGACAAATTTTTTTAACTGTTGATTTAATAGTGTAATGCCGGTTTTGCCATCGACAATTAAAATGCCGAGTTATGTTTTGGAGGTTGTTTTTGGTATTTCGCTTCGATTTCAACAGTCGAGAGCGACGATCCTGTTTTATTCTCTTTTGTTGGGCGACGTGGCTGCTTGGCAACCATACTTCACTTTTTAACCTTTTCACCTTTTAACCAGAAGTTACATTCTTTCACTACACACGTGAGGGAGGAACGTCGGAGAAGAGGATGCCGGAGAGGGAGATCCTTGCCATCGCGTCGGTCATGGCGGGGTTTGTGTTGCCGGAGATCTCGGTCATACGATCGGGTGGAGGAAAGAAAAAGGTAGATCTTTTTCGATTCCCAGTTATATACGGCCATGCTTTTTTCTCTGGTCACCTTCACTTTCAATTTTAATTGTTTGCTTCTGAGAATTAGGGTTAGGTTTTTGGATTTTCTGGGTTGTTGAAGTGCTACGGCTTCCTCTCACTGCCATTCTCTTATCTCCTCCTCTACACAGTGTTAGTGTTGCTCGACTTCATATTCCTTTTTTCCAGATTTCCATGGCCGACCTCTCCCTTACAGCATGGAGTATTAAGGGGATTCCCATCAATTTTGTTCATTTTAACACTAGAATCAACATGCATCGATAAATAATTGATCTCTAAAATGGAGTCTAGATCTAAACCATCCATTAATGCTCCACCACCAATAAAAACTTTATTTTTCAAAAAACTAAAAATGTTACCATCAAACAAAAATTCAAAACCAATATTACAAACTAGAAACTAAAATCAAATTACTAGATAATCATGGATATAAAATCAAATTAACATTAATCAATATAGTAAAAAAAAAAAAGCTTTGATGCCACATATAAGATAATTGTAATATGCTAACACAATGAGAAAAATAAAATTATACATATCCCATGTGCTGATTGATTAAGGGCCTGTTTGGTATAGCGGTTGTGATTGTGGTTGAAAAAATAGAGTTTTTAACTGTGGTTCAAAAAAAAACAGTTAAGTGTTTGGTTAAAACTGTGGTTGAGTTGAAGGTTGAAGAAAAAGGAGTTTTGGTGTTTGGTTTCTAAACTTTACAAACTGCTTTTAACTTGTAAAATTACTTAAAAGGGTATGTGTGTGTGTATATATATATATATATATAATTTTTTTAAATATTGTAAATTTAATAATGATAATAATATTATGAAATTAATAATTCATGAAAAAACAAATATTATTTTTTATTCTCCCATCAAACTATTTGCAATTTCATCACGAACATATATTTTCCTTCCATTAAGACTGATCTGTATCTACATATTTTTTTAAAAATATATATATTTTTAAATTCGGACTGGGCCTCACCCAGCTAAATGGGTCGGCCCAGCACAAGCTGGGCCGAGAGCAGCCCAGCCCAGCCCAGTTTCACGAAACGGTGCGCTGCACTGTGCACGTCTTCTTCGACAGTGCAGCGCACTTGCACGTGAAATAGTGGCTTCCGACCGACCACGACGAGAGCTTCAACGGAGGATACCGACGGGTAGAGGAGGCCGAGGTGGTTCTTCCTGTGGTGGTGGCGTCTGAAATGGTGGCCTGTGGTGGCCGGAAATAGCCTTGGAAGGTGGCGGTACTGTTCACCGACCACGACGAGAGCTTAAAAGGAGGATACCGACGGGTAGAGAAGGCCGAGGTGGTTCTTCCTGTGGTGGTTTCATTGTAAATGGTGGCCGGAGTAAACGATGGAAGCTCTCGGTCTGTTTTGGGCAGAGAGAGAGAGAGCCATGCACAAGGTTTTGCATGTAAATTTTTCATTCTCACATTTTTGCATGAAAACGGCTATTCAATTTCGCACAAA
The DNA here is from genome assembly GCA_027405865.1 of Salix purpurea. Taxonomy (NCBI): domain Eukaryota; kingdom Viridiplantae; phylum Streptophyta; class Magnoliopsida; order Malpighiales; family Salicaceae; genus Salix; species Salix purpurea. The sequence continues at coordinate 5,492,466 of JAOWLH010000019.1, forward strand.
CGACGTTTGAAAAGCACCTCCCAGGTGCTTTTCAAAAAACGCCGTTTGAGTGTAAAAATAGGGTGGGACCCATTGAAATAAAATGGTGTTTGGTCAAAACCAAACACCAAAACCCCATCCCGTTTGGCAAACGTGGAACGCACCACGTTGCCAAACAGGCGCTAAATATGAAAGTAATTATTCAGAAACTCCTTCGCTGTTATTAGTAAAAAAAGCACTTAATTCATACTAAATTTTAGAATTATTGTGTAGACGAGAACCCTGAAATTTTTATATAATAAAAAAATTGATATTTTTAAATTATTTTTATATATTAATATTGATGTTTTAAAAAAAATATATTATTTTAATACATTTTCAAACCCAAAAAAAAAAATGAAACGAAATGCTAAAGCCGCCATTAGTGAAACGACCACCCTGCCTGCTTCAACAAGTACATGTGTTGCCGACATCGGCATGAGTTGTAAGGAGTCCTGTTCTGTAGCTTACGTATATTCGATCCCCTGTTTTCTATTCAGCCGGAATTATTTGACCATTAACGTCCTGAGAATTTAACTGCGCCACCGTCGAAGTAGCGGCTGTCATCATCTCAAGGTCTCTGCAATGGCATCTTCACGCTGCCATGACCGTAGACTTTTCAATTATATGATACCTTCGAATCTGCCGTGCAGCCGTTGTTTATGAAACGTGACCGCATCAAGCGACCTGGGTTCAAGCTTGGAGGAGCTCTGCGGCTGGCTGACCTTTTTTTTCAAACATTTTATTTCCATTTTCTAAAAAATAAACAGCCTAATTAACTTTTCGAAGAAGATTGGAAGGGCTAACGCAACAGGATCTCCACTACATAAAAGCTTTGACAAGTTCAATGGCCATTGTTCTTCCACCGAAAGCAACAATGATGAGCGTATTGCTTGCTCTCTCCATCTCCATTTCCATTCACCGCTCATTATCATGACTCGTGACAATGAATTGTCTATAATCTAACCCAGAAAAAGTTCACAAATCAAGCAACAATGCAGGCCCCATCAATTCCACCAATAAAAGCATTTGCCTTCCTGACCAGCAGGCCAGAGATTACGTAGGAGAAAGGAAACATCTACTCCGGCAGATTACAGACCTACCCTATCTTGTCCTAACACAAACAATTGGCTGTTGCTAGCACCATGATTACAAGTCAACGTTTCTTCATTTAAATATCTGCCGGCCAAGAAAGACTAAAACGACGAAATTGTATAAGCCTGTTCCACAACCAAATTACAAGAGGCAAAGAAAATAAAAATTGGTAACCTAAGTCAAGCAACCGAACCTAAAAGCAACTTATTGCAAGATTCCAAACAGACCATAGTTTTCTCGAGAGAGAGAACGTTGTTGAAGGAGCACAAAACATGATTTCTGTGCAATGGGCGTCAAATTCTTCATTTTATCTATAATTATAATATATGGGACTATTTTTTTCTTTACAGGGAGAAACAGGAACACGAGAATTAACCATTACAGGTTGAGGCAAGGGATACTTTTCAGACTAGCCAAGATAGAGTGCCTATAACTGCAATAATAAGGAATGGACTCAAACCCTCAACGCTACCTGATCCTGCCATGTAATCTTCCTCTTCCCTGCCCGGCTTGATCCATTTCCGACAATCCTACAAGCTGAAAACTTCATATCATTATTTAGCTCACCACCACCTTTCATTGAAATCATCTTTAGCTCCTCCGCTCTCAACATGTCACCATTAACCTGTAGTTCTTCCTCCTCCCTCTACAATGAAGTTAAATCACGCCATTAGCCCAAGACAGAAAGGAAACGCACGGTTTCAAAGCACTGTAGTTGATGACATTTGCTAAACAAATACCGAGATTTCATTCAAGTCAAAAATTGGTGTATTATTTTGAACTTTGGCTTCCTTTCCTCTGTAAATCCTTTCCTTCTGGTTCAGGTCAGGAATTGTTGCTGTCTTTCGCAAGGCAGCCTCCTTTCCAATGTGAGTCATTTGCTTCTGGTTTAAGTCAAAAATTGGAGCGGAATTTCGCAAAGTGGCTTCCCTTTCAATGTAAACCTTTCCCTTCTGGTTTAAATCAAAACGCGGAACTGGTGGTCTAAGAGCAGCAGCATTATTTCCACTATAGCTCTTTTCCTTCTTTAAATTTTTACTAGCAGCAGCTAAGTTCTGTGGTGGCACAGAACTTCGCTCCATAGGGACTTTCTTAGACTTGTTTTGTGTCAAGAATTTGTATCTTCTTCTCAAAAACCTACAATTCACAAGATAAACACGACCAAAATTTCAACTTTAAAATCGGAATACAGGTCTATCCATATCTTTAAGCATTTAAAGGCACGATAGTACTATACCTGACTTCAGCCATTAGGGTCAATTTTTTCTGTCTCATCATCTGCAATTTCCTTTTCTTCGCTTCTGTTTCCTGAGAAATGCTTAAAAGTATGAATCCATCTATCATAAACAGTTACATGTTGTAACCCTTAGATTTCAGCATATGAAGTAATAAAAAGAGAAACAAAGGGATCCAAAAGGGATTTTCTATTCAACATCTCAAGGACAGGTGAGGATTCCATAAGTTGGGAACTATCCAGCCAGACATAAACAGGGGTGAAAGCATGTTCCCATAAACCACTCAAATTTTGGCCAAAACGCACACAAACACAGAAAGGAGATAAAACCACAGAGGTTAGACACCAAGAATTCATGAATTAAACCCAGGAACAACTGCCACATAATAAGTCAACTGATCTGCATGGAAGCTGATCAAGGGCAGGAAGCATTCGAGGTCACGAAAAGATCCCGAAATGCCACAAATCCACCCTCAGGGAGGCCCTGTACAAGTATTTGGCTCCATCGAGCTGCCTACTAATCCTCTATAGCCAAGCAAAGAGTATAAGCCGAAGGAAAAATAAGGTTTTAAGACTTCCCAATTTCTAGATGAGGTAAGACAAATTTCACATCAACACTGCAACAAATCAAAGACTGAACGAAGCAAAATTTCTGTTTCTTGTTATTCTTGTTTGCCCCAACAAACCAAAAGGCATATGAACAAAACCCAACAAAGGAGATCTAACAAAACACCAGATCTAGAAACCCACAAAGAAATAAGAAGTCTTTGAAACCCCAGAAAAGCTATTACCTTGTATAATTCTTCGTAGTCCTGCATAAGACTCTGATGCTTGAGCATGATCCTTGGATCTTCATAAACGGTAGCATATGAAGGAGAAGGGGAGTTCATAGCAGCAGCAGCAGCAACCCCCTTCATCATCTTCATGGTGAGTTAGAAAAAAAAAAAAACTAGGGACCAAAACTGAAAGCAAAGAGCTTTCGTGTTTTATGGACAGGAGGAGAGAAATGGAAAGGAGAAAGAAGGGTCAGGGAGAGGAAATAAAGGAGAGAAGGAAGCTAAGAGAGAGTTTTAATGAAGGAAGAAAGAGCGAATGGTGGGCAAGATGAGATTGAGGAGGGTGATAAAGAAAGATGAGAGAGATGGGAAGGATCTTGCTTTCCTGTTCTCTCTGTGAAACTCTGACCAAGACAAAGAAAACCCAAAGAAGCCCACATAATTCGGTAAGAAAAATGTTTTCTTTAGGGAGTTGAGACTTGAGACAGTGATGAAGATTGGGTTTTTTTGGGGTGTTGCAGAAGGGCATTTCAGGCATACTGAATAATGGGTTTGTGAGGTGAGGTGGGTTTGGTTGGAGGACAACATTTGAAGACATCTACTACCACCACTACTCATCTTCCTATGATATCTTCTCTTTTCTTTTTTGTTTTTCTTCCCAACATAAATTTTGGTCCAGCTGGGCCATTGAAGAAAGAGAGAGTTGGGTGGTGTGGACTCTTCATTGTTTTTGAGAATGGGGTGCGTGGAGTTTCCATGCTTCTTCCTTCTCGTGTTTTTTTTAGCTTCTGTACAGACTACAGAGAGGTAATGCAAGGGTCTTCGCGAGTTTTTTCTTCTTTTAATGCCCTTCTAGAGAGAGAAAGAGAGGGTTGGAGAGGGTGCGGGTGAGATCAATGAGAGGAGGTGGGGGTGGGAGTTGGACTGAAAAAGCAAAGCAAAGAGATAAATAAGATGACGCTGTTTTTCTGATGTGGTGCTGCTGTTGTTGGTGCAGCAGTAGTTGCTAGTACCTTATTTTTAGGCTTTGAATTGTAGCGATCCCCCTCTCTCTCTCTAGATCTCTCTCTCTCTCTCTCATGGTGAGAGATGCTTTTCATCTCCCCCATTATTAATTTCACAAACACCATGTCTATTCCCAGTGCATTTACTCACGTGCCCTTGAAGCCTCCTCTCTCCCTCCCTTCTGTTTTCCCCTCCCCCACAGCCTGCCAGAATCTTGCTGCGTTAAAAAAGTAAAAGAAGGAATAAAACCCTAAATTTGGCCTCCAAGTCAATTTCTTTTCTGTTTTTTTACATCAATTCTCGAGCCCACTAGCATGAACTGTGCTGCAAAGGGGTTCCTACTTCCTATGGCAATCTGCCATTTTTGAATTGTGATGCTCCGTCCCAGGGTGAGCAAGTTCATGGCCTTCGGTAATTTCTACCAGCTAGACCCTCCATGGATGAAATGATGCAACACCATGTTAAGTTTTTTTTATCAACAATCATGTGATTGGCCACCCAAAAACAAATGATGGCCGCATCCTTTTCTTATCCATAAATGTGTACCCTCCAGAAGCTTGAATGCCACCCACCATGATGATAGAAGAGCAAGAACGTGAAACAAACATGTTGAGGTCACATGCCTGCTAGAGAGCAAAAATTTATTAGCAGGGGTGAAAAGATAGCGAGAAAAGCTGCTCTGAACCTCGGCTAGCTCCCTCCCCTCTGTTACAATTTTGTCGGTGGCTCTTCCCGTTTAAAAAATCTCGATCCACAGAGAGATTTTTTACAGGGGAAGAAGATAAGGGGTATTGACAGGAGGGGATGAGGTCCATCATCCATCCATCCATCGCTGTTGACTTTTCCTTGTCTTTTCTACTGGCCCGTATTGATCTAGTTCCTTGGCAAGGTTGTTGAGTGATCTTCCGGTGTGATATCGACATGTGAATATGATATTTTTTGCTTGAAATTTATTCAAAGGGCTAAAAATCAAAATCCATAGAGGTGTTCTTATCTTTGCCTGAGAGGCTACTGCCACTATTTTATTGTTGACTTTTTCCATTTCCCAGTTTCTTTTCTAAAAAACCCTTTGAGGTGTATTTGAAGTTATTCATGGAGTTGTTTTGAGTTAAATAACCTCAAGGGAAGAAAAGAACCCTAACTTACTGGGTTTTTTCTTACCTTGCGATTAGTGAAGGACAGAAGTTTGGCTGGTAGATAGCACAGGATGGTGGCAAATTATAAAAGAAATAGATTGTCAAATTGCTGCCTGCCCAGCGAATGGGTTGATGGCCTGGTTCATGTTGTTTTTAGAAGAATTTTTTAAATATATTTTAAAATATATATTTTTAATATTAAAAAATAAAAATAAATTAAAAACATCAAAAACAATTTAATTTAAAATAAACGTATATAAAAAAGATGTGCCCAGCAATGCAGCACAAGTTACAGAAAGGGAAGTCGATGAACTGAAAGGGCTAGCAAAGTAGCCGCTTTTCCCTCGTAGGCTGCTCGAAGTCCTGTCATGTCTCAGTGTTTGTGTTTTCTTTTACCTCGCTTTATACTTTTTTAAATAAATATTTTGAAATGTATTGGTTTTTATTTTTTAAAATATTTTTTTATTTGAGATTATATTAAAAATAATATTTAAAAAAACATATTATTGTTAATATAACATATTAAATCATCTGAAAATATAAAAAAAAAATTTAATTTTCATGAAACTTCTTTGGAACACAATTCCAAAATACACCTAAATAAATCAAATTAGTAATTATTTAAATGTTTTCTTATGATTTTAATATGCTATATTAGAATAATAGAATAAGAATAATAGAAATGTATTAAAATAATAGAATAAAAATATATTTTTAATATTGCCACAACAAATACACACTAAATCATGTCTAAGTGTATATTTGGGAGTGTTATTAAAATTGCTTTTAAAGTGTTTTTTCATTCAGAAATGTATTAAAATAATAGAATAAAAATATATTTTTAATATTGCCACAACAAATACACACTAAATCATGTCTAAGTGTATATTTGGGAGTGTTATTAAAATTGCTTTTAAAGTGTTTTTTCATTCAGAAATGTATTAAAATAATAGAATAAAAATATATTTTTAATATTGCCACAACAAATACACACTAAATCATGTCTAAGTGTATATTTGGGAGTGTTATTAAAATTGCTTTTAAAGTGTTTTTTCATTCAGAAATGTATTAAAATAATATATTTTTATTTTTTAAAATTATTTCAAAATCATCACATCAAAATAATTTGAAAACACAAAAAGATTTTAACTTAAAAAATATTTAAAAATTCAATTTTTTTAAAAAATTATTTAAAACAAAAAAATATAAATAAGATAAATCTTCTTAAAAATATTTTTAAAACAACAGTGTACGATCAGAGCACACGAAAGAGTATTGAGGTCAGCCTGGTATTGATATTATTGCCGATTATTGCAATGGGCCGGGTCATCCCTTTCCGGGCTCAATCCATGACTCAAAGGCGAGGCGAACCGAGCTCTCGTCTTCGGCCCATTTGCATCCGGAAGAGTTGACGGCTGCACCATTCTTCGTTTCCCGTTTTGACGTAAAATCATTTCACATTATTGTAGATTATATAAAATGAAATATTGCTTCTAAAATGAAAAGCTCAATAATTTTGTTTATTGGAAATTAAATAATAATTCAACATTTTGTTTTACCTATCTTTTTTCATTTGAAAATACAGGTATGGGAATATACGCGGTTGCTGAATGTGTAATACTTAGATAATTTGATCAGTGTTTCATTGTGGTTTGGATTTTTTGGGTTTATTTAAAAAAACAACTCATTTATATTTTTTTCTCTTTGAACAAAAATTTAAATCATGTGAAAATTAACTCCATATAAAATGGTTGACTTTGCAAAGTCCACAACACAATATGGACGGCCTGTAAAAGTATATTTTGATTTAAAAAATCAAGATAACAATTTAGGATTAGTTAAAAAATTATTTGTAAGCTTAATGAGTAATAGCAAGGTAATGTTTAATATATGTTAAATGCTGATAATTAATTTTGGATTTTATTACATAAAGAATGATGAGAGTAGACACTTAATGGAATTTAAAGTTTGCATTTTAATACATAAATAATTCCTACCTATATAAATATAAAAGTTGTCTAGTTATTTAGGTTTTTTTACTTGTAAATTCATGAAAAATGAAAATTTAGCATACGGTCATAATAGTGTTACAGGTAATCGATTGTTTGGTCATGGGACTAGCCTTATCCTTTAACAAACTTGTAAAAGTTCTTGAAAAAAAATATTATTATTGTTTTAAAATTATTTTTAAATTTTATATCATTTTCATATATTAGAATTATATATATATAAAACATTACTTCAATTTATTCTAAAGGAAAAAATATTCGTAAAAGTCATCATTGCTACACTAAGTGCCTGTTTGGAAGGATGATTGCGGTTGCTTTTAAAAATGTTTTCGTTCAAAAATACATTAAAATTATTTTTTTATTTTTTAAAAATCATTTGACATCAGCACATCAAAATAATCTAAGAACGTCAAATTTTATTAATTTAAACTTAAAAATAATTTGTTTTTTAATTTTTTTCAAAAGCGTTTTTGAAAAACCCTCCCAAACACCCCCTGAATAACTAGCTTATAATCAACAATAGGGAAAGAATAACTATATTGTATTATTTATGGTTACTTGTTCATCTTTTATTTTTAAAATTAAATTAAAATCATTAATATATAAGTATTTACAAGAAACAGAAACAAATCAAAGAGATTCTGTTTTCAGACTCTATAAAATAAAAAAAACTAACCATAAATTATTTCAAGTTACGATTATTTTTAATGTGGCCGGATCCTTCTTGGACTGGTACACACACGCTTATCTAGGCCGTTGATGTAACTACCTAGAAAAAAAGAAAACTGTATTATTTCTTAAGATTATCTAAGCAGAATTAACAATAATTATTTTTTAAAAGTGTCTTGTTTACAAATGCATTAAAATATTATATATTTTTTATTTTTCAAAATTTAATTTTAGTATCAATTCATTAAAATAGTCTTAAAAAACAAAACAAAAAGAGCTTATAGTGTGGTTTTCTTCTTCTTATTTTTATTTGTGCTAGTTTCAATGAGTATCTGCTAATTCAACGGTCCAGATCTCACTGGTCACGTGGGCACTCGCGCTGTTACAATTTCCACCACGTTTTATTAGAATCCATCACTAATACTACGTGGCGTCTTTAAGGCCAATCGACAGTGCATAGAGACTAGAATTTACTTTAGCATCTCAATTCTCATCTATCCTCGTGAAGTTTCGATGCAGTCAAACGAGCGCCACGCACACGACTTAATGTCTATGGGTCTCATCTGGCACGTTTATGACGCTCATACGAGCGCCACGCAATCAGCTGCCAGGCATGTTTAACTTATATTATTAACTTTAATATATATATATATATATATATATATTGAATATTCTCTTACAATATTTCAAAGTAAAATATTGACCCTGACACGTGTATTTTTTTTTACCATAAAAGCCTCTTAATGTTCACGCAGCCAAATTAGAGTTGTCAATGTTTGAAATAATCTTTTCTTTAAAAAGAATGTTTGAGATTATTTAAGGGTACTTTTTTATTTTGTAAGATAACATTTCAATTTTTTTTTTGGTTTTTGTAATAATCTTTTTATATTTTTTTAATTATTTTAATGTGCGGATATTAAAAATATTTTTGAAAAAAATAAAAAAAATATTATTCTAAAATAGTTTTAAATAAAAAATAAACGCCACTTGTGTCTCTTCGGTCCACACGGTTTCTTTAAGGCCTAACACCAAGTATCAGCGATCTGCTTGATTTTTCTAACATCGTCGTCTTTCCGAAGGCACGTCCATGTCTGGCACATTCACGACCATGCAATGTTCATACTTGAATGCTGAAAATAAAGGCCGGAACCTTCAAATCTGTCTATATATTCATTAAGAAGAATTAATTATATGTGAATAATCAAATATATATATATTTTTTAATATTTAATTTTGCTGGTACTCCTTTTTATTGGCTCATGAGTGCTGTCGAGAAGACTGTCATCGCCGGTCCATTCTCAAGAACCCAAGCACTCTTCCCACCGCAATCCTATCTCCATTTCTGTCCTCTCCCGTACTTCTTCCTCGGGTCTCTGTAGCAAGGTGAGTGATCAGCCCTGTTCACCTCGTCCTTGTTCTTGCATCTTGATAGGTAACTGTGTCTCCCCATGGCTTGTTCATCAATAATCTGTCGACGTGTGAGCAATAATGAAGTCGAGTTTTTCTCATTCAAAGTTTTTTTGGTGAGATTTACATAACGACACTTTGATATTAATTAGGTTTTGAGATCATTGGGACAGAGCTTTATGTAGCAGTTTCTAATAACAAAAACAGCATCGGGTTTCGATCAATCAACACAAATCTTCCAAAGTTATTACATTTTATATCTATATGATCGTTGCAGGTGCTGAGAAGATGAAGGTCAACGTGCAGCAGTCAGCCATGGTTCGACCTTCAAGAGATACACCCAACAGGATCTTATGGAGCTCAGATTTGGACCTCCTGGTACCGATGTTCCACGTCCAAACTGTCTACTTCTACAAGCCAAATGGTTCTTCCATGTTTTTCGAAACGCAGGTGCTTAAGGATGCTCTGAGTGATGTTCTTGTACCATTCTACCCGGCGGCAGGGAGAATGGGAAAGAACGAAGATGGAAGGATTGAAATTCACTGTAATGGAGAAGGAATATTGTTTGTCGAAGCTGAGACAAGCTGTTTCATAGATGATCTGGGTGACTTCACTGATAGCTCGAAGTTGCTGCCCCTTGTCCCGGAGGTCGATTATTCCGGTGGGATCTCTTCGTATCCACTCGTCGTGTTGCAGGTATCCATTGCCTTGCTGTTATTGAGTATAATATGCTACTGTGCTATGACCTATTCATATTTCATGGCACCCAAAATTGAATTCCGCCGGATCTTCCTTTCTTTTTCGACCATGCATTAAAAATACATTCCGATATGGATTTGACATCAAGTCTCTCCATGGAAGGATGCACTTGAAAAACGTTAGTAGTACGATAGTGATGTTTTTTTAAGGTGGTCTCTCAATGGAAGGATACACTTGAAAGAAAGAAAGTAGTACGATAGTGATGGTTTTTTAAGTTGCTTGTTTTTTTTTTTAAATATAAAAAATAAATTACTCTCACCGAGAAATAAATAGTTATATATATAGATAGATAGATAGATTTAAGAAAATAGTATCTACTAAAAAAATATATTTTTTTGAATTTAGGTAAGCGAGTAAAACTGTGGTTGCCTTAAATTTTTATAAGAGATGTACGTTCTGACTCGAACTTGAAACATACTGTGCAAATCTCAAATCCTTTATTATCACGTCACACCCCTTGAAGATCATATATATACCTTAATTTGATGAAACATTATATTGATCAAGATTGAAACAATTCATATATATGATGCTTGATAAAATTAAAGATTCTTCATCTTTTAAATATATGTTGATAGTAAATAAATTACAAAATAATTCTCTAACAAGAAGCATTTGACTCATGTGAAGTTAATCCACCGTAATTAGTAGTATAGTTGTTTTAGACTCATTTATTTTTACACTTTAAATTGTGTTTAAATATGTTTTAGAAAACTATTAAAAAAAATAATATATATTATTTTTGTCATGATATGAAAAATAATATATCTGTGTATATATATTGAATTTTTTATTTTTTTAAAAAAAATTGGAGGTACAAGTTAATGCGTTAGGTTAGACTATATTAATTTTCATCTATTGTTTTTATTAATCTTGAAGGTCTTTGATGAACTCACCGAAATAAAGAAGATGAATTTAATATCAGTTATCTGTTTCCTTTTTCCTTCTATTAACTATATACTATAGTGACAACAAATAATTAAAGAAATGAACCTAGTTTTTATTTTCCTTGTATTTGCATGCGAGTTTAGGTGACCCGCTTCAAATGCGGCGCCGTCTCTCTTGGAGTTGGCTTGCATCATATCTTAGCAGATGGAACCTCTGCTCTCCATTTTATCAACTCATGGTCCGACGTAGCTCGTGGCCTGCCGGTCAGCACCCCGCCATTCATCGACAGAACCCTCCTCCGTGCTCGTGACCCTCCAAACCCTACCTTCCACCACAATGAATATGACCCTCCTCCCAGCATGAACCCTCCTCCTCCGCAGTCGCAACCCAAAACCACCTGCACTAAAATTTTCAGGATCACACCAGAGCAGCTTGACGCCTTGAAAGCCAAGGTCAGAACAGAAGATGGAACGGTCAGGTACAGCACCTATGAAACCATCACCGCGCACATTTGGAGCTCCATGTGCAAGGCGCGTGGACTCTCCGATGATCAAGCAAGTAAACTGTATATCTCAACGGATGGACGGTTTAGACTGAATCCTCAACTGCCACCTGGTTACCTGGGCAATGTTCTTTTTACAACGACGGTGATGGGTTTGTCCGGTGAAATACAGTCGAAACCACTAGTCCGCACAATGGAGAGGATCCGTGGAGGATTACGGAGAATGGATGACGAGTACCTGAGATCAGCCCTAGATTACATCGGAGCTCAGCCAGATCTGACTGCTCTCAGGAGAGGGCCTCACACATATGCCAGCCCGAACCTCAATATCGTAAGCTGGATCAGGCTGCCGGTGCACGATGCAGACTTTGGATGGGGAAGACCCCTTTTCATGGGGCCAGCCAGAGTCTTCTGTGAAGGAAACGCGTATCTACTGAGGAGCCCTGTTCATGATGGGAGCCTGTCCCTGTTTATTTGCTTGGAGAGGGAGCAAATGCCAGTCTTTGAAAAGTGCCTCTACGATTTCTAGGTCACAGAAATCCATCGAGCTACGCCCAGCATAGCAGTTCTATATATATATTGAACTTTCACTGTCCTTTACTTTATTGCTTTTGGAACTTTATATGGCTTTTTGCGATCGTGTTTGCATTGAATATCTGGTTTTAAGATGATGATTTCTGTCGACAATTAATGGTGAGACGTCTCGTACGTGCTCTTTGAAAACCTTTTTTCTCCGTACGAATTGATACATATTTCAAATAACTAGAGGATTTTGCCACGATATAGAATGCAAGAAAAAAGATGACAGATATAGATGACAGATATATATATATATATATAACATTATTAGTTTTGTGTGTGTTGTTTGAAATTATGATTATGCCCCTAGTAACACCTATGTTTTTATTTATTCAAACCCATGATGAGGATTAATCATGAAGATCAATTGTCTAATTTTTTCTTTGATGAAATGAGAAAATTAACTAATAAATTAATGAGAAAAATCTCTAATTTATCTATAAATAATAATATGTATATTCTATTTATGACTACTAATAGACATAAATCAAAAAATTTCTCTCATAAAATTTTTCTATTATTTTGAAGTTGTGTTGCAACTGTATTGAGAATTATTCAGAGTTTGAGAAAAAATAACTAAAAATATTTATAATTTAAATTTTTCGTTGTTATGTGTATTTAACATTAGATTATATAAAGTGTGTGTTGTGTGTGTGTGTGTATTGAAAAGGCTTTCTATATAATTTAATTTAGACCTTACAAAACTCTATCGAACATAGATAGACTATTTTGCTCAAAAACTCTTTTAAGTACTTAGGGTTTCATTCTGTGCGTAAATTTAATTGTCTTCATCTCGTAAAACATTCTTTGATGGTCAACGCCAAACTATCACGTTGTTTTCAAGTCTAAAGCCAAAATCACCATCTTAACTTGGATTTTAAAACAAAACATGTAAATTTAGGGTTTTGATAGCACAACCAACACCTTTTGCTTTTCTAGAATACAATAATATAATTTATTCCAGGTATAATGCATATGGTGATTTATTTATTTATTTATTTTGGTAATTAGTTCCTTAGCTATAATATTTGAAGAGCAATTAAAAGTCGTAATTATCATATAACTAGATAGCGATTCTTTTATTTTTTCCCCCACTTTACTTATCTTGTGATATATTTTAAATTTGAAAAACCAAAATAATCAAACAATATTTTTAATAAAAGACAAAAAACCCCAAGACCTTCACATCAAAACCTGTACAAAAATCCAACTAAAAAATCGATGAAATAATTTAGATTCTTTTTTAATAAAAAAAATCACAGAACTATATGGTTTTAACCGGTCATTCAATTCAGTTTTTATTTTTTAAAAGTTGATTAACCATCTAGCAGGTGAAATATATATATTAATAAAAATTTAGAACTAAAAGTTTGTTTTCCAGTGATCTCAGTTTCGAGTTTTGTGGTTATTAATACGATAACTATTAAAAATTTATATGATCATTAATTTCAGGATCTGTGAAATTAATTAAGATGCATGTAAATTAACCTGGACACCAATATTAGTCCAAAAATAAAAAGAGCTGATTATATATATATATATATATATATATATATATATTTTAATTCAAATATATATATATTTTAATTCAAACTAAACTGAACCAACCGATGGTTATGGGTAATGGGTTCCCCCTAACCTTAAGAAACAGGGGTCATTCAACAAAACTGGAGATTTTTCGAGGTGAAATAAAAAATCGAAATGGAATAAGATGGGAGGCGTGTCTTCTGACCATTGGTGTGTGTCCGACGATACATGAACAACAGGTAAGATAAAATCCGTGGCAAAGCCAAACCTGTGAAGAACATAAGAAAAAATATCAGAACTCAACCTCTCCCCACCCCCTTTTATCCTCTCTCTCTCTCTCTCTCTCTCTCTCTCTCTCTGTCTCTGTAAAGATGGCTTCGACGACCGCTGTAACTGCTCAGGTCACCAACCTCAACGGGCTATGCGACTGGAAAAGGCCTTTCTCTGCTTCACTTCCTTTGGGTAACTTCACTTCCTCTCTTTGTCTTCAATTGCCCTTTGTTTGGTGCTTGAATAACAAATGGAGCATTTTTAAGAGAAAAGCTTGGACCTTCCTCTCTTTAGTTTCCATCTAAGTGACACTGTTCATGGGTTTATTATTTTACTTTTTTGTTGTTAATTTAGGGGTGTGGTATTTATGATAAAAAGATGTCAAATTTGAAGTGTTACAGACTTTAAATGCTGTTGGTATTTTGTCAATTTTAATTGCAATTGTTGAAGTGATTGGATTAGTTCGAAGAATGGGGCATTGGGTCAGAGTTGGATAATTCTATAATATATTTTTAGAGTGGTTACTTGTTGTACATTTTAAGGTTTATGCCCTCAGTTATACTTTGTAGAAAGGTGGCTTTTGAGTTACTATTTTGTTGTTGTTGTGGGATGATAAAGCTAACCCTCATAACAGAGAAAAAAAGGTTTTTATTTCTTTATTTATTTGTCGCAGAAATTGACTATAATAAAAGATTTAATCCATGAACAGGCAAACGTATTCGTAACTGGTGGAAATAACTCAATGCATCTGTCTATTAGTTGATATTTTGTTATGAATATGATACGAAATAGCTGTTCAAGCTGTTGTTAAATAAGATTGAGAGGAAACAGATAAACCCAAAGAGTAGGATGAGAACAGGAAAAAGGAAATGAAAAAGGGAGTTGTATATGCATCATTATTGTTTAAGCCATCAAATTTCTTAACCAATATTTTGACTGAGAATTTCAAACGGCTCAAACTCTGTTAGTATTTTCTTATTATGTCTGTTGCTTTCTGGGAACCAAAGATCCATCTTAGTTTGTTTCCTTTCAAAACTTTGTTTGCTTGCACGTGTTCCGCTTATGCCTGTGCTAGTCATCAAATATGTGGGTTTACTAACCCCCCCCCCCCCCCCCCCCCCCCCCATCCTTTCTGGCTCTTAAGTTCATTGGAAATATAATTGCATAGTTATGGAAGTTTCCTTGTAAAAATTATATGTACCTTCTGAACTAAGAGTTACCTACTTATGATTGTAGTAGTTGGCTTTTAAAGGATTTTACTATCTAATTCTTTGTGTTTATGCCATTATGTTTATGGGCTCCTAAAGTATACATCTCCATTGCACTCTTTTGTGCTTCTGTCTTCAATACTATGTTGCCTAAGGAGAAGTTAAAAAGAAAAAAAAAGGGTCTTAAGCGTATCATTTATCATATTGTTTGGCTGTCTAGACATGTTGAATCGGGAGTGTTGTTGGCTATTGGTGATATTGGAGTATAATTAAAATTAGTATCAACAACCTCATGTCATTTTAAGGGCTGAGATCATTAAATTTTTGTGTTGAGGTGGTTAGTAACTAATTGATTTTTTATGCTTGTTTCCGTGCTAAATTGCGTTTACTGCCTTGCGGGTTGAATTTGCAGGAAAACATTATGGGTTGGACATCATCCTTTCAAAATTATGTTCCTTTTACTTGCCCATTCTTTATATCTAATGTTGAATTTCTTGTGACTGTCTTCTACCACTGCTTTCAGGTAACCTGAATTTAAATGCAAATGTTGTTGGTAAGCAGCTTTTGTCTTGGTCTGGCAGTCAGAAATCTGAGCGTAATTACAGATCTTTCCGTGTGACTGGTTTATTTGGAGGGAAAAAGGAGAATAGCGAGAAGAGTGATGATGCACCTTCAAAGGTAACCTGTGAACCTTCTTCTTCTAATCTGTGTTATGTGTTGAACTTAAGTGTCTTCTATATAATTTGATGATAATTGCATCAATCTGACTGAGTTTGCTGTGCTTACATTGCGCTTATGGCGATGATTTTTTTTCTTTATTTATACTCTAATATTTCCCTATTTTTTAATCTAAATATAATTTTTTTATTTCAATTCTCTAGGTTTAACATTTTATTTGTTGAAGTCTAGGGGCAGTTTATAAAAATAATCTATTTTTATTTGTTGATGGGAAATGAAGACTTTTGAGAACAAATATCGAAACAGGAAGAAAAAGGGAAAATAAACCAGATTCATTTTTCAATCAACAGTGCTATATGAAATTGCTGATGCTACTTTTTCAGCAAGAACAACCTTTTCTATTGTGATATTTTTGGCTTGGAAAGATGGACTGAGATCCTTACCTTTGACACCAGCTCCCTGTTTGGCTTTAGGCAGGGATATTTGGAAACATGCAGAACTTATACGAGACTGTAAAAAAGGCACAAATGGTTGTCCAAGTTGAGGCAGTTCGGGTGCAGAAAGAACTTGCTTCGTATGGATTACATATCAAATCAATCTTATCTGAATCTTTAATTTTGATGCCTCTGGAATCCTCAATTATCGTCCTTTTGTTTATTGTTTGCAGAGCAGAGTTTGATGGTTACTGTGAAGGTGAGCTAATCAAGGTATGCTATTCTCTCTATGCACGTGTCCAAAGTGGGTGTGTGTGATCTTACTATTTTAGTTTTGGTGGGATGAAGAGATTTAAAAGCACCATTCGGTTCCCTTTGGGTGATTCATCACATAAATGGTCAAGTATACAAAGAAATGAAGTTCAGTGAAAACAAAAGGCAGTTATTCTACATTTGCCAGCTACATGAACAGCTTAATGTGTTGCTGTGTGCTTGATGCTCTTATATCAGGAGTGACCTTTTCATGTTGTTGCTGTTGAGAAAGCCTAGGATTGTGTTTTAATGGTTGGAGTGAAGGCTACATAACTGTCAATAATGTAAGCATTAACTGCACCTCCATTGGGTTTCATGGAAGTTTTGAACTGTGATCTAGGTAACACTAACTGGGAACCAACAACCTGTACGGACAGAAATAACTGAAGCTGCAATGGAATTAGGTGCAGAAGTGAGTACACTAGCTGCTTGATTTTATTTCTTCTTTTGCTAAATCACAGAATGATGATACCATTCATAATTATTTTATCAGTTCTTTCTCAATGAAGTCAATGAGTGTATCTGCTCTCTCTGTATGATTCACTTGTTTACGGTTATATGCAGAAACTTTCACTTTTAGTTACCGAGGCATACAAGGATGCACACCAAAAAAGTGTCCTGGTAGAACCTTTGATTCTCTTAATCGTGAAAAACCCTTCCATTTTTATTGTTGAGATAACATCTGGACCTCATTGCTTTCTCAGGCCATGAAAGAAAGGATGAATGACCTTGCCCAAAGCCTAGGAATGCCACCGGGACTCGGCGAGGGGTTAAAGTGAAGGTGCATTCCTCACACAGGTGCCCAACATGCGCATCAATTTTGTAACTGGACTTGGTAGAGATGCTTTTGGTACCATGACTGGAAATTTGTTATCTGTTTATCCTAATAACTATTTAGCTTCCAAAGAAAGTATTTTGAAATTTGTGATCTTTGTTGTTATACCATTCAATAATAATTGGTTGTTAAACTGAATCAGCCAGTCAGTCAAAAACTACTTCATCCCCCACAAAGGAAAGAGCAAAACATCATGAATTAGTGGAATGTAGGCAGTGCAGGAATGATACATTTTGGTAAACTCTGTTCTTCTCTTCTTTTAAGACTTTAGTAGGAATTACCAAACGTTTTAAATGCATTTGCTCTTTTTTTTTTTGAGAGTGTTTTATAATTTTACACAGATTTTTTCTCTTTCAAAGCTATCTTGTCAATATTGGCTAGAACCCGTGAAATTACCATCTGGGCCATTCATGAATTAGATGCTTGTCTGGGAAAGGATACCCATTAACCTGGTAGAAAGCCTGAAGTATCATCATGTATAAGGTGACATGCATGCTAAAATCTTTCGTCAACTGAGCATTAGTGCAATTTTTATTTCTCATAAAAACCTTCAAATTCTTCTGCTTGCACTGAAGATTTTGTAGATGGTTTGGCATTTGATTGAATGACCATCTGGAATGACAAGTAAATCCTTCGTCTATGAAACATAATAGAACATACTGCCTTAAAATATAGTTTCATCTTTGAATGGATGAACCCTACTCCAGCTGCTTCACTCATCAACCCATCATTTTCATGGGGTTTCAAACTGATTTATGATAGATTGCTCCGCATATCAGTTGTTCTCCCACTTTTGCCACTGTACCAGTTTTTGTCAATATTTGGGTAGTTCTTTCCCACCTAAGAATGATCTGAAAAGAATGAAAGCTCTTTCTGGTTGAAATAATGGAACTTCATGACCTGCTCCTCTCACAGTTGCAAAGGTCAGCCCCTTGTAAACTTCTGTCCATCCTCCAACCTGTATCATCGGTTAAACTGTCATTTGTTTTTCAAGCTCTCTTTGTTGCTGAAATCTTACTTGGAAGAAAAGTTAAAAACTATGCTGAAACACGTTGCGCTTTACCTGGTCGCCTGAGTACCAAGGATACCATCTAGTTTTAACAGGGAGATCGAGGTGACCAATGGAAAACCTAGTGGCAGTCACCGGAACCACTGAATCAGTGTCGCCGCTGCATCAAAAGAAAAACAGAGTCATTAAAGTATTTTTTTTTTTGAAAGGGTTCAGGTCTTCCAAAGAATCATGCATTAAATACCCCTCTGTGTTTTAGAGTAAAAAATCAACAGTTATTTATGAAATTTGAAACCTTTCAACTCCGGAGCAACTGCCTATCTCTCTGTTTAATAGTGATAATTAACAGCATAATTAACCAATGATATGAAAATTGTCAACGGGAACACACAAAAAAGTTACCTGAAAACCCAGATTCTTAAACCAGCCGCCACCATCTCCTTGTATATGGGTAACATGGAAGATTCAGAATCCTTCCAGTTTTTATTAAGCACGTCGCTGCCAAATATCAAATATCATCACAAAATCAGATCAAAGAAGAAGCAAATCATCCTGCCTCGATCGCCATTTCTTACAAGTAAGATCGATGCTACCTGCAAGCAGTCCATTTATAAGGAATTCCGGTAACGTTAGCATGCATTGCCGTCTGCACTTCAGGCCGATTATAGTATTTTTCTGCATAATTCTCAGTGCATGGATCATAACCAGAAATCCTTCGACGCAGCAGAGAATTTTTCAGCCTCATAGTAGTGTTTGGAAGCTGCATGCAAGATGGCGTGTAAATGCTGTACGGATCAATATCCCCAAATTCATGGTATATTGCATAGCTCACAGCATCGTCGCATTTTTTAGAGGCTCTGTCGTCTGTGAAATTGCAATTATCACGAATCGCCCGGTAAGTCTGGTCCGATATCAATGAATGTGTCCACCAGAATGCGATAGTTCCAATGCTATCGTAGTAGTTATCTGTGACTGCATTTCCTACCTGCAAGAACATTTCACTTGAATTTTCAGTCAACCTTTTCTGTCGTGCAATATCTGTCAAATCTGCAAATATGTTTTACTCACCATGAATCCCTTAAGATTGATGACGGGACGTGGATACGCTTTATTATAATCATGGATTTTCTTCGCCAACTGGGGGACATAATGCCCTAAGTACGAGAAAACAAGATTATGTCATCCCCATCTCTGTAAGAACCGACCCTTTTTCTATTAATTTTCTTTAATATATTGCTGCTTAAATACCTGCATAACTTTCACCAGCAATGTAGAATTCCCTATATTTGTATTGAGGAAATCTTGACATCCATCTAATGAGAAACACCAGAGCATCCTGAGCTGCATGTGTCACAGAAGAGGATCTTATGATTACACGAGCATGCATGATCAATGGCATTCATGTAATTGTTAGGTGATACAAATATATATATATATATATATATATATAAACCTGTCCTTCTGTCTCCAGAATCTTCAAGGTTAGAGCTTGTGTTTGTGTATGAGAATCCCACACCAGCTGGTGATTCCAGGAACAGAATATTTGCTTCTGTGAGCATACAAAGGAGACGTAATTTCAGCATTAGAAAAATTAAAGAGAAAACTTTTAACAAAATAAACAATCTATTTTTTTTCTTATTTTTTAATTACCTCTATTCCATGAATATTTGTTCATATAAAGAGATGAACCGGTTCTGTTTATCCGAAATGGCCCGATTTCTTCCGATGCTCCATATGCCACAGATGAACAACCTGGTCCTGCACACACACACACGTACACATGATTAAATCTTACACCAATGTAATTCATTAATTTTGCCTATACTTGACTGGAAATTTAAGCTTGATAGTGAAATTCAGAAGAAATCTCAAATTTATTAACCGTAATATATCTGTCTTTATACACGACCAGTATCTTAATTGTGTATGAAGTATTACGAAAAAGTGGTAATTACTAATATTTATAAGAAACCATAACTATATATACTAGTGATCTTGATATTTTTTATTTTTCCTAACACAGACTATTAATTATATTTCATTCAAATTAAAAATTACCATATAATTTTTTAATTCAAAAATAATCTTTATGTTAGATTTGTAATAAAAATTAAATTTATAAAATTAACTAAATATGAAAATGTAAATAAATAATTGTAGTCTTTTACATGGATAAAAAATGCTTGCATATATCGAATTTTTTTTGCTATATATATATATATTCCAGTTTTTCAGAAAACTATATTACTTTCACATTTTTTATACGAGAAATTGTTTGTGACGTAAATTTGACTGTTGTAAGGAGCTAATTATGAAATCGATAGAAAATGGACAACGTACGAATTGTTACTTTATTTTATATTTTGCTCTCTTGCATGTCTCATGCCCCATTATCAGACACGAGAGTGACCCACGTTATTATTGTTCTTCCTTGTGCTTTGTTTTGATCTGAAAATTTTCAAATCCCTCCTCCATTTCTGGGTCACCAAAATCATAATCATGTTGACCATTTTCTTCTTCTGGATGCGCGTGCTTCGAAGAATGAAGGGAGCACTGCTACTAATAATTGCCACAAGCTTCTCTCTCTTTATTCCTTCTCTTTCTTAGGTCAACTCAAAGTAGCAAGACAAAAACGCTAGCTAGAGCAACATCTTTTTTCTAGGGATGACAAGGGAAACGAAGGACAGTTTACCAGTGTGTGCTTCGATGCAGTGTGGTAGTTTCTTTTTACGTTGAAAAAATACTATAAAACCTGCTTTTAATAGTGGTGTTTTGTGTTCTGTAACATTAAGAAGAAGAAGAAGAAGAAAATCCTATCACACCCACCCTATCCACAACTCAAGCAAAAAAAAACTGATTCACTTTCTTGGCCCTTTTGGTCTTTTCATTTGCTAAATTATGAATCACAAAAAACAAAAGAAAGTGACCAGAGAAATCATGGAGTTAGCCCTTTTAAGGTATTTGGGGTGTTGTTCTAATGGTGGAATAAGAGGAATAAAACCCTAAAAAGATGCAGACAGAGAGAGAGATGACGAGAGCTCATGTGGTTTATTTTGTTGGGTTCTGGTTGTGCCTAATAGACAACTAGTCGTTCTCACTTTCTTTCTGATTCGATAATCGTCATCAAATTTTAGAAGTAGCCAATCGAAGGCCCGATGGCATGGATTCAGCTTAAAGTCAACCTTATATACCAAGCATTTGCGTATGGAAATATTAAAAAAATGCAGTAGAAATCTCCTCTGATTTTGATCCTGTCAAAATTATCCTCCTCATTTCCTAGCTACGATGGCAACTTAAATTCTTGCTGTATGTAAATATAACTCAATTGAAACAGTTCAAGTCGAAATGATAGCAAATTAAGAAAACGTACAAGGTACTTTCAATAATGGATAGTACGTATGAATTTAGTTAAACTGACCTCCATTGAGCCAAAGAACAAGAGGTTTCCTGTCAGGAATCGTTGTAGCTTCTGTCAACCAGTAAAAGAGCGCACGCCCATGTTTCTCATTGACAGTAACATAGCCTGAAAACTGTGAAAATGTGACCGGTGGCTGACCGGGGAGAGCTGAGATTCGATCTAGTTCTTGCTGTTCAGTAGTCAAAGCGAGAAGGGCTGTGGCGAGTGAAGATACGATCAGCAGGGACAAGATCAAGAGATGGGTGGTTCTGCTTTGAACTGCCATTGATTGCACCTTCTACAGAATGATCGAGAAGGGCCCCCCTCTTACTTTCAAGAAATATGAAATAGTTGCAGAAACTTAATTTTGCTATGAATTATAGATCCTGTGAGATGTTATACATAGAACTGAGTGAAGGTTTTGATAGAACTTCAATTTAATGTTGCTGCTTTACTACACTAGCTAGCTAGCAGTGCAGGTCGCGGGGCTAAGTGGACCTCCCTCCTCTCTCTCTCTCTCTCATGAGATTTTAGAGAGAGAAAGAGACAGAGAAAGAAGTGGGTGTCTGGAAGGCAAAGATGGACCCAGATCAGAGGAACCACCCGGCCAGAAGAGGGATCATCATTAATGCATCACAAGCACTCCCTCTCTCTGTCTGAGCTGTACACGTACTTGCACCTCAACAAGATCATCTCACCATCAAGAATGCTGATCATGGATCTGAGCATTTCAAAACGAGATCGATCGAGGATGAGTTTTTATCATAAAGTCAACAGCCTAATCATGTGATGATACATTGAACTATCCTTTTATTACATGATCATAAGCAACATGTTAATTGTATTTTATGGAAAAACAATGTCAGGTTAGGTCAATGACAGGGCTGCAAAGAACCGATAACACTTATGTACAAGGAGGAATTATAAACAACAATGCCATCACATAGACTAAGTGATTCTATCGTGAATAGAGATGTGTGAACTAGTTTAACTTCTTTTGTAATAAAAAAATGTATTATTCATATCTAATTGATGAAAAGATCCATTTTGAGTGATGACAAATGATAAAATAGTATATATTATTGCTAGTTTTATGATAAGTTGATTAAAATAGCCTATGTAATTGTTGGAATTGCATGTTTTGTCTAGATTGGATGTTTCAGGTCTAATGACCAAAGTCTTATGCTTTAAAATTTAACAAGATTTTTTTTTATTGTTATTATAAAGTGATTTTTATAATTCTTTTTTTTTATCTTGTTATTTTAATATAATAATTCAGACCGTGAGTTTAACAGAATATCTCAGATTGAATTGACTCTAATTACTATGGTTACATATTTGTCATGAGTATTTTTTTTTTCAATAATATTTTTTACCCCATTTTAGCATATAAGAATAAATATTTGTAAAATAAAAAATAAAATCTAGCCCATACCAATCTAGCTCACTAATTACATGGACTATTCTAATTTTCTTCATATCCTTTTAATTTTATAGGACGTGTAGGAAAATATCTAAAATAATTAATGCTATAGGTGGATGTTGTAAAGTTTCTAAATAATCAATATCTCATTTAAAACAATAATACTTAATTAACATTTTTTTCCCTAACTAGCAATCAAATTTTGTCGGCGAATGAATTTTATTCCAATTTGACCCTTCTAGATGTCGTTTAAAGCACTGCCCCTGCTAGCAATTTTTTTCCATATTTGTCAAGGTCATAATCTGAAGGGCATACAATAAGAACTCGCAAGGATCGATCAATGGCTGTGGGGCTTGGCTCTGGTCAGCCTCTAATGGCCTGTTTGTTTGGTCCCTCGAATATGGAATCAAACAAGGGGTGGCTGGCTGGCTAGCTTACAGGTCTGGCCAAACAGGGATTTTTAATAATAATAATAATAAATTCCCTATCACGTACTTCTTTCTATTAAGAGAAATTAAAACTTTTTTTATGTTTTCAGTTGATTAAATTGTTATAAGTAAACAATAAAGGCAAAATTACCCACTACCATTTATGGTATAACTAGATTTAATAAGTCAAAACCTACCAATTATATATATAAAGAAGAATCGTCTCATGGGATTAAGTAATAATTAAAACGGGACTCGATTATTTAATGATTAATAGTGAGATTAGTAGGGTTTAAGTGGTTGGCCAACCCTCTAAATCATCTTATATACGATCTGAAGTACAAAATGCAAGGAGTAGTTAATATATGCTCACCAAAAAAATCACCTTTCCATATCCACTACAATAACGACAGATTAATAATTATTTGCAGCTGATTTTCATAAAATTCATTTGGTATGATATGGTGGTCAGTGTAATTTGTTCATCAACCAGTCGGATTTACCTCTTTCTTTTTCTTTTTTTGGATGCAACGAAACTCCATCCTAGAAAAATGTATTTTGTGAGCCCAGGTAAGTAAATAAAATCCTGATTGTCTCATATTCTTATAAGGAATGCACGTCCTCACTAGAACTCGATACCTGTTATGCAGATCGTAAGCTCTGTTGATGAGTTCAATTATAAATCTTTTTGTTCATTCCATTCCATTACGAAGAAAATTCTCAGGAAAAGAACTCCTTGAAATTTATTATGAATGAGCTTGATCTCAAGTTGATGAGTTCTCTTCATGGTTTGGCTTTTGAAACTGGTTGCTTGCATTGTAAATAAATCTCTTCATGTGAGATGAGATTCTGCCCATGATTTCCGAGATGTGCTCCTCCCTCTTCACTGGTTTTTATATATTATTTCACACATGCCTTAGGTTACGTGAATGCAAGTGTGCAAATTTATTTCTGGTCTGCGGAAGAACATTAAATAAAAAAAACTGAAAACCTTTTTAAAGTACTGTAGCTACACAATCATTTATATTGTTACCTCTCCACCAAAATAAACTTAATATAGAAATATTAAATTCTATGTTTATCATGATTGATTTTTCATATATATATATATATATATATATATATATATATATATATATATATATTATTTACCTATTTAAACACCTGAATAGCCCCACAAAGCGCTAATTAATTAATTCCTATGTTTAGTAGTATATATAATATCAATTAGCGTGATGGTGTTCGATTTGTTCCTGATGAGCAGTGATTTGCAGCCATTGCACTGCCTGGAAGCTCCCCTACAATGTGAGAATATTCTTCCCACAACCAATTACGATGAATAGTATTCATTTTGCTCAGTGCATGGCATGCACGCATCATGATCTGAACAAACTAAGACAAGAAAATAGTATCAAATTCATGCCATTAAATTCCCAGCTATCCACCTCTCACTTGCCCTAGTCATCAACGCCATGTTCCTCTGATGATTTTGACCTGCAAACTGGATCTTATATATATATATATAGAGAGAGAGAGAGTAGACAGGAACCAGATGTACAGGGTTGCATTTAAAGTGCTTGCGTGTTTATAAAGACTGACAAATAAAGAAAAAAACTAAACTAATAAAGGGAAGAGATCCCAGTTCATCTCTGCTAATTAATAAGAGACTGACAATTCGTTCTAGAGGCAATTCCTAATGCCTGTGGACCGTGATGGAAAATAAATAGGCAAGTAAGGAAATAAGGCTCATGGCAAGTGGGCGATTGAAATCGTTAAATAAACTAAGTACTTCTCTGATATAGAATCACAGTTTTTCAATTCCAGCAGTTAGCTTAAAGAGCTATATTATATATATATATATATATATATATATATATATATATATTGTATCCTTGGATATATGGGTGGTAAGTCATTTTTCTCTGTACTATCCTGTGAAGTTGAATCCCAGAGGAGATTCTCGCACATGACTTTTTTTTTTTTGGATAAGCCGAAGCTAACCACGGGTATCCAGGCCGCTGGGTCTGACTAATCCCGGGGGTGCACAAGACCTCGGCAAGCATGTTTCCCACAAGTGCACCACGGTTAAGTCAAGGCCTCGCACATGACTTGCTTAAAACAATAATGAGGAATTAGCTACGATCAATACGGAAAATCAATGTGATCCTCACAAATTAAACATTAAAATGTACTAAATATGTTATATATATATATATATATATATATATATATATATATATATATATATAACATTTTGAGTACATTTTAATGTTTAATTCCCCCCTGAAACTTACGGTCATGGAGCATTTTTTATTATTATGTCACTTCACTTCAGAAGTTTGGTTTGTATCAATTAATTGATTAACTTTTATTATAGTTTCGATTCCTCCCCCTTTACATGTATTATTTTTTGGATTCGAGAAAACTTCATCCCCTGAATAATATATTTTATGAGTCCAGGTGAGCGAGTAAAACTCTGATTGTTCCAGACTCTTCCTGACTTGAATTCAAGACCTGCTGTGCAGATTTCAGACTCTTTACCATCACGCTATGTCCTTGGAGACTTTCCATGAATTTCCTTCACATTAGTAATGGAAAATACATATAAATATTAATTTCCTCCTGACTTCTACTTTCGAAATATTTCAATATCATTCAAAATGTATTGAAAACTAAAGTAAGAAGATTTTCTTTTATCTTGTTAATATACGAAAACCCAATATACAAATAAAATCAAAAAGCGTATAATAATGATTCATAGAACATCATTATGCAGGTATAATAAAGTAAGAAGGCATATATATAGTTTAATGTGATTATATTAAAAATATATTTTAAAAATAATAACAATAATTTTAATATATTCTTAAATAATTTTTTTTTATAAAAAAATAATCAATCCTTAATATCAAATATTATCTTAGTCTTGTTATTCTTCCTAGCATAAAGTCCATCAACCTTGGACTTTGAACCGTACTATAATCGTGCTCGAAAAACAATGTCTTGTCTGTCTGGCCAGTTGGACAACCAAGCCCAAACTCCTGTAACATGGTGGGCTCTGATAAAATACAGACTTCATTTTGTGGCCGAGGTGCAGGCCCATTCTGAACAAGATTCTGAGCTAAAGATGCCGTGATGGCAGGCTTTCATGAAGCAATTCGTCCAACTTTTAATGCTTAAAAAAACTATTACTCTCTTGCTCGTTGAAGAATATATTAGTAATGTTTGGTTTATAAAATCCTTTTTTCTTAAAGAATATATTTATATAATATTATTTTATGATATCAACACATTAACAAATCTAAAATAAATAACTTTAAACAAAAAAAAATAATTTCTCAATAGATATAATTTGAAAAGCAATTACAACGACACATTCAAATTCCAAGATTTTCTCCACCATGTAAGCAGACAAATACATTATTCAACGCATTTTTAGTATCATTCTATAAAAAGTAATAAGCATTTCATAGAAAGTAAAAAATAAATTCACTATACATTTTTTGTATTTCGTTAAAATTAAAATTTATGAGTTTTACTTTTTAGTGACGGTATCTAAGATAGGGTTTAATTACTATTACTATCTTGCTATAAAAATAATAAGCGGGGTTAAATCACGTTTTAACCCCGTAGATATTTTCCAGGCGCCAGGAAGGTAAGGAGAAGGCCAGTCAGGGGTGGTGGCGTGACCGAGTTTTCTTCCACGTCCAACTAACCTAGTCAACCCCCCCCCCCCCCCCCCCAAAAAAAAAAAATAAAAAAAATAAATAAAAATTAATTAACCAAAAAAACCCTACCATATAAATAACCGAACATTCACAAATCCAGGGATTAATTTTAATTTTAATTTTTCGTGAGCTACACTGCTTCTTTCCGTTTGCTTTTAGTAAATACTCATTCCGTTTCGAATCATTTTCTAGAACAGGAAATTAGGTGAGTTATTTCTTTCGATGCCTTCAAATTTAATCGTTTATTTATCCATCCACGGATTCTCTAACAACAATTTCTTGTGCCTCGATCCGTTCTCTAACCCTACGTTTTTATTTTTACGATTTGCAACGATTTTTATGGTTAATTGGACTAAATTTGGTTTGGTAGCTGCAGGTTTTGGTAAAAAGATTGGAAGATGTTAGAGCAATTGTTAATATTTACTAGAGGAGGATTGATTTTATGGACATGTAAAGAGCTGGGAAATGCGTTAAAGGGATCGCCGATCGATACTTTGATTCGATCTTGTCTGTTGGAGGAACGATCTGGCGCGGCGTCGTATAATTACGATGCGCCTGGTGCTGCATCCTACACGCTTAAATGGACTTTCCATAACGAGCTTGGTCTCGTTTTTGTCGCTGTGTATCAGCGAATTCTCCATTTATTGTACGTGGATGAGCTGTTAGCGACGGTGAAGCGTGATTTTTCGGCGATTTATGATCCGAAGCGTGTGGAGTACTTTGATTTTGATGAGACTTTTAGGCAGCTTAGGAAGGAGGCGGAGGCGAGGGTGGAGGAGTTGAGGAAAGTGAAACCGCTGGGGAATGATGGGCGGAAGCAGCAGGTGGTGAAAAAGGGTAGTGGTGGGTTTGATGGAGGGAATAAAAAAAATAAGAGTGATGCGAAGGAGGCTGATGGTGATGATGGGAAAGGGACGAGGTTGGAGAATGGACACACCAATGGGAATCATATTGTTGTTGGTGAAGGAAATAGAGGGATGGGTCTCGCTAATGGTAAAGAAAATGCGAGATCCAATAATGGGGCTTTTGATGTCAGCAAACTTCAGAAGCTGAAAAGTAAAGGTGTGAAAAAAACTACTGATACTAGTGTTGTTGTTAGCAAGGGTTCGAAAGCGGACCCGAAGAAAAAGGTAACAAAGAAGAATAGAGTTTGGGATGATTCACCTAAAGATGCGAAATTGGATTTTACGGATCCTGTGGAGGGGAATGGGAATGAGAATGAGAATATACAAGTTGTGACAGCTGATCAAGGTGAAAGCATGATGGACAAAGAAGAGATAATTAGCAGTGACAGCGAGGAGGATGAAGAAGATGAGGAAGTTGGTAAGGACAGCAAGCCTGATGCTAAGAAGAAGGGATGGTTTTCATCTATGTTCCAGAGGTAAAACATGCGTCTAAATCCTTGTCATTCATTGCTTTGATTACCACCAATCCATTAAGTGTATCATTAAGGTACTGGATATAGAGTATCTCTTCAAGCTCTATGTTTTCAACATAAAAAAAATGCAGCATCTTGTAACTTTTATTAGTGTTTTTGGTGGCTGAATACTTGAATATAGTGGGTTTGTCATTGTGGCATCTAAGTTAAAGACATCGGCAATAACTATGATCATGGGTTTTTGTAATGTACAGTTAGTTTTTGGGTAATTAGATAGCTGTTACCTTTGCTTTGTTAATTGAGCTTCATCACGTCTCTTAGTGTTCTCTGGCATATCCATTATACAGAAAAGTTCAAGCTTATTGTATGTTTTAATGAAGCAAGGTATTTGATATGCAGTACATAACTGTTCTATTTATAATTTAACATCTTATGAGAAGTTTCTTTCCTGGGATTGATATGTATGTGAGACTCCATACACTGGGGTGATGGTTTGCCCAGTTGGCATTTCCCCCTTCACCATGAATTCATGCTTCCACAGTTGTTTCTGCTGTCTCTCCTGCGTTATGAGATGTGCAACAAACTTAATGCATGAATCTTTAGACAGAATGTGGGAGGCTAGCATTAGATATGCAGGGTTTGACTTTGTCAAACTGTCTGTTGGGATGTATAGTGGGCATAATATTCCTTTTTTAAGGGTTCTCCTACTGAACTTAATCAAAGTTGAATCTCGTAATTTGGACTAGTCTTTTCTTCCCCATATGACTTGCATAAATTTTGTTATGCTTTCCTTGGCTCAGTATTGCTGGTAAGGCAAACTTGGAGAAGGCAGACCTAGAGCCAGCTTTGAAAGCTCTCAAGGATAGGCTCATGACCAAGAATGTGGTATGTTCCCGTATCTGCTAGATATTCAGTCAGTCATACTTCCCTGTCTTATTTAACATTCTTATGGAATTACTGTCCTGTGGCAATCTCAGGCTGAGGAGATAGCTGAGAAGCTTTGTGAATCAGTTGCAGCTAGTCTTGAAGGTAAAAAGCTGGCATCTTTCACAAGGATATCTTCAACAGTGCAGGTTTGTTATACCAAAAGTGTTTCATCTTTCATCTTTCCCGTTTGATTTAGGAATAAGCTTAACTAACTTTCATACTTTTTTTTATGGCCGCAGGCTGCTATGGAAGAAGCACTTGTCCGTATTTTAACTCCTAGGCGCTCCATTGACATATTGAGGGATGTACATGCTGCAAAGGAACAGAGGAAACCATATGTTGTTGTTTTTGTTGGTGTCAATGGGGTTGGAAAGTCCACAAACCTGGCTAAGGTGAAGCTAAGCTCATATCATTCTGATTATTATTATTGTTGAATTATCATCAAGTCAAGCTTTCTTATTCGGTAGGCTGTTTTTACATGTCGTGCTGCAGGTTGCATACTGGCTTCTGCAACACAAGGTCAGTGTAATGATGGCTGCCTGTGATACATTTAGGTCAGGAGCTGTTGAGCAGCTGAGGACTCATGCACGTAGACTTCAGGTACAGAATTGATATCACATATTAATGTTGTTAAGTTATCTGGCCTCTTGATCCATTGCTTGTTTGTTTCTGTGATTTATGCCTGTAAAGGAAGCTTGACATGATAGTCATTTTTTTTGTCGTTTTTTTTCTTCTGGTTAGATCCCTATATTTGAAAAGGGCTATGAGAAAGATCCAGCGGTTGTTGCAAAGGAAGCAATTCAGGAGGCTGCACGCAATGGTTCTGAAGTTGTTCTCGTTGATACTGCTGGTCGAATGCAGGTGCTTTATGATTTGATGTTTTATCATGGAGATTGGCATGTACTGTCTGGTGTGATATAATTTTGTTATTGTTTGATTGACTCTGTCAACTTTGCCACAGAAATTGTGCAGAAACGTTTTCTGTAAGAACACCATTATAGTATCAAAATGCCAAAGTCAATACAAAATGAGCTAAATAGAATAGAAGAACCAAGGGGGATCTATGATATGATTTTACCTCTTTTTTTTTTAATTGCTTTTTTTTTCGATTTTAATTCAATTTTCTTGTACTCCAGGACAACGAACCGTTAATGAGAGCTCTCTCAAAGCTAATTTACCTCAACAATCCTGATCTGGTCTTGTTTGTTGGAGAGGCCTTGGTAGGAAATGATGCTGTTGATCAGCTATCAAAGTTCAATCAGGTTTGGTTCTTATATCCTAGCTTGCTTTTTGTTGTGTTGCATCCATATTCATTTTATCAACCAACATCCCTTGCTCTTTTTCTTTGCAGAAATTAGCGGACCTATCAGCTTCACCCAATCCTAGATTAATTGACGGGATTTTGCTCACCAAGTTCGACACAATCGATGATAAGGTAGAGAGAGTAGCAGGAGGCAGTTAATTTTTTTATTTTATTATTGTTTTCGAGTTATTAGTTATACTAACATGCCTGCAATCTCCTTCGATGAGTGTAGGTCGGAGCTGCACTGTCGATGGTTTACATCTCTGGCTCACCGGTGATGTTTGTAGGCTGTGGTCAATCTTACACAGATCTCAAGAAGCTGAATGTGAAAGCTATTGTCAAGACTCTCCTTAAATGAGTGTGTTCCTCCTTTGCTGAATGTTTGTCTGTTCTGAATCCTACTGCGAACGAATAACTTGTGTATTTGCTGTCAAGTCCAGTGTGTTGGAGGTGAATCAGTCCCCTGAGGAGGCTGTATGTTATGATAATTTTATTGTTTAATTGTTCCCTTAAAAATCTTCTCCATTTTCTTTCTTCAGGGGCTGCGCTTCCTGCTGTGTTCAAGCTTACTAATAATTTTAACGTAAATGAACTAAAAAAACACATTAAAATCAATGTTATCACAGTAAACCCATTGCTTTCTTAACTAAACAGGTTCTTCTTAAACCTTGATTATTTTTCTTAGACTTTAATATATCAAAACACTCTTGAATTTATAAGATAATTAAAAAAAAGTTCAAAAAACAAAAATAATCATTAATTGTTTATATATAATTATATATATATATGAAAAAAATTAAAATATTAATTTAACAAGCATAATTAAAATTTAAGATAAATTAACTTTAAATTATACAATACAAACATAAAAGTCAAACAAACATAATCTTAAAATTAAAAACACACTCACAAGTTAATCAAAATAAGAAAGATTTTAAGGCCGAAACGGCACATCCGGAACAGTACCGAGACGTTCCGGCTAGTATTTCTGGAACGGGCCGGAATTAAAACCGAGACGAAAACGACGCCGTTTTGTCTCGATTTTTTTAACAGCACGGAACGTTCCGGCCAGAACAGAACGGTATTGACAACCCTGTCCTTAATTATAGGCAAAAAAATTGACTCTAAAACTATTCGATAATTACATTGTATAAAAATGTTACAAAGACTAAAATACTATTGGCACCCAGCAATAATTGCAAAAACACTGAGCTAAAAAAAATAAGAGGAAAAAAAAAGTGATTCCATAAACTATACAGTAATTATACTATGAAAAAAATTAAAAACATAAGTTATTTTTTTCTTGAAGGTCATGGGAATAATTATATTGTTCAATAAAATATATAAAAATATCATTTTACCTTGTTAATTGTATTGCTCATAATCCACAGTAATGATGCGGTTTGGCTTCATAACATGAGCTTATTTGTAAGTATATTTGAAATTGTTTTTATTTTTATTTTTTTGTTTAAAAATATATTATAATGTTATTTTTTATTTTTAAAAATTATTTTTAAAATTAAAATATTATAATAATCTAAGAACACACAAAAAAAAAACTAATTTAAAATCAAAATAAAATCTTTTCAATTTTTTTGAAAAGCATTCTGCCAAGGAGGCGCTGTATATAATTGTATAGCTGATATTTTAGTTTATCGCCGTTGTTAATTCCCAGACCGGCGGCCCTTTTGATTTTAACACTTAACGGTGTTAGTGCAAGGGTAGATCATGTAATTCTTTGCTCCTTCCAGCCCTTTTGTGTTAGCGTGGTAAAGAGAGCTATTTTGGTCTCTTTGGACTAGCACCACATGCATCCGAAATAGTACACAGCTAGATTATTATTATTATTATTATTATTATTATTATTATTACTGTTATTAACACGTATACATCACTGTACCCCCGCAAAATTAGGGATCCACGCAAAATTAGGTTTCTTGAAAATCAGATTATATTTTTTATTTTTTTTATATAGTTATAAATATTCAGATTTATGAGTACAATATATTAATTCAAGTTGACTCAATTATTAATATTAATATTATTATCTAATTAAATTTATTTTTTCATTATTGTCCTTTAAGAGATTTTATTAATTGAAAACTCGGTTTTCTAATTTTTTTTATTAATATTTTATGAGGTTATCACGGTTTTATAACTTAAATCATAAATTTTATAAGTTAATATGAATTGAATTGGGTCAATTTATAATATCATCTCAATATTTTTAAAACATATAGTGTTTAATATATAATTATCTCAATATGGTAAAGAATCATCTTCCAATATATATTAAATTTTGAATTTATAATTATTTTTTATACTAGAAAATGTTTTATCAGTACTTGAATAACTTTTTACATTTCAAACAATTGAAGCCCACAAATCATGTAAATTATCAAATAATCTCTCGATAAACAAGGTATCAATCCATTTAAATAGATTTCAATTTTTTTTAAAAGAGTTGGAACATATATTTATTGAATATTTTCATTTATATCTATATATATTAGTATTGTATTTGTGTTGAATTACTTAAAGGTTACAGTTAAAGCTCTCTTAAATATTAACTATTTAGCAATTTTTTAAATCTTAAGATTATACTTACATCCTTAATATTGTGTTATATTATATAATTTATTTTTAAATCTGAATTATATATATATATATATATATATATATATATATATATATATATATATATATATAGAAAATTAATGATTCTAGAACGAAACGACAAAATACTTGAAATGGAAATATACATGGATTTTGTGATATACAATACAAACCTCTCCTTCCCATGCACGTACACGTCTTACAGCATTCGAAAAAAGGAAAGAAAAAAAAAAAGCAGCACCAACACCAAAGCATGGAATTTATTTCTACCGGCCGGAGAGGAGGGTGTAAAATACTGCTATACTTATAGCCCACTTGAACCAATCAACTTGGTTAGACCATAAGTGATGGCCATAGCGAACCATCCTCCGATCAAAATCGTAAGGGATGACTTGATGATCGGTGCCTTCCCCAACACAGCTCCTAACCACCCAAACAATACCAAAGCCACGGTCACTGCTCCGACCACCATTCCCAGCCTCAGCTTGTACTCTCCGATGAAGGAAGCAGCTAGCAATGGCACCGCTGCACCGATTGCAAAGGCAACAGCTGAAGCTGCAGATGCCTGCGCTGGGTTTGGCAATTTCTCCTTGTCTCCCTCGTTTTCAGGTTCTCCGGTAGGCCTTCTTGCATTGTCTCTCTTTATCTGTGCCACCTCAATATCAAGTTGAGACTGCACAGACACAAACTCGCCTATAGCCATGCTACAAGCACCGGCTACCAAACCGGCACACCCGGTTAGTATCATGGCCTTAGCATCTTGTTTCACAGCACCGACACCCATCATCAATGATCCGATGGAAACCAAACCATCGGTGGCGCCAAGGACTGCGGCACGTAGCCATTGTGATCTCTTCGAATAGTCAAATTCGATGATTTCAACAACTGGTGTCGCTTGTTGCTCACAATCATTGTCAGGAAGGGCAAGTTTGACATCATCATTAAGGGATTTCTGGTTGGTAGTCATCAGGGAATTGAAACTGGACTGGAAATAACGAAGATTCTATTAATTAGAATATAGGATGGTATAGAAGAGAAGATTTAAAGACTGTGGAGGACACACGCCTTCAATAAGGTTCTATATAGATCTGAACAAAATTGGATTGGAAAAAATCTATTAGAATATGTATATATATAGAAGAGAAGATTTAAGACTGTGGAGGACACACGCCTTCAAATATATAGATGTTCTTCAACTGTGGAAGAAGACTGGATCGGAAAAACTCTTTAGAAAATGAATATAGAAGAGAAGATTTAAGACTGTGGAGGACACACGCCTTCAACAAGGTTATATATAGACGTTTGCTACGGTGGAACAAAAGTGACCTAATGAAAGAAAATCTTACACACACACACACACACACACACACACACACATATATATTCTAATTATCACGTACAGTCTTTATTTAAATACTAGTAGGGTGACGAGAGAGGGTTTGTATCTGTATATCAAGTCTTATTATCTCTCGTAAGAATTTTGAATTCCAGCTTATTATCTCTCGTAAGAATTTTGAATAACTGGAATTTTATTCGTTTATTTGAATCCCCGAGTACAAGGGCTTACATTCCAAAAAATACTCTATTGTTAATTAAATTAAGAGCTTTAATTAAGGAAAATTGGAAGGAAGGGTGAGCTTCTTCGTTCATTTCGCAGAATATTAACTGGTACAGTAGCACGTTCAAGAAAAGAAGCTATCAGTGGTGGGTTAGTAAAGGAAAGGAAAATGAAATGCAAATTAAGGATTGCGTGAAAATTAGGGTTTCGATTTACTGGTTTTAATTAGGGTTTTATGCGGCCTATATATGCACAGGTTAGTTTTGTATCTGGGCAGACAAGATTAATTAGCATCCGTTTTATTAAGCAGTATTATTATTGTTCTGGGATTTTTCTGAGTTTTCAACGGGCACTTATAAAGTAGCGGAAAAGAATATTGATTAAAGAAACGGGGGCTCATCCTCATCATCATCATTTACAGTGATCGGGGGGGAAAACAGGATGCCCATGCCCCTCCATTTCATTAATCAATATTCTTTTCCGACAGTTTGTATTCGGACAAACAAGATCATCAGCCTCCATTTTATCATATTATTGTTCCCAGAATTTTCTCAGTTTTCAACGGGCGTTAGATCTCAAATTAATATATATATAAATAAACTGTCTGAAAGGAATATTGATAAATGAAACGGAGGCGCATCCAGTTTTTACCCATACAAGGCTATATACGTATAGGCTGTCCATCTCTATTACGTCTCTTATTGGATTTTCTTGATCGTAAGATTAACTAAAACACTAATAAATTGGGTTTCCTCTCCTCTTTTGAACTGCTAAGGAATGATTTTTTTTTTTAAATCAATTGTTTTCTTTATTTTTCAATTTCTTCTTCCATTGTTTTCTTTCCATCCAATTCCAATAAATGCTTTGAGTTTTTTTTTTTTCAATTTTTTGTTTGATATTTTGTTATTTTTTAATTTATCATCATAATTTATTTTGGTTTGTTTTTTATATATTTATATTAATCTCAAACAAACATCTTAATATTCTGTTCATGTTTAATTCTGCAAAGTGTTTGTTTTTGTTATCATATCATTAAAAAAAAAAAAAGAAGCTTTTAAACTACCCATGCCAGTGGAATTTATAATTTTGTTTGTGGATTTGGTGAGGTAAGACACAAAGCCTATGTTGTTTCGATAAGTTATCCTTCAATATTTAAAAAATGTATTATCTTAAATGTTTTTATTTTTTTAAATCAAACCATGCTTTTAATTACCAATCGTTCACGTTAGCTTTGGACGCACCAGCCCGACTAGGTCACTCACTAGGTTGGATTTAATAATAATGACAAATAGTTTTCTTGTTTTAATTCCATTTTTTTTCGAGTGAAACTATTTTGGCTATTGTTTTTCGACTTTATTCTTTAATATTTGATTGATTTTAAATGATTTTTTTTAATTTTTTTTTACAAGGTTATCATAGTTTTGAATCAATATCTCGATAGTAAGTTGATGTTATATTTTATGAGCATCTATTTATATTATTATATTAAAAATATCTTTAAAAAAACTAAATTAAATATGATAACATTATTAAATATTAAATAGTTTCTTACAACCTAGATTATTTTCTTAGATTAAATAAAATTGATTCAACCTGCGTGATAGCGTGCTCAGAAACTAGCACACAAATTTATGCTTATGGTCAAGAATCCAATAAGAGACGGATACAGCCTATAAATAGACATGGACGGGGGAAAACTGGATGCGCCCTCCAATTTCATTAATAAATTTTATTTTCCGACTGTTATTTCCATATATTTCAGAAGGATTTTGTAATTTGTATGCTTGTTCTCAAAGACTTGACAATAATGTACTTGATGATTTACAGGGCTTCCATCGACCGTGTCTGTCCTTGAAATGTTGGAGTTTTTTAATTATTATTAATATTGATGTTCGGGTCAAATTGTATATATCTCGATTAATTTTATGGTCCTGAAATTAATGACTATGAAAGTCTTCAACATAGAGCTCGAACTTGAGATCATAGAAAGAGCAAACCTCTTAATCTCATGTTTTTATCACTAAACCATCTATTAGATTGTTTGTAGTGTTGGAGTTTTGTGTTATACCTAATAGCAAGTTAATCCAAAGAGTTGGATTTTCAAGTTTCAATCCAAAGCTATTGACACAAAGAAAAGAAAGGGCAGAACACCCTCACCATTTCTATGAACTCTCTATTTATTAATGGCTTGCTTAAAAAATGTAGAGCACATGGATTTACAGGCTTAACAGAATATGCTAGTGGTGATCTTACAAAAAAAAAAAAAAACTGATCTCACTGTAAAACCTATGTAATTTTGCTAATATTGATATTCATATATAGAATAAGTTTAATACACAGTAGTTGAAAAGGGGATGCCAAGTTTAAAGAAAAAAAGACGTCACTTATTGACGAGGACGATAAAAGCTGTCTCTTTCGAGATTGTGAATGCTATAATAAAAAATATACCAAAAATATCTGTTTTTATACCAGGAAATTTCATTCTCGAAAAATATATTTTATGGGTTTAGATGAATTTTAGTTGTTTCAGATTCTTATAAGAATATATATTATAATTCAAACTCAAAATCTGTTATGTAAATCGTAAATCATATATCATCCTGCTATATTACTTGGAGACATACATAAAATATCGCTTGCAATCAATCCTATTAATGTGTAGGAATAATATTCTATATCAATAAATTCCTTATTTCAATGAGAATTTATAATGAAAGATATTGTATGAAATGTTAATTTACTATGGTAAAATTTATTATCCATTGTAGAATTGATTAGGGGTAGGTCTGTTATCAATTAACAGGATCTAATAGCCTTATCAAATCTTCACTTCTAACGACGTAATTAATTGATTGTATTGCTATCAAAATTTCTTTAATTTTTAATAAATATGCTATCCATGCTAGTTTACAAGTACCTCAATTAATTTACTGGTCTTAAAGTTAACAACTATGTAAATCCTTAATGACTAATAAATTAGCAATCATAAAACTCGAACTTAAAACCATAAAAAAATTAAATTTTTTAATCTCAAACTCTTGTCACTAAATCATTACTTCGATAATTTTTTTAACTTATCTTTGGGAGCTTATTTTTACTTTTATCTTGTTTTTTTTTTAAAATAAAAAGTATATAATTGGCGCATGCAATACAAGTAAATTGTCTCATCATGTTCAAATGACATGTTCGGTGGCTCATGGTGGCCAAAAACACTCTTCCTTTTGTCTTTTCTAAATCATCATGGTCCTAGGAGCCTCGTAGGGTAATTTTCTTTGGTGGGTTGTTATTGAATTTTTGTCTCTTTGTTCGTATTGATTTTCATGTCTATCCTTCTAAATTTTGTGTAATAACTTTTTTTTAATCAATTTTAACTCTTTTGTTATTTGAATTCATTCACAGAACTTACATTTATTTTCAATTTCACTCTTTCATAATTTTTTATTAGTTAAATTTGGTTTCTTTTATTTTTATTTTTTTTAAAATTAATTTTTTTCTGATTTTATCATTTGATATTAAATTAAGTTTTTTAATCGAGTCCGAGTCTGGTATTTTTGTATTGGATTTTATATTTTGTTTTGATTTGAGTTTCATGCTATTATCATAATATTTAACAAGACTGTTGAGGATCAAATGGTGAAGTTGACGAGACGACATGATTAGTTGATTTTTTTTTCATGGCAAGAAAAGAATTTTGCTTTCATGATTCTATACGTAGAAATTTTGTACTGAGCAATAAGCAATTGATTTGTCATCACGACGAGGATCGTTCGTTCTGTGAAGTATCATGCCAAACGACAACCTAGAATTACATTAAACCTCAAAATTTTAATCCTACTATGTTAGGTCTTGAAGATAATTTGCGAGCTGATGAAGATCTATAAGGTTAATTAAGTGAATATGTCGTTAAGTCAAACGTTGGCATAAGTGAACGTTGAATGAATGATGTTACTGTTTTCAAACAAGTTGGTTTAACTAAATCTGAAAGAAATCAAAGAATCGTCATGGAGTTGAATGACACCATGTTTATCACTAAATTAAAGGGCAGCTATGGATTTTAAAAGTAATATTGTACAAGATTCTTTGGAGTACCGATAAATAATAATACATAATAAAAGTGGATAACCTCCCCGAGATAAACTGGTTTTGAAGAAAAAATATTTGCCAGAAGTTATGGGGAATATCGAGAAAAGTAAAGAGAATAATACATAAGGTAAAATGTTTTTTTGATAGAATAGTATGTTTTTATTAACGTGAGTATTTAAATCAGCTTGTGCGCATCTCGATTAATCTTATAAGTTCTGAAATTAATGACAATGTAAACTTTCAGTGACCATCATATTAGCAATAACATGGCTCGAATAGTATGTTTTTTTAAAATCAGGATTGGATTGCGATATTTAATTAATATCATGGTTAAAAAACTTATTTTTGAAGAAAATACTTGCCTGTATTATAGAATTATGGGGAATATTGGGAAAGGTAAAAAAGAAGAATACATAAAGTAAGAGAAAAAAAATGATAGAATATATGTTTTTTAATATCAACATATCAATTGAATTTTAGTAGTTATCTTAATCATTTCATAAAAATCCAGCAATAAAATTCCCCTCATCTAAATCTAACAAAAAACAATTCTTATATGACTGTATCCTGGTTTTGTTGATGCTTGCTTAAGTGATATTATTCTATGTCATGACACCATCAAAACCTAACTCTCCATAAATATGTGTATTCTTTATGTTCTTCAAGTTCAATGAGATGAATATGTGTATTCTTTATGTTCTTTATTAATATTACAAAGCATGGGTGAGGCCACCCTATCTTCCTATAGCAACAAGTCAATCTACTATTAATAAAATAATAATTTTTAATTAAAACATTAATAAATAAAATTGATTGTTTAACATATGTTAATTCTAAAAACGATATGATTACTTATAGCATTTTGAATTCGGTGGGCATGTTGCTCGTATTGCATGTATATAGGTGAAGAAACCTACTTAGGATCTAGTGTAATGACTCGATGCGTGATACCCATAAACCAAATCATATACCCTTTCTATACAATCATAGGATGCTCCCTATGTAGATATCTCATTCCTTAATGCATCTTGTTATAAAACATAAGCTTTGTGAAAGTTTAACTAGTCGCAATCATTATTTTTACCCTAATGATTTATGATATGTATCACATCACTTGTATCGATATTGATTGGAATGTGTTGTTTGTAGTCGAATTCTCATATTACCCGATATGGATATTGTAGCTTAACCATCTCAAAAAATATCAAGAGAACTATTGATATGTTCATCCTGTGGGTGCAAATAGCTAGAGCAAATGTCAATCTTTCATCTTTATAAGATGTCCACATGATAGGTAATGTGTCTTTGTAAAAAAAATAAAAAAAATCTCCAACTAGAATTATTTTATTCATAAACAATTGCAAAAGTCAATGGGAATATCCTATTATTTCCATCAAAATCAAATTGAAATTAGTAACCTCCAATCATATTACCCATACAAATAAGTGCCATCAATATTTATTTGTGATATATATAATTTAATAAAGGCTCCAAATGATAAAAAAAAACTATTTAAAAAAGCATTGTATTATCATCAAGATTTCCTTAATATGTCCAATCAACAGCCATTCAAAAACTTAATTTGCAAATAACAACGTTGGTAATTTCTTAAAAGACTTCTTATATAAATCAAATAAATACTCAAACACATTTTATTTTACAACTCACGCTTTATCATATGATATTTTATATATGTAATGCAATTTTATCTCATTTTATTTGTTTGCGATTATTATTGTAAGATTATCCATCATAAGGGTTGGTATAACATTAACAAAAAAAATCATATCGAGTTGATGGTGGTCTTTTTGAATAAAGATCAAGGTGAAGTGTATCGTTTTTTTATCTTTATTATCTTAAATGAATTTGATCTTTTATGATACCCCCATGTAAATATCAGTTATATTCAAGTGCTTGCATATATCAAAATTGAATAAAGATCGAGTTTGACTGTTGGACTTAATATTTAATCGAATGTGCAAAATGTCATCATTTAACTGCACTGACCAATTCATTTTTATTGTTTGAATGCTTGTCCAACCTCCAAATTAGAGCATCTTGAAGAGAAAAAAATATGACAAAGTGTCCAATAATGAGAAACAACAAATATAAACTCAGAAGCATCTTCAAATTTAGGAATACAAGGTATTATATCATCATCAATATTATTATCAACATTTAATGCCACACCTGGATCTAACATCTCATCGTATTTTTTTATCACTAAGCTCTAAATAGTCAAATCTATGTTTATCACCAAATAAATTATCAAACATGATATTATTAATTATTTGTAGTAAATCATCCGATAATAAATTGTTTTTTTCTTTACTAACTGACTTTGAAGGATCGATAAATTGTGATGCACTTATGCATATTTCAAACAAAAGTTGGGACACTTAAAGATTTTGATCGACTACTCAAATACAATTTTATCATGTTCAATCCAGTTTCCTGGGAATCATGATCGAGCCCTTGTACAATCTTCGAACAAAGTAGAGCAAAATAGGCGTATCCAGAAACTTTCCAGTACTTGAAAACATATTTTTAATTGGATGAAGATCTATCCTCCTTGCTCGTAACCTCCAGAAAAGAATAATAAATAAATAGATTGCTGAGTCAGAGAGCACATTAGGAGGGGTGGACTGGAGTGTGCTTACCACACGAACCCTCCATCTCTCCATATTTTATCAATGAAAAGCTGCTCTCAATAACATAGTTGTCATGTTCGTTTTGTTTTAATCGAAGCAGCCGATATATATATATATATATTTTATATCAGTTAAAAATTAAAATAAAATAGTGTTATTTTTATCTCATTTAAATTTAGATATATTCTGGATTTTTCAGTCAAATCGGATGTTCTGTTACGGCCTAATAGTATTTTTTTAAATAATAAATAATTTTACAATATCAATCATATCTCTTAATCCTACCGTTAGATTAAGATGAAATTTTACGAGGAGTCTCTTGACATATTTAATTATATTATATTAAAATTTCAGAGCAATCAAAGTATGTAATGAACTTGCAAGATTAATAATGATATTTCCATAATATTATACATGTTCATAATTTTGTTGACAAAAATAATTTTATTGTGTTTTTTTTCATATTAAATTGCACAATTCTAAATAATTTTTTCTTGAATTTGAACTAATTTTGTTGAACTAATATATTTAATTATATATATACACATAGAAACATAGTTGTCAATTCCGTTCCGTTCCGTTACAAAAACCGAGATGAAACGACGTCGTTTTCGTCTCGGTTTTAATTCCAACTCGTTCCAGAAATTCCGGCCAAATTCCGACCGGAACATCTCGGTACCGTTCCGGCCTTAAAATCCTCTTCTTTTTTTTAAACTTGTGATTTTTTTTTTCTTCTAATTTTGAGATTATGTTTGTTTGACTTTGTGTTTATATTGTATAATTTAAAGTTAATTTATCTTGAATTTTAATTATGCTTGTTAAATTAATATTTTAATTTTTTTTATACATATATATAATTAATTATATATGAACAGTACAACCCCGAAACGGCACGCCGAAATGCTCCGAAACCGGAACGTTCCGTTCCAATAAAAAAACCAGAACAGCGACCGGAACAGTATTGACAACTATGCATAGAAGAATACAATTCCTGAAATAACATGTCAAAACACTCCAAAACTGAAAGATTTTATTATAATTAAAAAAAACAAATCAACAACGGTATTTATATCTCTGGTCAATAGGAGTGATCAGCGTCTCTGTCGCTCCGCTCGCTTTTCAACGTTCCCCTCACACACGGCTCTGAGCTTTCAGGCGGTGGCTTCTACATTAGAGTATGTTTACATTTGTTTTATCTATAAATAAAATATCCATTTCTGCTAATTACAGGGGGAGGAGGAGGAGGAGACGATACGCTTCTCTCGAAATCATAATCTTTGGCTTATTAAGCCAAAGATTTTAAATCGAATTTTATATATATATATATATATATATATATATATATATATATATATATTATCAGTATAGTTTTAAAAAATAAACCTTGCTCCAGGGGAGTTATTAGTTTTTGTTTTTTAAATAACAGTAAAGCGACGACTTTACTTTAATAAACAGAACAAAAAAGAACATGTGTCAAGAGGTTTTTTGTCTTCTCATTATGGTTTAGGGTTGTAATAAACAAGTTGATTAAGAAGTGTTTTATTGATTGAATACTTATAGATATTATTTAAAAAAATAAAATAATTGGTCATGTTCATTGTACATATCAGCATGTGAGATGAGGTTGCATTAATTTTGTTCATGTTCTTTTTATTTATATATATTTTTTATTTAAAATAATTTATGAAACTTGAATTGTCTTCAGTTTTACCCTCCTTTAATTTTTATCATCTATCATATTTGGTCCTAATTCTTTCTTTTTTTTGCTAGTTTTTTGTTTGTTCTTGATCTTTATCTTGATTTGTTTTATTTCTCCATTCCATCCCTCATTGTTTCATTTCATTTGATTTTTCAGTATCAGATTTGTTAGTTATTAAACTTTAGATTTTTTATGAGATTATCTTGTTCTCATTTAATTTTTGCTTTATTATAAAAAAAGATCATTCAGACCTTTTGAGAATACTTAAAGGGCATATTTTTATAATATTGACAAATATTTATTTTTATAATATTTTTATTGTTGTTGACTTTTTTTATAATCATATTATTATACTAACCCAAGTTTATCGAATTCATTAGAATAATAATTTGAGTTTTTAATTTTTGCTATTCCTTTAAAAATATTATCATTGCCTGAAATTTCTTTTTATGTTAAAAAATTAACTCTATCCACCATTCAACTGATTGGAGATTGTGCTAATATAGAATAGAACAATCGAGCTTCAATGGTTTTTCGACGGTGAGATTTCCTTTTCCCCAAATGTAGTGCTCGACTCGTACAGTTCTGTTCAAGCAGGTCCTCCCTTTACGTGGCTATTGCCGGCTGGTTCATCGTCTTTTCATCCAATCAAAGGAAACGTATGGATTACATGGACATGGAAAATATATATTTAATGTTTCACGTCACTTAATTAAGAAACCAGACCCGCCGATATAATCGGGGCATGCATGCATTACGAAGGGAGGATTGCTATATTTAATCCATTTATCTTATGTTTAGTTTATGAAAGATGTAATAAATACGCTCAAATCTATCTAACAATTGACCAAATTATGACTTCATGAAGTTACACCTTCTAGGATTTGACTGGATTTTTGGAGGCGTAATCGACATGAAAGTAAAACAATCAAGAACAAGGAATCAGAAGTTGGATAGAGATGAGCTTACTTTGGCACAATTGACTGCTACTTCTAAACCATGGACGAAACAGGTAATACAGAGATACACATCAGCAAAATCACCATGTCATTGACGGAGAGAATACCCGACGTTGATGTAGAAAAACAAATGTCAAAATCTGTCCGATCCTAACTTTGAATCTC
This sequence comes from Salix purpurea, assembly GCA_027405865.1. Classification (NCBI taxonomy): domain Eukaryota; kingdom Viridiplantae; phylum Streptophyta; class Magnoliopsida; order Malpighiales; family Salicaceae; genus Salix; species Salix purpurea. The sequence continues at coordinate 5,537,131 of JAOWLH010000019.1, forward strand.
TTCTCCTTCCATGGCCTGTAAGACCAGGTTTCTTTACCGTTGCCTTCTCTGGTTTCTGATTCTGAGATGTACAGATTGTGGGCTGATTTCACGATTAAAAGTATACTATATATAAAATAAGAGGACGCTGAAGGACTAGTTGATGGCTCGGCCACCTAGAGAAAGCACACACGTTGTTCTAGCCCTTGCGAGCAACGTTAATATCAGAATAACAATCAGTTAACAGGATTTAAAAGGAGTGATCATCCTTGACAGATCAATCTGCATCTTCTGCCGTAATTAAAATCAGGTTCTGGGGGTTTCTGTAGTTTCCGATGAATGCCACGGAGAGCATTTGGTAGCCGCAATACGATATGATCCTCCTCCACTCATATTGCTACGGTTACCATCTGAACCTTCCGCCTCTGCTTCATCCTCTTCTACCTTCCGACGAAGCTCCGGACTCTTCCTGTATGTGGAGGAATATTACCCATTACGTGAATGGATAAGAATGGAATATTACTTTCCTGCAGACCATGCAATAATGTTCCTACTACCCATTACGTGTTTAATTATAAATTAAGGCTCCAGAGGAGTTTTTTTTTTTTTTTTGTCTGTTTTAATTAGCTTAAACAGTATTTTGATGAGAATATTTTTCTCTTATAAGATCTGAACAATAAAAAAAAATCATTTTAGCTATTTAAATAGTTACTCCGTTGAAGATGTTAAAATTAAACAAAAATCTAAAAATACAATTTTTTAGCTGTGTCTCTTGGGTGTTTTTTTTTATTTGTTTTTGCCTTTTTGGCTACTTATTTCCCTCCCTCCCTCTCTGATTTCCTTCTTGAACAGCACAGAATCTTAGTAAACAATTAGTAGGTTAAAAGTGTGGCAGCCGCATATAAATACAGAGAGGGGGAAAAAATGAAATACTGAAATAGAGGATAATTAGGAATGAAGGATTTTCTTAAGTTTATGTTGTTGATAATCATATGTCCATGTCAATATTTCATTTAGAGCTTAGAAAGTAATTGATTAGTGGTAGAAGCCTTAACACCAACAAAATCATCTTTTTTAGGAGGGATTAGGAAACATCAAATGATAAAATCAGTTATTTTTATGAAAGAGAATAAAATTATATGAGATAATATTTTTTATTTAAATAGTTATAATGATGTTTAATTATATCATATTTTTTAAATAAATTTAGATATTTTTTATGTTATGTTTTTATTAGTAACTATATATGAAACTAATATGCACTAATATTTAAATAAATAAAAAGTGTACATGTATATTATGTGAAGATAAAATATATATTTTGATATTTTTTATTATAAGGTTTTTATTTTATTGAATTAATTTTATTTTTATATAGTCGTATAAAAATAATTAAAATATTATTTTATTATTATTATTATTTATTTAAAATTGGTTAATAGATATGATATATTTTGATATAAATACCTTGCTTCTTAAAAATAATATTTTTCATCAAAATAAAAAGAAGAAGAAATCAATAATAAAAAAGAGATTTTGGCTAAATATATATTTTTTTCCTAAATATAAATCATTTCAGTGTTGATGAACTTTTATTTTAATTATTTTTACCTTGTTTATTTATCATAAATTATATTGCTTATGATTCATAGCACAGCACTGATGCAGTTTAACTTTATAATATCGGATTGTTCGGAATTATTTTATGATATGTTTTTAAATTATTTTTTGTAAAGAAATGTATTAAAATAATATTTTTTATTTTTTAAAAAAATATTTTTTGAGGTTAACATATTAAAATAATTTAAAAATACTAAAAAACAGATTTAAAATAAAATAAAATAATTTATTTTTTTTGAAAAGCATTTTGCCAACAGCACTGTATATAATTGTATCGCTGGTATTTTTGTTTTTCGCCGTTGTAAATTCCCAGACCAGGCGGCCATATGAACAGTGAAAGCCACTCCAGATCTTTAAGTTTTTTATGTATCGCTGATATTTTAATTTTTCGCCGTTGTTAATTCCGAGACCGGCGGCCCTCTTGATTCTAACACTTAACGGTGTTAGTGCAAGGGTAGATCGTGTAATTCTCTGCTCCTTCCAGCCCTGTTGTGTTAGTGTGGTAAGGAAAGCAATTTTGCTCTCTTTTGACTAGAACCACATGCACTGACATCCGAAATAGCAGAAGCAGCTAGATTATTATTATTATTATTATTATTATTATTAACACATATAAATCACTGTAGCCCCGCAAAATTAGGTATCCACGCAAAATTAGATTTCTTGAAAATCAGATTTTATATTTTTATATTTTTTATATAGTTATTGCGATTCGAGTTACAATTTTAATATATTAATTCAAGTTGACTCAATTATTATTATTTTTTAATTGAATTTATTTTTTCAATATTGTCCTGTAAGACTTTATTAACTGAAAACTCAGTTTTATAAAAAAAACTTATTAGTTTTTTATGATGTTATCACGATTTTATAACTTAGATTTTATAACTTAAATCTTAGATTTCATAAGGTAACAAGAATTTATTCCAGTTGATTCATAACGTCATCTCAATATTTTTTTTTAAATATTGCATTTAATATATAATTATCTCAATACTTAAAAAAATAATCTTCCAGTATATATTAAGTTTTGAATTAATAATTATTTTCTTATAATAGAATTTTTTTATCAATACTTGAATAATGCCTTACATTTAAAACAATTGAACCCCACAATACATGTAAATGATCAAAAAATCTCTTGATAAACAAGGTATCTATCCGTTTGATATATTTTTAAATAAAAAATAAAAAATAAAAAAGTTGGAACATATAATAATTTAATATTTTCATTTATATCTAGATATAGATAATGTTTGATATATATTTTTTGCATTATTTTTTCTCAATATGTTAGTATTGTGTTTGTGTTGAATTACTTAAAGTTTAAAGTTAAAGCTCTATTAAATCTTAACTATTTACAATTTTATAAATTTTAAGATTATATTTTAATGCTTAATATTGTGCTTATATTGTATAATTTATTTTTAAATCTGAATTATATATATATATATATATATAGTAAATTAATGATTCTGGAACGAAACGACAAAATACTTGAAATGGAAATGTACATGGATTTACAGTACAAACCTCTCCTTCCCATGCTGATACGTGCATAAATATGCATGCAAACCGCAACAAACCAGAAGGTGGCAATAGCACACGTGGTAGTGAAAGACACTTGGACGTGGATCATGCTTGGTCGCCAGATTGTTAGTGGGGTTTGCCATTGAATCAGTCAGTCTCCAGCTATTTTTAGTATTAACAGTTAATAAGGATTCCTCGGAGGATCCCTCGTTTGTTTCCCATTTTCTAGATAGCTTCCCAATTTCTAGCATTGTTTGTTATTCAATTCATGTATAAAAGGGCCTGGTGGCATCCAATAAAGTCATCGAAAATTATCCAATACTGTCTCCTCTCTTATTTTTCTGCTTCTTTTCTTACTCCCTAAATTCAACTTATCAGTGGTATCAGAGCCTGGTTTCACAGTTGTCATGGATACTCGCGGAAAAAGTAATGCTGAATTCCGGATTGAGGTCAATGACGCCTTAGCTAGGCATGAGTCTAGCTTTGATCAGGTGAATGCTGCCCTTCAAGCAGTATTAACCGAACTACAAGCCATCCGCACCCAAAAACAACCAAACACTAACCCTCCCGAAATCAACCCCTTTGCATCAGAATCATCATCATCCCAGCTACACAACTCCCGCAACCCAAACACCACTGGTCAAACACACTCCCACCTCAAACTCTCATTTCCTCGTTTTGATGGCAGTGAGCCCACAGGTTGGGTGTACAAAGCCGAACAGTACTTCGAATTTCAGGACATTGGCTCGGCCCAGCAGGTCCAATTGGCCTCCTTCCATCTAGATGGAATTGCTCTCCAATGGCACCGATGGCTGACCAAGTTTCGGGGACCCCTTCTCTGGAACGAGTTCGTGCAAGCTCTTTTGCAACGATTCGGACCCACAGACTACGAAGACCCATCGGAATCGCTCACTCGTCTCCGACAAACTACCTCTGTAGCAGCTTACCAAAAGGCTTTTGAGAGGCTCTCCCATCAAGTTGATGGACTACCTGAAGGTTTCTTAATAGGATGTTTTGTTGCAGGGCTGCGAGATGAAATCCGTATTGATGTCAAGATTAAACATCCTCACACACTGGCAGAAGCAATTGGAGTTGCCCGGCTGATTGAGGAGCGCAATCTACTGCAGAGGAAGACCCATCTGCCAATTCGGTCTTCTTCCATGAATTTACCCTCCAGGGCACCAGCAAATTCAGCAGCTGGAGTGTTGGGACCACCCCCATCACAAAGACCAAACCTATCACCAACATCATTCCGGAGGATCACCACTCAAGAAGCTCGGGAACGAAGGGAAAAAGGGCTGTGTTACTATTGCGATGAGAAATTCAAGCCAGGCCATCGCTGTGAACGGCCACAATTGTTTATGATCGAAGACAACTCCAACACCAGCCTTGAGGAAGAAATCGCAGATACGGAGGACATCATCAATTCGGAGGACATGCCCGAAATTTCATTCCATGCTATCGCTGGTGCTGAACACCCTCAAACTCTACGGGTGTTGGGTCAATTGGGCAACAAAAAGGTGACAGTGCTCATTGACGGAGGCAGCACGCATAACTTCATTGATCAGGCGGTGGTAACCAAATTTGGGATACCCATTAATCGCAGCAAGCAATTTCAGGTAATGGTGGCTAATAGAGAGAAAATTACTTGTACTGGGCAATGTCAGAGCCTCACGTTAATCATTCAGGGCATAGCCATCACTGCCAATTACTACGTCCTGCCGGTCACGGCTTGTCAAGTGGTTCTGGGTGTGCAGTGGCTTGAGACATTGGGTCCGATTGAAATGGATTTCAAAAAGCTCACTATGAGCTACAAAACGCATGGAGAGAGACACACTTTTTACGGGTTGAAGCACACGGGTCATGCTGCCTTCACAGAGAAGGAGTTTCATGGGTTACAAGGGAATGGATTTTTCCTTCAAATCATTCCCTCTCATCCCATCGATAACAGTAGCAGCCATCCAGCGGAGCTTAAAAGTCTTCTATCCAAGTTCGCGCGGGTGTTTGAGGAGCCCACGGGTCTGCCTCCCCAGAGGGCCAAAGACCACCACATACCTCTCCAGCCCAATTCCGGCCCAGTAAGTGTGAGGCCCTACCGCTACCCGTACTACCAGAAAACCGAGATAGAGAAGATGGTGCAAGACTTGTTGAAGTCTGAATTGATACGCCCCAGTAATAGCCCATTCTCCTCTCCTGTTTTGCTAGTCAAAAAGGCGGATGGGGCTTGGCGTTTTTGTGTGGATTACCGTGCTTTGAATGAAATCACCATCAAAGACAAATATCCAATTCCCGTGATTGATGAGCTCTTAGACGAATTGCATGGGTCCCATTACTATTCCAAATTGGACCTACGGTCCGGCTATCACCAAATCCGGGTACGAGACGACGACATACCTAAAACAGCATTCCGAACTCATGAAGGCCATTACGAGTTCGTGGTTATGCCATTTGGTCTCACCAATGCTCCGGCAACCTTCCAAAGTCTTATGAATGACCTTTTTCGTCCCCACCTCAGGAAGTTTATTTTGGTTTTTTTTGACGATATTCTGGTTTATTCCAAGTCGTGGGAGGACCATTTAACCCATTTGCACACTGTTTTGAAGATTCTAGCAGATAATACACTCTTTGCAAAAGAGTCCAAGTGCAGATTCGGGGTTACACAGGTTGACTACCTGGGCCATGTCATTTCCAACCAAGGAGTTTCGGTTGATCCTACCAAAATTCAAGCCGTGGTTGAGTGGCCTACCCCTAAAACAGCCAAGGGAGTCCGCGGATTCTTGGGATTAGCTGGCTATTACAGGAAGTTCATTCGCCATTTTGGAGGCATAGCAGCACCACTTACCCGATTGTTGACTAAAGATGGGTTCCAGTGGAGTGAAGAGGCTGAATTGGCTTTTCAACATCTGAAGAAAGCCTTAACCCAGTCCCCGGTCTTACGCCTGCCAGATTTCTCTCAACGATTTGTGGTCGAGTGTGACGCAAGTGGAATCGGAATTGGTGCAATACTTTCCCAGCAGAATCAACCAGTGGCATATTTTAGTGAGGCACTAAAAGGATCCTCTTTAACCCTATCCACGTATGAGAAAGAAATGTTGGCCATCGTCAAGGCCATTCGTAAGTGGCGGCCATATCTGCTTGGCAAACCATTCACGGTTCGTACTGACCAGAGGAGTCTCAAATATCTCCTGGAGCAACGAATTACCACCCCAGCACAGACACGTTGGCTTCCAAAAATCCTCGGTTATGACTATGTGATCGAATACAAGAAGGGAAGCGAGAACCAGGGGGCAGACTCACTGTCCAGAGTAATGGAATTTCAGTTTTTATCCATCTCGTTCCCAAAGGCAGACTGGTGGCCAACTCTGCAACAAGAGGTGCAACAAGATCCATTCTACGCCAACTTCAAGGCAACTGACCCCTTCATGGTTCACCGAGATGGAGTGTGGTTTAAGAAGGGTAAGGTGTTTCTAAGTCCGAATTCTACTCTTATTCCTCAACTATTAGCAGATTGTCATGCCACAGCAATTGGTGGGCACTTTGGGTTCCATAAAACACTCGCCCGAATTAAGCAAGACTTCACTTGGCCTAGAGTCCACGTCACAGTGAAGGAATTCTTGAGGCAATGTGCCACCTGTCAAAGGTTCAAAACAGATTGCATGAAGCCAGCTGGGCTGCTGCAACCCCTTCCTGTGCCTTCCAAAGTTTGGACCGATATCTCCATGGACTTTATCGAAGGATTGCCTTCCTCACAAGGGTATACCTGTGTAATGGTGGTAGTGGATCGCCTGTCCAAATATGCGCACCTCATTCCGTTGAAGCATCCCTACACGGCAATCACGGTGGCCAAAGCATTCATCTCCTGCGTCGTCCGCTTGCATGGAATTCCAGCCTCTATTGTGAGCGATCGTGACAAGGTGTTTATCAGCTCCTTTTGGCGCACCCTCTTTCAGTCCCAAGGCACTCAGTTGTGCATGAGCTCAGCTTACCATCCTCAATCGGATGGTCAGACGGAAGTTGTCAACCGCATCCTCGAACAGTATCTGCGCTGCTTTGCAGGAGACCAGCCACGCAAATGGTTCGAGTGGATTCCATGGGCAGAGTTCAGCTACAATACCTCGCTCCACTCTGCCACTAAGATGACGCCATTCGAGGTGGTCTATGGGGTGCCCCCTCCCAGTTTACTCACCTATGTTCCAGGTACTTCGAATGTTCAAGCTGTGGATGAGCACCTGCGCGATAGAGACTGTCTCCTTCGTGAGCTGAGGAGAAATCTGTTGAATGCCCAAAATAGGATGAAGAGCCACGCTGATCAACATCGCAGGGATGTCTCCTTTGACATTGGAGATTATGTCTATTTAAAGCTTCAACCTTACCGTCAATCCTCAGTGGCATTTCGAAGCTCAATGAAGTTAGCTCCTCGGTTCTTTGGGCCTTACCAGGTCCTAGCTAAAGTCGGGACCGTCTCCTACAAGTTAGCCTTGCCACAGGGTTCCCAAATCCATAACGTGTTTCATGTTAGTTTGCTACGGAAATACTTTGGACCCCTTCCTCCTACATCGACAGTGGCGAACCTTCCTCCTGTTTCGGAATCAGACAATATTCTTCCACAACCTGAGGCGGTCCTGGACCGACGAGTCGTTCAAAATGGGAAGTATCTTCCAAGGCATGAAATATTGGTCAAATGGGATGGTGCACCAGTGGAAGATGCTACGTGGGAGAATGAAAGGCGATTTATCAAGACCTACCCCACCTTCATCCTTGTGGACAAGGATTCTTAAGGGGGAAGGATTGATACGTGCATAAATATGCATGCAAACCGCAACAAACCAGAAGGTGGCAATAGCACACGTGGTAGTGAAAGACACTTGGACGTGGATCATGCTTGGTCGCCAGATTGTTAGTGGGGTTTGCCATTGAATCAGTCAGTCTCCAGCTATTTTTAGTATTAACAGTTAATAAGGATTCCTCGGAGGATCCCTCGTTTGTTTCCCATTTTCTAGATAGCTTCCCAATTTCTAGCATTGTTTGTTATTCAATTCATGTATAAAAGGGCCTGGTGGCATCCAATAAAGTCATCGAAAATTATCCAATACTGTCTCCTCTCTTATTTTTCTGCTTCTTTTCTTACTCCCTAAATTCAACTTATCACATGCACACGTCTTACAGCATTCGAAAAAAATGGAAAAGGAAACAAAATAAGCAACACCAAAGCATGGAATTTATTAATTTCTACCGGCCGGAGTTAAGGGTGTAAAATACTGCTATACTTATAGCCCACTTGCACCGATCAACTTGGTTAGACCAAAAGTGATGGCCATAGCGAACCATCCTCCGATCAAAATCGTAAGGGATGACTTGATAATCGGCGCCTTCCCCAACACAGCCCCTAACCACCCAAACAATACCAAAGCCACGGTCACTGCTCCGACCACCACTCCCAGCCTCAGCTTGTACTCTCCGATGAAGGAAGCAGCTAGCAATGGCACCGCTGCACCGATCGCAAAGGCAACAGCTGAAGCTGCAGATGCCTGCGCTGGGTTTGGCAATTTCTCCCTGTCTCCCTCGTTTTCCGGTTCTCCGGTAGCCCTTCTTGAGTTGTCTCTCTTTATCTGAGCCAACTCAATATCAAGCTGAGACTGCACAGGCACAAACTCGCCTATAGCCATGCTACAACCTCCAGCTACCAAACCGGCGCACCCGGTTAGTATCATGGCCTTAACATCCTGTTTCACAGCACCGACACCCATCATCAATGATCCGATGGAAACCAAACCATCGGTGGCGCCAAGGACCGCGGCACGTAGCCATTGTGATCTCTTCGAATAGTCAAATTCGATGATTTCAACATCTGGTGTCGCTTGTTGCTCACAATCATTGTCAGGAAGGGCAAGTTTGACATCATCATTAAGGGATTTCTGGTTGGTAGTCATCATGGAATTGAAAACTGGACTGGGAAATAATGAAGATTCTATTAATTAGAATATAGGATGGTATATAGAAGAGAAGATTTAAAGACTGTGGAGGACACACGCCTTCAGCAAGGTTATATATAGATGTTTTCTACGGAGGAAGAAAAGAGGATCCGAAAAACTCTTTAGAATGAATATAGAAGAGAAGATTTAAGACTGTGGAGGACACACGCCTTCAAATATATAGATGTTCTTCAACTGTGGAAGAAAAGAGGATAGGAAAAACTCTTTAGAATGAATATAGAAGAGAAGATTTAAGACTGTGGAGGACACACGCCTTCAACAAGGTTATATATAGACGTTTGCTACGGTGGAACAAAAGTGACCTAATGAAAGAAAATGTATATATATATATATATATATATATATATATATATATATATATAACAACATCATATTCTAATTATCACTTACGGTTTCTATTTCAGGAAAAGTAGGGCAATTAATGCTTTACCATTCTCAACTGTTGATGGAAAGCATCATGATAGTACGTACTATCATCAAATTAAGAACTTTAATTAAGGAAAATTGGAAGGAAGGGTGAGCTTCATCGTTCATTTCGCAGAATGTTAACTGGTACTGAGTACGTTCAAGAAAACTAACACGGTGTTTCATACCAGGCTTTAAAAATATTTTGTAATTTTCTTTTTATTTTAGATTAAATATTTTTAATATTTTTAAATTATTTTCATGTACTGATATCAAAAATAATTTTAAAAAAATATCATTTTAATACATTTCTAAATAAAAAATACTTTTAAAAACAACAACCACCACGTTTCAGTCACTAATAAGCTATCGGTGGCGGGTTATTAAAGGAAACGAAAATGAAATGCAAATTAAGGATTGCGTGAAAATTAGGGTTTCGATTTAGAGGTTTTAATTAGGGTTTTATGCGGCCTATATATGCACAGGTTAGTTTTGTATCTGGACAGACAAGATTAATTAGCATCCATTTTATTAAGCAGTATTATTATTGTTCTGGGACTTTTCTGAGTTTTCAACGGGCACTTATAAACTAGCGGAAAAGAATATTGATTAAAGAAATGGGGGCTCATCCTCATCCTCATCATCATCATTTACAGTGATCGGGGGGGAAAACAGGATGCCCATGACCCTCCATTTCATTAATCAATATTCTTTTCCGACAGTTTGTATTCAGACAAACAAGATCATCAGCCTCCATTTTATCATATTATTGTTCCCAGACTTTTCTCAGTTTTCAACTGGCGTTAGATCTCAAATATATATATATATATATAAACAAACTGTCTGAAAGGAATATTGATAAATGAAACGGAGGCGCATCTAGTTTTTAACCATTGTCCATCTCTATCACGTCTCTTATTGGATATTCCTGATCATATACGACTAACCAAAACACTAATAAATTGCGTTTCCTCTCCTCTTGTGAACAGCTAAGGAAGTGATTCTTGTTTTCAAAAAAAATATTGTTTTCTTTATTTTCAATTTCCTCTTCATTGTTTTCTTTCCACCCTTTTTTTTTCTTCCAATAAATGCTTTGATTTTTTTTTTTCAATTTTATGCTTATGGTCAAGAATCCAATAAGAGACAGATACAACCTATAAATAGAATTGGACGGGGAAAAACAGGATGCGCCCTCCAATTTCATTAATCAATGTTATTTTCCGACTGTTATTTCCATATATTTCAGAAGGATTTTGTATGCTTGTTCTCAAGACTTGACAATAATGTATTTGATGATTTACAGGGCTTCCATCGACCGTGTCTTAAGTGGTCCTTGAAATGTTGGAGTTTTTTTTTTATTAATAATATGGGTGTCCTGACCGACCAGATTGCACGCACCTCAACTAATTCTACGGATCTTAAAGTTAACTATGAAAATCTCCAGTGACTAATATATTAGCAACCACATAGCTCAAACTTGAGATTACAGGAAAATCAAACTCTTTTAGTCCCAACTTTTTACTACTCAGACACCTACTAAATGATTTGAAATGTTAGAGTTTTGTGTTATATCTAAATCGAGATAAATATTATGCCATAATATATATATATATATATATATATATATATATATATATATATATATATATATATATATATATATATATATATATATATATATATTATTTGTGTTTTGATGGTTAAATTTCAATCCAAGCTATTATCTTATCGGATACTAATACTAAGTTCATCCAAAGAGTTGGATTTTCAAGTTTCAATCCAAAGCTATTGAAACAAAGAAAAGAAAGGGTAGAACATTCTCACCATTTCTCTGAGCCCTCTATTTATTAATGGCTTACTTAAAAAATGTAGAGCACATGGATTTACAGGCTTAACAGTATATGCTAGTAGTGATCTTACAAAAAAAAAAAAAACTGATTTAAATATATTTTAACAATTTTTTAAAATTGATTTTTTTATATATATAGTCTAATATATCACCATTTCAATATTTGTAAAAATATTTCGTCTAATATACATAATATTTTTCTTTACTTTTTAATGCATTTATATTTTAAGAAAATATCAGAAAAGATATGTAGTGTAAAGCAGGCCAAGAATCTAGCAGAAGCATATTTCACAATATTTAACGAGAATGTTTAGTTGTATTATTTTTCATAACATTCATAGCAATAAGAGAATTTTGCCTTCATGATTTCATACTCATTATGACTAGTAGAAATTTTGTATTGAGCAATAAGCAATTGAATTGTCATCACGACGAGGTCGTTTTGTGAAGTATCATGCCAAACGACATCCTAGAATTACATTAAACCTCAAAATATTAATCCTATGAAAGCCTCAAATTTTGCTTTCATAGATAATTTGCGAGTTGATGAAGATCTATAAGGTTAATTAAGTGAATATGTCGTTAAGTCAAACGTTGGTATTGTTAAGGAACCATCTCACCTAAAAGCTTAAAATAATATAAAATACCATGTAAGGTTTTGTAAACCAGTAAATTGATTTATCCAACACAGATGGTTCATTAACATAGTATCAGAGTTGTTTGTATTCCATTATATAGAGAGGATTTACAGTAGAGCAAGTAATTGCTATAATCTATAAAAGATATGAAATCTGTACATTCTATAATTATATTAAGACGTTACACCATTGATGATGATTGCATGATCTTCGTGTCCTTGATCTTCTCCTATAGGATGTACATCCTTGATTCTCTTTGTTTCTGTAGATGAGCTGGTGTTACTGCTAACAGGCATAAGTGAACGTTGAATCAATGAGGCTACTGTCTCCAAACAAGTTAGTTTAACTAAATCTGAAAGAATCGTCATGGAGTTGAATGACACCATGTTTATCACAAAATTAAAGGGTAGCTATGGATTTTAAAAATAGTAGTGTACAAGATTCTTTGGAGTACCGATAAAAAAATAATACATAATAAAAGTGGACAACCTCCCCGAGATAAAACTGGTTTTGAAGAAAAAATATTTGCCAGAAGTTATGAGGAAAAGTAAAGAGGATAATACACAAAGTAAATTTTTTTTTGATAGAATAGTATTTTTTTTATTTATTAATATTGGTGTTCGAGTCAGCTTACACGCACTTCGATTAATTTCACAAGTCTTGAAGTTAATGACCATGTAAACCTTCAGTGACCATCATATTAGCAATCACATGGCTCGAACCTGAGATCATATAGAGAGCAAATTTTTTAATTTTAAACTTATATCACTTGATCACCTGTTAGATAGTTAAATAATATGTTTTTTTAACATTAGGATTGGATTGAGACATTTAATTAATATCATGGTTAAAAGACTGATTTTTAAAGGAAACATATTTGCCCTGTAGAAGTTATGGGAATATTGGAAGTAAAAGGAATAATACATAAAATAAAAAAACATTGATAGAGCATAAAAACTAATTTTTGAAGAAAACTATTTGCCAGCACTGTAAGAGTTATGAGGAATATTGGGGAAAGTAAAAAGAATAATACATAAAGTAAAAAAATAAACTATAAAATAGTATGTTTTTAAAATCACCGCCAAGATCTAAAACAGAATAATACATAAAGTAAAAAATAAATAAAGATATTTGCCAGAAGTTATGGGGAATATCGAGAAAAGTAAAGAGAATAATACATAAAGTAAAAAAAAAATGATAGAATAGTATGTTTTTTAAAATCAGGATCGGATTGCGATATTTAACTAATATCCTAGTTTAAAAAAACTTATTTTTGAAGAAAATTATTTGCCAGTACCGTAAAAGTTAAGGGGAATATTGAGAAAAGTAAACAGAATAATACATAAAGTAAAAAATAAATAAAAATAGAATAGTATGTTTGTTAATATCGCCATATCAATTAAATTTTAGTAGTTATCTTAATCATTTCATAAAAATCCAGCAATAAAATTCCCCTGCATCTAAATCTAACAAAAAAAAAAAAAACAGTTCTTTTAAGATTTATTATTTAAGTTGTTAATCTTATATTTAATTTAGCTATTGACTTTAGAGAATAAAAAAATAATAAAACTTGGGCATAGTTTATTTTTATTTAGGAACTATACCCAAGATTTTGTTCCGTTGGAAAATACTTGCAAATAATCACAATAATTAAACACAATAAATTATTTTTATAATCACAAGTAGTCGTGTAAATACAACTAAATAAACATATATACATGCAAAAGGAATGTGAAATACTTAAATAATACAACATTCTAGTAATAAAAAATCCAAAAGATATCAGTATAATTCATCCATTTATCTATATTTACATTGTCTTTTTGATGATTCGAGTTCATCAATGATACATATGACTGCATCTAGGTTTTGCTCATGCCTATTTAAGTAACATTATCCTCTATCATGACACCATTAAAAACTAACTCTCCATAAAATTATCGAGTTCAATGAGATGCATAGGTGTATTCTTTATGTTTTTTATTAATATTACAAAGCATGAGTGATGCCTCCCAACCTTCCTATTCCTATAGCAACAAGTCAAATCTACTATTAATAAAATATTATTTTTTTAATTAAAAGATTAATAAATAAAATGGATTGTTTAACATATGTTAATTCTAAAAAAGATATGATTACTAATATTTATATGTTCATCCTGTCAGTGTATTAATATTGATTGGAATGTGATGTTTGTAGTCGAACTCTCATATTACTTGATATGGATATTGTAGCTCAACCATCTCAAAAAATATCAATGGGACCATTAATATCTATATGTTCATCCTATCAATGCAAATAGCTACAACAATTGTCAATCTTTCATCTTTATAAGATATCCACATGATAGGTAATGTGCTTTTGTAAATAAAAAAAATCTCCAACTAGAATTATTCTATTCACAAACAATTGCAAAAGTTAATGGAAATATCCTATAATTTCCCATCAAAAGCATATTGAAATTAGTAACCTCCTATCATATTACCTATACAAATATGTGCCATCAATATTTATTTGTGGTATATATTATTTGAAACCTCCAATATAGACTCCAAATGATTAAAAAAAATGCTTTAAAAAGCATTGTCCTATCATCAAGATTTTCTTTGTGTGTCCAATTAACAAGCATTCAAAGACTTGATTCTTTTTTTACAAATAACATCGGTAATTTCTTAAAAGACTTTTTTTACAACTCACGCTTTGTCATATGATATTTTATGTTTGTAATACAATTTTATCTTATTTTGTTTGTAACTAATCATTATCTTAAGAATTCCTATCATATCATATATAATCGATACAGGATAATACTAAATTTCATCATTTCCTCATTAATGATGTGTAAAGAATATTTATTCTTCTATAATAAATGTGTCGGAGATATTTTTCTCGATAATATTATCAGGGTAAAATAATACTTCAACCCCTCATGTTTATAAAAGAACTAGATTCATATACTATAAAACCCCTATGAATCCTCAATAAAAAGAGGTCTGCAATCTTTATTTTCTACGGGGTGTTGATTTTTCAAAGTTTCCCTTTAAGATGTCATTTTATTTTCTCTAAAAAAATATTTACTTAAACATTAAAGAATCCCTAAAGCTATAGAATGAGATTTTTTGTAGGTATCAATCATCGATCATCTTAACTTACCAGACATCAGACATCAATCACCAGCCACCTTGGATAAAAAAAAAAAAAAATAGATTGCTAAAAACAAGAGATTAGTTGATTATCTCATACGTAAAACTTGCTTCTAAGTTACTTAGATTTTCTATAACTTCATCAATTTGAAAGAAAAAAAAAGTGCAGTTTGTCTTTATATTGATTCATCACATACTTTGGGGGGGCATCAACTTAGTTATTGAATACTATATTATATTTTTTATATATCAAAATAATAATAAAAAAAAAAGTTTCTCTAACACCAGCCATCTACTCTGCACAGAACAGTTTACTGGGAATCATGATCGAGCCCTTGTACAGAAACTTTTCTGTACTTGAAAACATATTATTAATTAGATGAAGATCGATCCTCCTGAAAAGAATAATAAATAAATGGATTGCTGAGTCAGAGAGCACATTGTGGCTGAGAGAAAAGAGGTGTTGAATGGGATATTATTATATTATATTATATTATATAATTAATTAATAAATGAATGGAGTGTGCTTACCACACGAAGGCCACCGTCTCTCCTTTATTTTATTTACGAAAAGCTGCTCGTGATCAGCGTCTCTGTCGCTCCGCTTTTCGACGTTCCGCTCCCACACGGCTCTGACCTTTCAGTCGGTGGCTTCTACATCAGAGTATTTTACATTTGTTTTTTCCAAGGTTATCAAAAAATTGCGAGTCAACTCATCAAATCGTATCAGCTCGCAGAGAAAAATTATTTCGGATCAAACTCGGTCTAACTTAATTAAAATTGTACGGAATCGTAAAATCAGACCGGATCGGTGCTGCCAGCTAGGCCTAACCTAGCCGCTATGAGATGATGGCTTATTTTTTGGGGAATAATATCCAGCAAGGGAACTAACTCCCCTTTTTTCAAGCTTTAAGTTTTGTGATGTTTTAGGTTAATTTGTGAATAAAGGATTATTGAGTGAAATGACCTTCAGAACCAGATAGTTCCCTTCTGGATTCTTTGACAGGAACACTTGATTTCTTGACAGATATTCCGGATTCGATATCTTTTCAGACCTTGGATGGTATTGATGAACCTGATTAAAATAGTTTTTTAATCAAAAAAAATTGAAACCTGACTAAATATTTTAATTAATTAAGTTTTATGGTTATAATTATGTATGAATCTTAACTAATTAAGTTTTATGGTCATAATTATATTGTATTGTATTTAGAAATATTTTACTTACGATTTTACGATTTTTCTACTCACACGATTTTAGCTGTGATTTTATGATTTTTGTACGGAAAAATTCGGGTACGATCTTACGATCCAAGTTTCAGAAGCCCCTTCCGTGTTGTGTCAAAATCGTGATTTTGACAACCATGGTTTTTTCTACAAATAAAATATCCATTCCAGATAATTAAGTTTGAGATTTTAAATTGAATTATTGGAGAGTTCAACATATATATAAAGGTATTTTTTTTATATAAAAAAAATGCAGTGTATTTTGTTTAAAAAATAAGGATTGAAATGAATAATAGTATATATGACCAAATTAAATTGAAGAACAAAATTAAAAGAAATTAAAACCTGCATACCAAAAAATTAAAGGAATAAAAAAAAAACAAAAAATAAGAACTGAAATGAAAATCAATATATATAATTAGCTTCAATTGAAGGACACAATTGAAAAAAAACCAAAATTTACATCGATGAAATACAATCATAGACATGAAGGACTCGCATGTAATTTCCAGCAGCATGAGAGAGAGAAACTAAAAACTGTTCACCGGTGACTCACTGACCACTGAAACCGACACGCACTGCACCGGGAGATAGATGACATGGCGGCGCACCAGGTGACGTGGCGAATGGGTAGTTTACACCGCTAGCAAATGCAACATGCATCTCCTGAAAGACATGTGCGCGTGAAACACTGTTGACGCGCCTACAATGTTTCTGAAAATAAATAATAATAATAAAACAATAAATTATTTATATACACCTGGACCCCAAAAATAACTATGAAAAAAACCAGGGAAAGCACCACAATGCCCCCGCTCCAGGCAAACTCTTCATTGATAAAACTCACGTTATTACTGTCAATGAATTATTTCCCTGTTGCATTGGGAGGGAAGATAACTGCTATTAGGAGATGGTGCGATATTATGTTACCGTTGATGGAAGAAGGTAAAGTAGTAAAAAGACTATTTTACTTTTAAAATATATAAACCTTGGTCCAGGGAGTTTTTAGTTTTTGTTTTTTTAATAGCAGTAAAAAGACTATTTTACTTTTAAAAACAGAACAAAAATGAACATGTCCAGAGGTTTTTTGTCTTTTCATTATGGTTTAGGTTTTTAATAAACAAGTTGATTAAGAGGTGTCTTATTGATTGGATACTTATAGATATTATTAAAAAAAAAAACAATATAATTGGGCATGTTCATTGTACATATCAGCATGTGAGATGAGGTTACATTAATTTTGTACATGTTCTTTTTATTTTTATATTTTTTTTATTTAAAATAATTTATGAAATTTGAATTGTTTTTCAGTTTTACCATCCTTTAATTTTTCTCATCTATCATATTTGATCCTAATTCTTTCTTTATTGCTATTGCTTTGTCTATTCTTGATTTTTATCTTGATTTGTTTTATTCCTCAATTTCATCCCTCAGTATTCTATTTCATTTAATTTTTTTATTATCATATTTGTTAGTGATTAAGCTTTTGATCTTTTTATTTTTTTGTGAGGTTATCTTATTCTCACTTAATTTTTGTTTTGTTATCAAACAAGATCATTGAGACTTTTTAAGAATATTTAGAGGACATATTTTTATAATATTGGCAAACATTTATTTTTATCGTCGTTGACCTTCTTTTTTTTATAATCATATTATCATATTAATCATATTAAAATTAAGTTTTTAATTTTTGTTATTCCTTTAAAAATATTATCATTGTCTGAAATTTCTTTTTATGTTAAAAAAATTAACTCCACCCACCACCACACAACTGATTGGAGAGTGTGCTAATATAGAATAGAACAATCGAGCTTCAATGGTTTTTCGACAGTGAGATTTCCTTTTCCCCAAATTTAGTGCTCGACTCGTAGAGCTCTGTTCAAGCAGGTCTTCCCTTTACGTGGCCATTGCCGGCTGGTTCATCGTCTTTTCATCCAATCAAAGGAGACTTATGAATTACATGGACATGGAAAATATATATTTAATGTTTGACGTCACTTAAAAAACTTGACCAGCCGATATAATCGGGGAATGCATGCATTACGAAGGGAGGATTGCTATATTTAATCCATTTATCTTATGTTTAGTTTATGAAAGATGTAATAAATACGCTCAAATCTATCTAACAATTGACCAAATTATGACTCCAAGTTACACTTTCTAGGATTTGACTGGAGTTTTGGAGGCGTAATCGACATGAAAGTAAAACAATCAAGAACAAGGAATCAGAAGTTGGATGAAGTTGAGCTTACTTTGGCACAATTGACTGCTACTTCAAAACCATGGATGAAACAGGTAATACAGAGATACACATCAGCAAAATCACCATGTAATTGACGGAGAGAATACCCGACGTTGATGTAGAAAAACTAATGTCGAAATCTGTCCGATCCTAACTTTGAATCTCTTCTCCTTCCATGGCCTGTAAGACCAAGTTTCTTTACCGTTGCCTTCTCTGGTTTCTGATTCTGAGATGTATAGATTGTGGGCTGATTTCACGATTAAAAGTATATTATATATAAAATAAGAGGACGCTGAAGGACTAGTTGATGGCTCGGCCACCTAGAAAAAGCACACACGTTGTTCTAGCCCTTGCGAGCAAAGTTAATATCAGAATAACAATCAGTTAACAGGATTTAAAATGAGTGATCATCCTTGACAGATCAATCTGCATCTTCTGCCGTAAAATCAGGTTCTGGGGGTTTCTGTAGTTTCACTAATTCCCTGGCAGTCTTGGCATTCCGATTCCGATGAATGCCACGGAGAGCATTTGCCGCAAACTTGGTCGCCAAAAAGGTAGCCCCAATACTATATGAACCTCCTCCACTCACATTGCCACGATTACCATCTGAACCTTCTGCCTCTGCCGCCTCTGCCTCTGCTTCATCCTCTTCTTCCTTCCGACGAAGCTCCAGAATCTTCCTCTTGGAATAACGTCGCCATGCAGCTTGAATAAAGCATGCAGCCCAAGTCTTCCACTGCTCTGAATAAAATCGGAAGGTGTGCTGAACTTGTCTGCTATGAAGGCGCCTGAACTGACTGGCTACAAATTTCAACTCTTCAGCTATGAGTGCAAAGGCCTCAACCTCTCTCAGTGCCTTCACTGTCCGAGTAGAGGAGGGAAGGTTGGCACCGGATTTGGGATCCAGTGCCCAGGTCAAAAGTTCCTCTCCACAAAAATCTCCTTCCTTGAGTAAACTGAGGTTGTAGAAACCACTTCTCCCACCATCTGTAGTCACACTCTCCAGGCGACCACGTATGATAAAAAGCATTTCATCAACTGGATCTCCTTCTCGTACTATGTATGTGCTCTCTGTAAAAAGACATGGTTTCAGCCGCTCGCAAATGGCATCAAGCAACCTCTCGTCCATGTTCTCAAATAAAGGAACCTACAAGTGCCTCAAATCAGTTAACAAGAATTAACAAAAACAGATGCTAGAACCTCATTTACTTACACTATGCAATGCAGCAGTGTGAACAGGGAATGGACAAGAATGGAATATTACTTTCCTGCAGACCATGCAATAAATTTCCTCCTCCCGTTACGCGTTTAATTATAAATTAAACAAAGGTTCTTAAATTATCCAATCAAATTCTCAAAGTCTGGGTTCTAAACTCACTTTAACACTCGTCTCATAACCAACTGAATGCTAATGCACCCTTCCCAAGACTCAAAAACATCTTGGTAGCAGGAGATTCTTGTTCCTTTGTTTGCAGAATGATACATGTCCATGCAAATGGCCATAAAAGAAAAGCAAATTGTTCCATCCAAATTGTTCTTTAAGGAACAATTTTCTCCAGAAGACTGACTTGGTCCCCCCCCAAATGAACCTTCGATGGCATTTTTGACATATCAAGAACCATTGGAGAAAGTCCTCTATCTGGAAATTTATAGAAATGTGCTTGAGCAAACAATACAGCTTCACAGAGCCATTTCCTGCATTTTTTTATAACATCATAATTTTACATACAGGAAGATTTTACTAAGCATTGAAATTGATGGTATTGTGTATTTTAGGAACCAGGAAAAAATAAAAGAGCATTTTGTCCTGTATACACATGGCTCAAAAATTTGGGAACTCTATGTCAGCAGAACTGAGCATAGTTTTGTGCTTACATATTAATATTAAAGTTTTAAGCAGTAGATGCTGTACTCTACAAGAATGCATTGAAATGCGGTGTGGTGCACCAGATGATATAAACCCCCAAACTGTCTCTCGCTAGCACAAAACTTATATACACAAACAAGGGAGCGATAAGGATTAAGAGGACTTACCCTTCTCACCAAAGCCAAACAAAGATGCCTTTTGATATCTCTCCTAAGATCCTTTGGAAGGCTCTGTACCAAATTCTCTTCATCCACCCCGCGTGTTTCCAACCATTTGTACTGGTCATAGCGTCTTACCCGTTCCCTAAGGTCTTGAGGAAGTAAGCGATGGTGCATCCACTGTTCTGAGTCGCGCCTTTTGACTCTCATTTCTTCTAACCGAATAGTAAGTGACTGAAGATAGGTCTGTCCCAATAGCAGAAAACCAAAAATTTCAGTATCATCAGGTCATATCATACTTACAAATTACATATCTATTTACAAGCAAGTAATACACTGATTTTTTTTATTCTTAAGGCAGTATAATCAATAGCAGAAAACCAACAATTTCAGTATCATCAGATCATATCATGCTTCCATATACTATTTACCAAGCAAGCAATTAATTACAGTGATTTTTTATTCGTAAGGCAACAGAAGCAGGAATCAGTTAGCTGTAAATTAATTTGAATTTGCTAAAAATTGGATAGGAATACATTAGCATGCAAAATTAGGACATGTTTTCCCTCATAGACTTTGGTAAACATTAATAAGAATGTGTAACTACCTATAAGGAAGTTCAATAATCTACTCAATGATTCAGATATCTGTATATATTTTCCCAGTGCAAGTCATCAAATAGATTCTTAAACATTTAATTCATCAAATACAATAGAAGTGGTGAGACTCGAATTCATGACCGAGCAGTCAACAAAATTCTGATACTATATCAAAAAATCATCTCAATCTAAAAGCTAAGATGTTAGATGAGATCTCGAAATATAATTTATATTATAATCTAACATTTTAAAAGCAAGAAATGGATTACAAAAGAAAAATAAGGAAAAAATAGATGGTAAAAAAAAAGGTATGCATCACTCTTTAACTTATTTTATTCCTTTACTATATTGTATATGTCATTCTTGAAATAACACCATTACGCAACTAGCTTGATGTGCTCCTATATGTCTCAACTACACTCTTTATATAATAATAGGAAGAGCAGGAAAAGAGAGCATAAACATGATGGCTTCACAATCACACACATCAAAGCACAAAATTTTGGTTTCCTTTGTCTCCTTGATGAATTCTCACAACTGTCAGTTATTTCTTTTTCCCTTGTCTAGCCTCCACTTTATGAGTTTAGAAACCCAATAGCTACATCCCTAAATGAAAGAATATCCTACTAATTAAGAAGCTATGTCAAATATTAAAAATAAAATAGAATAAAGCATACCACAAATTGGTTCCACTTACCTGCATGTTGCCAATCAGAAGAGCAAAGAGAATGAGTCCAAAAATAGCTAGTGCTATGGAGAATATAACCTCTCCAGGATAGGTGCTGGTTTCAAGCCCCTGGCCAAGTGTACTATGATGAAATTAATGAAAAGCAGTGTTAGTGTCTACATAATACTGATGGCCCAACACTCACAATGAAAATTATAGTTTTCAGAAAAAAGCAACATATTTATGAACTAATTGCTTAATAAGGTAAGCATATTGCCTTTACCCCCATCAACAAAGTTTAACAGACCCTGACGTGGAGAACTTTCTCCATTGCTCTTGGCATAATCATGTTTATTACATTATTTCATTGATAGCTAAGATTTTTAGGTTGAGTAGTTTGCGAAGAGTACAAGATGCAGTTTGGTAAAATAAATACAATTTTTAATCCAAGCATTGTATCAAGCTGAAATTTGATAGAAGATTCTAATGACCCTGTTTAATATTGAGTTAAAATTTCATGATGATTGGAGATGGAGAATGTCTTCAAATAAGGTAAGAAGTTATCGTTAAGGATTATATTAATTTATCTTATTGTATTTGATTTTTTTTATTTAGATTTGAGCTTTTAATTTAATTAGTATTATACTATTTAGAAATCCTAATGTTAGATGGAGTATTACTTAGGTAAGTTTTAATTAGAAATCATATTCTATAAAGATCTTAGGTCTAGAACTAATATAAATAGAGATATCTAGTATATTTTAAAAAGATTTAGACTATTTATACTTTCAATAAAATATCATAGATTTTTCTCTATTACTCTACAGTGTTTAGGGTTATAACTCTAGGGTTTGACCAACCCTACCTTTTATCCACATTATAAGTAGCATCAGTTGTTATCAGAGCAGGTTGGCCTCTTTGATGGACGGAGATGATATCAAGTCTTTCCACAGTGCAGGTGTGGAGGCCCTCTAGCTTTGTCCACTCAAAAGCAGAAACTAGATAGTTGGTAATAACAGTCTGATCGTTTAGAGCAAACCATAGCAATCTAGCTAGGCTAATAGATGAAGCAAATTATCGTGAAGAGAAGAGGAACTTGCCTAGAGACTTACCTCGAGACAGGTCTAACCCCTATTTTTGAATTTGATGAAATTCCTTTTTATGATAGAAAATTTTTTAAGAAAAGATTTATTAGTTGAACGATGGAAAACCATGTTTTGTTTGATTTTTTTAATTTTAATTATTAATCAAGGAAACATCCAAAATGTGGTTATCATCTGGGTGATAAAGAGATCTGGAAGTGTGATTCCCAGTTTCCAGCATGGACTGTGCAAGATTTGAACTCATTAACAATATGGTTCTGGACACAATCTAGTTTCATTTAACTGGACAATCAGGAATCATAATGGGATCTTGGATAGGAGGTTTATAGCATTTCAAAATCAAAATTTTGGCATACAACAACAAAATAAATAAATAGAAGCTCAACAGAGAAGCACAACAGGAACAACAAGCTAACACAAACAACCAAATGAAAAAGAGCTAAATACCAGTTCAAACAACTTATTTCAACCCTATTTAAGGCTAACATGAACAAGCAACAATCTTGTGTTCCATAGAATGGTTAGTGGGTGATGAAGGATGAGGCAAGATAGTGCATATATTAAGGCACGTGCCTCACTGATTTACTTTATGAAACATGATCCAGGAAGTTGCTAATTCAAATGAGCGGGTGGGTGAGATTTGATAGAGTAAAGACCAGAAATAGCATTGAGTAGAGTGAAAGGCCAGATCTGGTAAAGAATACATATAGCATGAAGAATTAAAGAGCAAGAAAGAATAAGCTTGAAAATTCAACAACCCTGTTTCGGAAACACAAACCAATATGACTTTACAATAGTCAGGATCCATTGGTAAATGAACCAATATTAGACAATGATGTGATAATATCCCCCTAAAAGATATTCAACGATCAAAAGTCCTCCCAAACCCAGATGCCAACATAACCTAATAAACATGATATAGTATTTTTTATAAATAGCCATACATAAAAAAATTTGACACACCAACTTGTTCCCAAAAACAAATACTGCTGCTGCATGTATATTCATGGAACAAGGAAAGGGACTATAATGGATTTACAAAGGGATGTAAGAAAGTGAAATTTTCAAAAAGACATCTATAGAACTTTATAAACTCAGAAAAGCTTGTCCATACCAATGCCAGACAACAAGTCATAGTGATCAATTAATTCGTTTTACATTTTGTGAAGTACATTCTTTCATTTTGTCATAAATTTCCAAATGCAGAATGACCCTACACTCACAAAACTTTCCTGAGTATATTTCCAGGGAATCATTCTCTGCAATCATTACCAGCAACCTTAATCTCAAATTTAAATTATTTCAGTGTCCTCTACAACAAAACTTTCTATTGAATTCCAGGATTTTGCTCCTTGTTTATTGTCGGACTCTTTGGAATTGAGGTTTTGGGCTGAGTATACAGGCACACATACAATGAATTATGTTATTGCCATTTAATACATAAAAGCTTGAGTTATAGAATTTCATTCTTTTTGTGAAGTTCAAGAAACCTATTTCTTAAGGAGTCAAAGCTCTCCTTATGGATTTCAAGGCCCAGTCTACTGAAATCTATAAAGCCTAATAGAATTTAGGTTTCCTATCACTCTCCCTTATTCCTTGTTCTTCTCAGAAGTCTTCCCTACATCATATGCTATAAAAAATGGCATGCCATACTGAAATTCCACATAAATGGAAAACATATACACAGTATGCTGATACAGAAGAATTAAGTTACCTCAAATTCTGAAGCCCCCACCATAAACAGAAACAGTACTTGGAAATGAACTTCTTGGATGAAACAATGCCAGAGGACAAAGCATTTGAGTAGATTCCATAATCAAATTGGTTATTATTTTGTGCTGAACAACTTGAGTTAAGATTGGAGCTGTTCCAGGCATCATAATCTTTCATATTTTGATTGCCACAATACAAGAAATTTGTTTTGCATTTTACAGCATCAGTACAATTCTTCTGCCAGCATGCATCATTTCGTTCTACTGCTAACAAGTACCAGAACGAACCAACTATCTGCCAAAAAAACACTCAAAAAATGGAAACAAATGACAATCTTTGCATCAATATTTTGAAGGATTAGTGTTTGACTGCAATTATGAAAAAATAAGTATTCAGATTTATTTTTGCTATGATTGCATACCATAAACAAACAAAGATTTCTTATTCAGATTGGAATCGAATGAAGAAACAATCAAGACTGTATGAGATCTTATTCTATCCAATAGCATGAGAAGGATAATATTTTTTCCAAGTCCAACTATTCAAGAAAAGGTCTAAGAAGAGGACAATGGCATTCTGATGCTAAAAGAGAAACAAGGATTATGCTGGTTAATGTTCAGCTTCTACGTGGAGCATACTTGCACCTATACTCATGCTACAGAACAACAATGCCAATATAACAACATGCATGCTACAACTGAGAGTTATAATGAACAGAAAATAGAAACTGCCAGAAAGAGAAGGCTATTGAACCAAACAGAACTTACATGACTAGCAAGCATGTATAATAGCAAATAATATGCAGCTCCAGCCCAGGCTGTTTCAGCAAAGACACCTGCTGTCCTTTTTAGTTCTGAAGTTAAGGGCAAGATTCGAAAGAATCTAGGAATATATTGAAGCAGGATGATGTAAAGCAAGGCCTGTTTTGTAGCCAAGACATCTGAACCTTTTGACCTCAGAAGAAACCTCCAAACCACAATCTGCACACAAGGAAAAATAATAAAAATACTAAGAACTGTTTGCATGTTACAAAGTATTTGTTAGCTTGCAACTATGATATGATGAATTCAGCAGACTAAAATTGCAATCCTCTTCCATTATTCGTTACAATGGTTCTCAAAGTAACAATTCGAAAGCATTCTTATAAAAATGAACACCATAATTTAATAAGTGTTCGTGATGTGGGGAAATTTCTCTCATGTTCTTGGCATAATAATGTTTATTGCATTATTACATTAATGGTTAAGATTTTTAGGTTGTGAGAAATTTAGGAAGAGTCCAAGACATGGTTTTGTAGATCAAGCATAACTTTTAATCCAACTATTGGATCGAGCTGTAATTTGGAAAGAAGATTCAGAAGGCTTTATTTCCTACTAGTTTAAAATTTCATGATGATCAATGATCAGAAAGACCTTCAAATAAGGCTTGGAAGTTACTGTGCGAAATTGTCTTTATTTACCTTGTTGTATTTGGATTTTTTTTTCTATTTAGATTAGGATTTTTAATTTAATTAGCATTTTATTATTTAGAAATCCTAATGCTAAATGGATTCTATTAATTAGATAGGTTTCAATTAGAAATCTTTCCATGAACGTGTTAAACAATGATCTTTCAATCATGGATGAAGTTCTTGCAAACAAGGACATGGTAATTTCTAACAATATTTCTACAGATATTATGGAAGATTATCTTGTTCCTTTACATAAATGGTTGAAGTATTTGAGGTCATGGATGAAGATAAACTTAAGTTTGAAGTAAGAGAATGTGTGAACGAAATAAAAGTAGATTTTATAGGAACGGAAAATAAAACATTAGATGTGGATTTTTCTTTCCCATGTACACATTATAAATTAAATTTTGAAGTTCACAGATCAAAGACATGCAACTTCATGAATAGACTAGCTATAATGTTATATTTGAAATAACTTTTCCTTTAGAGTGGTTGAGTTCAATTACAAATAGATAACTCGATGGCTAGTTTTATATAAGGAGAGGGGACTAACATGGAAAACTTCTTCCATATTCTTGATGTAATAATGTTTATTGCATTATTTCATTAAAGGCTAAGAGTTTTACATTTTGAAGAGTTTACGAAGAGCCCAAAACAAAGTTTGGTAAATCCAGCATAACTTTTAATCTAATCGTTGAATCAAGTTGAAATTTTAACAAAAACTTTTGAAGGCCTTGTTTATTGGATTCTTTTTTCTATTTAGATTAGGATTTTTAATTAATTAGTATTTTACTAGTTAGAATACTAATGCCTAGATGAATTCTATTGATTAAGTAAAATTTTATTAGAAATCTCTCATATAAAGGATTTTAGTTTTAATTAGTAATCATTTTCTGTAAAGGATTTTAGTGCTAATATAAATAGGAGTGTCTAATTTATTTTGAGAAAAATGATTATTATTCACACTAGAGCAGCTTAGGTCTGTAACTTTAGGGCTTAAGAACCCTAGCTTCTATCCATGCTATACGTAGCGTCACCCTACCATAGTTTCATTAATAACCTTCAAAGACAAATGAAATATAGATTCTAGATAGCTTCTTACATTTACAAATAGTAGAATATAAGAAATTGACACCTTTTAAGATACCATATATATAATTTACAAATAGTAGAACATAAGAAGTTGACACCTTTTAGGATACCATAAATATAATAAGGGAATAGATAATACTAGTGTCACATTGATGCATGAACATAAGGAGATTATATCTGATGAAAAATAAACATGCACCTAAATGTGGTCATATGGATGCAATGTAAAACAAAATGCGGACCAAAATCAAGATCTACTTCTCTGTAATTCACATTTCCAGTGGTTCAGTATACAGAAATGTATAGCATATAAGAAAAAGATATGATCCCAAAAATATATAGTGAAAATTAGTCAACCATCATAAAGTATAATAACCGAGCAAGAAAGAGGAATTGATAAAATTTCAGTAATGCAATTGATGTAGCTGTTAAGGAAATGAAGAAAACCAGTATCTTGCTCAGGTATAATATACAACTCTTAACAGCAAAAAAAAAAAATCAAGGGTAAAAAGGGAATAAAAAGGCAACAGAAAGCATGAATTAAGGTCCAAAAGGATCAGAACAGGATGGAGATATGAGTTTTTTTGCAAAAGCAAATCAACATACTGAGGGTGCCACAGTTTCATTACCTGTGGTAGGGGAAGGACAGAAAGCAAATCAATGATGAAATATCTCTGCATGTATCGCTTGGCTATTTGTGTGGGATCTATAACAAGTTCACCTCGCCCAAATACCCGAGAAGATGGTGCAATGAAAGCTGTTCGGAACTGGAGAGCCATGCGTATAAGATAGAAGGCATCAACAATTGTTCGCAAAGTTGTTGCTATAGTTGCTAATTTGCGATCTATTCCAAGACATTTCACCGAATCACTAAAAACTGGAAGATAAAAAAATAGAGGGTCCACAGAAACTGCCAGAATACATGATATGAGAAACAGTTTATTGCAGAACTGGAGGAATTTATCTTGAGGATCAAAAATCTTTTTTTCTGACACTTTAAGATCTTCTGGAAATACTCCCCGTGAGACCCCGAATCTAAGAGACCGGCCAATAGACTTAAGTCCCTTGAAAGATCTTGATGGTGTATCTGTTCCTTGACCAGTACGTCTAAATCCTTCAATACCAAACCCACAATTTCTCACTCCTGCACTGGAAGGCGATGAAAGCCTAGAATCCAAGTCATCCAATCTAAGATACAGAAAAATGACAAAACTGAAAAGGTCAGATGCTCAAGGAAAAATAATTCATACTACAAAACCCCTGGAAGCAGGAAAAAGTAAGGTTCTCAAATTGGTAAGAAGGAAGTCCTAACATAATTAGGAAAATAAGCCTTTAAAATCCATCCCGTAAAAGGCCAACAGCCCTCTATTGAATGAAACTTCAACTGTGTGAATAATGCAGTCAAAGCTGGATTCATAACTTTAATAATTAAGTATAGGTTTTGAACATCCCATATACTAGAACTTTAATAAATAAAGTGATATATTCTAAACATCTAATATACTATCCACATAACCAGTCAATATTGGAGAATGAATACACGAACTGAGAGAATAGGTACATAAAGCAACATCAGTGCATCACATAACCATACAATGGGCTGATGATAATTATATAAAGCAAATTGTTTTGGCTGAGTATGACAACAGAATTGTTCATAAGCACCTTTCTCACATAATAAGATTTCAAAATGGGAAAAACATCACTCTCACAGCAGCTTCCACGTAGCAGAACTTGTTTTCTGTGATACTTTACCAGCATAGACTATAGAATAGTACTAGAGCAGCAGATATTGATATTGGCCTCATTTTCTGATCATATATAAAATCATAAGATCCTAAGTTTTGTATTATTAACTTATTTCCATAGCCTAAAATCCTCCCACAAGCCAAGAGCAGTACAAACATCATCAAAGCAAACATAAAACATTAACCACCAAAAGAGTTCATGTATTGAAATTCTGCTAATAAAATTGTCAGAGCAGATTTTATATGACAAACTTTACAGTTGCATATATGACAACAGCCCTCTAAACTGATTCTAATTCTACAGAAAGAGATATCTTGAACCATATATTGTGTTATCAACAAAACTGTAAGCATCGAAAATTTGGTTCAGCTGATCAAGAGAAGAAGCTAAATGCTCAACCTTGGATAAAGGCTGCCGCAACATATGCAAATAGCTACATCTACCCCACCACAATTCGAAACTCATGATCATGTTTAAAATTTCAAGACACTATTCCTACCACAACCATTTCTTCACATGGGCATCTTTTCCTATGCTTATGAAGAGATTTCTTCTTCTTCTTTTCTTTTTTTCATTTCAAACCTCACTAATGACTTATTGATCATCTTTCTTCTAAACTTAAAATTCTCTGTGAATCGGGGCAAAAAAACATGTCTTCAATGCTTAAAAATAAAACAAACTATTCCAACAAACATAATGACCTCCAACTAGAATTTCATTAAAAATTTACCTGACAAACTTGTCTCTCTGACCACCACCTAGATATTGCGATTTCGAACCACAATCAAACATCATTTCCAACTTCTTATGATAAAAACATCACCTGCAATGCTCCTGGAAGAAGAGTAGGAGCAATAATTTATTAAAAAACATTCCAATTTGCAACAGACATCAAAATTACACTACCTTGATTAAAAATTAAAAATAATAATAATAGCAGTAACTTTAGATGTATCAGATCTCCAATAACAGCACTGGTTGTTATTATCTACCGATGACCACTAAATTCATGAATTACAAGAAATATTCCTGAAATAAAAAGGAAATAAGGAAATTGCAAGGGAGAGGGAGAAAGTAACTTACAGTGAAATGAAAGTTTGGGATTTAGATAATTAAGGAAGAAGATGAGGTAGAAATGAAGTCAGACAGAGAGAGAGAGAGACTTGATTTTTACAGGGAAAGAGAGGAAGAGAGGAAGAGAGAGAGAGAGTTGCAATTAGGCGTGATTATTTAGTGAGAGGAGAGATGAAATCGGAAAACTTTTTTTTTTGTCGGAACTTGACCCAAGCAAGGAGTACAACTACAAACTGAAAGAAGGAGTCAATAAAATGACTCACACTCTGTCAATTACTGAGTTACCCCTCTCGTTTTTTACTACTCGACCGCCGCAGACCGCTTGCTTTCTGGCAACGGGAAAATAAAATAAAATAATTTACGAGTCACTTATAAACAAAAGAAGAAAAGGAAACGGTCAATTTATATTTATTATTTCCTATCAAATGATTAATTGGGAAACAAATTTGAGTTATTAGATTAATATATAAATTATTGGATGATTATTTTTATTAAAATAATTTTGTTTTATTTGCAAAAATTATTTGTATAGCTCAATACAGGTTAAATTGAATTTAACTAAATAATTAAAAAATTTGGTCAAGTCAGTTTAATTTTATTATATCAGTTTCTTATATGGGTAAGCAAAAAAAAATTAACCATTAAAAAAATCGATTAAAATATTTTTAAAAACTTTTGGTTCGGATTTGGTTTTTCAAGGCTAAAAAACCAAAATCAAAACGGTTAAAAAAAACCTAAAAAAACTTAAAACTATTTTTCAATATTTTACATAAAAAATTTAATTGAATCAAAACCAGTTGGTTACTTTAAACCGGTTTTGGTTTCAGTTTTTTTTTATATAATTTTGATTTGGTTGTTTTTATAAATAAAAACTAAACCAGCTGAAAATGATCACCCCTGGTTTTTCATTTAGTTTAATTAGAAATCCAATATGAGTAAACTTTAAATTATTAATTAATTAAATTAATTTATTGAATCAATCATGAATAAATTAATTTGTTTTCGTTTTAAAAATATATTTTTATGTTTTCATTAGGTTTATATTTTAATACATTGATATTAAAATTAAATTTAAAAAAAAATCAAGAATATATATTATTTTAATATATTAATAAATAAAATAACAAACCGACTCCAAATTATAAAGAGAAAGGTGTTGAAAATGAAATGGTATACTCGCATGGAATAAAAACGTTGTCGTTCATTGAAAAAGAAAGGGCAATATATGATTACTGATGAGTGAATTTCCATTCTTCAAAGGTTGGCTAATTATTTTTCAGCCTTTCTTTGGTTTAAGGTCTTTCTCATAGCATTACTTAAAATAATCTTTAATTACCTTTGAAATACAAAAGAAAATAGTATAATTGTAGACCTGCACTCTTATTTTTTTATCTGAATTCCATTCAAGGATTGAAGAAACAAAATCATGAAGACACGTAGCAAAACAACAACAGAAAATTGAATTTTTTTTTTTCAAGGAACAGCAACAGAAGATCTAGATGTTTAAGTATATGGATGTTGAGTAGTCTAGTTGCGGGGATGGGTGTCAGCTGGGTCGGCGACACCAGCTGTGACTTTGGCAACATCTAACGCAGAGGCTTCAGGCTTCTTCTTCGAGTACAAAACGAAGTAGCCAAGAGAGGCGACAAGAGCAACACCACCAATGGCCATTTTCACTGGACACTGCGGCAATTTGCGACGTTGGTGAAGCACCCCTGTTGAATGCTGTGCTGCTTGATCTGGCCCCTGTTAATTCGTTTTTAACATAAACCCTAAGATCTTGAACTGCATGATAATCACAATAAGATTTCGATATAAGAAGGATTAAGAATTACCTCCGTTCATCATGGTACGAGGAGATTCTTGATCTTGCTGCCGAATCCTGCTACTGATTGATGTTGAATCTGGTTGTAGAAAAAACTTTAGTGAAGAGTTTCGGTTTCTCTCTCCTCGCCTATAAACCCTAATGTGTTGATAATTGCGGCTAGCTTTTGTGATGGACAAAAGTCTATATTTATAGGTGGAGAGAGGACCGAAATTCCAATTAGGGTTTTAATTCAATCTCAACCGTCCATCAAGGTAGTGATTGATATGGAATATAACTCCTTAATTAAAACCTGATTTTGTAGAAAATAGCATGTATCCTATGAAAACGGAATTCCTATAATGACCACAATTTCGGGAAAGGGAAGGACTTGTGGTCCAAGTAAAGGACCTAAAAGTAATTTCCTTACAGTCTCCCACTTGGTCGATAGGAAGATCCATTAGTGTTTTCATATAGGAGTCATAAGGCGCGCGTTACATGCTAAGCTCTTCTTTAGTCGGTTATCATAAGTGTCTTGGCTAATCCGGTTGTCAATGGGAGTCATGGCGTGCACACATCATTCCATAACATGATTCCTTCCATGTACCACATCAGTGACAACTTTCATAACTAGACCATAAGAGGAGATTTGCATAATGGTCCCATAATGTCTTTGTTACAAGACTGTTTCTGTTAGCATTCATCCAATCATAAATATGTACACAATGGATAACAGAAAGAATATATAGCAGATGTAGCAATAAATTAAGAGCTCAATAAATGTCAAGTACAAGTACATGATAAAGAGCAGATAAATGATAACTAGGAACTATCTTCAAGACCCATACTTTGAGTATGTCCCTGAAAGGTCTTTGGAGGTAGTCCTTTTGTGAATATGTCTGCAACCATGAGATCTGTTCTTGTATGCTCAATGACAATTTTCTTTAGTCTAACATCCTGCTTCAGTGATAGATATTTAAGGTCCATGTGTTTTGCTCCCTTAGATATCCTGTCATGCTTGGAGAAGAAAGTTGCAGCTTCATTGTCACAGTACAGAGTTAGTGGCTTAGAGATGAAACTCAAAGCTCCAAACTCAGAGACAAAATTACGCAACCACGCTCCCTGAATTGCAGCCTCATAACATGCCACGTACTCAGCCTCCATGGTGGATGTGTAAAGCAACTCGGATTTCTGGCTTTTCCATGATATTGCACCTCCAGATAAGAGATACACATAGCCAAGAGTGCAGTGTCTAGTGTCAGGACATCCTCCAAAATCTGAATCTGAATAACCAGTCACCTGTAGGTGTCCTGATTTTCTATATGTGAGCATGTAGTTCCGTGTTCCCTTTAGGTATCTCAGTACTTTCTTTGCAGCTTTCCAATGAGCTATCCCTGGATTACTTTGAAATCTACCCAACATGCCAACAGCATGACTAATGTCAGGCCTCGTACAGACCTGTGCATACATCAAACTCCCTACGAGAGAAGCATAAGGATATTGTGCCATTTCCTTACGTTCCAACTCGTTCTGTGGACACTGCGTAAGATCAAGCTTATCTCCTTTATGCAGTGGAACAGGACTAGAGGAACATGTCATCATGCCAAATCTCTCTAGAATTTTGTCAATATATGCCTTTTGAGACAATCCCAAAATACCAAGTGACCTATCACGGAATATCTCTATTCCTATCACATAGGATGCCTCGCCCATATCTTTCATTTCAAAGTTCTTAAAGAGATAAGTCTTGGTTTCATGTAATAAACCAAGGTCACTGCTGGCTAATAAGATGTCATCAACATACAGAACTAAAAATATGAACTTGCTCCCACTGATCTTAAGGTATATGCAAGGGTCAACGATATTTTCTTTGAAACCAAAATCAGTAATAATTTCATCGAACTTTAGATACCATTGCCTGGAAGCTTGTTTCAGTCCATATAGTGATTTCTTAAGTTTGCAGACCATGTCTTCCTGACCTTCAATTATGAAGCCTTCAGGTTGACGCATGTAGACTTCCTCTTGCAAGTCTCCATTAAGAAAGGCGGTTTTGACGTCCATTTGATGTAACTCAAGGTCATAATGAGCCACTAACGCCATGATAATTCTAAGTGAGTCTTTTCTGGACACAGGAGAAAAAGTCTCAGTATAATCAATACCTTCTTTCTGATTGAAACCTTTGGCAACAAGTCTGGCTTTATGTCGTTCAATATTGCCTTTGCAATCGCGCTTGGTCTTAAAAACCCACTTACAGCCAACTGCTTTGTGTCCTGGTGGCAATCGAACTACTTCCCATACTTGATTTTCTGCCATAGATTTCAATTCATCCTTCATGGCATCAATCCATTTATTAGAATTAACATCTTTAATGGCTTGTGAATAAGAAACCGGGTCTTTCATTGTCCCATCTTCAGATTCTACTTGGTAAAGCATATAATCATTGGAAATAACGGATCTCCTTTGTCTTTGAGACCTTCTTAATGCCGGTTCCGCTGGTGTTGCATCCATAGGTTCATTGGCAATAATCTCATTATGGAGTTGTGGATTATTCATTGGGTGTTCCTCATTGTTGAATGGTTCAACAATGGGAGGGTTCCCATCTTTTGAAATAGAGGGTAAAGGAACATGTACCCTTATTTCCTGAATGATCACATCTTGAACTTTATTACTCCCACTGATTTCGCCATTCTCGTAGAATCTGGCATTACCAGTTTCAACAATTCTCGTACTATGGTTAGGACAATAAACCCTATATCCTTTGGACTTATCTGGGTAACCTATGAAGTAACCACTGATCGTCTTAAAGTCCAATTTCTTTTCTTGTGGATTGTAGATTCTAGCTTCAACTGGGCAACCCCAAACTTGGAGATGTCTTAAACTAGGTTTCCATCATTTCCACAGTTCAAAAGGTGTCTTTGGAACTGCCTTACTAGGAACCCTGTTCAAGATGTAAACAGCTGTGCGTAGAGCATCCATCCATAATGATATAGGTAAATTGGCATGACTCATCATGGATCTAACCATTTCCATATATGTACGATTTCGCCTTTCAGCTACACCATTTTGCCATGGAGATCCAGGCGTTGTGTATTGGGCAACAATTCCAAGCTTTTGGAGAAGTTTTGCAAAAGGTCCAGGATGTTGTCCTGTTTCATCATACCTTCCGTAAAATTCACCACCTCTATCTGACCTTATGATTTTCACTTTTCTATCTAGTTGCCTTTCGACTTCAGTAATGAACACTTGTACAGCATCCACTGACTGAGATTTATCATGCAACAAGTATAGATAACAGTAACGTGAGTAAT
Source organism: Salix purpurea (assembly GCA_027405865.1). NCBI lineage: Eukaryota > Viridiplantae > Streptophyta > Magnoliopsida > Malpighiales > Salicaceae > Salix > Salix purpurea. Next base: position 5,572,341 of record JAOWLH010000019.1, read on the forward strand.
CATCAATAAAGGTAATGAAATACTTCTCTCCCCCAAAAGTTGGAACGTCAAAAGGTCCGCAAATATCTGTATGTATTATTTCAAGAAGCTGGGTACTTCTTGTGGCTCCTTTCTTTGTGTGTTTTGTTGTTTTTCCTTTAATACAATCCACACAAGCTTTATGATTAGTAAAGTCTAGATCCGGAAGGACACCATCTTTTACTAATCTTTTGATCCTTTCACTGGATATGTGACCCAGCCTTTTATGCCACAAGAAATAGGAGTCGTTTTTAGACGACTTACGCTTTGTTTCTACATTAGAATGCAGGGTAAGATGGGTTTCAGCAAATTGTTTAAGATGGAACTTGTATAAACCATCAATTAAAATCCCCGAACCAATAAGTTCAGAATTCTTAAATAAACTGAATTTACCATTTCCAACTTGAAACGAATAACCAATTTTATCAAGTGCACTTACGGAAACTAAATTACGGGAAATAGACGGAACATAAAGAGTTTGACATAAGTCTAACTGAAAACCGCTATCTAAAACAAGACGAAAGGTTCCAATAGCTTCAACTGGAGCTTTGTCTTGATTTCCCATAAATAAGAAGTTCTCACTTGGGTTTATGGTTTGGGTCGTAAGGAATCCCTGCATTGTGTTAGAAACATGAACGTTAGCACCAGTGTCAATCCACCAAGTATTGGAAGAAACATAAGTAAGATTTGATTCGAAATAACTTACGAAACCCATAGGGTTACCTTTCTTTTCGAACCATTCTCTTCGTTTAGTGCAGTCTTTTGCAAAATGTCCAGGTTTCTTGCAAAATTTGCACAAGTCTTCCTTCTTTTTCTTCTTGGGTGGTTGATTGGCCTCATTAGATCTGGGTGGTGCCCTTTTCTGGCCTGAATTGTGCTTCATCCCAGCTTTATGTCCAGCTTTTTGAACAAAATAAGCCACTTTAATGCCTTGTTGAGTCAGTCGTGCCTCTTCTTGAACCAGCTTATTAGCCAATTCATTCACTGCCCACTTGTCCTTAATAGTGTTGTAGTGAATTTGGAATGGCCCGTACTGAGGAGGTAAACTGTTCAGGATAAATTGGACGAGAAAAGACTCATCCACAGTCATTCCCAAATTTCTCAACTTAGCTGCGAGGTTGGTCATCTCAATAACATGTTCATGCATTGAGCGAGTACCATCGAACTTTATGGTTGTAAGATCTGCCATTAGTTTCCCAGCAAGGGACTTGTCTGCAGTCTTAAACCTTTCCTCTATGGCTTTCATGTAATCCTTAGCATTCATGGGCTTAGGAAGGGAGGTTTTGATGTTGCTGGCTATGGTCATTCGCAAGAACATGATGCTTAGTCTGTCAGATCTCTCCCAAGCATTAAAGAGAGTCTTTTCCTCAGGGGTACTTTTGTCGGTAAGTGGATCTGGCTTATCTTTGAGGAGGGCCAGATCCAAATCAAGTACTCCTAAGGTGAACTCAACTTGCTCCTTCCATTCAGAGAAGTTGGTTCCAGTAAGTATAGGGACAGAAGAAGCATGCGAGTTGAGGTGAGTGGGTAGGCTAACTGCAATATAAAGAGAGATACAATAATTTGATAAGGCTTTAACTTAAAAGACAACACATACATAATAAAATGAAACTTAGGTGCTCCTGTGGGTAGTCACCAGAGTTTTAATACTTTATACCATCTAAAGTCGAGTATTTTTAGGTGAGTGTAATTACTCCTAATTAAGACAAATAAGATATCTGTGGATATCTTTAGTCTCCGTAAATATTGTTTCAACATATGAATATAGTCATCCTGTAGGAGACTGAAAAATTCATGTATTGAAAAATATGCAATTATAACGTTATGATGGTAAGGTTATGGGCATTTTTCAATGTATATGAATGTAGGTCACTGTGGTGATCCTAACCCTAAGCATACAAAATTATTGACCAAAAGAATCAAATATGTATTTAAATTAGTTTCAATTTCATTATGATATATTATGGGTTGGCTAAGAAAAACTGAAGGGAGGCCGAGCGAAGCGAGCTCCTTAACTGGGGTCGAGGGAATTAGATCCAACTATATGGCCTTGTTCCTGTCTTCATCTTCAAGCTTCAAAACGACTCCCTTTTAGGTCGAACCAGCCACCAATTCGTCCGCCACCACTTTCGTCACGACGAACTTATTAACATATATTACATCGAATATTTTCGAATAGTACTCACGCAGGAGCTTTGTACATAATCAAAATTGGAACTTTAAATAAATCACGATCAAACAGTCGTGCCCAAAATTAAAATAATGCGGAAAATAAATAACATTCATTCAGGCCATAATAGTTGGATCGTTAAGTATCTGCAAAACAGAGTTAGGATGTAGATATCTACCGCTTATGGCGATATAAGGTTATCCTACTTCATGGACAATCATGCGTTCCTAAACCTAGGCTCTGATACCACATGTTAATTCGTTTTTAACATAAACCCTAAGATCTTGAACTGCATGATAATCACAATAAGATTTCGATATAAGAAGGATTAAGAATTACCTCCGTTCATCATGGTACGAGGAGATTCTTGATCCTGCTGCCGAATCCTGCTACTGATTGATGTTGAATCTGGTTGTAGAAAAAACTTTAGTGAAGAGTTTCGGTTTCTCTCTCCTCGCCTATAAACCCTAATGTGTTGATAATTGCGGCTAGCTTTTGTGATGGACAAAAGTCTATATTTATAGGTGGAGAGAGGACCGAAATTCCAATTAGGGTTTTAATTCAATCTCAACCGTCCATCAAGGTAGTGATTGATATGGAATATAACTCCTTAATTAAAACCTGATTTTGTAGAAAATAGCATGTATCCTATGAAAACGGAATTCCTATAATGACCACAATTTCGGGAAAGGGAAGGACTTGTGGTCCAAGTAAAGGACCTAAAAGTAATTTCCTTACAGCCCCGCCATGCTTCTCTTGATTATCTTTGTTGGTTTCTTTTCTTTTTTCTTGTTCTTGGCTCGTGAAAGCTTTGACTTCCGTTTGGTGATTTCCTGTGAATGCTGCGAGTTTTAGACAACGAAAGAGGAAAGGACATGAGGGTGGCAAAAAACAAAAATAGGAAGCGAGAGATATGGGGAGAATGTTTCGTTGAAAATTTCAGTGTGGACAAGTGGCAGTCACCCATTTAACAGACGATTTCTGCGTGAAATTAGCAGTAGAATAGTTCCCATTGCAGAGAAGAGTGCCCAGTCTTGCTTACAATGTCAACATATATGACATATTGTTGGACGTCATTATTTCTAGCTCAACAATTATTAGTGTTGGGCATAACTTGCCCTTGCCATCCATGGTTCGTGTAGCAGGCATGGAGTTTGTAAAGCAATAGTAATTTTGACCATCGAACAGAATCAGAGATATTTTGCGAGAGCCAATGGCCAAACTCTAAAACTGTTACCATTTCCTGAAAGAATCCATGCGTTGTATTTCCTTTCAATATTTTACTTTACAGCTTAGAAGAGTTGAGAAGAATACCTTAAACAGCCATTTCAGCTTCCTTAACACTGGAAGGGATCCTGATATCTAATCTCATGGTTGATTTGTATTGGTCTGGTACAGCAGCACCAGCCTGGATGCATATTTCCACAACAGCAGGGGCTTGTCCGTAGAAGTTCCTCAGCTCCCTTCGCAATGGCAGCCCAACCACACCAGGAACATGCCACACATATCTCGGCGGTATCAAGTCATCGAGCACAGCAGACTGCCAGCCATGCTGTCCATTCCGTTGTTGGTGCTTGTGGGCCCCGCAGTTCTGTGCCTTATGCCCACTAGGTCCCACATGCACCTCTGGGCAGTATCCACAAGCTCTCACACGGTACATCTGCATTAACCTCTTGGAACCTTTCCTCATCTTCTCCCATGCCTGTAGTGTTTCCTCAGCAAGCAAGGTTTTTTCTTCTTCAGTAGCTGGGGCTACTGCTTCTGAGATGGATATTTCGGTTAATAATGGCTTTAGAGGAACCTCTGGGACGGGGTCTGGTAGATCACTTTCATCTGCATCAGCAAATTCCCTTTTCCCGATGCGAATAATTGGTTTTCTTCTCCTTTTTGTTGGATATTCAGGAATGTGAACTCCAGCTTGGATACAGAGCTCCATTACTGCAGGAATTTGGGGAATTGAAAATCTCTCCTCATGAGTAATTCGTTTTCCAAGGCGGTCATAAAGGTGGTAGGCTTCTACTGGCACAAGTACATCTTCAATGGTTGCATTTGTCCACTGATGAAGGCCATTGCGCTGGGCAGCATGTTTGCCTTTACAGGACTTGAATGGATGTCCTTCAGGTCCCACATGGATTTCATCACACCACCTGCAAGAGGTATATAGTAGCCACTATAATATAGTAATCTTCAAATCATGAGAAGAAATGTAAGGCCATATTCACCAAGAAGGTTGATTTCTGATATATGACAATCCTTTATCCAACTAAGTTTAATGCCCTTTATCCAACTAACTTTAATGCATATATACACAATAAAGATAAAGAGTTCTTTGTTTCACAAAGTTAATTTACCAACAAATTGTATGCGGTAACAAAAATAACCGTTTGCCCACAAAGCATGAAATTCAAGATGCTTCATATCCATGCTAAAACTCCAAACACAAGTACACTATACAATTCCCTTTTATCACTTTATACCATTTCTTTCTCAATTGTCATTGTGCAGATGGCACCATATCAACTTCTGTGCACAATGAACATTGACAAGCAATAAAATCTGCTTTAGATGCAGTCATCTATAAAAGGGCCAACAGAGACAGCATATGACACACAAACCATATACTTTTCTTTAGAATGGCAGGGCCAGAAGTTTATGGAAGGAACAGCATGAGTAAGCATAATTTTGAGCCAAACACAACATTGGTCAACATGGCTAAAATTGTGCATGGGAGAGCAAGACATGACGTTCACTTAAATCAACCATTTTTCTGCAATTAATAATTTGACTGGATTACAAGACGATGGGAGGAAGAAAATTACCCACAAGCATACACGGGAACCACTTTTAAAAGTTTCTTGAGATTGTTAATCAATATGATCCTTGCATTGAATACATCATAAGCAAGTGATACAAGGCATTGAACAATCAACCCTTTCTTTGGAGGTGGCACTCGTCCTTTAGGTTGGCCTTTACTCTTCTTGAGCCTCTCCCTTGCAGCTCGTCTCAACTCAACTATGGGTGTTGGAAAGGGCTTCTTCTCCTTTCTTGAATAATTCCGAGGGAAATCAGAATTTTGAGGATGTTCATTTGAAATGACCAGTGCGTGTGGTTCATGCAACCTTGTTGGTGTTGTTCTAGGATTTAATGAATGCCTAACTTTTACATTGCTATGCTGCAGAGAGAAAATAAACTTCTTTTCAACAGAAAGATATAAATTAGAAAACAGAAAACAAAAATTGGCATTTCAGTTATACTGTGAGCATAAAGATGACTTATTAGAAAGTCAATTATACATCATACTCAAGAAACACTGTTTAATGTTAAAATTGATATAAAACTGTGACCCAGACAGTAGCAAGAGATAACAGGGTTTGTTACAAGTCAAAATCTTTTAAGACCAAGAACACCATAATTATAGAAGACTCTCAAAATATTTAATTTTATTCATCTATGTCTCCCATGTCAAAAGGCCATCGCAACTTTTTATATAGAAAAAAAAAATGCTCATATTACTGAATAGGAAAAACAAACTACAAAAAACCATTCCCTTAAAATAGAAAAAAAAAAAAAAAAAAAAAAAAAAAAAAAAAAACTAGAAAAGCATAAAAACACAGAATAGAAAAAAAAAATAACTAAGAAAATTATCTATTTTCCCGCAAAAGCTCCACAATAAATTGTCTAGAAAAATAATATTGTTTATTGTCAACCCTTTATGGTGTTGATGACTACCTGAACTCATAAGCAATGGCATACAAACTACGGCTGGACTGGAACCTGATAGCTCACTTTAAGTTGATCTAAACTATTTCACCAGTCAGTTGGGTGAGATATAATCTTTGATAGTTTATTTCCTCAGGACCTTAGGTGCAAGTGTGCAATCAAAATCATCAGCTGTAGCCTTTACTGATAACGTCTCAATCACATTATCCATACGATAATAAACATTCGCGAGTCCACATATTTCATCCGACAAACACATAATTGATTGAACCAATTTCCCATTGAAATTGCCAAGGCCCATAACTAATAGGGTTACATTTTCCCATCAATAGAGATCAAAAATATTTGTAAACATACAACATTTTGATGTGTAAAAATTTTAACTGCAGAAGATGAAACTATTGCTTTTCTCATGAAGCACTTTTGTTTGCAGTATAAACAACAATGCAATCAATCATGTAGATTTTCACAACAAAATAATAAAACTAAACAAAGAGAAACACATAAGATCAGGGGAGTGACAAATAAGATTACAACAAAATAATTCCAATACTTAAACTGATCCTAGAGTTGTCGAACTCCTAAGCGGTCAAACACATTTCACTCGCTACACACAACTTAAAAATAAAATAAAAAGAATCAGAGGCCAAGTATAATATACCATAAGACTAGCCTCTTCACATACATTTCAAATAAGTGAAACAAACGTTCCTAATTAGCATGGAAAACCAATGAACTAGAACAAACATAATGGCCTAATGATATAAAAAAGTATTTAACCGAACAATACAAAATAAAATAAAACACATCATCAAATTTCACTTGCTATCTTGTTTCATGGAAGAGAAGAAACCCAATACAGTAAAGTAAATAATGACTATAACTTATAACGAAAACCCAGATTAGACATGCATGAATTGGCCATTACAGCTTCATAGTATACCTGAAAAGAATGGAGGTAACTGAGTTTGAGAAACTCTGATCTTTGGTGGTAAGAAACAGTGAAAGGCTCCATTTTGAGAGAGGAAACCCTCAATTTAGAATGATACAAAACCATGACGCATAAAGGATGGTTAGAAGAAGCCCCACAGTCTGTCCTTGAAACCAGTTTTGCCAAAAAAATTAATTCAAACCAAAAAACAAAACAAAACAAAACAAAAATAATTTCTATGAACTTGAAACCAGAGAAACAGAGAAGTGCACTTACATGTTGCAGCTGAAGAGGAAATTATCATTTTTATGGAGGGGAGACGAGAATCAGCAGAAAAGTTGGGTGCTTTAAGCCATTGTCTATAAAGAAGAGGAACTGCTGGCTAGCTCTTAGCTAAAGCTCTCTTCTGCTGACATATATCATGAGAGATGGAGAAGAAGATGATCTTTAGATGGGCCAAAAGACTCCAATTTCATACCTGAGCTCCAGATTAAAATTACATGGGCCAGATCATTACAGTAGACAAGCTTGAAGGAGTCATGTGGGCTAGAATGGGCCCTTGAATGGTTACAGATTAAACTTTAATGGGCCAGATAAAGTAACATAACTGAAATACTAATAGATTAATTGATCATTATTAATATTAAACTGTTTGGTAATTAATTGTTGTGATATGTTATTAATAAAATAATTTAAATTAAAAATAATATTAATAGAATAATTTAAATTAATCTACATTTTTAATAAATTAACCATTCTCCTTAGAAACTAAATGAATCACTTCTCATTTTTATTTTATTTTAAAAAGGAGAAGCTAACATGCCTTTATTAAAATTCTTCCATAAAAATCATTTTCCACTCTTAGAATTTAAAATTTAAGTAGCTAATTCCTAGTGCATATTTGGGAATGTGATTGCGATTGATTCTGAAAGTGTTTTCTTTCAAAAATACATTAAAATAATTTTTATTTTATTTTTTAAGAAACTATTTTTGGCATCATCATATAAAAATATTCTTAAACCATAAAAAAAAAATTTAAAAAAAAAATCTTGTAGAGTGTAAACCAAGAGACCAAGAAAAAAAAGAGAGAATAAAATCAAAAGAAATTAAGTTTTTGTTCTAATCTTTTTAGATGTAATGTAAGAATGTAATCTGCTTATACTTTATTTATTATAAATGAAATTGCTATTTTTCCTCTTAAAAAGGAAGAAAACATTTGCCCTCTCCTCCTTTAATGATAATCAAACCACTGGGATTGGGAACAAACTAAATATGGAAAACAATTAATGTTTTTTTTATATATTTAAAGTAGGAAATAAAATAAAATCAGAGAAAATTAATGATGAGAAAATAGATTCATATAAAAATCATATCTTCAATCTTATTTTGTTCTTGTGCTATCTGTGAATTTTTTGGTGGCATGGCATCCAGGCAAGCAATGGCTGCTAAAATTCTCTTTTTCAGTCTCCTTTTAACTTTTGGTAATGATTTAACTCCCCCCTTGTTCTATTTTCTTTAATTGTATGCGTATCAAAGGATTCCCAGAAATCAATTCCCTTTTTTTTTCAATTTTTAAACATGAATCTCTATGTTCATCTAACGAATAATAATTCCAATGTGTGATCGTGATGGACTCGAACTCTTTCAAAAGCTTCACTGTTCGTGTCTGTATTTTCTGCAGGTTTCAGCCATTCAAAGGAAGTCATCAGATGCAGAAATAGGTCTAACATTAGCTGTTACTATGATGATCAGTGCCCTGATATATGCTCAAAAGCTTTTGGAATTCATTTTGGTACGTGTAATCCAGATCCTAGTGGTGACAAATATTGTTGCTGCACTGATCCATGATCATCAGCAATGGCGGCGAGTCCGGCGAGGCCTGATTAGAAGTTCAGGTTCTGAAAATCACCAGTATCTTGAATCTGATGTATTCAAGCAATAATATATATATATATATATATATATATATATATATATATATATATATATATAAGGTTTAAAACTTAAGAAAAGTGGCAAGAAAGAAAGATGTGTTAGCTATACAGATACAGTGAGCATGCCGGCATAAGAAAAGCTTCTTGTCTTTCTTATTATTCGTCTGCATTTTATAAAATATCCACGAAATTTAAATGCTTTCACACTCATTCTGTTCCTCTCCCAATACGAACCTAACCATCATCTTCATTTTCTCTATACTCTGATCATATTGTCTTCACCGGATCTTGTATCCCAAGCTTTAATCTCTACCCTAAGTCGTAGCACGCAAGAACGGTCACCATGGCAGCCGCAGCAGATATTGCAGTCCTGTTCGTAGCTTTCACAAGTCATTTTACCCTAACCATGAGCACCGCCATGGTGGCGCTCTCACCTGCCATCCCCAAACCTAAACGACTGGTCACCAAGCTAATCCATCGTGACTCCATCTTTTCTCCCCGTTATAATGCTAACGACACCATTGCTGATCGTGCGAGACGTGCTGTAGAAACTTCGATTGCGCGTTTTGCGCAGGTGTCGGAACTAGTCTCAGATAGCCATGACATTCGAACCAATCTTCTCCCTAGTCAGCCCAGTGAACTATTCTACATTAATTTTTCGATCGGCCATCCACCACTTCCGCAGCTGGCAATCATGGACAGTGGCAGTAGTTTTCTATGGATCAAGTGCCTTCCGTGCAGTCCCTGTTCAAGCAAATCACCTATTTCAATTTTTGATCCCAGGAAGTCTTTCACTTATTCTAGCATGTCATGCAGGAGACATAGGTGTAGCTATTCCAAATGCAACTCCTACAATGAATGCACTTACAATATAACATATGTTCGAGGTCCTGGATCGACCGGAATCTATGTTTTCGAACAGCTTACCTTCGAGACAGTAGATGACACGAAGATTGTGGTGCCGAGGGTGCTTCTGGGGTGCGGTCGAAATCTCGAAGCCGATGAGGGTCAATACAATGGAGTGTTTGGACTTGGAGTCGGCAGAGAGACATCTTTAATAACTCAACTGGGTTCTCGATTCTCCTACTGCGTCGGCAATATAATGGATCCTCATTATCCTTACAACCAGCTTTTCGTAGGCGATGAAGCGATAATGGAAGGCGATTCAACACCTCTAGAAAGCAGCCATGGCCGCTATTACGTAACCCTAGAAGGGATAAGTATAGAGGGGAAGCTGCTAGAGATAGACCGTCGTGTTTTCGAGAGGACAGCCATGGCTGATGATGGAGTGGTCCTTGATTCAGGAACTGCATATACTTGGCTAGCCCAGGATGCATATAAAGTGCTCAGTGAAGAAGTTCAAAGTCTCTTCAAAGAGATGTTACAGCGGCACAAAGGCATGCCAAACCAACAGTGCTACATTGGGAGCGTGAGGGAGGATCTTAGGGGGTTCCCGGCCGTAACTTTTCATTTTGCGAATGGAGCTCAGTTAGTGCTCGACACACTAAGCATGTTTCTTCACATAGGTCCAAGAGTGTTTTGCCTGGCCATAGGTTCTAGTGCTGTCAATGGAGACAGCTCCAGAAACTTGTCCGTGATTGGAATGATGGCCCAACAGAACTATAATGTGGGTTACGACATTGGTCGAAAAAAGTTGTACTTTCAGAGAATTGATTGTGAGCTTCTTGAGGACTAGAGCATGATTTGAAATCATTCTCCTTTTCTTTTCTTTTTAGTTCTCAGCATACGAGGCTTACAATTTCTAATGATCGAATATTTGTTATAGCAGCAGCAATAACACTCTCACGCACAATTCGACAAAATGGCCATCATGAGTGTAGTGTGGTGTATATATAACAGAGGCACCGCCATGCAAAGAACTAAATCGTGAATTAGAAACAAAAAATTATGCATGAAAATTTTCTTGTTGACAATGTGTGTTTTAGTCTGTTAGGTAGGCACAAGCACTGATAGTGAAGGGATTGATCCTCATTTTTAGAATGGGGAGTGCAGGTTGGCTGCTTTACAATCCCCCTAGATGTCAAAGGAACGGGAAACATTAAGACAACCCAGGAAAAAAACTGCGAATAGAACTATAGATCTGCCAAACCTGTGTTTAAGATGCTAATATTACTTTCCTATGATTTAAGACTCAAAAATTAACCCAAATGGTAATTCTGAATGTACCTCTTCCCCCCAATTCTGATCCCAAGTCCCAGCCGAGGTATTTGCTGTTTTTTCGTGTAGAAACAAACAAGCCAGTTACTTTAAGGCTGCACCAGACAACTAATCAATCTTCACTGATGAGTAGATGAGCCTGGTAAACCAGAAGCAGGCATAGAAGCCAATTGTGCCGGTCAGCACAAAGAAAGCATATGAGGCAATCAACATGTAGCCAAAGTATAAGATCCCAGACACTGGCTTTGTAATATCAAGCTTCGTGAAGAAGTAGAAAGCAGCATAGAGGAAGAGATAAATTGCAGAGGACCCTGATGTCAAGTAAGACCTCCACCACCAAAGGTAGTCCTCACCGCACAGCTGGAAGTAGCAAAGCACAATTGTGATCTCGGCACATGTGACAATAAGGATGACAAAGACAATGAATAGGAAACCAAAAATGTAGTAGAACTGATGCAGCCATATTGATGTAAGGATGAAGAAGAGCTCGATAAAGACAGCTCCAAATGGAAGAACACCTCCAATTAGAATAGAGAAAGCTGGGTTCATGTACCAAGCCTGCTCTGGAATCTGCCTTGGGATCTTATTGGTTTTCACCGGATCCTCAATTCCAGGCTTCTTGAAACCAATATAACTACCAGCAAAGACAAGTGGAACTGAAATGCCAAACCATAAGAATACCAGAGCAAACATGGTTCCAAAAGGCACTGCCCCAGATGATTTCTCACCCCATATCAGAGCATTCAAGAAAAAGAATATGGTAAAGATTGTTGCAGGAAATATGAAAGCTGTTTTCAGAGTAATTTTCTTCCATTCTGTTCCCTTGAACATCTTATAAAGACGAGCTGAAGCATATCCGGCAAAAAGACCCATAAATACCCAGAGAAGGAGCATGACCGTCATCAACCCACCTCGATTCGATGGAGAAAGGAAACCAAGTGCAGCAAACATCATGGTAACAAGAATCATCCCAAAAAACTGAACCCCTGTCCCAGCATAGACACAGAGTAGGTCTGAGTTTGTCGGGCGGCGGAAAACATCCCCATGGACCAATTTCCATCCCGTCTCCTCTTGGGCTTCTTCCTGGGTCTCCAGTTGGTTGTACTTGGAGATATCCCGATAAAGTGTCCTCAACATGATCATAGCCACCATCCCGGAGAGGAAAAGAACAATCATTAAGGAATTGACAATTGAGAACCAATGAATTTGACCATCAGCCATCAACAGATAGGTATCCCACCGAAAAACCCACTTCACTTCACTTTCCTGAAAGGTAAAACAAGACAGAAGCCAGCGGTAGAAAGCAACACTATAAGCAGAGTCATATAAGCAACCAGCAAAAGTCACTTCTTTACATCAAAGTAGAGGACTGACCTCAAATGCAACATCATATGTAAATATCACATCCTTCTTATCCTCAATCACTTGAGGAGATTCAGAGCTAGTAACTGCACGCCTTGCATGTGGATCACAGGTTGTTAGGCGCGTATTCTCATTCTTCCACTGACCATCATAATCATGTTTAATGCTGGATCCATTTAAAATGATAAGTCTTAGAAAAAAAGAGCCGACTGTCATTTCACAGACAAAAGGAAGTTAACAGAAAAAATGCAATTTAGAATCAGAGAGAATAACCTGAACGGTTTGACCTCAAACCCAACAATCCTGGCTAAATTTGTCTGAGAATCTTTGTGAAATTTGACTGTAAATGTTAAGTGATTGTGGATAAAATGTTTTTGATCTTTGCTCTGCAGACAAAAAAAAATGCTTCAGTAAGCTCTATTCAGCATTCAATGATAATAATCAAAACAGATTTGATAGAGCAAGAACTTACCCCAGCATATTGCCCTTTAAGACCAACTTGGAAGCCATGTTGATACACTACAGCATTTTCCTGATCAAACCTTGGAATGGGCACAACAAGTGGAAGATTATCCAAAATCCTGTTTGGTGCAGCAGTTACGAGAAAGTCAGAAGAGATGTTATTCACAAAAAATCATAACCAAAAGTGTAAGGAATTAGCACTCACATGTTGACTCGGTAATCATCATCAATCTTTTCCTTGAATTCTTTTGCTGTTTTTTCATTAAGGGTTATACGACATAAAATTTTGCACTGTTGCGGATATCTCATTTGAAACTGCAACAAAATATTTATGTCAACCACAGAGTAGCCACAGGAGAGGACATATGCAGAGAGAGCAGGTAAGCAAGCTATATTAAGACAGCTTACCACATAAGGAGAGTTCTCAATTCGATCACCACGAAGAACTTCTCCAAGATTCTCTGCACTGTCAACTATATGATCTGGAGGACAATATGGGAGGGAATAGTACGAGTACGGAAGTTGTGTTTTTGTAGAAGTCAGTTTGTTTACTTTCACCTTTAACTCAGCCCCCTGTAATGGTAAACACAATGTTGGAACTTTGCAGGCATTAAAAAGATCAAAACAACAATAGATAGAGCTCTTCTTCATTAAATAGAAAACACATCCAAAGCATGTGAAGAAACTGAATTAAAATCCTATCAACATAATTCATTAAGGGTAACTAAAGTCACAAGCACTGGGACATTCATCTTGCAAGCATCACTACTAGCCATTTACAAACCACATAATGCAACGTTGATGGATATAGAAGTACGTAAACATTCAAGCATTGAGTAACAATCAATATTTGAGAACTTGGCTTTAATGGTAACAAGGAACATACCACACTTGCTCGGTTCCCTCCCCCATTCCCACCCTTTTCTCCATACACCACAAACAGTCGGATCAACCAACACAATCATTATACATATATGTGGAATCCAGATAAATTCGAGGTCCCAAATTCCACAAAACAACATTTGCGGAAAAAATCTTTGATCTCACTTAGTTCAGAGAGTTAAAAACGAAGTGAGTGGTGAAAAAACAAAATCCACTGAAACACAGAATAGATCACTTGAACCCTCTAAGTTACCAAATTTCCATTACGCAATCAGATTTTTATGATTAACCCATTATCTTCACCTCCAGATTGAAAAATCGCCATCTTTTTTTCTCAAAAAACGAAACAAACAAACAAAATGTAAAATTAAGCCCGTAAAATCACAAAAGAACAAGTATCGGAAGTTGTCAAAAAAAAAAAAATGAAGCAACAAAATATCCCATGCAAACAACAACAGAATCAGTAACAATCCATCAAGGGAAAAACAAGAAGATCTAACCCAAAACACTCGATTTCTCTGCAAAAGCAGACATAATTCTACATGCATGCAAGCGTATTTAATAAGTGAAGTAAGGTGTAGAGTAAATTACAGTGATGAAATCCTGAGGGGCGACACCGGGAAGATAGAAGGAATGAGAGTGGTAGGCTAGTAACAGAAAAAGCGAAGAAAACTTTATGAAAGAGACCCCTAATCTGAGCGCGAGCGAAACTCCCGCCATGGCTGTTAGTGCTAGCTAGCGAGCTAGCTACCTCCGATCTCCCACCAATCTGCTTCTCTTCTCTACCTCTCTATCTCTCTCTCTCAGTTTTCTTTATCCTATCTCCGTTTTCTTCTTTGGTAACAAGAAATGGAAACGGTAGTGGAGGAGGAGGAGGAGATGCGTGGGTGTCTGGTGCGTGGGCTTTGTTCTGTTGTTTTGATAAAGGAAAGGTGCAGTGACCAAAACAGATGCCAGTTAATTAATGTTTTGTTACCTGATGATTAATTAATTATGATTTTAAAAATTAATATTTTATTGGTAAAACTTCATTAATAGTTAAAAAGGAACCACAAAGTTATAAGATATCATTCTCTCATATTTTCACTTTTTCTCATAAACCAAAGGTTAATTAATTAAATTGTATATGCTTTTCATTTTTCATTTTCATTTTCATGTCATAAATGTTATAAAAAAATTGTTTGGCATTGCGTTGAAAATATTAAAAATATTTTTTAATTTAAATTATTTTTTTTTTGTTTTTAGATCATTTTCATGTCTGATATCGCAAATATTTTATAACTTTTTAATGTATTTCTGAATAAAAAACGTTTTAAAAAATAATATCAATCATACTCTCTAACAAGCACAAGATCATATATGGTATGTGATGTCTTGCTGTCTTCTTATATTATTTTTTTTGTCATTATGTTGTTTTTAAATTAATTTGAATCCCTTCATGTTTATTTAAATCTATATTTTGTTTGTTTAAACTTACAAGTATTTATACATATGTGTTTATAAATAGATGTATTATTGAGAGAATAATATACATTGATATATTATTATAAATTTATATAAAACAAGATTGTTTTCTTTATTCCTCCAACCTCTGTTTTTTTATTGAGTATTTATAAATATATAATTTTATAAAAAAAAAACATTTGATATTATTTTATAAATCCCAACGGTTTACCAAACGTCAGCCAATTATTTTTATAAAATATCAGCTTGTTGATGCACTCAAACAATAGCAAGAAAAAACCTGTATTATATCATATTAATTAACTAAAATACATGATAAAAAAATATATATATAAAAATGGGGGGAACCCACCAATCAAAGGCATACACGTCATGATAGTGGAGTGAGCACTACCTGATTGAGATTGGAAGCTTGTTGAGATCATGGGGTGGAATTGGATCCCCCATGATCCCGTCACCACGCAACTGCCTTGCTTGCAGTCAATGAACAATGTTCCTTGTTTATGTTGCCAACTTTTTTTCTTGGGTGCATGAACTGTTTGGGAAACTATTTTATAAAAAAAAAATGTTTTTAGATTATTTTAATATATTAATTTTAAAAAATTATTATTTTAATGTATTTTTAAATAAAAAATAATTTAAAAAACAATTTTAACCACAATCTTAAACAATAGTTTGCTTTTGTATTATGAGTAAACCATAAAAATAATAATTTAATTTTTTTTTAAGAGACTTGCTTGGTCTAGGGTTTACAGATAATTTAGTCCACACGCAATAGCCAACCTAGATCTAGATCTTCCTAGTTAGAAGGCCCCCAAAAAAAAATTAAATAGATTATATTCACCTTTATAGTCTTCGAAAGTTTAGGTTGAAAAGTCCAATTAAATAAATCTATTATTTCTTTATGGTAATTTAAACTCAACGCTATAAATTATGTGTATAAGAAAAATTGTTTTAGATACCACTATGTGTAAGAAAATATTCTTAGTCAATAAATATCATAATTCATCAGAGTTTTATCAAACTTTATTTGTATAACAAGTCACGATTCCATCCTAATTTTTTATACCACCAATAAATAAAATTTATTTTTATTTAAAAAACAAACTACGAGCTAGTCATTTTTAACCCACTCGTTATGAATTCTATAGACTAATTTTTTTTTTAATTAACGTGAATTTCCAGATCAGATTATATATATTTCAACTAATTTTATATATTCTGAAATTAATAATCATGTAAGTTTTCAGTAACTATAGTAAAAACAAAACCTTATAATCCCAAATTCTTACCATTTTAGAATAATTGTCTTTTAATCAAAGTTTGCATGTGAGTCGTCTTGAAGTTATACTTTCAGATAACTTGTCAGGTGAGTCACATAATTGTCAATATTAATTAGTCAACTACAATTACCAAAGAGCGTAGATTATATCAACAAGCTAATTAAACTATTCATGTCCTAAAAAATAATTGCTTACTAATTAAAAATAATTGCTCACTATGCGTCTGATGGTGTTTATTGACTGGATCATAGTTTAGTAGGCCTTCGGGATGGAAGAAACTCTAATTGCTTAGCTTAGCGAGTATTTGATTTTGCATTTTATTTTTAAAATGCTTTTAAATCTTCATTGAATTTCTTTTTATTAAATTGATGATATTTAGCTTCTTTTTCAATAGTTTTAATAATATTAAAAATAAACTCTCTCTCTCTCTCTCTCTCTCTCTATATATATATATATATATGGAATTTCTGATTTATTAATGAAAATGAAAAATAATTCAGTGGGTATTTATTTATGAGATGTGCGACACTATATATATATATATATATATATATATATATATATATATATATATTTGAGGAAACTTCATCTCTGGAAAGCTTATTTTGTGGGACCAAGTGAGCGAACAAAATTCTAGTTGTTCCTGGTTCTTTTAAGATATGCATGTTCTAACTCGAATTTAAAATATCTTATATTAATCTCAAGTCATTTGTCATTACTTCATTGTGAACAAACAAGCCCTACTTCTCCAATATTGGCTGCCGTACAGTTCATTAATTCGCACGAGATGTGGATGAGAACATTCATTGCTACTCATTCGTTATGATGATATGAAAAATAAGAAAACAATCTTCCATGGCGAACTGTAGAATCCGAGGGAAAATCTCAAACCAATGGCTCCCTGATTCTAACCTCCATATTTCCTGGACTCGGTTTTCACAAGTTCAGTTTTTCAGAGATTCAACATAAACGATTATAAAATGGAAGTTCTAAGAGTACGAGGTATCCAGGCTCTGTTGAGGTGATGAACAGAGACTTCAAGGTTCATGCTAGAAACTGCAGAGAACAAAAATGTGTTGAAAACTTGACATCTCAGAATCTGCTAGCCTGAAAGTTTTTTGTTTTTCCTTCCTGGAATGGCCAGTTTTAAGAGAAAGTAGCAGCTCAACGTAAAGGGCTGTTATTAATTTATCTGTATGAAAAACTACAGTGGCCTTCGGCCACAATCATAAGTAAATCACTGCAACATCCTTGTATAGACAAAACCAATGAATGACAGTTCATAAATTAATTTTAAATCAGACAGCAACTGGGTTTCCTTCTTCAGTAGGAGGAGGTGGTTCGAGCAGTCTGACGGAACGAGGAAGCATAAACTCGGAAAATAGAGGGTAGTGTGAGGATGGATAACGTCCGTTTATATTATCTTTCACCACTTCGCACAGGACAGGAATCAAAGATCTACCTCTGAAAAGAACCCAATCTACATGCAGATCCTGCGTCTGGCGGTCCCAGCAGAGGCAGAGTGCCCTTAAGATTAACTTGAAGAACTCAAGGGCTCCTTGCTTGTCACCTGACAGTTCCAGATAATTGAGTTGGGACAGGATTGTATCGTGATGAATGAATATTACAGAATTTGAAAAGAGATACCTTTGAAATCATGATAAGTGTGTATGAGGGAAACGTTTTTCCTCACTTGAGCATTGGGCCATGTATCCCTCATATCTCCCACCACGCCATGCTCGCTGCAGAGGAAAAGCCACTACCAACTGAATCAATCCCTTAAACAATCACTAACAATGAAAGTGAAATGCAAATGAATCCTTAAGTGGCGTTTCACATGATAAAAAGAAATAGCTTTCCGTGATTCCCAGGTCATTGTTTCTACATAACTTGGTAATGGCAGCCTCAACTCTTAAAGTAGCCGTTTCATCGGCTGTGCTATTATAGACCAAGATTATCTCAACAGATACAGCAACTTCTACCCATCATTATCAGACATTTCCTTCTTAACTTCAATTTAATCAAATGAACGAGGTTGAACCATGGCGAAATTTCGTAATCAGTAGTAATAGTGATGCACAAAAACCATATGATCATCAACCCGACCAGACCGAACTACAACTTGATTACCGGACAGGGACAAGCTAACATTATAAAACACCACCTATTATCTAAGGAAAATGATAGAATCATAGAGCTGAAGGGGCTGAATTGAAATTTAAGTAATGAAGATACCTTGATCTCCCAAGAAGAAAACGTCCTGTAGTTGATTCTTTCTGGGTGTTAAATCCACCACAATACAGAACTGGTAAGCTAGGAGGTAAGGATGCGATGTGCTGCCATGTGAGTAAAGCACTTCGTCTACGCGCACGAGGACTAAGCTCATCCATGGCTGTATTCACTATCTGCAATGAAAAGCCCGGGGGCTCAATCCCTTTCAATTGGAATGTGTGTAATCATGTCAAAGAAACATGGCAGAAGATACCTCCAAAAATCCAAATAAAAAAAGGGACTTGGCCATAAAATTGACAAAACTAGTGTCGGAAAGGATATAGCCCACGTTGCAATACATGGAACGGCAGCACCCCATGATATGCTTCCTGGGACAGAAGGCGATTCTGATAGCCAAAATGTCCCATCTTCTAGCAGCTCTACCTTCATTTAACAAGACAATAGCATGAAGAGTGGCCAAATTACATCAATATCTGATCAGTTGAACAAAACTGGAAACTCGACCGGATTGAAGAACAAGTCATTTCTTACCTTTTCCTTGTCATAGAAAATAGTGCAGTGTTCATCTAGACTGTCTTGAGATCCTCTTCTTGACACTCCTAATTGACTATAACCTGAAAGATATAAACAATCAACCCTAATACAAGCCTTGTTTTCTGGTTTGCTAATAACGAGGTTTGATCACTGCATACATATGAATCCCAAAACACAATACTGTCGAGAAAACATAGAAAAATATAACAACAGAAAATAGCATTTTCCATATTTTACTGGTGATGGTTCTGCCTAAACATCAGGATCATGATTCTATTCACGAAACCGAAATTATAAGATTTGCAAGAGTTTGGCAGTTCAATATCTTATCTATCCTGGAAAATGCTAATACCGTAGGGATATGGACCGAATTAATCATATGGCCTTCATAAATGTCACAAAACCCAGTGACACTTGGCAATTTGCTGCCATGGGGAGATTGGATAGCTTCAAATGGACTTCAGAATTTCCAATATGAATATGATGGCTACGATAGCAGATATAAATGCATCAAGTGACATAGCAGCAGAGAAAAGATTGTACAAACAACTTGTCATCTACGTATATCACTGCATAAGGTTAGAAGCCGTATGAAAAAACCATCAGAAAAAAGTTACCTGGCAAGCACTGCTGAAGATAATCCAACTGTGTTTTCACACCTGAATCCATAAACAAAATAAAAGGTAGAAATAAGCAAATAAGAGATCGCAATACAAACCATTCAAAACCCAAAAGAAATACAAGATGAAGGAAACACCATTCAATATACAACCCTTATGGGCATTGAGCAAAATCCACTATAAAAAACTCAACACAACTCAAAAGAACCAAAACCCATCTCCAAAACAAAAATAAAAGGACGCCCAGATCATCCTTTGCAGGAAAAAAAAATACACAAACAGAAACAATTTCACACGCAAGCGCACATGTAAAACAAAGCAACAAACCTTGTTGAGTACAAAGAATCGTAGGAGAGTAACTAGTGATGACACTAATACATAAATCCTTCCTCTTCTCCCATGAATTTGGACTATCTTCCGCTTGATCATCATGGAGATTAAAGGTCATCACCGTCAAGGAAACACTCATTTTTTTTCCTTTTTTTTCATTAAACATAAACTAGCTCTCTCTTTTGTAGTGTTTGTTTCTTTAACGTCAACAAAATATTACATGGTTGGTGGTTAATCATGAAATTTACCAAAAAGAGCAAATAAGCTACGGTGTATTCCATGCTTGTCAACGAGCTCAGGCTGAGTAGGTTTGTCTTATTGATTGGACTCAGTGCAGCTGTACTGTGCAGTATTATTTTTTTGGATTCGGAGTACTTACCTGTTTTCCGCTGTGCAAATGTGAAAATAGAGAGCAGAGAAACACACAGAGGCTGCGCATGTTGTCATGAATTATTCTTAAAAAGTGGGCTGTAAGAACCTGATTATTGTCTTTGCGTTGAACAAATACTGGCCTTTTTTTCACCTTTTTTCTTAAAGTTTTTCAAGTTGATAGACACAGGTCAACTCATGATCAAAGCAGATGAATAATTAGATTTAATCATGTTTAGATGATATCTGATTATATTAATTTAAAAAAAAAACATATTTCAAAATAGATTTGAGTTAATCGATAAACTTATAATTCAAATTTTAATTCGAGGTTATATAGATTTAACACTAAAATAAATTATAAAAACTGTGATACAATCTTCAATCATCAAATAATTATAAGAACTGATGTCAGATTCATTGTTGAAGAACTATGAGAGTATTGATCGCTTAATATTCACCGAACGAGAGAGAGTCGATATAATAGGCACGGGGTAAACTAGTGCATTTATTAATGTCAATGAGAGATTATTCAAAAAGTTACTTTGAATGAAGCCAAGAGAATATTCAACAAAGTTGATTTAGAGTTTAATTAATTCAGTCAAACATGACTTGATTTTAAAAAAAAAAATCTTCAAAATAATGTTTTGATTAATTTAAATTAACCTTATGTTAAATTGGGTTTAATAATTTTGATTTTACCTATCATAACACCACCGTAGCCATTGTTTTTAGTAAACCTCATATTTTATGATTGCAATTGCAAGTTTTTAAAGTTGGAGGACTGATATGCTAATATCCATATAGGTTGGAAACTATTTAATTGATATTTATTGATTAAAAGCATATTTGATTATATGTTACATACAACATCGATTAAACTCATGTGCATATATATATATATATATATATATATATATATATATATATATATATATATATATATATATATATATATTTGAATAAAATAAATTTATCGAAAAGATTTATTGATAGCTATTTTTTATTTTATTTTTGGTTTTAGGCTTGGATGTTGTGTTTAAAAGCTATACATAACAAAATAAAAAACTACACTTCGATTGAAATTAACTTTTACTATCATTCTTTCAATTATCAAATTATAATATATGTATACATTGGCATACATGTATTTATAAAAATTATGTATTTATATAACTATAATTTTTATAAATACATATGCAAGAAATATATTTAAATGCATATGCTAATTACAAACAATAAAATGTACTGTTTAGACCCTTTTTTTTCTAAAAAAATATGTTTAAGAATGTGATTGAGATTGATTGTTTAAAAATATATTAAAATAATATTTTTTATTTTTTAAAAATCATATAAAAATAATCTAAAAATATATTTTTTTAATTTAAAATAAAAAAAATTGAAAACACTGTGCCATACACACCCGAAATAGATTGACTAACAAGTTCAAAAACATAGATTGTCTGTATTATCGGAATCCAACCTTCAAAAACTTGCTAGTAACCTCAGTTTTAACTGACGAGGGACATCATAAGATTTGGATTGAATTCTTGCGCAAACTGTGCATGCAAAAAAAACTCAAGGAAGAGAAGAATGCAAACTGATGGATGCCAGTTGCTGCTGCTTTTTATCAAGTTCAAAAACCAGAACTGTATTTCATCAATTGACAACTCTTAAAAGGCAATTCCATTGTATTTTCCAATATCCTTTATTCAATTGACTGCCAAACACAGCCTACAGGGCTTTCTTTTCTCCTCTTTTGAATTTTGATATATCTAAGAAGAGTGTTGCCGGACCCACTCCACAAGGGTCTGGATGCCAAATCCTGTTGCAGTGCGGTTCTTCTCATTCCAGACAGGGCCAGCGATGTCAATGTGCATCCATTGAACCTTCTCATCCACAAACTGCATGATCAAAGATAAATTTTCAGGGATTCATTGGATGTGAGATCATATGGTGCCGAGAAACATAGTTGTTGCTGTACAGGTAGGAATATAGTTGCTGAAGAAAATAATGGAAACTCTTCCAAGTAACTGAGCTCTATACATGGTTGATCAAAGATAAATTTTCAGGGTTTCCTTTGATGTTTTGCATGTCCATCTAAATGGGTGATCTCATTGTGAAGAGCAAAAACGGAAATAGGAACACAGCTATAAGAATAAGCATGGATGGCAATGATCACATACCTGTTTCAAAAACAAAGCTGCAGTGATAGCCCCACCCTGACGGCCACCAGTGTTTACCATATCAGCTACTCCTGACTTCATGGACTCCCAGTAACTTTCCTCTAATGGCATCCTCCAAAGTTTCTCTCCGCTGGCTTCTGCTGCGGAAAATACCTCATTTGCTAACTCATCACTGGGTGTAAAAACACCTGCATAAAACAGGTTTTGCATCTATTAAACACAAGGCAATTGAGTAATCAAACCAAGCCTTGAAAAAGTGTCGACTCTATAGATAACAGCAAATGCCAAGTTTAATAAGCCAACACGTTAATGTCTTTGAGACACTTGAAGACATGAGTTTAGAAGTTGTAAACTGCTCTAAGAACTGCAAAGACAACCAAAGCATTGTGACATCTTTTGCTGGTGATAGACTACTTCATTTGAACCTTTCAGAAATTCTTAGAACATAAAAATACTCATGGTATCCATGCGTCTCTGTTCAGCTGTCAAAAACTTGATTTTCATCAACCCCCACAACTCCCTTCCCTCAACCATAAGAAACAAAAATGGGGAAAGAAATTCTTAAAAATTGATCCCCACCAGAATCAGACGTCCCAGCATGAGTAATAAAAATGTGTTTGAAAACTTGCTTTTCAGCACAACCCTGCAGAATCAAACCCCACCACTCCCTTCCCTCAACCATAGAAAACAAAAACAGGGAAAGAAATTCTTAAACATTGATCCCCACCAGAATCAGACTTTCCAGCATGATTAATAAAAATGTGTTTGAAAACTTGTTTTTCTGCACAACCTTGCAGAAACATGGATATATACTTGTACCTGCAATCGAGGGCCCAAGAGCAACCACACAGGCTCCCGTTAGCGTTGCCAAGTCAATTATCTACAAAAATAATTTAAAATATTCAGCAAGCATTCTAAAGTCCAACTCAACGATTAGATAACAATCAGCATGCAGCATCCTTGCCATGTTAACTTGAAAGATGATAATGTGAGGTCACACAGCTACTATTTTCGTTGCTGATCAAATATCAAGGTACAAAAAGTTCCAACTTATGGAGCAACTAAAATCAACAACTACCACGCAGTAAATATATGTTTTAACACGACCATTTCAAGGCATACAATTTTTTTTATCTGATTTGTTACAGTACCATTTTTAAATGATACCTTTTCTGCGCCCTGGTTACAGGCATAAATTAAAGCATCTGCAAGTGTAAGCCTGCCTTCAGCATCAGTGTTATTGACCTGCAATGGAATTATCCAGCAAGAGATTACATATATGGTTGAAGAAATTAAAGAATGTTATCCAACCCTTGAAAGATATGAAGGACAGAACAGGTTCTAAATCCTTTTGAACATAGTTCAGTTTTCCACGTAGTTAAATGTACAAACAAACTACTTAATTGCAACAAAAGTAAAGGAGCTCATCTCTCTTTAGATGCTCTCACTTGTTTTTCTTTTATTGTTCCTTTTTGATGCATTGACAACAAGAAGCTAAATACATCAGAAAACCTTACAGACAACAAAAGACATCACTAAAGGAGTCAGTGACAATAGGACAAGAAAACCAAACTGGAATGTTTTCAACTAACAGACATGCTAAAGCTGCCAGACAAAAACGACAAGCCACAGCTAAATTTTTTTCTGTTGAGGCAAGAGAAAGAAGCATATGGTCCATAAGATAAAACAGACTTGAGGATTTGGACATGCCTAATTCATTTAACTCAAACCTGCATTATTGCTATCTCCACTCAACAATGACTAACAGAAAACGAAGTAGGACTTTCTTTTCAACAAAATGTCTTGGTTCAATTATTGCAACATTTCATGATGCATAGACAGCAAAGTGAGGTTACAACTGTTGGGTGGTGATGGCTGTGAGTGGGGAGTACTGACAAATAGACTCCTAAATGTATGTCTAAATCCATGCAAACCACAACACTATAATATATATATATATATATATATATATATATATATATATATAAAGCCTCATTTTCCTTTTCACTTCTTTTTCCCTCCAGGATGACAAAGCCATACCTCAATTGTCTTTCCATTTGAGGCTGTAACTATATCTCCTGGCCTCATACCAGTTCCACTAATCATATTCTCGCAAGCTGCGACGATGAAATGGACCTGCATAACAAAATTTCTGCTAAGTCTCGAGGTCATTTAAAATTGAAAAAAAATACAAGTGATTGCACAAGAAAGGTAGGATAAGGGACGGAGAGAAAACAAGTCCTAAGTAGATTGATAAGGACATGGTTTTAGCAACGACTATGAGAACAAGGACAGCACAGAAGGCTTACCTCAACTCCTGGAGGTTTAACTTGACCGATGGCTTTTGCTGCACCCAAAACTGCTGCTGAACCTCCCATATCAAATTTCATGAGCTCAATGGAACAGCCAGGTCCTGTCTTGATGTTGTAGCCACCACTGTAAAGATAAAAGACATAGAATTTAAGAACCCCTACTGACATCCAAAAATTGGAAAGCATAAAAGAGAAGCACCACTTCCAATAAAAGGGAAAGACACATGCTGTCAGAGTAGCCAGCAGCATGACCGCCGACTTGACGGGGCATGAACAAGACTTGCTATTACATGAAAGAAATCCAAATGATGTTACATTACACCATCACATTAAACATCCAAAAGTACACCTTATCCCCACAGATGTTTTTAGAACTGGCAAATGTATATAATCACCTGTCAAAAGTCAATCCTTTTCCAACTAATGCCAGCTTGGCTTTAATAGGTCCACTTGGAGGCTTATAACACAAATGGATGAAATGAGGAGGATTATCAGAAGCTGCAGCAACGCCTAGATAGGATCCCATTTTCAACTCTTTGCACTGCTCTGCATTCAAGATGGTAGCTGAAAAAACATCGCTGTATGTGGAAGCAATCTTTGTAGCTTCTTCTGCCAGTACAGCTGAAACATAAATCATTGCAGACAATTAAAGCTGTGATCAGACACAAATGGATGCATATCTATGTGTTGGGACGGGAAATGAAATTTGGCCCGTGAAAACATTAGTTCAAACACAGGAAGCAGTCAGGTGGTAATGTATTCCCGTGAGACTTAAGGGAATGAAGCTATTACGAACCAGGGGTGAGTACATTGGCTGGTGAATTGACAAGTTCTTTTCCAAAAATTACAGCAGAAGAAACATCTTCAGCATATTTGAGCTTCTTGTCTAGCTCGGGACCAGTTCCAAAACCAAGAATATCCACGGATTTAAGCACTGGTTTCTTTGAATCCGACTTATACCTGTTATCTTCATATGTCCCCAGCACAGTCCCTGTCACATTTTAAACCATCCAACATTAATTATTTCCGGCTGTTAATGCAAACAATTGTCACGGTGCAATTAGTTCCCAATATTAGTACCAGAAGCTATCGCTGAAGCAATATTAAGTTTTGATTCATTTGAGGTGCTTCCAGATGAGGCAAGCACAATGCCAACATTACTGGCTTGAGCAGTCTTTGCAGCAGCTGCAATCGCCTCGCCAAAATTGCGAAAAGCGTATGCATTTGTAGCAGACTTCCCAAGCCCAATCAAGCCGATTCTTTTGGCACCATGACCTGGAACTCTAAGAACCAGTGACTGGCCAGGTTTTCCAGTGAAATCCTCCTCGGAAGAGGCTTCACTTAGGTGACCACCCAGCTTAGCATCTAGGTTTTTCAAAAGAGAGTTTTCAAACCTTTTGCTGTCATCCTTGGTCATATCTTTCTCTGTAACACCAACAGCAAGGATATCTCCTTTCCATTCTGCCACGTCAATCTCTTTCGCAGATAAAGCAATCTGTCAAGGATTGCAGAAATACATCACCCACCTCTTCGGTGCCCAATAGATAACAATCAGAACGCAAATAGTCACAAAACTTCACCAATTAGTATTTTATCAACGCACATTTCAGAAGGTACACATAACAGAAAGACATCCCAGTACACTGCCGATCCATATAAAACTAAATCAATCAGGTCACATACATTTACCACAGCTTTAAGCCATAAATCACAGACGGAGATGCAAGATCAATAAGGTTTGAAAGAAAAAACTAAAACCCCATCAACAAAAAAATGTTCAATTAGAATTTTACCCATTGATAACCAATCAAAACCACAACTTCATGCGAAAAAAAGAAGCAAAACCACACACCAGCTTCAATTATTGTTACTTGTAAAACCCATTCAAATCTATCATCGGCTTTAAAATGAAAACCCAAGACTAAAAATTAAAAAAGAATCTACAAAACTCAAACCCAAAAGCACACGCAAATCTGCGATTAACTTTAAGAATATAAAACCATCATAAGAAATCAAAAATCGTCATGATCTAGCCACAAAAAACAAAGAGACAAAACGCTGGGGCGTATTCTTTTAGAGGAAAAATGAGAGTGAGGGGGCAGGAGAGAAGAAAAAAAACCTTAGGGACATCGATGTTAGCAGGCTGAGTAAGTCCAAGAGTAGCACGAACTAAAGAGTGAGCCATGAGTTTGCCTCCTCCTCTGTAAGAAGAAAAGCGTGAAACTGAAAAGGTAATTCTAAGACAAGGTGCTGAATTCAACTTGTTGAAAACGAAGGAGGTTAAAGATGATGGGACAACAGCAGAAGTAAGTGAGGTAGCCAAGGATACCGCGATAGCTGCCATTTTTCAGTGTGGAGAGTTATTTATTTATAATAAACCAATCCACCAAACCCATAGGTTTAAGATATACATGAATGGTGCAACCACGTCATCACTGACCCAGCTCTGGATTCTAGTCTTCGGCTAGGCTCATAGATATAGGGCATCGGCTACTGGTAACTTGTCGATGGGTAAACAATGTGCTCTTTTGAAAGTGAGATTGAGATTAATTTTAATTTATTTTTTTTAGAAATGATTTGATGAATAAAAAAAAAAATTCATATATATATATTTTTTTTAAATTTTGTTTTTAATACTAATATATTAAAAAATATATATCTATATTTTCTATTCCTTTCTTTTGGTCATGTCATCTAATGACTTGTTCCCTGTTAATCTTTATGTTTCTTTTTTTTTTAATTGGTGCTTTTTTTTTATGTTACAAATAGAGATAAAGCTTTTAATTTAATTAGAAACTAATTACCTGACAAACTAAAAGGATTGGACTATGTGATTGTAGCACCTCACTTCTTTCTTCTTCTTTTTTAATTGGTCCATGGATTTTTTTCTCTTTTTGATTCCATGCTCTTCTTTTTTATTTTTTAAGAAATTAGTCCTTAAACTTTTCCCTTTACATTTGATTCTTTTTTGGCTAGTTTGTATGAGATAACATTCTTAATTTGATTAGAAATTAACTATTATACTAAAAAAAATGAAGTTTTCCCCAACCAGCTAACATGGAAGGAGATGCCTTTTTCTTTTAAATTCTACCATCTTTCTTTTAATTGAATGTTTTTTTTACCTTCCCATTACAACCCTTGATATTTTGAATTATTCATTATATTTATTTTAGTTTACTTTTCATAAGGTTATTATAGTTCCAAACAAATATCTTAGCACTTGAGTGGTGCTCAATTTTTAAACATCTATTTTTGTTGTTGTATCATTAAATAAAAAATAACTTTTAAACCCAGAGGAATTGATAAGCTAAATTTTATTTTTGATGATTTAACTCGTGAAGCCTAGTTTCACTTAAGATATCATTGTTTCACTATTAAAAAATATCATCTTAAACTATTTTTTTAATCAATCAACTCTTTTATTAGTTGTTCGAGTTGCCTTAGACACGTCAAGTTGACTGGGTTATACAGGTGCAATTTTCGTGCAAATTAATTTTAAACTCAAGCAAAATCCAATCAAGAGTTCAAAATATCTCTATAAAAAAACAAATAAAAACAGATTATGATGCTCAATTACCAACTACCCCAATACTGAGTGATAAAATTAAAAAAAATCAATTAAAAATATAAATTAAAAACAACCCGAGTTTGCTCATATTAATTTGTTGCATTATTTCCTGGTAATGAGACTATAATAACATAATAGAAAGCAAACAATATAAATTATAAAGTATAATCTCTAACAAATTCAATATTAAATGATAAGTTTGAGAGAAAAATTGATGGAGAAAAAAATTCGAGTCAATTGGATTAATAGAGTGAACCTATAAATGACTATCAAGAAATTGAGAAATCTTAATTACAAATAAATATTAATATTAAAAAAACATATTAATATTAAAAAAACATTAAATAATAATAACAATTAAAAAAAAGTGCACTAGTGAAAAGGGTGCACTGTAACATAGTTGTCAATACCGTTCCAGTCGCCGTTCCGGTTTTTCAATGGGAACGGAACTTTCCAGTTTCGGAGTGTTCCGGCGTGCCGTTTCGGTGTCGTACAGTTCATATATAATTAATTATATACATATGAAAAAAATATTAATTTAACAAGCATAATTAAAATTTGAATTCTTTTTTATTTAAAATATTTTGGTGTTTTTAAATTATTTTAATGTATAAATGTCAAAAATAATTTTTAAAAAATAATAAAAAAATATTATTTAATTATTATTTTGTGATTTTATATTGATTTTGAACCCGGAATGGCACGCCCGGAACGGAACTGAGGCGTTTTCGGCTGGAATTTCCGGAACGGACCGGAATTAAAACCGAGACAAAAATAACACCGTTTTATCTCAGTTTTTTGAATGGAACGAACAGAATTAACAACTATACTGTAAACTCCTATACTCTCAAGTTAATAGGTAACACCCACACACCGACATGATAATGGTTTTGTCTGGGACTGCCACGATTAAAAAAAAAAAATAAACAGACACGTCACATGTACGTATTTTGCTTATAAGATATATTTCCTGAATATACTTTTGGTTTTTGAATTCTTTCTTTTTATCGCAAAAAAATAAAAACAGCTTCCGTGTCTCTTTTTATCACACTATGATTTACTTTGAAGGCAAAGCCCTTTATTTGATAATTGATAGCGATGTATTGGAAGCTTTTCTCTCTCTCCTATATTTGGTATATTTATATAATATATAATTTTTTTTTAATAGTAGTTATTTCTTAAAAATATATTAAAATAATATATATTTTTTATATTAAAATATTAAAACAATAAAAAATTAACACTTTAAAAAACACAAACATTTAAAAACATCGTCGGTTGGTTTCCTCCGCCATCATGGATTGCATTTGACAGAAATTAATGTCAGGTGGGGTGTTAAGGAGTTAACATGGACAGACATTGCTTGATGGAGTTCTATACATCTTCGTCTCTATCATTCCTTTTCAAATCTTCTTTAACGAGCACGCTATCATTCTTTAAATTGATGTGATAGAGCTCCTCGCTTTGATCTAACACGCCTTGCTGATTTGATCGCTGTAATGCTATCAATAAGCACAGACACTGCTTGATGGTTTGCTTGAGAGAGAGATGCAAGCTTCCCTGTTGCTTTCCCTCTTCCATCCTGTCTCTTAATTTCACCGCCTTTTCTGTAGCACTGAATTTAACGTTAACCGGATGTTTTCATTTTTCAATCGACAGCAGTCATCTATAGCATCATGGGACATGGATCAGGCAGGTGGTTTCTATAGTGATCTGGGTAAAAAAATCTTCAAGTCCAGTCAATTCCTACAGATTTGCCGCAGACAATTTCAAGGCAGATCTCTTGATTGCTAAATTAAAGGAGTACAGCGCAGTGGATCCTGTTGAAATCACGCATGAATAAAGAAAATCATCGATAAGCTTCAAGTCTAAAAGTTCCGTCGGCATGCTTGACTTCTCAACTCTCCTTTGGCTTTTGCTCTTTTTGGACTTTGGAGCTTGAACAGAGATTACCTTTCAGCTTTTTCCGGTGAATTAGATGACAGAATAACCTGCCAGAAAGTTGCGGTGACAAGGCATAAGACGAGAGATAGCTCACCTGACAATGCTTTTCTTGGATCAGTGAAAGGAATTCTGGGTAGTTGGTAATGGACAAAAAAAGGGACCTCCCTAGCTGCCTGATCATTGTACCAACATCTTTATAAAAGTTTGGCACGGCATGATAAAAAATTGTTAGGTTTATTCATTTGTTGGCCAATAAATGAATGTTTGGAATTGTGTATAAAATTATTTTTTATTTAAAATTATATTAAAATAATATATTTTATTTTTAAAAAAAAAATAATGTGTTTTTTAATATTAACATATGAAAATGATAAAAAAATCAAAAAAATTTACTTTAAAATAAAATAAAAATCAATTTTTTTAAAAAATATTTTTGAAACACAATGTCAAACACCTCACCATTCAAAAATCTTATTTACATTAAAACTCGACCTGAAATGATGGATTAGTGATTGTTTGAAAATATGGTTGCAATTGTTTTTGAAAATATTTTTTGTTCATTAATATATTAAAATTATATTTTTATTTTATTTTATTTTTTAAAAATTATTTTTTGATATAAACACAAAAAAATGACCTAGATACACCAATTTTTTAATTTAAAATTTAAAAAAAATTATTTTTTTCAAAATTATTTTTGAAAAACAGAGTCAAACAAAATCTAAATTTAGAACTTGACCAGGTACTCGGACCGAGTTGGATTTTAATAAAAATGAAGAAGAATTGACAAATGTTTTTTTAAAAAATAGTATTGTTTACTTTAAAAATTGGCAAAATAATTTTTATTTTAACTAATTTCATATTTAACTCAAACAAATACATTATGGTCAAAGATAATGTATTTATTGTATTCAATTTTGTGGATCAATTGTGTTTAAAAACCAATAAAAATCAACTATTTAAATAAAAATCAATAATATTAATTATACACATTCAATAAAGGGTATTATTCGATTTTGTCTCCAATGATAAAATAATAAAATTATTATTTTCCCTTTCTTTGTCAAATATAAGAGGTGTTTGATAATATTTTACTGGTTGTAATTTAAAATATTTTTTTTATTGAAAATATATCTTTTAAAAAATATTTTTTTATTTCAGCATATTAAAACAATTAAAAAATATAAAATATTTTTTCTACCTTCATACGCTATGTTGCAAACGCTACCTTCATACCAATAAAAAGCATGGTTAAACAATATTTTATTTTCATTTTGTGGAAAGAGATCCATTGAAGAGAGAAATAATGCACATAAAATAAAGAGTGAGTGTTTTTTTTTTCTCCACCTTGCAATACATTATATATAAAATTGTAAATTTTAAAATTTTATTTTGATTGAGAATACAAACTATAAGTTCTTAAATTATAGGGTAAAAATAAATAAATCAAGCTATAGGAAGCAGATGCAATTTCTCCTTCAATAGACTTTCTTTTATATAATAATATTTTTAAGTGTTCATAATAAACTTTATAATATAAAATTAAAGTGAAGTTTAATAAGAAAATATTAAATAATTGTTAAGGAATATTTAAGAGTGTTTGTTTGATGGACCATGAGTTATTTTTTGAATACATCAATTCAAATATAGATAATGTATATAAAAAATAAAGAAAAAATTCATTTTTTCTAAGTATTGACCATCAATCCTTTTCAATTATGTGACTTCAAAAACAAAACAAAAAAAAGAGTTTACAAATTTTTAAACCCATTTATTTTTAAATCTTTAATATCTTTTGTTAAACTGTCGTGACACAAGAAAAGCACAGGATAATAACCGGAGACAGCAAGTAAAATACAGCTCTGTACCGACTATCCCGGTCAGTTCTAAACCAATAAGAAACCCCAATCTTTATTATCTCTCCTTCACTTATTTGCTCTTTCCTTCTCTCTCTACAAATTTATAGCGAGAGGAGCTTTAATTCTCGCACGGTAAGTGCCTGTTTGTCACTGCGGTCAAACCGGTGTTTTGACCAAATTTTTTTTTTTAAAATAAAATTTTTTTAGATATTTTTAAATCATTTTGATGTGCTAATATAAAAAATAATTTTTAAAAAATAAAAATTATTATTTTAATACATTTTTAAATAAAAAATACTTTTAAAAACAACCATAACCGCAGCGCTAAGAGTCCAAGTTTTCTCTGAAACTATCCCTTTCATTTTCACGAGAAAAAAACAAAAGAAAAGAAAATCTCGAGCACTGTAGAGAAATGTGCCAGCCTTATTTACCATGTGGTGGGGGGGAGTGACTGAAACGACACAGTTTAAAAACCAACCTTTTTAAGAGGTAACAGTAGATTTCTCTCTCTCTATCTCGTTTTTAACAATGCAGATGGAATCTTTATACTTCGAGGCTTGTTTTGAATATACAATGGAGGGCCTTTTGTAGTTTTTTATTTAGCGTATAAAACCCCTGTCTTTGGTGAGTAGTTGAAGCTATTTTGGTGTGTTTTGAAGTGGGTTGCTTTTAAAAGTAAGTTTTTTGGGCTGATTTGAGGGGAAAAGTTCAAGGGTTTTTTTTGTTTTTATGTGAGGTTCATTTGAATGAACCCTCGTGGTGGTTGAAGTGTAAATTTGCTTTAAAAAGTATGATCTTTTTAGAAGCTTCAAGCTTTGGTTGGTGGATGTGGGTGCAGGAAGTGGAGAACTGAAGTGGGTTGTGATATTTAAGCGTTTTGTGCTGGTTTGAGCTTCGGTTGTTTGGCTGAATGGGTGACTCGGTGAATTCTCTTGGTGGGTTCCGGGTGATTTTGGTTAATTTAAGAAGGATTTGAGTGGAGCTTGGTAAATTTGAATTTTTTTTTGTGGCTTTGTGGGAACCAGGTGAAGATCTCTTGAAAAACCGTGTTAAATTAAAGGTGTTTTGAACAATGTCTGGAGCTCCAAGAGTGAGGTCAATGAATGTGGCTGACTCTGTGGCCAGGCCTGTGCTAGGACCTACTGGAAATAATAAGGCAGGACCATTGAGTGCGCGGAAACCTGCTTCTAAACAATCGAGGAAGGTTGAGAATTCACCGGAGGAAGTTAAATTAGGGGAAGAGAAGAAAGCCCTTACAGTGCCCGCTGTCTGTACTTTATCCCCTAAATCACATTCTCTCAATATTTCTTCAGTGCTTCGCCGCCATGAGCTGTTATTGCATTCGAATTTGTCACTAAATGCTTCTTGTTCATCTGATGCCTCCACTGATTCATTTCATAGCCGAGCATCTACTGGGAGGTTGACTCGGTCTAATAGTGCAGGGGCTAGAAGGAAGCAGTATGTTTCAAGGCCAAGAAGTTTTGTTTCTGAAGGGGGTTTAGAATCTCCACCATCTCCTGATGATTCACAGTCCAAGAAAAGTTGTACCTGGGTGACACCAAATACGGGTATGTTTTCGCTTCTTAGATTTAAGACTATTTTTTTTTTATGAAAGATACATTTGAATACTGCCACTAATTATAAGTAGAGCCTCGCAAGCTGTATATACTGGCTGTTATTAGTTTGTGTTTATGAACCGTATAGAAAATCTAACAGAGAATTCATTTAAGTTTAATCCTATGAATGTGATATAGGTTGGGTAGTTTATTTTTGAAGTATGTGCTGTGCTAAATGCCTTCTAAGTTTCCAGCACGTAAATGAAGGTTATTATGGAAGTGCTATTTCCAATACACATAGAATTACAATGCAAGGCGGGGCATGTAAATGAGATGCGATGGTTATGATTGAATAAATGATGCAGCCCTGCTTCCAGATGCTTTACTCAAATGTTGCTTCTGAAAGGTGGTCCAGATTTTCAGGTGCCCAAGAGTTCTACCTGGAATTGACCTCATTGAATCTGGTTCAGTTACCCAGTTGAAACTCATTTTATCTACCGGAGGCTGAAGTGTGATTCTTGAAGAACTGGGCTAAAACAGCTGAAACTGGGCTTAATTCATTCCTGGATTGTTCTAAACAACTGCTGAGTTAATAAAACGAATATAAATTTGATGCCACTTGTAATTTGTATAGCTTGACAAGTTGTCTCTGTTGTGGATTTTAAGAATTTGATGTAGTTATAGGGCCCACAGCTAGTCATTTTTACTTTCCTTCACGGTGCATTGACTTGGATCGTTCACTTTAGATTTGCAAGCTTTTGCTCCTTTCAACACGAACTATTTAATATTAAATAAAGTGGAGCATATAGTTCTTCTGATTTTGGGAAGTCGACAAACCATGGATTCCTAACTGGATCTTTGTACTTTGAGCTGTGTTTTGAGAGTAAATATGCTGTTTAAATAACAAAATTATGCAGTTTTTAACTCTCTTTTCCTCTCTGTTGTATGATACACCTCCTCTCATGTTTTTATTTATGTTGGTGTTAGAAAGGAATACACAAGTCTGTTAAATTGAAATTACCTTCTTGTATCATCATTGCAAAAAAAAAGACAATGTGCACATGCATTTGCCAATATTGATTGGATTCAATTTCATGTTTGATTTAGGTTGCAATCCAAGTATATGAATGTCACTTAGGAATTGTCGTGTCATGTGTTACTTAAACATGTCATTTTGCTAAATAGCATTGTACACGCGCTTTAGCTATGCTTATTTTGGATTTTATTGCTAATCGGTTTGTAAATTGAAACCAGATCCATGTTATGCCACTTTCCATGATGAAGAATGGGGAGTCCCAATCCATGATGACAGGTATGCAATTGCAATATTGTTTGCATCTGTCTACTTGTTAAATGATCTGCCATTCCTTGTATGATGATCTGTTTTAACGGCTATTTGCTTGATATTTTTGTCTTCATGCAGGAAGTTGTTTGAGCTTCTTGTCCTTTCAGGTGCTTTGGCTGAACTTACTTGGCCTGCTATTCTAAGCAAAAGGCACATATTTAGGTACTTTGCCTATTCAACTTCCAATATGTTTTAGCTGCCAACATGCTCATCAATAAACTCTGACCATCTGCATCATTCGTCCTTTCATTCACAGTCTCTTCCTTCTTGCAGTAATTGTATTGATAGATGGAGTTTATAAACATATTTCACTTGCAGGGAAGTTTTTGCAGATTTTGATCCAATTGCAGTCTCAAAATTTAACGAGAAGAAGATTATTGCACCTGGAAGCACTGCAACCTCCCTATTATCAGAACTTAAGCTCCGTGCTATCATTGAGAATGCACGCCAAATATCTAAGGTAGATTCTTGTTTTTTTTGAGCTCTTTATATATATATATATATATATATATATATTCCGAGCAGCAGAAGCATTCACTTGCATGGGGCACTGTAAATTTTTCTTATATGCGGAAGATTGAAAGATCAGACTGGCTATCTAAGTAGATCCAATTTATCTTGGTTTTTTACGTTAACCTCAATTTAGCCAAGTGTCAAAATAACTTGGAGAACTGTCATTTTCTCATTAAGTTGGGTTTGTTTATGCTTCACAATCTCGTAGTGCTGATTACCTTAATTGGATCAGTGCATTCATAATGGGGACCACTCATGATGTACTCATATTTGTGATAGTATTTAAATGCCACACAACGTGAGCTTAATGATCATTTGATCAGTTTGGTTTGGTGAAAAGTAGTTGAGTGGCGGTCATGATTTCCACTGCAATTGTTATGAAGCTTATAGGACAAACTATAGTCTTACAACCATACAACTTGTCTTTGGTAAGCTTACAGACAAGCTATAATATTACAACCATATCCAGCTTGACTTTGGTATCTTTAACTTACCTCAAGAGTTATGCATTCAACCTAATTATTCGTCTTCTTCAAGATGCCAGCTTGCATGGTCGGTAACTTGCAATATATTTATCTGACTTTATGACTTCCAGTCATTAACCACTTAACTGTTACTGAAGTAAGCCGTGATTGCATACTTAATATATTTGCTATGATTATCATTTGCTACTAACTTCTTACAGGTTTTGTTGATGCCAGGTCATTGATGAGTTTGGGTCATTTGACAAGTATATTTGGAGTTTTGTGAACTACAAGCCTATAGTTAGCAGATTCCGGTATCCCCGACAGGTTCCTGTTAAAACTCCCAAAGCAGATGCCATTAGCAAGGACCTTGTAAGAAGAGGATTCCGCAGCGTGGGGCCCACGGTCATCTACTCATTCATGCAGGTGGCAGGGATAACAAATGATCATCTCATTAGTTGCTTCAGATTCCAGGAGTGTATAGACGCCGCAGAAGGGAAGGAAGAAAATGGCATCAGGTCTGAAGATATAGAAACCGACGATGTCATCGAATCAAAAATATCCGTAGCTATTGATGAATTGAGTTTCTCCTCAGAATGACACTGGCGGTGCATGGAGCTCCTCCTGGTTCAGTGATTAGTTTACCCTAGTGACTGATTCTCTGCTGCTCCTCAGGTAGCTATGAAGATATCTTTCTTTGTATAAATTTTAATGAACTCTCATGCTTATTACGGATTCTTAGATTGTAGATTACTAAAAACGAACTGAATCAACTGGTGATTGTGCTGTAGATGGGACCTGTTCTAGTGAGCCATAAAAAATTAATGTTGATTTTTTGTACAGTCCAATTAGAATGTCATCACTTGATCCCAACTTGGGACATTAGGAAGCAGAATTTACCATGCACTGCACGCACCCTCTTGAGTCATTCTTATGATCTTGCATACATGGGGTGGACAGCCTGCGCAGGTGCTCGATAGCTCAAAACCTTTCAGCCTCAGTCCATACCGACTCTATACGGTGTCATTTAATGAACGGTGACATTCATTGAACGAGTAATAATTGTTTTTAATTTACTTTTTTAAGAAAATATGTTTTTTGACATCAATAAAAAAATATAATTTTTTTAAATGTTTTTAGATGTTTTGAAAAATATATTTAGTTAAGATAGATGTTCACATGTAAAATAAATAAAAAATACATTGAAATTTTTAGTTTTTATAAAATTAAATGTACTTAATCCAATGGATGAAGTGATATCATAATATCAAATAATCTCTTAGATGCCTGAATCTAATTTATATAATCCTATAGCAGCCCGGAAAAAAACCAAGATGACACTCAAGTTTTATATAGAAGAATCATCCGGTAATGAAAAGTTTTAGGATTTGTGAATTATTTAGAAAATATATATATATATATATATTTAAATATATTTAGCCTATTAAATGTAATTTTACACTCCCATAAAATATCCTTCACACTTCATCAAAGAACCATTTTTTCTACTCTTTGACACTTGGTTTTCAACATTTAACCACTGACTTATAACCCCAAACAAAACACAACTTTAGAGTCACAATTTCTGAAGTCACATCTCTACCCTCGAGGTTGTAATACAGATGCAGTTTTTTAAAGCCTTTTAAGATTATTTTTTAATTCAAAACATACTAAAATAACATTTTATTATTATTTTAAAATTTTATTTTCTACATGAGCACATCAAAATAATTTAAATACAATGAAAAATAATTTGATATTTTTTTAAAAGAAAATGGTTCAAACACAACGAGTGAATCAAAATAATAGAGCTGAACATTAATTGGTTAGCGGTGGCAACCATTTCATCAAGGATGGATATGCGGTGTCGTTTGCAGCAACATTCAATGCAGTGCTTGGCTCCTCAATTACCTCTTAAAACTGGCACACCTACCACTAGGGCTCGATTGACCAGTGACCAGTGATGCCATATACATACATAA
The DNA here is from genome assembly GCA_027405865.1 of Salix purpurea. Classification (NCBI taxonomy): domain Eukaryota; kingdom Viridiplantae; phylum Streptophyta; class Magnoliopsida; order Malpighiales; family Salicaceae; genus Salix; species Salix purpurea. Next base: position 5,610,559 of record JAOWLH010000019.1, read on the forward strand.
TAATCAGAATGATCAGTCAACAGATTGGCACCTTTAAAGCTGCCAACTACCACCTATCCACAATAATCTGAGATCCACGGCAGGAACATGAGAAAGCTGCTACAGAAATGGAAATGGAGATATTGAAATGGGTCCCAACCAAGAGAAAGAAAAATGGATGCCAACCAACATCTCTCTACTATTAGCCTGTTCCAAACTGAGTTGGGTGGGAGTACAATACCAAATATACAACTCTTACTGAATCACTGCAGGGATATATGGCAAGTTTAGGGTGGGGGGAAATTAGATACAAAAAGGAAGACATCCTCAAACCTGATAAATGTATTTTGAGAGCTACATGATTTTCATAAAATGACGGCTATCCCCAGGTAATCCTTATAATGTACCCTGGACAGAAAGGGATCTCTTTGGCTTTTCAAATTTTCAGCAAGGTTTGATTTCAAATCCAATGCTCAGAAGAGTCCGAGCTGATTCTATTGCCTTCTCCTTCTCGCCCCCGAGATCAAGGGTTTCACCGGTTAATTCACCTTCCTTGCCGACCGACCACTGGGTTGAAGTAACTTGGCTTTGCACTGCATCGGTTTTCTTGATTGGCAAGTTGCTCATTGCAGCGGGAGCGGCTGCAGCAACAAGCGGAGCACTTGGAGGGCCATGTCGCTTCTTCGGTACAGGCATGTCGTGGTCATGTACTCCCTTATATGTTATAATGACAGCATTCGTGTTATCTACTGCTGTTTCAATGTGCTTTCGGACAGGACATCCAGCTGAAGTGCATCTATAATAGTTCCTGAAATTCATTCAAGCAATAAATCAGAAGTAAGATTCGATGCATGGACCAGTTTATATTTGGAAGTTACAACTTGGATTAATGAAGGAAACGCATAATGTGAAGCTTTTGAATTTGAAGAGTGATCAATCTGATAACTATATATGGCATTGGTAGAGATTCCATTAAGCTTTTTGAATTTGATGAGCAATTATCAGATGGTTATTACTCCCTCAATTCAATGGGGTTGAGATCCATCAAGTCACACCTGTTAATATTCTAACACGATAAAAACTCTTGATCACAGTCTCTAAAACACCTACTCTAAAGAATCCTTTAGATACAGCAGGATGGATATGTGCAGCAAAAACAATGTTGTAAAGCGCGTGAAGATAACTCAAAAGTATATCAATAAGCACAGACAAATCATAATCTGGAGGGAATGAGCACAGGACCAGTTTCTCTATCTGGCAGTTGCCTACTTTACAAGACACTCACATAGCATGCATTGCAGGATATGCAGTTGCAGGGTTAAGAGATAATTACAATCCCAGTGAGCATAGATGTCCTGGACTAGTTATTGATTGATTAACCACCTCAAGTCAACATGCAAGATTAGTGACTAAATTTTCTCACAGGAAAAACTATAGCCCTGAAATGATATCAGTTGCCAGAATAGGTACATATTTTTTTATTCTTTCAAATATGAAATACCATTTATTTTATATAAAAATAAGTACCTTCCGAGTTTCTGAACTTTTATATTATAAAAGTTCAATTGAAAGTGCCTCTAACATTTACATAAAAAGATAGCAGAGACCACAGGTGTTGACCAAAAACCCCAAGGTTCTTATAGAGTTGTTATTTGAGCAAGCTAAAGATGCTAGTAAAGAAGGGATTGAGTGGGCTAAAATACATCCAAACTATAAAAACTACTATGTATCAAATGAAAAAACGAGAGAACTAGGGAAGACCTTTGTAATCGCAACAACTAAAGATGCCCTTTGTAGAAGGAACAAATGCTGAGAATAAGGGAGGAGACATCTATGCCTGTGTCCCAACTAGGCATGAAAATAAAATATATTTCTCTTGATTTAAAGAAATGAAAATTCACATCACAACAACCCATTTAAAGCTACGAGAAGCATTATAAAAAAGGTCAAACTAAGGAAGCAATCTCCCTCATGATGTTCCAGGTCCTCTATGAATTACTGCCAGGGAACCAACTTATAACTCCAAATCTTAAAGACAACAAGTTGCTGTATTTTACCTATCTGAACACCAGAAAACCACCTTCTTGACATCTTAAAATGAAATGATGCTGTATTCACTGCTCATAATACATAAATGATGGCGAACTGGAAATCCTTGCAGGGTGTTAGTCATGAATTAGTTATATTTGAGGCTTACTCTTTAATTGGCATACAAGGTGGCATACCATAAGGACATATAAAGAGGCATAATCCTGGAAAGGGACAATGATTTCAGTATCTTCAGTAACTTTCAAGCGCTTCATTTTTCCTTGGTTTTCAGGTATCATTTCTTTTTTTCAGAATTAGAAGTGTCATCAACCAGTTAGAATTGAGGCTTACTTGATTCAAGTTGAGTTGCATATTTCAGTTTTTAACTGGGAGTTTTGGATGGGTTTTGAGGCCTCTAATGAGCTTCACCATGAAGACTGATCTCCAATTAGATTTGACGAGGAATCAGGGCAACCATCAAGTTTTAAGGGCACTAAGTTCAATTGAGGGTTGAAGATGTGTTTGGATTTTCAAACTTCAGAATAAACTAGGACAATAAACCCTAAGACAATAGCATCTAGAAAATGAGTGATTCAAAACAGTATTAACTGACAAAGATCACGCCTGGATTGTGCCATGTCCAATAGCACTATTGTTCAAAAAGAACAGAAGACACCCACACCCACACCCACACCCACACCCACACCCCATGGATGCTATAAAAAACAGATCTTAGCAACCAATACATCTCTCCCCAACAAAAAGGGAACTCAAGCTGTTAGAACTCCTACAACATATCAATAGGACAGCTTCCAAGACGATGAACCAAGTCACCATCACAGTAGTGCTCATGAGAATCTGCCTCACTTTATATCCACAATTTGAACACTTAGAAGAACAGTTGTTCACACAAAACACAAGACCTTAAAAAATCACAATTTTAAGTCTTGAACATATCTTGTCAAACAACTCGTTACTTTTAAAGCTCCCGAAAACAATCAGGCAAGTTCACCTCAAAATTTAGCATTTGAAAGTGACTCTTAATACAATTCCACTGCCCTTTACTCTGCAAAAAATCTAGAAAGGGACCTCAAACACTACCAGTGCCCATTCCTGAATATACCAGGCAATAGCTTCACTGTCACCATTCCTCCTCCCCAGTGCCCATTCCTGAATATACCAGGCAAGGTTAATCTTCAAGAGTGAACTTCAGGGGCCCCTTGTGCCCATTCCTCCTTCCCAGAGAGGGAGAAGCAAAAGAATCACCAAAGGCAATAGCTTCACTGTCACCGCATATCAATCATACAATCAAGCTTTCAAGGGGACGGAGATGCTGAATATACCACTAGTCCCAAATTCCTTGACAGCTCTATTGACAAAATAGTGGGAAACACCTTAGCATCTTTGTTTGATTGTCTGGTATCGTAAGTGCACCAGTCATGTCACAAGGAATATTCTGCCATAAATACTGATCTAGAGGACATGAGTTTACGAGAAACATCCTGTATGCCATAGGTTGGAAAATAATTTCTTATCTACCAAATTTAAATGCAACTCATCGTATATGCCATCTTAAATTGGCTACTTGTTGGCCAAGAAAATGTCTGATAGCTATGAACAAAAACATGGTAATATTCAACCACACATCATCAAACCAACTCAGCACCTAGTAATAAGCACTACAAAACAAGAAGAAAAGATAACAAGCTAAAACTTTCCAATACAAGATCACACTGCATTTTGCATAGCATTGTCATAAGATAACATGTTATTGATTTATTAAGTCAAAATTGTCATGCATACAAGGAAAATTCAAGAAATAAAAACTGAACCTGGGATGAGGATTTCCCTTCACCATCTTCTGTCCATACTTCCGCCATCTATATCCATCACCTGTGATCCCCACATCACCTGCTGCATGCACGACGAATTTAGGTTTTTTTCCAGGTTTAAGGACAGATTTTGAGCATTCTAAGTTTCCCTTCAATCTGGTAAGAAATGAGCAAAAACCATTATCTCCAACACTGCCTTTACAGAAGAATAACAAAAAGTGCTACGTCACTTAGAATTAAAGTTTTGAGGAAACCAAATTCACAGAAAAGATTGCCTTCGTTTTGGCTCAGGTTCACCGATATTCTCCTCTTTGATTTGAGTTTCCTTGCTCTCATCTGAACTGCTTGAACTCTGTCGTTTTCTTTCTGATATTGCGGATGTTTCTTGTACAAGTTCCATTGACAATGTGTCAGGTTCTGAATCTTTGAGCATTCTAACAGTATGCTCAGTTACAGTAGTCTGCAAAATAGGCCCAACAGATAACCCACTCCTACTTTTCCTGGTGCCTTTATTCTTCCGAGGTGGATCATGACAGTGCATTCCTTTATTAACAATCTCGATCACATGGCCTGAGTGATCAGAGCATTCAATCTTTTTAGCACAACAGTCAAAATACGTGCACTTGTAGTAACTTCGAGAACCTTTAGGACTCTTCACTTGCTTCTGACCATATTTACGCCAGTTGTATCCATCTGGAATAGATGTCCTCGCTACGGGAACATAGAGAGCCTTGAGCCCAGCAGAACTTCGGTCCCCTGCTTCTGTTATACCTGCATTCTTAACCTCTGGGGGAGAAATTTTTTTTGCTGGAGATGGACTTGGAGCAGACGATATAGGTTGTGTAACAGAAGTTGGTGACAGTTCTGACAAGGAAGTTGGACATAAAGAAGGCTGAAGCTGATTTTGGGTCTGGGCTTCAGAACTCTTGTCTGCTACATTTCCCAAAACTTCCTGGTGCGATGACCCTACTTGCTCCTATGGAAAATGAAAGAAAATGCACAATTAAAAAAAATCATTTGACAAACATTGCACCAAGCAGATAATATTTTATGAATATGGTCTAATGTTCTCACTTGTGGGAAATTTACAGGTTTACATCCAGCGCTTTATTGGAAAGGCATAAAGTGCACCCATTGACTTAATGTGAGCCAGGTTCTTGCCTCAGAAACATTGTTTTATATGTGATCCAGTATATTTGAATTTTTTTAACTAAATCTTGCCTGCAGCAGAAATTTAAGAAGAAAAACCACTGGCTAATGTGAAACAGAGGACTTTTATCACATTGAGACTGTTGGTTGTGATCTTGAAGTCACTTGAATCTCAAACTGGTTGAAAATTTTCATATCCTAGATTCTTTAATACAAGCTCAACTTTCTAATGCTTTAGATTTCCTATAGGTTTTACAGAAGAGTTGTGTGAATATATTTGGATTCCACACTTTTAATCATTATCCAAAGGGGCAATCATTTTTTTCGTTTTTCTTGGACATATTCATTATCCAATGCAAAGAGTTACAAGCAGCATAAGACACCAAACACCTATCAATTCACCTTTGCAAAAGCAAGTCATTCAAGGTTTAATAAAGTCTCTTTGTACATTTATGAACACGCATTGCCTCCACATTGTAGCCTGACCATTTGCTTAAATTCAACTTCCCATGCAGTTGACTTGCCCCCTTTATCCTCCATCTCAACACTCTAGTTTTTCTGGGTTCTGCTTGCACTATCTCAATTTCAAACCATTTTTATGGTGTTTCCAAAAGTTAGACTAATAAATTTCAAAACATTGAACAGCACTCCTATTTTTAGGGTTAATTAGATCCACATTCCACCCCTAAAGCAGCACTTTATAAGTAAGTGGCTCTCCCTTTTTTTTCTTTCTTTCTTTTCTGATTGCAGGGAAGTGAATTATTTTTTCACAGAATTTACCAACTAACAAAGTATTCCCCAACTAACAAAGTGTTCCCCCTTTCATTTCTGAAACCATCAAAAGACCAGAAAATGAAACTTTCAATCAGTGGCTTATAAACTTAAGAGTTATACTCAAATACTCTATGTTAAGCTTTCAGTAACAGCAACAACTTCCACTCAGAGAACCTAAACCTCCACTCAAAATCACTTCATCAACTCTGTAAACCCTAGAACAAAAAACTTCCACCACCACCAACAAAAGCAGGAAATTACTCATCAATACTCTAAGACCTCCATTCACCAAAAAGAATAAAAAAAAAGGAAGTGTCACAAATTGCTTAGCAAGAAATGAAATAAATAAATAAGCTTGAGCTCCCAACCTTGTATTCAGCTTCCACGTGCGTCTCTGCTGCTGAATTTCCTTTCAAACCTGCAAGATCATCTACAGCAATTACACAAAAAACAAAAGATTATATATATATACACACACAAACAAAACAGAATTACCTGAATATCGATCATTCTCCTTCGGTAGTATCTCCGTGGAAGACTGCGGAGCCACCGTTAGGGTTTCCACTTGCTCCTCCCTCACCTCCTCCTCCTTCTGCGAATTCGGTACGATTTGCTGCAACTCACTGAGTTGATTCTCCTTCTCTTCCTTTTCCTCCTCCTCTTCTTCTTCCTCATTACAATCACCTTCCAATTCTTCTCCTACAAAATCGCCGTCGTTTTGCTCATTTCCTTGTCGTTTCTGTTCCTTATTTTGCACTGCGAGAGCTTCAAAGCTCTCATTCTCTGCCATGGCCAACTGAGTAAAGTTCGGAAACAGTTCCAACTGCCTCTTTTCTTTGTTTAATTTGTACCGAAATTAAAAGCCGAAACCGATTTATCGGATTTTCTTAGAGAGAGTGAAGGGGCTGCATTGCTAGTGAGGGTACATGTGTCTTTGACTGCGGTTGACTCAGGTGGTTTTTTTGGTAAGCGAGTGTTGTTAACCAACGCCGTTCATTTCTCCATTTGCTTAGCGTGTCATGACTTGACGGGTTCTGTTAACGGCAGAGGAAGGCGTTTCTCGATGCCTATCTTTGACTACAACTATATACTGTGTAGTGATAATTAGATCTGGTGCCCTTGTTTCATTGCCAGCCAAATGAAATATTTAAGTATCGTTTTTTCATGTGACAAAATATTTAAGATAAGGATAAAAAAAACTTTACTAGTACATTAACTCTGATTAATCGACCGTTATACATGATAATAAGTAGAAAAAACTTAGGTTGTAGTGTGTACATACCAATTTTCTTTAATAATATTTATATTTATTTATTTATGAAAATGTTTCCATTTAACTCCATAGTCACAAAAAAATCACAATGAAAAAAAAAACCCTTTAAACATACATTAAAGTTTTTCTAATTCACAATGCTATTAAGTTTAAAATTGTGTAACTTGACTTCTTTTTTTCAAGACATAAGTATATCTATTAAAACATTCAATAGCAATAGGTTTGAAATCCTAGTTATTAAGCTATCAAGTTAATTTGTAGGTAATAATACCATTCAAAATCAAATCAAGTAAATTAAATTAATTAAAATGTTAGTTTTTTTTTATAAACTTGATTTAATTTGGATCGAGTCAATCAATCACTAAAATCAAATAATTAATAATAGTTTATATAGTTTAACTATAAATTTAGCTTGAGATACTTAGTTTTTGAGGTCAACCTACAAGTCATCTGGGTTAACAAATTTGCTTAAAAGTCATTTTTTTATATTGAAATTAATTTTGCAAATAAAAATTTGAAATAGGCATCCAAGTTCACAATTAGTCTACTTACAGGAAAGATTTTTTCTCCAGAACTCCTTTTAATTTCAAATCCCAAATGATAAAAAGGTGAAAGCAGAAGAATTACAAGAATTAATTGTTTTATATCGTGTTTTAAAAGTATTTTTTCAAATAAATTAAAAAAAATATTTTTATTTTTATATAAAATTAATTTTTTATATTTTCAAATCATATCAATATCATGATATCAAAAAAAAAACATTTTAAAAACTTCTACCAAACTGCAATCAGGCATTAAAAATGTATTATTTTGCTTCTTTTTGTCGATACATCATGATATTTGTGTTGAATCTAAGTCGTTAACGTGGCCTTGACAAGAAGAGTAAGGAATATGGACGGATGAGATCAGAATGTAGTATGGCTGCTTTAAAATAATTAGAGGGGACATGACATGATGGAATAAATTAATGATTAGTGAATAGAGGGAGAAAAGAAATTATCACATGACTTGGTTGGAATGCAGGAAGCATGGTACTCCAACAAGACGGGACATTTCTAGATTTCGACAAATATCTAGCAACATGTGAGATATCTTACTAAAACATTAATTGCCTTAGCATAAATTGATATTAAAATAATATCTTATTTATCTATTTTTAATAGACAGACTTGTTAATTCTGTTTTGGCCGGAATGCCCAGAACGTTCCGTGCCATTAAAAACCCCAAGACGAAACGGTGTCGTTTTCGTCTCGGTTTTAATTTCGACCCGTTCCGGAAATTCTGGCTAAATTTCAGCCGGAACGTCTCGGTACTGTTTCGGGCGTGCCGTTCCGGCTCAAAATCATAATATTTCTTTTATTTTAGAACATTTTACTATCATAATATTTTAGAATTTTAGAGATGTTTCTAATTTTAAGATTATGTTTGTTTTACTTTGTGTTTGTATTGTATAATTTAAAATTAATTTATCTTAAATTTAAATTATACTTGTTAAATTAATATTTTAATTTTTTTCATATATATATAATTAATTATATATGAATAGTACAACCCCGAAACGGCATGCCAAAACGTTTCGTTTCAATAGAAAAACCAGAACGACGACCGGAACGGTATTGACAACTTTGTGATGCACTCCAAAACAACTTAGAGATATTAAAAAAATATTTTTTTTTTACAAAAAACATACGTCCTTCCAAACTCTTTCAAAATATGATTGAGATTTCCAACTTTTGAAAATCAATGTGATTTAGATTATTTTTAAATTTGATTAAAAAAATATATTTAAATGATTTTTTTAATATTTTTAAAAGTAATTTTTCATTCAGAAATATATTAAAATATTTTTTTGACAATAACATATAAAAATAATCTAAAAATATTAAAAAATTAAATTTAATATAAAAGAATTCATTTTTTATATAAAAAAACAAATTGATATACAGTGCCGTGGAATGCTTTTTATGTATATTGAAAAGAATATGTTTAATTGACGGTGAGAATTCATGTGACACGGGGACAAGGATATATCCTAGCCGAGTTGAATTTTACTTTCCATGGAGGGCTTATTTTTACTTTATTTGCACTCATAGTTGCTGATAAAAAATAAAAACAAAAACTATGAGGGCTAAAATTTGATAAATATTCATGCATATCACGTCACTCAGTTGTTTGACACTATTTTTCAAAAAAATTGAATTTATTTTTTATTTTAAATTAATTTTTTAATATATTTTTAGATTATTTCCATGTGCTAATATAAAAAAAAAATATTTGAAAAAATCATCATTTTAATGTATTTATAAATAAAAAATTATTTTAAAAAACAACTTTAATCACATTCCCAAATAATCATCCCATCAATGAAGTACTTATGTACTTTAGCATTTAGAAAAAATAATAAAATACAAAATATATCTAGAAAAGTATAATACACAGTAAAAAAGAGAAAAAACATGAAAACATATCAAAAATTCGATGCTGGAAACATCAGGAAAATTTACAATCAACGACCAAAATGCCACGCTGACCTTAAGAAAATAGATTTAACTTTTACATTCAACAAAGAGCTATTTTTTACTTATTAGGATGTGAATCCCATTATTTTTTATAGAGGTAATTATAAATTACATTCTATAGTTTTTCGATTTTAATTAACTAATTAATTAATCTTGTATGATAAGTAATTTAATAGTACATATAATTTTGTATCGGGTTTTGAAATACTGAGAGATTGTATATTTTGCAGGAGAGAGAGACATTTTAGGCATTAAAAAAAAATACCAAAACGGGTTAAGAAGATTGGTAAGTGATTTTCATGCTAGAATGATTAGTTAATTTAGTTAGATAAATTATAGGAATTAATTAATTTAGTTTGATAAAATATAGAGGCTAAATTATAAATAAAAAATTGAGATAATTAACCTTTTTTTTTTACTTAAATGTGTCCTTCCTAAAGATGATAAAAGTATCATAAATTTAACGATTTTTTCAAAATAGTTTTTTCATTCTCATGTAAATTAACAATTTCTTCAAAATAAAAGGTTATTTATAGCTTTTAATATGCAAAATTCTGATCTATCTATTCTGTATATATTTCTTCCTATTCATTTTGGAAAGAAAAAAAAAAACGTCCCTCTACAACATAAAAGGATTAGCTCCACCATTATATACAAAACTAAGTTAAATAGATTTACTTGGAATTAACCTAATCGAGATGAACTGCAAATGCTTGTTAAATTCAAGATTTAGAAGAGGTTAACCCGAAAGTTTTTAGAAATTTCAATCCACATGTTATGGATAACATCAAGAAATTAAAAAAAATATATATATATATATGAAAAGACTATAGGAATTAACAACTAGGAGTGCTGAGATTTAATAAATATATCTACCCATGTCACGTCACTCACTCCACCAATAAAGCACTCTTGTACTTTAGCACTAAAAAGGAATAAAATAATGATATAAAAATATTTTAAAAAGCATAAATTTATAATGAAAAAAAGAAAAAAAAGAAAAAAAAATCTAATTACACTATAACTTTGATGATAATATCATTAATATTGTTAAAAAAACATGTGCAATATAATCTTAATAACATCAAGAAAAATAATGTACGATAACCGAATTGAGTTATACAAGTAGTTCAAATATATTGAGACTTATTTTATCTCATGACTTGTGTCACAATTCAGTAATTATTGATTTTTTTTTATATTATTAGATACATATCGTTGATATCTTTTCAATAATATTAGTGATATTATTACTAGAGCTTCCGTGTGCTTACATGTTTTTTTATCTTTTCCGTGTAATTTATGAGGAGAGGGGAAAAAAAAAGTAAAAAAAAAAAAATCTATAAACACTTAAAACTTCAATAATGACATTATTGATATTTTTAAAAAGATTTTGATAAAATGAATTTAACGATATCAAAAAAGATTGACAATGATTACCAGAGTATGATACACAATTTTTCAAAATCAAACGAGTCTCGAACATAATCAAATTACTCATGTGACCCGCTATGGTCACCGTCGTTCCTGGTGTCACTAGATTCATCTCATTAATATTTTTCTAGTGATACAGGTGATATTATCATTAGAGGTTTATCGTATTTCCAGTGTTTTTTTCTTTTCCCTTTCTGTCTCTAGTCTCTCTAATTATTGTAAATTATATCATACTATTTTTTAAATTTAAAAGAGTAGTAGATGATATCCATGACTCGTGAGTTGAAGATATCATCTATAATTTTTCTAAAATATACTGTTTTTAAAAATATATTTTATATTATATTATTTTATAAAAATACTAAAAACCAATAAAAACTCTCACCAATGAGTTGTCCGTTCTTCATGTGCGCATGTTACTGTGCGAAAGAGAATAAAACAGTTAGCTTGAAAAGATGGTCACACATTCCATGATGACCCCGCCTTCATTTATTTTTCCACCACATAACTACGAGGAGAATCCTATCATGTTAGCGATGCTTTATTATTAAAAAAAAAAAAAATTGTGTGGAAATATATTAAAATAATAGTTTTTAAATTTATTTTTAATATCAATATATTAAAATAATTTAAAATATATTGTTTTTAGTAAAAACACAGTCTAGCTGCATAACTAAAGGAGTCAAACTAAAATATTAAATCTTATAATCTAATAAGAAAATAAATCATGATCTAAAAAATATTCTTTCACAAAGATTGATAGGATAAATTTAAATGGGCTATTAACTTGTTTTTCTAAGTGCATATGCAATTCATTTGGCTTATTAGGAGCTTATCTATGGAATTTTTATATGGAGAAATAAATAAATAGAAAACGTGAAATCATGCGATGAAGTGCTAATAATAGTTGTATTAAAAATAATAATAGAGAAGGTATAATGTCTTGTCTATTCTAGGAGTGAAATGGAAATTAAATAATTGAAAAGTACTTCCCATGTGTGAGCAAAGATTGAAGGAGTTGAGAATTTGATGTTTTTTTTTATTATTATTATAATAAATGTAGCTTATATATATGTAATAAATGCTTGCTCATATTAAAATAAAATAAATGAAGCTTATAGGTAAAAATGTGATAATTTTCAAAATGACGTAGACTTGAAACTATATTCTTATGGTCAATACCGATGAAGGAGACGCCACACCTGACCACCAACACCAATCATTTCGATTGTCGTTTTATAATTTGTTTTTAATAATTTTAATATACTGACATTAAAAATAAATTTTAAATAATAATAATTTAATATATATATTTTTAAATAAAAAATATCTTAGAAGCATCGAAAGCATCACAATAAGAAGTGGGTCAGGATGTGTGGCCATGAGCATAATAAGAAAATCAGATACGATTCCTCAAGTTGTGAAAAAAATAAAAAGAAAGAAAAAATATTGGTTGATTAATTGTCAAAAACTAAAGGTAGCACATTTCGATTTTTATTCTCAAACTGAAAAGTATTCCTCATGTTAAATAAAGGAAAATTAGTTGACTGGAATCCATATTCAATCTTTAATTCAATGTTTAAGAATATTTTTAAAGTTGTTTTTAAAATTTATTTCTATTTAGAAATATATTAAAATAATATTTTTAAAAAAATTCTTTTTGACATTAACACATAAAAATAATATAAAAATACTAAAAATATTTAAAATATAAAATAAAATATTTATTTAAAAAAAATATTTATTTAAAAAAAAAATATTTTTGAAACGAGTTGATACGCATGAGTTTAATCTCGAAGAACCCTTCCTAACATCCATGAATTTATCGTCCGAGGTTTGTCATTTGCCTAAATTTATCCTTCATCATTTAATTCTTATTTGATTTTTTATAAAATCTGGTCCTTATTATTTTGATTTTCTTAACTATTTTCCTAATTAAAATTTATTTTTAATTTTATCCCTCAGCATTTGATTTGATTTATTTTTATATCAAATTCAGTCCTCGTCCTTTTATTTTAGTTTTTTTATCCTTTTTTTATTGCATTTTATTTTAAATTTGTCCCTCAATATTTTTTTACAAAGATATTTCTTGATTTTTTTGTGTTTGGCTTTTATGGGGCTAGTCATGGTCTCGTGACAAGGATTACAAGTTTTAAATGTTAACCCATGTTGATTTTAGTTATTTTTTAGATATTTTTATAAACTTGATTTATTTTTAATTTTATCCTTCAATATTTATTTTTTAATCAGCATCGTGTTATTTATTTATTTATTTTTATGAGAATATCTCAGTCCTATGTCTACTATCAAGAGTTTAACAGGTTAACTTGGCTTGACTTTTTTCTTTCTTAATTTTTTTTCTTTTTCATCACTCAATATTTTTTTTATTAATAATTTTGCTTTGTTGTTTTTTGGGTTTGTCTTTTATATTTTTAGTCCCATCTCATGATCAAGATCATGATTTTCAAAGTTTAATACTGGTCTTTTTAGGTTCTTTTAAGTATATTTTTTCAATTTCATCATTTAATATTTTATTTTTTAGGAATTGATTTTAATGATTTTTCCTTATACTGGGCTATCTCATTCTTGTCCCCATTGTCATGAATTTAACAAGTTGACCCATATTTTTTTTTATTTTTTTTCTCAGTTTCATCATTCAATATTGATTTTTTTTATAGTTGAGTTTTACATTCTTATTCAATTTCTTTTGTTAACAACTTTTTCTTTACCTTTTACTAGCATGATTAATCACTTGATTAAATAAAAAAAATATTCCTATAAACAAAGTTATTAAGCATAACTAAGTAAATGACCATGTTGTGAGGTCCAATATTTTTTTTCCATTTATCTATTGATAAAATATCAGTTTATTTAATTAAATAAGTGTATAAATATTTTGATTTATGACTGACAATTTTTTTATATTAAGAAACTCATTGGAAAAACCTACTTATTTATTTTCTTACCTAAGAAAACATCATACTTGCAGCAAAACACAAGTCAAGTAGTTAGTATGATCTAAACCTATATACACAAAATAAAAGCTAAATGAACAATAATATCAGAGTAAAATAGAGAGGTTGCCACTTATAAGAACTATTAAGGACAACTAGCTAGGTGATCGATTTATAGAAAACTAAAGGGGTGTTTAACATTATTTCTGTTTTTTGATTTATAGTCTTGAAACTTGTTTGTTTTCAATAAAATAAAAGTGGGTTAAGAACTAGATATAATGATTTTCAAAATATCTTTCAATCTACAAGACAAGTCTCTAAAAGAGGACGAGGATCTTTTGTTTCCCAAAGTCAAGTTCTGTAAGAGCTGGGATCATTGTCCAGCATGCAGTGTAAGAAAGTGTTCAGTTGCAGAGAATACTCAAGCTAAAGTAAGAGGGAGAAGATGAAATGTCTATAATTTCTTCCTAGAATTTTGTCAATCTGGGTATTTTGACGTAGTTACAGCCTTTCCTATGAATGTATTTGATTTTGATCTAATTGTTCTGATCATATTTCCCATGATCCTTAATCATTATAAGAAGAAATAATGGAGGAGGGATCATCAAAACCTTAAGCCTCATAGTTCTCCCACTCCTCTGACCTTCAAACTCCTTGTTTATAATATCGTGCTGGGTTTTTCAAGTTCTGCAGATAATCTCATGTAAGCATATTTCTAAGCATCAGCTGCTGCTCATCCCTGGTGTTTTATGCTCTATGCGGATATTTTCCTGTGAAGAACAAACTGAATGTCTCAATGGTAAATTCTATTGTCATAATTACTGAAGCTATGGCATTAGATTTGGATTCAGATAGGTATGATTATGTGAGTGATCGCCAATAAACAATTGGGTTCTTATGAATATTTTGGGATCCACTCTTCATGGCTTCAACTTTGCTTTCTCAGAGCTAGTTTTTGTTCAAGTTGATGGGGAGAAAATCCTTCCATGTTGTGTTGGGGAAGCAGATCATGCTTTCTTTCTTTGGTTTTGTATTTACCATCATTGGAGTTATTTTAAAGAATGATTTTCAGGGGATGGCATCTTAAGGTAGAAAATCCAAGGGAGATGAATCTTCATATATCCTGGTTCTTGTTTGGGTGCCATCAAATTTCTCCAGGGCTGGCATCAAATTTCTCCAGAGTAGCAAGAAGGATTGAAAAAGGCACATTGCTGTGTATAGATTGTAGCCTAAAAACTGATACTTTAGATGAATCATGGCTGAAGTCTTTGGTTTCAAATCATTTTGCGAGGTTTTCATATGCATGCCCTTCCAATGCAATGTAACAGCCACGCACCAAGGTGTTATCATAATAGGGATAAGTTATAGGTCCGTGGATCTGGAAGAAACAAAACTTTGATCAGACTAACTTGTGATTCCAGGTGCCAAAACTGAAATTTCCGTTGATCAGGAAAAATCATCTCCACCAATCAACGTGCGATTTTAATGAGTAATGACAATATCATCTACCTGGGAGTAGAAATTTGAGATTTCCCAGTTTAGCTGAGGATTAACTAGGAAAGGTAACGCAAGAGCTAGCGGAAATTTTCAAAGCTTCCAGAAATGCAGTCAAGCCAGGGGGTTTCTCACAGCCAAACTTGAAATAATCACCAAGGCTAGCATACCCCATCTTATCCAGTAGCTGCTACTACAACTGGGTTGTGATTTGAATCCGGATCCCGACACGGTACGGCACAAGATTTCTCATAACATACAGACATGGATTGGCTCTTAAAATCTATAGTTGTAAGAGCTGAAAGGAAAAGGGTAGAGCACAAACCTTTATTTATCTTATAGTAGCACAGACAAAGTGACATAGAAATATATATAATTCCATCCTGCTGAAAACACTAGTCCCCTTCATCCAGGGGATAAGCATCTCCTGTGTCCTCTTCCACCTTCATGACATGCCTTGCGAGTTTTAATTACATATCGAAGATACCGTCTTATAAGTTTGTTTTACGCATGCATAGTGAATATAAATCCTTGTTAGCAACATAAAAGAACTCGATTTGCCATCAGCTATAGATTCTGCTATAGCATCATATTCAATTTTTAGGACCAATGTCCTTAAGGGCACAGATCTGCTCCTCTCCCATGGCAGACATGACAGTCACCACAAGGTCCTTTCCTTCACCAAACCCATCTTTAATCTATATAACAAACACAAAATTTCAGTTTTCAGAATGAAAACCAACTAGAGCCTGTGGAAACAGAGAAAGGCTCAAGAAATATTGATGCACAAGATGGTCAGGACACCAACCATGGATCAGAAAAAGGGATGCCAGAAAATACCTGAGTAAGCAGACTGTCATCGGTGGGAAGCTTCAGATCATCCTTGGTATTTCCATTTTCAGTCAAAAGGCTCACCTACATGAATTTGAACATCAATTAGTTAAGTCACTATTTTTAGCAGAGCAAGGCTAGAAAATGAGACAACCCGCTCAATTGGAAACCATTGCTTTTGCCATTTTCTCCTTTCTAGCATTCTACAGCCTTCCCTGATGGAAGTCATTATTTAATATGCATCAGAAAAATATTGACATTATTAGTTCCATAGTTGAAATTAGCAGTTTATGCTTCCTGTTTAAGTTGAATTCACACCGTAGAACCTTGGGCCTCACATAGTTTATCCCTCTACATCAAGTTTTGCATTCCAAACCTTTTATACACGGAGATGAAAAAATCACAGTAGTTTTTCAGTTGAAATTATTCATAACAAAAATGCACGCAACAGATTATAAGCAAAGGTCCCCAACTTGTCCCGTTAAACAGATAGGACAGCCAGGCTAGTAATCAGCACAAGACAAAATTTACTTGAGCAGTGGAAAATAACCAAACTTACAAAGCCATCTTCAGAGATATCAATTAGCTGATAATCAGTACGGTTAACATGGGGAACCTGTCAAGACAGAAATTTATCAAAACAAAGACCAAAGGCACTTGTAACAAGAAAAAAAAAAAGGAAAAAAAACCACGTGAGATTAGCAAAAAAGAGGATTACATCACAGTTGTGAGATGAAGGTACAATATCTTCAAGCTTTTTCCCATTAAATATATCAATCCCCACAAAGTGGCACTTAGCATGTCCATGCTTGCCTGTCTTTGAGGTGGAAACCTCAACAACCTGTACTTTTCAAAAGAACAAAAACAATGAGATGTTATTATTGGGCAGAGCAAGAGAAAAAAAACTGTTGATAGAAACTAAACATCATCAATGCATTTTTCTCCCCAACTTCACACCTGCACATATAAAGCTGGTTTTAGCATGCATGGGAGATGGCACCTAGTTATAACTATATGTGCTGCCATCTGAATAATCCTCTAATACACACCTATTGGTATTAATGTTTTAGTGATATTTGCAGACATGCAAGCTAATACCATTGTTTTGGAGGATGTGTTGCAATAGACACCAAATTGCAGCAGTCCACAGAGACAAATAATTTCACAAAGAGCAGCAATTTCACACGTCTGTCCAGCATAACATTCAATCCACAATTGGTCATGATGAAGGAATAGTAACAATGATAATTCCAAACTACATTAGTTTCACTTCGGGTTCAGATCCAGTTCTCAGTGGAGCACTTATTTATGGTTATGGGGGAAGTTCATGATCTAGGGTTACATGCAACTTTTTTTAACCAAACTCTGGAAATTTGAGGATTTTCAAGAAGTTAAGAGATTTGACATATATGAGAGCTAAACAGTGGAGAGAAACATAAACGCAAAAACTCTGCTTTAATAAGCTGAAATGTACGTTTGCCTCAGAGTTTCAGTCTTTGTTCTGGTGCAACTGCTACTATACTATTTTTTTATGTGGGAATGGATCAATTAAGTAGAATAAGGTAAAGAACAACCACTTGCATCTTTACGTTTGTGAAAAATACTCCATTGTTCCAGCTAAGTTTTAGTACATAAAAAGAAAAAAGAAACTTGTATGGTCGCACTCTATTAACATCCCCAGATATCATGGCAAGATGAAGCAATGGAATAAAATTAAATTACTTCACGCCATTTTTTATCCACCCATGTATTTTCTTAGGATTCTCTGATACTAAAGCGCCAAAAACAAGGGAGACTCAAGGGCACCACGCACGTGCAGCCTGTGAAAGCTCAAAACTTTCTACGGTTTTGACACGCTAATTCCCACTGTCTGAAATCTTGACACAAATAGCACATAAAAAGACATCGACAAATCTACCATAAAAAAGTTGCACACACGCGTAACAAAGCGACACATAAACATGCTTTAAAAATTACAAATTTTTAGAAACACAAAACCCCTGCAGGAGAAGAACAATTCTCAGGATACACCATCAACATCAAAATCAACTCTCTCCCTCTCTCTCTTTTTTTTATATTTTATATATAATTAATTCTAACAAATCCAAGCATTAACTGCTAAAAATCACTTCTTAGTTACTTCTTAGAAAAAAACCAACGTTGTAAATAGCATGACTTATTAATCAATTTACAAAGAACACACTGAGATCTGAAAAAACAAAAACAAAAACCCAGATGGAATCCATAACAGAACATAAGAAAACCAGAGAAAAATAGACCTTGCAAGGACGGTTTTTGATGACTATATAGCCATTCTTGCGGATAGTACCAGCTTGCTGAGGGTAAGTCTTGGAGGCTCCTGCATCAGCCTTTGATTCAAAGTGGTGCTCCTCGTCCGACATGTTGGTTTGGTACGGTTAGCAGCAGAAGAAAAAATAATGGAAGAGGATGATGACTTCTCGAGACAGAAGACGACAGGACACCGTCACTTCTATTTTATGCCTCTTTGATATAGATAGATAGATAGATAAAAAGGGAGAGAGAGAGAGAGAGAGAGAGAGAGAGTTTGGAGACAACACCTTCTCAACCCTGGTTAATGTTTTCGTCCGATCTTGGCCGTTGGATCCTTTCCTTGAGTTTAGATTAACTTAGATGCCCAATTCTTTTATATTTTTCTTTTTGATTTTTTGTATTTTTTTTTTGTAATATAAAATGATAATATTTCAAAAAAAAAATATTCTGTGGTAATAACATTTTTTTAAGTTGATTTATATATTAGATTACAATTTTAGAGCAACATTACTCTTTTTTATATGATTTATTAATGATTTTGAAAATGGATAGCTATAAATAAATATTTTATGATACACAAATTGTAGTTACTGAATACTTACAGCACATGAGAGAAATATGTACAAAGAGGAAAAGAGAAGATTATATTCAGTTTCATTAAAAAGTAATAAAATTTCTCTTTTTCACTAAAAAAATATTTTCTAATTCTAACTTTCTTGTTTCTTTATTTTTTCTTATATAAATTTCTTATGTTATAAATATCCAGTAATTACAACAATAATTATAAAACCAGTGGTATAAATTTTATTGTTATAAACATGCATGATTTTTTTGAAGATTATTTTTTTAATTTATAAAATTAAAAAGCTGAAAGAATTTGAATTTATTAATTCTATTTTCCAGGCTTTTTTGTTTGTTTGTTATTGTGTTTTAAAAATGTTTTGATGTGCGATATCAAAAATATTATTTTAGTATATTTGTTTTAAAAGAAAAAAAAATACTTTAAAAAATACCTTAAACCGCCTTCCTTTTATTTCTTGATTCCTTCCTTCTTTTTTTCCTCTTGCAACTTTCCTCTCCTAATTTTTTTGACGATTATTTTTTGTCGCTCTCTTATTTTGGAATATTGCATGAGATGCTTTATCAAATTATTCTTCATTTTTTTTCCAGCAAGATTTTATTATTATTAAAAATAATAACAATCCATATTCCTATGTATTGGGTCATGTTTTCTATTCTTATTTTCATGCCTTGTCTTCTGTATTAACAAGAACAAGAATGCTGACCAAATCAAGTACCAATTAATGAAATTGAAAACAAAATTCAATTAGAGACACCTTTATATTCTAGCAAGGAGAATAAAAAAAAAAAAGAGGAGAAGAAAAATATTCACCAAAGCTCAATCATTGCATTTCCATGCACATGCGTTTGACCACCATCAAGACCATGTCGGGATGCTTGGACGGCGGTGTTTGGCCGGTGGATGTTGGCCAATCGAGTCCAACTTGTCTTCTTTCCTTTCCCTTTCGTCGCTGATGGAGCAATGAGGTATGGTTTGGAGTACATATGTCTGTTTGAGAGTATAATTAAATTTGTGATTGTTTGAGAGTATGATTAAGTTTGTTTTTAAAAGTGTTTCTCGTTTATAAATATCTTAAAATAATATATTTAAAAACACAATGTAAAAATGATAAAAATATTAAAACAGTATCCTTCTACTGATAAAAATGAGTTAAATATTCTCTTACTGATAAATATTTAAATCCTGTAAAATAGTCAACACAATGTACCGGTAGAGTGTAATCACGTTCATGTAAAAAAACACACACCATGGTATCCCATATGCAATAATCTATCTTACTAAAATCAAAGGCCTTGATTAAGATTGACGTGAGTGATTTTTTGCCCATTTTAAAGCGGACCCTACAGGAGATTTGGGTTATCCACACGCACACACCCCTTCTTTCCATATGGGCCGTTAGGCCCATAAAACCAAATCTCGGACCGACATTGTATTCAAAGCTTACACCCTACGTACATAACCTACGACATGGGTTTAGTATCTACTGTAAAAATATTTTAGAATGACATAATTATTATTAAAAACATTTTAAAAAATAAAAGTGAAAGTGAAAGGAAATTCTAACATGTTTGTCAACTCGTGGTAAGTGCAATTTGGGAGTAAATATTGCTTTTTAAAATATTTTTTTCGTCCAGAAATGTATCGAAATAATATTACAAAACAAATAAAACATGTAGAGTTTTGCACTGTGCACACACTCACAAAACACTGTTCTTTTAACAGTGCGCGCCCGAAAATGGCCCTCGGGCGCGCGGCGTCGAATGGCTGGCAGGCGGGGTTAATTCCGCCTTTTCCAGTTGATTTTTTTTTTTAAATATTCATTTACAAACAGTGTATTGACGGTTTCGTCCCCGGTAATAGGACAAAATAAGGCTTAGGGCTGAGGGGTACCGGCGTCATTGCGCGCGGCCGGACCGGCCCGGTCCGGTCCGGTCCGCCGCAACTTTTTCTTTTTTTATTATTTTCTGAAATGGCTAAATACGGTTTTAACCCCTAATAAGACAAAAACCATGAATTGGCTGCAGGGGTGAAACGGTAATTGACCATATTTTTCGAATTTTATAATCAGCGGCTGTCAGGGCGTGAGACGCACGCGCCAGGCGGTTTCCCGCCTCACGCCCTGTTCAGGCGGCGCGTGCGGCCTTATCCGGTGGCCGGAAATGGTATACCGGATGACAGAACGATGCGCCGCCGAGTGCTCTTCCTCCCGCGGTGGTGCGTGTAGCCACCAGATGTCCGTGGACGCGGCGGAGGCCGGCTGAAGCCGCCGGCCACGTTTCTCTCTCTCCGGAATGACAAAGTTTCACTTTGGTCCTTCTACTTTCAATTTCCGGGTTGGCTGTATATAACTCAATCAATTCGGTACAAAAGTTCCGATTTTTGCAATTTTGTCCTCTGATTTCAATTGACAATAAATGTAAGTTGCATTTCAGCCCTTTGACTTTTAATTTTTTAATTTAAACCCCTGATATTTGATTTTTATTTCAGCCCTTACACTTTATTTTTTTTTAATCCCTACTTTTGTCCATGTATATATAAGTGTATTTAACACAATAATAATAATAATAATAATAATAATAATAATAATAATAATAATAATAATAATAATAATAATAATCATGATTTAATTATTTTTCATTTTTACTCTTTTGTTATATTTTTTTCCCTCCCGATAATTTAATAATGTTTTTTTTTGCCAGTAATAGCCATGGTAATTTTTTTTTTATCTTTTGTTAAAATTTCTAAGATATTTTTAATCTTTCATTTATTTTTGTTTCTTTCATTATTAACATAATAATAATAATTATAATAAGAATAATAATAATAGTGATTATTATTAATATTATAAGAATAGTGCTTATGTTTTCTATTATTATAATAATAGTGATTATTTATTCTTTCATAGTAAAAATAATAATAATAATAATTTTTAATTGGTTTTTGTTGCTTGCTGTTTCGTTCATGCTTTTTATTTTTTTCCCTTGGTATAATTTAATAATTTTTGAGTGTTTTTATTCTAGCGGCAATAAGAATTTTAGATGTTAAGACTCCGATGTTGCTATTGTTATAATATTTTAAATGAATATTGCTTCCTTTTCCCTGTTGATTTTTTATTTGCTCTTTCTATTAATTAATTTAAATAATTTTATTATCTGCACAATAATGATTTCAGTAATTTTTTTTTCTTATTCAAATATTTTGCTCTTTTTTCTAATGTTAATGCGCGCTTTTTTATGATCGTTTATAACGCAAAACCTATATTCTAAAAGATGTAATCTATGCTTACGTGACAAACTCAACTCAAAATTTTAAACATTTTATCTTTTAATCTATAATTTTTATTTACTTATATCATATAAATTAATCATTGTAGATTTAATTATGTTAAATTATATACAAAAAAATACCCGCGGCAACGCGCGGGCAATTAGCTAGTATATATATATTTCAAATCAAAGTTTTGAAAAAATATATTTTTTCCCACACACTCTCGAAATAACAAAAGCGTATTTGATTTGGAAAAATTCCATATTCGTTGTGGTCATATTAATCAAGTATATTGTATACATCCCAGCTTTTGTAAAGAAAAAGAACATGGGAAGTTAATCATGCCGGCACAAGAAAGTAATCCGACAAATATTTCCTTATAAACGATGATTTTTAACTTCTTTCATTCAACTTTTGGATAGGAATCTTATATGATGATTTGAAAGTGGGTGATGATTAAAATTATATTTTATAATATAAATGTGTGCGAGTAGAATATTAAAGTAATGTATTTGCCTTCCATATTTTGCAATGAAAAGTAGAAAGCGATCCAATTTGGGCGATGAGCAAGCAAGCTTTTAAGACATGACTTTGGGTGTTTGACCATGGTGATGATTGTGGGTGACACGCACTATCCCCGCCAATTAGGGCACAAAATATGGGCGAAAAACACATCATTTTCAACATGTTGGACTCCCGATGACGCTGGGGTTCAAAGTTGGGAGTGGAATTTTTTGCACAGGCGAATTACGGGCCAGCTTTTCATGCAACAACCATGCTGTGCGAGAAAGAAATATTGACTTGCAGTTTGTATTTTGTAATTTGTTTCTGATAGATGACAAAAGAGAGGAGATCAGTGTTTTCACACGGCAAAAGGGGCATCGACGCCGCCTTGCCTACCGGAATTAGAAATAAGAACAGGATCCTTGGTGGTCATGGACAGATGCTAGATGAAAATAGAGGAATGCAACTTGTTATTCCTTCAAAGAAAGTGATTTCTTAACCATTTAGGGATCCCGTAGTCTCATTCTCATGTTCAAATATCTTGTGATTGCTAATATGATGACCAATGGAGATTTATATAGTCTTTAACTTTAGAATTCATGAGATTAGTGCAATAGCAGAAGATTCAAAAGTTACTGGCAAAAATTTGCTAGGGAGCATGCCATTTTGCTGTACATTAGTTCTATGTTTGTGTAATCAAATTCCATTACACCAGGCACATGTTAGTGTTTGTTTTCTATATGTGATGTAACCACAGAGAACCCGTGATCAATTAATGGTTCAGCAGTGGTCCTGTTCATCTTTCATCCATCCATTTTACAGGATGGATAACTCTTGTTGTGCACCGGCCACCACCATATCTGCACCACCAAAAGCCAGAAGCAACTGCCTGTAAGCGAGGCCTGCATTTCTGCTGAGAAGGGTTATTTTAGCAGACTTTTGCTTAAATATTAGAAAGGCAGTGGTGAATATTAGTGATGAAGAAGGGTTATATTAGCAATTCTAATATTTGAAAGGAATCTCTTTGTTCTAATATCTTACTGATGTAGCAAGTTAACAGGCTTGTTGGGTTCTGCTATGTACTTACCATAAAAAGAAAAATAAATGCTAAGATGGACATGTAGAAGCTTGGAAGAAGAATAACTTTCGAGGGTAGATCAACCTCTCGTGTATAAATTAAGTTTTTTGGCCATCAACAGTGGAAAAGGTAAAGAGAACATCAAAAACCCTCAACAGATTTTTGAGGACTACTGTACAATCCTTCCCATTCCTCAATGGCTGCTTAAAAAAAAACTCAATACAGAAAAAAAAGATGAACTTGGTTGGAAAAAAAAAAAAAACACAAGAACCAGCTTCCACTTCTTCATTGATAGCATGCTGGTTCAATATCTTTGAGAAGTCCAACTATCTGGTGCATGCTTGGTCGTTTTGAGTTAAGATCAGCTGTGCACAGATATCCAATCTTGAGGGCCTCCTCCATTTCACGTTCTGGTCCAGTATTGCGAATTTTCGGATCAATTGCTCTGTTCCCTTCGCTCTTCCTTACCAATCCTCTAACCCAACTGACTAGAGTGGAGTTCTTCTCTTCAGCATAATCATCTCCAATTGGCCTTTTCCCAGTAATTAGCTCAAATAAAACAACACCAAAGCAGTATACATCAGATTTTGGAGTCGGGCTGTCGTTGTTTGGATCAGTAAACTCTGGTGGAACATAACCAGGTGAGCCACGAGCAATCTCCTCATCTAAACCGTAGCCAAAGACCTTGGCCAGGCCAAAATCAGATAATCTTGGCTCCAAGTTATAATCCAGATAAATGCTGCTAGCTTTGACATCTCTATGAATAATGGGAGGCGAGCAGCCATGATGAAGAAATGCCAAAGCACGAGCAGTGCCGAGGGCAATTTTGTGTCTGAATCTCCAGGTTGTCAACAACCCTTCAGAGCCAACATTTTGAATTCTATTATTGTCATCTTCCTCCCATGTTTCTGTGCTCCAATGTTCAGTTGTCTGGATCCCAAGCGGCAAGTCATGGAGCAAATTTTGCAAGTTCCCATTCTCCATATAATCATATATTGCAATTCTTTGATCCCCTGCTAAGCAGTAACCAGTCAATGGTACAAGATTGGAGTGCTTAATTCGACCAAGGCACTCAAGTTCTCTGGCAGCTTCTTGGTCTGTCAATGTGGATCCATGGACCAACACTTTTACAGCTACCTGAATTCCTCCAGGAAGAAATCCTCTATAGACAGGCCCAAATTTCCCTTCAGCTAAAAGGGTGCCTCTATCAAAATTTGAAGTTGCAGACAAGAGGTCTGCAAATGTGATATTTGACAATGGCTTCTCAAAAATCACTACTGGAACTGAATTTGCCTGCTTAACATCAGCAACCCATGTTGTCGAATCAGTCTGGAAGGAAAACGGGCCTGAAATATTTTGCTCTTCCTTATACGAAGTTTGCTTTACTTCCCACATTTTGGATTTCCTTCTACAGCCAAAGGCAAGAAATAGCAGTCCAGCAAGCATGAAAACAACGGAAAGGGCTAAGCCCAGAGAAAGCTTTAATCCCTTGTGGCTGGAAACTTTTCTTCGAAAAAGACCTGGGTTTGCAGCAATTGGGCAGCTGTCTAATGATCCAGAAAAGTGTGACTGGAAGGTTTCAGGGGAAAATTCAGTGGCACAAAGGGTTAGGTTGTTGTAGGAGAAATTGTAGCTCTCCATCCACGGGAGTTTTTCCAAGAGGGACGCTGGGATTTCTCCACTCAAATTGTTACGTGACATATCAAGAACTTGAAGGTTTTTGATAGTTAGCAGAGGGATTCTACCACTGAGATGATTCTGAGAAAGATCAAGTGTGTGCAAATTACTCAACTGTGTGATTTCATTCGGAATGTGACCAACGAGACTGGTTTTAGACAAATTAAGATATTCTAATTCTGAAAGCATATCAATTCGCGGGAACTCTTCTGTAGTAAATCTATTGAATGCAAGATTAAGGTGCTTGAGATTGGAGGCATGACTGAAATCATGGAAAAATCCTCCACTGAGCTGATTATCTGACAAGTCCAAATAAACCAAGCGAGACCAATTGTAGGTAGAATTGAATTGTACCTGAGAAATGTGACCTTGAAACTGGTTTTTGCTCAGGTCCATCACCTCCAACAGCTCCTGAAACACACCCATTACTGTACCCTGAAACGAATTCCCGGAGATGTTAAGGACAGTGATGGACTTCATTAGTGAGAAATCCGAGTCCCGCCCTTGAATCCCATTTCCTGCAAGGTTCAAGGTTTTGAGCTTCGGATATGCAGCACCAAAACCATCTGGTAAGGGCCCATCCAGCTTATTCATTGAAAGATCAATAAAATACAGTGACTGGCAACTCATAATTCCCGGTGGAATGCTTCCTTCAAATCCATTTCGCTCAAGTTTAAGCACCCTCAAACTAACAAGAGAGCTTACTGCTGCAGGGATTTCACCAGAAAAGTTGTTGCTTGAGAGATCAATTGTTTCAAGCACACCAAAATTACCAACGTTGCTGGGAAGGGGGCCAGAAATCTTATTCAACGAGAGATTGAGGAGCTTCAGAGAGCCTAAACTCCAGAAATCTGAAGGAAAAGATGTGATTTTGTTGTTGCTAAGATCCAAAGTCTGTAGCTTGCTTAGTTTACCAATGGTGGTATCAGGGATAGAGCCAGAAAGGCCTAAACCAGAAGCCAGAAACTCAACAACATGTTCTTTTTTGGCATCACAGAACACACCTTGCCATGAACAAACAGAAGCAGAAAAGTTGAACAGCGGAGAAGAAGTTAAGCCCATGTTCTTCAAAAACTCAGAGATAAAAAAGGCATCTGTATTGGGTTGTTGACAAGCCAGAGGCTTGAAGAACAGTGAAAGAATCAATACAGAGCCAAAGAAACCAAAACCCATTTGGACTCAAAGATTAAAACTTCCAAACTTGAACCAAAACCCCCCAAACCAGCTCAACCTCTCTATTGCTTCAGACAAAACCACCACTACAGCATTCATGCTTCTGACTCCATCTTGGTTAATAATTTATGGCTCATTCAACTCCATTAAACACCGCTATGCATAGTGTTTTGAGGTGCTTTAAACAAAAAGATAAAAACTTGGCCTTGAAACTCTCCAAACCCACAAGCTTGTGGTAATAGAGAAATGCACAGAAAGACCAAAAAATGGAAAGCTACTATCCTAGACTTCAAAAGGGTATAAAGGATTGTGGAGTTTAAGAGGAGAACGTGAGCATACCTTGTCTGGTTTTGCAAAAATAGGCAAAGCCAGCAGAACAAACAAAGAACCCAAGTGAAGAGGCACTTCTGTCTCTGTAAAACAACAAGAAAAAAATTTACTTTCTGCTGCATGTATTTATAATCAACTACTCCCTTTTTTACGTTTTTTTTTTTTTTTTTTTTTTTTATGGTGTAAGTTGGAAATACAGAATTACAGATAACATTAATTTAGTTTCCAAAACCAGCAAGGCTATAATTTAATTTATAACCTGAGTTAATTTATAAGTCATTGGCCAATAATTTTATTTTTAAAAATTTTATTTTGTTAATTTTTTAAATTTAATTTAGTCAACAATTACTCAAGTTTAATTGGATTAATATTTAAAATAAAAATAGTGTTTAAAACAGTTTAAATTAAATGATTCATGTGTTCATGGCACTACCTTGACAAAATATAATAACCCTGTTATTAGTGTGTGTTCGAGATTGTGATGTAGTGTGCTTTTTAAGAGTATTTTGTTTTACTTAATAATACATTAAACTATTTTTTTCTGATTTTAATATTTTTTATATTAAATCAGCACATCAAAAATATTAAAAAATATATTAATTTGATTTTTCTAAGCTAGACGAAATTATAAAATGCACTCATTCACGGTTTTAAATACAAAAATAATTGCAACATAAGCTGGGGTTAATAAATGTGGAGGAAATCAAAGAAGATTTCAAGTGGTTTGGTGAATTTATTAGTGCAAGTCGTTGGGTGTATTCAATGATTCTCATTCAGTGTTTGTTTCTCTTTCCTTGCAAATTTTATTATTAATTTTAATGTTTTTTTTTTCTTTACGAGTGTGCCACAAATTATATTTCAAAACAAAAATGTATAATACATGTTTTTTTTATAAAGTGTATTTCACAACATATCTCCTAAACAATCACACATTTAATGAAATTAAATTAAATTAAATATAAATATATTTATTAAATATGGAGTGATAACTATATACCAAATCAATATTCATAAATTTATATTAATATGATAACAAATTAATATTCATAAATTTCATGGTGATGACCGTTGACCCATTTGAAAAAAAAAACACCAAATCAATTCATATCCGTTTATATTAATATGATAAAAAAATTTGTTTATAATATACGAAAAATGAACTATACGAGGAGCACTGCAGAATTACATGGCTTTAGCAAAAGAGAGAGGCAATCATATATCCATGTATCACTGTAAAATCCATCATGCCTACTTTAGCAAAGGAAAATGACTTCTCTATATTATTATTATTATTATTATTATTATTATTATTATTAAAAACTCCTATTTATTATTATTATAAAAAAAAACTCCTATTTTTATTTTTATTATTATTATTATTATAAAAAAAAAAAACTCCTATTTTCTACTTGGCATGAGGTAAAATGAAAATCCATCATGCCTACTTTAGCAAAGGAAAATGACTTCTCTATATTATTATTATTATTGTTGTTATTATTATTATTATTATTATTATTATTATTATTAAAAACTCCTATTTATTATTATTATAAAAAAAAACTCCTATTTTTATTTTTATTATTATTATTATTATAAAAAAAAAACTCCTAATTTCTACTTGGCATGAGGTAAAATGTCATCATTATTACTACTACCCCCTCACATATACTCATTTATTATTTTAATCATATTCTCCAAGACGCAGCTCGGTGGGCTAAGAATGTTGGGGAAAGTTTCGTTTTTTTTTACTATTTCTTATCCCAACTCATTTCCTTCACATGATTTTCTTGGCTAAAGTTGAAGACAAAGAAGCATAATGTAAAGCTGAATAGTAGTGATGACTTTATGCTGTATAATATATAATATAAAAATTGAGCTTTGTGGACTAACCTTGAGGTCTCTGTTTGGTTACCGAATCTTGACCATTTTGGCAGAGAAAAGAGAGGAAAAAACAAACATTTTGGACCGTAATTTAATGATTGCTGGATTTTTGGATGCATAATATATATTAATAGAATTAAATTTTATTTTAAGATAAACTTGAATAGGTTTTTTATTAGGAAAATAACGATAAATACTATTGACTTGATTGACAATGAATATGTATTCTCGGCATGAAATGTTGCTAGTCGTGTTGACTTTAAAAACGAATGCGAGGAGATAAAAATACCTGAACTACCCTTGCTATAACAAAAGTAAAATGCATTTTGCAAGGGCTATACTGTCCTTTCCCATGGATAATCCCTCAAAACAAAGTTATTTGGTTGAAATTAATATTTTTTTAAAAAAATATATTAAATTGACACATCTATTCATAATTATAATATGCTTGTATAAAAAACAGATTATTTATTTTTTAATATATTTTTAACTGAAAGAATTGTTTTTTAAATCACACCGAGTGAGAGATCGACAAGTGGTAATAGATTTAGCATGATAAAGAAAGGAGGAAGGAGGAGGAAGCAACCTTGATTGATGATTTGCATTGATTGAGGAGTCGATGGAGAGTAACAAGAAATCAACCGACATTGTTATTTATTATTACCTTCAAGAACATTAATGGGTTCATCAATTAATTGTTCATATAATAATAATTACAATAATAATAAATAAAAAACACCATGATCCTTGAACAGTTGAACTCCAGTCCAGTTCAGAGAGATTGTCCTGTTACCATATTATTCTTACGTGTCGTTGGAGTCACATGCAACGTTTTGAAGATAAGAAAAATCTTGTATTATATATTACAATTTCTCTGTCAATTTTTTTAAAAAATATATCCAAGCTGCATGATACCTCATGTCTTCTTGCTTGCTAAATTCCCCAGAAAGTATAACCTGGTCTCCTGTTGATTTCACAACTGCTTCCTTCAAGCTAAGAGGGGGGGAAAACAGAGAGAAATTAAATAAAAACCCAGAAAAGAATTATATATTTTAATAAACTTAACCCTGCTGTATATTATCGGAAATTATTAATATCTTTTTTACTACTGGCTAGCTAGGGTTTATTATAAATGTACATTATGTAACTCTAGTTTGATATAAGCTCTTCGTTTTTTCTACGGGATATAAACACATTAAATTTATGTGTATTTCTTGTATTCTCTCTTATGCAATATTTTATCGGAAATTACAGCAAGTCTCGAATTTGAGTCAGAACGTGTATTTTTGTAAGAGTCTGTGATAGCCGGGGTTTTATTCAGTCACTTGAACTCATAAAATATACTTTACAAGAGACGTGGTTTCCTTGAATACAAAAAATATATATATTTTTTGTTGCAGGTTACACAATAACAGTGTTTTTGAGGTTATTTACGTGGTTAATTCCTTAAAAATTAACTTTACGAAGCAAAATTACATTTTGGAAAACCGAAAACAGTATTTAAATATCTAGGTCATCCTCCCCATAAACGTTCCACCTGTCGATCAACATTCATTTCTTGACAAACACTTTAATATCTGCCGCGACATAAATTTCTGAGCAATTCTCAAGTCATCATCATTTAATTCATTTGTTCGTGTCGGAGTTTTGTTCGGGGGCTACAATAGATTGCACTTCATGAACTGGATGGAGGTCATGATCGATGTCAGCCGAAGGGCAGAGGAACCAAGCTGATTCCTTGTGGGTTAAAGTTTTTTTTGGATGTGAATGAAATTTTATTTCTTGGAAAACATATTTTGTGGGCGCGAGTGAGTAAGTAAAACTCTGATTATCACAGGTACTTAAAATAAATGCATGTTCTGACTCGAACTCGATACTTGCTGTGCAGATCATAAATCTTTTATCATAACGTCACGTCCTTGGAAACTTATGGGTTAAAGTTGTTAAAAGCTAACTATATAACTTTTAATAAGCAGGGATTGGTTTTCTTAAAAAGAGTATGTTGATTCATCGGGGATGGAAGGTTGGTAAATTCTTGGAAAGATCAATGGGTGGATAGTCTGTAGGCATTCTGGAAGATCATGTTCTGCATGATGGAGTTCCAAAGTTTAATAACATGAAAGTTATTGAAGTGGTTATCTCAATGGCTCCTTAATAATTGTATTCAGGCCATTGCTTCAATTTCTCCTCCATGGATTAGCAATGGATTTCTACAATTTCAGAAAATTTCTGTTGCATATATTGCAATGGATTAGCATCGGAATATGAAACAAACAAATGAGCTGCTGCAACATACTGCAATTATTATGCCAACCTCCATTATTTCCTTGCAGAAACTAGAAAGAACGAGGGCTTCTGGGGATAGGTGGAGGCGTGCTGCATGCGTGATGATTGCTACAGCAAATGTATTCGTAGTCGTATTCATAGAGATAAATCATGAACTTGACGTGAAAAACAAAATGATATTATATTTTAAAAGATATTTTTCATCAAAACATTGATGGGTTTCTTACAGGGTCAACCAAAAGCAACTTCTGTAATTTTTCTTCTATTTTATGAAACATGATACGAGAAGAGATGGAGTGTGCTTTCCGCTGGCTAGCGATGATGTAATTTCTGATAACCAGCATGAAACTGCCAATGGGATCGATCATCACCACAAGCACTCCATTAAAATAAGCTCAGCCCATTATTAACCAGCATGATTCGTTCTTACGCATCTCCAAATGATCAGAAAACTTCACCCCAAGTTATGTTTTAGTGATCAGCATCTCCACTGCTGCTCAGTGGCATCCACATAACGCTAATGAGCTCACTCATGGACCACTTGAAAATATGATCTTTCTTTGTTCAATCGAGCTGTTTTGAATGAAAATAAATAAAAAAAACGTGAAAAAAACGTGAAAAAATATGAAAATAAAGCAGTTCAGCTATTTACAAAAAAATCCCATTACCATAAATCGAAGGCTGGGCAACACTCGGTAAGCACAACTTTCACCGAGACAACTAGATGCACGTAGCAAGAAAATTTCTTGGCCATTTTTTCAAAATCTGTTCCCGAAACCTGGCCTGATGAAGTTTAAATGTCTCAGCAAATCAACCCTACAACCCACGAGCAGGTAAAATCTCACCCAGTCTGCTACAAAAAGACATATTTATAAATTTGTGGGCGTGGGTGCTGTATTGATTTCGTCCAAGACAGCTTTGTTTTACAATTCATCCAACCAAGCTTTAAGCTAACCTGCAACTAAAGCCTTGAACCGGGCCACACACTAAGCCGGATGTGATAACCGTGTAAATTTAATTTATAAATATGTGAAGTTTAAATTAACAGAAAGTTAATAAATTTCTCAATACATGAAACCCATTTAAGCTCAGCCATCTACTGTGTTACTGATAACAAACGTCACTCCCTCGATAAATATAACCAGAAAAAATAATAATACGTGTGTGTGTATATATTAAGTTAACAAAATTGGTAACATCGTAGATTTTACGTTAGGTCGCCCTGGCAAAATTGAGGCCAAGCATAGCAGCAATTACTACATATAATATTACAGCATGTCGACAAATCACGATCCCACAAAATTGATAGTTATATATATAGATCGCTTCATATCCTGAAAGGCTGGTTTCCAGACCTAGATCGGTCCATCTTCGCCTTCTTAACTTGAGTTTGCTTCGTAGCCAGTGCTTGGAAAAGGTTTGGCCCGTCAAAGGTGTGCTGAGATTGCCTTAGCTTCTTTCTCTTACCTCGATCATATTCTTCATCCCTGTGGGAAATTGAAGTTGTGCCATGGAGAACACGATTAAAATTACATAAAAGCAGGTCCAATTAGCAAACTAACTTTTTTAGCAGCAACCCTTTCTGTAAAAGGTTATGTTAATTTAACTTTCATTCTAATAAAGAAAGAACAGTAGATGTGGAATTCAAACTCACCACTCATTTGCTACGTAACCAATGCTGAGATTTTCCACACCGTTGGATTCCACAATTTGAGGTGGCAATTCTATCCCATCCCATGGTGCAACTGTAACAAACAAAGGCAGGCCAAAGAGCAACTTTCAGCAAATCAAACTATAAATCCAATGCAGCAGAGATGGTCTTGCAAGCTAGATAGCCTTGCAGCTTGAAAGGAGTTCAATTTCCAATCAAGAGTTCAGTCCCAACTACATGCAAGGAAATTGCATGGTCTTTGTATAGTTTGATGTGCCTTTTGTTTGAGAGGAATTACTCTAGGTGGAGAAAGAAGGTAATGGAGGATTGCACTAAGGATTAAAATATGTCTATACATCCTATACAATCTAGCTTTCTGGTCCCTGCCACAAAATCAAACTTTCAATTCCCAGCTTCATGAATTTCCATTCCAGGGATTATAATCATAAACCTATGAACAGATATGCTTCGTAAGGTTTATAGCAGAACAAGCTTTTTTTACTATAGCCTCAGCACTGGAGTGAAAACCATAACCACCCCCCTCAAAAGGCACAACCTGGGCATGTCATTTTACATGGAGGAACTACCAGCAGCTCAGAAAGACACTGGCACTCCTTAAGCGGACCAGGGACACAGGTGCAGAAAGGCTAGAAGGGGGATTGAATCCAATTATGATAGGGCCATTACAGGATCTCAAGCTGTGAAGAAAGAAGGGAATCTATCTAGAATTCCAGATTTCTTCCACCATGATATACCGTGCACAAAATGAAAAAAAAAATCCAAATAGCAATGACTAGTGCACAAATGAAACTATTGGCTAGCAAGTGATGCATGATCAATTGCTGAAATTGATAGGCTATAGATGGTCAAATAGAATTTCAGAAGAATCAGAACAGTACTTACCAGTCACCTTTACACCCCCACTAGGTATATTCATTATCCCATTCTGTGATACATCTCTTTTGCTATTTTCAGTGCAGTCAGGTTCTCTAGCATCTACTCCATATACTTCAGAGATTGAGGTAGAACTGTTTTGTCTCTGTTTATCCATTGCAAGCAAGGCACCACTCAGAATATTTCTCTCCATAGATTCTCCATCTACAACACCCATCCCAGGATCACTTGACTTTCTTGTATCATTTTCCTTTATTGAACCAGATTTAGCTTTCCTCCGAGATGTCATCGAAGCCAATATAACTGTAGAGATTTTGGATGTAGATGGCCCCAAATGGGATGAACAGCCATCATTCTCCAGCTGCTCCAGCAAGTTTTCTTTGATGAGATTGTTGGTCTCCAAAGGAAGGCCTTTTCTCCTTTTGTGTTTTTTCCTCATGTGAACGCCCAAGGATGCCTTGAAAAAGCTTGAGCCAAGATGCATCCTACACTTGAGAAGCTTCTTTTTTAATCTCTTTTTAGGAGTGCAATCAGGAGCTTTACTACGTGAACATTCATTTTGAATGACAGATGGGATTGATTCCTCAACCGACTGATGTGCAATTTGTTGCCCACCTTTACCAGCCTTATCACAAGGTGTTTTCCCAGCACCACTCTTACTGGGGATATCTCCACACTGAGAACAGACAAATACGTCAAAACTTAGGCCAAACAATGATGTTATCAACAAGTATCCAAAAGTTGTATATGTAATCACCTGATTACTTTCGCAGCTTGATTTATTAGGTGATTTCACCGTGACTGTTTTGGCAAATGTCTGGTCAGTAGATCCCACAGATGGAGCCAATCTTGGGACCTCGCCTGATGTTTTATCACAAAAATCCGAACATGGAACTTGACTTGACACCCCCACATTTAGGCCAACATTAATCTGGATTGACAATGAATTCGTAAGTTAAAAACAAAGTGAAGATGCAAACCCAGGTGAAGAAACAGGCCCATGCTGGGCATGAAACATCCAATTACCTTTTGTGAGGTCTCATTTCTGAAAAGTTTGTCAATAGCAGAGTTTTTCAGGCCACTGCTGCTATTAGATAGCACATTACGGTCACTGGTTTTGGCCTCAGTAATAGTACATGTCTCTTCAGGTTTAGGATCAATTTTGTTGCTGTTCATGGAGGGAGTTGAAGGTGGCAAGCATTCTATAAGCTCTGAATTTGCCACAGATGCTCCTTTTGACGGGAATGCCAATGGTACCCTTGAAGTTTCCAAGGCAGGATGCACTTTCAGCAATTTTTGCCTATTGTTTAGCTGAAATAATGCTTCTTTTGGATAGATCTCTGATGATGTAACAGCGCTTGATGAATTTTTTTTATTCACAGCAGCAGATGAGTTGGCAGATTCCAATCTATTCCCAATCAAACCATTATCCATGTGTTCCTTCGAGAATTGCTTGGCAACCAGATTGGCAAAGTTACTGCCCAAGGTTGCTTTCATGCTTTCTTTTTTAACAACATCAACAGGTTTTCTTGCAACAACATTTTTTCTATCACGAACATAGAACAGCATATAAGCCTTCTGCTCTAAAACAGTCTTCTCGCTAACTTGACGAACCTGTAGATCAAAATAAGCCTAAACTGATAAAAGATCTACTCACAAAAACCAGTAACATGAAAACTGTACCTAGCTTGCAGCTCTACATGCAGCAGATTTTCTAAATTGACTCCTTATGTCCATCATACCTGATTGTCATTGAGGAGGTGCCACATATTACTTGATGTCCGAACAAAACAGACATAATGACCAGAGTGAGTATTATGACCATAATGTACTAGGACACCATATAGACTGTACTTTAAATCCTCCTCCTGCCAAGAATAAAGAGCTCGATAAATAACATGGAAAAGAGCAGATGATGAAAGATAAAGTTAAAAAAGATGCCAAATGCAGATTCAAAAATCATGCAGGCTAGAGGTTTTAGAAAACAAAACACTTGTATGATCAAAATAAGATCATTTGGAACTAAAGAGTGTGTCCAGAACAACCATAGGAACAAATAAAATAGCAATCTATCATTACATGCCTTCAATACTATTTAATCTCCTTTGCATCAACTAAGAATGACAAATGAGAAATTTTAATACACAAACCAATGACAATCAGGTATTTTCCAAACAAAAAATACTTCAGAGAAGCAGCACCTTCTTGGTCATATCCACATACCACCAAACAAAAGAAATATAACATAACAAAATGCATTTTGCCAAAAGCATAGAACAGATTAAACCATGCAAAAAGGAACCTAAATAAAAAATAAAATAAAAGAGTTTGCAATGGTATCAAATTGCAAATGCCGAAGTTTTTTCAAGTCTTAATGAATTTTAAAGCTAGCTTGAACACCTTAACTCAAACATTCTAGAGCAAGTATTTGACCAAGTCTAGAGCAAAAACTTTTGACTTGTTGGTTTCCAAAATTCGTTATAAAGACCTAACAACTTAAATAGACTGAAAAAGATATTTCATCAAGCCTAGAAGAACAATAGTTTACAACAATGATATCCATACTCACATAGGAGCCACTGACAAAAGGCTTAATGTCCAATGAACGATCAAATATAACTTTCTTGTCAACCTTACGTCCAGGATCATGTGCATGAAACCGTTTTAGATGTATTGTAAGCACATGTGGTGCCTTGTGAACCGTAAGCCTTTTCTTAGCCCTAACTTTCTGCTTGCATCGCTGACACTGATATTGCTTCTCTCCTCCATCTAACATCTCTGCAGCAGTGAAATTCCGAAGTGCAACTGGCAAGCTATCTGCTCTGGCTATTTCAAGGCTTAAATCTAAAAATGGATCAAATTTGTTGGAGCAGTAAGAGCATTGTTGGCATTCCACCTGAAAGGAAAGAAAGAAACATTTAGAGTTTGTGAAATTGGAAGAACTTTGAACATAGCAATATTCTGAGTAAATAATTTATGGAGAGGGGAATAGATTGCAAAGAAAAATAGATTCCGAATCACAAATTATTCAAACTTTCAAGCAAAACCATTTCAAAATGGAAGTGTTTTGTGAGTGTCCAATCACTTCTCTACACTAATTCAACATCTTGAACACAAAACATTGACCACAGATTTGTATGGAGAGGAATTTCCCTGAGAGGACTCATTCCTCAGAAAACTGTCAGCAGATCCACCAAAGATCATTAAAGTTTACCTGACTGCGAAGGTGACCACCAAAGATTTTGTGTACCAAACTCTTCTCTAAAGCAGCAGGGGATTCACTAGCCACTCCTGAAGGTAAGCAGCATTTATGCATTGATTCCAGCAAGTTAACCATATATTCGTGCGCATCCTCTTGTCTTGCATTGCGGAAGTTCCTAGATATGCCTAATTATGTGGTCAAGAAATAATAATACAAAATCACACGAACCACAAGCAAAACCCTTGCCCAGAAAAAGAATTTGGAGACTCCCTTCAGACACTATAGATGACACAAACCTACTGAAGCAGTGCAGCTAAATTTAAAATGAAAATTGCTACTGAAAACTCTAGGGCTGAAGCTAGTAGCTACTTGTGCGTTAATTTTTAAATCTGGGACTGATAAATGAGAAATATCACTTGCAACAGCTAAAGCGGCCAGTCAAGCACAGGAAAAATTCGTACAGGACCATAAGGGTGTAGAATAAGGTATGGTCATAGTTTTTCTCCTTATTTAACCTGGATCGCATCCCGTTAGGATAAATTAATCTAGCAGATTTGGCAAACAAAACAAAAACTGCCATGTATCAAAAGTCAAGAAATTAAAGAAAACAGGTCATCAGAAGGATACAGCGCAAATTTGAGACAAGATCCTTGGGAACTAGTGACCTCCCACTTGATTGTAGAGCACGGCTCACATGTTTTTGGATAGCACACAAGGCACAAAATCCAGCTACATGACCTGTATAAATAAACCAAACCAAATGTTAGGAAATATAGATAAGCTCCGCTTCAATTACAGCAGTTCCAAGGTACAAGCATTGGTTACAAGACATCAAAAATTAATTACAAACATCATGTAAATTAACCATTACATGTACCAAAATTAACTAATGCTTGAAATCAATGCATACCAGCCATGAAGAAATGTTGTGAAGTTCTTCAAAAGACTTGGTAAAATCAAATTAACAAATCCCTGTTTTATGCAAATATTGTTAAATAAGAATTAGTCGAAGAACTACTAGCTTGGGGTCGTTGACACTCAGCACCACCAGGAACAATTAATAGTCCAGTCCTAGAAAATAATGCATGAAATATGATGAAAACATTTTTGACCCAGAGATGACAAAATCAGTATATAGACTGTTAAGTCGTGAGCCCTGGTAGACAGCATGTCTGTGAGTGTGGGTGAGCCACTCACATGATGGTTGACACTATGCAAGTATGCTGCTAAAGGCTCGGTATATGTCTAACCACTACTGACTTGAGAAAGCATCTATTCCCCAGATTTTCCAGAATCATGCAATTAATATATTTCAAATGGTAAGTCCAATAGGAAGAAAGTTCATGGTCATAAGGAGCAGAAGAATGCAAGAGACTAATCACTTTTTCCATCTCAAAAACAGGTCCTTGTGGAACCATCTACACAATTGCTTAATACTGGCAAAAACAGTCTAAAAAAATCAAACTACACCAGCTATGAGCAATGCTATCAACCAGTTAAAAAAGTATTATATTCCCTCATTTTATGCAAAGATTGTTAAGCAGACGAATTACTTGTTGAGCTAGAAGCATGGGGTAATCGATCATCAGAACAACTAAGAGCAGTCCAACACAAGAATCTAGGAGATAGCCATTATTAAGTATAAGTTTTTTATTATATAGAATCATGGAGGACCAGAACCCAATAATATACAGCATGCTTTCTCAAGAGAAAGTGTAGTGGAAACACTCACATGAATTTTGATGCTTGCCACTTTGCAAGTATGCTGCTAAAGGCTCGGTGTATGTCAGACATTGCACCACTGAATTGAGAAAACAAGTGTTCCCAAGATTCTCCAGACCAGCACCCTGAAATAATTCATGTGATCCGGCAAGTTAAGCTGCTGGCCAAGTTTAACTACAGACCAGAGTTCTTCAAAGTGGGAACAGCAAAACAATCATAAATTGGCAAATAGAAGAAAGATAGTTCTGTAAGATCATGTCATCCTTCATTTTCCCACCAAAATAATGAGAAATCCGATAGGAGATATTTTAGCTAAAATCAAAATGACATTCCATTGGAAGATAAAGCCACCACAAGAAAAGTAGGCATTAGGCAAATGCTGAGGATGCTATTTGATTGAAATTATTTATTTATTTTTAGTTTCAATTTAGAATTTAAAATCGCACAACAGATTCACAGCAGCAGAATCCACATACAGTAAATCCGTCCGTATTTGAACCCCATAATTTCAAATTAACAGCTTTAAATTACATCTTAGCATTTGAAATCCACTCAAAATTAGGCCATTAAGTCCACATTCGAGGCTGAAAATAAGCACAAAAAAAAAAAAAAAACAAATCCTACCTTGCAGTAAAAACAGAAGTAAGAGATAAACGCCTAACAAGATAGGAAAAACCCTTTGAATTAAACCCTAAAACAAGAGAAAGTTTTAGCTTCAGTAAGAACAAGATATAAAAACTCACAATTTTCCTGAAAGAGATCCCAAAACAAAGCTCTGGATCAAGCCCATTTTCCACAAAATCAGACCCGTCAACTTTCTTCCCGGACTGACCCGGATGGTGATGCTCAAATGAGAAGGGCCTCTTTCTCGAATTATAACCAGGATTCAAAGTCTCAATCTTAAAATCAGAAGTATTGTTCTTAAACCCACTGCACTGCTTAGTCGCCAGCTGAAACTTTATCCTTCGTTTCAAAGTAGAATCGTCCTTGGATCCGTTTTCAATGTCCCCTACCGATTCCATTTTCTGCTTTGTTTCAGTCCTTGCCACAATAGTTTCCGTGCTGCTGCTGCTGCCGCTGCCGCTGCCGCCTCTAAAAATCAGTGATAGTGATTATCGGAATTCGATTCTTTTTTTCTTTCAAAATAACAAAAATTGAATCGATGATTGAAAGAATATAGAGATTATATAGAGAGAGGGGTGGTGGAAGAGGCTGGGAGCGGTGGTTGTTGATCAGTGGATTTTGTTTGTTTGGCGATTGGGAGGAAGAAGAGGAAAGGAGCTGTTACGGCTTCTACTATGAAGCGAAAAAGACTTAAACCCTACCGCAGACTCTCCTTTTATTTTCGCCGTTTTTGTATGTTTGTAAGGTACTTATAACACAGTTCTTCAATTACACACGTAGTGTCTCTTAGGTCCTTAAAGTCTTACTTTAATCACTGTTGTCCTCAATGTACTTTCTATTGCGAGATTTACTTTCATGGTAACGTCATGGCAATGACTTGGATTTCTCTAATCGTATTGTTGGCCTGGGTCAGTTTTTGTGACACTTGTTTTTCTTATTTAAAGCAATTGCACACTGAATTAAGATATAAATATATGATATTTTCATAAATTAGGGTTTGTGAAAAATTAGTCTCTCTTGTTGATTTAGTTTGGTATCATCATCTTAGAAAAATTGTCGTTGTATATATATATATATATATATATATATATATATATCCCTTCAAATAAAAGTTTTTCAGGTTTGAAACGTGCACAGACTTTTATTATTTTATGTTTAATTTCTATCAAATAAAAAAGAAAATATTATATTTTAACTCGAGATTGTTTGATCAACTCGACTCGACTTTGATATTATATTAAAAAATTATTTTATTTGAAAATTAAAGTTTTAGATAAGATTATTTTTTAACATACAAAGAAATTTGATAATGAATCGCATCCAAAACTAAATGGAGGCCATTCACACTAAAATCATGTAATGTAATCTACCATATTTTTGAAATTGTAACTGATATATCTTGCATATATTTAGCCTAAACAAATGAGTCTTACTTAAATTAGAATTATATTACATTTGCGTGTGTGTGTGTATATCTTCATGTAAACTTCTTATGAATGGGAAGATAATTATAAATAACACAAAACCTTGATTGCTTATACTAAATCTTTGCTTTTTTTTTTTAATTAAAGATGATTTATAAAGAGGGATGTTGGTTTTTTAAGAAAATATAAAAATCCTCCAAACGTACTTGTAATCATACGTTCTTTGATCTTCATGTCTTTGCGATCATATCGTTCAATTTTAAAACATGATTTAACTTAATTGTATAATTAAAGGACTCATTTGTAATCGTTTGATCAACCCGACTCTGATATTATGTTATAAAATTATTTTATTTAAAAA
Source organism: Salix purpurea (assembly GCA_027405865.1). Lineage (NCBI taxonomy): Eukaryota > Viridiplantae > Streptophyta > Magnoliopsida > Malpighiales > Salicaceae > Salix > Salix purpurea. Next base: position 5,651,775 of record JAOWLH010000019.1, read on the forward strand.
TTAAAATATTTAGATAAAATTATTTTTAACCTACAATGAAATTTGATGATGAATCGCATCCAAAACAAATAAAGACAATTCACTCTAAAATCATGTAAAGTAATCTACCATGTTTTTTAAATTGTAACCAGTATATTTAGCCTAAAAAAATGAGTCCTACTTATATTAGAATTCTATTACATTTGTATATATACACATATACATGTAAACCTCAATTCTCTTCAATGTTAAGATAATTATAAACAACACAAACCGTTGATTGCCTGTACTAAATCTTTGTTTTTTTTTAATAAAAGATGATTTATAAAGAGGGACGTTGACTTCTTAAGAAAATATGAAAATCATCCGTACATACTTGCAACCATGCGTGCTTTGATCTTCACATCTTTGCGATCACATCGTTCAGTTTTAAAACATGGTTGAACTAAACTGTATAATTAAGGACTGTTTTGTAGTTTACCCTTTTTGTTTTTGCCAAGTTGAGGGTGTGGGGTTTATGAGCTAATGGTAAATTGGCTGTCGTTTGAATATCCATAAATTTATGTGCTTTTCTACTATCCGCCAGAGTAGAGGGCCCACGGACACTTGTTCCACGCGGCAGCCTGTCGGGATGATGCAATTCTGGTCAATTTGGGTGGACTTGGGCCACCACGAAGGGAGAGCTGCACAAGATTAGGTGGGCCCCTTGTTTGGAAATTTGGACCGAAATAAATTATTCTGGTGAATTTCATTTGCTTAGCTCAATTTTCCAATATTTTGGTTTTCTTAAGAGTAGATACTCTGTGTTTTTTTTTTATTAAAAAAAATAAATATAATAGAAAAGACTACGGGTTAGAATTGTATTTTTAACCTTTTATTTATTTTTATACAAAATTCAATGGTTTTGTTGATGGAGAGAATACGGTTTTTTCTACATGACCTCTTGATCATTGTTAGATTGATTGGAGAATTGGAGGTGTAATGAGTTTCTAACTATTTGTAGAGTACACTAAAATGATTAGAAGCCTTTTTGTTTTTTTCTAGTTTATTTTAATAATTAGTTTAAATGAGGAGCACTTTTATAATTAAATAAATATAAATATTATTAAAAAAAATAATTGATGCTTGAATTAATGGATAATTGCTAGATTTATTTTCGTTTTTGTCCTTGATTTCAATGACTAGACCTCTAGATTTTCAAACAACCTCCATTTTTTTTTCCTTTATATTTAGCTTATGCTCATTGTTATTTGATTTATTCATAATAATTTACAGGTTTGATTTTTTATTTTATTTTCTTTCAAAAAAATTTCATCTAACAAATTTAATTTTTATTCTTCTGATTGCTATTAAATCTATTTTATATTATTTTTATATTCTTATAATTTTATCATCTTTCAGTTTCATGTTTTATCAAATCTAATAACCATTCTTTTAATTATTATTTTTCTACTTATATAAAAAATTTAAATTGATATTTTTTTCAGGTATTATCCTTCAATTTGTAATAATAATAATAATAATAATAATAATTAATTGTTTTTCTTGCTTACTCTTCTGTTAATATTTTTTTCCCTCTGGATAATTTAATAATTTTTATTGTTTTGACAGTAATAGCAATGCTAATTTTTATTTTTATTTTATTTTTTTGTTTTATCTTTTGTTAAAGTTTCTTGAATATTTTTAGTCTATCATTAATTATATATTCTAATATTTATTGAATATTATCGCATAGAAATATATATAGGGAGAAGAAAACATGACCTAGGATTTTTTGAATAAAACAAATTAATATCAGTATTCTTAAATACATTTTATATAATAATATAATGAATTAATCGAATAACATAAAAAAATATTTATTGAATATTATTGCCTATAAATATATAGAGAGAGGAAAAAAATGACCTAGGATTTTTTTCTTAAAAAAAATTAATATCAATATTCTTAAATACATTTAATGTAATAATATAATTAATAAATCTTAAAGAAAAAAAATTTGCCTTTGAATTTAAATTTGGTTCTCTTTTGTTTAAGTTTATTTATTAAAAAAAAATTATAATATTTTCATTTTTAATATTTTAAATATAATATCACTGGGGAAAAAATTAAACTAAAAACAAATTACAAATTTACTTAGGTTATCTACAATTAAAAAATATACGGGTCATTTTCCATTTGATTATATAAATTTTATCAAATATAATTATACTAACTAAATATTAAAATAATAAAATACAATACATATAAAAGCAATCAATTTTTTACATAGATAAAAAAAATCCGCCGCATCGCGCGGGTATACCGCTCGTTTATAATCTAATAAATATAAATATTATTAAAAACAGTAATTGATGCTTGAATTAATGTGTAAGTTGTTATAACTAATTTTTAAGGTTGACATTTAAGGTGGTTTAATTATCAACCAGTAGTTTTTGGAACAAGGTTTGAATAATCCCGGTGAGCCTTTTATCTCTAAACGATGTGTGTGATTAAGAAACTTCTAGTTTGATTTAGACAATATTTTTTTTCCTTTTTATTTCTGTTTTTGTCCTCGGTTTCAATGACTAGCCCTCTAGATTTTCAAACAACCTCCAATTTGTTTTTCCTTTATATTTAGTTTATGCTCATTGTTATTTGATTTATTCATAATAATTTACAAGTTTGATTTTTTATTTTATTTACTTTCAATTTTGTTTTTCATCTAACAAATTTAATTCTTATTCTTCTAATTGCTATTAAATCTATTTTATATTATTTTTATATTCTTATAATTTTATCCTCTTTCAGTTTCATATTTTATCAAATCTAATAACCATTCTTCTAATTATTATTTTTCTACTTATATAAAAAATTAACCTAGGTATAAAATATTCATTAGGGTTTGCTTTATTTATTTTTAATTTCTTAAGCTTGTGAGTTCTTAGTTCATCCCTGGGTAATTATTTAATTCGAGACTAGGCTTGGTTATTGTTATTATTTTTGTTTTGTATAGGATTTTTTACTAATTTTAAAATAATCTTGACTATTTTACCCTTTAATATTGATTTTGATAATTAAGTATCATGGCTCCAATTAGTTCTTTTTGGTGAGGTTATCAGATATCACAACTAGGTTATGAGTTTTGCATATTGGCTCAAGTGGGCTCAAGTTGGGTTTTCTTACCTCTTAAGGGTATATTTTTATTAATTTAGTCCTTGAATATTTTGTTTTGCTAGAAATTGTGCTTTAAATTTTTCTTATTTTTCTCTCAAATGAAGTTATCACATTCTTGGTTTTTTTTTTATCATATGAGATCCTTCAACATTTTGTTTTTAAAACTTGATTTTCTATTTTAATTTCATCATTCGATAGTTATCATATATTTTGCATGCTAACCCAAGTAGGCTCGAGTTTTTTTTTGGATTTTCTTTGATTTTACCATTCAATGTTTTGTTTTGCTAGAAATTGTGTTTTATATTTTTTTTAATTTTATCTCTATAGGTTTATCTCTTTCTCACTTAATACCTTAAAAAATAGTTCAATCAAGCCAATATCTATCATTTCAATTTTTTTTCAAATCTTTCTTAGAGGTTATGATCATATTGAAATTGCTTACAGTAATGATATCATCAACATATAAGAGGACCATTAAAATGTCAAGTCCTTATGCAAAGTGTAGGCTTGCAATTACTCTTTATTAATCCACAATCATTGAAATTAGAGTGAGTCTTGTTATAAAAAGTTTGTGAATCTTGTTCAATTCATATAACATTTTTTTGAGCTTTAATACCTTTTCTTCTTCAACTTTCACAACAAAGCTTGATGGTTGCTCATTTGTTTTCCATCCTAATCCTAGATTTTTCAATTCTCTTGTTTTTGGCCAATTGCAACCTTTCTCTCAATATTTATTTTAATTTCATTCATGTTAATTAAAAAGACCCTTGCATGTTGTCACATTTTACAACGTGATCCTTGGCCTTTTAATTTTTAATTATTTAGCTAAAATCAATTATTTTTATCAATATTGTATTTTTTCAATTTCACCCGTGGTTATATGAAAATGGTCCCTCATCTTCCATGTCCTTTCAAATTCAATCATTGACTTTTCAATTGCCCAAATGCAACCCTTTTCTATTCCATCTTTACTCACAATTTCACCCCTGTATTTTATTGTTAATCTTTTTTATAAAAATATATATTTTAATTTTCTTATTAAAATATACGTTTTGGAATACTAAGTACAAAACAGGGTTCTGAAAAATGACATGATTATAACTCGCAAATGTGGTATTTTCGTATGCAGATCTTATGGGCTAATTTAATGGGCCTTTTAGATTCTATTAACCCACACGACTGGGCTTGATCTCTTCTGCATTGTCCAGCACTCGAACCAGGATTTTCCCCAAGCCTTGAGCTATTTCTCCGTGCATTCGCGTAGAGTAACAACCATCACTTAACTTGTAAGCATATCGAGGTCAAATAAAACCCTAATATCAAATTTATTTTCCATTTAAAGCAAAACCAAAAATATATAATTAATCCAAACAGGGTCAATAATTTATTCTATGTAATTTATAGAAACAAATTAATTAACTCATAGTATAAAAAATAATTAAACAGTCTTTTGATCAATGTTGATCCTACCTAATCTGTAAGTATTTTATTTAAAAACAATATCTTCTTCTATAATTAATCTTTTCATCTTGTTTTTTTTTTAATTCATCCATTAAAATAATTAACAAACCCAATTGATCTATACATTAAAATAATATATTTTTTAAATTACAAAAACAAATAAACTAAATTATATTGAGATCCGATTGACATCACAGCTTAATAGGGTACTTTGTGCATATCTTTTAAACACTTGCGTGTATTGATGGGCTATGGGCAGCTAACTCGGAAGGAGAAAATGACAAAGCAGAAGACTTGGGAGATCCATTTCATATCTTTGGTTTCAAGATAACTTCTCATGATGGCATCATCAAGCAGAAGCAACAACTTGATTATTTTCCTGTCAGAAACCAAGAAGGAAGTTCTTTAAGTGAGCATCAATCATGATCCATATCCCTCTTTCTAAGCATTTTAATTTCGATACTCAAGAGCTCTCTCTCTCCCCCATCGTTTCTGTTTACAGGTATAGTTGAAGTTGTTTTTAAAAGTGTTTTTCATTTAAAAATATATATATATATATATATATATATATATATTTTTTAAATCATTTTTAACATAGCATGTGAAATTTATATAAAAACATATATATTTTTTAATTTAAAATAAAATAAAAAAAATCAACTTTTTTTTTAAATTTTTTTGAAACGCAATGTCAAATAGTATCTTCGTCTATAAGTTTGGCCACAAACCTTAAGGTACCATGTCACTAAACTATCTGTGACATGGGATTATCTTCCGAGTAGTGTTTAAGTCAATTTTGAAATGAGTATTGCTAGGGAATAATATAAATTATATTCTGTCTTACCTAACAACTTAAATTTTTAAGTGAGATAATTTGTTGACATGGTATCAGAGTCTGGTCGACCCAATAATCATGAGTTTGAATCTCACCACTTATTTTATTTGATAAAAAATAAACACAAGGTAATATGAACGTGTGTTTAAGTTTTAAACCCAAATGATTTTCATTCGAGATGATGTATTAGATAATAATATAAATTATAGTATGTACCTTACTAACATCCGAAAACTTCAGATGAGATGGGTTTTTTTTTGACAAAAATGATCACAAATTCATATGGAACGAATGGCTCAAGCAAATCATTTGCTAGTCCAATTGCTAACTTGTTAGGTGCTCAAGCACTCGTAGGATTCAAAACCATCATGGAATCATATCCATCTAACTCACAAATCGAGATAAAGATTGTTTAGTGCTCAACTACCCAAATCATTCTGTAGAAGTTCGATCAATGGGAGAAGAGGTAGTTGTCCCAACGTTCACAAAAGGGATATAAAAAAAAGGCATTCAAGAGAGTGTGCCTTGAGAGGATGAACAGAAAAGAGCAGTAAAGTCTACAAATTCGACGAATTATTAGTCTTTTAGTACTTAAGAGGAGGCAATTATGAAAATCATAGTGTGCCGTCCACGGCCCGCAAAGCAATCTCACCACAGGGTTCTGTGCTCGATAAATGGAGCCATAAAAGCAGCAAACAATTAACAAATTCAGATCAATTTGCACTTACAGCTATGCTCGTTGGCTGGAGGTTGAGGATTCTTTGAGCTCAATGTATTTTTTTTAATAATCGGGGTGTCCGGAACAGCTTGCGTACACCACAATTAAATTCTCGGGTCCACCGAACATTCTACAAGTACAATGAACATGTAAAGCACCACAGGGATGACAGACATGCCTGACAAGGCTTGAACATGGGATGAGAGGAAGGGAGAAACCCTTCTTGGCCACCAGACCAAGACCCTGTTGGCAGCTCAATGTATTTTGTTTTATAAATACTAGCATGTCATGGACAATTTTTTAATATCTAAATAAAAGTTTGTTTGAGAATATGACGGAGATTGCTTTTTAAAGTGTTGTTTATTTAGAAAAATATCATTATGATTTTTTTTAAATAATTTTTAATACCAGCACATCAAAATGATTTTAAATATCAAAAAAATTAATTTAAAACAAACAATAAAAATATATTTTTGAAATATAGTGTCAAATCTGCTAATTGATTTCTTTGTCATTACTTTTCTATCTCTTAAAAAACAAGCCATTGTTGATTAATTATATACGAATTAGAAAAGACCTAAAATGATTATTTGAGAGTAAATCTTTCTTTTTATTGCTTGAAGCAGCACAACTTCCCATCATTTTCCGATTAGAAGGAAGGCAATGAAAGCACTTTTTTCAAAGGACAGCGGTTTTTTTTCACATTATTAACTTCAATGAAAAAGTCAAACAAGAATCTTAATTAATGCATGATTTGAAGGATTAACTAAAACAATTAGCCTAATTAAAAATTCTTATTTTTCGTGTCATATAATATATCATATTATATTCATACCAATAAATGAGACATGAATCCCCCCCCAGTACACGCTCTCTCTCTCTCTCATCTTAGGTCAATAGAAGAGCTGAATTTTCACAAGGAACCCTCCTTTTAATTAATTGAAGAGCCCTAAAGGCCAATTTGTTTTGTGTATATATATATATATAATTAATCTAAAACTAAAAAAGTAAATAAAAAATCCTTGAAGTACAAACAACACTGAGAACAGATCATTAAGACATACCTCATATCAGATCACCACCACTGGATCATCATTAAATGATATCCATTCTGATATAAATAGAAGGGGAGAGAGAGAGAGAGAGAGCAGAGCAGACATGGAGCCCACCATTAACTTGTATTTATATAGCTCAACAATGTCTGGTTCGATTGGAAGGAAGAACAAGGGAAAGATCGACGTGGAAAAACAAAGAGAGAGAAAGACATGGAGAAGTAATGTAAGAGAGAGAGAGAGAGATATAAATATATCAAAATGAAACAATATTTTTTGAAATCCAAGAGCTTCAATTCTCCAAATCCTCTCCACCAAATTCCTTAAAATTTAAAACCCACCTCAAAAAAACCTTCCCTCTTCAAAACCCAGATCTCAGTTTTCCTTTATTTCATCAAAATTCTTACCTTTTTGATCCCCTATATCTTCATGCCCCTGTTTCAAGCTCTGTTTCTGTTCATGTTCTGTTTTTTCGAACTTCTCTCAGTTCCAGAATCAGGCCTCTGGCTCATGTTTTTATAAACTTTTTGTCCCTGTTCTCTTCATGATCTTGTCTATTTTGGTTTGTTTTTTAACGGGCTAATTTTTCCTATTTTCAGCTCAGCCGAACTACATTAAACACAATACAACTCCCCAATTCCCTCCAACTTTTTAGGAAACTTTATCTTTCAAATTATATATCTACACGTACTCCACCAATTTTCTCTGAATTCGAACAATATCGAGTTCCCAATTCTCTCTGTTTCAAAACTCTGCCTCTCAAAACTCATTTTCACCATGAAAATCCCCAAAGACAGAGTTAGACTCAATGTAGGAGGCAGAATCTTTGAGACGACCTCAACAACGTTAGCAAATGCAGGAAGAAACTCCTTTTTTGGTGCATTGTTTAGTGAAAACTGGTCCTTAAAACAACCAAATTCTGACTCATTTTCCAATTGTGAATTCTTCATTGATAGAAACCCTGATTGTTTCTCTGTTCTCCTTGATCTTCTTCGCACGGGCGACCTCAATATCCCTACTAACGTCCCTGAAAGAAACCTCTACAGAGAGGCCTCCTTTTATGGTTTATTAGACCATGTAAGATCAGCGAAATGGGGCCAATTTGATGGCAACAGGCTCCGCCATTCACGCTCTGTTACGGGGAGGGCGCCAGGGGACGGGACCGCAATTCGTGCTGGTCCTGATGGGGGGTGCTGTGTGGCTCATGGAAGCGTCGTTCATGTTTATGATTGGATTATGGAAGAGCACCCTCCATTGAATCTTGATTATCAAAGAGTCAATGATGTTGCCTGGGTTGATAGTGAGAACATAATTATCAGTGCCTGTGAGAGATTAGGCCGCGGAGACGGAGGGATGGGGTTGTTCAGTAAGAGTACAGGAGAATTGAGGTACAAGTTTCAGGTTTGCCATGAGAATCAAGTGAAGAGTTTCACAGCTGGGGCTTTAAGTACTAGCTCAGATTATAAGATATTTAGCAGTTGTAAGGGAAGGAGTAATGAGTATGGGATTGGAGTTTGGGATCAGGTTACTGGAAAACAGATTGATTTCTTTTACGAGAGTCCAGGTTGGTCATTAGGCGATGCTGACAAGCTGCAATGGTTGAATGGGAGCAATTGTTTGTTGGTGGCCACTTTGTTTCCTAGGAAAGATAACTGTTACATTAGTATGTTGGATTTTAGGGATAAGAAGATGGTGTGGTCCTGGTCTGATTTTGGTGCTCCTATAACTGTAGACGAGAAGCGAGTTCGAGATACTATAGCTATGGAGGATAGTAATGCTATTTGCGTGGTGAATGAGTACGAGGATTTGGGATTTATGGATTTAAGAATGAATGGAGGGAGTGTGAAGTGGAGCTCAAGAAGTCGGATGATGAAAGGGAAACTGTCTGATGAGCCTTGTTATCCCAAGCTAGCATTACATGGGGGGCAGCTGTTTTCATCTATGGATGACTGCATCTCTGTGTTTTGTGGTCCTGACTGGGTTTTGACATCTAGGCTGCGCCGGGATTATGGAGGTTCAATCTGTGACTTTTCGATTGGTGGGGATCGGCTCTTTGCGCTTCACAGTGAGGAAAATGTATTTGATGTATGGGAGACTCCACCCCCACCAATTTCATGATTCAGGTCATAGTTTGCTCGGCCTTATAGCTATGCGTAATATATCTTATAAATGGTTTTTCTTTCTTTTCCCCCACCAAATTATAGAAAAGGATAGAAGATGAATCTTGTTAGAATTTACAGCTCAGAGAAATATTGATAGAGAGGTCTAATAGTTGTGTGTGTACAGAATATAACTATCATATAATTTCGAGTGCTCAATTTGTATGTTTTTTTTTTTTTGACGATCGTCACAGAAATGAAACCGATTGTTTCTTATTACTGAAGAGAAACTGATTGTCCAGATGCTGTAGAGCCTGTAATGAGCCATCTTGGCTCTCTGTAATGGATCAGATGATCACCAGATAGATGGTTTTTCCAGAAATGAATTTTTAAACCTTTCTTAGGCATCCATTCCTAATGACACACCTGTTTGTTTGGCAGGGACGTTCATATACCACTTAGGGCTCTACTTCCACATACTAATGCTGTTTTCTTCTTCTTCTTCTTCTTCTTCTTCTTCATTCTTGAGCTGCCCAAGGAGGCTCTTTTACATTTTCGTTTCTTTTTAACCCTCGTCCTATTTCGCTATTTGACCCCTTCTTCCACTACAAGTCCTTGGTTCCTTTAGACCCAATGAAAGATTGCAGGCTATGCATGTGTCTGTGTGTGTGTACACGAGGAAGAGACAGAGATGCTCTTTGCATGTGAGCAGTTGCAGCTAGTTCGAGGTGGTAGTTCACTTTGCATAAAGCTCGGCTATTGCCCATTGCTTTATTTCAGGCGAGCTTGATTACTAAAATCATGTATACGGAACAAACAGCTTTTCTTGGTGTGCCAAATCTGTTAAGGATCAAACCAGCATCGACAAATCCAATTCTCAGCTTTTATTTGTTTGCCACCGGGAATCTGACAAATTCCACCAGTTTTTTTCATGAATTCTCGACTTCATTTCAATCTTCTATGCTTTCTTCTCTCTTTCTGCATGGACAAATTTCTCACTTCCATGGAGGGAACAAATCCCTGATAAATAAGGCCAATCACCACAAAGAACTGGGATCCTCTATCAGTTTTATATGCACATGTCAGAGCTTTTTCCATGTGAGCAGTTGAAACTACCCAGCTGCCAGCCTGCTTTTTATGTATAAAGTTGATGAACCTATACCTTTGTGCAGTTTCAGCTTCCATGATGCTATGCATGATGGTTTTCAGTACCAATGATCTTTTCTTTTTCAGCTGTACCAAACATTCAAATTAGGGTTCATCACTTAGACTTTGCCTACAATACCACCATTCATGAACTGGACTTTCCAATGAATTATCTATGAATTGTTCAATAATTTCCGATACCAAATCACCATCTTTTGTGGCTGGCTCCATGTTGTCAGTGTTTTAAATCAGATTCCCCAAAAGAGAATAAAAAACGCGGTTTGACCCTCTCCCTCCCTTGTCATACAGGAGACAGCCTTCATGGGTTACCACTTATTAAAAGTTAAATGTCAGCAACACATATTTTCTTTACAGAAGAAAGATACCCTTCAGAAATAGATAATTGACTTTTATTTTAGCATGATCTTTGTCCAACAGGACCATGTTTAACCTAAACAAGATGTCTTTTATTTTATATAGCAGAGCCACCCGGTTTTTAGCATGATCTTTGTCCAACAGGACCATGTTTAACCTAAACAAGAAGAGAAAGCTTTGTTAGAGAATAATATAAATTATATTTTGTGACCTTATCTAACAACTTAATTTTTTAGACGAAATAGTTCCTTAATATAGTATCAGGGTCTTATTGTCCTGACGGTCACGGATTTGAATCTCACCAACCTCATTCTATTTGATTAAAAACCAAACACAAGATAGTGTGGGCATGTGCGAGTTTCAAGCCCAAAAAACTTTCACATGAGAGGGTGTGTTAGAGAATAATATGAATTATATTCTGTAATTTTATCTAACAGCTTAAGCTTTCAGATGGGATAATTTCTTAATAAGGTTTACGTATGACCAAAATTTAAACACTAAAACATCACTCCTCTTTATAGCAGAAACATCTCATACAAAAAGACAACAGAGAACTTCCAGGGAGCTTCTTCATTCAGATTATTACCCTTTACTTAGTTAACAGATAAGAAAGAACCTCGACAATACATATAATGAGTCACTGAAAATCAAGCATAATCAGGCATCACTCTTTTAAGGAATGTGATTGGTTGGGATTCATCAGGGGCAAGCTTGTCGAAAGCAACATAGTTTTACTCCTTGTCATAAACATGGCAAACTGTCATAATGTTCTTCATCAAACGCCATTTCCATGTAGCCTCATTCATATACTGTTAATACGATGGGTAAGCCTAGTTATTAATAGATAGAAAGTTCAGTCATCATTCTCATAAACAAAATATATGAAAGTGTATTGATAGATCATACCTTTCCCCAGTTTTCTTGTAGAGATTTATGAGCCGCCCTTAGATTGTAATGTGGTATCCTTGCTCAAAACATGATGGGGTATGTGCACATTGATATCAGGGCAGAGTATCTGAATCCTGCAAGGTGGGAGAACAGCACTTCCATAACCAACTATCGATGGCTACTATTTTATTACAAACTGCAGCTCCAGGAAAGAAACACAAGGAGCATTTTAAATCATGGTAAACGGCATTGATCTGAAGCAAGTCCAGGCTTATGATAGAGTCTCAGCTCACAGATAATGATTTCATACACCAGCTCTATCAACTTGATAAGCATTTTGGTTGAAGAAAGCTTCGGAACTTTCCTAACATGCAGTCATTATGTGTAGCATTGAGAAAGAAACCATTATTAAATGACAGTCGATGAAACAATCTGCGACTTCCCATGGTTGAAAAATTTCCAGGCCAGGTGAGCGAGCATTTGGATGTATTTAGAAGGAGAATCAAACAAGAGTCTTCAAAAGTATGAAAGATTATGGAATTAAATCAATGAATTTAAAAGAGCTGCTGTAGATATTGGCGAAGTGCAGTGCTGAAGCATACAATCAACAGAGACCAGAAAGTTGCAAACCCAAAAGTAAAAGCCTAACCATGGCATTAACCAGAGCTTGATCCATCCCATGATCCATGCTTTATAGATAATCAAAAACAGATGCCAAACTTATCTTCACCCTTTTGGATTTGATTTGGTCTGAATTTTTTCAAATCGAAGTGCCATATCAACCTGTTTGGATGCTTAAAGATGTTAGGAAAACTGTATATAGACTTGGAGTGAGTGCATAAAGCTCAAAAAGAGGTGACAATTTAGAAGCTGCGACTTTTTTGTCAACAATTTTAATAAAAGCAAGAACCAGAAAGATACCAATCAACGAAATAATCATAAGCCAGGTGCAAATAAATGTACGGGATAACAAAAAATCAACATTTTCCACTGCGCCATACTTACAAAATATGAAAAACAGATAACACTAGAATGCTAGAAAATAATATAAATTATATTCAGGGATCTCATTTAACAGTCTAAGTTTTTAGATGAGATGATTCTCTAACATAGTATCAGAACCTTGTTGACTCAACGGTCACAAGTTCAAATCTCACCACTCTCATTCTATTTAATAAAAATCAGGCCCAAGGTAGAGTGAGTTTTTGCAAGTTTCAAGCCCAAAGAGCTTTCATCCGAAGAGATATGTTAGAAAATAATATAAATTATATTCTAGAATCTCACCTAACAACTTAAATTTTTTGGTAAGATGATTCTTTAACATGATAAGTGAGTATAAAGCCAACAGCGAGATGCTCAAAACAATTGTTCATAAATACTACGTTCTAAAATTAAGATCAACAAGCCAAATATATCCCTATCTGAAACAGGCCATCCAACCCCAAAATGAGTGGTTTTTCATGGTGAGATAGTGGTAAGGAAATGGATAAGTTAATTCTCATAAACATTGTGAGAATAGCTGGTTTTACTGAAGGCAATTATGCAGGAATCACAAGTTTTCTGGGCTTAAATAATCTCCTCTCCACTCTTTTCATCAGCCGAGGGTGAGAGAGATTCCAGTTCAAGTACTGATCCCAGATCAAGGAACGACAGAGCTCAACTGGAGGGCAGGGATGGAATGACTCAACCAGCAGGAAGAAATTATAACATGAAAATCTACCATTAATGAACGTGAAAGTACTTGATCCTGAAGGGAAGCCATCAGATAGATACGTACATTGTCAGATTGTTAGCTATACAACTTTTTTAATTCCAATGCAGCAGTCAAGAACTCAATTACAGAGAGCTTCAATTCAGCTAAAACAATGCATCAGATAAATTACTGTCGCAATTACTAACGAACCTCGAAGATTTGGATGTTTTCACTATTCATCGCATTGCTCATGGAAAAGAGAGAAGAATTTGCATGAATTGGGGAAAAAACTGCCAGTTGGAAAAAAGAAGAAGAAAAGTAAAAAAAAATATTGAAATTCTACCCAGTGTAAATGATATATCATCCATTTTAGAAATAAATAAATAAAGGTGGACACGTGTGCTTTTTAATTAAAAACAAAGCGAGCGCACAAGCTCGGCCATCTCCCTTTAGCTTACTAGTCTGGGCCAGATACATGAACCTCCTTTTTTAGGCCCAGACATGTTGCTCTGTTTGTGATTACATACTTGCTTTTTTGTACAATATTTATTTATTTTTAAATATTTTATTAAAAGAAAACTTAAAAAACTATCCAATTATATCATGATTTTCAAGAATATTATATATTTTTATAATAATATTTATAATTATTTAATACATTACGTATATGTATAATTTTCATCACAGTTCACATTCTGATCAAATAAAGTTTTTATAAATAATTGGATGACATAAATCTTCATATTAGATTAAAAGATCAAAATAATACCATATATTATTTATATTAAAAGAATATAAATATATAAATCATAAAAAATATAACATGTATCGAACTAAGAAATTATATGCAAATAAAAGGTTTAAACTATAGACCTCATAAATAATAAATAAATAAATAATTTTATAAAAACAAAATTCGATGTTATCTATGCTCCTAGTACCTAGGTGCAACTTTCAACAAATTAAATGCATTCAAAGGATGCCCGTGGATCCCATGTCATAAAAATGATCCGTTCTTTAATCTTTGGGTGGCCGATCCGCCGCAATTGACAAATATTTTTAATATCAGCATATGAAAATGATCTAAAAATACTATTTTTTTATTTTAAAAACACTTTTGAAACGCAACCATGTTATACTGTAACTTGCTATGGATTTTTATTTTCTTTTTATTTTCAGAATTATTATGTAATTACAAATATACCCACCATTACTTATAATGCCCTTGATTAATAAAACAGGTATAATAGAAAACCTAATTAATTATTTTATTTAATTTATTAACATATAACTAAAAGAATACGAAAATCACTATTCATGCACTGTTCATACACTCTAAAAACACTGTGGACGCGAGCTTTTTCGTCCGTGTGTCGCGCGAGTTCGTCCACCCTATTTTTTTTTGTCTTTTCCGCCTGTGAACAGTGCATTACCGATTAAAGCCCCGAAAAAGACAAAATAGTGCACAGTTACAGGGGCTCTCTCAGGTTTTCTCACTATCTCGGAACAGTGCACTGCCGAAAAAGGGCCCAGAAAACGACAAATTAGCTAACAGGAGACGGGGGCAGCGCCGTCCTTTCCATTCCGGTTTTTTTGTAATTACGGGTGGGGTCAGGGGCGATCCGGTAATTCGCCCATTATTTTATTATTTTTTCCCGCGGGCGACTGGCGCGTGTCCGTCCCGCGCCAGCGAGGTTCCGCGCTTACGCGCCTCTTTGGCGGCGCGTGCGACTTCTTCCCGCCTTCAAAAATTGACTTCCGCCTCTCCAGACGATGCGCCGGGAGGTCCTCTATCCTCCGGCGCGGCGCGTTCAATAAACCGATGACCGGTTAAGCCGCGGCGGACGGGTTTTGCTCCGACGTCCCTTTTCTCTCTCCTCCCGCCCCCAAATGCAGATAAGGTCCCTGATGTTTGTGTGAAGTTCCATTTGGTCCCTAAGGTTTTTATTTCGTTTTTATTACTGATTTATTCAAATTAAAGTTTTATTGTTTTCAATTGTGCCCTCCAATTAAAACTGATTATATAAGAACGTTTTATTTCAGTCCTTATACTTTTGATTTTGTATTTATTTTTTATTCAGTCAATTATTCCGGTACAGATGTTTTGATTTCTTTGATTTGGTCCTCCAATTGAAATTGGTAATATATACAAAGTTTGATTTCAGTCCCTCTTCTTCTGATTTGTTTAAAAAAGGCAGCAGTTTTCAATATTTATTTTTGGTCCTCCGAATTTGTTTTTCTTTAATTTTATCCTTTAATTGGAATTAATTTAATATATGTTATTTTTCATTTCGGTCCTTATTCTTTTAATTTTTTATTTGTTATTAATTCATTGTTTTTTTTTTGTTTTTTTTGTATTTTTAATTGATTGATTTTTTTATTGTTTTTTATACAAATATTATGTTTTTTTGTAATAATTTCCCTAGGCAATTTAATTATTTGAATTCCTTTTTTATTAATATTGCTCATTTTTTCTCTTTGTTCATTTATTTTGTTTTTTGCTTCTCTTTTTCTTCTTCTTTGGATTTGGTGATTTTTATGATTTGATTATTTATGCAATAATCATGATATTATTACTTTTGTCCATGTATATATAAGTGTGTTTAACACAATAATAATAATAATAATAATAATAATAATAATAATAATAATAATAATAATAATAATAATTTAATTGTTTTTCTTGCTTCCCCTTTTGTTAATTTTTTTTCCTTCATATAATTTAATAATTTTTATTGTTTTGACAGTAATGGCAATGATATTTTTTTTTCCTTTTGTTAAAGTTTCTAAAATATTTTTAGTCTTTCATTAATTATATGTTCTAATATTTATTGAATATTATCTCATAGAAATATATATAAAGCGAAAAAAACATGACCTAAAATTTTGTAAATAAAAAAAATTAATATCAGTATTCTTAAATACATGTAATATAATCATATAATGATAAATCGGATAAAATAAAATAAAAATTGTCTTCGAATTTTAATTTTGTACTTAACACAATAATAATAATAATAATAATAATATAATAATAATAATAATAATAATAATAATTTAATTATTTTTCTTGCTTCCTCTTTTGTTAATGTTTTTTTTTTCCTTCGTATAATTTAATAATTTTTATTGTTTTGACACTAATGGCAATGATTTTTTTTTTCCTTTTGTTAAAGTTTCTCAAATAATTTTAATCTTTCATTAATTATATGTTCTAATATTTATTGAATATTATCTCATAGGAATAAATATAGGGCAAAGAAAACATGACCTAAATTTTTTTAGTAAAAAAAATTAATATCAGTATTCTTAAATACATCTAATATAATCATATAATGATATATCAGATAAAATAAAATAAAAATTGTATTCGAATTTTAATTTTGTACTTAACACAATAATAATAATAAGAATAATAATAATGATGATAATAATTTAATTGTTTTTCTTGCTTACTCTTTTGTTAATGTTTTTTTTTCTCTATATAATTTAATAATTTTTAATCTTTTAGCAGTGATGGCAATGATATTTTTTTTTCCTTTTGTTAAAGTTTCTAAAATAATTTTAGTCTTTCATAATAATAAAAATAATAATATAATTATATTCAGCTTAAAAATAATAATAATAATAATAATAATAATAATAATAATAATAATAATAATAATAATAATAATAATAATAATAATAATAATAACAATAATAATAACAATAATAATAACAATAAAAATAAAAATAATAATAATAACAATTTTTTCAATAATAATAATAATAACAATAATAATAAGAACAATAATAAGAATAATAATAACAATAATAATAATAATAACAATAATAATAATAATAACAATAATAATAACAATAACAACAATAATAATAATAATAACAATAATAATAATAATTATTATTTTTGTTAGTAACTCTTTTGTTAATATTTTTTTTGCTCTTCATAATTTAATAATTTCTATTGTTTTGACAATAATGGTGTTAATTTTTTATATATATATTTTTAGTCTTTCGCCTAAGAATATATATAGGGAAAAGAAAACATGACCTAGGATTTTTTTAATATAAAAAATTAATATAAGTATTCTGAGATACATTTAATATAGTTATATAATAGTAGATGATCTGCCACACAATTACAAATAACCGATTAAAACACATTCACAAATTTAATTTTATTTATTTATAGAATAATGTCTACTTTTGTCCATGTATATATAAGTGTACTTAACAAAATAATCATAATAATAATAAGAATAAGAATAAGAATAATAATAACAATAATAACAACAACAACAATAATAATAATAATAACAATTATTTCAATAACAATAACAATAACAATAATAACAATAATAATAACAATAATAATAATAACAATAATAATAATAATAATAATAATAACAATAATAATAATAATAATAATAATAATAATAATAATAATAATTATTTTGTTAGTAACTCTTTTGTTAATATTTTTTTTGCTCTTCATAATTTAATAATTTCTATTCTTTTGACAATAATGGTGTTAATTTTTTATATACATATTTTTAATCTTTCGCCTAAGAATATATATAGGGAAAAAAAAACATGACCTAGGATTTTTTTAATATAAAAAATTAATATAAGTATTCTGAGATACATTTAATATAGTTATATAATAGTAGATGATCGGCCACACAATTACAAATAACCGATTAAAACACATTCACAAATTGATCAATAAACTACAACAAAAAAATATCACACCAAACAATCAAATAATTCACCATACAAATGGATACAAAAAATATTTCCATAACCAGTAAACACAACTGAATAAAGAAAAATTAGATGATCGACCACACAATTACAACAAAACCAACCACCAACATATTCCCGATTGACTACAGCAAACAAAAATCTCTAATCAATATAATCTATTACATTTTTTCAACCAACTGATTATATAATTATCAATCCAATTAAAACACACCAGATAATCAAAACATTGCAATTTTGCAATCTATGAGTTAATTAAATCAACACACAATTCAAATCCAAACTGTGACTAAATTATTCTCCAAGACAGTAAAATAATGTCAACAACCAACTAAATCAATGCAAACAAAAAATAATCTATCTTTAATACATTTCAGCGATTATAATATTGGTATCAACCAGTTAAATGCTTAATAACTGTTAAAAAATATTTAACAATCAAAACATTCAGTTCAAGACAACAAAATATCATCTTTCATTCATTTTATTGATTACAGATTTACATCAACCAATTAAATAACCATCAAAACAATCAATACATACTAAACAATTAATCAATTATGGTCTTGCAATACTCAAATTACAATTAGTTGATCTTTCAAAAAAAATTTCGTTAATAATTTTTAAATTTCGCAATTGAATTATTATCTGAGTATTTAAGCTTATAACAATAATCAACTAATTCAATACATAAAAAAATATTATAGCATTATTTAAAATTTACAATTCTCTATCTATCAACTAAAAAATTCTCTGCTTACCACATAAATAATCAGTTTGCTACATATAAAAAGCCCGGCGCAACGCGCGGGCTACCCAACTCGTTATTACTATATATATATTATACTAACTCATTAAAGGGTAATATTGCTCTATCCTATTCGATTTTTCAGGCTATCACACCATCCATCTTCTCTGAAACCCATTTGGTTTGTATTTTTATTTAGTTTAATAAAAAATTGATAGCAGGTCGAGTGAATATTCTACTCCATTTCACTTGAATTGACGGTGGGGCTAGTGAGTGATTCACCCGCCCCCGTGACTCATCTAATATCTCATATCATTTTTTTTTAATGATATATAATTATTATAAAATAAACATAATTATACAAATTTACCTTTTATTTTCTTAGCATATAAAATTATTCTCACAGCATCATTTTCTTAGCATATGATAATTAGTAATTAAAAATATATATAATTAATAGGGTAGCTTCCCCTGGTAAATATCCTTTGAAATACATGATATAAGTTATTTAACAAATAATAAGCACGAGATGTAAAATTATATGCATAATTAACATTAAAAGATGTTGAATAATCAGTACACAAAATCATAATAATCCCTAGCCATTTACTAATCAATACATATCGGGTACCATGGTTAATGATATATATATTATTTAAAAACATCTAGTATTAGTATTTTAACTGGAGATGCTATACTCCAAGTTATTAGGATGTAATGTTTTTTGATGGTGCATAAAACTTTTTAAAAATAATATTTGGGATTAATTATGTATCCAGTGGATACATGACAAGTGGAAAAGACCCTTAACTGTCTCCAGCCATTGTCATCTCTGACTGTTGTTGTGATGGTAGCTATAATGATGTTTAAAGAGAGAGTGTTTAGTTAATGGAGTGGTTGAAATTGAGACAGTTAGCTTTTATTTTTTATTAAATTAGAAATAATAATTATCTAATTAGTCAAATAGTCTTAGTTTTATCTATGTGTTTCAAATTTTAATGTTATAAAAGTTAAAATAATCTATTTTATCATTTATAA
This sequence comes from Salix purpurea, assembly GCA_027405865.1. Taxonomy (NCBI): domain Eukaryota; kingdom Viridiplantae; phylum Streptophyta; class Magnoliopsida; order Malpighiales; family Salicaceae; genus Salix; species Salix purpurea. The sequence goes on from JAOWLH010000019.1 coordinate 5,671,724, forward strand.
TATAAACATTTTATTTATTAATTTTGCGTATAAAAAATCTATTTTATACTAGTTTAATCAAAAATGTATTTTCTTAAAACCACAATTTCTTTTTTAAAACCTATTTTTTTATTATATAAAAAAAAATCTAAGAAAAACAAATAAATATTGAAATCATGCATTTTTTTATTTATAAAAAAACCTTAGGAGTTGAAAAAACATTTAATAATAATAATAATAAATCAATGTGCAAGGGCGTACCCATGCACTTGACCCATAAAAAAAGTTTGGTTCATGCCCAGGCCCATGATAGAGGCCTAACACGTGAGTTATACCTTTATTTTTGTCAAAATTAGAGGGTAGATAACATCTCATTCATCTTTTATTTGTTCTTAAAAAATAATAGGTGACAAATTGTTTGGCTAAAATTCTGGTTTTTTAATTTTTTTTTAACCTAAAACACACAGAACACATCTTAGACACCTTAATAAATCTATAAATGTACACTTAAAAACCATGCAAAAAAAAAATAATTCAAAATCAACCCAAAATAAAATTTTTATTCTCAATTTTAAATCTAGTTTTTAGACAATTTAAAGACGAAAAAACCAAATATTTAGTGGCTGAAATCGGTATCATTATTTTTTTTCTTCAATTTACTGCTTAAATTATGCAACTTTCTCTTTCGTATTATAAATTTTAAAATAGAAAAAAATAAAATTTCAGATCAAAATTATTTTTTTTAATGAAATTCTGAATATCGAAGGAATCCAATATTTATAATTTGAAAAGTACGAGTTCTAAGATGAAGATTTATAATTCGAATATTTTATCCAAGTTTGCAACAAAAAAAAAAAAACAATGCCTCCGTAACTTAAATTGACTTGTCATTTAGTTATGTACGTGAAAAAAGAAAAACGAAGAAGTATTAAAAAAAACCGTGAACTATGAGCTCATAATATCCGGCAAGAAGATCCACCGTGCAATTTTGCACGAGGAGTTCTTCATGCTTTCTGGTGTTTGTTATAGTTCTCCGGGGAGACAATAGTTTATCTTCTAGAAAACATATAGGAAATAATGTTTAAATATTAATATATCTTTCTTAAACTGATAATAACTTAATTTCACTCACAGGTGAGGGAAGGTTTTGTTGCTTGTCGTCGTCGTTGACATTGACGTTGGTGGTGGTTGCTTTCAATGGTGGGGGAGGAAGGGAGAGGAGGATGTCTGGGGTGGTTTCTTGTTGGTTTGTGTGGGAAGGCACCAAGATTTGGGTAGTTGGCGGTGCTCCGATGTTGTGATAGCTGATGCTTTTGGTGATTTTGAATGTCGGAAAAGTAAAAAAAAAAGAAAAAGGAAGAAGAATTAGGTGTTGTCCATTTATTATTATGGTATGATTTTATTTTGAATAAGCAATGCAACTCTTGGCATGTAATTGGTGGTGTGAGATGTATGCATAGCTAGAGGGAGGGCATAATTAACTTATATAATAAGTGTATGTAATTTATAAAAATGCTGGGAAATTCACCTTTAATTAGTGCACTATATAATTTGAGGGAAATATACACAACAGGTCCTATAAAATAAAACTTACAAGGATAGTGTTAGCACAACACAAATTGTTCATGGATATTAAATTATTTTATTTTAATTAATAATGTATACTGGGCCCTGCTCAAAAGTGATCGTTCAGTTCCTTTTAAGGTTCTTAGATAGTTACTTTATTCGGTTCCCTTTTTTTTTCTTTAGACCATATAATGTTTAAGTTGAACTATGTCGTGAATTCCAGGTTCTTTGTCGATAATTTAACCCCTTTAAAGAGAAATAAAAAATAAATACATTATATTTAAATAATTTCAGGCTGATAATAATGTATGAATTACTTTTGTTTCACTACCTCATAATTTATTCTGTATCAATTCTTTTTTTTTTCTTTCAAAAAACTATATAATTAAATAACGATGTTAAATAACTTTGATTTAACAGTATGGAAGTTAGATTTCTTCTGGAAAGTTCCTTGATTTAGGGCTTCATTCCATGCTGAGTTCTTTTTTTCTTTTTGCTCGATGGTGGCCTTCTTAGATCTGATCTTATCGTTATTGGATCCGATGTGCATTGTTAGCTTAATTTCCTAATTAATTTCCTTAAAAGCACGGTGTTTAGCAGCAGTTTGAAATTATGTTTTGATTAGTGTTATCTAAAAATAAAATATTTTTTTGTTATCAATTATTTTGATATCTTGGTATTAAAAATAAAAATATTTTTAAAAAACAAACTATACCATTCATACAGATATTTTTTTATATAGTTATTTGATTTGACATTATATATTATTTGTCATGTCAATTCCATTTTTTCCAAAATATCAAGTAGATGTCATTTTAGGTTTTTATGTTTTTTTTTTAAATATTATTGTTTTAAGTAAGAAAATACAGTGGAATTAAATCTATCAGATCACATCTTGTATGAGTTTATCTGAATAAACTTGTTATTAACTTAAGTTCGAGTGGAAAATCTCCCAACGTTGTCAGAAAACAAACTAACCTGGCCTGGATCAAATCTACAAGTCGAGTCGCAAGCAGGTTTAATAATAACTGCACCTGCAAACCTTTTTGAAAATGTAAAATTTTATGCTGAAACGAATCATTCTCTATTTATTTATTTATCAAATGATTGAAGGAAAATGAACTCTATCCTATATTTCTATATCATGTAAGCCTTTTAAGCGGTAACTCCCAGGGTACGTACAGGAGAAGGCTGCGTGGTTAATTCTATAAAGGGCAGTCATTGGGTCTGAGTCGGTTGGGACTCGAGACGGCCATGGTTATGGGGAAAGCAAAGCTGTCAAAACCTCTCATCTTCCAATCAAAACTTCTCTGTGTCTCTTTGCTATACCTCGTAACCACTCTCTTTTTAGCTCTCTACACCTCCATCAATCCAACCAAATGTCTCTTCAGATCCTCTCCTTTCGATCCAGTTCAGACTCCCTTCTTCTCCTACCCTTCTTCTTATGGCGAGCACAAGTACGTCATTCCCACGCATCGCTCTTCCTGCTCCTCCCCTATTTATTTCTCTGGTAATGTTTTGCTCTTCCTGTATTGAATTGCGTGTTTTAATGGCAGGTGATAATGATTTGATTAATGGGTTATGGTTTTTGCTGTTAGATTATTGGATGGTTTTGAACGAGATCCTTCATTTGTGTCAGAATTCGTCAGTTTCTTCCCATGCATTGCGGTATATGAAAGGAAACAGCAAGAATTTTGGTGGGAATCTCAGTACCCAGAAAAGGATTTCCTATTTCGATCTTTCAAATGACAGTGTGGAGGTTCCTTGTGGGTTCTTTAAGAGGTTCCCAATCAGTGATCCTGGTCAGTTACTCCTTCATTCGCATCTTTTTCGGGAGTTCTTTTAATGTTGGAATGAGTCAAACTAAATAAACGATGAACCTTCAAAGACTGATGGATTAAAGCTGTCGTTCTATATTCCGTTTCTCGATCAGCGATCAATTTCGCTAATGGGATCTGTTAACTTGAGTTTTTTTGTGTGTGATTCAGATAGAATGGCGATGGAGAGTTGTCATGGAGTTGTTGTGGTCTCAGCAATCTTCAATGACCATGACAAAATAAGGCAGCCGAAAAGCCTCGGATCCAAAACTCGAGATAATGTTTGTTTCTTCATGTTTGTGGATGATGTAACCCTAAAACGACTAGACCATCACGAAATCATATCAAGAAACTCCTCCCATGAATACAATGTAGGTGTATGGAGAATCATTAAGGTCTCAAGCAAGGATTTGTACGATAATCCAGCTATGAATGGGATGATCCCCAAACATTTAGTTCACAGACTTTTTCCTAATTCAAAATTTAGCATCTGGGTTGATGCAAAACTGCAACTAATGGTAGATCCGCTGATATTGATCCATGCTTTGGTTGTGTCAGAGAAAGTGGACATGGCTGTTTCAAAGCATCCATTCTTCATACAGACCATGGAAGAGGCCCTGGCAACAGCTAGGTGGAAGAAATGGAAGGACGTCGATGGTTTGAGAAATCAAATGGAGACGTACTGTGAGAACGGATTGCAGCCGTGGACACCGAAGAAACCCTATCCCTCAGGTACCAAAACTAATTAACCCCATGCTTTTTTTAACTTCAGAAATTATTATTTTTTCTTTGCTTCGTCATGAGTTTTGCAAATTATGCCATTACGAAATATCATATCAATGCACCATAATAAAGTGTGTAGGAAAATTAGGCTTGAAGCTTCCCATCCTGATCATATAACTTCCACTGTAATTAATGATTATATTTAGCTCTCGAAAAACACTCTTTAATTAGAAATAAGCTCATTGAGCGGTTGCTGCCGCCTACTCCAAATGTTTTTATGAAACAAATAATGACAACCTGCGCATGGATTTCTCATCCGAGGTTAAATATTGATCACTCTATCGAAAACTAATGGTTGAGGTGTGATCTAAGGCAGGGAAGGAAACATAATACCTGAGGTCGAATTTAGAAGGTTTCGACGTGTCAATTCATGGTGGATAGCTAGCCTTGATAAGAGAATTTAAGTGATTACAAAAATAGAGATCCAATTAAAACGTTGTTGAACAGCTTGAACTGGTCCCAACCTTGTCATTTTCATTTTCATGTTGCGACATTATTTATATATCGGGCGTCTAGTAAGCAGGTTTAAAAAATGACATAAAAGTAGAGTTCCTTGCTTCCTCCTTACGTTGGCAACCAGATAAAAGAAAAAAAAAACCTGGGAAATCCTACATTCATTCATTGATTTTTGACTTGAAGTTAAAGTGTGTTGGGTGAGAAAAAAAGGAGAATGTTTTCAAAGGATATTACGTTGGTGTAAAAAAGTTTGAGATATGTTTTATAGATTTTAAATTTAAATTAAAATATAATTATTTTGTAAAAATCTAAAATAATTAGATTTTACTTGTTTAACCGGACAATAAGAAATTTCTTAAAGAGAGGTGGTGTTTCTCAGATCATCATATGGAGCTCTGGAAATAAATTCTATTTGTTTTGGAGCGTGCATGAGATTATTAAACCCATTACAATGTCAAAACAATTCTTTATATATCATCTTCTTGATAAATACTATGAGGGACTAACCATTACAATTAAAATCAATGAATTCTTCTGTTTAAAGTCAATAATATATTAATTGGCATTCGTTTTGTTGTTCTAAACCAATTTCATAAAAGAAGAGGATGCATCTCCTTTCCATCCTTTATTTGTGCTTGATCATGGCAGATGTACCAGACAGTGCTCTTATCCTGAGGAAGCACGGGCTGAATAACAATCTATTCTCTTGCCTTCTATTCAACGAGCTGGAAGCTTTTAACCCGAGAGACCAATTGCCCTTTTCGTACGTTAGAGATCATATGAAACCGAAGCTCAGGCTGAACATGTTTGAGGTGGAAGTGTTTGAGCAGGTGGCGGTGGAGTACCGGCACAACCTTAAAAAAGACGGGACTACCGCCGGTGAAATTTCCAGTCTGAAAAGGACGAAAAGGGTCACCGATGATTTGTTTATTAACAGTAGCTGCTGTAGCAAGTGCCATAACTATCTTTTGGAAATGTGGGGTGAATCCCATGATTGATTTTGTCTCCAACCTCCAGAGAGAAAAAGGAGGATTTAAAAAATGATTCATTTTTTTCAAGAAAAAACAAGAAAATAAAGCTTACAGGCACCGATGATCTTTCACAGGGAAAGGTGACAAGCAATGACAGGTTGTAAGGCCTCAACTAAACTAATCAATGCGTTTGCTCCTGTATCTTGTGTCTTCCTTTAACTATTTTTGCCGGCGTTATTAAATGTGTATTTCTTTAAAAATATTTTTCATTTAAAATTATATATATTTTTAGTTTCGATGTAAAAAATATAGAAAAAACTAAAAAGTATATTAATTTAATAATTGTTTAAGATAAAGACATTCGAACAAAGTTGGAAGCACAATGTCAAATAAGCATTAAATCTAGTTCTGCCTAATTGGTTAACGATGTGATTAGAGCATTGAGATTCAATTTGGGTTAGGTTTTATATATTGGATAGAAGTTAAACTAATCAAACTCGTTTGATAAAGTGGATTAACCCGTGACTCCATCAAAATCAAGGTGAAATTAGACCATGTATTAAAAAATTGTAGAGTTAATTAGATTTTGAACATTACTTTCTTTTTATAGAGAGTTTTATATATAATTTAAAACATTGTAATCCAAAGTGATTTATTAAAACATATATAATGTTCAAAGATTAATAATTTTAAATAAATTGATGTCATTCTAAATATATTTACAAAAACATATTTCTCAACAATATAATTATAATAATATAATATAACAAATTAGAAGGGAGAATTGGTGCAAAAATTGTCACACCATAGTACCATACTCATTTTACTATGAATTAGTACAATAAAATGATAATTTTGCCCAACCGATGGGACAATAATGTGTTTTTAATTTTTTTCATGAACAATAAAAATACTAAAATGGCACTGGAAATAAAATATGTTTGAGACGGATTTTAGCCAAGTACTATGGTAACATGGTAACTGCATCCTTTTTCTATACTAAAACAAAAATTAAAAAACCCTAAATTGATGGGAAATATTCTGGTTAAGAAAAAAAAGGATATTTTTTAGAAAACAAAACAACAACAACAATAATAAAAATTGTATATCATACGAAAGTTTTAAGGCAGTGCTGTTTCAGATGTTATAAAGTTGAATTAAGCGTGGTCTTCCTCCATGATTTACTTGATAAGTGGCATTTGATTGCTTGGCCAGTAGCAGAAGAGCTACTGCGTGTGTTACAAGAAAGAGTCGAGCAAAGTGCTCGAGAATCCAACAAGAGTTAATGCACAACAGCCATGCTAATTCTGTAATTAACTAGTAGCATCTGGCACGCTATAACCTTTGAATTTCATAGATACAGTAATTTATTTATTTTTGTTTTAATTGTTTGTTTAGAAACGTGATTGATGTTGTTTTTAAAACTGTTTTTTATTCAAAAATATATTAAAATAATTTTTGATATAATACATGAAAATAATTTAAAAACACTAATTGTTTTTTAATTTCAAGTAAAATATAAAAATAAAAAATTCCATATTTTTCAAAAATATTTTTTGACGGCATGTACGTGCATGCAGCTTCAAAGAATTTTTTACTTGTGATATTATATTCTATGACGGCATGTACGTGCTGCCTTGTCCTAGATCAATATATATATATATATATATATATTTTCTGGTTAAAAGTTTGTGCTTAGATACAAGATTAATTAAGGCACTGTTTGAGACCAGATCATTGTATGCAGCCTCATGCTTGGGCAGCATTCCCATGTTAAGAAGAGGAGACTAGATTGTAATTTTGGAATTGAAAAACAGATTTTCTAATAACTCTTGTTTTACAAAGTATTTCTTAAATGATTTCTCGTTTTTAAGCAATTATTAATGGTGTTTTTTTGTATATTATTTTGATGGTTGTGATGTGATTCTGCAATGGAAATTAAGAAGATGTATATAATCGATCACAATTCACAAAACATTCTTTAAAACTTAATGCTTTAAAACTTAATGCAATTCATATAAGGCCTATTTGGCTGATGAATTTCAAGAAGGGAATCTCCTCGAATCAAAGAAACTCCTTTCTGCGATAATTGTAGCAGCAATCTTTGTCCTTTTTGCCCTGATTCTGTACAAGTTAACAAGGAAGCAACTACAGCATGCAAGCGACAAATTAAGACATTGTTGAAAATTTATCTGGTGAGTGTTTCGTATATGCATACATTTTTTTTTTTTTGGAAACGGGGGGAACCACGTGACTCGGAAAGCGCACTTTGTGGGCCCAGGGCACGCCTAAACCCCTCAGCTGTCCCAGGCTCTTACACAGGGGGGGTTGAACGCAGGACTCGAACCTGGGTGATGAGTTTTAAGCAACCCCAGGCCTTTGCCGCTGCACCCCACCCTCGGGGACGTATATGCATACATGTTATCTCTACTTGTACTTTTTTTCTGTTTTTTTTTTCTGTTATAGAATAATATAAATTATATTTTAAAGTCTCAACTATCAGTTTAAAATTTTAAATAAGATAGTTTCTTGATATGATATCAAAATTTTAATGACCCAACGGTTACGAGTTTGAATCTCAACACTCTACACAAGGTATTGACCTATACAAATTTCAAGCTTAAAGAGTTTTCACTTGAAAAAAATGTAATAGAAAATAATATAAATTATATTTTGAGGCATCAATTACTGACTTAAATTTTTAGATGAGATGGTTCTTTAACAGTTTCTTGAGGAGGCAGAAGAAAATTAGAATAGTTTGAGAGAGACAGAGATTACTTGTAAGAGAATGGTATTATTCAAAAGTATGATTTACAGCTTTTCATACTATGAGTTTTATAGACTTATACATAAGAAGGAAAGTGCAAGAAGATAGGGAGTAATTATTCTGCTAATTATGTATCATCTGCTGGATTTTCCTTTTCTGCATTCTTGTTACCGTTGCTAATAATCTGCATTCCATGATTCAGTAATTCTCCATTATTATGTAGAGTTTGTTGCCTTGAAGAGTTATCATAACCAAGCATATTTTCTTTGCTGTGATATGAATTCCTTTCTTGCATTGATTCTGTATTCGCACCATTCCATGTTTCTGCATGCATTGATTCTGCATTTGCATTGATTCTGCATGCATTACTGTTACTGTTAATAGAAGCCTCACAGAATTGAATCCTGCATGGTACTATAGTTCTTAAGAAAACACTGGAGGAGGATTCTGTAAGTTTAACTGCTGTGATCTCTACGTTCTAGGTATGATCCACACTTTATTTAATAATTAGCAATCACAAAAGCCCGAAAATTAAAATAACACCCAATTCATTTGACTTGCAAATCTTGTTTAGGGAAAACCTATATTGGAATGATGCCCAGTGGGATGAGAGTGGCAATCAAGAGACTTAAAGAAGGGATTAAAGCTTGTCGTTTTCTTGATGAGATCTGTAAAAAAGAAAAAATAAGGCATCCAAATTTAAACATAGAGTCCTCATCTTCCTTTTTTCGGGATTCAACATAAGACTTCCGAATAGAAATCTCAAAGTTTTAAACATTCTGCATCCCTTTATATCGGGACAGCTCAAATTGATGTTCTTGAAACTCTAATAATTCTAAATTAAATCAATTGAGTTTTATTTCTCAAATCCAAGAATTTAATCCAATGACAAAACATTTTATCGTCACCTTAAAAACATTATATGCACGCATAAGAAAATAAACCACCAAACCGATTGCAAATCAAAGCAATGTCAAAATACCAAATAAGAAGAGAAAGAAATTAACGAACCAAAGCATAAACAATTGTAGGGACATAATAATAAAAAAAAAAGGAAAAAGAAAAGGATTGTTGCCATGAGCAATGTTTTGTGTTTAGGATATGACTTGATGATAAAGTGCTTTCGATTTGCACAACAAGTCTCGATTTTGGCACTCCTTGTAAGAGCCTGAGACAATCAAAATTTTACTCGTTCACTTGGACCCACAAAGTTTGTTCTGGGAGGTGAGGTTTCTCGCATCTTGTTTTGTGTCTAACATTACGGTTTAGGTTTCATATGGTGTTCTTTTGAATGAACACTCATTAATTATCATGATATCAATCTTGACAGGCAGCAAAGGATAAATATATCTATTGGCATTGCTAGGGGTTTGTGGTATCTCCATCACAATCCATTGAAGAAGATATGCCATGGAGACATTAAGGTGATTGGTTATTCGGTTGAGGGTCAACACTTCTTTGACATTATAATTTTTCATGAATCTCTTAACACTATAGGCTAACAAAAATATTACTGAATGAGAAACCAGAAGCCAAGATTTCAGACTTCAATTTGTCACATTACAAATCAGAGGAGGAAAAGGGACAGGAGAAGATTTCAGACTTCAATTTGTCACATTACAAATCATAGGTAAGATAATTCATTAACATGGTATCAAAGCCTTGTTGACCTAACAATCATGAGTTCGAATCTCATCACTCTCATTCTATTTGATAAAAATTAAGAACAAGGTATTGTAGGCATGTATGCAAGTTTCAAGTCCAAAAACTTTTCTTTAAGGGGGTATATTAGATAATAATATAAATTCTATTATGAAATTTCACCTAATAACTTAAGATTTTAGGTGGGATAGTTTCATGACATGGATTATGGTGGATTGCATGATAAAAGGGTATAATCGATCGATTCTCTGCAAGCAAGGGATGCAGTTTTGAGAAATGGAAGCTTGAGTGGAGAATCTCACTTGGTGTTGACTGTTTCATTTGATATTGCATGCATTCATTCATCATTCAATCAATTCTACGTATATTGCCCTGCCCCTTTTCTAACCAAATAATATAAGAAATTATTCTACAATAATAATAGCAGTCTAATGTAGAAAAAATGATTTACTAACATGTTATTTTGCCCAAAATACCTAAACAATATTAATAGGTGAAGGTCATGATATCAAATAGTTCAAAAATACAGCCTAAAAATTTAAAATCAACTTGAAAATGAAAAAAATCTTGAGCTTATACACTCATCATATCAAATGATAGAAAATACAGTATAGTTAGATAGAAATCCATTTATCTACTAGACGGGTCCATTAATTTATACCTTGGGGTGAGCTTGAAGGCCTCGCCGATGTGATTTTTCTCAAATCATAAAGAGAAAAAAAATACCCAAAATGCATCCATTTGTTTTTCAAAATTACTTCAAGTTATTGTGAGGGACAAGCTCTCTTCAAGAGGGCCCGTAAATAATCTGGGGCCTAAACAGATGCTATTGGGCTATTAGCCCACTATAGAAGTCAACAGAAAGTAGCCCCGTTTGTAGACCATTCAACTTTATCCAATCAAATATATATATATATATATATATATATATATATATATATATATATATATATATATATATATATATATATATATATATAAAACTTATCCAATCAAAAAAAAATCTTGTCATTTTTCCAAGTTATTGAAAAAGTCGTAAGGATTACATGCGTGACTCCAACAATTTCCTACATGTCGATAGTTAATGGCACCCACGTAAGACCAAATACCTCGTCATGCCATCCCATCTGATCAGTTAGGTGATAGATTTCATGACAAGGGGTAGCAGCTACCTGATGGATGGATGATTCAATTCAGCTCGGCTTTTTGATGGTAACAAACAAAACTAACAACCAAAGACGAAAACTTTTCTTTCCCTTAAAGCCAACTCATTTTTCATTTCTTTCTTAGTTACTACCTCACCGAACTCCTCTTTGTTACGGACAAGGTTGTGTTGCAGGAGAAAAGTTTGGAAATTTGAAGGAGAGATAGAGGGGTCATTAAAAGATGTCATTGTTTCGCAAATTGTTTTATAGGAAACCTCCTGATGGCCTTCTTGAGATCTCCGAGCGTGTTTATGGTCAGTTTTCTTTTATTTTTAAGAAAGATTGCAATGTTTCTTTTCCTTTTGAATTTCAAGTTCGTTTTCTATTTAGGGAGAGAATTGGTTGATTGTGTTTGAATAATTGAGTCATGTTTTGAAGTGGGTTTGATTAAACAAAAATCTTTTTTTGTTAGGATGGTAAGAGAATACAATTTGGGGGGTGGATTTTGATTATTACTTGAGTTGTACTCCTTTTCAGACGTTTATTAGAAACTGATTAGCTTAATTACAGCCGTAAGTTAAAAAGTTATGAATTCATTTGTATATCTTAGGGATTTTGAAATATGAAAATTGTTGGGGGCTTGATGGCATGAGTCAAGAGGATTATGATTGGGATCGTTTAAAAAAGATATAATTTTTTGCTGCCTTGTGGGGGTTATGACTTAAATCAACTGGGATAAGCTTTAATTTGGTGACTGACATTTACACATTTTGTGTGAATGCAGTGTTTGATTGCTGCTTTAACATTGATGCTTGGCAAGAAGATTATGAAGGTTACGTTGCTCGAATAGTTGGTCAACTTAAAGAACATTTCCCCGATGCTTCATTCTTGGTGTTTAATTTCCGTGAGGGAGAGAAACAAACCCAGATTGCCGATGCTTTATTCAAATATGATATGACCTTAATGGAGTACCCTTGGCAATACGAGGGTTCCCCATTGCTCACGATGGAGATGATTCATCATTTTCTAAGATCAGGTGAAAGTTGGCTCTCCCTTGGACAGCAGAATATTCTGTTAATGCACTGTGAACGTGGTGGTTGGCCGGTTCTTGCTTTCATGCTGGCTGGACTGTTGATTTATAGGAAACAGTATAGTGGAGAGCTGAAGACCTTGGACATGATTCATAGACAGGCTCCCCGAGAGCTTTTGCAGTTGTTCTCAGCATTGAATCCTGTACCTTCTCAACTGAGGTATCTACAATATGTGTCAAGGAGGAATGTGGCCTCAGATTGGCCTCCATTGGATAGAGCTCTCACCTTGGATTGTGTCATTCTAAGATTTATTCCTAATTTTGATGGAGGGGGGGGTTGCCGTCCACTATTTCGGGTATACGGACAAGATCCTTTTCTTGTTTCTGATCGAACTTCCAAACTTCTGTACTCAACTCAAAAGGAAGGAAAAATTCTCCGGGCTTATAAGCAGGTAACTTTGTAATTCTATGTTATATATGTAACTTCATAATTCTATGTTATATGTACTTGCTTTTTTATTCTGTACATTCTTCATTGTCACGCCATTCTCCACAAAGATCTACTAGATAGCATTTAGATTCCAAGTATTGCTTCACTTTGCACTTAGATGGTGACGATGTCATTGGGTTGTGAAATTTAATAGAACAAGAATAGCTTTGGCACCTTTCCAAAATAGAACCAAGATTTTCAAAGAAATAAGCTTGAACCAAAATAGCCTCATAATTGCTCAATTGAACAAGCAGTGTTCATCTCAACAAGTTAATTTCCCTGTGAAAGCTGTCAGAATGGATGGAGAAAACAGAAATATTACAAGACACTTGTGTTCCTGATGAACCTGATTCTTGGGAAACATTTCTGAATATTTAGAGCCAGGCATTTTTATTGTTCAATCAGTTTACTGGCAAACAAATATTTTCTTGAATCTTTCTAGATGTGTTCTTTAGAGGCTTATCCTTAGGAAAAATATGAGGTCATTTATGGATAAACACTAATATCCTGGGATCTTTTGTTCAATGGCACCTTTCCACTAGTGGAATGTATTTATCCACTGTCCCAAGATGATAGTAGACACCCTGATTATCAGTCTGGTTATTTTAAGTGCTGGAAACCTAATAGTGTGGGAATTTAGTACCGAGCAACACAAAGTGAGTTTGAGTGGCTTTTGAGTAGAAATGACAAAATATGGTTGATGTTAACCAGAAGAATATGTTTTTTGTCAGTCCCTATGAAATAGATAAGATATGAAAGAAAAGCTTTCTTGACATAGATAAGCAACAGTATACATCTGAAAAGTAGTGGGGCAGCCATATAATGAACTGTAACTTCCAAAACTGTGACATCCAAAATTTAGGAATGAATTTGCATAGCATGGCTAAGCTAAGATACAAAATATGGTTGATGTTAACTAGAAAAAAAGGATTATGATTAATACATGATCTACTCTTTCTCGAGCTCTTTTTTCAGAGGCTTAATATGCAGTGAGCTTTTGTCTACTACGTTATAGTTTTGTTCTAGGGAAATTAAAGTTGCATGAGAAATTTGGTTTTGTGTCTCAACGCATTTCTTATTCTTTCTGTTGTAAGATTCACTTTTCTTCATTTGTTATATTTGCTATTTGTTTTGGAATATGCTCTCCACAAACACTGAAACTGGTGTCTTTACATATGATTTTCTGAACCCCTTATAATTTATTGCAGATAGAATGTGAACTTGTTAAAGTTGACATTAATTGCCATATACAAGGTGATGTTGTGCTTGAGTGTATCAGTTTAAATGATGACATGGAACGTGAAGAGATGATGTTTCGAGCTGTGTTTAACACAGCTTTTATTAGGTCAAATATCTTGATGCTTAACCGTGATGAAATTGACATGTTATGGGATGCAAAAGATCGATTTCCAAAGGACTTCAGGGCAGAGGTTTAATACTTGACCATATTTCATTTGGCATAGCTGCTTGTTGATTTTTTTATTCTCCTTCTAACACGGAGTTTATTCTTTGGGTGAAGATTCTTTTCTCTGAAATGGATGCAGCTGCATCCATTGTTGCGGAAGATTTCACTGGCTTTGAGGAGAAGGAAGGCCTTCCTGTGGAAGCATTTGCTAAGGTTAAAGAGATCTTTAGCTCCGTTGACTGGTCTGATCCCAACTCAGACGCTGCACTTAATTTGCTCCAACAAATTAGTGCATCGAATATTGCCCAGGAAGACTCGAATGCAGATTTGCAGCACGGAGTAGAGATTAGCACTCAAAAGCAAGAAATGAGTCCTGGAAAGGAACTTGCCAGCCAATCTATGGTCACTGACACCACTGTATCTACAGTCACCTCAGAACAAGCTGTGACATTTTCAGCTGGAATTGAACTCATGAAACCCAAAGGTGGTTCTATCTCACCATCAACACCTACACAGCCTCCACCATTGCGACCTGCTGTGACTTCTAGTGCTGTAAAAGTTTTTCCTCATCCACTACCAACTCTTGATCTTTCAGTTTCAGAACCAGTTGATCACTTATCAATCAAAGAGAATGAAGCCTATTTAGACAGAAGAGGTAAGTCATTATCAGTTGGCCTCCAACCTACTGCTCCAACAACTCCACCGCATGTACCTCTTAAGGAGGATAATTCCACTATCAAAACTGAATGCCCAACCCCACCTCCTCCTCCAACGCCACCTTTGAAGGAGATTCGCTCCACTAGAGCTGGACCTCCTTCTCCACCACCACCACCTTTGAAGGAGAATAGCACCATTGGAGCTGGACCTCCACCACCACCACCACCTCCTCCAACGCCACCTTTAAAGGAGAATAACACCAATGCAGCTAGACCTCCTCCTCCACCACCACCACCTCCTCCAATGCCACCTTTGAAGGAGAATAATAGAATTGGAGTTGGACCTCCTCCATCTACACCACCTCCTCCAGCCCCACCTTTAAAGGAGCATAGGACCATTGGAGCTGGACCTCCTCCTCCACCTCCTCCAGCCCCACCTTTAAAGGAGCATAGGACCATTGGAGCTGGACCTCCTCCACCACCTCCTCCACCCTTGAAGGAGAATCATGCTATTGGAGCTGGACCTCGTCCCCCTCCCCCCCCCCCCTCCTAATTCAGGACCAAAAACCAGCCCAACTGTTTCATCTCCGATGCTACCAGTGCCGCCTCCTCCTCCCATTATGTCTACCAATTCCTCCCATGTCCCTTCTGCACCTCCTCCTCCCATTACTTTTGTGCCTCCTCCTCCTTCTGGTAAGGGCGCTTTAAAGACAGGCAACAATGGAAATGTTAAATTGCCTGGGTCTTCATCTCCTGCACCACCTACTCCTGCACCTCCCTTAGGTTCTCCTTCCATCTCCAAGGGACGTTTGTCTCGCACTATAAGTTCACGGAGCAATCAAACCAAAAAGCTGAAGCCGTTGCATTGGTTGAAGTTAACAAGAGCTGTACAAGGAAGCTTGTGGGCTGAGGCACAAAAGTCTGGTGAAGCCTCCAAGTATGTGCTGCTTTCCAAACATTCTGCCACACCTTGCTCTCATATTCTTTTAAGTCTCATATGCCTTTTCTTTTGTGACCTTCTCATAGGGCCCCAGAAATTGACATGTCAGAACTTGAGAATCTTTTTTCCGCAACAGTTTCAAGTACAGATCTTGGCGGGAAATCAAGTGTGCGTGGCTCACGAGGACCTAAAATTGATAAAGTGCAACTGGTAAATTAATATGTTATCTCAATTGATACAGTGCTAGATTGCTACCATTTTTCTCCCTTTTGAAATGTGCATCAATCTTTTCCTTTCAACCCTCAGACTGCTGGTGTTATCTTTTTTTGACAGTCACGGGATAAAATTTAATACTTCAAACACATAACTGCAATACATGATTGCTGCATTTTATTTTTGTTACTTGAAATTATCTACATTTACCTCTTCTTTTTATCGTTCAGACTTCTAGGGAATTTTGTTGTAAATGTCAATTCAAAAATTACCATCTTTGTCATTCTAGTGTTCCAAGCATCTCAGTTTGAAGGTTGAACAAAGTAATCTCCTGACATGGATCTTTATACAATATGAGTAATATATTATTTTGCTAATTGATAATGTTAGAGAATAATATAAATCATATTCTGGGGTCTCACCTAACAGCTTAAGCTTTTAGGTGAGATGATTCCTTAACATGGTATCAGAGCCTTGTTGACCCAGTGGTCACGAGTTCAAATCTCACCACCCCCATTCTATTTGATAAAAATAAGCACAAGATAGTGTGGGTCTATGTGCAAGTTTCAAGCTCAAAAGGCTTTCACTTGAGTGAGGGTGTTAGAGAATAATATAAATCATATTCTGGGGCCTCACCTAACAGCTTAAGCTTTTAGGTGAGATGGTTCCTTAACAATACAATATGAGTAATATATTATTTTGCTAATTGATAACATACTATTTTATGAATAAATTCAGCATTTCAGTTTTTATATTATGGAAATGAAACTGAGAAGTTATATAATGTGTGTGTCAAAGAATTTGTATGTTCTCCTTATTATTATTTTCTTGCAGGTTGACCACAGACGAGCATATAATTGTGAAATCATGCTTTCAAAGGTGAAAGTGCCACTGCATGAATTAATGGTAAGCTACATGTAATGTTCAAAGCAAAGCCTCCAAGTTTTGATGCATAGAGAGGTCAACTTCACTATCCCTTTAGATACCCGTATAAGGGTGGCAACACAAATACTTTGTCTTGCCTAGGATAATATTTGGGAATCATGTCCTATGAAGTTGTGTTTGGCATACTCCAAGACCATGAGTGCAGTTTAGGTGTTTTGGGGAAAGCATTGCCATTGATTCTTTAGGACACCACCACAATTGGCTTTTGTGAACCAAGACCACAATACCAAACATATCCTGACTACTGTAGCTACAATTTTTTTTTTTCTCTTGCAGCCATAAGAACACCTTACAGGAAATATATAGAGCAATCAAAAGCATGTATGCAGGACAGCCTAGGGCCTGTTCTAATCTGACTTTTAAAGGCTGTTATAGGGCTGTTTAGAGCGGTGTTTATGTGGATTCTGCTGGGGTTTGAGGAAGAATGTGGGCGGGATAAGATTCTAGGAGTCACACTTAGAGGATAGAAAACCTATGCCTCACACCTAAGGTTCTCAGGAGTCACACCTAAGGAAGATTGAGTCACGGAATCAAAAGCAAATTGCTGGAATTGTTATTCATAAACTGTAATTAAAATATTGAAAGATTGCATGACCGTTTTATAGAGATGCTAGTACTTTAGTCCAACAAGGACTTGTTTTCCTATACAAGAAATCTATTTAGATTAGGAAAAACCCCAATAAAGCTAATTACTTTAGAAATAATAGGATGCTAAATATAAAATCAAAACCTAGACAAACTTTCCTGATTTTTCAGCAAATATGGAAATTACAGAAATGCCCTTGCTATAGAAAGTTATCAATCTTGCTTCTTTTGTTGTCTGCATCAGCATGTTTTCTTAAACAAATCACGATACCCCTGATGCCAATACAAGCATTCTGTAGCTTTCATTAATGTCATCCTGCTCATTGTCATTTAAATAGTTATGCTAGTACATCTATTTAGAGGCCCTTTATTTTATAGTTTTCAAAAAGAAATTTCATGCCTTGCAACAAAAGTCAGACTGTGTTATTGAAGTCTAGGAATTGTAAATCACATAATAAGCATTATCGAGATTTCCTTTCCTGTCATTTTTTGTTCTTTCCATCTTGCACTTTCTATAAAATATTTTTGTGTCTGCTATGATTTTGTTTATTTTTTGTTATTTATAGCTTTCAGTCGCAACCCATACAAGTAATATTTTATAACTTAATATCCTCATTCCATTGTATGATGCATTGACAGAGTTTAGTACTTTCCCTTGAGGACTCATCATTAGACGTTGATCAGGTTGACAACCTCATAAAGTTCAGTCCAACAAAAGAGGAGATGGAGCTGCTTAAGGTGATTTCTTCTTCTATTTTGAAGTTAGTATTATGCTAGGTATGATGGTATGATATCTTGCACTTGCAACCATAATGGTGCATATTCAAATCGTGGGCCAGCCACTCTATTAAAAAATTGTTCAGCATTGGGATTTTCTCTTCTTCTTCTTTCTATGACTGCATTCGGTGGGTTCATAACTGGGAGATGGCCCTTTCTTTTTCTCTATATTTTATAGTTACAGTTTTCAACTCAATAATTTTTCCTGTTATCTCACGGGCTCTAATTGATTTCAGTTAGGAGCTTTAAGATGATAGTTTCATGTGTTTTGGGCTATAATTGCATTTCCATTTCTTTGTCCAGGGATACAATGGAGAAAAGGAAAAGTTGGGAAAATGTGAACAGGTCAGTAGATGTTGTTTTTGTTTCTACGATTGTCTGTTATTGTCTCTTGTACACAGCTTACACTTGGATATTAATGATACTTCAAAATTGCTACTTCTTTTGGTTGAACTTTGGCTGGACTCAAGGCTTTTTTTCATTCTGTATATTGATATCACGTCTTTTGTCAATAATGGTTAGATGTATGAGAAGGTAAACTGGGTATTTTTAGATGTATATTTGTTCTTTGTTATGTCAACCAAAGATTCATATGAGTCTGAAGTTGCAGAGTTAACATAATTCCTTTGATTCAAACCCATCTTCATTTTCTCAATTAGCATGGTTAAAGAGGGCACCCAACATTTTTCTTTAGAAAGGGTCGACTATGAATGAGAGAGTTTGTGTTAATTGAAATGATCTGTTTTTGGCATCAATTTCTTACTTAACAAGTTTATAGATCTCTTTTGCAGTTCTTCTTAGAGTTAATGAAGGTGCCAAGAGTAGAATCTAAACTCAGAGTTTTCTCATTCAAGATGCAGTTTCATTCCCAGGTTAGGAAATGCATTCAAATGTTTGCTACCTTATTATGCTTGGTTTTTTGTTAGATTTGAGCCTATCATTTTATGTTTGCAATTTTAGGTCTCTGACCTCAGAAAAAGCCTTAATGTTGTGAACTCTACAGCAGAAGAGGCAAGTTAGACTATATTGCTCAATTTTTAAATTTTGTTAGTATTTTGGGTACTAATTCACATGTTCTAAGTATTGGAATCATTGTTTCTGGTGCTTTATCAGATAAAGAATTCTGCCAAATTGAAGAGGATCATGCAAACTATTCTTTCGCTGGGAAATGCTTTGAATCAGGGAACTGCTAGGGGTAAGCAGAAACTTTTATTGCTTGCCATCTTGTTGTGGTGTAGTTTCTCGTATACTTGGAGCTATAAAAAATTTGTTGCTTCCATGATTGCCTGTGGGAACATTATGTTCATGGGAAATAGTTCACATGAAAGGGTCATGTGAGGATTTTCCTCTGCATGTCAAAATTTTTGAAGGACTTCACTTCATTTCCTAATTTTAGGTGGTCAATTATGTCAATAAATCATCTCACCTAAAAGCTTAAACTGTTAGGTGAGGCCCTAGGATATGATTTATATTATTCCCTAACAAATTATGCACCCGGTGGATTTTATTTTTTTTGGAGCATTTGGAATTATCATTTTTTCTGGATGTGGATTGGGTTTTCTACTGATCACAAACAAGAAAATGATAAGAAAGAGAGAGAAAAGAAAGAAGATGAGGGAGAAAGGACTAGCAATAGAGAAAATGAGAGAACTAAATTTCAAGAACGTACAAAGTTGCCTCAAAACATAACACCAGATGCTTTAAAAATATATAATTAATATCCTATTCGTGCATTTGCTTTCTAGCATAAAAAAAATGAGATCCTTAGGGGGTCCTCCCATCTGGACTTTCTGATGAATAATGGGTTTTTGCACAAGCTCTTAAATTTTTTTATTCATTCATTAATGGATTTTGAAATGGAGAAAGATTGTAGATTTCTTGGAAACATGTGCTGATTTGGGCTTTCCTCTTTTTTATTGAGGTGTTCTTTTTTTTAATCTTTTCTTTCCTTTTTCTTGGACGAATTCTTTTATCTGATATTGAATTTGATTTGAAAAGCCCTTTCATTTTTGTAAAAATAATTTATTTAGAAGGATTTCTGATAAAATCTCCCTATTGTCATGCTTCTGCATTTCTCCTTGATAAATATTTCTTTTTTTGACATTATTCATGAAATTTTGTTACTTCATCCCACACTTTCACTAGCACCTTGAAGCAGTATCTATTTCTTTAAAATAGTTTATTATCGGATGTTTGTCATTGTTGTGAATGATTAGTCATTTCTTACCTTTGCTTATTGATTGTTATTTACTGGATAAAAATGAGAGAAATACATGCATGACCAGCAATGTACCACTCATCAGATAAGTTATAATTGTTCACTTTGACTCCTGGTACTAAGTTTTTCTAAGCCTTATTCAAAAAGCAACCATTCACAACCATTATGAAAAGTCCTCAATGAGAACACTGGCAGCATGCTTATCAATTAGGTTTTGGATTACTTTTGCATAGTTCATGGATTATGATGATTGTAGATCCAACTTTTGGTACTTTTCATTTACTCACAAGATCAGAATTCCTTATCTGAATATACCAAAGTCTTATTTTATATTCCGTGTACAGATTTCCTCGACCTCTTACCTGTGATCACTTGATAGTTCTTTCTATTTGTTTATTTTTTTAAAAAAAATTGAGAGTTGAGATGCCTTGGGTTACCAAATCAGATTTATCCAATTGGTTTACATATTGATGCATATTATATGTGTACTCTCATTTCATATTAATTAAAGATGTTTATTTGTTTCCTGTTATTGTGCAGTTTACGGTAAACCTTTGTTGTTTCTTGTCATATGACCTAATTTTCATTTTGTAGCTCTGTTTTTCCCTTTCATTTGGTATCTGCATTTTATTCCTTAAGTTGAATAGAAATTGTTTTCCTTTTTCTTTTAGGTTCGGCTATTGGATTCAGATTGGATAGCCTTCTTAAACTAACAGATACACGGGCAAGGAACAACAAGATGACTCTCATGCACTATCTTTGCAAGGTACAAATTTCTACTTTTGTGAGTTTCCTATGAAACTAATTTCTAATAACTTTTAATATAATGATTTGAGAATTTTATGGAAACCTGCGGTCATTTTCTCATCTTGTTCTTGCAGTCATTTTCTCATCATGTTCTTGTGTGCATGATTTCTCATAGCATATATCTATGTACTGGTAATGTATAACATAACAAGATAGATCTAAAAGTTGATGTATTTGTATGTTTGCTATATATGATTGTACAAAGTTGTACACGTATATGTTGTTATTTATGTTATGAAATCAGTACATGGTTTTGAACTATGTCAAGTTGCCAACTACCCATGGAACTCAACAGGCCCGTTAATTCATTTCTGTTTCTTTGTTTTTCTGGTCCAATTTTGATTCCCATTTTTTCAAAACCAAGAGGCTTGTTCTACTCTTATTATTTTGTTTGAGCTCAAAGCAGATGTGGCTTATAGTTTTTGTTTATAAAGGCTTTGTTAATGGCAATGATTTTAAGTTATGTGCATCAAGTTTATAGATGTTATCTTTACTGCCATACTGGATATTGAAGCTTTTATTTCTTGTTTCGCAGAGAATTTTCTGCAAATCATATACATTCTGCTTGAAATGTTGTAGGTACTTGCTGACAAGCTACCAGAACTTCTAGATTTTTCAAAAGACCTTGCTAGTTTGGAACCTGCATCAAAGGTACAATTGTTGGTTTTGTTGATCATTTCAATGTATTTAGTGTTAGAAAATAATATAAAGCATATTATGGGGTCTCACCTAATAGCTTAAGCTTTTAGGTGAGATAGTTCCTTGATATTCAGAAGAGCCAGTATGTTGTGACTAACATGTTGGATTTCCATCTAGATACAATTGAAATTTTTGGCAGAGGAAATGCAAGCCATAAGCAAAGGACTAGAAAAGGTTGTACAAGAACTTTCTGCCTCGGAAAGTGATGGTCCTGTATCAGACATGTTCTGTAAGGTACTGCAAATCAGCTGATGTTTCTTGTCATGCATATAGGAGGGGGAAAAGGAGTCCATTATTACATGTTTATCAAATGCAATTCTTCCGTCTAAGTAGATTACTATCCCTTTTGCCAGTATTCGAGCTTAAAAATATTGTTGCTATGATAACAAGTTTTTCTTAAACCAAGCTTTGGACTTTACATTATCTATTCAGATAATATATGTGCCTCAATGCAAACAAACTTTTTCTTTAGATACAATAATTGGCAATTTGGAAATGATAATGATGAAAAAGAGGAACAATCATATAGAATTTGGTAAATACATAAATGTAGTACACCCATACATATTGTTTACATATATATACTACTTTGAATCTGCTATCCCAATCTCAATTTTTCTACCTTTGAAGGGAAAGATCCTCCTCTTTTGGCTAGTTGTGCGTTGAGGAGGGATGTATTTTTTGTTATTTAAGATGTACACATTGAGATGGTTATTATATGGTTGCCAGGCATAATTTATTGTGTTACTAAATCACGTAATAAATCTATCCTGGCAAAGATTTACGCTTTGTGATCCATTCATATGGTGATTTTGGATTGTGCTCCAATTTCTATAACTTATTGTAGAATAACATGATCTAATGTGATGTTAAAATGAACTTGAAATTAGCACTGATTCAGGTACTAGTAATGGGAAATTAATGAAACCATAGTGCATAGATGAAACCATAGTGCATAGAGGACAAAATGTTGTGTTCAGATTCTCTAAAGAGAGAATGTAGCTTTGATTTTAAATGATTGAATGTCAGAATTTCTAACACTTCAAAACTACAGGTGAATGTGTGGGAATGATTTGCACCCAAATAGTGATCGTATAGATTTCTTAGAAGCACCTTGTGCGTGTTCGTGTGCGTGTGCGTGTGCGTGTGTGTGTGTGTGTAGTCCTTGTACAAGTGCAAGCATATCTACTTGTGTTGGTTAGCACAGGTATGCCCTGCACACATTTGTGTGAGCATATCCATAAAAATTTCTAATGTAGCTTACCTTTCATTGTTCAGATTTTAAAGGAGTTCCTTCATTTTGCCGAAGCTGAAGTAAGATCTTTGGCTTCTTTGTACTCTGGAGTGGTAGGTTTAAAACTTTGCTTGGAGTGTGGTGCTATTTTGGTGTTTATTACTCTAGATTTTATTCATTTTATTTTAATCTGAAATTTAATTTTATTTCAGGGGAAAAATGTGGATGCATTGATTCTTTATTTCGGAGAAGATCCAGCTCGCTGCCCCTTCGAACAAGGTATTTGTTACCTACAACGGTTTTGTGATATTGTTCTTTTTATTTCTAATGAACAAAAATTGAAATCTTTGCCTAAGATATCTCCATAATATGGTAGCGCTTGTTCTTTTTCTTAATCCATTCTAGTGCAGTAGATTATTGTTAGTTAATTTTATTGCCAAACACTTGCTGGTTTTTAGAATACAAAAATTAGTCTTGTCTATATGGGTTTTGATATTGGAATAGAAGTCTTTATGGACTGCATTAGGGACGTGTTTGGTTTGGGTTAAGGGGAGTTGATGCTCAACTACGAACTCCTTTAACTTGTTTGGCAAGCTTTGGGGATGGAGAATTTTAAGGGGGGTAACAAATAACCTCTGGAAGGGTTTAATTGTTAAATACTGGATCCCATCAATGTACATCACTTGTTATTACTTAATTATATTGAATTCAAATTTTTGGGTTCCACCATTACACAATATTGCACACTTGCCAAACATCTTTAACGCTTCATCCTTCAACTACCTTTTTATACTCCTAACACCAAAATCCAATTTTTAACTCCAAACCAAGCACAACCTAAGTGACATTTTTTTGTGCTAAATTGATAGGAAGCTCAAAAGCTGACCCTCTTTGTGATCTAATCATAATTGTATTATCCGTCACATAGATTTATCTGAAGGATAATTCTATACCCAGTCTTGTTATCTTTGTTGTTTGTATTGATCCTGGTTGCTACAACCTTTGGATCAATAAATTTTACACAGTTTTATGTGGTGAAGACTTGATGCAAATCTTTGTTCATGTGACAAAGCTTCATCTAAAAGTTCATCAGTTTTATTCCAACTATCAACATAAATGTCAATACTGCCTAATCTGAGGAGCTGACAATGCATTCTTTTTCGTTGTAATTTCCATCTCTCAAGTCTTTAAAATACCTCTGCAGTTGTATCAACTCTGTTCAATTTTGTGAGACTGTTCCACAAAGCCCACGAGGAGAATTGCAAGCAGCATGAGATAGAGACGAAGAAATTAGCAGAAAGTGAGAGGTCAAAAATAGGTGCTCACAAGCAGTCTACAAGCTTGTTACATACTAGAATAGAGAGCGGCAGCGTCAAGTGAGGTCAACCGATTATTTCATTCTAGGGAGAACTCTGGCATAGCAGAGGCATCTGATACAGTTAATCGAGCAGACGGATACGGGTATCTCATCGCCGTCGGTAAAACAAAACATGTAAATTTGGCTGGCAGATCAAGTCAGAAATGTAGTTATATCATATAAAGTGACAATGTGCTGCAAACTCTGAGATGGAGTTCGTCCTTTTAAAGGTGAGTTTCTACCTCACTCTCCCTATAATGCATTTTTCCCTTTCTCACTCTCACTGAAGTAACTCACACAAACACTACTATCTCTTGGCACAGATCAGAGGAGTCTGCAGAATCCTGTTCTTTTGGAAGGCAACTTGTAAAGTATATACATTAGCTAAATTTCTTGTTGTAGATACCAAGGGAAGGAGCTCGGGGACTTTTTCTCGTTACAATTTTGGTCCTTACAGATGGATTAGGTGTTCATTTATTTCCTGGATTGTTTTTTTTGGTTGATAGCCACCTCTTGTATATGTACAGACATTCTGTTCAATCGTATATATCTGTCAGTAAGAGACTAAGCCTAGAACAGTGTTTTTCCTGAGACTCTTGACTGACTTGCGTTTGGAAAATACTGGCCAGCGGCGACCACGCACTTGAATACTCACGAGTTGTATATATATCTTTGTTCATGGATATTTAAAGACATTAACCACCACCACCACCATTAAAATATTATCGTTGCATGTGAGGTATTTGCCTAGCGGGGAAGGGACTTGTTCTTTTTCTTTGCGTCCGAGTTCAAGTCTCATTATGTATGTTTGTCACCCCTGCGTTGTCTTACTTGTTCACTGGACTTGTAGGATGTTCAATAAATCCAGAGATTAGTAGTGGTGCACGTAAGCTGACGTGATCCGAACACCCTAGTTATAAAAAAAAAAAATCTTTTCATATCAAGAGCAAAGTTTTTTTAATCGTGGAAAAGTGGTCAAACAGATGAATTTCTCTCCCCGTATATTTGCAAACGAAATGCAAATATTTCCAAATCAAAATTAAAGTTTAAAGTTTTTCCATGTTTTTTTCTCTTTTTTCTTACTCATGGTCTTTACTTTTCTTGTTTTTTCTATATCCTTTGACAGATTTGTCATCAAACTTGATATATTAAGCTACAATTAAAACAAAGGATAAAAAAGGGGGGAAAAGTTATTGTTGACTGCTGCAATGTTTTACCTTGTTGTTTCATTATATTCTGCAATACAATGTAATGTAATATATAAATAAAAGTAAATAATTGGAAGAAAAAAAGGGTGGTGAGCTGGGCTGTACACAAGTATATATGGAGACATTTTACGGGGCAGAATATTGGATCGTGGTAGACACGATTTTTCGGGGCATGGACAATGCAGATGAACGAAGATCACGTGCCTTAAACGGCATGAACTGCCTGCCACGAATGAAAACCCCATATTATACACAGCTGTCTCCAGGATTTTCACCCTTTTTTAACAAATCCCAATAATATTCAAAGCACATCCCCATAAAAAAAAGAAAAAAAAAAGCCTCCTTTCATGACTCTTTCTCCATAAAAAATAAAAATAAATCTCATAATTTAGCCATGTAATCTCACGGCTAAAATAATAATAATAATAATAATCACAAGTGGTTCAATTCAACTACTTTTTTATGATTATTAAATCAAATCACCATGGCTTCCAACTGAAGGAAATTGGAAACCCTCCCCTCCGGTGCTAATGTATCGTTTCTGAAACACGAAAACTAATGTGCTTTTTTTTATCAAAACATGAAAAACAAATAAATATTATTTGATCTAATATAAAGTAGAAAAAGGTTTTATTCCACTAAATGCACAGTTAATGTATGTAAATCATGTATAATTTTCATTAAAAAGGAAAATCTTATTTAAGAGATCGAGTATACGACAAGAAGTAATATTGAAGCTTAATCGCGCGCGTAGAAGTAAAATAATGGGATAAAAAAAAATCATGTTACAAAATTACATGTTTGAGAATGTGTTTAAAAATGAATTTTATTTAGAAATATATCAAAATAATATATATTTTTTTTATTTTTTAAAATTTTATTTTGATATCAATGTATAAAAATAATCTAAAATACTAAAAATAATAATTAAAATTTATTTTGATATCAATGTATAAAAATAATCTAAAATACTAAAAAAAAAATTAAAATAAAAGAATTCAAAAAAAAAATTAAACGCAATATCAAATAGGTGGAAGAATCTTCCTTCTTTTTCACCACATAATAAATAGAAGTGAAAATGAGTTACAACTTACAACGCAGCAGAAGCAGGGAATAGGTGTCTGTCGGTGAGAGAGAAGGCCGGCTGTGTCGTCACACGTGTGATTTGGACTCACATGATCAGTGAAGTGGGGGCTGAACTCATCATGTCAGAAGGTCTTGTTTTCCCACGTGGATTCATGCACTCACCGAACATTCTCCACCCCCATGCGGTAGCCTTTTTTCTTGCAGTATAAATCCAAAAAATACAAGATTTGGTTTTATTCAAGGGTTAAAAATGCATTGTTTTTTTTTTTTTTTTTTTTTTGGGGGGGGGGGGGGGGGGATTCAAGTACCCTCAAATGATAGAGTCAGTGGTATTTAAGCAAGTGATTATGATAAAAACATTTACTCCTAGAGAAAAAAAGAATTTTGTTTTTAGTTTCAATAAGATTAATTCTTTTAAATTGAGAAAATAATTTTGATCCCTGCAACTAAATATAAATTTATAATGATCTTAAAGTCTTTATCATTTTATTTTTGACACATTGTCAAGCCCACAATCAATGGATACAACGGTTTACTAGACTCATGTTCACTTGGATTTTTCACATGGTCAAGCTCGATGGGCTGCGAAGGATATCATACAATTACAAGCAAAAAGTTTTTTTTTGGTAATAATCGGGGTAGAAGTGTCCTATTAAATTAATTGGGAAATAGTAGACCTAATCAGGTCATAATACAACATAGTGTACACTCTTGATGAAGGTTTCGCTAGAATATCATACTCTCTATCTAACAAATCTCGAGTTAGCCCATAATTAGCCAAAATATGCAAACAAAAAGATAAATGAATAAGATAAATAGATAATGATTTTCTAAACCAAAATATACATTCCAATTAAAAAAAACAAAACATCAATTGTAATAAAATCGACAGCCTTGACACGCATACACACACACGAAAGACCCCAAATTCAATTAAACTAGGTTGAGTGGTTACAAAGTGTGATATTTTTTGTTTTTTAGTGTGTCTCCCTTCAAAATATATTAAATTAATATTTATTTTTGTATAATTTTGATATGTAATGTCAAAAATAAAATAGAAAACTACTATGGTGTATTTTTAATCAAAAAAGTATTCTGAAAAGGCATAACAAAGACTTTGTAAAATAATAAAGGTGGGGTTAAAATTGGTAAACAAACATAACAAACATGTGATTGTAGCACTCCTTTATTGTAATTTATTCATTAGGTAAACTACTCAAAGTTTGAACACCAATGGCAATTTCATAGTTGTTTTATATAGTAGTACCATACTTACTATTTGGTTAAATAAATGGGAAAAAGACCACCGATAATAAATTGAAATATATTCCATAGATAGGTCAATTTCACCCATCGGACTGGGCTTGAAGAGCTTTGCGGTAGCTTTCAGCTTTCAGCTTTCACACCAATTAGCAGTGAAGTTCCTTTCAGTTTTCACACCAATTTCACCTCTCAGATAAACGTTTTCATCTCAATTTGCAGGTCGTGGCTGCCACTTAGTCCAGAATCTTTTTCCGGTGAGGTAGTAGTAGGTATTATCAGTTCAGGAATTTGTCAAAGCAAAATCATAGTTCGGTTCAGGCACTACATTTTCCCTGAATAAAATCATGTGATGACAAAAAATTTGAGATCTGTACAGCAAGTCTTGATTTCGAGTCAAGACGTGAACCTCTTATAAGGAGTCTGAGACAGTCGGGATTTTACTCCCTCATCTACACCCATAAAATATGCTTTCAAGATATTTCTTCGAATCTAAAAAAAATAAAAATATACTTCACATTAATAGCAAAGCTAAAACACTTGTGTTTTCTAATTTTACTGTTCGAAATCTAATCTAAAGCTGTCTTAAATTGAAGGGATAAATCCCGTTTTTTTGTACTTAACACAAACTTTCAAGTCTTTAACGGCTAAAACACAATACTTTATACATCGTTTACCTTTGCAGATGACTAATGCTTTGACAAGTGTTTTTTGTTTTTTTGCTTTTAGCTTCCTGACAAACAAGCTAAATTGCACCAAACAGGAAAGGGCAGCGTCTCCATTTGCATGTGAGATTAAAGGAGTTTGAGGTTTTTGAGCCTCGGTTACAGTGCTCCTCGCCCAGATCCATTGACACGAAAGTGAAAGAATAAGTGCTCCTCGAAGAAAAAGGAAAAGCAGCTAAAGAAGGAGAGAGAGCTGATCGTCCTCAACGCCCAAATCATTTAGCCCCACCAGATTTTTCCTCTTTCTCTTCCCTTTTTTCAATAGTGTAGAGAGAGATCCAACAATCGTACACTAGTGAGAAAAAGCAGCGGCCAACCCCCACCACCTCTGTGGTCTCTTGAAAAACAATCTACCTCCCTTCTCTCTCTGTCTTGTCTTTCTCTTTGCAAAAGCTAAAGGGATCCCAATGTGTAACATCACCAACAAGTGATATTTCGTGAGCTTAAAGACTCGTAAACATAATTATCTCTCATGACCCAGTTGCACATGGTTACCTTTGGGAAGTTTAGATAGGATAAAAAGGGGTCCAAAATGGATGTGAGTAGGAGAGGAGTTGGGGTTAAAACTAGTGTAGTAGCAGGTTCTGTGTGGGAGAACAGAATGAAACTTGATGAAGTCAAAGGTGGAATTAAGGTATTTAATGGAGAAGAGAATGTAGGAGAGAGTGGAAGTAGTAATGGAGATGCTGGAAAAAAGATGGTGAAGAGAGGGCATACTGGTACAGGTGCTAGTGTGGCAATGAGTGGCAAGAGAAGGACTTGGAAATCTGAGAGCTTTGATGGTCCAATTCAGATTGCAAAGGGAAAAAATAGTGAACAGCTCTGTAAAGAACTGAGTGTTTCGGTTGATGGAATCAAGAAAAATCCAGGTCAGGCAAGAAAGGGAAGATCTGAAGGGAGTAATAAGGAGCTTAGCTTGTCAGTGGATGGTATTGATAAAAGCTCAATTCAGGCAAAGAAAGGAAGTAAAGAGATTGATGGGATTGTCAGAAGTCCAATTCCGGTCAAGAAAGGAAGATCTGAACCAAATAAGGAGGTGGGTGTTTCTGCTGATGGAAATGAGAAAAGCCCAGGTCAGATAAGGAAGCAAAGATCTGATATAAAAGAGGTGGTTGAATCTGGTGTAGAACTGAGGAAAGTAAAATCTGATTCTGTTAAGGTTTTGGAGCTCTCTGAAATAGGTAAAGATCCTGTACTTGGTGGGGTTGAAAGGAATTCAGTTCAGTTAAGGATGGCGAAGTCAGAAGCTGACAAGGTACTGGATGAATCTGTTAGTGGAATTGAGAAGATCCCACCAGAAATTGAGGAGAATGGATCTGAGGAAACTTGTAAAGAGTCTGGTGTGTGCCAAGAAAAGGTCATTTCTATCAGTGAAACCAACGAATCAATAGAGAAACCACCTCCCAAGCTATTGTTTGATAATCCTCCTCCTCCTCGTGATGATGACGACGATGTTGTTATTGATGGTGATGAAGATATCGAGGGAGATGAAGATGAGGAAGAAATTGAGATTCAGATTGAAAAGAAAAGCTTAGATATTAAGGAGATTAACATATCAGAAGAGAAGATCAAGAAGGTGGAAACAAATGTAGCAGATCAAAAGCCTGCGAAGGTGGAAACAAATGTAGCAGATCAAAAGCCTGCGAAGGTGGAAACAAATGTAGCAGAACAAAAGCCTGCGAAGGTGGAAACAAATGTAGCAGCAAAAAAGCCTGCGAAGGTGGAAACAAATGCAGCAGAACCAAAGCCTAAGAAGGTGGAAACAAATGTAGCAGAAAAAAAGTCTACGAAGGTGGAGATTTGTATACCAGAACAGAAGCCTAAGAGAGTAGTGAGTGAAGTGAAAAAAGTTCAGCAATTTAACAACAGAACAGCACCAACTTCTTCGATTGTGAATAAACAACCTCCTCCTGTAATAAAGAGAGCAACACTTTATCAAAATCTTGCAAAGGCAGCTGCTAATCCATGTAAGTATGCTTTATTGATTCATTAAGTTATTGGGTTTGTTGGGAATGCTATTTTTTTTTTCCTGGTATGATCTGATTGTCTTAACCATGTTTTCTACCAGCAATTCCAGTTGCTAATGGACACCAGAAGTTCAAAGAAACTCATAGACACAGCAAGCTTCAAAATCTAGGTGAGTTTTCATTTCTTGGCAGAGTTAATTTCTTTCTATTATGTTCTTAATCAATTTGTTTATTGAATTTTGACAATCTTTGAGAATTTTCAGTGGATTTAGTAATGTGGAGAGACATATCAAGATCTACATTAGCCTTTGGAATGGGTACATTTATCATAATCTCATCCTCCTATTCTAAAGACCTCAATGTCAGGTGCAAATAAAACAAGAACACTGAATTCAATGCTGGCCTTTGTTTACTGTATTTCCTCTGCTTCAAAAACAGAGACCTAAACTAAACTCTGCTTGATCATTTCTTTTGCAGTTTCATTTCTGTGATGTCCTATCTGGGACTTGTTTATCTTGCCACCATTTTTCTGTATAGATCGCTTATTCGCAGGTAGTCAACGGATTAAGATTAAAAAGAACAGCCGATTAGGTAGTCCCAAGCACTGGTTTTATTTATATTTCTTTTTTCCCTTGAAATTCAGGGGAGTCATAGGTATAGATGATGATGATGATGGAAGCTATGTGCTGGGCGAGGGTGAGGCAATTTGGCTGTTAAGGTTGGTTCTGCCATACTTGAACGAGTGCTTGTTGAAAATTAGAGCCCTTTTTTCTGGTGATCCTGCTACTACAATGAAGGTAAGTCCCCTCACTTGAGTTTAATTAGTGGGGTCATGGGTGTTCATTCTGTTTGGATCTCGAGAAAGATACAAATAGTTATGGATGATGACTCTGCGACTGTGGCAGATGGCAGTGCTGCTCTTTGTTTTTGCCAGGTGTGGCAGCTCCATCACCGTTTGGAAGATGGCAAAATTGGGTATGTTTCCTTTCATTTGTCTAATTTCATAAATTTAGAAACTATAAAAGAGTAAACAGCTTGTCTTCATTGGCAAAATTGTCAATTCCTTTTTTGACAAGGGTAAAGCTGTCTTTCCGTTATTTTCAACTGGTTGGTGGCAGGGATAATTAAAAAAGAGAGTAGTTGTCTGGTGCGACTCGGTTAAAAAAACTCGGATTGATCTATAAACTTGTCTGGTCCGATTAAAATATGTTAGCTTTTTAAAAAAAATCTATTTCAAGAAAAACACATGTCATTTTAACGTCTTTTTTTTTAACTTGTCCAATAATGACTCGGGTCTTGTGTTGGGTTGACATCATGGTAAGTTTAAAATGTGTTTTTTTGACACTTTGGTGTTTTTCAAGAATGTTTTTGGCTATAAAAAATATTAAAGTGATATTTTTAGTGATTTTAACAGGCTGATATGAAAAAAATAAAAAATATATATTTTAATATATTTTTAAATAAAAAATTATTTAAAAAAAACAAATGGTTGGTGACTATTTCCAGCCATATAAAGGAAATTTACATTGATTTCTACAATCTGCTCTAATTATCGAAGCTTTTTGTTGGCAGCAAAACACAAGGGAAAACTGTTAAATTCCCCCTGCATGTTGTTTCACTTTTTTACCGATACTACGCTACATGTGCAGGCTTTTTTGGAGTTTTCACTGTACCCAAAGTCTGCTCTTCTTACTCCCCACAGTTAACTGCTTACGGTAAATCCTTGACTCGTTTCTCTCTCTCTCATTGAGCTATGATTTTATCCCAACACCGCACACCTGCAGACGCGGGTCTATGTTCGGATACACTGATGAAACATAAGACCCGCCATGGTTTACCCAGATCTTCGTTTTTATCCCATGACGGTTCTACGGATTGATGCTGTCTCCTCCATTGGTGGATCTCACGGGTCCATGAGAAATGAAGAGTGTATTAGAATCCATGATATCATTTATTATCTCTATTATTGGATGCTAATTTGGCCTCTTTCTTGTGGGGCCATGAGGAGCCTCATTCCTCTATCATCCTTTTTTTTTAAATTATTCGACAGTAAATGATACCGTTAATTGTTACGAGATTTTAGAAATTATTCGAGATATGAATCTTGATTTATTTTTTTTCAAGGTAAATTTTGGATTCGACGATTTCGTGATGCCTGGGAATCTTGCTCGCACAAGAAAGCGGTGGCATTGGGCATCTTCACACTCGTATGGAACCTCTCTTCAATGGTTGCTCGCATCTGGGCAGGTAAGAAAAGCATCGCTCTTTTCCTTTTTAATTGAATAATAATAATCTTTACAAATTAAACTGCATTTTGTTACCTTGAATGCTAATCCACTGTTTCTGCAGTGTTCATGATGTTTGTGGCCGTCCGATATTATCAGCAGACGATGGAGAGAGATGATTGGGTGGTGGAGGAGGAGGAGGAGGAGGAGGAGGTGGATACAGAAGCTGATGGAACGTGGCATGAAGACATTGGAGGACAAAGACAAGGGAGTGGTCCCACTTTGGTGGAAGTAAATAAAGCGAAAAAGGGATCCTAAAGTATAATTTTGTATTTATTGATGTTGTGTGATACGTTGGTGTTATTATTATTACTACTACTACTACCACTACTATTATATTATTGTATAGCTCGATATCTTACTGTAAATATGTTGTTCTTGGACATGACTAACAAGCCTTAATGGCAAGATGGCAAATAATTATCTTTCATGGTTGATTTCAGATTTGTCATAAATTATATGGAATGTCCAATAAATAATTATTAATTTCATATGTATTGTTCAATAAAAAAAAATATAATTTTCAAATACATGAGCACGGGTACTATTTTCAGTTCCATCCTTTTTGAAAAATCGATATCAAAAAGATATGTTTTTAAAATAAAAAATAAAAATTGACTGGTCAAAGCCATTGTGATGACTCAAAATCTCAGTGAGACTTGACCATTACTTTTTTTTTTAAATAAAACAATATAAATATATGCGGCCAAGAAAAAAAAATCCAGGGGAGACCCAACTATTACTATTTTTTAATTATGCTAGATGCGGGCATGCATTATGCCTGCTATTGTTGTTTTTTAAATAATATTTAGGTGTTGCTAGAAAGTTGTTTTACAAGAGAACGACGGCTTGGTTTATAAACCGAGTGGGTTAAATAAGTTATTGTTATTTTAATTGGATGATAAAAAAAAAAGTAATAATACTAGATAAATAAATAAAAATTAAAAAAGCAACCACATTAACTTTGAATTTTTTTCCTAAACAAGACAAATAATGTTATCTAATTTTCAGTCAATCAAATGTTAAAAGATAAGGTTTATAAAAATAAAAAATAAATAGTTTGAGTCTACCCAAACTAGCATAAAAATCATGTAACTTGCATAACAAGAAGCAAGTCAATGTAGCTTAACTTGTCACACTCATGATTCATATCATGAGATAAGGATAATATGATAAAGAATAAATCAAAGAGAACCACAAAGCTCATTTTAAAAAAAATGATGTCGAATGATCAAATTATAAAAGAAAATAATCATAAAAAAATCAATTTGCATTAACTTTTCAAACCCACAATCCAAAGCATTAAACTAGAAGCATCGTACATGAAAAAACCTTGAAACTCAATCCTTAATAAATTAAATGTCGAGGGATATATAAAAAAAAAAAACTAATCACACAAAAGGAAAAAAAATCAATTTTTTAATGAGTTAAATTTTAAAGGATGAAATTGAATGAATAAATAAATAACAAAAAATTAACCAAAATTATCCCAAAACCAATCCCTTACAAATCAAATGTTAAAGAATAAAAAACACACACTCAATTATACATAAGGATATAAAACTATAAAAGGCAATTAAATGACCAAAATTGAAATAAATAAATAAATTAGAGGACAAATAGAAAATCTTGTTTGAAATGTGAAATTGAAAAGAAAAACAATTTTAACAAAAAAAAAGAGTGAGTACCAAATAGGAATAGACAATATACCATAAAATTAGATTGAATGATAAAATTTAAAACAGATAAAAATTATACAAAAGGATTAAGAAAAAAAATCAAAAATATATATCACAAATTAAGATTGAAAGATGAAATTAAAAATAAAAAATAAAAATAAAAAATTAAAATAATAAGGATCAAATTTAAAATATAAATAACTAAGAGAACAATTCTGAAATTTTGAATAGTCAAAGCGATTTTGCAAGGATATGAGAAAAAATCATTTCGGTAACAATCCTTCTCAAAATCATCACCACGTGCCACCCTAACAAGAAATAAACAGCGAGGATTTTAACAATAGAACGGAATGGATTTTAGGTGGTGTTCGACATTTTATTTAAAAAATATTTTTAAATAATTTGATTTTTTTATTTTTTTTATTTTAAATTAAAAAATTAGTGTTTTCAAATTATTTTTATGTGCTATATTAAAAATATTTTTTAAAAAATAAAAAAATATCATTTTAATATATTTTCAAATAAAAAATATTTTATAAAACAACTATTGTTTTTAATAATGCATAGAAAGGCGATGCACATGCTACTAAAAGGTTGTAAATACCTTATACATGTTGATGCATGTCTCTTACACACTAATAATTTTTTAATTTAAATAATATATATTTTTATTTTAAATGTATTTTTTATTTATAAGAAAAATTAAAGTTGATCAACTTTATAACATAAAAACCAAGTTGAAAGGATTAAAAAACTCTTGATGTGATTTTTTTTGGAGGGTAAATCAATTATTTTTTAAAGTGAAAAGATAAAATATCTCTTGAATGAGAGTTTTAAAAGTTTTATTTTTAAAAATAATTTAATGTTTTTAGTATAAAAATTGATAAAATCAAATATCCATCCCCATCAATCTTGACTAGCATACCTGAAAAATAACTAACCCTGATACCACGGCATTGTTTTTTTTATTTATTTATATATATATATATATATATATATATATATATATATATATATATATAAAAGAAAAATAACGGTTAATAGTAATTTGCCTTGGGTTTTAGCTTTATTTTTCTGGCTATATAACGGCTATTATTTAATTCTCAAAGCACGCAGAATGGAAGCCAAAATTCCCCTCTTCCCGTCCTCCTCACTTCCCTTTGCCCAATCTGCTTCTTCTTCATAATCCAATACTGTGTACTGACCTTTAATTGCAGCTTGGATTACATTCAATTTCAGGCAAGTTAACCTCTCATTTCTTCTTCTGTCCACAGGTTTCAACTCACAGTTTCTACTCATAGATTTTCAGTTTGTTTTTGTAAAAGGCCAAGGCCCTTGTTTTATTGTACATATATACATGAGTTGATACTGTTTGATCTATGGTATCTCTGTATTCCGTTTTTTTATCTACTTAATTGAGTGACATGATGGCATTTAGGGTTTTCTGTTGCAATTTAGGATCTAGATACAGTGATATTTGGTCCAAG
This sequence comes from Salix purpurea, assembly GCA_027405865.1. Classification (NCBI taxonomy): domain Eukaryota; kingdom Viridiplantae; phylum Streptophyta; class Magnoliopsida; order Malpighiales; family Salicaceae; genus Salix; species Salix purpurea. The sequence continues at coordinate 5,707,923 of JAOWLH010000019.1, forward strand.
GCATCTCCTACCAGTTTCTTTTTGATCAACTAGAACTTTTCATTTATATAAAAAAAGGATTGCTGTAAAACCCGATATGTATTCATTGGGATATCGCAAAATCTAACTGCACAGTATCTTACCTTAGTCCCATTCATCTTGATCTCGGAAGTGCTCTTAAAGACTTTATTGATTGCATTAATTTGAGTAAAATAAAATTTGGGGAATCTAGGGTTTTTGTCAGTGTAGTTAAACTGTCAAAGTTGATCAATGATTTTTTTTTTTAAGATGGAAATATTGGTGTTGGTTCTGAAACTTTTTTTTCAGGTCAGAAGCCTTGGAGTTGGTATTGTGAGTGATTACCGTGTTCTTGTATTATGATTGATTATTTGGTTTTATTTTTATGATTAAGTTGAGTGGTTTCTACGTGTAATTTGTAATTTTTAGAAACGAGGGAAACTTTTGCTGGTGAGGAAAAAATGGTGATTTGAATTAGTGAACAACAGATTCACCGCAGGGTGTTTTTTTTCCTTTCAAGCTGGTACTGAACTGGATAGTGCTGTTTTCTTTTCAGTTTTCAAGGTTGAACCTCCTGACCCGTGACCTGGGCATGGCGCCAAGTTGAGCCCTGGGTCGGGTTAAATAACTATTATTTTACAATTTATTACGGCAAAATCCACATTTTCATTAAAAAAATTTTTGTTAGTGCTCCTTAATTTTGTTATATCTACTTAGAGTTTGGTTTTGGCTAATAATATTATTACTAATTAAGTTTGTTATTTATATACTTATACAGATGAGTCTGGTAACGGATTCTCCAGTTCACTCTTCTAGTAGTGATGATTTCGCTGCTTTTCTTGACACGGAGCTTGATTCCAAATCCTCTGCCTCTTCAGCTAGCGATGACGAAGCTCCCAATCAACGCCATTCCGAATCTGCTGCCTCCTCGTCACCTGATCAAGATAAAGAAGCTGAAGAAGATGATGACTCTGACTTTCAAAACAAGACGTAAGCCATTTCGGAGTTTTTAGGGTTTAGAGAGGAACACTTTTATGCTTCGTTTGTGGCTTTTTAGGGTATATTTCCAAATTAACTGAAGCTGGATTTAGCTGTAATTTCTTAGCTAATTTGTTTTTTGTTAATTGATGATACACAGGGTAAAAAGGCCTAAGGTGGAGACTGTGGAAATTGTGGAGGATGACAGGGGAACTACTTCTGTTGCTTCTCTAAAGCATAACCCAGGTAAATCTTTTGTTTGTTTGTTGGACCTGGGATTCTCAGGCCCTGTAATAAAAAAATAATTCTTCTTCTTTGGGAATAGTAGCAAGTTTTCAATATTATATCAACAGCTTGTGGAGCTGTTTCTAGTAAGGGTTGATTTAATTTTTTATTATCCTAATTGCTTGAAAAATTAAATGTAAATCATGAACTTGCTCTAATATTTCACTGGAGCATTGTTCTTATATGCAATCAGAATTATGAATAGGAATAGGGCATGTTTAGTTTTGCTCACACAGACACAAAATCACGATATATATATATATATAGGAGAAGGAAGCCTCTGCATAGATGTGGTTTCAAATTTTATTTTAGTTTCTTTCCTCATACTGAAATCTGGGTGGCTTGTGTTTTTTTGGTCTAAAATTGCTGATAAAGATAAAACCATATACACTTGTTTGCTAGCATTTTCTTCTCCAAGCTCAAATGATAAGGTAAAAAAGTTGGCATAAATATCTGTTTTTGCTTTGAGATTCAATTTCATTTTACAAGCATTTTATTGTGCTTAGCCTATTATTATAAAGAGACATCATGACTTTTAACCTGTTTCATGCAGAGGCGTCATTTAGCAAGGAAATATGCACACATCCAGGATCATTTGGAACCATGTGTATTGTCTGTGGGCAATTGCTGGATGGAGAATCTGGTGTGACATTTGGGTATATACACAAGGTACACATTAGTTGAAATACTGAAAGTACCGTCTAGAATCTTCAAGTTCTTGTTCTTTAAATACTATCCATCCTTGATGTAGCTGGGAGAGTTTTCGTAATATTATAACTGCCCATTCGTTATCTTGGATTTTTCTGTTACATTCTCACTGGGATTATAAAAGCTGTTCTTGCAGGGATTAAGGCTTGGTAATGATGAAATTGTTCGATTGCGCAACACTGATATGAAGAATTTGTTGCGTCATAAGAAACTCTACTTGATTCTTGATCTAGATCATACGCTGCTTAATTCTACCCAGCTTATGCATATGACCTCAGATGAGGAATATCTAAAAGGTCAAACAGATTCACTGCAAGGTATTTTCTGTTACCTGATTTTTTCCCCTGGTCGCGTAGTAACTATCCTTAGGAACTCTTGATGTTTATGGGCTCCTTTAGAAATGGGGAGACCGAAAAGAATCAAGAGTAGAAGCAGGGAGAGACTGAATCGTTTCCTTTTGTCTTGTTCAATGCTCTGTGATATGTAGAGTAGGTTGTTTGTAGTTTTGGATGAGCTTTTGGAAAACAGAGAGCATGCTATTGATATATTACTAGGGTTATGGTAAGTGTGGGACCATAAACATTTGTGGACTTGTTTGGAGTATGGAGTCTTTGGATGAAGGGGGTACTCTGGAGTTTTTCCATATTTCTCTACGAGAGGTATCAGGTCTTAAGATTGAATTGTTTTTTAACCGCACTTAAGGAGCAAAGCTGCAGGGGTTCTAAGTGGAGTTTCTCTAACAGATGCTTCATGTCATTGGCAGGCTCATGATGCCTTGCTTTATCATGTTTATCTATTAATCTCTGAATAAGATTTTTTTCTTTTATCAAATAAGAAAAGATATGCAAGAAAATTGGAGAAGGTTCTGTAGAAGAAGATAATTTTCTGTCTTTAGAAGATGATTTAATATAAAGGGTCTTTAAATGAAGATGCCCTTCTAATTCAAGCCAAGCAGATGAAAGGGCTTATCACATGCAATTTATCAAGCCTTCATAATATATGGGCTTATTGCGATCCTAAAAACTTCTATCTTTTCACATGTCCAAAAAAGGGAAAAGGCACAAGATCCATAGAAGTTCATTCCTTAACAACTTATTGAATTGAGAGGGTAACCTTTGTTGTGCATGACTGCTTATCCCAGTACCAAAAATTGTAGCGAGACTGGAACTTTGACCAGCTAAACCTATCCAAAGCTGTATATGACGGGTCAATGACAACTGAGATCACATGTCCAGAAATTAATATCCATAGGCCACAGTGGCTTATGTCAAGCAATTTTGTAATTTATCTGTATGTTTCCACTCTGAATTTGTAGATGTTGAATATATATATTATTATAATTGATTATGCCTTTGATTGTCTCTCTGTCAACAAGTTTCTGAATTCTCCTGATGGCTAAAATTGTTCCAGAGGGAAATTTTATAGTCATTACATTTAATTTAATAGTATTGTGACACCGTCTCCTTTTAAGAATTTTGTTTTCCTGTTGGGGATAATATTGTAGATATACTTTTGCCAATCCCTTATGAGATGTAAGATAGATAATGGAATACTGCCACTTGAAAACAGTTTTAAATTGTCCATGCTGTGCTTGCAAATAACTAGAAGTGCTCATCACTTTGTTTTTAGCCATTTTTTTAATTTACTTTCACCATTGTGTGTTATTAATTTTGTTTTCATATCTCTTATGCTTGTAACTTGGCCATCTCATTTTTTTGTCAAATTTGGTTGAAAATGCTTTCCTCGTTTGTAAGTCGGTGCATTTTACTGAATTTGTATTCATGCCAAATGAATAGATGTTTCGAAAGGCAATCTCTTTATGTTGGGCTTCATGCAAATGATGACTAAGTTGAGGCCTTTTGTGCGTACGTTTCTCAAAGAAGCAAGTCAGATGTTTGAGATGTATATATACACTATGGGTGATCGGGCCTATGCATTGGAAATGGCCAAACTGCTTGACCCTGAAAGAGAATACTTTAATGCTAAAGTCATTTCACGTGATGATGGAACCCAAAGACATCAAAAGGGTCTTGATGTGGTATTGGGGCAAGAAAGTTCTGTTCTAATCCTTGACGATACAGAAAATGTGAGTACATGTGGCTAATATTAATTGGAGAGTTGCCTTTGTAATTTATAAAATTGAAGAGCTGTCAATTGAATTTTGGCTGTATGTGTCTGAACATGATTATTTTTAATCAATTTAGGCTTGGATGAAGCATAAAGACAACTTGATATTGATGGAAAGATATCACTTTTTTGCTTCAAGCTGTCATCAATTTGGATTTAATTGCAAATCCCTTTCGGAGCAGAAGAGTGATGAGAGCGAGTCTGAAGGTGCACTTGCATCCATTCTTAAGGTTCTATTGAAAATTCACCAGATCTTTTTTGAGGTATATTCATTTTATCCCCTGTTTTTCTTAATAAAATTCTTATTGTTTTTTCTTTTCAAAGTGTTATTGATAAGGAACCTTGTTGCAGGAATTAGAAGAAAATCTGGATGGCAGAGATGTGAGACAGGTAAAAAGGCTAATGAAAATTGGTATTTTTGAGCGCATTTTTCTTTGTTGTCTTTCTTCCCAATTTGAGTGAACCTGTATCTGCATCAAGCTTGGAATACATGATCTTGTAATGGATATTTTCAAGATTTATGACGACTTTTGCTCTATGAGATTGTGCTATTAATTAATTGGTTCTCCTCCAGTACTAAACTGGGGTTTGTCAGCCTTTTAGTAGATGTCAGTATTCCTTTCTTTTCATCTTCTATTTCCTAGGTAGATCAATTGTAGATCTATGCCACTGAATAAGCCATCTACTTCTGCAGCTGCTGTATGCATTTGACTGTCAGTTCATATTTTTGACTTTAAATCCTCGTACTGGAACTAAATTGTGTTTCCAACCAATCACAGTTTTTAACAAAATCAAAATGATCGTGTTTCTGTCTGTGACATGGACTCCAACATTAGTTATACGCTCCCTTTTGGTATCTGGTTTGTGCAACACCAAGATCATATTTTCTCTCTTGCCCTGCAGGTGCTCAAAACAGTTCGCAAGGATGTCCTGAAGGGATGTAAAATTGTATTCAGCAGAGTTTTCCCTACCCAATTCCAGGCTGAAAATCACCACCTTTGGAGGATGGCTGAGCAGTTGGGAGCTACATGCTCAACAGAACTTGACCCCTCGGTAACTCATGTGGTCTCAAAAGATGCTGGGACTGAGAAATCACATTGGGCCTTGAAGCACAACAAGTTCTTGGTCCAGCCAGGGTGGATTGAAGCTGCCAATTATTTTTGGCAGAAGCAGCCTGAAGAGAATTTCTCTGTCAACCAGATTAAGAATTAGATACCACCATCTTCAACTTGTCTGGTCAGAATCTAACTAGTACCTGGGCACTGCATTTTGCAAACACTTCATAATTACTTGAACTTTACATAGAAAATGCCAATCACATCACAAGTTTTCAAATATTTGTCAATTCTCCTAGGATGGATTGAATGATGGAGCATTAAGGTTCACTCGTTGGATGCTGTAGGTGTGGAGCGAGGTTAGGGTGATGCGAGAGTAGATGTTAATTACTTTTGGCAGGTGGGTGAGGGGTAATATCATAGTCAATGTTATTATCTAACTATTGAAACACTAACCCACGATGATAGATTCTGTAGATGCACAAAGTTTTACCGAGTTGTATATAATCTTTGGCTAGATCATTGAGCAGCATCTTTTAAGTGTACGAAATGATTGTCTGTCTCGTTGATCTCTTACATCTATGCAGAAACTTTTGATGCAAGTGGGGAAACACCACTTTGTTCTTCATTTCTGATGAGAAAATGAGATTTCGACACGAAAAATGGAAAGTCATGTTTGATCAGAACGTACTACAGAAGTTAGTCGCAAGCTTGCCATTCGATATTCAATCCATTTCTCTCACGGAAAGCTATCTGCCAGGGGCCGCAAAATCTTCTCAGAGACTGGGTGAACCGGTGGGACCAGCCCGGGTTAATTCATCTCCTGGCTATCGCTGCCTGGAATCTTTCAAGTCCCAAGAAGATGGTTTGGCTGATTGCTTGAAACTCTACTGAAATGACGAGCCACCTAGGTTGAATCCGAACAGCGTTGCGGTCGAGTTTTGGAGTTAAGCGACTCTTTTAAGAGGATTACTCTTCTTAAATTAAAGATTGTATTAAGAATATCCAAAAGATTTGTTGTCTTTGATATCCAAACCATCTCTATTGGGAGTGCAGCCCTCATATGGGACGGTTAAAATTCAATTTTTTGTTTTCTTTAAACTATATTTTTTGATCATTTTGATTTAATGACATTAAAAATAATTAAAAAATATATTATTTTGATATATTGTTGAGTGAAATATTTTGAAAATAAAGGGATTAGAATTGAAATAGAGAAAAAACGGGAGGCTCCTAAAAGAAAAGGTGTAAAATACCTTTGTACCTTAGGATTTTATCAAATTTCCCCTCTGGTCCTTTTAAGTTTAGAAGTTCAATGATTTAGCTCAAAATTTTATTTTGCTTATATTTTTTAGTCCATGAGTTTGAGAAGGGGGAGGGGGAGGGGGAGGGGGAGAATTATAGTAAAAGATAGAGAAAATTAATGAATAGCCTATTTTTGGAGAGAAAACTAGTAGTTTTTATGTGAAATATATGTGGACTGCTGACATAAAAAGTGAAAACTCTACATGTGTAGCGTTAAACGAAGGAAAAGTACACAATTTGAATTTTTAATTATTGATAATTAATGGCCCAAGGCCTACAAAATAGAAGAAATAGCTATGGACTTCTTTTATATTTATAAGACTGGGCTAATTGGATATCCAAAGCAAAGGTTAAGGCTTGTCCAAATAAAAGTATATTAGTGTCGGTTTTCGTATTTAAAAAATATATTTGGTTTGAAAAGGCATTAAATTGATGTATTTTTAATGATTTTTATATTCTGATGTAAAACTAAAAACAATCACTTTAATATATTTTCAGACAAAAAATATAGAGGTTACTCTAGTAAATAACACTAATACATTGACCAGAAAATAATATATCATTAAGACGAGTTAGTCAACCATGCATTGGTTAAGAATAATAACCAAATATGCTATATACTAAAATAAAACAACAATCCATTAATTGCGACTTAATTGGTACACGAAATTCAACATGGGGCTGGTAAGCAGCAGGTGTTATCACCATCTTCGGCAGCTTTATCGATCGATGAGCACTGCTAGCTGGTGATATTCGAGGTAGCCAATCGATAACCTATCTTTAACAACGAAGAAGATAAGGCATGCACTTGTTAATTAGTAGCTGGCTAGCATTGAGGATCACGTCAAATCCTTCATGGAGATAACTCCACCATGTGAAATTAGGGCTCAAAAGTCCACACGAGAATTGGAAATTCTGCAGCAAGCACCTTTCAGCACTGCTGCTGTCAACCTGTAATCCTTAAAGTTTACAAGGAATCGTGTTAGACCAAACAAGAATTGCTTTCTTTTGCGGAATTTGTTGGTCCCTTCCTTCCATTCGTTTATATATCGACGGGATTTCATCAGCATACATGTATCGGATTATCCACGGCTGGGGAGGCGCCCTTCCTCTCCTTCTAGAGCTTTTCCGCCATTGAAATTATGCTTGTTGAAAACACAGGAGGCCTTCCTGGTAATTCTATGTTCTAATAAGCAAATCAGCTTGCAAATTCCTTGCAAACAATCACAAAAATACATGAAAAGCGTTCGCAAAACCTGCAAATAGGGTGCATCAATAAATGTTTTGGTGAGGTAGTTTTCACACGGAAGTCCTTCTGGATGAACATGTTAATGGTACACGCGAGCTAGCCACTTAATTCCTTCAAGGATAACTCCACCTTTCTTTAATGAGGCTGAGAATTGTCCACATGAACTGGAGTGCTCTCGATCGTTTCATGGCAGCGGCAAGCTTTATTTATTGGTTAACAGATACGTAACAGCAACCCTTCTCATCTTTATTTTGAGATGATCATTTCAAGGAGTCGCATCAATATTTATTGCGAGGAATGGTGGATGATGGGAAAATTATAAATCATTAATTTATATATTAATTTCCTTGTAAACAAAATTATAAACCATTGATTTATATATTTATATACGTAACAGAATCTATGAATGAATTCCATATTAATTAATTATATTTTTTTTTTCAAGAATACACACACTAGACAGAATGAGAGAAATGAAAATGTTGTTCTCTTATGTTACAGTTTGCATTGTAAATATAATGAGATGGAGCGAGGCCAAAGTGAAATATTCCATTAATTAGAAAAGAAAAGGAAAAGAGAAAAGAGAAAAGAAGGATTATTTTATGAGTAGTTATATCGATAGTAAATGTATTTGTTTATCTTGTAGTGACTTTTATTTATTTTCTATTGAAATATTTTTTGTTGGAATTTTCATTTCATTTCAATTTTCTACAAGTGATTTTAATTTATTTTCCTTGATTTTTACTTCAATTTCAAGACATGTTTTTTTTTCTTCCAGACTTTGGCTCTCAGTGACAGAAAATTAAAATTGTTGTAACCCTAATGTAATATTTTATCCTCTACACAATGCTTATTAAAAAAAAAAACAGAGAGACTAATTCAATTGTCGAATGCATATTTTAACCGACAAATCCAAAGGATTCATTAAGGAAAAACCCTAAAAGCCAGAGAAGGTGATGCTTGACATCTAATGATTAGCTTTAGTTTAATCTCTTCCATCTTCAATTTGTGGCTCGTGACGCCTGCCTCTTCCAACTTATTTTTTTTTAATGGGACTCTAAAGAAAGATCTAGGAGCACTAACATAGTTAATTTAAATCTAGATATCAAAGAATTATAGTAGCATTTTTAAAACGAATTTACATATTAAAATCCGTTCTATTGCAAGAATATCCCTTAATTATTGTATTTTGGTATATATACACTTTATGGGTCCATGCGAGTGAGTAAAATCCTACTTATCTCAGGTTCTTACAAGGAGTGCACGTCGTGACTCGAACTCAAAATCTACTATGCAAATTACAAGTTCTTTATCATCACGCTACGTCCCGAGTCTTAATTATTGTATTGATTTAGTCTAAATCTCGGTTATCCTTTTTGTGCTTTTCATTTTAATCCAAATCACCTTACGTCAAAATAGTAGGACAAAAATTCGCAATCACGATTCTAGAAAACAAGTCTCACATATAAATTTAAATATATTTTCATTTAATTATTTATATATTTTTAATAATTTATTATGAATAATTTCTATATTATAAAACATCGGTTTTAACATTTAAGTCTCATGCTAAGATCATAGAAATTTGTCCTGGCTACAAAATTTGCGAAAAGTTTTGTCACCATCCTTCCATTTGCAGAGCTGTATGTAGCACAGAGATATCAATGAGAAAGTTTTAGTCCCTTTTTGTGAACGTTGTTGTGTGGTTGTTTTGAAAGTTTTTTTTATTTAGAAATATCTTAAAATAATATTTTATTATTATTTTTTAAAAATTATTTTTGACATCAGCACATGAAAATGATCTATAATTCTAATTTTTAATATAAAATAAAAAATAAAAATAAATATTTTTAATTTTTTTCAAAAATATTTTTGAAATATAATGTCAAACATCCGCCGGGCTCTTGCACAAAATATATGGTATGATCAATCTATATAAAATTATATTGCTTGCAAACTACTTGTCTGTTGGTTGATTTAAGCAATAATTGATGGGGTTAATATTTTATTAACTTCCAAGTGTCTGTGTTTTGCATTATAATATGTTTAATCATTGAAAAAACATCAAACCAATACTTTTTCTTTATAATTTTAATATCCTGATTAAAAAAACTAATATATATATATATATATATATATATATATATATATATATATATATATATATAATTTTCTAGAATATGTACCTACAATGGCTGGTGTACCATGTTAACTGGAATGTCAACCATTTTATTATTTCAATTATGAAGTCTATGTTCATAAGTTTTTTTTTTAAAAAACTAAGTCTAAATTCAGAATAATAGAAGAATCACAAGATCTAAAAATGCTAGAGTTCCATAAACTCTAAAATTGCAGCTAAATTATAGATAAAAATTTGAATTGACAAATTTTAGATGTTGATAAGTTTTAAATAATTCTGATTCATCTATAATTTTTTATATTTAATATAAATGATTTTTTAAAAAAAAATATTTACTTTTCAAAAATATTTTTAATACGTGCAACCTCACATAATGATTTTTCTTTTCTTTTATTTAATCAATTTTATATGTGTTTATATATATATATAAGAATTGAAATAATGATTTTTTTTCTCGATGGCAGGGAGTTTTTTTTAACCATTTTGCGGATCAACTCATTGAGACTTTTTATTTCTCCTGAATGATATTAATACATTGTTTATATTGATTTATAAATTAAGCTAATTCAGTTTTTGAAAGTAAGATGAATTACAACAAACTTATTGTAAAATAAAAAAAAATGCTATTTTAAAAAGGCAAATAAAAGCTTATAATTAGAAGAAAAAAATATATTATTCTTCCACTTTTCTCTTATACTCAATTAAAATAAACACAATAAAACAAAAAATCACCATGAATCCCTCTTGTTAAGATTCAAGCACGAGATGTTCAGCTTAAAAATCCCAGGCCCTGCCCACGTGATTTCTTTCGAATCAATTCCATGATGCATGAAAAAATAAAAGCCAGAAAACACCTCCTGAGCTCAACTGTGCAGACCTGCACCGAATATATACAAAAGAGGCACGTGCCACATGCATGCTAGCTGCAGCGGTCTCTGCCACGGAAGACAAGGACAAGAAACCAAACAAATTAATACGCCCATGGTTTTGTCGCGGAATATAAGGAAACATGTGGACTGCCTTTCTTCATCAGATTATGTTTTATCATCTCATGGTCTTTTCTTTTCCCCATCAAGACCGCTTTTTGCGATTAGGGCATGGTTGGCAGGAGCTTGCCAGAAATTAAATCCTTCACCCATGTGAAATAATTAATATTAATTTGAATATGTCATGGTAGTTTTATGGATGTTAATGGATCTATCTTCTTTCTTTTCTTTTCTCTTTTTTTTTTTTTATTATACGGATTTATATTTCTCGATGCAATGAGGTTTTTTTAAGAAAAACAAATTGAATTTTCTAGCTAAACAAGTCATGTTTCAGATTTATTAACCTTAATACTCGATGATGTGCCTTTGTTTTGGTTTATATATATATATATATATATATATATATATATATATATATAACCCACCTGAGTTGGGTCAGGGTAAGAAATTATTGACCCGAATCTAAAATAACACAGAAAAAAAAGAAGCTTACTCCGAATTCCAAGTCTAATACAAACTAATAAGATAAATGTTTTATATTAAAAGTTGGTTTACTTTTACATTGTAAAAGTTTTTTAAAAAAATATAAAAAAATTATATTTATTTTTGTTTCAATTGTTTTTAAGAATCTCAACACGGTGGTATCAAAAATATATTTTTTTTAAAAATTGATTTTAATATATTTACAAATAAAAATTATTTTGAAAAATAATTATTACCATATTAACAAATGAAATCTAATTTCAATGTCATTTCACTTATTTATCAATATAACATCTATATAATATTAAGCTCTAACTTTGATACGTCTCTCCAATAAGCTAGAATGCCTATTTTTTTCTTCTTAAAAGGCACGTAAATAGATGTTTCTAAAATAATCATCCCGATGCCCTAATTTTATATTGTCAAATATTAAACGAACCAAACGAATCCTCATAAATAAATAAAAAATAATGAAGTTAACCCTACAATAATGATATTAAATGACTGTTTGGGGAATGATATTAAATAATTGTTTAAGAATGTGATTGAAATTGTTTTTTTTTAATATATTAAAATAATATATATTTTTTTATTTTCTTAAAATTATTTTGACATGAGTAGAAGAAGATATCTAAAAATATTAAAAAAATTTAATTTAAAATAATTATATTTTTTTTATTTTTTAAAAAATAATTTTAAACACACGCGCAAACACCTATTAAATTCAATCCGTGCAAAGGCTATGAGTAGGTAGGGTATTAAAAGAGATAGATATTTCTGAACTTCGTTTAACCTAGGATCCCACCTTGATGGAATGATAATTTAGGGTAAAAGTCAAATTGCTTTTTTACTATAAAATTTTGTTTTGATTGATTGATAGCGACGTGAATCATCCTCAAGTTCAATCATAAGCAGGGTCATCATTATTTGAATGTTTGCAGCTGTAATTTCAATTATTTTTAAAAATATTTTTTATTTAAAAATATATTAAAAATAATATTTTAAAAAATAAAATTATTTTTTATATTAACACATAATAATGATTTAAAAACACTATAAAAATTAATTTTTTTTAAAAATAAAAATAAAATTTCTTCAGAAAAATATGTTTGAAATATACTTTCAAATATCCCTAAGGTGGACAAAGAGAACTTATTTACGACATCCACTTCTTATCTTGCACATTAACTTATTAATTAATTTTTTTTCTTTGATTTTTATCTATAAAAACAAATAAATTAAAATTATAACAAAACAAAATCACAATCAGTTTAAACTGACCGGTTTTGATTTGGTTCAGTTTTTTATTTATGAAAATAAAAAAAAAATGTTTTTTAGGCTTTAATCAAGTCTTTTACTTCTCTCATTTCACTAAAATAGAATCAGATCAAAAAAGTTAAACCTAGTTGAGAGAATAAAAAGTTTTTTACAATATATATTTTTTAATTTGAACAAGTTTGGTTTACCAATTTTATCCTGAAAAAAAAACTAAACTGGACTGGACAGAAAAAATTAAAAATATTACTAATCAGTTTTTTTTAATGGTTCAATTTTTCATGGTTTTTTTCTCATCCCTATATATATATATATATATATATATATATTATGAGAGGCTGAAGGAAAAAAATTAATTTATATATATTGCTCCGGATAAATTAATAAATCTATATAAGATTAGTTATATATTCCAATGTCTTAGTCCCAAAGCTTGCAAGATGTATATATGCAAGTCCTTTCACTTTCCATAATTACTCGATGGTAAAAAAAAAAAAAAAAAAAAGGTAAAGAAAAGAAGATATGCTGTTAATGAGGGAGGGAGGGCCGTAATTGTGGGCGTCAAATCATGTCATGGAAAATATCAGAAAATACCTTTATATTATTAAAAAGTACAATAATTCAATCAAAATTTTGTTTTTGATTAAAAAGTACAATAATTCAATCCAATTTTTGCGTGTTGAGAGATTGACTATGAAGGTGTGTTAGTTGATTATAAAAATATTAAAATAATATTTTTTTTAAAAAAAATTATTTTTGATTTTAAAGATATTTTTGATTTAAAAAATATTAAAATGATATTTTTTTTAAAAAAAAATTATTCTTGATATCAATATATGAAAATAATATAAAAATATCAAAATTTATAATTTAACAATAAATAAATTATTAAATAATTTTTAAAAATACTTTTAAAATACAATATCAAATAAGAACTTAATAACACCACCATATTAATTTATTAGCCTTTTGATTGGTCTCGTTAATCTCTGGAAATATAAAAAAGGGATATATAAAAGGATAAAAATACATCTGATGAGAAAAATAGAAAAAAACATGAAAATAAATATATCTTTTACACTGAAAAAACATGTCTTCTCTATTTTAATTATTTGTGTATTTGGAAACATCAAATTCACCAGGCTTGAGTTTTTTTCTTTCTTCTTATTTTGTCCAAATTTTAAATAAAAACAGTCAAAAATAAAGTCTTTGGGGGATCAGCCCAGCCATACAAAAAGACGCATGTATAACTGGAACCATACGGCGTGCAATACAGGAGGCAAGACCTGGACCAGATATGACCGGGCAGCATACTTTTCTGTTCATTTCCTTATCCTTGTTTCTCCAATGGAATTTTATTTTTATGATATTTGCATGTGATTTTTTTTGTCTTTTCTGTGCTTTTTATTTATATATAATATTTGCATTTGTTTTTAAAATGTTTTTTTAAAAAATTGATTTTTTTTTTATTTTAAATATTTTTTTTTGATATTTTTATATTATTTTGATGTGCCAATATTAAAAATAATTTTTAAAAATAAAAAATATTATTTAAATACATTTCTAAATGAAAAAAACTTTTAAAAACAACTTTAATAACACTCTCAAACAATCACTAAATGAATTCCGAGCCAGCTAGATAAAAAGTGTTTTCTTCTTAAACTTTTCATAATCCAAATGTGAGTGGGATTTTATGCAACCATTTTATTTAAAGTCGAATAGCTTTACCATAAGCTTTTAAGAACAACAATTTTAATTTAACCATTTGCTAATAAATTAAGCGCTAAATATTTTATATACAGCTATTATGTTGGCGTCTTCAATGTATTCGTCGCCTTTCGCAGCTTGAGAAAGAAAAAAAAAGGGTTTTCAATGAATTTATCGTGTTATCAATTAAGTGAATTGTCACATGCTAAATGAAAAAGGAGACGACCACTAGATGAATGGAAATAATTAAAAAATAAATTCAACTTGGTACTATTTTATTAGATAAAATAAATTCAACTTGGTATTAATTTATTAGATAAAGAAAATCGGTTCATAAACAATTCTTCTATCCATAAATCTTAAGCACGGATGAGACTGAAATCTTGATTTGTATTTACATTTATATAAAAATGTGATAGAAACGTGTTTTTGGAAAAAAATATTTTTTTATAATTTTAATTTATTAATATTCAAAATAATTTATAAAAATATTTTACAAAAAAATGATTCCAGCCCTCGTTCATGTACCTGTAATATATATATATATATATATATATATCACATAGTTGAAAAAAACAATCAAAATATATAGTAGTTGGTTCTGATAATAAAAGACGAGTCGTTGCTGCTAGTGATGACAGATCAGTGAAGGTAGACTGATTAGTGATTAGTGGCCATTTTGTTAATTTGTGGCCGCCAAAAACGAGGTGGGCTGTCTTGTCAGCATGCAGATTGCTCTTGCCTACGTGTCCCTCGTCAAAGGCAAGCAGGCGCAAGTCTTCCGTTAACAGCCGCCCAGTTTCTCAGTTCCAGGCATGAATTCCATGGATTTTTGTTTAATGTTGAATATTTTATAAATAGTTATTATCCAGGTCATTTCAGACAAAATTTTAAAAGATAGATTTGGATTTCGGATGCATAATAAATATTTTTTCCTGCCAATCTGAAATTTATTTACATACAGATAGTTTATATGCCAGTGTTCCACTACATTGAGACTCTGAATTCTTTTAAATATAAAAAAAAGTCTTTAATATTGCTATTAAACTTGAATTAACAAACAATTTTTTATTTATTTTAATGAGCGAAATGCTTTTAATAAAAGCATTGTTTTTGCTCTAGAAAATGTATATTTTATGTGGGTGAAACCTAGAAAAACTCGAAGATATATAATAAGATTATATTCAAAATCTATTTAAACATTTTAATAACAAACAATTATTTTTAATTAGTTTTTCATAAAATTATTAGTATATTATTAATAAAATAGTACACCCCCAACGACCCACACCCACCCGCCACGAACCTTCACAAATTGATCAACAACACGGCATCACTATTAAATGAGTAGACCATGTTTCTCACATAATTTTTAAAATATTTTTGAAAAAAAATATTATTTATTTATTTTTAAATTATTATTTTTAGTTTTTTAAATCATTTTCATATAATAATATCAAAAAAAAATTATTTAAATATATTTCTACACAAAAAATATTTTAAAAAACAATAACATAGTCACTATTAAAATAGAAGACTTAAGATAAAGTTCAGTGACTAAAGATAAAGTTCAGTTTATGATAAGATTTAATGAGAAATTACGGGCGAGCCGCCACCTGAGTGAAAGAAAAAGAAAAACAAAGGACGTCCACAAGTCTAAGTTACAATATACCAGCCATCCAATTTTGATGGTTCTCGTCGACTGTTGAGTTTTTTTTTATTCAAGAAATAAAAATAATTTTAATTAATTTTAAACGAGTGTTAATGGAGTTTTTAGACTACAAGTCATCGTCTCCGATGCAGACACACACACACAGATGTTGATTATTTCAACTGCTTTTGAAACTAGTTTTTATTCTTAAAAAACAATTTTAATTATATTCTCAAGCGTCATCAATTTGATTTGCCTTAATCTTTAGACATCTTTTTTTTTTGTTTCTTTGGTGCTGCGGTGGGTTAAATGTACAAATCAGGATTGTCAATTCCGTTCCGTTAAAAAAACCAAGATAAAACGGTGTCGTTTTCGTCCTGATTTTAATTCCAGACTGTTCCGGAAATTCCGGTCAAATTCCGACCAGAACATCTCTGTACTGTTCCGAGTGTGCCGTTCCGGCCTTAAAATCCTCTTTATTTTGATTAACTTATGATTTTTTTTTCTAATTTTGAGATTATGTTTGTTTGACTTTGTGTTTATACTGTATAATTTAAAGTTAATTTATCTTGAATTTTAATTATGCTTGTTAAATTAATATTTTAATTTATATATATATATATATATATATAATTAATTATATATGAACACAGCCCCGAAACGACACGCCAAAATACTCGGAAACCGGAACGTTCCGTTCCAATAGAAAAACTAGAACAACGACCGGAATAGTATTAACAACCTTGGTACAGACAACTGTTTAAGATATGGTTTATGTTGCCGTGATGACAATTTCGAGGCGTGCATTGTAAGATCAATTTTCATGAGAAAAAAAACAATCTCGTTATATTTTATGAAGGTCATTCTCAGGGCCAAATTGCATTTCGATAGCTAGAAATTAAATGATAAAAAAATGTTTGACTTCATGTGCATATTCCTAGCACTCGTCGAGGATAAATTAATAACCTAATTCTACCTTCTGAGAATAAATAATTAAACAGTATGAACTATGAACATGTCCGAAAAACTATGGTCTCTCTGTATTAATCAAAGCGAATGAGTTTAATAATCACGTAGGAGAAAAAGGAAGAAAAATCGACTTGATGAATCGATTGAACATTCGAAGGTCAGGATTATAAGAATTGCTGTTAGAGAAATTCAAAAATATAATTGGAATTAGAATTTTAATTAGTAATTCCGAATAGAAAGTAATGGGAATTGCTGCCATGAATAAGGGTTATAATGTGTTTTAACTATTAATTAATTATATTTAAATTTTTTTGTGCTATTAAACAAATTTACAAACAATTAAATCACCTTGTAGTTATTAAACTCGATCTCATTTAGTGAGTTATAATCTAAAAAATCTATAATCAAAATTTAAATCTAATTAAACCATGGTTATGATACTTGGATTAACCCAATAATTGCCTTGAGAAAGTTTACCATACAATGCAAGCACGGTTAAGTAATATAACTTTAGGCGGGTCAGTGGCTAACCCGCAGGTAAGAGCGTCTTTTATGAGAGATTGTTTTTTAAGCATTTTGGTTTGGAAACGAATAAGTATATTATTTATTAATATTAGTATATAAAAATAAAATAAAAAAAACTCCAAATTTTTAAAAATTTAGTAATATAAAACTTCTTTGTTTTTATGTTTTAAAAATATTTTTAAATTTTAAATTATTTTTTTATATCGTTATATTAATGTTAAAATAATATATTTTTTTAAATAATAAAAATATTTTTAAATAATATTAGTTTTAAATAAAATAATGTTTGAAAAAGTAATGCTATCGTCATGCCAATCATAATTTGTCGCGTTTCACTGCTGACTCGTCACTTGCCACACCAACTGAGAAACCGGAGAATTAGGTGGGTCCACTGCTTTTGCATGATGACAGGTAGCTGTTACCTGGGACTTCTTTGCAATTTCAAACTTTATTTCTTACATTTCCTTAGCAGTTTTCAGATATCATTTTTTATTATTAATTATGGTAAATTAAAAATCAAGATGTTTCTTATAAAACTATATTAATTTTCATTTGATTAAAGCAATTCTCTTGCAAGAAAAATAATGAGAAAAATTTGGGTTGATTATTACTGAAGCTCATCAATCATTTAGTCATTAAGTGTTTGATTTAGTGATTGTCTGGAGTGTGGTTGATGTTATTTTTGAAAGTATTTTTCGTTCTAAAATACATTAAAATTATATATTTTTTTATTTTTAAAAATAATTTTTGATATCAGCACTTGAAAATGATTTAAAAATACTCAAAAAATAATTTAAAGTAAAAAATAAAATTAAAAAAAAAACATTTTTTTTAAAATTATTTTTAAAACGCAGTGCCAAATAAGGTCTTAACCGGGGTTAAATTTTGTTATTTTTTTTATTTCAAATTACCTTTAATAGCTATTTTAAAAATATTTGGGTGAGATAAAAAAAAACCCAAAAATAAATATTAGATTTAATATTGTTCATCTACAGTAAAAGTAGTCATGTCCAGATTGAAATATAGCATATAGAAAAAGAAAAAAAAAAGAAGCCTAGTTTCAATCTATTGAATATTTTATTATGTATTTTGGTTAAGTCATAAAAACAAATATCCTCCAATCAGCATGCGCCATGCGGTTATACTGTCCGGATCCCATTCGCCCATATCCATTATCTATGTCCATTGATTTACCCTTCAATTGCATATCATCACACGTAATAACTTATCACTGATCATGATTTTCCTTCATTAAAAAAAACAATGCTATCATATTTTCCATGGAAAAAAAAACAGTAAATTTCTCACTCACAGTGGAGCCCACATTGGAATTATTGCTGAGAACCTCCATACCTAGATAAGGATTTTTAGGCAATAACTTTAGCATGGATTGTCATCGAGCCCTACTCGGTTCGAAACTTCAACCCATCAGATTCCAATAGAACCTCCACACGTGCCTCGGAGCAAAACCGTCCGTTCATGACAGGTGGCACCCTTAACTATGGTTATAACCGTCGGATGGAGCTCTCGACTGAGACCGCCGTTTGAGGATAAAAGAGTAAATTAGGACCACAAAACCTGTTATAAAGAAGGCAAGAAATCTCTCCCTTAGGAGAAAAAAGAAAAAGGAAAGAAAGAAAGAAACTCGCTTAGTTTCTTCTTCAATCAAAGCTTCAGAATCTCTCCCCAAAACCCATATAACCCTTGTCAAGAGAGTGCTGTAGGGAATGCAGAGAGATGGGAGGAGTCTTGTTAACAAAGTCTGAGTTCTCTTCCCGTTCCAAGAAGTGCATCGGCGGCAGAAACTGCCACCGAAAACACGTCGAAGACGGTTGATCCTCGGTTTTCTTACCAGCCATTCTCTTCATCTCAAATCTTGTAGTTTTCACCCTCACAAACCTCAAATCTCTCTGTATATTGTATATCTTTTAAGTTTTAGAAGAAAAAAAAAGTTTTCTTTCGATGGCAGAAACAACGAGTGATGGTCACCCGACCTTGCTTCATGGGAAATATGAACTGGGTCGGTTACTAGGCCATGGCACCTTCGCTAAAGTCTACCACGCGCGTAATTTGCAGAGTGGTAAAAGCGTGGCCATGAAGGTGGTTGGTAAAGAAAAGGTGATAAAGGTGGGGATGATGGAGCAAATAAAGCGAGAAATTTCAGTTATGAAGATGGTGAAGCACCCCAATATTGTCGAGTTACATGAAGTCATGGCTAGCAAGACCAAGATCTATTTCGCCATGGACCTTGTTCGAGGCGGTGAGTTGTTCTCCAAGATTGCGAAAGGCCGGTTAAGAGAAGATGTGGCCAGAGTTTATTTCCAGCAGTTGATATCTGCGATTGATTTTTGCCACAGTCGCGGTGTTTATCATCGTGATTTGAAGCCTGAGAATTTGCTGCTTGACGAAGATGGGAAGTTGAAGGTTACAGATTTTGGGCTGAGTGCTTTCTCTGAGCATTTGAAGCAAGATGGGTTGTTGCATACAACTTGTGGGACACCAGCTTATGTTGCACCTGAAGTAATTGGCAAGCAAGGGTATGATGGTGCCAAAGCAGATCTCTGGTCTTGTGGTGTTATTCTCTATGTGCTTCTTGCTGGGTTCTTGCCATTTCAAGATGATAATATTGTGGCTATGTATAGAAAGATTTATAGAGGTGACTTCAAATGCCCTCCATGGTTCTCCTCTGAAGCTCGACGGCTGATTACCAAGCTTCTTGATCCAAATCCAGGCACTCGAATCACGATATCCAAGATCATGGATTCAACTTGGTTCAAGAAATCAGTGCCCAAGACCGTAAAAAGCAAAGGAGAGATGGAATTTGAAGCTTTCAATGGAGATGAAGATGCTAATGGAGACAAATCAAAGCAACTTGAAACGTTAAACGCGTTTCACATAATATCTTTATCCCAGGGATTTGATTTGTCACCACTTTTTGAAGAGAGGAAGAGGGAGGAAAAAGAGGAGCTGAGATTTGCCACAACAAGGCCAGCAAGCAGTGTCATTTCAAGACTCGAGGAGGTGGGCAAGGCCGGAAACTTCAGTGTCAAGAAGAGCGATTCCAAAGTGAGATTGCAAGGGCATGAGAGGGGCAGGAAAGGGAAGTTGGCTATTGCAGCTGATATTTTTGCTGTCACACCATCGTTTTTGGTGGTGGAGGTGAAGAAAGATAACGGAGACACTCTGGAGTTTAAACAATTCTGCAGTAAAGAACTGAGACCAGCCCTCAAGGACATCCTGTGGACATCTCCTGCTGAGAATCCAACTCTTGCTTGAATAAGAGAAATTGGGACATGGAGGCATGGCGGAGGTGCAAGTTGAAGACTTATTTGATTAGATTAGATTGTTCTCGTTTGTGTTGTTTGAAATTGAAGTTAGAAATGAAAATAACCAGAAAAAAATGTTCTTTCAATTACTTTTTGTTGTTATCAATATTCTATGTTTGCGAACTATTTGGTCTACTGTTTTGGGGCCAGTCACAGATCAAAACGATCTGTGATTCATTCACTAAAAAGCTTCAAAATTGGCAGCAACTTTATGTAAATCTTTTTCAAGTTTGTGTGGATATGCAATTGGAGGGCTCTTTTTTCATTAATTTCTGTGACCCTCTTCTCCTTTTGAGGTTGAAAGGTGGTATTCATTCTCCTTTTTGTCTTATCCTTTTCGAAGACCATAACTTTCTTCCACCATTGAATGCCTGCAAAGCATGGTCGTTGTTTTATTATTCCGCTATAGCTCACACGTTACACAAACATGTAGCCTTGAGCAATAGGCACAGGTTCCTTGTTCTTCAGAAATTCTTCTTTATGCTCATACAAGTTCATCTGATTATGACTTTCGAGTGATAATTATAAGCCTTTTCTAGTTTTTTCCTTCTATTTTCAAATAAAATCAACTTGTAATTTTGATGTTGCCTGAGACGGCGATCGAGTTGAGTTCATCACTTCATTTATCATCCTCCCAAGAACTTATCATTTGTATGTAAAAGTGACATTAAAAACTTATTTAGATGAAAAAACCTTTTATCCAAGAACACCTTGATATTGCTGGGCACGCGCAGAGGAGTAGCGCGTCTAGCATTGTAAAGAAGCACGCGGATGCACTTATTAATGTCGTATAGCATAAAGTGACTGAACACTTCTCAATTATTGTCCTCTCCTCTTCGCTTGCCATCTCTGCTGCCGTAGATAGCGTGAGTCATTAGAATTACACTCAAAATAGAAACACCAGCTGTCTCTGTGTGTGTGTGTCAAATCCCTTGATTCAATTTTCATGTATATTGTATCAGTTAAAAGTAGATCTCTTCTCTGTATCTCTACATAGACTGTAATTCAATCAATGAATTATACGGTTTCTGAGATTGAATTTCTTATGGGGTTTGGTATTTCTACCTCTGATCGAGATTGTATTATCTTTCCTTTCCTTAGAAATATGACTGTATATTTCAAATATCTCTATACATATATCCTTGTGTTCGTAATTACTACCCTATCTTTAATTTCTTTCATAATGCTTCTCCAATAATCATCTCTTTTTGTAAATAGTATATAAGGATATGAATTCAATGATAACATGTAGCTTTCTCTTCAAACTCAAATTGTCTACGCGGTATCAGAGTAGAGGAAAGGAGCTCTGATTCAAGATCACTGTAAATCCAAATTGACTCACTTTATGGGTGGACCTAGACGAGCTTTTCTCACAAGGCAACGCCGTCCATGTTCAGGATTTGTACATACTGGAAGTAAAGACGCAAAAATGAATTGTGTTACTGCTTCTCACCACTTGGTTGGATCACAAGATATACCAGATGATGCATGCCATGCCTGTCATCATACTTTTTTTTTTGAATTCGATTAAAACCACGTTCTTGGAAAGTATATTTTATATGTCTAAGTGAGTAGGTAAAACTCCAATTGTCTTAGATTTTTACAAGAAATGAATATCCTGACTTAAACTCGAAATTTACCATGCAAATCTCAGGTCTTTTATCACTACACCACCACGTCCTTTAGAAAAGCCTGTCATCGTACTCTTACCCACTAAAATACCTAAAGGCAACACACTCCCTACTACTCATGTCCGTATTGTCACTTTACTTTTTGATCTTTAAACTCTAAATTATTTTGTATGACGCAAACTTCACAGATAATTCAATGTCTTTTGGAAAAATATCAAAGAACTCAACTCATATTCTTCTCTGACTTTTTGTATTTTTCAAGACCTTAAGATGATTGAATTGGGTAAGCTGCAAGATATATGGGAGTTTATCAGTGCACCGTTCATGAGTAGCCTAGCTATTCTGCATCCCATACAGCAAGTGCCTGTCTGTTCATATGCGTTTAGGCCATGCATGCCCCTCTCCCCAGAATAAATCAACTCCTTGTTCTAGTAGCTTACATTATTTTCTCGTTCTTGTTGATTATCATCCACGTTTCACTTGGGTTTATCTCACACATGAAAAATCTGAAACATGACTATGTTCTTCAATATGACGCCGAACTCATTTTTCTCTTTTTATCCAAAAGATACACTATATTGATAGTAATAGTAAACTCACCGAAGGAAGTCTTATGCCGTGATATAATGATAAAAAATTTGAGATTTGTACTGTAGATCTCGAATTCAAATCAGAATTTATATATTTTATACAAGATTTAGACAATAAGAGTTTTACTAGCTTTCGAGATCTACAAAACATACTTAAAAGTGAGGTTTACTCTGCATACAAAAATATCACTCGGCGGGAGACATGAAGGGAATGAAATTGATTGCAAATATCATGTGTCCATACACGAACACCAAAAGAATGGAATGATACAACGTAGACCTCACCATATCCCTGAGGTGGCTCGAGCCTTGGGATTCCAAGGCAATCGACCACTAAAATATTTGGGAGAACGTGTGCGCGCAGCTTACTGAATCCAACATCATATATTCCCACACCGGCCACTCTTCTCAGGCAAAACATCTTACGAGATTTTGACTGGTAAGGCACCTAAATATCACCACCTTCGCAGGTTTTGGTTCCTCGTGTTTATAGTTACCCCGTCTCAAGAGATGATTTTTTTTCCTGTTCGTTCTGTAGGGTAAACCTTGGTTATCCAAATGGCCGAAAAGGATATAAAGTATATGATTTAGATTTTCTTTGCTCGCCAACTTTCTACAATAATTCAAGGTTTCTCCTTTAATATTCCGACAGCCTTAGCCCCACCAACGACAGCCCCTCATCAGCCAACTCTGGCATCATTTCTTACATTATTGCTTCAATCATCTCATACATTCGTTTTACCACACCCATCAAGTTTATCTCGTGATTATATCTTCCATGGATGAGTCGTCTTCTTCTTTCTCGCGGAAAATTATACATCCTTGTGGGCAAGACCTTGGACTTTGGCCATGAAATAGCTCGCTCTCACAGAAGCATTGCTCTAACTCGATGAAACTATGATTTGAGCAATCCATATAGCTGTGAATCCTGGCTTTCATGGACGAAAAACAAAAATGGGTTGCTAGTGGCTTTCAAACTGCTCATATTTTCTCAAAACATCAACTTGCTGACATCTTTACCAGAGCTCTAGTAAGGGACCGATTCCTTTTACTTTTCAACAAGCTGTGCGTTAACTCTAAATCTACTGTAAACTCAGCTGCGTATTTCTAGACTCTCTCTGTATATCCTTGTGTTTCCCTCGTCGTTCTCCTATCTCTGATTTGTCTCCTAATTCTTCTCCAAGGATCATGCGAAAGGAAACAATCATCTCTTCTGTAAACAGTATATATGGATGTGAATCCGATAATGATATAAAGCTTTTTTTTTCAAAACTAAATTGCCTACGCGTTATATAAAATAGATAGATATTAACGAGAGTGAAAATGAAGATTCCCTTTGAGATTTTTTCTTTTGCCAACTATTTACTAATTTATATTCTTTCATTCTTATTATTTTTGTTCAAATTTTAAGTCCTTTTTCATTCTTTGAACAGCTTTACCTTATCAACATTAAAATTATATTCCCAGTCCGTTTAAATTTAATACACACACAGACTATTCATTCCAAAATCATGGAATTTATAATAATTTGATTTCTCACAACCTCTTTTATCACTAGCCAAGGTTTCTCAAGTTAAATTTGTCAATCATCTAATTATAGATTACGTACTTTGCAAGTTATAAACATAATTTTAGGTTTTGATGTGAGGTTGTGTATAGTAGGACATTTAATAGAATAATAAACTATCGAATTGAATGGGGAGAGTGTGAGAGCTGATAGAAATTTTAATTTGATTATGCAAATTAAAAATATTTTGGGTAGGGATTGGGAGATTAATATTTTTCATGTTTATCGGGAGACCAATTGTGTGGCTGATTGGTTGGCTAATTTTGGGCTAACTAGGGACTTATTAGGTAGGGAGACGGACACTTTAACCGATCCTCCGTCAGAGATTTATCCCTTATTGTATTATGACCTCATTGGGTCTACTATTCCGCGTTTAATTTAGAAGGGTTTTCGCCCCGATCCTTACCAAAAAAAAAAAAAACTATCAAATTGAACTGCCTTATTCAAAGGGTTAGAGTAAAAAGAAATTAATTACAAAAAACAAAACCTAGGCATTGGTGATCTCTCTTCTAAAAAAAGATGAAGATTTTAAACATGAATGCACCCAAATGTTTATCTAATATCGAGATAGAAAAAAAATTTGTTTTACCCATGTTGACTTTGATTGACATACAAAACTTGCATAGATAATCTTGAAAATTAAAACAAATGGAGAAGTTTATCTCCTAATTAATTTAATATTGAAGGATTAAATTTTGATTTTCTACTCTGTATTCGATTTTGATGAAGTTTATAGATTATACCGTGGGAAAATACAAGCTTTCTAATGTATTAGTTCTAAGCTAAGAGTAACTTTTAATTCGATGCACAATCTATTTGTATTTGAATATGTTTTTAATTATTTTTATGTGCTGATATTATAAATTAAAAAAAAAACTATTCTCAATACATTTTTAGCTAAAATATAATTATGAAAAGGATGTTGATGGAAAAGGTTTTCAATTAGGCGAGCTGTAACGTTCTTCATGTAGCGTTGATGGCTTTGTGACTCATTAAATACGAAAAAAGTGGTGAGATTACTTTCTATTATTTCATAATTGACATGATGGATCTGGTCACCCAATCATAATTTACTGAGACGCTGCTTGCGTATAAGCATGTCCACAGGAATCTGATTTCTCTTGAACTTATTTTTTTTCCCCTTCCCTCGGGTTCCCATATATCTGTGTGTTCTTGTGGTTGAACAATCTAGCTTAGCTCATCATGATCTTGGACCGAATCTCGAGCTTGTGTGAGAAGACAATTTGGATTGGTTTCACTGCCCTTTTACAAGAAGTTTATTTGTTTTGGATATGGGAAAATATTTTTCTTAAATGTATTTTATAGATTTAGATGAGTGATTAAAATCTTGATTATTTTAAATTTTTATGGAAAGACACGTTCTAACTCAAACTCAGATCCGTTGTTCAGATCACAATCTTTCATTATCACGTTACTCGAGAACTATTACCGCATAATGTTCATCTATTAATCATGAATTCAACTCTCTATCTTTTTTTTTTATTTTTAATTTTAAGATAAGACCTCCTATTCAAAATTCCAAGTTTCTGCTAGGGTTCCTTGAAAAACTACGATCGCATTCTTGTTGACCAACTTAATTGCATCCCTTACTTACATAAGAGATGGGGGAAAATGTATTATCGTAATCCTGAATTCAACTCTCTATCTTTTTATTTATTTATTTTAAGATAAGACCTCCTAATCAAAATCCCAAGTGTCTTCGAGGAACGTACCTTGAGAAATTAGTATCGTAAGAGATGAAGAAGAGAAGAGAGTATCGCAACTGCAAATTCACATGCATGATTTTTGTTTAAGCAAAACTGTCCAAGAAAATAAACAACACTAATTATATATTAATCCATTCAATTAACAATCTAAATCTTCAAACTAGAAATTAATAGCCCTCTATTTTAATCAGTCTACCTCGTACTGATCATGTACTTAACTCGTAATGATTTACAACAATGATAAATAAAACCACAAACCAACTCTAAAAAAGACAGAAAAAATAAAATAAAATACAGAGAGAGCCAAGTGGCACAGTTTCCTGTCCTTTGCATCTATGTGGGGAAGGTATTTTAGATTCAGCCGAGGTTAGTGAGTGAATACTAATTATTTAACTAACATTATGATTATTAATTTGGATTAATTTACAAGCATTATGGTGGAGTGGGCCTCAAGAAGTTGGTGGTGGAAGATTCATATCTGTCCACCAAACGACACTTCCACGCTCATTGCTCCCACTAATCTCTACAGCAAACCCTGATTATTGATGGTGCAGTGTAACTACCATGGATTATCAGCCAGTTTTCAATTTAATTATAAGCTTTAATCATTCGTGAAGAGGACGGGATTTGGCAAAGCATTAGTGGGCGGCGCCGCTGCCTGTGGCATGAGCCATTGGTTTGATTTTAAGCTGCTGGTTTTACAAAATAACCATGGGCTTGTGAAGGGCAAAGTGGGCAACCATGGGCCCAGGAAAATGATTCTCGATTGGACTATTGGGGCCCACCGCTGTCTTGGTGGTTTGTATATATGGACCCTTGTGGTTGGGCCTTGTGACTAGAGATTAGAAAGGTTTCAGAAAATAGAACTCCATAAATTATGGGCCTAGTCTGTAAATCAAGAGTTGTAGCCCACCTTCATCCTTGCCAAAGCCCGGTCCATGAGTTTTGTCATGAACTGGGCCGATTTCATTCCGAGGCTACATTTGTAAGGGCACTTCGAGTGGACTTGCAGCAGGATAATCACTCGATTTTGTATCCTTTTTTATCCTTTTTTTTTTTTATCCCAATTAATTTATTTGGATTTAAAAAAAAATTGAATCCAGTCCTGGTTCTTATTTTTTATTGCTATTTTTTAACATTTTCTTCATTTATTCCTTTTCAATTTAATCCCTAATTATCTTCTTTTATTTATTTTTTGTATAAGATTTGGTTCTGGTTGTTTTGATTGATATTTTTTTTTAAGATGGAGCATTTTACTTTGTTATTTTTTCATGTCAATCTTTTACGGAGTAATCCCAATCTCATGACTTAGGTCATCGGTTTCAAAGATTATCTCCAATCAACTCAAGGTTTTTTTTTTTTTTTTTTTTTTTTTTTTTTTACGTTTTTTTAAATTGATTTTTATTTTATTTTCATTATTTGACATTAAGTTAGTAGACATTAAACCTTTGTCATATTTTTTACTTTATTTTTATGAGTTTATTCCGGTCTCATATTCTTGTTCACATGTTTGTGAAGTTAAATAGGTTTGAATTTATCATCATTCAAATATCTTGTTATATATGTATGTATGTATGTATATATTAGAAAAAAGTATCATGAAATAGCACAGGCCACCATTTTATTATATTACTAGTTATTATCAATTATCAATTACCAATCACTATTGCTATAATAATTAAAGAGAACTAGTTTACATTAGTTTACAATTGCTGTATTACACTCTGACTAGAAACAAAAAAAAATATTGAATGTAAAAAATATATTTAGACTATAATTATTTGATAATGTTATTAAACTCAATCAAACTTTTAAATCCTTCTGTTCAACTTTTTATCTTGTCCATATTTGAAAATTGACTCAACATAATCTAGCTTGTTTTTTTTTTTTTTCTTTCTAAAACCAATAAGTTAAATAACCAATAAAAATAATAATTTATTTAAAAAAAACAAAATCCAAGATAACTATTCTT
The DNA here is from genome assembly GCA_027405865.1 of Salix purpurea. NCBI lineage: Eukaryota > Viridiplantae > Streptophyta > Magnoliopsida > Malpighiales > Salicaceae > Salix > Salix purpurea. The sequence continues at coordinate 5,736,176 of JAOWLH010000019.1, forward strand.
TAATATTAAGACATTGACTCAGTTAATTCACCAAAATTGCAAGGTGAGGCTACAGTGAATTTAGTTAATTCAAAATTTTATTTTCATTTTTTATATTCAATATGGTGACTGTTTAAGAGCGTGGTTAAAGTTATTTTTTAAAGTGATTTTTTGTTCAGAAATGTATTAAAATAATATTTTTATATTTTTTAAATATATTTTTTGACATTAACACATTAAAATAATTTAAAAACATCAAAAAATTAATTTAAAATTAAAAAACATTGATAAATGTGAACATGATATACTTGCAACTGTAAAGGGCAGATGAACATGATATACTGGCAACTGTACACAGGCAGAGCATCAATGAAAGGGCAGTACAGCCTTTATTTCTACACAAGGACAGATGCATTCATTTCAGCTAAATGCATTCATTTCAATGAGTAATAAATCATTTACGAGAAGTACCCTGCACAGAAAGTCTGATCAACACAATATTTATTAATATTTATTAAGATAGTAAATTTAATAGTTGATATTAGGTTCAACACTTAATTGTCATCAGCCAAGTTTTTGGAAGACAGAAACTAATCAAACATGATTTTTCAGACAATAAAACTCAGCATCAAACATTAAGTGATTGATTTCTTGTAATATTTTCATCTAAATGTGATGAACTTGAGTTGGTTTACATGGCGACAAGCATATCTAGAAGATAAACCTGGGTTGATCGAAGAGGCTGAAGAACATCCCGTTTCTTTGGTGGCGTGGCTATTTTAGTGGCGGCAAACGAAGACATTCCTTCATCGTTTTTGTTGTGAGCTGTAACAACGACGGCGGCTGTTTCTTCTTTCGAAATGAGGGGCCTGGAAAAAAAGTAATTGCAGGGATGGAGGAGTTCAAACCAGCAGGAAAGCTTTGCCTCATGCATGGTTAAACTCATCTATTAATAGAAGAAATATACAAAAAGATCTTGAATTCGCAGTCATCTCCGGAAAAAAGAGATATCCAAGTACTTCGTTTGAGTTGATAGTGTACTAAAAATATAAGTTTGAAACTTGACTTGATTTCCATTGTACAGGTGGGTAAGCCATTGGAAGATTCAATTTTGTAGGAAGGAACCCTAAATTAAAACTACACAGAACGTAACAATTCGTGCTAAATCATACTTTTTGCCCTTCTGACACACCAAATCCTTTTCAACTTTACCAGTAATCAATCCTCTCTCAAGCAATAATGTCACCAGGCCGACATCTCTTTTTTTTTAACAAAATATTCAAAATGGATTGATTACTGGTAAAACTACACATATCATGGATTGATTACTGACCTAATATCGACATCGATACCATGATTTCTGTAAGGTTTTTGTGTGATTCAAAAGGGTTTTGTCATCCTCCACTTTAGATTGACACAAAACAAAAGCTTGGACTTTACCAGCTGAATCATTCCGATCACCATAGTAGCCAAGCTAGCCGCTGTTAATTCATCAATGTAATTGAACACAGTCCCTAATACAGCCTCCATGTTGATCAAAATAGCCAATCAATTGAAGATCAGAATCCTCGATCTAGTTTCTTAAGACTTCTTCAGATAGTCCTTAGCAGTTGTATCATTGTTATTAATCAATAACTCAACCATCTCTGGATAATTCTTATATACAATGCGTTCATCGAATGAAAGAGTCAAGCTTTCAATCCTTAATTCTAACTCCAACTCTTCCGAGGTTCTCGGAGCAGACTCTTGTAATAAAGCAACAACCTGATTATTATACTTAACTACATTAGTTGTTCGCACCCCTCCTGATCATATTCAGCAAACCTCGCATCATGTAAAGATTTCCAAAACATAGAGATCATCCTTTCCTTTTCCCCATAACTTTGATAAACAACAATCTCACCATTCTTGCCACTACTTCCACTATAGAGTCTGAATGTTGAAATCAAAACTTTATAGGAACCCTCCACGTGAATGATCTAGTTTTTAGCCATGGAACACAAAGGCCGTAAATCGATTACAATCATGGGCACCTTTTTTCTCTCTCTCAACTCGCTGTTCTTCTTTGATGATGTTTTTTGACCTTTCGGGAAACTTACTGCTGAGTTTCCAGATACTCATTTGGTGGTTTAGTCAAAATCATAACATTTTTTTTCAATGACTAGTGAAATGAAAATTCTTGCAATTGATCTATCTAGGGGCAATACAGCATGTCTCCGGATGTTTTAGTGACCATCTACATACAAATAGATTTTGCTCACCCAAGAGTACAGTTAAGATCATGTTCATAATAAAATTCCAGGAAACAAGTTCACTCTCACCTCTGCAACCTTGGCCTGAAGATTTGCAGGTAGGCGGTCATCGAAGGTTATCACTACCGGATATTCAGATGCTTGAAAAGCATTATTCTTGATTGCACGCATGCATATGAGGAGATCCACTGGATGAGTGTGTGTCTGCAAACCCAAAAAACAAAAAGGAATTTGGTTGTTTTAGGAATTATTTATGCTGTCCTAGTCCAGAAACACTAGATTTACACCAACTAACAGTAAACCAACAAAATATACACACATGAAAACACGAACCCAGATAATAATTCAGGAGGAAGAAGTTGTTGTACCCGATTCTTCCTTCTTATGGGATGATTAAACTTGCAATTTGCTCCAAATTTGCAAGTCCTAATCTTCACACAAAAGGCACGATCCTTTGCTTCAAGTCTCACAAGATACTGATGCACCTTTTATCATTATTCACGTTGTCATTACTTCTCTCATTATTGTTATCCACACCATCACCTACCTTCTCACTGCTATAGTTCGCATGAAAATTCTCACTCTTTTTACCACTCTTCAATCTTGAAACCCTACCATCCACTTTCCATCCTCCTCCTCTTCATGAGACTCATTCGAATTTGGAAACTGCTCCTTCAAATGTAACGGACTTGGAGCTCTTGATTACGATTGTCGGCATACCGGACCGTTTGATCAGGATGGAGGGGGAGGGGAGGAGGAAAATGGTAAACCCTAATTGAGGGATTTCATTATGAATTGGAAATTGTGATTCAATTGGTTTTTTTCCATTTGCCTCCACATTTCAATTCTTGAAACCCTAATTCGGCGAAAGAGAGAAATGGAGTGGGAGGGGACAAAAGGTAAGGCAAAGGGGTTTAGGGTAAAGTGGAATGAATCATGATTTTCTAGTGGTAGCGTTGTGGCACTGTCATCATCAGCATCGTAAGAAGATAGATTCCAATTTAATAAACAACTATGTAGGACAAAAAAGACCACCCAACGAGATCACCTTCCTTGTCACCCATACAAATGGAGCTGAAAGTGCGAAACATGAAGTATACCCTCAGCATCTGCTCCTTACAAAGTGTCATGGGAGAAGAACAGCACGCACTGTACTCTTCCCTGTTCGTAAATTATAAGAGCAATAGCTGCTTTCATCCATGATTTTGGCCGAAAATTTTAGCATCCCTGCCAATTAGGAGGTGCAGATCAGGGTAATCTGTGATAATTAAAACAAGCTCAAACACACTACAAGGAAGAAGAGAGAACCTAAGAAATCATTCCATTCCAGACAATTTGTATGCCAGAGAGTTTAAACCCCGTTTTCTCAGCATCTTGTGCTGGCTTGTTTGCCCCCCTCCTTCTCGCTTTCTTCTTGACAGTACTATCACGGGCGATCTGAAAATGGATGATGGCTCAGCTTTGGCCATTTTCAGTACTATCATTTTGAGCCATTTTCAGATCTCCCGTGATATTCTGAAAACGGAGTTTAAACAATCCGTGCGTGCTGAAAATGGATGAGCGCTACTATTTGAATCTGAAAATTCTTCAGCTACAGATGTTTTTCCATTTAAAATCAAGCTCACAGTTTCTTCTTCCATTGAATTCCTGAAAGAAAACCCATCACAGTTAAAGGTTAGTGAAGTGCTAAAGTTGATATAACGAACAAGAGTATCATTTAAAAAACAATAAACAGAAGCCAATCCTTGTATGTTTAGAGCATATGCAAGTTTGATATAGCGAATTTTGTACTCGATAACCCATCCTTTAATCTGCGTTCAATGGAATTCACTACAAGAACAGATAAAAATTCCCAAATGCAACAGCATAAAGTACTCGAAGTCTCAAGGAACCAAATAAATTTCACTTTTGGATTGCCTAAACACATAGTACAAGACAGCAAAGTTCTTTAAATTAGCATCCCTTCAACACATAAAACAATCGACGCAGAATAGAATACAAAAGACAATGTATATTTCATTCAAACAGCAAGAAAAAAGGTTATGCATAGCACCTGATTCTATAAAAAATTATCTATTCTTACAGAATTAGGTAAATTTTAAATCCAATTACTCATAGATCTCCAACAATAGTGTGCTGTGCTTTTCGTGAGGAAAGCAGCTGAATTTCAGAGACAACAATGTATTCCTCTACCATTAGTTTGGGATTGAGATTTGGTTGTTGCTGTTCATTGACGATAAAAGGATAACAAATTCATATATACAACAAAAGACTTGCATTTTCAATCGGATCAACAGAAATGATAATAAATTCGTAAACCAACCCTAAAAATCTTGTTTTTTTCACAGCTGCTTCACAAACAATGACAATGTCTTGGTAGAGTGCAAGTTATGTGTACTTTCAAGAGTTCAGATAAACCACCCAAACACAGCTAAAAAACAGAAGCTAAAAGGTGTCTGTAAACCACCAGGAAATTACCGATAAGAAATCTTGGAGAGCGAGCAAAAGCAAACCTTGCAAACAAAAATATACATATGAGATTCAGCTAGTACATGGTCTTGAAGGGAGCCTACCAAAATCCAAGTGTTAAGATTTAATTCAATTTTTGCTCTTATCCTTTGTACTTTTTCATTATTCTTGGTATAATAATGTTTATTGTATTATTTTTTTAATTGTTAAGATTTTCTAGGTTTTTCAGAGTTCGAGAAGAGTTCAAGTAGTAATTTATTAAAAAACATATAATGTTTAATCCGATAGTTGAATCAAGCTGACATATTAACAGAAAATTTTAAAGATATTGTTTTTTATTGGGTTAAGATTTCATGATTGTTTTTATTTACCTGATTGTATTTAGATTATTTTTTTCTATTTAGATTAGTGCTTTTGATTTAATTAATATTTTACTAGTTAGGGATCTTAATGCTATTTGATTTTTCTTAGTAGCTCAATTTTAATTAGAAATCATTTTTTATAAGCATTTTAGGTCAAACTAATATAAATAGAGATGTCTAGTTTATTTTAAGAGCATTCAGGTTCAAATTATTTACTTTTATAAAATTCCATAGTTTATTCTCTAAATTTCTCAGTAGCGCATATCTATAACCTTAGGGCTTGAGAGCCCTAGTTTTTATCCACTCCATATTGTTGGTACCAAAGTAGGGTGGTCTCTTTGGTGAACAAATATGGTAGCAACCCAATTTGCTAAGGCATTGTGCGGGCTCAAGAGCAAAAACTAGATCGTTTTGCATTGGCTTATAAATTGAGAATGGATTGTTTGGAGCAAGCCATGACATATCTACCTTAGCTAATCTTTAATGCAAACAAGGATTGTGAAAAGAGACTATTATGAAGACTTACATGAGGCAAGCCAATCCCTAAACCCATTCTTAAAGTCAACGAGATTCTCTTCTATGATAGAAGATTTCAAAAGAAATAAAATTATTATCTCGTTGATAACATTTCTTATCATCTAATCATAAAACTTGTCACACACAAACCTTCTTATGAGAATGATGGTTTGAATTCCTAGACTCTAAACTCTAAAGCTCATATTAGTATGTTTTTAATTTCTTCTTGGCAAAATTTGAGACAATAATTAATTTTGGAGTCCATACAAAATGATGAAGATATTTTATATGAGGTATGTAAGCAATTAAATTGTTATTAATTGTTTTTTGTTCAACTTTTTAAAATAGCAAGTAGGTGTCGTCTTTTCATAATAGAAAATTTCAACATCACAACAGTGGCAACACCACTAATGTAAACACTACTCTACTTGTCGATATTTCATCTATTAATGGTGAAGAAGAAATCAAGAAACCTCTTAAATTAATAACCACAATACTAAACATCTACTAATGGCAAAAAAGCAATCATGAAAGCTCCTAAATTGGTATCATCATGGAAACAATGACATTGAGGACATAATAATCCTTGACAAATCTTCTAAAGATGCTATGAAAGATTATCTTAAAGTTTTTTTAGATGCAAAGGTTGTTGAAGTAATGAGGTCAATTTTGAACTAAAAAGAATGTGTGAAAGAATTACAAGTATATGAATTTTTATTTAGCATAAACACAATCAAAAATAATTTTTAAAAATCATTGGTCAAAGACATGCTACTTCATGAATATTTTGGCTATAATGTTAAATTCAAAGTATTTGTTCCATTGGAGTGAAAGATTTCACTTTTTGAAATATAACTGTAGGGTGATTTTTTCAAAATTAGGGGGGACTTATGTTTAGAACTTTCTTCATTATTCTTGGCATAATAATATTTATTGTATTATTTTTAATTGTTAAAATTTCAAGATGAAATTTTTAAGAACAAGATAATTTTTAGTTTGACAATTAGATCACGCTAAAATTAAAATTTTAAAGATCATATTTCATATTAGATTAGATTTTAATGATGATCAGATATTAGGAAGGCTTTCAAATAAAACTCATAAATTGCTATGCGAGATTATCTTTATTTACCATTTAATATTTTTATTCATTTTTCTAATTATATTAGCACTTTTAATTTAATTAATATTTTACTAGTTAGGAATCTTAATGCTAGATCAATTTTATTATTTAATTTTTAATTAGGAATCATTTCTTATAAGAATTTGATGTCTAATTAATATAAATAAGACTGTATACTTTGTTTCGAGAACATTCCGATTCTAATCATTTAGACTTTTAATTCTCTAAAATTTTGTATAGCTTAAGTATGACCTTAAGGCTTGAGAGTTATAGTTTCTATCTATGTTATACCCCACATCAAAATACCATGTCATTCTTGATTTATTGCCCCTTCTCATGTGAATTAAAAGTGGTATAAAAAACTAAAACAACCAAACTCCAGTAACCTTATGGGATTATCAAACAAATAATATGGAAAAGGAGAATTTTTAGAAGAACATCAACTAATAAATAGACAATAACACATCTCAATTCTTAAATCAATAGATATTACTCAGTCTAGGGTTTGTATTAACCAAACAGAGTTTTGCAAAGTTAAACTAAATGAAGATTAAAAAAAAAAGTCTAAATGAAAAAGATAAAACCAAAAGGGGGGGATGGGGGTCCACATATTTAACATGTATTACGATCATGAAAGGGATACATTAAAAAGCTTGATGCTCATATTATATTTTCTATCACACAAACTTAAGACATTGGCAACTATAGGGAATTCAAATGTATTGGATTTTATGCACAAACCAGTGGAATTAAGCCAAAAAAAACCCAATGAAACGACCACACTAGCTCCATCAAAACACAATTTTAGTTTCAAAAAACTTAATCAGCATCCGAAAAGTGGAATTAGCTCAACTTGTCCTCATATGTTAGGTTTAGTCTTCAATTTGTTGTTACAAGTTTAATGGCTCCAAATCCATCTTTGTATTTTAGGTGATTCTGCGATATCCCAGACTCTTACAAAAAGTGCACACCCTGACTCGAACTCGAGACTTGTTGTACAGATCTCAAGCTCTTTGTCATCACACCACACCCGTTGGGGACTCTAAATCCTAAAACACTGCACTGTAAAACCTCTTTCATTAGGAAAAAAGCTACATGCCTTACCCTGATTTACAGATTAGAGCCCTATGTCACAACATAGATGAAGTGAAAATGCTTCAAAGAATTTCAGTTTCACGATTACTGCATAACTCAATGGGAAGTATAATGAGTCAATGCAACACACAGGTATGTAGACTCAGTCAAATGAAATAAAGCTCAGGTATTATCTGACAGATATCTGGAGCTAGCCTGATTATGAATCTGCTTAACTTCAGAAATCATCATATGATTCGAAATTCCAGCTACTCGATCAAACTCAATCAACAAGATAAGATGTAATTCTGCATAGATGATGCCTAATGATGCGATTAGGGCTCACAATTCTAAGGCATAGGGAAGACTCAATCCAGTGCATGGTAACGTTTACATACGCGACAGGATTTGAAAATTATGCTTCTTTACTCGACTTGGGATTCATAAGAAGAAAAAAATGAAGGAAAATCAAGGGCTGATTGCAAGAGATTTGGTAAAATTAAACAGCTCAAACCATGGAATAAAATCCTCTCCCAAGCAGCACTATAAAGATCATCATCACAGCAAGGAAAGATCAAAGCATGTACTGAATAAAACAAGTATAATTACAAGGTCCCTTGTGCATGAACCACGAGGATCAGTTAGTAGCCAGTTTGAACATGAAAATCAACATGATTTGAAAAGCTTTACTTGAGAAAAGAAGTTATTTCGGACATATATTTGGGGAGCCTAAGGTCATAATTAAAAATGTTATTTTTCCAAGAATCGGAAGTCGTTTGTTCTTCTCCTGAACTTCCATGTCTGTACCAAAATGTTTTTTTCTTCGGTTACATCGACAATCCTCGCAATTTAACTTAATTTCAAATAAAATGCAACAGTGATTCCTTCCTCGCTTACGCCAGCATATTCTACTAAACATCTACCATTACCGTGCACTGCTAATTTAAATGTGTAGAATGCTATAAAATGAGACAAAAATAAGTTTTTTTTCTTCAAAATCTGAAAAAAAGAAATTTGATTCGAAAATTTTTCTCTAGAATGCTCGTCCGATAGAGATTGTTGACCCCCCCCCCCCCCCCCCCCCCCAACCAGCAGGACAGGCTGTTTGTTTCCATAAACAACCTGAATTTGCCACAAACTGGTACAAACATCATACATGGTATTGAATAGTGAATTTGGTTTGATAGAATATGGTATAGAAGAACATCAACAATTAATCTTTTTTATCTTAACCCAGCTTTGTTTTTAAAACCAAAGGCATCAGATCAGTGGCATGTAAGATCAAACAGCATAACAAAGAGCAGCATTGCTGCACTTGACAGAGATTATGGTTATGTTATAAAATTTTGTCAGGCGTGTTCATAGAATTCATTCTCCTCTGGTGATTTATGAACACAATTTAATGTGTGAACAAAAACAAAAACACAACTCATGGTTGTATCTTGATGAGAGAATATCATGCCCAGCAACCTAACCAATCAGCTTCTATCAAATTCATTGATACAGCACCTGCAAGACCTAGATTCTAACCTGAAACCCTTCTTAACTTTCATTATTTAGAGTGTTATAAAGTCAACTTGCTCAAGGTCTACACCTGAAACACAACTCATGGTTGTATCTTGATGAGAGAATATCATGCCCAGCAACCTAACCAATCAGCTTCTATCAAATTCATTGATACAGCACATGCAAGACCTAGATTCTAACCTGAAACCCTTCTTAACTTTCATTATTTAGAGTGTTATAAAGTCAACTTGCTCAAGGTCTACACCTGTGGTCCTTCTCCCTATCATACGCTAGCTGTCCCAGAACAAAACAAGGCACTATTCATGCTGTTAGCCAACTCACATCCATTGCAAGACAGACCATTGGATGTCTAATCGATCAACTTATTTTCTTTTTCTTGATCGGGTCTCTATCATCAAATAGTAGGAAATATCAAACTCTACAGGACCTCATGTCTCAGTCCCCACTGTGTATATGGAATTACTTCTGAAGAAAATAATGTTCAAGGACAATACTAGTCAAGAATCCTATAGAAAGGCATCATGGAGAGTAATTAGCACACCTGATGAGTTCCCTTCACTGCTCGACTAAATGGGACGACAAAATCTTTGAGATTATTGCAACAGGAAAAGTATTTCAAGCATAGACAGCTAAACTATACAACATCAGATCTTCAAGAATAACCATTATGAGGACTAAACGAAGTCTTTGATCCGCGAACAAAAACCCATGAATATACCATTAATTTACTCCTCAGGATGTGGATTGTAGATTAATCATTAAGAAACATAAAATTAATAGTAACAAACTATCGATTACTTCATTTAGAGAAGTTCTATAGCGGGACTGACTTCATAATGTCATTAAAACATCAGACATTTAGATTAAAGAGGAATCCTTTTTCCTAATAATTTTTATGCTGAAACAGTTTCTTAACCCTATTTTAATGGCTGGCATATCTTCCTTTAAAGCAACTAATTTGCAACCAAAGAACCCCAAAATCCCAGAAGAAGCAACTAGAGAGAGATCATTTCCAAATCTAACAAAAAATTCACTAAGGAAAACACATAAAATCAGAAGAAACAGCACTGCTACGTGCATCAAGAAAGTAAAAACTAACATGTAAGAGAAAAGGAATGTTAATTACCTGACTGCAGGAAACAGAAGCGGCCCGTTGCCCCCTTAAAACCAAACAAGTGCTGTGAAAACAACAAAGGGTGATTCACCACTTCAACTAATAAAAGCAAAGGCCATGGCTAATGAGAAAGATCTTCCATGTAAGGAAGCAAGATGAAGATCGAGAAAAATTATCTGGCAAATTAATTACTAGCCACTGTAAACGGAAATTCCCCCACAATTAAAATAAAGAAATTTCCATTCATGAAATTACTTGCCTCATGGCCGCAAAATAGTGCACATCTGCCCAGAAGAGGAAACATAAACGCTCTCCCATATCCGGCACCTTCATTGACCCATTTTCACGACGCTCCCTTTTCTCCTACTGCAAGCACACACAAGTTCCAGGTACCAAAAATCGCCAGTCCAGGTTACCCAAAATTAAAGCGAGTAAAAACTGCATCAATTAGCTAGGTTAAATATCACTAAAAAAACAGGAAAAAAAGAAGATTAGGAAGTGAAGAAAATAATAATAATAATAATGATGATGATCAGGCCCAGATTAAGAGATAATAGTAACCAAACATACCCCTTATTCCTTGTGTTTACCCTGCATGGCGTCCAAGAAAAACATGAAGGATCGATTATAAAGAGGGAAGAAAGGCAGGAGAGTTTTGAGATTCCAAAATACAGTTTTCCGTTAAATTCTGAACAGTAAACAAGTACTTCAGAGAGCAAAAATCGTCCTCTCTTAGAGGACCATGAAAAGCCACGCCTTCAAACACCATCACTAATTTTTTTTTCCAAGTACATAAAAATACATATAATCACACAAGGGAAAATTCTATTCTTGAAAAAGAAGAAGAAAAAAGCTATAACCCTCTGATATTTCGAAACCATCTTACCAAAACCTTCGTTCCATTTTGACAAGTTTATATTTAGACACTAAAGTAGGAGGAGACATGTATTGTCAAATAATGAAAGAAAAAGAAAGATTTGTCAAATGGGAGCGGAGATTTTTATGGATGAGGTGTCATCAAGCCTGCTCCTGGGGTTACTTTATATATATGTAGCAGTAGCTCTTTAGCTGCCCTTTGACTAATAAAGGAAGGGAGGAAGACATATTTCGATACACAAGTGTGTGAGTATGTATGTGCGTGTGTGGTGAAAAAAAAAAGCTGCTGGGAGAGAGGGAGAGGGAGAGAGGGACACAGAGTTCTAGAAGATAAGAACGATCAGTCGCAAGTGGAGATCAACTCAGTGGAACGATAGAGAATTGAAAGGAGGAGGAGGGGTGACACACTGGCAAATGTAAGCTGACAGAAGGGAAGTGAGCACACACGCTGCAATGGCATGGTTTCATACAATTAGCTTTCGTGTGTGCTCACTCTCTTCTGTCAGTCTTTCTCTTGTGTCCCTCTTTCTAAACTAGGAAACTGCTGAATTAAGCTGGCAAAATCATGAGGTCATCGCCCCCTCTGCGAGCACTCAGATCTGAAACCACAGCAGCATACCTCAGGTGTTGTAACCAGTCGATCCCCGCCCATTTACATGGGATACCGAGAGAATTTCTCTGCACCATTAACAAGCTAGCTAGGGTTTGCTCGGGCAGCGAAGGAGAAACCCTCGTCTGCCCCTTTTCCTGCTCATCTCAATGCAGCAAAAGCAGTACATAAATGAGGAGACTAGAGAGAGAGAGATAGACAGAGGTAGAGGGGGGAGAGAGGGTCGTTGGCACGAAGCACTCCACTGGTTAATTATTGTCACGGTTGAATGCATCCACCAATGACAAGGGTTTGTCATTGGTCGAGGCATTTGATTCATCCATAAAGCGGTGTTTTTTAGCCGATTTCTATATTAAAAAAATGCTAAAAAAAGAAAATTTCAATTCAAAAGTAAATGTTATCCATGTCACCACGGGAATGAGTATGCCTTTAATTACTAGATAATATTCTTACAACTACTAACTTTTATTATTTTATTGATGGGGTGACTCTTGATCCAAATTACCCATTTTCCCATATATTGCATGTAGATTTGGATTAGCTGAAGGTGGTTAAAATCAATTTAAAAACTTTAAAATATAAAATTGAACTGCAATTGTTCTTGCTCTGTAATATGTGATGTTACACTGTTTTGTGTTGATAAGTTGTTAGTGATTATTTATATATATATATATATATATATATATATATAAAATATTAAATTATTTTTATTTCAAGATAATGACTGAGGAGACGTATTATTGAAGGGTTGGTATTGCTGATATTGTTTGGCTTATGATTAAGTCTTTAGACATGAAAAAAATGAATTGTAATTTTAAATTACATAAACTACGTGTGATTTTTACGTGGACCGTGTATTTTAAGGTTTTTGAACTATGTATGAAAAAAAAAAACAATTCCTGAAGATTTTTTGTTCTTACAATCTAATTTTATAATCTAAGTTTATATTATGTTTTTCATGTTGTGTCAACATTACATTTCAGATCAATTTTTTTATTGTAAGAAGAGATATTGAGGCATTGCTAATGTTTTTATAGTAGAAGAAAATCAAGTGGGAGTTAACCAAATATGACTCGATCAATTTAATGGGTCCAATAAATTGGATGACTGGTAAAAACATGGTTTAACTAAAAACAATTAAGATGAAATTCATTTTTAAAATAAAAAAATGACAACATATTGGATCGACTTGAATCAACTCAAGTTAACCTTCCAAATCCACAACTCAAGTCATGAGAACTTGATAACTCTATATAAAATAAATCAAAACAAATTAAAAAACTCAATTCTCAGTCAACCCAGTATTAAAGAATATGTTTTTTTTTTCAAAATAGAAATAAAAAATGGATTCACAAAAATAATTCGAGTCAACACGAGTTAACTTGTTAAATTCAAGTCTCGTGTCAGGAGACTATTATAACCCTGTACAAAATAAATAAAATAAAATTTTAAATTTTAAGTCTCAATCAACCCAAATTTAAATGATGTGAATGAAAAGAAAGGAAAAAGAAACAAAAAAAAACTCAAGTCAACTTGAATGAACCCACCAAACTCATGACATGGATCATAAGACCATGATAACCTCGAAAAAAGTAAATCAGACCGCAATTCGAGTCAATCCTGATTGACATTCCAAGACTACGATCAGGGTCATGAGACTATAATAACTCAATAGAAAGCAAATCGAACAAATTTTGAAGCTCAAATCTTAATAAACTTACTGTTAGAAAAATTCAAGTCAATTTAGGTTCACTCACCAAACTCACAACCTGGATTATATGATCAATATAACTTTGAAGAAAAAAAACAATTTGAGACAATCCAGGTTAACCTTCCAGGACTACGATCAAGGTCATGAGACCATAACAACACAATAAAAACAAATTGAAAAAATAATAAAGTTTGATTCTTATTGTTAAATGAAACCAAAAAATCTATAAAAAAAACAATAAAACAATGTAAATTTACCTGTATTAACTTGCAAAATTTATAACCCGGGTTATAAGATTGAGTTAACCTCATAAAAATAAATAAAAACAAATGACGGAGCCTCGTTTATAATCAATATAATATTAAAAGATGAATGTGAAAAGAAAAAAAACACATTATGATTAGCTAATTGTAGTCCATTTGAAACAAGTGAAAAATCTCAAGCAAAATGAGTACATAGATTAGAGACCATTTAATTAAAATAAACAAAAATAAATCATATATATATATATATATATATAATTCTCTTATTTCTCTCTCTTGTCATTGAATCTTACATTTTAATCATTAAATATTAAGTTGCTTTTGTTAAAATTTATTAATTCACAAAAGATATAATTTTTAAAACACAACTAAATCATTTGTTATCAGAAATAATAATCATATACAAAATAAATATTTTAAAACCTGATAATATTAAAACTTTATTATTTCTCAAATACTCTTGCCATTTATGTTATTCTTCCAAGGTATTTTTTAAAAAGAAAAGAAATAATTTAAATTACTACACACCATCGAAGAGACGAAGGGGCACAAGCTATAACACTTTTTAATTTAATAGTCATATCAGTAACAATGATGGACAAAAAATAAAGGGGGGGGGGGGGGGGGGGGGGTTTATTATCTTAAAAAGTGGGAAAGTACTGTTGTCGATTCCCTGAGCCATTTTTTTTCTTACTAACAAAACATCTTAAATTATTACAAACCATCGAAGAGACGAAGTGGCATGAGCTAATTACTGGTTTGGCCCTGTAATTAGCTTTCACTAAGATGATATTTTCTATCGAAATATTTCTTAAATTCCAGTTCCTCTCGTGAGGGAAATATGATATGGTTGGCGAATGGAACGGAATGTATCCATGGGCGAACACGTGGCAAAGCGATTGGTAGAAAAAACACAGATGGTGAGGGTGAATGGGTGAATGCCATTAAGCTAACAAGATAGGAATAAATAGATTACTTTTTCCTATTACAAAAGCAACGAATAACCAAATAAAAAAAAAATCAAAATGAAAAGTAAAATATATAATTAATTTTAATTAAAAAATAAAACTGCAACAAATTAAAACTTTGAGACGGTAAAAAATAAAAAAATACAAATTAAAATAAAAAATAACATATTTATCAATTTCAATTGAATGATAAGTTGAAACAAATCAAAACCTGCAAAGCAAAAATATTAAAGGAATAAAAACAAAAAATAAAAGCTAAAATAAAAAACAATATATATGATTAATTTTAATTGAAAGATAAAATTAAAAAAACCAAAACTTTTATAACAAAAAAACTGAAATAAAAAACTCATAAACAAAAAGGATTCGCATGGTTTTTACTTTTTACCGCTGCATTAAAAAAAAAAAAAGGGGTGAAAAAAAATCAACAACCTGTAACCGTTCACCCATCATTCGTAGAATAACGAGAGTGCTATGCGTTTATTAAAAGATCTTTTCCTTTTTGTACTTGCCTTTTTATTAAAATCAGAAAGTTTATTTGATTTAAAAAGATAAAATATGAGAATAAAAAAGTAGAGTAATGTGAAAGAAAGAAATTTATTTAATAATAATTTTTTAATTACAAATATATTTAAATATTTTTTAAATTTAAAAAGGTATTTTTTTAGCAGGAAAATACAGTAAAACTAGACCTGAGCAGGCTTAGTTTGTCCTGATAATTCGTACAGCAGAGTACCCATGCCTGCGTGTTCACCTTTGTAACAAAGGGGGGCTGATGCGCAGGATAAGCTGCAGGGCTACTTCGTAGGCTCTCTCTCTCTCGAGGTGGAGGAAATTACAAAAGGAGGCCTTGCCTTTATTGGGTTTGATGGTGTTTCTTTTTCAAAGTATTTTTTTTTATTTAAAAATATATTATAGTAATAATTTTTTTTAAAAAATATTTTAGAAATACTAATTTTTTATTTAAAGTAAACACTAAAAATAATGAAATTTCATTTTTTTTTAAATTTTTTTGAAACATATTGTAAAACAAAATTACCTTACGAAATTAAAAAATTATTTTAATATATTTATAAATTAAAACCTTAAAATCTGTTACCAACTGCTCTCAATTCAGCTGGATATTCTCACTGCTCCACCTGTACTGTTTCAAAATGGTCGTGCTATGCTGTCTGTTGCTTAAAAAAACAAGCATCTAAATTACCGTCCACAAATGTAACAATATAGTCGTATATTATTATCCTCCACTAAATATAAAAAAATAAATATAATATTTACCTAGTTGTGTTTGTTTAAATTTTTTTTATTAAAATAATATTGTAGATATTAAAATAAATATTTTTTTATTTTGAAATATACGAAAGATAAAAAAATATTAAAAAATCTCTTTAAAAAATAATTTTTAACAAATAATTTTTTTTAAAATATTTATCCAAAGAACTTTAAATAAGAAATAAACCACAAATTAATTGAAACATGAGTTTAAACGCTATTTAAAAAATTAAAAAAAAAGAAAAATAGAGAAAAAATAACCATAATGGTATGGTTTAACTTGTAAAGTTTGGCCACCACAATGGTGCCCAGAAACACATGACAATGTTTTGTTTCCATAAAAAACCCTATTTTAAAGTCATCTCAACCCTAAAAAAACATAATAGCACCCTAGAAACACCTACAAACCAACTAGTCAACCTAAAACCCCAAGAGAATCCAAAAATCCAAAAAAAAAGATGTAGGTGCATTTTTCAAGAAAATCCCCTCATGCCATCCATTTGATATCTCTTTTCAATTCAATCCTTTTTTTTTCAATTCCACCCTTGCTTAGAGTATCAAAAGCAATTAAATTTCAACTAGAATCAAATCACCTAAAATAAAAACTTTGAGCACCAAAATAAAATTTAAAAAATAAGCAGCAGGCCCATAATATTTTTTGAGTGTATGAACACACCTCTTTTAGTTGTTTCTATAATATAACTACAGGGGTTATTTTCCTTTTCTTTTTCGCCAATTCTTAGTTTCCAAACATTTTTATTAATATTTTAATGGAAAGGACAGGATGTCCATATCAAATCTTGTCACTAATTTTAGATTTTATTTTTCAATTTATATTTAAATGTTTAATTAATTAATTCTTTACACTTAACAATCAGGCTGTCCCTTTCTCAAATTTTTCATTTCCCTCCACCATGCTTAAAAAATATTTTGTGCTATAAACATGTCTATATAATTGTCATGATGCTTAAATTCCTGTACATGCATTTCATTTCTAACAGAGAATTAATTTAATTATATATAAAAAAAGAAAAAAATAATTTTATAAAACAAGTTCAAAAATAGCAGAAGGCCTTAAAAGCTCGATAGACCGAGTATTGGGCTTTAGGCCCATACCCATATGCATATAAAAGATAGGCAGCTCAAAAACTCGGCAGCTCATCAAATAAACCCAGCCCAGCGCACTGGATACAGCTTCGGCTCAATAAGCTCTGCCAGTTTAAGGGCCAGTCCTTAGATTCTTTCTCAAGAACAGATCAGTACTTGGACTGGAACCCCGAGAAACCACTCCACACCATCTGCTGCTGCTTCTTGGAAGCCATGGCTATGGAAAACTATGCTTCGAGAAATATTGACAAAATCCATACAGATGTCCTCTCTCAATCAAGAGAAGCTTGCTACAAGGTCATTTCTATTTCTCCTGTCCTTTTTCCATCTTATTTTGCTCGTTTAAAATAGAAATATCAAGATAATTGTTTTTCTTGGTAAAGATAACGAAAAGGTTAGATGATTGTTGCATTTGATAATACCAGGCGCGAGATGCTTTTTTTGCTTGTTTGGAGAAAGAATCAGGCAAGAAACCTACAGAAATTGGGTCCGTGGGGCTTCAGTATCCAGCTGAATGTAAAAAATCAAGGGCTGATTTTGAGAAGAATTGTAGACCTGCTTGGGTAATGTTCGATTAAAATGATAACTTCCCATTTTTTTATTAATAATAATCTCAATTTTAATGGTTTGGTTTTTTTTTTTAATAGGTGAAGCATTTTGATAGGTTGCACTGTAGGAACAAGACATCGCAGAGGCTGTTGGAAGACAAGGAAACCAGGAGAGGTCCGTTGTCGCTTCCTCAGCCTTACACTTTCAAGCCTACTTCTAGTACTTAATTTGAGCAACTGATCTTTTTTAAGGGTTTTCTTTAAATTGTTGTTATCTATAACGGGGTGTTTTGATTGGTTTGGAAATTGTACAGTGATGGCATTGAGAATGACTAGTTATTAGCTTCATTAGTTAAGTAGTTATGGATAAATTCTGAACACATGATAAGGAAGTAAACTTGAATTTCTCCTTTCTATTAAGGTTAATAATGGCTGTGTTATTTTCTCTGTTGTTTTTTAGTTTTTCGAATTTTGTTCTATGATTACTTGAAATCATGCTATTTTGATACTACCACATGATTGCATGCAGCAAAATTGGTGATTGAAAACAGATGAAGAAAATGTATGTAAGGATAGCTCCCCAGTTAGATCAATTTTATCATTTTTGGCTGGGGTATAATGCATGACATGGCCCTTTAGGAAGATGAAAACAGTCTTTTGGTCAATGTCTTGGTGAAATCATACGGTCCTTTAAGTGAGACCAAGGATTGTAGAATGAGTTTTTGACTTGCAACAATTTTGCCAAGTCTATGGTTAGCATTAGCAATTTAAATTTCAAAGAAAGGATGTATTGTTATCTGTCAAGATAACGGGGACATTGAAAATGGGATAAAACTCAAACTTGAGTACTTCGCTAGGCTTCAATGCTCAAATACTCAGATTATAAGATGTGAGCTTTCGTGTTTTCAAATGGTTGCCAGTGATCTTTGATGACAATAATTGGTTTATGTAAACAAATGCAATACTATGTTGATGTTGCCCCTTGCCCGTGCATTTGCATTTAGAATATGTTACCTTTTATGCAGCCATAATTAACTCGATGAGTTCTACAAGTAGATACTTTCCTGGAACTTAAACCCTTATTAAAGTAATGTGGCGAGATGTAGTGGAATAGGGGACACCACTTCATAATTTCAGCATGGTTTGTTTTGTTAGAACTACAAGGAAAGGGAGATGAGCTATGAGGCAAGCTGCTCATGGAAAGGAAACAAGCTTCGAGTGATATGTAGACTGAAGGATAATATAGGCATGACTTTATATTAGACTGAAGGATAATATAGGAATGGCTCCAGGAGGGGGGAGCTTAAGGATTCTGGGGTTGCTGTTAAAGTGCTTTGCTTACATGAAATTCCATGATTGATCTATATATAATTTGTTATCTTCTACTTTCAGTGGAACTACTTGAGCTTGTTGCATGCCTTTGTTGATCTTTTTTCATCAAGGAGTTGGGGTTGCAGTCGAACCGACTTTTCATAAAATTTCGATTTTTTTCTAAAAAACTTAGATCGTTTTCATGCGCCGCTATCAAAAACGAATTTAAAAAAATATATTTTATACATTTCCAGCTGAAAATTACTTTGAAAAACAACCTCAGTCATACTCTCAAACAGACTCTTGCTGAGTCGAGTGTTTTGCTTCATGCATGCACGTGCTCATCTACTTTTCGCCGAGAACCTAATCTTTTATGATGATCACTAAATGATTAAGCTTTGTTCACAAGGTTACTATTGTTCCTTCCCCTAGATGGAATAACAAATAAGCAAGGCATGGTTGACATTCATGTGCGTTAATGGCTCTTTGGTGCTTGGACACCAGTAGGTTTTGGAGGAAAAGCTTGGCTAATAGTTTTCGCAAATACTTGCATATACTTTCATGTCCTAGTACTATTCTACGAATCAATAGCTTAAATGAACCTGGGAGCTAACTGCTAGGATTCCTGGGAAGCTGGTTTGACTGCAAATTAGTTATAATAATGATAGCATGCCTCATAATATATAGTGTTAGCCATTGTTTGCTGCTTCCAGAAAGCTTAACTCTCTGCACCAAACTTGTTTTTTAAAGCTGAACCCGTACGAACTGAATCGAGGTTGCTGAAAAAAATAGACAATTAAGGGGATGATTTTACATTAATTCCAGCTTCTTGCAATGACATTGTTTTCTTGCTCAATCACGAGATTGAATGTTGAAGAATAGATCATTAATCGTGAAGAATGACTTGGAATAGTCATTTATGCGACATCGAAAGTTTGAATTTAACACGATGCCGTATAAGAAAATAATCGAAACAATTCCAACAACATTAGGGAATGTTGCCTTCGAAGCTCAGAGAAAGTCACAGCGTTGCCATATTTCGGCGGTCTCCCTCACACATCGGCGCCGCCACTAATTGTCTGAAAAAAAAAGGTTGAATAACTATACTAGACTCTAATTTGATCCCTATAGCTTAATTTGTTTTAAATTAATACAATTAGATTTTTATTTTTCAAATTGAACATCAACCAATAATTGATTTTTCGAAATTTAAATTAGACAATATAATTTTTATCTATATATTTTACTCATTGAAATACTTGATAGTGTAATATCTTAAAATAAAATGTAGGGTTTTAAATGACTTCACTGCCGTCTTCAGCTCATATGCAAAGAGTTAATGAGTTCCTCTCTCTCTCGTGGTTTTGCTCTGGAAGCTGTAAACACATTCACCAGCTATTAGTGTAAAACACTTTTAAATGTATTTCAAATACCAAGAATATATTATTATCTCATTTGAATATTGGGATTAAATTCAGGACAGAACTGATTCAGAAGACTAACTTCTTTGTTTAGTTCATCTCTGAGCACTGTTGCTTTGACTGCCCTAACTACAAGAAAGGTATAAAACTCTGTGGGCAAAACTCTTGTTTATTATTACTATTATTATTTATTATTTATTATTAGTCTGCTGATGCAAGATAGTGTTGCATTGACAGGAAGTAGTGGGCGACAGGTCTCTTAACATCTCCATGTGAGCTGGGTGTCAATGGCTTCTAGTTATATTCTGCTGCTGCATCATCAGAATTCTCTGTCTATTTGATCAGTTCCAACGTTTGAATTCTCAGATTTCAGCAGTCCCCATTCAATGTGCCGGGCCTGCAGATCAGGAATCGATACGCCTCTCTCCCCCAGCATTCTTAAGAGTATACCTCCTCTCAGCTCCTTCAAAATGCCGAGATCTTTAACTCGTTTCCGGGCCGGGTTTAAGGTTTATTCAGGCTCAAGATTGTCAATACTGTTTCGGTCAGTGCTTTGTTTTTTCAATTGGAACAGAATATTTCAATTTTGGAGCGTTTCGTCGCGCCGTTTCAGGGGTATACTGTTTATGTATATAATTAAATATATTAATTAAAAAAAAAAGATCAAATCCAAAAATAAAATTATTTAGAATTGTGCAATTTAATCTAAAAAAACACAATAACATGATTTTTCTGAACAAAATTATAAACTTGTATAATATTACGAGAATATCATTATCAATCTCGCAAGGCTATTACATTTTTTTGAAATTTTAACATAATATATATAAGTATGTCAAGAGACTCCTCCTAAAATTTTTTTTCTCAATCTAACGATCGGATTAAAAAATATGATTGATATTATAAAATTATTTATTATTTTAAAAAAATACTATTTGACCGAAACAGAACGGGTGGAATGAAACTGGAACGTTTCGGACAATCCAGAATGAGCCGGGATATAAACCGAAATAAAAACGATTTTTTTTTTTAACAAGTACAAAATATTTCGGCATAAACATAACGAGTAGATAACCCTGTACCGGCTAGTATATCTGCAAAGAAAAAAGAAAAATCTCCAATTTAGTCTGGAGCAAATTCTTCGAAAATTACGCAGGAAATGAGTCACCTCGCTACCTGAGTTTGAGTTGATGGCACAGCTATCTTCTCAATAATGCTATGCACGTCTTAATTTGGCGTGCTTAGGTTTACACAGACAACCACTTCACTTGTGGAAAGATGAAACGGTGACGCATCATGTCAACCCATCCCGAGTCGCTGCCCACTTCTTTTTAGCTCGGGTAAGTTATGGCCATGATGTTTTTGTACCTAACACTAATACTGTTCATACACTTGATTATTAATATTTTAGTGGGTTGTATAATTTATTTATTTTTTAATTTACGATTATTTAATATAGATCATCAAGAAGAGGGTAAAGATATGTGCACCAACCTCCGAGTCCCACGAGAGCTCACCCCACCCTTTGCCCTCCTAAGAAATGCTCTGTCACTAATGTGTAAACAATATTAAGATATCGAGGGATGTGGAAATTAAATAATCGATGATGGACTGCTAAAACTGCATCTGTTTCTGAGATCTTTATTTATTATAACAAATATCTAAATTGATATATTTTTTAATAATTTTGATGTAATGATGATAAAAACATTAAAATATCTAAAAAATATTATTTAAATGTGCTTTCAATTGAAAATTACTTTAAAAAAAAATACGAAACAGCATCTAATACATACTAAAACTTTAATAGCTGATGATTCATGAGTGAGTGCTGATTTTTATTTTTATTCTTGCTTTATATAATCATTACAAAGAAAGAAAAGCGACACGCCGTTTGATTTAAAATCCACACGATTCCATAATCTTTAAACCGAAAGTACAACAGAAGCAAAAACTTATAGCAAGCAAAAACAAAAACCGTCAAATAAAAAATAAAGTCGTAATAAAAGCTGCCACTGCCTTTTCATTTTTTTCTCTCATAATTATTTATAGGAAAAGCTTATTCTAGCAACAACAATTTAAAATACAAGAATTTAAAAAACAAGAAGTAACATCACGAGAGATCCAAGTTGAAATTGAAATTAAAAATAATAATATTAAAGTTGCAAATAATAAAATAATAAAATGTAACAAGACCGAACCCCTTTTTTAAAAACATAAACAACAACCGATAGTAAGTTGTTGTTGGGATTTGGACCATCTTGTTACTTTGTTCTTGTTCTTGGTGGTGTAGTTGGAGTTAGCTTTGACTAAAGTCTACGTAAATACGGCGTCGTGTCAACCACTACTACTTCAGACCCTTATTTTAGTAGACTTCATCAATCCTGCACGTCACACGCTCTCTCCATCCCTTTTCTCTCTGACTTTTTTCTCCCTCAACTTTTTTATTATTTACTCTAATAGTAAATTCCGAAAGTCAGTCAACGCCGTTGAATCACGGTTTGGAGACGGAAGCAGCGTCTTTAGCAGCGCCACCATCACCTCCAACGTTACCCATCGTAGCCGACTGGACGGTCAAGACAGACATGCTAGGCGAGGTTGGCCCTTCGCCGCTGGGTTGGAGCAAAGGGTGGTGGTTGTTGTTGATCGCAGGGCTCCTGCTGTGACACGTGGCGGTCGAAATAGCAGTTGCGAGTGAGATGGGCATCAGACAAAGCCCTTTCCCTTGTAAATACTGCATGGCCGAGCCCATATCCTCTTCCATCAACCTAGCCACCTGGTGCTCTGTCACCGTTAAGCTGCTGTCGT
Source organism: Salix purpurea (assembly GCA_027405865.1). Lineage (NCBI taxonomy): Eukaryota > Viridiplantae > Streptophyta > Magnoliopsida > Malpighiales > Salicaceae > Salix > Salix purpurea. Next base: position 5,759,487 of record JAOWLH010000019.1, read on the forward strand.
TAGTTCTGGCCGTCTGGCTGCCGTTAGAGGGACGTGCGAGGGACCCACCTTTGGCACCGGCTTGGATACAGTCACCACCAGCCTAAAGAGACAGGACAAAGAAAAAAAACAGGAAATGTTGTTTATGGTCGTTTATTTTTAGAGAGGAATCTGAGGAAAAAGAGAGCACGCGTGCTCCTTTTGCTCTTGTCGTGTTGTGGTGATTGAGGGGTTCTGGGGACTGTGGATGTGTGGCTGTTTGCAAATATAGTTATTATGATTTTTTTAAAAGTTTTTATATATATATATATATACATATTTTAAAAAATATATAATTAACATTAAAATATTTTAATTTAAAATAAAAATAAAAATAAAATATTTTTTTTATTTTTTTTAAAAACATTTTTGAAACACAATAATAACCCCCTAAACTGGTGGTATCTTTTCACTACATGCAAAAACTAAACTTTATAACTAGAGTTTGATAATTATTATTTTTATTTTAAATTATATAAAAATAATATTTGTATTGTTCAAAAAATCATAAAACAGGCTTTTATTGCAAAAACAAACAACTCTTTAATGTAGTAAGAAATTTGATTTGTTATTAATATAGTTTTGAAAGGGTACTGATTAATCAATATATATATCTATATATATATATATAATATACTGTAGTTTTATATAAATTGTACAGAAATTTAATTTTAAAAAACAGTTATTTATTTCAAACCCCAACCATGAATTTCTCACATATATTCTATTTCACCATCCCCCCTTGTTTGTTTCTATTTATGGAATGCCTCGCATGTTGTTTCTCATTTTTTTTTTAAAAGGTGAAATTATCCTCATTTGAAGTTCTTGTAGCGTGCGTTTAAGAGATTACCTCCGACGACATGTCAGCAACAAGGGGGGCAACGGCAGCTGCACCACCACCTAATCTGCTCATGCTCAAGACCTGGTTGTACGCCGGAAAACAAAAGAGACAATAATTAGCCAGCAAAGATTATTTTAATTATAAAAAGGAGACCATGAGTGAAGGAATATTAGTTTGGCAATAAGCTAGCATGTAGATACATGGCATAAAAGTAGATTTAAAAACCATATCTTAAAATAAAATAAAATAAAAATATGTCAACCAAACATGGGAATCACTTGAATCATTATAAAATTTAATCTAAAATACTAAAGTTGTGTTAGAGAAAGATGAGAACCTTGACTTGGAGCTGCAGGAATTTAACATAGTCGATGATCTCATCAAGCATCGAAGCCTTGTCTGTCTGTCATTCCACAAAACCTCTTCAGTACAGGATTCTTAATCCTCGATTTAATATAATTAAAATATTAATTAATTACACGTCATAATTATTATGATTATCTCCTTAGTATTCAAATTAAGGAGCAGAATAATTGGGTGTTTCCACAACTTTTGCTTTTTTTATTATTTTTTAAAATATTAAGTCAATGTATTTTTCAATGTTTTATAATATAATAATATCAAAAAATATATTTTACATAAAAAACTATTTAAAAAAAATACTTTCATACTAATTTTAAACACAGCTATATATCCCGATCTATTCGCCAGCCATTGCGGGTGCTGATTGAAGAACGGTTCCGGGACCAACTTACACAGTCTAAAAAAACAGCATAGGACACCTTATTCAGAAACAACCCACTAGACTATCGACACCTGTCTACCCAAGAAATAGAACAAACAATCCACTGGCAGTAGAAACTGATAAAAAAATATCTGAGTGGCCAGTTACTAGAAGAAGAAGAAGCAGAGTTTCTTGGTCAATCAAACTGAGCAGTAGCCATGAATGATTTTAAAGAGATAAATTAGTAGTCCATGTTTTGTTTTTGCTTACCTTGTTGGCATTAGGCACCAACTCTTGAAGAGCTTTCATTCTTTCTGCAATTCTCTCCCTTCGTAACTGGCCACAGAAAAAAAAAAAAAACAATCAATCTATGGTGATTTTCGTACTAATTATCGGCATAAATAAGAAGAGTACCCTTTCAGCGATGCTATGTGGGTCCGTTGCTTGACCTCTTCTAGCCCTAACCCTTTGTCTAGTTTGAGCTGGTGCACCGCCATTGGAGCCACTTGGTTGAGGTTGGTTCATCACAGCCGTGGTGGCTGCCACTTGAGCCCCGAAGTTCTGTGCCGGCATAGCCCCTCCCTGTACAATCCCGCAAGATTAATTGAATAAATGTGTATAAACTATGAGTAGAGAATATGAATACATACCTGAGGATGGTTAAAATGTTGCATGGACTGGCTCAACGCCTGACCAGTTCCGTTCATAGATCCAGCACCAAACCCATTAAACAATTCTTGTATCGAACCATCTCCTCCCTTAGAGAGGAAAAAAAACACAAATAATAAGTTGGCAATTTAATAGAATTTAGTCCCAGTTGCTCTGTTTTGTAAGAATAAAAAAGAAGAATGAACTTATAAAAACGAAGATGAAAACCACCTTAAAGGAGGAGCCATCAATGACGTCGTTCTGAGGGAGGCCGCCTCGAGCAGAAGCCATCAGAAACTGCGGATGTAGCATCATTTTAGCCGCGGCGGCAGCAGCACCACTACCACCACCACTGATCTGGTGCTGTCTCAGCTTAGAAGCCAAAATTACAGACTCGTCAAAGTTATTATGAAACCCAACATTAGTATTGTCGGTTTCGTCCGGCAAGTCTCTAGGTTTGGCTGCAGAGTTGCCGTTACCGTTGCTGTTAATGGGCATGGCGAGGTCCCAGGGAGACTTGAGGTCAGGCCATGAACAGGAAGGGGGGATAGCAGACAGCATTTGCTCAAGAAAATCATCATTGGAAGATGAATTGGGATCAAAGTGAGAGTTTTGGATCTGCTGGTTTTGAAGGTCCTGCAGAGGGATTTGTGACGATGGGTTTAACAGCGTGTTAATCCCTTGCATTTCTCGACTACAGGGCTGCATCTTCCTGAAACAAATTAAAACGGATATGAGCTGAGGGTTTTGGGGTTCTGTGTGATATATTTTTGAGATGGGTTTGGGGTTTGCTTTGCTTCAGGGGGATGGAAAATGACAAGGCATTTGGGTTTTGGAATAATGTTTATTAGGCCGAGACTCAGGAGAGAAGAAATCTCTTCCACTGATTTTTTTTTTTTTTTTTGCTACCTTCAATGTCAGGGATTGGGGGATCTTAAATAGCAAAATGGAAGCTTCTTCGTTTGGGTTTTATTATCTATCTGACTGGTCTGAGATTTTTTTGTTTATAAATTGATTAAAATAATATTTTTTTATATTTTAAAAATTATTTTTAATATTAGTCAAAATATATAAAAATAATAATTTAAAATAAAAAAACATTTTTAAATACAAGGGCAAATAACACACACACACACACCCTTTTGGGGTTTAGCTACTCTTTGTAGGGTTAGCTGTGAATGTTTGCTTCCGTTCTTCTACTTCTTTCTTAAAATGTTTTTATTTTCATATTTTTTATATATTATAAAAAGTTATATAAAAACATCATTTTAATATTTTTTTATTTTGAAAACACTGTAGGAAACTGTTTACCTGTGCGGGCCAACCATATTTTTCAATTTCTTTATTGTTTTTTTTGCTTTAAATTCGTGTTTTTAAGTTATTTTCGATGAATAATATAAAAATAAACTTTAAAAAAATATTAAAATACAAAACGGTACCTGTATCCCTTCACCGAACACACCCTTGAGCTTTGTCCAATGGCCACTGTCGATGATAACGCGTGAGTTCCACTTTCTTCATTAGAGGCCAGGAGCTCAAGGCCTTTTTTACTTTTTGCCCCCTACTAAAAGAGCCCTTTTTAACCTTTTACAGATGAGGTGGTCCTACCAGTTGTAAATTGATTTTTCTTCTCGTAAAAAATCATCTGCATGGAGGTTTTGTGTGTATAACTATCATTTATTTATTTATTTTAAATATAAAATAAAATAATTGCGGACAAATACGAACACAAATACATAGTTTGGAAAAAAAGATGACAATAATTTAGTAAATTTAAACATTTTACTACAAATCAATGTGCTGTGAATATTATTTTCGAGGAGTTAAATCCTAGGTTATTTGCTGAAAAATTACTTATTAATTTACACCAGAAAATCCAATAATTTGCATGTAATATTAATTATACACGATAATATGTGAGTATTCGTTCTTTTATTTGGATATATTAAAAAAAAAGTCCAAATTAAAATAATATAAAATCTAATTTAAAATCTAAAAAAAACGAATAGAATGCCATGTTAAATAACACTATTAAAAACCGGTTTGTTGTTATATTTTAGAAGTATGTTAGATTTTTTTTTCAAATTTTTTTAATGACCAAAATTAAAATAATATTTTTCAAAAAATAAAAAAAAAATATTATTTTAATTTACTGACAGTGACAGATTAAAAACTATGTTCGCTCTCAACGGCGTTGCTCAAGGCTAATTAATTTACCCTTTTTGTCATTTATGGAAAATGTGACCTAACAAGCGACTAGCTACAGCTAATCAATATCCTAATCGACACCTCCAAACAGCCCGCCGCCATTAATTACCGTCCACAGCTGATCAAATCATGCTAAAGCATGCGCATATGAGCTGATGCGACCCTACTTGACTCAGATCCCATGTAATATTTAAGTTTCTTTTTTTATTGTTTTTGAAAATATTTTTATTTATAAATATTCTAGAATGAAATTTTATTTTATTTTTTTAAAACTAATTTTTGATATTTATATATGAAAAGATCTAAAATTATCAAAAAATAATAATTTAATTATTTTTTAAAAATACTTTAAAACTCAGTATCAAACGGGACCTGGCTGAATTGATTTATAACTCTTAAAATTTCATCATTCTATAAAAATAAGTTAATAAAAAAATAAAACAATCTAATTGCTGAGAATAAAAAATAATCTAGGAAGAGTTTTACGGCGGTAAGTCACTAAGATGAGCCGCTAATCAAGCTGGTTTTTTAAGAGCGACAACAATCTTGGACGGATGAGGTGTCGATCAAGTAAGGCGAGTTAGCTAATTAGCCTATCCTGCGAGTAGTGGCCTGGCTTCTTTCCCATTTCCCTCATATTTAGCCGCCACATTCAATTTTATTTTAATTTATTTCCACAATGTCTATTTTTCGCCCCAATTTCGCCTCGTATTAATTCGAGGCCGTTGGCTAACCAACCACGCAAGTTGAAGGTTGTTTTACATTGCGGTTTTGAGAGTGATGTTTTTATTTTATTTTTTATTTAAAATTAAATTTTTTTATGTTTTTAAATTATTTTTATATGATGATGTCAAAAATATTTTTTAAAAAATAAAAAAATAACATTTTAAAATATTTATAAATAAATAAACCGTTCAAATATAATCTCAACTACACTCTCAAACATCACTAATAGATTGAACACTACAAAGCCAACAAGTGGCTAATTATTTTTTTTTAATACCGGTCCAGATGTTTACTTACAAACAAGAATATGCAAATTATATCCCTTGATACCAAAAAATTAATCATTTTTATGGATGTATAAATCTATGGAACGTGCTCAACAATATGCAAATTATATTCCCTGATAACAAATAATTAATCATTTTTTTATGGATGTATAAATCTATGGGACGTGCTCAATAATATTCAAATTATATTCCTTGATACCGAATAAATAATTTTTTTTTTATGGATGAATAAATCTATGGGTTGTGATCAGAGATGAGGAGCTAAATATAAATAAGTTTTGTTTTAATTACAGGAGGTGACAAATAGCGTAGCTCCCTTAATAATAAAAATAATTATAAAAAGTAGTCGGAGGCATTTTCCAGTTTCCACCCATCAAAATCTCCTTAGCGCTAGGATTTTTTTGTGAAATTCTGTCGATCCCCCGTCTCCGTGTCAAAATCTGATTTGAAGGTAGGGTGAAAAGTCAAATATTTAAGAAATGTTTTTAAAGGGATATATTTTAATAGTTAAAACTAAGACAGCTGGCATTCGTTGCACTGCAATACGGGTTACTTTTTTAATAACGTTATAAAAAAAGTGTTTAGGCGATGATACTTCAATTAATATGTGATTTGAGATATAAAATTAACTTCGACTATAAAAAATCACAAGACTTTAAGCTCAATAAACTAATGTTAAAGGGACTAAATTAAAAAAATATATGTTAAATAAAAAATTCGAGTCAACAAGAATTAAAATTATATAAAAAAACTATCAAGAAAAAAAAAACTCTAATCAAACCGATTAACTAAAAATAATAAACAAGCTCCAAAAGAATTCATTGCATCACAAACAAGTTCATCTCAAACCAGCTATACGGGAATCTAAAAGACACATGCTACTATCCATCAATCCTTCATCATCAAGTGCATGCCCATGAAAAGCTTCCAAGAAAAATCCCTTTTAGCTATTCTCTCAAGTTATCAAAATCAAGTATTTTAAATTGAAATATTAAATCCTATTTAGTATTCTGGTTAATAGCAGTTGTGCTTCAAAATGTTTTTTTTACCTGGAAATATATTAAAATAATATTTTTTTATTTACTTAAAATTTATTCTTAGCATTAAAACGGTAAAACTATGAAAACATTAGAAAATATCCATTTAAAATAATAAAAAGAGTATTTTTTTTTCAAAAAAATCCTTGAACAAACCCCGAAATTGTTATCTGGAATTGCTCATAGGTTTTCCGACATGGATTAACATATGGGATATTCTTAGTTTGATGAACTTAATTGCCAGACATGCTAGCACACAAAAGGGATCCTTGTCATAATCAATTGTTAGCTTCAAAAACAAAGTACTAATCACATCGAATCGTGTCGCATATGCTGTTCAATATGACATTAGATGTGATCTTGTTTTTTTTTTTTTTGTTTTTTTTAGATGTGATGTTCTTAATTTCTTGGTAGTGGCATAAGTATATTAACACAATATATATCCATAATTAGACAAGCTTGGACCGTGAGAGGATTTTCGTAAGATATAGCGAGTGATTGCTCTTCTACATTGTGAAAATATGAATTAATAAGTCGTAAAAAAAATTAATAATAAATAATTACATAGTTCTACTATCAGAGAAAGAGCTAGCTGCAAAATATAATTTTGGACAGTGCTTTACACAGGCCACGTCACCTTATTCGCACGGCATCGACTAACGTCTTTCTTGGTTCTCGACCGAATCAAAGTCAATACAAGATTTATTGCACTCATACAATTTCAACTTTTTTTCACTTTCAAAGTCACTACAACTTTTGACGAAGTTACAGAAGCGCATTTTTTCCTCACCATGGAAAATCCCTCTTCTGCTTTTCAACTTCCCTAGCTATCACCTCCGAAGCAGTGAATTTTTTTTTTTCCATCCCTAGCTTTTTTTCATCTTAACTAATATTATGAGTCCTAAAATTAACGATAATATATTGTTTGAGAATAATATAAATTATATTATAGGGTCTCATCTATAAGTTTAAGCTTTTAGGTGAGATGATCCATTAACATGGTATCAGAACCTTGTTGATCCAGCGGTCACGAGTTCGAATCTCACCACCCCCATTTTATTTGATAAAAATCAAGCACAGGATGATGTGGGTCTGTGCAAGTTTCAAGCCCAAAAGCCTCTCATTTGAAGGGGGTGTTTGAGAATAATATAAATTATATTATGGAGTCTCATCTACAAGCTTAAGCTTTTAGATGAGATGGTTTCTTAACATATACCATATAAATTTTCTGTAATCATTATATTAACAACCACATGATTTAAACCTGAAACCATAAGAAAAACAAATTTTTAATCTCAAGTTCTTACCACTAAATCTCCCACTAGATATTCTTCGGTGATGAGCACCATAGAGAGAAGAAGATGCTTAGGATTAACTGCGTACGTTGTCAAGCAGGATTAGCTAGAATTATTTATGTCAAGACATAATTAGAGTCCACGTTTTGAAATGTGATTAATTAAGATGGGCTACACATCATATTTTTTTTTTCCACGGGTGAGTGAAATGGAATTGACTATAAAAATTAAAAACTAACTTCAAAATGAAGTGGAAAAGGTGTTTTTCATGGAATAGAAATAGCTTTAGCCAAGGCACCTTAGAAAGACTAGCTCTAGGTATTTATGCATGCGTGAGATCATAATCTTATTACCCTTCTTTCTAGTTTTCTTCAGATGATAGCTAGGAGGCTCTTTACACCTCAGCATGCCCATGACACTACCGGAGTATTTGATATTATGTTTCAAAATAATTTTAAAAAACATCATTTTAATATATTTTTGAATGATAAATACTTTAAAAAACAACAGTAATCACGCTCCGAAACTATAAATATATCTGCCTTGAAAATCCATTAATCAAGACGCAAACATGATTATCCTGTTTGTTTATTTATTTAGAGGGGTTCTAACTTATAGGCAAGCTATTCTCCCTGCTTTTGTAATATATATATATCCTAGCAAGCTCATGTGCCTAGATACCTTGGATATATTGAAATTGCCATCCCTAATCTACATGTAGAGTCTATTATTTAGTAAGAAAACAGACGTAGTTATCCACAAAATGAGCAGGAAATGATATAAGCCACTTAAATTGACACAGAATCCAGCTTTAATCATTCAAAGCAATATTACAAGTTGTAAATCACTAGGGATATCTCCCATGCTATCGTGTAGTCAAAATCTTTCCAACCAGCTTTGACACGGGAGAATAGGCTTAGGCAAAAGAAATAAATATTAGACGTCATTGCACTAACTTATATAATTGTCTCTCGATATTTTATTAACATAATATCATAGTATTATTGATCTAACAATCATGAGTTTGAATCCCACTACTCTTATTCTATTTGTTAAAAATTAAATACAAAATAATATGTATTTGCATGCAAGTTGCAAAGCCTAAATAACTTTTATTCGAGGGAATGTATTAGAAAATAATATAAATTATACCATAGAGTTTCATTTAACAATTTAAATATTTAGACAAGATAATTCTTGGACAGATTAATGAGCAAAATCTGTTTTTACAGGGATAAAGGAAGATGATGCTTGATCAAATCAAGAGATGAAAACCAAACAAATGCACGAGCTTCTTTATAAAAAAAACTGAAATCTTAAATTCCAATTCCATTCAAGTCAATCAATCACAGAGAAAAGCAGTTTTATTTATGCCGATTCCAAGCTCGGCAAAGGTAGAATCAGAATTGGTATCTAATTTCATCTCTAATCAAACATATATGCTTGCTAAGTCAGGCCTCTTTTTCGTGACCCATGTTAGCTTGTATCTGTAAAGACCACCTTTTGCTGGCCGTTGATTTTACATTATCAACGACAGAATTCTCTGAAATGACCGGATGTCTGCCAGCTTTCCTATTGACAAAGATAAACAAAAATAAAATATATATATTTATACACTTCATTCGGTAATGTCTTTTGTTTTTGTTTGGTATTTCTTTTCCCTCTTTCTTGAAAGAAAACGATCTACACCACCTTTTTAATTTTTTTAATATGATCAAACTTCATTTATCAAATAATATATTTTATAAGTTTTGGTGAACAAATAAAAATTCGATTATTCTAAATTTTTATAAAAAATACATATTTTAATTCAAACTCGAAATCTATCATGTAAATCATAAATCTTCTACCACCACGCTAAGCCACTTGATAACTTTGTTTTTGTTATTGAAGCTGCGTAACACCCTGCACGTATTCATTAGCCCATTTTGGAGATCAGGGCATCCGATTATTATTATTATTATTATTATTATTCCATTTCAAAAGTCAGAAATATCAAACATTCATAGTCATTATTCTAGATTTGATCAGTGGTAATCTGGTATAGAAAAATTCTCTGAAGAAGAAGGGTTATTTTTAGTTGCTCTATTCAAAACCCTAGATAATATTCCATTAAAATTTGAAAAATAAAAGAGAAAAACACCCTCTTTCATGTCGATTAAGACAAATTATTGGATTTAATGAGAGATGTTCTTTAGCAAATGATAGTTAGCCCCATCTTTTGCCATTAAAATAAGCAGTGTAGCAGTCTATGTTGGTCAACTCTAGGTTTTCTTTTCCTTTTCTTCTTTTTTGTTCGGTTGGGAGTGATTAGAAAGAAAGGGGAGAATTTTAAGAACACCTCCTAGATCGGACGAGCAGCTTATTCCATAAAAGACACAACCTTGTAAAGTTACAATTAAAGCCCCACTTAATAGTTGTTAAGAGGCAAAAGATCATCTCAATCCTCTATTTTATTCCATACAATCATGTCCAAATCTTATATTTATATTACTATATATAAGAGAGAATAAAATACTAGAAAAGAAAAAGAAAAAGAAAAAGATGGGAATATCATCAACGGTTCAGAAATTAACAAGAAAACAAAATAGATTATATAATATAATAAACTTGTACAAAATATTCATCCATTGATACACTTAAGGGTATATTATAAATGTTAGAGGAACCGTCTTCATGATTAAAAATGATATTTTTAAAATATTAACCCATCCTCTCTCTTAAAAGCAAGAAAAGAAAAGGCATAGTTTTTATGATTTTATTAAACTTTTGTTCTTATCCTAGCTAGTTTAGGTGAATTCTTTTAAATTAAATAGCTTTTCAAGTCGTGGATGATATAGAAAGCCGACACATGAACCCTAATTCATCTATATATAATAAAATTTGACGGGGTCATAATAAAATGATCTACAAACCTTGCCTAATTGGGCTCCACAAATTTTATATATAAGCTATGAGCTTCCGGGCAACTTTCAACCAGGACAACGAAGGAGTTAAGGAACGTGTTAAGAGATTATGTAATTAATAAAACAAAGTTGGGTCGGACAAGGTTAGGTTTTGATAGCTTTTATTACAAAATAAATAAATGTAGTCACCATAGTACTGAGCTCTTAAAACTTATCTTTGCTGTGATAATACAGCAACGGCTTTCTGTAAAGATAACAAAAGAAAGGGTTTTGGTTTACTCGAATTTGAGTCAGTGCTATTGATCTTGTTCTGTTTCAGTCGAAACGTTTTGTACTAGTTAAAAAAACAAGATAAAACAACGTATTTTTTACCTCGATTAAAATTTTGGTACGTTGAGGAAATTTCGCCCAAATTTCGGCTGGAACGTTCCGGTTTCGTTCCACCAGTTCCGTTTCGGCCAAATAGTGTTTTTTTAAATAATAAATAATTTTAAAATATCAATCATATCTCTTAATCCGACCGTCAAATTGAGATAAAATTTTACGAGGAGTCTCTTAATATATATATTATGTTAAAATTTCAGAGCAATCAGAGAATTTAATGACTTTGTGGGATTGATGATGACATTCTCGTAATATTATATATGTTCATAATTTTATTTAGAAAAATAATTTTATTGTGTCTTTTCTTAGATTAAATTACACAATTCTAAATAATTTTATTTTGGATTTGAACTATTTTTTTTTAATTAATATATTTAATTACACACACACACACAAACAATACAATCCCGAAACGGAGCACCGAAACACTTCGAAACCGAAATATTTTGTTTCCATTGAATAAACGAAGTACCAACCAAAATGAAATTCAATTTGAACAGATCAAGTGGAGCAGTAGGCTGGTGTGGATTTAATAATATTGGGGTCTGACCAGAGGTAGAGGTGTGAACTGAAGGATGCGTTCATGTCTAGCAACTTTCAAGAGAATTTTCCTCATCTTCTTGGAAATTTGGACTGCCAAGTACCACCTGTGCTTGAAACTAGCAAACCATTGATCCGGCTTGAAAGAAATAATGGAGGTTCTACACGTGTTTGATTAACTATATATATATATATATATATATATATATATATATATATATATATATATATATATATATAAGCTGGTAATACATTTATCACCATGGGAAGGATGAGATCTCAGAGCTATTCCAAGAAAAAGTGTTGGAGAAAACAAGTCGCAAATGAATTAGCGTGGCAATCACCTGAATGTCTCAGCAGGAGAAGAAGCTGATAGAATTATTACCCAGAAACGTTCAGACAAAAGATCGCAGAACATAATCATATGATCTGATATCACCAGTTACTTTCATCAAAATTTTATTTCAAACTTCCAAAAACGCTCACCGACGAATAGACTATAGCAGAATCATCAGCAGAATGTAAAAGTGAAGGAAATATTGAATGTAATTGTATGAACTTTATTGATCAATAGCTGAGCTATTTATACATGAAAAATAACTAACTATGTACTGTAAGTTTGTTACATTTGAAAGCTGGAATTAGTAGAGAATCTGCCAACTAATTACACACACACAATTCATGCATTCTGTTACAATTTGTTACAGCCATAACTTCTAACACTCCCCCTCAAGTTGGAGAGTGGATATCTTGCACTCCCAACTTGTGAATCATAGGAACAAAAAAATCTTTCCGCAAAGGCTTTGTCAGAACATCTGCTAGCTGATGAGCGGAACTCACAAACCTCGTAGTTATCGAACCATCTTGAATCTTATCTCTGATGTAATGGCAATCCATTTCTATGTGTTTGGTTCGCTCATGAAAGACTGGGTTGGCTGCGATGTGTAGAGCAACCTTGTTATCACAATACAACAAAGCAGATTCTTCGTGTGAGAGACCCAAATCTTTTAACAAACACCGAAGCCATGTTAACTCGCAGCATGCTCCGGTCATTGCTCGATATTCTGCCTCAGCTGAAGAAAGTGACACAGTCTTCTGACGCTTTGACCTCCAAGATATTAAGGAAGGTCCAAGAAAGATGCAATAACCCGTAGTCGATCTCCTAGTAAGTGGGCAGCCTGCCCAATCCGAATCACAGTATGCCCTCAATCTGAAATCATTCTTTGAAGAGAAAAACAGACCTTTACCCGGAGCCCCCTTTAAATACCTTACAACCCGTAGTGCTGCTTCCATATGCAATTTTCTAGGTTCATGCATAAATCTACTTAGAACATGCACAGCATATGTTATATCAGGCCTAGAGACAATCAAATAAATCAATCTGCCGACCAGCCTTCTGTATTGGCTGGAATTTCTAAGCAAATCACTTTTATCAGACAATTTCAAACCTTGATCCATGGGAGTATCAATGGGAGCTGCTCCCAACAGTCCTACATCAGCAATAATTTCTAATGCATATTTTCGTTGTGAGATAAATATTCCATTCTTAGAAGCTGAAACTTCAATGCCAAGAAAATACTTCAATTTGCCAAGTTCTTTGATACGGAAACTGTTATGCAGATACTTCTTAGTTGCAACAATGCTAACAGGATCATTTCCAGTAATTAAGATATCATCAACATATATTAGGAGAGCAGTAAAAGACTTGCCTTTTTTTTTTGGTAAATAAAGAATAATCAGCTCGTGATTGTTCATAGCCTGCGGAGCAAATGGCAACTGAAAATTTGGCAAACCACTGTCGAGAAGCCTGCTTCAACCCGTACAAGGATTTGTGAAGGCGACACACCAAGTTATCCTCCCCCTGTCGCCGAAGCCCCGGTGGTGATGACATGTAAATCTCCTCTGTCAAATCCCCATGGAGAAAAGCGTTGGTTACATCCAACTGGTGAATTGGCCAACTGTGAGATGCTGCCAGTGCAAGCAAGCAACGAACCGTGATGATTTTGGCAGTAGGGGAGAAGGTATCCTGATAATCAACACCCTCAAGCTGTGTAAAACCCTTGGCGACCAAACGGGCTTTGTACCGTTCCACAGAGCCATCAGACCGGTGTTTGATCTTGTAAACCCAACGGCAGCCAATTGCATTTTTGCCAACTGGGAGAGGGATGAGAGACCATGTCCCATTGTCTTGAAGAGCTTGTAGCTCAGAATCCATGGCTTCACGCCACTTAGGGTGAGTGGCAGCCTCTGAGTATGAACGGGGTTCAATTGAGGCATTTATGTGAGCAATGAAAGTCTGAAATGCAGGGGTATATCTGTGATAAGAGATGAATTTTGTCAATGGATATCGTGTACCTTGTGTTGAACCAGACACCGGGGAAGATGATTGGTTGGATGTGGTGGTGTTGCAAATGTAGTCACGGAACTTTGATGGTGGAACAGTGGTGCGAGTTGAGCGGCGAAGATGGGACTGATTTGTAATAATAGGCAAAATAGTGGGTGTAGGAGATGTAGTGGATGGGTTATTTGAAGGTTGTGTTTCTGGGTTTGGAGAGAGGTGAGAGGTTGCGGGTGGGAGTTGAATCGGTGATGGAGGAGCAGGATGGAGAGGAGAGGACGGGTCGGGTATGGCTGGTGAGATTGGCGGGGCTTGGATGTGTGATGTGGGCTGGAGAGGGCCGAAGCCGGTATGGGCTGGTAATGGGCTGGGCGGTGGAGGATGTATGGGCTGGATGGGGCCTAAGCTGCTAAGGGCTGGTATTGGGTTGGGCGCGTATGGAGGAGGTGTGGGCTGGAGGGAATCATGGCTTTCATGGGCTGGTATGTGTAATGGTTGCATGGGAAGGAATGGGCCGGGTGTGGGCTGAGTGACAGATGGAGAAAGAGCGGCATAAGGAAAAATGGATTCATGAAATTTTACATCACGACTCGTAAAAATTTTTTTGGTGGATAAATTAAATAATTTGTAAGCTTTTTGACCGATCGGATATCCGATGAAAATAGAGAGAATGGAACGGTAGTCAAATTTATGGGAAGTATGAACATTGGTGGCGTAAGCCAGACAACCGAACACACGTAAATGAGAAAAAGAAGGAGGTTTAGTATAAAGAAGTTCGAAAGGTGTTTTTAAAGAAAGAACTGGAGAAGGAAGACGATTAATTAAGTGCACAGCGGTAAGAGCACATTCTCCCCAAAAAATAGTGGGAAGATGAGCTTGAAATTTCAAAGCTCGAGCTACTTGTAAAATGTGGCGATGTTTGCGTTCTACAACCCCATTTTGTTGGGGGGTATAAACGCAAGAATGCTGAAAAATGACGCCAAGATCGTCAAAAAAAGAACGAAGAGAAAGGAATTCCCCACCATTGTCACTTCTAAATATTTTAATGTGGGACTCAAATTGTGTGAGGACATGAGTAAAAAATTTACGTATAATGGATTGTGCCTCACTTTTGTGTGTCATTAAAAAAATCCAAGTAAAATGGGTGAAATCATCAACAATGGTAAGAAAATAATAAGCACCGGAAAGAGAAGATTGTTTATAACGTCCCCAAATATCACAATGAATAAGTTCAAAAGGTTTTACAGAGGAAATGACACTAGGACTAAAAGGTAAACGACTCTGTTTAGCCAAAGGACATATGGGGCAATTTTGACTTGACTGAATTGAAAAATTTTAAAAAGACTTAGCAATAAAATTCAAACAAGATGGTGATGTATGACCTAAACGGTTATGCCAAAGCTCAGTTGATGAAGTGGTGAGGTTGCAGGTTATACGATGCTTGGATGAAGGATGTATGTCGGGTTTCTTTGGTGCCAATGCCACCAAGTAGTATAGTCCGTTGCGCTACTTACCCAAACCAATCATCTTCCTCGTAGCCAGATCCTGCAAAATACACCAATAAGGAAAAAAGGTTATTGAGCAATTCAATCCTCTTGTCAAACAGCTAACCGACATCAAATCCACTTTGAATGTAGGTACACACAACACATTATGCAAATAGTAAACTGAATTAAGAGGTAATGAGCCTCTAGCAGTGATTTTTGCTTTGTCTCCACTTGGCAACAATACTGGAGGTAATGAGCAATTTTTGGTGGTGCGGAAAAAAAATTTTGATGATGAAGAAATGTGATCCGTGGCGCCGCTGTCAATGATCCAATTACGGGCAATTTTAGACAGACCTGGTTTGGTGATGGTTTGTGTTTGAGAACTAGACCCTTCATTTTTATCAAGTAATGATAAAAGCTGCTTTATTTGGTCTTCTGAAATCCCAACAATTGGGCTGCTGTGGTTTTCTTTAGAACATTCCGAAACTTGATTGGCAGCTGGCCTGGTGCCATAGAACTGGGCTTGGGCCGTGGGCCATTCAGTCACTTGATTGGCAGCTGGCCTGTTGCCATAATACTGGGCTTGGGCTGGGGGCCTGCCTCTCGTGTGGCCCGCGGGATAGCCCTTCAGCTTATAACAGCTGCTGATCCAATGGCCCGCTTGCCCACAGTGTGAGCAATGCGGGCGTCCTCTTCCAAAATTAGGGCGTCGTTTCTCTTCTTCCGATCGTCGTCCCCAATTCACTTCACTGTCACCAAAATTTCTCCCACTGAAAATCTCCGAAGATGCTGAGCTGTGACCGTGTGAACCAGGCCTCCTTGCACCAACTGGAACGGTGGGTCTGTTGCTAGTGTTGCTGCGAACGGCCATGGCAGCACTCCCCCCAGTGTTCTCTGCCAAATGGGTCAAGCTCAAGAGGCGTTGTTTCTCTTCCTGAGAAACTGAAGAGTACGCCTGGCGAATGGAAGGAAGAGGACTCATCAAGAGTATCTGACCTCGAATCCCACTGTAAGAATCGTTGAGACCCATTAGAAACTGCATTAACTTTTGCTGCTCAAGTTGTGCTCCTTGCATTGCATCACTATAGGAGCTGAGTTCATCCCAAAGACCTTTCAGCTTTGTGTAATAGGCAGAGACCGATAGTTGTTCCTGCCGAAAATAGGAGATGTCCCTCTGAATTTCAAAAATTCGTGGTGCATTACTTTGGGAAAAACGTTCCCGAAGATCTTCCCAAACCTCACTGGCAGTGGCATAATAGATTACGCTATCTGAAATCTCAGGATCAAGGGTGTTGATGATCCAAGAATGGACCATGTCATTGCAGCGAGACCATGCTGCATAATTTTCAGAATCTGTTGCCTTAGAAGGTGGATTGATTGAACCATCAACAAAACCTAACTTGTTCTTGGAATTCAGGGCTAGTGTCATAGCCCTTTTCCATGTGGAATAGTTGTTCCCATTCAAGGGTTTTGAAATCAGAACCAACCCTGGGTGGTCTGAATGGTGAGAAGAGTAGGGACTTGATAGATTCAATTGTGAAGGTTCTGTGCTTGAACTGGCAATTTCTTTGCCATGGACAGAAGGGATTGATGACATATCTTCTTGGGCCATGTTGGCTGAGAAAAGTTTGAATATTGGATTGGTGTTTTTGGAAAGAAACAGGACAGTTTGAATACTGGATTGCTGGTTTGAAAAAGAACTGGAACTGGAGATAAGAAACGGGACTTGAGAAAAATTATTTCAAACCTAGCTCTGATACCATGTAAAAGTGAAGGAAATATTGAATGTAATTGTATGAACTTTATTGATCAATAGCTGAGCTATTTATACATGAAAAATAACTAACTATGTACTGTAAGTTTGTTACATTTGAAAGCTGGAATTAGTAGAGAATCTGCCAACTAATTACACACACACAATTCATGCATTCTGTTACAATTTGTTACAGCCATAACTTCTAACACAGAAGGGTCATTTAATCATCTCATTCACTGAGAACAGTCAGAACAAGAATGAAAAAAAAAAGCTACTCGGACAGGCTTTCGACTTGTTTCCAGCTCTTACAGTATCTAAAAGTGGGGGGAGAAGTTCTGGTGGAATCTCATCGTTTTCCTCCAAGATCAGAATCATGATCAGCCCCACAGATGAAAAGTCAACATCTGGATGGTTTTCGGTAGAAGTTGAAGGAATTAAATTCAAGAAATCAGTATCCATCTAATCAAACACAGAACATCCTATCAAAGTACTTCACAAGGTAAGAGGAAAAAACCAAGTACTGAGAGAAATCATCACCAAGGTGTAGCTAGTGGCTTGTACTTCTGCTGTACAACCTTCACCACATGGGCAGCATATCATTGGCCTGCCTTTCACAGCCATCATCAGAAGAACGGCCATGACAGATCCAGAAAATCATAACGCATGGGCACCAATTGTAAAAATCCTGCAGAGGGAGATGCACATAATTCTCCATGGGGAGAAATAAAAACCCTAAAATCAAAGTATGGATTTTCAGCTGATGAACTTCTGTGTTTGATTAGATTGCAATATGACATTGCACTTGTTAGA
The DNA here is from genome assembly GCA_027405865.1 of Salix purpurea. Taxonomy (NCBI): domain Eukaryota; kingdom Viridiplantae; phylum Streptophyta; class Magnoliopsida; order Malpighiales; family Salicaceae; genus Salix; species Salix purpurea. The sequence goes on from JAOWLH010000019.1 coordinate 5,777,492, forward strand.
TCTTCAGCTGATGAACTTCTCCAAGCCTGAAAGTATGGATACGTACCCCGAGAAATGCTGATCACAACTAGCATGAACTAGCTTAAACTACGACAAGCATGCACTCAGTCAATCTCTCACCTTATGTTTGTCAAAAAAATGCTTGAACATCTCCACAATCGAGGAATGACATTGAAGATCCACCATCAAATTCCACGATCGATCCGAACTTTCTAGCAGTACTGTCAAGTATCAAAACCCTTTTACAGTATGAAATGGCTCCAGGTATCAGATGTATATATTTTCAAACTCTGCTACAATTAACTGTAAAATTTCCTGTGGAGCAGCCCAATGTAAACGAGAATTCCTAAGTGAATGTAGAAGGAGGGCAGCACAGACTTGAACAAGAATTAGCATCAACATATCTATATCAGAGCTTTCAAATATTAGAGAAATTAAATTTTAAACCCAACTAAAATAGAGTACGAGAGAGTGACAGGTTACATTGGTTGCTTTTAAAGTTCTTATTTTAAAATATATAAAAATAATAGTTTTTATTATTTTTTTTAATTATTTTTGATATCAGTAAATCAAAACGATCGGAAAAAATTAAAAAAAAATATTTTAAACTAAAAACAAATTATTTTTCAAAAAATAACAAGCTAATTGAGCCGATTTAAACATTTTTAAGAGAAGAAATTCAAAATCGAATATACAATGCCAGATGTTGAATATACAAAAAAGAAAAAAAAAATTATTAACAGAAGATGGAGGTGAAACAAGCGCATTTCCTAGTAGCATGAGATCCACCTCAATTCTTTTATCGTCTTCTCTAGCCATGATCTTTCCTAATTATAACACACTCAAATTCTTCTTTTCCAGCATTAAATTAAATTTGAGAAATGGAAAACCCTAAAAAAGTAACAACAAATGTAACATTGATTAAACTAATTACAAATTAACTCTTTTATACCCCAAATAAGAGAGCCATAGAAATGTTTTTACAGTTTTCGAAGGTGCCAAACATAGGCAAAGGTTTTTCTGGTCGCCAAAAACCCTAAAAGCTTGAACGAGAAAAGGAAAAGAAGAGCATTTTTTTTTTATAATTATTCAACTGGGTTTAAAGGAAAGATTAGCAAGGGTTTTTGCACGGTAAAAATAGAGATTTGTTTTAATTTTCTTTATATTATGAATTTTTAAATGATAATATTTTAAAAATTAACATCTACCATATTCCCATCCCTCAACATATAATTATTTACCTGTGTTTCTGCCACTACTGGTTTTTTATATTTTTTATGGTTTACTTCTCAGGTTTTTTCAAAAAATGATTTTGGAAAAAATCTTTCAATAAAAATAGCTTGAACGCATCATCTCCATGAGAAGAATGGAAACCACAAAATGTTCATTCCAATTCGGGATTTTTTGGGGTGCACTTGAGAAAACAAAACACGAACAGCAATCTGGTGATAGCCACAGCAGATGTCTCATGTAATTTAACACACAACAAGTCATAAAAAAAAAAAAAAAAAAAAAAAACTATCGTTAAAAGAAAATTTAATAATAAACAAAACAAGTTCTATCAACATATTGCATTTTGATAGCGTCATGAACTACAGAAGCTGTATCATCATTTCCTACTCATCTTACGTTTCTTCGATGTGATATTTTCTTCTCTTTCGTGCTCTTCACCTTGGCCTTGCAACTTTTGACTACGGCTTCACATTCCTTGCATTCCTTGATCTACACACACACACAAACATATATATACATGAAAGAGAGAATGAAAACTGTGATTTTCTTGAAACTGATTAGTAAAAGAGAATTCAGCAACTAACTATTCGACAAGTAATTGAGCAGAGGGATTTAGATTTGTTAGAGGCGATAGGACTCGTGATCATATACATCATTGGCTTATTGTTCTGTATTATAACTGGTTTGTTTGACAAATCATTACTGGTTTTGATGCCATGTTACCTCATCAGGTTGCAGATCGGCCAACACCTTTCGATATGCATCAAATGACATCCGATCCTCATTACAATAGAGCACAGAGGGATTCTGATTTGTCGAAGGATCTAGGACTTGCAACTTGCTAATTCGTTCAGCCACTAGCGTCTAAAAGAAATTAAAAAGGAAGAATGTGAACTGCAAATAAAAATGACAGTAAGCGGGAATTTTAATCAATAATGCCATTTACCTGCAACAATGGAACACATCCATTCAAGAACGCATAAAATTTGCTCTGGCCAGCCAACTTGCTTGCTGCTTTTTTCAGAGACGAAAGTACATAGGCATATACTGCCTGTCCCCAGGCATACGAGCCGAAATCATTTAGATTTTGCAGGAATTTGAGTGGCCACCAAGATATATATGAAGAACTGGTCGGAAAGAAATAGACATTGAACATGTATACAATAGATAGGCGAAGGAAGTCCTCAGCTTCACCTTTTCCATCAACCCTCATCAGGTTTAGTTTTTGCAGAAGCCTGGATTTTTGAACGGGACTTCTCATTTCTACATCCATCTTTTCCTTACTGGCACCTGTTGACTTCTTTTTGGTTCTTTCCTTTCCATTCACTATTTCAAAGTACCTCTGCGCCATTTGCGGAATACTCCGCGCTCCAAAAATTTTCAAGTCCACCCTTTCCCCTTCAAAACAGAGGCCAATGCATTTCTCAATTTCTTTGCCACAGAACTTGAGTGGACAGCCTGCTACAATAAATGCATCCATATTAGCATCATAGCATTCAATAAGAGCTGCTGCCAGATTGCGATTAATGGGACAACTAGGAATATCAAGGTAAGCAGAGAAGATTGAATTTTCAATTATGCTTCTCTTGTTCCCTTTTAAGCTTGAAAGAAACTCATGCATTTTCCGCATACTGCATTTAGTGTCCATGGCTTGTTTTCCCTTGTATCTAACTTTTCGTCTCTGTAAACAAAAAACAGAAAAAGAAAAGAACAGAGCTTTATTAGCCAAGAAAATAAGCAAAAAAGAACTATTCCTGTGAATGATGAAGCAAGAGTAACTTTTCAAGTAACTAAGAAATCACATTACAAAATCAAGGTTAAACAAGAGAATATGGCAATGTCAATTGGAATACTAACTGTTTGGTCTTTTCTTACTCTTCCTCTGGTTCCCTTCTCTTTAACAATCTCCTCCCCCAGGAAAGCTATACCTTTCCTTTGATGTTTCTTCTTGTTGATAGCCTTCCTTCTAACCTTCTTGCCTTCCTCATTTTGGTATTCCTCTTGAAAACCCTGATCATTACAGTGCTCTTCTCTATCAATTTTCTCCTTTCTACCTTCCCCACAATTCTCCTCTCCAAAAACCTGCATTTTGCAGCCTTCTTCCCCATCATTTTTCTTCTTCACAACAGGCTGTGAGGTAAATGCATTGTAAATCCAACTGAACTTTGCAACTCAAACTCCTTGCTTCGTACTTATCAAGTAAAATAACAGAAAAATCATGCAACCAGAAAAACTTTTCCCAGAACTACAAAATGGTTGCGTTACAAAATCAAGGTACACAAGAGGCATGGAAAAGAACACTAACCTTCTTGTTTGGTTTGACCAGTTTTCTGCTTCTCTTCTGTTTCATAACCTCCCTTTGGAAATCTTCATCTTCCTCTATAAGTATTTTCTCTTTAAAATCCTTCTCTTGGGTCCTTTTGTCTTCCTCTCTATACTCCTCTTCAAAACCCTGATATCCACAGCCTTCTTTTCTATCATTTTCCTTCTTCACAACTACCTGCAAGGTGAATATATGGTGAATCCAACTGAATAAAGAGATCCCATTTTAATGTAAAATGAGACATGCAGCAACCTCGGTATGACTTGTTGAATCCTGCAGCTTATCCCTACCACGCTTCTGGCCACAATAATTTGCCCGAGGCACGTAGGGAGCAAGCTTTGATCCACAGTTTTCAAATATTCTCTCTCCTAGCTTTTGAGCAATAGGCAAAACATCCTGGTGAAAAAAGAAAGAGAACAATCCTGATCATTTAGATAACAGAGAATCTAGAAGAGTTTGAAGGGAAGATGGTTGGTTATACATTCACCTGGTTTCTATTTCTTATACAGTCCAAAAAGAGGTTGACAATCTCCAATGGGATCTCTTTAATTTCATCTAAGATTATTATCATAATTAATCCCATAGATGAAAATACAGTGTCAGGATGGTGTTCCCTGAAAATAGTGCACATTCAGTTCAACAATTGTAATCCATTTTGTTAAAAAGAAATGCAACATCCACTTGTGAGTTGCAATCTTTTCCATGAAAATGCTCAGGTGTATTGCTGTACAATCATATTTAAAGAAAATCAAGCATAAACAATTGTTACATTATTGCCCATAGAAGGGGGGAAAACACAATGATACTTCTAAAAACCTTCATATCTGCCCTTTTTCGGTTCCATAAAACATAATGCAGCTTAATGACAAAACAAGAGTTTTATAATTAAGGATACAGCCATGCGTGACAAATGACCAACCTTTGTGAACCTAATGGGAACTTTCAGTTTGAACACCTTCCACCCCCCATCCCCGTCAAAAAAAATAAAAAAATGGAGCATGGAACAAGACACAAAGAGTGTCAAGAAAACAAAAGAAGCATTGGAATATTAGTCCTTGCCAGCAAGATGTGTATCATGGGGGAATCACTTAGTCTGTTAGACATCAAAGTCTTCATCATTTGAAACCAACTACATGTGACTACATAAAAGAAGATGGAATACCACCTGAACAAAAGTTGAAAAATTAACAAAACTAATTTACTTGAGAATTAGCTGAGAGAAGTTGATTCTAAAAGAAAAAAAATACACTCAGTCAATCTCTCACCTTATATTTGTCAAAAAATGCTTAAACATCTCCATAATCAAGGAATAACATTTACGATCCACCATCAAAAGGCATGATCTGACATTTGCAAAGTTTTCTAGAATCAAAACTCTTTTCTGGTATGAAGGGCTTGAGGTGTCAGATATATTTTCAAATGATGCTACAATCAGCTGTAAAATTTCCTGCAAAGCAATCCAATGTTAGAGAGAACATATATGAGTAAACCAAAATGCACACACAAGAATATGAAATTGAAAACACGGGTAGGTTAAAGTATCTTGGCATATGCACAAGACTATACAAGTACAATCATGTACAAAGTAAAATTCTTAGCTCCTTTGTAAATAAAAAATATGAGACACTTAAAGGGGTATGTACCTCCATTTTTTCATCATCATGTGAGAAAGTTGGTGCTGTTAATCTTAAACTCTGACTGAAGCACAAAGCAACAGAAACTTTCACATCGACATCCAAATGATTCAAAAGTTCTTTGGCCATAAGTGCTTTCATTGCAAGGTCTACTGCCCTTTGCAGTGAATTGGAAGGAGATTGATCCATTCTCATTAAACAATTCTCAAGTTTCTAAGGAAAAAAAAAACAAAGAAAAGGAAAGGAATGAGACAATTCATCTGCATTTAAACAGAGAGGGACAAGAAAAATGGAGCTTAACAAGAAGAAAATAGAGGATAATATATTATAACACTTCCATCAACATGTTCACCTCAGAGTCCGTGACATTTAACTATAAGTATTGACTGTAATTCCTTGTGAAAACTATATAATCAAGAACCACAATAGGATCCTCACGTTAAGAAAAATTATTGACAGTCAAATGACCAATAGAAGCCCAAAAAGAATTCTAACTAGATTCCATTCAAATGGGATATTTAATAACCACACGGGGACGAGCTTCAACAAATTTCTTTTAGTTCAAGCTGAACATTAAAACCCAGAATCAAAAGAACATGCAACATCAACCTAGAGCACCCTAAAAAACCCAAGTAGATTTAAAAGAAGGGCAGCACAAAATTTACCAAAGTCGGAAGCATTTCGACCAATCTAAAGCTTTCAGAAGGTGCCAATTAAAGTTAAGTTTAATTTATTCACACCTAAGTCCTAAGCCTAATTCATTCAAATCACAAAAAATAAAAATAAAAAATAGCAGCTTGAGCTTGTTCAAGATGAATTAAATGGAGAACGAAGTGAGATGATAAAGAAGTACCTCAAGCAAAAGAAGGAGCTGTGAAACAGAAGATGGAGGTGAAAGAAGAGCATTTCCAGCCAATGTGATTTCATTTTCCAGCTCTGTATCCTCTCTTTCCATTTCTTTTCCTTCTTTTCTTTTTCTTTTTCTTTTTCTTTTTTCAGTCTCTCAAAAAAAACCCTTTAGTAGTTGACAGAGAGAGTGTAATTAGAATCACTGTTCTCTCTTGAAGGCTCAGAACAATTCTCAAGTTTCCAAGCAAAGAGCTCTCTTATTCATTCTCAACAAGGAGAAGGTTTTAATGAAGACCGAAGAAAAAGTAAAGAGATTCCTTGAATTTCATACAGTAGTTGTACGATGATTTATATCTCGGATTACAAATTAAGGATATCGAGCCTCATATTCAATTATAAAAATAAGCGTAGAAAATTCTGACTCTTTTTTTGTTTTTTTTTTTAAAAGAAATTGTCAACTGGTTCGCCTTATCTTGTAAAATTAAAATTTAAAATTATGATAGTTATTATTTTTATTTTTATATTAATTTAGTTTAACATTTTTAATATGTGACTTGGGTTTTTACTCTAGTTCGGCATCAAGTTATTTTTTAAAATTACAATAATAATTATTTTTATTTTTATATTTATTTGAGTCAATAATTAACTTTATTTATAAATTAAGTCTTATCTCGGGTCAACATCTAAATTAAATTTTAAAAATATAACAGCAATCATTTTTATTTTTATATTGATTTGAGTTAACCTGACTTGTGACTCAAACCTTGATCAATAATTCAAAATTTATCTTGGATTAACTTTTAAGTTGAGTTTTAAAATTATAATAATAACTATTTTTACTATTATATATCTTAATTGGACAAATTTGAGATTAAGAGTTTTCTACATAGATATTTTATGAATTAAAAATAATATATATTGTTTTTATAGGCATTTCCCTTATATACCTCCTATTTGAGAGTATATAAATTCACTTTAAAATTATCCTATAAATAAATATTTTATTTTTATTTTTATATCTCTATCTTTATCTCTTCAACTAAATATATTTCTTATGAAGTTCATTGTCTTAGTGCCTTTTATCTCAAAACAATAACCAAATGTTACTTAAAAAAATAATACATAAAACTCATATAATAAAAAAAAAACCAAGTTAAATAAAAAATAATTAAAATCCAAAATTAACTAAAAAATAATTGAAAGAGCAATGAAGAAGCCGCCATTGAATTTTCATAAAACTAAACTCCATACCCGAGGGTTGAGTCTAGTGGCAAGAAGCTAGCTAGTTCTCCATGTGAGGCGAACTCGATTCAAATCCTTGGTGGTAGTAAAACTCATTTCAAGATGCTTGAAAATGGCACGAAAAGGATTGATCTAGCCCGACCTGGTTGATTCAGACCTAACTTTTTTATCGAATCATTAGATTGGATATTGATTCATTAGAAAAACTTAATCCATCTGGGGTTTTAGAAATCCTGTTAACTTAGACTAAAACTTGTTCCAAACCAGTTTTACTCAACTAAAACTTTTGATTTCTATAGCTTGGAAGTGCACTGCTAAAAGTCCAGAAATAACTATGGATTCTAAGAACTCTCACTGCTTTATTCTCATCATCAAATATTAGTTTTCTGGGATTCAACTTCCTGTTCGCGTTTGTTCTCTTTATTTTCGAATGAATTAATGAACGAACAGTTTTGAGTTACATGATGAAGCTGGACAATGACTTGCTTTACTGCAGATTTATTAAAAATGCCTAACAGCCGCGGAGCCTTTGATCCTCTTTGCTACACTTCAGATTCTACTTCTAATGGAGGATCCTGAGGAGCCTGGAGAAAGAAAATATGTCTAAATTCTACGGCCAAACAGGAAGAAAGACCAACTGGAGAACAAAATGATCATCACCACAAGCATCTTCATTTGATAAACCAGTTGGTTAATGGGCTTCCCAACAAGAAACATTCTTCCTTGTCCAATTCCAATGAGTTTGTCAAGGCCAACTTAACAAGCTTGTTTCGTCAAAAGATTTCAGCTTAGCAACAAGTTCATATGCAAACTAGTTCATGTGCAATTGTTAATGCTTCAAATAAATATGATAGCAGCAGGTACAGCTCTTATTCGTCTATTTATCGAGTAATGTTCAAACATTTTCAGCCAAATCAGAAAATTGGAGCACACCAGAGCCCAAATTTACTGCAACAGAACTACGACTAGCAATCTAGTAGCACACAATCTGGCTGTGATTATTGGTTCCCTGGTAAATGATACTAACCCATGGAGTAAGAAGGGCTTGGTAAGTTGATAACAGTAGTCTTGACTTTTGTCATCATGTCAATGCTGTTGGTGATGCCTTGTGATCCAATGCCACTATCCTTCAAACCCTGTCAGCAAAGTATTTGTTATTCCTTAAGTTCATGTCCTGGGCCTCAAGCTAAACATGGAGTAATTAAGTAGTAAATTTGTAGCATTTTCAGAAACTTTTCGCTCACCTGGAAAGGGAAATGATCTGGCCCACGAGCCGGTGCCGAGTTGATCTGAACCGTCCCGGTTTCCATTGCATCACTGATCAACATTGCTTTGTTGATGTCCTTTGTGAATACGCAACCCTATGTTTCAGAAACAAGAATCGATATAAAATCTGGAGAGAGTGGTGGAAGTATGTGTGTATATATATATATATATATATCCACTTGAGATGCTTCAGCTTTAACTAGAACAACAGTGTTATAAAGGAAGATGAGCTATACTTGGAGTCCGAAATTGCTGGCGTTGCAATGGTGAATTCCTTCTTCCACAGAGTTGATCCTTATCACTGGCAGAATCGGCCCAAATGGCTCTTCCCATGCAATCCTCATATCAGGCCTCACATTATCTAACAACAATGGCCAAATGAGGTTGCCCTCTCGCTTATACTGCTGGCAAAATGTTGCTCCTTTATCCTTGGCATCCATAACCAGCCCTTCAATGAAATTGGCAGATGACTCTGTGACTACCGGAGTGATGTCACAATCGTCCTCGGGTGGCCCAATTCTTAATTTCGCAACTCTTGCTTTCACCTTCTCAACTAGAGCATCAGCTACGGATTCCATCACCAAGACAACCTTAATTGCAGTGCATCTTTGACCACTGTTACAGATGAGGTGGAAGAGAAAATAAAAAAACTTTTTCATTGCATGATAAGGGTTAAGACAGAAACCGATGGATTACTATCTGTGTACATTTTTAGAATTTATGGAACAATGTCTACGTTTTTATCATTCCAATGCAAAAAGCAACCTTAACGAGATTTATGGAAAATTCTCATACCTGTAAGAGAAGCCTCCTTTAATTATGTTTGCTGCTACCAAATCCAGGTCAGCATCTTCAAGCACAATGCAGGCATCTTTCCCTCCTAATTCCATCTGAAGAGGGATCATGCCTGCCTTCTTTGAAATTGAAATTCCAGTATCTCCACCAGTGAAACTAAGGGGAAAAAATGCAACTTATGATTTACATGCTATGCATCAAGCAATGGAGAGTAAGAACCTGATGAAATTTCAAAAGAATATCAATGAATGATTGATTACCTTATACAGTTCACACCAGGATGCATTGTAAGGAAGTCACCAATCTCAGACCCTTTCCCAGTGACGCAGCTGATTAGGCCTTTGGGGAAACCAGCCAAGTGAAAACAGTGCACCATATGCAAGCAAGAGACAGCACCCTGTAAGAAAATTGGAAATATTAGAGGCATAATTGCTTTACTTTCTAGTGTTTGAAAAGAAAATATGTGTTTGTTTCATGTAAAACCATATAAAGAACTAGGCCCTTCAATGGCGTACATCTGAATCATTCATTTTAGTTGCAACCTCAAGTCCTAACCGACATAAACAATCCTTGAATTTTCAATACAATGCCTATTGATGGAAAACATTATAAAGAGAAGAGGAGAAACTCATGTACCTGAGTTGGGGGCTTGAGCACAAGGGAGTTTCCAGCAATCAATGCAGGTCCGATCTTTGAGACAGCTAGGTTGACAGGATAGTTAAAGGGTGGAATGGCTAGAACCACCCCAAGAGGAATCTGCAATTTTAGTGTTATAGAATTAGCTAACCAATATGGAATCCTCATGCATATACTGCTCATCCCACATGTCTCGTCGTTTTGACAATAACCAAAACGCTAGCTGCAGTCTCGAACAATTGGGATTTAGTTAATTTCTCCCACCTATGATCTCTTTAATGTAGTGGTATCAGACAAATGACACCAAATACGTATGGATTGTTCTGTCAGATTCTAATTCGGTTGAGTAAAGTTGCATTCATGCAGGTATTCTTACATCGTATTCATTCATTCATGACACTTTCTGTTCTTATTTATATTCAAACTCTTCTCCAGTTTATAAGACTTTAGTTGAAAGTTCTGTTAGGTTGACATCATCAATGATCAAACTAACTTTTTGTCTGCATTTTCTGGTGATAAAAAATACAAATCCCATGAAAAGATATGGGAGTCAACTCCGAACAGAACTAAATATTTTGTGTCCTTATTCTCACCCTCACAACCATAAATTATACAGGTACTGAGCAATTGATGAATGTGAGCTAAGAAATATACCTTAGAAGTGAGGCAGTACTTGGTCCTTTCATTCCCAGGGAAACTATCAGAGACCAGGAATTTTCCCTCTCCAAGGATTCTAACACCTTCTTCAGCAGTGTAGGAAATAAGATCCCCTGACCTCACAACCTGCCGCCATTCAAATAAGAAAAATCAGATAAATTACTCCCCTCTTATCATTATTGTGCATGTTCAATTTCAAACGTGAAAATTGAAAAACATTGAATACCTCGGTGACCGAATCTTTAGCTGGTTTTGCAATTTCTTTTATCAGGCACTCAGCAATGGGGGCTTTGTGCTCTTTCAGGATAGCAGCTGCCTTGTGAAGGAGCTCTGCTCTCTTCCATAGTGGAGTTTTAGCCCATGTTTTCTGTGCACTTTTGGCTAATTCCATCACATTGTTGACCTCTTCCTGAGTACAAGCTGTTCCAAAACCATTCCGAATTTTGATAGGAAGACAAATTTCAGGTAGATCAGACAAAATTATACACTCTCCTCTCTCCATCATTTCAAGCCAGGGCAAAAAATCCAATCGTCCCCAGATCAAATTATTACATCAATAAGTTTCTTCCATGTATACAGATGATTTTGTTTTCATCCTCCGAATTCATAAATAGAGGTAATTGCATGAATATAAAACATGCATCAACATTAAGGAATCTCTCCATCTCCAGAGATTATTAGGCAAGACTACAGTGGTGAGAGCAGTTAATGGTTCTAATTTTCAAAGGAACATTTATCACAAAAAATAATAATCCAAAAACAACAGTAGCCTCAACAAATAAGCTGAGGTTAACCTGATGCTGATCAGGGACCATGCATTATCGTCCAAAGAACAGCAATATGGGACTAAACAACTATACCTTGAACCTTGTACTGAGTCTTTCTTGTAGTTGGGTTGACAATAGCAACAGTTTTGCCAGAAGAAGACTTCTTCCACTCTCCATTAGAGTAGTACTTGTAGGCATCACCATCCAATATTTCTGAAAACACTCCTGCCCCAGCCATTTTTCGTGCCCCGACAAAGAAAACAACACAAAAATGCTACTTTTAGCTACCAGTGCCCTCTTCTTCGAACTCTCTCTTCCTCTGCAGAGCAGAAGGAGTGATGGAAAGGTAGGAGAGTGAGTGTCTGGTGTGAGCTGGTTGAATGTGTGGCTTGCTTTTGATGGTATCTATATATAAGGAGAAGGGGAGCCACTGCCACGTTTTGCCAACTTGATCCAAAAGAGTTGTTTAGGACAGTTAATGCCAGTTTTGTCAATGCAAAGGACAGTTACAGTTTTCATTGATGAAATATTTATTTTCCAATCACACTTGCATTTTTCTCGAACCACTTCTGTACTGTAAAAAAAGAAAAAGTAAAAGTTGACCACATTGCTTTTCTCCATGGCATATGGAATATTCTTTATATTCATTTTCTTACCTTGTAAAATATTCTAAAAACTAAGAAAGGCCTTCATGCTATAAGATGCTGATTCAATGATAAATTTTGCTGCAAGCAAACAGATTTTGCAGAGTTTCCAACTCCATATCATCTCTGATCTTCACAGTGTTTGAACTTCTTTCCTACTTACATATGCCTGTGAATGCTATCCATCAAGATATGATCCTACTGGACATGATGACTTGTATCGGATTATCAGTATGAGCACTCACCGAGAACCGGTCCGAAAATTCCTCCGACCCTGGTTAGAACTTACAAATCGGAAACCATGTTCTTTAACACTACGCAAAGTAAAATATAACTCGTGGGGTCGTCGGCTCAATCCCAGTTCATATTTTTTGTAATTCTTTAACTCAGCTTTGTTTTTTTTCTGTACTTGAAATATAACTCGTGTTTTAATTAGATATCTTTTATTTTTATTCTAGAAAATGAAATCGAATTACATCTTTCAAACTTGAGAAAACAAAGACCAGTAGCTTGAATCCAAACCAAAAAGGAGTTTGTTGAAAATCGGAAGGAAGCATGCTAGCTCAGAAGAAGATGGAGGGGGGTTGGTGGATCTTGTTGTCCTGGAATAACTGGTGAAGAATGGGGAGCCATGAGTTCTTACGGGTTCTGCAGAACCACAAATCTCGGAAGGTGGTCAGCAATGGTGATCATCTTTTGGATCTGGACCACAAATTGACAATGCCCTCGAAATGGACTTCTCACTGCGTGGGCACCAACCCGCCTGCAAAGCTACCTTTGCTTGAGAGTTTACCAAGCTTTTAGTGGGTGCAGCTGTTTCCTAGTGTTGTTGACAGTTTTTTTTATTGAATAATATATTAAAATAATATTTTTTTTATTTTTAAAATTATTTTTGACATCGGTAAATGAAAATAATTTAAAAATATTAAAAAATATTTGATTTAAAATAAAATAAAAATATTATTTTTTTTAAAAAAATACTTTTGAAATGCAGTGTCAAACACTGGTTGAGATAATTTTTGAAAGTGTTTTTCGTTCATAAATATATCAAAATAATATATTTTTTTTAAAATTATTTTTAATATCAGCACGTCAAAATACCTAAAAATATATTTTTTTTAATTTAAAATAAAAAATAATAATAATTTCTTTTTTCAAAAACATTTTTAAAACATAATAACAAACCCCTCTTAGAATGTTAAAAATCCATGTGTGAGTCATGATCCCAGCCGGCATAAATTTACAGTGCTCGAGTTATATAACTAAGTCAGGAACAGTGTTGTAAAATCCGTTCCGGTACCGTTCTGGTTTTTAAATAATTTTTAAAAAATAAAAAAAATAGATTTTAAACCCGGAACGGAACACCCGATACGGAACCGGGGCGTTCCGGGCGGAATTTCCGGATCGGACCGGAATTCAAAACGGGACAAAAACATCGCCGTTTTATCCCGGATTTTGTAGTGGAACGGAACGGAATTTACAACACTGGTCAGGAAAAGAAAAGAGAGAGGCTTTACGTAATAGAGAGAGGAAACATGAAAAAAAAAAAGGAATTAAAAATAATTTTTATTTTATTTTCTTGTAGTCTGGAGAGGATATTCGTTTTTCAATAGTTTGGAGTTGATGTTCTTTCAATTTAAACATTCAAGATTCCGAAGATATTAGCCTTAGATTGTTTATCCACACTTATTTATCTGAAGTTATTCATATATTTTCTTGACAGCTAGAAAAGAAAAATAATCATTTTATTATTATATATCGGTCCCTTTTGTAGAGCGTGGACAGCGAAAAGACCTGCCTGTCCTCGCCCTAGCTACCACCAAGATGGAATTATAGACGTGTGGGCTCCATATCCTCTCCAACCACTCCTTTTTTTTCAGTTTCTGTCTTCGTGAAATTATTTTATTTTTATTTTAATTCTTTGACATGGAAATATGCTTATAATCATCACTTGTTCATTTTACAGCATCTAATCTTCTTTTCCATTTTGCTAAAAACAAATTACAAAAAAAAAAAAAAAACATTCTCATCTTTTTAAAGCAAAGATAATATTTTTTCGTAAAATATAATAAAATCAAAATTATTATCATCTTAATAATTTATATTTTTGATGATTTAATTTTAGTATACTTAAATTAAGATTATATATATAAAAAATCATATTATATTTATAATAAAACTATACATATGACAATAACTAAACAAAAAATAATAATTTTAACACCTTGCATTTCTAAGAGGTGGTTGCTTCAACTTTTTAATTTTTTGAATAGAGAATTATTATATTTGAATAAAATTTTCAGTTTTTCTCCTTTTTATTTAAGGTTTTTAGATTAAAGTATTAATTTGTTTATAAACAATAACATGGTAATTTAACAAATTTAAATTAGATTTGCTTTTGAAGGGGGGGAAAAGAGTAGAAAGAAAGCCCATTGAAAGCAGAACCGAATTAGTCCAGCAAATGCTAAAAAAGAAGAAGAAGAAGTAGAAGCAGGCCCGATGAACGACAGCCCATCGAATCCAACTGTCATTCAAACGACATGTTACCAATTCAACGACGACATCAAGTCGGTGACTCTCACTCTGGCAATCAATAAAAAAAACCAATTCATTACCTCTCTCTCTTCCCCAAATCGCAAGAAAAAATAATCCCCAAATCATCAAAATAAAATTCCTAGAAAATCCCAGAAACCCTAGTCGCCTCATCTACAAAATGCACACAAAAAGCCATCAAATTCTCATCCAATCTCAATTCAAAACCCAAACCCTAACTCTAGACCCAACTCAAACCTTAACCCTCTACAATCTCAAGCTATCTCTTTTAACCAACAATCAAAATCCCTCTTCCTTCTACTTCACCCTCAACGGAAAACCTTTAAAAGACTCCACCTGTTTACCAAACCCACAAATCACCCCTCTCTGCACCCTAATTTTACAAACCCGGCTCTCCGGTGGCGGTGGCGATGGCGGTGCCACGGGGGCGGAGTCAAGGGACTGTTATCTCAACATGTATGCTGATAAAAAGCCTGATAAAGTGGATCCACATGAGCTGCGCCTATCGAAATGGCTCAATTGCTCACTTTCGAATGAGCCCTTGACGCAACCTTGCGTAATTGATCGACTCGGTAATATGTTTAATAAGGAAGCTTTAGTTGAGGCTTTGATTGGTAAAAAATTGCCTAAGGAGTTTCGTTATATAAAGGGTTTGAAAGATATGATTGATATACAGTTAGAGGTGGTTCCGGGTGAGGGTGAGGGTAATGCACGGTTTCAATGTCCGGTTTCGGGGTTAGAGTTTAATGGGAAGTATAAGTTTTTTGCTTTAAAGAATTGTGGGCATGTTTTGAGTGCTAAGGCATTGAAGGAGGTAAAGTCATCGGAGTGTTTGGTTTGTTATAAAGAGTTTGAGGAGCGTGATAAGATTGTGATAAATGGGAGTGAGGAGGAGGTGGCAGTTTTGAGGGAGAGGATGGAGGAGGAGAGATCGAAAATGAAGGAGAAGAAAATGAAGAAGCTGAAGAATGGAGAAGCCGGGGCTAATGGAGAGGAGCTTTCAGGTCAGGGCGTGGAGGTGTCGCAGCTGAGTGGTAAAAAGCATGGGATTGTTGATGTTAAGGGAGTGGATAACGTTGTTGGGAAAGTGAAAGGAAATGGGAAGGTTGAGAATGTGAAAGGGGCTAGTCATGGTGGTCCGGTGAAGCGGTTTAAGGCAACTGATATAGTACCAGCAAATGCCACTGAGGAAGTATATGCGTCCATATTTACTTCGTCAAAGAAGCAAAGTTTCAAGGAGACGTATAGTTGTAGATCTCTTCCTCTTGGTAGGAACTAATTGTTGAAGGAGCATGAGGGAATGGCGCCTCCTCTATGACGTGATTCTGTGTTCTTAATTAACTCGCTTACAGTTTACAGTTTCATTGCTATAAACGTAAAGCAATCATGTTCTGAGACTGGTATTTACCTTGATTGTTTGCGTCCAAATCAAACGTGCTGTGTACATTGAGTTTTTCATAGTTAAGTGTTGCATAACATAAATGTACTGAGACTGGTGTTTACCTTGATTTTTTTGGCAATGATTTGGCGTCTGGTGTGAGAGGAAATCCAGAATATTTCACGACAAGCAGCTGCCATTTTTTTGGCCTCTTAATGGTTTTTAAGCCACATCTGGTCTAGAGATATCTCTTGAGCAGATGTGCAAAGCAATTGAAAAGCTTTGATGCTCAAGCTTTATGATTTCTTTTTCACTCCACTTCGTGTCCTCCTTTTCTCAACGCAGTTCATCGTTTTCCATCCCCAATCCATAAAAGTAAAGTTCGAGGATCTGTTTCTTGTGAGGGAGATCATACTTTTGCATGGTTTGTAATGTATCACTTGCCAAATCAGTGGGTTAAGTTTGATAGGGATAACAATAATAGGCTGAAGTCTGCTAAGGGTGGGGAAGACAAAGATGGTAGATTGGTGCAGACTAGTTTGGGGGAAAGAACAATATGTCCTGGGACAGGATTGATTTGTATTGCAAATGGCAGCTACATAGCAACTGCTAGTGATGAGCAATAAATCTGGATAAGCATGTAGAAGACATAGCAACCTAAGGGGGTGTTTAGAAATGCTGATTTTAAAAAAAGTTGAAAATTTTTATTTTTATTTTTGTACTAAAAATTAAAAAAATTATGGTGTTTTTAAACTATTTTGATGCGATGATGTCAAAAGTGATTTTTAAAAAATAAAAAATATCATTTTAATACATTTCTAAATGAAAATATTTTCAAAAACAACTTCAATCATACTCTTAAATAGTAGTAGTGATGAGGTCTGGAGTTTGCTCTCTCAAATGATTGTTGTTTAGCCACTGTAGACTTGTTTAGTTATTAATTTCAGGATCTCTTAAAATAGTTGAGGTATACATAAGCTATCCGAGCACGTCTACATATAAAGAAAATCATTGCACCGAGTAAATTTAGTACATGTTTGGTAGTGTGGTTGAACTAGTTTTTTAAAGTGTTTTTTGTTTAGAAATATATCAAAAAAATATTTAAAACAAAATAAATTATTTTTTATATCAGCATATAAAAATGATCAAAAACACTGAAAACATTTAATTTAAAATAAAAAATAATTATGTTTTTCAAAAATGCTTCGCTAACCAACTCAAAAAAGGTAATAAAACATTCACTTAGCGATCTGCTTTCATTGAGAGTCGAACTCAAGACCTCCCGCTTACTAAACGGGTGCTCTAACCAACTGAGCTATGAAAGCTTGTCCGTCGCATGCTGTTTTCTCTAAACACTATAATGGATATAACGATGACTACATGGAGATCATCCCCGTCTCCGACCTTCCTTTTGGAGGGAAGGAAATGGCTTTGACACGTCAATTTGGTGAAATATTATAATTATCCTGATGGTCGATAACAATAATATAATAAAATAAATTTCTTATTCATATATTATGACGTCATTGTAGATTGTAATATTATTTTATTAATACTCGTGTAGGGTTTTTTTTTTTCTAATTATAGGATAAATCCACCCTCTATATGTGAAAAAGAAAGATGTATTTCTCTCATCTAAAATATGTAAAAAAAAAAAAAAAACACTCGTGAGATCTTCTATATCAATTATTAATCATACAAGTTGCCCAATAGGTATAGATTGTAATATTATTTTAATTTTGTTTCAATCTTCAAGGTTGAAGTTTTTTTATGCTAGACTTCATGATTTTCTTTTTATTTGTATATTATCATCACTTAAACCACGATTTTTTGCGGATTGACCTAGTTTAGGTCCAAAAAAAATTAGGGCCTCTTGTTTTAAAAAACAATTGTGCATAGTCCATCATCATTAGGTTGTTTTGGAATCTACCCCGTGATGTTTTCTAGTTTGCCTTTTATTTGATTGTCTAGTTAGCATGATTTGGATCATAAAATTTGGTTTAATCAAAGCTCTTTTCATTTTTATTACTGGATGTTAGATTGTTTGAACTTTGACTTTGATTTTTTTTTTAATTACTTTGTTTTTGTTTATATCAATCTCTTGATCTACTTGCATGTTTACTATGAGAGGTCAAGTTGATCCAAATTACTTTTTTTGTCTCTTTGTTTTTACTTTTATTCTCCCATTTTAAATCGCTAGAATATAACTTGTTGTTTTCGTAAGAAAAAAAAAACAAGGATATGATTATTCTTATTTTTAAAAAAAAAAAATCCATAAACATTCATACATATATATTTGTTTTTACCAATAAAGATATTTAGGATATATACTATCTGGTCGTGTTTGCAACGATTACCATACGGGCGTCATCATTGAAACGAATTTAATTTTATAATTAAAACTAAGTTCATAAACATTCATATAATTAAACTCACTACCAGCACGAAAACAACAATAGTAATTAAGGTTTAATATGAATGCAGTACTGCTGTAATAAAAAACAATTACCCCGGCCGGTCTGTAGTAATTATATAATGAAGCAATGCATGCAGCAACATAACCTTATATAGCTTCAATCCTTAATTAGATCAGTTTTAGAAAGTCATAAGATCTCGTTCATAATAATTAAGAATCTATTAGTATTAATAAAAGTAAACATCTTCATCAGTTTTCCTTTTTCTCGATCATTTATATATATTTATTTATCTCTAGTTACAGCTGATTCTTATTTGCTGGCCTGAGATAGCTGGGTCTTGTTTTATATTAGCTATGCCTCATGACTGTTAATTAAGCAAGATGTCTTCATAGAAGCATTCCTTGAAAGCTTCCATATGAGCCGCCTGCAAGCATATTGCAAGAATCACTGACCCTTCTTCATTAGGGCTTGGCAGAAGCAATGAGTCCCCGTCAAAATCATGAGTTCCTGGTCCCATGTAAATCTCCTCTCCCCACCCAAAATCAAGGCCATAAATAGGTAGGGTTAGCCAGCTAACCACGGCTATGTTTGGGTTCCCGTAAAAGGGCCCTTCTGCACCTCTTAGCGCGTGAATGTCTTGAAACCTGGTCAGGTCTGGCTGGTTCTTCAAGAAATCCGTCGCGGATCTCACATACTCATCCGTCACCGTTTCAATTGCTTCCCTTATCTTGCTCGCAGCATATCCCAAGGGTTTTGACAGGAGCTCGCCGGCGTGACTCACTGCAATGACATCGAGAGAAGCATTGCCAAAGTAACCGTCTGGCAAAGGTGGCTGCACTCGTCTACGTGAATCAACACACACAGCTAAAGCGGTTGGTTGCTCAGGTTTGTGTCGGCGAGCTTTACAGACAGACCTCCAAACATGTCCGGTCAAGGTCTCATATCTAGTATAACCACGGACAGTACTGCTAGTATCTGTACTTCTTCCCTCGTTAGCCATGCTCTTTAATTTCTCGACCTGGTTTTTTGTCAGCCTCAACATGGCTATAGTTGTCTTCTTTTTCCTCTCTTCAGTGCTATTTAACTTCCCCAGCAGCAGTGGTGGAAGACCGAACTCCGCGTGATCAAACTGTGGCGGAGCTGATGGGGGATCCCCGGCTCGCATGATCTTGCGGTCGAGAAAAGGAAGCATGCCAGATGGCTCTCCACGGCTGATTCTTGCCCACTCAGACATAAATTGAAGCGCACTCTTACCATCAACAACAGCGTGGGATATTGTCAAGCCCAGGCTGATACCACCGCATTGGAAAATGGTGAGTTGCACTAGCAATAGCGGCAGTTCATGCAATGGAACAGCGTAGTCAACATTCGGGATTAGGTTTTGGTACTCTGGAGATGGCAGGAAGTCGCCAAAATCTTCGAGCTTGGATTCAGATTCAGCCTCGATGAGTGTGGCTCCCATGGCGTTGCATTCAAGCTCGAGGCGCCCACGACCTATCCAGTGTAAACGACCTGCTAGAAGATAAAATGGCACCAAGGCATGGCTCAGCGAGTCTTTCAGGTTATTGATAATAGCATTGGATTGTGTCTGCGGTGGTTTGTAGAAGTAGATAGTGGGAACGTGAGTTATTGTTCCGATCTGATCCCATTCAGAAAGGGAAACTCGGCCAGTCCTTGTTGGTTTGGCTGGTTTCACTACATGAGAGTTCTTGATGGTCACCACCATTTTTTGATAATATGAGATTTGAAGACTGTGAGTTGCTAAGGAAATGCCATGACCAGCTGTATTTAAAGGTCAGTCTTAAGAGGGTAAAGATTGAAGATACGCAGTGGATCTGTTGAAATGATTTTTTCGTGAGTCTATTAGTTCCATGAAAAGGTCAGATCATAAGGACAGTCCATCAGCACCCTCAACAAATTAATAAAAGAAAAAAAAGGGTTTTTTTCCCTTTTAAATCCAAATAATATATAAATGTTTTCAGTTCCTGGAGAACGTATGATGACATTTTGCGGAACTCTTCAGGTTTTCATGCGAATGGGAGGAAAGGCAGGACTTGTGCCTGAATGACTACTCATGAACATTTACAATCGACAGAGATCTTGTAGGACTATATAGATGCAATTTTATTATTATATTGATTTTGTTTTTTTTTATAATAATTAAAAATATTTTTAAATATGCAGCTTCCTCATTGATGATCTAATACAAGTAGAGATATTTTTATGGTAATTTTAAAATCTGAATTTAAAAGGTTAGAAAATAAGTAGATCGCTTTCACCACGTAGCAACCCTTCAGATTATATATAAATTTTGTTTTATATACAGACAACTTCCATGGAAACTTCAATGGAAAATGCGCCATATATATATATATACCTTCCCCATATATATCTGCAGAAATATGTTTCAGAAGTTGTAAACACCGTGTACTTTTGATAATCACATAACCATCATCTACAATGAGACAGAATGTTTTGTCCAAAACATTTAGATATAATTATTTTTATTATATTTGTTGGTCATTTTGTTTTAATAAAAACTATAAAAATAAGTTCATGTTGAAAATGATCATTTCAGATGAATATTAATATCCTTTATTTGTGAGCAAACCAGAAAATAAAATAAAAAGTAAATTCTGACGTACAACAAATTATTCAAAAGTTTATTGAAGTATAATAGTTTGATTATACATCATTTATATATTTTTTATCTTTCAAGCAAATCATTTTAAAACCAAAACATGGTTTTTTTCTTATTTCAATCAATCTTTTAATTATTTGCTAAACTTTGTTTTTGGAATCTGCCGTGTTAATACCCCAAATTTATTGCTTTTTTATACAATTTAATTCATAAGTAACTCGAAAATAATTAATTGCAACTAAAAAATATATGTGGACTAGATGCGTAATTATGCAGCTCTAAAAAATGATCAGTAAGTGTGAATCAATCCATGATTACTGTTCACAGGATAATAATAGGTGATAATTCATAGGTTGAACCCATTTCAGCCCAGCTAAGATAGTTGGGTCTGGTCCAGTTCAATTCAAAAAACAGGTTAGGTCGTTCTGGCCCAAACTTGACTGGTCCAGCTCATGTATTAATATTAATAGGATATTAAAATATTCATAATAAGAAATATGATATAGCAACGGATAAAGTTTCTTTCTCCTTTGTTTCTCTCATATAGTAAATAATGATATTTCCTTAAATTGAGCGATTTCCCATGAAAAAAATGCCTGGATTAATTGGTAAAATGCATGAATTGCTACTGATAAATCCTTACTTTTACTTATATATATACACACAATGGCCAAAATTTATTCCGAAGGTTTGGGAAGACCGATGGCAAAGCTATGTCAAGTTCATTGTACACTTACCATCGTTCTTGTGTTGATCTCAGGTGTGTGTGTGTGTGTGTGTGTGTACTCTTTTTTTCTTTTTCTTTTTTGTTTTCATGTTGTGGTTCGGAGCAGCTATCATAATTTATTAGGTGCATTTTGATCAACATGTAAAATTCAAATAAAATTGGATGTGTTCATTAAGATGTCTATGCGAAGCATAGTTCTAGCTTTGGTTTTTTTCTAATCAAATCTTTTGTTGTAGTTTTATGGAGAATATAGTTTAAATTACTTTTAGAAAAATACCATGCATTAGTTAAATGAAATGGATCTCGTATATTCAATAAATGAATTTAAAAAAAAAATCTAGAGCAAGGAGTCATAATTTAATCTAAACTTGATAAATATTTATATGGATAGTTGTAACGGATAAAGTATGGATAATAAATAATAGTTGTAAAATAGATAATAAAATATAAATATCTAGATTTTTATTTAATAAATAAGGTGTGTGTGTGTGTAGTTCTAGTTTTGATTTTTATTAAATGTGATCTCTATGTCCTAGAGAATCTTTTTTTGTGCGAGAAAACTCTACTTTCAAAAAGCTTATTTTGTGAACCTAGTTAAACAAGTAAAATCATAGTTGTTCCAGACTTTTACAATGAATGCACACTTTGACTCGAACTCGAGATCTACTATATAGATCATAAGTTCACTATCATCACGCCACATTTTTTAGGAACAAATCATAGAGAATCTTATAGCACGTTATTCAACATTTTTTAATCTCTATAATTACATCGGAACCAATATCACCGGACACATTCTAATTTATATTAGTAGTAGTAGAATTAATTAGTATTAGTGCTATTGTTATTGTCACTTCAATTATTTTTTTAACTCTTTTTTGTACATAAACGGCTTATCACAGAATCGTTCGTATTGTTTTCGTTCATGTTGACAAACCAGCAAGCTTGTCATTCCCTGGGGTGAATGGTGAAGGTGGTGAAGTTTGCATTGAAAACATAGGTCCCTGCGATGCGGATTGCAGCTCCAAGTGTACGTCAAAACATGCCGGTGGCGAAGGGTACTGTAGCGCCGTCAACAAAGTTTTCACATTGCAGATGTAACTACAAGTGCGGTGTCCCCGCCACAGCTTGCACCGCCAGCAACAACTAAAACTTGCAGTGTGGGGACTACCAGGTGAAGTGTCGCTTGCGACGAGAATTGCTGCAATGATGATTGCGCCGCTAAATATCCTGGACCCAAGGAAGGTTACGGGAAGTACGTAAATACCGGTGGACCACCGAGTTATATCTTATGCACCTGCTATTTCAAGTGTTAGAAATATTTTAGTGTAATCCTGAAAGGTTCGAATAAAATTCAGTATCTAAAGAAATGAGTTTTCATCTACAAGTGTAGACGGGGAGGAAAACAAATGGAATTAAGTTTCTGCAAAAATCTCAGATCTATAGTGAGGAAATCCCAGGTTGCTTTTTTTTTTTTTTTTTTTACTGAGAAAACCCAGAGTGTTTAACAAAAAAAACATAATTTTAATGTATTCTTAAACGAAAAACACTTTCAAAAGCTTTCAAAAGCAACCGCAATCACACTCTCAAACAGGCTATCCTCTTCTGGGATTTATACCACAAGAAAAAGGAAAGCTTTCAAGAGGATGAAAAGCTTAGTGGAGTCGAGTAAGTCCAATAAAAATGTACAAGAAAGATAACTTTTGAAGTACAAATTCATGAACCTATTCAACTCAGCTCACTCATGACTAAGATCATATGAGCTGTGAAGAAAGGAAATCGTATACTTTACATCAACTGGAGTGGCAATAATTGCTTTTACAAGATCATTAAAATTCCCATGCTCTGAAGAGCATACACAAAAATCAAACAGGGATCCAATAATGTCACAAAGGATAGCTGACTGGATTCCAGGTGAAGAGTTCACTACTCTTCACCGTGTTGTTGAAGACCGAAGGTTGGATGATGAAATTATTCATACAAACATTAACCTAGTCTTGCTTCTCTTCTTAGTACCTGGCAAAAAGGGAAGTGAAATGGGAAAAAGGCCACGACAAGAATCAGGTAAGAAATATTGCGAGGATGGTTCACACTCCAAAAGAAAGAGCAGATTTTTCAGGCCGTGAACAGCTAGCTAAACTACACGTCATCCTTGCAAACAGCAGCAAAAAACATTATGCTAAATCACACAAATACTTAACAAGATAGTGCAGAAAAGTAATTTAATGGGAACAAATTGAATATTCGGGGCCCTTTTCAGAAGACATGGAATATATTTTCTGGACAGGAATATGTGATGAAATGAGTGGCATTGCTAGGTAACTCCTAATCAGACATGAATTTGGCAGTGGCTGCAACAGACATCTAAGTTTTGAAGGGGAAAAGGGTCGATTTTTATTTCTGGCAGGATGCCTGTAAGCATCCAACTTAGCCCACAACGCACATGCAGACAGAGATAAACTGTAGAGGTCTTCACAAGGACAATATAGACAGGCACAGAGATGTCAGCAACCAGAAAATGCATTGGTAGAGTGACCAGTAAATGCAATGTCCTTATATCAGTACTTTTCCTTTCATAAATTGAACAAAACGGACGATTCGATTGAACTCCTAATGCATACCCTTGCATTAGTAAAATATGCAAATGTCAATCCAATTTCAAGACAGGTTATCTGCAATCTTCAGTCCAGTTCTACAGAACTCCCAACACATACACTTGCAGTAGTAAAGCGCAAATGTCAATCCAATTTCATGACAGGTTATATGCAGATGGTTTAGCTGAAATGGATTGTTGCCAGGTGAGCATGTTGAGAAGTGAGAACCAAAGTTGAAAGAGTTGTCATATAACATGACAAATATTAAAGACAGCTGGGATGACAGAGCATGCAAGAGTTGGAATAGAATAGGCAGTATTTAATACAAAAATCAATCTTCGTTTGATCCATTTGCAAGAAGTGAATGGGAAAGGAAACAAACAATCCTTACCTCCTCCCCAAATTTTATCAAAATGGTTGTCCTAGGTCGATGCTGGCCCTCCATAGGTACGAAATGAGCTGTTACTACAGCTGGAAAACCTGCACCATCCAAAACACCCTACAGAGGGGAAAAGGAAGGGTAAAGTAATTAGAGATTCCGACCACTGAAGGTCCGTTTACTGGTATAAATTAAATTTAGTGCTTACCCTTACTATTCCAGCAACAAATGCCCCGCAGTTAAATGTCCCCATATCCTTTGGAATTGAAATGAATCTACAGCACAAAGACAGTTCAGCACCTAGATCATTACTTAAACCAATAAACCCAGCTAAATTTGACAGCAATTGTCATATTATGAACTGAAAAAGGCCAAGGAGATAATTACGACCTATTGACAAGGAGCTCCTTCTCACTGATCATGTATTCATCTTCATGTTCAGTGCCTTTTTCAAGGGAATCGGCTACCTAACATAGCAGCAAGAAAGGGTCCGGTAAGATCCAACTTTGAGTTTCACATTAACGTTTACTTGCTCCATGCATTCAAACATATATATAAACAGGAAATAAAAAAAGATACACAAATAAATGTTGTTCGACAAGACAAAATGGGTAAAACATGCTGAATTGCAGGTTTGAAATGGAAATGAAATAAAAAAGAATACACCTGGTATGACTGTCCATTTTCACATAAAATGGCTTTCCATTCTCACTGATCATGTATTCATCTTCATGTTCAGTGCTGTTCTCAAGGGAATCGATTAACTAACATAATAGCAGGAAAGGAGCTGGTAAGATCCAACTATGAGTTTTACATGAACCTTTACTTACTCCATGCATTTCAAACATATATATAAACAGGAAAGAAAAAAGGTACACGAATAAATATTGTTTGAGAAAACAAAATGGGTAAAATATGCTGAACAGCATGTTAGGAATGGAAATGGAATAAAAAAGAACACACCTGGTATGACTTTCCATTTTCACATAAAATGTAGTTTAAGAAGTTACTGAACTTTCAAACACTGCAAATAAACATACCTTTCCAAATAACACTTTCCACACTGTGCTGTGTACAAAAGACAAGATACCCAACAATCGAGTTTCCCTTCTGTTTCCCTGTGGCCTCAAAATAAGCATTGTTATAGCACTTGTAGAGATCAAAATGCAATGCAAAATAAATATCAATGAAGCAAACCTATTGGCCTTCTCCAGAGCCAAGTCAAATCATGTTTGTCAAACCATGGTTAGCGCAAGTTTACTCAACAGAGAAAAATCCTCCAGGGGGAAAATAGCCAGAGTTCCAGACAACTCATATCACACCCCTTTATATGACGACAAGCTAATCGCCACAAGGGTGAGAGAGTGAGGGAAAGCAAAATGTGGTCCTTGGAGAAATGCAAATAAACAGTGAAAGCCCATAACACACCTTTGACTTGATGTATTAAAGTACCTTTATGGCATTTGACTCGATATAGACATGTATTATAAGCCTCAAAGTTTAGCAAGTCAAAGATTCCACAGCAAAAATTACAGTTTGATGACATTAACGATGCAATTTCCTGGATTGATACATGATCTAGATAAAACATGTTAAAAGTTGTTTCACACGTAAATCCATTCTGCATAAACAAGGCATCAATTCTGTGGGGGCATAAAATTATAAGAATCCAGACAGCAAAACGCACAGCCATTAAAGGCATCAGGTGTCGAGTGGAGAATAAAATAAAAGAAAGCTACTCTAATTTCAGCGATCTAGGCATGTTTTCCTGCACTGAAAAAGAGATTGGACTGTGACTTCTCTGACAGCAATTCTAGCAAAGGAGCATTGATTGAGCACTTCATTACTCACAACTAGCCCATAAGTTAAAACTGAAAGTCATCTCACATGCTTCACACACCTAATTCAAAAACCCAATCATATGCAATCATGCACAGAAACTTTGATCAGCGATACAGATGGACAACGCCTATATTCCTGCTGCCTCTAAATGAGAACTACCGCATGACATATGGGATGGGGGGAAGAAAACTCAGCATACACGTGATATTAATACATAACCCCCATGCTACCTGCTGCCAATGAAAGAACTAAAGCTTCTGACGAAACTTATCTACTCCTGGTTCATGAGTATGATCATTCCATAGAACTTGGCAAAAACAAAATTGCATCAATCTAGGCATAACCAATAAATTTTAATAGTGACAAGAATTCAGAGGAGAGATCTTAACAATGCATTACCTTATCCCTATGGCAAAGAAGTTCCAGAACTCGAGCCCCAACAGCATAGCCTGCATCCTCCAGCCTGCTCCATTTTCCCACAAAGATCATTATTACAAATGACAATGCCCCGAATACTTTATATCAAAAATTAAATAAATTGAAGACCATGTACAGCTACATTACAAGTGTATCGAGTCAAAACTCGTAATTATACTATTTCCAAAGATTATTCCTTTTTTTAGTATGTTCATTTCAATTCGCTTGAATTTCTTGATCTATCCTGACAAGAATAACACCAAGACTTATCGCTTTAAATATCCAGTATCGATTCTTCCTTGCTAATGTCTCTAATTTATCATCAAAATGATCCAAATGAACAAATGCAAATCAAGCAATACAACGAAAACGGAGAGCTCACCTTCGCTCTAATTCAGCAATGTTATCAACCTGTGTTTGATTATACTGAACAAGCTCCGAAAACAAAAAAGCAAACGCACTCGAACTCACCTGCAAAACCAAAACCCTAGAGATCAAAACTTCAAAGCTAAGCCAGTGGATTGAGTTAGTGAGAGATCGAACAACAGTAAGGTTACCTCTTGTTTGCCCTTGCTGAGGGGTTTATCGAGGACATTAGAGTATTGCTTGATCTTTCCTGCTCCGATCATGTTTTTTAGTGTTTAATTTCCTTTCTTGGATCTTCTTTTGGATCGAGTCCGGGAAATTTTATTATGGTCTGTTTGGAAGGTGAGAAATCACATGAAAATGAAGGAGCAGTGGAACATAGTACTAGAGCTAGTAGTTGCCGTTTTGGTTAGCTTTTGAACCGTACTGGACTAGCGGGTGGACGACTGGTATTTTATTGATCTGGGCTGACACGTGTGGGCTTGTTGGAGTATTTGGATGGACCGACTTCATATACATTTAGATTTAGTTGCCGTTTCGGTTAGCTTTTGAACCGTACTGGACTAGCGGGTGGACGACTGGTATTTTATTGACCTGGGCTGACACGTGTGGGCTTGTTGGAGTATTTGGATGGACCCACATCATATACATTTAGATTTGGTAGATAGTAGTCGGGAGATTGAATAAATTACATCAAGTTACAATCTCACATAGGTTCGAGTTTGTTTTTCGATGAAGTTATCTTTTTAATTTGTCTATTTAGAAAGTATTTTGAGTTTTTTACAGGGAAATATTTAACATAAAAGGGTTTTAGATGTCAAATTTGTTTTTGTTTTTTTATAAATATTGTGGTGAAATAATTATAGTTATTAAACTTGATCTAGAGTTTAATACGCGTAAGAGATCGAGTTTTGAGGTCATGTAGGTTGGCCCGGAACATCCTTGGAAAAAATAAAAATATTTGAAGTTGTAATATCTAGCATGAAAAAGTTAAGAAAACAATTCATGTTGATGCAATGATGTATATAATTATCCCGTGTGAAAAAATTAAAATTAATTTATGTGGATGTCGCCTCGGGGGTTGATCCGTCTAAGAGATTGAGTCCTAAGTCACATGAGTTGACTCGAGTCAACATAAAAAAAAAAATAAGGTGATAATTTCCCACATAAAAAAGTTAAGAAATAATTCATGTAGACGTAGATTATATGTAGTTATTCCATGTGAAAAAAAAAAACATATGCTAGCATAGACTATATATAGTTATCTCACATAGGAAGTGTTTTATAGTGTAGCAGTGTTTGTTTTTCAAAGTATTTTTTGCTTGAAAATTATCAAAATATTTTTTTTAAATAATTTTAATATCAGCATATCAAAATAATTTAAAACAAATAACAAGATAACAATAAATTTTACAAAGTACTTTTAAAATGTAAAAAACAAATGCTCATGGGGAAATTGAGAGCATTTCATGTGAATGTAAATTATATATTAGTTATCTCGTGTCAAAAAGTTAAGAAACAATTGGTATTAAAAAACATTTAATATGAATATAAACTATAAAAATACATTAAATTAAATAATCTTATTTTTTTTGAATTAAAAAAAATTAAAATTAAATCTCACCCAAGTTACGTTAAATCACCTATATTTTGGATTGATATAGTTAATCATTTAGGTTTAATGGGACTGATTACAAAATTAAGTTTTATCTATTTAAAACCCAATCAATATTTTAATAGGGTCTATGAGAGTGTGATTGTTTTTCAAAGTATTTTTTGTTTAAAAATATATATATTTTTTATTTTTAAAAATTATTTTCTTACACCAACACATCAAAATGATAAAAAAAACACAAAAAATATCATTATTTTCAATACCTTATCCATAATAAAAGTAATATATAAAAAAGCTAACTAATTGAAAGAATTAAAAGAAAATTAAAAGAACAAACACCAAAATGAATAACACAATATTTGGACAAAATTAATAAAATGAAAAAAATTGAAACAATTAAAATCTCAACACCGAAAAAATAACAGGAATGAAAAAAATCAAAAGAGTAGGGACCAAAATGAAACATAACAACTGATTTTTTTAATTAGTTGTGGTGTTTATTGAGTTTTAAATAGAGTATATAAAGAATTTTTTTTGTTTTTATATTATTTTAATGTGTCAATATTAAACAAATATCAAAATATATAATTAGCCTAATATATTCTTCAGGAAAAAAATTATAAAAATAATCATAATCATTATTTTCAACATCGTATACATAATAAAAATAATATATTATAAAAACTAAATAATTAAAAAAACAATTAAAAAATAAGGACCAAAATGAATAACACAATATATGGTCAATTTTAATCGGATTACAAAATTAAAACAATTAAACCTTAATATCAAAAAAATAATAAGAATGAAAAACAAAAGATAAATCAAAAGAATAGAGGCTGAGATGAAACATACATTCTTGATTAATTTCAATTGAAGGATGAAATTGAAACAAGTCAAAACTTTTATAACATAAATCAAGCAAAAAAAACACAATAAAAGACCAAGGATCAGATAGAAACAACCATAAACAAAAGGACGACCTTGCATTTTACATCTATAGGAGAGAGAAAACAAGACAAAAACTATTAAGCGACCATTGTCACTTTTTCGGTCACCGTGAAACGACATGTGCACTACTATGTGGAAGAGGACATGTTGTCGCACCCCGTGATACGCCGGATGAATATTTTTAGCCACCGAAAAACGCTGGACACGTCGCTTAAAGGAAGTGCAAAGAAGAAAACTGTTGGCACATCTGGAAGATATGTCTGCTGTTTTATGCTAAAAAATAATAACTAAAAACCTAAAAATACTTAAACAACCCTACAACACGCCTGTATTTTGTTTTTTTTAAGGACATACCTGTTGTTTACAAATTTATACCGAGTTAAAAAAAAAAACACTTTAAAAGATTTCTCGGTTTTTCAATACAAATGTTTCAATATTTTGGAAAATATTAAAATGATTAAGCAAAAACATGAACAATACAATTCTTTTCTTTTATATACAGGTACCTAAAGATTAAAATTATCATTTTATATATTTTCGTATTTAATCAGTGTCACAAGTTTAGCTTTTATTACAAATCTAACCCACACACACACACATATAAATTGAGTTGACAAATATAATATTTCATGATAATGTTCTTACAATTAGATTCTTACAATTTTATTATAATTTTTTTTAAATCATTTAAAAATCTTCAACTTCCTCTCTCATCTCTCCAAATTCAAATTGTATCCGAATCTTGGGGTTGTTACATTGTCCAAAAAACTATTCTATTGAAAAAAGTCGGATAAAAAGAGAACGCGTTAATAAGATTGATGGCCTTTAATTAGAGGAATATCTTTTTTTTTTTTTTTTTTTTATCTTTATTTCAAATTGTCCGTGTTTATATTAGTTTAATTTTCGAAGTGATTTTTTATTAGTCTTTTTTTTGTATAAATGAAAATTATTTTCAAAAATAGAAAATATTTATTTTTCAGAAAATATTTTTAACATGTGGTCTTGCATGGTATTTTTTTTTATTTCGTTCAATTTATACTATTATCTGATTGAGCAAAAAATTATTTTAATTAATAAAATTTAAGGAGTACAGCTAAGTAAATATCATGTTTTGCAAAGTTAAAAATCTCAATAACAACATTTCTCTTGATCTTTTCAATTTTATTTTTAGTTATTGCTATTTTTTAAAACTTATTAACATAAATTGATTTTAATTTATTAAATTATATGTATATATAAACCTTTTAATTTATACGTAAATATTATAAACTACAAAAATACATATGAATAATAATTATATAAGAGATAAAAATATCGAATCAACAATACAGGTACGGGTCATAGAAACTAGTGCATGAAGATTGAGCATTGAACCCTCCGTCCAAAACGGACCCGTACATGCACCCGCACCCGTACCCGCACCCGCACCCGCACCCGCACTCGCACCCGTACCCGTACCCGCTCTCTCATCATTTCACTTAACGCATCAAAACACGAAACAAACAAACCCGCCCCCCAAACCCTTCTTCTCTAAACACGAAACGAACGAACTCTCATTTCCTCACTTCACTCTCCACAATGGAAGACGACGACGAGTTTGGAGATCTCTACACTGACGTCTTACGACCATTCTCTCCGTCTCTATCCTCTTCTCGTCAAACTCTCTCTGCTCACTCTTCTCTCCACCGTCCGATCGATCTCAACGACGCAATCAAGGACGAAGACGACGAGATCCTCCGCGTTACTTCCCACCGTAACCTCCCTGCTCCTTCCAACCAAAATTCAATCGAAATCACCTCCTTTTCAGCTCCTCAAGTCAGGGTTTTGGGAGATGCAAAATCTCCGATTAAAGGCTCGATTGCCGAGGACAGAGATTTAAATTTTGATATTGAGGATGTTAATACTGAGATTCTTGAAGATTCGAGACCGATTATACCTGGATTGATGGGCGGTGATTCTACAAAGATCGAAGCCTCTTCTGTGGTCAGTGGCGGCGGCGTAGGCGGAGGAAAAGGAGGAGGGGATTGGGAAGAGGACGAGGAGAGTGAAAGCGAGGATGATTTGCAGATAGTGTTGAATGATAATAGTCATCCTGGTGGGCCCATGGGGATTGACAGAGAGATTGGTGACGACGACGACGACGAGGATGGGGACCCGCTCGTGATTATTGCGGATAATGATGGACCGAATATAGCCATCGAGGAGCAGGATTGGGGTGGCGGCGAGGATGGGGTTGCGGCTGCTGGAGGTGGGGCAGAAGGGGAGAGGAAGGAAGGAGGAGAGGCGACAGGGAAAGGGAGTGCCGTGGTGGGACCGAAGATTGCGTATAGCAATCATGGGTATCATCATCATCCGTTTCATTCTCAGTTTAAGGTCAGTGTTGTAGTTGTTGATGCTATATGTTGAGCTTTAAAAGAAAGAGAAGACAAGCAAGATAGGAATTTTGTAACTCTTGTACATATGTTATGGGTGACATTTATCTTCTTCTTCTTCTTCTTCTTATAAATGTATGATTACTTGGAAAAAGTTGAATGAGAATTCTTGAATTTACTTGATTATGCTTATGAATTTTATGTGGTTTTTTCATGGCATTACTTCTTTCTGTTGACTAGATGTATTATCTGGCTTCAAGGTTAGAGATTTCCTAAATATTGCGAGCAGTTGAGTATTTAATTGGCCTCTTCACTCAATCCAATATTGCGAGTAGTTGATATTTTTCACCTAAGTTTTGATGCCAGGGCAGCATACACTTGAGAAGAATTTTGTAGTCAGCTGCGAAAACCTGGTTCTCTTAGGTGAAGCATCACTGGGACTTTGTATAAATAATCACTCGCTAAAATCTTAGTTTAAATGCAAATGATATGAAATTCAACAAGTTTTTTTCTAATTGTATGTACTTCTCGGATTCTCCTGCAATAATATTAATGCATGGGAACAGATGAAATGCATAATAACGCTAGCACAAAGATCACATCCCACGGTCAATTTTGGGATGTCAACAAACTTTGGCACGGGTTCTTCCAAGATTTCATCACGATTTTCATTTTACCTCCCCTATTCGTGTGTGAAGAGTTTGATTATGATGGGTTCTTTTGCTGCATCGTGTCAGAATACCCTGAAGTCAGATTGCTTTGTTCCCTGTGGATCACAACAACAATCTGGCCTTTGTGATTATCAGTTGGAAGAGGTGGATTCTTGCAAGGATGGAAATGATCGAGATATCTTTATTGTTGATGCGTGGAGAGCTCTTATAGCTAAGCATGTTTCTCAATGCTCGAATGTGTCAATTAAGCTCGTAGTTGTAACTTTTTTATGGGTTGATCTATTGCATGTGTTTAATAGGGGTATTGCTGTTACATGAACAGTCGAGAAGGTAAGTAATTGCTGGAGATATTTGGGTAATTTTGCACCATTTGGTTGTAGCCAATAAGATGTGTGTATAATCTTGCAAACAAATGGTGTTGAGTCCCCAAAATAAATTAAACGATGCTTGGCACAAGAAATGCTTATATTTCTCCTTGTATTAGTTGGTCATGTATTCACGAGCCATATTGAGCTAAACTCAGTTATTCCTCTTTGGTCATTGAATTGTTTAACTTCAATTCAACAATTTCACTGACATCTGTTGCATTTTGAAATTGGAATCTGTAAATTTGAGGAGCCATTCTGTTGAACCTGATTAGTGATTGATTTGAAAACTTGTAATAGCCCCAGCAGTCAAATCGATGTGTGGTTTCTTGCTTCTTTTTGAAACTATCCTTACCATCTTTGCTCTTATTGTTCACTTCCTCCTTGATTCCAAGCTGTAAAGGTGCTTCCCTTACCTTCAGTTTTTCATCTCTCCTGTCTCTTTGTGCAATTGTTTTTTTCATATTCTTACAAAGGAAGAGGGTAGAATATAACTTTTTTGTTTTTATGGATTCTATCTCGGGCTTGAATTTCACAACTAACTCTAAAAGAGGTTGCCTGCTTAGCCACAGTTTTTTTCGTGTAAGCAGGATGTGCTCTTTAATGCCGTAGAAATTCTAAAAAGATGAATAGGTTGGCCTTTTCAAATGTTTTGATTAGGGTTAATTCTGTTATTTGTTGCTAGCATGATGGAAAGTTAGACTTTAATTTTGATATGGTTTATATTCATGAATTGAAAGGTTGATTTTTGTGAGCTGTGCCAAACTTTTGCCAGCTTGTAGTTTTTCCATGAAAATAACAATCTTTGTTGAGAAGTTAATTGTGTATGAAAAGTTTTCCTCACCTGCAAATGTTCGATGTCTGGTTACTTTTGTTTTTTATTTGGTGGTCTTGCCACTTATTTCATTTTATTACCTTGTTAACACTGCATTTTATTTTCTTTTTTCATGCAGTATGTAAGACCGGGGGCAGCACTGATGCCTGCAGCTCCAACTGTTGCTCCTGGAGGAACTCCAGGTCATGTTCGTCCTCCCTTGAACATGAGTACTATAACTGGACGTGGTAGAGGTGACTGGCGACCAGTAGGAATAAAAGGTGGTCCTCAAAAGAACTTCCATCCAGGATTTGGAGGCCCTGCTTGGGGTGCAGGGCGAGGTTTTGGCAGTGGACTGGAATTCATGCTTCCTTCCCACAAGTAATTTTTGCTTAAATTCTGCTGCTGGTTTCTTATTTCCACTGAGTTCCGTAACATTGTTTTCTTTTTATGAATATCTTGCATTAATTTGTTTGCTAAATATTTTCTTCATTTACTGGATTTGTGATGTCAGTACTGGTTGTATTAGTCAATGCTCAGTATGATCTCTGCAGTACCACCCGGGCTTCCATTGCTTTCCTTACATTCTCTATTGTCAGCTTTTTTTTTTTTTTTTTGTCTTACCTGCATATTTGGATAACATAGGCAATGATACGGACCTATGGCCAAAAGAAAAGCACTGAGCCAAGATTTTTTTTTATTGGGTATCAGTTGTTCATTCTCTCATCTCTCTCTCTGTGTTTAACTCTCTTTCCTCTCTAATTTTTATTTTAAGAGAAACATCTCTATGAGTTTTTTCATTTTCTCATCTCTCTCTGTGTTCTGGCTTACTATTTGCTAGAGAGGTTCAAAATTTCATGTTATAAGAGTAAAAAATGACAGCATTGTCAGCAACAGATCAAAGCCTTACATCATTAAACGGTTCTGTGTCGGTAATTTGTAGTGTCCATCATTTGATCTTTTTGAATAATTCTTGTGCTATAGATTCTACCTTGGGTTTGGTTTAGATACATGTGTTATTAAAGCCTTCACAAAAGAAAGACTAATGTAGATGAATGATTTTTAAAATATTTTTCATTTTCCCAAGTTCCATAAAATCAGGTGAGCTGGAGCAAGTTCTAAGGCATTCTTGCATTAAGTATGAGACAGATTTAGGGTTGTCATATGAGACCTGTCATGGGTTTGTAGATGACATTAACCGTAAAATTGGATTTTTGGAGGGTTTCCCCATTCCAAAACAGCCTGTTGTTTTTCCTTCATGCTCTCTATTGGATCATATGTTCTTGATGATGTTTATTGAATATAGTGGAAATTGAACTTAACATTCATCTTTATGGAACATAATATTTCCAAACTGATTGATGCATCGCCTTGTAAAACCTTTATGAAACACTGCCGTGGAACTCTGTACCCTATAATAATATGCAGGAAATTGGATTTTGAATCAGCTCTTTTTGCATTAGACACACACCCTTTGAGATGGTACAAAATGCAGGTGCTGTTTATATAGCCTGAAAAGCTGTTGATATTGTCCTTCATCAAAAAAAGATTTTTATGAATAATTTATTATTATTTTGTAATATCCATTAAGGCTGCTAAGATGAGCTTTTTTCCTACGTGTGTGGAGTGCCATTAACTGCCAAAGATATTAATTTTAAATTTGTACTTTGGTCAATCCAGAGTCACTAATTAGATAGATTAATAAATCGGATACTGCCTGGAAATTGGGAGATGTTTGAGACTTGACACCTAATTGCTATCTGTGCATGTACTGTACTGCCTGAGGTTCTACCTCAGCAGGCTGTTTGTTTGGTCTATAATTGCTTAAATTTCTATGTGGAATGGCCACTACAGAATGATCCTGCTCATCAATCGTCAACTAATATGCTTTTAAAATCCTAGGCCTTGTCATGCTGATGTCTTTTAGTCATGTCACGGCAAACCTGTTGTTTTCTCTTTAATTTGTGAATTGTCCATTCAGTATGGGACTACCACGCATTTTCCAATTGAGGTATAGTTTGTCCCGACTCCTGTTGAATGATTATCTTATTTAAATATTATTTTCAGAACCATATTTGATGTTGACATTGATGGCTTTGAAGAAAAGCCATGGAAATATTCGGGTGTGGATGTATCAGACTATTTCAACTTTGGTTTGAATGAGGATAGCTGGAAAGATTATTGCAAACAGCTGGTATGTGACATTTTTTAAATATATTATATATTAGATAAATGAATATGTAAGACGATTTGATTTCAATTGTGCAGGAACAATACCGACTTGAGACTACAATGCAAAGCAAAATTCGTGTTTATGAAAGTGGGAGGGCAGAGCAGGTAATTCAATGCTCAGGCATCACATGCTTATTATATGCACGCTGTGGCCTATTGATATTCATGCATGTGAAATGAATGGTATTTTAGTTTTAACTTGATGAAGAAGAAAGTTTCTGATTTGCTATTGCATTCACTTTAGGAGTTTGATCCTGATTTGCCACCGGAATTAGCAGCAGCAACACGTTTCCATGATGCTCCAGTTGACAATTCAAATGCTGGAAAGTCAGACAACACACAGAGTGATTGGACTAAAGGATCTGCTCGTTTGCGGGCCCAAATAGTAAGCTTTGACTTCTATCCTCCTTTTCCATGTATTTAGCATAGAGATTTGACTATTTATTTTTTATAACCAGAGATGAAATTCTGTGTCTTTTTGAGAAGGCTTTCTTTTATCATTCATCTATTGCCTGCAACTTTAATGTATCTTTTGTTGTTGTGTGGCCAGGAATTTATTAACTTCTGTTCCTTTATATGATTTGGTTCTTTCTTATTGTCCAAATGATCAACCATAGTTTTCTATTGTTCCCTGCGGGGCATGCTGTTAAGACCTGGGATTTTCATTTGGAGATCTCGGATCAAATATTGGGAGGGGTGTCTTCAAGTGGGGACTTAGGAATTGGAGTAGGGCTATACTTATTTTGTAGTCCCGGCCCTTTGTCCTCCCAATGAACCAAAAAATCATTGCTTTCTGTAATTGTTTTAAAGATATCAGGTCCTCAGATCTGTTGTCAGTTCCATATTGCTTTGAGGACTCACTGGTTGACTTTATTTGCTTTAGCCAACTGGAAGAGCAATACAAGTTGAAACTGGTTGTGGTGAACGCATCCCTTCCATTGAAGGCCGAGCTCCTCGACATCGTGATTCTGATGCAATCATTGAGGTAAACAAACTTCCTGTCCTTAATTGCTCTTATATAACTGTATTCCTTTGACTGATATCTGCGCCCTACATATGCAGTGTAGATTAACTGAAAGTTTCTTTGATGAACAGATTATCTGCCAGGATTCTCTAGATGATTCCTCCACAGGAGATGGTGTCCAGGATGCAGCAAATGATGAACCTCAAAGAGATGACTTTAGAGGATGCGATGTAGCCGAAGATGACATGGTGGAGACAGAAAATGAATATGCTGCTGATTTCCCACAGTCTTACAGTGATCGAAAGGGTGGGAGAACACCTCATGTGAATTCTGCCCGCAACATGCCTGAGGGAGATGGGGTTTTGCCCTTCCATCCTGAAGCTCCAGCTCCATACCGCCATGCTGGCTCTAAGGTTCACCCTCCTTCATACCCTGGTAGGGACTTTGGAACTCGTCATGAGGAAAGGTATGAGATAAGTCTATATCATATTCAATAATTCCATTATGGCAGTGTAGGTTATTTTTGAGGAATGTGTCTTTGTTTGTCTTGTGATGAGCTGGGATGGGGTTTGTTAAATTGGGAATTTAGGGTTTTAGATTGATGTGGAATGTATAATTGTTTAGGGTTTTGCAAATGGTTGGAGAACAATGGAGTTTGGTGGCAAATTGGAAAAAATAAGCTGCAGGTGTTTCGGTATGGTTGTTGAATGTTAATAGATTTATGGTTTCTTTTGAGTGGTTTAATGGGTACAGAGCTGATAAAGAGTTGTTAGGGTGAAAATTAGGGTTGCACTGGTGTAATGATTGGCAGGGTGGCAACCAGAGGAAAGTTGCGGCAGAATTCAGAGAAGAAGAATAAGTGTTCAAAACCAAAGGAGAGAATCTCATGGGAACGCCTTCCACTAAACCTGATACTCTTGATCTATCTTGTGCTGTGTATTCAGCATCTGCTCATTTTCTCTATATTTTTTCTCTTTATATTTCAGATAACAAGAGTTAGGCATTTGGACATTTGAAAGCATCTTAAAGAGATTATAATCTTGCTTTTAGAGAATGTACTTTGGATACCATAAATAATTAGTGGTGCTAGCAGGAGCAGCTTGGCCAACATGGTTGGAGGATTCAAAAAGATCACAAAAAATATTGAAGTGTGAATTAGATGTAGACCGAGTCATGAATAGATGTAAACCGAGTTAATGATTTTTATTAGAAAAATTAGGGATATGCACATTTCTATGGTCATAATGACACTGCTGTGTGATGCTATTAGTTATAGTCATTTATTTGAACATTTTCATGATCATAATGACACTGTTGTGTGACAGTGCTAGTAATTGTCAATTACTTGTCAATCTGAAAACTCACATTTGTCTGCCCCATAATTT
Source organism: Salix purpurea (assembly GCA_027405865.1). Lineage (NCBI taxonomy): Eukaryota > Viridiplantae > Streptophyta > Magnoliopsida > Malpighiales > Salicaceae > Salix > Salix purpurea. The sequence continues at coordinate 5,816,221 of JAOWLH010000019.1, forward strand.
GGATTGCTTTATGCACCATGGATATTTTTGTCTTTAACCTATTCAGTTATATATTGTTTTTTGTGATGTGTTTTTTAGGTCGGAGGATTTATTTTAAGCTATAAATGTCTAGCAGGCGACTGACTGGCTGTTGTGAATGTTTTATGGATCAAGAAATTATTAGTCAAGTTTTCTATTAGTTTTGATGCTGGTTTAGCTTTCACTTGTTAAAACAGCACCTGCACTGCTGAAAAAACTCTAATTCTTTCCTCTTCTTCACAGGCAAACGCAGGGAAGATCCCGTGACAGGTCACCTCATTTAACTCCTGGTCGAAGTTCACAGGACAAGAAATTTATTGATAACACGGAGGAAGAATCAACTGAAAGTATGGTTGGTAAGCACAGCCTGCGGGTATCATCTCCCATCACAGTTCAGGATGCGAGAGAGTTGAGCTCTGAGGAAAAAGATGATGCTGAGCCTTTCCGAGCTGAAGGAAGCTCTAGATTGGGAAGGGATGAGATGAGTGAGAATGAAGAAACCACTAGTGATACCCCCAAGGATGGAAATGTGCACAATTCTACTAGGAAACAAAAAGTAAGCTCTCATGTAAAACAGCCTGCATTGCAACAGCTTGATGATGACGATGACTCAAAGGCTGCAAGAAGCAGTGAAAATAGCAAAGCAAGATCAGGCAGTAGCAAAGATGATAAAAAATGGAAGGATGGTGTTGAGGAGGAGGTTGTTCAAGGTGGGCGTTCTACACGCTCAGGGAGCATCAGAAGGCACCTTGATGAAAACGAGCAGACTTTTCGGAGAAAGGATCGTGATGTGAGGCATGAGATGGATAGAAATCAGGTCATGACAAGAGGGAGGGGGGATTCTTATCCTCACAGAGACTTGGATCCCAGCTTACCCCATCATTTGCATATGAAACATGAGGGCTATGATAGGAGAAAGGAGCGTCAAAATCCTGACATCTCTTGGCAACAAAGAGATGAAGATCCACATAGTAGCAAACTTAGAACTGAAGACAGGAAGAGGGAACATGGGGATGAAATGGGATCCAGGCTCCGGGGTAAGATTCGGGAGACTGAGAGGAGCAACAAAGACGAACATCTTCAACCAAGAAAACAGTCAGAGAATGGCAGCTACAGGATTCATCATGACAAGGATGGTAGTTCACAACACAGGGAAAGAGATGACAGTTTGAAGACTAGGTTTGAAATGGTAGATGACTACCATAACAAACAGAGGAAAGATGAGGAATATTTGAAAAGAGAATATGCTGATAAGGAGGAGATCCTGCATGGCCACAGAGAAAATACCAGTCGACGCAGACGTGAAAGAGACGATCAGCAACGGATTAGAGACAATCTTGATGGCTATCACCCTGTTAGGCATAAAGATGAGGTCTGGCTCCAAAGAGAGAGGGGTGAGAGGCCGAGGGATAGGGAGGATTTGTATAGGTTAAAACAATCCAATGAAGAAAACTTGCCAAAAAGGGAGAGAGACGAAGGAAGAGCTTCCTTGAGGAGTGGGCGTGGAGTGGATGACAAAGCATGGGCTGACCATGCTAGAGTGAAAGATGAATATAAAGTTTCTGATAAAGATTATCAACTTAAAGATGCTGTTCGAAATAGTGAACCCCAGAAAAGAAGGGACCGGATGGAGGATGAAAGTCTTTCACATCATAGGGCGCGGGATGATGTTTATGCACGAGGAAACCAGTTTAGTATTGATGAGAGAAGATCCAGGCAGGAAAGGTCAAGCACACGCATCAATCGCACTCTGGATTCTTCTGATAACCAGAGGATGCATGAGAAGAAGCATAAAGAAAACACAAGGAAGAACAAAGAATCTGATGGTGGAGATCATGGCACTTTGGGCCCTTCCAGAAGAAACCAAGAAGACCAGAGTGGTCACAGTGATGAAATGGTATTTTTCATGCTTATCTCTAGAAAGTATAATGAAATGGAGGAGTAGCAGATAGGGAAATCCTCCGTAAGATGTCAGGTCATTGATAAGTGAAGTAATATAAAAAAACATCTTAGAAGAAAATTGTATTAGTGAAGGTAAAACAGAACAAGAATACAAGGAGAACATAGTGTCCTAATGAAAAAAAACAAACTTACAGGAACCAACTAGGAACTATCCAAACCGAAGAGCTTCTCCCTCCCAAGAGCCCTTAAATAAAATGCACAACAGCTGCTGAGTAGCTACCAATTCTCTAGACTGCTGTATCTCCAAATGCCAAACAATCCCACAGATACCACATGTCCACAGTGTTATCTCATCCTTTCATGCCCTAAACCCTTCAGGTGGGTCAGCATGACTCCCACCCTCCTCAAAATAACCTATTTCTCTCTAATCAAGTAAAGCCTGTTCCGCATATCCCGTGCCATAACCATGCAAAAAAAGAAGTCTGCCTGTTACTAAAGCCTATACTAAGGAGAGAAAAGCCTCGTGAGGCCATATCACTTAAAGCAACTTTAATGATATATGAACTGATATCCAACATAATGCAAAAATACTCTTAAGATATATGTGTGTTACCAGTTATAGTTTTACACATGCTTCAGTATCTCATCTTACCAAAGGAAGGGCAAACGTGGAAGATTTCCAATCAATGCGGGTAGGTAGTGCTGCAAATTCTTAGGGTTTTGCCTAGGCATGTCGAGCTGTTTTGACTGTTATGGTTTCTTGAAATTAGTTCACAATGGCATGCTAAATTCAGATTTGATTTTCGTTGTTGTAACTAATTTATTTTTAGATTCTTGAAATTAGTTCACAATGAGAGCTTAGACAGGGATTTCATTTTCGTCAAGGAAACTATTTTCATTTACTCTCATATTTCCTCTAGTATATGTACTCTGTTCCTTAGTAACTCATTCGGTTGTCGACTAGTTGGCCTCTTGCTGATTGATTTAGAAAGTGCCTTTAGCTGAGCCGGTGCTGTTCATCTTTTACTTTTGCTAGATTGTAAAACGCTCTCGCGCGCCAGGAAATGGAGACACTGGGATCTTGGTGCAACGGAACTCTTCCAAAAGGCACAAGGAAGATGCTTCCTCAGATGATGAACAGCAAGATTTAAGGAGAGGACGCTCAAAATTGGAACGTTGGACAAGTCATAAAGAGAGGGATTACAATATCAGCAAGCAATCAGCTTCCTTAAAGTTTAAAGAGACTCATAGAAATAGCAATGGTGGATCCTTAGAAGGCAGTAAACCTCCCAATGAACTTCCTAAGAAAGTGGAGACTGCTGAGAAGCATCCCAAAGTCGAGACTGTTGAGAAGCATCCCAAGGTCGAGACTGTCGAGAAGCATCCCGTGAGCGAAGAGAAAGATGTTGCGGAAGTGGAAAATAAGGATGCTGATATGAAGCCATCGGAGGACCAGCACCTGGACACAGTTGAGAAGTTGAAGAAGCGCAGCGAGAGGTTCAAGCTTCCAATGCCAGGTGAGAAAGACGTCCTTGCAATAAAAAAAATGGAGAATGAGGCACTGCCTTCTGTCAAACCTGAGACTCCTGCAGACTCGGAGATTAAACCAGAGCGGCCTCCTCGAAAACGAAGGTGGACCAGCAATTGAAAGCAAAGTTTGAGAATACATGTTCAAGTGCATTGCCTTGTTAATTTTGAGGGCCTTGTTTAATCACCTTGAAGATCCTGTCATCTGCCAGTGATTTAAGATGGCTTCCAGCAATGGCCATGTGCCTCTGCGAATGTGCTAAAATCTCTGTAACCATGTTGTTTCCATACTTATTTGACATCTATGTGTACATACCTGATAGACGTTACATTAAACTGGTCGCTCACTGATACTGGCCCACGAATTACTTTTTAGTTTTTAGTATAATTTTGTACTGCATTACTCAGATTTAACCTGCAGCGGGTTGAGGTCAGATCCCAGATCCACAAATGCTGTTAACAGGATAGCCCCTGCGGAAGCCAATACCCTTGAGATGAGGCACTTTTCAATGCCGGGTATCTTCTAGATATGGCTCTGGGTTTGAAAGAAATTTGTACGGAGCACTGGGGCAACACTTTTTGTATGCTGGTAGAGATTTTCACAAACTGGTGACATTTACTATTATCTGTATCTTGTATGTTGATTCATCATTCCTAGCCTTTTTATTTTGGGGCAGGAATTGGGAATGCGATCAGAGATCCGATTTTGTATTATATAGAAACTGATGAGCTATAGAAGATCAAAGCAGAAGATAAATAAATTATTTGTGGGTGTCCTACACCTTGAATGACTGGGTGTTTTGGTTTTCTATTACGTCCATGTCCATGTATGAGTGTTTAATTGTGGTTGTTTTTTATTTAAAAATATATTAAAATGTTTTTTTTTTAATTATTTTTTATTATAACACTAATTTTTTTTATATTTGCAGCAACAATAGCAATTATAATACTTATTAGTAATAGTAATAAATATTTTTTTATTTTTTTGAATTACTTATTAAAAATAAAATTATAATTTATAATCAGAAAAAATACCATAACACCAAACTGGACAGTAAAGTAAACAGGAACCACCCAATTGGTAGTAAGATTCATGATTTCCCTACAGGTAAGAGAAGTGGTCTGTTTATTCTTAGGATAATTACAAAAATCATCCTATGGTTTACTATAAATTTCATTTTGTCCCTGTATTTTTATAAATATCTCTCTCACATCCCGTCAGAAAAAAAATTCTGAAAGGATGAAATGACTAAAATGGCCTCATATATTAAGAATTAATCATCCCACACGATCGCTCTCTCTTCCTCCCTCTCTCATCGCCGGGCACTCTCTTTTCTGCTTTCTCCGACTAAAACGAAGAACAGAAGTAGAAATCAACAAATCATCTGTTCTCTCTGATTTCATCTCGTGCTGATTCCCTCGTTTCTGGAACTCAAGAACACAAGTAAGAATTTTCTTTTCGATCGAGACTTTGAATAATGGGTTAAGGAAATGTGTTTACCATCATCTAACCTAATTAGGCATGTTTATACGGAAGTTGATCAAAAACCCCAATTTAATTTTCACAGGACTATAAATACGATTCCTGACTTTTGCTGCCCTTCATGGATGGTTTCTGAATATGGAATTTGAAGTTGAATAACATTGAAATTGTGTTTGCGTTAGTCTGGTGAATGGATGCTCATGAATTATGTGAAGGCCTTGTCTGTTCGTATTTTTTAGTGTTCGAAATAGAGGCTTGAATTTTAAGGTGTGTATGAATTTTAACGTTTGAATTTCAAGACAACACATGCATCACACAAGCATGAATCTATCAGTGTGTGCTTTCCTGTTGAACTAGGATATGATATAGGCCTGACATTACATTTATCTTTGATTTCTCTCAGTGAATCTATGTTTATAGTAGCATTTTTTTTAAACACAGTAGATAGTTCTCGCAAGTGTGGATTTTAGATAGTTCTCAATTAAACAAACGCTTATGTTTAGAATTCAGAATTCACTCCTAATTGGTCATTCTTGATTCATATATATTTATTTGATCAGAAAAATTAATACCCTGTGCTATTAGACATTGATTTTAAAACAGAATGCTGAATTCAGGTGCCTAGGAAATTAGCTTGGTGTTACTGTCGTTACTTGCATGAAATTTTTTTTGTATGCGTTGGTCAGTGAGACCACTGTTGGTAACTAATATGTGCCAAGTATGGGTCAAGACCATTTTAACTTATGCTCTCTTCTGAGCGTGGTTGAATCTTGCTTGCATATAAATATGGGTAGAAGATCATCTTCATCTTCAATTTTTTTTTTCATTTATTTCGTGGAGTATATCTTCCTTTGTGCTTGTAGTTAGTAACAATGGGGAAAACAAGCCCCCCACCAACCCAAAATAAAATAGACAAGTTGGTTTTAAAAATGTTCAAGCTAGTCCAATTAGTTCATAAATTGTGCAATTACTAAACAATGGTTTTTGAAATTGCACAGTGGTGCTGGCATTTTCTCTTCTCAGCAATCTACCCAAACTACAATGCATTGAATATTTTGGATCGGTGAATGTGATGTGAAATCATGTGTGTTTGTTTTAACTTTTTGAAGCAACAAGAACTTGGATATTGTGGATTATTTTGAATGTGTTTTTGGTTCAGTTTTTTATGTGTTTGGTTGAATAAAAGGGAGTGTTTTTACTTGAATTTAGTTGAGAAGTTTGATGATGTTTTATTGTTTAAAACATGTTTTGATGGCATTTTTGTAATTCTGACAGTTGTGGCAGTTTCGTTATTTTAAAGCTCAGAGGCTCTTTAGTCGTTAAATTGAATATAATGGCAAACTTGAATATTCAGAATATTTCTTTTTACGTTTTTTTTTTTTTTTGAGGAGGTAACATGTTATTGAACATGTAAACCTTAGGATGTTAAGTGTAATTTATAAAAGTATGGAGGGAGTGAAATTTAAAGCAAACTATAAGAGGTTTTTTGTTTTTATCCCTTACTGTTATTCAACAAAAGCATTGTAGATTCAGTTTCTTTTTCATTAGTGTAAATGTTGTATGCTAAAAGAAAGTGCACGCAAATAGTATACAAGGTGCTTGATCATTGCCTCAGTGTAGTTGTGGATATTGATTTGGTTTCTTTATGGAAGAGATTAAGTGATATTTGTTTGTTTGTTTTTTCATTTGGATATTTTTATTTAACTTTTGTATCGTAGTTGTGGCTGGTAATATTTTAGTGATACAATAGTTCTTGTGAATACTGGCCAGTTCTCATGTTGGGTCCATGATGGGATGTGACTGTAAAAGATTTCATATGATTGGAAGTGGTCTTTACATTATTTTTTAAAAAAAAAAAACTATCTGGGATGGTTTTTGGTGATAATTTGGATTTTATTTGTACTTGATTATGCTGTGGTCTTCAGGTGTCATTGATGACTGTTTGCGAAGGCCAAGTTCAACTTTTATAATTTTGTGCTTCTTGGATGAGCTGAGTGAAAACTTCTTATTAACATATGCAATTGTGTGCTCTGTGGTTTCGGTTAATCTTTAATTATATTTTCCTTTTGGTTGTTGACTTCTTTCTCTATCCATCTTGATGTTATCCGGCACATTGATGATAAAATTTCAAATTTTCAGTTTTGTTAACTTGTTAAGCACTGGCTGTCTAGATTCTAAAGATTCTATTGGATTTCAAACAGGTGAAAGTCTGTGGGCAAAATCCTGAACACAGCACTTTCAATTTTTCAAGCCTAAATGTCGCTTAGGAAAGCACCCCTCCCTCGGATCCTTCTTGACAATGTATCGTGCATGAGAAATGCCCAACAAATCTTGCGGCATGTAAATGTCTCTCTTCATGATGGTGGGGCGCTTGTACTGACAGGCAGCAACGGTTCAGGCAAGAGCACTTTTTTGCGAATGTTAGCTGGTTTTTCTAAGCCTTCTGCGGGTCAGATACTTTGGAACGGTCATGATGTCACTGAATCTGGAGTGTTCCACCAGTACAAGCTTCAGCTCAACTGGCTCTCCCTGAAAGATGCCATCAAAGAAAAGTTTACTGTGCTTGACAATGTTCAGTGGTTTGAACTTCTTGAAGGTAAGCAAGGGAATTCTCTGCCTGCTATCGAGCTGATGGGGCTTGGAAGATTAGCAAAGGATAAGGCAAGAATGCTGTCCATGGGTCAGCGAAAAAGGCTGCAGCTCGCAAGGTTACTGGCGATTGATAGGCCAATTTGGTTGTTGGACGAGCCTTCTGTTGCTTTAGATGATGATGGGGTGAGGCTGCTCGAGTACATTATCGCCGAGCATAGAAAGAAGGGAGGGATCGTGTTTGTTGCGACTCACCTACCGATTAACATTGAGGATGCCATGTACTTGAGGTTGCCACCAAGGTTCCCCAGAAGGATGACCTTGGTAGACATGCTTGATCGTGCAGACATCTCATAAAACAGGGGATGTATTTTTCTTCCGCACATTGATTTTCTCATTGCATCCGAACCAGTTGTCTTCATTTGACTAGTTGAGCTTCTGGTGAGTTATTCCAAAATATTACATGTCAGTTGATGTAAGGCAGATGAGTGAAGTCTTCTGATTTTTCTAGTTGCCTGAAATTAGTGTTGTGATTCTTACTTAGATTTGATCAGTGACAATAGGAGCACGTATATTTCTTGTATTCCCCCCTTGTAGTTTTGGATTCTTGAGGAGAAATAAGGAATGAGAAGTCACACAGCTAGGTTTTTTTTTTTCTTCCAAAAAAATGTTGAATTTGGAAAAATAGTGGACAAAAGGGCTCATGTCCAAAATATATAGGAGAATCACAATTATCAAGATTAATTGTCATCAACCTTTACATGTAGAAGATTATTTAATCAAGAAGGAAAAACAATTTAAAAATCAAAATAATTATAATGATATTTTAAAATTTAGATGATAATATCATGTTTTTTTTTTAAATAAGATTGGAGATTTATAATGTCAATACTAGTAATTATTTTATAAAAAACTATGTATGAAATTAATATACATGATATTTTTTTAAAAATCTCTCATGAATATATACCTCATCTTTCTATTACGAAGTCTTTATATAATTTTTTTTCTCCTTTGTTTCAACTTGTTTTTTAAATCATGATAACTTTTTATTAATAACATGTTAGTAATAAAAATAACATTTTATCAATATAATATATAAACAAAGTAATTTCTAGGTAAAGAAACCTTTTAAGTGATTCATAGAAAAAGAAAGTGCTTGATGCAATCATATCTCAATAGTTTCTTGAAGAAAAAAAAAGTTTTAATGCGTTATGAAAATAATTTATTATTTACATATCAAGATCAGCTTTTATATCCATTTAATAAACCAATTTATGTTTGTTCATAAAAAAATTCTAAAATTAAATAACTATTTAATGATTGAATTAAAAACTTGCGAAACCCGCTTCATAACGTGGGCAACAAAGCAAAAGTGAATTAGAACATGTAGGCTGCCATGTCATCTAGTGTTTTAATTATTATAATTATACACTTGCACTTTGGATCTGGATAATCATTAATTTATTTCAACATCTAATGATAAAATTAAGAAATAATGTCAGTCGCGACCGTGATGTCGTGGTTGAAGTTGTTTGTACCTTGAAGCACTATGATTTCGTGCAAAACAGTTTTTTCAGTTGTTTGTTTTTAAAGTAATTTTATTTAAAAATATATTAAAATAATATTATTAATTTTTTAATTTTTTTTAGATATCAGTATGATATAAAAATATTAATTTTATTTTAAATAAACATAAAAATAATTTCTTTTTAATTTTTTTATAAATATTTTTTAAATGCAATTTCAAACCTCTCTTCCTTCCTTCTATAAGCTAGTTATTTGAAAGAAAAAAAGAGACAAATATAATTTTAAAAAATAGAAAAAATATTATTTAAATATTAATTTACTGCTGAATGACACTTAAATGGTGGTTAAAATTATGGTACTGACATGACATCTCAAAATTATAAAGAGCATGAGAAATGCAACTCATATGGTACATATGGATAGATTTGTTTAGCTTTCCCCTATCACATGCTACAAGCTTTCGACTAGAGTTGGGAAATTATAGAAGAAGTTTGTGTGACCATGGAAAAGAAGGGGCGATCCTGGGCTTGTACTTTTGTTTTGCAAGTCTCTCTCGTGATTGCCTTCTACCTTGCTCTCAACTTGGGTCAGCCTCAGAAGTCCATTTATCTAGACAGAAATGGCGCTAGCAGCAGCACAAGACCTCTTGATGTTTACTTTCTTAGTGTTAGTGGAGGATATAGACCCCTTAAACAGCAAAACCTTCTTCTGAAAAAGGTTGTCATTTTCTGCTCTTTTCTTCATTGAAGATTGAAGCACGCTTCTTTATATCTAGGATTTGATCATGGTTATTAATTAATTCCTTATAATACTAACTGAGGCTGGAAATCCAACCGCCTCGATTTTCTGCTCTAATTCCCTGTTTTACTAGTTAATGATTTGGTTTCATGTTTTTGGCTTCATTTTCCAAATCTCTTGAAATTGAATTTATAGTTTCAACTTATCAAGTTGATTTCTTTAAAGGGTTTCTTTACATTTTTCTCAGTTGTCTCATTTGTGTTGGCATTGCTGGTTTGGTTCTGTTTGAGGTAAAGAGATTCGGTGTGTATCCATATTTGTTGTGATAGGAAGTACTTATTGTTAATGCTTTTCAGTTTACATCACACTAACTTTACCCAGGATTAGTCAAATCACCAGAGTGTATTTCCATTTGATGTTTCTTATGTTGATCCTAATTTGATTGGAGATACTGTTATTGATGAAGATGGAGAAAGTGGCAAACTTTTTCAAAGCTAGGTTTGTTGTGAACGTCAGTGAGCTGGGAGAAGATGATCCACTCGCACAGAATGTAAGATCTCTTTCTTTTTCCTCCATTTATTGTAATTTGTAATCTCTTTCTTTGGTACATTTTTTCTATTCTTGTCAAATAGATTTCTTGTGATCCAATCCTAAGCTCTTCTTAATGTGAAAATCGAAATGTTTTGCAAAAAGGTTACTATGGGACTCTCTGTAATAGAATCAAGTGTAAATACATTTCAACTTTAAAATGGTTTCTCGTAAGTTTATACATTTCATTGACATAAACAGTTAGCAACAATCCTACAATTATCTTTTACAGGCAAGCTGGCTCTTCCCGCCACAGAAAGTCCCCTGGTATGCCATACTCTTGAAATTGGTACCTGTCTTCAATTGTCAATACATTTGCTTTGCATGCATCTGTTTTTTTTGGCCTCATCTTGAATTGCGGTTGATGATAAACATTTTTTAAACTACTTTCTTCAAATAATGGGTAAGTGGGGATGATAAAATTAGTGCTTGTAGGTACTCTACTAAAGTCTCAAATGATGGGAAAGTTGGATGCTTCCTGGAGCATTTCAACATTACTCGTGGAAAAATGCTAACAGTTGTTGGTTTGGACACCGGGTCGTTTCAGGTATAAACTTGCTTGTGAAAGAGCACACTATTTTCATTTGCTATGACATAAATATGTATTAGTCTGAATAAGTCTTATATATATATATACAATTGACAGTGTAACTTCATTGTTGTGATGCTCACACACACACACACAGTCAATTGTTGATTCCCTCGGAATCTGCATCTCTGCGATGCTGGTTAATATTTTGATAGTTATGTTGGCATATCCTCTTCAATCTGTCCCCAAGAGGCGTGGCATAATGGCAAAAAGGCTTGAGATCTGCACAACAGGTCTCGAGTTCGAGTTAAGGCGTGCATCTCTTGTAAGAGCCTGGGACAGCTGGGGTTTTACTTGCTCACCTGGACCCATAAAATGCGCTTTCAGGGGGCGGAGTTTCCTCGAATAAAAAAAAAATCCTCTTCAATCCCCATCCTCTTCTTTTGATTGATTAACTATATGGTACAAGTTTCTAACTTAAGTCCAACAAAACCAAGTTGGAATGTTTGCGTGGAATTGGAAGTGGACCAATTTGCTATGGGATATGCTAGAAGACTAGAACATGCTAGAATGTTAGTTTCCCATCTTATTTCCTATACGAGGACGGTGCAAACTATATGACAGCATTAGGTGATTTTATTAGAGTAGAAAGTAGTTCATCATGAGTATGTGCTATGTTCTTTAGATATTTGTAGCTTTATTAAGGGCCTGCTTGGTGAATTGTGTAACTAAAGATTGGTTCAACAAAGGACTTGGAAAACTACATTTGATGTACCATGCATTTAAAAAAAACACATATAAAATGTTATTTGCAAATGCAGGAGTCCATTAGTCTTGTCTAATGTATCACATTTTACCTTCAGCAATGAGGTTCATGGCTAGGCTGAGAGTGAAAATGGATCATATCAGGTTACAGATTATGTAGATATCTTTTTTAAGTTGGATTTAAGTAGAAGTAGAGACATGGTTGTCGATTTTACAGACTTTAACATGAAATTTGTCAGGGAGACTTCCAAAGGTATTTTTATCAAGTCATTAGGGCTCTGCATTTCAACTGCTTTATTTACTTCTTTTACTGCATGCCTTTTGTTAGAACATTCACTTGGCTAATTTCTCTTCAAGGAAAGTGCAGGTGTGCTTTTGATGTTTTGGAATCGTACCTTCTTCATAGATTCTTAATTCTTATTTTTCTTTTGGTATTTCCTCTACTCTTCCTGATGGAGGTCTATTTTGAACTTCAAGGATTCGATGCTCATGGGATCAACGAGTGACTTTAAGAATAGTCAGTTAAACTGGCTGACACAATCACTAGAAGCAGCCGCTGATAACTGGTAAAATCAGTCTATACCATATTGTTTATTAATAGCTTATCTAACCTTTCCAGCTCAAGCACCAGCAGGCTGTAAAGTGGAACCAATTTTCAAGTTTCGGATGTTGTTTGTTGCTGGGTCATTTTAACATTCATGTTAAAGACTTTAGCTGCAATAACTGGAATTGTGATTTCAAAAAGGAATGGAATCCTACTCCTTATTAGTTACTCTTTTCACATTTATGCAGGATCATAGTTTCTGGATATCACCCTGTGGTTATTTGTGACAAGGAGCAACAGGAAGCAAAGCAAATTAACGGGCCTCTGCAGAATATCTTCATGAAACATGGAGTGGTAAGAAGTTCAGGTCTACAAACTTTGACATCTGTGAGGAAATCTATTTTATGGTTTTAAATACTGGATCACATCAATGGAAAATGCTACTAACGCGAATTAAAATCGATCCTTATATCCTTGCTTTTGTATATATTTTTCTGAAGAATGAACTTGAAGCAAACTAGATTAAATAGAATATAGTAAAAATCAATAACTTGCTTGTGTCCCATTTATGAAAGTAATTTGTATTCCTTTTCTTTTGCTCTCTAGAATGCGTACATGAGCAGGCAGGGCTGCAGTAGTCATACCGTTCAAGGTGGAGTGACGCACATCGGCATTGCAGACCCAACTGGTAGTCAACCTCTGGTTCATTTAAATGGAAGATTGTCCATTCAAAAGTGAGTATTTTGCTCTTGGTACATTATGTTCTTCTACATTTCTTTCACTCATGCTAGTTGAGCTGACATATTTATTTTGTTTTTCGACTTCCACAGAGAGATGATTAATGATGGGTTTCTTCTCCATAGAGTTGGCTCCCTCGAGATTGTATGTATTCCATCATTTTTGCAGTAGATTAGAGTTCATTTGGAAAAACTAGCTGGGCCTGGACAAATCCCTGATGATTTGAACTAATCATAATTTATAACATGAATTATAATGCACATCCACAGTCCCTTGAGATCCACTTTGTGTTTCATGATTGACTAATTTATCATCTGTTATATAGATTTATGCCCTTCTTCTCTTGAGGAAGCCTGAGCTTGTTCATCTTTCCATGGCAGACAACCTATTTTGTGAGCTCAGCAGGGGAGATCGTCAACGAAGCTGTAATCAAACAGCACGGTAAGGAGGTCATGTAAATTAGGAATTCAGAGGACCAAGCTTCGTCCATTGTTGAAGTCTGGTGCATTTGCTTCCCACGAGTTTTGGCTTTTCCATCACCAGCCATTCCATTTTCCAGAACTGTTTTTTTTTTGGTGTAACACAATTGAGTCTAAACAAGCCTCCAACATTTTGGCCATCGTGTATAGGTGATTTTTCGGCTTAAGCTTTTAATCTTGTAAGTGAAGTTATGATTTATATTGTTTTTTTATATATATAATTTCTTTAAATTTACTGGAAAAAATTCAAGTTTTTATTTTTATTTTTAATTATAAATATTTGTTTTTATTTTTTTTGAATATAATGCATAATGCTAAAATAAATAAATTAGAAACACGTTTTTCCTGTAAAAACAAACACTAAAACGGTAGAACTCTAATTTCTTAAATATACTGAAGTCAATAATATTTTATATTTTCTCCATTGGCCTCAGAGTCACAGAACAAGACAGGTTAAATGACCGAAACACCCCCCGGAGTAAATCTCCACTCGCCCAATATCGCCCACAGAATCAAGGCTAAGACGGGAAGATTGCAAAACCAGGCCAACTATAAAGCCCTAGCAAAACCTACCAGGTAGGCTTTGACATTCCCTGGAAAAGAAGGCAAAAATGAGGCTCTCTCTTTTCTTTCTGCCCCTTTGCTTGCATTGTAGAGCCGATGATTTCTTACCGTTCAGAGAAAATCAACCGCGATTCCTTTCCTTTTCTTTTATTTATTTATTTCTTTTTTTTTCCATTCACTTCTTCTCTTCTCTTCTGCTCTCAATAAAATGAGGCCATGATGACTTGTGTATATATACATCGAAAAGCCTTCTTTTCCGGGAATGTCCAGTCGGGCAAATGGGGAAGGTGGGTGCCCGTTTATCTTGGCGGGGTGACCCGGATGGTATGTGAAATTGACCTTTCATGGGTTCTTTTTTTACGGGCAACCGGTTGTTGCAGCCATGGTGGTGTCTCACTTTTCAATGTCTGATTATCATATGCTGATCTGAGCCTTTTCTCTCTGCCTGTCTCTTACTGCGTTCCTTTTTTGTTCTTCTTTTTACCAATTACAATGTTTGGCTGTGTTTTTCACCGGGTCTATGATGTATTTAGGCCCTGTTTGGATGCAGCTGAGTGAGTTGAGGAGGAACAAAAGAATTGGGGAAAAGATTAGGATTAATGCGTTGCCTTGTTTGACACTGGAACATTAGGGTTTAAATGAGGGCTGGAGGAGTCTTGAGATGGGAAATTGAGATTTGGGATGAATTTGGTATCTAGTGATAGATAGAGTTTGATACTTTGCTTCAGTAGAATTTTATCTTTTCAATTCAAGTTATTTGGAAATAAGTTCCCGGCAACGGTGGAAGAGTGCCACCATGGTTGTCAAAATCGTGAGTTGATTCTCAAAATCGTGAGTTGATTCGTAAAATCATGTTAAAATCGTGAGTTGATTCGTAAACTCGTCTAATTATACAAGTCAACTCATCAAACTTTGTCAACTCGGATAGAAAAAATAATTTTGGTCAAATTCGATCAAAATCAGTCACAATTATAAAATCGGACCGGATTGGTCCGATTTTACCATCCAGCTAATTTTAAGCTTGAAACTTCAAAATTTTAAAGCAAATTGCTTCATTCGCCTCCAAATGTTTATATTTATACACAAATATTTATCCAATGTGGGATAAATTGAGTAAGGAAAAATTTAAGTCTTGCCAGCTGCCTCGGAAGAATGAAGAATATTTAAACAACTAATTATTGTGGGATAATGTTATTTGTCCGATGTGGGACAATGTAATTTGTTCCACATCGGACAAATAGCATTGTCCCACAATGTTTGGTTGTTTAAATATTTGTCCAACATATATATATATATATATATATATATATATATATATATATATATATATATATATATATATATATATCATGGAATCACTCTTGAAAATCAGTAATATTAACTTTAAAATTTATACTTAATTTTTTTTACTTTAAATTTTAAAAAATTGATGTTTTTAAATTATTTTCATGTCTTGATGTCGAAATAATTTGTTAGAGTTGGAGCTAGTACTAGTAATATCGGTGTTGGTACCAGTATTAGTACTGATAATCCTTTTAGTAATAATCCTTTTGATGAATGTATTAAAAATAAGGAGGAAAATGATGGTCATGAGACTGATTTTAATTTATATAACACATCAACAAAATATTTATTTTAAATTTGTTAGTTTTTACTTAATGAAATTCTATGGATATAATTGTTTTGTAATATATTTTTAAGTTATTTTGAATTATATATGAGTCTTAACTAATGAAGTTTTATGGCCATAATTATGTTGTATTGTATTTGAAAATATTTTACTTATAATTTTATGATTTTTCTACTTACATGATTTTAGCTGTGATTTCATGATTTTTATACGAAAAAATTTAAGTATGATTATACTATCCGAGTTTTCGAAACCCATTCTGTGTCGTGTCAAAATCATGATTTTGACAACTATGATGTCACCCTACCATGGCTTACAATGTTAATGACCAATATATCCTCACGCCTACAAATGACAAGTCCTCCAAATGACAAGTCCATTCGCACTCTGCTTCGAATACGGATGGTTTTGATTTTTAAAGTGTTTAGAAATCTATTAAATTAATATTAATTACTATATTTTAATTGATGTCATAATTATTATTTTTTTGCTCGTGCATGCATTTCATGTGGTCAACATTAATTACTATGTTCTTACATTACTTTTTAAAACAAATTTATTTATTAATTTGATTGCACATATGTGGAATTGTGTATTTTATTGTATATATTTTTTAATAAGAACCGAAATATATCTTAAAGGGCATCTGCAGCGGGGATGTTATCTCCGCATGCAAAAATAAATTAATGATTCTTTGCCTCTTTTATTTACACTGTTCATGCTACAACGGGGATGCCATTTGCACATGTAAAAATGGCATCCCCTTCCCGAGCTGCTATTTGTAGCAGCTCGGGACATAGAGCTAAAAAAGTGGGGCCACCTTTTTTATATATTATAATATATATCTATATCAAAAATATTTATTTTTGTTTTTATTTAAAAATACATCAATAAGAGGGTAAAAAATTATATACAAAAATAATAATTATATTATTGGAGGGATTTTTAAAAGTAACTATTTAATTATATAACTTACTCTTATTAATTGTATAATTAATTGCATAATTACACTACATACAAAATAATTACACTATATTTAAAATAATATAAAAATAAACGGCTCTTCAAAATGACTTTTACCACTGGAGCACACATCAACAAAAATGCTATTTTTACACTATTTAAAGTGCCATTTTAGAGATTTGCCTCTCCAAAATGGTACTCCCCACTGGAGATGCTCTAACATTCAAGTGTGTGTGTGTGTTTGTATATATATATATATATATACACACACATTGAAAGACAGAACAAGAGAGGAGAAAACAGGAAGGAAATGGGTGGGGTTTTTTATTTTTCGGTGAAATGTTCAATTTAACCCTCATTCCTTTTGAATAGTAACAATTGGGTCTCTAATTTTCTGAATTATCTTTGATATTGATTTTAGCCGCCAAAACAATTCATCTTGATGTCAGCGATTTCTATTCAGTGAGGAGAGTCTTACTTGTGTCTTCTCACATTAAAATTGTCTTAAAAAACATATATCATAAAAAAAAATGATTGATTTCGGGTTATTGCGTAGATTTTATTCTTGTTTTTAAGGTTATTAATAGGTTTATCAAGTCATTAAGTTTTTCAAGTGTTATGGGCCATAATTAGATGGAAATGGGTTTTATTGCAAAAAAAAAAAAAAAAAAAACCTTGATTTTCTTATTTTCTTATACTTCTAACTTAAAAAAAAAAGGTGTGAAATATATATATTTTTTAAAATAAAAAATAGGCCTCTCATGATGGCCTAACTTGTTAGCCCATCATGCCCACTTCAAAAAGGTCCAGGGGTAAGCTACTTGTCGTCGCATTGATCCTCATAACGATTAAGATTGGTAAGCCCACACGATTTATAATAAGTGTAACATTGCATTATATCTTTTTTTCTATCCAATCAATCATATATGTTAGTTTGTTTTTATTGTTATTTGATTTAATAAAAAATTAACTATAATAAACAAATAACTCGTATTGTAAAATCATATATCTTGATGTGTAATTATCTCACATTTTTTCATGTTTTGTTTTTAGTTATCATTAATGATTTTTTATTATTTATCTATATAAATAATTTTTAATTTATTTGGTTAAATGTGGATAAATTTTTCAATTTAAATTTTTCAATTTTTTATGTAAGAAAACACAGAAAAAGTTTATATTTTCAATTTTGTATTGAAGAAAAAAAGAAAACCAAGCCCTTAGTCAATTCTCGAGCCCCAGCAGAACACCTTGAATTCCGGGCATCTACAACGCTAGAAACTGGGCTCAAGCCCATATGTTGTTTTACTTCGCATGGGCCCTTTCGCATGAAGTTGAAGAGAGTACAGGAGGGCAAAAATGGAAGAAAACCTAAACAATGGCAACATATAGGATTGGCAAGGCTGAGGTTTTCAGCTCTCATCATTAGTTTAAGTATGAGGCTGTGCTCTCAGAGAGAAGGAAGGTAGGTTTCGGTGGGCGGTTGCCCCTTCTCCTTGGTTGTTTAGCGTAGCCGATGATTACTTCTATACATAATCAACAGCCCTCCACACACACACATACATACATATATATATATGAACAGGCCCTTCTGTCTCTCTCTCTCTATATTCTCTCTCTGAAACTGTATGCAAACGGGCGGTGATGATATCTTCGCTGTGCAAAAATCAGGCGAGAAGAGGAACACCCTTCTGTTGGCACGGTGATTTAGAATGGTTGCCGTGAAATTTGAGGGATGTTTCTGTCATTTTGCAGCCCATTCGTTGTTGCAGCCAACAAGGGGTTTTCTTTTCTTGCCTGGTTGAGAAACACTTCAGATCTGAGCCTCGTCGCTGACCTCCCCGGTTCTTTTCTCCCTTGATTTTTCTTTGTTTCATCTTTTGGGTCAATATGCGATTTAGCTTAATTGTATTTCTTATTTTGTTAGATCTGGATTATAGTTGTCAATACCGTTCTGATTTTTCTATTGGCATGGAACAGTCCGGTTTCGGAGCGGTCGGTGTGCTATTTTGGGGTTGTATTGTTGATATATATATATAAATTTAAAAAAAAACAAAATATAATTTTTATTTTTTATAAAATCAAAGTTGACGCAATAATTTTTTTTTATAATATATATATTTTTTATTATATATATATACACACAAAAGCTTACAGTTGCAACTATAGTTGTTAATACCGTTCTGGACGATACACTCCGTACCATTAAAAAAATCGAGATAAAACGGCATTATTTTTATCTCGGTTTTAATTCTGGTCCATTCCGGAAATACCGGTTAAATACTGACCGGAACAACTCAGAATCATTCCGGGCGTTCCGTTTCGGTTAAAAAATCTTTCTCAATAATTTTAATTATATTTATTAGAGTAATATTTTAATTTTTTTTTATACATAAAATTCACTGAGCCTAAGAACAAACCCGGTGAGTATGTTTAATATTGACTTTCTGATTTATATTTATAGACAAAACTCTTTGCCTGGAATCCTATTTAGCCGATGTGTGATAGATTTGAAAATTTAAAGTCACAAATTCTAAGGCTATTGCACAATCTAGCGATGTGGGATAGAATTGATTTGTCCAGCTGGAAAAATCAATCTAGCGATTTGTCCGCTGGACAAATCAATTGTAACTTTAACTTTGTAAGTTGTAACCGTAAGCTTTTATATATATAATTGATTATATATCAATAGTACAACCCCGAAACAGCACACCGGAACGCTCAGAAACCAGAATGTTCTGTTCCAATAGAAAAACTGGAACGACGACCGGAACGGTATTGACAACTATGGTTACAACTTACAAAGTTAAAGTTACAATTGATTTGTCCAGCGGACAAATCGCTAGATTGATTTGTCCAGCTGGACAAATCAATTTTATCCCATATCGCTAGATTGTGCAATAGCCTTAGAATCTGTGGCTTTAAATTTTCAAATCTATCACATATCGGCTAAATAGGATTCCAGACAAAGTGTTTTGTCTATAAATATAAATCAGAAAGTCAATATTAAACATTCTCACCGGGTCTGTTCTTAGGCTCAGTGAATTTTATGTATAAATAAAAAAATAAAAATATTAATTTGATAAATATAATTAAAATTATTGAGAAGGATTTTTTGGCCGAAACGGAATGCCAGGAATGATTCCGAGGTGTTCCGGCCGGTATTTTCAGAATGGGCCGGAATTAAAACCGATATGAAAATGATGCCGTTTTATCTTGATTTTTTAACGGTACGGAGTGTTCTGGCCGGAACGGAACGATATTAACAACTATGATCTGGATAACTTTTTTTTTCTAATTATCAATCGGCGTGCGTGCGTGCACTCCACTGTGGAGATCTAAATTTGTTTCCTGAATTTGCGCCTGCGCTTCTGGATGATAAATCTGAGGAGGGAGTTCGTAAAACGATCAATCGACTAATAATTGGTATTTTATTATACGATAATGTTATTATGTGTATGAAAAAACTGTAGAAACTGTTTTTTTTACCGAGAATTGATGATTACTTGCACCAAAAGGGAGAGCGGGGTTGGAATTACCGGGGAGAGGTGCTCCAAATGTCAACAGTCGTGTAAGCAACCAGGCTTCCACCTGAAATTCAAGATGAAAGGGAGTGGATTTGAAACTACGGACCGCAGACCTTCAGAAATTTTAGGTGAGGCTCGATCACAAGTAACACATTATTCAATGAACGCTATGAACTGGAACTATTATTTTTACTTTTCAATTTAATCTTTGAATAAATAATTTTTATTTTGTAAAATTCAACTTTCTTTAACCTAAATTAGCATTCAAATGTATATTTTTAACGTGTGAAATCAAAAGAAAATATACTCAGATCAAAAGAAAAGGGCACGTAGAATAAGAGGTGTTTAGAAATTTGTAGTGGAAGGCTATTTTGTTGAGCTGTTAGTTCATCGATTTCTATAATATTTAAAAATTGTATTGTGATATCGAATTTTAATTTTGTTATTTTTCAATCATATTTTCGAATTTCAACCAAATAAAGCTGCGACTTTAAGTTGAGACATTGAAAAACCTTCTCTCAAACGTTTTGTCAAACACCTAATATGCTAGAAGGAAAGAAAGCAATAAAGACCAACAGAAGTCCCACGTCAATCCAAACACGCCCATAAAACCCAGTGAAATGAAATAGCACAATGCACACACTGTGCAAGAAGTGAGATTTTCAAAAAAGTGTATTAAAAAATTAAACAAAAAGTTCCTGTCGCACGTATGTCTCTCAATCCATGCTCGCGCACACGTGCTAATTATTATTAGTGTTTTTTTTGAAAAAAAAAAAAAGAGAACAAATTGTTGTCTGTTTTCCCTAATTTACCAACCACGAGATGGCTGAAAATCAAAGAACATGGTTTTTAGACTAAAAACTCATTTTTAAAACTATTTTAATCTAAAATCACCCGGAAAAAAAAAAACACAAAATCCTTTGAAAGCCACTTAAAAATCCCAAAGATCTGGAAATGGGCTTAGTCAATTCTCGGGTCAACAATGCTGGAACATGGGCTTACGTCCATATGTTGTTTCCAGTTCGTCTGGGCCTTTGAACGAAGTTACCAGATAAAGAGTACGGGACGGTAAATATGGAAGAAAAACTAAACAATGGCAGCATAAATGGACTGGCAAATATAATCGTTGTCAACTCTCGCTGTAAGGGAGCGCCTGTTTAGGTGTGTAGCAGCGGTGGCTTGAAAGTACGAGGCTGTGCTCTCAAAGAGAGAAGGAAGATTCCGGCGGGCGGTTGCCCTCTCTCTTTGGTTGTTTAGCGTAGCCGATGATTGCTCCTATACATAATCCACCGCCCTTCATAAAATTATATATATATATATTCGAAGCTCTCTCTCTCTCGCCCTCTTCGTCTCTCTCTCTCTCTCTGAAACGTATGCAAACGGGCGGTGATGATATCTTCGCTGTGCAAAACCCGGTCAGGAAAAGGAACACCCTTCCGTTGGCAGGGCGATTTTGAATGGTTGCTGTGAAACTTGAGGGATATTTCTGTCATTTCGCAGCTCATTCGTTGTCGCAGCCACTGAAGGGGTCTTCTTTTCTTTTTCTTGTCTGGTTGGGAAGCACTTCTGATCTGAGCCTCGTCGCTTACCTCCCTTGCTATTCTTCTCTGGATTCACCTTTGTTTTAATTTTTGGGTCAATATGGGATCTAGCCCTCATTTGATTTCTCTTTTCTGGACAACTTTTTTTGTTCTTAATTATTTTTGGGTGTGTGTGAACTCCACTATGTAGATCTAAATTTGTTTTCTGAATCAGTGTTTATGCTTCTGCTTGATAAATATGAGCAGGAAATTTGTGGGAAAATTCGTAAAACGATCATTCGACTAGTAATGGGTTGTGCTTAAATTTGCATTTGAAGAACTTGGAAGCAGAGATTTATTTGTTGAAATGAAGCGTCTGTGTCGTCCCCTTCCTTTGCCGTGCTTTAAACACGTACATGTAAAAGCATTGTTTTATTAAAAAAAACTACAGGTGATGTTTAAAAAATAAATACATTTGATGCGCTAACTCGGTATATAAAAATTAATTTTTAATTAATTTAATGTTAGTAATAGTATACATAAAAAACAAGAAACAAGAGTTAACTTATTGAATTCATTATCTTGTGATTGATTATTGTTAAAGAATCATCTCATCTAAAAGCTTAAGTTTATAAGTGAGGTTCTATAATATGATTTATATTATTCTCTAATACACCCCTTCAAGTGAAAACTATTTGGGCTTGAAACTTATACAGGCCTACATCACCTTGTGCTTAGTTTTTTTTATCAAATAGAATGGGGGTGGTGAGATTCGAACTTGTGACCGTTGGGTCAACAAAGCTCTGATACCATGTTAATGAACCATTTCACCTAAAAACTCAAGCTTGTAAGTGATTGACTATAAGATGAGATTAAAATGGAGATTGAATAATAGATTAAAAGAAATTATAAATTTTGATTTTAAATTAATTCAATATTAAATAAAAAAATTACAAATAACTTCTATTCTTGATTAAGTTAAGTTAGCATTATATTATTTCATAATTCAAACAAATTATTATTTTTGTTGTTTTTTATTATTATTTAAACTTTCATTTGAACCAATAAATCGAGATTTGAATTTTTTTTTTATGTTATTAATTGTTTAACGCAGTTGAGTGACCCAATAGAGCTCATCGAACCACGGTTAATATTTACTTTACCCTGGTTCCCGATCTTCTAAGAGGTTAGAATTACCTTTCGTACTTTCCAGACACATCCCCGGGTCTACAATGACCACAATACCCTCTACCCCCTCTTTTTGTGGGCCCTCTCTCTGAATGTCTGCGTAGCCAAGGATTCCATCAACTTGTGAAAATTCAGCCGCCCTGTCTGTGCACGCATTGTATCTCTCGGTGCACTGCTTTAAATCACTGTTTGTTTTGGATTCGGCCCGCTAAATACGATCCCCATCGTCGTCCTCATCATCGAACTCGATTGTTTGCTTGCTGTTTCTCTTCTTCTTCTTCTCTTCTCTGGGGCTGTGATGATATTTTCAGTGAAGAGAATCGGTTATTTTAAGGAACCTTGAAATTACACGGCGGGGCGATTTGGGGCATCTGTGATGAAACGACTGCTGTGTTCGTTTCTCACGGCGAGCCTTTTTGTCGCAGCCATGGATGGTTGTTGCTTTGTGTTCCTTCATTTTAATAACCAGCAAATGACGAATCTGAGCCTCGCTAATCAAGGATCGATTGCTTATGAATATCCATATTTTTTTATCAGATAATAAATAATGAGTATGGTATGAATTTTTATTTTAGAAATGGATAGAGGGAAGTTCGCATTATCATTTCTGCTTGGAGCTGAGGCAAGGGCTACGTGGGTCTCGTTCTACAGCAAGTCATTTGAAATTAAAAAACAACGCTTACGCTTTTGTATGACATAACAAATGGATTTGTTTTTTTTATGTAAAAAATGTATTTATATATATATAAAAAATTAGATTCTGTTAATCTGTATAGAGAGTTTAATCTAGTATTATCTAAGTTGATTTGATGAGTTTAATTTAATTTAGAAAGCACGATTAAATAGAAATATTTATTTCAATAATTATCTATTAGATGATACGAGCTGATTTGCCCGCTTCGCTGGATTTTTTTATCTATGTAGAAAATTGATTGATTTTATAAATGTTGTATTTTATTATTTTAATATTTAATTAGTATAATTGTAATTGATAAATTCTGTTAAATATGGTTTTTTTCAACCAAAATGTGATTCAATATTGCTATTGCTAAATTTTTTTTGATAAAATTTGTTAGCAAATTTATTAAGAAGGTTCAATGATTTATTAGAAATTTGTTGTCACGGATACACTGGTAAAAAAAACAAAAAAAGAAACCCGGTAAAAAAAGAACAACTTACTTGGACACTAAAAAATAAAAAATACATGTGGAAAAAAGGTCACAGTTTCTGAAAAGGAAAAAAAAAGTCTAAAATATAAATTTAACTTCAAAAACAAAGTTTTTTTTATAAGATTTATTCATCATATTATTATATTAAATATATTTAAGAATACCGATATTATTATTTTTTTTCAAGAAATTGTAGATCATTTATTTTCTCTGCCTATATATTTCTAGGCGAGACTATTAAATAAATATTAAACACATATACTTAGTCTCACATACTATATAGTGTGATCGAAATGGGAAGTGATTTTTATATTTTTTAATTGTTTTTTACCTAAGTAAAATTGTAAAAAAAAAAGATTAGCTGCCTTTTTTCCCTAATAATAGTAGATCTTACACATTATAAATAAAAATATTGAATTTTTGTTTTCAAAAAATAAATATAATTTTTTTGTGTGCTATAATTACTTATTTACCGTCAAAAAAGAACAATGTAGTTCAAACGAAAAGTGCCTCGTATATTTTTTAATTGTAGATAATCTAGGCAAATTTATTTACCTTTTGTTTTTTTGAGCTGTATTTTTTCCCGGGTAATATTAGATCTTAAATATTAAAAATCTATTTTTTTGTTTTTTTTTAAGAAATAAACTTGAACAAAAGAGCACAAAATTAAAATTCACAATCAAGTTTTTATTTTATTTTATAAGATTTATTCATCATATTATTATATTAAATTTATTTAAGAATGCTGATATTAAATTTTTTCATGCAAAAAATCCAAGGTCATTTTTTTTATCTCTTTATATACTTTTAGGCGATAATATGCAATAAATATTAAAACATATAATAATGACTTGTTTGCCGTTTAAAAGGAACAGTGTAATCGAGACAAAAGTGACTTGTATGGTTTTTTAATTGTAGAAAACCTAGGTAAATTTGTTTATTTTTTGTCCGTGAGTTGTCTTTTATCTCCAGTAATATTAGATATAAAATGACTATTGCTATTATTGCAAAAACAATTACAATTATCAAATTATCCCGAAAAAAAAAACACTCATAAACATTAACAAAAGAGTAAGCAAGAAAAAGAATATATTATTATTATTATTATTATTATTATTATTATTATTATTATTATTATTATGTTAATAATGGAAAATAAAACACAAATATCAATTTATCAAGGCATGAAAATAAAAAATTAAAACTATAAGGGCCAAAATGAAAATTCAATATATTATCAATTTCAATAACATGATCAAATTGAAGAAATCGAAACTTATGTACTGTATTTATTGAATAATTTAAATCAAATCCGAAAATTAAAAGAAGGAGGACCGAACTGAAACATTGACATCCAATCAATTCCAATTGGAGGACCCAATCGAACTAAATTAAAACCTATGCAACCAAAATCAGGACAAAAAACAAAATCAAAAGTCAAGGGGCTGAAGTAAAAAGTATCACAAAATGGGGGACTCTCCTGCACTTTGACGTGTAGGAGAGAGAGAGAAACGTGGCCTGCGGCTTTAACCGGTTCCCGGCGCGGCCACGGATATATTTATGAGCAACGCGCCACCGCGGGAGGAAGAACACGACCAGGTGAACCGCTCTGGACGTCAGAAACTCGTCTCCGTCCACCGTATGACGTCACACGCGCCACCTAAACAGAGCGTGGGGCATGAAACAGGTAGGCGCGTGTGACACACGCTCTGACAATAAACGCGAAAAAAATAAAAAAATTTGGTCAATTACCGGACAACCTTGGACCGAAATCTATGTTTTTGTCTTATTCGGCCCTAGAATCGTAATTAGCCATTTTAAATATATTAAAAAAAAACATGCTGCGGACCGGACCGTACGCGTGCAATTACATGAATGGCCCTGACCCTCAACGTTTTTTACCCTCAGCCCGTCCGCTATTTTGTCTTATTACCGGGGCTTAAATCGTCTGAGCACTGTTCATTGTAGAAAAAAAAAAGGCAGACGAACAGCCGCGACGCACGGCCGAAAAATGGCCAGTCCATAGTGATTTATCT
This sequence comes from Salix purpurea, assembly GCA_027405865.1. Classification (NCBI taxonomy): domain Eukaryota; kingdom Viridiplantae; phylum Streptophyta; class Magnoliopsida; order Malpighiales; family Salicaceae; genus Salix; species Salix purpurea. Next base: position 5,842,248 of record JAOWLH010000019.1, read on the forward strand.
CTACATCTACAGTAAAATGCCGAGCTCTTTTAGCTATTGTGTAATTATCTCACAAAACAATTTAATTTACTATGTTATTTAATCTAGGCTTGTTAATTCCGTTTCGTTTCGGCCGGAATGGCCAGAACATTCTGTGTCATTAAAAAAATCAAGACGAAATGACGTCGTTTTTGTCTTGGTTTTAATTCCAGTCCGTTTCGGAAATTCTGACTGGAACGTCTCGGTACCGTTCCGGCTCAAAATCATAATATTTCTTTATTTTAGAACAATTTATTATCATAATATTCTGCAATTTTAGAGATGTTTCTAATTTTAAGATTATGTTTGTTTGACTTTATGTTTTAATTCCAGCCCATTCCGGAAATTCTGATTGGAACGTCTCGGTACCGTTCCGACTCAAAATCATAATATTTCTTTTATTTTAGAACAATTTACTATCATAATATTCTGCAATTTTAGAGATGTTTCTAATTTTAAAATTATGTTTGTTTGACTTTATGTTTTAATTCCAGCCCATTCCGGAAATTCTAACTGGAACGTCTCGGTACCGTTCCGGCTCAAAATCATAATATTTTTTTTTATTTTAGAACAATTTACTATCATAATATTTTGGAATTTTAGAGATGTTTCTAATTTTAAGATTATGTTTGTTTGACTTTATGTTTGCATTGTATAATTTAAAGTTAATTTATCTTGAATTTAAATTATACTTGTTAAATTAATATTTTAATTTTTTTATATATAATTAATTATATATGAATAGTATAATCCCAAAACAGCACACCGAAACGCTTTAAAATCAAAATGTTCCGTTTCAATAAAAAATCTAAAATAATAACAGAACAGTATTAACAGTCTTGATTTAATCTAGTCGTATGCTAAAGAACGCGAATACGAGCCTCCTTAAAAAAGAAAAGGGTGCACGGTCCTATTTGTCCTTCTGCTATTGCAAGTGCTTCATGGATTACAGATCCCTCTCCCTCCCTCCCTCTCTCTCTCTCTCTAGGAGGCGATGATGATGATTCGAAGATGAATAATCTGATGGAAAGAAGCATGCAATTTCTGGCAGGGTGGCTTTGAGGAGTCTCTGGAAGGAAATGAGAGTGTTGAAGACACCCTCTTTTCTTCATAGACGGACAGATCACTGCCGCAGCCATGATTGTTGTGTTTCATTTCATCTCTGAGAAGAGAAAAAAAGGCGAATCTGAGCCTCCAGTCCCATCCCCTCCATTTTTTCTCTCTAAACATCTCTGGGTGCTGGTTTGATTTTTGTTGAAATGTTCCTTTGGAAAAAACCTTTTCAAAAGTTCAGTTGATTCTGGGTCTAAAATCTACATCGGTGAGAATGCATGAATCGATTTCTGTTTTTATTTGATGATTTGATCATGGATATCTGAGGTAACTTGGAAAAACATGGGTCTGGCAAAACAATTTCTCCCTTGAAGGGATCGGATTTGACAGACAATGAGCTGTTAAAATCTGGGCTCTGTGCTGTTGGAAACTAAAGCACAGGTAGCACACTTGGAGAGCCGGGCTCGTCATATTTAACCATGGTTAAATTTCGATCTGTTACCGGTAAGAAAATGTAACTAATAATTCCCCGATTCCATTCATCCAATTACCCCCCTCATTTTTATCTTCTTATATCACCCGAAATGTCAATGACCGAAACAGCCTCATGCCACCGCGTCAACCAGCCAATCACTCATCAATCCACTCAATACGCCCCGTGACACGAAGGGCAATTACGGGAATGAAAAGCAACAACTATCTGCCATCATTGAAGCGAGAAAATTGCAGGCAGTCAGAGAGCAATTACAGAATGAGGTTTTGCTCTCAGAGAGATGGACTGGTTGCTTCACGGTGGTCGCCTCCCTCTCTCTCTGAAAGACTGCGAAGCCGGTGATTTCACCATTCATTAACATTCAGCCGCCCTCTTCGCATGTGCGTGCGTGCGTGCGTGTTATGATCTTTCTGCTCCCCATGCTAGTATTTCCACTCTTCTGATTCTACTACTTCTTCTTCTTCTTCTCCTATGAGGCTGTGATGACTTTACCAGTTACAGATTAGTCAATTTCAAAGAAACCCTTCAATCACTTGGCATGGCAATTTAGGGTCTCTCTGTCAAATCGACTGTTTTGTCCATTTTCACAGAGAAAACTCTCCTCATTGCAGCCGTGGTTTTTGTGTTTCTTTGTATCCTGTGTTTGACATTGTGGTAGCTATTGGGGAAGCGGTTTGAATTAATTTTCTGATCACAAAATGCGAATCTGAGCCTCTTGAAAAGCAGATCTATTAACACTCCAAAACAAAAGAAAAAAAAAAAAAAACAATGCGATCTCTCTCTCTGTCTCGCAATCCCTCTATCTCTCTACTGCTCTATCTATCTACAGCTCTATCTATCTACAAGGCAGTGATGATCTTCGAAATGAAGAATCAGATAGAAAGGGACATGCGATTTTTGGCAGGGCGACATTGTTAGGTTTGTGAAATGAAATGGGTGTTTTATAAGTCTGTAGGAAGACGAAACATCATTCTTTCACAGGCATCGTTGCAGCCATGGTTGCGTTCCATTTCATGTCTGACAGAGCGAATCTGAGCCTCCAGTCCCCTCCCCTCGTAACTTTTCTTGAAACCCCATCTGGGTTTCATTTAAATTTATCCATGTTTTTCTTGGTTACCAAATTTATGTCTTTTCCACAAGTCGCTTTTGTCTTTTTTTTAATTTTCTCGCAATTTTCTTTCAATTTTGGATAGAAATTGCAGTCGATTCTGGGTAAATCGCATGAACATCTGGTTTGATTTTGAACAATTTTTGAGAGGCGAGCTCACTGTTTCTGCCCGGCACAAAAACGAAAATACGCTGAAGAAGGGTAACCAGAGCAGAGAGAAGAACATCACCATCCAGAAAAAGGCCCAGCTTAAAGGAACATATCAAAGGCATGTTTGAGAATGAAGATACCATAGGCCTCTTCAACACAACGGCGTGGGTGCCGTAGATTCTCAGTCGATATTATTTTTTAAAATATCTTGTTTTATGGAATGAGGATTGCCTTGATTAATAATAAAAAAATAGAGTGCATTTCCCATCTTAATTTTGTTCCCCCCTGCATCTTGATCAAATAAACTTACCTTTTCAAAATCGCACACAATTTACTTTGTACTTTAATTTAATTGTCTTAATGATATTTTATATATAAAAAAGAAAAATGAATGAAATGCGTAAGAAATAATTTAGGGATTGTCATCCTAAACAACTTATAATTCGAACTTGTTTTGATAGTACGGTTTAAGTTGATATTTAAAGAGTTTTTATTTTAAAATATATTAAAATATTTTTTTATTTTTTTAATATTAGTACATAAATACAAATACTAAAAACAATTAATTTAAAATAACAATTTTTTTTGGAAATTGATAAAATCGGGTTCCACCGCAGCCCATATACACTCCAAGTAGGGTGTATACATGGAATGGCCCAACTCTTAATGGGCCCGCAAATCCAATTACTAACATTCCGGCCACCTCAAAGACTACAAGAGGAAGGGCAGTAAGGGAATTAGCGGAAAATAGAACCAGTCCCCTTAAAACGTAGAGATACCTACCCTACAGACAGAAATCAGCGAGGAATGAGGTTTTGCTTTCATAGAGAGACATGGGAATGAATTTTCTCATGGTGGATGCCTCCCTCTCTCTCTCTGTGAATGGCCGCGAAGCCTATGATTTCACCATCTGATAATCAATCGACCGCCCTGAGCTTGTGTGTGTGTATATGTGTGTGTGTATGTATAAATGTGTGTGTATATGCTCCGGCGGTTCTCTTGCTGATGAGAATGCCTTTGCATATGCTCCTTCACCTCTCATGGTAGAGGCCGTGATGATATTTTCCAGCGAAAACATCAGTCATTTTAAAGAAACCCTTGGATCATTTGGCAAGGCAAGTTAGGGTTTCGCTCAGAAAATGACTCTTCTGTCCTGAGATTCTTCACTTTTGCAGCCATGGTTTTTTTTTGTGTTTCTTTTTTATCGTCTGATGATTAGTATGGATTTGAGCCTCTCCCTCTCCGTCTCTCTCTCTCTCTCTCGAATAAATAAATAAATAAATAAATAAAAAGAAAGCAATCTCTCTCGCTCTCTCTCGTAATCGGCTGTGATGATTTATTTTCTAGACGGAAAATCAGATAGAATGGAAGATATGATATTTGGCAGGGTAACTTTGAGGAGATCATTGTTGCAGCCATCGATTCATAGGATTCCTTTTCGTGTCTGACCAAAGGCGAATCTGAGCCTCCCTCCCTCCTAATCACCTCTACAGACTGGTCTAAAATTTTTCCACAATTGTTTTTTTTTCTTGAAAAATTTCAAATGGGTTTAGTATTTTCAAATCAATTTAGCATCTTCATTGTTTTTCATAGAAACGGTCAGAATTCTTTCTGTGATCAGACGCTCTACCTTGTTTCGTGTCCTTAATGCCCCGAATCATTCAGAGGGCTGTTGAATTGCATGGTCAAGCTAAAATTTGGGTATAAAAAGTGTATTTTCTGAAGAAATTCAAGTGATAATGAACTAAAAATCTCAATCTATGAGACAAGAAAGACTAGACATAATTTACATTGCTCATTTAGTGTTTCTGTTTAGGTGACCTGTCAATTGAGAGACTGGAGGTAAAAACCTGACACTATTGGGCCATTCAGCTTGTGTTTAATGAGTTACAAATACAAACTCGTCCAGAGATTAATTAAGTTGCTAGTAAACAGGATAGAAAAAAAAGAAGAAAAAAACAGCCACATATCCTTGCCATGTTTTCTAATCACACATCAAAGGTAGCAAGGTAAGCGTCATGATGGCTACTAAAGAAAGCCCCTCGTTAGCAATGTTTTGTAAGGCACTTGAATGGGGTGTGGTTGCAGGAGGGGGGGATTCAGGTTTGGTGACGGCAGGGAGTGGCGGGTCCACAACATCTGCAACATCCAAGGCTGGTGTTGGGGAACTTGCCGGTGGCTGTGTTTCTTCAGGAACTGTCTTCAGTAGACTACCAGCTTCAGCTGGCATGATGCTGTATGAGCTATCGGGCATGGAATTGGAAGAACATGGATTTCCTGAAGGGGATCATTGTAAGTATGTTAGTGCACAAACTAGTGGAGTAAAGTCGAGGCATCTTAAGTTATGCATGAGCTTTTGTACGAGAATTTATGGTTTTGGTGAGGCTGGCACTTACTCAAATATCTGCTAGCAGTTGCTGGATACTCTGTTATGATTCCATCGACGCCAATTCCTGAAGTGTAAGTTGCAATCTCTATTGTAGGATCCGAAAAGTAATCAAATGGAAGGCTAATAAATTCATTCCTCAAGACAGAGACATATACTGAGAGATTCGCTGCTTGCATTTCGTTTACGACTTTGGTGGTTGCTGTAGTGAATCCGTTAACTGTGGGCACGATGGAGAATCTTGGAAGAGTTACTGCATCAGCATATTTTTTTATCTCCTCCACTGGTGTCCTGGGTGCATCACTGATCTCATCTTTCAGATATAGTACTCTACTGTATGCTGGGACGTTCTTAAACTTGGACAAAACTGAAGTGTCTTCTGACTGGATTAGGACTTTTTGTGTGGATTGCTTGTCAAACGTGGCATTGCTCAAGGCAGTGTTAGCAGCAGAAACTATATCAAGACCCTTCTGTGATGCCAGGTAAGCAGCATTCTGAAGACCAAGGATGTGCTTTAGAAATTTGTATTGTGGGATACTCTTTTATAGCAGATACAAGCTATGATAGCGTGGTTTTGACTATGAAGCTGACACATGCTAGAACTCAGTTAAAATCCGTGAAAGAGAAGTGCTTACCTCTATGTTGATTAAAATCCCAGTGACCGCCTTTACTTTAGCGAATTCCAGGAATTCAGGAAGAGTAAAAAATTTACCCTTGTCCTTGTTTGCAGGGTTTCTTGGCAAGCCACCCTTATTCTCAAAAGGGCTTGTCAATTGAGCTGGAATAAGAAAAGTTTACAGTCAGGGATTTCAAAAGATTGCTTGAACAAAATTGTAAGCAGGAAAGTAGCAACAAAGTTTACGTTGCAGTGTTTGAATGTCGCTCCATGAAAGGTCAAATGAAAAAATTCCAGCAGACTCTTGAATTTCAGGGATAGTGGTGGAGAGGGACATGAAGGAAGTTGCTGCAGTTGTATCTTCTGTAACATCCACGGAATCCAAGCAGAAAGCCACTCCATCCTTTGACATTTGAACCGAGCAATCTATTATGTCTGCTCCATCCTCTACAGCTTGCTGATAAGCAAGATCGGTGCTCCCAGCATAAACTCCACTTGCCCCATTGTGGCTTATGATCAAAGCTTGTTCTGCATATAGACACGCCATTGTTAATCGACTGCTCTTGTGGAAGGTACATCGAATATAAGGATAGCACTTACCTTTTGTAGGTTTGATATCAGTGTACTGAGCAAAACATGCTGCACAAGAAAGATAAAATTGCATGGTTATATTTTATCCATATCCATCTTCATAGTACAACGAAGATGCTTTCTGATAAAAAAAAACACAATTTGATGACAAGATCCATCGTCACAGAGAGAAGGCATGAGAATGTATTGACTTACCAACAGCTTCTGATGCTGTGGGAGGAAAATCTGTGATCAACCCATCAACAGAGAACTGAGAATTATCAATGAATTGCAGGTACTCAGCTGATGGATCATAACTATAATTGTAACTTGTAGTGAAGTCATTGGCAAATCCAGAAGCATATACTTCGAGGCTCAGTTTATGAGCATCTTTTACAAGGCTAGTAGGAGCTTCTAAATAGTTAGCTGCATTAACAGGCCATATGTAATCTTTTGGGACAACAATCCCAGATGCGAATGTCTTGATTGTGGCAAGATTTCCCAAAATTGAACCATAAGTTTGTTTGGTTGTGGGTTCAGTAGCATTTTTGCCTAGAAACACAAAGACGAGCCTGGTCCTAGCCTTGTTCACCAATCCACTGATTTTCTTTAAAAAACCAATCTCAGGAGAAGAAATGTAATTTACACCCTGAAGTCTCGCTGCCTTTTGGATGTAATTTGCCACACTTAGTTTGTTCTCTGTATAGAATGCATCGTACTGCATACCAAGAAGATATAGAAAGCAAAGACATTATCAGCACTGCACACACTTAAATGATAATTAGAAATTAATTTCATATAGATTTCTGGGCGTGGAACCTGTCGATAATACCGTAAACCCTGAGAAAGGAATATTCAAACAAAGCTGTTATCAGAAAGAGAAGGACACCTGAACATTCAACCAGAAAGCAGGGGGATTGGAACTTCTGACATCATCAACGGTTGATATGGGCAGCATAGCGTCGAATGCACTTGGCCGGGAGAAAATATTTTGCACCACTGACAATGCCGGAGAGGAATTTTAGTCATTTCATGGCACAAAATAATATGCTGAAGCTTATTACCCTTTCTATCTATGCCACGAAAAACAAGATCTCGCTACCATGAAACTTAAGTTATATATCTGATTTCCTTTAGATTATTATGGTAACACAATTTTAGAGAATAATATAAATCATATTCTGGAGTTTTACTTAATAACTTAAGTTTTTAGGTAAGATGGTTTTTAGATATAGTATCAGAGTCTTGTTGACTCAACGGTGACGAGTTCAAATCTTACCACCTTCATTTTATTTGATAAAAATCAAGCACAAAGTAATGTGTGTCTGTGCAAGTTTCAAATCCAAAAAGTTAAGGTTTAAATCTTTCTATCAAACCAAAATTTAGTTTCTGAGACTTACAGGACACGTTGGCAAGGAGTTGATCAGCTGTAAAATCGATGGCGAACCACCCGGTTATATCCTGCCCATTTACCTTGTAGGTTTTTGATCCCTTTTCAAACACCATCGCTATATTTGTTGTGTTGTCAAGCCTGATATCTCCCTGGCAAATCCCAACCCCGTCTTTTGTTAGCTGTAAATTGCAGAGCACAACCACGTCACTCAAGCTTGTCGCCAGCGCCATTTGATTTGCAAAGTCACTGGATTCCGGGAATAGCCCGGAAAACCCTCCCCGGGCTATCACAGAAGGTCCCCGGCCTGCACACACGATGCACAATCATGGCGTCTTCCATCAGACAAGGTTTCTGGTTGGATTCTCAAATATAAGCAAAAGTAAAATGCCAGCTACCGTTTAGAGTCAGCCATTTCTTCGAAGCAGATTCTGAATTCGCCAGCGTCGCGTGGATTACCAAGAAAACTAAAACCACATTCTTGATCATTTTCTTCTGATCCTGTTAATCTGTTAAACAATGGCTGATATCCAGATTCAACGAACTATAACTGATCAAATTCGAAAAGAATAATAACACGCTGATGAACTTACATGAAGGAGAGAGAAATTGGTCTGACAATCAAAGCGATGACCGAGAATGGATGTTTTTTTTTAAGCTAAATTAACTCTTACACGTTTTAATCTCATTAATGGCTGGTCGAGAAACCAGGAAGCAGTTTGCTGCTTTGATTTTATGGTTTTATTTATGAGCTTGAGAATTATTTACTATTTTTGATTCCTAATATGTAGAAGCCTTCTTGCTGTTGAGTTTTTTTTGTTCATCTTTCGCGGGAATGATGACAGCTAAAAGTCCAACGACTTTAACTGTTTTTTGAAAACCCTGCTAATTTAAATTTTAATGTGTCCTTCTTTAAGTTTTCTTCATTGTTTATTTTAAGGGCTTGTTTTGTCTTCCATTCAAATTAAAATTAGGAAAAAAAATCAAATCCCACCTTGATTTCTTTGTTCATCCTTTATAATTTGTTTGTATTTTATTAATAAACTTATCATGTTCTACATTTCCTTTTTAACATTGAATTAGTGCTTGATTTTGTAGCAAATAATATGATTTTATGGTTTAAAAGTGATTGAAAATTAGTGAACAAAAAATGAGAAACAATCAAAATGACAAATTCTTTTTATAATTAAATCAAAATGGTCCTCACACTTTGTCCCTAGATTTTGACTTGGGAATCTGGCAAAGTTACTTTTTGGTCTCTTAGATTTTCTATTAAACATCTTGGCCGAAAACTTCATTGTTTAGATCATTTGTATCCTGGTTTGAAGAACAAAATCACTATGAAATAGTGAAGAAAGAGAAAATTATTAATTACTCATATTTCAATTACTAAAAAAAATATTATCGATGTCAACAAGTTCTATTTGATAAAAAAAAGAAGAAGTTATACTTGTGTATTTTTTGTCCTATTCTCTGTAAAAAAAAAAAATATATCGGAGCTCGAGAAGTTTTTTAAACTCAGATTAATTATTTTTGTTTTTGAACTAATTAAATAACAATATAAGAAAACATATATGTTTAATGAGATCTTTGGGGTGTTTTTTAAGTTGAAAAAATGGCAAGAAAAATTATTTTTTAGGTTGATTAAGGTTTGACTTGATTTTCTTGCTATTGGAGTGGCTGAAAATTTTGTTTAGATAATTGGTTGTATTATTACATTCTCAAACAAATATTCTTGTATTTTATTCGTACTCAATTTTTGAAAAACTCTTGAAAACAATAAAGTCCATGATACTCGTTAAGGGTTTTGTGAGTTATATCATAAAGTCCAAGTCAATTCAATATATCATCATCTCAATATTATTGCTATTACTATTTATTTATTTATCTTCCAACATATTTTATTTAAAAAATTCACTTTCCAAAACTTTTTCTTTCAATTTCACCCTTTAATATTTATTGATTTTGAATTAATTGTCATAATTTATTTTGGTTTTATTTTTATAAAGTTATCACAAGCCCAAACAAATATCTCAGTATTTGATTGATATGTAATTTCTACAAATATCTATTTTTTTCCTATATCATTGAATAAAAAATAGTTGATTTTTTTAAAACACAATGGAGTCCATAATCCGGGTTGTGGATTTTGTGAGTTAAATAGCAAAGTTCGAGTTGATAAAATATATTGTCATCCTACTATTATTTATATAAGCATATAATAATTATTTAGAAGTATCTAAAAAATATTTAGCTGTTTTTTTTTTAAATTAAATGAGAAAACAAACTTTCTGAAAAAACATTAGAAAAGAATATACTAATTAAAATAAATACTTTTCATCCCAAATGAATTATAAAATCAGAAGAAGGGCAAGAAAAATATTCCTCCACTTTCTTCGGTGGAGGAACGCAGAGAACAAATTCCGTGACCCCGCCACATTGATACATCAACGGCCAACAACACAACCTTCCTTTTGTCTGAACTGCACAAACGGTCCAGATCCATTCCTCTGCGTCGACAAAGCAAACACTTTTTATCCAGTGGGCAACTCCAACACCTAAACATAATCTCACCCGCACCTAATCAAAACTCCACTCTTTCTCTTTGACGATTCCATTAGAGAGAAATCTAAAGTTGAGGGGGAAAAAGAGAGAACAGGTTCATAACACGAAACCGAGCAGAGTTTTAGGGTGAGAGATTAGTTTTGAAAAATATTCCTAAAGAGAAATGAAGATCACGGCGTTACTGGTATTGAAGGTGAACCCGGAAGGATCGGATCCGGTTATTTTAGCTAACGCCTGCGATGTGAGTCATTTCGGGTATTTCCAGCGGTCTAGTGTTAGGGAATTTATCGTTTTCGTCGGTCGAACCGTCGCTAAACGCACCCCATCCGGCCAACGCCAGTCCGTCCAGCACGAAGGTCCGTTTCAATTAATTCAGAGTTTTTGTTAGAGATCTCGTTTACCGTTCCGTCTAACTGGATTTTTGTAATTTTAGATTTGATGGATTGGTCAAGTTAGGGGATTTTTTATGCTTAATTCGATGTCTATTTTTTTTTGTTGTAATTTCGGTAGCTTCTGTGGTGATTTTTAGGATGTTGGATTAATATAACTGAATTCTGTGTTTTTGGATTGGGATTGAATTATTTAGAGTACAAAGTGCATGCTTACAACCGAAATGGACTTTGTGCGTTGGGGTTTATGGACGATCATTATCCGGTTCGCAGCTCATTTTCCCTTCTCGATAAGGTAATACTTGTTTCCGTGCTTGTTACGGTGTAGTTTGGATTTTATGGTGTTTATGTTGTAAGTTTGTTGATCGAATGGGCAGTAATGTTAGATAAATAAATTGATGCATAGCTATTGTAAACAGAGACCAGTAAGAGCTTTGGAATGCAGCTGTAATTAGGATTTTGTATAATGTTTGATAGCTTTTGTTAAGGGTGTCGGATATTCTCTCTCGTCTTGGAATAAAGTTTTGTACTTTTTTGGCTTATAGAGATTATAGAATTTTGCAATATGATATCATGTAAAAGAAATAGATGTCATAGTTAGGTTTGCTTGAAGTTTCTGTGTTCCGATGATGCAATGCTATGTTTGATTGAGTGACCTCCTGATGTGATACTATAACTAGATGGATCTTTTTTTTGGCTGGAAGCTGAAATCCTATAATTAATGTGAAAGATAACTTTGATTCTGCCCAAAAATTAAAACATAGCTTGCTTTTAAGTAGTATATTTGGTGGAGTAAACTTGGTTGTACTTGCTATCTCATGGGTTTCATTTTAAGATGTTATATTGTAATGTTTCAGGTCATTGACGAGTATCAAAAGAATTTCGGTGAATCTTGGAGGACTGCACAAGCAGATGGTAGTCAACCTTGGCCATATTTGAATGAAGCTTTGACCAAGTTCCAAGTAACTTGCCTTTTTTTTTTAGTCATCCCTGGCTGTGAGGCTTTTTTTTTTTTTAATGAAAAGTATTTTGTAGTTTTCTATTCTCCAATCTCGCGAATTTAAAAGCTTCCTTGTTTTTCATTTTACCTTACCTTTTAATTTTTAAATTTTCAGGATCCTGCAGAGGCAGACAAATTGTTGAAAATCCAGAGGGAGTTGGACGAGACAAAAATTATCCTTGTGAGTAGCTATTGATTAGATACATTTAGTTCTGTAATTCAGTATTCTTTCCTATCCTCTTCCAGCTAAAATGCCTGGTCAAATCTGCCATTCTTTCCTTTCCTGTTTCCATTCTTAGATTTTGGTTGGAGATATTTTTGTCTCATGGCTCTACCATATTGGAATAGCTATTTTGAGAACTATTAATTAGAGAATGAAATACTACTGTTATCAATTCAAGCAAAAGGCAGATTCATTCTTCATCGAGATGATCTATGCTTTTTTTTTTTTCTTGGGCTCATATGGAAATTGGTTGAACAAATTGTAATGGCATGTTCTTTGGCTAGACCCGAGTGTGAGAAACAATCTCCTACAAAAATGAAAGTTTAAAAGCTTACAAACAGTAAAAGTGGTGATTAAGTTGCAGTAAAACTAGGAGTAGCTTGAACTCCATCCCTGGAAAATGATCCACGTGCTGGCTCTTTTTGAGTCTGTGGATGGTTCTCATCTGTATCCAGTAGCCTAAATCTGTGGTATATATGAACATATCACAGAACCTAATGGTTGCTTTAATCCCATTTGGACTTTCATAACCCTAGTCCCTTTTGCAGAATGTGGCAGTGCAATACACAACAACATGCATGCTCATTTTAGAAGCTGGAATCCTCATCTCAGTGCAGCACATGTCATGAGATTTGCTTGCTCAATACATTACCTATTAAATGATTTTGACCTTACGGGCTTGTGATATCCATTTTTTAGTCTCAGTAGCTGGCCTTCTGATTTGCCTTTGTTTCCTGAGTTTTGAGCTGTGCACGAATTTTATTTTTGTTTTTTTTCATTATCCATTGAAAGAAGTCTCATGCCAAAGTAATTAAAAGCTGAAAGTATAGGCATAAACTACCTTCTGGTGATTCATAACTAATCTGCTGAACATGATCCTTATAACCCAGTTTCCTATATTACTTCTCCCTGTGACATGTTTATGTGTTTTTCTTTGGTACAGCATAAGACCATTGACAGCGTGCTTGCTCGAGGTGAGAAACTTGACAGTTTAGTCGAGAAGAGTTCTGATCTGAGTGCTGCATCGCAGGTAAATGTGCACAAATTTGTTATGCTATGCTATGCTATGTTTTTTTCTTTTCTTTTCTTTTCTTCTCCCTCTAGTGCACGGGTATCTGAAAAATATATATGTGCAACTCTTGTATGTGTGTGTATTGTCTTTTCCTACCTTAATTGTGCAAGAGTCATCTAATTGTGTTTTTGTTGCTTCATTACACCATCATTCCATGCATGTGTATATTTCACAGTTGAAGATGTTGATGTTAGAGTGTCTGTTGAAGTTTATTGACAAAAGTGTACAGCTTTACCACATGATTGTTTCTGTTGGGATTTTGATAGTATCTCAAGAACGTGTTAATTAAAATCATTTTGTATTGCAAAAGGGGCATAGAACCTTTTGGGGAAAAATCGGATGCTATGAATTCTCTCATTTCTAAATTCTAAGGGACATTCAAAAGTTTTCCAAGTGCAGTTTTTTTTTTTCAGTTTAATGAAGTGCTAGCATTGGCACTATCCACATGCTGGTTAAACTTGCATTTTGTCACACTTCTCATCATCATTGTTGTGGTATGTGTTTAGCTGTTGTTAATTGTCTCTTAAAAGAAATTTTATGGTGATTTACGAACACTCCATTTATTTGTTTTGTTTGCTTTTAAAATCTTTGATAGGATGTTCTGCTGTTTCCATTTCCAACCAATTGGGTTGACGTGTTTTGAACATCTATATTATTGGCTCGTGTTCACTATACAAAAATTTTCAGTATTGGAAAAATGATTCTAGGATTAAGATCCTTTATAAACTTTCCCTTTCCCTTTCCCATCCACTCCCTTCGGCAACAAACCTCTGGTAATTAAAAGCTGGAAAACTTGCCCATTTGAGTCCAAGATTGTCATACTATTTGACAAGGGTTTGCCATGAAGGCACTACGCGTCCAAGGTTGACGTTTACTTGTATTAGAAACCTTTTAACTTCTATGTTTTACTTTGTTTTTAAGAAACAAAACATAACTGTTTTTCTACTGTTTTTCCTTTGGTCTTATTTATTTGCTTGCCAAATGACTTTTCTTTCTATCTATAATTTCTAAGTGGCTGATCTACGTTGTACAATGTCAGAAACCGCAAGGAAAAATCTGGGAGCTATGATTTCAAAATGGAACTTTAGCTCCTTTGTTAATTTTTAGAAGTCAATAAATTCAGCTATGCTTTTTCTAATTGCAATCTATGGAGATTATTAACGCATAAATTTGGTTGATTGTTAAAACAGATGTTCTACAAGCAGGCGAAGAAAACCAATCAATGTTGTACCATACTGTAAGCTTCCATGGGCCCCACTCATTTGTCATATTGTTGAAACGTGTGGGTGGTAAATTGTGATTGTAATATGTCCATATCATTTATCAAATTTGTGTGGCTGAGTTGTGGAATTTCCCCTTTCTGGATATTTGTGATGGATCAAAAAGAAAGAAAACCAGATATTGATCATCAAGTTTCTTATCATAGCTTTATACACTCCGTGTTAACTAGCAATATCATAGTTGTTCGCATGCACCATTGCTGTATGCAATTCTCTCCCGTTATAATCTTAAAACTATTATATAATTTGTTCAATCGTTACCTACTGTCAACTCTCGCAGGGAAACCCCAATTATTTCACTGAATTCTACCATATTAGAGATGATGCACACAGAATTCCTAATGTGAGCTAGCAATCTACTATATGAGACGTCGTTCTTTGCTTTTTGCTTGCTATTTTACATTTTGATCGTCGGATCTAGGAATGGAAGGCTAACGAGGTGTTAGTCGAAGTTGTGTCCTGATTCCTAACAGAGAACCAGGAACGCTTGTAGTGTATCACTATATACTAGGGTTCATGGAGAAAAAAGAAATTGCCTGCCTGATGTATTGCTGAATAAAACGGCAGCTTAATGCTTCGAAAATGAAAATGATTCCACTTCAGTGTCACATTCGGAGTATTATTATCAATATGAATGCGGAGGCAATCGTTATTCTCAAATTTCAAGCATTCAACGAGTTTTCCCATGGTTTTTAATGCGTTGAAAACACATTATGAGTGTTTCGTTTTTTCAATTGCAATAATATAATGTTTTAGTTTCGGTGCATTTTGACACGTTTTATTTTGAAATTGTACTGTTTAAATATATAAATAATTAAATATATTAATTTCTTTTTTTTAATTTAAATAAAAAAAATTAGAATTGTATAATTTAATAAAAAAACACAATAAAATGATTTTTTTGAACAAAATTATGAATATATATAATAATACGAGGAATGCTATCATTATATTCTCTAAAATTTTAACATAAAATATATCAAAAAACTCATTATAAAATTGCCGGATTAAAAAAATATAATTAATATTATAAAATTAGTTATTATTTAAAAAAATACTATTTAGCTGATAGGAACAAAACAAGAGTTTCAACATGTATTCATCAAAAAAATCTAAAATAGATCGAAATTGAAACCGAAATAAAAAATAATATTATTTATACTATTTTATCTTAATTTTTAACTTATACAAAACATTTCAGACAAAATTAAAACGGACACCCCTGGCAAGATAAGCAAGAATCTGGCATGAGTGATCAGACCCCACCTCGAGATGGTTTCAAGAATCACATCCAAATGACACTCATCAAAGATAAGGTCAGATGTTCTTCCTTGGATTCTAGTTTTGCATCGTGATTCCTTCTGCAAACTGTGGGCGTGAATACGACCCAGATGCTATGTGATGATGATGATGAGCACAAAACACAGAACAAGGTAAAACAGAGCCTCGACAATCAAATTCAAAAGCCCTTTTCACTGCACACATCAAATTTATTTTGAAAAAAGTCATGCCCCTCCTGTATAATTCAGGAGCCAACTGTTTATAAAACAGATCCTTCTTTACAGAAACAAAGGCCCAAAGGGAAATTAAAACCCTCTACTTGATAATCTTATTCTTATTCTCTACTTTACATTCCTAGAATGGATTTGATCCACCAGATGCCTTTGGTGTCCTTGGGCCCTTCTTCTTCTGGTGGTGGGTCAGTCTGCTGAGTCCTGTGGAGCTTCTCCACATCATATCCCTCTTCTTTGGCCTTCTCCACTAGCTGATTATAGATCTCATCATCCATATGAGTCTTCCTGCACAGTATCTGAAAGAAGCACAGAACTTATAATGTCGGGATCAAAAGCTAAGCACGATGCATCAACTATTCATGCACCATCCTGTTCGTGGATTTAAAGAACACGATGCCCTGCCAGCTTCAAACTTTAAAACTGTTTTTGTTCAGGAGGGTTTTGAGGGGGTAAAGTAGAGAAAACGGGGCTGAAACCCTCCAATCTCGTATGGTTTTCACTACTAATGGAAGGAAAGATAGTGGAAGGGGAAAACTGCTGAGAAAATAACAATTTTCCAAGAAGGCAACGAAACAAGAAAGGGCCTGCAATTGTACCTTCCCCTGGATTTTATCTTTCAAACAATTCTCTTCTTACCAATTTACAGTTTTTAATTTTAATCATCAATCGTAACATAGGCAAATCGACCAATGTGACGAGTATAGATTTGGAGCAATTCATTAATCAGTAAACTAATTCAAGAAATATAAACAAAGCAAAAAACAAAAATCGCATTCATACATACCCAGAGATATTTCCTGCTAGGCTGGCCAACCAAAGCATACTGATAATCATCATCAAGAGACAGAACCCAGTAATCTCCAACAACAGGAATGATGGGCAGGAATGGTGGGACATAAAATTTGACCTTGAGTTTAGCCTCATCATTGGTAGGATCAGCCTTATAAGCACTACCCTCTATGAACCCTCTCTTGCCATCACTCCATGTCTCATTGAGCACATGGATAGTACCATCCTCATTCAGCGTGTAAGTGGCCCTTGTGCTGGCTCCATTCTTGGGCTGGAATCTTGATGGAAACGAAGCTATTTCATACCATCTACCCATATACCTCTTCAAGTCCACTCCTTTCACCACTTCCATTTCTTTTTTGGTAGCCATCTTTTCAAAGTTCGTATCTTTAGCTTTGATGGGGGGTTTTATCGGCTCGCTTTTTCGCTTTACAAGCTATGTATCTATCTTGCACCTTGAATATTTCCTTATAAGGTGAACACAGGAAGGGCTTGGTGGGGTGAGATATTTGTGGTGTTGTCGTGGAGGGCTAATGACCTTGCAATTTGGTGGGTGTGAAACGTGAACGGTGGGACTGTTCTGGATGATCATGGCAGTTTCTAGGATCTTTTTGGCTAAGGATTTGGATTTCTTGATGAGGGAGCTTCTTGTGAAAGTGACATGGAAGAGCGGCTAACTTGGTGAGGAAGGAATGGAACTTGGGGATGAAGATATAATTTCATTAATTGTAAAATCAAGATTAGGATGAGATTTGGGTCTGTGATTCCCATCCCTTTCAAAACTAAGGAAATCAAAACTAAGGAAATGGATCTTTTGATATCAATATAATTAATTTAGCTGATTAAATCAATTGATTGAGGTTGTTTTTAAGATTGTTTTTTATTTAAAAATGTATTAAAATAATATTTATTTATTTTTTAAAAATTATTTTTGATATTAACACGTAAAAATAATCTAAAAACACTAATTATTTTTAATTTAAAATAAAAATAAAAACTTTTCGAAAACCCTTCCCAAGGCTCTACATGAGTTGTGGCTTAATTGATGTGTTTTCTTAATTGAAATTTAAAAGAAAATTTTTAATGCAACCCCTCTTCTCTTCTCCTTTTCTATTTCCTTGAACAGAAGTGTAAATTCAGTGTTTTTGATGCTGGAAGCTAGCATGTGAAGGCAGACATTGATGATAAACTTGTTACAATTTGAAGTCTTTTTTTTTTTTTAAATGGATCGTTGAAGATGTATAAGAATATATATATTATGCAAAAAATATATCGTTGATGATAAACTTTTTTTAAACTTGCTAAAATAAAAAATAATATATAAGAATATATTATGCAACGATGATACAATTTAAATCATATAGATCATGTTATAAAATTAAGATACCATATGAAATAAATCTAATCTTTTCTATTTTTAATTTTCTCCAAACACCAAAAATTAGTTATATGTCTATATATGTTAGATAATCTTTTAAAAAATATTAATAAATAATTTCTTAGCTTATTTTTCAAGGTATAACCAAATACTAGAAACTATTTTTCAATTTATTTATTATATTTTTATCAAACATAGAAAATAATTCACGAAATTAAAAACAAAATACTTTCCAACCAATAAATGATACATTTAAGATTATTTTTTTAATAAAGCAAAATGCAATAGTGAGGTGGAATGTTTGATTGGTCATATGATAAAATGATGTGGCGGGGAGTAAACTCAAATCATTCATGTCGGCATTGATTATCAACATTTATCAGCTTGTCATAACAAAGCCTCACACGAGCCGCAGAAAGCCTTGTCAGGCTGGGGCCTCGCAGATAACAGTGCCTCGAGATGTGAAGATTTGAGGTGATTCCATCAAATCCCGATTCAGTCCAGCCACGAACAGATCAGTAATTATGCAAGCTCAATTATTCGGGAAGAAAAGGAAGAATTTGAAAGCAATTTATTACAATTATATTGGAAAAAAAGAAATCATAATCAAGGATCAATTATTGATTGATATTTTGGAACAGTCTATCTCATCTTATCCATACAACGCATGCTCTGCAAAACTCATCTCTGAAGAAAGAAGAAAACAGATTTTCATAATTCAACAAAAATGGAACCCTCCTGGACCTGTTTCCTCCTCTGCTCCAAAAATGGAAAACAATTAAAACAAAATGTTAAAAAATATTGACAGAAATTTCCAAGGAATCAAAGCCTTGGAGATGTAGAAATGTGTGTGGTAGTTTATCCCTTGTACTGATGGTGCAGCAAATGGCTCTGCTCAGCCGTGGCCCATTGCTCTTTCCATGCTTGTGGCAGAGAAACAATGAATCTCTCACACAGACCCTGTTTTTACAGGGACCCCATCTGCTTTTAACTGCCATGAAACAGCCTTTGCTCTTTGGCTCACAGTTTGGAATTTGGATATAATTTCATGCATGTCATGTGTACACATTGCAGCAACACTACATGCTCGATCAAAGATGCTTGAGGCTCCCGGGTTCGATCCTCTCTGTGCATGCCTGTCCACTTGGCTTGTAGGGTGTTCAATGGATCCGGAGATTAGTTGTGCTGCGCGGCCTCTGGTTATAAAAAAAAGAAGAGATGCTTGAGGCATGAAGGGGGGACTGTGAGAGACAGGTGTTTTGTTTTGCCGGGATAAATGTTTTTACTTCTCAGGTCTGATTCCTTCAACAATGAGTAGGACCGCTTCTGCAAGCATGACAATAGAGGTTTTTTCGTTAAATTTAATGTTATTCATGAGAGTGAAGCAACATCGCATGAATGCAAATGTTTTTGTAATGACTGCTGTAAATGGGCAAAACCCTATTGCCATGCCATGGAGAACCTTCCCTCTCCCCAAAGGAAAACTTAGTAATGGTAACTTGGTTGTAATAATAGTGTAAAGAGACCTCACTTTTAAAAATGAGAAGTAGAAAAAGGCAGAGAAAATGACCAGACAGAATGATACCACTTTATGCCTGTTCTGCTGTAGTGATGCTAATTTTGACAATTTCTCATGCCACCTGCTGTTATTCTCAGTTGGGATACTTTGCAGCTAGCTGACAACAAGTATTGTACAATGCTACAGCTCAAGTGAAAACGATTGAAACTCAATAATGGACAGTAAATTGGAATCTTTATCCTCTACTATAGGTTAGTCTCGAGCAAAGGTGGACTCCTGGGATTAAAAATCACCCGGGACTAGCCCATCTCTTCCGCGGTGAGAATGGCTCCTTGTGTCTCTCTTCTGCTTCCAGTCTTTGCCATTCTTGCAACGCTACCAGTAATACGATCAGCACACACTTTTTTTCCAAGACCAAGTTATGATCAATCTTTAGCCAGACAGCCAGATGCCTCAAAACCAAAGATCCCATACAAGGCTCACTACTTCCCTCAAGTCATAGACCACTTCACGTTTCAGCCCAAAAGCTCGAAAATTTTCTACCAAAAGTATCTTGTCAACAGCCATTACTGGCGAAGAGGAGCTCCTATCTTTGTCTACACTGGAAATGAAGGTGACATTGAGTGGTTTGCATCCAATACTGGCTTCTTGCTTGACATTGCTCCCAAGTTCAGAGCTCTTCTGGTTTTCATTGAAGTACTGTTTCTAAAAAAGCTCCACTGCATTAGCTATTGATTATAAACCAGCTGTGAACTTAGACTGGCATTCAGCAATAACATTTATAATTGATTTGTTTTTGTGGGATTTTTCAGCATAGATTTTATGGGGAGTCAATGCCATTTGGAAACAAATCATACAAGTCTGCAGAGACATTAGGATACTTGAATTCACAACAAGCGTTGGCTGATTTTGCAATTCTGATAAGGAGTTTGAAGCATAATCTTTCCTCTGAAGCATCTCCTGTGGTGGTTTTTGGTGGCTCTTATGGAGGAAGTGAGCTCAAAATCCCATCTCAGCTTTTGATGCTTAATGGCTGTAGTAAATGGCCAAGTTAAATTCATTTAACATCAAAGTAGAGGACTTTGCCTAGGAAATCAAGATCAATGGGATAGTGAAATGTAGTGCTTGAAAAAATAGTCACCAATGGAGTAGTTGGATGGTTGCTAATGCCTCTTACAGTTGGGTACTTCTAGTTGATACAGTTGACTCGTAGAAAAATGGTCTAGTTGGTGGGACTGCTGCTTTAATTTTTCTTATCACCAGTGAAATTTGTCTCTTTATTTCTTGCTTTTAATAAAAAGGTTTCCTCCTCTGTCTCTCAGTGCTGGCAGCCTGGTTCAGACTGAAATACCCACACATAGCCATTGGTGCATTGGCATCTTCAGCCCCTATTTTGCAGTTTGATGACATTACTCCATGGTCAAGCTTTTATGATGCTGTCTCCCAGGATTTCAAGGTCTGCTTCTCTTTCTCCCTCTTCTTCTGTGTGTGTGATGGAGAGGGGGTCAATTTTGATTCATTTTTTTTCTCGATCTCCTTTTTTCTAGTACTGAAAGATGATTATATTGATATGGGCAGGAAGCAAGCTTGAATTGCTATGAAGTGATAAAAGGGAGCTGGGCAGAGCTGGAGGCACTATCAGCTCAGAAAGAAGGTTTGACTGAACTGAGCAGAACTTTCAGAGCTTGCCAGTAAGTCCCACCTTTTATTCATACAATCCACAGAGAATTAAAAGAAGAAAGCAAAATGCTGTTTTATGAAATTATGTTTCATGCACAGATTTGCCTTTGATACATCAATGGTGAGACAGAACCTTGACCTTTCATTTGGGAGGGAAGACAAATGAAACAGACACTAATGCTATCTATGACTTTTGAAAGAGGATATGGCCATCGATGCAAAACTTGCAGAAGAAAATTCCCAAATGTCTTAACATAGGATATTGCAAAATGCATGATAGAATATGGGGATGAACAGTCAAAAGAATGCCTCAACATTTTGCCATGGCCAGCAGATTTTGTAATGTTGGGACACAATTAGTTGATGAGAATACTGTTAATCCTTCTAATGATAAAATTTCCTTACTGCACATTTCTGAGGGGATTTTCTAACCTCAGGTCCCAAGATTAATTTATTGGTTCCCTTTTTCAGAGACCTTCATTCACTAGATTCAGTCTGGGATTGGTTATGGTCAGCATTTGTGTACACAGCCATGGTGAATTACCCAACTGAAGCTAATTTTATGATGCCATTGCCTGCCTACCCTGTGCAAGCGGTAAGATTTGCTTTCTAATGCAGGTAGAAACGCATAAGAATTCATACAAAAATCACATCTATTTTTTTATAATTTTTAAACTGACTGATCGTATACTCTGGAAAATTGTTGTCTCTGATGAAGATGTGCAAGATTATCGATGGATTTCCATCTGGGGCTTCAAAGATCACCAGGGTGTTCGCAGCTGCAAGCTTATATTACAACTATTCTCGCGCAGAAAAATGCTTTAAGTTGGAACATGGACCTGATACTCATGGTCTACATGGTTGGAACTGGCAGGTACATGTTTGTGACCAAAATTCTTCCAATTTGTCGATTTAATTTGAGATAGAAAGAAATTATTTGAGATATAAAAATAATGCAGGCATGCACAGAGATGGTCATGCCAATGAGCTGCTCTCAAGAGAGCATGTTTCCCCCTTCTGGCTTTAGTTACAAAGAGTTTGCAGAAGATTGCATGAAAACGTTTGGGGCTAAACCTCGACCCCATTGGATCACTACAGAATTCGGTGGCAAAGTGAGTTTTCTTCTTTTTTGTATGAAATTCCTGCCATAATTTCTGAATCCATCAAGAGATAAATGGAGCAGTAAGCAAATTCCTGTCCTCTGTGCAGAGAATTGATCGTGCTCTGAAGAGATCAGGTGGCAACATCATATTCTCAAACGGATTGCAAGACCCCTGGAGCAGAGGAGGGTTAGTTCTTCTCTTTCTCTCTGGCATCCTGTTTGTTTTCTAAGATAATCATTAATGAAATATATTGTGGATTTCTTCGTCACCATACTCTAAAGATCATTTCTTCAATACCTTTCGTTGCTTATTTACACCTCTTATTGTCCATGCTGCTGCAAAGATCTAACTTAAAATCTCTGGATCTACAGTGTGCTGAAAAATATATCTTCCACCATCATTGCCCTTGTCACCGAAAAGGGTATGTGATAATTTGAATCCATCTTCTCTATCTTCCTTCTCACAGCATGTTTTCAAGTTCTGCAACTTAAACTCTGCCATTGTTTTTTGAAGGAGCTCATCACGTCGATTTTCGATTCGCGACGAAAGACGACCCAGAATGGCTCAAGGAGCTGAGGAGAAAGGAAGTTGAGATCATTCAGGGATGGATAGACCAGTATTATGCCGATTTAAAGCGGTTAAATAACGAATGAAAAGGAAGCTTCAGTGTTCAACTAGGGAACTGCCATTAGCGTTACAAAATGTGTGCTTCATTTTACAAGTGTATGTACCAACGATCCTGTTTGTGTTTGAAACTTGCATATAAGTTCATCCTACTTTATATTTAATTTTTATCAAATAGAATAAGAGTTGTGAGATTCGAACTCGTAATCGCTAATTCAACAAGATTCTGATACTATGTTAAAAAATCATCTCACCTAAAAACTTAAATTTTTAAACGAAATAATTTCTTATCAAAGATAAAATACTAAACATCAACTCAGAAAAACACAAAACCCAGCACTATTCTCATGTTTAGCAAGATTGAAGATTCATTGGGATTTTCCATTTAAATTCTCATAACTTGCCCTAAATTTTAACCATCTTCCAACCCATTTCGTATTAAACTTGTATTCCATGATATTCAGCATAGACAATCTAAAGATCCATCGTTGTCAAGAGTGGTTGGACCATGTTGTTGTCGTTCCCAGCTGGAATTTGGGCACCGACAGTACGTGGATGCCCTAAAGCCATGATTAGTTTTTCTTACCTTCTCCAGAAGAAAGCCATGTAAAGTTCAGTGATGAGGGGGGATTTCATCATTTCCATGTAAAGTTTAATGACAATACTAGTTTATTCAGCCGTATATTTATTTTTGCTTTGGATTGGATATAAATTTCTTGAAAAATAAAACATATATATTTAAATTATTTAATAAATCTAGTATTGTTATTAAACTGTATAGTAATTTAAGTTTAATTTTTTTATTCATTGATATTTAGTTAGTTTGTTAACTTTGTGATCGTTATGGATTTCACTAGATTAAATTATTTTTTTATTTTATTATATAATAGGAAATATCAAGATTAATTTACTATTAAATCAATATTAAATGATGATTTTTTCTAAAAAAATATCATACTAAATGATAGAGTTAATAACAAAAAAAATGTAAAAAAAAATGTAATGAAATCTCAACATGACTTTTTAATTAATATCTAATCAACATGTTAAACTCGCGATTTGAGTTATAGATTCAACTTAATAAATTTTTATGTTATTATACCGAATAATAAAAATATAAAAAAATATGAACAATAGTCTTTTATTTGTTAAACATATTCAAAAAATTTATTTAACCCGTGGTGTACTGCGAATGAACACACCTCTGTCTGTTCATGCGTATGCTTAAATATGAGGACGAACATAATGAGATTTCTCCAAGAGCTGTCATCCCATGCAAAATAAGATGGGATAGAATAAAATAAAGAATAATTTTTAAATCACATTTTTATTACATTACAGCTCATAAACAAAATAATAATGACACGAATTTCCCCGGTAATAAAAAAGAAAAGAAAAAACCCACAGACAAAACAGTAAGGATTAATGGATTGGTTTCCATGATTCAACCTCGGCTATCAATCAATGCATCCACATTAGATAGATCATCATTAGATCTCACTCACTTTCTCTCAAGACAGGGAAGCTGAGACACGCACTGCACTCACACAGTAATCTTGACAGGAGAAAGAGAGATGTCAAGGAGATCAGGGACTTGCTTGAGGTGTTGTTTGGTCATATTTGCAGTTATTTCTGCTTTAGGTGTGTGTGGTCCTGCTTTGTATTGGAGATTCAAGAAGACTATTGGATTCCCTGATTCCAAAGCCTCTTGTCCTCCTTGCATATGTGATTGCCCTCCTACCATGACTCTCCTCAAGATTGCTCCCGGTATCCTTCAAACACTTCTCTTCCTGCTTTTTTTTTTTAGTTTCGTGTTGTTTTATTGGCGTTCTATTGTGTATTTGCATCTGGGTTGTCGTCAATCTTTAATTTTGATCGAGTTTTTGTGAATTTGAGTGGTTTCAAGGGAGCTCATTTCATCAGTTTGTGGTCTTGATCTGTCGTTGTTCCTTGTTTTGGATCTTGAATTCTCTTAATTGCTTTATTGGTGGATTGTTTTTGTGTTTGGCGGAGAGAAATTTAGGGGATGCCACGCTCATCAATTTCTCAGGTTTTTATCTGTGATGGTTTCCGATTTTGGATATCTATTTCTACTTCCATATAGGTACAACCTTTATCCGAGAAGAGAAAACGATGTTAAAGTTGTTAGTGTTGCATATTGAATGGAGAAAGCTTGGATGAGCTCACTTTATGGTTGAGGGACAGTGCAAGAATTGTCTTTGAACTTTCTTTTTCTTGCTTTGTATTTGTATAAAATTATTGTTTTTATTTCACTGGTGCCTCATTTTAAATGCACATCTTGTTTGCTTCCCCTTTTATTTCTTTTTTGATGTCCTAATCCATTTCAACCGAATGCTTGAATAACCTTGTGGTAGGCATCAGCTCGTTCATGCTGATAAGATACTTGAATATGCAATGAAATCTGTTATGGAAATAACTGAATAGCAGAGCTTTTTAGGTTGCAAAATATATGAAAAACTTTCTACTAGAACAATGCTACTAGCCAGAACATTCATTGTAGCCTCTATTAGAAAATATTTAAGCTTGTTTGCAAGTCAAAATTTAATTTTGAAGAAATCAGACTCTTATGTACTAAGAATCTCTTGTGGCTTTTGTTTTGTTTTCTTCTTTCAGGGTTGGCCAATCTTTCAGTCACAGGTTAGAGCTCATTCTACAAACCCAGTTTGTTGGATTATTTTTATCTGTTATTCTGAGAACATTGCAGATTTGTTGTCCTTTGGTTTCTGAAATCCTCTAATGAATCTTTTATGAAATATTGATCATAAATTCTAGTATTTGAACCTTGTATGTATGTTATTTCGGACATCCAACTGCTAAGAACCTTGCATTTTGTTTGATAAAAATGTGAACATGCCCCAAGAATTGTGTTCTTTCCTCAGTCTGCAGAACTGGTTTTGTTTTTGAGTTGTTGGATTTCTTCCACTTATGATTTCAGTACATAAAATGGTTTTTAATTGCTCTTATTTGAATTATCACATTCCTTCACATTTAAAGTTTGTAACTTTTATAATAACACTGATGCTGTTATTAGCTTCCAAGTGCTAGGCCCAATCCAACCATTGACAATTTTGCGAGTGGAAAACGCACAATAGCTTGTTAGTCAATGTTCTCCAAAGTTTGAACTTTGATTCAGTTGCTACCTTTTATCTCTGCTATTTTGTCCCATTTTACTATCTGAAAAAATTTAGGCTGCGAAACAAAATAAAAAATTAAAAGAACTGCTTTAACACTCTTGTTGTTTGAACTTATTCCAGCCATTCATTCATGCTCTAAACATCATGTTTAACTATGAGTAGACTCAAGCTTGTGGGCAACTTATCTTTCCCATTTATATGCTTCCTTGAATTATGACGCGTGGAATCATGGTCTCACTGTCATGACATTATCTTGGTTTTTATCATAGATTGTGGGAGCAATGACCCAGATCTCAAATTGGAGATGGAGAAGCAGTTTGTGGACCTTCTATCAGAGGAGTTGAAATTGCAAGAGGCTGTTGCTCAAGAGCATGCTCATCACATGAACATTACGCTTGCCGAAGCAAAAAGGGTGGCATCCCAATACCAGAAGGAGGCAGAAAAATGCAATGCTGCGACTGAAACTTGCGAGGAGGCGAGAGAGCGGTCTGAAGCATTGCTGATCAGAGAGAGGAGGATAACTTCCATATGGGAGCAGCGGGCCCGTCAACTGGGTTATGAAGGGGAGTAATTGTTATATAATTGATATTAGACATTCCTTACACTTGAACTAGCAAATTGTTCTATCGTTAGCTTTTATTACTATCAGGCATAAGCAAATTGCTTGAGATCTTCTCTTACACTGTCACTCGCAAATTGCTTCAGTTTTCTTGCAAAGGCAAGCAAAAAATGGTATGTATGTATCAATTTTCACTGGTAATTCTATATGTTCTGGATCCAACAGCTCAGCCATTATTTCAAGTGTGCTCTTAATGAATTGGTTGATACAGTGCTGTCCTGCTATGCAGACTATAGAAGTCATGATTTTACAAGGCTTGTTTTGTTACCCTGATATAGGGAGTGTTGTGTTTGACACTGCATTTCAAAAGTGTTATTGAAAATTTTGTAAAATTTTAGTTTGGCCAACAACTCCAAGAACCTAGAACTCTCTTCCAACTATTTGAACAGGCACTTGCATTTTAATAGCATTGGAAAAACCATGTTAATATATAATTGCATCCCTGTAACGATAATTTCCAAGTTTTCATACCTAATGAATGAATGACCATTATATGTTAAACAAGTATGAGGAGATGAAACCAATGATGAATGCATAGACTTTTGAGATAAACATGTTTGACATTGTATTTCAACTATGTTTTTTAAGTTTTTTGAATATTTCTTTTTTATTTTTCTTTTATCTTCAAGTTAGTTTTTCTAATGTTTTTAAATTGTTTTGATGTGCTATATTAAAAATAATATTTTTTTTAAAATTAATTATTTTAGGTTATTCTAGTTAAAAAAAATTTAATTTAATTTTTCAATATTGAGCTAATTGAAAATTAAATCTCATGATTTGTTTCAAATTAATTTCTATGAGGTTATCATGGCTCGTGACTTGGATCACAAGTTGACTCTTATTGTTTTTTATTCTTTTTTTTATTAATTTTATTTAATTTTATCCTTTAACATTAATTGATTATGAATTAATATTTTTGATTTGTTATCTATTAGGTTATCCCTATCTTCCGACTTAGATTACGGGTTTGATGAACCTAAATTGACTCAAGTTTTTTTTTAATTATTTTTTTATTTCATCTTTCAACACTGGGATGGGATGATTGATAATTGAACTTAATATTTTATTTTTTCTATTGGGTTATCATAATTTTATGATTTAGGATGTGAGTCTCTTAGGTTATCTATGATTGACCGAATCATTTCCCCCAAAGTGTTTTAAAGTATTTTTCTATTATTTTTTTTAAAGTTAGATTACTTTATTACCTCTAGGTTCAAAATTAACAAAATTATATTTCAAGAGTGTTTGGATCTTTTCATGGTCTCAATTTGTTTTTCTTATTCTATTTATCCACCTTAAGTTTCATTCAAGCCGCTTCAAAAATTCAAACAAGCTCCTTCAATATTTTTTTCCCTTAACATTTGGTTCATAAGCTTCAAATAACTTTTCTTATTTTAAAAAATTTATAAAAAAAATTTAAAAAAATACCCCTGTTTATTTTTTTATCTTTTTAAATTGGTCTTCGTTATTTTGATATTTTTGTTTTAGGATCATTTTTTAATTATATATATATAATTTCATCATTCCTAGATTAGTTTTTACCTATGAAATTTGATCCATATTGTTTTTACTGTTATATTTTTTGTTTACTTTGATAGCTTTTTTCAATTGATTTTTTTTTACTATTTCATTCTTTAAAATTTAAATTTATTATGAATTAAACTTTTTAATTGTATCTAGATCTAGGATTTTATGGGTTGTAAGTTGTAGTTATTAGATCATGTTTAGAAGGTTTGTGTTGATTTTTCCTGGTTTTTATTTTTCTTTGTTAAATGTTTTATTTTTTAACACCTATAGTTTATATTGTTATTTTATCAATTGATAATAAACCTATTTCAAGGGATAACAAAAGCTAAAAGATCTCATGGTTTCAATGTGTATACACTTACATTTCATTATGGATTTTTATAGTAGAATTATTATTATTTTGTTGGAAAAATTATTTAATTACACAATGTAATTGCTTTATTACTTTTGAAAGAAAAAAATAAGCTTTGGTAAAGTTTTTTTTTTAATATATGACTTGATTTTAAAACAATTAAGTTATATCATTGCCCTTAAACTTAAAAAGCTTTTCCTAGAGTTATTTGATTATTTGATAATAAACAGGTGTCATTATAGGAAACAAAGTAGTTTTACAAATAAACAAATTAAAATAAAGTTGAACGCACATGAACAGCGCCTATCGGTTTCGAGCAATGCGTGTGACGCCGCCGTCCCATGTCCAAAACGCTGCTTCCAAGGTTGTGGCCGAAGCATTTTGGCGTCCCCTTCATGTACAAACAACACGTGGCAGAATTGTTACTAACTTGAGGTGTGATCTTTTGTTTTTCTTCTTTTCCCCCCCTCTTTGGCCTCTTAAAATATCAAATCATGCCATGAAATTTGTTATTCTTAAGATTTCATCCCTGTTCTATTCATTGCAATTTCATTATTTAGAATAATTTATGAAATTAAGGACTTGTTTTCAATATTATCCCAAATAGATTGTCTTTTCTTGACCATAAAAAAAACAAATAATAACCCGGCCGTGGTACAGCGCAGCCTATTTATCCAGTAAAACAAGAAAGGAACTGAAGCTAAACAGCTATTTGTATCCAAACAGCGCAGAAGATGCCACCAAGTGTACATCCAACACAAAAAGAAAGAAAAATTCTACGTGAGGCAAAGTGGTTCTATCGGGCCCAAGTGACAAATCTAGCTAGCTAGCTATGGTAACCAATTTGACTTTCCTCTGCCAAAAAAATATTCAAAAACAGTCCAAAACCACATGCTGCCAATCGAGAACAGTGATGAGACGCCCACAAACGCGGTTTCAAAGGTCATGCACCCACTGTCATGCCTGGTCTTGACATTATTTTTATAGTTTAATATACGTAGTTTATTGTTATACTTAGATCGTAAGTAAAGAAAATAAAGCAGCTGCTTTGGATCTATGTGAAAGTAAACAAAGCAGTATCTAGATCCGGAAGCTGTCAAAGAAAGCTCCTTCTGCTTTATTGGGGTCTGAAAGTTTCGGTCTTTTCTCTTCAGGTGAATATGGTGATGTGTAGTCGTATGTCGTGCATATAGGGCTTTTGTTTGTTTTTTTTTCTGTCAAGTTTCTTGGGTTGTGCTTGTATCGCTGACCACTCTTGAGACCTCTCTAAATTTGGAAAGGTAACTGAAATTTTTTTGGATTCTGTTAAGTTTCTATAAATGGAGAGTTCAACGGGCAGGAGGGTTGAGAAAAGAGGTTTTGAGCAGAGTGTCGATGATGAAGCTGACAGCCTGCCAGACTCAAAAAAGGCAAAAATGCCAGCTTTAGCAAGGTTTGTCTTTGCACTACTTCATGGGATTTATTGTTTACGATTTTATTACAAGTAGTTCATGGTCTAAGCAATCCGTGTTTTGGTTTTGTTTCTTGGCTTGAGTATTGATTAGGAAAGAGAATTGAAAGAATGAGTTATGCTAATTAGGATTCAAAACGGGGGTTTAATTATAGGAGAATTCGGATATTGGATTTATCTACTTGGATTCATTGGGTTTGGTTTTACAATGAATTTTGGTGATTTAATGATTAGTGGATCTCATGCCAAACTCAGTTATGCCAAGTGAAATGTTATCTTAATCAACAATATCACAAGGTTTGTGACCTTATAGACTTCAGGAATGATTGAAACTGCCTGTCGAATGAGCTCCAACTTGATGGGTAGTGAAAGAGGTACATTAAGGAATGAGCCTGTGACTGTAAATGAAACTTGGGTACTCGTAGTGGGAGTGTTCTGCTGATGTAGTGCCACTGAAAGCAGTCTTTGGGGCTAATTTCAGTATCAAAGCCTCCGCTTAGTTACTCTTGCTAAATCAGAACAATGTTTAAGAACAAGATCATCATTATTGAAATATCAAATGCATTCCTAAGCTTTTGGACTCGAGTTTCAAACAGCCTAAACTTCTGTGGAATTGGTTGAATTTCAATTCAATGTTTGATGCATAGTTAAGCCAGTTTGTCTACTATCTTCTTTGTGCAAATGTAGTGCGGCATTTTTTTTAGTTCGCTCCAACTGATATAAAACTTGAATTATCTTCAGTGTAATTGTGGAGGCTTTGAAGGTGGATAGTTTGCAAAGACTTTGCTCATCTTTGGAGCCCTTGTTTCGCAGAATTGTGAGTCCATAAATTCTTTCTTTAATTCGCTTATTATAATAAAATCTTACTTGTGTTGTGGTATATTGATGACTGATGAGCTTAATATATAAGAAGAGTGATATCATGCTCAGCCTTTAGAAGATACAATGACACCACTGCTGCTGTATATTTCTAGTTCATTGTATGTCATGAGAATTATGAATGGAATCACCAATTAGGTCTAACGTATAGTCATACTGAAATAGCTGCAGAGAATGCTCCTCAGTAATCCTTAATTCAATTTATTATAAAAAATCCTCGGCAACATTCAAGTGATTTCATGTCTCGCTATCTCCATTCCTTCTGCTGTTGGTCCAATTAACTGAAGGCATTGCAATCATGGCATGATATCTGATTCCAGCTATCTCCAATCTCTTTTGCTGATTTTGGTATTTTGAATGAATAATCAGGTCAGCGAAGAAGTGGAACGTGCTTTGACGAGGTTAGGCCCTGCTAAATTGACTGGAGGGTAGGTTCCTACATATTTTTTAATCCTATAGACTAAAATCTCCTTTCCAATCTGCCTTGGATCTTCATGATGCAGACAAAAAACATAGAAACTACCCTTGTAAATTTCAGTTATACCCCATACTCCCCTGATGGAAGTTGGGGACTTAGAAGAGTTAAAACAACTGCAGTGTATTGACTTCCATTTCTACATGTCAGGTCGTCACCTCCAAAACTTCTGGGCCCAGATGGAAACGATCTACAACTTCATTTCAGAACAAGAATGCCTCCTCACCTGTTCACAGGAGGGAAAGTTGAGGGGGAGCAAGGGGCAGCTATCCATGTTGTCCTGTTAGATGGAAGCACTGGAACTGTTGTGCAAACTGGATCAGAATCAGCAGCCAAACTGAATGTTGTGGTTCTTGAAGGTGACTTCAATGAGGAATCTGGTGAAGATTGGACAGCAGAACATTTTGAAAGCCATGAAGTAAAGGAGCGTGAAGGTAAAAGGCCACTACTGACTGGGGATCTACAGGTCAGTCTCAAGGAAGGGGTAGGAACTCTTGGAGATCTTACTTTTACTGACAATTCTAGCTGGATAAGGAGCAGAAAGTTCAGGCTTGGTGTTAAGATTTCTCCTGGATATTGTGAGGGGATCCGGGTTCGTGAGGCTAAGACAGAGGCATTTGCTGTTAAAGATCACCGAGGAGAATGTGAGTTTTTCAGTGGTTATAATTTATGAATGCTAGTTTAATCACCATGTAGCACACATCCTTATTGGAGAGTGGAACACTAGAGTATAAACATGAAAAATTAGTGATCGACAATATTAGAATCTAGATACTCTTACCTGGCTAGATAGATGGCTGCCCACTGAGCCTCTCAAATGTAACCATATTTCTGGCTCCCTCGGTCATCTAATTGAGAAACAATGATATCATTCCAATATAGTGCATTTACTGGTAAAGCTAGAAGCCTTCCACTGCATGATATGGTGCATATTGGATGGTGAAAGGTTGTGAAAAGTAGCAGGAGAGTAGTATTTGACTTGGAACTTCATAGTTCAGTTATTTTCTTGGGTGCAAACATGCAATGCAATAGCCTTAGAATTTATAAAATACTATAAATGGATGCTACTGCCAGTTCTGCGGCTTCTTAGAAACAAAGGGGCTATCTTATAGTTTGGGAGCCTATACTTGATTGAAATATCTTTTGTATTTTATTAAGTTTCAGATGAATTGTTGCCATCAAGTTGCTGTAACCAAGATTATCTTTATAATTTGCAGTATACAAAAAACACTACCCACCGGCTTTACAAGATGAAGTTTGGAGATTGGACAGGATAGCAAAGGATGGAGCACTGCACAAAAAATTGGTGAAGGCTGATATAACAACAGTTGAAGATTTTCTCCGTGTTCTTGTTAGGGATCAACAGAAATTAAGAAATGTAAGAATCCCTTTCTCTGGTTGCTTGTTTTACCTTACATATGTTCTGAGAAACTTATTATTTCTTTCAGTTCATATCCCTTGTACCATGTTAATTTTTCTTCAATTTCCTTTTTCCCCACTTTGATGTTCTCGTAGATTCTTGGAAGTGGAATGTCAAATAGGATGTGGGAGAATACAGTTGAGCATGCAAAGACCTGTGTCTTAGGCGGAAAGCTTTACGTTTACTATGCTGATGGTACTCATATCACCGGTGTTGTTTTCAATAATGTTTATGAGCCCAGGGGGCTTATTTCTGATGGACAGTTCCTCTCTTTGGATTCACTTAACCACAGTCAAAAGGTTAGATATTCTCTACCATTCAGAATTGAATACAATATTTGCACATCTTTTTCCACTTTAGTTTTTCTCCTGATATTCATCTGCTTATATTGCACAGGATCTGTCCATTCAAAGTGCCATACAAAATACTGCAGTTAGCTTTAGGAAAAGTAGTGAATGGTCATCTGCTCATATTACTTAATGATGTAAAGAAAGATGTTCACTAAAATGTGGTGGAAATAATCTTGATATTAAACATTAAATAACAGTCAAGATAGTTACATGGCATGTGGTGGGGAGTCGATACAATTTTTCCTGGCGACGTGTTTGATTGATAGACCATCAGGTAAATTAACAACTGGTGTTTATTCACTAGTTTAGAAATAAGAAATGGCCTTATTAAGACATTGTGGAAACTTTAGCTGCCCCAGTCCTTTGTTCAGCATCTTGATTGCCATGAGCTCCAAAACCTCCCTACGGATTGAAGGATCCACATTGCTTGTCTTTGTGAGTAAATTTTGCTCATTCATTTTAATGTTTGCTCACAGATTTCAGTTGATTCCCTGGTGAAGCGAGCATATGAGAATTGGCATCGTGTTGTGGAATATGATGGCAAAGTTCTGAACTCTCTCTCTAGCAATAAGGGTGGCAAAGGAGCATCCGCCGCACCCGTCGTAATAGACAACAGCTATGAGAGAAATCAGTATTTAACATCTGATCAAAACGAGCAGCAGTTTATCCCTTCAGAACCAAGTCCACAATACCAAGCTATAAATAACCACCCGTCAGTCCCTCAGTTGATTGAATTTCCATTTGTTAGGTCAGATCAGAATGCAGAAATGACCCTAAATAATCAACAAGCAGCATTATCTGGTCGCACGGATTACATGTCTGCTGGAACTCCATCTGGAAGTACTTACTATCCAGGAGATTGGTCTCGGCCAAGGACTGGGAATGGATTAGAAGACTTTTTTGCAGAAGATATACGGTTAAGGAGTTCAGAGATGTTGGAGAGTGATGACATGCAGAGACTGCTAAAAACACTTGGCATGGGAGGAGTTGGGATGGGACCTGGTTTTGGTCATCCTGATGAGCCTTACTCTTATAGCATTCAAGCATATGAACCTCAGATGGATCAAGCCGGCGCGCCGGAGCGAGGAAAAGGCTCGAAGGCTGTCGTTGGATGGCTTAAGCTGAAAGCAGCTCTACGTTGGGGGATATTTATCAGGAAGAAAGCCGCAGAAAGAAGAGCTCAGCTTGTTGAGCTAGATTGAAGAAAATGTTTAAATCTAATTTAACCTGAGGTTTACTGATATTATACATGTTAAGAGCTCATGAATTTTTAATGCTCTTGTTTGATTGTTGAGAGGCGTCAGCGAATATATTCAAGTTTAACAGATTGGGATTAAAAGGATGCTGCATGGCTCCAGTCTCTGCATCTGCCTATATTCTCATAGGCCAGACACAGCAAGATCGAAGGAAGGAGACTTTGTTCGAAGTTTAGAGTGTTCTTATTCTCGTTTCTGGTTTCCTCCTGTAAGGCGAAGACTGTTTTTTTAATATTAAAACATTTTTTTTCTAGTAAAAAAATTAAAGCATGAGTTAACTTGATGAATTGTAAATATAAAAGCAATAGAAAATATAGTTTGATTTAAAGAAATAATAATTTTATAATGATATTTAAAAAAATATTCAGATAATAACATATTGAATTAATTCTAGTCAATTTGGATTAATCTGTTAAATTTAAAACTTAAGTTCTAAGATCATGATAATTTTATGTATAACATATCAAGACATATCACAATAAACTATGAACTCAATTCTCATTCAATCTAATGTTGAAAAAAATAATTAAAAACAAATCGAGTTAATCTTACAAACCCATGATCTATCTCATAAAAAGTAAATTGAAATAAATTATAAATCTCTACTCCTGATCAATTCAATTATGAATGGTGAAATTAAAAAACAAATCATTGAAAAAATGATAGAAAAAATAATCAAAGTTAACCCGGATTAACCGACCAAATCCATAATCTGAGTCATGAAATTAAGATAATCTCATATTAAACAAACCCAGAAAACAACTTGAGTTAACTTGAGTTACCCTTAACAAACTCGTGACCCAGGTAATGAGAATATGATAACTCTATAAGCAAAGCAAAACAAATTATAAAACATAGTTTTTAATCAACCTACCATTAAAGAAAAAATTGGAAAAAAAATCAATCCAAAAAAAAAATACAATAAAATAACTTGAGTTAACTCAGGTTAAGATGTCAAAACTTGTTATTCAGGTCATTATATTAAGATAACGTAATAGAAAATAAACAAAGAAAGAAGTCTTATTACTAATTTATTTAACATCAAATGATGAAATCAAAAAAAATATCAATTAAAAAAAACTCAAGTCAATATTAATTAAACTCGTAATAAGGATCATAAGACTAAGAACAAATCATGAAAGTCAAACTTAAATAAATAAAAACATAGATTTGAAAGTAAAAAAAATTATAACAAATAGTGTCTTGTAAAATAAGGTTCAAAAAATATTTTTTTAGATATTGGAAGTACAAAAAAAAAAAGATTGAAAATAAGGTTTAGGGTTACACTGCTTTTCTAGCAATGCTAGTGGCCAAATTCTGGAAGTTTCAAAAAACAATGCGTCGTCGTTTTTTTTGCAAATAATAATGCGGACGACCTCTTCAAAACAAAATAACAGCATCAGGCGCGAGGTATGGCTTAGCTCTTTTGAAATAACAATTATTTAAAAAAAAATATTGAGTGTGTTTAGTTTTTTTTGAGGTTAGTGTGGTTTATCTATAAATGTTTTCATCTATATATATATATATTAAACTTATTTTTTAGAATAAAAAACATTTATTTTTTCACAATATTTTTAATGTGCAAGAGATTTTTTATTTTATTTTTTTCAATAAAGTTAATTGTGTATCAATTTTTGTTACAAATTGATTTTTATAAATAAATTCATTAAATATAATCAATTAGATGATCATATTGTGATGTTAAATATCTTGTCTCACATTCATCACTTAATTTTTCATGTTTTTATTTTGATTATTGCTAACGATTTTTTTTTTTGTTTATTTACATATATGATTATCAATTTATTTGATTAGATACTTGCATAAAGTAATTGATCAATACCTTTAATTTTTATAGAAAATAGTTTGAACAAGCAAAAAAAAAAATTCAAAAGAAAAATTTATGACCTAACAATGGCACACGAGTCAAATAGCTGGTATAAATAAAATAATATTTTTCAAAATATTTTTTGTTTGAAAATATATTGAAATAATCTATTATTTCAATTTATTTTTTATATTAAAACACCAACACAATTCAAAAACACCAAAATATATATATATTTTTTCAAAAGCACAATTTGACCGAAAAAAAACAAAAATTATTGCCTGATAATATCAGACAGAAGAATTAAGGTGAAAGGTACCCGTGTCTGTCTGCACTTGCATGAGTACAAATAATTCTTAGTAAATCCTAGGACCATGAATCTCAAAACCAGTGTCGGAGTACGATGAACATGAGCGAAAACAAAAACAAGAAATGGAGGCTGTTAAAAACAACCATTTCTTTTCTTTCCTGGTCAAGTTTTTCAGCGAAAGGATTACGCTTCTGTTATCAGATTTCAGCTCCAAGGCAGTCAAAGGCAATCTATGAAACATCTGATTAACTTTCAAAGTACATTTAAAAACAGAAAACATTAAAAATTAAGGAAAGAGATGGGATTAACATGCACGACTGGTTGATGATCAACAGGAGAAGAGGAAAGAAGAAATAAAAACAGGATCCTGCTATAATTGTTAATAAGTGTATTAACTCTAGTAACTGAGAATAAGAACTGGAAAAAGGCCGACGAAAGTACATCGGGGAAAAGGGAAGGAAAATTAAATTAAAAGGAGGAAAAAAGAAAGAGAGATCAATTACAGGGTACAGATTTGTCCATGGGAGCAGTGAACTCGGATGCCCTTCTTCTCCTTAAATTTGGAGGAAGGAGGCTCAAATGCATGATCCAGGTGAGGAAGATTCAAACCCGAATTCTCCGTCCATCAAGATGCCATCATTTTGATCCTGCTTCAAATAACATTATGAAGGGTAAGGGAATTAACAGTTTTTTCTCTCAAAAACAGTTAGGAATCTTTCCAAGCAACAAGTGCTAAGAAAATGAAACAAGCAACTAGTAATACAAAATTTTCACAGTAGCAGTAGTAAATATAATAGAGAGATTGGCCAGTCATGATTCACTGTTCCTTCTGTAATTTAACTTTGAATTCTATCTATCGATTGGGATTTAGATTTTTTTGATTCTACACGCTTAAATCCACTCCTCTCATTCACTCACCTTGTTAATTCAGATACTCAAATGTTTCCAAGATAACATGACAAAAACATTTTGAATAAATGTATATGAAAAAACACCTACTCATCACATACGAACTTTTGATGATAAGCAAGAGACAAGTTGATAGGAACACCATGTTGTTAAGAAACCATTTCACCTAAGAACTAAGCTGTTAGGTACAGCTCCAGAGTATGATTTATATTATTCTCTAACACACCTCCTCGAGTGAAAGCTCTTTAGGCTTGAAACTTGCATAGACTCATACTATTTTGTGCTTGATTTTTATTAAATAGAGCAAGAGTGATGAGATTTGAACTTGTGACCGTTGGGTCAACAAGGTTTTGATACCATGTTAAGGAACCATTTCACCTAAAAGCTTAAGCTGTTAGGTGAGACCTAAAAATATGATTTATATTATTCTCTAGCATGTATCTACAAGATTTTCTAAATACAAGATAAATACATGTAATAATCTGTCTATCAAAATAAAGAATCTAAAAGACTGAATCATGAATGTAGATATGTGCAACCATGACCAACTCCAATTCTATAAACATGACAGTAAAGGTTATACATGTTGTCATCATCATGAGCTTCTATGGTTTATACCAAAACAAACTAAAGGGTCCTTTGAAATTTGTTTGCAACTTCTTTAGGGAAAGAAAACTTGAAATGATGAGTGAAAAAGCTAAAAAGAACGCATCTTAAGTGCGGTAACTGAGATGGATAAAGAAAAAAATATTATCATACCCGTTTGATCATTGCATTCACCATATCATCCAAAGAATCATAATTATTTTGAACGAAACCATTAGGAGGCTTTGTTTGCTCCAAGAGGAATTCCTCGTTTGACCTCATTTTTGGATCCAAAGCAGAATTCTCAGCTTCAAGATGCTGAAACATGGATTGTGTCCCACTGTTTGATTGACCTAGCACTGATGCATCAAACCTTTTCCTTTGTTCCATACTCTGGCTCATGGAACCAAACGAACCATTAAGACAAGGATTATAGTTTTGGCTACTTTCTCCCCATCTGTTCTTTGATGTGTAATTTGTATTATGAAAAATATTACCAACCAAGTCTGCTTGTCCTTGCATATCTAAAGGTACTGTGAGAGAACCCGATGAAGAAAAATCAAGAGGGTTCACAATGTGAGAGGTGGTGGAAGATATATTGTCTCTCCGGGTACTTGTAGGCAATGGATCATGTCGGAAAGGCTCACCCAATGGCAAGGAGTTTGACGGAAATGTGGACAACTGAACAGCACCCTGCCAGTTATTATCACATCTACTATGATCAAGAAAATTTGAAGAGCCACGGACACCAACATCAAAAGACTCCTGATTCAATGAAGGCATGCTTAGAGAAGATTGAGTTGCCAACGATCTCCTGGTCTGAATTTGTTGTGGGTTCACATGAAGCATCTGAGGGTTGTTTGTGGCACCAGATATGGTATTGCTCAAGCCACCAATAGTCACTTTGACATCCGGGAAGCAACTTGCAATTGTAAAACTTGTTGCATCACCCTTGCCATTAAAGTCTCCAATATGGTTCATAGACTTGAATTGTGATGGCTTGGGCTCCAGTGCTGATGAAATCCCCTGAAATAAACTTGTGCTGCCTCGGTTTGTTTGTACGAGACCTGGCTGGAGCTTTCCAAGAGTATTGAGAGAATTGTTCAAGGATCGGGAGTGACCGGATTGGAGCAGGGCAGAAGAAGCTCCCTGCAAGGTTAAGCCACCAGGAGAGTTCAATCTACCAAGCAAACTCCCGGGAGGGTATGATGAAAGAGAAGTGGCTGAAAGCTGTCCCGATCCATGCACAGAGCTAAAATCTCCAAATCCATCCAGCGAACCCATTCTCAAGTAAGATGAATCTTTAGCACCAAATGCAGCAACCATGTTGGGTTGCTGGTTTGCTCCACAACTTAGTCTTTTGAGGTAAAGCCTGAATTTCTGTAAGGAAACATAAAACAAAATGTTTCAAAAAGACCACAGCAATAAAATTCTTTGAAATTTCAACACAAGGTCAGAATTGCATTGGACATATCTACCTAATAGCTGTATAAAAAACCAAACCTCGCCACACTATTAGCTATCATGTGAAACAATAGTAAAATTGACATTTCTAATTTATAAAAGTGGGCCTTGTTATTGTTAAAGATTAACCAGTTTTTTCACAATAGGGTTGAGGACACTGTTAGCCTGATACACATCCCATTATGATGTCATCCCAAGCCCAGGAACAGATGCAGTATTGACAATCATTAGGCATCATTTCTCATTGAAAGTAAGGAAACAAGAATGAAACATAGGTACCTGCAAATGGCTCGCCACATTTTCCCTTGTAAGCCCATCAACATTC
Organism: Salix purpurea; assembly: GCA_027405865.1. Taxonomy (NCBI): domain Eukaryota; kingdom Viridiplantae; phylum Streptophyta; class Magnoliopsida; order Malpighiales; family Salicaceae; genus Salix; species Salix purpurea. Next base: position 5,882,072 of record JAOWLH010000019.1, read on the forward strand.
ATCAGGTCAAGTATTTTCTTCGGAACAGCCTCTGCAAATGATGCAAGAAAAAGTAAATGATAGCAAAAATGGTATCGGGATTAGTATTTATGGTAATACAAAGCAAAAAAAAATTGCTTCTAAGTTGAGGAAACTCACTGTCAAGACCCAGTTGATTGACGGCAGAGACAAACTTTTGATGCAGCTCCACTGACCAGACAACTCGAGGCTTCTTCTGATTCCCAGATTCTTCATTTTCATTTCCATCTTCACCCTCACCTTCATCCTCCTCGTCTTGGTCCTTCCGTTTTCTGTTTCCTTTTCCATTTTGATCAGCACTGCCGTTTGATGTCGCTCCTTGTTCCCCTTCTCCAGCTCCATCACCACCCTTATCTCGATTTGGCGACCTGTTTTGGTCCTGGGGATACCATTTTTTTCTCCTGATTACATGTTGCCATATGTTTTTGAGCTCCTCCAATCGAACAGGTTTTAGCAAATAGTCAACAGCTCCATGTGTAATTCCCTTGTACACAAACTCCTTATCACCATGAGATGATAACACTGTAACAAAGTTCATGCAGGAAGAAATTATATCCAAATCAAAACTATCCACAGATGTAAACCAATTTTCGTTCATTCATTAAGGGAAAAGACTACGTTGTAATTATGACATAAATTTCTTAAAGCCAACAGCATAGTCATTATAAGAAACAGAAACAACAAAGATTCACCTATCTAGGTTAAAATGTTATATCAGTGGTGAAGATGCCACAGTAGATTACAAAAAAAAAATTGAAGGTGATTAACGACTTTACAAAAATAGTATTTGCTTACTGATAACTGGTAGGTCCATTTCGAGCCCCACGAGTTCAAGGAGCTTAAAGCCATCCATGTCTGGCATGTTAACGTCACTGATAACCAAGTCATACTTGTTTCTGTTTTCTCTCAACAATTCCAGAGCAGTGACTGCTTGATTGGTAGTTGTGACTGCAAACACCATAGATAACTTGTAAAAAGAGAAACTGAATTTGAATGGAGTTTGACAGTAAAATTTCAAGGCCCAGCATGCTGTAAATTATATTCAAATTACATGCAACCCGAAATTCAGAAGTATAACTGAGTAAGAGAATCAGATTACTAGCAACAACCTTAAAAATCTATATAACCACAAAATAAAACATATATTACTTCTAATAGAGTAAATGGGCAAGCAATGAGAAATAGTACAAACTGAAACTTGAATGGACAAAAGTATTGAATCACAGATTGAAACTATGCATACAAAGACAATTAAAACATAATTCCCCTAAAATCCAATCAACATACCCTTTAGAATATAACAAAATACAAAACTTGAATGTTATAATAGTTACTACAAACCCTTTACCCAATCAAAGTACAAAGCAAATGAATAAAACAGAACACAACAGTCAAAAAATAAAAAAGAGCAACAAAAATAATAATACAACACTGTATTTAATACCACACTTAGACAAGCACATACATATACAATTGGGGGGGGGGGGGGGGGGGGACAAAGGAGAAAACAACAAAATTTTGATAAACCAGGCTCCAAGCTTCAGACAAGAAGAACAAAAGAGAAGAAAAAACAAAAAGGTTGAGAACATACCCTCGTACTGGCATTTACGAAGCAAATTATCCAAAACTTTGAGGCAAATTGGGTCATCATCAACAGCTAGAACACGCATACCAACGGGAAACATTTTTTCATTAGCTGAATTACCACCCCTTTGGTCCTCTACAGTCATTATTTACCAAACAAAAAGTACCCGATACAGAGATCACAATAAAGTTCTTAACTTTATGATTACTTGAATTGAAAGAAGTGTTCTTCAGGCCTTTAAGACAACCCAGATGGCAAGGCAAAAGAAAGAGGGAGATTCAATGGTATTGGATCAGAACAAGAATCAGAGAAAGAATGGAAGTTAGTAACACTAAAAAGCTGTACAAATGGGACAATGATGGTGATAGCCCAAAAGAAAGAGAGTGATGGGTGATTCAACCCCAACCAAAACAGAAATCTATAACAAGTTTTTCCCTTTTTTCTTTTAGTACACACAAACTCTCTCCCCTCCCCCCTCTCTCTCCCCTCTCTCTATCGACACTGTATCTGTCTTCGGCTTTTTTTTCTTCACTTCTGAACAGACACACAAAAGCCTTTTACTTTTTCTTTCATTCTTTAATATTTTGTCAATATATATGATAATGGGTTTTGTTTTTATATGAGCCTCTCTCTCTCCCCCTCTCTCTCTCCCAGAAGCTTTTCTATTTTTTCGATTTTTTTTATGGCAAGCTTCATTCTCTCTTGTCTCCATATGTGGAAGATGTGGACTTTTAAGGTTTTGATAGAGTGGACGTGTGTGCACATGGGACTATGTTTATTACTCTATGTGATGTAAGGATTGATCAATCGAGACCATCCATTTATCATTGCGGGGTCCTTTAGAGGATCAAAGGAAGGAGATTCGGTGGCACTGCTAAGGGTGGAGTGGGCCCCTGTAAATTTCTTGTAGAGGATGAGTAGGCTAATGATTATTCCTATCATTTAAGATGGTGGGCTCTCTTGGTGATTAAAAATTGTACGGTGATAAAGGGTGCTTTAGGTTCGTTAAGTTTTGATGGGCACTAATGACAATCAATCAATGTCTAGATTTTCTTCCTAAAACATTAAAATTTGATTGTTTGATTTAGTGAAGCTAGCACGATGGGAAATAAATAGAAATAAATATATATATATATATATATATATATATATATATATATATATATTTTCTTACACTCTTTTGGTAATAAAAGTTGTAGGGTGATGAATAATTACAATCTCTGTTTTGAGTTTTGCATATAATTTTCGGATATTTTTTCACCCGAAACTCTAGAATTTTAAAAATACTCTCCATTTCTTGTTTTATATGAACTTAAATCGAGTTGTTTATGATCATTTTTTAAATTAAGCCTGTATCATTTTCATTTTCATTTTCATTTTTCTCGTGAGTTATACCACTTTAATGTGATAGAATAAATTGTGGTAAGCACTCTTGGAGTTATTTCTCGTGAACCTAGTTTATCACGCAAGATCATGGGCGAAACTAATAGAGTTTCTGCATGCTATTACTATTAAATGCATGATGGTAAATAAAAAAATTTATTGATTTGTAATAAATTTACTTGACGGTGCATTATTTTCACCGCGATGAACTATAATCATATCTAGTAATCTCTCCATCTATTAAGCTTATTGAGATTAAGTGTTCGTAGTTGACATTACTTTTAAAAATATTTTTCATTCAAAAATATATCAAACTATTATTTTTTTTAATTTTTTAAAATTATTTTGATATCAGAACATGAAAACGATCTAAAAATACCAGAAAAATAGATTTAAATAAAAAATATTTTTTTAAAAGAAAAGGCATGTTAAACAAACCGTTGACGTAGAAATAATTTTAGTATGATAAGCATATAATAAAATAAAATAAAAAACATAGGCATCATTATATAGTCTAATTAGTAAAGTGATGAAAGACATGTGTCGGGGATTTTAAATACCATGGATTATATGTTTGGTAAGAAGTGAGATGTCAGAATTAAGAGCGACAAATTATGGTTATCCAAACAGAATCTGGTGATTAATTGCTGAATTTGATTCTGCCTTTTCTACTCTTCCTCTATTGGAAAAATATATTTTACAGCCCCCGTCCAGAAAATTACATTGATTGCGGTTTTCTCAGGAGCCGCGCCTGTGTTGGGTGACTGTGTGCAATGACACTTTACCCCTTCTTTTTTTCCACAGTTGGGTACCGAAATAGGTGCAAATATGACTTTTGCTGTATCCCGGAGTTTCACAGCGCGCCGGCACGACAGTGTTCATCCAGGCTCCATTTATTCACTGTATTTCATGCTTTCTATTTAAAACAGCGCTATGTTATTTTTATGTAAGAAAAAGTTTTATTTACTGATTTTTTAAAATTAAACTCATCAAACACTCAATCAAAATTTATTAAGACCATGTTTTGACACTGTATTTTTAATGTATTTAAAAAAAAAAATTGAAAATTTTTAGTTTTAGTTTTTACTTTAAATTTAATTTTTTTATGTTTTTAATTTATTTTCATATGCTGATATTAAAAAAAAATATTTTAATGTAGTTTTGAAGAAAAATACATTCTAAAAAACAACTTTAACCACACTCATAAACAGTTACCGGAAACAAACTCTTCTTCAACCCTAGAATCTCATAATCAACAGCATTTTGGTCTAAAATCATCTAAATTACGTGCTAAACCGACTGTAAATTTATTGAAGCTGGGACTTGTTGAAGTCAAACCCCTCTTATATTGTAAGAACATGATGCAAGAGGTTCATTCGTGAACTAATGTGGATTTAAATTCTAATTAAGTGAAATGAAATAAACTTCGGCTACTGTTCCTATCCGTATAATATGCTTTATTTGCCCTCTTTTTTCACACCCCTATTTAAGAAAAAAAGTTGTTAGGTCCTTAAAGGGAAAGTGATATACAAAAATAAAAAGGTTTGGTAATTAAATAATTGACAAAAAAAAATATCCATAAACATTTTGTATAATATTAGCTTTGTTTATTTAGCATTAGTTTTCTCCGGGAAAAAAAGCAATTTTGGAAACACTCAATCGTTGCAACGTTTCATTCTTTTAATTTTCAAAAGACATGACATGATGACAGAGAACTTGTGATTTATATAGCAGATCTCGAGTTTAAATCAAGATATGCAACACTTGCAAAAATATAAGACAACTAGAATTTTAATTGTTTACCTAAACTCACACGATGCACTTTTTAGAAATAGGATTTCTAAGCCTCCAAAAAAAAGTCTCATTCTTTGAACCACACTTTTGGATGACAGCTAGCAAAGAAAAAAGGGAAAAAAAAAACTTAGAATTCAGGTAATTATTTGGTAAGAGAAATTTAATTGTGTACTAGTATCTATTAATACAAGTATAAAAAACAAGATTTTATATTAAAATATATTTTTTTAATTTTTAATGGATTATATATATGATTCTTTCTTCTCTTTATTTATCTTTTTCTTCAAATAAAACTCATAAAATAAATATTATGATGTTGTTATTTATTTCATATGAGCCACTGAAAGTCAATCGATCACTAACAACAACTGTTAATTGCTTTCAAAATAAACTCATGTAGAAAAAGACTCGTTTCAGTTTTCACTTTAGAAAAACATTCATCTACTATTCCATATTCATCGTCCGAGAAAAATAATTTTTTTAATAAATTAAAATACAATCAATAAAAAAACCAAAAGGAAAGAAAAACAACTCTAAATATTTCTTTTAAATAGTGGCAAAGTTGACTCAATGTGCTATACTTTGGCGTTATTTAACTCATTTTTTTAAAAAAATAAAATTACTTTCTTAAAAATAATAAAAATATTTTGATTTAATTAAATATTAACCAAATCAGGTTAATTTTTTTTTAGGTTTAACCCATGTAAAGCAAGTCAATTGAGTTTTAAGAGATGTTGAAAATCGTTTTTTTTTTAAATATTTTATTTTTAAAATTAATTTTTTTGTGTTCTCGTTTTGTTTTGTTTTGTTTTAATATGTTAATGTTAAAAATATATTTTTCAAATAAAAAAACATATCCTAATATCTTTATAGAAAAATGTTTTTTTATATTTTTTCCGAACAAACATTGGATCAACACGTAAGTTGACATCGGATTTAGCAATACGCTAAGTGTAAAATAATAATAATAAAATATATATATATAAAAAAAAGGAAAGGTACGTCGATTTTGAAATAGGGTGGGGCCAGCATGTCCCATTACCAAAAAGGACATCCTTACTTTTCCTTGCCTGTGATGCTGCTGCGGGAGAGCTGGAAGAGAGAGACAGGCACAGCGCACCCTGGCCTGGGCACATGCTCAGGGACGTTTCGAGTTCCCATTCGTTATTGTTTTTCTGGTGGGGCCCACTCTAAGCAGAAAAGCAGCCCTCTTTTTGTGAGCGGAAAACGGCTCGGTATCAGAGGGTTACCCAGAGCCAAAGGACATTTTGGGAATTGGGGTAACTTTCTGCGGGGACCACGTGGATGTCTCTCTCTCCACTTCCAGGTCGATGCTCTGCTGCGGTTTTCTGCTCAGCGCTGCTGGATGTCAACCACGTCTGTGATTTTTTATTGGTTTCCAGAAGAAGAAGAAAAAATCATCAGATTTTTTTTTTTTATTTTTAAAAATATTTTTTTATTCATAAATGTATCAAAATAAATTTTTATTATTTTTTTAAAATCATTTTTAATGAAATGATTTAAAAACACCAAAAAATTATTAAAAACAAAAATATATTTTTTATTTTATTTTTTTCTAAAAATATTTTTAAAATGCAGTGTCAAACACCCCGTATCTGTGGATGGTAGAAAATAAACACGTGGATGGTAGAAAATAAACAGTGTGGACCATTTTTCTTCAGCCAAGCATAAGATCACATTGTGTGGAAAATATTTGACAGACAGCTACATGAGTCGCTCAATAAATTAAGAATCCGTGCAAAATTCGTCCATAGGCAATTAAATTTCTAGGGTTTCAAGTTTTAGTCCAATCATGTATGATCAGCATCGTGTCACGATTGATGGTTTGATGATAATTAACTTTTGCGAGGACCACGTCTAGTGGTTTGATCATAACTAAACCGAGATTAGACATGTGTCATGTGTTTGATTAATCAACTTGGTTAATTATTGATTTAAGTTTAATGCATGGGAACTTGCTTAATACCTTGATTAGCAAGTTGCCGAGATTTATTGAGCCCATGTGAAACGGCAAGAAGATTTTCTTCTTTGAAATTCATAGCTAGGGGTGAGCTTCCGGTTTAGTTTTGATCTTGAAGATAAAATAAAAAACTGAAGAATCGAACCAGATAATAGAACTAAACTGGCTGATTTGGTTCGGGTCGGTTTACCATTTTTGAAAAATTGAATAAACTCAATTTAATTAATGGATTTTTTTGTTGAGACTTTGATTTAATGGGTTTTAAGATTATAATCAATCACCTTCAGTTTATAATGATTTTTTTCTTTCTAAAATCTATAAGTAAACCTATTTTCTAATCAAATTAATTAAAAAACTAGTTAATTCGATTCATTCAAGTTGTTTTTTTGATGAATATCGAGGATAGTTCGAATGATTTCTAACTTCATATCATACGGTCACTTTTGGATATTCTTCATCATCCACACCAAAAGGAAACAAGTGGCAATAGCAAATGAAGTGGTTGAATCTGATAAGCTTTTAGATAAAACTTCGAGATATAATTTATATTATTTTTTAACACATTCCTTTAAGTGAAAGCTTTTTAGACTTGAAATTTACATAAACTCACACTACAATCGTTGAATCAATAAAGCTCTGATACCATGTAAGCAATTATTTCATCTAAAAACTTAAATTTTTAAATAAAATTTCAAAATATAATTTATATTACTTTCTAACATAATAGTCAAGGAAAAAGTTAAAGAAATTGAGATGATGGTGAAGGTAACATGGTCAACGAGGGGACATGAAAGGTATTTCGTCAATGGAGTTTCAGGTAAGCAAACATTTAGGAGCTTGAGAAATTCAGACAACCTTTCATTTTCCTCCATGGCAGCAGCACCTGAATGCTATTGACTATTGTTTAAGTATTTGCTAGATGAGTTGGCGAAGAAGAGCTGAGTTGGTGAAGAAGAGCTGAGTTGGAGTGAGCCCTGTTTTGCAGGCCTTGCTCAGGGTATAGGGACATAATTTGATGCGTGCAAGTTTCCCAATATATCCTAATAAAATATGTTATTTTCGATTGCTTAATCCTATATAGCTTCACAGGTTGTACAAGACAAAGCACGTCGAAGATACATTCCTCATCTAAGCAGGAACAATGACAAGGACCACCTTTCTGTCGATTTCCCAAGTCGTTTTGATTTCATAATATCAAAAATAATTTATAAAAAATAAAGATTTAATATATTTTTCGAACAAAAAACAGCAATCTCTCCTTCCGAACAGAGACTTTTACGGTTTTACCAGCTTCGAGCTTTCAGTGAAGGCTCTGTGTCTGCAGCGCGTAAACTTGAGAGCAGGCATGGTAATGGAGAGAAGGGGACACGTGGAATCTTCTAGCCCTCGTGGCAGCCATCAGGAGCCTAACAGCATAAACCTTAAAAACTACATAAACAAGGTTGAAAGATGGGGACCGGTTCACATGAGCCCTGAGAAGAAAGCTGCTCTGAAAGGTATGGGGTGGAGTCCAATTACTGGAATCAAATTGATGGAAAGGGAGGTACAGAATCATCGTGTCTTTGAATTGCCGATTGATATTCCATTTTTTTTTTTAAAAAAAGAGCATATTTTTATTAATATTAAGAAAGTAACATGCGAAATAACACAATTTAGACAAGCTGTAATTAAAAAACACAATTTTTTTATAGTTTACTGCTATTTAAAACAGTGATAACTAAAAGAAAATGAAATGGGCTGCTAGTCAAAAGAAAGAAGAGATGAAAATAAAAATAAAAATAGATCTATCTTGAAAAATATATCTTTAAAATCGGTAAAACAAACATTAAATTTCAATTGATATGAGAGGTAATATCAAAAAACTTATAATCTGCACAACAGATCTCGCTTATAATCTGCATAACAGATCTCGAATTCATGTCATGACATGTATTCCTTATAAAAATTTAAAATATGTTTTTTTATAGTATTCACCTGGACTCATATAATATGTTTTTCAAGAATAAGGTTTCTTCGTATAATAATAAGAAGAAATAATATCGGATGGGGAAAAAAGTAAAATATTGTGGAAACCACTACCAAAAGCAAACAAATAATAAAATTTGCAACTAGATGTGTAGCTCTACTTGTTTATATATCATTTTTTTCTACTAAATAATTACAAATGAAAGAACAAATTATTGTTTTATATATGCAGTTGAGCCTTCATAATCGTAAACGTTTTTGGCATTTTTCTCAGATAAAAATGTATAATTAATTCGATGTGCCTTCATATATATATATATATATATATATATATATTCCTTTAGGTTTCTGTTGATTTTTCAGCTCAATATGAATACCCTTTCCGTTACCGATGATGTTGACATTAAATTTCTTTAATTTGCAATCTTTCTCTATTTTTTCTCTCGAATTGCAATAGATATATTTTCTATATTGAATAATGTATTTTGACATTAATACCTGAAAATAATCTAAAAATATTTAATTTAAATAAAACAAATATATTTTTAAAATTTTTTCAAAAATATTTTTGAAATATAATGTCTGACAAATCATAATTTGATAAAAAAAACATTTGCTACTCAATCAAAACTCATTAATTTTTATTATTTAGAAAACAATTAAGCATCTAAGTCAACCAAGTTAAATCACTTGACACGTGCCTTGCACAAAATCCACCTCTAATTAAATCTAAAAACTATAGTAATAAGATCATGCATTCAACATCCCCTCTCATTGGTGCACTAAAATATAAAGATTTAAAGACCATTTGCTATATTAATAACTTATGCTTTTAATACAACCGTAAAGAAACATTATGGTTTTTTGCATTAAGCTTCACGTATAATTGTATTTTAAACTAGGTTAAAATAATTTATTTTTCATTAATTTTATATGTAAAAATTCATTTCACAACAGTTTTAATTTTTTTTTCCTAGCATGTATTTTTAAATAATACCAATAATAAATATATTTTTTAAATTCCAATAAACAATTAAACATTTTTGCAGAAAATTGATTGCATGTGAGACCTTGTGAAAACCAAGGTGTCTTTCTGAAAGTCAGCACGCTGGATTTATTTTCCTTAATTGTCAAGTGGTCAAATAGCAATAAATTATTATTATTTTTAAATTAAAAAAAATGCAGTACAAAAGCAGCTATATATTTTCAGCACACGGTGGGTGTGTTTGAGCAAAATGTATGCAATCTCAGGTGACAGTAGCAGTACAGCTAGTGATAAGATAAAAAATATTCTTCAATTGAAACCTTGATCATGACGAGGAGGCATGTGGGACTGCATTAACCATGTGCCTATTGTGTTTACTTTTTCTTTCAAGATTTTTGTGAGTCTTTTATTTATTTTTTAGGATAAAGATTTTTGTGAGTTGTTGGAAATTGTCTGACAATAATTGCAGCATCATCGTAGAATACTTGTATTTTTTATAATCTAAATACGTGGGCCAATATACAATTTTAAAAATAACAAAATAATCCAAAGCTTGATCCTTTACGCAATTGTTTAACATTACGTTTCAAAAATGTTTTTAAAATATTTTTATTTTACTTTAAATTAAAGTTTTTGGTGTTTTTAGATTATTTTTATGTGCTTATGTTAAAAGTGATTTTTAAAAAATAAAAAAATATTTTAATATATTTTTGAACGAAAAATACTTTAAAAAATAACTTCAGGAAAGGAAGCACATAACCAAGCCCTAATATTTCTTAGAACAATGACGTTCCTTGTATTATTGTTGCTATTAAATAATTTTATAATTTATTAGGTTGTTTTCTTATTTGACAAATTTAGAAGAGACGGAAAAAATAATGATATAAAATATTTTTTTGTCGTTTCAAAATTTAAAAAATAAAAACACGCCATTTTTTTTTGCCTTAAAATTTCTTTTTATTTAGCCTTCTTTTGGTATTGTGATTTAAATGGAGGTTGACTATAATTTGATTTTTCTTAAATATATATTTTTTTGTTTTAATATGCTAATAATAAAAATATTTAAAAAATTAACCGCTATTAAATTCTGAAAACACCCTTATACAAAATCTCAGTTCATAGCACATTTGCCACATCTGCATCAAGCCCTTTCGTTGCTTGATAATCTGGAGGAAATATAAGAAAAGCTTGACCATTTCTTCGGCCATAAAACTAGAGAGCACGTTGATTTGCACAAGGTTTAACAGAAGAAAGTCTATACCTGGCTAACAGATGGTTCCATTGTTTGAGGAATTTGTATGTGATTTGGGAAGAAAATACTGAAAGCAAACTTATCTGGGTCTGAAAGAATTTTATCTGATAAGATGTTGGCCCGAATTTTTAGGGTTAGAAGCTGGGTTTGAGCCCTCCTGGAGCTTGAACTCGGGCCTTGATAGCTGTTCCTGGAACTGACGAGGAGGTGACAGGATTTCTTGTCCTTGATTTTGATTAGGCTGGTTCGTTGAATATTTTCTATTCCCAGCTTCAATTTGCAACCAAGACTACTAGTCTAGATATTTTTGTAGCAATTAAGGTTAGTTTTGCTTGAATTGATATAATAATATTATGTGGTCCTGTAATAATCATCGTAATAGTTGTTCTGTTCTTGAAAGCAACCGGGATTCTCATAAGATTTAGCCAGCATTTAGAGGATTTCTCTGAATTCTGCAGGCAGGCTGATATGAAGAACGTGCCCTTAAATTCGTCTAAAAAATAGATTAAATCTCGAATAACATGAAAATAAGTTTAAAAAAGAAGTCAGTTTCCTATTGTGATGCCCTTCACCCGGAAAACACATTTTGTGAGCCTAGACGAGCGAGTAAAATCCTGACTGTCCCAAGCTCTTACAAGATGACCTGAACTCGAGACCTGCCGTGTAGATCTCAAGCTCTTTACCATCAAGCAAGACTCCTCGAGGACAAAATATAGTTTGCTGACTTGCAATAGAAGACAGAACAGGTCAGTGATCGAGTTAAAGCAGAACTAACCCATGTATTTGATTTTCTGGATAGTTTTTACAAAGACCAATTGTTATATTTTACAAGAAAATCCAGATCAGGCACATTTCTCATGATTTTTCTGACAGATGTTACAAAAACTTGATACCTGTAAATGGCTACCTGAGCAGGATCTGCAACAAACGAAGTATATTTCCTATTAATTCCTCATCTTTAGAAACACACTGGCAATAACATGCTTGGCCACCAATTGCAAGTCCATGAAGCAAGCATATCCAATCCTGGAGCGAATTCCTCTTTCAATAACAATAAAACTACCTGATTGATGAACTGGGATTCAACTGGCTACCTTTTTCCAAATCTTAAGCACTTGTTGTGTTTGACTTCAACACTTGGGTCCTGAGTGAGTTGCTTTGTCGGTTTAGCAACGGAGATTTTCTCCATCGCATTTATGAACTTTCGCAAGTGCTTGATGTACTCGGGGAAAGTTTCCAGGTTGCAATGCCCGCCACCTTTGACCCATAAAGGATCATATTTTTCCCTGGCAAGTTCCCACAGGCGCTTTCCATGGGATAAATCAACAATATCGTCATTTGTTCCCTGCAAGAGCTCAACAGAAACTATCATCCATAATAGCAACAAAAAATGTACAGTACTAATTGAAACTGAAACCAGCAACAACGATCAACAGTATATAAAAAAGTCACAGATGATTCAACCTAATCTTCAGCAGGATATGGAATCTGGTACTGAAAGATGAGCGAAATAAATAATGTGGCATAGCTGTAATGCTTGCAAACTTGGCAGAGGAAGCTGCTGATGGCATTTACTGATGAAAAAAGATAATAGACGGCATTTTTTCTAATTTCAACTGGTTTGAGCCCTGTGCATGCAGGGTTTCATTCGGCATATTTCCATATGAACAGTATCATTCCAGAGAAGGTCATTGAATTCTTCATTAAAGAAGTCCTGTCAACTGGCAAAGGCACCTAGTAAGAGAGATTTCAGGACGAAAAATCCTAGGAACCCTCATGTATCTTGGGTTGGGTTCATCTCAATTCCCAGAATAAGCATACTTCAGCAGCGTCTCACGCAAAAATTCATTGACATCAAGTGTAGATTTACTCGTGTACGAATCAATGGCAACAATATCTACAGCCATCCATTTTCCATCCCAATAATTATCAGTTGCTTTTACAAAACAAACTGTGGTAGTGGTCATTTCCAAATCATTTTAACTTCAAAAATCATTCCCCACTCCTGAAACTAAGCACAGTTTCTAGTCGTTTAAAGCCTAAATTTCTTTCTTAGCGCTTCCAGTTATGTTAAGATCTGCCATTCTTCAAACAGAAACTAGCTCTCTGTGCTCTGGCTATATATAAAATGAACATTAAACTGCTTGCAAAAAGTTTTTCTGCCACTGGAAGTCTGGAAGAGAAAGTAGAAAAATGGACCATTTCTCGACAGTAAGAAAATACAATAAACTTCTTTAGCAATGCCATTTGGTCTTATCATGAGAAGTAAATAAGCAAAAGTTCGGACAATTCTTAGTCAATGCGTTTTTCATGATCAGAATTAGATGCAAATGGGAAAAAATTATGGGGAAACAAAGTGAAGAAGCTGGACAGGGTGGCCAGGATAATAGAAGAGAGACTTACATGGATAACTAGAACAGGGCAGCTGACGAGACGTATTTTGTCTATATTCTGTACAGGTTAGATACAGAATCTTCAGTACAGAACTAATATAATTTCTATCCAACAAACAAACAAGAGATTAAATGATTCCCAAAGCTAAAGTTACCTTGAAAATGTCAAACCAAAATGTCATCTTGACAGGACACAAGACCCTTATGCCTGAAAGAATCGCACTGTGAAGAACGACGCCTCTCAGCTTCTGTAAACGAGAAGCCAAGTGCAGGGTAGGGCCACTTCCAACAGATTGGCCGTACAAGATCAAGTCTTCCTGCTTTATCCCATAATCCTTCTTCAAACAATTGTGCACAGCCTCAATGTCATAGTATGTGTTGAACTCAGATGGCTGTTGCAGAGATAAACAATTAATCAGACATAACATAGGATAGCATTAGCCAGACAGTACGAGAGAGATCAAAAAATGGTTGGACGAGTGATATTAGATTCTGTTTTCTAGTTAAAAACTAGCCTTTTCAGAAAGTTCTGGGCAATTTAACGTTTAATTCATGAGGGGGAAAAAAAAGAACAGCAAATGCATATTGATCTTATAGATTTTCTTCACCTTTCCAGAAGATGCTCCATATCCTGAATAATCATAGCTGCAAAAAAAGCAAAACGCAAAATAAGTATCTGAAAGCATACCAGTGTCACTGCAAGTAAAATTAATTTCATACATCCCTAATGGCATGCACGCAAAACCAAATACACAAAACAAAATCAAGAAAAAATCAATCAAAATTACGACAAGTTAAGACCAAAAGGTCCGTACTGATGAGAATTGATGCGATAGTGACAGCTCAAACCCCACAAATTCCAGCAAGATCATGACAAAAGCTGGAAATATCTTCTGGGATCATATCTAAATCAGAAAAGTAGAGATATTTTTCCTTATCTCTCTGTGTCAAGTCCATTTAGATTTGATAGAGAAAAATGAAAATGCATGTAATGATTATAAAGATTGAGTTCGAGTCAAAAGTATATTTTTTTATAAAAATTTAGGACAGTTGAAGTTTTATTCACTCACCTATCACAAAATATGCTCACTCACCTATCACAAAATATGCTTTTAGGATAGGATGTTGTTTCTCGATTCCAATTTTTTTTTACAAAACAGCAACTTTCACAGACCGACACATGATATTATCCTCTTCATTAATAAAACTCAGAGATGATGTAGCTTCTTTTTCAACATAAGCAAACCACCTAAATAAGCCCAGAAAATATAAAAATCCACAAAATGATATTCTTATTTAATCAATCATAAACATGTATAACAAAATTCATTTATGTTTAATCGATCATCAAAAAAGAACATGTATAGATACATAAATAAACACAAACAAATAATAACACTATATTTCAAGAGAATCACGAAACCCTTGAGGGGGAAAGTACAGAATCAATAGTCAAAACAACAACAAAAATTTAAGACAAGCCTGGAAACAAATCCAAAGAAGAAGAAAAGCCATACCCACCAGAACATACCTCATAATATTGACTCTTAAATGAGCTCTAAGCTCAATGAAAAGCTCATGCATTTGTCCAAGGTCAGCAGCATTTCCATGAGAGTACAAAACTGTAAATCTTGCAAAAGGGTGTTTCCAGAACGTAGCCACAATCTTGTTCCCAGGTTTAGTTTCCAACAAATGAACCTCCATGTTCTTGTCTGCAGTTACACCTGGTAACACCAGCCTCCCATCACTCTCTCTAAACACATCATACGTTGGAGGGTCTGGCGGGAAAAAAGCAAATTTTGCTGCCACACTTGACGTTACATTTCCCATTTATGTCGGCACACCGTTGTACCTTCTATGTACTCTTATATTTAAGAAAAGACAATATAAAAACAGAGAGAGCAGAGCAGAAGAAATCAAAGCAAACGCAGTTTAGATTCTATGATGACAGAAAACGGGTGTGTGTTGATATTATAATTTGGTGATTAAAAGAGGTTGATGTTTTGAACTTTTTTGTTTCTTAGTTATGGTGTTTAGAGGTTAATGTGTAGGGATCCGATCTAGGAGGGTGAGCTGCTTCTGGTGGTAGAGGAGGGAACAGAAATCCAGAGAATGAATAATATGGATTTTGAGGGAACATAGCACGAGAGGGAGAGGGAGAGGGAGAGGGAGAGATCTTTCTTGGTGGCTGTTGTTTAGTTATTGATGATGATGATGGAGTCATTATCTGTGGGAGAATTTTCCATTCTATTTTTGACTGGATACCCCTTGTTTTGAGATGATTGTATAGATGGACATTTCTGACCTTTCGTTATCTTCAGTGAATTAGAAATATAATATAATTATATATATTTTTGATAATATGGTACATAATGTTTTTTTAAAATATATTTTACTTTTAAATATTTTTTCAAAATTTTTATTTTATTTTTAATATCACCACACACTAAAAAAGCTAACACATTTTTAAAATTTACCTGGACAATGCTATTCAAAAGTGGTTTTGTTTAAAAATATATCACAAATATTTATTTTAAAAAATATTTATTTTATTTTTAATATCATCATAACAAAATAATCAGAAAATACTAAAAATAAATGCATTTTTAAAATATACTCAAACACAATTATAAACATGCTATTAAACACCCACTAATCCACTTCATTGTAACACTTCCTACTGCCATTATCAATCAAGTGAGCAGTAATCTCAATCCTAGCATTCTATTAATTTTTTCATTTTGAAAACACATAAATTTATTCAAAAATCATCTAAGCTAATAATATATTCTTTTAAAATTGAATATTTGTCCCTTTATATATATATATATATATATATATATATATATATATATATATATATATATATATATATATATATATTCTATTTCCATCTAATAAAATACATTTTTTTTCAATTCTATATTTGTCTTTTTCTATAATAAGAAACTAAACAAACATAAAGATTTGACATGCATAATAGATTTATTTATTTATCATTTATTTTCAAGTTTAATCCAAAACTTTACTCTGAAAAATTTAACTTTACATGTTGAGGTTGCACTATCTTGAGTTTGAATTTGAAATCTTCCAATGACGATATTAAATCTTACTAAATATTTTGCTACATTGAAATTAAATATATATTTTTCTTAAAATACAAATCAAAGGTTCAATAAAAAGACTTTGACCCTATTTAGCATTGCGTTTCAAAAACGTTTTGAAATAAAAATTGAATAATTTTTTTTTTTACTTTAAATTAAAGTTTTTTTGGTGTTCTTATAACATTTTCATATGTTGATATCAAAAATAATTTTTTTTTTTTTAAAATATCATTTTTATGTATTTTGAAAAAAAATAACTTTCAAAAGCAACTTCCATCATAAGTGTTTGATATTGCGTTTCAAAAGCGTTTTTGAAAAAAAAATTATTTAATTTTTTTTTTATTTTAGATTAAAGTTTTTTGGTGTTCTTATATCATTTTCATGTGCTAATATAAAAAATAATTTAAAAAAATAAAAAAAAAATCATTTTAATGTATTTATAAACAAAAAATATTTTAAAAAACAACTAAAACTATAATCCTAAAAAGGCACTCCCAAACACTTTATCAAAACATATATTTCCATCGTGAAAAGAAGAATTATCTCAAGAATCCAATATAGTTTTAGGATTCCATGTACCTTTCTAGAAGTTCTCATGATCTCAGCATAGAGAACTTAGTTGTGTTTGGCTAAGGAAATTTTCAATGCTTGTTTTCATTATTTATTCCGGTAATGTTTAAAAGTATGACAATAGTTTTTTTTTTTTATATATATAAACTATTATATTTCTTAAAATTATTTTCAACAACAACACATTTAAATAATATAAAAATATTAAAAAATAAAAGAAATTATAAAACACAATTTCTACACCAAATACAAACGAACACGCTTGCGATTTGGGTTTTTTTAAGTGATTTTACTGAAAATAGCGGTAGTAATTTGGTCCTTTTTAGAAGGCCAGTTCCGTCTTTTAAAAGAAGATCCGTGCATGGGCCCACCCTTTATCCATGAAGGTCACCCATAACAGGGTGTCCTTAAAAGGATTAAAGATAAAAAATTACAAATGGAAATAATAAGAGAAAGAGGGAGAGAGAAAGGGCAAAAAAAAAGTAAATCTAAAGCATGGCTGATGGACGGCTAAGATTTGGTCAAAGGCTGCTGGAGATCTTAGAAGATAGAGAGAGATTGAGGGTCAGAAATTGTCAGAGCCGGACATTCCCTCGTTAGCTCTGCTTTACCAGCCTGTGTATGTTTCTGTGTGCTTACGGCATTATGACAGTTAGTTACTTTGGGCATTTATATATTTTTAGATGTTTTAATATATTAATATTAAAAGTAATTCTTAAAAAGTAATAAAATTACTATGATATATATCCAATTTAAAATCATTTTAAAAAACAACCAATATATGTTTGTAAGCATGATAAAAATTATTTTTTTAAAATATTTTCAATTTAAAATTATATTATTTAAAAAAATATATATTTTTAACATCAATACAATCCAAAAACACAAGGAAAAACATTTAATTTGAACTAAAAACAAAAACTCAACTTTTCAGAAAGACAGTTGGACTGTAACTCGAAAATGCAAATTTATTTTTTAACCAAAATCTTAATAATTAATTTTCATTGAATGTTTTTTTTTTAAATTATGATATGAATGGATAAATTAAATATTTTTAAAATTATGATTTAAATAAAATATATTTTCAATAACACCCCCTGACATAACCCTTCATTTACTTACCCCTTCTTTAAATTCTCTCTCCCTCACTCGTTCTTACAGCAACACCCTTCTTGCAACATTGACTGTTCATTACCTCCAACCATCCTTAAAGTCTCCTTTAAGCTTTAATGGAGCTTTTAATGGCCAAAAGCTTCTTTTGAAAGGGGAAAATATTAGATGGAGGGGTAGAAAATAGTGAAAATGCATGTTTTTGTGAGGGCAATTGGGTTTATGATGAGTTGAATTAATTGTATCTTTTTAAATTATTTTGATACATTAATGTTAAAAATAATTTTATATATATATATATATTGTTTTGATTTGTTTTCATATAAAAAATAATTTAAAAAGTAGTCGCTGTTATAATTTTAAATTAATAGAAAAGATGATTGACCTAAATTCATCCATGAAAATTGAAAATGAAACATGAAGCACCTAACAATCAATATCTATGGATGGATGGAAGGAGAATCATGAAAGGGATAGACAATGTTTGCTGATTGTGAGCTAGGATAGGTCATCTCACGAACATATAAATTTAGTTACATGATAGTAATAAAAAATATTATTGGACCCATTTTCATATACATATATTTATTACCCTTTTCTTATCAGGTTTTAAATTTGTTACTTATATTTTTTTAATTGTTTGGAGCTTTTGAAATTATTAAGTTTAGTTTTATCTTGTACAATTGGAATTGAATCATGTTTGGTAACAAAAGCTTTTAAAATTTTCAAATATTATTTGTATGTTAAAATTAAAGCTATAAATTGTATTAAAATTGAAATGTATTTAAATTCACCATGTTAAATCTATTTAATATAATATATAATTCATTAGACAACACTTATAAATTAACCTAATAAATCAAACCCTTTTTTTTAATATTATTTGTATGTTAAAATTAAAGCTATAAATGATATTAAAATTGAAATGTATTTAAATTCACCATGTTAAATCTACTTAATATAATATATAATTCATTATACAACACTTATAAATTAACCTAATAAATCAAACCCCTTTTTCTTAAGCTTTCAGATCGGATGCATTTTTTTTAGTTTATTAAAAATATGTGAGAATATTTTTTAAAATATCTTTCATTTTAAAATATATCAAGCACATCAAATCAATTTTTAAAAAGACAATTCAACCAAGTAGAAACGAAATTAAATAGCTCCACCATAGCTTTTCTTTAAAGGCTCTCCAAATAAATTAAACACTCGGGTCCAAGAGGCAAAGACTGGGTCAAAAAGATCACAGAATGCTTGGAATTTGGTGCCCTAAAAAACAGAAAAGAAAGCTAGCTCTTAAAAGTTGACCAAATAAATAATATTATACTATTTGCACATAGAAAGGCAACTGCTTAGAAAACTACCCCCAAAAAAAAAAAAAAAGAATTGCCCACAAAATCATACCAGGACCAGGTGATGTACTACGACTTCCTTCAATGCATTTTTGTGTAGCGGATGTGACCCCGTGCATTGGTGGTCATTACCACGCAAATTTATGATTGGTTAGCAGGCGTTATCCAGCCTCGAATATTTCTTGACTTTTATTTGGATGCGAGAAAAACATAAGGTAAAGTATATTTTATGGAATAATTTTGATAATTTTAAGTTTTTATAAGAGTTGTACGTGCTAATTTGAATTTAAAATTTACTGTGCAGATCGTAAACTTTTACCATCACGTGTTTGGAAAATTAAAGCTGCCAAGTTCAAAGGCAAAGTGACAATCTTTTGAAAGTAAATTCAGTGAGAGAGGTAAAAATAATTGGAAGGTCTCCCCGAAGAAGAAAGACTAGTCAGCCTCATGGACACTCTGTTTAGGACCGGAAGCCGTGGAAGGCAATTTAGGAGGTGTTTGATATTGTATTTTAAAAATGTTTATTGAATTTTATTTTTTATTTTAAATTAAAATTTTAGATGTTTTTAGATTATTTTTTGTGTTAATATCAAAAATAATTTTAAAAAATAAAAAAAATATTATTTTAATATATTTTGAGTGAAAAATATTTTCAAAAACAACATCAACAATACTCCAAACAGGAATTCGGGTCCCAGCATGATCCGACTCGTCGGGATCCAAGCTAGAGCGTTCGATGTCCATACAGCTGTGGGTGGGAATGGTGGGGTGGCAAAAGAACGTGGACATTTTTTGAAAGGTGTACTGGACGTGAATAGTTGGCAAATCATGGGTCCATTTGGCTGCCCGAATGTCTATTCTGGGTCGTTCAACTCGACTCGACTCGAACCGGACTGGAATTGATTTTAATCTCGAGTATTTTCAAATATTGAATTGGTTAAACTAGAGTGATTTAACATATCGATCTACCATTCAATTGACTCGGTAAAATTTGAGTGATTTAACATGATAGTCTACAATCCAATTAATCTAATAGAATCCGAGTGAAGCTTAGTTGGATCAACTCCAAGATTTATTTTCTTAGTTTTTATTTAAAGTAATATTATTTTTAAATTAACCCGAGTTAATTTATTGATATTAGATCCAGACTCATTCATAGAATTCTGTGTTCATGTTCATTTATTTGAGATGCCAAAAGATGATAAATAAAAGCTCAGTATGATGACTTCAACTCTCCTAAAATGGGGCTGAAAAATATACTGCAATTAGGGTTTTGTTATGCTCAAATTGTTTCTGAGAAAGGTTTTTCATTTCTGCAACTCTCCTCCTCTACTGGGAAACATTCTTGAATTTCCCCTGAAATTTACACCTGTCAGTGCTAAATGAACACTGAAAACCTGTGTCCCTGTCCAGTCCAAGAATCAAACAGAGAGTAAGAGTGTTTATGTGCCCGCCATAGGATTCATCGGTGGCAAAAGGCTTTTTCTATCTTGCTAGGGAGCAACACAACGATTTTTTGTCGATGCGAGGAAAATTATTTCTCCAATGCTGGCTGACTTGATCCTCACCTACAATCTTTCTAGTTTGGCTGAACTTCAACTGCGAGTAAAATTCTTGTTGTTTCTGGCTTTTACAAGAAGTATATGTTTTGACTCAAACTCAAGATTTATTGTGCAGATTGAGGTTGTTAATTCTATTTCGGTTGGTGTTTCGTTTTTTCAATTGGAATAGAATGTTTCGGTTTCAATACGTTTCGGCGCGCCGTTTCAAGGTTATACTGTTTATATGTGTGTGTGTGTGTGTATAATTAAATGTACTAATTAAAAAAAAAGTTCAAATCCAAAAATAAAATTATAAAAATGTATAATATTACGAGAATACCATATCAATCTCGCAAGATCATTATATTATCTGATTGCTCTGAAATTTTAACATAATATATAAAAATATGTCAAAAGACTCATAGAATTTCATCTTAATTTAACGGTCAGATTAGAGATATGATTGACATTGTAAATAATTCATTATTTAAAAAAAAATACTATTTGGCCGAAACAGAACGGGCGGAATGAAACCAGAATATTTCGGCCGGTATTTGGCTGAAAAATCCGGAATGGGCCGGAATTTTAACAACGCTATTTTATCTCGTTTTTTTAACTGATACATAATGTTTCGGTCGTTTCGACAGAAACAAAATGAAAATGACAAGTATGGTATAGATCGCAAGTTCTTTGATATCACACCATGATACTTAGAGACGCACACAACGATTCACGAGAGCTCGGTTCCACTCAGCACTCACTCAGATTCAATCACAGAGAAAGATGATTGCCATGTTGAAACAATACATGCTCCTCTTCCACAGCGATCTCATCTCCACAAACAGAAACCCATGTTTCTGCAATTTCATCCATTCTGCAATTTTATCCATTCTTCCTTCCAGAATCTCCACTAAAGTGAATGCTCGCAATGTGCCTCTAGACTCTGGGGAAAACGCCGTCGTTCATAGAGCTCCCTGTCCAACAAGTAATCCTCGAACTCGAGGAACTGTAAATGGCCCCATTCAAGAATATTACAGTCTTGTTAGCATCAGCCACAGTCATTTTATGAAGACCGATTCCATATGCTAGCTGTTTATGCGTGTGGCCAAACACAATGGCTTGTGATGGTTTTCTTATGACATAATTTCTGGATCTAGTTCCGGCACACAGACAAGGTCATTTTCAAGTTCTTTATCTATGCGAGCTTGGATACATATAGCGACATCATACCATAACTTGTTGTCCAAAACATAATTTTAAACTCGCTTTTCTTATAATATTTTTGAAAACCCACATGACTTTTATTGGATGGAAGTAAACACATCATCAATTGTATATTATAATCACTCAAACATCCATTAGCCACATGCATTATAAAATCGGGTGACAACAAGCTTGGTCAAATCTTTTGTTGTAAGATGTTGAAAATAATAACAATTCTTAAATATACATAAGACGTGATTCTCTCCTTAATAATAATTACTTGATGAACCTCTTGTTAGTTTCTTCTCAAATTTTCAAATATCAAATCAATACAATGCACGACACATGGCTTTTAAAACAGTAGCTGAGTGGTTTATTTCACTTTCGCTCTGCCGGGCTAAATTTATTATCTGGCCCTGTTCATCAGCTGCCTTAAGATGATATGGTAACGAGGGAGGTGTGAATTTCATCCGAGTCAACAACATGTGTTTAAAATGAAATTAAAACGACTTTAGGCTTACTGGACTTTTTTCAAACTATTTTAATTTAAAAATAATTAAAATAATATTACATGTCATGACTGAGTCCTTGCTGAACATTTGCAGCTTCTGTCTTTGTAAATCTGCCTTCCTTCCAGGTATTTTTCCCAAGCAAGCTCCAATGGTATCGAGAATTGCTATCATCATCCTCTTTCATGTATTTCTCTCTTTAAATTCGCATCCTGCAAAAGCACAAGCATGGATCAAAGCTGGCTATTGGTATTATGACAATGATCTCCGAGTTTCTCAAATAAATTCTACCCTCTATACTCACCTTATCTGTGCTGCTGCTGGCCTTAATTCATCTTCGTATCACCTGTCTATCCCCTCATCTGAGTTTTCCGCCTTCACAAACACCGTAAAACGGAAGAATCCATCGGTCACTACCTTACTATCCATTGGAGGCTGGGACACAAACTATTCAACACTCTCTGCAATGGCAGGCAATTCTACTTACAGGAAATCTTTCATTGATGACTCAATAAAAACAGCGAGGCTATATGGCTTTCAAGGGCTAGACTTCAGCTGGCTTTCGGCCAACACAAGCGATAACATGGCCAACATGGGTACCCTCTTCGAAGAGTGGCGTGCTGCTATTGCTTTGGAGACAAGAAACTCTAGCCTGTCAGAACTCATCCTGACAGCAGCCGTTCAGTTGTCGCCGACACTGGATTATGGGAGTTTCCCTATAGACTCTATACGGAGGAATTTGAATTGGATTCATGTACTGGCCTATGACTACTACGATCCGGAATGGGATAACTTTACTGCTGCTTCCGCAGCTTTGTATGCTCCTGATAGTGATGTTAGCACTGATTCTGGAATAGCGGCATGGATTGATGAAGGATTACCGGCTATTAAGTTGGTTTTAGGGTTGCCTTTCTTTGGTTATGCGTGGAAACTTGCAAACCCGAATGAAAATTCCATCGGCGCACCAGCAACGGGACCCGCCGTTACAAAACAGGGAGACATGAGCTATAAGGAAATCAATAGATATTCCAAAACACAAGGAGCAGTTGGTCCTATCTACAATTCCTATTATGTAGTAAATTACCTCATTGTGGGGTCAGATTGGATTAGTTTTGATGGTGTCGATGTTGTTAGAATTAAGGTTTCTTATGCTAAGGAGAAGGCCCTCCTCGGATATGTTGTTTGGGAAATTTGTCAAGATGACAACTGGGTACTCTCTCAAGCAGGTATGAGAATGTTCTTACACCGCAAAATGATTTTTTGACCAATGTGATAACAATGATGTCAAGAGGTTGGCCTTGATTGATTAATTTCATTGTTGTGCAATATAAAGAGAATCTTTCCGGATATTCTTTTTATATATATGAAATCTTATGAATTCCTACTTGCTTCAGGATCGTGTAGCTATTTGTCATTAAGGCTTGTCATAATGCAGGATCGTGTAGCTACTTGTAGTTTTTTTTAATCTTTTGTGTGTTTAGCTGGTTGGATATTGCCTGCCTATTTAAATTGGAGAATTGGTACCATCTGGCCGCCAAAAAACAATCATTTATCATCCTTGAATGATCTGCGATTGTATTTTTTATGGAAAACATCTGCATCATCTTCTTTTAAATCTTTCTTGCTCATATCCTAGGTTGGATAAGTCATGTAGGTTGTTGATGATAAGCATGTGCCAGAAACAGGTAACTCGATAAGTCAAGGGAAAGCTTATACATTTGCGCCAATAATTTAGACCAACTCATGACATACAAGAAGAAGAAATTAACAGTATCTTAAGAATTTTCTGGACACCGACAGTTCTGATCACTAATTCACATAATATGTTTATGTCCTCAGCTGGAGGGTTCGACTCAGGTGGAGGGGTCGATCACAAACGAAAACGACTTCCAAAGTCCCGTATATTGATTATCATCTTGACGACAACTGCTGCTGTTATTATTCTACTGGGCTTGGCATTTTATTTCATAAGAATTAGAATCCTCAAATCAAAGAGTAAAGAAACAAAGTTGAAAGTAAATAATGCGGCAGCTGCAGGCGACTTCGACAACAATAATCCTGATATGATAGTATATAGTTTGGCAGACATTGGGAAAGCTACAGACCATTTTATATTTGAAAATAAGCTTGGGGAGGGTGGATTTGGCCCTGTTTACAAGGTAATCAACTAATTATTCTTTATAGGTTTCCATGGGACATTACTCTTCAACTCATGATGCTATATTTTGTTGAGGATTCGTGGAGATATGCAACCATGTGCATGAATGCACTGTGATTAAGCATCTCTAGAGACATATAGAACTTGTGAAAATGGAATCATTAAGTTTCTGTCTCCTACAATTTAGAGCACTCTGTCTCTTTTGCAGTGGAATATTAGGACCAGATATTATTATCTCCAAGCATTCAGATCTCAGTCTTTGAGTGAAAGAAACTAGCATGACATTCTGTTTTTCCAGGGTGTTCTACCAGGTGGACAAGAAATAGCAGTGAAAAAACTTTCGAAATCCTCTACTCAAGGATTTGATGAATTCAAGAATGAGGTCATGCTTACAGCACAATTACAACATGTAAATCTCGTGAAAGTTTTGGGATTTTGCATTGACAGAGAAGAGAAGATACTGATCTATGAGTACATGCCAAATAAAAGCCTGGACTATTACCTATTTGGTCAGCACTCAGCATCCTTTTATGCTTGGATTTGCAGAAATAAAAAAAGATTTGAGTGTGATTTAGTCCTTTATTGCATCACAATTTCTTGATATTCTTTTGCATGTTCTTGTCAGTAAGCTGGAAGATGCTTGTAGCCTTGATAGTTTGTTGTCTGATATGACAGATCCGATGCAGCGATATCTGCTGGATTGGAAGAAAAGGGAAGAAATCATTGAAGGGATTACTCAAGGCCTTCTATACCTCCAGGAATACTCGAGACTGACAATTATCCATCGAGACTTGAAAGCCAGCAACATTTTACTGGATGGGGATATGAAGGCTAAGATATCTGATTTTGGCATGGCTAGAATTTTCGCAAAAGATGAACAAGAAGCAAACACTGGCCGGCTTGTTGGGACATAGTGAGCATCATTCACAAAGCCATTTCATACATAAATTGTTTTTTAAAACTTAAACATTGTGTTGATGAAATCTTCCTGTGCAGCGGTTATGTTCCTCCAGAATACATCAGAAGGGGCGAGTATTCCACAAAATCTGATGTTTACAGTTTTGGAATAATTCTACTGCATATCATAAGCGGAAAGAAGAATGGCTCTTTGTATGGATCTGATGAAAATTTAAGCCTCGCAGAATATGTAAGTTTCTTGATAATTAACACAACTAACGATATTTTAGATTTTGCATTTGCCATGCATGATTGTGGTTTCTGTTAATTGCAGGCTTACGAGCTGTGGAAAGATGATAGAGGGATGGAGATCATGGATCCATCGCTGGATGATACATTTTCCTCCTGTAAATTAATCAAATGCCTGCAAATTGCACTGCTATGTGTCCAAGAAAATCCTGCTGATAGGCCGTCCATGCTGGAAGTTTCTTCAATGCTCAGAAACGAAACTGCCACTGTGGCGATTCCCCAAAGGCCTGCTTTTTCAGTGAAGACCGACGAGGATGACAAAAATAGAGGAGATCGATTGCACTCGGAGATTCGTTCAGTTGATGGTGCAACAATTTCTCAAGTCGTCGGACGATGAGAAAGTACTTTCTTGCTGTTGCCTGAAGCTAAATCTGTTTACAGGCGTGAACAGCTAGCTCGTTGTGTTTTTTTCCAGATCATTATCAGAAATTTATAGCAAAAGTTTGACGGCATGACCATTGTTAATGGAATCAAACAGCTCCAGAGGCCTGCATCTGTAAGAGTTTATTCAGGATCTGCAACTTATATGGTCTTTACAGAGTTATCACGGTCCTTGCACATTTTCAGTTTAACAGTGCACGTAATGGGGAACTATCGAATTGCCCCTATAAACGACAAAAGCGTCGAATTTGCGGTAGGGATTATTCGGTCAATTCCACCTTTTCAAATAATATGTTATTCCGGGGTGAATAGTGCAATGAGTGTGTTAATACGGATATACCCTCATAAAAGACAAAATGCAAGAATTGACTGTAGGGGGTGATTCGGTAAATGATCATTTTTAAAATAATATTTCTTGCCTACAGCAGGCGCGTCTCGCTGACGCGCGTGCTGTTTTCGGGGTCACGCCTCCTACGGGGGGCGCGTGTGGCCTACTCCGGTTGTGAAAATTGTCCATCTAGCGTGTCACCAGCTACGCCTCCATGTCCTCCACCGTATGGTCGAGCGCATTTCGTCCAAAGGTTGCCGGGAACGTTCCAGTTAGCGACCGAATGTTTGTTTCTCCTTTTCTCTCACTTATCGGCAAAAGTGCTCGGTAGTCCCCGGTGTTATTGTCTTTTTTCATTTCCATCCCTTATTTTTTGATTGTGTTTTATGGTCTTGATTTATGTTATAAAAATTTTGTTTTGTTTCAATTTTGTCCTTCTATGGAAATTGATAATACATTTTACTTTTAGATCGGTCCTTAGGCTTTTAATTTCCGATTTGGTTTTAAATTCTATAATTTTATGGGTATCAAATTTTAAATTTGTTTCAATTTTGTACTTGAAATGAAATTTACTATACATTTGATTTCATTTTGGCTCTTATACTTTTAATCTTTTATTTTATTTTAATTCTTTTATTTTTTATATATATTTCTGAAATGCTTGCAAAAAAATTTCATGCTTATATGTGTATGCTCTTAGTTTTTGTTTTTAATTTTTATGATTTCCTCTGTTATTATGGTTTTTTATATATTTAATGTTTTATTTTTTTATTTGTGTTGATAATAATTTGAAAGTTGATATTTATTGTCTTTTCCCCTTTTTTATATTTTTATTTATTCTTCAAGTCAAATAATTTTTTAAAATGTGATATTTTTTTTGGTATGGTCATTTTTTTTAATTGCTTTTATGTTAATATTTTTAGGTGTTAAAATTTCTAATTATTATAGGTAAGCATTCAAAATAATGATAATGATTATTTATAAGTTTTTTTTTCTTATAAATACATGAGACTAATTAAATATTTTGATATTTATTTAAATTAACGCCTTAAAATACACACACACACACACACATACACATTACCTATTTTTTGTAAATAATAATTTACTATCAGTGTTCTAAAATACTTTTAATATAATAATATGAGGAATAAATCTTATACAATAAAAATAAAAATTCTTTTTTCACATTAATTATGGTTTCAACAATAGAATGACCAATAATAATTTGAATATTGATTATATATAATAATATTTATAATTACAGCTATAATAATTGACAAAAAATCATTGGTCAATTTTATTTTTTTTGAATAATAACTTTTGTTTCTTTTTTTATATATGATATTTCAGATCTCATATCACGTAAAAAAAATACAAAATCACTGAAACGTTTTAATAGTTATATTATCAAAACAGTTTTAACAGTAGCAACATTCAATCATTGTCAGGCGAGAAAAAACCTTTATTTTTAATAGATTTTATCAATTATAAATTTACTAATTAAATATTAAAATAACCAATTACAACACGCACAAAATAAATCAATTTTTTACCTATAAAAAAGCTCAGCGCAGCGCGCGGTCAAGGGTTAAGATGAGGAGAAAAGGGCTGGGAAATTAGAAGCCCAGTGGGCTCGTGGTTATGAAACTCTTTTTTTTCTTGGCACCATTATTTTCCTTGCTTTCTTTTGGACAAGGTGGAAGCTGCAAAACAGCTACAAGAGGGGAAAGGAGATGTTTCAGTAAAATAGCAAGCCAGGACCCACCTGTACAAGTAACTGGAAATTTCCTATCCCTTTCTTTCCTCTTGCCTTGGCGTGTTCTACAGGCTGTCAGATAAGGGTTTCATTCCAAACTGGTAAAATCATTCGACTTTCTAGCAGTAAGACTTTCATGAATTTTGTAATTTCAATATGAATAACCTTTCTTTGACAAAATTAAATTGATTTTTTTTTTTGTTTTTCTCTCTTACCATGACAGCATGATCAAGCTGATAGCCA
Source organism: Salix purpurea (assembly GCA_027405865.1). Classification (NCBI taxonomy): domain Eukaryota; kingdom Viridiplantae; phylum Streptophyta; class Magnoliopsida; order Malpighiales; family Salicaceae; genus Salix; species Salix purpurea. The sequence goes on from JAOWLH010000019.1 coordinate 5,910,898, forward strand.
GTTGGGAATTGATTATATATTCCTGGAGTCAAATCATTGTCGTTTCTTACACTTCAAGCAAATATCTTATGTATTCTTTCTAAGTCATTTGTTACAGGCGTGACTTGAATCTTTAATAAATATTTAAAAAAACAAATATATATTAATAATAATTACTTTTTTGAATAAGAGTCAATCTTCAAATGGACCACAATATATATATTGAAAATCTTGAGATGATACATTACCCGGTGGCCTATTCTATCCTTCTCTTCTTCTTTTTTCTAGAGAGAGAGATGGAGACTTTGACTAGTAAACGGATGAACAACACTTAACCACTTTAATTATGAGGGAAGCATTTGCATTTATAAGGATGGTTGGGAGTCATTTTTAGTTGCATTTATAAGTGATTAATATTATTTTTAAAAATATTTTTGGAGTGATTAATATTATTTTTAAAAATATTTTTTTATTTAGAAATATATTAAGATGATTTTTTTTTATTTTTTAAAAATTATTTTTGATATCAACACATAAAAATGATCTAAAACACTAAAAATATTTAATTTGAAATAAAAAATAAAAAAATTTAATTTTTTAAAAAAATGATTTTGAAACGTAATGTTAAACAAAATCTTAAAAATATTTTTGATTTTTTTAAATTATAATATTTTATTTGTTGATATTAATTTTTTTTTTTTTTAATAATCGGAACAAATTTTACTTTAATTAAAAGGGAAGCATCACTGTATTTAATGTGATAGAATTCGGGTTAGATTTATTTTAACGTTAGTCATCTGAGAATCATTGAAAAACACGAGACCATTCTTACGTGATCAAGATTAAAATTAAACGATGAAAGAACTGAATTATCATATCCAAAGTTCTCAGAATATTATGTTGTTTGTCAAATAAAGCATATAAGCTAAGCTAAAATTCCAAAAAATTACAAGCTCAGATCTGATCGTTTCCAACAAATGGGATTTTAAACTACATTGATTTATAAATGCTATGAAAAGCTTCTATTAAAGCATTTATTAGAGATAGGTAAAAGAAGCACTACATCACTGCCAAATATTTTTGTGTTTGATTATTGCAGGTATTACAATATAATCCCCGTATCAAAGGTAAAAGAGGAGAGGATCAAGATTTGATCGTTGACTTACTTATATGCAAGGAAAGTTCATTAAAGCTCAAGATTCCCGGCATGAATTAAGGAAAGTAGCCGTTCTAGAAATCCAATTACTGCCCCCCCATCATGTGTTTAAAATAAAATTAAAACGACTTTATTCTTAATGGAATTTTTTCAAACTATTTTTATTTAAAAATGACTGAGTCCTTGCTGAACATTTGCCGCTTCTGTCTTTTTAAATCTGCCTTCCACGTGTTTTTACCAAGCAAGCTCCAATGGTATCGAGGATTGCTATCATCATCCTCTTTCATGTATTTCTCTCTTTAAATTCGCATCCTGCAAAAGTACAAGCATGGATCAAAGCTGGCTATTGGTATTCTGGCAGTGGCTGCTTGCCAGTTTCTGACAAAAATTCTACCCTCTATACTCACCTTATCTATGCTGCTGCTGACCTTAATTCATCTTCGTATCACCTGTCTATCCGCTCAGATAGCTTTTCCGCCTTCACAAACACCGTAAAACGGAAGAATCAATCGATCACTACCTTACTATTCATTGGAGGCTGGGGCACAAACTACTCAACACTCTCTGCAATGGCAGGCAATTCTACTTACAGGAAATCTTTCATTGATGACTCAATAAAAACAGCGAGGCATTATGGCTTTCAAGGGCTAGACTTCAGCTGGCTTACTGCCAACACAAGCGATGACATGGACAACATGGGTACCCTCTTCGAAGAGTGGCGTGCTGCTATTGCTTTGGAGACAAGAAACTCTAGCCTGTCAGAACTCATCCTGACAGCAGTCGTTCAGTACTCGCCAACACTGCATTCTGGGAGTTACCCTATAGACTCTATGCGGAGGAATTTGAATTGGATTCATGTACTGGCTTTTGATTACTACATTCCTACATGGGTTAACTCTACGGTTGCTTCCGCGGCGTTGTATGCTCCTGGTGATCGTGATGATAACACTGATTATGGAATAGCGGCATGGATTAATGCAGGATTACCGGCTAGTAAGTTGGTTTTAGGGTTGCCTTTCTTTGGTTATGTGTGGAAACTTGCAAACCCGAATGAAAATTCCATCGGCGCACCAGCAACGGGACCAGCCGATAGAATGAGCTATAAAGATATCAATAATTATTCGAAAACAAACGGAGCAGCTGATCCTATCTACAATTCCACTTACGTAGTAAATTACGTCACCGTGGGGTCAGATTGGATTAGTTTTGATGGTGTCGATGTTGTTAGAATTAAGGTTTCTTATGCTATGGAGAAGGGCCTCCTCGGATATGTTGTATGGGAAATCTGTCAAGATGACAACTGGGTACTCTCTCAAGCAGGTATGAGAATGTTCTTAAACCACAAAATGATTTTTTGACCATTGTGATAACAATGATGTCAAGAGGCTGGCCTTGATTGATTAATTTGATTGCTGTGGAATATAAAGAGAATCTTGCCAGATATTCTTTTCATCTGAAAATATATGAATTCCTACTTGCTTCAGGGTAAAACCAAGAGGCCATCATCAGCTATTTGTCATTAAGGCTTGTCATAATGCAGGATTGTGCACCTACTCACATTTTTTTTAATCTTTTGTGTGTTTAGCTGGTTGGATATTGCCTGCCTATTTAAATTGGAGAATAGGTACCATCTGGCCGCCAAAAAACAATCATTTATCATCCTTGAATGATCGGCGATTGTATTTTTTATGGAAAACATCTGCATCATCTTCTTTTAAATCTTTCTTGCTCATATCCTTGGTTGGATAAGTCATCTAGGTTGTTGATGATCGCATGTGGCCGAAACAGGTAATTCGATAAGTCAAGGGAAAGCTTATACATTTGCGCCCATAATTTAGACCAACTCATGACATAAAAGAAGAAGAAATTAACAGTATCTTAAGAATTTACTGGACATCGACAGTTCTGATCACTAATTCACATAATATGTTTATGTCCTCAGCTGGAGAGGTCGACTCAGCTGGAGGGGTTGACTCAGCTGGAGGGGTCGATCACAAACAAAAACGACAACCAAAATCCCGTATATTGATTATCATCTTGACGACAACTGCTGTTGTTATTATTCTACTGGGCTTGGCATTTTATTTCATAAGAATTAGAATCCTCAAATCAAAGAGTAAAGAAACAAAGTTGAAAGTAAATAATGCGGCAGCTGCATGCGACTTCAACAGCAATAATCCTGATATGATAGTATATAGTTTGGCAGAAATTGGGAAAGCTACAGACCAGTTTATTTTTGAAAATAAACTTGGGGAGGGTGGATTTGGCCCTGTTTATAAGGTAATCAACTAATTATTCTTTATAGGTTTCAATGGGACATTACCATTTAGAGCACTCTGTCTCTTTTGCAGTGGAATATTAGGACGAGATATGTTTATCTCCAAGCATTCAGATCTCAGTCTTTGAGTGAAAGAAACTAGCATGACATTTTGTTTTTCCAGGGTGTTCTACCAGGTGGACAAGAAATAGCAGTGAAAAAACTTTCGAAATCCTCTACTCAAGGTTTTGATGAATTCAAGAATGAGGTCATGTTTACAGCAAAATTACAACATGTAAATCTCGTGAAAGTTTTGGGATTTTGCATTGACAGAGAAGAGAAGATTCTGATCTATGAGTACATGCCAAACAAAAGCCTGGACTATTACCTATTTGGTCAGCACTCAGCATCCTTTTATGCTTGGATTTAGTCTTTTATTTCATCACAATTTCATGATATTCTTTAGCATGTTCTTGTCAGTAAGGTGGAAGATGCTTACAGCCTTGATAGTTTGTTATCTGATATGACAGATCCGATTCGGCGATATCTGCTGGATTGGAAGAAAAGGGAAGAAATCATTGAAGGGATTACTCAAGGCCTTTTATACCTCCAGGAATACTCGAGACTGACAATTATCCATCGAGACTTGAAAGCCAGCAACATTTTACTGGATGGGGATATGAAGGCTAAGATATCTGATTTTGGTATGGCTAGAATTTTCGCAAAAGATGAACATGAAGCAAACACTGACCGCCTTGTTGGGACATAGTGAGCATCATTCACAAAGCCATTTCATACATAAATTCTTTTTGAAAACTTAAACATTGTGTTGATGAAATCGTCCTGTGCAGCGGTTATGTTCCTCCGGAATACGTCAGAAGGGGCCAGTATTCCATAAAATCTGATGTTTACAGTTTTGGAATAGTACTACTGCATATCATAAGCGGCAAGAAGAATGGCTCTTTGTATGGTTCTGATGAAAATTTAAGCCTCGCAGAATATGTAAGTTTCTTGATAATTAACACAACTAACGATATTTTAGATTTTGCTTTTGCCATGCATGATTGTGGTTTCTGTTAATTGCAGGCTTACGAGCTGTGGAAAGATGATAGAGGCATGGAGATCATGGATCCATCGCTGGATGATACATTTTCCTCCTGTAAATTAATCAAATGCCTGCAAATTGCACTGCTATGTGTCCAAGAAAATCCTATTGATAGGCCGTCTATGCTGGAAGTTTCTTCAATGCTCAAAAACGAAACTGCCATTGTTACCATTCCCCAAAGGCCTGCTTTTTCAATGAAGACAGATGAAGATGACAAAAATAGACGTGATCGATTGCACTTGGAGATTTGTTCAGTTGATGATGCAACAATTACGCAAGCTGTCGGACGATGAGGAAGTACTTTCTTGCTGATGCCTGAAACTAAATCTGTTTACAGACTTGGGGTGTGTTTGGTATTGCTTTTGCTTTTGTTGTTGAGGTTTTAAAAAAGTAGTTTCATGAAAAGCACTTTTAGCTGCGATTCAAAATAATTTTTTGAAGTGTTTGGTTAAAACCATGGTTGAGTTTGAGGTTAATGAAAAACAGTTTCATGTGTTTGGTTACCAAGCTTTTAATATTTCTTTCAACTTGTGAAATTACTTTAAAGGGCACACACACACACACACACACACACACACACACACACACATATATATATATATATATATATATATATATATATATATATATATATATATATATATATATATATATATATTGTATTAATAATCAAAATTTTTATAATGTAATGAATAATTCAAGTAAATTGGACACTTCTTTTTATTCTCCCATCAAACTACTTGTAATTCCATCACGAACTACTTGTAAATTGATATGTGAATGCCTTTGCAATCCCTGACTATTTGATCGAGGAACAACATCTAGTAAAATATCATCTGAAACAAAATTAGAATTGCGAGGCAGAAGTTATATTGGGATCTACTTCTAATATATTTATTGATATTTTAATTAAGTTTTTAGATTTTTAGATTATTTTAATATTAATAAAATATAATAAGTAATATTATTTCACTCCCTCCCTCTCCAGAACCCAACACACATATCCCCCCCCCCCCCCACCCATGTTGCACAGCGATCATGACCTCGATCTCATTTTTTTAGGCTGGTTTGTGAGCTCTTTTTTTTGGACAAGTTGGGGATTTTTGAGTTTTGTTTGTCTGTGTTTGTGGTGTGTGAAGGAGAAAAAATGAGAGTTTGATTTGAAATTAAATTTCAACGGTTATTTCTGTGTTTCTATGGTGACAATCGCGGATGACAAGCAATGAATTTCAGCAAACGCAAATTCATTGATTTTTAAAGGTGGGACCCACTGAAAATTTTCTGCTTTTTAATCTTTACCAAACACTAAAACACCAATTTTTTTCAAACCATCGATTTGACCACACTGCCAAACACCTTCTTGAACAACTAGCTAGTTCTGAAGAATTTTGCTCACTGGCTTTTATGTCTCGGGACAACTTGCTATCCATAAATCAATCGTACTTCATTTTTCTTTTCTTTTTTCCTTTCTATAAAGAGTAATATAAAAAATATTTTTATTATTGATATTCAATATTTTATTTTTATAAAATAATTATTAATAACTTACCAAAATATTCCTTTTCTTTTTCTAAGTAAATTAGTCTATTTTTTCCTAAATAAATCATGGCAATCATCTATATATATATATATATTACTAATTTAATATCAATATTTCTAGCTGGTAGAATTATAAGGTAGGATAGCAACTACGTGTCCCACAAAGAAAATAGGAAACATATACATTGTATATGGATGTTTGGTATAAATAAGTTGATTGTCGTGCATTTAATATAGTGAAACTTTATGTAATTATTTATAGAAATGTATTGGAAATCATTGTCCCTGTCAACTTATCATATGATATTTTTGAGAAATTTAAAAAATAAGAATTACAAGGATTGTAGAAAAAGTTGAAGAGACTGAAATATAAATGATAATATATAAATATTTAAATAATAATTGTTTTATAATTATATAATTAGTTTCTAGCACCTAATATCATAAATATTTTTGTTATGTATTACTACTTCACTCGTTCACTTTTTATATGAAAAACAATTAAAAAATAAAAGTTATCACAATCCTAAATCTTATATATATATATATATATAAAAAGAATAACATCATCAAAGATCATACCAATATGTAAATTAATAAACCACTCAAGTTAGACAGTAAACCAAAACTTACCAACAACAATTGCAACTACAACCTTATATTAGTTGTGTTTAAGAGAGTTTCTATTTTTATTGTTTGGTGTTTTTTTATAATATTTATGGCTTTAAGAGATAATAAATTGCTCTTTTAATATTTTTTTATAGCTTTAATATATTAATATTAAAAAATTCTAAAAAAATAATTTTAATATATGTTTAAGAAAAAAACTATTCTGAAAATAAATCTCCATCGTAATCGAACCACACTCAATCATCTAATGTAGGCCACCTTTTTATAATCTTTCATCTTTTAGCTGTCAAGAAATCATCTAATTGAAAACTTAAGTTGTTAGGTAAGCTATGCGTATATGATTTATAGTATTCTGTAACATAGACATTCAAGTGAAAGTTTTTTGGGATTGAAACTTACATATATGTCTATACTATCTTATGTTTATTTTTTTATAAAATAGAATGAGTATGATGAAATTTGAACTTGTGACCGTTAAGTCAACAAGATTCTAATATCATGTTAACGAACTATCTCACCTAAAAATCAAGTTGTTAAATAAAAACCCAATATATGATTTATATTATTCTTTAACATTAACTACCACTAAAAAACATCAATCATTAGCAAATTATATGAAAAATCCCAGGCCAAGCTATCAATTTTTTTTAGTATTAAAAAAATATTATATAATATATTTTTAAACAAAATATTGTTTAATATAGTTATTTTTTAAAAAAATTATTTTAAAAAAACAACATCCTATATAATATCTAAAAAATGAGAGTGTGAGGTTGAGCTAAGGAGAAAAGGGCTGGGAAATTAGAAGCTCAGCTGGGCTCGTGGTTATGAAACGTTTTTTTTTCTTGGCACCATTATTTTCCTTTGGACAAGGTGGAAGCTGCAAACATCTAAAAGAGGGGAAAGAAGAGATGTTTCAGCATCTCTCTGTTCTGAAGAAGGAAATTAGGACAACAGTAAAATAGCAAGCAAAGACCCAACTGTATAAGTAAGTGGGAATTTCCTAACATTCCTCTCACCCAGCTGAATTGAATATTTCTTCTTGGACCCAACAGTAAAGCAGATATTTTTTTCAGAAATATCCAAGGCCCCGGATCCGAGAACTTGACTTCTCACAGATACAGATTAGGAGTCCTGCTGGTGTTACAAAAGTAAGCTTCTTCTTCAATGGCTCGCAACACTATGATCATTACCCTCCTTCTCTTTTTATCTTCCTATGTTCACAGCTCAAACTCGCAAGAAACCTGGATTAGCGCAGGTTACTGGGATTCCGTCAGTGAATTGCCCATTTCTGATATCAATTCTGCTCTTTTTACTCACCTTGTATGTGGTTTTTCTTATATAAATTATTCTACTTATCAAATTCATATCAACTCTTCCAAAGAACTCCACTTCTCTACTTTCACAGGCACTGTCAGGGTTAAAAACCCTTCAGTTAAAACCCTCCTATCCATCTCGGCTAGGAGGGAAGGTCTTCCAACTTTCTCCTCGATGATCAATCAGTCTTCTTATAGAAAGTCTTTTATCGAGTCCTCGATATATACAGCGAGCATTTATGGTTTTGATGGCCTGGACCTTTCGGTTGGACCAAGTATCAGCATCAACATGATCAATCTAGGAACCCTTTTCGATGAGTGGCGAGTCGCTATAGCTTCTGATTCAAAAAAATCTGGCAAGTCCAAGTTGCTCTTGGTAATGTCAGCTAGCTACTTGCCTGCTCAGCACCCGGTTACTTATCCCATTGGCATCATGAAAAGGACCTTAGATTGGATACATCTCATTGCATTATGACTATCATGTGCCTGCAGAATTTGATTTTACTGGTGCACATGCTGCTTTATATGGCCCTTCAAATTGGGTCAACACCGATGAATGGATAAAGGAATGGTTATGTAGTGTTTTGAAATTTTAATAAGGAAAATACATGAATGCCCTTAGTGACTTAGAATTAGGCTAAGGGTGTTGTAGTAATTGTACAAGCTAGTAAATATAAATAGAAAAGAAAAGAAAAGAAAATGAGAAGTAATCTGAAAATTGAGAGAGAGAGAATCGGGAAGAGAGTAAGAAAGAAGAAGAAGAGAAAAGAGGGAAAGAGAAGAGGAGGAGAAAAGAAGAAGGAGAAATAAGTTGTTAAGGTAATGTATATGTTTTATTATGTATAAATGTGATTATTAGCTATGATTTTTGCTTGTATTGATTGTTAGGGTTTGAGAATTTTATTTGGGTTTGATTGATGAATTCAGAGAGATGTTAAGGGTTGAATGTGTTGGGTAATGGTTTAATTAGTTTGATTGTAGATGATTTTGAAGTTTTGAGATGTTTGGTTTAAGACAATATTGAGAAAAATGATGAAATAATGTTGAGAAATTTCGAAAATCCCTTGCTGGAATTCTGGGTTAAGGTTGAAGATGATGAAAATTCATTTTGGTCCTTTTTGCTGAAAACTACAGTTTAGTCCCCTAACTTTGGAAAAATTACAGTTTGGTCCCTGGGGTGAAATTGGAGATTCTGGACAGAATTGAGGATGAATTATGGACAAGATTTTAGGATAGGTATGAATTTATGAAGTGTTCAATTTAGTCCTTCAATTTGATAAAATTACAATTTGACCCTAAAAATATAAGAAAATTTCAGAATGGTCCCTAAGAGAAATATTAGTATTTCAGATTGGTTTGATGGATAATTGAAGCTCATTTGATGGATTAATATCAATTTTACGAATTGTGTATTTTGGAATTAGATTTCAAAAGAAATCTTTGTTTTAGGTTTTTGCAAAGAAATGAATAGTTTGATTCAAAAACACATAGGATTATGATTTGAACTCTTAGATATGTTATTAAAGGTATTTTACTTCTTTTGAGTCATTTTTGAGTATATCTTCTTTTATATATTCAGATAATCCCGATATTCTACCCACGGGACATCAGTAAAATTTCATCAACATTCTGCTTTTGGACCTTGTTTGCTTTTAAGTCAGGTGAGTGGATAATATTTAATATGCATGAGAAATAGTATAAATATTTGAATTTGCTAGTATGAATTGGATTATGCTTTTTGATAATATATACCTTGATTGCTATTCTTGATACAATAAAGCATAATCATTTGTTGAATATACGTTCTTGATATGAGCCTATATCTGTTTGTGAATTGATAGCTCCTCATTTGATTGATACCATGAGTTGAGCCTTGAGATATGAATATGTTTGTTTGATTATAAGATATACCTATGGTATGCCATTCAGAATACCCATGCTAACAGGGTAGTGTTAGCCTTTGTGCACATCGTATCTGAAACCCTAGTTGGTCGGGGGAGTCACCAACCTGTGTGGACTGATCATCCCACAGTACGGAGCCTCATGCTCATTGCATTCTGATTTTCTGACGAGCTTTACCTATTAAATTCTTGTTATGACCTATTTGAGAAACTTCTTGTAAGAACTTCGAGCCGATTTGTTAATATACTTCTCTTTGTTGTATTATCTCCTATGTGTATATTGGATATTATCTACTCATTGAGTTGTTGAACTCACCCCCTCATTATTCATTATTTTCAGGGTCGTAGCTTGCTAGCATGTCATTTTTGTCCTACTCTTGGAACTTGCTATTTTGGTTGTAGTCGACATTTTTTGTTCATATGTCTAGTTAGTGCTCCACAATTATAATTGTATGTAATCAACTCTTGTATAAAGACAATCGAATTATGTTATAAAGTTTACGTTGTTATTTCCGCTGCGTTAAATTCTGAAGTTGAATGATAAGTTTGTGTGTAAGTTTGGGTTCGCATAAGTGTGGAACCTTGAAGGGGGACCATGCCTATGTGCCGGTCACGGATCCGGGAATCGGGTCGTGACAGGTTAAGAGGAGGATTATCTGCTAGCAAACTGGTTTTGGGTTTGCCTTACCATGGCTATGCATGGACACTGGTGAACCCCAACGAAAATGCAATCGGGGCACCCTCCTCAGGTCCAGGTGTAACAAGTGATGGCTCCATGGGTTATAAGAATATTAAATCTTTCATTAAAGGTTATGGCTATGGAGCTGCAGCCGTGTACAATTCTACCTATGTTATGAAGCTTTTCGTTGTTGGGTCGACTTGGATCAATTTTGATGATGTGGAGTCTATCAAGGCTAAGATTTCTTATGCAAAGGAAAATAATCTTAGTGGTTACAGCGTATTTCAGCTCTCCAATGACGATAATTGGATTCTTTCTCGAGCAGGTAGGTTGCTAGTGAAGATCTCGATCTTCCATTTCATCCTCTTTATTTTAATGAAACACTGGACTAGAGATGTTTTAATTGCTTTTGAATGATTAATTTCCCTCCCCTGAAATACAAAGTTCTGTGAGGTGCCCTCCCCTGAAATACAAAGTTCTGTGAGGTGTCTTTTATAGAGTAAATGAGCTTTTACTGCAATAGAAAGATATCATAAAACAATACTAACGTGATGAGAAATGTTCTCAGCTCAGGGAAAAGATGAAGATGGGCTGAACAAGCGGAAGGTATTGGTGATTATTCTGGTTACGATTGCTGTGGTCTTCCTCATGTTGGGCTCCATAATTTGTTGTTACTTTAGAAGAAAAATACTCAGCTCAAAAGGTAACATCTTCTCATTGTGACAATTTCCCAAATATATTAACCAAAATGATGAGTCGGTGCAGCAATTATTACAACAGGATTAAGATACAATTAGTTCTTTGATTTGTTTCATGGTAGCAGAAATTGCTGGGAGTGTCCAAAAATCACTATCTGCAGTGAAAATCAAAGTATCTGCTACTAGAGTTATGAATGGTGATGCGCCACATCTGCAAGCACTCAGTTTTGATACGATTGCGGTGGCTACCAATGACTTTTCGAGTGAAAACAAACTTGGAGCAGGTGGATTTGGCTCTGTCTACAAGGTAAAATAAATTTGGCAAAATATAAATGCGTTCTGGTTCTATCACTTCAGAACATATAAGTAATTGTCCTGGATGACTTTGAAAGTAAAACATGACAGCATGAGGCATTTGTTTTGCCAGGGTAAACTACCTGACGGAAAGGAAATAGCAGTGAAGAGACTATCAAAAACTTCTACTCAAGGTGAAGAGGAGTTCAAAAATGAGCTTACACTTACAGAAAAACTTCAACATGTGAATGTAGTTACAGTGCTGGGATTTTGCAACGAGAGGGAGGAAAAGATGCTGATCTACGAGTACATGCCGAACAAGAGCTTGGATTTCTACATCTATGGTCAGTAGAATCTTTTTCTCTTCGCCAACCTTCTAAATGTACCTCCAATAACTGTTTAAGGTCTATACTTCGATGTAGATCAATCCCATCAGAAGATACATTTTAGATTGGAGAAAACGCGTTCAGATTATTGAAGGTCTTACTCAAGGGCTTCTATATCTCCAAGAATTCTCAAATTTTACCATTATTCATCGAGACATAAAGAGTAGCAACATTCTATTGGATGAGGATATGAACCCTAAGATATCAGACTTTGGTATGGCTAGGCTCTTCAGGAAAGATGAACTCGAAGCAAACACAAGAAGGATAGTTGGAACATAGTAAGGATATTGTCTCAAAATGGTATTTCGATATAAAGTGTTTGCTAAACCCTTCTCATTCTTATTATTTTTCTGAGATGCAGTGGCTATGTCCCCCCTGAATATGTAAGAAAAGGCATATATTCCATGAAATATGATGTTTACAGCTTTGGAGTTCTACTTCTGCAAATCATAAGTGGCAAGAGGAGTACATGTTACTATGGTTCAGACGAAAAGTTTAACGGCATGACCATTGTTAATGGAATCAAACAGCTCCAGAGGCCTGCATCTGTAAGAGTTCATTCAGGATCTGCAACTTATATGGAAAACATCTGCATCATCTTCTTTTAAATCTTTCTTGCCCATATCCTAGGCTGGATAAGTCATCTAGGTTGTTGATGATAGCATGTGCCCGAAACAGGGAAGTCGATAAGTCAAGGGAAAGCTTAGGCATTTCGCCAGGAATTTAGACCAATTCATGACATAAAAAACGAAGAAATTAACAGTATCTTAAGAATTTACTGGACACCGACGGTTCTGATCACTAATTCACATAATATGTTTATGTCCTCAGCTGGAGGGGTCGACTCAGGTGGAGGGGTCGATCACAAACGACCAAAATCCCGTATATTGATTATCATCTCCACGACAACTGCTGCTGTTATTATTCTACTGGGCTTGGCATTTTATTTCATAAGGATTAGAATCCTCAAATCAAAGAGTAAAGAAACAAAGTTGAAAGTAAATAATGCGGCAGCTGCGTGCGACTTCAACAGCAATAATCCTGACATGATAGTATATAGTCTGGCAGAAATTGGGAAAGCTACAGACCAGTTTATTTTTGAAAATAAGCTTGGGGAGGGTGGATTTGGCCCTGTTTATAAGGTAATCAACTAATTATTCTTTATAGGTTTCAATGGGACATTACCATTTAGAGCGCACTGTCTCTTTTGCAGTGGAATATTAGGACGAGATATGTTTATCTCCGAGCATTCAGATCTCAGTCTTTGAGTGAAAGAAACTAGCATGACATTCTGTTTTTCCAGGGTGTTCTAGCAGGTGGACAAGAAATAGCAGTGAAAAAACTTTCGAAATCCTCTACTCAAGGATTTGAGGAATTCAAGAATGAGGTCATGCTTACAGCAAAATTACAACATGTAAATCTCGTGAAAGTTTTGGGATTTTGCATTGACAGAGAAGAGAAGATGCTGATCTATGAGTACATGCCAAACAAAAGCCTGGACTATTACCTATTTGGTCAGCACTCAGCATCCTTTTATGCTTGGATTTCCTGAAATAAAAAAGATTTGAGTGTGATTTAGTCCTTTATTGCATCACAATTTCATGATATTCTTTTGCATGTTCTCGTCAGTAAGCTGGAACATGCTTGTAGCCTTGATAGTTTGTTATCTGATATGACATATCCGATTCGGAGATATCTGCTGGATTGGAAGAAAAGGGAAGAAATCATTGAAGGGATTACTCAAGGCCTTCTATACCTCCAGGAATACTCGAGGCTGATAATTATCCATCGAGACTTGAAAGCCAGCAACATTTTACTGGATGGGGATATGAAGGCTAAGATATCTGATTTTGGCATGGCTAGAATTTTCGCAAAAGATGAACAAGAAGCAAACACTGGCCGGCTTGTTGGGACATAGTGAGCATCATTAACAAAGCCATTTCATACATAAATTCTTTTCGAAAACTTAAACATTGTGTTGATTAAATCTTCCTGTGCAGCGGTTATGTTCCTCCGGAATACGTCAGAAGGGGCCAGTATTCCACAAAATCTGATGTTTACAGTTTTGGAATAGTACTTCTGCATATCATAAGCGGCAAGAAGAATGGCTCTTTGTATGGTTCTGATGAAAGCTTAAGCCTCCTAGAACATGTAAGTTTCTTGATAATTAACACAACTAACGATATTTTAGATTTTGCATTTTCCATGGATGATTGTGGTTTCTGTTAATTGCAGGCTTACGAGCTGTGGAAAGATGATAGAGGCATGGAGATCATGGATCCATCGCTGGATGATACATTTTCCTCCTGTAAATTAATCAAATGCCTGCAAATTGCACTGCTATGTGTCCAAGAAAATCCTGCTGATAGGCCGTCTATGCTGGAAGTTTCCTCGATGCTCAGGAACGAAACTGCCATTGTTACCATTCCCCGAAGGCCTGCTTTTTCAGTGAAGACAGACGAGGATGAAAGAAATAGAGGAGATCGATTGCACTCGGAGATTGGTTCAGTTGATGGCGCAACAATTTCGCAAGTCGTCGGACGATGAGGAAGTACTTTCTTGCTGATGCCTGAAGCTAAATCTGTTTACAGGCTTGAACAGCTAGCTCGTCGTGTTTTTTTTTTCTAGATTATTATCAGAAATTTACAGCAAAAGTTTGACGGCATGTGTTGGTAGAAATCGCAAGTGTACGAATCGTAACAAGTAATAAAGTGATGAGTAAATTATGTCCCACGAGGATTTGCAAAAATTATCAATAAGTACCAAAATTATTAAATCCTTATTTATTTGATGATTCAATTATAAAAGTTTATGAAACTAAGAATAATTAAAACAAAAATGCAAAAAAAAATTAAATGGTATTGAAATCGACTTTAACGCATCCTAGGATTTATTATTTCACCATAACTAATCTTATGTGATTTTTCTCAATTGAATTAATCCTCTCAAAATTTCTTTCTTATTGTTGATAATCAGGTTTTACTAATTTAATCACTAATCTCTCTTGACCATCAATGAATTATTTTAACAAGTAAACTTCCTACCTCTCGGTGAAAATTCTAAACTCGTCAAAATACATTAAGAATGATAAAATCTTGCACGATTATGCAAGTTCCTTAGATATCTCTATCCAATAGATTTCTTATGGTATTTCAAACAATAGCTGAAACAAGTATCACTTCTCAGTCTCAAATTAAATCCCAAATCATGCAAACGGTGATCAATCGTACACAAGCATTAAGCATAGAATAAAACACTCAACAAGTATTATATTAAGTCAATCAAAGAAATTGTTCACATATTCATAGCTAGGGTAAATAAAAAATTCCAGAATTAAAAACTACTCCATAGCGAAATTAAAAAGAAACAAACTCCATACGATGAACATCACTAAAGAGAATTGGAATATTGGACAGCTGGACGTCTTGAAGGAGTTGCTATTCTTGACTTATTTCTTTTCGATTTGCTTGCTTCCTCTCCTGGATGTTGCCTCCTCTTTTTTGTAATGTGTTTAGGGTTTTCTCCTCTAAAAAAACTCCCTTTAGTTGTTGTCGTACAATATATATGCATTGAGTTTTTCCTCCAAAAGAAAATGTGGATTCTGATATTGCGAGCCTATTTTGGGGCAGTAAACATGTGAATTAAGACTCCTCTATTTTTGAGAAAGTTGTAGAAAATTAAATTTTATTTCCATTGGACTGTATCTCGAAATTTTGGTCATCTATAGCTCTGGATATGGTCCAAAACCTGAGACAGTGTCTGGGTCGCATGGACTCCTAGTCTGATTCAGACTCTGCATTTGGACTTGATTTTTGTATCCGTTTTTCATAAAAGTAAAGAACACATGAAACGGAGTTGTATAACTCCCGTTATACCTCAAAAACCAATCAATGCTCAAGCTTCTCTAGGCAGACCAACCAGTGTTCTAATTCTAAGCTCATCCCATTGTTTGGTTCTTCATACGATCTCAATTTCTGAATATTTCACTTGTTAAATACATTGAATTTTCAAGACGTGAATAATTCTACAAGATACCTAAGACTTTAGACAATTTTATATGTTAAAAAGCCAACACAATTCTCTAAAATAGAGTAGCAATGACTTAAAATATGTATGCAATATATTCTCTTATCAGCATGCACATTGTTAATGGAATCAAACAACTCCAGAGGCTTGCACCTCTAAGAATTGATTCAGGACCTGCAACTTAACTATAATCAATCATACTTCTTTTTATAATATACATATCTTATAAATTATATTAAAAAAACCAATTTAAATTATCGAAAAAAGAAGAAGGATAGTGGAACGGGTGAATACGATAAAGAACGAGGCTGAAAAGTATAAGGATGGATGTTCATCAATTAATTGTTTTTAGCAAGGATCAAGATCCATAGAGATTTTGGGCCCGAGACAGAGAGACGATGGCATTTGATCCATAGTTGTCAATACCGTTCCGGTCGTCGTTCCGGTTTTTCGATTGGAACGGAACGTTCCGGTTTCGGAGCGCTCCGGCGTGCTGTTATATATATATATCTATATATATGAAAAAAATAAAATATTAATTTAACAAGCATAATTAAAATTTGAATTCTTTTTTATTTAAAATATTTTGGTGTTTTTAAATTATTTTGATGTATAGATGTCAAAAATAGTTTTTAAAAAATAAAAAAAAATATTATTTTGATGTATTTTTAAACAAAAATCATTTTCAAAATCGACATCAATTACATTCTCAAATAGACTCTTAGTTTCTATTTCAAAGTGTTTTTTTTTTAAACAATGAAGTATTTTTTATTTTAAATTATTTTTTTGTGATTTTATATTTTTTTTTGTGTTGGTGTTAAATATACATAATATATTTTCGTCTGTTTGCTAAATTTGTGGTGGGATTTTGAACCTGGAACGGCACGCCCGGAACGGAACCGAGGCGTTCTGGCCGGAATTTCCAGAACGGACCGGAATTAAAACCGAAACGAAAACGACGTCGTTTTGTCTCGGTTTTTTGAACGGAACGGAATTAACAACTATGATTTGATCAAGATGACTTTACGAGGAGCAATCTAACTTTTAAGATGTTTGTAGCAAAACAAGATCTAATCAAAGATAAGGGATATTCAATCAAATTGTAAAATATTGATTGAATTACAGAAATGCTATAATCTTCGATACTCGGTTGTGTTTTGCAATTTTAAATTAAAGAAAAATAGCATAAAGAAAAAAAATATATTAATGTATTATTTAAAAACAGTTTAAAATAATTATTGATAACTTTACCAAAATATTCCTTTTCTTTTTTTAAGTAAATTAGTCTAAGTTTTCCCAAATAAATCATGTCAATCATATAGATAGATAAATCAAGGTTGTCAATTCCGTTTCGGTTGGAGCTTTGTTTTTCAATTAGAACAAAATGTTTCAGTTTTGAAAAATGTTTCGGTGCGCCGTTTCAAGGTTGTACTGTTTATGTATATATTTATATAAAATAAAATATATTAATTAAATTTTTTTTTAGTTCAAATCCAAAAATAAAATTATTTAGAATTGTGCAATTTAATCTTAAAAAAGACACAATAAAATAATTTTTCTGAACAAAATTATGAGCATGTATAATATTATGAGAATATCATCATTAATCTCGCAAGGTCATTACATTCTTTGATTGTTCTGAAATTTTAACATAATATATATAAATATGTCAAGAGACTCATAGAATTTCATCTCAATCTAACGGTTGGATTAAGAGATATGATTGATATTGTAAAATAATTCATTATTTAAAAATAAATACTATTTGTCCGAAACGGAACAAGCGGAATGAAACCAGAACGTTTCAGCTGATATTTGGTTGAAAAATACAGAATGGGCCAGAATTTTAATCGAGGTAATAACAACGTTGTTTTGTCTCGTTTTTTTAACCGGTACGAAATTCTTCGGTCATTTCGGCAGAAACAAAACGAAAATGACAAGTATTATGCAGATCGCAAGTTCTCTAACATGACAACTCGTACCTCGGAGAAGCACACAACGATTCACGAGAGCTTGGTTCCACTCAGCACTAACTATTCAATTACAGAGAAAGCTGATTGCCATGTTGAAATAATACATGCTCCTCTCCACAGCAATCTCATCTCCACAAACAGAAACCCATGTTTCCGCAATTTTATCCATTCTTCCTTCCAGAATCTCCACTAAAGTGAATGCTCGCAATGTGCCTCTAGACTCTGGGGAAAACGCCGTCGTTCATAGAGCTCCCTGTCCAGCAACTAACCCTCGAACTGTAAATGGCCCCATTCAAGAATACAGTCTTGTTGGCATCAGCCAGAGTCATTTTTTGAAGACCGATTCCATATGCTAGCTGTTTATGCGTGTGGCCAAACACAACGACGGGAATCCTGATTTTGGTACTCTCTATGTTCCGGCACATAGACAAGGTCATTTTCAAGTTCTTTATCTATGCGAGCTTCAATATATATAGTGACATTATGTCATAGCTTGTTGTCCACAACATAATTTTCTTATAATATTTTTGAAAACCCATATGACTTTTATTGTATAGAAGTAAACATTTCATCAAATTGTATATTATAATCACTCAAACATCCATTAGCCACATGCAATATAAAATCGAGTGACAGCAAGCTTGGTCAAATCTTTTTTTAAAGTGTCTTAGCATGATAATAATAATAATTCTGGAATATCTTAAGAGGTGATTCTCTTCCCCTTAGCAAATAATGATTTGATGAACCTCTATCTAGTTTCTTCTCAAATTTTTTTCAAATATTAAATCAATACAATGTACAGCACATGGTTTATAAAAATAGCTGAGGGGTGGGATAGTTGATTGGATTTTAAAACATCTATAGATGCCTGGGACATCAATGTTAATGTGCTTGAAAGGACCATACAAATTCCTGGTGCTAAGTTTATTTCAGTTTCGGCCAAATTTAAAATCTGGCTCTGTTCATCAGCTGCCTTAAGATGATTTGGGATTTTTAAATCTGCCTTCCAGGTGTTTTTACCAAGCAAGCTCCAATGGTATCGAGAATTGCTATCATCATCCTCTTTCAGGTATTTCTCTCTTTAAATTCGCATCCTGCAAAAGCACAAGCATGGATCAAAGCTGGCTATTGGTATTATAACACTGATCTCCCACTTTCTAAAATAAATTCTACCCTCTATACTCACCTCATCTGTGCTGCTGCTGACCTTAATTCATCTTCCTATCACCTGTCTATCCCCTCCTCATATGACCGAGTCTTTTCCGCCTTCACAAACACCGTAAAACGGAAGAATCCATCGATCACTACCTTACTATCCATTGGAGGCTGGGACACAAACGATTCAACACTCTCTGCAATGGCAGGCAATTCTACTTACAGGAAATCTTTCATTGATGACTCAATAAAAACAGCGAGGCTTTATGGCTTTCAAGGGCTAGACTTCAGCTGGCTTTCGGCCAACACAAGCGATAACATGGCCAACATGGGTACCCTTTTCGAAGAGTGGCGTGCTGCTATTGCTTTGGAGACGAGAAACTCTAGCCTGTCAGAACTCATCCTGACAGCAGCCGTTCAGCTGTCGCCACCACTGGATTCTGTGAGTTTCCCTATAGACTCTATACGGAGGAATTTGAATTGGATTCATGTACTGGCCTATGACTACTACATGCCTGAAGACGATAACTTCACGGCTGCTTCCGCAGCTTTGTATGCTCCTGTTGATAGTGATGTTAGCACTGATTCTGGAATAGTGGCATGGATTAATGAAGGATTACCGGCTAGTAAGTTGGTTTTAGGGTTGCCTTTCTTTGGTTATGCGTGGAAACTTGCAAACCAGAATGAAAATTCCATCGGCGCACCAGCAACGGGACCAGCCGTTACAGAAGAGGGAGACATGAGCTATAAAGAAATCAATAGATATTCCAAAACACAAGGAGCAGTTGGTCCTATCTACAATTCCTCTTATGTAGTAAATTACGTCATTGTGGGGTCAGATTGGATTAGCTTTGATGGTGTCGATGTTGTTAGAATTAAGGTTTCGTATGCTAAGGAAAAGGGCCTCCTCGGATATGTTGTGTGGGAAGTCTCTTATGATGACAACTGGGTACTCTCTCAAGCAGGTATGAGAATGTTCTTAAACCACAAGATGATTTTTTGACCATTGTGATAACAATGATGTCAAGAGGTTGACCTTGATTGATTAATTTGATTGTTGTGCAATATATAGAGAATCTTTTTATCTGAAATCTTATGAATTCCTACATACTTCAGGGTAAAAGCAAGAGGCCATCATTGGCTATTTGTCATAATACAGGATTGTGTACCTATTTAAATTGGAGAATAGGTACCATCTGGCCGCCAAAAAACAATCATTTATCATCCTTGAATGATCTGTGATTGCATTTTTTATGGAAAACATCTGCATCATCTTCTTTTAATCTTTCTTGCTCATATCCTAGGTTGGATAAGTCATCTAGGTTGTTGATGATAGCATGTGCCCGAAACAGGAAAGTCGATAAGTCAAGGGAAAGCTTATACATTTGCACTGATAATTTAGACCAACTCATGACATAAAGAAGAAGAAATTAACAGTATCTTAAGAATTTACTGGACACCGACAGTTCTAATCACTAATTCATATAATATATTTATGTCCTCAGCTGGAGGGGTCGACTCAGGTGGAGGGGTCGACTCAGGTGGAGGGGTCGATCACAAACGACCAAAATCCCGTATATTGATTATCATCTTGACGACAACTGCTGCTGTTTTTATTCTACTGGGCTTGGCATTTTATTTCATAAGGATTAGAATCCTCAAATCAAAGAGTAAAGAAACAAAGTTGAAAGTAAATAATGTGGTAGCTGCAGGCGACTTCAACAGCAATAATCCTGACATGATAATATATAGTCTGGCAGAAATTGGGAAAGCTACAGACCAGTTTATTTTTGAAAATAAACTTGGGGAGGGTGGATTTGGCCCTGTTTATAAGGTAATCAATTAATTATTCTTTATAGGTTTCAATGGGACATTACCATTTAGAACACATTGTCTCTTTTGCAGTGGAATATTAGGACGAGATATGTTTATCTCCGAGCATTCAGATCTCAGTCTTTGAGTGAAAGAAACTAGCATGACATTCTGTTTTTCCAGGGTGTTCTAGCAGGTGGACAAGAAATAGCAGTGAAAAAACTTTCGAAATCCTCTACTCAAGGATTTGAGGAATTCAAGAATGAGGTCATGCTTACAGCAAAATTACAACATGTAAATCTCGTGAAAGTTTTGGGATTTTGCATTGACAGAGAAGAGAAGATGCTGATCTATGAGTACATGCCAAACAAAAGCCTGGACTATTACCTATTTGGTCAGCAATCAACATCCTTTTATGCTTGGATTTACAGAAATAAAAAAATATTTGTGTGATTTAGTCCTTTATTGCATCACAATTTCATGATATTCTTTTGCATGTTCTTGTCAGTAAGCTGGAAAATGCTTTTAGCCTTGATAGTTTGTTGTCTGATATGACAGATCCGATTCAGAGATATCTGCTGGATTGGAAGAAAAGGGAAGAAATCATTGAAGGGATTACTCAAGGCCTTCTATACCTCCAGGAATACTCGAGGCTGACAATTATCCATCGAGACTTGAAAGCCAGCAACATTTTACTGGATGGGGATATGAAGGCTAAGATATCTGATTTTGGCATGGCTAGAATTTTCGCAAAAGATGAACACGAAGCAAACACTGACCGGCTTGTGGGGACATAGTGAGCATCATTCACAAAGCCATTTCATAGATAAATTCTTTTCGAAAACTTAAACATTGTGTTGATGAAATCTTCCTGTGCAGCGGTTATGTTCCTCCAGAATACGTCAGAAGGGGCCAGTATTCCACAAAATCTGATGTTTACAGTTTTGGAATAGTACTTCTGCATATCATAAGCGGCAAGAAGAATGGCTCTTTGTATGGTTCTGATGAAAGCTTAAGCCTCCTAGAACATGTAAGTTTCTTGATAATTAACACAACTAACGATATTTTAGATTTTGCATTTGCCATGCATTATTGAGGTTCCTGTTAATTGCAGGCTTACGAGCTGTGGAAAGATGATAGAGGGATGGAGATCATGGATCCATCGCTGGATGATACATTTTCCTCCTGTAAATTAATCAAATGCCTGCAAATTGCACTGCTATGTGTCCAAGAAAATCCTGCTGATAGGCCGTCAATGCTGGAAGTTTCCTCGATGCTCAGGAACAAAACTGCCATTGTTACCATTCCCCGAAGGCCTGCTTTTTCAGTGAAGACAGACGAGGATGAAAGAAATAGAGGAGATCGATTGCACTCGGAGATTTGTTCAGTTGATGGCGCAACAATTTCGCAAGTCGTTGGACGATGAGGAAGTACTTTCTTGTTGATGCCTGCAGCTAAATCTGTTTACAGGCTTGAACAGCTAGCTCGTGTTTTTTTTTTTCTAGATTATTATCAGAAATTTACAGCAAAAGTTTGGCGGCATGACCATTGTTAATGGAATCAAACAACTCCAGAGGCCCGCAGCTGTAAGAGTTGATTCGGGATCTGCAACTTTTATATGGTACTTGCACATTTTCAGTTAACAGTGCACGTAATGGGTAATTATCGAATTTCCCCCATAAATGACAAAAGCGTCGAATTTGCGGTAGAGGTTATACAGTCAATTCCACCTTTTCAAATTATATGTTCTTCTGGGGTGAACAGTGCAATGAGTGTGTTAATACTGATATACTCTCATAAAAGATAAAATACAAGAATTGACTTTTGGGGTGTTAACATGAGCTGTAACGGATGAAGAAGAAAATGTAACATATAGATTAAAGTTTCATTTACTGTCATTTAAGCTAGAGTAATTGTCATTGATACGTGAGCATTAATTCATTGCTCCGATTAGTATTCTAGTCCTATATATAATGTACTCTCTGGAAATGTAAGATATATTGAAATATACAACAACATGATTTGTTGAACATGGTATCAGAGCAAGGGTTAGAATCTTACCCTGAAAATTGCTCCCCTATCTCGGCTTGATTGTTCTTCCCGTCCCCTGAAAATTACCCTTTTTTTTTCTTCGTCCTAAACATGTCCTCAGACTCTGAATCAGAGCACAATACTGGTGCATCTCAATCAGATTCCATAATGACTGAACTCACAGCAAAAATTACAGAAGCCCTCGGCAAAGTCCAAACACCATCACTTACCACTGAACCTGCTGCTGCTCCGATTGGGATCAAATTGGACGACAGCAACTATGCTCTTTGGTCCCAAGCTGTCGAGATGTATGTCTCAGGCAAAGACAAATTGGGATTTATTAATGGTGATTCCCCACAACCACCATCGACAGACCCCACCTTTCGCAGATGGCGCACCGACAACGCCATTGTCAAAGGGTGGCTAATTAATTCAATGGATCCCTCATTGATAGGGAATTTTATTCGATTCCCCACGGCAAAAATGGTGTGGGACGCCATTGCCACCACCTTCTTCGACGGCAGCGACACCTCTCAGGTGTACGATCTCCGACGACGAGTGACCAAGCTGAAACAATCCGGCGGGGCCCTTGAGAAATACTACAACGATCTTCAGGGACTATGGCGTGAAATTGATTTCCGGCGACCTAACCCAATGGAATGCCCAACTGATATTCAACATTATAATGCTCTTGTTCAAGAAGAAAGGGTGTATGTCTTCTTGGATGGCTTGGACGACCGGCTAGACAAAATCAGGGGAGATGTACTGCAGCTCCGTCCGTTCCCTACCGTAGAGCAAGCATACTCCCATGTCCGGCGTGAATCAATCCGGCAGGCTGTGATAATCACTGGAGAGAGCACCACCTCTGGAGCTGTGCTCACCACCAAGGGACTCCGATTGGGACCACCAACAGCCACGACGTCCTCCTTCTCTCACAGACAAAGACCCAACCGGGTGCCTTTGGGTGGATTAAAATGCACCCATTGTGGAAATTCGAAACATACGAGGGAGACTTGTTTTAAATTAAATGGGTATCCTGATTGGTGGAATGATTTTCAGTCAAAAAAACATCGGGATACCATTGGCAAAGATGATGACCACGGCACTGCTGCTATGGTTAATTCAGCACCTCAATTGTCCTTTACACCACCGGCTGAAAAAAATTCAGTCAACCCCGACCCAGGTAAAACCGGATGCGTATGTGTTAATTCTGTTGATGACGCTGAAAAGGATGCATGGCTGCTGGATTCTGGAGCCACTGACCATATGACATTTGACCCTGATGATTTTACACAGATTTCCATACCACGACGGACTAATATTGCTAATGCTAATGGTGATATTTTTCCTGTCATTGGTGCCTGCACTGTGCCTTTATCTCCCTTATTACAACTACCCAATACATTACTTGTTCCTTCATTATCTCATAAACTTCTCTCTGTTAGCCAAATAACATCTGATCTTGACTGTGTTGTAATGTTGTACCCTACTTTTTGTCTTCTTCAGGACATTCTCACCAGGGAGATCATTGGGTGTGGTACTAGGAGGGGGGGCCTCTACTATATGGATGACTTGAATCTGGGGAAGGCTCATCACATGGGACATTCTGGTAATCTCAAAGAAAAAGAAATCTGGTTGTGGCACCGTCGATTAGGACATCCATCTTTCACATATATGAAACATTTATTTCCCGATCTGTTCTCAAAATTGAAACACTTTGATGATAAATGTGAAACATGCATTCTAGCAAAAAGTCATAGAGTCTCCTATCCGTTACGACTGAATAAAAAAGACTCTCCTTTTACCTTGATACATTCTGATGTGTGGGGTCCTTCTCCAAATACTACTGTGTTTGGGTTCAGATGGTTTGTGCTATTTGTTGATGATTGTACCCGTATGACTTGGCTTTACCTACTCAAACATAAAGATGACGTACTGGGGATATTTAAATCATTTCATGTTATGATACAAACCCAGTTTTCTGCTAAGATTCAGGTACTCAGATCGGATAATGGTGGCGAATATTTAAATAACCAGATGAAGGAGTATTTTCAACAACATGGTCTTATCCATGAAACCTCATGTCCCAGAACTCCTCAACAAAATGGAGTTGCTGAGAGGAAAAATAGACAAGTCCTTGAAACCGCTCGAGCTCTCCTCATTGGTGCTCATGCTCCTAGTCAGTTTTGGACCGAAGCCGTCACCACTGCAGTTCATTTAATTAATCGGATGCCTTCTAATGCATTGGGATTCAAAACACCACTACAAGCTCTCTCGGCTTATTCTCCTATACCTTCAATTTTGATGCTTCCACCCCGGGTGTTTGGATGCGTAGCATATGTCCATCTCCATAAAAATCAGCGAACAAAACTAGACCCATGTGCTCGTCGCTGTATTTTCTTGGGATATACATCTCATCAAAAAGGCTACCGCTGTTACGACCCCAAGTTTAATCGCACATATATTTCCATGGATGTTACCTTCGTGGAAACAGAAAGTTTTTTTCCACCCACTTCTTCACTTTCGGGGGAGATTAGACAGGAAATGGAAGTGCCGAAATGGATGGAATTAGAATGGCCAAACTTACCTGAAGAACTCGTGGATTCAACTAATCTCACAGCCGCCCCTACTGTTGAAGCCATCCCTATTGAAGTCATCCATACTGAAGATCCTTCCCCCTCTCAAGTACCAGCAGACCCAACTCCTGAGAATGACCCTGAGGTAAGCTCTCTAAACACCAATAACACCAATACTATAGAATCTCTTCCTGGTTATATATTACCTCACAGGCAGAATCGTGGTAAGCCACCAAATCGCTATGATCCAGATGTAGAGGAGAGAAGATCACGATATCCCATTGCAAACTATGTGTCCACAAAAGGAATGACAGACTATCTCAAGACTTTTGTGCATACTCTCTCCACTCACCATATTCCAACAAAAGTGGAGGAAGCCATGAAAAACCCAAAGTGGACCCAAGCCATCAAAGAAGAAATGGAAGCTCTAATAAAGAACAAGACGTGGAATCTAGTACCATTACCGGAAGGGAAGAAAACAGTGGGGTGCAAATGGGTGTTCTCTATCAAACACAAAGTTGATGGATCAATAGAGAGATATAAAGCAAGACTTGTGGCAAAAGGGTACACACAAACATATGGCGTGGACTACCAAGAAACATTCGCACCAGTGGCTAAACTGAATACTGTTAGGGTATTATTATCTCTGGCAGCAAATTTAGATTGGCCACTACACCAGTTTGACGTGAAGAACGCCTTTCTTCATGGCGATATTGAAGAAGAGGTGTATATGGACATTCCTCCCGGTTACTCTGTAACTTCAGGAACCAATAAGGTGTGCAAACTACAAAGAGCTTTATATGGGCTTAAGCAATCACCACGGGCATGGTTCGGGAGATTTAGTATGGCAATGAAAAAATACGGCTTTACACAGAGCAACTCAGATCATACATTATTCATCAAAAAACAAGAAGGTAAGACAACGGCTTTAATTGTCTACGTTGATGATATGATTATCACAGGAGATGATAAAGAGGAAATATCACTGCTTCAAGGAAAGTTGGCTAAGGAATTTGAAATGAAGAATCTAGGCGGGCTCAAATATTTCCTGGGAATCGAGGTTATCAGGTCAAACAAAGGTATATTTTTATCACAGAGAAAATATATCTTGGATTTATTATCTGAAGTTGGATTATTGGAGTGCAAACCAGTAGATACACCAATCATCCAGAATCATAAATTGGGAATTTACCCAGGCCAAAAGTCAGCAGATAAGGGGAGATATCAACGGTTGGTGGGAAAATTGATCTATTTATCCCATACTCGTCCAGATATTGCATATGCAGTAAGTGTGGTAAGTCAATTTATGCATTGTCCAAGTGAAGACCACATGGAGGCTGTAACCCGGATTTTAAAATACTTGAAGTCATCTCCAGGAAAAGGGCTCATGTTCACTAAACATAACCATTTGAAAGTTGATGGTTATACTGATGCAGACTGGGCAGGAAATATCTCAGATAGAAAGTCTACCTCAGGATACTTCACATTTGTGGGTGGAAACCTTGTGACATGGAGAAGCAAGAAACAAAAAGTGGTGGCACTCTCAAGCGCAGAAGCAGAATTTCGTGGGATGGCCAAGGGATTATGTGAACTTCTCTGGTTGAAGAGACTACTGTCTGAGGTGGGTTTCGCTACAACATCGGAAATGAACCTCTTTTGTGATAATAAAGCGGCCATAGATATTTCTCACAATCCAATCCAACATGATAGAACAAAACATGTGGAGGTGGATCGGCACTTTATCAAACACAATCTTGAAAACAAAATTATTCAATTCCCATTTGTCAAGTCAGAAGACCAACTAGCGGATATACTTACCAAAGCGGTGTCCAGTAAAGAATTCCACAGCTCACTAGTCAAGTTGAACATACGGGAACCATATGCATCAACTTGAGGGGGAGTGTTAACATGAGCTGTAACGGATGAAGAAGAAAATGTAACATATAGATTAAAGTTTCATTTACTGTCATTTAAGCTAGAGTAATTGTCATTGATACGTGAGCATTAATTCATTGCTCCGATTAGTATTCTAGTCCTATATATAATGTACTCTTTGGAAATGTAAGATATATTGAAATATACAACAACATGATTTGTTGAACATGGGGGTGATTTAGTAAATGATCATTTTGAAAATAATATTTCTTGCCTATAGCATCAGACACGTCCCGCGAACGCGCTTGCTGTTTTCAGGGTCATGGCTCATTCGGGTGGCGCGCGTGGCCTCCTCCGGTGGTGAAAATTGTCCATTCAGCGTGTCACCGACTACACCTCCATGTCCTCCATCATATGGCCGAGTGCATTTTGTCCAAAGGTTGTCGGGACTGTTCCAGTTGGCGGCCGAACATTTGTTTCTCCTTTTCTCTCACTTACCGGCAAAAGTGCTCAGTAGTCTCCTGTGTTATTGTCTTTTTTCATTTTTGTTCCTTATCTTTTGATTGTGTTTTATGGTCTTGATTTATGTTATAGAAGTTTTATTTTTTCAATTTTGTCCTTCTATGGAAATTGATTTTATATTTTACTTTTAGATCGGTCCTTAGACTTTTAATTTCATATTTGGTTTTAAATTCTTTAATTTTTTGGGTATCAAATATTAAATTTGTTTCAATTTTTTCCATAAAATGAAATTTACTATACATTTGATTTTCATTTCTGCCCTTATATTTTTATTCTTTGATTTTATTTTAATACCTTTATTTTTATATATATATTTCTGAAATGCTTGCAGATTTTTTAAATGCTTATATGTATATGCTCTTAGTTTTTTTTTATGATTTCCTCTATTATTATGGGTTTTTATATATTTAATGTTTTATTTTTTATTTGTGTTGATAATCATTTGGAAATTGATATTTATTGTCTTTTCCCCTTTTTTATATTTCTATTTATTCTTCAAGTCAAATAATTTTTTAAAATGTGATATTT
This sequence comes from Salix purpurea, assembly GCA_027405865.1. Lineage (NCBI taxonomy): Eukaryota > Viridiplantae > Streptophyta > Magnoliopsida > Malpighiales > Salicaceae > Salix > Salix purpurea. The sequence continues at coordinate 5,939,336 of JAOWLH010000019.1, forward strand.
TGTTTTGGTTTGGTCATTTATTTATTTTCGTGGCACCATTATTTTCCTTGCTTTCTTTTGGACAAGGTGGAAGCTGCAAACAGCTACAAGAGGGGAAAGGATATGTTTCAGTAAAATAGCAAGCCAAACTGGTAAAATCATTCGACTTTCTGTCGGTATAACTTTCATGAATTTTGTAATTTCAATATGAATAACCTTTCTTTGACAAAATTAAATTGATTTTTCTCTGTGTTTCTCTCTTACCATGACAACATGATCAAGGTGATAGCAAATAGGGAATTGATTATATATTCTTGGAGTCAAATCATTGCCGTTTCTTGCACTTCAATCAGATATTTTTCTCCCAGAGTATCCCCTTTTTTTCTTCCTGGTTGAATTGATTGTATGTATTCTTTCCAAGTCATTGTTACAGGCGTGTATAGTGGGACTTGAATGCCAAGACCCCACCGGCAGGAAACCACCTGCAGGAAACCTCGTTTTTCCTGTGTTTGATGTATAGTCAGCAGCCATGCACAAAAAGGACAGACTGTATTCTTAGTTTTGTTGTGATTGTCAAATTTTGAGACCTAACCTCGTCAGAACTTTAGTTCCTACTGTTGTTTCTCTTTGTTATCCAACTTGTATCGAAGTCAGTATAGTTCTTTGGATGCCAATGGGATTCCTCACTTGATCTCTTAGCAAATTAAATAAGAGAACAAGAATCGTGAAGTTCAAGAATCTCCTGGCAAAAATTTCTGCATATTTGTTGTGGTAGATGTGCAGGTTCTGATAAATCAAGTGTTTGCCACTAAGCTTAATTTTCATTTCATATAGCAGCTATTTATATATAAAAATAGCGATCTTCAAATTAACTAAAATATAAAATGTGTTGTCATTTTACTGTTAAATTTCGCGTTGTTCACCTAGATACAGTTCACTGTGGGTTTTATACAGTGAAATTACCATTTTATCCCATGACCGAAAAATTTTAACCCCCACGACCGGGGGTGTTTTTGAAATTTTCAAGGGACATAGATGATATTTCCGAATTTATTGTACAATAAAACCACTAAATTACCCCCATGAAAACTACAAAAAAGTAGCCTCGAGTTCGGGGGTGTTTCCAATTTTTCCAAAATCTCTTCACAGTAAAACTACTGAAATAATCCCTGAAAAAGACAAAATAGAATCTTGCGGCGGGGGTAGTGTGGTATTTTCCGCAATGGTTTTTCATGATTATTACTGGGTGTAGGGGTGTTTACGTAATTGACCATTATTTTATTATTTTTTCTGAAACATTGCAAGAGCGTTGTGCGGATGCGCCTGCAATGTTTCACGGGCACGCGCCTTTATGGTGGCGCCTCCGGTGACTTAGGCGATCGAAACTGCACTTCCGCAATTTCAATTGGTGCGCCGCCCTATTCTTTGTCTACCACTGTGATGTGTTGGTATCCGGTGTTTAGGCAATCGTCGCCAAACAATTTTGTGTTTTTTCTCTGTTTTCTCTCTCTTGCCGCCACAACTTATGTCTAAGTCCTTCATGTGTGTATGTTGTTTATTTTAGTCCCTGAGGTTTTGATTTCATTTTTATTCATGATTTTTTTTAATTGATAGTTTGATTGTTTTCAATTGTGCCCTTCAATTAAAATTGATTATATATGTTGGTTTTCATTTTAGTTCTTGTTCTTTTGATTTCTTTTTCATTCCTTTAATTTTTTCGGTACACCAGTTTTAATTTTGTCCTCCAATTGAAATTGATCATATATGCTACTTTTCATTTCAGTCCTCATTCTTTTAATTTTTGAACAAAATTAAACAACAATTAACTTTAAAAATGTCATTATTTGTTTTGGTCCCAAAGTTTTATTTGTTTCAATTTTTCCTTAAATTGGTATATATATATATATATATATATATATATATATATATATATATTGTTTTAATTTGTTTGTTTTAATTATGTTCTCCAATTGAAATTGGTCATATATATTACTTTTCATTTCGGTTCTTATTCTATTAATTTTTTTAACAAAATTACACTGCATTTTTTTTAAAATACATTTATTTGTTTCGGTCCCATGGTTTTTATTTATTTCAATTTTATCTTTCGATTGAAATTAATTATACATTTATTTGTTTCAATTTTTTGAATTTTTTATTTGATATTAATTCCTTTGGTTTTTTTGTCATTCTTGGACAATGTGTATTTTTTTATCTGTATTTATGCATCTATGCTTTTAGTTTTTGTTTTTAATTTTTGTCCTTTTTTTTATTGGGGTTTTATTTTTAATCGATTCAATCCTGAAATTTTAATTTATGTTGGTGATCATTTTAAAATTAATATTGCTCATTTTTTCTCTTTGTTTTTTTTTTTTTGTGTTTTCTGTTATATTTTTTGTTTTTTGGATCAGATGATTTTTATGATTTATTATTTGCACAATAATAATGATAATTTTAGTGGTTATTTTTTCATTGTTTTTTGTAAAAATGTTTGGCTTTTTTTTTTGTTTTTCGAGACAATTTAATGATATTAATTGTTTGGGAAATAATATTGATATTAATTTCAACTATTATAGTAATGATAATGAGCGTAACATAAAGATAGATTTTCAATTTGTGTTATTTAATTATTGTAGGTATTTTCACAATTTATATTTTATTTTTGTGTTTGATTTACAAAGGTCAACGATCAATTTATATTTGATTATTGCAGTTACGAGTAGGTGATTACTTCTTCTTTTTTGCGAAATACAAAAGATTTCAGAAAAAAATACTGTATTTAATTCCTAATTAGTTCATGTTGGTCTCGATTAAAACATTTTCTAATTTTAACCCTTGATAGGCTTGCTTTGCTCAGCTGTGATTTATTGCACAGCAACACTCTCCTTTCGGGAAATATTAGTTGTCTTTTAAAATATTTGTTTTTTAGAAAATATTAAAATATTTTTTTCTTTAAAAAAATATATATTAATAATAATTATATTGAAAATCTTGAGATGATACATTACCCGGTGGCCTGTTCTATCCTTTTTTTTTTTTTTCTAGAGAGAGAGATGGAGACTTTGACTAGTAAGCGGATGAACAACACTTAACCACTTTAATTATGAGGGAAGCATTTGCATTTATAAGGATGGTTGGGAGTCATTTTTAGTTGCATTTATAAGTGATTAATATTTTTTTTTTTAATTTTGGAGTGATTAATATTATTTTTAAAAATATTTTTTTATTCATAAATATATTAAAATGATCTTTTTTATTTTTTTAAATTATTTTTGATATTAACACATGAAAATGATTTAAAAAAACTAAAAATATTTAATTTGAAATAAAAAAAAATATTTTTTTTTCAAAAATAATTTTGAAACGTAATTTTAAACAGAATCTTAAAAATATTTTTGATTTTTTAAAAATATAATATATTATTTGCTGATATTAAAAATATTTTAAAAAAAATCGGAACAAATTGTACTTTAATTAAAAGGGAAGCATCACTGTATTTAATGTGATAGAATTCGGGTTAGATTTATTTGTACGTTAGATCATCTAAAGGGAATCAACATCATGGGCACAAATGGAGGACACTCCATCAACAAGGAAGAGATATATTAATCCGATCAAAGTTCACGCAACAGAAACTTATTCCTTTTTTCTGCAATGATGCGACCCCATCCACCAAGCAGTTCTTTGACGTTAGGTGCACTCACTTTAATGCTGATTCTGACTTTTCTTTTCTTCTCGCATTGCTTTGAAATTCTAGAGGAATGGCAGGATCACGGCATGAGAGTTAATTAATTTGATAGTTGACATTTTTAGCAAATTGTAAAATTAGTCTGAGTTTACTGATTGTATTTGACCGAGTTTATTAAATGAAGTTTCATTTTACTGTTTTTTGAATTTTTAGTTTGATTTTATAAATTAAATACATGTATATGATTTTACGAGTTATTTTACGAGTTAAATACATGTATATGATTTTATGATTTATACATGTATATAATTTTTACGATTTTACGAGTTTGATTTAGCCCCAGTCGCCTGCGATAAAGGACAGCATGTTGTCATTAAAGAACTGACATTGTTTGATCGACGAAATTAAGAAAATTCAAATTGTTTGAAGGACAAAAATTGATGAAAAAACTTGTTGGGGGGCAATATTGATACCAACCCAATAGCTGAGGGGTGGGATATTAGATTGGATTCTACCACATCTACAGATGTCTGGGTCGTCGATATTAATGGGCTTGTCCAGGACAAGGACAAGGACTACACAAATTCTTCGTCAATATTACATGCCACTGAGCTCTTGCTGAACATTTGCAGCTTCTGTCTTTCTAAATCTGCCTTCCAGGTATTTTTACCAGGCAAGCTCCAATGGTATCGAGAATTGCTATCATCATCCTCTTTCATGTATTTCTCTCTTTAAATTCGCATCCTGCAAAAGCACAAGCATGGATCAAAGCTGGCTATTGGAATTATAACAATGATCTCCGAGTTTCTCAAATAAATTCTACCCTCTATACTCACCTTATTTGTGCTGCTGCTGGCCTTAATTCATCTTCCTATCACCTGTCTATCCCCTCATCTGAGTTTTCCGCCTTCACAAACACCGTAAAACGGAAGAATCCATCGATCACTACCTTACTTTCCATTGGAGGCTGGGACGCAAACTCCTCAACACTCTCTGCAATGGCAGGCAATTCTACTTACAGGGAATCTTTCATTAATGACTCAATAAAAACAGCGAGGAATTATGGCTTTCAAGGGCTAGACTTCAGCTGGCTTTCGGTCAACACAAGGGATATGGAGAACATGGGTAACCTCTTCGAAGAGTGGCGTGCTGCTATTGCTTTGGAGACAAGAAACTCTAACCTCTCAGCACTCATCCTGACAACAGCCGTTCAGAATTCGACAGACGAGAATTATGGGAGTTTCCCTATAGACTCTATGGGGAGGAATTTGGATTGGATTCATGTACTGGCCTATGACTACTCCATGCCTGAAGACGCTAACGTTACGGCTGCTTCCGCAGCTTTGTATGCTCCTGGTAGTGATGTTAGCACTGATTATGTAATAGCGGCATGGATTAAAGAAGGATTACCGGCTAGTAAGTTGGTTTTAGGGTTGCCTTTCTTTGGTTATGCGTGGAAACTTGCAAACCCGAATGAAAATTCCATCGGCGCACCAGCAACGGGACCAGCCGTTACAGACGAGGGAGACATGAGCTATAAACAAATCAATAATTATTCGAAAACAAACGGAGCAGCTGATCCTATCTACAATTCCACTTACGTAGTAAATTACATCATCGTGGGGTCAGATTGGATTAGTTATGATGGTGCCGATGTTGTTAGAAAAAAGGTTTCTTATGCTAAGGAGAAGGCCCTCCTCGGATATGTTGTTTGGGAAATCGGTCAAGATGACAACTGGGAACTCTCTCAAGCAGGTATGAGAATGTTCTTAAACCGCAAAATGATTTTTTGACCAATGTGATAACAATGTTGTCAAGAGGTTGGCCTTGATTGATTAATTTGATTGTTGTGCAATATAAAGAGAATCTTTCCATATATTATTTTTATCTGAAATCTTATGAATTCCTACTTGCTTCAGGGTAAAACCAAGAGGCCATCATCAGCTATTTGTCATTAAGGCTTTGTCATAATGCAGGATTGTGTACCTACTCGCAGTTTTTTTAATCTTTTGTGTGTTTAGCTGGTTGGATATTGCCTGCCTATTTAAATTGGAGAATAGGTACCATCTGGCCGCCAAAAAACAATCATTTATCATCCTTGAATGATCTGTGATTGCATTTTTTATGGAAAACATCTGCATCATCTTCTTTTAAATCGTTCTTGCTCATATTCTAGGTTGGATAAGTCATCTAGGTTGTTGATGATAGCATGTGCCAGAAACAGGTAATTCGATAAGTCAAGGGAAAGCTTGTACATTTGCGCCAATAATTTAGACCAACTCATGACATAAAAGAAGAAGAAATCAACAGTATCTTAAGAATTTACTGGACACCGACAGTTCTGATCACTAATTCACATAATATGTTTATGTCCTCAGCTGGAGAGGTCGACTCGGGTGGAGGGGTCGATCACAAACGACCAAAATCTCTTATATTGATTATCATCTTGACGACAACTGCTGCTGTTATTATCCTACTAGGCTTGGCATTTTATTTCATAAGAATTAGAATCCTCAAATCAAAGAGTAAAGAAACAAAGTTGAAAGTAAATAATGCGGCAGCTGCAGGCGACTTCAACAGCAATAATCCTGACATGATAATATATAGTCTGGCAGAAATTGGGAAAGCTACAGACCACTTTATTTTTGAAAATAAACTTGGGGAGGGTGGATTTGGCCCTGTTTATAAGGTAATCAACTAATTATTCTTTATAGGTTTCCATGGGACATTACCATTTAGAGCACACTGTCTCTTTTGCAGTGGAATATTAGGACGAGATATGTTTATCTCCGAGCATTAAGGTCTCAGTCTTTGAGTGTAAGAAACTAGCATGACATTCTGTTTTTCCAGGGTGTTCTACCAGGTGGACAAGAAATAGCAGTGAAAAAACTTTCGAAATCCTCTACTCAAGGATTTGAGGAATTCAAGAATGAGGTCATGCTTACAGCAAAATTACAACATGTAAATCTCGTGAAAGTTTTGGGATTTTGCATTGACAGAGAAGAGAAGATGCTGATCTATGAGTACATGCCAAACAAAAGCCTGGACTATTACCTCTTTGGTCAGCAATCAACATCCTTTTATGCTTGGATTTCCAGAAATAAAAAAAGATTTGAGTGTGATTTAGTCTTTTATTGCATCACAATTTCTTAATATTATTTTGCATGTTCTTGTCAGTAAGCTGGAAGATGCTTGTAGCCTTGATAGTTTGTTATCTGATATGACAGATCCGATTCGGCGATTTCTGCTGGATTGGAAGAAAAGGGAAGAAATCATTGAAGGGATTACTCAAGGCCTTCTATACCTCCAGGAATATTCGAGGCAGACAATTATCCATCGAGACTTGAAAGCCAGCAACATTTTACTCGATGGGGATATGAAGGCTAAGATATCTGATTTTGGCATGGCTAGAATTTTCGCAAAAGATGAGCACGAAGCAAACACTGACCGGCTTGTTGGGACATAGTGAGCATCATTCACAAATCCATTTCATACATAAATTCTTTTTGAAAACTTAAACATTGTGATGATGAAATCGTCCTGTGCAGCGGTTATGTTCCTCCGGAATACATCAGAAGGGGCCAGTATTCCGTAAAATCTGATGTTTACAGTTTTGGAATAGTACTACTGCATATCATAAGCGGCAAGAAGAATGGCTCTTTGTATGGTTCTGATGAAAGTTTAAGCCTCCTAGAACATGTAAGTTTCTTGATAATTAACACAACTAACGATATTTTAGATTTTGCATTTGCCATGCATGATTGTGGTTTCTGTTAATTGCAGGCTTACGAGCTGTGGAAAGATGGTAGAGGCATGGAGATCATGGATCCATCGCTGGATGATACATTTTCCTCCTGTAAATTAATCAAATGCTTGCAAATTGCACTGCTATGTGTCCAAGAAAATCCTGCTGATAGGCCGTCTATGCTGGAAGTTTCTTCGATGCTGAGAAACGAAACTGCTATTGTTACCATTCCCCAAAGGCCTGCTTTTTCAGTGAGGACAGATGAGGATGACAAAAATAGACGTGATCGATTGCACTTGGAGATTTGTTCAGTTGATGATGCAACAATTACGCAAGCTGTCGGACGATGAGGAAGTACTTTCTTGCTGATGCCTGAAACTAAATCTGTTTACAGACTTGAACAACTAGCTAGTTCTGAAGAATTTTGCTCACTGATGGCTTTCATGTCTCGGGACAACTTGCTATCCGTAAATCAATCGTACTTCATTTTTCTTTCTTTTTTTCCTTTTTATAAAGAGTAATATAAAAAATATACTTGTTAGTGATATTCAATATTTTATTTTTATGAATTAATTATTAATAACTTACCAAAATATTCCTTTTCTTTTTCTAAGTAAATTAGTCTAATTTTTCCTAAATAAATCATGGAAATCATCCATCTATCTATCTATCTATCTATCTATATATATATATATATATATATTACTAATTTAATATCAATATTTCTAGCTGGTAGAATTATATCAAATTCATATCAACTCTTCCAAAGAACCCCACTTCTCTACTTTCACAGGCACTCGATATCCATCTCGGCTAGGAGGGAAGGTCTTCCAACTTTTTCCTCGATGATAAATCAGTCTTCTTATAGAAAATCTTTTATCGAGTCCTCGATATATACAGCGAGGATTTATGGTTTTGATGGCCTGGACCTTGTTGGAATTATAGAGAAAAACTCAAATTTCAGATATGAACAAGTACTGTTCAAATCTGTACGGACAAATTGTTAACAAAACCTGAAAACAGGTACTGTAGAGATCAAGAACTGGGTTCGGGACTTTTTCCAGAATTTTGAAGAATTTCTCCAGAAAATAAAGAACAATAAGCTTTGTAATTTCAAGCTTAAAAGAACATAAACATGGGCAGAATCTCGTGTGTGGTTACTGCCATCCCACTCATCTTATTTATAGAACCAAAAACTTACAACGGCTATATTTTTAAAAATCAGTTATTTACAAGTTGTCCTGCCAGGACTTATAACTGACTTTGACTGACTTTTATTTCCTAAACTCTAAAGTATTTATAGTCATCCTGAATACAAACAAAGATTACTAAACTTAAACAATGAACTTCAACCTTCAGACTTCGATTCTTCTTAGCTACTTCAACCTGTCAGCTTCATTGGCAGGTCTGGAATCATCTTTCAATTTCAACACTCCCCCTTGATTCCTGAGCTGCATATTCCATCATTCTCCTTAGCTCCTTAAGTCTTTCTTTTGCTAAAGTAATCAAGTCAGTCCACTTTTCTCTTGAGCAGTAATCCTTCATCTCCATTTTACATTGTTTTCTTCCCAAACAATAAGCTAAAGGTCCAAGTTCATTTATTTCGAACTTGCCTTTCATATTGGTTCTAAATTCAGCATCATTGATATCAGCTGCAAGAGTGTCTATGTCAACTTCTCCTTTTAGTTTCATCTCTAAAGCTGCAAATTCATTTGTTTCACTTGTCAAGGTCTGTAGTTTCGCACAATCAACTTGTTTCCTTTTATCTTCCAAATAGTCCAATAACTTCTGAAGCTCTAGCTTTGTTTTGTTAATCTCTTCTCTTTCTTGAAGCAGAAGAGCTCTTTTCAATTCAATATCCTTCTCAGCAACATTCAAACTTGCTCTTTTCAATTCCTTCTCAGCAACATTCAAACTTCTTTCTTTATCATCAAGGAAGTTGATCTTGTCTGTCACATCCTTTTCCTTATCCACCAAGGCTCTTGATTGAACCTCCAAGTCATGTTCCTTTTCTAGCACTATGTCCTCCCTCTGTTTAAGATCAAACTCTCTTAGTTCCCAAGCCCGTTTCTTGGCTTCAATTTCCTCTTCCACCAGTTTGCGTTTCTTGTCCAGCTCTGCTTCAAATTCTGAATTCCTTGTTCTCAACACATTCTCATGATTGGCAATAATATTTTGAGTTTCAACAGATTTCTTGCTAGCAAGCTTTTCCAGGAAAACAAGTAGCTCCTGTTCTCTCTTGCTTAGTAGAGCTTCCCTCTCAATAACAGCCTCCTTCTCATTTGCATCACAATTCCAAATATCTTTATCACCAAGCACTTTCAAATGCTCAGGATTGTCATAATACTCATGATCAAAGTAATATGAACTTGTAACACTCAATTCAGCTCCTCCATTACTATCAATGTCAGCTAATTCAACACTTTCACAAGATGAATCTGCATCTGCTTCTCCTTTTTCATTTTCAACAGTTGTGTTTGTATTTGTGCTTTGGTGTTCTAGTTGAATACTAAAGCATCTATTAGACATTTTTGCAGTGAATAAATGTGCCCCATGTTTGTCCTTAATTGTGCATACACCATCTATAAAGAACAATGAAAAACCATCCTCTAACAATTGACCTACACTTATCAGACTTTGTGCAATTTCAGGTACATATAGGATGTTTTCAAACTCTTTTAACCCAGCTAGAGTGTTAATTTTAACTTCACCTTTGCCCTCAACACCTACATACTGTCCATTAGCAGCCTTGACTCTAGATTTATAGTTTGCATCAAGACTTTCAAACAAGCTCAAATCAGCAGACATGTGGTTTGTACAACCACTATCAATTAACCAAGTTTGATTGTTTACCTCAGTTTTGTTGCATTTGTGTGCTTCAGTGGCTGTGAATAACATTTCCTCTTTGGTCTCCTCCACTTCAGCAATTTGAGCTTGGTTTGCATTGTCTTCATTGCAAAATTTTTCAATGTGGCCAAACTCTTTACATTTTCGGCATTGTGCATTCTTGAGCCAACAAGATGACTCAAGATGATTGTTTTTCTGACAGTGCTTGCAGGTGGGAAATGGCTCTCTTCTTTCCTTCCACCTTGCATTGAAGTTGTTGCCTTGTGTTTGATTATTTGGCCAATTTCTCCTCTGCCATGAATTTCCAGAATTTGAGTTTTCTGGGTTCCTGAAGAACACTTGTGAATTCTGGGAATTCTGGAACTTTGCTCTACCTTTGAATCCAACAGCAAAGGCTTCCTCACTTGTATTCTCCTGTCTCAATGCCTGCCTTTGCTCCACAGTTTGCAGTGCATTAATGAGTTCTTGAAGACTCATTGTAGTAAAATCTTTAGACTCTTCCAATGAGCAAATCTTGTTTTCAAATTTTTCTGGCAAACTGACCAGAACCTTCTCTACAACTCTCGATTCTTGCATTTCTTCCCCAAGCATTCTCATTTGATTTACAATCTTTGACACATTTGATGAAAACTCCTTGACAGTTTCTGATCCTTTCATCTTTATGCCTTCGAATTGTCTTCTTAAATTCATAATCTGCATCCTCTTGGATTTCTCATCTCCTTGGAACTCAGCCTTCAACTTGTCCCAAGCTTCCTTAGCTGTTTCGCATGCCATAATCCTTGAGAAAATTTCCTCATTCACTGCATTGTGAATGCAGGTAAGGGCTTTGAACTTCTTTGTTCTTTGCTCATTGTAGTATCTTAGTTGGGCCATTGTTGGATCTTCGTTCAAGGGATTCAGTTCCCTTTCATTCTCAACATCATCCCACAAATCAAATGCCTTCAGATACATCCTCATCTTCACAGCCCATACTCCATAATTCTCACCTGTGAATACTGGAGATTTTGAAGAAAATGAAGCATCCATGTCTGTCAAGAACAGTCTGCTCGAAATTTTTATTTCTTGTAATTTACTTCCAAGGCTTCTCAATACTGGAGAACAGGAATACCAATTGATGATACCTTATCAATTGATTATCCCCTTTTAAAGAACAAATCAAGTCACTTTTCTTGATTTCAAAAAATCTGCTAATTCACGAACAAGTTTCCTTTCACTTGCTTCTTGCACTCTTTTCCTTCCAGGGATTCCACAGAACAAAGAACACGAACTATAATTGATCAATTCTTCAATTATTAGTCCTTTAAAGAACAAATCAAGACTGATTTCTTGATTGACGAATTCTGGAATTTCTGGAGAAGTGCAATCTTTTTCTTTCAAGGTTTAATCAATCCTTGAATCCTTTTGTTTCACTCGAATTTCTCTCAAAAAATCCCTTCTCAAAGATCTAATCGCTCTGATACCATGTTGGAATTATAGAGAAAAACTCAAATTTCAGATATGAACAAGTACTGTTCAAATCTGTACGGACAAATTGTTAACAAAACCTGAAAACAGGTACTGTAGAGATCAAGAACTGGGTTCGGGACTTTTTCCAGAATTTTGAAGAATTTCTCCAGAAAATAAAGAACAATATGCTTTGTAATTTCAAGCTTAAAAGAACATAAACATGGGCAGAATCTCGTGTGTGGTTACTGCCATCCCACTCATCTTATTTATAGAACCAAAAACTTACAACGGCTATATTTTTAAAAATCAGTTATTTACAAGTTGTCCTGCCAGGACTTATAACTGACTTTGACTGACTTTTATTTCCTAAACTCTAAAGTATTTATAGTCATCCTGAATACAAACAAAGATTACTAAACTTAAACAATGAACTTCAACCTTCAGACTTCGATTCTTCTTAGCTACTTCAACCTGTCTGCTTCATTGGCAGGTCTGGAATCATCTTTCAATTTCAACAGACCTTTCGGTTGGGCCAAGTATCAGCATCAACATGACCAATCTAGGAACCCTTTTCGATGAGTGGCGAGTCGCTATAGCTTCTGATTCAAGAAAATCTGGCCAGTCCCAGTTGCTCTTGGTAATGTCAGCTAGGTACTCGCCTGCTCAGCACCCGGTTACTTATCCCATTGGCATCATGAAAAGGACCTTAGATTGGATACATCTCATTGCATATGACTATCATGTGCCTGCAGAATTTAATTTTACTGGCGCGCATGCTGCTTTGTATGGCCCTTCAAATTGGGCCAACACCGATGAATGGATAAAGGAATGGTTAAGAGGAGGATTATCTGCTAGCAAACTGGTTTTGGGTTTGCCTTTCCATGGCTATGCATGGAGACTGGTGAACCCGAACGAAAAAGGAATCGGGGCACCCTCCTCAGGTCCATATGTAACAAGGGATGGCTCCATGGGTTATAAGAGTATTAAGTCTTTCATTAAAAATTATGGCTATGGAGCTGCAGCCGTGTACAATTCTACCTACGTTATGAATCTTTTCGTTTTTGGGTCGGCTTGGATCAATTTTGATGATGTGGAGTCTATCAAGGCTAAGATTTCTTATGCAAAGGAAAATAATCTTAGTGGTTACAGCGTATTTCAGCTCTCCAATGACGATAATTGGATTCTTTCTCGAGCAGGTAGGTTGTCAGTGAAGATCTCGATCTTCCATTTCATCTTCTTTATTTTAATGAAACACTGGACTAGAGATGTTTCAATTGCTTTTGAATGATTAATTTCCCTCCCCTGAAATGCAAAGTTCTGTGAGGTGCCCTCCCCTGAAATACTAAGTTTTGTGGGGTGTCTTTTATAGAGTAAATGAGCTTTCACTGCAATAGAAAGATATCATAAAACAATACTCACGTGATGAGAAATGTTCTCAGCTCAGGGAAAAGATGAAGATGGGCTGAACAAGCGGAAGGTATTGGTAATTATTCTTGTTACGATTGCTGTGGTCTTTCTCATGTCGGGCACCATCATCTGTTGTTACTTTAGAAGAAAAATACTCAGCTCAAAAGGTAACATCTTCCCGTTGTGACAATTTCCCAAATATATTAACCAAAATGTTGAGTAGGTCAGCAATTATTACAACAGGATTAAGATACAGTAAGTTCTTTGATTTGTTTCATGGTAGCAGAAATTGTTGGGAGTGTCCAAAAATCACTATCTGCAGTGAAAATCAAAGTATCTGCTACTAGAGTTATGAATGGTGATGCTCCACATCTGCAAGCACTCAGTTTTTATACGATTGCCGCGGCTACCAATAACTTTTCGAGTGAAAACAAACTTGGAGCAGGTGGATTTGGCTCTGTCTACAAGGTAAAATAAATTTGGCAAAATATAAATGCGTTCTGGTTCTATCACTTCAGAACATATAAGTAATTGTCCTGAATGACTTTGAAAGGAAAACATGACAGCATGAGGCATTTGTTTTGCCAGGGTAAACTACCTGACGGAAAGGAAATAGCAGTGAAGAGACTATCAAAAACTTCTACTCAAGGTGAAGAGGAGTTCAAAAATGAGCTTACACTTACAGAAAAACTTCAACATGTGAATGTAGTTACAGTGCTGGTATTTTGCAACGAGAGGGAGGAAAAGATGCTGATCTACGAGTACATGCCGAACAAGAGCTTGGATTTCTACATCTATGGTCAGTGGAATCTTTTTCTCTTCGCCAACTTTCTAAATGTACCTCCAATAACTGTTTAAGGTCTATACTTCGATGTAGATCCCATCAGAAGATACATTTTAGATTGGAGAAAACGCGTTCAAATTATTGAAGGTCTTACTCAAGGGCTTCTATATCTCCAAGAATTCTCAAATTTTACCATTATTCATCGAGACATAAAGAGTAGCAACATTCTATTGGATGAGGATATGAACCCTAAGATATCAGACTTTGGTATGGCTAGGCTCTTCAGGAAAGATGAACTCGAAGCAAACACAAGAAGGATAGTTGGAACATAGTAAGGATATTGTCTCAAAATGGTATTTCGATATGAAGTGTTTGCTAAACCCTTCTCATTCTTATTTATTTTTCTGAGTTGCAGTGGCTATGTCCCCCCTGAATATGTAAGAAAAGGCATATATTCCATGAAATATGATGTTTACAGCTTTGGAGTTCTACTTCTGCAAATCATAAGTGGCAAGAGGAGTACATGTTACTATGGTTCAGACGAAAACTGGAACCTTCTTGAATATGTAAGTGATCAGTCACATCTTTTCCAGTATATGAACACATGATTTACTCTCTTTTTTGTCCATGGTCTGCATTTGAATATCAAGATGGTCAAATTGTTTCAGGCATATGAATTATGGAAAAATGGTGAAGGCGTGGAGTTTTTCGATCCATCGCTAGACGATTCATCTACATCATTTAAACTCACAAGATGCCTGCAAGTTGCTCTATTATGCGTCCAAGAAAATCCTTCGCACAGGCCATCTATGTTAAAAATCTCTTCGATGCTCAAAAATGAAAATGCACCTATCGCCACTCCAAAAAGGCCTTCTTTTTCAACAAAAAGAGATGAAGAGGACAGTGTTATCACGAATAAAATTTATTCCGTAAATGATGCAACAATATCTGACTTGGAACCTCGCTGAAGTCAAGGCTTTCATGAGCAGAAATCAAGAGTATCTCCTTTTTTCCTCCTGGTTGAATTGATTGTATGTATTCTTTCTAGGTCACTGTGATAGATCCTATTCTTTTATTACTTTTCTATTGTTGGCTACCAAAAAGGGTTCAACTCTCGCAACAAAGTAAGATCAATTCTGCTGATCCAATGTATACAAAGATACATTCGAAGGATGGAAACTGCTTTTTCTTTGGTAATAAAACTACTTAATATGAAACTCTATTCTCAACAAAATAAAATTGAGAAATATGAACCTCGTTTTTCTTGTGTTTGATGTATAGTCAGCAGCCATGCACAAAAAGGAAAGACTGTATTCTTAGTTTTGTAGTGATTGTCAAATTTTGAGACCTAACCTCATCAGAACTTTAGTTCCTACTGTTGTCTCTCTCTGTTATCCAACTTGTATCGAAATCAATATCGTTCTTTGTTTACCACAGCTACTTAATGGGATTCCTCACTTGATCTCTTAGCAAATTAAATAAGAGAACAAGAATCGTGAAGTTCAAGAATGTCCAGGCAAAAATTTCTGCATATTTGTTGTGGTAGTTATACAAGTTCTGATAAATCAAGTGTTTGCCAATAGGCTTAATTTTCATTTCATATAACAGCTATTTATATATAGAAATAGCGATCTTCAAATAGAAATATAATCCCCGTATCAAAGGTAAAAGAGGAGAGGATCAAGATTTGATCGTTGACTTACTTATATGCAAGGAAAGTTCATTAAAGCTCAAGATTCCCAGCATGAATTAAGGAAAGTAGCCGTTCTAGAAATCCAATCACTGCCCCCATCAAGTTGGAGCTGTTGAAATTCTAGAGAAAAACTCAAATTTCAGATATGAACAAGTACTGTTCAAATCTGTACGGACGAATTGTCAACAAAACCTGAAAACAGGTACTGTAGAGATCAAGAACTGGGTTCGGGACTTTTTCCAGAATTTTGAAGAATTTCTCCAGAAAATAAAGAACAATATGCTTTGTAATTTCAAGCTTAAAAGAACATAAGCATGGGCAGAATTTCATATGTGGTTACTGCCATCCCACTCATTTTATTTATAGAAATCAAAACATTACAACGGCTAGTTTTTTTCAAAAATCTGTTACAGTTGACTTTTCTTACAATTGTTGACTCTTAACTGAATTTAGCTAAACAATGATGTACTAGACTAAGAACATTAAGGATATTAATAATCCGAATTACACTATGAAATCAAAATTAAAAACACTTAAAGCTTGATCTTCAATTCTTCAGTTCTTCATGATCCTGTTTCAGCTTGTGATCATCTCCTTCGGCTGGTAATCCTGTGCAGGTCTGGAATCATAATTTCCAGATTTCAACACTCCCCCTTGATTCCTGAGCTGCACATTTTCCACCATTCTCCTTAACTCCTCAAGTCTTTCTTCTGCTAAAGTAATCAAGTCAGTCCACTGTTCTCTTGAGCAGTAAACCTTCATCTCCATTTTACATTGTTTTCTTCCCAAACAATAAGCTAAAGGTCCAAGTTCATTTATTTCGAACTTGCCTTTCATTTTGGTTCTAAATTCATCATCATTGATATCAGCTGCACCTCCAGTACCTTGAGTTTCAGCCATTCTTAGAGGGAAATTTTTCCTAGTATTTCCATGATAATCCAGGACATAGAACAAGCCAAATGAAGTCCTAACAAGACTGTCCAAGTTCCCATCAACATCCAAATCAACCATTGTAGGTGAGGAGTATATATAAGCACGAAATTTTCCAGTACTTGCACTTAACTCTAGTTCTTGATTCCTCTTAACTTGCTTTGTATCAAGATTGAATACAACACTAGAACTTGCAAGGCATTTCCCAACATCTTCATCACCAAGCACTTTCAAATGCTCAGGATTGTCATAATACTCATGATCAAAGTAATATGAACTTGTAACACTCATTTCGGCTACTCCATCACTATCACTGTCAGCAATCTCAGAAGTGCACAAGATATGTGAATCTATATTCACATAATCCTTCAACATCTCATGTTTCCTTTCTGACCTCTGTTCATCTCCCCACATGGATTCATTTACATAATCATCATATTTGTACTCGTCAGCTAATTCAACACTTTCACATAATGAATCTGCATCTGCTTCTCCTTCTTCATTTTCAGCAGTTGTGTTTGTATTTGTGCTTTGGTGTTCTAGTTGAATACTAAAGCATCTATTAGACATTTTTGCAGTGAATAAATGTGTCCCATGATTGTCCTTAACTGTGCATACACCATCTATAAAGAACAATGAAAAACCATCCTCTAACAGTTGACCTACACTTATCAGACTTTGTGCAATTTCAGGTACATATAGGATGTTTTCAAACTCTTTTAACCCAGCTAGAGTGTTAATTTTAACTTCACCTTTGCCCTCAACACCTACATATTGTCCATTAGCAGCCTTGACTCTAGACTTATAGTTTGTATCCAGATTTTCAAACAAGTTCAAATCAGCAGACATGTGGTTTGTACAACCACTATCAATTAACCAAGTTTGATTGTTTACCTCAGTTTTGTTGCATTTGTGTGCTTCAGTGGCTGTGAATAACATTTCCTCTTTGTTCTCCTCCACTTTAGCAACTTGAGCTTGGTTTGCATTGTCTTCATTGCAAAAAATTTCAATGTGGCCAAACTCTTTACATTTTCGGCATTGTACATTCTTGAGCCAACAAGATGACTCAAGATGATTGTTTTTCTTACAGTACTTGCAGGTGGGAAGTGGCTCTCTTCTTTCCTTCCACCTTGCATTGAAGTTGTTGCCTTGTGTTTGATTATTTGGCCAATTTCTCCTCTGCCATGAATTTCCAGAATTTGAGTTTTCTGGGTTCTTGAAGAACACTTGTGAATTCTGGGAATTCTGGAACCTTGCTCTACCTTTGAATCCAACAGCAAAGGCTTCCTCACTTGTATTCTCCTGTCTCAATGCCTGCCTTTGCTCCACAGTTTGCAGTGCATTAATGAGTTCTTGAAGACTCATTGTAGTAAAATCTTTAGACTCTTCCAATGAGCAAATCTTGTTTTCAAATTTTTCTGGCAAACTGACCAGAACCTTCTCTACAACTCTCGATTCTTGCATTTCTTCCCCAAGCATTCTCATTTGATTTACAATCTTTGACACATTTGATGAAAACTCCTTGACAGTTTCTGATCCTTTCATCTTTATGCCTTCGAATTGTCTTCTTAAATTCATAATCTGCATCCTCTTGGATTTCTCATCTCCTTGGAACTCAGCCTTCAACTTGTCCCAAGCTTCCTTAGCTGTTTCGCATGCCATAATCCTTGAGAAAATTTCCTCATTCACTGCATTGTGAATGCAGGTAAGGGCTTTGAACTTCTTTGTTCTTTGCTCATTGTAGTATCTTAGTTGGGCCATTGTTGGATCTTCGTTCAAGGGATTCAGTTCCCTTTCATTCTCAACATCATCCCACAAATCAAATGCCTTCAGATACATCCTCATCTTCACAGCCCATACTCCATAATTCTCACCTGTGAATACTGGAGATTTTGAAGAAAATGAAGCATCCATGTCTGTCAAGAACAGTCTGCTCGAAATTTTTGTTTCTTGTAATTTACTTCCAAGGCTTCTCAATACTGGAGAACAGGAATACCAATTGATGATACCTTATCAATTGATTATCCCCTTTTAAAGAACAAATCAAGTCACTTTTCTTGATTTCAAAAAAATCTGCTAATTCACGAACAAGTTTCCTTTCACTTGCTTCTTGCACTCTTTTCCTTCCAGGGATTCCACGGAACAAAGAACACGAACTATAATTGATCAATTCTTCAATTATTAGTCCTTTAAAGAACAAATCAAGACTGATTTCTTGATTGACGAATTCTGGAATTTCTGGAGAAGTGCAATCTTTTTCTTTCAAGGTTTAATCAATCCTTGAATCCTTTTGTTTCACTCGAATTCCTCTCAAAAATCCCTTCTCAAAGATCTAATCGCTCTGATACCATGTTGAAATTCTAGAGAAAAACTCAAATTTCAGATATGAACAAGTACTGTTCAAATCTGTACGGACGAATTGTCAACAAAACCTGAAAACAGGTACTGTAGAGATCAAGAACTGGGTTCGGGACTTTTTCCAGAATTTTGAAGAATTTCTCCAGAAAATAAAGAACAATATGCTTTGTAATTTCAAGCTTAAAAGAACATAAGCATGGGCAGAATTTCATATGTGGTTACTGCCATCCCACTCATTTTATTTATAGAAATCAAAACATTACAACGGCTAGTTTTTTTCAAAAATCTGTTACAGTTGACTTTTCTTACAATTGTTGACTCTTAACTGAATTTAGCTAAACAATGTTGTACTAGACTAAGAACATTAAGGATATTAATAATCCGAATTACACTATGAAATCAAAATTAAAAACACTTAAAGCTTGATCTTCAATTCTTCAGTTCTTCATGATCCTGTTTCAGCTTGTGATCATCTCCTTCGGCTGGTAATCCTGTGCAGGTCTGGAATCATAATTTCCAGATTTCAACAGGAGCATGTAGATTAGATAGACCCAACTTGCCAAGAGGTTTGGTAAAGATGTCAGCTAATTGAGAAGATTATGAAACAAACTTTGGAGGGATAACTCAATACCCACTTGGCAAAGAGGCATTCTGTTCTATCCTAGACAAGCTGGGGTCTATCCAATCTACTTCCTGTTTGTAAATTTCATCTCCGTTTACTGCATGTTTATTTACTGTATACTATACTATCACCACAGCTTGGAGATATATCGAGATCAAAGTTCACGCAGCATGAAAAGATTGAAACTTGTTCCTTTTTCTGCAATTATGCGACCCCCACAGTAATTGAAAGCAACAACCAAACAGTTATTTGACGTTGGGTGCATTCACTTTAATGGTGATTCTGACATTTCTTTTCTTCTTACATTGCTTTGTTAGTTTACTCCAGCTTGGTCTGGGTTTTTATGCGCTTCTCTGTCATGGGACCCATATGTAAGACATTCATTACACCCTCCCTGGAAGAAAACGAGCCTGTCCTGTTGACTCAGCTCGTACTGTTTATTGCCTCAAAAATTGAGGAATCACATCTTTTCACCTTGGCAATACAAAGGCTGTCACCTGCCAATTAATATCTAGCCTCACAGTTGACGAATCATTAATATATATGTTTTTCAATGATTTTAATGTAATTTTCCATGATTTTAATTTCAATTCTACTCTGCTGGAAATTAAGAATAATGTGGAGACGGTGTGTGAGTGTTAGAATTTTATTATGATGATAGTGATATTTGGGACGAGTGCTAATTATGTCTGGATTGGTTGGTTTTTGTAGACCTGGCACAGCAGCATTGTCCTCAGCATGGCTACTTTGTTATTGCAGAGAAACCCTACTCGGCATGATGTCTAAATGACCTCAGAGAGACGGCACTAAAAATCTTGTTAATGGCAACTGTTAATGTTATCAATAGAGTTGACGGAGTGAATGGGAAGAAAAAATATCTCTTAAGAAATCGTATAATTACTATCTTATTAGTTAAAAGTCTCTGTTTCTTTCAATACATTGTGTTTGTATTTATATATTATATTATTTGATTATGGTGTTTATATTTTTTATACTATTTTGTGATTGATAAAATAGCACTGAATAGGTTTATGCCTTTTAAGAACATAAAATCATTTTTTATATAAAAAACTGAAAAAGATTTTTATCGAAATTCTCCATTCCGAAACCTGAAAGAACGAATCACATTTCGGTTTGAATGCGATTTTAGTTTTCTGGAAGGTTTAATTACCTCAATTTATACAAATCCTACAGCCGAAGGATGCCGCAGAGAAGTGGACTAATCAGTCAGCTGGGGCGCATGTGTCCAAGATTCCATGTATATCAAGCACCTGGCACTCCACTATGCATCAGCTTTCCCAATCTTATGGCAATCAGAAAAACCATTATCATCTTCTTCTTGTTCACCTTCCTATCTTCTCAGAATCATTGCTCAGCTGCACAAAAATGGGTTAAAGCTGGTTACTGGTATAGCGGTAGTGATTTTCCAATATCTGACATCAATTCTGCCCTATTTACACACCTTATTTGTGCATTTGCCAATGTCAACTCATCCACCTATGAACTCTCCATCCCATCCAACTATGAACAGAGCTTCTCGATCTTCACCGGCATCGTCAAGCGCAAGAACCCTTCAATTGTAACGCTTCTGTCAATATGGGACGGACAAGCTGAGACATACAAGTCCATTTTAGGTGAGGCAGTTAACAGTTCTGTCTTGTCTTCAATGCTGGCGCAATCTTCCTACAGGAAGTCTTTTATTGAATCATCGGTAAAAACAGCTAGGACTTTCGGGTTTCAAGGAATAGAATTGTTCTGGCTCTGGCCTGATAGCACAGATTTGTCAAATATAGGAACTCTGTTGGATGAGTGGAGGGCTACTGTTGATTCCGAGCCAAGAAACTCAAGCGTATCCAAGTTAATTCTAACAATGGGCGTTCGCTACTCACTGAGTCTTCAAAGTGTAAGTTACCCGATTCATTCAATGAAGAGGAATTTAGATTGGGCACATGTTGTAGCATATGACTACCACATGCCTTCAAGGGAGAATTTTACAGGCAACCATGCTGCTTTATATAATCCTTCAAGCAATATTTCTACCGATTTTGGCATCAGAGAATGGTTAAGTGGTGGATATCCAGCAAGCAAACTAGTTTTGGGTATGCCGTATCATGGATATGCCTGGAAACTGGTGAATCCCACTGACAGTTCTCTCGGCGCGCCAGCCTCAGGTCCTGGTGTTACCATTGATGGTTCAATGGGCTTTAGGTTCATCAGATCATTCATTCAAAATTATGGTTATGGAACTAGGTCCGTTTATAATTCTACTTACGTAGTGAATTATTTCGTTGCTGGATCAACTTGGATCAATTTTGATGATGTTGAGACAGTTAGAGCTAAGATTTCTTATGCGAAGGAAAAGGGGCTACTTGGTTACAACGTGTTTCAAGTGACTAATGATGACAATTGGGCTCTTTCTCTGGCAGGTTTGTTATGATTTCTTATTACATTGTAAATTAGTCAGGAAAATTAAAACTCTGGTAGCTTTGCAATACTCTGCGTCAGACAGAATACCATCCCACATCTGCTGTCAATCTAGCATCTTGAGCTATAAAATCTGTGTTCATAACGACTAGGCTTTTGTTTATGCTTTGGTTTCTCTTGTGCCTGTTTAACATCATCACTAGTAAAAAAAAAGGGTCAATTCTTTAGCCTTCTCTATATGCAACCACACAGAAATGAGTAAGAGTAGATGAAAAAATATGTATTCAGTTTGATGAGAGATTAATTTAGTGACCTGCATTAACAGCACAAGATGAGGTGCGGCAAGGAAAAAGGAGCTGGTTATGGCTAAAAATTGTGCTTCCAATTGCTTTGATCAGTATCTTATTAGCATCACTGATGTTTTACTACCGAAGCAGAATTTTTGAGCGAAAAGGTAAACCTTAATCAATTGAGAGGGTTCACCATTTACTTTCGATAATGGAATGACAAACAGATGAACATTTCTGGGTTGCTTCCTTCTTCTGTTTTTAGCTGCAGGTACCAGAGTCTTAGGTGATAACAGTTTATCTGGTAGAGGAACTAGTTTATCAGCCGCTGCAGAAAATTTCGATAGTGATGCTCCTGCCCTGCAAGTGTTCAGTTTTGAAAGCATTAAAGCAGCTACAAATAACTTCTCTAGTGAAAACCAGCTTGGAAAGGGTGGGTTTGGCCCTGTTTACAAGGTATTGCATGGTTAATCCTCTCTATTTCTAACTGGAAATCTCACGTTTGGAACGATTAGTGTTCAGATTTTTAGGTTTGCTACAGGAAATAAGGCTAACATCAGGTGTCAAATTGTGCTAGGGAAATTTACCAAGAGGCCTGGAAATAGCAGTCAAGAGGCTGTCAGAGTCATCAACTCAAGGACTTGAAGAGTTCAAGAACGAGGTTTCGCTCACGGCTAGGCTACAACACATAAATCTAGTTAGGCTTCTTGGATTTTGCTCCGAGAGGGAAGAGAAGATGTTAATATACGAGTACATGCCAAACAAAAGCTTGGATCTTCATCTCTTTGGTCTGCAGTCTTTTTTCTCCACATTCTTAAATCATTCTAGTCATCTGTATCAGGAGGTCTAAACGGATGCCAAATTAATTTCGTTCTTCAGACAAGCAGCAATTAAAAATTTCTCCTGTGCCATTTTTATGCAGATCCAATTAGAAGGTACAGCTTGGATTGGAGTAAGCGGGTTCGTATCATTGAAGGGGTTACTCAAGGGTTTATATACCTCCAAGAGTACTCAAACTTTACAGTAATCCATCGAGATTTGAAATCTAGCAACATTTTACTGGACGATGAAATGAATCCAAAGATATCAGATTTTGGCATGGCTAAACTTTTCAGGAAAGATGTGTACGAAGCAAACACGAGCAGAATTGTTGGAACTTAGTAAGTAGCTGCTTCCCATTAAAGATAATCTCCATATCATAGTCGTCAGCTTCTTATCTGCTGTGCAGACTTGGTCTTAACATTTCCAATATTGCAGCGGCTATGTTCCTCCTGAATATGTGAGGAAAGGCATATATTCCATCAAGTATGATGTTTATAGCTTTGGAGTTCTGCTCCTGCAAATCATAAGTGGAAAGAGGAATACATGTTTTTACGGAGAAAACGAAAGCTTGAACCTCTTAGAATATGTGAGTTACTTGAATTCATATCATTTCTTACACCATTTTGATTTGCTAGCTTGAAATATGATGCAGGCATATGATATGTGGAAAAACGGGCGTGGAATTGAATTCATTGATCCATTTTTGGATGACTCATCCTCGCCCTGTAAACTAGAGACATGCATGCAAGTTGCTCTGCTGCAAAGGCACGTCTTGTTGCAAAGGGCTTTACACAGAAAGAAGGTATCGATTATAAAGAGACTTTCTCTCTGGTATCTTCGAAAGACTCTTTCAGAATTATAATGGCATTAGTGGCACATTTCAATCTTGAGTTACATCAGATGGATGTAAAAACAGCGTTTCTCAATGGTAACATTGATGAGACGATCTATATGTTGCAACCTGAAAACTTTGTGTCTGGAGACCCAAAGAATATGGTTTGCAAACTTACGAAATCCATCTATGGACTCAAACAAGCATCTCGACAATGGTATTTCAAGTTTCATCAAGTGATCATCTCGTTTGGTTTTGAGATGAATTTGGTCGATGATTGTATATACCATAAGTTCTGTGGGAGTAAATATATTTTTCTGGTTTTGTATGTCGATGACATCTTGCTTGCCAGCAGCGATATAGGCTTATTGCACGAAACCAAGAAATTTCTAGCTAAGAATTTTGAGATGAAAGATCTTGGTGAAGCCTCTTTTGTATTAGGTATTCAGATACATCGAGATCACTCTCGAGGTATTCTTGGATTATCACAAAAAAGCTATATCAAAAAGGTTCTTAAGAGATATGGCATGCAAGACTGTAAACCAGGAGATACCCTTGTGGCTAAGGGAGACAAATTAAGTCTCAATCAGTGCCCTAAGAATGATTTTGAGAAAAGAGAAATACAGAAGATTCCTTATGCTTCAGTAGTAGGGAGTCTAATGTATGCTCAAGTTTGTACGCGTCCGGATATTGCGTACATTACTTGGATACTGGGCAGATATTTAAGCAATCCAGGAATAGACCATTGGAAAGCAGCTAAACGGGTCTTACGGTACTTACAGAGAAGAAAAGACTACATGCTCACATATCGGAGTTTGGCTAATCTGGAGATCATTGGGTATAGCGACTCCGATTTTGCTGGATGCCAAGATACCATGAAATCTACATCAGGGTATATTTACATGCTAGCTGGAGGTGTTGTTTCCTGGAAGAGTGCTAAACAGTCACTTATAGCCTATTCCACGATGGCAGCTGAGTTCATAGCATGTTATGAGGCATCCAATCATGGAGTATGGCTGCGGAATTTTGTCACGGGGCTGCGTATAGTGGATGATATTGAAAGACCACTAAAATTATTTTGTGACAATAAGTCGGCAGTTTTATATTCCAATAACAATAGGAGCTCATCGAAGTCGAAACACATCGACATCAAGTTCCTAGTTGTTAAAGAAAGGGTTCAGAGTGGACAGTTGTCTATAGAGCATATCGATACAAACTCCATGGTTGCGGATCCGCTTACTAAGCGATTGCCACCCAAAATGTTTCATGAGCATACTGCTCGTATGGGTGTTTTGGCAATTGATAGTATTCAGTTTTAAAGGGAGTTTGTAATTTCATATGCTATTATAATATAGACAAAATTTTCAGTTTATGGATATTTATTAGGTTATTTTCTGCAGAAATAAAGTCTTTGGTTTAATTTACACTCTGATTTTAGTATGGTTTGATCTCACTAAGGTTTAAGGGTGGACCAGTTGGAAATAGGCAAGTTAAGATCATATTGCATGAAATTTCCATGCTACACATCCATATCATGATCCATGTCATTTAATTGTATTGGCAAACGTGACCTTTGATAGGTTGAGTTACGATAATTGTAACGAAAACCGCTTAGATCCTATGTTGGTATGATTACTGGACCGGATTGGTTATAGATACATCTGTTAATGACAGCAAAGATTGAGCTCATTTGGTTATTTTTGCAAAACATAATTATAAGGTTATACATATAACCCAAGTGGGAGATTGTTGGATCATTAATCCAACGTTGGGCTTATATGAGAATAATTATGTGTTTGTGGACTGTCAAATAAGGTGAAGTCTAATTAAAATGATCTGCTAAGTATTTTTTAGGCAATTGGGTTTTGATGTATCTAATAGGGTGTGGACCTTTAATGTGTAGAGATTACAGGGTTATTCCTATTTTAGTGATGGGCTGAAATAGGAATACCAAAGGGTGGGAATGTCAAAAGGCATGAATACCAAAAGGCACTTGGTTGCCTATATATATATGTGCATGGTCCCCAGATTACATGTTCAACTGACATCCCATTATCAGAGAGAAAATAAGGTTAAGGTATAGAGAGAACAAAAGGGCTCTCAAAGGAGAACGTGTTAATCTGGAAGACCATCCGTACGACTCTAGATAGCGACTTCCGGATATGGATTCAGGTACGCTTCCGCTTTATAGTTTATGCAGTTTATTCATTCTTGATAATTCGACATGAATACAATTTCTATATGTTATGAAATGCTAGACATAACAGGGACATCCTAGATTGGATACAATGATAGGACAACCATTCTACAACTGTGAAGCTAGAGTATGCTCGAAAACCCTTAAATTTCCATAACCCTTAAATTCATTTCATTCTCCTATAAATAGACCAGTTGTCTTGTATTGTTTACACTTTGAAAAAATAGAAGAATTTATAACAAGAAAGGTATTTCTTTCTTGTCTCTTTTGCTTATATTTTTATGTCTATATTTTTATATGTTAATTATTTATTCTATTTTTAACACGTTATCAACACGATTATTATATGGCTTATATTGATTTTAATATATTCTCTTTTCATTATTGTAACTTATTTATGGCAAATTTTCTTTCACTTTTATTCATAGAAAGAGATTTATAGTTCTTGAAGAACGAGTATTACAAGTTTTTGAATAATTAAATAAATTAAAATTAGTTTCTGGAGAATTACATAAATTAAAAGGAGTTCCTTAAGAATTAAATAAATTAAATACAGTTCTTGACAAACTAGTATTTCTAAAGCTAAATAAATAATAGTCTTAAAGGAATGATTTTCCTGGAAAATTAAATAAATTAAATGCAGTACCAGTCGTAGGTGTGGTAAGCATGGTCATTGGTCGTGTACCTATCGTACACCAAAACATCTTATATATTTATATTAAGCCTCTCTGAAACAAAATACAGTTGAGACTAATTTTATTCATAAGGATATTAATAAAAATTATAATGCTTGTATTGATGTTAATATTTATCTTGATATTTTTGATTTCTTTGAAAACTTGGATAAGACAGAAAACATGCTTAGTGGTGGAATCATTATAGATGATTAATAGTTCATATTTGAATTAAAATATTTATGTTATTTTGTTTACAATAAACATTATCAGTTTGGCTCAGGTTAAATAATAAACTTTGATTATCTTTTGAATAGTGACATAGCTTTTCATGATGGAGATTTATGTCTGACATAAAGTGTAACAACACACACAATTCTTAAGAAAAAATAAATACTTTGAGTATTTGACATTAATCAAAGTTAATGTCACTACAATATCAGGTCCAGCAGACATGATTAAAGACTCTGGAAATACTAATATTGTGTTAACAAATAATACAAGATTGGGCATCAAAGATGCATTATATTCACCTGAGTCTAGAAAGAAATTTACTCAGTTTTAAGAATATACGTGCTAATGGTTATCATATTGAAACAATAGATCATGTTGCATGTTCTCAATGTAAATTAATTATCAGACCATCACCATCAAGGGTTTTTATATAATCACCATCTTTTCTCAAAAGAATTCAATGAGATATATGTGGGCCTATACATCCACCATGCAGATTTTTTAGATATTTCATGGTATTGATTGATGCATCAAGTAAATGGTAACATATTTGTTTACTTTCCAGTCAAAATATCACATTTGCTGGATTAATAGCACAAATTATTAGACTACGAGCGTAATTTTCTGATTATCCTCTCAAGCAAATTCGATTGGACAACGTTGGTGAGTTTACTTCTCTTGTGTTTATGCTTTTGTTTCTCTTGTGCCTCTTTAACATCATCACTCGTAAAAAAAAAAAAAAAAAGATCAATTCCTTAGCAACCTCACAGAAATGAGTAAGAGTAGATGAAAAAATATGTATTTAGTTTGATGAGAGATTAATTTAGTGACCTGCATTAGCAGCACAAGATGAGGTGCGCCAAGGAAAAGGGAGCTGGTTATGGCTAAAAATTGTTCTTCCAATTGCTTTGATCAGTATCTTATCAGTATCATTGATGTTTTACTACAGAAGCAGACTTTTAATCAATTGAGACTTGAGAGGGTTCACCATTTACTTTCAATAATGGAATGACAAACAGATGAACATTTCTGGGTTGCTTCCTTCTTCTATTTTAGCTGCAGGAACCAGAGCCTTAGCTGTTTTTTGTTCAACTAAAAATAGAAACTTCTGCTGAAATCTCCTTCCGGTGAAAAAACTAGGAACGGATATTTGCCAGATGCTTCTAGGAGGAGGAAAACCTCCTCGGAACTAAACCCGATGAAAAAATATCGGTCTCAAACCGGGCCCAACAACAAAGAGGGGATGCTGTCCAGGATGGAGAAGGAGACGTTTGGGCTCGAAACGGAGCCTACAAAGAAAATGATAGGCTCAAAATCAAGGAAAGATGGGCTCAATACTAAGCCGACAAACAAAGGAAACAAGAGCTTCTTAGAAAGATGGGCCCATGAGCGAGCCCTTTGAGCCCATTTCATTTCATTTTTTTCTGGCATTTTGAGAAATTCTCCATGTTTGCCATCTCAAACGACGTTGCGGCAACCGCCCACCTAATCCCCTATTTTACAATTGATCAACGTGGGCGAACAACCTGAATATTTCACAAGTTAACAGTGTGAGCGCATTCATGAATATTTATTCATGATAAAAAAAAATTAGGTGACATGATAAAATAAAAATATCAAAGGATTAAAATGAAAGGGGGAAAAATGCTAAAAAGCATTGAATTAAAAGAGAAAAAAAAGATAGAACTTGAAAGTAAAAAAAAGGATAGAATTAAGAAAATGGAAGAAAAAAAAGCTTCTTCACTTACATATGAATAGTGAAGTGGTAGGGGAAAACCCTGCCTGCTTAAGTGTTGTAGTTAATTTCTAATTAAATTGAAAATTTATTATAAGAAAAATATCAAATCAGAAAGAAAAAAAATAGTCCAAGGGTCAATCGGTAAAAAAAATTAAAGGATCATTTTTATAAAAAAAATTGGTCCTTGGATTTTTTTTCTCCTTTTGATTATTTTTTTTACGGAAATTGGTCCTTCCACCACTAGTCCAAGATCCCACCTGCACAAAAGACTATATTCTTCTTCTTTTTTTTTGATAACCGGGGTGTCCGGGCCAGCTTATGCGCACCACAACTAATCCCCGGACTCACTGAACATCCTGTAAACCCAGTGAGCATATAAAACACCGCGGGGGTGACAGGCGTGCATGGTGGGACTTGAACCCTGGTGCAGAGGAAGGAAACAAGTCCCTTCAACCACTAGGCCAAGACCCCACTTGCAAGGAAAGACTATATTCTTAGTTGTGTTTGTGATTGTCAAATTTTGAGACCTAACCTCATCAGAACTTTAGTTCCTGCTGCTGTTTCTCTTTGTTATCCAACTTGTATCGAAGTCAATATCGTTCTCTGGATGCCACAGCTACTTAATGGGATTCCTCACTTGATCTCCTAGCAAATTAAATAAGAGAACAAGAATCGTGAAGTTCAAGAATCTCCTGGCAGAAATTTCTGCATATTTGTTGTGGTAGCTGTGCAGGTTCTGATAAATCCCGCCTGCGAACAGTTTTGGGTTTTTCTCTCTCTTTGCGGCTGCAACTTATGCCTAAGTCCTTTATGTGTGTAGGTTGTTTATTTTAGTCCCTAAAGTTTTGATTTTTGATTTTTTTAATTGAAAGTTTGGTTATTTTCAATTGTACCCTTCAATTAAAACTGATTATATATGTTTGATTTTTATTTCAGTCCTTAATCTTTTGTTTTTAATTTTTTTTTCTTCCTATAATTTTTTCGATGAGCAAGTTTTAATTTGTTTTAATTTTTAGAAAACTTGCACTTGACAGGAATTCTGTATAAATTTATTCTTTTGACTAATTTATATTATAATAAAAAAATTCTTATATAATTAATATTTTTTGTATTGAAAAAAATTTGACACCGCTCACGATGAGCCACGGGGCATTTACTATTAGAAATATAATCCCCGTGTCAAATGTAAAAGAGGAGAGGATCAAGATTTGATCGTGGACTTACTTATATGCAACGAAAGTTCATTAAAGCTCAAGATTCCCGGCATGAATTAAGGAAAGTAGCCGTTCTAGAAATCCAATTACTGCCCCCATCAGGTTTGAACATGTAAATTTCATCTCCGTCTACTACATGTTTATACTATGACCACAGATTAGAGATATATCGAGATCAAAGTTCACGCAACATGAAAAGACTGAAACTTATTCATTTTTCTGCACAGATGCGACCCCCAACCACCAAGCAGTTCTTTGACGTTAGCTGCATTCACTTTAATGCTGATTCTGACTTTTCTTTTCTTCTTACATTGCTTTGAAATTCTATTACTACAAATATCATAGGGGGCCTGTTTGGCGTGGCGGTTGCTGTTGTAGTTGCTGTTGTGGTTGAGGTTGAAAAAAGCAGTTTTATAAAAAGCGCTTTTAGCTGCGGTGCATAACTGAAATTTTAGTGTTTGGTTAAAACTGTGGTTGATATGAAAAGCAGTTTCGTGTGTTTGGTTACCATGCTTTTCATATTGCTTTTAACTTGTAAAATTACTTTAAAGGACATATAATATTTAAAAAATTATATAAATAAATATATATACATATACACATATATATATATATATATATAATTTTTTAAATATTGTAGATTTAATAATTATAAAAATGAAATGTAATTAATAATGCAAATAAATTAGACATTTGGTTTTATTCTCCCATCAAACTACTTGCAATTCCATCACGAACTAAATCCATACGTGAATGCGTATACATTTCCTGACTATTTAATCGATGAACAACATCTGGTAAAATATCTTCAGGAACGAAATTAGGATTGCGATCATATTCGGCAAAAGTCATATCATTTTGTGATCTTCTTCTAATAAAGTTATGTAGTGCCATTGATGCAACCACAATCTTCACTTGTGTTTTGTATGGATAGGCATGTCTGTACAGGTAAGGGCTGGGCGTTTAAGTGGGAAGAGGATCATCGAAGGCTTCTATAACTGCAAATTTCAATGAAATTGAGCTCAAATCATCAGCCAGCAGTAGTCAATACATGTATATGATTTTACGAGTTATCTTATAATTTTAATAATTTTGATCGGTTCTTTTGCACCAGGACTCGAGTCTCACTATGTAAGTTTGTCACCCCGCAATGCCTTACTTATTCACTGCACTTTCAGGATATCCAGTGAATCCAAAAATTAGTTGTGGCTAGTGTTTTTATTTAGCACCAGTCGCTTGTGATAAAGTACAGCATGTTGTCGTTAAAGAACTGACATTGTTTGATTGACGAAATTAAGAAAATTCAAATTGTTTGAAGGACAAAATTGATGAACAAAATTGATGAAAAAACTTGTTCGGGGGCAATATTGATACCAACCCAATAGCTGAGGGGTGGGATATTAGATTGGATTCTACTACATCTACAGATGTCCAGGTCGTCGATATTAATGGGCTTGTCCAGGACAAGGACAAGGACTATACAAATTCTTGGTCTTCGGTTTATTTCACTGTCGCTCTGCCGGCCGAATTTATTATCTGGCCCTGTCCATCAGCTGCCTTAAGATGATTTGGAAACGAGTGAGGTGTGAGTTTCATCCGAGTTAACAACATGTTTTTAAACTAAAATTAAAACGACTCTAGTTTTACTGGAGTTTTTTCAAACTATTTTTTACTTACTAATATATTAAAATAATATTACATGCCACTGAGCTCTTGCTGAACATTTGCAGCTTCTGTCTTTCTAAATCTGCCTTCCAGGTATTTTTCCCAAGCAAGCTCCAATGGTATCGAGAATTGCTATCATCATCCTCTTTCATGTATTTCTCTCTTTAAATTCGCATCCTGCAAAAGCACAAGCATGGATCAAAGCTGGCTATTGGTACTATGACAATGGCCTCCCAGTTTCTCAAATTAATTCTACCCTCTATACTCACCTTATCTGTGCTTTTGCTAACCTTAATTCATCTTCGTATCACCTGTCTATCCCCTCCTCAGATGACTTTTCCGCTTTCACAAACACCGTAAAACAGAAGAATCCGTCGATCACTACCTTACTATCCATTGGAGGCGGACGCGCAAACTATTCAACTATCTCTGCAATGGCAGGCAATTCTACTTACAGGAAATATTTCATTGATGACTCAATAAAAACGGCGAGGCATTATGGCTTTCAAGGGCTAGACTTCAGCTGGCTTTCGGCCAACACAAGCGATAACATGGCCAACATGGGTACCCTCTTCGAAGAGTGGCGTGCTGCTATTGCTTTGGAGACGAGAAACTCTAGCCTGTCAGAACTCATCCTGACAGCAGCCGTTCAGCTGTCGCCACCACTGGATTCTGTGAGTTTCCCTATAGACTCTATACGGAGGAATTTGAATTGGATTCATGTACTGGCCTATGACTACTACATGCCTGAAGACGATAACTTTACGGCTGCTTCCGCAGCTTTGTATGCTCCTGATAGTGATGTTTGCACTGATACTGGAATAGGATCATGGATTATAGAAGGATTACCGGCTAGTAAGTTGGTTTTAGGGTTGCCTTTCTTTGGTTATGCGTGGAAACTTGCAAACCCGACTGAAAATTACATCGGCGCACCAGCAACGGGACCAGCCATTACAAAAGAGGGAGACATGAGCTATAAGGAAATCAATAATTATTCCAAAACACAAGGAGCAGTTGGTCCTATCTACAATTCCTTTTATGAAGTAAATTATGTCATTGTGGGTTCAGATTGGATTAGTTTTGATGGTGTCGATGTTGTTAGAATTAAGGTTTCTTATGCTAAGGAGAAGGCCCTCCTCGGATATGTTGTGTGGGAAATCTCTCAAGATGACAACTGGGTACTCTCTCAAGCAGGTATTAGAATGTTCTTAAACCGCAAAATGATTTTTTGACCAATGTGATAACAATGATGTCAAGAGGTTGGCCTTGATTGATTAATTTGATTGTTGTGCAATATAAAGAGAACCTTGCCAGATATTCTTTTTATATGAAATCTTGTGAATTCCTACTTGCTTCAGGATCGTGTAGCTATTTGTCATTAAGGCTTGTCATAATGCAGGATCGTGTAGCTACTTGTAGTTTTTTTAATCTTTTGTGTGTTTAGGTGGTTGGATATTGCCTGCCTATTTAAATTGGAGAATTGGTACCATCTGGCCGCCAAAAAACAATCATTTATCATCCTTGAATGATCTGTGATTGCATTTTTTTATGGAAAACATCTGCATCATCTTCTTTTAAATCTTTCTTGCTCATATCCTAGGTTGTATAAGTCATCTAGGTTGTTGATGATAGCATGTGCCAGAAACAGGTAACTCGATAAGTCAAGGGAAAGCTTATACATTTGAGCCGATAATTTAGACCAACTCATGATATAAAAGAAGAAGAAATTAACAGTATCTTAAGAATTTACTGGACACCGACAGTTCTGATCACTAATTCACATAATATGTTTATGTCCTCAGCTGGAGGGGTGGACTCAGGTGGAGGGGTCGATCACAAACAAACACGACTACCAAAATCCCGTATCATCTTGACGACAATTGTTGCTGTTATTATTCTACTGGGGTTGGCATTTTATTTCATAAGAATTAGAATCATCAAATCAAAGAGTAAAGAAACAAAGTTGAAAGTAAATAATGCGGCAGCTGCAGGCGACTTCCACAACAATAATCCTGATATGATAGTATATAGTTTGGCAGACATTGGGAAAGCTACAGGCCAGTTTACTTTTGAAAATAAGCTTGGGGAGGGTGGATTTGGCCCTGTTTACAAGGTAATCAACTAATTATTCTTTATAGGTTTCAATGGGACATTATTCTTCAACTCATGATGCTATATGTTGTTGAGGATTCGTGGAGATATGCAACCATGTGCAAGAATGCACTGTGATTAAGCATCTCTAGAGACATATAGAACTTGTGAAAATGGAATCATTAAGTTTCTGTCTCCTACCATTTAGAGCACCCTGTCTCTTTTGCAGTGGAATATTAGGACGAGATATGTTTATCTCCAAGCATTCTGATCTCAGTCTTTGAGTGAGAGAATCTAGCATGACATTCTGTTTTTCTAGGGTGTTTTACCAGGTGGACAAGAAATAGCAGTGAAAAAACTTTCAAAATCCTCTAAGCAAGGATTTGATGAATTCAAGAATGAGGTCATGCTTACAGCAAAATTACAGCATGTAAATCTCGTGAAAGTTTTGGGATTTTGCATTGACAGAGAAGAGAAGATGCTGATCTATGAGTACATGCCAAACAAAAGCCTGGACTATTACCTATTTGGTCAGCAATCAACATCCTTTTATGCTTGGATTTTCAGAAATAAAAAAAGATTTGAGTGTGATTTAGTCCTTTTTTGCATCACAATTTCATGATAGTCTTTTGCATGTTCATGTCAGTAAGCTGGAAGATGCTTGTAGCCTTGATAGTTTCTTATCTGATATGACAGATCCCATTCGGCGGTATCTACTGGATTGGAAGAAAAGGGAAGAAATCATTAAAGGGATTACTCAAGGCCTTCTATACCTCCAGGAATACTCGAGGCTGACAATTATCCATCGAGACTTGAAAGCCAGCAACATTTTACTGGATGGGGATATGAAGGCTAAGATATCTGATTTTGGGATGGCTAGAATTTTCGCAAAAGATGAACATGAAGCAAACACTGACCGGCTTGTTGGGACATAGTGAGCATCATTCACAACTCCATTTCATACATAAATTCTTTTTGAAAACTTAAACATTGTGTTGATGAAATCTTCCTGTGCAGCGGTTATGTTCCTCCGGAATACGTCAGAAGGGGCCAGTATTCCGTAAAATCTGATGTTTACAGTTTTGGAATAGTACTATTGCATATCATAAGCGGCAAGAAGAATGGCTCTTTGTATGGTTCTGATGAAAGCTTAAGCCTCCTAGAACATGTAAGTTTCTTGATAATTAACACAAGTAACGATATTTTAGATTTTGCATTTGCCATGCATGATTGTGGTTCCTGTTAATTGCAGGCTTACGAGCTGTGGAAAGATGATAGAGGCATGGAGATCATGGATCCATCGCTGGATGATACATTTTCCTCCTGTAAATTAATCAAATGCCTGCAAATTGCACTGCTATGTGTCCAAGAAAATCCTAGTGATAGGCCGTCTATGCTGGAAGTTTCTTCAATGCTCAAAAACAAAACTGCCATTGTTACCATTCCCCGAAGGCCTGCTTTTTCAGTGAAGACAGACGAGGATGACAAAAATAGACGAGATCGATTGCACTCGGGGATTTGTTCAGTTGATGGCGCAACAATTTCGCAAGTCGTCGGACGATGAGGAAGTACTTTCTTGTTGATGCCTGAAGCTAAATCTGTTTACAGGCTTCAACAGCTAGCTCGTCGTGTTTTTTTCCAGATGATTATCTGAAATTTACAGCAAAAGTTAATGGAATCAAACAACTCTAGAGGCCTGCATCTGTTAGAGTTGATTCGGGATCTGCAACTTAACTATAATGCTATGCAACATGCCTCTTTCCACTAAGCAGCTAGTCCTGAATAATTTTGCTCACTGGTTTTTATGTCTCGGGACAACTTTCTATACGTAAATCAATCATACTTCTTTTTTCTTTTTCTTTTTCTTTTTCTTTTCCTTTTTTATAAAGAGTAATATAAAAGCATGCTTCTTAGAACTAATTTGAAAGGTAAAAATATAAGATAATTACATTATCCTTATAAGATAATTTATAATTGATATTAATAATTATATATATAAATTATTGTTGATATTTATTGGATTGATATTCAATATTATCTTTTCATAATATTCACATCTTATAAACTATATATATATATATATATATATATATATATATATATTTATGACCTAGGTTTCTTTGGGAAAAAAATTACTATCATTGATTTGAAATATTTTTAATTTAATAATATGAATAATAAATCTTAT
The DNA here is from genome assembly GCA_027405865.1 of Salix purpurea. Lineage (NCBI taxonomy): Eukaryota > Viridiplantae > Streptophyta > Magnoliopsida > Malpighiales > Salicaceae > Salix > Salix purpurea. The sequence continues at coordinate 5,975,201 of JAOWLH010000019.1, forward strand.
AAAATAAAAAAAAAAAATTGGAATTTGTTTTTAACAATAATTATGGTCTCACCAATTTTTATTATTTTCACTGTTATTAAGTTTTTTCTAACATTTTAATTTGTGTTGGTGATTATTTTAAAATTGATATTTATTTTTCTCTTTATTATTTTTTAAATTCTTTTTATTTATCCTTCAAATCAAATAAATTTTTAAAATTTGCTTATATTTATTTTTATTTTGTCATTTATTTAGTTTTCTGATTGCTTTTTCGTTAACATTGTTAGCTATTGAAATTTATAATTCTTATAGATAAGACATTCAAAATAATAATAATGATTATTTGTAAGTTTTTTTTAAATAGATATGTAAGACTAATTATATATTATAATATTTATTTAATATTAACATCTTAAAATATAAGATTTTCTAGTAAATAGCATTTTTAGTGTCCTGCGCACCATGCCACAATTCTTATGGACGTTTCAGTTATTGCCTGCATGTTTCTAGCAGAAAAATAAAATTAATAATACTCAGCAAAACATTTCCTCGTAATCTCTAAATCAAGCTAGATGTGAAGAAACAATCTTTTCTCCTATATTTTTTTAACTTTAAGTATAAAATGTAATTTTCAAATAAATTATATATTTTTCCGAGTTTTTCACTTGATTTGTAAATTTTAAGAACTAAATTATATTTAATTCTAAAGTCCTAACACATCACTCATGTTAACATGATGCATTTTTCATTATGACCTCTTTCATTCAATCTCAATTTTATTTTAAAAAGTCATTATGACCTCTTTTCATTCAATCTCAATTTTATTTTAAAAAGTCAAAATCAATGATTCTTCATTTAGAATGGAATTGTTGGGGAAAAAAGAAAAAAAGGCTAGAGAGGTAATTTTACTGTAGCTAAAAATCTTTAATGTGGGTGAGCTGTTGCAGAAAAAACACCCGGTTTAGTGTTTTTTATGGAAAAGGCTACGCTGAAAAGAAAAATGACGGGTTACAAGAGGGGAGAACAAGACAAGAAGAACAGCATGAGATCCATGGCAAATTGAGAGAGGACATGGTGTTTTGAGCATTCTGCGACAAATCTGAGACTAACTGTGTGAACCACCTGAAAACAATTGCATCTGGCTTCTGCACAAGGTCATTGAAGAAACACCAGAGTTTATGAGATTTCAATTTTTATGCTCAATATTGTTAGCACAGGATAAACATTTACACAACGTCGAAGAATGTTCTGTCCCATGGATTAAATAAGTAATGGTACATGCACTGCCACCTCACTCTGTCATGATTTCAAGCTCCAAACTGGTAAATGTACTTGTCAACACAGCTCATTCAGAATGTGAAGTCCAATAAATTAGCCCACTGCAGGAAACGAGAAAGGATCGGGACGTCATTTAAGCAATGAGAAAGAGAAGGAACAAATGGTACATCTAAATTGGTTCAGACTGAAATAACATCTCTAAAATGGACATGACTGCGCATGTGAATCCATACATTATTATGCCATTTGAATCATGAAACCGTTAATGTGAGAGAGATGTAGACCAGCAGATCCAAGTGACAACAACTTTTTCATAGCTCAAATTGGTATGCATGGAACTATCATCTAAATACCAAAATTGCACATCTCGTGTCATGAGAACAGCTAGGAGAAGTAATTATAGGAATAAAAAAAATGGACAACTTTAACAAGATCATCCAAAAATGACCAGACTAGAAACCTGAATAACTCAGGAAATTCTTCAGTCACTTCTACAAAACAAAGGCAAGGGATAAGCAGTTCATGGCAGAAAAAAGGAACTAACATCATGACCTAACAGTATGCAGCAGACGAGAGACTCACAGAGCAAACCATTTACCTTATCAGCACAAACACACACTGCAAAACACCAGCAGTTCCTGTCCACACTGAAGGCCCTGTTTTGACCAATGAATCTTGAATCAACAAACCCACTGATGCTGCTAAAGAGACGAAGGAGACAACATATGCAAAGAAAAGCCAAAGCTTCAACCTGCAATTAAGAGAAGCATTAGCAAACACTGAGCCCAAAAGCCAAGTGGACAATCAGACAATTTCATCTAGAAGCCACATAATAAAACTAATGTGGCAACTGCCCGGGGGGTTTCTAAATTATTTCAAACAGAGATGGAGGGAAGAAAGTCTCAGTTTCCAATCCAAATTTTTTAGTATAAAAGAATAGACATAACAAATTAACAGTGCTATGTCATCAAAGGTTTCAAATCATTTTAACATAATCACAGTCAATTCCATTGACGACAGCACTCGGAAAGGAAGGAAAAACAAGAGTTTTTAACACTTATGCTCCAGAGAAAATGACATCAAAATCAAACATAAATTGGTACATCTTCTGTACATGAGAACAGCTGCTTCCCAGGTTCTTACGCGCACCACAACTAATCTCCGGACTCACTGAACATCCTGCAAACCCAGTGAGCATATAAAACACTACGGGGGTGTGTGGGACTTGAACCCTGGTGCAGAGGAAGGAAACAAGTCCCTTCAACCACTAGGCCAAGACCCCACTTGCAAGGAAACACTATATTCTTAGTTGTGTTTGTGATTGTCAAATTTTGAGACCTAACCTCATCAGAACTTTAGTTCCTACTGCTGTTTCTCTTTGTTATCCAACTTGTATCGAGGTCAATATCGTTCTCTGGATGCCACAGCTACTTAATGGGATTCCTCACTTGATCTCCTAGCAAATTAAATAAGAGAACAAGAATCGTGAAGTTCAAGAATCTCCTGGCAGAAATTTCTGCATATTTGTTGTGGTAGCTGTGCAGGTTCTGATAAATCAAGTGTTTGCCACTAAGCTTAATTTTCATTTCATATAGCAGCTATTTATATATAAAAATAGCTATCTTCAAATTAACTAAAATATAAAATGCATTGTCATTTTACTGTTCAGTTTCGCACTGTTCACCTACACACAATTTATTGTGGATTGCTATAGAGAAATTATCATTTTACCCTAGTATCGAAAATTTTAACCCCCATGACCGGGGGTATTTTCAAAATTTTCAAGGGACATGGATGGTACTTCCTAATTTTTTGTACAATAAAACCACTAAATTAGCCCTCGAAAACTACAAAAAAGTAGCCTCGGGTTCGGGGGTGTTTCTGGTTTTTCCAAAATCTCTGCACAGTAAAACTACTGATATAACCCCCGAAAAAGATAAAATAGAATATTGTGGCGGGGTGGCAGGGTATTTTCCGCACCGGTTTTTCGTGATTATTACTAGGTGCAAGGGTGTATACGTAATTGATCACTATTTTATTTTTTATTTTTGAAACATTGCAGGCGCGTCCGTAGTGTTTCACGCGCACACGCCTTTAAGGTGGCGCGTGGGGGGGCTTTAGGTAGTTGAAACTGCACTTCCGCCATTTTAGCTAGTGCGCCACCCTATTCTCTGTCTATCAGTGTGGCACGTGTTGGTATCCAGTGTTTGGGCAATCATCGCCGAACGGTTTTAGGTTTTTTCTCCATTTTCTCTCTCCTGACGCGACAACTTATATCTAAGTCCTTCATGTGTGTATGTTATTTATTTTAGTCCTTGAGGTTTTGATTTGTTTTTATTCCTGATTTTTTTAATTGAAAGTTTGATTATTTTCAATTGTGCCCTTCAATTAAAACTGATGATATATGTTGGTTGTCATTTCAGTCCTTATTCTTTTTATTTTTGATTTCTTTTTTGTTCCTTTAATTTTTTTTGGTACACAAGTTTTAATTTTGTCCTCCAATTGAAATTGGTCATATATGTTATTTTTCATTTATGTTCTCATTCTTTTTATATATATGTTGTTTTAATTTGTTTTAATTGTGTTCTTCAATTGAAATTGGTCATATATGTTACACTTCATTTCAGTCCTTATTCTTTTAATTTTTTAACAAAATTACATTGCATTTAAAAAAAAATACCTTTATTTGTTTCAATCCCATGGTTTTTATTTGTTTCAATTTTATCCTTCGATTGAATCTAATTATATATTTTATTTTTCATTTCGATCCTTATTCTTTGAATTTTTTATTTGATAATAATTCCTTTGGTTTTTTTGTCATTCTTGGACAATGTGTATTTTTTATTTGTATTTATACATCTATGCTTTTAGTGTTTGTTTTAATTTTGTCCTTTTTTTAGTGGGGTTTTATTTTTAATGGATTCAATCCTGAAATTTTAATTTATGTTGGTGATCATTTTAAAATTAATATTGCTCATTTTTTCCTTTTATTCATTTTTTTATGTTTTCTGTTATTTTTATTTGTTTATAGGATAAGATAATTTTTATGATTTTATTTTTTGCGTAATAATAATGATAATTTTAGTGGTTATTTTTATTATTATTATTTTGTAAAAATGTTTTGCTTTTTTTTAGTTTTTCGGGAAACTTTAATGATATTAATTGTTTGGGCAATAATATTGATATTAATTTCAACTATTATAGTAATGATAATGAGAGTAACATAAAGATGGATTTTCAATTTGTGTTATTTGATTATTGTAGGTATTTTCAAAATTTATATTTTTATTTTGTGTTTGATTTACAAAGGTCAACTATCAATTTATATTTGATTATTGCATTTACGAGTAGGTGATTACTTCTCTTTTTTTTTTGCGAAATACAAAAGATTTCAGAAATACTGTATTTAATTCCTAATTAATTCATTTTGGTCGCGATTAAAACATTTTCTAATTTTAACCCTTGATAGGCTTGCTTTGCTCAGCTGTGATTTATTGCACAGCAACACTCTCCTTTCAGGAATATTAGTTGTTTCATAAAATATTTGTTTAATATATATATATATATATAGTAATTGGAAGCAAAAACAATTAATAAATATATTTAAAAAAACAAATATGTATTAATAATTATTATTTTTTTGAATAAGAGTCAATCTTCAATTGGACCACAATATATATATATATACTAGCTAATTGCCCGCGCGTTGCCGCGGGTATTTTTTTGTATATAATTTAACACAATTAAATCTACAACGATTAATTTATATGATATAAGTAAATAAAAATGATAGATTAAAAGATAAAATATTTAAAATTTTGAGTTGAGTTTAAGCATAGATTACATCTTTTAGAATATAGGCATTGCGTTATAAACGATCACAAAATTATTAAAATTAATTAATAGAAAGAGCGCGCACTAACATTAGAAAAAAGAGCAAAATATTTGAATAAGAAAAAAAACTTACTGAAATGATTATTGTGCAGATAATAAAATTATTAAAATTAATTAATAGAAAGAGCAAATAAAAAAAACAACAGGGAAAAGGAAGCAATATTCATTTAAAATATTATAACAATAGCAACATCGGAGTCTTAATATCTAAAATTATTATTGCCCCTAGAATAAAAACAACAAAAATTATTAAATTATACCGAGGGAAAAAAATAAAAAGCATGAACAAAACAGCAAGCAAGAAAAACCAATTAAAAATTATTATTATTATTATTATTATTATGAAAGAATAAATAATCACTATTATTATAATAATAGAATACATAAGCACTATTCTTATAATATTAATAATAATCACTATTATTATTATTATTATAATTATTATTATTCTGTTAATAATGAAAGAAACAAAAATAAATGAAAGATTAAAAATATTCTAGAAACTTTAACAAAAGATAAAAACAAAATTACCATGGCTATTACTGGGAAAAAAACTTATCAAATTATCGGGAGGGAAAAAAAATAACAAAAGAGTACGAATGAAAAATCATTAAATCATTATTATTATTATGATTATTATTATTATTATTATTATTATTATTATTATTATTATTATTATTATTATTATTATTATTATTATTATTATTGTGTTAAATACACTTATATATACATGGACAAAAGTAGGGATTAAAAAAAAAAAAAGTGTAAGGGCTGAAATGAAAATCAAATATCAAGGGCTGAAATTAAAAAATTAAAAGTTAAAGGGCTGAAATGCAACTTACATTTATTGTCAATTGAAATCAGAGGATGATATTGCAAAAATCGGAACTTTTGTACCTAATTAATTGAGTTATATACAGCCAATCCGGAAATTGAAAGTAGAAGGACTGAAGTGAAACTTTGTCATTCCGGAGAGAGAGAAACGTGGCCGGCGGCTTTAACTAGCCTCCGCCGCGTCCACGGACATTTGGTGGTTACACGCACCACCGCGGGAGGAAGACCACGAGGTGGCGCATCGTTCTGGCCTCCGGGAGACAATTTCCGGCCACCAGAGGCGGCCGCACGCGCCGCCTAAACAGGGAGTGAGGCGGACAACCGACTGGCGCGTGCGTCTCACGCCCTGACAGACGCCGAATTTAAAAATTCAAAAAATAGGGCCAATTACCGTTCTACCCCTGCACCCAATTCAGTGTTTTTGTCTTATTAGGGGCTAAAACCGTATTTAGCCATTTCAGAAAATATTAAAAAAATAAAAAGTTGCGGCGGACCGGACTGGTCCGGCCGCGCGCAATTACGCCGGTGACCCTCAGCCCGATGCCGTATTTTGTCTTATTACCGGGGACAAAATTATCAATACACTGTTCATAACTGATTATTTTTACAAAAAAGAAAAAAGAAAATTCATTGGAAAAACCGAAATTAGCCCCGGTTAAACCCCTCCTCTTGCCGCGCGGACGAAGCCCAATTTCGGGCGTGCACTGCCGCAATCCACAGTGGATTGTGAGGGCAGCTACAGTGTAAAATCCCACGGGCTTTAGTTGTTTTGTAATATATATATATATATATCTTGAGATGATACATTACCCGGTGGCCTATTCTATCCTCTCTTTTTTTTCTAGAGAGAGATGGAGACTTTGACTAGTAAACGGATGAACAACACTTAACCACTTTAATTACGAGGGAAGCATTTGCATTTATAAGGATGGTTGAGAGTCATTATTAGTTGCATTTATAAGTGATTAATATTATTTTTAAAAATATTTTTTATTTAAAAATATATTAAAATGATATTTTTTATTTTTTAAACAAAAAATTTCTAGTGGCTTTACAAGCTTGAGGAACCTCAGATGGGGTTGTTGTCGCAAATGAAGGTGGTTTTGACATGGGCTTTTGTTCTTGTTCCGCAAGGTGGCGGCGGGGGTTTATCTTTAAAGTGGCGGAGGAGGAGGGGAGGAGGAAAAGAAAGAGAGAAAGGAGGGAGAAGGAGAGAAGTGAAGCCATGAAAATGTGAAGAAAGTTTCTTAGTTTTCTTGGATAATACGTGGTAGATGTTAACTCCGTCGTTAATGCTGTCATGTTAACGAAGGTGTTTATAATGGGGAGTTTGAATTTAACGTGTGGAGTGGAGTGGTCAAAGATTGAATCAATGGAGGCCTGTTTTTCTATCCAATTTAAGATTTTGGGTTCTTTGTTTGGCAGAGATTGTGGAAGGCAGAGACCAGGGATTGGTCACTAGGTTGCTATGAGTCTGGTCCCCTGGGAGTGGTTACTGAGTCTTGTCACAGGGCAGGGCGAGGTGGGTGATGGAAGAGGAAAGTGAATCAAACCTAAGTTCTTTGACGTTAGGTGCATTCACTTTAATGGTGATTCTGACTTTTCTTTTCTCCTTACATTGCTTTCAAATTCTAATACTACAAATGTCATAGGGGATGTCTGTACAGGTAAGGGCTGGCCCTTTAAGTGGGAAGAGGATCATCGAAGGCTTCTATAACTGCAAATTTCAATGAAAAGCATGTTGTCATTAAAGAGCTGACATTGTTTGATTGACGAAATTAAGAAAATTCAAATTGTTTGAAGGACAAAATTGATGAAAAAACTTGTTCGGGGGCAATATTGATACCAACCCAATAGCTGAGGGGTGGGATATTAGATTGGATTCTACCACATCTACAGATGTCTGGGTCGTCGATATTAATGGGCTTGTCCAGGACAAGGACAAGGACTGTACAAATCCTTGGTCTTCGGTTTATTTCACTGTCGCTCTGCCGGCCACATTTATTATCTGGCCTTGTCCATGAGCTGCCTGAAGATGATTTGGAAACGAGTGAGGTGTGAGTTTCACCCGAGTTAACAACATGTTTTTAAAATAAAATTAAAACGACTCTAGTTTTACTGGAGTTTTTTCAAACTATTTTTTACTTACAAATATATTAAAATAATATTACATGTCACTGAGCTCTTGCTGAACATTTGCAGCTTCTGTCTTTCTAAATCTGCCTTCCAGGTATTTTTCCCAAGCAAGCTCCAATGGTATCGAGAATTGCTATCATCATCCTCTTTCATGTATTTCTCTCTTTAAATTTGCATCCTGCAAAAGCACAAGCATGGATCAAAGCTGGCTATTGGTATTATGACAGTGGCTTTCCAGTTTCTGACATAAATTCTACCCTCTATACTCACCTTATCTATTCTGCTGCCGACCTTAATTCATCTTCGTATCACCTGTCTATCCCTTCCTCATATGACCGAGAGTTTTCCGCCTTCACAAACACCGTAAAACAGAAGAATCCATCGATCAATACCTTACTATCCATTGGAGGCTGGGACACAAACTATTTAACACTCTCTGCAATGGCAGGCAATTCTACTAACAGGAAATCCTTCATTGATGACTCAATAAAAACAGCGAGGAATTATGGCTTTCAAGGGCTAGACTTCAGCTGGCTTTCGGTCAGCACAAAAGATATGGAGAACATGGGTACCCTCTTCGAAGAGTGGCGTGCTGCTATTGCTTTGGAGACAAGAAACTCTAGCCTGTCAGCACTCATCCTGACAACAGCCGTTCAGAATTCGACAGACCAGAATTATGGGAGTTTCCCTATAGACTCTATGCGGAGGAATTTGAATTGGATTCATGTACTGGCCTATGACTACTACATGCCTGAAGACGAGAACTTTACGGCTGCTTCCGCAGCTTTGTATGCTCCTGATGATAGTGATGTTAGCACTGATTATGTAATAGCGGCATGGATTAATGAAGGATTACCGGCTAGTAAGTTGGTTTTAGGATTGCCTTTCTTTGGTTATGCGTGGAAACTTGCAAACCCGAATGAAAATTCCATTGGCGCACCAGCAACGGGACCGGCCGTTACAGAAGAGGGAGACGTGAGCTATAAAGAAATCAATAGATATTCCAAAACACAAGGAGCAGTAGGTCCTATCTACAATTCCACTTACGTAGTAAATTACGTCATCGTGGGGTCAGATTGGATTAGTTATGATGGTGTCGATGTTGTTAGAAAAAAGGTTTCTTATGCTAAGGAGAAGGCCCTCCTCGGATATGTTGTGTGGGAAGTCTCTTATGATGACAACTGGGTACTCTCTCAAGCAGGTATGAGAATGTTCTTAAACCACAAAATGATTTTTTGACCAATGTGATAACAAAGATGTCAAGAGGTTGGCCTTGATTGATTAATTTGATTGTTGTGCAATATATAGAGAATCCTGCCAGATATTCTTTATGAATTCCTACTTGCTTCAGGGTAAAACCAAGAGGCCATCATCAGCTATTTGTCATTAAGGCTTGTCATAATGCAGGATTGTGTACCTACTCGCAGTTTTTTTAATCTTTTGTGTGTTTAGCTGGTTGGATATTGCCTGCCTATTTAAATTGGAGAATAGGTACCATCTGGCCGCCAAAAAAAATCATTTATCATCCTTGAATGATCTATGATTGCATATTTTATGGAAAACATCTGCATCATCTTCTTTTAAATCTTTCTTGCTCATATCCTAGGTTGGATAAGTCATCTAGGTTGTGGATGATAGCATGTGCCAGAAACAGGTAATTCGATAAGTCAAGGGAAAGCATATACATTTGCGCCAATAATTTAGACCAACTCATGACATAAAAGAAGAAGAAATTACAATATCTTAAGAATTTACTGGACTCCGACGGTTCTGATCACTAATTCACATAATATGTTTATGTCCTCAGCTGGAGGGGTCGATCACAAACGACCAAAATCCCGTATATTGATTATCATCTTGACGACAACTGCTGCTGTTATTATTCTACTGGGCTTGGCATTTTATTTCAAAAGAATTAGAATCCTCAAATCAAAGAGTAAAGAAACAAAGTTGAAAGTAAATAATGCGGCAGCTGCAGGCGACTTCAACAGCAATAATCCTGATATGAAAATATATAGTGTGGCAGAAATTGGGAAAGCTACAGGCCAGTTTACTTTTGAAAATAAGCTTGGGGAGGGTGGATTTGGCCCTGTTTACAAGGTAATCAACTAATTATTCTTTATAGGTTTCAATGGGACATTATTCTTCAACTCATGACGCTATATTTTGTTGAGGATTCTTGGAGATATGCAACCATGTGCAAGAATGCACTGTGATTAAGCATCTCTAGAGACATATAGAACTTGTGAAAATGGAATCATTAAGTTTCTGTCTCCTACCATTTAGAGCACCCTGTCTCTTTTGCGGTGGAATATTTGGACGAGATATGTTTATCTCCAAGCATTCTGATCTCAGTCTTTGAGTGAGAGAATCTAGCATGACATTCTGTTTTTCCAGGGTGTTCTACCAGGTGGACAAGAAATAGCAGTGAAAAAACTTTCAAAATCCTCTAAGCAAGGATTTGATGAATTCAAGAATGAGGTCATGCTTACAGCAAAATTACAGCATGTAAATCTCGTGAAAGTTTTGGGATTTTGCATTGACAGAGAAGAGAAGATGCTGATCTATGAGTACATGCCAAACAAAAGCCTGGACTATTACCTATTTGGTCAGCAATCAGCATCCTTTTATGCTTGGATTTTCAGAAATAAAAAAATATTTGAGTGTGATTTAGTCCTTTTTTGCATCACAATTTCATGATATTCTTTTGCATGTTCTTGTCAGTAAGCTGGAAGATGCTTGTAGCCTTGATAGTTTCTTATCTGATATGACAGATCCGATTCGGCGATATCTGCTGGATTGGAAGAAAAGGGAAGAAATCATTGAAGGGATTACTCAAGGCCTTCTATACCTCCAGGAATACTCGAGGCTGACAATTATCCATCGAGACTTGAAAGCCAGCAACATTTTACTGGATGGGGATATGAAGGCTAAGATATCTGATTTTGGCATGGCTAGAATTTTCGCAAAAGATGAACATGAAGCAAACACTGACCGGCTTGTTGGGACATAGTGAGTATCATTCACAAATCCATTTCATACATAAATTCTTTTTGAAAACTTAAACATTGTGTTGATGAAATCTTCCTGTGCAGCGGTTATGTTCCTCCGGAATACGTCAGAAGGGGCCAGTATTCCGTAAAATCTGATGTTTACAGTTTTGGAATAGTACTACTGCATATCATAAGCGGCAAGAAGAATGGCTCTTTGTATGGTTCTGATGAAAGTTTAAGCCTCCTAGAACATGTAAGTTTCTTGATAATTAACACAACTAACGATATTTTAGATTTTGCATTTGCCATGCATGATTGTGGTTGCTGTTAATTGCAGGCTTATGAGCTGTGGAAAGATGGTAGAGGCATGGAGATCATGGATCCATCGCTGGATGATACATTTTCCTCCTGTAAATTAATCAAATGCCTGCAAATTGCACTGCTATGTGTCCAAGAAAATCCTGCTGATAGGCCGTCGATGCTGGAAGTTTCTTCGATGCTCGGAAACGAAACTGCCATTGTGGCGATTCCCCAAAGGCCTGCTTTTTCGGTGAAGACAGATGAAGATGACAAAAATAGACGTGATCGATTGCACTTGGAGATTTGTTCAGTTGATGATGCAACAATTACGCAAACTGTCGGACGATGAGGAAGTACTTTCTTGCTGATGCCTGAATCTGTTTAAACACTTGAGGTGTGTTTGGTATTGCTTTTGCTTTTGTGGTTAAGGTTTTTAAAAAAAGTAATTTTATAAAAAACACTTTTAGCTGCGATTCAAAATAATTTTTAAATATATATTTTTTTTTTTGGTAATGAAATATTTTTTAAATATTGTATTAATAATCATAATTTCAAAATGTAATGAATAATTCAAGTACATTGGACACTTCTTTTTATTCTTTCATCAAACTACTTGTAATTCTATCATGAACTACTTGTAAATAGATATGTGAATGCATATGCGATCCCTGACTATTTGATCGAGGAACAACATCTAGTAAAATAATATCTGAACTAAAATTAGAATTGTGCGTCAGAAGTTATATTGGGATCTACTTTTAATATATTTATTGATATTTTAATTAAGTTTTTAGATTTTTAAATTATTTTAATATTAATAAAATATAATAAGTAATATTATTTCACTCCCCCCCTCACACACACACACCTCTCCAGAACCCAACACACGCATGCACGCACGCACATCAAAATACCCCCCGCCGCCCTCTCTCCAGACCCATGTTGCACAGCGATCATGATCTCGATCTCTTTTTTTTGGACAAGTTAAGGATTTTTGAGTTTTGTTTGTCTGCGCTTGTGGTGTGTGAAGGAGAAGAAACGAGGGTTTGATTTGAAATAAAATTTCAACGGTTATTTCTGTATTTCTGTGGTGACAATCGTGGATGAAAAGCAGTTCTTCATCAAATGCAAACTCATTTATTTTCAAAGGTGAGACCCACCGAAAATTTTCTGCTTTTTCATCTTTATCAAACACTAAAACATCAACTTTTTTTAAACCACCGATCGGACCTCACTGCCAAACACTTTCCAAGAACAACTAGCTAGTTCTGAAGAATTTTGCTTACTGGCTTTTATGTCTCGGGACAACTTGCTATCCGTAAATAAAGAGTAATATACAAAATATTCTTCTTATTGATATCCAATATTTTATTTTTATAAATTAATTATTAATAACTTACCAAAATATTCCTTTTCTTTTTCTAAGTAAATTAGTCTAATTTTTCCTAAATAAATCATGGCAATTATCTATATATATATATATATATATATATATATATATATATATATATATATATTACTAATTTGATATCAATATTTCTAGCTGGTAGAATTATAAGGTAGGATAGCAACTACGTGTCCCACAAAGAAAATAGGAAACATGCAAGGGAGGTCTTGGCATAGTGGTTGAAATGACTTGTTTCCTTCCTCTGCACCAGGGTTCAAGTCCCACCATGCACGCCTGTCACCCCCGCGGTGCCTTACATGCTCACTGGGTTTGCAGGATGTTCAGTGAGTCCGGGGATTAATTGTGGTGCGCGTAAGCTGGCCCGGACACCCCGGTTATAAAAAAAAAATAGGAAACATATACATTGTATATGGATGTTTGGTATAAATAAATTGAGTGTCGTGCATTTAATATAGTGAAACTTGATGTAATTATTTATAGAAATGTATTGGAAATCATTGTCCCTGTCAACTTATCATACAATAGTTTTGAGAAATTTAAAAAATAAAAATTACAAGGATTGTAGAAAAAGTTGAAGAGACTGAAATATAAATGATAGTATATAAATATTTAAATAATAATTGTTTTATAATTATATAATTAGTTATTAGTACTTAATATCATAAATATTTTTTTATATACTGCTACTTCACTCGTTCTTTTTTCTTATATAAAAAACAATTTAACAAACAAAGGTTATCACAATCCTAAATCTTATACGAAAAATAATATCATCAAAGATCATACCAATATGTAAATTAATAAACCACTCAAGTTAGACAAGAAACCAACACTTACCAACCAAAGTTGTCAATACCATTCCGGTCGCCGTTCTGGTTTTTCAATTGGAACGGAACGTTCCGGTTTCGGTGCATTCCAGTGTGCCGTTCCGGTTTTGTACTGTTCATATATATATATATATATATGAAAAAAATAAAATATTAATTTAGCAAGTATAATTAAATTTCAAGATAAATTAACTTTAAATTATACAATACAAACACAAAGTCAAAAAAACATAATCTCAAAATTAGAAACATCTCTAAAATTCCAAAATATTATGAAAGTAAAATGTTCTAAAATAAAAGAAATATAAATCAAACATTTTCTACATCATTAATATAAAAATATTAGAATTTCTTATTATGCATCCCAAAAAAATAGTAAATACCATAGTAAGATAATTACAAAGAGAATAGTACTGAAAATCATATGTTCAAAAAGAAAAGAAAAAAACAGATTTTGAAAAAAAAAATAAGTAAAATTCGGAACACAATATGATATAAATAAAAAATTGTAAAATCATAAGTAAAATATTTCTGAATACAATACAACATAATTAATTAATTATGGCTATAAAACTTCATTAGTTAAGGTTCATATATAATTCAAAATAATTTAAAAATACATTACAAAACAATTATGTCCATAGAATTTCATTAGGTAAAAGCTAACAAATTTAAAATAAATATTTTGATGATATGCTATATAAATTAAAATCAGTCCCATGCCCGTCATTTTCCTCGTTATTTTTAATACATTTATCAAAAGTATTATTATTGAAAGGATTATCAGTACTAATACTGGTGTCAACACTCAACATCGATATTACTAGTACTAGCTCCAACTCCAACAAATTATTTCGACATCAGGATATAAAAATGATTTAAAAACATTAAAAAAATTTAATTTAAAGTAAAAAAAATTAAGTATAAATTTTAAATTTAATATTACTGATTTTCAAGAGTGATTCCATGATATATATATATATATATTATAATTTTTATTTTTTATAAAATCAACACAACAATTTTATTTTTTTATAATATATTTTTTTATAATTTTTTTAATATATATTAAAAAAATTATATATATATATAGAATTTGTCCAGCAGAATGCTGGACAAATTCAATTTCAATTTGTCTGATGTGCAATTTCAATTTGTCCGATGTGGGACAATATAATGTGTCCCACATCGGACAAATATTGTATTTCTCAACTCTTCTCCAATCTCCATTAAATACTCTTCACTCCAATCTCCACTCTCCTTGTCCCACATCGGAGAAAGACAATTATTTATCAACTCTTCTCCATTAAATACTCTCCAGTCTCCACTCCAATCTCCCCTTTTCAACCCGGAACGAAATGCCCGGAATTAAACCGAGGTGTTCCGGCCGGAATTGGGCCGGAATTTCCAGAATAGACCGGGTTTTATGAACGTAACGGAATATTCCAGGCAGAACAGAATATTCCGGGCGGAACGGAATGGATTTAATAACTTTGTTACCAACAGCTATTGCAACAACAACCTTATATTAGTTGTGTTTAAGAGAGTTTATATTTTTATTGTTTGGTGTTTTTTAAAATTATTTATGGCTTTAAGAGATAATAAATTGTTCTTTTAATATATTAATATTAAAAAAATTCTAAAAAACTAATTTTAATATATATTTA
Organism: Salix purpurea; assembly: GCA_027405865.1. Taxonomy (NCBI): domain Eukaryota; kingdom Viridiplantae; phylum Streptophyta; class Magnoliopsida; order Malpighiales; family Salicaceae; genus Salix; species Salix purpurea. Next base: position 5,990,517 of record JAOWLH010000019.1, read on the forward strand.
AGAAAAAACTATTTTGAAAATAAATCTCCATCGTAGTAATCGAACCACACTCAATGCTCTCATGTAGGCTACCATTTTGTAATCTTCCACCTTTTAGCTTTCTCATCTTAAAAGTTTTGAAGTCCTGTATATGATTTATATTATTTTTTAACATACACTCTTAAATGAAAATTTTTTAGACTTGAAACTTACACACACGTCTGCAGTACCTCATATTTATTTTTTATAAAATAAAAATGAGAATGATGAGATTCGAATCCGTGACCACTAGGTCAATAAAATTCTAATACCATATCAACAAACTATTGTTTAATATATTTCAAAACAAAAAATTATTTTAAAAAACCAACATACTATACAATATCTAAAAAATGAGTTGGGCTGAAAAAGGTTATATTTTATTTGGAGAAAAGGTTAAGGCTAAGGAGAGGAGGGTTGGGAAATTAGAAGCTCAGTTGGGCTCGTTTAGGAGACTTTTTATTTATTTTTTCGTGGCACCATCATTTTTCTCTGGGCAAGGTGGAAGCTGCAAAGAGCTAAAAGAGGCGAAAGAAGATGTGTTCCAACCAAAGACCCACCTGTACAAGTAACTGGGAATTTCCTAGCACATTCCTTGGCGTGTTCTATAGGCTGTCAGATGAAGTTTTCATTCCGAGCTGGTAAAATCATTCGACTTTCTGTCATAAATCTCAGGAACAACATTTTTATATCTCATCAAAATCCAAGCATGGTGGGAAGTAGAACTTTCATGAATTTTGTAGTTTCAATATGAATAACCTTCTTTGACAAAATTAAATTCAATTTCTGGTAGGTGAAAGTTGACTGGAAATGGCAACTGTACAAACGTGTAATTGTATCCTAGGTCGTGGTGCGTTTAAGCTGGTCTGAACACCCCGGTTATAAAAATCACACGGGTCAAAAAGATGACAGGATGCTTGGAATTTGGTGCCCTAAAAAAACAGGAAAGAAAGCTAGGACTTACAAGATGATCAAAGAGACAATAATAATACTATTCTCACATATGACTGGTCAGCAGGCGTGTTATCCACCAGAGTAGAATTGAAAATTCTAACAATTAATTTTCTTGATCGGTTAGCCTCGTATATTTCTTGACAAGGCTCTGAAACATTGACTGGGCAAATACGCCTGCTGAATTTATTGTCTGGCCCTGTCCATCAGCTGCCTTGAGATGATTTGGAAACGAGTGAGGTGTGAGTCACTGAGCTCTTGCTGAACATTTGCGGCTTCTGTCTTTCTAAATCTGCCTTCCTTCCAGGTGTTTTTACCAAGCAAGCTCCAATGGTATCGAGAATTGCTATCATCATCCTCTTTCATGTATTTCTCTCTTTAAATTCGCATCCTGCAAAAGCACAAGCATGGATCAAAGCTGGCTATCGGTACTATGACAATGGCCTCCCACTTTCTAAAATAAACTCTACCCTCTATACTCACCTTATCTGTGCTTTTGCTAACCTTAATTCATCTTCGCATCGCCTGTCTATCCCCTCCTCAGATGACTTTTCCGCCTTCACAAACACCGTAAAACAGAAGAATATAATTAATTTAATATCAATATTTCTATAAATTAATTATTAATAACTTATTGATATCCAATATTTTATTTTTATAAATTAATTATTAATAACTTACCAAAATATTCCTTTTCTTTTTCTAAGTAAATTAGTCTAATTTTTCCTAAATAAATCATGGCAATCATCTATATATATTACTAATTTAATATCAATATTTCTAGCTGGTAGAATTATAAGGTAGGATAGCAACTACGTGTCCCACAAAGAAAATAGAAACATATACATTGTATATGGATGTTTGGTATAAATAAATTGATTGTCGTGCATTTAATATAGTGAAACTTCATGTAATTATTTATAGAAATGTATTGGAAATCATTGTCCCTGACAGCTTATCATATAATATTTTTGAGGAATTTAAAAAATAAGAATTACAAGGATTGTAGAAAAAGTTGAAGAGACTGAAATATAAATGATAATATTTAAATATTTAAATAATATTTTTTTATAATTATATAATTAGTTACTAGCACCTAATATCATAAATATTGTTGTTATGTATTGTTTTAAAATTATATAATTAGTTACTAGCACAATCCTAAATCTTTTTTAATATTAGTTGTGTTTAAGAGAGTTTCTATTTTTATTGTTTGGTGTGTTTTTTTTATAATATTTATGGCTTTAAGAGATAATAAATTGTTCTTTTAATATTTTTTATAGCTTTAATATATTAATATTAAAAAATTCTAAGAAAATAATTTTAATATATATTTAAGAAAAAACTATTCTGAAAATCAATCTCCGTCGTAATCGAACCACACTCGATCATCTCATGTAGGCCACCTTTTTATAATATTTTATCTTTTATTTTTTAGTTGTTAAGAAATTATATAATCTAAAAATTTAAGTTGATATGTAGTATATGATTTATATTATATGAAAAATCTCAGGCCAAGCTATCAATTTTTTTAGTATTAAAAAAAATATTATATATAAATTTTTAAACAAAATATTGTTTAATATATTTTTAAATAAAAAAATTATTTTAAAAAACTACATATTGTACAATATCTAAAAAATGAGAGTGTGAGGTTAAGCTTAGGAGAAAAGGGTTGGGAAATTAGAAGCTCAGTTGGGCTCGTGGTTATGAAACGTTTTTTTTCTTCTTTGGACAAGGGGAAGCTGCAAACAGCTAAAAGAGGGGAAAGAAGAGATGTTTCAGCATCTCTCTGTCTTGAAGAAGGAAATTAGGACAACAGTAAAATAGCAAGCAAAGACCCAACTGTACAAGTAGGTGGGAATTTCCTAACGTTCCTCTTACCCAGCTGAATTGAATATTTCTTCTTGGAGTCAAATCATTAAAGCAGATATTTTTTTTCTGAAATATTCAAGGCCCCGGATCCAAAAACTTGACTTCTAACAGATACAGATTAGGAGTCCTGCTGGTGTTACAAAAGTAAGCTTCTTCTTCAATGGATCGAAACACTGTGATCATTACCCTCCTTCTCTTTTTATCTTCCCATGTTCACAGCTCAAACTCGCATGAAACCTGGATTAGAGCAGGTTACTGGGATTCCGTCAGTGAACTGCCTGTTTCTGATATCAATTCTGCTCTTTTTACTCACCTTGTATGTGGTTTCTCTAATATAAATTATTCTACTTATCAAATTCATATCAACTCTTCCAAAGAACCCCACTTCTCTACTTTCACAGGCACTGTCAGGGTTAAAAACCCTTCTGTTAAAACCCTCCTATCCATCTCGGCTAGGAGGGAAGGTCTTCCAACTTTTTCCTCGATGATAAATCTGTCTTCTTATAGAAAATCTTTTATCGCGTCCTCGATATATACAGCGAGGATTTATGGTTTTGATGGCCTGGACCTTTCGGTTGGGCCAAGTATCAGCATCAACATGACCAATCTAGGAACCCTTTTCGATGAGTGGCGAGTCGCTATAGCTTCTGATTCAAAAAAATCTGGCAAGTCCCAGTTGCTCTTGGTAATGTCAGCTAGGTACTCGCCTGCTCAGCACCCGGTTACTTATCCCATTGGCATCATGAAAAGGACCTTAGATTGGATACATCTCATTGCATATGACTATCATGTGCCTGCAGAATTTAATTTTACTGGCGCGCATGCTGCTTTGTATGGCCCTTCAAATTGGGCCAACACCGATGAATGGATAATGGATTGGTTAAGAGGAGGATTATCTGCTAGCAAACTGGTTTTGGGTTTGCCTTTCCATGGCTATGCATGGAGACTGGTGAACCCGAACGTAAAAGCAATCGGGGCACCCTCCTCAGGTCCATATGTAACAAGGGATGGCTCCATGGGTTATAAGAGTATTAAATCTTTCATTAAAAATTATGGCTATGGAGCTGCAGCAGTGTACAATTCTACCTACGTTATGAATCTTTTCGTTTTTGGGTCGGCTTGGATCAATTTTGATGATGTGGAGTCTATCAAGGCTAAGATTTCTTATGCAAAGGAAAATAATCTTAGTGGTTACAGCGTATTTCAGCTCTCCAATGACGATAATTGGATTCTTTCTCGAGCAGGTATGTTGTTAGTGAAGATCTCGATCTTCCATTTCATCCTCTTTATTTTAATGAAACACTGGACTAGAGATGTTTCAATTGCTTTTGAATGATTAATTTCCCTCCCCTGAAATACAAAGTTCTGTGAGGTGTCTTTTATAGAGTAAATGAGCTTTCACTGCAATAGAAGATATCATAAAACAATACTCACGTGATGAGAAATGTTCTCAGCTCAGGGAAAAGATGAAGATGGGCTGAACAAGCGGAAGGTATTGGTAATTATTCTTGTTACGATTGCTGTGGTCTTTCTCATGTCGGGCACCATCATCTGTTGTTACTTTAGAAGAAAAATACTCAGCTCAAAAGGTAACATCTTCCCGTTGTGACAATTTCCCAAATATATTAACCAAAATGTTGAGTAGGTCAGCAATTATTACAACAGGATTAAGATACAGTAAGTTCTTTGATTTGTTTCATGGTAGCAGAAATTGTTGGGAGTGTCCAAAAATCACTATCTGCAGTGAAAATCAAAGTATCTGCTACTAGAGTTATGAATGGTGATGCTCCACATCTGCAAGCACTCAGTTTTGATACGATTGCGGCGGCTACCAATAACTTTTCGAGTGAAAACAAACTTGGAGCAGGTGGATTTGGCTCTGTCTACAAGGTAAAATAAATTTGGCAAAATATAAATGTGTTCTGGTTCTATCACTTCAGAACATATAAGTAATTGTCCTGGATGACTTTGAAAGGAAAACATGACAGCATGAGGCATTTGTTTTGCCAGGGTAAACTACCTGACGGAAAGGAAATAGCAGTGAAGAGACTATCAAAAACTTCGACTCAAGGTGAAGAGGAGTTCAAAAATGAGCTTACACTTACAGGCAAACTTCAGCATGTGAATATAGTTACATTGCTGGGATTTTGCAACGAGTGGGAGGAAAAGATGCTGATCTACGAGTACATGCCGAACAAGAGCTTGGATTTCTACATCTATGGTTAGTAGAATCTTTTTCTCTTCGCCAACCTTCTAAATGTACCTCCAATAACTGTTTAAGGTCTATACTTCGATGTAGATCCCATCAGAAGATACATTTTAGATTGGAGAAAACGCGTTCAGATTATTGAAGGTCTTACTCAAGGGCTTCTATATCTCCAAGAATTCTCACATTTTACCATTATTCATCGAGACATAAAGAGTAGCAACATTCTATTGGATGAGGATATGAACCCTAAGATATCAGACTTTGGTATGGCTAGGCTCTTCAGGAAAGATGATCTCGAAGCAAACACAAGGAGGATAGTTGGAACATAGTAAGGATATTGTCTCAAAATGGTATTTCGAATTAAAGTGTTTGCTAAACCCTTCTCATTCTTATTTATTTTTTTGAGTTGCAGTGGCTATGTCCCACCTGAATATGTAAGAAAAGGCATATATTCCATGAAATATGATGTTTACAGCTTTGGAGTTCTACTTCTGCAAATCATAAGTGGCAAGAGGAGTACATGTTACTATGGTTCAGACGAAAACTGGAACCTTCTTGAATATGTAAGTGATCAGTCACATCTTTTCCAATATATGAACACATAATTAACTCTCTCTTTTTTTCCATGGTATGCATTTGAATACCAAAGATGGTTATCAAATTGTTTCAGGCATATGAATTATGGAAAAATGGTGAAGGTGTGGAGTTTTTCGATCCATCGCTAGACGATTCATCTTCATCATGTAAGCTCACAAGATGCCTGCAAATTGCTCTATTATGCGTCCAAGAAAATCCTTTACACAGGCCATCTATGTTAAAAATCTCTTCGATGATCAAAAATGAAAATGCACCTATCGCTACTCCAAAAAGGCCTTCTTTTTCAACAAAAAGAGATGAAGAGGACAGTGTTATCACGAATAAAATTTATTCTGTAAATGATGCAACAATATCTGACTTGGAACCTCGCTGAAGTAAAGGCTTTCATGAGCAGAATTCAAGAGTATCTCCTTTTTTCTTCCTGGTTGAATTGATTGTATGTATTCTTTCTAAGTCATTCTGATAGATCCTATTCTTTTATAACTTTATGATTGCTGCAACCAAAAAGGGTCCAACTCTCTCAACAAAGTAAGATCATTTGCTATAGCTTGATAACCAGAGGCATACAGGAGTCAATGAAAAAGGCTTCTGCTGATCCAATGTAAACAAAGATACATTCAAAGGATGGAAACTCTTTTTCTTTGGTAATAAAACTACTTAATATGAATCATCTCGAGTCCAGTGTTTCTTAAACCATAGTAGCATGTACTCCTCTTGCCACTTATGATTTGCAGGAGTAGAACTCCAAAGCTGTAAACATCATATTTCATTGAATATATGCCTTATCTTACATATTCAGGGGGGACATAGCCACTGCAACTCAAAAAAATAAATAAGAATGAGAAGGGTTTAGCAAACACTTTATATCAAAATACCATTTTGAGACAATATCCCTACTATGTTCCAACTATCCTCCTTGTGTTTGCTTCGAGATCATCTTTCCTGAAGAGCCTAGCCATACCAAATGTTGCTACTCTTTATGTCTCGATGAATAATGGTAAAATTTGAGAATTTGAACTAATTTTGTTTTGAATTAATATATTTATGTATATATATACACACACACATAAACAGCACACAAAAACACTCTAAAATTAAAATATTTTATTCTAATTAAAAAACAAAACATCAATATAAACATAATCGACAAACTTGTTGCCTCAGCTCATCCTATTTATCGCCTCAAAAATTGAGGAATCACATCTTTTCACCCTGGCAAGACAAAGGCTGTCACTTGTCAATTAATAACAAGCCTCACAGTTGACGAATCATTAATATATATATATATATATATATATATGTTTTTCAATGATTTTAATGTAATTATATCCCAACAAAATCATTTTAATATATTTTTAACATATTATATAAAATCATTTTTTATATAAAAAACTGAAAAAGTTTTTTTATCGAAATTCTCCATTCCAAAACCTGAAAGAACGAATCACATTTCGGTTTTGATGCGATTTTAGTTTTTTGGAAGGTTTAATTACCTCAATTTATACAAATCCTACAGCCGAAGGATGCCGCAGAGAAGTGGACTAATCAGTCAGCTGGGGCGCATGTGTCCAAGATTCCATGTATATCAAGCACCTGGCACTCCACTATGCATCAGCTTTCCCAATCTTATGGCGATCAGAAAAACCATCATCCTCTTCTTCTTGTTCACACTCCTATCTTCTCAAAATCACTGTTCAGGTGCACAAAAATGGGTTAAAGCTGGTTACTGGTATAGTGGTAGTGATTTTCCAATATCTGACATAAATTCTGCCCTGTTTACACACCTTATTTGTGCATTTGCCAATGTCAACTCGTCCACCTATGAACTCTCCATCCCATCCAACTATGAACAGAGCTTCTCGATCTTCACCGGCATCGTCAAGCGCAAGAACCCTTCAATTGTAACGCTTCTGTCAATATGGGACGGACAAGCTGAGACATACAAGTCCATTTTAGGTGAGGCAGTTAACAGTTCTGTCTTGTCTTCAATGCTGGCGCAATTTTCCTACAGGAAGTCTTTTATTGAATCTTCGGTAAAAACAGCTAGGACTTTCGGGTTTCAAGGAATAGATTTGTTCTGGCTCTGGCCTGATAGCACAGATTTGTCAAATATAGGAACTCTGTTGGATGAGTGGAGGGCTACTGTTGACTCCGAGCCAAGAAACTCAAGCGTGTCCAAGTTAATTCTAACAATGGGAGTTCGCTACTCACCGAGTCTTCAAAGAGTAAGTTACCCGATTAATTCAATGAGGAGGAATTTAGATTGGGCGCATGTTGTAGCATATGACTACCACGTGCCTTCAAGCGAGAATTTTACAGGCAACCATGCTGCTCTGTATAATCCTTCAAGCAATATTTCTACCGATTTTGGCATTAGAGAATGGTTAAGTGGTGGATATCCAGCAAGCAAACTAATTTTGGGTATGCCCTATCATGGATATGCCTGGAAACTGGTGAATCCCACTGACAATTCTCTCGGCGCACCAGCCTCAGGTCCTGCTGTTACCATTGATGGTTCAATGGGCTTTAGGTCCATCAGATCATTCATTCAAGATTATGGTTATGGAGCTAGGTCAGTTTATAATTCTACTTATGTAGTGAATTATTTCGTTGTTGGATCAACTTGGATCAATTTTGATGATGTGGAGACAGTTAGAACTAAGATTTCTTATGCGAAGGAGAAGGGGCTACTTGGTTACAACGTGTATCAAGTGATTAATGATGACAATTGGGCTCTTTCTCTGGCAGGTTGGTGATGATTTCTTATTAGATTGTAAATTAGTCAGGAAAATTAAAACTCTGGTAGCTTTGCAATACTCTGCGTCAGACAGAATACCACCCCACATCTGCTGTCAATCTAGCATCTTGAACTCTAAAATCTGTGTTCATAACGACTAGGCTTTTGTTTATGCTATGGTTTCTCTTGTGCCTGTTTAACATCATGACTAGTAAAAAAAAAAGGTCAATTCTTTAGCCTTCTCTATATGCAACCATACAGAAATGAGTAAGAGTAGATGAAAAAATATGTATTCAATTTGATGAGAGATTAATTTAGTGACCTGCATTAACAGCACAAGATGAGGTGCGGCAAGGAAAAAGGAGCTGGTTATGGCTAAAAATTGTGCTTCCAATTGCTTTGATCAGTATCTTATTAGCATCACTGATGTTTTACTACCGAAGCAGAATTTTTGAGCGAAAAGGTAAACCTTAATCAATTGAGAGGGTTCACCATTTACTTTCGATAATGGAATGACAAACAGATGAACATTTCTGGGTTGCTTCCTTCTTCTGTTTTTAGCTGCAGGTACCAGAGTCTTAGGTGATAACAGTTTATCTGGTAGAGGAACTAGTTTATCAGCCGCTGCAGAAAATTTTGATAGTGATGCTCCTGCCCTGCAAGTGTTCAGTTTTGAAAGCATTAAAGCAGCTACAAATAACTTCTCTAGTGAAAACCAGCTTGGAAAGGGTGGGTTTGGCCCTGTTTACAAGGTATTGTATGGTTAATCCTCTCTATTTCTAACTGGAAATCTCACGTTTGGAACGATTAGTGTTCAGATTTTTAGGTTTGCTTACAGGAAATAAGGCTAACATCAGGTGTCAAATTGTGCTAGGGAAATTTACCAAGAGGCCTGGAAATAGCAGTCAAGAGGCTGTCAGAGTCGTCAACTCAAGGACTTGAAGAGTTCAAGAACGAGGTTTCGCTCACGGCTAGACTACAACACATAAATCTAGTTAGGCTTCTTGGATTTTGCTCCGAGAGGGAAGAGAAGATGCTAATATACGAGTACATGCCAAACAAAAGCTTGGATCTTCACCTCTTTGGTCTGCAATCTTTTTTCTCCACATTCTTAAATCATTCTAGTCATCTGTATCAGGAGGTCTAAACGGATGCCAAATTAATTTCGTTCTTCAGACAAGCAGCAATTAAAAGTTTCTCCTGTGCTATTTTTATGCAGATCCAATTAGAAGGTACAGCTTGGATTGGAGTAAGCGGGTTCGTATCATTGAAGGGGTTACTCAAGGGCTTATATACCTCCAAGAGTACTCAAACTTTACAGTAATCCATCGAGATTTGAAATCTAGCAACATTTTACTAGACGATGAAATGAATCCAAAGATATCAGATTTTGGCATGGCTAAACTTTTCAGGAAAGATGTGTACGAAGCAAACACGAGCAGAATTGTTGGAACTTAGTAAGTAGCTGCTTCCCATTAAGGATAATCTCCATATCATAGTCGTCAGCTTCTTATCTGCTGTGCTGACTTAGTCTTAACATTTCCAATATTGCAGCGGCTATGTTCCTCCTGAATATGTGAGGAAAGGCATATATTCCATCAAGTATGATGTTTATAGCTTTGGAGTTCTACTCCTGCAAATCATAAGTGGAAAGAGGAATACATGTTTTTACGGAGAAAACGGAAGCTTGAACCTCTTAGAATATGTGAGTTACTTGAATTCATATCATTTTTTACACCATTTTGATTTGCTAGTGAAGCCGATGCCTTTTACGAGGAGTTGACAGCTTGAAATATGATGCAGGCATATGATCTGTGGAAAAACAGGCGAGTAATTGAATTCATTGATCCATTTTTGGATGACTCGTCCTCGCCCTGTAAACTAGAGACATGCATGCAAGTTGCTCTGCTGTGTGTCCAAGAAAATCCTGATGCCAGGCCAACAATGCTAGAAGCATTCTCGATGCTCAAAAGTGATGATTCCCTGGCTATTTCTACTCCTGAAGGTCCAGGATTTTCAGAAAAAAAGAAGGGGGACATGGAAACTGCATCCTCATCCCAGCAAGTAATGTGTTCTTTCGATGATTCCCAGGTTTCCCAACTGGAACCCCGTTGACAATCCAGCTTGCATTGAGCTAAAGACAACCACGCAGAAATGAGTAAGAGTAGATGAAAAAATATGTATTCAGTTTGATGAGAGATTAATTTAGTGACCTGCATTAACAGCACAAGATGAGGTGCGGCAAGGAAAAAGGAGCTGGTTATGGCTAAAAATTGTGCTTCCAATTGCTATGATCAGTATCTTATTAGCATCGTTGATGTTTTACAGCAGAAAAAAACTGTTTGAGCGAAAAGGTAAACTCTAATCAATTGAGAGGGTTCACCATTTACTTTCGATAATGGAATGACAAACAGATAAACATTTCTGGGTTGCTTCCTTCTTCTATTTTAGCTGCAGGAACCAGAGTCTTAGCTGTTTTTTGTTCAACTAAAAATAGAGTAGATCTTCTGCTGAAATCTCCTTCCGGTGAAAAAACCAGGAACGGAGATTTCCTCAGAGCTAAACCCTATGAAAACATAACGGTCTAAAACCGGGCCCAACAACAAAGAGGGGGTGCTGTCAACGATGGAGAAGGAGACTCTTGGGCTCCAAACGCATCTTTTTTTATGTATGATATTTCAGATCTCATATCACGTAAAAAAAAATACAAAATCACTGAAATGTTTTAATAGTTATATTATCAAAACAACTTTAACAGTAGCAGCATTCAATCATTGTTAGGCGAGAAAAAACCTCTATTTTTAACAGATTTTATCAATTACAATTTTATTAATTAAGTATTAAAATAACCAATTACAAGACGCGCAAAATAAATTAATTTTTTACATAGAAAAAAAGCTCAGCGCAGCGCACGGGTAAGTTACCCGTGCAACGAGGGTGTGAGGTTAAGCTGAGGAGAAAAGGGCTGGGAAATTAGAAGCCCAGTGGGCTCGTTGTTATGAAACTTTTTTTTTTCTGGGCACCATTATTTTCCTTGCTTTCTTTTGGACAAGGTGGAAGCTGCAAACAGCTACAATACAAGAGGGGAAAGGAGATGTTTCAGTAAAATAGCAAGCCAGGACCCACCTGTACAAGTAACTGGAAATTTCCTATCCCTTTCTTTCCTCTTGCCTTGGCGTGTTCTACAGGCTGTCAGATAAAGGTTTCATTCCAAACTGGTAAAATCATTCGACTTTCTATCAGTAAAACTTTCATGAATTTTGTAATTTCAATATGAATAACCTTTCTTTGACACAATTAAATTGATTTTTTTTTTGTTTTTCTCTCTTACCATGACAGCATGATCAAGCTGATAGCCAATTGGGAATTGATTATATATTCCTGGAGTCAAATCATTGTCGTTTCTTACACTTCAAGCAAATATTTTTTTCAGAGTCCCCTTTTTTCTTCCTGGTTGAATTGATTGTATGTATTCTTTCTATGTCATTTGTTACAGGCGTGACTTGAATCTTGGTGCAGAGGAAGGGAACAAGTCCTTTCCACCGCTAGGCCAAGACCCCACCTGCAGGAAAGACTATATTCTTAGTTGTGTTTGTGATTGTCAAATTTTGAGACCTAACCTCGTCAGAACTTACTTTAGTTCCTACTGTTGTTTCTCTTTGTTATCCAACTTGTATCGAAGTCAATATCGTTCTTTGGATGCCAATGGGATGCCACAGCTCCTTTGATCTCTTAGCAAATTAAATAAGAGAACAAGAATCGTGAAGTTCAAGAATCTCCTGGCAAAAATTTCTGCATATTTGTTGTGGTAGCTGTACAGGTTCTGATAAATCAAGTGTTTGCCAATAGGCTTAATTTTCATTTCATATAGCAGCTATTTATATATAAAAATAGCGATCTTCAAATTAACTAAAATATAAAATGCATTGCCATTTTACTGTTCAGTTTCGCGTTGTTCACCTAGACACAGTTCACTGTGGATTGCTACAGTGAAATTATCATTTTACCCAAGGACTGAAAAAAAATTACCCCCATGACCGGGGGTATTTTTGAAATTTTCAATGGACATGAATGGTATTTTTGAATTTGCTGTACAGTAAAAACACTAAATTAGCCTCCGAAAACTACAAAAAAGTAGCTCCGGGTTCGGGGGTGTTTTCGTTTTTTCCAAAATCTCTGCACAAGAAAACTACTGAAATAACCCCCAAAAAAGACATAATAAAATATTGTTGTGGGGGTAGCGTGGTATTTTCTGCACCGGTTTTTCATGATTATTACTGGGTGTATAAGTAATTGACCACTATTTTATTATTTTTTTCTGAAACATTGCAGGGGCGTCATGCGAACGCGCCCGCAGTGTTTCACATGCTTTTAAGGTGGTGTGTGCAGGGACTTTAGGCTGTCGAAATTGCACTTACACCATTTCAGCTGGTGCGCCGCCCTATTCTCTATCTATTGGTGCGACGCGTGTTGGTATCCGGTGTTTGGGCAATCGTCACCGAACGATTTTGGGTTTTTTCTCCATTTTCTCTCTCCTGCTGCTGCAACTTATATCTAAGTCCTTCATGTGTGTATGTTGTTTATTTTAGTCCCTGAGGTTTTGATTTCGTTTTTATTCCTGATTTTTTTAATTGAAATTTGATTTTTTTCAATTGTGTCTTTCAATTAAAACTGATTATATATGTTGGTTTTCATTTCAGTCCTTATGCTTTTGATTTCTTTTTGGTTTTTTTAATTTTTTCGGTATGCAAGTTTTAATTTTGTCCTCTAATTGAAATTGGTCATATATGTTACTTTTCATTTCAATTCTTATTTTTTTAATTTTTGAACAAAATTAAACGACAATTAACTATAAAAATGCCATTATTTGTTTCGGTCCCAAAGTTTTTTTTCTTTCAATTTTATCCTTTAATTGGAATTAATTATATATTTTATTTTTTATTTCGGTCCTTATTCTTTGAATTTTTTATTTGATATTAATTTCTTTGGGTTTTTTTGTCATTCTTGGACAATGTTTATTTTTTATCCATATTTATGCATCTATGCTTTTATTTTTTGTTTTTAATTTTTGTTCTTTTTTTACTGGAGTTTTATTTTTAATCGATTCAATCCTGAAATTTTAATTTATGTTGATGGTCATTTTAAAATCAATATTGCCCCTTTTTCCCCTTTGTTCATTTTTTTTGTGTTTTGTGTTATTTTTATTTTTTCTTTGGATCAGCTGATTTTTATGATTTTATTATTTGCACAATAATAATAATAATTTTAGTGATTATTTTTTTATTGGTTTTTTGTAAAAATGTTTTGCTTTTTTTTTTTAGTTTTTCGGGACAATTTAATGATATTAATTGTTTGAGTAATAATATTGATAATAATTTTAACTATTATAGCTATGATAATGAGAGTAACGTAGGGATAAATTTTTAATTTATGTTATTTGATTATTGTAGATATTTTCACAATTTATATTTTATTTTTGTGTTTGATTTAAAAAGGTCAACGATCAATTTATATTTGATTATTGCAGTTACGAGTAGGTGATTACTTCTTCTTTCTTGTGAAATACAAAAGATTTCAGAAAAAATACTGTATTTAATTCCTAATTAATTCATTTTGGTCTCGATTAAAACATTTTCTAATTGAAACATTTTCTAATTGTAACCCTTGATAGGCTTGCTTTGCTCAGCTGTGATTTATTGCACAGCAACACTCTTCTTTCGGGAATATTAGTTGTTTTTTTTAAATATTAAAATGCTTTTTTTTTTAATCTTTTTGACATCAATATATTAAAATAACCTGAAAATATATATAAAAAGTAATTGTAAGCAAAAAATTAATAAATATATTAAAAAAAAACAAATATATATTAATAATAATTATTTTTTGTTTTTAAGAAGAGTCAATCTTCAATAGGACCACAATATATATATATTGAAATCTTGAGATGATACATTACCCGGAGGCCTATTCTATCCTTTTTTTTTCTAGAGAGAGAGATGGAGTTTTTGACTAGTAAACGGATGAACAGAACTTAACGACTTTAATTATGAGGGAAGCATTTGCATTTATAAGGATGGTTGAGAGTCATTTTTAGTGTCAGTTTGGAGTGATTAATATTATTTTTAAAACTATTTTTTTATGTAAAAATATATTAAAATAATATTTTTTTATTTTTTAAAAATTATTTTTAATATTAACACATGAAAATGATCTAAAAATACTAAACTTATTTAATTTGAAATAAAAAATATAAAAAATTATTTTTTTTTAAAAAATGATTTTGAAACGTAATATTAAATAGGATCTTAAAAATATTTTGGATTTTTTTTTAAATATAATATTTTATTTGCGGATATTAAAAATATTAAAAAAAGAATTGGGAACAAATTTTACTTTAATTAAAAGGGAAGCATCACTGTATTTAATGTGATAGAATTCGGGTTAGATTTTTTTCTACGTTAGATCATCTAAAGGGAATCAAGGGCACAAATGGAGGACACTCCATCAACAAGGAAGAGAGCAGGATGGCTGTAGTCATCTCAGAATCATTGTTTGTCAAATAAAGCATATAAGCTAATCTTGAAGGATAATATTGTATTAGATTGTCTTTGTACAAGATACACACTGTGATGTTTACATGTGATATATATACAACAATATTCCCTAAACTGAATGGGATTTGATACTGAACTAAATGAAGGTAACGGGGGAATTGATACTGAACTAAATGAAGATAACGGGCATCAGCAGAGACGATTTGATTCTGAACTAAATGAGGTAACGGTCATCAGCAATTATAGTACAGCTGGATGATTAGGTAGGGAGCTGGAGGTCTGACTTTCCATTGTTATCACACCCCCGCAAGCTAATGGGTCGTGAGCGAACCATGAGCTTGGTTGTCAAGAAGAGGAACCGTGATTTTGAAAGACCTTTGGTGAAGATATCAGCAACTTGGTCTACTGTGGAGATATAGCAAACGTCAAGTTCCTTATGCACCACTTTGTCGCGGACATAATGATAGTCGACTTCCAAATGTTTGGTGCGAGCATGAAAGACCGGATTGGAAGCCATGGATATGGAGCTGATATTGTCACACCAGATGCGAGGAGTGGAGAGAGAGACTCGCAAATCATGGAATAGGGATCGGACCCATGATATTTCGGCTGCAGTGTAAGCAAGTTGCCGATATTCAGCCTCAGTGCTTGACCGTGATACAGTACGTTGTTTCTTGGCACTCCAAGAGATAGGATTAGGACCAAGATAAATACAATAGCCACCTGTAGAGTGACGATCATCCGGGCAGCCTGCATAGTCGGCATCAGAATAAGCTTCTAACTTTAAAGAACCAGGTTGATAAAAGAGGCCATGAGTAGGAGTAGCTTTCAAATAACGCAGTATACGTTTCACAGCAGTCCAATGATGCGTAGTTGGTTGGTGTAAAAATTGGCATACTTGATTAACAGCAAAGCATATATCCGGACCCGTGAGGGTCAAGTATTGTAGAGCACCAACTACCCTTCGAAATTCTGTGGGATCAGAAAGAGGGTCGCCATCATAAAGACTAAGTTTCTTTCCAACAGTAGCAGGAGAGGAGAGTGGCTTAGCATCCAAAAATTTTGTATGAAACAGTAAATCCATGGTGTATTTGGTCTGCGTGAGATGTAGGCCTGTTGAGCTGTAAACCGCCTCTACACCAAGAAAATAGTGTAGTGGTCCCAAGTCTTTCATGGAAAACAATCTGCCCAGATTCTGAATAAGACTGAAAATGTGAGAGGAACTGTTGCCGGTAATTAATATGTCATCAACATATATAAGTAGAATAATAAATACTTCACCCTTATGAAAAGTAAATAGAGAATAATCAGCTTTGGATTCACAGAAGCCGAGATCCTCTAAGTAATCTGAAAATCTCGTGAACCATTGCCGAGGTGCTTGTTTCAAACCATAGAGAGACTTGTGAAGCTTGCAAACATGATTAGGATAGTTTGGATCAATGAAACCGGAAGGTTGTCTCATATAAACCTCCTCCGATAAGAGACCATGTAGAAATGCATTCTGAACATCCAATTGTCGAACCGGCCATTGGTGATGTACTGCCAAAGCAAGTATAATACGAATGGTGGAATGCTTCACAACTGGACTAAAAGTTTCTGTATAGTCAATTCCCTCCTGTTGGTGAAATCCATTAGCCACAAGACGGGCCTTGTACCTCTCAATAGTACCATCAGAACGTCTTTTGATTTTGAACACCCATTTGTTAGGTAGAATGTTCATATTCTCAGTAGGGACTACTAGTGACCAGGTGCCGCTTTGTTGCAAAGCATTGAACTCAACACCCATTGCTTTACGCCATTCCTCATATTTTGTAGCTTGAGTGTAACTTGTGGGTTCTAGGAGAGTTGGATCATAAGTGACGGTCAATGCATATTTTGGATTTGGCTTAGACACTCCAGCTTTACTTCTAGTAACCATTGGGTGGGGATTAGTGTGGTGGGTAGAAGTGGAAGTACTGATAGGGTTAGGGATTGTAGTAATGTTTGGATGGAGTGGTTCTGTAATAGCTGGAGGAGGAACCAGGGTAGTTTCTGTGTTTGGATGAGTGGATTGGATATGGGGCAATGGTTCAGTAACTATTTCTAGTGGTGGATCAGGAACTAGGGAAGTCGTCGCTGCAGGAAGAGTGTTAGTGGTCTCTTGAAATGGAAAGGAGAACTCATCAAAAATGACATGACGGGACAAATAAATACGACCTGTATTTTGATCAAGACAACGATATCCTTGGTGATTGAGAGAGTATCCCAAAAACACACATCGTTTGGAACGAAATTGTAATTTATTTGTATTGTAAGGTCGTAAATAAGGGAAACATGCACAACCGAAAACACGAAGAGTATCATATGAGGGAGTTTTATGAAATAATTTTTCATATGGACTAAGATACTGTAAGACACGAGTTGGCAGACGATTGATTAAGTATAAGGCAGTTTGAAATGCATCAACCCAATAATTGGAACTCATATGAGCATGAGCAAGAAGTGTGAGGCCAGTGTCAACAATGTGGCGGTGTTTTCGTTCCGCAATCCCATTTTGTTCGGGATGACTTGGACAAGAGGAGCGAAATCCAATTCCATTTTGAGTCAAGTAGTTTTGAAATTTTCTTTGAGTATATTCACTCCCACCATCAGATTGAAACATTTTTATTGTGGATGAAAACATATTTTCAACATGTAGTTTAAATTTGATAAAAATATCAAATACTTCATGCTTATATTGCATTGGAAAAATCCATGAGTAGCGTGAAAAATCATCCACAAATAAAACATAATATTTTGATCCCTTGGTGGAAAGAGTAGGAGAAGTCCAAACATCGGAATGAATTAAATTCAAAGGAAATTTTGACATAGAGTTTGATAACGGAAATGGTAACTTAGTACTTTTACCCAAAGGACATGAGTTACAAAATGGGATGGAATTATTACCATTCATGAGAAGACTTTTATTTGAAATAAGACGTGACAAAGTGGCGTTAGCAGGATGACCCAACCGAAAATGCCAAATTGGGGCGCTAACCCGAACACCAACCAGAGCAAAGGAAGGGCTTGATTTTCTGGAATTTTGAGAGTGAATGCGAAAGGGATAAAGACCATGTTCACTCTTCCCGCAGAAAAGCGTCTTCCCCGTTGTTACATCCTTCACATAGAAATAATCAGAATAAAGAACAAAGTAGCAGTTATTATCTCGGGTGAATTGATATATTGACAAAAGATTAGCAGCAATTGAAGGACAATGCAAAATATTTTTCAAGGCAAAAGTTGAGGAACCACAAGTAATTTTACTAGAGCCAGTGTTAGCAATTGTCAAACCTGCACCATTACCCACAGCCACATGATCTTTCCCGTGATATTCATTGTGTGCATCCATATTAGACAGATCAGAGGTAATATGGTTTGATGCACCAGAGTCTGAAATCCATGTGGTCGGTTGATTATTGGAAGAGGCAATAGCAGCCATAGCTTTAAGCTTTTGAGTAGGAACTCTGCCTTCATACGCATGATTCATGCGTTGATAGCAGTCAAGCGCGCTATGCCCACTTCGATTGCAGATTTGACAAGGAGGACGTGAAGACATAGGAGCAGAATTGCCAAAAGACATTGAGGCATATGGCTGAGACCAGTTTGAATTTCGACGAAAACCAGAGGACCCCTTTCCTCGCATATTTGATCCACGGTGAGACATAGATTGACGACCACGATTGTTGCTGTGAGGAGCTTTGGGAGCATACATGGCAGTGGGGTTTGCTTCAAGAGATGGGGTTTGCTGCGCCTTAAGCCTCATTTCTGCATTAAGCAACAAAGCAACAAGATCATCATAAGAGATGGGATTATCACGGGCTTGTGTAGAGCTGACCGTGATTTCATATGCAGGACCAACATTGTTGAGGATGATGTTAACGAGTTCATCATCGTCAACTGGTTTGCCAGCTAAAGCAAGATTGTCTGCAATCTGATTTATTTTGTCCACAAAATCTGTGATGGACAGACCGTCTCCTTTGACGGTGAGTAGATCATGCCGAAGTTGCAAGATTCTATTTTTCGACTGAGAGGCATATCTTCTCTCAAGTGAAGCCCAGGTAGTTTGTGAAGAGGTAAACCGAGCCATTGTAGACAATACAGTTGGCGAAAGAGAATTGTTAATCCAACTCAGGATCATCTGATCCTGTTGATGCCAGGCAGTGTACCGAGGATCGACCTCAGTAGTGATGGTGTCGTCCGAGTTGCGTGTAAACTCTGGTGGACAAGGGTTTGTTCCTGTGACAAAACCCATTAGGTTCTTGCTTTTTAGAATCGGGACAATTTGAGCAAGCCAGAGTGGATAATTGGTTCTGTCAAGCTTGATAGACATGAACCCAGAGTGACTGGGTACTACAGCACCAGCAGTTGCAGTAGAATTGATGACTTCCATGGAGGAGAAAAAGAGGACTGGCAGAAAAAGAAGAAAGAAAAAAAAAATATGTAGGTTGTCGTTAGACGTGAGGCTCTGATACCATGTTAAGGAACCATCTCACCTAAAAGCTTAAGCTTGTAGGTGAGGCCCCAGAATATGATTATATTATACTCTAACCAGAAAATGATTTTGAAACGTAATATTAAATAGGATCTTAAAAATATTTTGGATTTTTTTTAAATATAATATTTTATTTGCGGATATTAAAAATATTAAAAAAAGAATTGGGAACAAATTTTACTTTAATTAAAAGGGAAGCATCACTGTATTTAATGTGATAGAATTCGGGTTAGATTTTTTTCTACGTTAGATCATCTAAAGGGAATCAAGGGCCCAAATGGAGGACACTCCATCAACAAGGAAGAGAGCAGGATGGCTGTAGTCATCTCAGAATCATTGTTTGTCAAATAAAGCATATAAGCTAATCTAAAATTCCACAAAATTACAAGCTCAGAGCTGATCGTTTCCAACAAATGGGAGTTTCTGCAATGATGCGACCCCCAACCACCAAGCAGTTCTTTGACGTTAGGTGCATTCACTTTAATGCTGATTCTGACTTTTCTTTTCTTCTCACATTGCTTTGAAATTCTAGAGGAATGACAAGATCACGGCATGAGAGTTAATTAATTTGATAGTTGACATTTTTAGCAAATTGTAAAATTAGTCTGAGTTTACTGATTGTATTTGACAGAGTTTATTAAATGAAGTTTCATTTTACTGTTTTTGAATTTTTAGTTTGATTTTATAAATTAAATACATGTATACGATTTTACGAGTTATCTTATAATTTTAATAATTTTGATCAGTTTCTTTGCACCAGGATTCAAGTCTCAGTATACACATTTCTCATTCACGATGTTTTTATTTAGCCCCAGTCGCTTGCGATAACGGACAGCATGTTGTCATTAAAGAACTGGCATTGTTTGATTGACAAAATTAAGAAAATTCAAATTGTTTGAAGGACAAAAATTGATGAAAAAACTTGTTGGGGGGCAATATTGATACCAACCCAATAGCTGAGGGGTGGGATATTAGATTGGATTCTACCACATCTACAGATGTCTGGGTCGTCGATATTAATGGGGCTTGTCCAGGACAAGGACAAGGACTATACAAATTCTTGGTCTTCGGTTTATTTCACTTTCGCTCTGCTGGCCGAATTTATTATCTGGCCCTGTCCATCAGCCGCCTTAAGATGATTTGGAAACGAGTGAGGTGTGAGTTTCATCCGAGTTAACATGTTTTACTGGAGTTTTTTCAAACTATTTCTTACTTACAAATATATTAAAATAATATTACATGTCACTGAGCTCTTGCTGAACATTTTTACCAAGCAAGCTCCAATGGTATCGAGAATTGCTATCATCATCCTCTTTCATGTATTTCTCTCTTTAAATTCGCATCCTGCAAAAGCACAAGCATGGATCAAAGCTGGCTATTGGTATTCTAGAAGTGGCTTGCCAGTTTCTGACATAAATTCTACCCTCTATACTCACCTTATCTATGCTGCTGCCGACCTTAATTCATCTTCGTATCACCTGTCTATCCCTTCCTCATATGACCGAGAGTTTTCCGCCTTCACAAACACCGTAAAACGGAAGAATCCATCGATCACTACCTTACTATCCATTGGAGGCTGGGACACAAAGTATTCAACACTCTCTGCAATGGCAGGCGATCCTACTTACAGGAAATCTTTCATTGATGACTCAATAAAAACAGCGAGGCTTTATGGCTTTCAAGGGCTAGACTTTAGCTGGCTTTCGGCCAACACAAGCGATAACATGGACAACATGGGTACCCTCTTCGATGAGTGGCGCGCTGCTATTGCTTTGGAGACAAGAAACTCTGGCCTGTCAGAACTCATCCTGACAGCAGCCGTTCAGTTGTCGAGACTGGATCGTGGGAGTTTCCCTATAGAGTCTATGCGGAGGAATTTGAAATGGATTCATGTACTGGCCTATGACTACTACTTGCCTAAAGACGCTAACTTTACGGCTGCTTCCGCAGCTTTGTATGCTCCTGATGATAGTGATGTAAGCACTAATTATGTAATAGCGGCATGGATTAATGAAGGATTACTGGCTAGTAAGTTGGTTTTAGGGTTGCCTTTCTTTGGTTATGCGTGGAAACTTGCAAACCCGAATGAAAATTCCATCGGCGCACCAGCAACGGGACCCGCCGTTACAAAAGCGGGAGACATGAGCTATAAACAAATCGATAATTATTCCAAAACACAAGGAGCAGTTGGTCCTATCTACGATTCCTCTTATGTAGTAAATTACGTCATCGTGGGGTCAGATTGGATTAGTTATGATGGTGTCGATGTTGTTAGAAATAAGGTTTCTTATGCTATGAAGAAGGCCCTCCTCGGATATGTTGTGTGGGAAATCTCTCAAGATGACAACTGGGAACTCTCTCAAGCAGGTATGAGAATGTTCTTAAACCGCAAAATGATTTTTTGACCAATGTGATAACAATGATGTCAAGAGGTTGGCCTTGATTGATTAATTTGATTGTTGTGCAATATAAAGAGAATCTTTCCATATATTCTTTTTATCTGAAATCTTATGAATTCCTACTTGCTTCAGGGTAAAACCAAGAGGCCATCATCAGCTATTTGTCATTAAGGCTTGTCATAATGCAGGATTGTGTACCTAGTCGCAGTTTTTTTAATCTTTTGTGTGTTTAGCTGGTTGGATATTGCCTGCCTATTTAAATTGGAGAATAGGTACCATCTGGCCGCCAAAAAACAATCATTTATCTGACAGTAAAGGAAGAAAATTGGTAATTGTAAAATCTTTATTGAATAATCTTACGTTTTACACTGCTGTATATATATATACATAATAGAATTTGTAATGTTAAAGGTTCCTATAATAAATAGAAAATTTACAGCTGTAGACTAAATCAATTCCTAGAATCTCTCCAATGACAGTAAATGCTAACACTCCCCCTCAAGTTGGTGCAAAGATGTCTTCGATGCCCAACTTGTCAAGTGAGTTCTGAAAATTTTTGCTAGAGACGGCTTTTGTAAGGATATCTGCGAGCTGATTTTCTGATCTTACGAATGGAAAATTGATCACCCCTTCTTCGAGATTTTGTTTAATGAAGTGCCTGTCTATCTCGATATGTTTTGTCCGGTCATGTTGAACTGGGTTGTGAGATATTTCGATGGCAGCTTTATTATCGCAGTACAGGTTCATCTTTGATTCTGGACTGAACCCAATTTCGGATAATAACCTCTTGAGCCATAATAATTCGCATAGTCCCTTTGCCATTCCTCGAAACTCAGCTTCTGCACTAGATAAGGCAACTACCTTTTGCTTCTTGCTCCTCCATGTGACTAAGTTGCCGCCAACAAATGTGAAGTATCCCGACGTAGACTTTCTATCAGATATACTTCCTGCCCAGTCAGCATCTGTGTATCCTTCAACCGCTAGATGACCATTTCTGGAAAATAAAAGGCCTCTTCCAGGAGCTGATTTTAAGTAACGAAGTATTCTAGTTACAGCATCCATGTGTTCTTCATTCGGACAATGCATAAATTTGCTGACTACGCTCACTGCGTAACAAATATCAGGGCGAGTATGTGACAGATAAATTAATTTTCCCACCAGCCGTTGATACCTTTCCTTATTAGTTGAAGCCCTTTCTGGAGAGTCCCCAAATTTCTGATTTTGAATCATGGGGGTGTCGGCCGGTTTGTAGTCAAGCATTCCTACTTCGGTTAATAGGTCTAGCACATATTTCCTTTGTGAAAGAAATATGCCTCGGTTTGACCTAGCCACTTCGATCCCCAGGAAATATTTTAGTCCTCCTAAGTTCTTCATCTCAAATTTGGTAGCCAATTGTTCCTGTAGTTTCAGGATTTCTTCTGTATCGTCTCCAGTAATGATCATGTCATCCACATAGATTATCAATGCAGTCACCTTTCCATGTCGTTGTTTTAAAAATAGAGTATGATCTGAGTTGCTTTGTTGAAAGCCATATTTTTTCATTTCCATACTGAATCTCCCAAACCACGCGCGAGGTGATTGCTTTAGCCTGTATAATGCCTTCTGTAGTTTGCAAACAATTCCAGTATTTGGGGATGAGGTATATCCCGGTGGGATGTCCATATACACCTCCTCTTCCAGGTCTCCATGCAGGAAAGCATTTTTAACATCAAATTGGTGTAGTGGCCAATCTAGATTTGCTGCTAGTGATAACAGCACTCTAACAGTGTTTAATTTTGCTACCGGAGAAAATGTCTCCTGATAATCCACTCCATATGTCTGAGTATATCCCTTGGCTACCAGTCTTGCTTTAAACCGCTCAATGGTTCCATCCGCTTTGTGTTTGATAGAGAAGACCCATCTACACCCAACTGTTTTCTTCCCCTTCGGCAGCGGAATAAGTTCCCATGTTTTATTTTTTTTCAGTGCTTCCATCTCTTCTTCTACTGCTTGTGCCCACTTAGGATCAGTCAAGGCTTCCTGAATTTCATGCGGAATATGATGAGCTGACAGCTTATTTGTGAAGTCTCTAAGAGGCTTGGTCAGCCTTTGAGTCGTTACATGGTTAGAGATGGGATGCTTCGATTGTTTTCCCTCTGTGCTAGGGGAGTATCTAGCTGGAGGCTTTCCCCTATTTTTCCTGGCAGGTAATTTATAACCAATAGGAGTATCTAAAACAGGAGTGATCATCGTCGAGTACCGAAGGTAGAGGGGTTTGACTACTAGATGTATGTTCTGTTTCATTTCCCATTTTAGCTTCTTTATCCACGGTATCGATTGCCAAGTCTGCAAGTGAGTCATCATCTCCCATGTCTACAGATACACCCATCTCTTCCTCACCCGTGGCTGTTTTTTTTGTTTCCATATCTTCTGATGGAGTACCCGTGGCATCATCATCATCTTCCCTTTCCACGTTGATGACTGCCAGTATGTCCCTCTCTTTGTCTGCAGCGTTGCCCGTTACATCACTCTCGGGCAATGAAGGTATTGGTTCTACATTTGGGCAGCTCCACCACTTCTCTTCTTCCGTCCATGTCTCCCCCTGAAGCTGAGAAGTGGACACTGGAGAGTAATAATTTTCAGCTTCTGAGAAGGTGACATCCATTGTGATGTATGTGCGTTTTGTTACAGGATTGTAGCAACAATAGCCCTTCTTTGATGCACCATATCCCAGAAATATGCACCGATCAGCACATGCATCCAGCTTGTTTCGTTGGTTCTTGTATAGATGAACAAACACTACACATCCAAATACGCGTGGGGGCAGCATTAGTATAGATGGTAGTGTAGTATGTTTGGCCAAGACTTGCAGCGGAGTCTTAAATTCTAAGACTTTAGAAGGCATACGGTTCATTAGGTGCACAGCCGTGACCACAGCTTTATCCCAGTAGCTGTGAGGGACGTTTGCTCCAATTAGTAGTGCACGGGCAGTTTCTAAAATGTGTCTGTTCTTCCGTTCGGCTACACCATTTTGCTGTGGTGTTTGACTGCAAGAAAATTCATGTAGGAGACCAGCATTGTGGAAGTATTTCACAAAATCTTGATTAACATATTCCCCTCCATTATCCGACCTCAAAATTCTGATTTTTGCTGAAAATTGGTTCTGTATCATAGCATGGAACGCACAAAATACACCAAAGACTTCATTCTTATTTTTAAGCAAATATATCCACGTCATCCGGGTGCAATCATCTATAAAAGTCACAAACCATCGTACACCATGAACCGTGGTGATAGGGGATGGTCCCCAAACATCCGAATGGATTAAAGCAAAAGGAATATCACTCTTATTATAGCTAGCCGGAAATGATACACGGTGGCTTTTTGCAAAAATACATGTATCACACTTGAGTTCTAAATATTTTTGACTAGAAAATAAATCTGGAAATAATTCCCTCATATAGCCGAATGACGGGTGCCCCAAACGAGCATGCCATAGCCGAATCTGTTTTTCTTGTGCAGTGGCTGAGTTCTTCACCATATTGATTTTGCCGATACTGAACTCATCTATGTAGTATAACCCCTCTCTCTTAGTACCACGCCCAATGATCTTCTTCGTGAGAATATCCTGAAAAAGGCAAAAAGTTGGATACATTAAAACAATGCAGTTGAGGTCTTCAGTAGCTTGTCCCACAGATATTAATTTAGTTGTAAGAGATGGAACTAAAAGAGTATTGGTTAGGGATATTGATGGTGATAATTGTACTGTCCCAGCCCCTGTTACTGGATACAAGACCCCATTAGCATTTGAAATATTGTTCCTCCTTGGCGTTATGTAGTCATCAAGATCAGCTGGATTGTAGGTCATATGGTCTGTTGCACCAGAGTCTACAATCCAGTCATCATCTTTTTGTTTTGTAGGGACTACAAGAGCACTGCTGGTATAACAGCAGCCGTTACCTTGATTACTGCCAGTACTAGCCGTGTCTGCCTTTGTTTCCACACGGGGTTCCACATGGGGAATAAGGGAAAGATGAGGTTCTGCATATGCTATTGCTGCCCGTCCAACTCCTCCATTAGCTTCCTGTGATTTCTTTGCTTTATATTCACTCCACCATTCCGGATAGCCATGTAGTTTGAAACACATTTCCCGTGTGTGTTTTGCGTTACCACAATGGGAGCAACCAAGTCCTCCAGACAGATTTTTGCTCCCCCCTGGTGCTGCATATCCTGGTGCCCTTTTGGTCATGCGTAGCATTTGATTTGGTTTTCCACTCTTCGTTGCCATAACCGAAGCAGTAGGGCCACCATTTGTTTCAAGCATGACAGATTGTCTAATGTCCTCTCTTCGAACATATGCGTAGGCTTGTTCAACAGATGGAAAAGGTTGTAATTGAAGAACATCACTCCTGATTTTATCTAGCCGATCATCCAGTCCATCAAGGAAAACATACACCCGATCCTCTTGAAGCAGGGTGTTATGTTTCTGTACATCAATTGCACACTCCATTGGGTTTGGTCGCCTATAATCAATTTCCCTCCATAAGCCCTGAAGACAATTGTAGTATGCCTCAATGGATTCCCCATTCTGTTTCATTCGAGTGACTCTTCTCTTCAAATCATATACCTGCGATTTGTCATTCCCATCAAAATAAGTTGTAGCAATTGATTCCCATACCTGTTTTGCTGTTGGAAATCGGATAAAATTGCCGACTAGAGAGGGGTCCATTGAGTTAATCAGCCAACCCTTTACAATAGAGTTTTCTGTCCTCCATCTTCTGAATGTTGGATCATTCGATTCTTGTTGCGGAAGATCACCATTGATATATCTCAGCTTGTCTTTTCCTGAGATATACATCTCGACAATTTGGGACCATAGAGCATAATTAGTTCCATTGAGTTTGATAGCAATCGGTGTAGCAGCATCATACGTTGCTGCAGGGGTCTGGTTCAGGCTTTGTCTCAAAGCCTGGGTCATTCTCGTAGTCAAATCTTCAAGGATAGCCTCAGTTCCTTGTTGATTTTGTTCTACTAAATCGGTAGGGGCTGCCATCGTCTCTACTAAATCAGTAGGAATTTCCATCAAGTTTCTTTTTGTGGTATAGTTGTTGTCTGCGGTAGCAGCTCTTCACAACTCAAAGGAAAAAAAATTAGGGTATTTGCTCTGATACCATGACAGTAAAGGAAGAAAATTGGTAATTATAAAATCTTTATTGAATAATCTTACGTTTTACACTGCTGTATATATATATATATATATATATAATAGAATTTGTAACGTTAAAGGTTCCTATAATAAATAGGAAATTTACAGCTGTAGACTAAATCAATTCCTAGAATCTCTCCAATGACAGTAAATGCTAACATTATCATCCTTGAATGATCTGTGATTGCATTTTTTATGGAAAACATCTGCATCATCTTCTTTTAAATCTTTATTGCTCATATCCTAGGTTGGATAAGTCATCTAGGTTGTTGATGATAGCATGTGCCAGAAACAGGTAATTCGATAAGTCAAGGGAAAGCTTATACATTTGCGCCAATAATTTAGACCAACTCATGACATAAAAGAAGAAGAAATTAAAAGTATCTTAAGGATTTACTGGACACCGACAGTTCTGATCACTAATTTACATACTATGTTTTTGTCCTCAGCTGGAGGGGTCGATAACAAACGACCAAAATCCCGTATATTGATCATCATCTTGACGACAACTGCTGTTGTTATTATTCTACTGGGCTTGGCATTTTATTTCATAAGAATTAGAATCCTCAAATCAAAGAGTAAAGAAACAAAGCTGAAAGTAAATAATGCGGCAGCTGCAGGCGACTTCCACAGCAATAATCCTGATATGATAATATATAGTTTGGCAGAAATTGGGAAAGCTACAGACCAGTTTATTTTTGAAAATAAGCTTGGGGAGGGTGGATTTGGCCCTGTTTACAAGGTAATCAACTAATTATTCTTTATAGGTTTCAATGGGACATTATTCTTCAACTCATGATGCTATATTTTGTTGAGGATTCGTGGAGATATGCAACCATGTGCAAGAATGCACTATGGTTAAGCATCTCTAGAGACATATAGAACTTGTGAAAATGGAATCATTAAGTTTCTTTTGCATTATGTTTATCTCCGAGCATTCAGATCTCAGTCTTTGAGTGAAAGAAACTAGCATGACATTCTGTTTTTCAGGGTGTTCTACCAGGTGGACAAGAAATAGCAGTGAAAAAACTTTCGAAATCCTCTACTCAAGGATTTGATGAATTCAAGAATGAGGTCATGCTTACAGCAAAATTACAGCATGTAAATCTCGTGAAAGTTTTGGGATTTTGCGTTGACAGAGAAGAGAAGATGCTGATCTATGAGTACATGCCAAATAAAAGCCTAGACTATTACCTATTTGGTCAGCAATCAGCATCCTTTTATGCTTGGATTTACAGGAGAAAAAAAGATTTGAGTGTGATTTAGTCCTTTATTGCATCACAATTTCTTGATATTCTCTTGCATGTTCTTGTCAGTAAGCTGGAAGATGCTTGTAGCCTTGATAGTTTGTTATCTGATATGACAGATCCGATTCGGCGATATCTTCTGGATTGGAAGAAAAGGGAAGAAATCATTGAAGGGATTACTCAAGGCCTTCTATACCTCCAGGAATATTCGAGGCTGACAATTATCCATCGAGACTTGAAAGCCAGCAACATTTTACTGGATGGGGATATGAAGGCTAAGATATCTGATTTTGGCATGGCTAGAATTTTCGCAAAAGATGAACATGAAGCAAACACTGACCGGCTTGTTGGGACATAGTGAGCATCATTCACAAAGCCATTTCATACATAAATTCTTTTTGAAAACTTAAACATTGTGTTGATGAAATCGTCCTGCGCAGCGGTTATGTTCCTCCGGAATACATCAGAAGGGGCCAGTATTCCGTAAAATCTGATGTTTACAGTTTTGGAATAGTACTTCTGCATATCATAAGCGGCAAGAAGAATGGCTCTTTGTATGGTTCTGATGAAAGTTTAAGCCTCCTAGAACATGTAAGTTTCTTGATAATTAACACAACTAACGATATTTTAGATTTTGCATTTGCCATGCATGATTGTGGTTGCTGTTAATTGCAGGCTTACGAGCTGTGGAAAGATGATAGAGGGATGGAGATCATGGATCCATCGCTGGATGATACATTTTCCTCCTGTAAATTAATCAAATGCCTGCAAATTGCACTGCTATGTGTCCAAGAAAATCCTGCTGATAGGCCGTCTATGCTGGAAGTTTCCTCGATGCTGAGAAACGAAACTGCTATTGTTACCATTCCCCAAAGGCCTGCTTTTTCAGTGAGGACAGATGAGGATGACAAAAATAGACGTGATCGATTGCACTTGGAGATTTGTTCAGTTGATGATGCAACAATTACGCAAGCTGTCGGACGATGAGGAAGTACTTTCTTGCTGATGCCTGAAACTAAATCTGTTTACAGACTTGAACAACTAGCTAGTTTTGAAGAATTTTGCTCACTGATGGCTTTTTTGTCTCGGGACAACTTGCTATCCGTAAATCAATCGTACTTCATTTTTCTTTTCTTTTTTCCTTTTTATAAAGAGTAATATAAAAAATATTCTTGTTATTGATATACAATATTTTATTTTTATGAATTAATTATTAATAACTTACCAAAATATTCCTTTTCTTTTTCTAAGTAAATTAGTCTAATTTTTCCTAAATAAATCATGGCAATTATCTATATATATATATTACTAATTTAATATCAATATTTCTAGCTGGTTGAATTATAAGGTAGGATAGCAACTACGTGTCCCACAAAGAAAATAGGAAACATATACATTGTATATGGATGTTTGGTATAAATAAATTGATTGTCGTGCATTTAATATAGTGAAACTTTATGTAATTATTTATAGAAATGTATTGGAAATCATTGTCCCTGTCAACTTATCATATAATATTTTTGAGAAATTTAAAAAATAAAAATTACAAGGATTGTAGAAAAAGTTGAAGAGACTGAAATATAAATGATAGTATATAAATATTTAAATAATAATTGTTTTATAATTATATAATTAGTTATTAGTACTTAATATCATAAATATTTTGTTATATACTGCTACTTCACTCGTTCTTTTTTCTTATATGAAAAACAATTTAACAAACAAAGGTTATCACAATCCTAAATCTTATACGAAAAATAATATCATCAAAGATCATACCAATATGTAAATTAATAAACCACTCAGGTTAGACAACAACCTTATATTAGTTGTGTTTAAGAGAGTTTATATTTTTATTGTTTGGTGTTTTTTAAAATTATTTATGGCTTTAAGAGATAATAAATTGTTCTTTTAAATTAAATTCAATATGAATAACCTTCTTTGACAAAATTAAATTCAATTTCTGGTAGGTGAAAGTTGACTGGAAATGGCAACTGTACAAACATGTAATTGTATTCTGGGATTAATCGTGGTGTATTTAAGCTGGTCTGGACATCCCGGTTATAAAAAACAAAACAAAAAAATATATGAGCAGAAAAGGAAAAAAAAATAACCGGAGAAAAAAAAAAAACACACGGGTCAAAAAGATGACAGGATGCTTGGAATTTGGTGCCCTAAAAAAACAGGAAAGAAAGCTAGGACTTACAAGATGATCAAAGAGACAATAATAATACTATTCTCACATGACTGGTCAGCAGGCGTGTTATCCACCAGAGTAGAATTGAAAATTCTAACAATTAATTTTCTTGATCGGTTAGCCTCGTATATTTCTTGACAAGGCTCTGAAACATTGACTGGGCAAATACGCCTGCTGAATTTATTGTCTGGCCCTGTCCATCAGCTGCCTTGAGATGATTTGGAAACGAGTGAGGTGTGAGTCACTGAGCTCTTGCTGAACATTTGCGGCTTCTGTCTTTCTAAATCTGCCTTCCTTCCAGGTGTTTTTACCAAGCAAGCTCCAATGGTATCGAGAATTGCTATCATCATCCTCTTTCATGTATTTCTCTCTTTAAATTCGCATCCTGCAAAAGCACAAGCATGGATCAAAGCTGGCTATCGGTACTATGACAATGGCCTCCCACTTTCTAAAATAAACTCTACCCTCTATACTCACCTTATCTGTGCTTTTGCTAACCTTAATTCATCTTCGCATCGCCTGTCTATCCCCTCCTCAGATGACTTTTCCGCCTTCACAAACACCGTAAAACAGAAGAATATAATTAATTTAATATCAATATTTCTATAAATTAATTATTAATAACTTATTGATATCCAATATTTTATTTTTATAAATTAATTATTAATAACTTACCAAAATATTCCTTTTCTTTTTCTAAGTAAATTAGTCTAATTTTTCCTAAATAAATCATGGCAATCATCTATATATATTACTAATTTAATATCAATATTTCTAGCTGGTAGAATTATAAGGTAGGATAGCAACTACGTGTCCCACAAAGAAAATAGAAACATATACATTGTATATGGATGTTTGGTATAAATAAATTGATTGTCGTGCATTTAATATAGTGAAACTTCATGTAATTATTTATAGAAATGTATTGGAAATCATTGTCCCTGACAGCTTATCATATAATATTTTTGAGGAATTTAAAAAATAAGAATTACAAGGATTGTAGAAAAAGTTGAAGAGACTGAAATATAAATGATAATATTTAAATATTTAAATAATATTTTTTTATAATT
The DNA here is from genome assembly GCA_027405865.1 of Salix purpurea. Lineage (NCBI taxonomy): Eukaryota > Viridiplantae > Streptophyta > Magnoliopsida > Malpighiales > Salicaceae > Salix > Salix purpurea. The sequence goes on from JAOWLH010000019.1 coordinate 6,022,066, forward strand.
ATATAATTAGTTACTAGCACCTAATATCATAAATATTGTTGTTATGTATTGTTTTAAAATTATATAATTAGTTACTAGCACAATCCTAAATCCTAAATCTTTTTTAATATTAGTTGTGTTTAAGAGAGTTTCTATTTTTATTGTTTGGTGTGTTTTTTTTATAATATTTATGGCTTTAAGAGATAATAAATTGTTCTTTTAATATTTTTTATAGCTTTAATATATTAATATTAAAAAATTCTAAGAAAATAATTTTAATATATATTTAAGAAAAAACTATTCTGAAAATCAATCTCCGTCGACGTAATCGAACCACACTCGATCATCTCATGTAGGCCACCTTTTTATAATATTTTATCTTTTATTTTTTAGTTGTTAAGAAATTATATAATCTAAAAATTTAAGTTGATATGTAGTATATGATTTATATTATATGAAAAATCTCAGGCCAAGCTATCAATTTTTTTAGTATTAAAAAAAATATTATATATAAATTTTTAAACAAAATATTGTTTAATATATTTTTAAATAAAAAAAATTATTTTAAAAAACTACATATTGTACAATATCTAAAAAATGAGAGGGTGAGGTTAAGCTTAGGAGAAAAGGGTTGGGAAATTAGAAGCTCAGTTGGGCTCGTGGTTATGAAACGTTTTTTTTCTTCTTTGGACAAGGGGAAGCTGCAACAGCTAAAAGAGGGGAAAGAAGAGATGTTTCAGCATCTCTCTGTCCTGAAGAAGGAAATTAGGACAACAGTAAAATAGCAAGCAAAGACCCAACTGTACAAGTAGGTGGGAATTTCCTAACGTTCCTCTTACCCAGCTGAATTGAATATTTGTTCTTGGAGTCAAATCATTAAAGCAGATATTTTTTTCTGAAATATTCAAGGCCCCGGATCCAAAAACTTGACCTCTAACAGATACAGATTAGGGGTCCTGCTGGTGTTACAAAAGTAAGCTTCTTCTTCAATGGCTCGCAACACTATGATCATTACCCTCCTTCTCTTTTTATCTTCCTATGTTCACAGCTCAAACTCGCAAGAAACCTGGATTAGAGCAGGTTACTGGGATTCCGTCAGTGAACTGCCTGTTTCTGATATCAATTCTGCTCTTTTTACTCACCTTGTATGTGGTTTTTCTTATATAAATTATTCTACTTATCAAATTCATATCAACTCTTCCAAAGAACCCCACTTCTCTACTTTCACAGGCACTGTCAGGGTTAAAAACCCTTCTGTTAAAACCCTCCTATCCATCTCGGCTAGGAGGGAAGGTCTTCCAACTTTTTCCTCGATGATAAATCAGTCTTCTTATAGAAAATCTTTTATCGAGTCCTCGATATATACAGCCAGGATTTATGGTTTTGATGGCCTGGACCTTTCGGTTGGGCCAAGTATCAGCATAAACTTGACCAATCTAGGAACCCTTTTCGATGAGTGGCGAGTCGCTATAGCTTCTGATTCAAAAAAATCTGGCAAGTCCCAGTTGCTCTTGGTAATGTCAGCTAGCTACTTGCCTGCTCAGCACCCGGTTACTTATCCCATTGACATCATGAAAAGGACCTTAGATTGGATACATCTCATTGCATATGACTATCATGTGCCTGCAGAGTTTGATTTTACTGGTGCACATGCTGCTTTATATGGCCCTTCAAATTGGGTCAACACCGATGAATGGATAAAGGAATGGTTAAGAGGAGGATTATCTGCTAGCAAACTGGTTTTGGGTTTGCCTTACCATGGCTATGCATGGACACTGGTGAACCCCAACGAAAATGCAATCGGGGCACCCTCCTCAGGTCCAGGTGTAACAATTGATGGCTCCATGGGTTATAAGAATATTAAATCTTTCATTAAAGGTTATGGCTATGGAGCTGCAGCCGTGTACAATTCTACCTATGTTATGAAGCTTTTCGTTGTTGGGTCGACTTGGATCAATTTTGATGATGTGGAGTCTATCAAGGCTAAGATTTCTTATGCAAAGGAAAATAATCTTAGTGGTTACAGCGTATTTCAGCTCTCCAATGACGATAATTGGATTCTTTCTCGAGCAGGTAGGTTGTTAGTGAAGATCTCGATCTTCCATTTCATCCTCTTTATTTTAATGAAACACTGGACTAGAGATGTTTCAATTGCTTTTGAATGGTTAATTTCCCTCCCCTGAAATACAAAGTTCTGTGAGGTGCCCTCCCCTGAAATACTAAGTTTTGTGAGGTGTCTTTTATAGAGTAAATGAGCTTTTACTGCAATAGAAAGATATCATAAAACAATACTCACGTGATGAGAAATGTTCTCAGCTCAGGGAAAAGATGAAGATGGGCTGAACAAGCGGAAGGTATTGGTGATTATTCTGGTTACGATTGCTGTGGTCTTTCTCATGTTGGGCTCCATAATTTGTTGTTACTTTAGAAGAAAAATACTCAGCTCAAAAGGTAACATCTTCTCATTGTGACAATTTCCCAAATATATTAACCAAAATGATGAGTCGGTTCAGCAATTATTACAACAGGATTAAGATACAGTTAGTTCTTTGATTTGTTTCATGGTAGCAGAAATTGCTGGGAGTGTCCAAAAATCACTATCTGCAGTGAAAATCAAAGTATCTGCTACTAGAGTTATGAATGGTGATGCTCCACATCTGCAAGCACTCAGTTTTGATATGATTGCGGTGGCTACCAATGACTTTTCGAGTGAAAACAAACTTGGAGCAGGTGGATTTGGCTCTGTCTACAAGGTAAAATAAATTTGGCAAAATATAAATGCGTTCTGGTTCTATCACTTCAGAACATAAAAGTAATTGTCCTGGATGACTTTGAAAGGAAAACATGACAGCATGAGGCATTTGTTTTGCCAGGGTAAACTACCTGACGGAATGGAAATAGCAGTGAAGAGACTATCAAAAACTTCTACTCAAGGTGAAGAGGAGTTCAAAAATGAGCTTACACTTACAGAAAAACTTCAACATGTGAATGTAGTTACAGTGCTGGGATTTTGCAACGAGAGGGAGGAAAAGATGCTGATCTACGAGTACATGCCGAACAAGAGCTTGGATTTCTACATCTATGGTCAGTAGAATCTTTTTCTCTTCGCCAACTTTCTAAATGTACCTCCAATAACTGTTTAAGGTCTATACTTCGATGTAGATCCCATCAGAAGATACATTTTAGATTGGAGAAAACGCGTTCAAATTATTGAAGGTCTTACTCAAGGGCTTCTATATCTCCAAGAATTCTCAAATTTTACCATTATTCATCGAGACATAAAGAGTAGCAACATTCTATTGGATGAGGATATGAACCCTAAGATATCAGACTTCGGTATGGCTAGGCTCTTCAGGAAAGATGAACTTGAAGCAAACACAAGAAGGATAGTTGGAACATAGTAAGGATATTGTCTCAAAATGGTATTTCGATATAAAGTGTTTGCTAAACCCTTCTCATTCTTATTTATTTTTCTGAGTTGCAGTGGCTATGTCCCCCCTGAATATGTAAGAAAAGGCATATATTCCATGAAATATGATGTTTACAGCTTTGGAGTTCTACTTCTGCAAATCATAAGTGGCAAGAGGAATACATGCTACTATGGTTCAGACGAAAACTGGAACCTTCTTGAATATGTAAGTGATCAGTCACATCTTTTCCAATATTTGAACACATAATTTACTCTCTTTTTTGTCCATAGTCTGCATTTGAATATCAAGATGGTCAAATTGTTTCAGGCATATGAATTATGGAAAAATGGTGAAGGCGTGGAGTTTTTCGATCCATCGCTAGACGATTCATCTTCATCATGTAAACTCACAAGATGCCTGCAAGTTGCTCTATTATGCGTCCAAGAAAATCCTTTGCACAGGCCATCTATGTTAAAAATCTCTTCGATGCTCAAAAATGAAAATGCACCTATCGCCATTCCAAAAAGGCCTTCTTTTTCAACAAAAAGAGATGAAGAGGACAGTGTTATCACGAATAAAATCTATTCCGTAAATGATGCAACAATATCTGACTTGGAACCTCGCTGAAGTCAAGGCTTTCATGAGCAGAATTCAAGAGTATCTCCTTTTTTCTTCCTGGTTGAATTGATTGTATGTATTCTATCTAGGTCACTGTGATAGATCCTATTCTTTTATTACTTTTCTATTGTTGGCTACCAAATAGGGTTCAGCTCTCGCAACAAAGTAAGATCAATTCTGCTGATCCAATGTAAACAAAGATACATTCAAAGGATGGAAACTGCTTTTTCTTTGGTAATAAAACTACTTAATATGAAACTCTATTCTCAACAAAATAAAATTGAGAAATATGAACCTCGTTTTTCTTGTGTTTGATGTATAGTCAGCAGCCATGCACAAAAAGGAAAGACTGTATTCTTAGTTTTGTTGTGATTGTGTTAACTTTCAGTAATGTAATTCCAATTACAATTCAAGGTTACAGTGCATGTATTTATAGTAATAAATACACTAAAAACTAAAAAACACACAAAACTCACCTAACAATAAATTACAAAAACAGTTATGCTAATTTACAAAGCTTAACTGTTTATATTCTAACTGTAATATTTAACACTCCCCCTCAAGTTGGAGCGTATATGTTTATTAAGCCCAACTTGTCAATTGCTCCATGAAATGTCTTTCCTGAAACCGCCTTTGTGAGTATATCTGCCAATTGATCTTCCGACCTTACAAACGGAAATTGTATAATTTTCCGATCAAGGTTTTCTTTAATAAAGTGTCGATCGACTTCGACGTGTTTGGTACGATCATGCTGTACAGGATTATGCGCAATCTCGATAGCTGACTTATTATCACAGTGTAGACCCATAGATGTCTCATACTCAATTCCCAGGTCTTGTAGTACCTGTTTAATCCATAGCAATTCACACACACCATGAGCCATACCCCGGTATTCTGCTTCTGCACTCGATCTAGCAACCACTTTCTGTTTCTTACTTCTCCAAGTTACTAGGTTACCTTCTACAAAAGTAAAGTAACCTGATGTCGATCTTCTATCTGTCTGATCTCCTGCCCAGTCTGAGTCTGTGTATCCTGTAATTTCACGAACTTCATTCTTTGAGAATAGTAGTCCTCTTCCCGGTGCACTTTTTAAATATCTTAAGATCCGATATACTGCTTCCATATGCTCCTCTCCTGGTGAATGCATGAACTGACTTACCACACTGACTGCATAGGCTATGTCTGGCCGTGTATGTGATAAATATATCAGTTTCCCGACTAATCGTTGGTAACGTCCTTTGTCAGCTGGCGTCTGATCTTCTGCTTGTCCCAGTTTGTGATTCATTTCCATAGGTGTATCTACCGGTTTGCATGCAAGCATTCCAGTTTCTGCCAATAAATCCAACACATATTTTCGTTGTGAAAGACATATCCCCGTTTTTGACCTCGAGACCTCAATCCCTAAGAAGTACTTCAGTTGTCCGAGATCTTTCATTTCGAATTTCGATGCCAGAAACTGTTGTAGAGCCGTTCTTTCTTCTGGATCATCTCCTGTTAAGACCATATCATCCACATATACTATTAGAGCCGTTACCTTCCCTCCTTTGTGCTTTATAAACAAAGTATGATCTGAATTACTTTGCTTATAGCCAAACTCTTTCATCGTGGATGAGAATCTTCCGAACCATGCCCGGGGTGACTGTTTTAACCCATATAAAGCCTTCTTTAATTTGCACACTTTCGTTTCTCGTGAGCACCTGGTTTTCACTTCGGGTGGTAATTCCATATAAACTTCTTCTTCAAGATCTCCATTCAGGAAGGCATTCTTGACATCAAATTGTTGTAAGGCCCAGTCTCGATTCACTGCTATCGATATGAGAATCCGAATTGTGTTTATTTTTGCAACCGGGGCAAAAGTTTCTTGGTAGTCCACCCCATACTTCTGTGTATATCCCTTTGCTACCAACCTTGCTTTGTATCTATCAATGCTCCCATCTGCTTTCAACTTCACTGTGAATACCCATTTACACCCAACTTTCTTCTTTCCTGTTGGTAGTTGACATAACTCCCACGTGTTATTCTTCTGCAAAGCCTCCATTTCCTCATTCATTGCCTTGGTCCACTTTGGGTCTGCTAATGCATCCTGTACATTACTAGGAATAGACACATTGGATAATTGATTAACAGTAAATGCATATGATTCCGATAATCTATGGGTAGAAATATAGTTGCTGATGGGGTATTTAGTTTTGTGTTTTGGATCAGGTTCATACTGTTTCTTTGGGACTCCCCGGTTTAGTCTTTGTGGGTATCTATGGGTCTCATTATTTTCTAAGACAGGAATTTCATTTATATCAATTGGGATAGGATTTAGGGTTACCTGAGGTGACCGAGGAGAGACATTCTCGGTTGATTCTTCGGTTAATGGTGTAGGCGTTGGTAATTCAAGAGACATAGGGGGGTCGTTACTAAGATCATTCTGGTCTGTGCAACCTTCCTGGTTATCATCCCAGCTTGGTCTCATTTCCTCTAATTCAAATATATATTCATTCTCTTCATTGTTACTCTCCCCCTGAAGAGAAGAACCAGGAACTCCCCCTGAATAATAGGGTTCAGATTCGCGAAATGATGCATCCAAGGTCACATGTAGCTTTCGATGATGAGGATCGTAGCACCGATATCCTTTTTGAAATGCCGAGTAACCTACAAACACACACCGTTTGGCACACGGATCGAGTTTGCTTCGCAGAACCTTAGGGATGTGGACATATACCGTACAACCAAATACTCGAGGCTCCAAATTTGGAAGGTGAGGAACCGAGAGAAGAGATTCCATTTTCTGTTGAGGAGACTGAAATTCAATTGCACTGGATGGTGTTCGATTTATTAAATACGCAGCGGATTTGACTGCCTCACCCCAATAATATTTTGGCAGATTCATCCCAAATAGCGAGGCCCGAACTATTTCCATAATTTGCCTGTTCTTTCTTTCGGCTAATCCATTCTGCTGTGGAGTATATGTGCAGGATGTCTGATGTCGAATTCCGTGACGTTGTAAGAAGTTACCTAGCACTTGATCCATAAATTCCGTACCATTATCTGACTGAAGTGTACGAATCTGTCGTTGGTATTGGGTCAGCACCATTTTCTGAAATTCCTGAAATGCTGTACTTACTTCACCTTTATTTCGGAGGAGAGATATCCAGGTCATCCGAGTACACTCATCAATAAAGGTAACAAAGTACCGTGCATTAGAAAAAGATGAGACCTTTGCAGGACCCCAAACATCAGAGTGGATAACTGCAAATGGTTCTACACTTTTATTCAAACTTGGCAAATAGGAAATACGGTGACTTTTCGCCATTTCACAGATGTCACACTTAAAATCCAAAATACTTAACCTTGAAAATAGATGCGGTTGTAGCTTCTTAAGGTACCCAAATGAAAGATGTCCGAGTCGTTGATGCCATAACCAAACAAGAGCCTGAGCTTGATCCGTACTTCTGGTTTGATGTGCATGACCTAGCTTTAACCCCCCTTGTTCCGTTAATTCCAAGTAATACAGGTTGCCCCGTCTAACACCATAACCAAGAATCTTCCGGGTTAGAATGTCCTGAAAAACACAGAATAGAGGCCAAAACGTGACCGTGCACTCAAGGGTAGTTGTGATTTGACTAACCGAGAGGAGATTAGACGCAAGAGATGGAACGATAAGAACAGTATCTAGTGTAATAGTATCAGTTAAAACAAGAGATCCTTCCCCCGTAATAGGGGAGGTACTACCATTAGCAGTGTATATATCTGTTTGGAAAGAGGGTTTATGACATATTAAATTATCGGAATCTCTAGTCATATGATGAGATGCACCTGTATCAATAATCCAAGTACTATTCTTTGTAATAACAGAGTGTGCAAATTTGTTTTCGATGATACCTGGATGGGCCATATTCGTTGTGGGCTGTGCCAGATCTGCTTCCGTCAGATAAACCAGAGGTTTTCGGAATTTTTTCCGAGGTTTTTTCGTAAAGTCCCACCAGTCCGGGTAGCCAATAATTTCATAACACCTTTGTTTTGAGTGCCCTATTTCTCCGCAGTTAGAACACATCAACCCACCCGCATTTTTGTATTTTCGGTCAGCCCCACTTTGGTCAATTCCACTGTTTCGGTCAACCTCACTATTTCGGTCAGCCCAATTTTTCCGGTCAGCACTATTTCGGGCAGCCCTATAAAAGGCTTGCCCTAATTCTTTTTCTTTCCTTTCCCTTCCCCACGCCGTCGCCCCCTGTCCCTTGCCTCTCCCTTGCTCCCCCGATCGATGGTGCCCTGCCATCATCACCGTATATTCAGGGACCATCGGAGGGCCTCCGCCGTGACTGCCTGTCATCACTTGTTTTTGGGAGAACACGTGACGGACGGCGGCGTATGCATCTTCGAGAGTCAGTTTAGGATTTTTTCTTAAAATCTCCCCTCGGATCTGTTCGAAGGATGAGTCATCTTGATGAACCACCACTGGTGGTGACGGGTTGGAGGTAAGTGTTGGAGTAATTTCCATTCTGAGTTTGTATTGTGTGGGATGGAGTTGTTGATTGAGTGTTGTCTGTGGTTGTTGGTTTTTCGGAGATGAAGAAGTTCAAATGGTTTGTTGGGGTTTTTTTTCTGGGTTTGTGGGTCTCGGTTTTCTGAGAAGTTTGGTTTGAATTTGTGGTTGTTCGTGGATGGATGGTTGGGTTGTTTGGTTAGTGGGGAAATTTGTGGGTGTTTGGTTGCGGGGAAAATCTGGGTTTCTGGGGAAAATATGGGTGTTTGGTTTCTGAGAAAAAAAAATTCAGGGGAATAAAAAAAACTTCGGGTTAATTCGAAAGAAAAAAATACGAATTCGGATTTGGTGATGGATTGGAGATGGATTTCTGGGTTGTTTTTTCTTTTCGATGAATACACAGTGAGCTTCGATTTGAACAGTAGTGGTTCGTGTGAACAGTAATACGGGCACAGTAACCTTCGAAGAAAAAAAATTTCGATTTGAAAACAAACTTTAAATTTGCTCTGATACCATGTTAACTTTCAGTAATGTAATTCCAATTACAATTCAAGGTTACAGTGCATGTATTTATAGTAATAAATACACTAAAAACTAAAAAACACACAAAACTCACCTAACAATAAATTACAAAAACAGTTATGCTAATTTACAAAGCTTAACTGTTTATATTCTAACTGTAATATTTAACAGATTGTCAAATTTTGAGACCTAACCTCTTCAGAACTTTAGTTCCTACTGTTGTCTCTCTCTGTTATCCAACTTGTATCGAAATCAATATCGTTCTTTGGTTACCACAGCTACTTAATGGAATTCCTCACTTGATCTCTTAGCAAATTAAATAAGAGAACAAGAATCGTGAAGTTCAAGAATGTCCAGGCAAAAATTTCTGCATATTTGTTGTGGTAGTTGTACAAGTTCTGATAAATCAAGTGTTTGCCAATAGGCTTAATTTTCATTTCATATAACAGCTATTTATATATAAAAATAGCGATCTTCAAATAGAAATATAATCCCCGTATCAAAGGTAAAAGAGGAGAGGATCAAGATTTGATCGTTGACTTACTTATATGCAAGGAAAGTTCATTACAGCTCAAGATTCCCAGCATGAATTAAGGAAAGTAGCCGTTCTAGAAATCCAATTACTGCCCCCATCAAGTCGGAGCATGTAGAGTAGATAGACCCAACTTGCCAAGAGGTTTGGTAAAGATGTCAGCTAATTGAGAAGATTATGAAACAAACTTTGGAGGGATAACTCAATACCCACTTGGCAAAGAGGCATTCTGTTCTATCCTAGACAAGCTGGGGTCTATCCAATCTACTTCCTGTTTGTAAATTTCATCTCCGTTTACTGCATGTTTATTTACTGTATACTATACTATCACCACAGCTTGGAGATATATCGAGATCAAAGTTCACGCAGCATGAAAACACTGAAACTTGTTCCCTTTTCTGCAATTATGCGACCCCCACAATAATTGAAAGCAACAACCAAACAGTTCTTTGACGTTGGGTGCATTCACTTTAACGGTGATTCTGACATTTCTTTTCTTCTTACATTGCTTTGTTAGTTTACTCCAGCTTGGTCTGGTTTTTTATGCGCTTCTCTGCATGGGACCCATATGTAAGACATTCATTACACCCTCCCTGGCAGAAGACGAGCCTGTCCTGTTGACTCAGCTCATCCTATTTTATTGCCTCAAAAATTGAGGAATCACATCTTTTCACCTTGGCAAGACAAAGGCTGTCACCTGCCAATTAATAACTAGCCTCACAGTTGACGAATCATTAATATATATGTTTTTCAATGATTTTAATTTCAATTCTACTCTGCTGGAAATTAAGAATAATGTGGAGACGGTGTAAAAATTACAATATCTCAAACAAAATACACAGCGTTCAATCTAAGATCTACCAAAAAAAACAAACAAATCCTCCCCAAAAAAATCCCAAGACAGAATTTTTTTTTTTTAAATCAAAACCCATATATATATAAAAAAAAATTAAAATCAAAACCCATATATATAAAAAAATCAAGCTCCCAAATAGCATAAAAAAATAGAGCCGAGATGCAACAACCCGTCACAACTTGATCCAAAACCAAGAGACCCCAAATCAAACAATCTGTGTAAAAAAAAACTCAAAAAGTTTCAATCTTTTCACGTTTAATAAAAAAAAAGCAAATTTTGAATAAAAAGAGAAATAGAGAGAATAAGAAAACATAGCAATTAAGTCGGGAGAAAATCTGGGCCGTTTTGAAAGTGGAGATGAGGAGGAGGAGGTGAGGATCGGACAGTGGAGAGGAGATGAGGAGGAGGTGAAGAAGATATAATGAATTTATTTTTGTTTTGAAAGTGGAGATGAGGAGGAGGAGGTGAGGATCAGACCGAGGAGAGAGAAGATGGGAAATATATAATGAATTTATTTTTAGTATTTTTATTTTTTATTTTTTTCATTAATAATAATAATAATAATAATAATAATAATTTAATATTTTCTTTTCTTACTTACTCTTTTGTTAATAGGTTTTCTCTCTCTCGGGATAATTTAATAATTTTTATTCTTTTAACAGTTATAACAATGATAATTTTTATTTTCATTTTATTTTTTTATTTGATGTTTTGTTGAAGTTTTTATGATTTTTTTAGTCTTTCATTTTTTTTCCTTTCATTATTAACACACACAAAATAATAATAATAATAATAATCATAATAATAATAATAATTTAATTGTTTTTCTAGCTTATTCCTTTGATTTAATTTTGTTTCCTTCCGGTTATTAAAGCAATAATAATATTAATATTAAGAATAATAATAATAATTTTAGTTTTTGTTCTTACATGTTTTTTTATTAATATTTTTTTGTATCCATCTCATATTTGTTCAATAATATTTATTGTTTTGACAATGATAATGATGATAATTTAAAAAGTTAAGACTTCGATATTACTATTTTTATGATAGAGGATATTGATCTTTTTAATTGTATCAAATTTTACATATTGAAATATTATATTTTAATCTCAACAATTGTAAAAATTATTTGTTCCATTCGCACTATACCCGCAACATAGTGCGGGCATGTAACTAGTTATAAAACTATCTAAAAGAGCTCAGACTTTTATTGTAGCACTAGAGACAATTCACTATGGACTCGCACTTTATCAGCCCTGCGTCGCGCGAGTTCGTCCGCTGTTTTTTTTTTTTCGATTTTGAACAGTGCTTTGACTATTTTAGCCCCGGTAATAAGACAAAATAGGGCTCGGTCTGGCGGTAAAAAGGGCTGGGGGTGAGGGCCATTACTGTCATTGCACGCATACGGGCCGGGCCGGGCCGGTCCGCCGCACTTTTTTTAAAAAAATATATTTAAAATGGCTAATTACCGTTATAGCCCCTAATAAGACAAAAACATTTATTTCGGTACAGGGGCAGTACGGTAATTAACCTTTTTTCTATTTTAATTTCTGTCTGTTTTGTCAGTGCGTGTTTCGCACGCGCCAGCCTTTTTCACGCCCCACACCCTCTTTAGGCGGCGCGTGCGGTGTCCTCCGGTGGCCGGAGTCGTGATTCCGCCGTGTAGATCGATGCGTCTCCGCGTGGTCTTCCTCCCGCGGTGGCGCGTGTACCCTACAAATTTCCTTAGACGCGCCGGAGGCCGGTTAAAGCGCCGGCCACGTTTTCTCTCTCTCTCCTGCACGTAAAAGTGCAGGAGAGTCCCCCATTTTGTGATATTTTTCATTTCGGTCCCTTGACTTTCGATTTTGTTTTTTGTCCTGATTTTGGTTCGATAAGTTTTGATTTAGTTCGATTGGGTCCTCCAATTGGAATTGATTGAATGTCAATGTTGCACTTCGGTCCTCCTTCTTTTAATTTTCGGATTGGGTTTAAATTATTCAATAAATACAGTACAGAAGTTTTGATTTATTCAATTGGATCCTTTTATTGAAATTGATAATATATTGCATTTTCATTTTGGCCCTTATAGTTTTAATTTTTTATTTGAATCCCTTGATAAATTCATATTTGTGTTTTATTTTCCATAATAATAATAATAATAATAATAATAATAATAATAATAATAATAATAATAACAATAATAATAATAATAATAATATAAAAAAATATAATTACAATAATAATAATAATAATAATAATAATAGTTTTAATTTTTGATTTTAATCCCTTGATAAATTGATATTTGTGTTTTATTTTCCATTATAATAATAATAATAATAATAATAATAATAATAATAATAATAATAATAATAATAATAATAATAATAATAATAATAATGATAATAATGATAATAATAATAATAATAACAATAATAATATTTTTTTTCCTTACTCTTTTGTTAATGTGTTTAGGTTTTTTTCTCTCAATAGCAATAGTAATAATAATAATAATAATAATAATAATAATAATAGTAATAGTAATAGTAATAATAATAATAATAATAATAATATTTTTTTTCCTTACTCCTTTGTTAATGTGTTTAGGTATTTTTCTCTCAGGATAATTTGATAATTTTTATTGTTTTAACAGTGATAACAATGATAAAAAAAAAAATTGTTTGATCTTCTGTTGAGGTTTTTAGGATTTTTTTGACAATAATAATAATGATAATTTTTTGACAATAATAATAATGATAATTTTAGAAGTTGAAACTTCGATATTATTGTTATTATAATAGACAATGTTGATACCTTTTAGTATACCAAATTTTATATATTAAAATATTATATTTTAATCTTAACAGCTGTAAAAATTATTTTTTTCACCCGCACTACACCCGCAACGTAGTGCGGGCAGTTGACTAGTGATGTCTAAAGGACCTCAGAGAGACGGCACTAAAAATCTTGCTAATGGCAGCTGTTAATGTTATCATACATAGACCATTAATTCAATAGAGTTGACGGAGTGAATGGGAAGAAAAAATATCTCTTAAGAAATCGTATAATTACTATCTTGTTAGTTAAAAGTCTTTGTTTCTTTCAATACACTGTGTTTGTATTTATATATTATATTATTTGATTATGATGTTTATATTTTATATACTGTTTTGTGATTGATAAAATAGCACTGAATAGGTAGCCTTTTAAGAACGTAAAATCATTTTTTATATAAAAAACTGAAAAAGTTTTTTATCGAAATTCTCCATTCCGAAACCTGAAAGAACGAATCACATTTCGGTTTGGATGCGATTTTAGTTTTCTGGAAGGTTTAATTACCTCAATTTATACAAATCCTACAGCTGAAGGATGCCGCAGAGAAGTGGACTAATCAGTCAGCAGGGGCGCATGCGTCCAAGATTCCAAGTATATCAAGCACCTGGCACTCCACTATGCATCAGCTTTCCCAATCTTATGGCGATCAGAAAAACCATCATCCTCTTCTTCCTGTTCACCTTCCTATCTTCTCAGAATCATTTTTCAGCCGCACAAAAATGGGTTAAAGCTGGTTACTGGTATAGTGGTAGTGATTTTCCGATATCTGACATAAATTCTGCCCTGTTTACACACCTTATTTGTGCATTTGCCAATGTCAACTCATCCACCTATGAACTCTCCATCTCATCCAACTTTGAACAGAGCTTCTCGATCTTCACCGGCATCGTCAAGCGCAAGAACCCTTCAATTGTACCGCTTCTGTCAATATGGGACGGACAGGCTGAGACATACAAGTCCATTTTAGGTGAGGCAGTTAACAGTTCTGTCTTGTCTTCAATGCTGGCGCAATCTTCCTACAGGAAGTCTTTTATTGAATCATCGGTAAAAACAGCTAGGACTTTCGGGTTTCAAGGAATAGACCTGTTCTGGCTCTGGCCTGATAGCACAGATTTGTCAAATATAGGAACTCTGTTGGATGAGTGGAGGGCTACTGTTGATTCCGAGCCAAGAAACTCAAGCGTGTCCAAGTTAATTCTAACAATGGGCGTTCGCTACTCACCGAGTCTTCAAAGTGTAAGTTACCCGATTGATTCAATGAAGAGGAATTTAGATTGGGCACATGTTGTAGCATATGATTACCACATGCCTTCAAGGGAGAATTTTACAGGCAACCATGCTGCTTTATATAATCCTTCAAGCAATATTTCTACCGATTTTGGCATCAGAGAATGGTTAAGTGGTGGATATCCAGCAAGCAAACTAGTTTTGGGTATGCCGTATCATGGATATGCCTGGAAACTGGTGAATCCCACTGACAATTCTCTTGGCGCGCCAGCCTCAGGTCCTGCTGTTACCATTGATGGCTCAATGGGCTTTAGGTTCATCAGATCATTCATTCAAAATTATGGTTATGGAGCAAGGTCAGTTTATAATTCTACTTACGTAGTGAATTATTTCGTTGCTGGATCAACTTGGATCAATTTTGATGATGTTGAGACAGTTAGAGCTAAGATTTCTTATGCGAAGGAAAAGGGGCTACTTGGTTACAACGTGTTTCAAGTGATTAATGATGACAATTGGGCTCTTTCTCTGGCAGGTTGGTAATGATTTCTTATTAGATTGTAAATTAGTCAGGAAAAATAAAACTCTGGTAGCTTTGCAATACTCTGCGTCAGACAGAATACCACCACAGCACCAACGTATCCCCACATCTGCTGTCAATCTAGCATCTTGAACTCTAAAATCTGTGTTCATAACGACTAGGCTTTTGTTTATGCTATGGTTTCTCTTGTGCCTGCTTAACATCATCACTAGTAAAAAAAAAGGGTCAATTCTTTAGCCTTCTCTATATGCAACCACACAGAAATGAGTAAGAGTAGATGAAAAAAATATGTATTCAGTCTGATGAGAGATTAATTTAGTGACCTGCATTAGCAGCACAAGATGAGGTGCGGCAAGGAAAAAGGAGCTGGTTATGGCTAAAAATTGTTCTTCCAATTGCTTTGATCAGTATCTTATTAGCATCACTGATGTTTTACTACCGAAGCAGAATTTTTGAGCGAAAAGGTAAACCTTAATCAATTGAGAGGGTTCACCATTTACTTTCGATAATGGAATGACAAACAGATGAACATTTCTGGGTTGCTTCCTTCTTCTGTTTTTAGCTGCAGGTACCAGAGTCTTAGGTGATAAAAGTTTATCTGGTAGAGGAACTAGTTTATCAGCCGCTGCAGAAAATTTTGATAGTGATGCTCCTGCCCTGCAAGTGTTCAGTTTTGAAAGCATTAAAGCAGCTACAAATAACTTCTCTAGTGAAAACCAACTTGGAAAGGGTGGGTTTGGCCCTGTTTACAAGGTATTGTATGGTTAATCCTCTCTATTTCTAACTGGAAATCTCACGTTTGGAACGATTAGTGTTCAGATTTTTAGGTTTGCTACAAGAAATAAGGCTAACATCAGGTGTCAAATTGTGCTAGGGAAATTTACCAAGAGGCCTGGAAATAGCAGTCAAGAGGCTGTCAGAGTCATCAACTCAAGGACTTGAAGAGTTCAAGAACGAGGTTTCGCTCACGGCTAGGCTACAACACATAAATCTAGTTAGGCTTCTTGGATTTTGCTCCGAGAGGGAAGAGAAGATGCTAATATACGAGTACATGCCAAACAAAAGCTTGGATCTTCAGGAAAGATGCTAATATACGAGTACATGCTAAACTTTTCAGGAAAGATGTGTACGAAGCAAACACGAGCAGAATTGTTGGAACTTAGTAAGTAGCTGCTTCCCATTAAAGATAATCTCCATATCATAGTCGTCAACTTCTTATCTGCTGTGCAGACTTAGTCTTAACATTTTCAATATTGCAGTGGCTATGTTCCTCCTGAATATGTGAGGAAAGGCATATATTCCATCAAGTATGATGTTTATAGCTTTGGAGTTCTGCTCCTGCAAATCATAAGTGGAAAGAGGAATACATGTTTTCACGGAGAAAACGAAAGCTTGAACCTCTTAGAATATGTGAGTTACTTGAATTCATATCATTTTTAACACCATTTTGATATGCTAGTGAAGCCGAGGCCTTTTACGAGGAGTTGACAGCTTGAAATATGATGCAGGCATATGATCTGTGGAAAAACGGGCGAGGAATTGAATTCATTGATCCATTTTTGGATGACTCATCCTCGCCCTGTAAACTAGAGACATGCATGCAAGTTGCTCTGCTGTGTGTCCAAGAAAATCCTGATGCCAGGCCAACAATGCTAGAAGCATTCTCGATGCTCAAAAGTGATGATTCCCTGGCTATTTCTACTCCTGAAGGGCCAGGATTTTCAGAAAAAAAGAAGGGGGACAAGGAAACTGCATCCTCGTCCCAGCAA
This sequence comes from Salix purpurea, assembly GCA_027405865.1. Taxonomy (NCBI): domain Eukaryota; kingdom Viridiplantae; phylum Streptophyta; class Magnoliopsida; order Malpighiales; family Salicaceae; genus Salix; species Salix purpurea. The sequence goes on from JAOWLH010000019.1 coordinate 6,038,811, forward strand.
GTAATGTGTTCTTTCGATGATTCCCAGGCTTCCCAACTGGAACCCCGTTGACAATCCAGCTTGTATTGAGCTACTGAAAATTATAGCCTGACTTGTGTGTTCTTCTTCCTTGCACTCTCATTAAATCTTTGCTAGAAATAGAGTAGAGCTTCTGCTGGAGTCTCCTTCCGGTGAAAAAACTAGGAACGGACATTTGCCGGATGCTTCTTGGAGGAGGAAAACCTCCTCAGAACTAAACCCAGTGAAAAAATATCGGTCTCAAACCGGGCCCAACAACAAAGAGGGGATGCTGTCCAGGATGGAGAAGGAGACTTTTGGGCTCGAAACGGAGCCTACAAAGAAAATGATAGGCTAAAAATCAAGGAAAGATGGGCTCAATACTAAGCCGATAAACAAAGGAAACAGGAGCTTCTTGGAAAGATGGGCCCATGATCGAGCCCTTTGAGCCCATTTCATTTCATTTTTTCCGGCGTTTTGAGAAATTCTCCATGTTAGCCATGTCAAACGACGTTGCGGCAACCGCCCACCCTCTATCTGAATATTTCACAAGTTTTTTTATTATTATTATTAACATGAAAGTCCGTGTCAGCTTGTGTCCAATTTGATTAACTCTACGTATACTAAAATTAATGATCATGTAAATTTTCAGTAATTATCAAATTAATAACTATATATATATATATATAGACACACACCCATATATATCATAATTAATATTATTATAAAATGTTTGCAACCTTACCCTTTACAATGCAAATTCATGTGTATAAATATTAAAGATTATCATAATCACCTAGGCACAACATTTTCTTTTTTTCTGTAAATTATATTTTTCTCGGTAATTTGCTAATTTAAAAAAAAAACACCAGTACTCGTTAAACAACTGTGAAAATACGCATAATCATTTGAGATGTTTTCGACTTTATCAGAACCATAATACACGAGAGAGATAAATTTATTTTATGAAATAGAAAAGTTGTCGTGCTTGCATATTTTATATTTTCATGTCCTCTGTTTTATGGGACATTTATGCTTTTATATGTTAATTATTTTTTTTTATAACACGTTATCAGCACGATTATTATATAACTTATATCAATTTTAATATATTCTTTTTTATTATTATAATTTATTTATGGCAAATTTTATTTCACTTTTATTCAAAGAAAGAGATTTATAGTTCCTGAAGAACGAGTATCACAAGTTTCTGAAGAATTAAATAAATTAAATACAATTCTTGACGAACTAGTATTTCTAAAACTAAATAAATAATAGTCAGGAATGATTTTCCTGAAAAATTAAATAAATTAAATGCAATACTTGTCGTAGGTGTGGTAAGCATAGTCATTGGTCACGTACCTGTCGTACACCAAAATATCTTACATATTTATATCAACCCTCTTTGAAACAAAATACAGTTGAAACTAATTTAATTCATAAAGATGTTTCATAAAATCATATTGCTTATATTGATGTTAATATTTATCTTGATGTTTTTGATTTCGTTGAAAACTTGGACAAGACATAAAACATGCTTAGTGATGGAATCATTAGAAATGATTAATAGTTCTTATTTGTATTAAAATATTTATGTTATTCTGTTTGCAATAAACACTATCAATTTGGCTCAAGTTAAATAATAAATTTTGATAATCTTTTGATCAAAATATGATATAAAAAAAATCGGTCTCAAACCGGGCCCAGCAACAAAGAGGGGGTGCTGTCCAGGATGGAGAAGGAGACTCTTGGGCTCCAAATGGAGCCTACAAAGAAAATGATAAGCTCAAAATCAAGGGAAGATGGGCTCAATACTAGGCCGACAAACAAAAGAAACAGGAGCTTCTTGGAAAGATGGGCCCTTGACTGCGTCCTCTGGGCCCATTTCATTTCATTTTTTCTGGAGCTTTTAGAAATTCTCCATGTTAGCCATGTCAAACGACGTCGCGGCAACCGCCCACCTAATCCCCTATTTTACAAGTGATTACCACGGGCGCCTACGTGAATATTTCACAAGTTGACAGAGTGGGCGCATTCATGAATATTTATTCATGATAAAAAAAAAATCTCAACATGATATAAAATAAAATAAAAAAATTATATATAAAGATGATGGGCTAATATCAGAAATAATTTTTAAAAAAATATATATATTATTGTAATGTATTTTCAAGAAAAAATTATTATGAAAAGTATATCCCAGACCTATTCAAGCTCCAGCAGATATAGATATCTTGACTGCTGCTTGATTTTCTAATCAGAAAAGTCCAATTTCTCTTGGCCACCGGTGATTACACTTTATTCTTGAGTTCTTACCTTCTTTTTTTTACACTGTAAAGAATGGCAACTTTTCAGCTTGATTTAAAACACATTTTTCTAATAGAATTGGTCACGAGGACGGCTTCTAGAGATGTTATAATATAATCATTGACTAGTCCTCAAGCAACCGTTGTTAAAATATTCTCTGATAGTTAGATAGCTTCTGTTTATTTATTTTAAGTGTTTTGGATATATTTTAAAAGTACATTTCATTTAAAATAATGTTAAATTCATATTTTAAGTGTTTTTTTATGGAATTGATGTGCTAAAGAATCAAAATTAAATAATTTAAGTTGAATATGAATCACTAGAATAGACAAATAGCCTAGTTTTCTTGCAAGACAGCAATCAGCAATGGTCAAAGTAGCTGACTTATTCCTTCGACTTCCACCAATGCCAGGACAAGCACAACCATCCAAAGCATGCACCGGCAGGAAATAAAGTAATAAAGAATTGTCAACCTTTTTTATCATCTTCATGATCTCTTGATGTTTCTCTATCTATATATATCGGTACAAATCTTTGACAATGAGAGCACTAATTTAAGAGACCACCGAGCACTCAATGGCTAGCCACAGATTGGTTCATCTCTTTCCGATCATTTTACTCTTTACCATCTCCACCGGATATGTCATGGCTTCACCTCCGGCGGCTATCAAAGCGGCTTACTGGCCTTCTTGGTCTAAAACTTTCCCACCTTCGGCCATAGACACCACTCTGTTCACTCACATCCTCTATGCCTTTCTCGTGCCGAGTAATGTCACATTCAAGTTCGAAGTATCCGACTCAGCTGCTTCCCTGCTCGAGAACTTCACCGGCACCCTTCATCGGAAAAACCCACCAGTGAAAACACTAGTCTCATATGGGGGAGGCGGTAGTGATCCAAAACTCTTTGCTCGAATGGCATCGAATAAAGGGTCGCGTAAAATTTTCATAGACTCGGCAATACAAGTGGCAAGAACATATGGATTTGACGGGATGGATCTTGACTGGGAATTTCCTAAGAACCCAGAAGAGATGGCTGGCCTGGGCCAGCTGTTTAAAGAATGGAGAGTTGCTATCAAGAACGAAGCCAGGTCCACCCACCGGTCTCCTCTGTTGCTCACGGCTGCAGTCCACTTCTCCGTCGACTTTCAATGGAATGGAAACTACCGGAAGTATCCAGTGGAATCCATCGCCAAAAGCTTGGATTGGGTCAACGCAATGTGTTTTGATTATCGTGGTTCATGGGACACTTCGGCTACAGGAGCTCACGCAGCATTATATGATCCTAACAGCAACATAAGCACGAGCTACGGGCTGACGTCATGGGTTCGTGCTGGTGTACCTAGAAACATGGTGGTCATGGGCCTGCCCCTGTACGGGAGGACGTGGCAACTTAAAGACCCGAAGGTAAACGGAATCGGTGCGCCGGCCACGGCAGTCGGTCCCGGAGACGACGGCGTGCTGATATTTTCCGAGGTGGAGAAATTCAATAGAGAGAACGGCGCCACCGTGGTGAATGATGCCAAGACTGTATCCACGTATTCTCATGCCGGGACATCTTGGATTGGATACGATGACAGCCAATCTACAACTGTGAAGCTAGAGTTTGCTCAGGCCCATGGGCTTCGTGGTTACTTCTTTTGGGCCCTCAGCTATGATCGTGAGTGGGAAATCTCGAAACAAGGTAAACCTCTTTTGGGCCATGAATTATAGTTACCGTTCTGTGAATTATTTTAGGGTAGGTCAACGTTGTTATTGAATTATTTTTTTTCTTTTTTCAGCTTCAAGGACATGGGTCACTGGGTAAAATGGCTTGGACCATTCTGGTTCCTTCCAGGAGGTTGCGGGATCTCGAATTGAAGCAACGGTCGAAAACCTCGTTTTATTTGTGTCCCGAGATTATTGATTAGTCGAGTTAATAAAAGTAAGATTGATCGTGCTTCATATGATATGATAGGCACTAAGATTTCAGTTTAGAACTACGATTTGTATTTTTTTAGAACTCGATTAAAATGTTGTTTAAGGAAATAAATTGTGAAAGTCAATTCAAAAGGAATAGAATGTCAAAGGATGAAATTAGAAAATGACAAAAAAAAAAGAAGACAAAAGGCATTCAATCAAAAAAAGAGTTTGGAAGATGTAATTTAAAAACAAATAAATTATTTGACATTGTTATTAAACCCAACCTAGCGGGTCAACGTTGAAACCTACTGATATTATTTTTTTGCCTAGCTTGAGTTCAAAATTAGTGCGTATGAGAAATGCCTCTACGAGACCTAGCTGACTTGGCAAGACAAAAAAATATAATAATAATAATATTTAAAAAAAAAAACTGCAACATATTAGATTGACATGAGTTTCACAACTTTATTGTGAACTTCACTGTGTTTAATTTTATTTATTTATTTATTTATTTGATGAATATACGTTATAAAACTTAACATTAAACAAATATTGTGATGTTTGTTTAAGATAATAATAACTTCATAAAAGCACAATAAATAAAATAATGAAAGACCAATTCTAAATAAAATTAAAAATATCAAAGGATTAAAATGAGAGGGAAAAAAATGCTAAAAAGCATTCAATTAAAAGAAAAAAAAAAAACAGAAGATGGAACTTCAAAGGAAAAAAAAAAAGGAGAGAATTAAGAAAATGGAAAAAGAAGAAGCACCTTCCTCACTTATATATGAATAATGAAGTGGGAGGGGGAAACCCTGCCTGTTTAAGTGCTGTAGTTAATTTCTAATTAAATTGAGAAAAGGCCAAGGGTCAATCGGTAAAAAAAATCAAAGGATCATTTAAAAAAAAAAAAGTTCTATCTTTTATCCTTCAGTATTGTTTATTTTTTAAAAAAAAAAGTTCTATCTTTTATTATATTTTTACTTTAAATTAAATGCTTTCTGTGGCCTTTTTTCCTTTCATTTTTATCCTTCAATATTGTTTATTTTAAATTGGTCATTTAATTTTCAATTCCCAGCATGCAGTAAGTCTACTTCTGACATGAAACATCATGATCTTTGTATTCTGTAGAGCAACAAAATTCGACACAATTCCGATAAACATGGTAATGTCTGTGCATGGTGCCGCTCGAGATATGAACGAAAAATTAAAACTTATCGAATTTTCTAAATTAATAAAATGCCAGATTTCAAAAAATAAATCATGTTTTTTATATTTTTACTTCATAGATTTATTATTCCTCAATCACTCACATGATTTCATGGAAATAGTTGTGTGGACAATGATGCCAGCAACAAATAAATAAATTTTATGCATTTTTGCAGAGAGATGTTCTGTAATTTTCAGATAAGCTGAACAAAAGTATTTCCTCCACTATAAAAATACTCCCATTTCTGAGCAGAAAGATAGTTTAAAGGATTTAATGAGAAAATAAGAAATGCAGTAGCCTGAAAAGGAGCGTGAAGATTAAAGCAGAAGGCAAGATTCACCATTTATTTCCTATGATCTTGAGTTAGATTTCTTTCAGAGTCGTACATAGAATAAGTGGAATGGATGGAAGATCCTTGGCCAAGAAACAGAGGCTTGAGAACCATGTCTCTTTTGATTCAGGCATATGGGTCAGGGAATTTGGAAGTTGATGGTGGAGCAGGAAGAAAAAACATGTGGAAAAGGAAAAAATTACAGCATATAATGAAAATATTTTGAGAGTTCAGGGTATGGATTAAAAAACGTGCTTCATGATCACGAGTCAACAGATTCTTGCAGCAGTCATCAAAATTTCTGCACATTTCCTCCAGCTGCTTCAAAACCCAACTTGAGTAGATGAAAACAGCTTACCTTACTGTTAAGACGCCAAAACTGCTGAAACTAGCAACGCTTTTCTTTCATCCAGTCAACAAAATTGTCTAGGATCAAGGGCCAAGCTAGGTCTGCATCATAGTTTTCAAGATCTGGGAAGCTGATCTGCAAACAAGGTAAAATGAAGGGTTTTGCCTTTAGACATATGCACCTAAGAATTGCTTTGCTTCTACACCACAATGTGCTGTAATGTACATTAAAATTATAGTTATAATATATGCATTAAAATGCTTAAAGATTGCACAATCGTCTTGGGTACTCAGCCTGTCAGGCTAGCACAAAATCAACTTCACGTCCTACACCACATGTGAGAACTATGAAGAAACGACAGCAAAAACGAACTCACCTCCTTGCAGAAACGAAGAAAACCCATCCATTGATCCAAGTTTATTGCCTTATAATCAGACTGAATCTGCAGCATCAAATCAAGTCAGGAAACAAGGCAAAGGGCAGATATTTTAGATAGAAAAAATGCCATGATTCTAGAATTATCACTGCAGCATCAACCACCCACCTTTAGATACTCTATTAATAAATCAACCTTGGATTGGAACTGTGACCCAAGCACAAGATTCAGCAATTCACAGGCACTCTCTATGTCAACAGTTTTTTGCTTCTCTTCTGAGACAATTAATGACATAAAAAAGTACTGGGATTAAAGAAAGAGTTTAAATAACATACAAAAGAACAAATCTCATTGAGTCAAACCACATCCCTCTTTATGTTGTTCTCACCTGTTAGGCAGTATCGAAAAGCATATGAATAGAAATCTTGAAAATTTCCTGGTGTGTTTACCTACTCAGGGTATAAAAATGCAAACTCAGTACCTCATCAACCTGAATAATGTACATGAAAACATCAGTAACTACTCCAGAAACGGAGTAATACCTCCTTTTCCAGTTCTGGCAGCCCTTTCTTTAATTTGCTGAGAGAATCAACCTTGAGAGCTTTCATGCCACTTCGCCACTCATCCTGATAAAAAAAAGAGGATAATGGACCATAAGGAGAATTGTTGAACCAAAAGAATGTCAGTACATGGGCCATTTCTCAGGATTCAAAGATAGGATACCCGATGAAAGTAATTTTCATACATATAGCACGACATAAAGTGATTGTGTTTGGGTGTGTTTAGTTTGAAATGAAATTATTTTTCACTTTTAATTGTCACTTCTCTTTAGATCATTGCTTACAAGATTAGTGTCCATTTCATGAAGTATCTTCCTCTGAACTCACTATATAAATTTAAGGACACCATAAACCTTTTTTTAGAGGAGAGAGGATTCCGTATACTTGACAAATAAGACATGGTGTAGCATGATACACGAAAAATAAACTGTTCCATACAGAAACAGGCACAATGTAATAAAGACCATGCTTGTGCTTACCCGTGTAAAATAACCCTGCCTTTGAGCTTTCAGTTTCCTGAAATACAGAGACCAGCAAATTTAAGGTACAGGATTGGAGTTAAAAGTAATTAGAAAAGGAACAGACATTTTGACAGTAAATGACATACCATGCAAACATTAGGATCCTAACATCAGTATGTTCCACATTTATATCTGAACACAATGCCTCAATTCCTTCTGGGCTGTTTGAGCACACAGGAGAACATTGTAAGAAATTTGAAATTCTTGTGTTAAAGGCATGTCTGGCCACACAAAAGTTCCACCAATTTCCATGTGATTTATAAGATTATGCATATGTATCTTTGGGGTATATCACACATCAAGATAACTAGATTTTTTTCAGAGAAAAATAAAGCCATGCCATCCCCTTTTAATGTTTACAATTTACACATTAGCGTTTCAATACTTGAAAAAACATGTTTTGGAGTATCATGATACATATAGTTTACAAATAACCAGGTGGGAACAAAAACTATAGTGGAATGCTAACATCAGTAAACATAATTTTAAATAGAATGAAAGAGTGGTGACCAGAACAGTCACGAAGCTAATGCTTCTCATGCCAAGGAAATTAAACATCAATGAACCAAATTTGTGAATGTTCACTAAACTTACTCAATTATGCCTGACGAGCAATTTGCATATGAATCAAATAGGGTATCTAACCGATCCGTCTTCTTTGTTTTGGTTTTATCTGAGGGTGCAATAAGGATAACATTATCCTGTTAGATATTATCAGCAGATGGGGAAAAAAATGGATAGATCAGATTAAAATGGTAATCATATTTGATTAAAAAGACCCTCGGACCTACTTGGCTTCAAATAATCAAAAGAAAATCTTGCGGCAAGATTTAAATGGTAATAAAAAGTGCATTTCGTTCAAATTTGAATTACTAATAATAAGTGTCCGATTTTTAATATATGCAAGGTCCAAACATATGATTATAATGCCAGCCAACAACAGTAGCTGGAGAACACTCTCTGGTAAATACTAGGCCAATAGCAGCTTGAGAACTGAAAGAGTACAAAACAAATTTTGAATTAAGGAGGCCTATCTTTTCACTGCTAAAATTGATAGTTTTACAAACATTCCTCTCCCTGCCCTTTCTTGCAATCTTAAAAGAGTGATATCCATGCTGGCCACGCAATCTCAATAAATCATACGAAATATAATAATCAGATAAAAAAGGAAGTACAGGAATTGAATTTGGACCACCGAACTCTCGGAGTACTCTTGGTCTGTACTCTTTTTGTAATAATTTAATCACTACTAAGATCTTCAAAAAAAAAAGTCCACTTCATTAGACCTTCAAACATTATAGAAGGTTTGCTACTATAAACAAACTACGACAAAAATAGTAGCTAAGTAAATTTCTCTAAACTACTTCAAGGGGGGAGGAAACACGACTTCGTTCCCATTATAATTTTATTTAAAAAAAATAAATAATGAACAGATAAAAAATTCTACACCATCCTTGAATTATTAGAAAACCAAACAGACTCTCTTCGGACTTTAAATAAAATAAAACAAATCATTATAGCTAGAAAGAGTCAAAGCAGTAACGTTATTAATCTAAATTACCCAATAATCCAATTTTCATTAAAAAAAATTACAATGCAATCAAATACTAACAAATAAAACTTTCGATAGCGAAATTCAAAACTTTTAAAGCTGATAACGAGCTAGTTGCATTGCATTTAATCTTTGAAATATTTTTCAGCATTTTTCCAGGTAGTTATCAAATCTTAACACAGAATCAACAATTTCGATTCTCATTCAGTAGTTACAAAATCTTCAAAACCCCAAAATTTCGATTTTGATTCCCCCGCGGTTTCCGGGAAACAAAAATATTAAAGGTTGAAAGAGAGGTACCAGACCAGTAATCGTACCAGTAGGAGAATCGTCAGCTGATGTGACTGAGGAGGAGTTATGTGAGGCCGTTGCTTTTCGTTTTGATGCACGAGGAGGCATTGTGTTTTGTTATAGACGATAAACCACAACCGTTTGATCCGATGACTAAATGTTTCAGTCAAAACCCAAGATAAAACCCTAGATTGAAAATTAAAAAATGAGTTTTGAGGGGGAATTGGAGGAGAAAAGAGAGGTTTTATTATAGTGGTTTTATCGACTCTGGGATTGGAAATAGCAAAAGTTGGCAGTCACGCTCTACTCTGCGCGTGCCTGCTTTTATGATCTGGTGTTCTGGTCTTCTCCTTGTTCCAGGACATCGGTTTTTTCTCCCGTGATGGATGAGTCCACTCCTTGATTTTTTACACTGCGTGTAATATTCCTTGCTCCTTGATTTTCTTACAATGAGTCTAAGAGAAACTTCGATTAAAAAAGATATTTTAGAGACCTAAATTGATAAAATAATTTTTTAAATAGTGTAAATATAGTTTTTTTATGTGTATTGTAATTGTAAAAGCTATTTTTTTATATATTATTTTAGCTGTTCTGCTAACACATGCATTAGAGATGAGAAAATTAAACAAAAATATTAAAATGACATTTTTTTGCCTTTGCTTCTTCTAATAACACAGGTGTTGGAATTGATCTAATAATCCTTGATATTTTAATTTGTGCATATCAATCCTTAGTTTTTACAAAAATAAGTCTTCAATTATAAAGATTATGATAGTGAGAACATAACAATAAATTGTAGTGGTGATTCTTAAAATGACACACTAATTTTCTGTTTGAATTCATGTGTTAACATGAAGAATTTCTCATGTTTATTGTTTTTTTATATAGATTTTTATAATGTAGCATATTTTCTTTTTTTTTTGCTGTCCTGATTTTGGTCCTTTTTTTCAATATTATTTTTATGTTTATTTTATTTATATTAATTTGGTTATTTTATTGATATTTGATTTTGTGAACATCTTTTTTTATTCTGATACAGTAAAGAAAAAAATATATTTTTTTAAATAAGTTAGAAAATCAAGTGGAGTCCATAACTCCAGTTTCGAGTCTGATTGGTCAAGCCACAAAGCCCTAATTGATCTAATATATCATCATTTTAGTATTAAAAAAAGTTATTTTATTTTTTTCCAAGTCAAATCATATTTTTACCAATCATCCAGGATGTTAACGTCAAGTTGACCAAATCAGGTCGAGACAACTCTTATAGTGTTTGTGTAAAACCCGAATTAGGTAAGTGATTGAATTGAGAAGTTCTTAAGATTGGTTGTCGTGTCATATTTAATAATAATCCAAAAAAATGCCCTTGTTAATTTTTAGTATGTTTAGTTTATGCCCCGAATCACTTTTATTTTTTAAAATTTATTTATTATTTTTGTTCTTACCAATAAAAAATAAACCCACAAATTCCAGGGTTAATCATTCAATACAACTTCGGGCTTACCTTATAAATGTCGGCCTTAACAACTTTTAAGCTCACCTGATACCCATGGGCTATATCTTTCGGGCCCTCGTTTCTCTCTCTCTCTCATAGCCCATCACACAGCACCACCACATGCCGGCCCAGTTTGCTAACAAAATAAACGACGCCGTTAACCTCTCATTACTATAAAACTTCAACTGCAACCTAGGGTTTCAATCGCGACCGGCTGCCTCCGTTTGAAGCCCCAGACCCGCGAAAATGGTACTCTCCGTCTATCCCTCCCCATGCTCTTTGTGTACGATGTATGTGTCTCACGCAGGTACTGACGTTTAATGCTTGCTTTGTAGCCGTCACACAAGACCTTCAGGATCAAGAAGAAGCTGGCGAAGAAGATGAGGCAGAACAGGCCCATCCCTCACTGGATCCGCATGAGGACCGACAACACCATCAGGTTCTAAGTGACCTCCTTTACCCTATTTTATGCTCTTTTTGGTTCAAGTTGTGATTTTTGTTGTTGTCGTTGCTGTGGTGTAGGTACAATGCGAAGCGCAGGCACTGGCGCCGTACCAAGCTAGGGTTTTGAGCTGGGAGAATTGATTTGAAGTTTGAGCTGTCTAAGTGCTTTTTAGTTTTTAATTTTGCTAGACTTAAAATATTACTACTCAGATGTGATTTGAAGGGATTGCTGTTTAATTTTGATCTTGCTTTTATATTTCAGCAATTAGTGTTGACCGATTCAGGCTTAATGTGATATTCTCTTAAGTTTATTTCGCGCCTCTTTTTTCTTTTGCCTGTCAGGTTTGTTTGCAGGGATAAATGCCCTATTCTCTATAATCTGTTCGTCTAATCCTGTTACTTGTTTGTCTCAAGCAGTTTTAGATCGTGGCGATGGCTATTAGTTTTGGGTTTGTGACTGGTGGGGACTAGAACAAGTGTTTAGAAGTTCTTCACTGCATTAGTGTTAGATAGCAAGTTTTTTTTTTATATATATATATATATTTATATTTATATTTATATTTATATTTATAAGCAAGGGGTGAGGAGGTTGTACAGCAGAGAGTCAGTGGTGATGAGGGAATTTGTTAGATTATTTGTCAATAGAAAAATATAGAATTTTGAATAGTTCTTAAAAGTGGGAATAGTGGTATTTGGATATGAGGTAATGGTCTTGGGTAGGATTTGATGAAGTAGATATGATCCTTGTCTTTATTGACTAGAAGTAATATGGGGTTGCATGAGTTGTTCAAGGGTATGGACTGATTTGTATTTAGAGAAAGAGTTTAGCATTGTAGTTATGTTATGTTTTGTGTAGTCTTCATGGCTTTGTTTGGAACTCCAGTTCCAAGTCAATTCAGTTCGTGTAGTTCATAGCGAGGAAAGAACCAGTATTACACCACAGATCCTTATGTTTTATTGTATTTCTGTGAAGGTTGAACTGAAATTTGGATACAGTACATGCAGAATGACTCAATTTATCTCAGGATTGGTCCCTTTTCAGGGCTAGACTGGCCAAAAAAGAGACCAATCCTGAGATAAATTGAGTCATTCTACATGTATTGTTTCCAAATTTCAGTTCAACCTTCACAAAAGATGCATTAAAAAATAATAGGCCGAGTGTTTGTATGAAATTGTTTTTTTATTGGTGTATTTTGATGAATTGGAGTGCTAGATCAGAATGTCTTAGTTATTCAATTGTTCGAGGCGAAGCATTTGTGTGCTTGCCTTGGTAGCAAGTTATTACTCTGTTTTGCAATTCAGAATCTTGTCGTGTAGGAGGCCGAGAATGGCTTAAAGGTGACCGCATATAATTACAAAATTTAGAGTCTTATGAAATCTAATAGGGCAATCATAATTTCATGGTGATTGGCTGTAACAGATGATAGCCGTACTATATTACATTGGTTAGCAAGGTGATTTTTTGGACGGGAAGGTGGTTGGCCAAATGCTTTTCTGTTTTCCTTTTGCGGTCTACTTAGGAGCTGTGATGAGTGATTCCTGTTTTCTTCTGGCTTGTATTGCTGGCTAGGAAAAACTGCAAGGTCTAGAGACAAATCAATCTCGGATCATACAATGCTTCACTCTGATTGGCCTATTGGTGGGATGGTGGATTTGTGCACTTTTATTGATAGACTTGGATCAAAGTAATTACATGGCATCTGTAATCGAGTTCATACTGTTGATAGACTCTTTTTTTGTTTGGTTAAAGCAATGGTGATTTTATCTTTCGTTCAAGTGTCCGTGTTCTTGTTATCCGCTGATGAATCAAACAACTCCTAAGAATTCGGGTGCAAGATCAACTAAAACAGTTGGTTCCCAAATTTCTCTTCCGTAGGCCTGGAAATGGTGAAGTTTAAATATTTTATAGCCAACCAAGATCGGGAAAAAAAACGACAGGAAATCAGCAACGTTGTAAAAGGAGGGATTAGTAGTTAAATGAAACCTCATCTCGTTCATGTTTTGAATTGAGGATTTTTTGAATGAACTTATTATATCTGGTTTAACGACTATAATTAAAAAACCTACAATGCCGAAGCATGCACTATAAGCTTTCCATACCAGAATAATAATAAAAATACTAATTTGAGAATTTTTTCATATTAACTGACCAAAATGAACCATCAGATACAATTAAGGGTCTAAGCAGGCCAATTCAAATATGTTAGTTTGATTTGAATGGCTGCCATTTTTACCGAGAAAAAAATGGCTTGATAATTTTTTAATAGTCAGCTAAATGGATGCATGCATTTTTTCCCTTTATTGGTTTCCTGAAAGTATTTTTTATTTAAAAATATATTAAAATGATATTTTTTTTATTTTTTAAAAATTATTTTTGACATCAACACATCAAAATAATTTAAAAATACTAAAAAAAAATTCATTTAAAATGAGAAAAAAAAAGGGAAACGGCGCCCTCCCAAACAGCTTCTTAGTGTTAAATCACAAAGGAGACGGTTCCTATTCGTCCCATAAAACTCTGAACCCTCTTCTATCGAAATTCTGACATGACATGAGATAGATGATATCAGCAACACGTTTTGAAGCATTCTAACATGTGATGTTATTACCACCATGAAAAGCGGAAACTTTGGCATGGAAACCAGAGACTCAAACACAAAGAAATTAAGGCCGAATAACTCGAGCTTCCACTCCTTTTTCATGGCAAGGAGGTGGCTATATAACTCCACAACGTTTTCAAAACAAATGCTCGCTGGCTTCTGAAGGCAATAAACAACTCTAGCTCCCTTCCTTCTCTGTCTTTTGTTGTCTCTTTGATAGGCAGATGAAGTATATCTTTTAGGCCTATTGAAGGAGACTTTGCATCCCCAGGAAACAAACTTGAGGTTGAGATTTTCTTGTTTTCGATCTTCAATTTCATCCTTCACCATGGGGGACGTTTCACTGGAGCAGATAAAAAACGAGAATATTGATCTTGTAAGCATTTCTTTTTGATATATGTATATATCATGCTAATCTTCTCTCATTTGGATTTGATTTTCTGGATCACATTGTTTTGATGGTTCCTGTTATTCAAACGAAAGGAAAACAAAAAAACATTTCTCATAAATGCGCTGTTTATGTGTGCGTGTCTGTGTGTTCCTGTTTATGTAGGAGAGAATTCCTGTTAAAGAGGTATTTGAACAGCTAAGATGCACAAAAGAAGGGTTGACCAGCGCACAAGGCGAGGAGAGGCTTGCGATCTTCGGCCCCAACAAGCTAGAGGAGAAAAAAGAGAGCAAATTTCTCAAGTTCCTGGGCTTCATGTGGAATCCTTTATCATGGGTTATGGAAGCAGCTGCCATAATGGCCATTGCTTTGGCTAATGGAGGAGGCAAACCTCCGGACTGGCAAGACTTTGTTGGGATCATTGTGTTGCTTATCATCAACTCCACCATCAGCTTCATTGAAGAAAACAATGCGGGCAACGCCGCCGCCGCCTTGATGGCCGGTCTAGCCCCGAAAACCAAGGTACCTCAAGTCCATCCTTATTCATGCCTGTTTCTTTCATCAGCATCTCATGTAGAATAGAGTGTAACTCGTTGTGTATAAAATCTAATTTGCAGGTTTTGAGGGATGGAAAATGGAGTGAGCAGGATGCAGCAATTCTGGTACCAGGAGATATGATCAGCATCAAGTTGGGAGATATTATCCCGGCCGATGCTCGTCTCATGGAGGGAGATCCGCTCAAGATCGATCAGTCTGCTCTGACCGGTGAATCCCTTCCAGTCACAAAGAATCCTGGAGATGGAATTTTCTCTGGCTCAACCTGCAAGCAGGGTGAAATCGAGGCTGTTGTCATCGCCACTGGTGTTCATACCTTTTTCGGCAAGGCAGCTCACCTTGTTGACAACACCAATAATGTTGGTCATTTCCAAAAGGTATCCCCCGCCTTTCATTTTGTTGCCCAGGATACATTCAAGCTCGCCATTACTTTCATTTTTCATATAGATTACTTGTATAATTCCTGATTCTTTTCAAACTCTTTATCAGGTGCTGACAGCCATTGGTAACTTCTGTATCTGCTCAATTGCCATCGGAATGCTGATTGAAATCATAGTTATGTACCCAATCCAGAAAAGGAGGTACAGGGAGGGCATCGATAACCTCTTGGTGCTTCTCATCGGCGGTATCCCAATTGCAATGCCTACAGTTTTGTCCGTGACAATGGCCATTGGGTCTCACCGTCTATCACAGCAAGGTGCCATCACCAAGAGAATGACTGCCATTGAAGAAATGGCTGGAATGGATGTCTTATGTAGCGACAAGACTGGAACTCTAACCCTCAACAAGCTTACCGTTGACAAGAACCTTATTGAGGTCAGTGAGCGAGGCCTTACATGATTTTGCAAGTCTTAAGGTTCAATTCTCACTACCTACATTGGTAATTACAACAGGTGTTTGCCAAGGACATGGACAAGGATACCCTTTTATTACATGCAGCCAGGGGCTCGAGAATTGAGAATCAGGATGCCATTGACGCTTCAATTGTTGGGATGCTGGGCGACCCCAAGGAGGTATACAATTCAAGATTATAATAGTTTCTGGTGGTCCATTTTCGATATAAATTTCATGGAGTCAGTGAAATGAGAAGTTTATTTTGGTTTCTTGTGATATTTCAAGGCAAGAGCTGATATCACCGAAGTGCATTTCTTGCCCTTCAACCCTGTGGAAAAGCGCACTGCAATCACTTATTATGACAGCAAAGGTGACTGGTACAGAAGCAGCAAGGGAGCTCCTGAGCAGGTAAGCATTGATTGAATGTTTTGTCTGAAAACTAGCCGTTATATTGCCAGTTCTAACTTTCCATTCATGTGCCAGATTATCGACCTCTGCCAACTCAAGGGTGAGATGAAGAAAAAGGCTCATGAAATCATTGACAACTTTGCTGAACGTGGCCTTCGTTCCCTAGGAGTTGCTCGCCAGGTAGACTGATTCGATAATTTACTCGCTATTCATTTCGTGTGATTCCTTGGAATACAGCAAGCAAGACGAACTAACTGAAACATCATTTATTCTGATGGCATGATTCATTTCTTTTCCCTGTTTATAGACAATTCCAGAGAAGAACAAGGAAAGCGAAGGAGAACCATGGGAGTTTGTGGGTCTCTTGCCTCTTTTCGACCCTCCAAGGCATGACAGTGCCGAGACTATCCGCCGAGCCCTTGACCTTGGTGTCAATGTTAAAATGATAACCGGCGATCAACTTGCTATTGGCAAAGAGACTGGCCGCAGGCTTGGGATGGGTACAAACATGTATCCCTCATCTTCTCTCCTTGGTAATAGCAAGGATGCGGGCATTGCTGGCATTCCAGTTGATGAGCTCATCGAGAAGGCTGATGGGTTTGCCGGAGTCTTCCCTGGTATTGGAATTTTTCATTTTATCTCTATTACTGATATGAATTCTTGCCAACTTAAATGCTTAACTCATGTAAAACTTTGATTCGCAGAACACAAGTATGAGATTGTTAAAAAGCTACAAGAGAGGAAGCACATTTGTGGTATGACAGGAGATGGTGTTAATGACGCGCCGGCATTGAAGAAGGCAGACATTGGCATTGCGGTGGCAGATGCGACTGATGCTGCCAGGGGCGCCTCCGATATTGTGCTGACAGAACCAGGTTTGAGTGTTATTATCAGTGCTGTATTGACAAGCAGAGCCATCTTCCAGAGGATGAAGAACTACACAATTTATGCCGTTTCCATCACAATCCGTATTGTCCTGGGATTCTTGCTCGTGGCACTTATCTGGAAATTCGATTTCTCACCATTCATGGTCCTGATTATCGCTATTCTCAACGATGGAACCATCATGACCATCTCCAAAGATAGAGTCAAGCCATCTCCAGTGCCCGATTCATGGAAGCTCAAGGAAATCTTTGCTACGGGTGTTGTCCTTGGAACCTACATGTCAATCATGACTGTGGTGTTCTTCTGGCTTGTTCATGACACTGATTTCTTCCCTGTAAGCCAATCACTCTGAATGTCTCATATCGAAAATGCAAGTTAAAAACAAGTTCTAACGTTCTAATATCTGCAGGAGAAGTTCGGTGTGAGGTCAATTAGAGGCAAACCAGATGAGCTCACGGCAGCTCTTTACCTTCAAGTGAGCATCATCAGTCAAGCACTCATCTTTGTAACCAGGTCGAGGAGCTGGTCCTTTGTTGAATGCCCTGGTCTCTTACTTATCGGTGCCTTCATTGCTGCACAATTGGTCAGAATTTTTTCTGTTCCCTCTAGTTTTCCCTTCTTGTCTCAACTGCTATTTTTCTACTGTAAAATTTTCTATACGAGTTGAAGGATGATTGTATGTTGCACTAACTTGCAATGTTTGTCCATTGAAGGTGGCAACTGTCATTGCTGTATATGCAACCTGGTCCTTTGCAAGAATCCAAGGGGTTGGTTGGGGATGGGCAGGAATCATCTGGATTTACAGCATCATCACCTACATCCCTCTCGATGTCCTCAAGTTCATCATTCGATATGCATTGACTGGGAAGGCCTGGGATAATCTGCTGCAGAACAAGGTTTTGATAAAATAAAAACATCAGCATTCTTTCGAGTTCCTTTTCCTTCTTGTTGGTAATTGTATAACCTTTTTGCTCCTCTCAAAATCTATTCAGACTGCTTTCACCAACAAGAAGGACTACGGAAAGGGTGAGAGAGAAGCTCAATGGGCCACTGCTCAACGTACTCTTCATGGTCTCCAACCTCCAGAAACCATGTTCAATGACAAGACGACCACCTACAGAGAGTTGAATGAGCTAGCTGAGCAGGCTAAGAAGCGTGCCGAAGTAGCAAGGTAAAGTACTTAGCCTAAACATGGTGATTTCTCTTGCCAGACGTGAATACTAAAACTTAAACTTCTAAAAAGGTAGCAGCCCACCTTAAAACTTCTTCTAACATGAAAGGAAATTCTAGCATTTAAGCTAGCTGATGATCATCTGTTACTAGATTCGTACCTTGGAGGATAAAATGCTTATGAATCGGGGTTCAATTTGCAGGCTCAGAGAGCTCCACACATTGAAGGGACATGTTGACTCAGTGGTGAAGATGAAGGGGCTAGACATTGACACCATCCAACAACACTACACAGTCTAAGGATGCTAAAGAGTTGTAAGAAGAAGAATACGCAAATAAGATAGAGAGACAGTTCAAGGAGAACAAACAAAGAAACTCATGTCAGGGCTGCTTTTTTCTGTTCCTCATTGATTCATTTTTTATTCAAAATAGAGGTGGGATCTTCACAAGGGATATTTGCTGTAGCTTTTTCTGAGAATGGTGAAGAATTCTAGTGGAGATTAGAATACAATGAAGAACTCAAGGGGCTAAGCTATAATATTATATAATCTTTGTTTGTTCTTCCCGTCCTTCCCATTACAAGTTTTGGTTAGCTAGTTTTGATAGAAGATTGATGGGTTTAAAACCTATTTTAAATGCAATCTCATGTTTCATACATTTTGCTGGTTAATACAAGTGATATACTATTTTAAACATTAACTAATCAAATTTGAACAACGTTGTCGGTCAACTAATGACTTTGACATACTCGAGTGAATTGTATTTTTTTAATATTTATCCAAAACTATTTATTTACACTAAAGTTAAAATAATATTTTTTTATTTTTTTTCCTATAAGATAACACTATTTTGATTATATTAACCCATTAGAAATTAATCTAACAAATCTAATTGGGTTCATAAAATGGATCAAACCCTGAAATGGGCCTGGTCCGGGCTTTATACTCAATGCCCAGCCCACTACACACCATAAAATTCACACAAAAATCTTTTTTCTATAAAAATTTCCATTTTCAAACGGCAAGAGATAAGGTTACGTAGCGGTTAGCACCAATTAGCACTCCCGCCAAAAAATCATTTTTGCCGCCAATATCCACCGATGCCCTTCCTAATTAACATAAATACCCACAAAATCACGTATCCTTCTCTGCCTCTTTCTTTGTGATTTTTTTTTCTGGGCATCAATGGCGACTCAGAAACTAACAGAATACGAGATAAAGAGACTCGAAAACATTCGAAGAAACGATGAGATGTTGGCTGCTCTTCAACTCCACGCTAAAGCCTCTCTACTTTCTAATGCCTCCAAACGCCAAAGGTAGCTCCACCCCCCATTGTCTCTCGTTTATTCACTTTTTATTGATAAATAGAAGAAAGGACAATTTGGGTCTCACGTTTTAAGAAATGGGTCTGTGTCTTTTTTGTGTTTTGATGGCAGAGATGGGTCAGCAAAGTCGTATAAAGTTAGTCCAGCGAAGAAACCCAAAGAAACTGAGACTCCGACTGTTATTAGAAGATCTTTGCGTACGCGAGGAATGCCGCCTGATTCTAATTGTTTAGATGCTGATTCTAATGAGAACTCTGATAAAACAACTCTAAATCAGGCGTCAATTAGCCGAGAAAAGCCTTCTCCCTGTGTCCTGGGACCACTGAAAATGAGGGATGCTTATGACGGAACTGGGTCTGATAGAGCATTTATAGACACACTTTTGTCTTTTGAAAGGAAACTGAAATCGGGTGTTGGGGTTAAAGAAAAGTTTGATTCTCTTAAGGTTAAAGAGGAAGGAAATGATAGAGTTTTGTGCGGTCCGGTTACGAGGAAGGTTAAAAGTGATAATTTGAATTGTGGGATTAAGATAGAGAAGAGGGAATTTGAGGGCCGTGTTGATTTGGAATCGATGAGTTTGGAGCCAGAGAATATTGCAAGGATTATGCCAGGGAGGATAATGACTGTTAGATTTTTGCCCCAGAGCAATGTAAACATAGTTGCAGCTGGGAATAAACTTGGCAATGTTGCATTTTGGAATGTGGATAGTAAAGGGGAGAAAGATAATGGGATATTTTTGTATCGCCCGCATGCTGGTCCAATTTCTGGGATTTTGTTCCAGCAATCTTGTTTATCCAAGGTAATGTTCCTTTTCATTTTTTTGTTAAATTTGAAACGTGAATGTATAATCGGTACATTTGAGTTTGTTACAGATTGCTGAAGAAATTTTACAGATAATTAGTGATCTGCTTGCCCTTTTCTATTTGATGGACATCGATTAAGCTGGACCCAAAAATGAATGTTAAGTAAATGTAATATACACTACATGTTAGAGCTTGCAATGTGACTCGGTGAAATTGTTCGCATACCTGTAAAGTTCTTGAGTTCCTGCCAGTGTACTGCCAATCTCTTTGACTAATATCGAGTATGCATTTGAGTTTCGTAACTTTTTGGCTCATTTATTTGTTAAAATCAATTGCAGATCTTCACCAGCTGCTATGATGGATATCTCCGTTTAATGGATGCTGAAAAGGAAGTATTTAATCTAGTACATTCCTGTGATGATGCTATATTCTGTCTTTCTCAACATCCAAATGATGTGAAGAGCTTATATTTTGGCGAGGGTCGTGGAGGATTGAGTGTCTGGGATGATAGGACAGGTAGTGTTTCATCCCAATGGACCCTGCATGAAGACAGAATCAACACCATAGATTTCAATCCACAAAACCCTAACATTATGGCCACTAGTTCCTCTGATGCAACAGTTTGTCTTTGGGACTTGAGAAAAGTAGATGCAGGTAAACCCAAAAGTTTAAAGATTGTAAATCATGAGAGGGCTGTGCATTCTGCTTACTTCTCACCCTCTGGAAGCTCACTTGCAAGCACAAGGTACACACAGCTCTGTGCACTTGCATATGTTTGATTTTTCGGTATGCGCATCTATTTATTTTGTTGGACATGATGTAAAAGTGGATGGCTTCATCATACTGCAGTTTTCTATTTAACATATAATTTCGTACTTGGAAAAAAGTAATAAATTTATACCTGGCCAGTATCTGTATCCATTCTATTGAAACATCAATACTTGGTCTAATCGCTGTCTGATCAAGCTTCTCAAGATATGCATTATAAACAGATTGCAACTGGAGTGGATGTCTTTCCCTTTCGCTTTTTGGTAGAAATTCAGGGTGCTTCCTAATGTTCTCTTTATCATCTGCCCACTTTAATTTGGAGAGGTAGTTTTAAGAAATGCTAAATATCATGCTTCAAAATGTATTACTGGTCATCTTAAATTTTGTGGTATGTGGCATGTAGCTTGCAGTAATCATTTGATTGTCCCAATTATTTATGATATATGGTGTAATTGCTAATGATGGCACTTGAATGTAATTGATATTGACTTTTCCCCCGGTTTCTTTTCAATAGTTTTGACGACACAATTGGTATACTAAGTGGAGTTAATTTCGAGGATACTTCTAGGGTGCAACATTCTAATCAGACTGGTCGATGGATTTCGAGTTTCAGGTATGGTTTTGGCCAACTTAACAAGTGCTCGTTTAATCCTATTCTTTATCCTTATCTTTTAAAAAAAAAAAAAAAAGTGTATCTTTTGTTAACGATATATGATGCTCAGAATTTGGACAAGTTGCTTTTTCCTTTTTTTTGCCCGAGATATTTTGTAATCTCTACGTGATTAGTTCAGAGCTTGTTCTTTGTTTTTTTGCATTTGTCCTGTCAAAATTAGAATCTGCCGCCTATGCAATGATGATGCCTATTGTATTTCTGTTGTTAAAGGTTCCGAATGTAGTGCATCATGAAGTATATTGCATTTCCTTGACTACAATCCATCCAAAATTAGTGTCCTCATCTGGATTGGTTTATGATCTATTTACCTCTTAAACCACCTTCAACTCAAGCTTCCCCCGAGCCTGAGCATGATTCCCATCACGCCTAATGGGCACTCTCCTTAAAAGAATTTTCAATTAAGTGGTCGGCCCATCCTTAGTGTATTACCAATTTTCGTGGACATGATAGTGAAGTTCGAAGTCTATAGTTGCAGGATATAGAGTCGAGAACATGAGGTATTGTTTCGAAGCAAAGAGAATGCAGAAAGTCATTTATTACTATGAAAACAGTAGATAATATCCTAAACAGTTTCTGTTTTGCTTTTTCTGGGACTGAGCAGAGCAACATGGGGCTGGGATGATTCATTTGTCTACGTTGGCAACATGAAAAGAGGAGTTGATATCATTTCTCCAGATCAAAGACGAGTAATCAAGACTCTACAAAGTCCCCACATGACTGCTATTCCATGCAGATTTCATGCGCATCCTTGCAGGGTTGGGATGCTTGCAGGAGCAACCGCTGGTGGCCAGGTTTACATTTGGACGTCAAGCTAGGGAGAATTATTCATTTCATGTATAGTTTATACACTCGTCAATTTCGATCCGGGTGAACAAATATATCGCATATTGTAGTATTTCAGGAACTTCTCTGTAGGTTTTCAGAACTTAAAACTACATGTGCCAAAACAAGGGAATTCTGTCTAATTATCTATTTATATTCTTCCAAGCAGTCAGTTCAGACGGGATCAATTGTTCATTACAAGAAATAACAGCCTGCGCCACCAAATTTCCAAGCCAGGCATGATACAACAAACCTCTTGAACCAAGTCCTCCAAATAACCAGTATTTACCAGCAACATTCTCACCTACAAAATTATTGACACAACCCAAAAGTGGAAGTGATCCATGGGCAGTTAATGGTGGCATTGCTCTTAAACCTGCGTTTGCTTTGGTGAAAGTCCAATCCCTTATGGCTGGATAGAAGGCAGATATCTTTGGCAGAAGCTCTTGAAGAGCTCTTGAAGCTTCATCCATTGAAACATTTGGATTAGAATTCCTTGATTTCCATTCCCATGTTGAGCCCATATATAAACTTCGGCTTCCCTGGACAGCGAGCCATGCATCTGATAATATTGAAGGGGCATAGTCTGGATATTCCTCCCTGAAACAGTGATCCACATGAGTTTTGCCAGAAAGTGATAATTTCCCTCCCCACCCTACATTCAATGCATCACTCCACTCTCAACCCAAAAACGACCCCTCACTCCTAGGGCATTTGTCTTATTAACCACTACTTCAGGATTAACTTGCAACTTCTATCCTGGAAAGCTGTAAGATACTCAATACAACCATCATGAAACAAAAGGCTGTCTTGTATCAAACTAAATCCAGTATGAATTTCAACTATTTTGGAATTTGGAAATCTTGATTATTACAGACTTATTCATGACAATCTGGACTCTAAAACTCCAATTCCATTCCCGAGATTGAGAAATCTCAAGCATAACAGACCAAAAACAACCCTGTTACTGATCCCATTAGAATGCTCATGCTGCATTCATATGCTAGCTAACCTTGTGCAAATAAAGAAATCCATCCCTATAAGGTGTCCTGATCCCCTGGTTATAGACTTTCTGGATTGATAATGCAAAGGAGAGCACAAGCTTTACCTTATATTAGCAGGCAACTGCAGGTGAGCAATTACACCTCTGCATGTCCTCAAAGGAAGCCTCCCTGAGAGCTCTGGTAGCATGTCTGCTTTGGCACCTAGACAGATTATCACTGCATCATATTCACCTACATAAATGTTTATACAAATTAGTGATCATGGAAGAAACTAATGAAGCTTAAACGTGTCAAAGATCATGTGCAGCAGCAGAATGAGTTAAATATACACTTTCACATATGTGAAATAACTTTCAATCCTGGATAATTCCAGGGTACAAGAAAAGAGGTTTAAACATATCGAAGGCATACATTTCAAAAAATGGAACTTTCCTATTTTCTCAGATAAACTACCAGTTCAAGTGAATATATTTAGATGTCTCTTGGCTCTGAATCAAGCAATTCAGACAACACAGCAAAATCCCTACCAAATAGATCATAAGCTGATTCGCAGGGGAAAAAAAGAGCACCAGAAAGCTTGCATAAAGAATGTTACATGATTCTTTTTTACTTTTTCCTTGGCATCAAATTCAAGCACATAGCAAATTACATACAGCCAGGATGGACAAAACAAAAAAAATCTAAGACCAAACATCTGCATGTATCAAATACCACCCATACATACTAAATAGAATAAACCTAAGTTATAGTACTTGCCATACCTTCCAATTCAAGGAGGCTTTGAACTGATTTTTTGAGCAAATATAGCTCCTTTTGTCCATGGCTAGAAGTGGATGATTCATTCACCACATCCTGACATGCCAAGAAGAGTGCCTAGTAAAATAAATGAAGAATGAAGAGATCATTATTAAAATAGCAAGAATATGAATCCTATTCGGAGTAATACAAGTAATACAGTGGTTCAGACCTGAAGATAGCGCAGAGGATGGACGTTTACAGCTTCAGGCATATAAAAGGCTGAGTTAAAAGGTACATGTATATTTGGCACAAGCTTTTGGGCAGTGTCCTCATCAATGGTCTCAATTCTGCAACTGGCATCACAATTCTGGGCATTCTAATTCCAGAACACAGATAATACAGCACACATCAGTCTGCGATCCACATAAATAGTTCATGATAGAATCCACTGAAGCTCTAATAAAGAGTTCTTAAGGAATTACATCGGTCAATACATTCAGATTCTTCGTGTTTACTGCTGGCCTCAAGATGCCCCTGGAGCAGGTAGATAGACATCAGAAGGGGAAAAATCCATATGGGCTAACAAATGCCAACAAGCTGAAAGCAGAGATCCAAGAAATGAGAAATACAGTCAATTTTCTAACTCCCTAAGGCAAAAACACAAGAATATTTCCGACTCGGTACTATCTTTTTTCAGCAAAGCAACTTGCTTGGCGATCCAAATTACAAATGAATATTCAAAATGATCTTCCAAACTCAGAAAAATCATAAAAATCCAACAAATCAAAATCACTAAAAACAGTGTGATAAAACTAGTAAATCCACATCACTTATTAGCATATGTCAAGCTACAATAACTCTTCGTTGTGCCATAGAGTTGCACAATTTAGTTCTCAGAACATTCAAAATTCTTGATGTCTTACATCAAAAAAAGAAAGGAGAACAAACCTTCTCCTAACAATAAAACTATCATCAGAATCAACTACACCAGATAATCCAGCTGCCGCCTCCGCGACATTTAAAAGCATTAAACTTTCTTTCCAACACTCAGCTCCTCTCCAAAGCAGTTTAGCTGCCAATTACCATAATTCAGTTCGAATTCGAACGACAAAAGAACTTGAAAGAAAATGACAAATCAAAACTCGAAGATGATTTAAAGGACGAAAGGCATTAATTTTTAGAAAATAAAAGGAGAGAAGTAAAGCATTACCTTTAGGAGAATAAGGGTGAAGAAGACCTCCAGAAATACCAGAAGCACCTCCTCCTATACCCACTTCATCATATATGTCTATTCTCATTTCCTTCTCTTTTGGACTCTTCTGCACTTGTAAACATACTCTTTTTACCCAAAAAACACTCCAACAAGAAATGAGATAAGAGAAAGATAAAGTAGAGCCTGTACCTTCAGCAAATGCCAGGTAACGGAAAGCCCAGCAAAGCCAGCACCAAGCACTGCATATCTCAGGGGACGTGAAGAGAAAGAAGGAGAGAGAGAGAGTGGAGATATCATATTTCCCAGTTGACCGCGGCAAGCCGGAGTTCAAGTGTCAGAAAGAAGCATCGTTCTCTTGCAGGGCAGACTGCGGAGGGGAGCAGAGGATGCTTCAACTTATGGTTGCTTTGGGGCTTTTCGGTTTTACATTCTGTTTTCGTTTCGGGTAACCTAATATTAGTCCCCAACTTGTAACATTCTTATCAATTAGATCCTCACATGACTGTATCCAAGAATCTTCAATTAGATCCTCCCATGACTGTATCCAGGAATCTTCAATTAGATCCTTTTTTCAAGTATAGCTATAATAATCGTACGAGAAGGAGGAAGAGGACTTCAACATTATAACAGTATAAATATTGAACTTTATATAATAATATATAAAAAATAGAAAGGTAAATTCAACAAAATTTATTTAAAAAATAAATTCCATGAGAGTGGAATCTTATGCTGTAGATGAAGCTGGGAATAACTTTTTATGATGGATGGATCAAATTTATATATATATCAGGAATTTAATAGTACAAAAACACAGGTGGAGGACCATTCAGAAAAGAGTCATTGAACGGGGGACTGATTTGAGGTTATCCGCTTCGTTTATGGCAACAAAAGAAGTAGACGTGTCTTGGTACTTCTGTATTGTTTTTCGCTCTCTTAGACAAAACGGAAACGCGTTTCGAAACTCGTGTATTCACAAGAAAACGTTTCCATGGGTTTTGAAACCACTTTGCACCAAGTTTCTGACTCCAACATGACTACAGCAGGTTTAGCACCGACGATTCTTTCTTCACTTTAATGGATTATCAATTTTATTGATGATTTTTCACTCCAAACTTTTTCTGTTTGTGGATTTTAACTTGTATATCAAGATGAAGGATTGCGAAGGCTTTGAATGCTCTTGGAAGTACTGGGGGGGCCATATGAGAAGGCTGTGAAGGCCCTTCACGGCCCCACCACCTTATATAGTCAGATTTTCTTGTGCATGCCCGACGAGGAGGAGGATTGGATATTGGATATATATTCTAAATTCATTCAAAATAAAAATAACATAAATAAAAAACAAAATGCACGGGTCGTGCTTTTGTTAGCTTCTTCCTAGATCCCGTCACTGGACGGCGGCTTCTCATAATTGGCTTCCGATCACGAACACCAATTCTGCATGGATTATACTTTCCGGACAATGACACGTCTTTCGTGCTTATATTCGATTTCATCCCTTTGGTGCATTACTATCAGAGCTCGTCGCACCTGCCAAATGCAATCACAACACCAATCAAACACAATACATGCAAAAGCAATCACGAAATTTCTGTGTGGCCACTCCTTTCCAGGCATCAAACAAACTCTTGAGAACTTGAATGGGTTACCGTAAGAGCACCAGATATCTGAAGTGAGAAGAAAATGAATGACATTGAAATTAAATGATGCTTACAATCGATTCATTCAATCCCATTCTGGAAAGTTCATCAATCAGCTTTCTTTCTGAAATGCGCATCCCGATTCCCAATCTTCTCTTTATCTGAGTTTCTGCTTGCTGTTGAAAAAAAATACATTAAGCATGTTATTGATAGATTACAGGCCAATAAAATTCAGAACAGGCTGTTGAGAAACTCATGACAGACAGAAAACAGAACAAATAGTAACAATGACATCGACAAACCTTTATCTCAGGAGTGAGAGTAACTTGTTGATTTATTCCAGACTGTGCTGCTTCGACAGTAGAAACCTTAAAAAGATTTACCGCTTCAACCACATCCGCTTCAGTGGCAACATGGGACCTAATTAATAGTTCATGAATGAGTAGCAAATCAATACACCAAGCTATAAACAAAGAGAAAATTGTAAAGCAAGCACCTGTGCAGGCTCTCAAACTTGTCAGCCATAATAAATAACCACACTTACATTTTCATTTTTGCAATAGACTCGCTCAATCTTATGATAGCTTCCAGCTGCCTTACTGTAATGGGTACTGCAGAAGCCTCCCCGGTTTCATTTGCCTGCTTTCTCATATCCTAATCAAAATCACCAGATTGATAGATATCAGACTAGCAGCCCGTAACCCTCTAACCAAATGCACATGGTGAAAATGCATAAATAGTTTTGAACAATTTTCAAACGAATCCTTTGCAGTGTTGTTGATTGGTTGGCCAATAATGAAGTCAATTTGTGCAATCAGATCTGCTCGGTCAAAACTAAATTATGGAAGGGCAAAGTGTAAACATTGAATTTCATAGAAAATGCATCTAATCCGATACCCAAGCAATCAAAGAAATGATAGTTCTTTCTTGAAAAGAATTAGCATGTGGCAACAAAAATACCTGTCTGAACCTGACATACTCATTCTGCAGTCTACTGGATGCAGACTCTGACAGCCGGGGATGGCATTCAGTTCTACAGTATTGTATGTACCTGCAACAGCCATAACCTATACCAATTAGTTTCTCATGGTTTTCTCACCAAAGAAGGATTGTGAAGGGCGTATCCTCAAGTCTGACAAAAAGATACCTTTTCAGCCAATTCTCTTCTTTAGGTGGTGCTTGTGCTCTGCCATTGCTCGATGTTCTATCAGCAGATGCATGTACCCTAATGATATGGCTAGCGATAGTCTGTAACAGAAGACTTTAGTTCAACCACCACGAGGACCCACAGGAATTTGAAATAGAAAAGAAAGCATGCAAAACACTAGCTACTTTAAATTCATCAAAATAAGCTTTTTGATAACAATCAAATTTAGTTCATATAAATATACACACCAACATATGACTATACGGTCCTGTCTTCAAACCCGTCAAGAAACATATAATTATATTTCCCTGCAGTGTCAAATATCAACTCAAGTGAAAACGCTTCAGATGAGTATGCAAATTACCTTGTCTCGACTATAGTCTCTTTTATCCTTCACAATGAAGATCAGATCAAATCTAGAAAGGATGGTAGTCTGTAAATCAATATTCTCCTGTGCAGTCTGAAAGGCGAGCAATAGTACTGTTAGCTTATGACATCAAAATCTTTCTTTTAGGAATTTGGCAAAGATGAACCAGAAAATTTAGCTGCCGACCTTAAGATCATCATAACGACCTGATGGAGGGTTGGCAGCTGCAAGCACTGATGTCCTAGAATTGAGAACAGTCGTTATTCCAGCTTTCGCAATAGATATTGTTTGCTGTTCCATGGCTTCGTGAATAGCCACCCTGAGCCGCATAGACACAAAATCTTAAGAATTCCTAGGAATCACACGCGGAAAGATGCAACATTATCTACTTCGAGTTCAATTACCTATCCTCTGGCCTCATTTTGTCAAACTCATCTATACAGACAACACCTCCATCAGCCAAAACCATGGCTCCTCCTTCAAGATAAAATTCACGCTGAAATCCAAATATTTGTGATTTAAATTAGAAGACTTCCATAGTGTTGTGCCAGAAGAATATTGGCTAGCTAAAACAGAAATTACTTCTAAAGCAATTAATGAAAAACTGCCATTTCTACACATGACAAACAAGATTGAGAGCTTACGGTGCTGCTATCTCTTATGACAGAAGCTGTAAGACCAGCAGCTGACGAGCCTTTTCCTGAAGTATATACAGCCACAGGAGCGGTCTTCTCAACAAACTTGAGAAACTTCACAAGCAAGGAAGTTATAATCAACATACACAAACACGCATGTGAGTGCTCGCGCGTGCACAAATCATGGATTTTTACCATAATTAAGATTTTCTATGCTGGAAGAAAATAAGGGGACCAGGAAAATCCTTACAGCAGAAAGATGCGTGAATGAGACCACAACAACACCTTATAGCTTATAAAAAGCTCCCAACTCATAAATTAAGAACTGAATAAAGGACTCACCTGTGATTTAGCAGTGGATGGGTCACCCAAAAGCAAAACATTAATATCACCTCTCAACTTTACACCATCTGGCAAATTCTGCACTTATGAAGTAATTGTTCAAACATCAATAAACCAACAAACAATAGACTCAAACATCAATAAACAACATGCCAACAAACAATAGAGGTTCAAGGTATGTGCCTTCCTCGATCCTCCAAATAAAAGACAAGCCACAGCTTTCTTCACATTCTCTTCTCCAAATATAGAGGGGGCAATCTTGGAGCATATGACTTCATATGCATCGGTTCTTGAGGCAAATTTTTTGAATTCTTCTACCTGCACATGGTTCAAAGAATCAGTTGTACGCCAGTAATCAGTGACCAGAACACAAGCAGGAGGTTTCCTAGAAGCAATGCAGCATAGAGTATAAGCCAGAAAAGGAGAAGAGCATGCATAGTAATAGAAATTTTTCTAGGGTAATTTTAACCTCCTATCTCTTCTCAAAATAAGCAGCGGGAGATAAAACAGCTGTCATGCATCTTAAACTCTAAACAAGCTAAAAAAAATAAAAATAAGAAGTGCAGAAACCAGTCATGCATAAAGAGTAGTGGTGAATCTATCATCAGCAATAAAAAAGTGTGTGCTGAAAGTATTAAAACAGTTATATGCGGTGATCTCTATTTGTACCTCTTCTATAGTGAAAGCT
Organism: Salix purpurea; assembly: GCA_027405865.1. Taxonomy (NCBI): domain Eukaryota; kingdom Viridiplantae; phylum Streptophyta; class Magnoliopsida; order Malpighiales; family Salicaceae; genus Salix; species Salix purpurea. Next base: position 6,069,141 of record JAOWLH010000019.1, read on the forward strand.
GCATGGCCTCGAGAACTCGACTCGTTTATTTCTTCTATTCCAACTACCCTGATATAGGGCTGTCTAATCGCAACTGCTCCTCTCTGGCTGCAGAATTGAACCATTAACAAAAAATCAATTACCAGTAAACAATAAGCACAAACATGGAAATATGAAATATAATCATTCTTACGAGGCTGATGAATTGGCTGCTTGAAAGATGCTATAAATCCCAATGATGGTCAATCGTGTGCCAGGTACAATTCTTTGAACAAGATTCCGATCCACTGAAAGAAGCATGTTTCTAGGAAGCTCCCCGGTGGGGACATCCTTTAAAATCAACATAAGCAAAACCAGTCAGAAAAAGCTGTTTAACTCGACACCACCATCCCATTGACTAAACTCAAGACTATTACCTCAGGATTCTCCTGCAATTTCAAGGTTTGCTGATCAACATACTTGCTCTTATCTGGAACCACAATCCAAGGATCAATAGGGCACGGTTCTTCACCAGTCTGCACAAAATGTCACAAAAAAAGAGGAATTTGGAGTCCCAATACCATCAAATGCACGGATTTGCAACAAAGGATTTGAAATAAACCTGAGGAACATGGTCACACGAACGTGGTACAATTGCCCCGCCAAGGCCTGGACGACATGGAACTTCCCTTGTGCTTTGACAATTCTTACACACTAAACTCACATAAGTTGCCTTCGCCTTAACTCTTGAAGCAGATATAGTAATCCCAGCTATCTTAATCAGCTTTGAAATGTATTGAGCCTACGCACAAAAACATGAATTGAAAACAAATACTTGCCTAGATACTTTTTCTTCCACAAGTTTCAGCCAGCCAATAAATTGAAAAACCCTAAATTAAACTGACCGTATCAAAGTAGATCACAGACAGCTTGCTTTCCGAATCCCCTAGTTTAATCTAGTAAAAATAAAAAGTTACTAACCCCAAGCAATCGCATTGAAACAGGATCCTCCTTGGAACTCAACAAAATCTGCACTTCTCTCGTCTCCGGCTCCTTCATTTCCCCGCTCTCTCCTTGCTCCTTCAACCTCAGACTCTGCAACACCTCCGCTGCCGCCGTCTCAAACTACACAAGCAAAAACATCCAATTAGATCTCATAGAGGCACGCAGCAAGGACTGACAGCTCGAGTAAATTTAATATGTAAACGAGCGCTAGCATACCAAAGGCAAATAATCGGAGGGAGAAGACCGGAGGAGGGATGGAAGCTCGGTGTCGAAAGCGAGGAGGTCTTCGAGGTGGACAAGAAGAGATTTGGGATTATCGATGAGACTTTCGCGGTAAGGGAAAACATTTTTATCAGCCTCAAAGCTTCGGATGAATTCCTTGAATTTACGGAGGATCGTGTGGCGGCTTGGGGTTGCGGCCGCCGCATCGGATCCGGATTCCGGGAATTGCGCCTGGTCACTGTAGTACACAGCTCCTTCGTCCCACCCTGACATCTTGACTGAAAATTCTCACTCTCCTTTTCTGCGAAGGGAAATCCTTTTCTGCGGAAATCCTTTTCTGCGACGGGAAAGAGAATGTGAGAGTCGGTTTAGCGAATTTATGAGCACGCATTTTAGCGCGAAGATTTGGCGGGAAATTGGCGGGTTGGCGGGAAATTGGCGGGTTGGCGGGAAATGCTTTACAATTGAAAATTATTAAAATAGTTTATATATATATATATATATATATAACATTAGGAAATTAAAAAAAAAATCAATAAATATTTTAAAATATTAAATTAATATTTTATCAAATAAAAAACTCTAATTACAAAAAAAAAAAAAAAAAAAAAAAAACTACAATATCAACTATCAAGCAATAACTCAAGAGAAACTTATTGATGTGAGATATGCATGGTAAATTGTAGTCCAAACGGAGTCATATTTTCAATATCATTTGCTTGTCAAAGAGACACGGCCCAATATATTATTAAAAAAAATCTAAAAGAGAGCAGAGCATGCACCATTATTCTTGTATTTTATTGTTATATATTATTTAAAATTTTATTTTATTTAATTATATATATTTAACCAAAAACAAAAGGAGTTATGTTTAATTGTATTCATGGACGCAGTTCGCTATGAAATTATCTTTTTGGCCCTTGAATTGTGAAATTTTATCATTGATACCGAAGGTATTTTAAACATTTCCATAAAATCTATGTGGTATTTGCAGATTGTTTAGGGCTATTCTTGTCTTTTTTCTTTTTTTCATAATGAGACTACCATCAACAACTATAAACACTCCTCCTGACCGCCACAACCCAACATTTTTTACGTCATCACCACATAAAGAATCACCCCGACATCCTCTACCTGTGACAATGGCAAGTGAGCCTCTTGCCACCCTCAGTCAAGCACCTTGCTATTGTTAACGTAAAACATGAAAAGTGCAAACAATTTATTTTTTTCTTTTTTCTCTTAATTATATTGTTTGTCTGGATCTACTTGCAGTCTCGTCCAGTTTGGTTAGGTTGGGTCCAACCCAAATCCACTAGAGTTGGGACTTGTGGGTCACCTTGGTTGTGTCGACCATGAAGTTGGGCCAGGTAGAGTTCGGTTTTTTTTTTTTAAATAAATAAAACATAAAAATTGCATTTAAAAAAAAAATGTGTTGTTTTAATACATACGACTAGATTCCAATTTTTTTAAGCATATTTTTCGTAAAAAAATTATTTTGCATCTTTCACATGTTTTGAACGAAAATTGGATATCTTAACTAATTTATTATTATTCGTTAGAATTTGTCCAAAATATTAAAAAAACATTCATAATTTTTTTGTTATCGGGGTGTAAAATTATATTGCAAAATACACTCATAAATAGTAAAAAAGTTTTTAAAAAAAAATACGATGTAAAAATTTTTAAACTGTAAAATAGTCAGGTTTTTGACTCTTAATGAAGTAAAGACTCTCTCACAGAGAAAGATCTACTATGAGCCTTATAAAAGACAGACCAATAAAAAACCGACTTAAAAAAAATAACTAAACAACAATGCAACTTGCCTTAGATAGAGTGCACTAGGGGTAATGCGTCTTCCCGTTTCACAACAAGTTTTCTTACTCGGATTCCTACAGACCATTATGTTTTTTAGTTATCTTAATACCAAGTGGTGACTCATAAGATTTATGGTCGTAATTTTATGACTATCAAACTCTTCTTTTATCGCGCGCCGTTTTCCTTATGGGAATGGCAGAGCACGAAGCGCGAAAAAACACCATCACGACAACGATGATAATTTTATGTTGGTGATTTTGTTGAAACATGTTATGCAAATAAATTTATATCGATTTAAAATTCATATATTTTATTGAAAACTCATGCTCCTCAGGAATTCTACACAAATTTATAGCATAATAAAAAAATCTCACTCTCATAATATTTTTTTTGCGTTGAAAAAAATATGGTTCTGATCGTAGTGAAGTGCCGGTAAGTGACCAATATATATATATATATATATAACTTGTAACATTTAATTTGTAATTTATTCATTTCTATATATATATTTTTGAAAGACCCCCATGCTCCAAGCATTATTTTTGTAGTTTTACTGTGCACGAATTTGTAAAAAACTGAAAACACTCATAACTATTTCACATTCTTTTCTCAGCATCCAGGGGTAAAATAATAGTTTCATTGTGCAAAAATTCAAAAATACTATACATGTTCCCTAAAAATATCCAAAACACCCCTAGTTTCAGGGGTTAGTTTTTTTCTGACCCGAGATAAAATAGTAATTTACTATCACAATCCACAATAATTGGTGTCTCATGCAATAAATTTTGCTACAGGAAAAGAGGCAAGCATTTGTATATATCTGGTTCGCATATTTGCCTTCAGTTTACCCGAGTCTTTAAACACTCACATTGGTCCGCAGCGTTGTTGAAAGCCCACTAGACATGGTTGCGTCTACTACAGTGGTTCAGCCTATCATCAAATGGCTGCCCCACATTCTAGAAGTCCAATTTATATTTTGTTTCGGGGTGTTTGTTTAGGTAGTTGCTTTCATTTTTATTTCTAGGTAGTATTTATTTTTGAGTTGATTTTTTTTAAAATATATATTGTTTAATATTTTCATATTATTTTAATATGTTTATATAAAAAAAATATTATTTTCATGTATTTTTAAACAAAAAATACTTTAAAAAAATAATTATTGTTACAATGACAAACACTACTCTAGTCTTGTTTGAAAGTGTACTAAAAATATTTTTTAAATTAATTTTAGATTTTAAATATATTGAAATAATATTTTGCTACTATTATTTTTTAAAAATATTTTTTAATATTATCACATAAAAAAAATAAAAAAATATACAAGAAAAATAAATATTTTTCTTCTTTTAAAAATCAATTCAATCGTAATTTTAAACACTCAATTTTTCTTGATGTGTTCCATTATGACTCACGAATCGGATTTATTTTCAATTTTTAAAATTAAATAAAATCAAAACTAAATTATTTTGCTCATTTATTCATTAAACTATATAAAAAGTCATTTAAAAAAAAATCTCCTCTCCATGATCTTCCACTGTCATCATTATGATAAATCATGGTTTAAATCTTATTGCTGATATTAAATTTAATAATTTATATTAGATTAATAATTATTTTATCTCGAACAACAAGTCATTAATATATTAGTTTTGCTTATGTCGATTTTATATTTAAGGAAAGGTCATGAGATGCACTGACCTAAACTGAATAATCTCTATATAAAATAAGGGAAAAAAATAGTTTTCTTACTTCAGCTTGATTTTCCTTTGTTAATGATATCTATTAAAAAAAACAATAATAATAAAAATAATAAAATTTGGTAAGTTACATATTTGACTACGTGCGAGAGAATTACAAAAATCTCCTCCACGAATCCAAAGCTAAGTACTTTGATGCCCACGTTAACATCCACCACCACCATGCACAACCTCACCACCACCACCACCACCAATAAACCCACCGTAGCCTTCACCACTCCACCAAACTACGCCAACAGACTTTCCCACCTCTTAACTCTCAAATCCATCACCCCGTTATGGTGCCCTACTATCACCACAGAACCCACCCCACAAACTCTCTCCTCTTTAGCCCTCCACCTCTCCCCTCACTCCCTGTCTCTCCTCTCCGCCATTGCCTTCCCTTCCCGCACTGCCATCACCGCATTCTCAACCGTTTCTCTCTCCCTCACAACCCCTCTCTTACCTCCTCGCGAGGACACATTTATCATCGCTGCGCTCGGCAAAGATGTAGAACTGATAGACTCTACTTTCTTGCTTAATTTTTGTGGAGATGATATCAGCAGAGTGAACGTGTTAGTTCCTACAATAGCAACACCTAGCGGGCTCGTCCAATTGCTTGGAACTGGACGAGGCCGGAAGGTGTTATGTCCAGTCCCACGAGTGGTAGGACTGGAGGAGCCTCCGGTTGTCCCGGATTTTCTCCGGGAACTGGAGGCTTCAGGATGGGTCCCAATTAGAGTTGATGCGTACGAGACGCGGTGGCTGGGACCCACCTGCGGGAAGGGGGTTGTGGAGTTGAGTGAGGGGGGGTTGTTGGATGCGATGGTTTTTACTAGCAGTGGTGAAGTGGAGGGGTTATTGAAGAGTTTGAGAGAGTTTGGATGGGACTGGGAGATGGTGAGGAGGAGGTGGCCTCATTTGGTGGTAGCAGCACATGGGCCGGTGACCGCCGCAGGAGCTGAGAGGTTGGGAGTGAATGTTGATGTTGTGAGTGCAAGGTCTGATAGTTTTCAAGGTGTCGTGGATGCTGTTGAAGCCAAGTTAAGAGGTTTGGATTCTAGCTGTATGTGAATTTGTCTGAACGAAAATCTGTATCGTTAATTTGCAAAATTGAATAAAAGGAGAGCTAATTTTTTTTGTTAAAAGACTTCATTTACAAGAAAACTAGCTAATTGCCCGCGCGTTGCCGCGGGTATTTTTTTATATATAATTTAACACAATTAAATCTACAACGATCAATTTATATGATATAAGTACAAAAAAATTATAGATTAAAAGATAAAATGTTTAAAATTTTGAGTTGAGTTTGTCACGTAAGCATAGATTACTTTAATAATGAAAGGAAAAAAAATAAATGAAAGATGAAAAATATCTTAGAAACTTTAACAAAACATAAAAAAAATTATCATGGCTATTACTGGAAAATTTTTTTATCAAATTATCGGGAGGGGAAAAACATAACAAAAGAGTAAGAATGAAAATACATTTATATATTTTCATTTATATAAATGAAAATAATTAAATCATGATTATTATTATTATTATTATTATTGTGTTAAATACATTATTATTATTATTATTATTATTATTATTATTATTATTATTATTATTATTATTATTATTATTATTTTGTTAAATACATTTATATATACATGGACAAAAGTAGGAATTAAAAAAAAAAGTGTAAGGGCTGAAATGAAAATCAAATATCAAGGGCTTAAATTACAAAATTCAAAGTCAAAGGGCTGAAATGCAACTTACATTAATTGTCAATTGAAATCAGAGGACAACATTGCAAAAATCGGAACTTTTGTACCGAATTGATTGAGTTATATAAAATCAACCCGGAAATTAAAAGTAGAAGGACCGAAATGAAACTTTGCCATTCTGAAGAGAGAGAAACGTGGCCGGCGGCTTTAGCCGGCCTCCGCCGCTTCCACGGACTTCCGGTGGTGACACGCACCACCGCGGGAGGAAGAGAACACGGCGGCGCATCGTTCTGTCCTCCGGTAGACAATTTCCGTCCACCGTAGGAGACCGCACGCGCCGCCTAAACAGGGCGTGAGGCGGACAGCCGTCTGGCGCGTGCGCCTCACGCCCTGACAGACGCCGATTATAAAATTCGAAAAATATGGACAATTACCGTTTCACCCCTGCACCCAATTAAGTGTTTTTGTCGTATTAGGGGCTAAAACCGTATTTAGCCATTTCAGAAAATATTAAAAAAATAAAAAGTTGCGGCGGACCGGACCGGACCGGGCCGGTCCGGCCGCGCGCAATGTACGCCGGTGCCCCTCAGCCCAATGCCTGTTTTTGTCCTATTACCGGGGACGAAATAGTCAATACACTGTTCACAACTGATTATTTAAAAAAAAAAAAGAAAATCAAAAGGAAAAACCGGAATTAGCCCCGGCTGACCAGCGCCTCTTGCCGCGCGCCCGAGGGCCATTTTCGGGCGTGCACTGTTAAAAGAACAGTGTAATGTGAGTGTGTGCACAGTGTAAAAACCCACACGGTTTATTTGTTTTTTAATGGTGTCCCTTTCTTCCTATTTCTCGCTTAACCAAGAAGGGAAAATGTTTCATAACCACGACAAGAAAACCAAGACAGGCTATCATCAATCAATTCATGTAAAAAACCATACTTGAATGACCAGTTGACCACTTCTTAAGCCTGTGATTTTCTTTCAACTTTATCCCCTGTAACTGTGATTATAATCTTTCAGGTTCACCATGGCCTGTTCTCTGATTTTGCTTGATCATTATCATTAAGGTTCCTTTTTTTCTTTTTTTTTTCTGGCTTCCACGTTGACAAAGGTTTCAATTCATCTTTCACTGTTAGCTCTCTTTGGCTGAAAATTTCACTTGGCCTGTTCCTTTACCCCCACATATTTTCACTATACTAGCTAGCCGTTAACTTTTTTTGGAGGACCTTTCCCTTGTGAAATGTAGCAGAAGTTAAAGAACTGTTGTAATGGTTTTGAAAATTAGAAATAAGAGATGCAGGTTGATGTATGGTATTATATGGCTGCAAGAATAGAAAATTGAACTTTTATAATGCCAATAGTTTTACATCAAACATGGAGAGAAAAAACCATGTAGTTAACATCTATAAGATAAAAATACACAAACTTATAGGCCGCTATATATCACAGCAAAATATTTCCAGTAATCACTATGGGAACAAGCTACGTATGATAATCAAATACAAACAGACACTCATATGATTTAGCTAAAAGTCACACCTATCATGCCCAGTGATAGGTGGCTTTATGAAATGCACAGTATAGACTTTGTTTTAATATATCTGCTATTTTCTTTGTGACTTCATCCCTGATAAAAGCTTCAGTGCGTCTTCCATGGATGGACGATCAGATGGCCTACTTCTTATGCAGAGCAAAGCAACTTCAAGAACCATTTTTATCTCTTCTTGTGTTGAACCAGTAGAACCAGTTTGATTCTCGCTATATATTTCTCTTAGAAGTACCTCCTTAGGCTTGCTATGTATTGTCCCTCCTGCGTTTGCCAAATTAGTCAGGATTTGCAGAGTGATCTCCCCAAATCTGTATATGTCCATGTAGAGCTCCTCTTTTATGGAACTGCTGAGTTCGCCTGATGAAAAGTTGAACAAACATTAATCATTACTTGTGCTTCCAGAGCAGAGATTAGCCTGAGTTAACAGATTTCTATTTGTAGAAATATCCTTTTCCCTATTTCAAGACAGCAACATAAGATTACTAATGTTTGTTTCAATGGAATATTAATCACTGTCAGACTCCGTTTGAATCTAGTCTCCCTTGCAAGGAGTGTTGACTAATTCTGCGTGTACTTGGACAGGCAACAACTTTCTTGGTTGGACCTTTTGTGATCCTTCCATAGCTTATATAAAGTATAGTACAAATTTCCAGACATTCTTACATCGTTTGACTATATTAGACTTTCGATTAAAAGGTACTATTTGTCAGTTAGATGCGAGGAAGTGATTTAGAAAACAGGAATCCCTACAAAGTCTTAGAAACATGAAACGGCATATGCTAATAGAATTATATGTGCTGACTTGTTACCTGTTTCTCCCATGAAAATTGTTGCAGGAGATGAGCCTTTAGTCATTTCTACCAGGTATTTGAATCCAAACTCAGCCAAATGAGGCTCCATATTTTCATCGAACAATATGTTACTCAACTTCAAATCTCCATGAGGAATTGCCGGATAGCAGTCATGGTGAAGGAAGCACAGTCCCCTAGCAATGCCAATGACGAGTTTGTACTTGGCCACCCAATCTCTCTTCAAAGTGATTTTTTCAGCCAAGTTACCATTAGGCTGATAATCATACAAGACATAAGCTAGTTGCTTGTTGTAGCAAAATCCTAGCAATCTAATCAAATTTTTGTGTCTTGCAACACCCAGCCGTGTCATAAATTCTGTGGCTTTCTTCATTGTCTTTGCTTCTAGCTCAATCTTTTTCACTGAAACTGTTATTCCTGTGGGCAGCACTGCTTTGCAAACTGAATTAGATTCTGCTGGCACTGCTTTGCAAACTGAATTAGATTCCGGTGGCACTGCCTCCACTGATTCTGAGGAACTAAAGCTCCTCAAAACATCACTTGCTGTGAATCGGGGGAGTCCACTGAAGGAGACCATTTTCCATCGACCTTTACTTCCTCTCCGGATGTAGAATATCCCAAAGGCCGATGCCACAATTAATACGACCACCGCTGCACATAGTAGCAGAATCCATGTAAGCTTTCTTGTGCCTTTGCTGCCAAATATCGTGATGGAAGCAGAACATGGTCCCAAAGGTGCTCCACATAGCTTCGGATTTCCCTGATATGCACTGGTTCCCATCAGTTTAAACACATTGCTGGAGGGAATGGAACCGGAGATATCATTGAAAGACACGTTTAGAACTACCAAGCTTGAGGAAGCACCAAACTTTGCTGGTATTGGACCACTGAAATTATCACGTGACAGGTCTAGGATACTTAAAGCTGGAAGGCTCGCAAGATCTTCTGGTATGTGACCAGTGAGCTTATTATCAGCTAAATCTATCTTTCCAAGAGCTTGGCAATTAGAAACATCTCGAGGGAAACTTCCTGATAGTTTGTTCACGCTCAACTCAATAACAGAAACAGATTTGCAGGAGTGGAATGGAGGAAGGTTGCCTGAGATATTACATGCCGACGCTGAGAAATTTTGGAGAAGCGGCAAAGACCATGTATTTGCTGGGATCATACCTCCAAGCCCTGGATTATTGGAGATATTAAAGTACTGCAGACGGGAAGCTTGAGAGATATCCGTGGGAATCCCACCGGTAAACTTGTTCCTGGAAAGGTCCACGTATGTGATATCAGGAAGGTGGCTGAATATAAGAGGGATCTCACCGGAGAAGGAATTATCTTCAATTCGTAGACGCACAAGCGAAGAGCAATTGGAGATGGATGGTGAGAGACTGCCTGTAAAGTTATTTGAAAACAGAATCAGTTTTACCAGCCCTCCTGCGCAAATGTCCGGTGGAATGCTGCCGATGAAATTGTTGGTTGAAACATCCACCCATTTTAGCTTCAAGCTCTTGCCCAAGTCCTGTGGAAGTGAACCAGAGAAGAAATTGTTCCATATAAGGAGCGTTTCCAGTGAAGGAAGCTGACCAATGCCTGGTGGAACAGTGCCATTCATCTCATTGTACATAAGACTTAGCAGCTTGAGATTCTTCAACTCTGCAAAGCTCTCGGGTATAGGCCCAGAAAGATGATTATCAGAAAGATCTAGGCTGGCGAGAGGCACGATTTGTCTAAATTCCCAGGGGACCAATCCAGTGAGCTGGTTTCTGAAGAGAAATAGTGATTCTAGCTTGGTAAGATTCGACAGTTGCTTTGGAATTGGGCCAGATAGATTTGCCCCAGCTATATCAAGATACTGAAGCTCACTCATGTTACCCATTTGCCATGGGATACCTCCCTCGTATGAATTGTAGCCAATCTCCATATGGGTCACTGTCTTGAGTCGGCCTAGCTCCGGCGGTATATTACCATCGAGGGAGTTACCTGCCAGGTGAATAAACTCGAGGCTCTTGAAAGAACCATACTCCGATGGGATTGGTCCAGCAAAGTAACTCCCAGCCAGATTGAAAACTTTGAGATATTCAAGCTCGGAAACCTCTATCGGCAATGGCCCAGAAAAGCTATTGCTGAAGGCATCAAGCACAACCAGGTTTCGAAGACTGGACATTCCATCTGGAAACTGGCCAGAAAAATTGTTTCTGCTGATATCAAAGCTTTTTAGATTAGTGAGGTTAAATATTCCCACCGGAAGCTGCCCTGAGAATGAGTTGTAGCTAAGGTTAAGATCAACAAGCTCCGCAAACACCCCAAACTGCTTCCCAGTCAATTCACCTCCAAGCTTCTTCATGGACAGGTCTAGAGCAATAACAACTGTGGAGTTCCTGTCGCATTTGACACCAGACCAAGAGCATGCCTGGACTTTCTCTTCCGTGTTTCCTCCAGGAGGCACTAGCCAATCATCCAAGCTGTTGTCATCATCAGTGAGCTCAGATTTTAAGCTCAAGAGAGCCTCCGAGTACGGATCAACAGCCAAAACAACCGCAACCATGCATGTGAAGGCCAAGAGCACCCCGAAGTAAAAGCAATGGAAAATCTCCATTGGAACTCGAAGTGGAGAAGAAAGAAAGACAACTATTGACAACCCCAGATAAGAGAAAAATATGTCAGTTTCGAATAAGGCCTGTGTGAATTGTTTATGTTTTTGTTGGATGAGAGGTGCATGGGGACTAGAGAAAGAGGGCATAAAAGAAGGGAGTGACGTTTAAAGATTAGCTGATATGAGAAATTGCCATTGATCAAGTTTCTTTTAGAGGCAAGAAGGGTCCCTTCGGGTCATTGTTAATTTGGATGGTGCTGGCCACTAAGGAATCTAGCTTTTCCATGTTGAAACATCTTTTTCCTCCTTTTCACTGGAGAAAATGAAAATACGTACGCTGCAGTTGCTAATTTGTAATAGCGTTTCATCATTATGGGACATAAATCTAATCACACATATCTTTGCCATTTTATTTTGGAGATAAAGCTCCTTTCTGTATCCTCTTCTGGTTGGATGGTTGCAAGCAAACAGTAGCAGATTAAAATTAAAGTGAACCATTATTTTATAAGCAAGAATATCATAAGAAATTAAGAAAAGCAAGCAATTACTATGCAATTATTATGATAGCAACAACAGTTCTGAACCAGTTCATGACTATTGAAAGCAAAATGTCATGGCAGCACTGAAGCAAATTCTGGGCTACACAAAAATATCATCCAGATTTGCCTGTCCAGGGAACCAAAATAAATTGAGCAAGAATTAAATCAAGGGCAAGTAATCAAGTCCTTGTTTTGGGATTGACCAGTCGTTGAAATGATAGTAGCAGGTGCAGAGAAGTTGCAGAATAAAGACAATAGCAGTGATAAGAAAAAGCAGCCCTCTTTTTCCTTGATTTATGATTAACTAAACCTTTTGTGTCCTTGAAGACATTAAAAGAATCCATGGCCTGTTCTTGACATGCGTGTAAGCTTGGCAGATGGCAGTGGATGCTCGGCCCATTCCTCCGTTCGTGCTCCTAATGCAATCTAATAATTAAAACTTAACGTCTCTAATACGGTGCCATGAGCTTTTTATAATTTCATCTTTCAAGATTTGAAGGGGAGTAAAACCAAAGTGAAGCGGTGAAGAAAGATATCTCTCATCATTACTTAACAGTGCTGTGATTCTCGAGATGAAGAGCAGGGTTGTAATTATTGAGGTTGCGTAATCTTGGTTCATCTTGCATTAATTACAAGAGCATTTATATCATCTTTTCACCATCTCTAGGGTTTGAAGCTGGCCATGGACCACAACCCTACCAGTCCCAGCATATCTTATCTTGTACAAAGTGTAGAGGAGGTCCTCTAGCAGCAAACATTTACAAGTAGCTGCTATACTTGAAGATACGGCACCGTTTAAGTGTTTATTTTCGGTGGACCTATGCTTGGCAGTAGCTGGACACCATTTTCGATGGTAAAATATCAAAAAAAGAGAAAACCCAAGCAGATAATTTTGATGTATTTCTATTGAAATATTTCGTATCCGTTAAAAAAAAAATAAAACATGTTTTTTATCTCTCTTAAAATTTCAGCTCGTTTCTGAAATCTCGACCAAATTTCGGCCAGAACGTTCCGGTTTTGTTCTGCCTGTTACGTTTTGACCAAATAATATTTTTTTTAAATAATGAATAATTTTACAATATCAATCATATCTTTTAATCCGATAGTTAGATTAAGATGAAATTTTACAAGGAATCTCTTGACATATTTATATATATTATATTAAAATTTCAGAGCAATCACATAATATTATGAGCTTAAAAGATTAAAGAAACAGTAAAGGAAGCAGTGCAGGGTTGTGAAATTTTAGCGCTGGGATGACATGATCACATCACGAGAGGGTCCTGCGTCCCGGGACCCCTTCACAGCGACCCCGTGATGAAATAATTCAGGCAGGGAGAGGATTCCCATCGCGTGTTATAATCAAGTGTCATTTAATAAAACATTTGTATACCCACCTTTACCTTTTCTGCTGGGTAAATATAAAGGTCAAAATTACAAGTTTTCTTCACCATCCCTGAAATATAAAAATATAATGCAAGTCTTGATCACCATGAACACATATTATTTTATGATCAATCACGAACACTCATGTCAGACTCATAATTTGTGAATATGAAAGCGTCTGAAAACATTGGATGGTTGCCATGGTCACAGTTGTTCATGGCAGATCCTCCTTTTCTTTTCCTAATCTTTTTCGACAAATCTCAGGCCACAGCTCTTTCGGTGACATGAAAGAGAAGGTGTTTTCCAGCTCGGTGCCTTTCGAATCGACAGAATGCGGATAACAAGAATAGAGTCTATCATTGTGCCAAGGAACTCACTCTATGTTATCACAGAGCAAACATATATATATTAACTAAAATATAAAAAGCATGTTGCACTGCTTTTACTGTTCACACATACATATAGATTATTGTGGATTGTAATAGTAAAATTATTCTGTAATTTTAATTCTCGGAACCGGGTCATTTAAGACATTTTCATCAGACATGTATGATATTTTTGAATTCTTTGCACAATACAAACACTATTTTACTCATGAGTGCTGATAAAAAGATGCGGAATAGTTTGAAATGTGTTTGGTTTTTCATATATTTGTGCACGATAAAAGCACACAAAATAACCCCTGAAAAAATTAAAAAAAAAACCCTCTAGAACTAAGGGTATTATAGTACTTTCATCTTATTTTATGTTGAAAAAAATACAGATCCGGCCGCCACATGTAATATGTAATAAATAAGTGATTGGTATATATACACAAACCACCGACCGTGTGGCCTCGGGGGATGTGGCGAACACATCTTTTAAGGAAAAGAAATGCTGACTCGTTTGAATGAATTGGATTCCCATTGTAAGCAGTCAAAAGAGCAGGAAGGAGCTCAAGCTCTGATTTGACTTCTTAATGGAACCAGATTATAAGAAAAATATTATCTTTAAGGGTAATTGATCACCTCTTCTTTCTCACCCTACAAAAAAGCAGAAAAGACCATCTGCTTTGGAATCTCCAACAATTCTCTGCAACGGAAGAAATTAAGCATAGCATTGACTTTCTATAGTGGCTAGGTGTAGAAAGAGTGGAACATATAGTAAAAAAATATCTCAGAAAATAATATAGTAGCTTGAGGAGGGTTATGCTTTTGAAAAACAAAGCAGCTTTCAAAAAACAAATTTAGATTCTTAACATGTCAAGTTGATGGGAATAATAATCTAACCTGCAAATTTTATTTTATTTTATTAATTTTTAAGGTATGTTATTGAGAACAAGATGACCATCACAAATTTTATATTTAAAAAGAAAATAGTTGTGATATTGACACAAGATGTGTTGCAATTACATTTATAAACAAATAAGCAAGACCAGGCCTGAAAATAAATCCTCCGAAAACATATGATATGAAACTCGAATTTGTTTTAATTTTAGATTTTAATCATGTTTTCAATTAATATTCAAGGGAACATGAATTCTATTAATTACATGAATTTTAATTAGAAATCCCTTCTCATACTAATCTTATTAGAGATACCTAATTTATTTTGAAAAAAACACAATTATTATTAAAGAACCATAAAATTTTATTTAAATTTCTCTAAAACTTGCATCTATAACCTCACCTTGAAGCTTGAAAACTCTAGTTTTTCACCACACTATTAACCGTGTCAGCTATTAGCAACAACACAATCCTACGTAGCAGTGTGTTATTTTTACCAGCGCAACCTGAGAATATTTCAGGAACGATGCCATTTTGGGGGAGAAGAAGAAAAAAAAACTCCAGAAAATAAGAATGGGTGGTGCGGAAACTAATGCGCCAAACATGACAGAAACATTCTACAAGCAGAAACGTCAATCAATCATAAAGCATTTGCAAATAAAGTGGTAAATAAAGGTGGGTGGAGTTAGTAAAGTGATTGGAGAAAAGGACACTTGTTTGATCCACACCTGTTCTTCAACAGCCCTTTCCTCTTACTGTTTTTGTTTGCTTGCTATAGCACACACCATAAAGCATCAAATCTACTCCCACCAATTATGGATTAACAGTGTCTAGTGTTGAAGTAATAAACGCTGGTGAGGTTCTAAGCACGCCCAACATTTTTATGTGAAAGAAGAATTGAGGAGCTCAACATTACCTAAACCATCCGACGGTCCATACCTAACCATGATGCAATGAGCACCACAAATTCCTGTTCTCTTTACCTTGGCAAAGCAAGAACCATGAGTTGCAAAAAGCTTAGATTTTTTTTTTTAAAAATAATAATAATAGCATTCTGACAAATTAAGAGTTGAATAATTTGGATACAAGATTGAATCGACCAGCACACTTACTCAGTTTGCAGGTACTCAACCACTAGTTTTCCAATCCGACAATCAAATGAGAGAATCCAGTGGAAGGATGAGCATTAACTCAAGTTCAATTCTCCTAGTAAATCCTACCAAACCAAACTTATGTGGGATCTTTCACACCTGATCAGTCTTCAACGGCGCTTATAGCTCACCATGTGGAAACCCATTTATCCATCTGTCCATGTGTATACATGTAAACAAAGCACTGTGATATGTCTATTGCAGTCTTTTACCCGGTTGGAGATATCAGGGCGAAGCCCCCCGAAAATAACGGCTTCAATAACAGGAATATGATGAATGGAGAATGTTGACAGTTGAAAACCTTAAGCCTCAAAAGGCACAGCCGTGTCGATCCTTAGACGATTTAGCCTGACAGTCCCGAGAATATACTCAGGCAGATCCGCCTCCTCTTTTGCCTGGGAAAACAGCCAGATTCAATATCAGGTTGATCATCACATGCATGTACTCAGGAGTCAGAATCATGCGAGTTGGATTTAGTTAACATATCAGAAATCATACATGAAGATTCACTTATATTATGTCAGCACAGGATTACCATTCGTGACATTGTAACTATAACATACACAACTATGGTCATTAATGTTGCACATTGTATCCCTACTACTCTTTCAAATAAATCATAAATACAACTAAAATAACCAGCAGCAGATCAGCCAAAATTACTGCACAAGGAGAAGAAATAATAAAAGGATTATCAATATGGCTGCATAACAAAGCCCAATTGAGTAGTTAACTTTGGAGAAAAAAAAATTGGGTTTACACATGTTTATCATAAATCCCATGTTTTCAGCCATTAGATCCTGGGACTTTGTCTCAAACCATGAGCTCTATAACTAGCATCGTTACAAGTGTCCAATCAGGTGACTGATCTGTCAGTTGGTGGGGAGTACAATCATAAAGAGAAAATGGAGCCAGCCAAAGTTTTAGCTGGGCCAATCCATAAGGTACTTCAACTTAAAATAAATGTATTTTCCTTTAAAACATGGAGGTCATCTAGGTTGTAAGTGCAATAATCTATGGGTGTAAAGGTCCGCCCACGGTTGGGAACAAAATGCAATAAGTCATAGTTTGTGACCTTATAACCGTTTCCAATCTCAAGCGCTGTAAGTCCACCGCAGAAGGAAGTACAATAGCTAGCAAGACTGCTACAAATAGAAAAGGAAGGATGATTTAACGGCGGTCCAAACCTCTATCAAAATTGCAAGATCAACAACTATGCTTGTGACATATCCAAGGACAAGGCCAATGACCCCTCTTGCCACAGATGATGAGCCAATATCAACAGCAATCTACACAACAGAAGTTTTAGCATAAGAACAGCAGGTTAAAGGAACAACAGGAAAAAGCATTATGACATGCATGCTTATGCTTTCCTATCCATCCAAAATAACAAAAATGAATTGGAATGAATGTTTTAATTATCTGATCAAATAATCAAATAAGCCCAAGAAACTCACAGCCTAACCATATTACTTGCTAGTAAAATCAGTACATATGCATTTGTCTTCAAGCACAAGAACATACATTTGTGAAACAAACCAAAATATTTTCCAAAACACGAACAAGGATACCGTGTTAATTATCAACCCACAATCTGGTTACCAGAAATACAACCAAAGAAAAGCTTTTTAGTTAAATTCATTATATATCCTGAATGATCTCAAGTAAAGTGTGCTGCATCCAATGCTATAAGAGTATGGGAGAATATTACCTCTAGAAAATTATCTTGTCTGAGGTACTTGCAGGTTACTGCTTTCCCCAATAGGCAAGCTTTTGTTCCAACTGCGCGCTTGACCATCCAATATCCCTATTAATTTCAAAGAGCAATGAGCTGCCTTGACTTATTAAAGGCAAAACAGGGAAAAAAGCCACCAACGCTAGTAATAATCAAAATGGGATGGAATACCTCAATGATGCTAGGAATTAGTTTGAATCTCGAATCTCGAAACAAGTCTGTCCCATCAACAAATTTACCCAACAAAGAGCTTTTGTTTATTGGCCTGTCTGCCGCATAGTAGAGAACCAAACTGTAGTTTGGTTTTGATGGAATCTGGAACAGAAAAATGAAATGACCACATGCTTTTTTGAAAGATGATGTACCTTCTAAAACCAGAGAATATTTTAAAATACTAAAAGTTAATGATGGTCAATGACATTCATCAAGCCTAATAAATCCAAAATCATCTTCATCCTATAAAGTACAGCGGCATCATATGATAAGGCACATTCCGGTCTCTTTTTTCTTGATCAGTATTTTATTCTTTTTATAACGACCTATAATAACCTGTAAAGCTAGGATTGCCTAAAATAAAAGGCTGTGTTCTTTGCAGGCTTTGTCTCCAACTGAAAATTGCGGAGAAGAATTCATATAGTCAACACAGTTCCAGATTAAGGTAGAGTTAAGTGTATTTTGTATTTCTCAAAATTAGCGAATCTTTCCATTGTTAGAAATTTTTTGCAATCAGCCCTTTTGAGTTCCATAGAACTTTTGTCTGCGTGATCTAGTATCCAAATGGGTCTTTCCCCATGTTTCCATTAAAGAGCATTTAGGTTCAGGGATAATTAGAGTAGACCCCTGCCTCTCAGCTCCTGCATCGTTTGGTGAAGTAACTAGCAAGTAAAGAACCACATAACTAAAAATGATTCCATTACACTAAACAAATGTATGATCAAGCACATCCTTCATCATCTTAAACCTGAACAAGACCTTTTGGCCAACAACATTTACTAAAAAGGATCCCAAAATCCTATAAATTAACTTGGAAATTCAAATGTATCTTTCAGATAGACAATTAAGTTTTATATAATGCTTAACTAATGTGAGACATGCATATAGAGGGTACATTTGATTTATTCTACCACCTCACAACACCGGAAAAAGTAAGCATTGACTTCAAAATATTTGCTGCATTCATAACTACAAGTCAAAATTGAGATTGGAATGCATGCATTTGGAAATTCACATCATATTTATAAACCCAGAGCAACTATGAGTGTTTATATTATATATGTAACTAATGTGAAGAAACTTGTATATGGCAGGCATTGTAATAATGGTGTATGTGTATCACAGATAAAAAAACTAACTTCAAACCTCCAGGTTCTTGATACTTTAAGACATCAAATTGAATGAGATTGGAATGCATTCATTTGCATACCTGGAGATTGACGACCAGAATGAAGGGGAGCTTTTTTCCAGCTTCTGTCTGAAATTGAAAAGGTGAAATCAGTGGATAAATGGCCACTCAAGTTACATGGAACTATATACCTTCTTAAGAGCAGAACCACACCTCCTTTTCAGATAAAGGCGAGATTTTATTAATAGAAGTTAACACACACTGTAACAAGACAAGTCATCATCCATGGTGGAAAAAACGTGTAGAAAACCAAGAGATTATTTGATTCCAGTTGAAATCAAGCAAAGAAATCTAAAAGCTCAGATATGAAGTTACTATAACTTTCCAGAGACAGCTTGAAACTGTCCACTAAGATATGAATAATCACATAACAGAGAGAGTTGCAAGAATGTTTAGCTAAATATTGGGCTTGATTTGAAAAAACGTCCTCCAACATAATAATTTAAAAGAGTACACTGTTCTTAAATCATGGTAAATATGAAATGTTCAAATCTACAAATAAAATTTTCAAGCATTTCAACTTTCCAAATCAAATTCATAGCTTCAAGGGAGCTATTAAATAAGTATATATCACACTATCAAGCAAAACAGGGTCCCCAGTCAGAAATTATAGCCATTGAGTAGATATTACTCCATATATAAAAGTACGAAGGATTAGTTTAACAATTTTTCCTAGCTATATCAGTTAAGACAAACTGAAAATTAAACCTACAGTACCTGCACCAGACACCTGGGATGGAGTGAGATCCCATCTATGGCCTTGTCAACCTTGAACCAATCAACTGAAATGAGCTTGAGAAGGGGATCTCCTCCCATTACCTGCAAAAAGTTTATGCATGACATTTTGATCCAGGTAAACAATATTGCGTCTAACAAATCAGTATTTAATATTCAAAAAAGAATGTGATGGTCTTCATTATCAACTCAATTACTAATCCATAAACTATCAGTCTCGTTAAATAAGACAATACAACCTCTAACACACAATTAAATGCAAAACATGCAGCACAAACACACATAGCAAATAAGCAATTCCTTTCATTTTCACATGATGACATGATAAATAAGATATTATTAACAATGTATCGGGATAAAGAATAACCCACCTTAAAGCTATCTTTTAGATAAGTCTTTCCTCTAACCATAAATCCTGTGCCACTTGGAGAAGTCCAACAGTTTGAATCATTTTCATCCTTTCCTTTGTTGAGAGAACCATGAAATTGGCTTGGATCAATATTGATTGGAGCTACAAATCGATCCAGGTCCTTACTTGCATCTGGATCTGCATTTGAAATAGAACAATACTGAGACTAACAGAAAGGGAAAAAGACATCAGTTGTCAGTTAAGACCTAGCACTTACTGAAGCACAGACAAAAGTATGATCCTAAGCACTATTTCCCCTTTCCCTTTCTCCTCATTTAAGTCAACTACAATGGAAATAAAGACATCGATATATACAATTTTATCACCAAAAGAAAAGCTTTACTTGTATACCAAGAAGGCAAAATATCTACTATTATTGGGAATGGAGATAATTTTCAAGCCACTAAAAGTGTAACATCAATGTGAAAGAAATAGCAACCAAGGACCAGTAAGGTTAATATCGTCCAGAAAAGAAAGGACCTGAAGCTCGCATCATTGTCAAACTTGATATGGCCCATGAAACATTCCTCAGTTTAACTTTCACTTTCTGCCATAAGAGAAGTGAGACATCAAAAGCTGGGTTCAGCTATAAACTATAAATAATAATACATAAAAAGTACTATATTTATTTTCCAAGAATGAAAAATAACCTTAGTTTTTTCATGGTCATCATCGCTCTCTTCTGATGACGATGATGATGATGAGTCATCAGCCATTGCATCATAAAACTCATCTTGCACTTCAGAATCCTCATATTCACTGCCAGAGATGGCACCATCAGAAATACTAGATTGGAGAACTGTAGCGGAATGTTCAAATTTGAATGCTGGATTTGCTGCAATATATTCTTTCAGACCTGATTGACAATGAACCAAGAGTATTTAACCACCCGTATGATTAAGATAATGGAGAGAATTACAGCCGCCTAATTTCATAGGATTTACTTTCAATATCATTCAGAAGAACAAGACATTTCTTGAAATTTCAATGTCCCACATACCATACCTGGATTTTCATAATAAATTCACCTTTGCTTATACTGAACAATAAAATAATTTCATTTTATAGATAACACTTTCCAGTCTCAAAGGAATAGTTTGTATGATGAGAACAAATTGTCACATTTGATTTTCAACAAGAAGCAGTCTGGTAGTTGTGCCGTAGCATCAACAAATTAATCCATTAATTCCAAGTAAACCCTTTCAAAATTAGAAGAAAAAAACACACATCACCAATCATTTCACTGCTAGGAAGGCTGCTATTTTATGAAATAATTGGAATAAAATATTACCTAGGTTCTATTAGCTATTCAATTAAACAGGCAGGATTCTGGATTCACAAAGAGCATATTTAGAAGGAGAGGACAAAAGACTTGAAAAGAAGGATAAGGTATAAACACTTAGGTAGACGGGATAGCATCACAAGAAATGTTAGTTGCCAGCAACAAAGTGACGCAACTTGATCAATGACCATTTTATAGAAGTTATGGTCCAAACATAAATAAGTAAATAATAGACATGTGAAGATGCAATGACCCGTGCTAGTTCTTGCCAAACTTGTAGTCTGGATACCAGAGAATTTGGTTTCTCAGCTGATCAAGAATCGTATCATGGGTTGGAGTTCTGATGACAGAACTTCCTGAAATCTCTCACGGACCTCATTAGGCTGAGGCAATACATTAGATGGCCTAAAAGGCAAACTTTTTATCACAGTGTACCAGATAAGGAAAGGATCAAAACCTAACCTTCCACTTGAGATAATAATGCAAAAGGAATAGTCTTCTCAAACTTTGAGCCATGACTTTTCTTCCATCTGCACCATCCTTCTTGTATCTCTAACATTAGCATCACAAGACATCTTGCTGTATTTGACTCCGTGGGTGTATTTAAATCTCTAATCTCCCATGTAGATGCTACAACTCATGAATAATACAGTACAACAGAAAACAGCAAATCAACGAAGGCAATTGATAGTTTTTCATTTATCATTACAGATCATCAGCTTGCATGTAAAACTGAAACCTAACACAAAACAATCATAGATGACCAGAAAAAAGAAGCTTCATTATCTGCATGGATATAGAAATGCACCAAGATAATATAAATAGCAAGCAAGCAAGGCGATCAAATTATTTGACATTCACAACAAGGTCTGACAACGTAATCCAAAGA
Source organism: Salix purpurea (assembly GCA_027405865.1). Lineage (NCBI taxonomy): Eukaryota > Viridiplantae > Streptophyta > Magnoliopsida > Malpighiales > Salicaceae > Salix > Salix purpurea. The sequence goes on from JAOWLH010000019.1 coordinate 6,091,326, forward strand.
TTTAATTTTGAACAGAGAGGAATAATGGAACAGTATATCCTTGCATCAACACAAATATATTTAACTGAAACTAGAGAGATACACATGCTTCATTTAACTTTCAAACATTTAGATCCCATCCCCTGCTGAATATATCATAGCAAACCCAATTTACTGTCTAATTACTTGATAATGGTAATATTTGTGAGGCAGTAATCAGTTACAAATGGTTCAGATATTATGAAAATATAGCATTTTAAAAGATGAATCCACTTACGGTTGATTTTCTCACGCTGATATCCAGATCTTGAAGGTCGCTTCTTATGCACAGCAGGAAGTTGCAAGATTGCTTCAGAAATAAACAGATATATGTCAGCCAACAGATGAGGTGGCTAGTGAAATTGATTTAATGAATTACAGAAGAAAGAAGTTGAAAAAAAAATCAAAGAAAGAATCTAACTATAGATTCTCAGAAAAGATAACAGCATGATTCACATTGTATTGGACTATTGAACATTTTTCAAGCTGGTACCGTAATGTTTAGTGGTAATTCAACAAGCATATCAACTTGGGCTGTTGTTAAATTAATCTAACAAATAGAGGGCCAAGTATGACTCAGATTGTCCAGGACTTAAAAGCCATCTTGATCTAAGCATGCAGCCAATGATCCGAGCATCATTATGCTTCTTCTAACATGGCTGTGCAGAACTGACAAATTTAAGCACGGAGAGAGAATGCAGTGTGAAGATCATGAGATTTCTTTCTCCTAGATGTAAAGGGGGCAGTCCCGGACATTACTAGATAAAGGGAGGGTTTAGTTCACCTGGTGTAAACAAATTGCAGCATATCACATAGCAATGCACCTAATGGTAAGCAACTGTAATAGTTAATTATATTTACTTACTGTATGTTCCGTCCTGTCCTTGAAACCATTGCCTAGAGAAGACAAAATCTCTATTTGATTTCCACCTGTGGAACAGGTTGTAACAAGCAAGTTCTGAGTGATGAAATAAGAAGCATGATGCAGTTAAAACTAACTTCTATTGCAGCAACTTTACTTTAGTTACTAGTGCCTCATGAATCATGATGTTTAGTAATAAGGAAAAATCATTCCAAGTGCAAGATTTAAAAGTCCATAGTGTACAAGAAGCTCAAGAAAACTATGATATGCAGAGCACAGTAATGGCATGGTTGTTTGAAGTACAAATAATTATTTATAAAGGTGGCACAGTTGTTTCAAAGTTTAACATAATCCAAGAAGGTAGCACTTTATGGTTGACATTTGGTTTAGATCATATATGCTTAAAATATAAAAATATATACTTGTCCTGCAGCAACATGTGCAATGATGATGATAAAATAGCACACACAAAAATTCTCAGTATAACTAAAACTAATGTGTGAGTTTAAGGTATTTAAGACATTTAGTTTCTATTTCTAGCTCCATTCAATTACTAGGAAGTGATTGGTTAGCCAGTTAAATCCATACTGCAATGGAAACAAAGAGGAGAAAATCAAAATAGACCACAGTATTTAATTTCCAATCATTGCGGAAAGATTACATACACATTCGAAGAAAAAAATAATGAAAGAAGAAATATTTTCTTTCAGAGGCAAGGTCGTTTTAGCAGCAAACCAGCAACCAAAAACAGAGACTTTATACATTTTGCAAAATGCATTTTACAATCCAGCCTAAAGACATTACCGGGAAAGATACTTGGAATCACATGTCCCATAGACAACATCATAGTGTCCATCATAAGAATCTAACAGCTCCAAGTCGCCTGTTAACATATCCCACCTGTAATGAATTATTAGAGAGAAATTTAATGATCATTTAAAACGGCTCTAGAGGATAAATAAAGAAACTTACTCATATCTTTGATGTTGGTCAAGGTTCAAAATCACTTCAAAAACAGCATCAGCACTGGCCTCAATCACACTAACAGCCTTCACAAGAACACCTTTACCACTCTACAAACACTACCAATGCATCAGAGCAGATTAAGACTAGAGGCTTTTTATTTGGTTCATTGATTACATGAAGAGAAACAAAGGTAAATTACAAACAGACACTTAAGTCAGATACATACAAATTCAATCCCCCACAACAGCAAACTTCACATCTTCCATCTTAGTTTTCACAATCTAACCATGAATGTCAATTTTTCATGTTATTACAGAAGAGAAAGAAAGAAAGAGAGGGGGGTCATAATGAAGATTGTTTCCCAGGATAATTCTCCATAAGAGTTCAAGAAAAAAAATTCCGATCAAGGCTAACATATATGGTAGGAAACAAAAACCTTGGCATTGGACACATCCTCGAAGATTCGAACTCCTGAAACAACAGCAGAAGGAAGTATTTAGAAATGAAAATCAAGGTATAGTTAACAAATTTCATGTCAAAACCATAATAACCTATTCTATCATGCTCTGCTCAAGATTTGAAACATACTAACGTATCTAGTTATGTACTATATGTCAATACAACGATTCTGTTGTATGTTTTAGGAGGGCCAGTCACCATCAATTGTTGAGAGATTTCAGTCACAAGTTGTGAGAATGCCCAAAGCATAAAATATTTTACATTTTCTTTCCCCTGCACATTTAGTCTATTAGTACTAGTAGCATTCTCTTCTTATCAATATGGATCATCCACAATGAAAATATACCTATGAGGGCGCAATAGTAAATTGAACACAGATCTGATCCCTGCCTTATATTTTGTGACTCTTCTGTTGAAGCTCAGATATTTCAATAGAGTTATATTAGCCATTCCCAAGAAAGCAGCCCATTGATATTTTTCTCCTAAGGCCAGGAAAAAGCCCATGATAATTTTAAACAAACTATACTGCAAGTTTTCCATTTTTCTCCAGAATTAAGCCAAAAAAGTTAAAGACAAATAAAGAGTCCTAACCACAAATATAAACTGTACCATTTCAACAATGGCATATAAGAAATATGAATCCGGGATACAAAATGCAGGATTTTAGGACATCCGTACCCTAATAGCGATATTTGCAATTAGCAAGTTCATGAAGAATATGAAATGATATATTTAGAACAAAATACAAGTGAATGGTCAAAGTCTCTGGAGAAAATGAGAAAGAAAGAGCTTTGGGGAGGATCATCTACAAAGCAATGACAATCACTTGGAAACAAGAACATAAAAATTGCTTTATAGAAAGGTACCATTAACTGTACGAACACATTTCCATTGATGAAAATCGATTGCATCTCCAACCTCACCCTCAGAGTACCTATCAGGCCTAACCTTAGCAGCCACGCTTGAAGATTGCCGAAGAAGTGTTTCTGGACCTGTAAATAACAGAAGACAGCAGAACTAGCAAATTAAATTTCAAAAGAAAAAAAACAACTGAAGATTATTCCATACCAATAAATATTTCTATAGCACACATATTGATAGGTTACTGGGTATAAAATATAAAATTGGCATCAAGAGTTGAAGCAATTTGACAAAAAATCATCGGTATTTTCTTTTGTAAAAATTAATCTTACAGTCAATAATTTATTAATATTTGTAAACACCAAATAGAAGGATATAAAAAATATCAGCATGTTTAAGGGGAATAGATTTCATCTGACAATAAACTTTCCCAATTTTTAAATTAAGTTGTTATACAATTGTACCAAGAAAGGATGATAGCACAAGGAACACACACAGCACGGCAATGACACAGACAAATCATATACTGATCGATGCAACAAATGTTATAATCTTCCTGTATGTTAAGAAATGCAAGCAGACATCATCACATCAAAAAAATTGTTTTCCTGGCTTATTTTACTAACTATTTTTTTTTTTTTTAATTTTCCATTGCTATAAACGAGTCTTCACCAAAAAATAAATCCTATGATTTTAATTTTTTTTAGTGGACATGGGTAGCAATTGCTGGTTGAGCTCATCAAGCTCGCTGCAATTTTGCTTATTTCTTGCTAAACACCATGATACATTTAACTAAGAGTTGAAATTTCTATGAGGGAACATATCTATCATGCACATGAGTGCCAAAAAATCCCGCCATAACCTTTGTAACAGTTCTATGTCAGATCCATACCATCACAAACACACAACATCCCAAAAGTTGCCACCCTCTTGTATACAACAAGTCAACTCCAGATGTGGCCAAAAAAACATTACTTTGAAAATTGAAATACATGAACACTTGCAAGTCCTGCAAAAACTTTGTCATGCAATAATCCATGACAAGATATGCACACTTTACTAAGATATGCACTCTTAACTTTGATTATTCATATGTGGACAAGAAAACTGTATATCACAATTGGAAAAATCTCCAATGCCTAATGAGTTGCAGCAGTTTTGCTAATGAGTAGTGAGAGTGCCACCTCACCTTGGCCTATTCTTACTAACTTTTTCAATCCATAAGCATATCTCCTCACTCTGGGTCGATGTCCATCAAGATTGATAATCCTTGCAAAACAAAAGAGGAGATTTCAAACAATAATAATTCATCCAGAATAACAGACAATAAAATCCTGAGCAAACCAAGCAAAAAATACATATAGAAATTAACAACAAAAAACAAAAGCAATGCCAACATGACACCCGAGAAAACGTATGCCTCTTTTGACTACCTGCATTAATTATAAGCTATCCTAGAGTTCTGTTATAGACTTCGCTACAAGTGATTAGTTTCCCTAGATTTCATAAAAAATCAAGCACGAAAGTTGATTAGCAAGGATTTAAACACCAGTCTTCTTTAGAAGTGAATAGATCATCAACCAGTAAAACCAAACTGTTCCCAGTGTTTGTACTTTATCCTCATTATATGTTTGTTGCAAAAATACAGGACACAATAACATTACACATGTACAACAAAAATAATGAAATGGGTAATGATAACTTTTTTTAGGAATAATCATAACATTAAACTAAAGGAGAATCCAGCAGTACAAGAGATAAAACAGAATTGGGGGCATCTTCCACCCAAATTCTCTGAGGAATACTTTCTTGGGAAATGATAACTTTACAATTGAAAAACAGAATAATTAGAATAGATTTTAAAATCAATCCCTAGCAATTGGGGGCATCTTCCACCCAAATTCTCTGAGGAATACTTTCCTGGGAAATGATAACTTTACAATTGAAAAACAGAATAATTAGAATAGATTTTAAAATTAATCCCTAGCCCACCCCAGGTAATGGTCTTCTAAATAGGATAAGAATACAAGATGAAAAGGAATACATATAAATGCTAGCTAATAATAATATGTGCTTGAGCCCCTCTAAACACTTATTTTAAGGAATAAAAACTCGTCTCTCACATCTGCAACCATTTGGGTTTTTTTGAAATGGTCACCAAGACCCAAATATCAAAATACAGCAAGAATAACTGAGACCAGAAACCATTTCCGATCAAACTATGGGTTTCACATATACATTTCTTGAGAAATCAGCAAATTTTTATTATCTGGCTGCAAAAAGAATTTCTTTTTAAATCATTACTGTGAAAAATTACTAGCTATAAGTAGAACAGGGATTCATCTAGCTGTAAATGTGGGGAGATTACAGATGCCAATGAATGTATCTTTGCATATATACAAGAATAGTTTTCTTCCCATCAAGAAATCAGTTTCCTCCATTTCTCGCTTAATTTGGTTGTTAGATCCTCTATGCTTATCCAAGCAAAACTAAATGATGAAGAGGCTCATGCAAACAGAATTATTTAAACAAGATGTTCCACAAGTAGGAAGCATACTCTGTCTCCATGTTCAGCTTGTTACTGGCACTTAATCCTCTGGCAAGTTCAAATTCGGCCTGCCAAAAGAATATTATGATTGCCCAAACAAGAGAAGAACTTGATGAATCTAACATTACTTACACAGAGCACCGATTTTTTCAAAACAATAAGTTCCATTTTCCAGACAAGAACCAGGTATTCTTTGAGTTGTCAAAAAGGAAACAAAACATGACAAATTGAATAAAATACCATAACACAATATACTAAATAATGCAGTTATAATTGGTTCTGCCATGATGATTTTACATGTGAAACTACCTCTGATATTCTATATAAAATTAACACGGGACCAATTATTCACTACGTTCAAGTCTACTTCCTTGTACCTGTTGCTTCCCCTGATCAAATGCTTCCATCCATTGTTTAACCTCTCCAGCTGTAGCACAAGCAATCTTGAAGCACAAAGAAGAAATCAGTTGTGACTCTTTCTGACGCATAAAGGAAATCACAACTAACTATTATTTGAAAATAAAATTAATTTCCTCTATTAAAAAACCTGCAAATGAAAGGGCCCACCAGGTTAGCACAAGTCACATGCAGATTCCAAATAACATCTCAAGAGCACTTGATTTTAAAGATTACACCCTGGGACGTAACAGTTGCATTGTGTGTGACAATGAGTGCATCCCACATGCAGGTATGCATCAGGTAACATAATCGGGACAGGCATTTGTGCATAACGAATGAAAGACATTTCAGCTTATAAAGCTATCTTTTTGGAACTTAATTATCCATTTTTCCTTCCATACTCACTCAATATTTATTGAATGAAGAGGATGTTCTTCATGTAAGTAAAAGATGAGAACTAATAAATGCATGTTAGTGAACCCATGGAATGTGTTGCCTTTCTGGAAAATTCCATATAGTGCTCTTGTATAAATGCCAATTCATCATAATAAATTTCCAATTCTAGTTAGTTTTCAGAATTTTGCAATGATGGTTTCTTAGAGTATGCAATCACAGGTTCCACCAATGGAAGCCGTGAGGGTATACTCTATTCTTTAAGACATATAGAATCAAAATTAATGTTGTTGAATTGGGTTTAAGAATTATTGATGAGCTCAGCATCAAAGAGCAAGTTTTATGTTATTGTCAGAACTTAAGAACTTGGATGCTGCTTTTATTCACAGCCAGGTTAGGTAAGATGGCTTAATAGGACAAAGGAGGTCTAAAGTTGAATCAGGAAAAATGTCTGCTAAATAGCAGTTGACAACAAAGTGGATGTAGCATCGGTGAATTGAGGTTTTATTAGTTTGCATCACTGACAACTTTAGAAAGTCTTACAGCCAGAAACCTGCCTTTAATTTGAAGTAGGGAACACACAGAGCCTGTTTGATTTTGTGATTCAAAAGCATTCTTGAAAAAAAATGTAATTTTTTTTAACTTTTTTCTTTGATTCAAATTATTTTTTTTGGTGTGTTTTCAAATTGTTTTGATCTTTTGATGTCAAAATAATTTTTGAAAAATAAAAAAATATTATTTCAATGTATTTTCAAGCGAAAAGTTTTTTTAAGAAAACAACCTTTGCCACAATACCAAATGGTCTCAAACAGTGAAGTCTACTAGGTTGTAAAACATATGGAAGTGTTGGCTTGGAACCATTACTTACATTATGCAATAGAATCATTATTTTAAGATCCATTTTTTAAGAACCAGGCAGTCAAAAAAGATATGGGTAGAAGATGGCATGCGTAAAGAGAGGCCATCCAATGTTTATTTGCCTGGTATTGAGAAAATGGAGAAAAAAACATACATGTGAACTGGCACAAATGCCACTTTATTTGACATTTCTTTCATGCAGCCCAACTATAAATTCTGTACGGTAATTTATCACAATGAGCAGGCACAAGACAATCAATCATCACAAAAAATAAAATAAAGCACACAATTGACATATAAATGAATGTGTACAGTGCATAGCATGGATTCTAAAACACCATTAGTCTTTATCACGTCACATTGAAATATCTAATCCATCCTGAAATTGCACTGATAATTTGCAGACTATAGATGAAAACTGTAACTTACTTCTCCTTTTTTTGTCTCATCCAATCGATTGTAAAACCGCAAAACATAAATATCCTACATTCAAGGGGGAAAAAGGTTAGCATGCTTTATTTTCTCACGCTTATGACTGGACATGATTCAAAGGCTATTCAAGAAGGAGAATGGCAAAACCAACAGAGGAAGCGTCAAAAAATGATGTCTTAAAGTGAATTTTAATACTATCTAAGTACTCATGACATCTAGATTGACAAAGTTCTTACCCCATTATTGATCTTTCGACGCCCTAGCTCCTCCACCATAAGTGTAGGCCCTATTACTCCCTTCCTGATATGTTTCTAGACCAAAAAGAAGGTTGAGTCAGATTTAAGTACAAATCAAATTGAACACTTGAAATCACAAAGTTAAATTGATCTAGCACTTTAAAAACTTGTCGATATACAACAGATTTGTGTATTAAAAGTGCTTGTTGTGTACCATAATAAACCGAGATGAGAAGCTTAAAATTACATGATCTCAGTTTTTTCTTTTTCTCCCCTTCGATGGAAGAAGAAGGGCCTTTTAAAAATACAAGGAACAAAATAAAAACAGGAAATATATCCATAGATTAGCAGGTGAATTTTATAATTATTCTTCAGTAAGAAGCTGTTACTGCAAGAAATAATACATAATGGAAAACAAATTCTCCTCCTAAAGAACCCCAACAAAAGATGGAAACGGTATAAAGAAAATGGCAAAAGGTTACAAAGGCCAAAAGATAATGATAACCAAAGGGCTAAGCTGAAGAGGCAGAACCATTGCCTAAACTAGGTGCTGTGCAAACAAGAAGAATGAAATTTTCAAACAAGACGACAGATTCTGACCAAATAAATCAGCTTCATTAACTACATTTGTAATGCACTTGGAAAGCACATTTTGATTCCTATTTCATTCTCATTTTTTTCAGTTTCTAATCAGAGGAAATAGGTAGACTGGATCAAAATATGCATCCAGCCAAGGATCTTACTCACCAGGTTAAACCATTTTACTTCACACTGCAATCTAATCCAGGAAAAAAAATATAAAAACTCCCACTTATGAACACATTTTGAAAAAAAAATCACGACAAAGCAAAGTGCATTAGCACCCTAATATCACATTTTTATCAGTTTTTGCTGGTTCTGCCGGAAATTTTTAGACACGCTACATAAAACCTAACTGAAAGTTCTTAAAATCCCACCACCCTTCCCATTTTTCAATGCAAAATCAAATCTGCGACGCTAGTTTCACTGCAGGTGCAATTCCAACATCTATACACCTCAAAGCCTCCAACAGCCCCACGGCAGCATTCAGATCAACCTGGTAAAATTATCAAAACCTCTATTGAACTCTCACCCATAGCCACAATACTTCCCAACTCTCTCAGTCCAATGTTCCATCAACCCATTTCATACCTCAGTTTACCCAAAAAATCCTACAACTTGGGTTTTACCTTCATTCAAATCTACAACAGCAGATATTATCAAAGAACTCTTTTCTCGCAACCACTACTGCTCAAAATAACAAACCTTCTCCAATACACACCAGTTCCATTTTTTTAACTTAAATCCATCAAGAGAATAACATAAAGAGAATAAATTTAAAAATCATAAAGAATATAACATTAAAAAGGAATCAAATTTAAATCACACACACACAAAAAAAACGGCGTTTACTTTCCTGATCCTTGAGCCAAACAAAAGGCAGCAAAAAAGCGATAAAGAAAAAAAGGCAGGCAAAGAAGAAAGCATACAATGCCAGGATGATCTTGAGGATCACGCTTGTACATCTTAACAAATTTTCCTTTAATAAACAAGAATCTCAAATGACAATACTGACGCCCTATCGGATTCGTCCCCAAATGATACACCCAACCTGAATACACATACATCCCCCTCTCTTCTCCTCCTCCTCCGCTACCATCACCACTGCTCCCCCCGCTTCCACTACTTCCATCTGAACCACCTCCTCTCTCCACTATCCTCACCTTCACCTTCGTCGTTTTCGCCGTCGTTGTTTCCATCTCTTTTCACTGTCTTCTTTGCTCAATTAGGATTTAATTTGAAGGTCGCAGAAATCCGTTTTGTGTGTGCTTAGCGTAATTATTAATTTACGAGGAGGTTAAAGACGTTAGGATTTTTCCTTCCTCCTCTTCACCTCCGTCCCCACAGCTTTCTGAAAAATGGCCTCGTGATAGTTCATTTTTTCAAATCAAAGATATTTGGTTTGGGAAACTACCATATCCATCCTCACATTATATAGGAGTTTTCAACTTGATGATCTAATTATTACCAAATTCTCCACTATAGTTTTTTCTTAATTTTCAATTTATCATCTGTTTTTTTTTCTTAATCAAGTCCACTTGTTTTATCTTATTAATGAAGGACAAATCTTCTAGTCCAAATAAAATGAATCAACCATTTCAATTTCATATGAGTTAATTTATTTTCTCTCTTTACAAAATAGAATAAAAGAATGAGATGTATGTTTATGCTGAGATATGAAGCATTAACATAAAATAATTTTGATTGAGAATTTTTGGAAGATTCAATTGAGATTGTATATGTAATTGGGAGACTGAATTGTAGTTTCCCAACTAGAGCTCCTCGTGGGACACGACATGCACACGGCTTAGAAGTTGCCAGCGGATGCTTGGTGGGATAAGAAAGAAGAGGGTTGACTGACTGGTAGCTCCTGGGAATGATGAGCCAGCAGTATGATCTTGGCTTCGTAGGTATGACCGTTTGTCTCACGGAATATTTTTATCGACTTTTGGATGCACGGGCATGTTAACGGTATTGTTTCACATTCTGTTTTGAAATATTTTTAGAAAGTTTTTAAAAATATATTTTTATTACAAATTAAAAAAATATGTTTTTATATCCCAATAATATCAAAAATAATTTAAAAAAAATCATTTTAATCCATTTATATATAAAAAAAAAACACTCTCATTGACAAACAATTACTTAAATAAGAGGATAAGATTTTTTGGCCGGTGATGGAGTTGCTAGATGATGAGGTCATGCAAGGACATTCATTCAGCCAGCAATTGTAGCTGTGCCGTCAATTATGACACGGTGGCTGTGCAATCCGCCCACCATTGGAAAAAATTGACAGGCAAGAATCGGGAGAATGATAAACCACATGATATTTTCTTCCTTGTCCATGGTGACCTTCCAAAATTATCTTCTCATTTAAATGCTGTGCTGTTTGCTCACTGGATTCATTCAGGGGCAGTGTAGAAAGCTGAGAGAGAGAGTAGAGATTTCTGACCATTCATAAATATTAACTTTGACTTATTCGTGCCCCCACCTGTCTGACTTTCGACTGCCGACACAAACAAGGAGGCTTATCAAGTTTTTTTGTTTAAAGACGTTGGAAAACTTTGAGCTGGGAACTTTAGAATATTTGTTATTCAATGGACAAATTAAACCAGACGGGCAACATCACCATCTTCAATGACATTAATCTATTAGCAACTTCAATGTTGAGGTAGGCCCATAACTCAGGCTCGAACAAGTAGCACAATAGCAACTTTTATCAATATAAAATCGGGGGTAATGCCAATAAAATCCTAATCCTAGAACGACTCCAGTTATGAAATCCATTACTTGTGATTATTAGTCGCAGTCGTCGTCGTCGTCGTCTTGGCTGCTGCTGTCATCAGAATCTTCGCTGTCATCGTTTTCAAAAATGCTGTCTCGCGGAAACTCACTGAAATCAACATCACCATCTTCGTCATCTTCATCCATGAATTGTAGCCCAAATTTTACGTCCCGGTGTTTAACAAGAAGCCACCGCAGCAGGCGATCCTCCTTGTTCAGGTAATGGAGCTCCTTGTTGATGTTAGGTGTGGCCATCATTGTCATTTGCATCAGTTGGCCCTAAATAAATATAATAGATAAATAAACTCTTAGAAAAATGTCCAGTGAAGTTCATATAACCTGAACCATCCCACTACTAATCCCAATATAACATCAAATTCTAATTCAGGGCAATAGTTTATTAAAAGTCAGCTCTGATCGCCTCTACATGCAAGAAACCAGAGACATAATATTCATTCATGATACAGCTCTCATCATGGGGTGCCCACATTGATTCCTTGGAACCTAACATGAAACTCAACTGAACGGACCCAACAAAATTAGCTTTTGACTTAACAAGACAAAGATAGCAATGCTAGCAGACGTTCGATATAAATACTGATGAAGAAATTTTCAATTTGACATACCTGGAGCACCAAGACACGCTAATTTAAAAAACACTTAATGGATATGAGAGTGGTTTTGTCATAATCCTCTTTTTCCCTATTTATGAAATTCCAAGTTATCATCGCTCTTCCTTCTCCAAAAAAAAGTTTCTTATCTCTGTCATTGAATAATCTTTTATTATCTCAAAGTATTTTTTTTTGGCTGGTAACAGCAAAACTTGAGATAAAATATGCATGTGTACCTACTCTAATCGGTCCCGTACCTATAAGACCCAAGACAACAGTCAAAAACCATCCACTCATCCAGCATATCTTCCTCTAGTAAAATCTTATCTTATAGTTGGTCATCCTTGATGTAAGATTTCCATGGAAATGATTTAATAAATGAGGCAGTGAGGACCTCTAAACAATGTAGTAAACATCCATCATCACCACTAAACAAAAGGTTTAAAAATTTATGAAACCAACCTCCGCCTTTTCAAGATTTTAGTTTACTCTGATATTGTATGACACTAAATCAAAACCCCTAAACTGGAAGAATCCCCAGATAATCAAATAATTTATAATAGAGAACATGCAATCAACATAATGCATCAAAAGACTTGCCATTTTTTTTATTTAAAAAACACAGATTCTTGATACTGATAAGAAATCAATAGGATTCAGATTTCAGAGGATGGTGAGCACATCTTACGACATGATAAGAAGCATTAGTGAGTTATACCAAATTCCACGGCCACGGCATACTCACCTGATAATGTCTACCATCAAGCTTCTTAATACCATACCCCAGTTGAACAGTGCCAAATGATTTTATATCAGTGACAACGCCATTTCTACTATAAACATGCTTTCCTACTCGAGCAACCAAGTCCATCAATGCTTCCTTCCGTACATGAGGTTTCAACATAAGCATGCAATCATAAAGAGGCATCTTCACTCTTTCTTATCTTCCTCGATTCAAGCTAGTTAACCAAACTGCTGAAGCAGAGTTATCCATTAGCATAAACAAAACTTTTTATACAGTTGAGTCTCTCTAAACATCAATTCTAATGCCTCAATCAAGCATATTAAAATCAATTAGAGCAAGCAAACAAGTTTCAAAGCAAAACCCAGTGCACCAGAGACACATTTACTACAGCATCAGCCATCAAAGAAAAAAAAATAGTATTTATATGGAAGAAAAACGAAACTTCGAAAACCCTTTCGGCCATTTTCTGATATAAAAAAATGCATGAATCTCAAAACAGTGTAGGGCACCATCTATCGTGCACTGCTGAAACTACTGCATGCTGGTTATTTATGCCCCTAGTTTTACTGTATGCTGCTGTATTAACTTACTGACTGACATTACTAGAGCCATCCAGCTCGGCCAGCTGCAATAAAAACATTTTAATTTGATTTAACTCTTTGATATGTCGCCAATCCAAAGCTTTGGACCTGAATGAGACATTTCATCGTACACCAAATGCTTATTTCTACAGCCAGAAAAAACAAAGACAAATTTCATTGCCCCATTTTACAAAACACTAAAGGGTAAGATTATTCATGTCAGATCATCAAGAAGAAGAAAAATATAAAATTAGGTTCTTTATGGATGTTTAGTAAATTTTGAGAAACAATAGAGGAAATGCAGATTTACTTACCTTTTGTAAACTGCAACCGTGTCGAATGGGGACGATGATAAAGAGGAACCTTGCTGAGAGGCGAGAGGGAGATTTTAGTTGCAGAGGGAGGTGAGAGGGAGGGAGGGAGATTTAAGGTCCAGTTTTGCAGTGGGAAGGGAGAGGCGAGAGAGAGGGAAATTGTTTTAGTCTTGCAAAGGGAGGGGAGAGGCGAGAGAGAGAGAGGCAGAGGAGGCGAGCGAGAGGCGAGAGGCAGACGATTAATTTTTAGGGTTTCTTAAGTTTCTATTTATACTAAAATTTTCAACTGAACTGAACCGGTTCGGTTTGGGTTAATCGGTTCTGTCCGTACAAAACCGATACCGAACTGGACCGGATATTTTTCAGAATTTTATACTCGGTTTAATCAGGGTTTTTTTTCGGTTCGGTTTTTTCGGTTATTTTTTTTGGGTTTAATCGGTTTATTTGCTCACCCCTATCACAAACCCCCTTTTATTTCTCCCAGAACCCTTTTCTCAGAGAACATTTTATTAAGGTCTAGTTATGCTAAAATTTATTTCGGATTTGATTTATTTAACCTTTCTTTTCTTCTCCTTATGATTTTAGGGTTTCTAGGAGAGTCAGTGGTTCTGACTTAGGAGATTGTTTTTAGAGTTTACGGGTCTCACTAAATGATATCAATCGGTCTGACTTGATTTTTTTTACAGTAAAACAAGAACCCAGAAATGGTTCTTCAGAAACAGAGGACCCAAAACTCTTAAGGTTACAAAGCATAGCAGCACTGTGTCAAAAGAAGTCCACACGAACCCCAAAATCAGCTATCAACGACCAGAAACGAAACAAGAATAGCAAAAGCCTTTTTTTATCATTGATCCAAGAAAAATGAAAGTTGACATAAGAAATGGTTGTCAAGGTACAAAGAACTACAAGCTTATTAAAACTCCATAGAGAAGGCAATAAACATGACATTACAATGCAGATCAAATCCAATTACTAATAGCAGAAACAACAGCATAAATCAATCCTCCTGATAGCTAGATAGTAGTTGCCAGAAGAAATCAAAAGGCTCTAGCTAGAAAATCAGAGCACGCCATGGTCAATTTACCCAGAAACAGAAACTCAAGGTTCGATTTCATATATGATTCAATTCAATTAGAAAAGGAAGCATAGATGATCTACAAGAGATAACAAGAAATCAAACAGAGGTTCAATTTACTTACCTTTTATAAACTGCAACCGTGTCGGATGGGGACGATGATAAAGAGTAACTGTCGAACTGGGGGCAACAATGTGATCAGATTGCAGAGGGAGAGAGGGTAATGGTTGGTTGGCTGGTTGCAGTCTTGCAGAGGGAGGGATAGGCCGAGAGGCGAGAGGCAAGAGGGAGGGAGATTTAAGTTGCAGAGGGAGGAGAGAGGCTGGGGACGATCTAGCCTAAAGTATTAGACTGTTAGTTGCAGAGGAGGAGGCGAGGGCGAGAAGGAGGCGAGAGGCTGGGGACGATTTAATTTAGGGTTTGTTAAGGTTCTATTTATATTATTGTTTTTAACCGACCGAATCAGTTCCGTTTGGGTTAATCGGTTTTATCCGTATAAAACCGATACCGAACCAAACTGGATGTTTTTCAGAATTTTTTAATCAATTTAATTGAGTTTTTTTTATCGATTTGGTTTTCTCAATTTTTTTTTTTTCAATTTTCTCGATTTTCTTGATTGATCGATTTTTTTCTCACCCCTACAAATGAATAGTAGCTTTTCAACTCATTCAGGCTATAAAGGTAGCTCCATTTCCCTCCTCTTTCCTCTTTCCTTTCTTAGCTCTGTCCAACTAAGCTATCTTGTCTTATCTCGTTTTACTATTAAAGAACACTACTATTTATAAGATATTGTTTCTACGTGGTACTATTCATCATTATTCATACTAGTAATGGATAATATATAATTTTTTTAGATATTTCTCCAGATATTTTAATAATAATTTTAAGTTATTGTCAAAAACAACTCAAGCTATACATTTTAAGGTTTTAAAATGGAGAAGGATCAGACACTTATCTGTGCACCTCTCCATTATACAGGCAAAACATTTTATTTTCATTAAAACAAACACAAACAGATGATGTTTGTTTGTTTTTTTCAAATGAAAGGGTCGGATAACAAAAGAGGGCTACACTCATGGGCTTCTTTTAGGCCTAAATGTTTTGACTTTTCAGACCAAGCCTAACCCAGTGTTTCTGGATTTTTTTTTTATTCAAGTTTATCATTTACAGTGAGATTTTATCTAATTAATATTGAGTTGATAATAAATTATTTTTATTATATAATAGAATTAAATGGATCGAATACAGTCCATAACTAAGGGTGCAAGTGTGATGAGTTTATTGACATTTTTTCATGTCTTTTGTTTTTTTAATTTCAAATCCTATCATCTAGTGTAAATCTTTCTTTTTTTATCGAGTTTTATTTTTTAATATTGATATCTTGTATCATATAATAAAATAATGAATTATTCAAACAATTGCACCGAATTTAACTAAAAGTTTTTAACCATCTAAATGAACGTTCCAAACAATTTGTGCGATAACCATGTTGATAATGTAAAAATAAGATCATTACATATATCTAACGAAGGCGTCTGTCCAGTGCTTGAACATCCTCATCCTCCATCTACTTGTGGCTAACAATCATGGCTATGGCTATGGCTATGGCTCCTTTTGGTATGTGAATCGCATGCTTATTTATCCCTTTCTTGTACCGTGTCTTGATCACCGGATTCCGGCAAGCTCACTCTGTCGTCCCACCACCTGGATTCCCAGGCACGATTCTCTTCCAGAACCAATGCTTTCTCCACAGGAATATCATCTCCTCAATAGGAACGCCCTTGGTTTCAGGGAGGAAGAAGAAGACGAAAATGGTCATGAGAAGAATCCAGCCAGCGAAGAAGAGGAAGATTCCAAACTTGAACGCACAGAGGAGGGAGAGGAAAGACTGAGCTATAACAAAAGTGAAAAGAAGATTCACAGCTACTGTGATGCTTTGTCCAGCCGATCGGGTTTCCAGCGGAAATATCTCGCTTGGAATGGTCCAGCCAAGCCCACCCCATGACCACCCGAAGGCTAGAACAAACAAGCAAATCATAACCACAACCAGCACCGAGAAACCTTTCGATAGATGCTGGTTGTCCCCGAATTTCATCCCCAAGATCACAGAAACAATTACCTGTTTCACAAATCAAGTTGTTTTGGTTATTCGAGGGCAGAGGTAATCAGGGTTCTCTGGCCAATGAACATGAAAGAGGAGTGAATGTTTGTTTACCTGGCATATTATCATCTGGATTCCACCACTGATAAGTAAAAATCTCCGGCCAACTCTATCGACTGTTGCGATAGTCATGAAGGTGGAGGAACAGAGAACTGCTCCAGTCACAGCGGAGGAGTAGAGGGAAGCGTTGCCTCCAAATCCCATGCTTTGAAACAGTACTGGAGCGTAGAAGAGAATAGAATTTATTCCTGTCAGAATCTGAAATGCTGGCAGCAGGATTGCCATAACCAGCTGAGGCCTGTTCCTTTTTATAAGGATGTTTCTGAATGGATGCTTGATCGAGTTAGCCAACTCGCTCGCGTCTACCATGTCTTCAAACTCGGCATCAACATTTTTAGTTCCTCTGATTTTCTCCAGGACTCTCCTCCCTTTATCCTGCATTCCTCGTTCGATTAAACTATTAGGTGTCTCGGGCAGAAGTATCCCTCCCACTGTCATCAAGACAGCTGGAACCGCTGCTAGACCTAGCGAGAGTCTCCATCCCCACGGGTCAAGCTTCTGTGTTCCATAATTAATCATGTTTGCCGTGAAAATTCCGGTGGTGGTTGCTAACTGAAACATCATGTTCAGTGCTCCTCTCAGATGAGTTGGCGCCATCTCTGATAAGTATACCGGGACAGCCTGTGAAGAAAGAGTAGCGTGGACGTTTTAGAAGATCAGTTAAAGGGAGGAAGAAGAAGAAGACGACTGAATGATTGCTGCAACACATTCGCTCTCTTTTGATCGCCAAATTTCCAAATCTTTTGAGAAAGAATGTGTTTTTTTACAGGAAATAACTTGAAGCAGAATGGAGCACCTGATTTCCAAATCCAATGCCGACACCTAGCATGATTCGGCCCAGGAGAAGCATTGCCAGGTTGGCGGCTGAGGCATTTAAGGTAGCTCCAATGAGAAAGCTGACGCCACCACAGATTATACTCGCTCGACGTCCATAAGTTCTTGTAACAGGACTGGCAATCAGAGACGCGACCAGACCAGCAAGGTAGAGAGAAGATGTGAAGGATGATAATCCTTGGTCATTGTACTTGCAGTAGTTGTTTTCATGGACACTCTTCTTCTTTTCATAAACACCAGGGAAAAATTTCAGAAGAAAGCCATCCAATGATGTTACCCCTCCTGTTCATCATTGAATTTAATATAAAAAAGTCTCAGTTTTGAAGCAGAATCCAAAAGGTTACAGAACTCCACAACATTTTTCAAGATACTGTCTTTTACTTTTCATAACATCTCCCAGTTGATTAATGCCAACTGATCTCCAATCATCACGATCCTTAAGTTTATCATAAGACGACAGAATTAAAAACCCAGATTGCAAATTGAAATTAACATGATTTCTTCAAGGAAAACTCAACAGAAAAATGATTATACGAGGAGAGCTCATCCGGTATCCTCATTATCAACGATGGTGAATGGAGTCTTCTGAGTACTTCTATTTTTCAAGACAAGAGCCTCAAGAAATTATCCCTGCAGTTTCTCGTCATTCTGCCAATGATTAATTTCAATACTACAATCGCAAAATTCGCGTTTTTTGTGCAGAAATTGAATGATAAATTACTGATTTAAATCTTTCATCATCATCGTCATGATTTCAGAAATCTGCAAGAACAAATTTTGGTCTGAAATCTTTTTATACCCATTTCCTTCGCCAGATATCCAGAAAACTTTTCACTTTCTGTTTCATTATTGCCTTTTACACCTAACTTTCACCCTCTCCACAACTAGAATATTCTCTCCAGGTAGTTTTCACCCAAAAAAACAGCAATTCAGAATACATCACATAACCATTTCTAATCAACTTTTGATCAAGAGAAAGTGAAAAAAAAAATGAAGCACCTGAAATTCCAATATCATAGCCAAAGAGAGAGCCGCCAACAGCAGCGACAACACATGCAATGATGACAGAAACGGTGACCCTCCCTTGGTACTGCTCCGCTCTCTCCTTGGCCACACCTGCCGGCCCGAAATGCCCTCCTGCCATCTTCAAAGCTGAAGCAAATTTCTACCGGAATCAACAGAGAGACACAGACCCTTTTCTTGGTTTTCCAGAGAAAAAACTCAAAAAAAAAGAAAAATCAGTCTAAAAATTATAGTGTGATGCATGCAAAAGAAAATGGTTTATCCATATCTTTGCATAGACATGGCAACTCTGGGAGCACAGGGAAACTATTTGTTGTATAATCTTCCATCAAGACATAGTTTGGGGTGGATATTTATTTGCTGCCAATGAAGAATAAATATGGTGCCCAATTTTATTTTTTTTAAATAATTGAGGTGTTTGTATCAGTTTACACGCACTATAATTAATCTCCGGACCCACTGAATATCCTACAAACCCAGTAAGTAAGTAAGACACCGCGAGAATGACAGACATGCATAGTGGGACTCGAACCCTTATACAGAGAAAGCGAACAAGTCTCTTTCTGTATAGACCAAGACCCCAGCTGCTATGGCACCCAAATTTAATATTATGGGTTTCTTATAATGTCTTTATTTGCAAATGTCTCTTAATGTGATATTATACATTTAATTTAGGTTATTCAAATTCAAACTTCATAATTTAGGTTTCGTATTATATTAGCATCATTTATAGTAAAATATTAAAAATATTATCTCTTAATAATGATTGTTTGACATTGTATTTTAATAGTTTTTTTTTAAAAAAAAAAAATTATTTTTTATTTTAAAATTAAGTTTTTTTATGTTTTAAATCATTTTAATGTACCGGTATCAAAAATAATTTTTTAATATTTTTTAAATAAAAAACAATTTAAAAATAATATTAAAACTTATTTTAAACAAAACACGGTACTTATGATCTACTTATGCTCTCCCGTAAAAGCAACACCCCTCTTAATTTTATAGAAATCATGCACCTTTCACACACACACACACACACACATATATTCAAATTAAATATATATTTTTTAAAAATACATCAATATAATATATTTTTTATTTTATTTTTTAAATATCATTTTGTACACCACTATATCAAAATAACTTAAAAATATCAAAAAAAATTAAAACATTTTTTTTTGAAAAACATTTTTAAATTACAATATCAAATAGGCATTTAAGCAATGATTTTTTTTTTTCAATTTTTGTACTTTTAAATTATGATGGCAACATGTGGATTTCGTGGGTGTGTGGAATATCATGGTAGCATTTTTAGCTACAATTCAATGTATATATTTAATTGAAATTTTTAAAAGACAGTCTTAATAGAATTAATCTGGTTAAAATTGATATGAGATAAATATTTTATATAAAATAAATGAAAAAAGGTCTTTATAAATAAAAAAACAAGTTATTTTAGTTTCTACAAAATTAAAATTTAAAATATAAATACATAAAATATAGTAGAAAAAACAAAAAAAATTGGTTAATCAAACATCATTTATAATTATATAAAAATAGAAGTTATCAAAGGATGTGTACCCATAAAGTGATGTACTCTTTTAATATAATTTGGGATTGCTGAAAATTATATTGTCCAGTCATTTCCATGTGAACATTGATAGAGATGGAGGATTTCTCGATCCATTTCATCATCTACATTCATGTGATTATCTTCCCACTTGTGGAGAGCAAGACTGTAACGAGTTTGTTAGCTTGCTTTTGTTGGATATAATAAGATTCTGATCCTCCCATCCTCTTTTACTTTTATCTACCTTTTAATTTTCCAATTTATAATCACTTTATTCTATTGCTTTCATTGCATTATTAAAGGTTGTTTGTTTGTTTTTGTGGTGTAAATTAAATTTCATGATTTTTAGATTTTTTTTTAGTGTTTTTAAATTGTTTGATATATTAATATCAAAAATAATCTTTAAAAAGTAATAATGAAAAATCAATTCCATGTGTTTTAAATTAAATAACACTTTAAAAATGTTAAACACGCATAATGAATAACTTCAATAATAATTAATGATTTAACTTAAGTATAAAGAGATTACATGTATATTTGGTACTGCGTTTCAAAAGTTTTTTTTGAAAAATACTTTAAAAAATAACATGAACCACAAAATCAAACAGTCTCTCTCTCTCTCTATATATATCCTTAATAAATAATAAATGAAAATAAAACTATTATATTAACAGGAAAAAACAGCTGTTACAGCATTTAAAAAACCATTAAATAGCATTTAATTATTTTGATATCCATTTACAAGCACATGCCTAGCAAAGATCCCAGCACGCAACACCCCTCTCCATTAATGGTAGCCGGGGCAGAGGAGAGATGATCCATTTTTTTGTATCAGATTAATTAAGGTTTACTCACAAATACCAAGAAGATGCAAGTTGGAATCTGGCTAATTAAATAAAATCTCGAGATTAAATCCAGGACAAGGTTTGAATCAAGTGAAGCTGGTGACACCTGGATTAAAACAAAAAATTTTATTTAAATTAAAATGATATTATTTCAATAATAATAAGAAAAAGTCAACTCTTGACCTGATTAATCGAGTTTAATTAGATGACAGCAATTTTATTTTTTATTTTATAAAACCTTAATTAATGTAGACCCTACGCCAACCTCCTGCAAGTCTAGCACGAGTGTTTTAATATCTATGACGCGTGTGATAGAGAGATGAAGAGGATGTCTTTATGCTTATGCTATGAAAGTCAATCCCTTCGTTAATGCACAACTCTTCCCGTCAACGATATAGTTGAGAGTTGAGACCAATTAATTATCCGCTTTTTAATATTCTTTTTTATATTCATTCATTCTGCTTTTTACCAAAATACACAACCAGAAAAGAAAATTGAGAAAAAAATTGTTCAACAAAGAAAACTTTCCTCTCTTTCCCCCCTCTAATTACCACCATTCAATTCTATAATAATAATAATAATAATAAATAAATAAATAAAGCATAGGATGAAGTGTATTATTTTTAAGTAATTCGAAGATGAAGAGATTTGAAATAAATCAATTTCACTAATAAAATTGATTTATATATAAAAAAGAATGGATTCAAGTTAGCTCAATTAATTCATAATCAAATCCTTGCACAGTGTCCATCCTCGTACGAGATTTAATCACTATGTTAACTTAAAAAGGTAGTTTAGTAATGAAACTTGAGATTTTATATTCATAAGTTCGTAGGTTATATATTTTACGTTGTTCGCTTATTACCATCACATGATGGTCGAATATATTCCTGTATTAAATGCGAGCTACATTATATTCTAAGGTTTATGGTTTAGAATATACTCATAAAAAACGATGGAGATTTTAACTAGAGCCGATATTATTTAGTTGTTTTGTTAATTATTAATAAAGTCAATACATCTATATTATTATTATTTTTCAAATAAGAAATTATTACAGTTTAATTTAAGCATCTTGATGGCTGTATGGAGCACGAAAGGAATTGAATTATAATAAAATCAATTGGAGATTTTCCACCAACCACAAATCATCATCATTTGAATCTCATTTCCTTAGTGTACAATAAAAAATGGGCAAAAAGACATTAATCAAATCAAGCAAGCTCAGTGATGTAAGGGTTTGATTTCAAAGCTCTTCGACGCCAATAATCTCTGTAAACATTATTGTAGTCTCGAAAAGAATCCTACATCCTTCCATTACAAATAATGTTTATTACTGTCATAACAGTTTATATATATATACTAGACAATGCCCCCGCGCTTCGCCGCGGGCGGCACAATTTTTTTTTCAATGTAAAAAATATTAATTATGTGTATTTTTTTTATTATAATATAAATTTAGTTAAAATAATAAATCTGTGTAGAATTCATGTCAAGTGCAAGTTTTCCATAAAATATATGAATTTAAAATCGATATAAAGTTCAATAAAAAAGTATAAATTTATCATCACCATTAAAAAAGCAAGAAAACTCAGATATCTGAATTATTCAGTTCACTGTATTAAGATTAATTCAATTTATAATTCAATTTAAATAAAACAGAAATAAAATTTAAATTGTGAAAATACCCACAATAATAAAATAAAAACATTTATTTTTTTAAAAAAAATTAAAAAACATGATGTTTTTAGATTATTTTGATTTGTTAATGTAAAAAATAATTTAAAAAAAAAGAATAAAAATATTATAATACTTTTCTGACCAAAAACACTTTAAAAAACAAACGCAATTGTACTTAAACAAAATATTTATAAAAGAAAGTAAAAAAAACCAATAACTAAAATTATCATTATTATTGTGCAAATAGTTAAATCATAAAAATCATTCAATCCAAAGAAAAAAAAGAAGCAAAAAACAAAACAAATGAAAAAAGAGAAAAAATTAGCAATATTAATAAAAAAGCAATTTCAATAATTAAATTGCCATGGAAAATTATTAAAAAAAAAAGCAAAATATTTGTATAAAAAACAATAAAAAAATCAATTGATAAAAAATAAAAAATAAACATTAAAAAAAAAGAATTAATAGAATATATTATT
The DNA here is from genome assembly GCA_027405865.1 of Salix purpurea. Classification (NCBI taxonomy): domain Eukaryota; kingdom Viridiplantae; phylum Streptophyta; class Magnoliopsida; order Malpighiales; family Salicaceae; genus Salix; species Salix purpurea. Next base: position 6,114,699 of record JAOWLH010000019.1, read on the forward strand.
TGAAGGATAAAATTAGCAATATTAATAAAAAAGCAATTAAAAGAATTAAATTTCCATGGAAAATTATTAAAAAGAAGCAAAATATTTGTATAAAAAACAATAAAAAAATCAATTGACAGTAAAGTGATTAAATTAAAGCTTTTGTTATTCTTAGAAAAGTAATTAAAATTAAACATATATTAAATTAATTAAATTCAATTAAACATATATTAAATTAAACATATATTACATTAATTAAAAATAAACATTCAAAAAAAAAGAATTAACAGAATATATTCAAAAAAAAACTAACATATAGTAAATTAATTAAAATTGAAGGATAAAATTACAAAAAAAAAATAATTGGAGTACCAAAAATAAATAATGCAAACTGCTGCCATTTGATAAAAAATCAGAAGAAGAGGGACTGAAATCAAACTTTGTATATATTACCAATTTCCATTGGAGGACCAAATCAAAGAAATCAAAACTTCCGGACCGGAATAATTGAAGGAATAAAAAGTAAATACAAAATCAAAAGTATAAGGACTGAAATAAAAACTTCTTATATAATTAGTTTTAAGTAAAGGGCACAATTGAAGACAATAAAACTTTAATTTGAATAAATCAGTAATCAAAACGAAATCAAAACCTCAGGGACCAAACTAAATTTCATACAAACATCAGGGACCGGAGCTAACTTTGGGAGCGGCAGGAGAGAGAAAAGGGAAGGCCGAGGAAAAACCGTCCGCCGCCGCCTATCGGGACATCTATGAGCGGAACGCGCCGCGACGGAAGAAAGAGGACCTCACGACGCATCGTCGGTCATGGCGGAAGTTAATTTTTGACGTCGTTAAGGCACCGCACGCGCCTCCGCAGAGGCGCGTCAGAGTGGAACGCCGCTGGCGCGCCGGTGCGACGCGCCAGCTGTCTCCGGTAAAAAATATTAAAATAATGGGGCAATGACCTATACACCCCTGTCCTCTCCAGTATTTATGAAAATACCTGAGGGGAAAGGACGGCCCTGCCCCCGTATCTTGTTAGCTATTTTGTCGTTTTTTGGGCCCTTTTTCGTCCGCGCACTGTTCCAAAAAAGATGGAAAAACCGAGAGAGCCCCTGACCACTGTTAACTATTTTGTCTTTTTCGGGGGCTATAAACGCCAATACACTGTGCACATGCGGAAAAGACAAAAAAAAAAAGGTAGACATACACCCGCGAAGCACCGGGACAAATTGCGAATCCATAGTGCACATGAGTCACGCGCTACAGTGAAATGGTGCTACAGGAAAATCACAACACGTTTTATATATATGTATAATATATATATATATATATATATATATATATATATATATATATATATATATATATTATTTTTAAAATTTATTTTTAATATTGGTATATTAAAACGATTTGAAAACATAAAAAAACATTTAGATTTTTTTTAAAAAAAGCATGGCCAGTTGCAGAAACAAATGGCTCCCATAACACATCAATTAAACTTGAAAATATTTTTAAAATATTAGAGGGTGATGACTTAAGGAGCCAGTTACCTCTTATTCTATCTATCCATCCAATAAAAAGGTGTAATCTTCTTTGGTCAACATCAATAAACAAGTCAGCATATAGGTCATCTTAGTATAGCCCTATATTTTATTTATTTTTTAATCTCAATAAGAACAAAATGCCTGCCAAGTATATATATATAATTTGACTAGTTGAGCAGCATGAAAAGAAAAATATACACGCCTGGATATTGACGGAGCATGCTCGTAAACAACGTAGGAGTTAGATTACATTGATTGTTTTTTAAAATGTTTTTTATTAAAAATAAATTAAAATAATATTTTTCAATTTTTTTTTTAACATTTGCATATCAAATTTTTTCAAACTACATGTGAAAAGCAAAAACTAATAGGGTTTAAAAGCTTACCTTTGGCTAATTTCCAAGACATGACTACATGGAAATAGAAAAGAGAAATATCAGTAATTTGGTGAAGGTATTTAGCATGGAATTTGACTTCCACCGAGACATTTTAGCTCAACAGAAGGCCTTGTCAATTTTTTTTTTATAGCCGGGGTGTCCGGGCCAGCTTGCGCGCATCACAATTAAATCACCGGGCCCACTGAACATCCTGCAAACCCAATGAGCATGTAAGGCACCGTGGGGGTGACAGGCGTGCCTGACAAGACTTGAACCTGGGGTGAGAGAAAGGGAGAAACCTTTCTTGACTACCGGGCCAATACCCTGCTGGCACCTTGTCAAATTTATTTCTACACGATGAGGTGTAGCTCTTAATTGCAGATTCCATCTGAGCCTGCCCAAGATTCGAATCTGTGGCCTCCGAGTAGAATTCCCAGGTCATAAACCTTAATCTTTGCGCTGTCCACATGAGGACAGGCTTCAACTGGGCATTCGATCAACTATGGTCCCTAACGTTCAAGCTTAATTTGGAATCTAAGATTCTAATGGCATCATAAAAGAAATGGATAGAAGAATTACCAGGAGATGAACTGTTAGATCAACAAGTATGTATTATATGGTTTACATGTCAACTCCCCACCAACTAAGATTGCAATTTGCATGACTATAGGCAGTTGTAATGAACTTCGAAAACAGGTTAAGGCAACACCAATATATGCTGTTCTTGAGTAATGTAAGAGAAACATCAATTCTTTTTACATAAGGCTATGATCTAATGAATAAAAAAATAAATACCTATTCAGTATAAGCACATCAAACCAATCCGAGGTTTCACCGTAACTCTCGCAAGTTCCTGAAACCAAACATTTGAATGAGCATTTCACATTTTTATTTTCTCAGCTGGTACTAATTGAAAGGTATTGATTCTACTGATCGCAGTGGTTCTGTTATAGTGTTCTTACTGAAATATTGATGTGACATCGTCCTCTCCGCTCAGAAAACACTACTCAAGAAGCCCCTACAGGAGAAAGAAATTGGTCGCTAAATGGAAGTTACAATAGTGATGGTGCTAATTTACGAAAACATGGATGTTTCTTACCAAAATCCTGAGGCTTTCTTAGCTCCATTTCTGCAAAACATAAATCATACGATTTATTCATGAGAGCACGATTTACACTTGCAAATATGCATATGTATGCGCAATACACAAGCACACATATGTGTAGTTTTGATTAAAAACTAAGAAACAGATGGAAAACTTTGCAGCCTCCTTAACACACACAGCACCAAGCATACATTACCTTGGTTTCCCCATGAATGCATCGTTTACATCATCAATACTTGGCTTTTCAGAAAATGTTGACAAGATCACGTACTTCTCTGTCCCTGATGGTTGATCCACTCTCTTGTATAGCTCGTAACGATAGGGGTAAGACATCCTGAAATCATAAGATGAGATTATTTCACATTGTTTCATCCACAAAATAAAAATACTGGAAGAAAAACATTTGCCAGAGTAGCACATTAACCTGTTTAATAGTTTCCATACAGTGTGAGCTAGCAGACATTTTCCAATAGACAACAAAGACACCAGTCTAGGCAGGCAGGTTATATACAATTCATTTTTGGCTATTAAGATCAAATTATTAAAGATTATTCCTCAAAAGAACAAAATGTTACAAAGATCTGATTTACGACTTGGCCACAAAAAAAAAAAAAAAAATTAAAAAGAACCCTTAAATGAAGTCACTACCTAGATCAGTATCAAAACAATAAAATTGAAAGTGGAATGTGGAAACTCTAGAATCTCATGTAACAAAACCTAGTCACAATCATATCTGGTCTAAACTTCCTCAAAAAGTACTAATCTCATGGTGATCATACCTGAGCGCTCCCATAATAGGATACTGAGTTCCAGCAAAATAGAGAAGGCGGAAAAAATAGCAACTTTCAAAGGAAGCAGCATACTCCAGTCTCTTGTCCCGTCCCATTGTCTAGAAGAGAGTAACTTAGTTAGGATTCAGGAATTGATCTCCTACTGATGTCAATTACACGAGCTCTCTGGTAGCATACTACTTACTTGCATAACACCACTTGAACCAGGTAAGTCCTGAATTTGAAGGGATCCAAAAGGATTTGTCAAATACTATTCACACAAATTTGTTTCAAGCAAGCAATTTTAAGATCTTAACGGTAACATGAGTTAGAAGGAAAATGCATGGTAAAAGAGTGCATAAAATGCTGAAAACACCCCAAAATAAAATGCTTTTAATAATTCAAACATTTATTGCTTCATTTCCCTATAGCTAGAAGGAAAAGAGAAGCAAAATCAAAAACCAAATCCTTGCTAATTTGATCAACATGGCTAGTTTCTTTGGCAGGACAGTTTTTTGGATGAAAGGGGTAATTCTTGCAAGTTTGAAAGCATGTTATGTTCACCATGAATTGTATGAAATTGAGGCCGTGTTCACATTTCATATAAATTCCACTTTTTGCAATGTTCCCTGAAGGCATTTGAGTATGAAATATGATCGAATTCCCACAGCCATTAATTGTTCTCCAAACACAAAAAGTAGGATGGACTAGCAAAAATCTTTCCAAGGAAATTTTGATAAATTTAAATAACAATCCAACCTTGAGCCTTGGATTAATAAGAATAACTGGTCGGCTCCCAGCAGCAACAGTCATGGCTTTTAGATCCTGCAGATTCAACCTCAAGGTTAAAAATAAAAGATGCGGCTAAAGTATGGCTAGTAAATTTCTTCAGAAAGCCGGAAGATGCAATTTCCAAAATACTTACATCAATGATACAATTCCCTACTGCATTTTGAGGAGCCACTAAGATGAATACATCATCTTCTTCACTGACTTCTTGTTCCCCTGAAATGATGAAAAAAACATTAATGAAGAATTTGATTAAACAATGTTCCCTCAGTTATTAGTGCACAAGGTAACGAGTATAGAATATACCGTGAAAGATATGTGAGCCTACTTATCATAAGACTTAACTTTCAATAAAAATGCATGACTAAAATATCATACTATCATATTCTGAAAGCATGGAATCCTAACTAAAACAATTCAATCTCATACCTATAGAACCAATCTTGATAAAGGTTCCCTTCGCACCATAATCACCCCAATCCATGAACTCCAGAATCTTTCGAGTACCGGCCAGTTGCAAAGGCATTCCAGAAAGTGCACCTTCCCCCATAGACCCTTGAACACAAACCTGACACAAAAACTCTGAAAAACAGGACAGGAATAAAAAACAGTTATAGAATTGTATCCCAACTACTAAATTACCTTGACACGCTTCCCATCATCTGCAAATGAAAGAGCAATGATTCGAATAAGTTCCATTAAGGTACCTATTCGATAAACATCCTGTGGATCATAAGATATGGTCAAGTCTGAACAGACATACTGTAATTCAAGAGAAGAATTTCCTTACCATTTCTGGGTTCAGCTCTGGAATGTTAATATCCACCTGTCAACATAGATCATGGTTCACTTGTCAAAAGTTAATATGCAAAGGGTAGACTTGTTTCCAGATCCAAAAACAACATAACAGTACACTGCCTACGAGCAAAGATAATGACATGGTTTGTGGTCAAGCTACTCTTCTTAAAAAAGGTACTTTGCACCAGAAAAGGTAGAAATGGCCGAGAAACTGCCTCCAGCCATATACCAAGTGCTTTATTATTTCAGTTTGAAGGGAGCATTGACGAGGCACAAAAATGCATGAGAGCATTAGAAGCTTAGTATTGATATGGAACAGATATTTGTTCTGCTGTTTGCCAACAATGTCTTACCTCAATGCTAAATATAATATGCAATTCAATAAATACAGCACAGGAAAACACATTTTTTGGTTGAGTAAACACAACTTGAGTTGCTTGCTAGATCAAGGCTGTTGGGTTTCAAATAGAAAAAAATATGTACAACATTTCCATCTTACCCTTAGTCTTGTTCTACCATCATTTACAGATCTCTGTGTGGCTTGCAGCACATCATCGTAAAAATAATTCCTGATTTCTCTGGAATGAGGGATATTATTTAATCTAGTGGGAATTCCTCTCCATTTATCCTGTAAAGAACTAAATAAAAATAAGGGCTGTATAACAGGATTGCTTCTTCAAGTTTTCTTAAAATCTAAATGAATTTTGTGACTTGTAGAAAACATAGCTTTAACCATATACCTGGCTAACTGGTGCCCGACTAGAGTGGCTTCCACTTTCAGGAACTGAATTTTCTGCAATGGAGAGCAGAACACGATAAGGATGGAGAATTCAATCAATTTGATGTTACTTGATATATAACATAAATTCACATGAGTCTCTTTAGAATCTTAGGTCATGCATGCCTGACACCTAAGTTTCTTGGACATAAAACAATCATTATACTTAAAATTACCAAGTAATAAACATTAAACTTTAAAGCTGCAAACTCAATTGGCTCCAGAAACAGGCATGTAGGAAGCAACATGTGTGGAAGCAATAATATACAGAAGAAAAGTAGCAGAAACCTGCTTTGCAAAAGACCTAGTCATAGGGAGAAGGTAACAGAATAGGATAAACTCATTTCCTTCTTAGATAGATATTTATATAGCTGCAAATTTACAAGACTTTCTACATCAATTGTGAAAAAAAAAAAGAACGGACAACAACTTAAAACTTGCATTATTTAGGTTCCTAGAGAAATGCAAGGTTTAATTTGGGAAAAAAGGCTTGTCTTGTGAAATCTATTATTTTTCACATTACACAGGCCATAAGGAGATCTTAACAGGTTATAGGTTGATGAGTAGCAGAATATGTTTATAAATTGAAATGAAAAATTTGTCAATGCAAAAAAATAAAATAAAAAATCCAACTAATGGCTCTGGGGTTTGCACAATGGAGGAAGAGCATTCATGTCAAATAATCTAGTTATGGAAGCAGCATGTAGATTGGTAATTAGTCTACATTGATTCAAAACAAGTGAGCAACTGACATTAAGCTCAAGATAAAACCAAGAGTCTATAAAAACAATTGAAACAATATTTCCACTTCTAGAGTAGCTTGTGATAACCAGAAAAGGAGAGAATATTGATCTTGTCAAAGATATAAATCTTGTGCAAACTAGCATGAGTCACTTCAAAACTTGAAAACGCATACCAGATTTGAGCAATTTTACTTCATCCCTCTGCACTTGAGATAACAAAGAATCAATTTCTTTGAAGACTACTTCTTTTGACTGGTTTCCATCAATCTGCATTTTAAGATGAAGCAACATACAAAAATTACTGAGAGAAATTAGCAGAATAAGTGAAATAGAAAAACAATAAGAATTATTGAAATTACCTTAACCATAATGTTTGAGTAGGTGGACAAGATTGCATCAGCATTTTTCTTGTATATATCAAGACGTGCCTTCACCTAAAGACAAGTTGAAAAGCATCAAATACACATGGCGTATAGATGGAGAAAGGAAGCTGAAGCTTCCAAACAGATACACAATTTGTGCAAAGTGCTGCTTATAGAAACAAGCATCCTTTTCCTCAAGTAAGAAGGGATAAAATCTCTTGGTATACAGCTATAGAGAAGCACAAAAAATTAAACAGGGAAGTGTTTCTAAACTCGCAATTGTACATATTACAATGGAATGATGAGCAATGAACAACTGTGACAGTGTCATACCTTTCCCTCAGTGTCATCTGGACGGGTTACAAGTCTTGCTTTAATTTCTTCGGTCTCAGGTGGGAAATTTTTCACATGGTAAATCTTTCCTGTCTCTGGGTCTAGCCTTCTACCAACACATCTGTTGATCAGAATTTCATCAGGAACCTGAGTATTAAGAGATACATCTCATGAATATCAAAGACACAGAAAGTTTGAGTTAGAAAATGTCTAATGCCTGCCAAGGTATATTATCACAGAGAACCTTCTCCCTTCCTCTGAGCATTTAACATTTAAAGCATCCCATATATAGGAGAGTTTTGTTAAGACACATCACAGATGTAAAACCAGTTTTGGCATTCAAAGTATGAGATACGTTGAAGACAATAACAATTAAAGACATATATTTAATATTCCTTCACTGGTAGATAAACTATTACAGCAGATTCAAATACAACATACAATTTTGGAATTATCCGAAAAGCTTTTAGCTGTTTCATTGAGCACCAAAACATACATAAACTTTGATAGCCATGTATGAAAATTTGTTTCATGTGCGAATATTGGGGTATTCTCCAATAAGTTTTGTATTGAATAAATTCCTAATAATCTCATTGGAAGCTGAGCAATATCATTGTCTGGCATAATCATGAGCAACGATAGTCATTGTTTACGTACATCCAATACAACATAGATATCTGGCCTGACATTCAATTTTTCGAGACTTTCTGCTTGGGCAGAACTCCGTGGGTAGCCATCTAGAAGCCATCCTTTTTCCTTTGCATCTTGCAATGATAATCGTGCTGTCACCATCTACAAAGTGAAACAATTCATTCGTTAGGCACCTGAGAAAGAAAATGAAAACAATATAGAAGCCAGTGAAGGTGCATGAAGGAAATAATACAGCTGTCACAATTTCATCAGGAACCAGACGACCAGCATTCATGAACTCTTTTGCTTTATTGCCAATTTCTGTCTCCGCGGATACTTCAGCTCTTAGAAGATCACCAGTTGATATGTGCACCAATCCAAACTGTAAAAATCAATAAGAATAGAAATATGTAATCATCACTTAGCTCGTGACAATAAGACCTAAACAAGCTACTTCACAATGAAAGGAAATCAACTACAATATCGACTAGGAGTAGCTGAGTGAGTAGATAGACTGAAGAGAATGAAGCCTAAACAAAATACTCGAATAAAATGAAATCAACTACAAGATCGAATAGGAGCAGCGGATTAGATACTCTGCCGCAAGCTAAACATAACTTCTAATCAAAGGGGAAAACCCTCTCCAATATGCTGATGTCATGTAAATATATGACAATCTTCATCATTTCAACTAAACAATTACACATCGTAAACTAACTTCTCCTTTCTCTCAATTCATCCCACGGCAAACAATTAAAAACCCCTTTGTGAATTCAAATTCCGCCCCCTAACCAACCACCAAATTGCAAAGGGAGAATGACTTATTTCACATGCCAATTTGTAAATTCAATGCTATGTGAACACTCAATCGAAATAACTCCAAAGTTGGTGCTTCAAACAACCAACCAGTGACCATAAAAAAAGAGAACTAAAGATTACAACAAGAACAGGAATGGTGAATGGTTACCTTCTTGACAATTAGTTCACACTGAGTGCCTTTGCCAGATGCTGGTGCACCTGATATCATCACCTTCAAAGGCTCACTTGTGGAACAACACACCCTCAATATTCCCTGCAATCCCCAAAGAAAGCAGACATGTGAACTTACTCCGTGCACTTATCATCAAGTCATAAACCGGGAAAAGAAAGCACACTCATATATATATATATATATATATATATATATATATATATATATATATATAAGAACAAGCAAACCTTGGATTTGGAGTTTATCCCGAAAAGGGTTTTGGAAATGGGGCCAAAGGAGACAAGACGGCGACGTTGAAGAGAAGATTGTTGGAAAGAGAGAGATGATGAAGAAGAAGACGAGGAGGCAGAGAGAAAAGAGAAAGTGGAGAGGGGAGAGAGAGAAGGAGTGGAAGTAGGATTGGTAGTGTGGAAAGAGGACACTGAAGAGGGTAACATTTTATGTCAGTCTTCGTTGCAGAGAGAAAGAAATCACATTTATGAAGGGAAACAACGAAGGTTTTTTGAGGAGGACAAGGAGGTGATGACGGTAGGTGCTACTGGTATAACGGATTAACGGACACCACAAATTCTTTTTCTTTCCATTTTTTGAGGCCTCCCTTTTTTCTCTATCAAAAGATATATCCCTTTTTTCTCTATCAAAAGATATATATATATATATATTACCTATAATATAATTGCCGTGGGTGTTTAACTGTAGCTCTAGAGATGATTTTCTTGTGGATTGTGGCAGTGTGTTGCTGATTTTATCCTTAATGAATTTAAGCCTGCGTGATTTCAGTTGAGTGCTTACATGGTTTTTCATTTCTTTGTTTCTTTTTGCGTGTGTTTTAGTGTTTTGGTTGCTTTCATTGCAGAGGCTTGGGACAGGTGCTGGAAGGAAGTGTGGTCATATGTGTTTTTGATGTGTGCATATGTCAAAACATATTACTGTATACATATTATAATAATAGATGGATGTCTAATTAATAAAGGGATACAAGTCAGCTTTATTTGTTAGCAAAAAAAGATTTGTTCACCAGTACAATGAGTTTTCAAACTAACCACTTAGGAGAGGCAAAGGAAGGTTTATATTAACTAAAATATTATTTATAATATAATTTTTGTGCCACTTTTATTGTTGAATTTTTTTGCTATATGCATAGACACAAATTATTGTAGATTGCATCAATTTTTTTTTTTATCGTTTTACCCCTAAAATCAGAAGAAAAAAAATTAACTCCTAGGACCGGGAAAATTTTAGACATTTTCAGGAGATATAGATGGTATTTCCAAGTTCTTTACACAATAAAACTATTATTTTACTCTTTGGTGTTGACAAAAGGACGCAAAACAGTGGGGGTGTTTTCATTTTTTCACAAATTCATGCACAATAAAACTACTCAAACAACCCCTAAAAAGACAAAAAAGAAGCCTGTAGTCGGGGGTTGTGTGGTACTTTCATCACCGGGTTTTTCGTGATTTTCACTATGTCCAAAGGTATATAAATAATTTACTATTTTTTATTTATTTATGAAATAATACAGACGCACCTGCAGTGTTTCACAAGCACGTGTCATTCAGGTGGCACGTGACATATCATTAGGCGGTGGAAACTGCCCTTCCACGCATGTAACCTGGTGCGCCACGATGTCCTCGGCCTCGCGTTGCGACGCATGTTGGTTTTTGGTTTTTCTTCCATTTCTCTTTCCTACTGCCAGAAATTACATATATGTCCTTCATATTTGTAATTATTTTATTTTAGTCCCTGAAGTTTTGATTTCAATTTATTCCTAATTTCTTCAATGAAAATTTTGATTGTTTTCAATTATGCTTTTCAACTGAAAATGATTATATATGTTGGTTTTCATTTCAGTCCTTATTCTTTTGATTTTTGATTTATTTTTGGTTCCTTTAATATTTTAGGTACAAGGGTTTTAATTTGTTTTAATTTTGTCCTCAAGTTGAAGTTGGTCATATATGCTATTTTTCATTTCGGTCCTTATTCTTTTAATTTTTTTAACAAAATTACACTACAATTACTTTTAAAAATGTCATTATTTGTTTCGGTCCCAAAAAAATTTTTTGTTTCAATTTTATCCTTCAATTGCAATTAATTATATAAATTTGATTTAATTTGTTTTAATTGTGTCATCCAATTAAAATTGGTCATATATGTTACTTTTTATTTTGGTTTTTATTTTGGTTCTTATTCTTTTAACAAAATTACATTGCATTTTTTTTTGTAAAATACATTTATTTGTTTCTTTTTCAAGGTTTTTATTTGTTTCAATTTTGTTTTTCGATTAGAATTAATTATATATTTTGATTTAATTTGTTTTAATTGTGTCCTTCAATTGAAATTAGTCATATATGCTACTTTTCATTTCGATCCTTATTCTCTTAACTTTTTTAACAAAATTACACTGCAATATTTTTTTTAAATACTTTTATTTGTTTCAGTCCTAAGGTTTTTAGTTGTTTCAATTTTATCCTTTGGCTGAAATTAATTATATATTTTATTTTTAATTTTGGTCCTTATTCTTTGAATTTTTTATTTGATATTAATTCATTTGGTTTTTTTTGGTCATTTTTAGACAGTGTTTATTTTTTATTGGAATTTTATTTTTATTCAGTCCAGTCCTGAAATTTTCATTTATATTGATGATCATTTGAAAATTAATATTGCTCTTTTTTTCCTTTTTTTTTCTTTTTTATGTTATTTTTATTTGTTCTTCGGATCAGATGATTTTATGATTTTATTATTTGGGCAATAGTAATGATAATTTCAGTGATTGTTTTTTTGTAAAAATATTTTTTTATTCTTCGGGGCAGTTTAATGATTTTAATTGTTTTGACAGTAATGTTGATAATAATTTTAACTGTTATAGCAATGATAATGACAGTAACGTAGAGATGAATTTTTAATTTATGTTTTCTTCCTTTTGGAGATAGAAAATTAATTATTTATTTTTGTTATTTGATTACTGTAGGTGCTTTCACAATTTATATTTTGTTTTTTTTGTGTTTAATTTAAATTGAATTATAAAATGAACTAATCTTAATATAGTGAATTCAATAATTTAAATATCTGAATCTTCTTGCTTTTTTAATGATGATGATAATTTTATGTTGGTATTTGGTTGAAACCAACTAAACAGATAAATTTATATCGATTTAAAATTTATATATTTTTATTAAAAATTACACTTCACAGAAATTCTGCACAGATTTATTATTTTGCCTAAATTTATATTATAATAAGAAATCTCACACAATTAATATTTTTTTATATTAAAAAAATATGATGTCACCCGCGACAAGGCGCGGGGACATTTGCTAGTATATATATAAAAGAAGAAAGATCATTGACGGTGTCGAGTATGAAGATCTTTTGGACTGCACGGTATCAAATTTACGAGAATTTTTTCTTTTCACAATTCACAGTGATCCCTTGTACTCAACTCGTTTTCCATATGAACCACTTTCAAGGACTTGAAAATGTCCCGGTTAATTTTACTATTATATATGACGTTCTGTTTCAAGTTCTGTCTTAAATTGCTTACTTTCAACTTACAGCTTCAAAAACTAACTTTCTATGCTCGTACCTCGACCGACTGTTGTTTTGCTTGGAGTTCCAATCAAAATATACCGTTTGACATCGTTTTCTAGGGTTCACACGATATGTTGTTCCATGCAAATATTTTGAGATGTCATTTTATGTCCTTGATCGTTCCTTGATTTACAACATTAGAGGTTAGTCTTTCTTCTGATGGTCTAATCCCAATAAGTAACCTTTTACCATCAAGGGAAAAGCTAAATGCGGAAGGAAAAGAAAAAAAAAAGAGACCAGTCATTGTGCATGTTGAATGCAGAGGGGATTATGGCTGCCACAGGTGGCCAAAATAGTGGCACGCCGGCAGCTTTTCTAGCAAGACACTTTTCTAACCAGGGTTTGGACTTAGCATGCAGGAGGACGAGGGCGATCTCAGTTCTTAAACTCCTTGGTTTCTTGGAATCTTCTCGGGAATACATCTCAGTATGAGAAAGCTGAACCAAAAACGTGTTAGTTAGAACCAAATGGAAACAAAAGCACAGAAGTTCATCACACCCAAACCCCACTCCTTGAAACAAACATTAATCAGGCAATTAGCAAGCTTGCCCCTTTGATCAGCCGGCACCTCTTCATTTATATTTGTCAATTTCCATTCACTCATCCTACAAGAAATATGAATTCTGGTGAAGGTTTCCTTTACGGTTTACAAACACCAACAAAAATTAATGTCCCAGGATCTTCAATTCCTCACTTCTTGTACACCGTCAGGCATGCAACCGGTTGGTACTTTAAAATCTAATCATTATTTTGGATATAAAATAACCAGGGTGTCCCGCCAGCCAACCCACACCAGTTTCAGACACTGAACCAACATTTCATTGATACTGCTATTATTTCATTCGTAAACTATGCCAAACTTCCGTGCACGAGTCCTGAATATAGAACATGGAAAGGAACTCGGAAAAGTCTACTACGATTTAGACCTGGAAAATTGTGGGGTGAAACTTAGAGAAAGGTAAATGTAGACATGCTGATATCAGTTAAAATGGATACTTTTAAGATCAAAACCAAATGCACAATGAATAACATACAAGCAAACTAATGAAGAGAAGATTCAGAAGATTAGCACTACTTGCATCGTATCCCATGACTATGCCAGATGCAAATCCATCGCATAACATGCTATCATGCCATGATATCCACCTAATAAAGAATTATGCAAAACTAAGCCAAATTATTGTTGTAACATACAGTAAACATCCTAGCAAAATAAACTCAAAAGAAACTTATAACACAGATGGACTACTGTAAAGTGTTGCATTCATTGCGGCCTCTCTTCGAACTACCATGTCTCTAGCACAAGAATTTTCTTCAATCCAGCTTCACTGAAGAGAACAAGTAATGCACAAACCAGAAAGATGAAAGGAACCCAACTGAGCCCATTGCAAACATAATTGCCAAAGCCATTAAGATTGAATACCCGAGGTACAGTGCTTCCGAGGTAGGGCCACTCAAACTCTTAAGCTCAAAGATGAGATAGTTTACGGAGTAGAGGAAAATGTAGATAGCAACTGAACCAGAAGCAAAGAAGGATTTCCACCACCATTTCCAGTCCTCCACACAGAGATGCATATATGTTAAGACAAGAGATACTTCAGCACAAACCACCACAAGAAGGATGAAAACAATCAAGAGAAACCCAAAAACATAGTAAACACGTCCCATCCAGATGCTAGACATGATAAAGAAGAGCTCAATGAAGAGCGTGCCAAAAGGAAGAGTTCCAGCTCCAAAGACCAACAGCCAAGATGGATATTTTTGAGCTGGAATTTCCCGAGGAATCTGGTTGGTTCGAACAGGGTATTCAATATGAGGTGCCTTTGCCCCAAAAAACCCCCCAACTAGGGTAAGAGGAACCGAGATGCAGAACCACATGAAAATTAGAACAGCAAACAAAGAGAACGGAATGGCACCTGTGCTATGGCTTCCCCATAATAGAAAATTCAAAGTGGTTAAAATAAAAAAGGCAATGCCAGGGAAGAAGCAAGCAACCTTCCAAGAAACTGAAATCCACCCCTTCTTATCGCCACGCCCAATTGTCCTCCAAAGACGAACTGCAACATAGCCAGCTGAAATACCAAGAATCATGTAGAAAAGTATCATGCCTATAATCAAAGTTCCACGGGAAGCTGGAGACATAAATCCAAGGGAAGCAAACAGTACTGTCACAACTGCCATCCCAAGAAGCTGTACCCCATCTCCAACCATGACACACAATAGCCCAGCATTAGTTGGAGCACGGAAAACATCGCCCACAACAAGCTTCCACCCAGATAACTCCTCGTTCATTTGTGCCTGGGCTTCCTTGTCAAGCTCCTCATAACGGGTCAGATCCCGCCTGACAGTTCTCAAGAAGATGACCAGGACAATACCAGCAAGGAAAGTGATTACCATCAGAGAATTCAAGATAGAGAACCAATGGACCTTAGACCCTTCCATCTTCAAATAAGCATCCCATCTTGATGGCCACTTGATATCACTCTCCTCAAATTTAACCTCATAAGTGAAAACAATTGGCTCATTCTCCTTGATCGGCATTGCCACAGTGGTGGGATCACACTTAACAGGAGATGGGTATTTCTCATACGGTTTCAAATTCTTAACAGATTTTGCATCATGCATGACACTACAAGGAACCACCTCAAAGCCCACAACCATATACCCAGGAAGTTCTGATCCCTCACTCGCAATAGTTGGAATCACCTCGGCCGCATCTCCAGTCCCCATCACACGTGCTACATTAGCCTCCTCATACTTGTGAACAAGTACGGTAAACTTCAAGTGATTAAACACATAATAAGCATCCTGAATCTTAATCCCCACTGGATACCCCGTCCACCTCAAAAAGTAAGAATCCTTCTTAGCATACCTTATCGCAGGCAAATTATCAAGCATCAAATTAACCTGATACATCTCATCAATCCTCTTCTTTAAGAGCTTAAAGTTCTCACCCGACAGAGGACCGGTTTGACACTGAAAGATATCACTCACATTGGTATACATCTTAAACTTATAAGGTGAATTCTCAATCCTATCTCCCATAAGAACCTCACCAAGATTTTCAGCACTATCTTTGACACCCTCTAAAGGCTTACAAAAAGGCAAACTATAATAGCTAAAAGGCATCTCAGTCTCAATAGAAGTGATCGAATTCACTTTCACTGATAAAGTATCACCAATACCATGTTTGTGAGGGTAACTACCAGGAAGGTAAAACCCATGCCCAGATTGGAAAATCAAACAAAGGATCAAGACCCAGATCTTAAATTGAGCAAAAAAGTCCATTTCTTTAGAATTTTGAAAGGATTTCAGTCAGATCCGGGAGACCAGATCGTGAAAACAAACGATCAAACCTCAAAGTTGTGGTGTTTATTGGTTTTTTCAGTGAAAGTTAAGATTTTGACATTAAGAAGACAAATTATAAGCAAGTTCGAGGTGAAAAAAAAAAAACAGGCACAGAGAGAGAGAGGAAGATAACCTGACCTTGTAAAAAGAGTGATGCAAAAGAGAGAAACGAAGAGAAGAGTCTGCGATGTGAAAGAACTGTGCAGCAAGTAGAGGTCCTTAAAATTTTGGAAAAACGGGATTTTTAAGAGAGTGAAGAACGGAAGACACGACTTCGAGCCTGTCAGGGAGGGCGCTTCGCACTGCGCTTGACGTGTTTTAAAATCATGTTTACTTTTTAAAAAAAAATTGCTGAATTTTATGATGTTTTTATAATCTTAATATATTAATGTATAATTATTTTGATATATTTTTAAATAATTTTTTTTAAAAAAAATATTCATGTATTTTTTGGGTGTCTGAGAGTGTGTCAATGATTTTTTTAAAAAAAAATTTATTTAAAAATATATTAAAATAATATTTTTGAAAAATAATATAATTTTGCAATGTTTAATATTAATTCAAAATTAAAATTATGTGGAGATAATATCATTGATAAAGATATGTTAGACAACACATTCTCTACTTTTTATGTCTTGAATGTGCTCATGCAACAACAATACAAAGAACTAGGTTTTAAAAAATATTTTGAGTTGATTTCATGCCTACTTGTGGTTGAATAAAATAATGAATTTTTAATTAAAAAAATCATGAATTATGATCGACTAGCTGAATTATATTCCCTAAAGTTAATGCTACGAGATATAATAATAATTATGATTGTGACCGTCTATAGTTGTGAACAAAGACAATTTAATTTTTGTAATTATAATTGTCGTAATTTGTCAGATTCTAACAAACCTTCATAGAATAAGAGGAAACAATAAAGGAAAAATAACATACATAACAAGGATACCAAGAAAATAAAAAATATTTGTTACCAATGTGGAATGAAAGGGTATTAATTTTGTATTTGTCATACGATCATACATCTTATTGATTTATATCAATTTTAGATTGGTTCGATGAAGGGGACCATAATTGAGAGAAAGATGGAGGTTGGGTTGAACAAAAAAGGTTAATGTGAAGGTGTTTTATTTTGGTTGAGAGCATGTTTATGTAAATTATAGTAAGAAGATAGAGAATGGGTTGTGCAAAGGGCAAGTAAGAAAGAGCATATATAAAAAGGTTGTTGGTCTAAGTTGAGAGGAGAAGATATCAAATTGTTGTTTTGGCTTCTTGAAAGGAGGATTTGTGTTGGATAATGGTTGTTTGTGGGTTGCTGATGTGGATTTATGGCAGCTAAAATGGTAATTAGACAAGGAGGAAAAAAAGGTTAATGTGTGGATATGGATTGTGGATATGGATTGAAGAAGATTGGTTTTGGGTGGAAGAGGAATTGTGTATGGGTAGACATGGTTGTTCTCCAAGTTTTTTTTATCTAAAAACTCGAATTATATTTGAGGTAAAACAAAACACCTAATGTTAATTGTAGATTTTAATATTTGAGATATAAAATTATAATGTAAAATATACCACTAGGTATTAAAAATACAACATTAAAATAAATGCATCATTAAATTTTGAATCTTAGAGATATTAGGTTTTAGTATGATAAGATATGGATTTCTTAATTGAAAATAACCTTTCTAAAATCTTAGATGGCCAACAAATAAAAACAAAGATTTAGAAAGAAAAAAAACAATAAATCAACAATGCAATTCACCATAAATAGGATGCATTGAAAGTGATACATATTTCGTTATACAACTAGTTTTCTCACACTTGTAAACTATTAAGTTTTCTAATGAACATAACACTAGATGATGACTCTTGAACCTTTAAAATTATATTTTTTTAGGATTTATCTCAATACATCTAAAATCCCTGGCTAATTAACACCTTGCACACCATGACAATGTTATCCAGGGCAGTAGTTAGGAAAATGAGTCATGGAAAGAAAATGAAATTGCAGTAATGGATAGAGCAGAAGATGATTCACCCTAATCCTTTCTATCATCCATTCGTTGTTGGTTAGTTTCCCTACCTTTCTAGCACTGGAATCTCTTACAAAATAATAATTTCTGACAGCTCCTTAAATTTCTAACATTGAAAAACAACACAGCAGACACCACATTTACAAGCATGCTCTTTAGTCTTCTCCACTCAGTCAAACCAATTTGAATTTTACTTGCAACTGTTACCACAGCAACAGGCGGGTAATTATGCTAGTAATTAACCAAGGTACAAGGCAAGATCAATTTACTAGTACCTTTAGAACAATCTGCCTAAACAAATCATGCATTTTGTTGGCCATGTTTTGCCCGGGGGAAAAGAGAGAGTCAGTGCCTACTTTTCAGCACCTAGCCCCCGTGCTTTTGGACGCCTCACAGCGAATAAAGGGTTGACAATACCTTGGGAATCTTTGCCCAGGCCCTTACCTTCAATAAAACCCATCCTGGCCATCATCTTGGAGCCAAATCCTTTGGTGTGCTTTTCAAAAGCTCCAACGTTTTGAGTTTTACTATGTTTTCCAGACGTTCCGGTTCCACTGCTTTGAGGTTTATCCTTCACTGAGTCACTACTGATGTTGGAGAAGTCAACACCCAAACCAAGTGATTTTGGCCGCTGGGTCACTTCAATGGGTTGTGCCATACCTTGACCATCCTTTCCCAGCCCTCCACCTTCTATAAACCCCATCTTTGCCATCATCTTAGATCCAAATCCTGTAGTGTGCACCTCAAATGCACCAAACTTCGATGAGCTTGAAGCATCCTTGTTTTCACCACTTTCGTTTATCTCTTGAGAATCCACTGTTATGGTCTCAACGACACCAGATTGCATCACTCCACTTGATACAAACGACACTGGTTGATTAGCGAATAAACAATTTCTCCCACCACTCCCCATTGGGCTCTTCTTATTCCTATTTCTATCTGCACTGGCTGATTTTGTTCTTGAGCCTTCATTAACAGCAAAATCAGCATTGTCATCGGCAGCCCCTATCAGCTGAAACCAAAAGACAGATATCGTGAGAGATTGAAAATCTAAAAAGCAGTTAGCAATGCACAAATTATTAAAATTGTCGAGACCAGAGCATGCAATTGCATAACGCAATTAGATGAACATTAGGAACCTTTTCTAGACGGAGTTTATCACTAGCTGATGGCATGCATGTGTACTGTGTTCTTGACACTGTTACAAAACTGAAAAAACAAAATAAAAAATTGTCAGCAAGTTTAAGAATGTCAGCAAAAATATGAAGAATCAGTTCATTGGCCACCTTTTCTTGCGAGAACCTTGGGTCCCACTACGCAAGCGGTAAATTGCTGCCAGTCGTCGAACCTAATAACATTAGATTAATGTTAGATCTGATGAACGCCAAAAACACAATATATTTCAAAAAAGGAGGGGGTAAATCCTTGCTAATTTGTTAATGGAGCATAAAATACGATATAGAGGAATCGAATTTTCATACCTGGGAACAATCCCGTGGATGCATGGGTTGAAAAGAAAATATGTCCACTTCATCCAAAACAATTTGCTCTAGTTTCTACAATTTAAAAAGAAAAAGAAAAAAAGGAAAAAAGATGAAGTCATTAGTTCTTTGCTATTAGTTATTATGTTTTTGTGATTGGTTATACTTACTAGATCAGCTCAGTACATTGATGACTAGAAGGCACATGGCATTATAAAAATCATGGAAAAGCACATACACCATCAACCTCTCTAGCTTCGTAAGCATAAAGACAAAATCAAGTAAAAGATGATTAGTTTCCCTATGATCATTATTAGACAGGATAGAAAGGGAAGGAACCATACAATGCCCCTTTGGTGGAAGGAAAAAAGAAACAGAAAATAACCAATAGGTAAAGTAGAAATGCCCAAATATTTCCCTCTTGATCATGTCCAATTTGAAAGAACTGAAAATGTCTGGCCCTACACGAAACAGAGGGATTCCTCTCTTCCTCCATCGGGCTCATATCCACCTCATCAAATGGAATGTACAACCCATCCTTCCCATCTCTTCCATCTCTATTCCATCCATTTCCATTTCCAATCAAACAAACACAACACCACACCTTGGTGCATCTCATCATTCTAAATGGGTAATGATTTGCTGTATTAGAGATAAATTCTTTTTTTCCCCTGATAGGTATGCTACATTTTAAAAGTGTGTTTGCATTGAAAAAAACATCAAATTGATGTTTTTTTTAGAGTTTTTCGATGATTTTGATATGCCAATATAAAAAATGAAAAAAAAATAGTTTGATGTATTTCAAAGAGAAAAAGACTTTTGAAAAGCACCGTGCACCAAAATACCAAACACGCACAAATAGTACTAACATGTTAGTTCTCATTCAAACTAACATGAAAAGGATTGTTGATCATGTTTTTCATCCATACACGTTACTTTGAAATTAAAAGGTGCATATAAATCAAT
Source organism: Salix purpurea (assembly GCA_027405865.1). Classification (NCBI taxonomy): domain Eukaryota; kingdom Viridiplantae; phylum Streptophyta; class Magnoliopsida; order Malpighiales; family Salicaceae; genus Salix; species Salix purpurea. The sequence goes on from JAOWLH010000019.1 coordinate 6,135,325, forward strand.
TCCTTCATTTGCTGATAGGTACACAAATGAATATTTGTTTGTTTATTATGCTGTCAAGCATATCATTGACAAAAAGAAAGGAGGGGACCATCGATCTAATAAGAATTCATTCACCTTATTTAATTTCCCCAGATCAATTCCGCGGGCCAGCATTCTCCGACGACGTTTGTCAGCAATCATTTCTTTATGGTGTTTCTTTTTTTCACCTGAATAATAAGCATGTTACAAGCATGCAAAAAAGTCAGTTGCACCCAGTACTTTCAATTTCCAGATAAATCAAAACATCATAGAAGAATAGTTTCTAACTTCAAGACACACCCGCCTTGATAGCATCATTTTATACTCTAGAAGCAAAAGGGGGTACAAAGGATTCCAGAAAGACATGCACGAGGACATATAAACATAAAAGCATGGGCACAACATGCTAACACATGAAGACAGTAGGTTACACATTCAATCCCACTACTGGCAATCACACAACACTGAATGGGATCACAATCTCCAACTTACAAAAGGTCATAGATGTACAACATGTTACATGTAGAATGAAATTAATTAGGATAAATGCAATACGTAAACATTACCAGGAAAATTTCTAAAGCTTTTACTCCTTTGAGCCTCTGAAGGCCAAGACTGAGGCAAGCGAGCAGCAGGCTTCTTTTTGGCAGAGATGGTTCTTGGGTCCTTTACAAGCATAAAATCATTCAAATGTGGAGACACGTCTCTGGCAGATGAAGAATGGTACTTTCTTGATTGGGGTTTCTTCATACCATAACTTCTTGATGCCTCCTCGAGGGCAATCCCACTCAGCTTCTTTAGAGTCTCATCAAAGCAATCACTAGAAGAACTATCCTCATCTGAGTCACCCAAATCATTTTCCACCAACCATTTGGCATTTAATAACACGGAGTTGCCTCCAATCCCTTCCAAGTAATCTTTTGCAACTTCATCATCAACATCCGTTTCACAATCAGATGTGTCTTCAGTGTCATCACTTTGAGACACAACTTGTTGTCCTTGTTCTGAAGATTCAGAGCTTTCATACGGTGACTCACCATCACTTCCGTCAGATATATCTTGGGTGTATAATTTTACGCCTCCAATCGACAAAAAGGCTGAGTTTTTCTTTGGAGAAAATGCTGCTGTCAGCATTTCTTCACCTACCTCACAGTTAGCAGTATCATCAGCATCCATTTCTTTATCAGAAGATGATGAATCAAAAGAATATCCTTTTTTCTGTTCCTCTTCCATTTGCTTTGAGGATGATTTGGCACCTGTGGTGGCCTCAAATTCCTCACAGAACCCCAATCCCCTATGTGAGCTCTCCCCAAGTAGAAAATCTGAACTGTAGTTGTAAGCTGAATTCAAATTACAGGGCTTCATAGTTGGTGTTTCATCTAAATATGCAACAATATTGGTCTCCTTGGAATCCACTAAAACAGTAGGTTGTGATTCATCCATATCTCTGCCTATACCCTCCTATAAATATTCAAAAAAGAAGAAAGAATAACACTGTTACTAGAATCACCCAAATTAATATTTTACCAACTTACAATCATCCACAATAACTAAAAAGGTTATACAAAATGGAAAGCTTCCGTATTCATTTGTCCAGATACTTTTTATTAAAGGGAAAAACTTTACTCGAGCTCCATTCTGATAGATTGATATTTAGATGAATTTGAATCCAAATCCATCATGAAAATCCAATTTGAACAACCTTGTCCTTTCATTTTAGTAAATGTATATTCAGAATGCATGGCAAATACATAGATTACCCCCCCCCCCCCCCCCCCCCCCCGCGCCCCAAGGTTGATATATTAGAAAAGAAAATAAGAAAAATGATCGAGCTGATGTAAATTTTATTATCTGCAAAGGGAAAATGACATCCTTTTTGAACCCTAAACTAAAACCAAAAAAGAAAAAGGATGCAAAACTTGAAGCTGAAAATTCTAATCACTCCAATTCTAAATTGAAAACCAGTTTTGGCAGAAAGTTCTCTTTATCCAGTCTACTCATACACATTTTTTCATGCAAACAGCTGGAAAGCAACTCCTAGTAAGTAACAATACCTGAAGCTCAAAAGAAGGATAGCTATAACCAAAAGCATTTCCACGGGATTTAAGCGGCCCATTCTTCGAACCAGAACCCCTTTTTCCTTGACTAGAATTCCCCGGTTTCGAATCCCACTTGGAATTCGAATTCACATTGCCGCTCCTTCCTGCAATTCAACACCATAAAGGAATCCAAAAACAGAAAGCATGGAAATCAAAGAGAAATACCAATTTCACTTCACACTATTCGAAAACCCTGATCCATTTGAAAACTAAGCTAATCTGAACTCAAAGTTTTGATCTATTTCATAAAAAGAAAAATTGTATAGAGAAAGAATTAGCGGAAGGACCTGAATGGATGGGAGACCAATCTTCCAAGAGACCGCCTTCGATAAACAGAGAATCTCGAATTGATTTTGATCGCCTTCTGCCGCCGCCGCCGCCGCCGCCTCCACTGTCGGTTTTGGCATTTCTTTTGTCGTTTTGGTTGTTTCTGTTTTTGTTGTTGTGATTGGGTTTTCTCTTACCTCCTCCTGCCATGTCTGCCGTTGATGTCCTCTCGTTGCCGGCTTCCGATTGAAGAAGGAGGAGGCTTCTCGTTTCTTTCTTCCTTTGGCACCGTCACTGGGGGTGGCATGGGCCGTTAGGATCGGTGTTGTGTGGGCCCGTTTCTGACTTGAGTATTATTTGTGTGGGTATAAAAAAAAGGCTCGCCGTGGCATATACCTTCCCTCTCCAGTTTTGACCACGTGGAGTATCCACGACGTGTCGTTTAATTAAGTGTAATTTTCAATTTGACCTCCTAAGATTTAAATGTTGTCCCAATTTCATCAAAAACCTGTTTTGTTTCAATTAGGCTCCTTAAGCGTCACATTCCTTTCAAATTCAAAATCCATTAGCACCTTTATTGGAACCGTGTGTGTGAATCTCACGTGCGCAATTAAAAGACCTAACCCTTATGATTAATGGAACCATATATCTTGAGGTTCGACCTAACCTTTTGAACCATACCAGGCTTCTTACACCACATGAAAAAAACATTCTTCAACATTTTTTTTGGTGAAATTTATTCACTAATACCAAAAAAAATTACATTACTCTTGGAGATTTACAAGAATGATTTTGTTTTCACAATAAACTCTCTCAATATAATAATGGATAATACAAATGAAGTTCTAATATCTCTATGTTTCATAAAATCACCCTCTATAAAAATTTCAGGTGTTAAAATATAATGAGAATGAAATTAAATATTCTTTGTGTTAATCCATGAAGGTTTAAAAATATAAATTAGAGATGATAAAGGATTGATGTATAAATGACTAGACACATTTAAATTTTGACGGGGCTAGTGCAAATCTCAAGCCCATGAAAAAAAAGGAAGGAGGAAAAAATATCATCGCTCAACCAAGATGTGTTCCGCTCATTCCATTTTGGCCAAATAATATTTTTTTTAAATAATAAATAATTTTACAATATTAATCATATCTCTTAATCTGATCGTTAGATTGAGATGAAATTTTACGAGGAGTCTCTTGACATATTTATATATATTATGTTAAAATTTAAGAGCAATCAAAAAATATAATGACCTTACGAGATTGATGATGTCATTCTCGTAATATTATACATGTTCATAGTTTTGTTCAAAAAAATCATTTTATTATATTTTTTTAGATTAAATTGCACAATTCTAAATAATTTATTTTTGGATATAAATAATTATATATATACACAAACAAAATAACCCAAAAAACGCGGAAACTGAAATATTCCGTTGTAATTGAAAAAATGAAGCAACAATAGAAATACAATTGACAAACCTTGTTATATGTAGGCAAAAAACACAAATCTCAAAGACCAATCGCAAATCAAAACAGCATTAAAGGACCCCATAACAAGAATTTGGAGAAGGATGATCATATTAATTCTATCCAAGCCATGAATGACTTCTACTCATGAATAACATTACATTTTCCCAACTAACTCGAGGTTTTGTTGCATCTACAGAACTCACCAGGTCTGTTTTTCTTTTCTTGTCGACGAGGTAGAAAAAAACAATGACAACAAGCTAAGGTAGAAGAACATTATGCAAGAAAAGATGACCAACATGGAAGAAATTGCATCCATGATTAACGATCTACCACCTCCCTTGCTGGCATAAATATTGAAGCCAGCCAAGCAAGCACTGTTAATTGCGTTGTTTGGCATTACGATCGGAAAGTGTTTATGAAAAAAATTGAAATTTTTTTATTTTTATTTTAATTAAAAAATTTAATGTTTTTAGATTATTTTGATGTGTTAAAAATAATTTAAAAAAAATATCATTTTGATATATTTCTAAATAAAAAATATTTTTAAAAACAACCGAAATCGCACTCCCATACACAACTTCGTAGAAAAAGCCAGGCTGCTAGAAAAGCAATCAGAAATTAAAACATGGGAAAGGCTAAATCTTGAACGTGTAACAGTAGCAGGTATTTTTCTCCCTTACAAGTAAACCTTAAAGTTAGTACATCAGTCTTGTTTTCTTTTTCAAGAAAATGTTCCATGCCAGGGTAGGTAGATGGATCTTGTTCTTACAATTAATGTGGGTGTGAGTCAGATTACACGTACCTTGATTAATTTTATGAAACTTGAAATTATAATCATGTAAATATCTGTTTAAAAATATAGTTGAAGTTGTTTTTAAAAATATATCAACTATTAGCAATGAAATATCTCGAGATTATTACAGGAGCTGCCCCTAGATTTTAATTTGCTGGTACGACGTCGTGTGTGGACTCCTAAGGAACATCAACGCCGCATGGCTATAAATTTCCTCGCTCAACTGTAATAATGGCTACAATAAGTTTATACACGTGTGAGTCTGTGAGATGTGAAATCTTAGAGTTTTGTGCTGGGGAATTCAACTTATGCTAGAATTGGCCTTTCCCATGTTTTAATACATGTATTTAGAGTTTTTCTATTTTTATATTTCAAAAATATCTTTTCTTATTTTGAATTTATGTTTTAAGTTTTCCAATTGTTTTGATGTACTCATATATAAAAAATAAAATAATTAAATTATTTTAATGTATTTTAGATTGAAAAACGTTTTTTTTGTGAGGTTGTAGCAAATAAGCTTTATAGCGTGTTTGTACAATTCTTATGCTCGTTCTCTTTCTTCCATTTTTTATTTATTATAATTGATTATCATTAATATAATTTAGGATTTGAATTATATTCGTTCATAAAAAAAAAAAAAACACTTTCCAGCTGTAAAAAATTAAAAATCACTCATATTCTTGACAATGAGAAGTATAGGTTTCAATTTATAATTAATAAAAAACCATTTTTTTATATATTTATGTAGAATAATATTCTTTTAAATTTTAAGTTTTTTTTTAATATAAAACAACATTGTTTTTTTTAAAAAAAAATTATTTAAATAACAAACTGGATTAATCTACAATGACCCGAATCATGCTAGCCTAGACCCAAGTTGAGAAAAGTCATATCGCACCAAATTTTAATTTAATGCTTGATGGTCGGCTTGAGCTAACTAAGTGGGTATTTAATTGCCGTACTTTGCAGTGGAATCTGGAACCCCATATTTTGGCGACAATATAGAAGAGGTCGGTCAATCAAATGCTGTCCCTAAAAGGTTGTGATTTGAAGTTTACAACTCTAGTTGGAATTAAAATACGTGTTTTTTTAAAAAATAATATAACAGTCGTAATTTTACTTACTCATTCAAATTTATAAAATATTGTTCGCATCCAAAAATAATCGACGATTATCTTTTGTGATTAAATGATATTTTTAGATCATTTTTTTCATGATAGAATTATTTTTTCTCTTTAATCTAGTTAAAAAAAAAGTGGAGTACACATGTAATTACTTAGTTGACGAACTGTGTCATCAATTTAATTTTGTTGCGTATTTAAATTGTTTTATGATGAATTACTATATATGTTGTAATCAAGACTAAAATCATGATTGTTTGATAATAAATTATGGAAATAATTTAACTTAAATTTAAGATGTTTTAAGGAAAGCGAAATAAATGACTTGAAAACATGAAATCAATATGCTACTACTACTAGTAAGATTTTCTTAACGTTATTTTTATTTTAAAAAAATATATTTTTATTTTTGTAAGTGAAAGCCAATAAGTCTTGTAAGTGACATTAGTTATTTTTGCTTACCAAGCATGTGTATTCAACCACTTGATAGAGAGAGTGGTTCTTGTTGTTAAAAGAAAAAAAAAATGATGACGTAATATATAAGTCTTGTTAATATATTATATGTTTTTTTTTTTTTGAAATTAGGGTAATATTATTTGGTGATAGGTTATCAAAGTAATAAAACGTTAAATTTCTTGCTGCAAAAATTCAATCTAGCAGTCAAAATCACTAGGTCATTCGGTCATTGAAGTTGTTAGGCAAAGGAAATCGAATTGACTGGCGGTTTTTCCAAAGAATAGAATACTAAAAACACAATTAAGGGCCTGTTTGGGAGTGTGGTTGCGGTAGCTTTTCAAAGTGCTTATTATGCTAAAATACTTCAAAATGATGTTTTTTTATTTTTTAAAATCATTTTTGAAATCATCACATCAAAATAATCTAAAACACACAAAAACATATTCATTTAAAATAAAATAAAAATCAAATTTCGGCCAAAAGGCGGTGGGATCGCAATGCCAAACGGGCACTAAATTACCTAAGTTTTATCTTATCATAGAATTTGGCTAAGTAAATCATAACACTAAAAAATCAATTAAATTAATTAATATTTTTTAAAACTCAATCGAAAATGTAGTGCCTGTTTGGCTAAGCGGTTGAAACGCTGTTTGGCCAAATTTTGATTTTTTTTCATTTTAAATGAATTTTTTTGGTGTTTTTAGATCATTTTAATGTGCTGATGTGAAAAATGATTTTTTTTTTAAAAAAAATCATTTTAATATATTTCTAAACAAAAAGCATTTTCAAAAGCAACCGCAACCACACTCCCAAACACCCCCAATTCTGAATCAGATTTTGAATTGAGAATTTTTAAAATCAAATGGCTGAACCATGCTAAATTTAACAAGTATCTAGTGTAGTTGAACCTCCTAATTTTAGCTCGATTTTCTTGTGTTGCTCAAAGAGTTTCTTCTAGCAACACACAACACCAAACATAACCACACTTGTACGAGGTCTATGACTTGCGCTTAAGACACGGCTATTGCCATGGTAATGCCGCGCGTATCGCTCCCAGAAAAACAGCTCACACCCTCTCTCCTCCCATCACTTTGCTTTTCTTACTCGTCTATATAATAAACACGAAATCACCCCTCTATAAAATTGCCATTGCTGTTCCTCCTGGCCAAAAACAAAGAAATAAAAAATCTTCCAAGTACAAGGTGGTGTTTTTCCACACTTTGTTACAGGGTGGTGGTGAGGAGGAGGAGGAACATGGCCACTGGATCTGCTGATGGGTTTTTCCGGTATGTCTATGACGGATGTCTCTCCGGTGGCGACATGGGTATGGGCCGAAGGCCATACCATCGTAATTGCAGGTGTGCACTTCACAAATCGAAAGAGAATTGTCCACACGCATTGCCAAGGTGTAAAAATGTATCGTATCCAATAAAAAGATCTTGGAGTGAAGGAAGTTTGGCTTTGATGGTTGCTAATTCTTCTTCTTCTTCGTCTTCATCTTGCCATTCCTCTCCATCTTCTTCACCTTCTTTACAAGCAGGGAAGAGCGCTAGCACTCCTTCCCATCAAAGAAGGTTGAGTCATCATGACCTTGAAGACAAGCTAGCTCTTTGAAGGTCTCATCTTTTTAGTTTTTTTTTTTTGGTGGGGACTGGTTTAGCTCTTGAATAATCTGGTCCTTTAGTGTTTGATTTGATCTATCAAATTGTTTTCCTGTTTTTTCATGAAATGGATGATCAGATCAAATGGGGTTCTTTTTGTAAGGATAATAGAAATGTTCTAATGCCAAGAATTTCATTTCTGTAATATTGTAGTTCAAACTTAGATTCTATGTATGTTCATATTCATCCTCCTTCGCCTCTTCTGTTCCTCCCCTCCTTGTTCTTGCCTTTTCTTTTCCCCAGGGGATCTTAATTAATGGGTAAATTTCTTCTTGAATCCAGGAAAGAAAAAAAAAAAAACAAGAAACGTTGAATCGATAACAAGTTGGCTATGTTAATATGTTTTGTTTGCCATTGATTCTAATGAATGATCAACCTGGTGAATTAATTGTACAGAGAAGCAACAAAAAAACACAGATATAAATTATCTTTCACAAAATCTCGAGCAATTCCAGCTGCATCAAAGATGATAAAAGTCTGGATCTGTCAACATGAGGATTTTTCAGAACTTGGGTTGAGGGAGAGTTGCCGACTTTTTAGTTGACAGGTAGAGCACATTTTTTTAATAATAAAAAAAACCTGGGGATTTTTTTTTTAATTTTTTTAATCTCTTTTTTCTTCGCCTCGTTGATTACTGTAATTAATAAGGAAAGGAAAGAGAGAATAAAGAAATAATGATAAAAAAGAGATACATGAAATATTAAAGATACCATAAAAAAATAAATCTTGATGAAATGAATTTAATGATATTAAAAATTAATTAATGGTAAATGAAGAGGGGGTTATATTTATTGAATAAACAAGAGAGTCACTTATTATTTTTGAGATTTTTTATGATATAAATAATATTTTATGTAATTCATTTTATAATTTCTTGAAATACCATATTCATGAATAGCAACAAGTTTGAATATCACATAACATGTATAAATTATATTATTCTGCTGTTTTTTTCTTCTTTCAAATTATGTTATTTTATTAGTTTCTTAGAAAACAAAAACAATGCTAATAAAAAAGAATCGCATTCAACACAGTTTATGATTGTTTTAGAATGTAGTTAATGTTATTTTTTAAAATATTTTTTTCGTTTAATAAGTTAGAATAATATTATTTTATTTTAAAAAAAAATTATTTTTGATATTAACACTTCAAAATAATTCAAAAATATTTTTTTTAAAAAATAAAAGTATTTTTGAAAGTTAATTAGAAACAAATTCTTACTTGTGATGTTGATAAAAGAAAAATTCCTTGAAAGAAGAGAGAAAAACGATGCACAAATTCTCTCTTTTTTTATGGGATTAATTTTTCTTTCATATGCAATCATAAATTTAATAATTGCAGAAAAGTTTTTGTTGAAGGTTGAAGATCACTAGATGAAGGCTACCAAAACATTAATTAAATAATTTGTGATTGTGATTTTATTTTACTTGGCGAGGAACATGGCAAGCACATTGTGTCACGTGGTGGTCGGCTCCCTTGCATTTATCTGTTGTTATCTATAAACTTGTTTATACAGGAAAATAAATCTTACTTTTAAAGTTCGTTTAGAAGATTGGTTAATGTTATTTTTTAAAATGTTTTTTATTTAATAATATATTAAAATAATATTTTTTTTATAATCATTTTAAAAATATTTAAAAAAAATATTTATATATATATATTAAACAATAAAAATATTCTAAAACAAATATTTATATATGTTAAAAAATAAAAATTCTACCCATTTATTTATAGCTCATGATTTTCTTTAAAGAGAAAAGAGACTAAAATTTAATATTGTTCTTATAGTATTAAAAAATATAAAAATATCTCATATTTACTAGAATAAAATATATTTAATTTTTTAGAATATAAAAAACTGATGAATCTTGATATATATATATATACTTTTTTGGATGTATCGAAATTGAGTTGAATCGATGAAGAGGCACGTGTCTCTCAGTTACTTACAGAACAGCTAACACTATGTCACAAGTGTACGGTTCATATGCATACATTATTTATACCAACCACTTCCCACTGTTCAAGCCTGCAAGGACAGGAATTGGCTCTGGGTGCTCCCCCCCTGGCAACTCCCCCCCTTTCGAGTCCAGTCTTTATTATTATGTATTAAAGAAAAATAAAAGGCCATCATTTGGCCTTTCTTAAAAAAAAAAACAGTTTAAAATTAATTCGGTTTGACCCACTCAACATGATCAAATTAGTTTGGTTCTTGTTTTTTTAATAAATTAATATCATTTTTTATTCACCTAAATGTTTAACTAGATTATAAACTAGACATGATTTTTTTTAATGTGAATGTCCAGACCAACCAACTTTGCGTGTATCTCAAATAATCTCATAGATTGTAAAATAAACGCTCAATTACTAGTATCTAGTGACCCTGAAAGCTGTGAGACTCGTGTGTTGATAATCATATCATGTTTAATAATGTAAAATGAAAGCATCCTATATATAGGGTTGATAATTTGTAAATGATTTCAAGAAGTTAATGACATAAAAAAAAAAAAAGAAGGATTGAAAGTACACAAAATTCCGCAAGGGAAGAAATGCATAGAAAATTTAAATATTGATCAATGGATTTCAACCAAGCCAAGAAATAGATTGCCTAAATTCTTGCATAATCCACCACCACTAGGTTAAGTATTATGTTGGCATGCCGAAAGCACTATTTCGGGTTGTTTGAGAAATACACTAAAAATACTTTTTAGAAAAATTTAATTTTTTTTTGCTTTAAATAATTAGTTTTTAAATATTTTTAAATTATTTTGATATGATGAATTTAATAATATTTTTTTTTTAAATATTATTTTAATATATTTTAAAATAAAAAATACTTTGAAAATCAACTAAGACGGCTCAAAAAGGGCAAAACTACAGCTCTAGTAATATAAGCAATTCATTGAAAATGAATTGACATAATTTGATGATTTCTAGCATAATTTGTGATATACGTAAGGAATTAATTTTAATATTCAAAAAACAAGAGAAGAAATCGAGGCGTAATCAGATTTATCGAAGATTAAAATAGCCCCTGAAGTATATGAATTATTTTATGCAAATCCAAGTATTTTTTTTTTTTATAAATAATCTTTTTAATATCGCGATGGTATCCGGGCCTCCCCCCCTCTTTGTAAGAACAAAAAACATATCTTTCAAGAACTTCATCTTTTTAGTCTTTGCCTTCTTCAAGCAGCAGGAGGCAATTTGCACTTCTCCACATGGGATGCTGCGTAGTTCTCTGGCATTTAGAATCATCTAGTCTGTAAGAGACCATAATCATGATGGGAAACAAGTTGAAGAAATAAATACAATTCAATGGATCCCAAAAGAATAAAAAAGCCTCTTGATCTTGTTAATATGTGGGGCCATTCCTTGTCCGTGGCTACTGAATGGAATCAGATGCAAACCAGAAGGTAGCTGGGAACAGGATGATCTTCCTGCAGCTCCCTGTTCGAAGGGTCTGCAAATTTCAGTGTCAGCAAAATGAAAGTGAGGAGAGGACATTATTACTTGGAAGGTTCTTAATTCTGGAAACTCCTGCATGTTCCGAACAGGTCTCGCTTTTTTCAGGCAGAATCAGACACGAAATACATAAACAGAGAAAGCTATATGTCCAGACGCAATTTGTCAGGAAATATAGATTCCTGGCTGCAGAGAAATGGTGGCCAGAATCACAAAATTAGAATTCTAGATCCAAACCAAGTTGTAGTAGAAACCCTTCACCTAATTTCACTTTCATTCTCACTCTCTTGCAGAAAGAGTAAGGAACTGCCTCCATCAAGAACTAAAATCTACAACAAATAAACCGTTTGTCTTAGTCCTGTAATGACTCTGGAAAGAACGATGAGACCCAGCTTTCTATAGTTCATTCAGAATAGCTTGCACACAAATGTTCTCCCTGGGTTACTTCTTCTGATAAAGGCTTCAGAAAAAAATTTCAAAATCACACACTTGACACTGCATCCTTACCTACAGAAAGAAAGCGGAATCTGCAGTGAAGGAGGGAGGAGGGAATGGCTACCGGAGCTGTTGAAATGATACTTCAATGTATCTTTAGTGGAAGATTTTGTTGAATGACATGGAGATCAGGCGAAGGCCGCAATACCATCGCAACTGCAAAAGTTAAGAGATTTTTGCTCCGATGATTGTCCTCAGCAAAGGAAGATATCATTTGATGTAGAACAAGCGGCAGAGACGTGTGTACATGTTGAAGAGGGAACATCCTAAATTCAAGAGCAGTTGAATTTTCTAGCAGTCCAGGCATGAAGTTGGAATGACACGAAACTTACCCAGTTAATGCGTTTCGGCGAGTCCGGTATTAGTCAAAGCTTTGTTGTTGATGCATACCTTTTTTAGCCTAATTCTGTCGTTTGTCATTTTAGGAAAGTGTTGTTTTAGCCATAACTCTTGATTTCCGGGTCCGAATCGACTTCCATCAATTCCGACTTGCTCATGATTTCTAGCAGTTTTAATTTTCGCAATTATCTCAGTTTTGTTATTTTTGGTAATTTTTAATAATTAGTCTCGTTTTCTTGTCCAACAAGGATCAGGGCTAGGATTTTCGCTTTAAATATAAGTGTAAGCCTTTTGTCCAAGGGAATCAATTTATTCAATAGAATTTCAAACTTTCTTGACAGTTTCTCTCGTTTTTAGGGATCCTAAAACTTTCTTGACAGGATACTGACGGTGGTCGTATTCTTTGGTGATTTCCGCTGTATCATTATTCCCCAATAAACAGGCACAGAGCGATCATTCTTTGTCCATAGCTACTTCCAGGCTCTCTTCTCCATCTTATACAGCTTATGATTCATCAATTCAGAATATTGGATCCCTGTTTTCAGAGAGTGCTTCCGACAGAAAAAATGACAACTGAAATTGAAGTGTTTATATGTCCTCAAAATCTCTCCTCACTCTGATCGTAGAATTCACAACAGTACTGTATAGGATTAGGACTCTATACATGCAATTCAATTTCCAGATATTTAGTAAAGAAACCGTGTCAGAGTTCATAATCAGGATTCAAGAACCACTGCATTGCATTGTTAAATTCTGAAACAACAGTGGCTACATGCGATGCTGTACAGGTACCCAATCATTCGATTTTTTATCCGTTTGAGGGTGAGTGTTAGATATGGGAGGAAACCTGTGGATAGTTTAAGATGAAATGAAGAAAAATCGCTGTCGTGTTTCTTCTAATACCCCCAGCATTGCCCAGATTGTCTGCTGCTGAGTTGAGGTCAAACTTTTTACTTCGTGAACAATGTAATCCCTCCATGAAGTCAACCTTCATGAATGGAACAGTGAAGTGCAGAAAACAAAAATATATATAATGAATTGGGATTTCAGGTGATGAAAATAACCCCTCGAAATATCAATCAAATGGATGATAATTTAGGAGATAATCTCGGCCAAGATTACAAACAAGGAGCTGCATAAGTTAGAACCATATAACATATCCAAAAAAAGGGTTTTGGCTTCTATGCAGATGACGTGAAGAATATTGATTTTATTCCAGGATCCTTCGTTGCACCAAAGTAGTTCCCTACCTCAGGCGCAACGATGAAGTTGCCATCTCTTCCTATAAGTTGGCTAGAAGTCATTTCTACGAAAGAATCATTCTTTCTTGTTTGTTTGATAGTATGGTTGAAATTGCTTTTTAAAGTGTTTTTCATTTAAAAATATATTAAAATAATGTTTTTTTATTTTTTAAAAATTAATTTTGACATCAGCATATCAAAATGATCTAAAAACACCAATTTTTTAATTTAAAATAAAAATAAAATAAAAATTAATTTTTTTCAAAAACACTTTCCGATTGCAATCCAAACACCCCTACCCAAAACAAACAAAGACTGAAATATCAAGCAATCAAAAATTCCAAGTTGTTAAGCAAGCCTCTACTTACCATTTTATGCTATTAATTAATTTTATGCAGATGAGAAAAAGAAATGGTGAAATTTGAACAAATTCAAACTTATAAATGTTTGATAAAAATAAATCTCCATTCAATAGTCTTAGTTTTCAGAAATTATTATGTAAATTGTTCTTCCAAAACCTTAAGAACCAACATTTTTTATGTCGCCAAATCCTATTTTCTTCAGGCACTCCTCAGGATCATGAACTGGAATAACCAGTTATCAACACATGAAAAACTATACATTTAACCTACAAAGAACAAAAACAAAGAGTCTGTTGTCGATAAACTAATGAACCTTTGCTTACTAGCAATTATTGTAATTACCTCTTAATTACTTTATAATTTCTTATCTAGAGAATTAAACCCCAAATCGTTTTCTCACTAACATATCTTCGATTTAATTACAGAAAAAGAATCTCTTGCTCTATTTACTTTTCTGGGTTTGATTTCTCCTTCTTGTTGATTTGAGTAGGGAAACATATTCACTATACTAAATAGAAGGACCAAATGTGATAAAGCTTAACCTTTTTTTTATTCGAGGAAACCACCTCTCGGAAAATATACTTTGTGAGTTCAGATGAACGAGTAAAATCTCAGCTATTCCAGACTCTTACAAAAGGTACACTCTGACTCGAACTCGAAACCTGTTGTGCAGATCTCAAGCTACTTAACATAACGCCACATTCCATAAAACTTAACGTTAGCATTCGATGAATCTCGAGGTTATAAAACGAATACAAGAATTCTTGAAAGAAACTGCAGGTGATCTGCTATCAATTAATTCCGAATCTGATAACTTATATCACAAATTAAAAGCTTCTGCACAAACGCTCGAAGAAATTATGTTATGCCATCTCCATTGGTTTTTAAATTCTCAGCCGCTCGCTCTAACATTTCATCTCCAGGTCCACACTCATCTTCTCCGCGCCTTACTGGGAAGAAGATCCAATTTTGACACTAACCATGTCGACCAAAGCTCGAGTAATTGCTATTGTCTTGCTATGGGCAGCATGTAGCGCCCTGCTGGTCCAATCAGGATCAGCTCAGCTGCCACCATTGCCTCCGATCCCCGGCCTGCCCAAAATCCAACTACCCCCGATTCCAGGCCTTCCTATAATTCCAGGTTTGCCTCAGATCCCCGGCTTGCCCAGAATCCGGCTACCTCCGATTCCCGGCCTGCCCAGAATCCCGCTACCCCCGATTCCAGGCCTTCCTTTGATTCCAGGTTTGCCGCAGATTCCAGGCCTTCCTTTAATTCCAGGTTTGCCTCAGATTCCGGGGCTGTCTTTACTTCCTCCCCTACCTCATATCCCTGGACTGCCTTCGCTTCCAGGTCTGCCCCGGGTGACGGGTCCGCCTCCACGACGCCTTATCCCAGGCAGGCCTTTACTTCAACCACCCCAAATTCCAGGCGTTCCAGTTGCCGGACCTGCAGCGGGCATAACCAGTGCTGGACAGCAGTAGCCAATGTAGCAGGATGTGTTGTGGGATCGGCTTGTTGCTAAGCTTTGATCCAATAAATGACATTGTATTCCGAAATTGTTTCCTTTAAATCCACTCCTCCAAGCTGCTGTAACTCGATTTTATCATCCGAGTGGATGGTATTTTCAAGATTTTAAAAGAATGCAAGGATTTACTACAAGTAATTTCTATTTCGCCCTTTGTTTTTATATTGACAAATATTTTAAAAATAAATAAAAAACGGGAAATCAATGAAAAGGCTCGGTGAGCATAATGTAGTTGAAAAGGATGAGAGAGTAATTTGAACATTGAAAATCTGCTTCTCAAGTAACTCAAAAATGAAGGGAAAATATTAAATAGAAAGACAAAAGAGGAGGAGGGTGTTAAAACTTGCAGAAAGAAAGTGATGGGATAAAGAGGGAATATGGAATGATACTCGACAAGGGGAAGGATTTGATCATAAACAAAACTAATTTTGAAAAAAAAAATTAATTATTATTTTTTAATTTTTTTATATTATTTTAATGTGTTGATATTAAAAATAATTTTTTTTTAAAATATTACTTTAATAGAATTTTGAATGAAAAATATTTTTAAAATTAATCTCAACCACACTCTAAAAAAGACAATAAAAATACTACAAAACCATACAAAACACTTTTGTATATTCAGCATATAAAAAAAATCATCAATAATAATTACAAATCAAATTAATTAATAAAAGAAGAGGATTCAAAGTGTAAAAAATCTTAGGGATAAATTTTTTTTGTTTGAATGAATAATAGATATGCTCAAATCTTTGTAACACCGAGTATGAAGACTAGTTGTGTACTAAAATGAAAATGTAAGGATTATTATATATGGGAAAACAATTTTTTAGATTTTTTCACAATAAAATTACATATCGGCCTCATCTTCCTTCATACCACAATAGGACTTTGCTATGAGAAGGAGAGCAGTCGACTTGGTCACAACTCTGATTCAACTGGGAACAAGACCTCCATCTCACTTGGGCAATCCCACGTGCAATTTTTTTTTATATATAAAAAATATATTTGGAAAAATCTTATACACAAAAATAACATATATATATTTTTTTTGTTTTTTTAAAAGAAAATGTGATTTTTTATATTATTTTTTTTAAAAAATCAGATCGGGTCTGACCTAACTAAATGGTTGGCCTAGCTGCTGGAGTTGGGCTGGATCCGGCCCAACCAACTGGGTGGTGTCGCGAACAAGTCTAGCCCAACAACACAATCAAAAAAAAAAAGAGGTTGATGCACTGTTCACATATTGCGTGAACAATATAGGGTGAATTAATTCACTCCTGCATTGTTCACGCGTTACGTGAACAGTAACAAGAAGGTTGCGCGACGGTGATGAGGGGCTCACCTGCCATTGCCACCGGATAAAGGAGGCCAAGATAGTTCTTCTTGTGGTGGTGGTGTCTGAAATGATGGACGAGAGACGCGTTAGAGGGGTTGTTGGGTTGTGTTGTTGTCGTTGCTGCTGCTACTGTTGTGTTGTTGGCGTTGGAGAAAAAAATTGGGCCTGCCGGTGCTGAGGGAAAAGTTGGTGCTTGCCGGACAAGATGTTGCTGCTAGAGGCGAGAGAGAGCTATCAACGAATTAGTTTTTGAGAGAGAGAGAGAGAGAGAGAGAGTTGACAATTGCAAGAGAAAGAAAGAGAGCTATCATCAGACTGGTTTTTGAGAGAGAGAGAGTTGACGATTACAAGAGAAAGAAGAGAGCTGCTGCCAGCGATGGAACTCCTACCGGTTCTAAGGAAGGGGAGAATGACTATTATTGGTGGTTGTGCTTGTGTGCAAGTATTTTTTACGGTGGTTTCTACAATATTTCTGTGTTATCATCTCCCCTGTGTTTTGTTCTGTCTATCTTAACAAAAAATTGTGACTACTACAACTATGGTGAGGGAAGGGGTTGTCGTTTTTTATTTTATTTTTGTAGTTGTCTGTGATCAATCGTCTGCCTTCTTCCTTGTCGTCCCCCTAGTTTTTCTGTTTTTCTCCCCCGTAACTGGTCTTTTTCTCCTCCTTGTGCATGGAGTGACCAGTACTATTTATCGATGGAGGAGGTACCCCTTGTGTGCAACGGTGGGTTACCTCCCGCGGATCATGGATGCGGCCGAACGCCTACGACGGCGTGCCTGCATCGAAATGTGTGCAACGACGGGTTTCAAGTTTTGTGGCGCAAATGCATTTTGGTCCTTCAATTTGTAATTGTTCTAATTGCACCCCCAATTGAATTTAGACTTTTAATTTGTGCAATTGTATCTCCGAGAAAATTTCAACAGCAACTTTGCCTTTGCACACCTTTTTTTTATTTTGGTCATTGATTTCAGATTTGTGCGATTTGATCCTCAATTGACCATTAAACTCTCAATTTTCTTCAATTTTATCCTTGACTTCGCATAATTGTATTGAAAAATTCAATTCGATCTCCGGAAATTCTAATTTTCCTAATTGAACTCAGAATTAGGTTATGACAATAATATTGAGCTTGAACCTGATTATAGAAATGCTGAGTTCTTGATGAATACTGGACATGGTCCTTGTCTTCAGTTGGATTACAAGAACATTGTTTATTGAGTGGTTCGTCAAGGCCAGTTCTCTTCTTTAATCTCTTTTATCGAGTTGATATTGCTTTCTTTGGTTTGGTTAATTTCTGCTATTTGTATTTTATTAAGAACATCTTCCTTTATTTGCTTTTCTGGGTTTGATTTCTCCTTGTTGATTTGAGTAAGGAAACATATTCACTATCCTAAAGCTTAACGTTAGCTATCGATGAATCTCGAGGTTACAAAACGAATACAAGAATTCTTGAAAGAAACTGCCGGTGATCTGCTATCAATTAATTCCGAATCTGATAACTTCTATCACTAATTAAAAGCTTCTGCACAAACGCTTGAAGAAATTATGTTATGCCATCTCCATTTGTTTTTAAATTCTCAGCCGCTCGCTCTAACGTTGCATCTCCAGGTCCACACTCATCTTCTCCGCGCCTTACTGGGAAGAAGATCCAATTCTGACACTAACCATGTCGAACAAAGCTCGAGTAATTGCTATTGTCTTGCTATGGGCAGCATGTAGCGCCCTGCTGGTCCAATCAGGATCAGCTCAGCCGCCACCATTGCCCCAGATCCCCGGCCTGCCCGGAATCCAACTACCCCCGATTCCAGGCCTTCCTTTAATTCCAGGTTTGCCTCCGATTCCCGGCTTGCCCGGAATCCCGCTACCTCCGATTCCCGGCCTTCCCGGAATCCCGCTACCCCCGATTCCAGGCCTTCCTTTGATTCCAAGTTTGCCGCAGATTCCGGGCCTTCCTTTGATTCCAGGTTTGCCTCAGATTCCAGGCTTGCCTCAGATTCCGGGGCTGCCTTTGCCTCGTATCCCTGGACTGCCGTCACTTCCAGGTCTGCTCCGGGGACCGGGTCCGCCTCCACGACGCCTTGTCCCAGGCAGGTCCTTACTTCCACCACCCCAAATTCCAGGCGTTCCGGTTGCCGGACCTACAGCGGGCATAACCAGTGCTGGACAGCAGTAGCCAATGCAGCAGGATGTGTTGTGGATGTCACACCTCTCCTTCATCGTCAATTAAGCACTGTGGGACCGGCTTGTCGCTAGGCTTTGATCCAATAAATGACATTGTATTCCGAAAGAAATTGTTTCCTTTAAATCCACTCCTCCACGCTGCTGTAACTCGATTTTATCATCCGAGTTGATGGTATTTTCAAAAAAAATTAAAAAATGCAAGAATTTACTACATGTAATTTTTATTCCGTCTTTTGTTTTTACATTGACAATTAAAAACAAAGAGATAATAAAAAAGAAAAGAGGATCAGAGCGAGAGAGCTTAAAACTTAATAGAAAATGAGAGACTCATTCATTTCTAACACTTTTTTTTTATTTTATAACCGGGGTGTCTGGGCCAGCTTACGCGCACCACAACTAATCCACGGACTCACTGAACATCCTGCAAACCCAGTGAGCATGTAAAGCACCGCGGGGGTGACAGGCGTGCATGGTGGGACTTGAACCCT
Source organism: Salix purpurea (assembly GCA_027405865.1). Taxonomy (NCBI): domain Eukaryota; kingdom Viridiplantae; phylum Streptophyta; class Magnoliopsida; order Malpighiales; family Salicaceae; genus Salix; species Salix purpurea. The sequence goes on from JAOWLH010000019.1 coordinate 6,154,664, forward strand.
GGTGCAGAGAAAAAAAACAAGTCCCTTCAAGTTCAACTGCTAGGCCAAGTCCCAACTTGTATTAATTTTTAACACTTTAATATGACACGTAGGTTGCTTTTAGTTTATGATCTCAGGATAAAAAAGACATTTAGTAAGATAGAGACGATGTCTTTTGTGTTTAAAATTATCTTGTATTTTTTGTCTGTATCTCAGACCAAAAATATCTTTGTTTTTTTTATATCTTTCTTTTATTTCTTAGTATTCAAACGCTATCTTATTTTATAATTAAACAAAAAGTAAATAATTAAAGGTCAATTCATTAGAAAATCAAATGTTAAAAGAAATATAAACAAAAAACAAATTGTTATTTTTAATTTACATTGAAAATCTTTATAAAATGATATATTTTTTATTTCATACTTCAACATTAGATTTTTTTGATAATTAATTTCCTTTTTATTCTCATCCTTAAAGTATTGAAAGTTTTTTATATTGAGTTTCATGATTTTTTTAATTATTTTTCAATTTTTTGTCTCATATTATCGCTTAAACCATGAAGTTGAATAGCTGGCCTAGGTTGATCTATTTTAAAAAATATATTTTTTTATTCATTTTTTATTATGTTTTGTCATTTTGTACTGAGCTGTTTTTAATTTGAATTTGTAATATTATTTGGATTATTTTCTATTATATTATTCAAGTAAAATAAAAGTGGTTGTCATATGAGGTTTGTTGGGTTTTTTTTTATTTATTTTCTTTCTCTATATTTAAAAAAATTGTTTGAATTTAAACTTTGATATTTTTATTATTATAACATGATTTCATGTCCCATATCTTCTTTTTTTTATTATTTCGTTGAGCCATGTTTATGTCGTTGAAGTCTTTTTTAATCAATAAAAAAAATATTCTGCCTTGCAAGTAGCGCAAAACGACAAATCTAATTCCATCTCAGGGATAAGTAGATTGCACAGTACCCTTAATATAGGGGACCATTCTAGAACAGCCCTTAATATGAGGGGACCGTTCTGGGTGTCAGGGTCCAGTTCAGAATGACACCAGACATAGTCACCTCTTTCACTGGCCGGGCCTGCATGGTTGGACACCTCCCTCCCTGACCTACACACCACAGGTCTGGACCACCCTCCTCCCTCCCTGATCTACAGACCACAGGTCTGGACCACCCTCCTCCCACCCTGACCTACGCTCCACAGGTCTGGACCACCCTCCTCCCTTCCCTTTCCTTATCTGCGAAAGCCTAGACCCTAACAAACCGCTCGAGACAGCGGACAAAAAAAGGGTCGTGTCCTAACCTGGTCCCCGTCTTAGCTTCAACCCACAAGTTTACGAATCTAAATGGCCTCATTCCTCTGGCTCGTGCTCCCATGTTGTCCCCACTTTTGTGGTCCATGAAACCTTGGTTTGACACGTGTCCTTGTAAGAGCACTCGATTGTTGTCGTTGCTGTCGACACAAATACTACTGTGTAAAGCTTGACTTCCAAACTCTACCGCTTCATCGTATACGTGTCATCAAATCTGGCCGTTAAAGCACTCCCTCTAAAAGTCCACCCAAAAACAAGCCGTCGGCTATGGTCGTCCCTCGTTTTTTTATACAGTCTCAGATTGGTCTCTGTTTCTGGATTATTTCGGATCTGCCATCTAATTGAACCGACATTTTCAATTTGGGTCTTTTGTAGCTATCAATTGAAGGAATTTACTATTTTCTTGCAATTTTGAGGATTAAATCACAATTATTAATATAAATTTTCAAGGGTCTTATTTGAGATTGATGGGGTATCATGTTAATAGAATACAAGTGCAAGATTTTACACTTCTTTTTGTGTGCCAACAAAAAAAATGGTATTTCATAATTAATTCTTATGATTAAGAGCAATATTTTTATATACTCTTACTTGAACAAAGAGAAATTATTAATTTCAAGAAACTCATGAGAATTGTACTTCTCGTGTTTTTGAATCTAGATGGTTGAAGAAAGGGTGAGGGTCTTATTGGGTTAAATTCATGACTTACAGAGCGTTTTGGAAATGTGTTGAGAGATAAAGGACTAAGCTGTAGTTAACCACAAAAACAAAAAGACTTTCACTTTCTTCTCCATTTTCTTCTTGTTGTTCATGCTTTCACTCTACTTCAAGCCTTTCTTCCATTAAAAAACACACCCACCCACCCACTTCCCTTCCCTTCCCTTCCCATATCTCCCTCTCCTTGTCTCTCTTGTCTTCGTTTTGAAATGAAAACCCACTTCTAATGGCTTTTGAAGACCAGCACCATATACCACAAGAAATGGCTTTTCAACTACCACACCACCACCTCTCAGCCTCATCTTCCACCGGTCCCACATGGCTAAGCAACGCAATCCTCCGTAGAAACGACGACTTTATGACCATCGAAAAACCCGAAAACAACGCCAACAATGGAAGTGAAGAGGAGTTGGTAGATTCTGTTAGTGATAATTGGGAGAGAGTTAAATGCAAAGCTGATATATTAGGGCATCCTTTTTATGAACAATTGTTGGCTGCACACGTGGCTTGTTTAAGGATTGCAACGCCAGTTGACCAGTTGGCAAGGATTGATACACAGTTGGCTCAGTCTCAAGATGTTGTTGCTAAGTATTCTGGTGTTGGCAGTGGACATGTCGTTGACGAGAAAGAACTTGATCAGTTCATGGTAATTACTTGTATCTTTTTAATGTTTTCTTCATTATATGTCGTTTTGTGTTCTTTAATCTTTGTCTCTCCTGTCCTCTCGGTTTTTGCTGAATTTGAGTGAGTTCAGGTATGAATTTTTTGTATGAGATATTAATGTTTATGATTTGATTGGTTAATTAACGATCCTTAATTTTTGAGATTTATCTTAAATAGCCTTTTGTTTTATTTTTTGATGAATTTTTACTGTACTTGTTAAAATTCCATATTTGAAATGACACAGAAACTTCCTCCTCTTCCCTTTTGCCTGTACCTTATTTTGTCCATTTGGGATAGTGAGTTAAGAAGACACCCTTGATATAAGTGAAAGTGAATAGGTTCTATGCGGATAAATGGTACTTTTGATGTGAATCATGCACTGTTTTTGCATCAGTGGAGGAACCAATTATGCTGTTTTGGAAGCACATGAAAATTATTGAAACTTTTGGAGTGCTTTGGAGAATCTCTTTGGTGATGGTTTTGTGTTACTTATCCACTTGTTTACAGGGACTAATCGTCCTTGCGTTATGGAATTTGTTCTGACATGAAGAAAGTTTCTGGCCAAGTGTCTCTTATCTATCTTATTGTTCTCCACATTCCATGCAATGATTTTGATCCGTTAATTTGCATTGCCTGTTCATGTACGAACTAACTTTTTTTTTCCTTTAGTATATGATTCTGTTATGTTGCTAAATGCTTACTGGCAAGTGCTTGAGCTCCACTAAGGCGACAAGTGGAGATTAGTGTCTTGTAGATAGAGTGAGTTGACATATAGCAATAAGGCTGGGAATAACAAGTCACATTTCGAATTACAAAACTAGTTGATCATCGTGGATTATGAGACACTCCCAGAAATTTTGGATTTTGGATTGTTTTGGCATTGATTTCTTCTTCACCACATGAAACATTAAAGAGCATGAGGATGAACAATATAACTGGTGATTATTGCTCAATCAACTTGATAATGCATTTATGTATTATAAAAAAAATCTTATTAAAGAAGCTTTGATGGTATTAGGAGCTAACATATTTAAGAGAGAGGGATTCAAGACTCTTTTAGATTCGAATGAATTTCTCATTAATATTTAAGTGGAGATTAATCTCTTGATAGATAGAGAGATTGACATGATTTATCTTCTTCTTTTTTAAAATAATAATAACAATGGATGCTCTTATAGCGGGGAGACATTTAGGCAACAAGGTTTGAGATAAAAATTCAAGTAACAAACTTTGGCATTGATTTCTTCTTCATTTATGATAGATTAAGGAATAACTCTTATCGTCAAGTAATGAGTAATTTCCAGAAAAAAAATGGATTTTGGATTGCTTTGGGATTGATTTCTTCTTCACTACATGACTCATTTAAGAATTTGCGGGGATGAATGAGAAAACTGAGTGACGGTAGATCAATCAGATTGGGAATGCATTTATTTCCCATAACATATTCTCATTGAAGAAGCTTATGATGCTGATTCAAAGATTTATATTTAAGAAAAATAGAAAATCAAGAATATTTCAGAGTGAATTTAATATTTCTGAAGGGGTCATGTGATGATACAGGTGATTCACAAATGATAAAAGTTTTTCACTTTAGTTGTTCATTACTGATGTGTATGAAAACTTTCGGCATGGCTATTTGGTTTCTGTATGGATATATATATATATATATATATATATATATATATATATATATATATATATATATATATATATATATATATATATATATATGCATGTGAATTACAAGTTTGCATTTGCTGCAATCTGATAATCAATAAAAAACGTTGACAGTTTTAATAATATTTAAATATTTACGTTCATGGTGTTATCAATTATGTCATTTTCCTTTCCTTTTTTTTCCGTTCCCTTTATCAAAGATACATTATGTGTTATCAGCTCTTCCATCTGAATCCCCCCCTCCACTTCTGTTTTTGTACCTTGTGATGCAGACACATTATGCTCTACTTCTCTGTGCCTTCAAAGACCAATTGCAGCAACATGTCCGTGTTCATGCTATGGAGGCAGTAATGGCTTGCTGGGAACTTGAACAATCTCTACAAAGTTTGACTGGTATTTAGCCTTATTATCAAAAGAAAACATAAAACATGGGGATTGCTGGCCTACATTGTGGAAAGTGAAATAATTTGTTAATAATTATCTGCACGTTCATTAATTAAGCTGCTTCTTTCGTGCTGTTTTTTCTTTTGTTCATTCATCTTGCAGATCCACAATTTGTTCTTTTACTTTGGTGTCACATAAGTTGTCTTACTTCTATGTCATTGTTATCATGCTTGATCCATGTTTTTCAATCTTTTCCTTTGCCATGATAAGTTTGGATGATTGATTTACGAATACCCATCTTGCTCAATATTGAGAATACATTTTACTTGTATGTTTTTAATCTTGAAGTTAAACACTTTCATTAATAAGAAATAAAATTAAAACATGACCAATGTTAGCCAGTCCCTGAGCCAACTGTACCTTACGTGCTTAGAGAGCCTGGGGGTTTAACCATGGGGACAGCCCACCTCCCTTTCTGTATCCCACCATAACTGTGTGACTCTAAAACAGAGAACAAGGGAAAAATCCATTTAGTTTCTTACATAAATTGCTGCAACTAAACTGAATCATTGCTGCAACTAAAATGCTACATATAGATTTCATTAAAATTGAAGTTTTTTTATGGCCTAAATCATCATGTTCATTTTTGGTTTTTGTTGTGCTTTCATGGCTACTTATCGCATTAGTTTAGAACTGTGCAGTATTAGTGGTGCCTATGTAAAGAGAATGACTGATCATTCAAAGGCCTCACTTGGCTATTACTCTTGGAGCTTTATAGCATCACTTCATCAGTGGGAGCATGAAAATGCTTTGAATAGCAATTTGTCCAACCTCACCATGACCCACTTTAAAGTGTGCATCTTTGATCGACATTTAATCCATTATAGTTTCTTAGTATTCAAACTATGTTCCAGTCTCTTCCAAAATGCAGCCAAACAAACACATTTCTTTGTGTTCACACTCCTTTTCTGTGCTGGTTAAAATCTTGAATTTTGACCAGAAGGATAGAACAATTTCTCATTGCTACATAGTCTTTTGCCTATCCACCTATCCTTACCATACAACCAAATATTCATCACAATGTGTTAGGGTTTTATTTCATATTTGAACTAACATTTATGATCACTCTGAATGGTCACACCAAATGCCACAGCAGCAAGTAGGACATGATGGTTCTGATGGTTCTCTTCTCATCAATTTAACGCCGCTTCATTCTCGTCTGTTCAATGAATTTTATAGCTTCTAGGTTGGCAATCCCATGTTATTAAATCTGAGTAAATTTCTACTGTTGAACATTTGAAACTCCAAAATGTATTCAATATCATTTAGCTTGAGGTAGGACTCCCGATGCTGCTGGGGCTATTGAGACTGAACCTGAAAGCAACTACAGATCTCATGCTCTTTGGCTTTCCCTTCTAATTCAATGATGTCTTGCATCTACCCTAGTTAAAATTGGAATGCATGCCTAAGCTTAGAACTAAACCACGGTGCATGACAGGCGTATCTCCTGGGGAAGGCACGGGTGCAACTATGTCTGATGATGATGATGACCAAGCAGAAAGTGATACCAACTTGTATGATGGGAACCTTGATGGTTTGGATAGCATGGGATTTGGTCCTCTAGTCCCCACTGAAACTGAGAGGTCCTTGATGGAGCGTGTAAGGCAAGAATTGAAGCATGAGTTCAAACAGGTAAGGATGCATAAAACTCAATGTAAATTAGCGGGTGAAAATGAGCTAAGCAGCTTTATTCTGTATAGGATTACAAAGAGAAAATTGTGGACATTAGAGAGGAAATCTTACGTAAGAGAAGAGCAGGGAAACTGCCAGGTGATACCACGTCCCACTTAAAAGCTTGGTGGCAAACACATTCCAAGTGGCCTTATCCAACTGTAAGTATGAGATGATTTCCTAAACATATGCTGTTAATATTTTGTTGCCAGCTCCTCAAACTGTTTGCTCCAAATTACTTTCCAGGAGGAAGACAAAGCAAGATTGGTTCAGGAAACTGGGTTGCAGTTAAAGCAGATAAATAATTGGTTCATAAACCAAAGGAAAAGAAACTGGCACAGCAGCCCCTCAGGATCTAGTTCGAAGAGCAAGCGAAAGAAGTAAGCTGACTATTATATGTTTCCCTGTGAACACTGGCTTCTTCAAGAACATTAAGCATTTCATATAAATGGAAAGACCTGAAGGTAGACTGCTGTTGTTGCCTTCGTGTACATACCTGGGAAGAGCACCAGAACACATTGGGGGCCATTGGAATCAACAAGAGTTAAGGGTAGATATATTCTGTTTGGATATCCATGTCTTGCTCATACTGGAAAGCTCAGCTTTTCTTTGAAACTGGGTGCTATTCAATATGTAGAGACGGGCTAAACTCATTTTCCAGTTGAGAAGTGTGCTCTAATGGCATACTGCTACAATAGATGTCCTAGTTTATAAGCACATGAGATCGGAAGTGTCAGTTTGGATAGCTTCCTTCTGTGCAATGGGCCTGTAAATTTGCAATTATTGGTTTATGTTCAATATTTGTGACAAGGTAATGTAAGTATATCCTTTTCAGTGTACTCATTCCAATCCATTTGATGACAACTTTTCCCTTGGTCAAAAAACATGCAAGGGTTGGGGTTTGATCGTTGAAACTCGAACATCTAGCGAGTAAAGTCGGTCGTGCAAAAGGAATTTCCCACGAATGTACAGTCTTTTTAAAACTCACACCAGAACTCAGTTGCTTCTTCAAATGGTTAGAGCATAAAACCATAACACTCAAGGAATAAGCGGGTTAGTAGAAGAATAAGATAGGATAATTGCTCGAGGAAAAACAGAGAATTTTGATAGAAACCAAAATCTATTAGGGTCTTCGAGCCTAGGACAACAGAAAGCAAGACCTTGCTTTATCATGGCCTATCATCTGGTAAATGGTAGCCCGTTATGTCAATAGAGCTCGCTAGCTGCTCTCTAATTGGTAGGAAAAATGGAAGAAGGTGAGAAGCGTAGCTGGAAAGGTGGTGGATGATGGAAACAGGAATAATTATCTTTTTTCGTGTTTCGTAGAAAGGTAAACTGAAGAAGTCGTCCTTTCCATCTCTGTCAATCTCTAGCAGAAAAACATGCGATGGATTTTGAAGGAAAATCTGCAACTTAATTTTCCTACCCAATTAGCCAAATTAATCTATTTCCTTATAGGGAAGGATATATTTAATTCTTCCTTCTTCAGATTCGTTGCATGCTGATTATTTTAGGCATAGTCAAAAACTTTGTCTGGCATGGTAAATCAATCCGGCGATTTAAAATTTTGTATCTTTGACTGTAGTTTCCAAAATTACTGCAAACCAGATCATCGTCCAGTTTTTTGAATGCTAAAAAAGAGGATTAATGGTAATGAAATGGAAAAAAAGAGTACTTGAAGGAAACCAAGAACATGGACAGTGAAAACAACAAACACACGATACAAAACATAAGGCTATACAGAGATATCAGTGTCATCAAATACATTCAATCCAAGAAGCAAAATAGCCTGTGTATATTTTTTTCACAAACCGTCTCGACGAATTTCTTGATCCACAGAAGAAGCAGAAAACCTTGAAGAGAAACCAGGAATCAAACAATCACCCTCTTCCCTGTCAAAGTTAAGAGCATAACTTTCAGCATCATATTGAAACTGGTTATTCCTTTGTTTCTTCTTCTTGATTAACGCGCTGATCTTTCTGATGAATGTCTTCCACTTTGGCCCTGCCAAAACCTCTGAAGCCTCCTTCACTTTCTTCAGTTTCCTCGCCAGCCATGGATCTCTTGAGTCGCAGTTCTGGTTCAAAAGATCATATTCACGCTCATTGTTTCGCCGCAAGTTGAAAGTGAAGATTCGAAAACAACAGCAACCACTAGCTGAATATGTCTCTTGTTCATTATCACCTTGGTGATCGAATCCTTCTTTTTCTTGTGACATTCTTGGCGAGCTGATGGGGCTCATGAAAGTTACATGCGGTTTAGCCATGTGTGGGTGTATGTGAGAGAGAGAGAGATACAAAGAATAAAATGAATGGGGAGCCTGGATTGGGAAGAAGAGGGTCTTAATATGGAGAAGCCATGGAAGGAAGGTGAAGGGAAACAGAGAACTTGAACTCTTTGCATTTGTAATCTCTTCTCCCTGATGGTTTTTCTAAATGGAAAGGTCAACGGGAAAGCGAGGAAAATGACATTTGACTAAGCTTACATGGCTCTCTATGATTGGTTCTTTTGTACTATAATGGCGGCTATAAGGGAGACACGGTTTCTTAAACGAGTTAGCCACACGTTTGCAAGCGATTACATAGAACTTTACAGACAACAACCAGGACATATTATTTTTTTAAAAATAATATTTTTAAATGGTTTTAATATGATAATATTAAAAATAATTTTATAAAAATAAACTACAATATTTTGCCGCAATGATATGGACATGTAAAGGAACCACCGTTGAGCCCAAAGGAATTTAGAAGAGACTACTAGATACAAGTCCTTCGATTCTCATAGAAACAGAGGGCCTATAGAGATTAGAGCGTTGAATCGTCTTCATCAAGATTACAATTTCGAATATACTGAATAATTGCTTGCAAAAACATGGATAATTTTATTTAAGGGGTATTAAAAATATAGTAGCTATTAGCTTTTACAATGATTCACTTGAAAAAACATTAAAATAATAGCTGCTATATATATATATATATATATATATATATATATATGAGAAAAAAGGGTGTAAAACACAGTTCCAAACAGCTTTTTAGGTGAATAATAGCGAAAAGGCACCGATCATCAAGTACAAGTTCTCGAGGTTGGTCCAAATCAGCCAACAAAACAAAAAAGGAAAGAACCAAGCCTCCTTATCTTTGCAGAAGCTTCAGAATTCCTTCAGTCAAATACCGCGTCGTCGGCAGTAAGCCTTTATCATACAAGAATCTATGGTGTGGCTTCCTTGGATGTCTGTGTGGTTACATAATTTCAGTGCCGTCGCTGCTTTTCTTCATCCATTTTTTTCTACTGAAGGCCACGGAAAACCTTTTTCCCTTCAGCTGGGAGATCGTAAGGTTTCAGGAAGATGCTCTTGAAAGCTTGATGTACAAGATAATTCGGCATGCATTCTTGTTATTGCGGGTGGGAAAAATGAAAGAATGAATGTCATTACAAAAGTACAAAAAACTTGCACCTCACTTGAATTACAACTGCTATGAGAATTTATGAACATATTTTTTTTTTTTTTTTAAAAAAAGCAAAAACTAACTGGACAGGTTCTAAGAACTGTGGTTCAAAAACGAAAGAAACACCTTGCCTTCGCTACTTTCAAGTAAAATACATGTCTTTCAGCAACTGAGGAAGCAACACATTCCCTAGGATACTAAAGAGAGACAACATAACAGCTTGCATGAAATCATTTTTGAACCTGGGACTGTGTTGAAGGGGGCGACTGCGGTGGGTTTCGCCCTCTGGGAGGAATCTTTGCTGCCATTGCACGCAACTCATTTGCAATTTCAGTGAAGTTTGGTCTGTCTGTTGGCTCAGCAGACCAGCAGCTCTCCATCAATGATCTCCAATCCGGGTCACAAGTCTCTGGCACCGGGGGTCGCAAGGTATTGCTCACAATACCACCTAATTATCATTTTGGCAGGGCAATGATCAGGGCTTGTTTAGGCAAATGCCGCGTGATTATTTTTGGTACAACTAGAACCTTACCTATAATAGCCCCATAGTGCAAGTCTGCGTATGGTTCTTCCCCGGTTAGAAGTTCCCACAACACGATACCAAATGAGAACACGTCGACCTATATTAAAGAAGAGAATTGAAGCACAACCTCGTCTAGTGAGAAAAAAGAGCCTATTTATATGGTATCAAATGACAAATGGAAGCACGCACCTTATCAGAGACAAGACTACTGCTTCCATTCAGAAGCTCTGGTGCCATCCATGGAAGTGTTCCCCGCACGCCACCTGAGATAAGTGTTTGGCATTTCACCTTAGACAGGCCCAAATCACCAACCTGGTGCAAAAGCAGAAGTTAAAAACCAATTCAATAAATTTGCTATTGAAAACAAAATATGGAATTCTCAAGTTAAACATTACATGCAGGAGCCTGTAGATTATATGCATCAGTGCAATCGTAAACCTTAAATTTGGAATTAAAAGTTATGACTGATTGTCATACATGGAGGTTCAAAATTTAGAAACTACAAGTGAGCATTTGGAAATGGAGTTCTATTCCCAATGGCAAATGCAAATTTCCACTTCAGATATGGTTCTATAAGCATTTGAGTCTGTGATAACTTCTACAATGACAATCAGAGGCTTCTGGAATTCAGGACTAACAACAGATACAATAATCATATCTGCCATAGCTAATAATTAAAAGAATAATTGGAAAACTAAACAGATCAAAAGAAAACTGATAAGGATGGGGAAAAAAAAGGTGAGTATAATGTCCTACTTCACAAATTTGTTCAACACTATGTGGGGTAACAAGATACAGACTGGAGAAATAAAAACCACTACTCCACTCAAGTGATAACAACTGGACAAAAGAGAGCTCAAATCCAGTACATAGACATTTCATTCACTCTAGCTTAAGGGGATATCAGCATCAAATTCTGTTGACAAGATATCAGCATGCGCTTGAAGACATATATCAGCATCAAGTACTGTCGAGAAGATAACATTACCTCTCTTTTCATATGCTATTAAGTACAGTAATAATGTCATTTGAGAGTCAAATCTGACATGAAGCCATTTGAAAACACTCTCATAACCTCAATGCCATAGTCACCCCTAAACCGTCCTACAGCATACCCCATAATTCAGAAGTATTCTGGCAACAGCTCTAAAGTGTTCCATCTAAAAGATTGGATTAGTTAGCCTGAAGTATGGAAGGAGAAATTATTTTAGCCAGATGCCCGCATTTTGCCTTAGCAGTGTGAGATAAAACACTAAACACGGCAAGCAAATTTTCTAGATCAATTAGGCATGGAGAAGATTTCTCCAAATACTAAAATTGTCAAAAGGATGATGCCACAGAAATATATCTACAACCAATATGCACATTAGAGAGTCCATTACTCGATATACAAATGAAGGAGAGGTGAAAGCACCTCTTCCTCCAGATGCGATCACCAACCTTGCATATTGGCCGGTGAGGATCTCGAAGATTAACAAGTAAATTGTCACTCTTCAGATCGAAGTGCACTACATTCTTTCCATGCAAGTATCCCATTCCAAAGGCCACATCCATGGCAATCAAGAGACGCTTGCGCTTGTCAAGGTTCCTAAAAAGCAATTATAAAAAAAAATCACTTTCAAAGCGGTGCGTGAATTAAAATGGAGATACAGGGTTCAAGAAAACAGAAAACTAAAAATAACCTCGCACTCTTCAGCAAAGCATTTCTTAAAGAACCATTGACCATGAACTCTGTCACTGTCGCCACAGAACCTCCAAGACCATCAAGAACAACACCATAAAAAGCAACCACATTTGGATGGTGCAGATCAGCAAGATTAATTGCCTCATTCCAGAAGTCATCTTTCTGGTTTGAACATAGGGTGCAGACAGTTAGCAAGTCGCAACACAGGAACAGCATCAACAAAATCGAAGTTTAACAGGTGAGATGGGACAAGGAAAATGAGAAAAACAAACACAAACCATGCGTTCTTGTTCAGAAGGTTTCCCAGCGAAACACCTATCACTGATTCGTTTGATTGCTACATCAGTACCCCTCCACTTCCCATGATAAACAGTGCCAAAGGTGCCAGAACCCAATTCCTGCAGCTCTTCAAGGTCACTGTTCTTTATAATCTGCCAGACAACAACCAGAAGCACGCTTAAAATTGACAAACACACATATATAATTACAGGAAGAAAAAAAATAGTGAATTTCAACCTGCAAGTGACCACGGCCTTCCGATACAGGAAAACCAGAATTCACCTTTTCAGGCAGTTTGTTCTTCATGTCCTGAGTTAATCAAGTAAGCAAATATAGGGATAAAGGAGCAGTCAGATAAATGCACCATTGATGGCAACATGAAAAAAGAAATGTCAATCGACAAACATGAATGTGCCCCCACAAAACTGCAATGAAAACAGAATGGATTAAGCACCTCAAGTTTAGCTTTGTGCTGTATTTCAACACTTTCATTTGAATCTTCTTTTTCTTGATTTTGTTCATAAGCATATTCATTTCTTTCTGACACCTTTTGTTCTGGATTAGAAGTAGCTGGCTGGAAAACAGAAGCAGCTACACACTCAGCTACAGCCTTGAGTTCTTGCCTGATGAGTTCCTCTGTTGAACCTTCAACCATGAAACAAAAAAAGCTAAGAAACTACATTCACAACGTAAGAGAATATTTGATTTTATCTGGATAAACAAACATAAAAAATAATTATTGGAGTTATCCAGTTGTAAGCACACATATGAGCACAAAATAAGAAGCTTCTGACCTTGGGATGATTGAGCACGTTCAGAATCCTTGTTTGAATTGCTCAGTGGCTTGGAAACTCCATCCTCCAACAGCACACCGGTGATTAAGTCCACCTCACCAGAATAGTTCTCAATGAAAGGGTCCCGAGTAGTAAAGACTTCTTTTTTTGTTGCAAACTTGTTGGGTCTAGGTGGACGAAAATGATTGTCATGCCTCGATTTCCAAGGATCCTGGATGCTGAAGAGTGAATTTGAAGAGTCCTGGGCATTGCCAACTCCACTAGATGGCGATAGGGAAGATGGCATATTACCAGTTAATGATAGAGCTTCCACGTCGCTGGGGACAACCTTTGATTGCAATTGTGAATCATTCTTATGTTCAACTAAAGGTGGGATTCTGTCATTTACATAGGCTGGCTCAACACCAGAGAATGCAGGGATTCCATAAATAACTTCAGCAGAATCGAAGGCAGGAACTCCAATCTTGGGCTGCAGATGTGATGCTTTATTACCCAAAATAGGTGGTTGTGCAACCTCATGTAACTCCATTGGTCGAGACATATGCAAGTAAGAAATCTCTGTAGAAGCAGGCAACATTTCAAACTGCTTAATATGATTTGATTCAAGAACCACCTGAGGTTTGTTGAGGATATTATCTAGAAGCACCTCCCTCCCAGTAGTTTGCTGGGTTTTATGATCCAAGATTTCTTCCTTTTTAAATTTATCAACAGGTGACTTTTTCTGATCATTGTTAACATTAATTTCAGGGGGGTGTATATAGAGTGCTTCCATCATCCCATCAACTGGTCTTAGCTGGTCACAAGATATGTAAGAGTCTACAGCTACAGCATCTTCTTGGGAAACAACACCAGGAAGCTTGCCAGAGTATTCTTTTGGAGATTCTTGAACCAGATGTTCAGAAGCTTGAATAGGTACAGCAACAGCATGGGAGACGTCACTGTTAGCAGGTTTACTCAGTAAGACCTGTGGTTGCATTGACACTGAATGGTGTAACATGCCATAAGGAGACTGTACATCACCTGGTAATCCTATCATGCCATAGGGAGCTGAAATCTTGGGTTGACCAGAATTATCATTTTTCAAGAAAGTTCTCTCATTTTCATGAGGTGCCTCAAGATTCTGAGAGGACACAATTGCTTCCGACTGTGGTGTTCTGATATGACTATGAACTGCAGGTTGGGCACCAGCACCTTGTTCCATAATGCATTCTCCCAAGGTACCAGTTATCATAGTCCTGTTCATAGGGGGGGCTTTCATAGTATTTTCTAAACGAAGACTATGATGAAGTGAGTTTGAATAGTTCATTCCAGATTCTTTTGGGCCTGGTACCAAAGGATCTGAATGTGCATGAGGCAGTGTTTTCTGACACATAAAGCAGTCCTCCATTCTTGGAGTTTTCTCAGGGAAAAGTACCTGTTGATGAGACACTGACCCATCAGAATAGACAACAGGCTCTGGCTGAGGAACTTGTGTCCAGCCATAGCCTCCAACAACTGCAGGAGGAAGTTGAGCCCGATAGGCATTGTAGCTTGAGTCAACAGGAACCTGAACAATCCTTTTTCCGAATGCATTCTCTTCAGGGTATTGCTCCAAGCGAGTTTGTTGGGGTTGAACAGCAGTTGGGCTTATAGCCATATGGGAACCTGAGGGTGTCGTGGACATATGCATTGCAGGTACATATTGAAGTGAACTGGTGTCTGCATTGCTCTTATTGTAATGCTGTTGGGTGAATACGGACCCTGAAGTTGCAAGCAGATGATTATTTGGAAAATCCATGTGGGGAGGAAGATGCCTATAATCTGCCTGATTCATATTTTCTTGACGAGAATCTACATAAGCCCGCAATTGAGGTGCATGTGGTAGAATGCCTGGCCCAACTTGCTGGAAATCAAGGACCCTATGCTGTGGCTGTGCAGTGGTAGGAACAGACCTCTCAAATTCAACCTCAGACTGAGAGCATGAAGTTTGTGGAGGACCAGACTTAGCCATTGGAATCCCCAATGGAACAGCAGATACACCTGCATAAGCTTGGGTGTTGGTATCTGCAAAGATTAGCTTTGGAGTAGAATCATAAGAAGTAGCCAAATTATCCCCAGGGGATAACAGGCTGGTAGATGGTGGCCAAGTCACATCCCCTTGACCAGGACCTGAGCTCTCAACAGCCTCAGTCCCACTAAAATCAGAGTTTTGCGTTGAAGATACACTTGTCATACTCTCCTTCCTAGTGATTCGACCACCACCACCATCCACAACCCCATTAACTGCATCAAAATATCTTTGCCCGCTATCATGTAAATCCCCAAATTGGACTGAACCAGAAGCATCGAACTGTGAATCCGAAAACAAAAACACCCTTAACTTAGCTGACCCATCTGAAGACCTCTCAAGCAACTTCTCATATTCCTCCATCATATTATCAAGATCATCAGCACATGAAACAGACACCAATGCATCAAGGTCCTCGTTAGGAAGCTGGTATTTAATAACAGCAGGCTGCTGAAATGTGTCCATCATCTTCCGCTGCAGCTCATTAATGCTCACATCTCTCCTCACACTAATAATCCTTGTTTGCCCTCCAGCATATCTCAACATGCCATCACTTGGTCTTGGCAAAATCTTCCCCCCAAAACTACACAAAAACTTCACTTTCTTCCCCGACACTGAATCATCTTCACTCCTATGGTCAGCCCCACCACAATTTCCGTGACTCCCCAAATTGGGACCCAACCCCATATTTACTGCCTCCTTGCTCCCATTAACATTAACTTGATTCCCAGGATTGGGTGAAGAACCAAATCCCAACACCATATCATTTCCGGCATGATCAACAGCATTACCAACTATTCTGTTCCCCAAATTAGGATTATAGCCAAAAGGAACACCGGAACTATTTGCACCCACATTCACACTCCCAGCAGACACGGGAACCGGCAAGAGTGGGAACCACGAGGCAGCCCCGGAATATGTATTCCCATATCCTGAACCTACAAAATCAGCATCAGACACCGATGCCGGGTAAATAACAGGTATAGAGCCTTCAGGGCCGGCAAAAAACTCATGTTTTCTACCAGCTGTTGCTGGTGTGGTGACAGAAGTACTGGTGGCACTAGTAATAGAAGCCACAATGCGGGGCTCTTCAGGCATGATTCTAGCTATGTTTAATGGACTTAGATCTTTTGGAATTGGGGTTTGATCAAAAGCCATAAATAAACTTAAAATTGAATAAAAAAATCTATCTTTATTCACAAACTTAGGGTTTCCCAGATGGGTTCTGCTCTACACATTCACGACTCTCATAAACCCTCACAGGATTTTGTACAAACAAGGACAGACATAAATAACCCGAAGACAGAGTTAAACAAGGAGAAAAAGAGAGACCAAGTTACCAGATTTGAGCGGTGACTATTGAGGATAGATAAGAATAAGAAAAGATGACACAGAAAACAGCAGCTGAGTCGGTTCAGCAGCAGCAGAAACTTGAAGAGAGCTTAACAAAATTCAGGGCCTTGCTTGTAAGGGTGAATCTTTCTATGTGTTTTGTTCTAAGCAATCGGCAATGGGACTGGTCGTTTTGGTTATGATTTTCTTGTGCTTTCTTTATTATAACTTAGATTTCAAGGTAGGATGGAGGTGGCTGCTGAGAGGCACGTGGACCGTTTCATGCAGGTTGAGTTTGGGGTCAAACTCAAATGTTTGTGTTCTGTACGTTTGTTTCTTTGCCCTTTCGAGTGGGAAATTGGAAAGTGACGAGATTGAGTGAGGGAGACGTGTGAGAGGGGGGGAGGATCTACCTTATATTCTACTAAAAAAAAAATATATATATATATATATATATATATATATATATATATATTTTTCCTGGAATTAATATATTTTATAGGAAAATCAGATGAATGAATAAAAATAATGGGATCTTTTATTTACAAGTTTGAGCGAGTGCGTGTATTTTTATTTTGTTATAAAAACTATTCTCGAATTAACTTTTATATTAACCGAAAATAAATCTTATTTTCAGAAGATGAAAGAATTTCAAAAAACACATCTTACATTAAAATTAAACTATTAAAGTGTGGTGTTAATTAAATGAACGAGAATCCCGATCGTTAATATTATTTTATTTGGTAAAAAAAATAGTGTGTTTTGTAATTAAAAAAAAATCCAAATAGTCTAAGGATAATGACTATAGTTTATCTATCCCGTCTTAAACTCCAATTCTTCTTTTGACCAATTTAAAAAAAATAAAAAAATTATTCCTACACATCCAAGCACAACATTCCAAATGGATGAATGATGTGTAATATGAATTGGTGCATGCATGGTGGTTAATAGGGGCAATTTTATATTCAGGTTGGCAGTTGTAATTAATTTCTTTTAGGTCGAGTTTGTTCGTGCTACTTTGTTGAGAATTATTACATTATATTTCCTTTATTTTTATTTTTTTTGTTTAATTACTTTTCAACTTCCAAATGGATTACAAGTCAACAAAACACGTAAAATCAAGGAGACCAACAGCAAATTAATTTAAGTTCTTTAAAGAATCCTTCACAGAAACATCGGAGGACACGTAAACTAGAAGATAATAATATAAATTATATTTAGTAGTTTTATTTAATAGTTTAAGATTTTGAATTTTTTGATATGATATCAGATATTTATTGTCCATTGATCACGATTCGAATCTCACTATCCTTATTCTATTTGATAAAAATAAAGTACGAGATAATATGGACATGTGTGCAAGTTGCAAGTCCAAATAATTTTCACTCAAAGGAGTGTGTTAGAGAATAATATAAATTATATTTTAGAGTCTCACCTAACATATTAAGCTTTTAAATGAGATGATTCCTTGATTTAAAAGATCTCAATTGTATTGATCATAAAGCGCAAGAATGATTCCTGGCTTTCTTGGCGAGAGAATAATATACATTATATTCTGGGACCTCACCTAACAGCTAAATCTTCTAGGTAAGATGACTCTTTAGCATGGTATCAGAGTCTTGTTGACCCAACGGTCACTAGTTCCAATCTCACCACCCCCATTCTATTTGATAAAAATCAAGCACAAGGTAGCGTGAACATGTGTGCAAGTTTCAAACTCAAAAGACTTTCAATTGAACGGGTGTCTTAGAGAATAATATAAATTATATTATGAGATTTCACCTAACAACTTAAATTTTTAGGCGAGATATTTTCTTAACATCAAGAACATTAAAGTTTGATTAATTAACACAATTAAAAAATGAAATGAAATGGGATATTCTCTCTTTCAGTAAACTGCTGATTGTTGCCTCCACCACAAGAATCTTCGTTTCCCCACGAATCAAATCTGCTCCATATTTTGTTACAATATAACATTATCATCTCCAGATAAGTTCTTGGACTCCATCATCACCTTTATCTTTTCCTTTTACTTTTATTTTAAGAAAAAGGTTGTGTAGTTTGGATTTTGTGATCACAGGATATAGACCTTCATCGAGTAAAAAAACAGTAACCCTCCTGGATTTATCACTTTTTTCTTCTGATAAAACCTAAATTTCTTTGATTTAGATATAGAGAAAATGTTGATCTTCATTAACAGGATTAAGATCATGTGACAAGGGTTACTAACAAGCTGGGATTAACTAATAGAGTCCATAAAAACAAATTTGATATATACTATAGTTTTCAATTATCTAATATCAAAAAGGAATGCGCCCTGGAAGTTTACGATGAAAAAGATGTTCCAACCACCAAAATCTTGGACACACATGCAGTGGACCATAAGGTGAGCCTATATGTATATTAGTGGGGTATATGATGTTCCCTAGATCCAGAAATTATGTGAGATTCTAACGTCTTTATCATTTATTTGGGGGTGTTTGCATTAATTTGAAAGGTTTAACACTGTGTTTCAAAAACATTTTCTAGCTACAATACAAAGATATACGATACAAAGATATGATGATAATCAATAGATGGGTTTACCAATTCGGTGATTCAATCGGACAACTGATTACCGAGGCGGTGGTTAACAAAATCAATCTATGGACCTGTTTGGGAGAGCGGTTGCGGTTGTTTATCAAAGTGTTTTTCGTGCTGAAATACATCAAAATAATGTTTTATTATTTTTTAAAAATTATTTTTGACATCAGCACATCAAAATGATCTAAAAACACCTAAACATATTCATTTAAAAAACATCAAACGGCTTCTATATACATATCGTCACCGCGGACTTCTAGCTACTTGACTTGTAACCCGAATCTTAAATCGGGTCATACCACTTCTTTAACAATATTTGATCATTGGATTTTATAGTAATTTCATCTAAAACCAAAGAAAGAAGTGTTTTCCTTAATAGTTTTAATTTACGATCAAAGATATCCCTTATTGAAAGAAAGAAAAAGGTCATCACTATGCCAAAAAAGTAATTATTTTTCTATTTTTGCTGGGTGATTATGCATAGTGGGCACGCTGCGCTGTTATGTGATTTCTTTCTCTACTGCTCCCAAATTAATTGAAGAAACCCCATGGCCACAGTCCAAGTGTTTATAAGGGAAGAGGTGACTGCCTCTTAATGACACTATCAAAACCATGTGATGTTATCCCGAAATGGCTGCTTTCTAACGGCTAGGACTTCTCAATTTTTCCGGTGTTTTATACCGTGTTTTAAAAATATTTTAAAAAATATATATATATATATATTTTTAGTTTTTATTTTGAATTAAATATATTAGGTATTTTTAAATATTTTCATATGCTGGTATCAAAAATATTTAAAAAAAAATAAAAAAATATCACTTTATCGTCTCAAGAAGATTTCTGCGTCAAGGTAACTTGCAAGGAAGTTGTCCATCAGACTCTCTGTGTGCAAACCAGTACTTTTTTTTTGGATTCGAGTAAGTATTTTTTGTAGACTCGAGTTAAATGAGTAAAACTGTAGTTATTTGAAATTCTTACATCGCATTGCAAATCTCAAGTTTTTTGTCACCACATCTCTTGTACATGTGCCAACTAGTACGTGTACAAGGTTACTGTATTTTCTAAACTAAGTCCCGGTAATAATATGCTAAGCAATCTGAAGTAAAAAAAAAAATCCTCACATTTTCTTTCATTATATATCATATTACTTGATTTAAAACAAAGAAAAGAAAAGACGTGTGAAGTTTGGAAAATCAATACTTGATGCTAGAGGCTGTCCGTGTTAAGCCCATAGGCCCAGATCTTTTTAGAAAGCCTTAGTTGTTGCTGAAAAATGTAGGTTTTGGTATTTGTTGTAATGATTATTTAAAAAAAAAAAATTGACATATCAAAATAATCTTGAAAAAAGTAAAAAATACTTTTAAAATATAAAAAAGAATATATATTTTTAAATAATTATATAGCCGCTAATCGAGTGAAATTTTCACATCGATTGATTCAATCATCGTATCTAGAAAAAAAAAAGTATTTCGTTAATTTCACTAAAATAACTCAAATACAAAATAAAATACGTTAAACTAACCAGACATGAATTGCTCTACAAAAACTGGAAACAGAGCCACCACCAACACTACATATATACATAGTAATTTTCCATACATTTAAATTTTTTCACCTCACAGTTTGAGGCCATAACTAAATTTCATCCATTAATCGCTCAATCTATTTTTTATTTTTTATTTATTTTCCCCCTGAGAAGCATGTATTGCCCACATGGAACGAAATGAAATAGCAGGAAAGGGTTAAAAATCAAACCAACCTTACCCTGTCAAAACACATTCAACATCTCTAGCTAGCTGGTGAAGGGGGCAGCCTTGAAGAAAAACTCATCAGATGAGGATCATAAACACGAACACTATCATCATTAGCTTTACCCTCATCAAAATTCAAGGCATAACTCGTTGCATCATAGTGAAAATTTGCAGACATAGAATGGCGTCTCCGATGTCCATGCTTCCCCACACACGACAAAAAACCCTCGCGGGAGTCAACATTCACCACCTCCTGCACCACATGGCGATCATGCTTTTGCTGAATATGTTTCTCCGAATTACTAACCGTGAACCGGTGGTGGTGGTGGTGGTTGTGGTGGTGGTGTTTATGAAAGGAAGACAGGCATAATGTAGATTTCAGTTTTTGTTTCAGAGATGAAGACGACGGAGAAGTAGGCTGGCTTGTTGATGCCATTATGCTTTTGTGTGGGGGAGAGAGAGGAGAGGAATATATGAATTTTGTGTGCTTTTTTTAGTATTTAAAATGCTATCGGTGCGGGAAGTTGAGAGCTATTATCTGTATATTGAGATCTGGACGTTGGGGGGGAATGTGAGAGAGTGTCAAGAAATAAGGCTAGCTAGTGGTCGTTGCCTGATTTGGGGAGGATTTTATTTTTATTTTATTTTATTTTCTGTTCAATGGGTTC
The DNA here is from genome assembly GCA_027405865.1 of Salix purpurea. Lineage (NCBI taxonomy): Eukaryota > Viridiplantae > Streptophyta > Magnoliopsida > Malpighiales > Salicaceae > Salix > Salix purpurea. The sequence goes on from JAOWLH010000019.1 coordinate 6,176,251, forward strand.
AGAGTGCAGATATATAGTGACAAACAATCAGTACCTGTACTTTGCAAAGTTTTCTTTTAAGCCCCTGTAGATTTAAGTTTTTCATCCAAGTAATAGATCACTTTTCAAGGAGCTCAAATAAAATTAAAAAACAATATATAGTTTAGTGACTCGTATAGAAAGAAATTATAATATATAGGCACCAAATTTTTGATAATTTGTTGCCCCAGCACATGTTGTATGTATGTATGTATGTGTGTATGTATAGAAAATGGTTGTATGTATCTCCTTTTGATTTTGTGTCTCATTATAAATGTCATATTTTCCATTCAGTAATTCACTCTACTTAACTAAATTATAATTTACAAGGTACAATTTCCTTTCACAATTAATTTCGCTCTAATTATATATAATAAATAGAATCTAAGCTTATAATATTACTAATATTAAAAAAAAAATACAGACAGGAACCTCCACTAATCAAGTGCTTCACGTCTTGTCAGTGGTCCCCACACTTCACAAAGACACGTTGTTCTCTTCCCACGTGGGTTTTTGGGCCCTGCCTTCTAAACCCAAAAAATCTATCATGTTTTGACCCAAGACGAGCCTGTCGGTATCGCCACCTGCAAAGTCTTGGGTGGTGCCCTGCCTGAAAGGATTATTGCAGCGGCTACGACCAGCCCTAATCAAAGTTGTCAATACTATTCTGGTCGTTGTTCTGGTTTTTCGATTAGAACAGAATGTTCTGATTTTGGAGCATTCCGGCGTGCTGTTTTGGTGTCATACTGTTCATATATAATTAATTATATATATGTATATATATATATATGAAAAAAATAAAATATTAATTTAACAAGCATAATTAAAATTTGAATTCTTTTTTATTTAAAATATTTTGGTGTTTTTAAATTATTTTGATGTATAGATGTCAAAAATAATTTTTAAAAAATAAAAAAAAATAGATTTTGAACCCGGAACGGAACCGAGGCGTTCCGGCAGGAATTTCCAGAACGGACTGGAATTAAAACCGAGACGAAAACGATGTCATTTTGTCTCGGTTTTTTGAACAAAATGGAACGGAATTAACAACTATGGCCCTAACGATTATCATCAATGAATTATGAATTAAACCATATTTTTTTATTAATTGAGTATTGTATTTTCATCTGGGAAGTTTCATTCACAGTAAAAATTAAAGTCAATCACTAATGCAACATTTGACTTTTTGTAAAACAAATTACGTTGTTCTATTTACCATATTACAAGTCAAAATTAAAACAAATTATGATATTCAATTCTTAATAATTTATTTCAATATTAAAATAAAATAAAATTAATAAAAAACTTGAAAACTTGAAGGATGGAAATGAAAAAAACATTAGAATTTTAATTTTGATTACTACAGCAAAATACAAAGAAATCTTAATATTCCACTTAGAAGTAACCGTCTTCGCTAAACTTCAAAAGAAATTTCTAGTCTAGAAAATGAAGAAGCCTAACATATCAACCGACCAATATTGCCTAAACTTTAACAAGAACTATATCTATATGAATATAACGACCGATACCTTAAAGCAAGCACGAACACCTTTTTTATCGATCACTTCATTTTTTTAAAAATATATTTTTTAAGTGCTTTCTAGATACTTTTTTTTTTATCAATTAATTATATTTAAAAATGTGATTTGAATCATTTTTATTTTCAAATATATTAAATTAATGCTCTTTTGATATTATGATAATCAAAATGATAGGAAAACACTACGAAATCTTAATTTAAAATAAAAAATAAAAATAATTTCTATTTTATTTTTTTCAAAAAAAAAACCACCGCAATGCTAAGAAAGTCCCTCAATGCAACTGGAAACTTCGAGTGATCTGGCAATTTGGGGCCATCGGACTTTTTTTATAGTTTATACACTTTATTTTATTGATGCACTAATATATTGGCTCGATTAATTCCATGTTCGTATAAAAAGCTATATATATATATATATATAAATCCTCTTGTTTGGATTGCTTCACATGATACGGAATATTTTCCAGATCTTCTATCGTTACAAAATACATGTAGATCTATTTTTGGATCATTTAACCTTTTTTTATTATTATTAGCATTAACCTCTTATTTACTTCATAAGTATTGCTTTTGTCACCGAATATACCCACCACCTGAAATGTTTTGAATTTAGATTATCTCCTGAAAATACCAAAATTATCTTTGTAAAAAAACATGCAATGTTTCACGGGAACAGCAATATAAAAATTACATTGTAAATATAAAATATAAAATATAATTACTATGTTGGAGTTGTTTGTTAATAATCAGCGACTCCATGGACGAGCAATGACTCCGTACTTTACTACAGGTTTTGGTCGGAAATCTGGGATTCTAACGTGGGCTGTCTTGTCCCTTTCCACGTTTTCTTTGGTGTGAATCACAGAGTTTCAAACTTTGCAAGAACCCGCATTTCAGGTGATACCAAGCTTGTCATGTTTTCATATGATTTTTACCAATTAAATTGAAAGCTTATTTTATGGGTGATATTGAAATTTCTTACAAACTTCAGTGGTAAAATTGAAAATTACAACATATTTTCAGATTCAATGATCGACATAAATCTCACCTACGTTTTTTTGGTATGGTAATGGTTGGGCCACTGTATTGGTGCGATGAAGCTTCCTTACCTACTTCCTCATCGTGATTCTTTATTCCGTTCAACTTTTGCAACGCCAGTCCCTGCTGTTTGATTTTTCAAACCATAATTTCTTGGAAGGTGACTACCAAAGATGGAAAAGGATTTTTTTTGCACCTTTAAACGTCATGGACCCTCTTTTGTCTTCCACTATACGCATGTAGGGTTCCCACAGTTTTCTCCTTGATTTTTATTAGAGTAATGGATAGCGAAATCAGGTTTCCTATCTTGCCCATTTCCTTAATATAGAACACCAGGTCTTCCTATTTGCTTCCTTCCTCCTTATTTCAGGCTGCTCGCAAGGGACCAGGCATAGAAATAGTAGATATTGAATTTGTTTTTGGGGGTGGTTCAGCCATGGCTGGCATGCTGCCTGGTGTTGAGTGTGCTCGAAGGAGGAGGTTCCATCAAAGCGGGGATTCACTTGGTGCCCCGGCACATGGCTGGTCAAGAAAGCCGTCTTTTTGTCTGTACACAAGCAGCCATGAAAGCTATCATGGTTCAGTCTCTTCTCTGGTATCCCTCTCAATCTTAAGATTAACGTTTCTTTTTTTTTTCTTCTGTTTCTGGGATTTGTTGCTAAGATCTCCCCTTTCTCTTTCGATTTGGATGGTTCAGAAGCAGAAGCAAAGGAGCGTGTCGAACCAGGCGTTCGAGGATGAGAAGCTGGTGGGAGTGGCGAGAGAAGCCAAGGAAAGATTAGATGGGAGGCTAAGAATGCAAAAAAGGAAGAAAGCTGAAACCAAAAGGTAAGTAATTAATGGCCCCTCTATTTCTGTCAGGCATATTTTAGCACAACCCATATGGTCCTTGCTAGTATGCGACATGCCTGCAACCAAAATCCGTCATCAAATCAGTTCCCATACTTATGTTCTAGATTGATTTTGTCCAATCCAGGCACAAAAACACAGAAAACCTGAGAGATGTCGATGGCAGATCAGTGGTGCTAAGGGAGTTGCAGATGGAGGTGTATGGTGCGAGAAGGGGCGGGTCCAAGAGGTTCAATTGGGCCAAATTGAGCTGGAAAGCTGCCGACCAGGATGAGTGCACCATCTGTCTAGATAGGTTCAAGTCTGGCGAGACCCTGGTGCACCTTCCATGCGCGCACAGGTACCACCCCAAGTGCTTGGTGCCATGGTTAGAAAGCAACGGCCATTGTCCCTGTTGCAGGATGGAAATACGTGCTGAACTTTCCTAGAATCCCAGGCGCTCTCTCTTCTTTTGTTCTTTCTGTAGATACCAGCTGGGATTTCGAGAGCAACCTTGTCTTGTCTTCTCCATCTGTTTGTCATTTTACTCATTTCTAATTCTCCATATTAGCAATGGAGATTCTTCCAAAGTCTTCACGGACAAGGACATGTCGGCATGAAAACGTTGGCACAGAGATGTTCATGGACTGTATCAGAGCTGGATTTTGTCGTCTTCATTGTTGATATGGAATTTTCATCTCTGGTTTGGGTTAAGATCGAACTGTATGGATGATCTCTGCAATAATTGCCACATAAATTCCCCATATTGCAGGACAGCCTAGCTAGCTGCTCGTGTTCCTTCTGATGAGATTGATGGTCGTGTTCTTTTATCAATGAATGCTATGAAAAAACAAAACATGGTGGAGGTTTGGAGGAGAAGAGTTGTGATCATCTCTACCAGCAAGTGATTCTCGTTGCTCTTACTGTCTCTGTCGATCCATTCTCCGGTCCCACTCCACTTCCAGTTTCAAATAATGCACCTCCGTTGTCTGTAAAGTGGGCCCTTAAATGTTGAATTTAATTTAGTATGGTTCTAATATAAGGGAGTGGGAGTATGGTTGCGGTAGCTTTCCAAAATACTTATTATACCGAAATATATCAAAATAATTTTTTTTTATTTTTTAAAAATTATTTTTGAAATCAACACATTAAAATGATCTAAAACACATAAAAATATATTTATTTAAAAAAAAATTCAGCCAAAAACCGGTGGGATAGCGATGCCAAACGGGACTCATGATAGGAGATTGGTGAGCTGTGATAAATCGCATTCCGGTCCTTTTTTTCTTTCTTTCCTTTCTTAATATATATATATATATATATATATATATATATATATATATATATATATTACAATACAAATAAAAGGTGTGGCCTTTTGCACTGTGTATTATCTCTTAAAACACTATTCATTGCGCCAGTGTGCGCCCGGTTCTGCCCTTGGTGTTGTCGGCTGTGTGGGGGGCTTGCATGGGGGCTTTTTCGATTTTTCACGCCCGGTTCCTTTTTTTTTTCTCAAACCCAGTCATGCACAGTGTTAGCACGATTTTATCCCTCTAATATTACAAAATCACGCCTCCGAGCTCAGGGCTACTGATGTCTTTGCACGCGGACGGACCGGACCGGTCCGGCCCGGTCCGCCGCAACTCTTTTCATTTTTTAATAATTTATGCAATGGCTAATAATGAGTTTAGCCCCTAATAAGACAAATTCACTTGCTGCGGAACAGGGGTGGAACGGTAATTGGCCATGTATTTTTTATTTTTTTTCTTTTTACTGTCGGCGCGTGCTTCACACGCGACTGACCGAATTCCACCCCACGCCCTCTTAAAGTGGCGCGTGTGTGGTGATGGAGTCGCCGGAAATGAGCTAACGGCGGCTCAATCGATGCGCCGCAGCTTGGTCTTCCTCCCGGTACGGCGCGTTTTTCACTCCGACGTCCGTGGAAGCGGCGGCGGCCGGTTAAAGCCGCTGCAGCCGTTTCTCTCTCTCCTGGACTTTTAATTTCGTTTCTGGTCCTTATTTTGATTATATAAGTTTTGATTTAGTTCAATTGGGTCCTTCGATTGAAATTAAGGTAATGTGTAAATTTCAATTCGGTCCTCCTTCTTTTAATTTCTGGATTGGGTTGAAATAACTCAATAAATTCGGTACAAGAGTTTCAATTTTTACAGTTTCATCCTTTGATTGAAATTAATAATAAATTTGCTTTTCATTTCGGTCCTTATACTTTTTATTGTGGATTTTAATCCCTTAATTTTTTATTTTCCTTTTGGACCCTATACTTTTAATGTTTTTTTTTAATCCCTTGATTTCTTTTTATGATTTAAATTTTCTTTAGGTTTTTATGGTTTTTTTTGTCCTTCATTTATTTTATTTTTTTCATTATTAACACAACAACAACAACAACAATAATAATAATAATAATAATAATATTAATATTAATATTAATAATAATAATAATAATAATAATAATAATAATTTAATTTTTTTTCTTGCTTACTCTTTTATAAATATATTTTAGAGTTTTTTTTTTCTCAGAACAATTTGAATGTTTTTATTGTGTTGACAGTGATAACAATGATAATTTTCAGTCTTTATTATTTTTTTTCTATCTTTTTTTTTTCAATTTCGTTTTTTCTTTCAATCATTTATTTCATGATAATAATAATAATAATAATAATAATAATAATAATAATAATAATAATAATAATAATAATAATAATATTTTAATTGTTTTTCTTGCTTGCTATTTTGTTGATGCTTTGTATTTTTTTCCCTCAGTATAATTTGATGATTTTTATTGTTTTCATACTAACGGTAATAATAATTTTTTTATATTAAGACTCCGATGTTGCTATTGTTATAATATTTTAAATTAATATTGCTTAGTTTTACCCTTTATTTTTTATTATTATTATTAAGTTGCTCTTAGTATTAAATAATTTTTATAATTTTGCTATTTGCACAATAATGATTTTAGTAATTATTATTTTTTCTGATCATAATATTTTTCTCTTTTTTAATGTTAGTTTGCGCTCTTTTGTGATCTTTTATGACGCAATACCTATATTCTAAAATATATAATCTATGCTTGCGTAACAAACTGTACTAAAAATTTTATACCTTTAATCTCCTAATCTATAACTTTTATTTACTTATATCATATAAATTTATGGTTGTTGATTTAATTATGTTAAATTATATACACAAAAATACCCGCGGCAACGCGCGGGGGCAATTAGCTAGTATATATATATATATGCTGAAATGATCCGTGTATTCTTGAAGAAAATAGAAATAAAATCAAGACTCCCGACTGAGTTGGATTTTATAATTTTAATTAATTTAAATAAAAAGAATGCAACGGTAATAAATCTTATCCGAGTCTATTTAGATTAGCGTACTAGATTTGTAATCTACTCGTGATTCGGTGAAAATAAATTAAATTAAATTATAAAGTTTAATTATTAAATAATTTAATGATAAATGATGAAATTGAAAAGAGAAAAATTAGTTTTTAAAAAAGCAATTAATTTTTTTTATGATACATTTAATTTTTACCTCATTAGAAAGAGAAAACAATGCCTATACATCAATATTTTCATACCATATAGTGTTATGGAACCACAAAAACTGATCCGATGTGATTAAACTAATACTTTCACATTAGTAATTATTGAAAAAAAAAATATTGTTTATTAGCTATTAATATTCATCTTAGCACCTAAAAAAATAAAATAAAAAAATTACCCAACTCATAATCTGATATAAAACTTTAGTGATAAGCTAGACGGGTTAATCTACAATGATATAAATTAAAACAAAATGATATTATTGTAAGATTTTACGATATTATTGATTTTAAAAAATATCAAATTATTATTGTAAGATATTATTGATATCTTGGTTGGTGGATTTTTATTTGTTGATATACTTTGGGTTTACTTTCGTTTTTTTTTTTAATTGTCACATTCAAATGATGATTTTTATTAATTTATATTTTGGTCCTTGTATTATCTAAGTCATTGCTATTAATAAAACCAAATCTTTTCCAGGTGGGGCACGCAAGTGTGATGTTTACATTCACCATCATTATATTATCAAATAGATATTCTTACATTTTGGATTACCACGAATCTAACACGAGTATAGCACTATGCTGATCCTTAAACTTTTTACAAAATCTATGTTGATCCTTATTAGTTTCATGGTGTTTAATTTCATCCTTCTATATTCTTAATTTTTATATATTATCTGCTTCGTGCGAAAGAAACAAAATGTAATCCCATTCTTTGTTATCAGCTGTACTTTGATTGAAAGGGTTTTGTTGTAAGTTTTTTTAAGATGAATTAATGTTCTTAAATATATATATGATATTTTGCATGTATTTCCCATCTCGCTCAGATGCTTTAATTTTTAAATAGTGATTAATTCAAGTTTTCTACTTGATGTGAATTGAATGGAAAGGTTATAAGAAGGAGAAATTAAATATTTTTTTTGTAAGAAATGATTAAAATTTTATACAGTATATTTATTGTTAATTATTTATTTTGTACAATATATTTAATGTTAATTATTTCAAAGGATCATGAAATGGATTAACCTGATATCATAGATTTCTTTTATTTTATGTTTAATAACAAATATGAAATATATATATCTTAAATGAAAACTTATAATATAATCTTTCGTTTGACCAAAATACGAAATAATTAACAATAAATAAATTGTACAAAATTTTAATTCATTTATTTTTCATAAAAAAAGTCAATTACCTTAAGAACTTCAAATGAGTATCGGACATGCTTTAAAAAGAAAAAACGAATAAATAATGTGAGAAAAAAATCAAACTCTATACTCAAAGCACCATAAGGTTTTTTATTATATAAAAATAGTTAATGGAAAGATAAATTAAGCGATAATAATGTAATTTGTCTCGTGTTAGGAATTATATACTGAACAATTAAGAAATTATATATATATATATATATATATATATATATATATATATATATATATATAATTTGATTTTATTTCTATTTAAATTTCTATTTTATTTTCAACCTATAATAGATTCATAGAAGATTAAAATTCTTAATTTATTATGGGAGGAATTTTTATATTATTTCAAAACAATGATTTTTAGGAAATAACAATTCTTCATATCGACTTTTCTTTTGGTCAAATTACTGCGAGAAAGATAAACCACATGTGGGACCCGAAGATTATCAACGACTCAAATTTGGAAAACGACATCGTGTTACTCCACTAATTCTTGTCCACCTCATGCTCCACCTTGCTTCGCTTGCCTTCTTCTCCAACGGCTAGTTCCTAGTGACCGTTTCACAGCCCAAAAATTCAAACTTGAAGAACCCTAAATAAGGAAAACACCACACGAAAACAAAAAAGAATAAACCGAAACACTTGAAAAATCATCCTTGAAATCACAACAGCTCTAGCACCTCATAAAAATCGTAATTCTTAGCTAGCTTTATTCACCTATTCAAATCAGGAAACAAAGAAAAGATCATCAAAAATGGCATACACATACACACCAGCATACTACTCTACTATCCATGACTCAATCACCTCAATTTGCAAGACAATCTTGCCTTTTTCCTTCAAGAAAAAGAGATTGACCTCGGCGGAGCACAGGTTCTCAAAGCTGCAATCTGATAACTTGAAGTGGCAGCAAGACTCATTCCATCAAATATTGAATTTGATGGGGTTGCATAAAGAAGGTATTCTATCTGAGAATGAGGTTTCTGCTTTCAAGACTCATTTGCTTGAAACCCTTATTGCTTCTCCACTTGAACATGAACAAGCAGTCATTTTAAGAGATAAATTGGTCTTCTTGCAGGTAATTTCTAATTCTTAGAACCTGGGTTTGATTTATTTCAAAATTTCATCTCTGGACAATCAAATGTAACAATTTTTTTATTTTAATTTGGGTTTGATTTGGACATTTTGTAGGAGTTGCTTTATGCAAAATGTATAACAGAAGATGAGTACCATTCATCAAAGAGGCCATTGTTACAGCGGCTAGCAGTACAAGGGGCAGAAATTGACTCGAGAGATGTTATTGTTGCTGGTCCAAAAGACACAAAAGAGAAGATAGAAGAGGAGTGGTCGGATATTGATTTAAAAGATGAGAAAAGCTTGTATGGTAAAGAAACTTTACAGTCCAGAAATAGATCGAAGCCTAACTCAGCGATGAAGCAAATCAAAGGAGCAGCCTCGGTTTTGGGCTTTGGTTCAGCTCACAAGCTGAGCAAACACAAAGAAAAAAGGAGTATTTTTGAAATTGAAGCAAGATTGCCCTCCTCTGGCCAGGTTAGTAACGAGAGAGAGAACCCACTCTGGGATAGTAATTTGAAGGATAAGGAAAGTGAAACCAAATCAATTCTCATGCAAGCAAGTTTACCAAATGAATCTGTAAAAGAAAGTTCAAGCAACGATAAGCCCAGGAGGAAACCCTTCAAGACTTTGTTTCAACAGCAGCAAAGAGAGGGAGATGGTGGTGGTGGTGGTGATAATGGTCTCAATTGTGAGGAGAAAACCTCAAAATCAGCAAAAAAGCCTTGGGGTTTTGATGGTTTTAAGAAATGGAAGAAAAATGATTCAGATGACGAGACTGCTCCTCTGCCTCTTAACAATGAAAGATCTGATAGTGAGGCTTATTCAGGATCTTGCCACCTTGTAAATAGTCCCATGGGAGAGGGGCCAGACACTAAGCAGATAAAGAAAAAGCTGCATTCTAATGGTTCTTCTTCAGATTTTTTCATTGACAAGGTTCAGTCTAGACAATATTCATAACTTTGTTTCTACATCTTTATCCTTAAACCTTAGCTTATACTTTTGTCTATCTGCTGTTAATTATACAGGTTTTAGGGGACAAGATAAAGAAGGAGCTTTCAAAAATTCAAGCAGAACTCTGCACAACAAACCCTAGTCTTAAATTTTCGTAAGTTTTATTATTATTATTGATCAGATGATTTTGAAGTAGTTTTGTCTTCGTGTTATAATCAACTAATCATGTACTTTTGCATCGCATTGTGCTTGTTATCTGTGGTTCTATTAGTGATGATCAAATTGAAGCAATTTCCACCAAGCTTCCTGTTGACAAGGGTGACCTGAAAAAGTTCTTCCCCAAGTAAGAAAACAACAGCTTTCTTTATTTTACCTATCTCGAATTAATGTGTTTCCTCACAGCATATTTGATCTATTGATCTGCCAAAAACCGTAGCTATTGCAATTAAATTATAGGCATTCTTGCTATAGCATATCATACTCAATATCTGGATCCTGAAATGAACTACCAATATGTTGTCTTCAAAGGTCATGGTGCGATCGGTATGGCGATGTTGTATTGGATGTGGTGAAGAAAGAGTTCAAGGATCATGTTGGAGATATGGAGAACATGAGAAATGTTGCAAGAGAGAAACATCACAACAACTCAAAGCGATGGACAACATTTGAAGATGACGACGAAAATTGTCACCCAAATCTTTTTTCTCGACAGGATCATCATTCATTTCCAAATAACAAAAAATTCACTGCCACGAATGATCACAGCGCCTATACTAACCCCTTCTCCAATGACTCCTCCGAAATTAATGGGAATAAACTTATGACTGAATCATTCCAGAATCCCTTTTGGATCCCAAGGCAGCAACATTAGTGATATGGGAGTTTCAGCATGCGGTATTCTTGTTTTTTTCTTTCTTGTATTCTTGTTTTTATTTTCTTCTTGTATTCTGGTTATGAACTCTGACAGAAGAACAATGTTGTTCTTCTGGATTTCATCAAACCCTTGCAATATGAATGTAAAAGTCTTATCTTCCTAAGCAGCTATAGAAGTTTTTAATCCCGCCCAAGCATAGATAGATAGCCATAGAAGGTTTTTCAATGGGATCGTGGGATTGCAGCATCTTCAGAAAAAATGTTATTTTAAAAAGTCAAATTGATAAAATAATATTTAAATAATATAAATATAGCTTTTTTATATGTATACTTTAATGGGAAAAAATCAGAAAAAATAATCTTTAAATGGGATCGTGGGATTGCAGCATCTTCAGAAAAAATGTTATTTTAAAAGGTCAAATGGATAAAATAATCTTTTAAACAATATAAATATAGCTTTTTTATATGTATACTTTAATGGGGGGAAAATCATTTGAAAAAACAATTAAAGTGAGACTTAAATGTTTTATTTCTGTTAGAAATTTGATATCATTTTTTTCCACTTGGTTATATTTAATTAGTTTTTTTTTTTTTTGTTGACTCTACCTTGTTGGTTTTAGCTTTATTGGAAGATATATAGAAATAGCATTTTTTTAAAAGAAAATATAAATTTTAACATTTTGTTTAGTATTCCTATTAAAGCATGTAAAACAAGAAGAGCCAAAATATTTTTTATTTATTTATTTTTACTTTCTTGCACAGCCCTTGGAGCTGCTCTAATTCCAAGACAACCAAGTTTATGATGTTTTTGTTTTAACAAGGCAACAGAAACATAACATAACAAGCTCAAGAAAAGTCGTTTTCCGTATAGCTTCATGTAAGATCAATAGAATCCAATCTTCAGGGAACCATAGTACTACAAGAAATGGAATTTATGTAGCGCAATAAAAGGTTTCTATATACAATTATATTTACAATGCAATCAAGTAGAAGTGATTTCTGGATTTGGAATTGAAGGCTCGCTGGCACCCTCGCGGACATCTCCTCGACAAAGTGGGCATACCCTGTAAAATACAAACGGGGGAGATGAAAAGGGGGGGAGGGAAGAAGGATGTGACAACCAGAGAATGGAAAAAAAGGAGGATTATGAATACGGTTTAAGAAGAACGAAAACATAAGCAGCAAAAACGCAGGTGGGTGGCAATAACAATACCCATGTATTTCTTTGAGCCATTTATCCACACAAGCCATGTGATATTCATGGTGGCAGGGAAGAACTCTTATTTTGTCACCTTCCTCGTACTCGGCCAGGCAAATGTAACACCTGAATCAGAAAGTTATTATCAAACACTGTCCAAAAGACCACAAGTGGATAACGATGACTATTTGTTCACATATTTATATTAGTGCAATCCTACTAACGAATCACCTTGAACTCCAAGTTCCCCGCCACTTTTACACGCGATAACACACTCATGTGCAAGTATAATACCCAGATTATTCTAGAGTGCATGAATGTTCATACCACAAAACTTAAATCAAGGAGAAACTTACTGTTCATCCTCCTCATTGCCCTTGACTCTGTCCAACTTTTTGTGATTCTTAAGAGGGAAAGAGTCAACAACTGATTCAGGGGCAGGGAGAGACATCATGGATAGAGAAAGTGACACAGGCTGACGATGAATTTCATCCAAAACCTGCAGCTTAAACATGACACCAGAACTTAGTAGCAGCACAATGCAGGACAAGAAGTGCATAAATCATCGTAAAACTGCCTGGCACAGATTTCATGGTCAAAGCAACTGCTTATCATGAATTTGATGGTGGCTTCCACACCTCTGTAAGCAACTCTACATAGAAAGACAGCTGAGCAGTTTCAAAAAACCTACTGCTAGATCTTAGCGTTGTTAGCGTCGGGACATAATCACAGTTAATATGTAAATGCAAGCCACCCTAATGTAAGTTTTTCCAGGCAAAGTACAAAGGGTATTAAATCAGTCAGGATTGACCCTAGTCCTCAAAAAATTTGCAAAATCATGCACCACCTTTTCTCATTGGATTCCTCAAACGAATGGAATGGAATGTCTCAAACTATGGGATTAGCATAATTATAATCTACAACTTCAACAACAGGTTGGACATGGTTCAGCACAATCATAACCTTCAATTTGCAATTAATACAAAAGTCTCGAAAGAAGACAAGCACAAATAAATAAATAGAAACTTAAATTATCATTAGCACCTAGATAATGAAATCAAACCAGCAACTCTATCACATAGGTGCATCTGCTTTTCAAACTATATCCAATTTTCATGAATGGGATTAGTGAAAGCAGGTGAAGCTATGTCAAAGGAGAACTACCTCAAATAGAGCTTCAGCAAGCATGACTATACGTGATATACTTCCACGAGCACTTGAATCCTCAGCCATCAAGAATGATTCACACGAGCATGTACCGTCAGGGTGGAGTCCAGAAGGACAAGAGCTTGTTCGTCGACCATTCTCATCAAGGCCACCACGAAGTCTTTCCCAGATCTGCAAAGAATTAGCAAGAGTAGTTCATAAGAATTACAGATGCAGGAAAGGGATTTTAACCTTATTTTTTATGTTCTGCTACCCAGCCCCCAAGACTTCAGGATAGACAAAGTATGGAGTGGCATACAATTATACCAAAGAAACTAAAAGAACCATTGATTAGTGCAACAATAAAAGACCAGGGCTTGCAATTATTTTTATTTTTATTTTTATATTTAAAAAAAAAAAAAAACTCTATCAAGCCAAAGATTCCTGCAAAGATATTGAATTACAGGTCCAGGATCCAAGACTTTGAAGCTTGAGAGGATGAAAATGTAAAATTTCTATTTTGAAGTGGCAATTTCATTAGGACTAATTTAAAATGATTCCAAGAATAAGGGGGATTTTGAACTTTTTTGAGCGTGCTGGCCCCTGTTAGATTTGTCCATGTACAGGGTTGTCTTTCTAGGCTTGCTTCCCAAATCCAAACTTCAGTGGATTAATAACTGTATATGGGTTCTTGATGATTGTAAGAGCTGATCAACACCAAAAATATACAGAGCTATAATCCCCAACATGTATCACAAATGTGTGTGCAAACGTAAATGACAGAATAGCATTCTTTCCTCAAAAACTATTCAGAAATATCACCTCAGATCTTGAGTGTCGTCTTCGTTCATTCAGTCTGTGAATTCTCCTGCTCATGTATCCAGAATCACTGCCTATCCCATCATCAAAAAAATCACCACTGAAATCAAGGAGCCATCTGTCATGGGATTCAAGATCATCAGTATTATCCGTTGAGAAGACAATTGTAGGAGAATCAACATGCCTCCTAGAGCTGCGCCTTGAAAATGCATCCCGAAACAATCTTCTGCTATTCCTTCTGGCCTCACGACTGCTTGTATCTGAATTGCTACTTGAATAAATGCTGGAAGAGATACTCACAACATCTACATGGAGTACACTTCCATCTGTCCTCCCTTGTTCCCTATTGGGCACAAGAAATCCTAAATCTGAAGGTACTGGATCTTGGATAGACTCATCTTGTGTTGAACGAAAGGTTACTGGGACATTAGATCTATGATTTACTGAATCAGAATTGGAACTTGGCATGTCTGTTACTTCACCCATATGATTATCAAGAGGCAAACCATTAGAAAGATAATCTCCATGCCCCGACGAGTTTGAACTGCTTGTATGTGTGGTATCAGGATAAATCTGAGAAAAACCCTTGTTCTCTGATTTTTCAATGCCATTGACAGAATCCATGTTAGTTGTAATATTCATTGATACAGGATCTGATGACTGTCGTTCTTTAAATGAAGTACTAGCTTCAGCAGTACACCTATTTCTACCTGATTCATCATGATTATCACTTACCTGATCTGGGCCAACTATCTCCTTACTATCAGACAGGCATTTTCCTCGAGAGTTTGTGTCAAGATTTCTATAACCATATTTCACAGAAGTTCCCTCACTGGCTGTTATACTGTCTCCAGATGATCCTCCAGTTTCAGTATCTGAGCTGCTAGACCCTGTTACTGTATTGGAAACCAAAGATGATTCCTCTGCCAAATTTTGTACCTCAATGACTGGACAACACTGTTCTGCAGAATTCATCAGAATCTTGTCTGGATAGTCTTCCATCTATTGGAAAATAAGCATACACATATCAGTCTCTTCTATTAAAGGTAGCCACAAACATTTGAGTAATAGCATCCTTAAATAGATTTCTCCTATCGCTAAAAAATAAATTCCACATTGATCAAGACTAGAAATGTCACAGGAAATGAATATTTCCACCTCACCACATCTTGTTCTTGAATGATAAGAGAAGAGCCTATTGTCTAGATTTGTATATACCTTATATCAACACTAAGGAATTGCTCCATATGCAAGAACCGTGCTCTCACAAATCACAATAGCCAGTTTCAATAATAATAAAAAAGATAAAGGAGTTTCCATTGAAAACTTACATAAATAGTTTGAAGCAAAATAAGCATTAGATTTTTCTAAAAAATAACTTGCAAGTCAATTGAGAGCATTGTGCAAAGCTGCCGAGAATAAATTGATCATTGATTATGGTGGGAAGGTGCTCATACTAAGAAAACTGTGCTACTCTAATGTCAAATGTGAGTAATTAGTAAAGCATTCTGAATACCAATTTCGAATACAGAGATACATTATCTTAAAGGAAACCATTTGTTTGTGAACGTTAACTTAAGCTAAAGCAGCCATCAAATTGAACATCTTAAAATTCGACAGAAATCTCTTAGAACTCCCGGATAACTAAAATCTCAATGAGGACTCACATGGAAAACAAAAGCCTTAAAATTAGAACCATTTTCTATTCCATGTAATGTTAACTACACAAAACTTGGAACTTACAATTAAATAACCAAAGTGAACAAATATTCAGATGACCGGAGAGCTGAACAGACAATTCCAATCAAAATTTGTGGACACGCACAAAAAAAAATGCTTCCACAAACGGTTTGCGACAGAAACAAAATTCCATAAAACCTAGACAAGACAGCTTCTCCAGCATCGCATGATCAATCCTAGACCATCAAAAAGCACAAATATTTCCATGTAAGGATTCAGACTTTGATAAGAAAAAAACAAAAACAAAAGGGGGGCACTCCTTATTTTCTCTAAAGTCAATTCCTTTTACACAATAACCACATAAACAATCCATCATCGACACTAATTGACCAACCCCAGATCATCAAAACCAAAAAGAAAAAGAAAAAAAAATAATAAATCAATTTCAATTCGAAAATATTTATCACTTTTTTGGTACCTCATGACGAGCTGTACGAGAAGAAGAGGAACCACCGCAGATGAGAGAAGAGAAGAACCTGGACGACCTGCTGTTCATTCGGGCCCGCGATGTGCGTGACCCCGGTCTACTGCTATTCGCACCCATTTCTTTAGAGAAAGAGAGAGGTTGAGAAATTAAATGCTAGCGGTGATTGGTGATGGAACTGTATATAGCTCATATGTATATTATTATTTTTTTGAAATTTAAATTTCTAGTTGCAATTATTAGAGGAGAGATTTTTTTTTTGTTTTCGTATGAAAGAGGTGAAGTATTTTTGAGTTTTGTAGTTTTCTTGCACAAAACACCCCCACCCATTCGGTGCCCCTGTTTCCTCACGATGATGATGATAAAGCCACCTCGCTTTCAAAAGCTTAATTTTATTTTTAAATTATACATGTAATATGCGGATATCATTTTACATTAATCTTATATTATATTTATTTATTAATATTATTATTTCAAGTTCATTTTAATCTATATTATTATAATTTTGTATCTTATTAACATTGAATGCATTTAAATACTTAGTTATTTGATATGTTATCAACACAAATTGCTATCGCTTTCTTCTTAAAATAAATATTTGATTTATTCATAAAAAATAAAATATATGACATTTCATTACAAATTTAAGTAAGATTTCTTCAAATCTTCTTCATCATTATATTTATTACTCTTTAAATTCTGTATTTATGTTTCTGTCAGTCATAAATATGATTTGTGTTTATTAGAGGATCTTGTTCTTGTTGGACTTGTCTCTTTCATTCGCCTTTATAAAATCTATGGTGTGTTTATAAATTTGATTTATAGATTAGAAACTTTTGACCTGCAGGCTACTGATCTAAAATAAGGTGAAACACCCTTTGTGGTTGAGGTACAATAACGTCATATACCATTTTTGTTTTGTTTAATAATTTGATCTTACTTAGTTTTCTCATCATTGTATTTTTGTGATTTTTTTATATTGTTATTTTCTACATTACTCTTCAATTTCTCCCCCTTATTTCTTGGTAAAATTTAAAAGAAAGATATGATCATAAAAAAACAATTATTCTCCCAAAGACATATTATGATTATATACATTTACGATTATAGAATTTTAAATCAATTGGTGAATACAATTCTACAATATTTAATATTAGTTCTAAATTGAAATTATGTAGAAATAATATCACCGACGAAGATATATTAGTAAAAATCATTCTCTATTTTTCATGGCGTGAATGTGCTCTTGCATTAATAATATAAAGAACAATGTTTTAAGGAGTATTCTAAATTGATTTTATTTTTACTTGTGATTGACCAAAATAATGAACTTTTAATTAAAAATTGTTAATCACGATCGATAGGTTTAACTCTATTATCTGAAGTGAATGCTATGAGGTATAGTAATCATTATGGTAGTGGGCATGCTCGCGGGCATGGTAGAAGCCATGAATGAAGATAATTCAATTATCATACCTCAAACGAGCATAATTCATCAAATTTTAACACTTTTGCATAAAATAAGGAGAGAAAAGAAAGGGGGGATAACATACATAACGGGGATGCCAAAAAAAATAGAAAATATATGTTATCACTTATCGGTGTGGGATGAAAGGTCATTGATCTCAAGCTACCATATACCTTGTTGATTTATATCAATTCCCATTAAAAGAAAATGAGAAAAACATATAAATAATAAGGTAACTTTCAATATGTAAGGTTGTATAATAGACATTAAAAAAAAAAAACGAGTGTTATAAAATTATACATTGTATATGTGGATGTCTAGATACCTTTATACACCCCTCTTTTATTATATTCATTCATAATTATTTTAAGTTCATTTGAACCTATCCAAGTTCATCTTAATCTACATTTATTATGATTTTTGATATTATTAGCATTTATATACATGTGCTTATAAATAGGTGCATTGATGAGAAGATGAATGAGGGACATGTATTACAAAGTTATATGAAATAAGAGTGTTATCTTTCCATTACCTTAATCTCTATTATTCTTATTATTTATTAAGTATAATATATGACTTTAAATATACAAGTTTATTATTCAATGCATCTAAATACATAGTTATATAATAAATATTATACCTTTTTTTATAATTACAAAACCAATCTGGCTTACTAGCCAACCCGATCATTAATTTAAGTCAATTGCTTCAAAAACTCAACTCACAATTCCCTTGTAATCCAGTTATTATATAAATTTAATAACTTTGATTATTCAACTAAAAATACATCCCATCTTTTTTCTTAATTTTATTTTTCTGTTATGATTTTGGAAGGGGGGCAACTCGATCTATTTAGAACAAATCACATGGAAATTAGAGAGGATGAAAAGTCTTGTTTTCAAGTAGTGTCGTGTGGTGGGAAGGAATCTAATTCTGGTTAAATAGGAACTGAACATGTGAATGTCAATTGGTATTTACTTCTGGTCAGAGATAAGAAATTTCGAGGTTTTTTCGATAAAACTTGTATGGTGTTTTCTTAAAAATATCAAAATCATATATTTTTTTATTTTAAAAAAAATAATTTTGACATCAGCACATAAAAATAATATAAAAATAATATTATTTTTTATTTAAAGTGAAAATAAAAATAAAAATAAAAATAAATTATTTTTTTTTCAGAAATATTTTTGAAATACAATATCATACCGGAAATATTGTTGAAGCTTTAATGGAATATTGGAGTTTTCACATATCATATAATTCATGGTCTTCACTCCTTCATTCTCAGTGATTGTCTGGAAGTATGGTTAAAATTATTTTTAAATTTTTGTATTCATAAATATATTAAAATAATTTTTATATATTTTTTAAAAAATATTTTTAATATTAGTATATAAAAATAATCTAAAAACACTAATTTTTTTTTAATTTAATATATAAATAAAACTATCGATTTTTTTTAAAATATTTTTAAAACACAATCGTAAATTGTAACTTAGCGCTTCTTATAAACTTGTTTGATACGTGGATTAAAAATCAAATATCCCTCGCCTCAGGGTGAAGGGTTGACTGTTGAAGTCAAGTAAATAGTGAAAATTGTTTCTTCTTACGAATTTTTTATTCAAATTAATTATTTTTTTAGTTTTTTCATATTGTGTTCATGTAAAAAAAAAATTAATATATATTATTTGTATTTACAAGTAAAATATATTTTGATTTTTGAAAAACAATCCTTGCCGTATATTATATATTATCCAGGAACTTATATCTTACATAACACACTGGCCCCGAGTCATATTAATTATTAAGTTATAATCTTTAGCCTATTTTTTATTTTTATTTTTATTTTTTTCTGAAGAATGAAGTTGTAGTTCCCATGTCATGTTAAAAGGTAAGTATAGCAGTAGACAAAAGCGATCCTAGACGTGATTAGCATTTTTTTTTGTCACTGTATTTTGATATTGTTTTTGAAAAAAAAAAAATTTAAATTAATTTTTTGAGATTTAAATTATTTTAATATGACAATGTCAAAAATATTTTTTAAAAAATAAAAAAATATATTTTAATATTTTTCTAAATATCATATCATATCCTTTCTCTCTTTTGTCGGTTGCATTTTCTATATATTTTTTTGTCCTCGCTTGAGTTTTTGTTGGTTGTCGGCACATTACAAACAAATAGTGCAAGTCTTATATATGGGACGTGGCAAAAAATATCGGGTCAAATAGATTATTTGCTTATAAAAGTGTTTAATTTACTAGTAACAAATCTTACTATGTGAGTTTATATTAAATATTTTTATCATTAATTTGGGCCTATAAAAAATAAAATATAAAAAAAGAGAAACTAAAATATAAAAGAAAATATTTTCTTCTTCTCTCTTAGAGTTTTAAATAATGTAATTATAACATCACATAGCAATTCAATTATTTGATCTACTTTCTCCTCGGAGGTAATGTAAAGTGATAAAAGAGGGTGTTTAGAAATGTATCTACGGTTGTTTTTTAAAGTAATTTTTATGTAAAAATGTTTTAAAATAATATATTTTTTATATCAACATATTAAAATAATTTAAAAATATTATTTTTGTATTTACAATAAAAAATAATAACTTTTTTTTCCAAAAAAATACTTATAAAGCAATTCCCCAAAACTTAGTAAATTGGCTTTACCAAAGCCTAGAGAAATCCATGAATTTCAGCTAAAAACCTACCAAAACACGCAGAATCGTGGGTTTGACTTGTAGTTTTCAAAGGAAAGAAACAAATAAATGAATTATTGAGTGATTGAGAATATGATTGAGGTTATTTTTTAAATTGTTTTATGTTAAAAAATGAATTAAAATATTTTTTTATTTTTAAAAAAATATTTTTTATATCAGCACATAAAAATGATTTGAAAACATCAAAAATATTTAAAGTAAAAAAATAAAACTTTTTATTTTTATTTTTTAAATATTTTTGAAACGTAATGAAAATCACATTAGTTGCATCCCAACTCTTTTTTTTTTTTTAATGCGAGTGAACTCCATTTCCCAAAAAATATACTTTGTGAATCTAAATGAACAAGTAAAACCCTAATTATCCTATATTTTTACAAAAAATAAACGTCCTGATATGAATTCGAGATATACTATACAAATCACAAACTTTTTATTTTCACGCAACTCTCCTCGGGGCTGCAACCCAACTCGCTCAACCCTATCCACACACATGTATAAATTGAGTGATCATCTCAATACATTTCTGCACATCCATATTAAACACCAACGAAGAACTGTCAGAAGCAAGAAAGAAAGATGCAAAATCCTCCCCCACAAGAGCCCCGCCAGCAGCCCGGCCAACCACCAGCAGAGCACCGCCAGCAACCACCCGGTCCACCACAACGTGAAGCCCCTCCCCCTCACGGCCAAACCCCCGCTCCTCCTGGAGGTCCGCGTGATCCTCCGCAGCGTCATTAACTGATCATACATATGAAGAAATCGAAGCTAAGCCTGGCAATATAAATATATGAATAAGCATATCCATAGGGGATGATGTAAGGGGATGATCTCTGTGTAGCTAGTTTTACCTGGCTTAGTTGACTAGTAGTTTTATTTTCACTCTCAGTACGTGTATGCGAAACATGTTTGGTGTTTGATTCTCAAATAAACATGTTTGTGCGTTTAATAATTATTTATCTTCTTAAAATCTCTCTTTTTCTTTCATTTTCTTTTCTAGGAACGCACGATAAATCTAAAAAAAGAAAGGGAAATAAATTAACCCGAGGAGGAAAATTGTCGTAACCTTTAAACTTATGCACCTGCTCTTAATTATATATCTACCTTTTTGGTAAAAAAAATCACAAAAAAATAGCCAACCCCATTTTTAATTGGTATTTCTAGCTTACCCTTTTATCATATAGTGTTGCTGCTAGCATAATAAAACTTTTATAGAAATAATATTATTTTCTAGCTTACCCTTTTATCACATAGTTTATTGATTTGTCCCTCCATGATACAATTATATATGATTTTTGTTAAAGGTTTTCCAACAACTCGGGCATCTCATTCATAAGAGCTACCGAAATTCATTAAGAGTTTTTTTTTTATATATATATAAAACTTAACCTCTATACGTTATAGGATGAAAACAATCACGTCATAAAAAGAGATATAATAATTAAAATAATTACTTGTTCAAAATAAAATAGTGCATCCCTTACAATCATCATATGATTTGTTTTTTCTACCTAGTTATAGGATCTTTGGTTCCTAAGTTGGGTGTCATAATACATGGCTCTTGTATTGATAAGCTTCAATCTCTTCTCCCTTATCCTCGAATAACATAACACGATAATATAAAACTTGTGATATATACAACAAATCTTAAGTTTAAGTCAGGATGTGTATTTTTTAAAGAGTTTAAGATAATCGATGTTTTTCTCGTTCACCTGAGCCTATAAAATATGCTTTTTAGGAATAAAGTTTTATCATACCCAAAAAATAAATAAAAAAGATATTTTCTCCCTCTATGTGCTCCAAACATTTTCTCTTGCTAGAGTCTGATTAATGAATGGATCTTCAAAAATATAATTGCATTTAGAATAATTCACAATAATGAGGTCAAATGAGATCTCACAATACTGTGTCATCTTTTTTATAGATTGGATTTACCATTATAAAAAAATATTTGTATACCTTTTCTAATGGTATTGTAAAGTGATGAGAGAGAATGTTTAGAAATATTAGTAATAGTTATTTTTTAAAGTGTTTTTATTTAGAAATGTATTAAAACGATATATTTTTTATTTTTTTTAAATATTTTTTATATCAACACATTAAAATAATCTAAAAACACTAGTTTTTTTTATATTTAAAATAAAAAAATACCTTAAAGTAATTCCCTAAAACTTAGTAAATTGGCTCCAGGCCATTACCAGAGCCTAGAGAAATCCATGAATTTCAGATAAAACCTACCAGAACACGCACAAACGTGGGTTTGACTTGTAGTTTTGAAGGAAAGAAACAGACAAATGCATGAAACAATGAACTTTGCAACCCAACTCGCTCAACCCTATCCATTCACATGTATAAATCCAGTGTTCATCTCAACACATTTCTGCACATCCATATTCAACAACAGCGAAGAGCTGTCAGAAGCAGGAAAGAAAGAAGATGCACAATCCCCCCCCACCAGAGCGCGGCCACCAGCCCGGCCACCCACCACCAGAGCGCGGCCACCAGCCCGGCCACCCACCACCAGAGCCCCACCCACCACCACCGGGTCCACCACATCGTGAACCCCCTCCCCCTCGTGGCCATTCCCCCCCTCCTCCTGGAGGTCCGCATGGACCTCCACCGGGTCCTCATGAGCCACACAAACCGCCACCACCTGGTCATCAACGTCCTTAACTGATCGATCATACATATGAAGAAATCGAAGCTAAGCCTGGCAATATATATATATATGAATAAGCATATCCATAGGGGATGATGTGAGGGAATGGTGCTCTGTGTAGCTAGTTTTACCTGGCTTAGTTGACTGGTAGTTTTATTTTCACTCTCAGTGCGTGTATGCGAAACATGTTTGGTGTTTGATTCTCAGGGAAACATGTTTGTGCGTTTAATAACTATTTATCTTCTTAAATCTCTCTCTTTTTCTCTCATTTTCTTTTCCAAGAGCATCTCGAGTAAAATGCTATTTAAAGAACCCACATTAATAATATGAATTTTTAAATAGTGTAAATATAATATTTTTTATATTTACACTGCAATAGAAAAAAAACCATTTAAAGAAGCTAATTCTATTTTAATATATTTAATATTAATATAATTATTTAGTAATAATAAATAACTAATTCAAGTATAATTAAAATAACTTTTTTACATAGAATAAAATTAACTCTTCAACTTAAAAATGTTATTTTAGCTTTTCATTATAGCTTTTCTCTTTAAACTATATTCTCTTAAAACTATAAAATAAAATAAAAAAGCTAAATTTTTGTTTATTCTTTTTAGCTATTTTATTGGAGTTGCTCTAAAAACACACGATAAATCTAAAAAAAGGAAGGCAAGTAAGTTAACCCGAGAAGGAAAATTGTCGTAACCTTTAAACTTATGCACCTGCTCTCATATATTTACCTCTGTGAAAAAAATTCACAAAAAATTAACCAACCCCATTTTCAATTCGTATTTCTAGCTCACCCTTTTATCACACAGCGTTGCTGCTAGCAGAACAAGACTTTTAAATAATAATATTATTTTTTTATATTTTAAAATAAAGTCCAATGATATATTTTTTCTAATGAAATTAGGAGATTCAAGCTTTATGTGATTGGAATACCAGACAATCATCGATGAGCTTTGTTAAAGGTTTCCCGACAACTCAGACATCTCATTCATAAGAGCTACAGAAATTCATTACGAGTTTTTTTTTTATATAAAACCTAACTTTTATACGTTATAGGATATAGGATGAACACGCTCGCATCATAAAAAGAGATATAATAATTAAAATAATTACTTGTTCAAATTAAAATAGTGCATCTCTTACAATCATCATATGATTTTTCCCCCCAGTGAACCTAGTTAGTTCTAGGATCTTTGGCTACTAACCTGGGTGTCATAATACATAGCTATTGTATTAATAAGCTTCGATCTCTTCTCCCTCATCCTTAAATGACATAATATAATGATATAGAATTTACGATCTACATAATAAATCTTGAACCTGGTTAGTTCTAGGATCTTTGGTTACTAACCTGGGTGTCATAATACATAGCTCTTGTATTAATAAGCTTCGATCTCTTCTCCCTCATCCTTAAAGGACATGATGTAATGACATAGAACTTGTGATCTACACAATAAATCTCAAGTTTAAGTCAGGAAATATATTATTTGAAGAATCTGGAACAATCAGAATTTTATTCGTTCACATATGCCCAAAATATACATTTTTCGAGAGATAAACTTTCTCGCATCTAAAAAAATAAAAAATATATATATCTTCTTTGTCGATGTGCTCCAAACATTTTCTCTTGCTATAGCCTAGTTTAATGAATGGATCTTCAAAAATATAA
Organism: Salix purpurea; assembly: GCA_027405865.1. Lineage (NCBI taxonomy): Eukaryota > Viridiplantae > Streptophyta > Magnoliopsida > Malpighiales > Salicaceae > Salix > Salix purpurea. The sequence continues at coordinate 6,201,218 of JAOWLH010000019.1, forward strand.
TTGCATTTAGAATAATTCACAATAATGATACTACTGGTCAAATGAGATCTCACAGTTTGTGTCTTCTTTTTATAGATTATATAAAAAAAAACGTTTTTGTACCTTTTTCTAATGGAAATGATACAATATTCACAATGGATGAGAAGGGGTGGAAATGGTTATCTTTCACGATAAGATTTGAAATAAAAGATCTCTCAGCCAATTTGCTTCTTCACTAAAGTGATGAGATTAGCTTCCATCGATGAATTAAAAATGATAATTTTGTTTTTTAACTTTTTTTTTAAATAGCACCATCATTTAAAATGAATTGACAAAGTGTTCCAATTAGCATCACCAAATCCTTATAGTAGAATACTTTTTATACAATAAGTGATCATTCTTTGTACCGTGTAAATGATTCATCATTATCTCTATTGCATGCCAATACACTTGACTTGACATGCTAAGAATCTAATTATTTTTATGTTTCAATTTAAAAAAAAATGATTTTTGTTTTTAAATTATTTTGATATGTTGATGTAAAAAATAAATTTTAAAAATAAATAAAATTATTTCGACAGTTTTTCAAATTATAAATAATTTGAAAAACTTTAAAACTACTACTATTTAATTACTCAAACAAATTCTTAATCTCTTTCACCGCACATAAATTTGAGTTAAGAACTAATAAATCATCAACATAGGGTTAAAGATAACAATTGTAAACTTCATTTTGGTCTCCATTTAGAAAGATTGTTTTAACATTTATTTATTTTGTGATTTTTCAAGCCATGTATAGTTAGCATTACGTATGTTTTTCCACTTTACGGGACAAAAAGTAAAAAAAAAAAAAATATCTGTACATTTGCCGACATGAACTGAAGTTAGCTCGTGTGTTTGGTTTCAGCATTTTTGAAGGTATGAATACAGGTTTGAAAATGCGGTCGTTTTATTTTTTTACTGTATTTTAAAAATATATTTGTTTTGAAAAAGTATTAAATTAATATATTTTTTGTATTTTTTATGTTTTTGAGATGTTGATAATAATATATAATATTATATATAAAAAAATCCATATACTTTAGTATAAAAAACACAAGATAAAAATGAAACATACTAGAATTAATTGTTTCACCGGCGAAAATTTTCTTCTATGTTGTTATGTATTTTCCATTGGTATTTTTTTTCCGAGAACATCACAAACGGAAACTTTCTGCCGGCAAAACCCTTGTTAGTAAGTTTTTTTTAGCAGCAACAAAACATAATAACAAATGACAAAGTTTTTTTAGCAGCAACAAACATAATAAAAAAGCTAGATTTTATTCCAAGAAGCCCAAGTTAACGAATCAGAACAACACTAGAGCCCAGCAAAATAAAGCGGCCGCGATCCACCCACCATAAGGACTAGCTCTCTCCCGAACCCGAACCCGAACCCTTCATAAACCTCTTCCCCCACTCCCCTCTCTCTCCCCACTCAAAACCCCTCCCCCTCTTTCGCTTCTCTCGCAGCGAACTTCTTTCTCTGTTCCGGGTATGCGGCAAGCTCTCTTCTTCCTTCAGTGCCCCATGCCATTCCTTCATTTTTGCTTGTGTGTGTGTGTTATATACGTTGTTTCGTGATTCTTTTTCTATTTACGCAAGATTTAGTTAGAAATGAATGGTATTATCCTAGTTTTTTGCTGATTTTTCCGTAGAAGGGATTTTTTTAAATGGCTTATTAAATTCGTAGAGAAAATTAGACATCCAGATGCACGATTAGCTTGTTAAGTTACAGTGTTTGTGTGTTTGTTGTTTTCAAGTCGAAGGAAGTAAAAAGTTGAGATCTGAAGTTTAGGTGAAGAGTTAAAAAGGGTCGATGAGACTATTTTCAAAACCCCACCTGTGTTGTAACTTTAGTAAATTAGAGATTATTTTGTTTTTGTTCTTAATCTTGAAGGAGATTTTTTAGCAAGAATTTAGTTTGTATTTACTGGTTCTTGTGGAAATTTAGTTGATTTCGCGGTTATTGTATTTTGTTATTGATTCATGATTTGGTATGGCAGGTTTCAAGTGGTGCCATGGATGACAATTTGTATGATGAGTTTGGGAACTACATTGGTCCAGAAATAGAGTCGGACCAAGAGAGTGATGCAGAGGAAGAAGATGAAGAACTTCCAGACAAGCCTCCTGAAGACGAGGAAGAATCTGATGGCGAGGAGGCAGCTCATGCCTCCAATGGTTGGCTTACTGCCTCTAATGATGTTGATATGGATAACCAAGTTGTCCTTGCTGAGGACAAGAAGTACTACCCAACTGCAGAGGAGGTTTATGGACCAGGTGTTGAAACATTGGTTAATGATGAAGATGAGCAGCCTCTTGAGCAACCGATAATTAAGCCTGTTAGGAACATCAAGTTTGAGGTTGGGGTTAAGGATTCCTCAACTTATGTTTCCAGCCAGTTTCTTGTTGGTCTCATGTCAAATCCCTCTTTGGTTCGTAATGTTGCCCTTGTGGGCCATCTACAACATGGGAAGACGGTTTTTATGGACATGTTGGTTGAGCAAACACACCATATGCCAACTTTTGATATAAATAGTGAGAAGCATGTTAGATACACAGATACAAGGATTGATGAGCAAGAAAGAAGGATATCTATCAAGGCAGTTCCAATGTCACTTGTCCTTGAGGATAGCAATTCAAAATCGTACCTCTGTAACATCATGGACACCCCTGGTCATGTCAACTTCTCTGATGAAATGACTGCTGCGCTTAGGCTTGCTGATGGTGCGGTGTTGATTGTGGATGCTGCTGAAGGGGTGATGGTAAGAATTTTTTTTAGGTTCATTTTTTGATAAATTCATTACAAAACTAGTATGATAATATAGTAATCTGATTTTATCTGTTCTACTGTGAATTAATTTTCATAGTATTTCTCTGTTGATATTAAATCCATCATTCTTGATTAGTTCAATACATAATTTGTTCTACTCTTCCATTATATGTACGTCATATCAGCATTAATACAGAATAGTTGCTAAAGGTTTTGTCTATGATTGGACTGATTGCAGCAATAAGGCTATAATCTTCTATTGCATGACCTGTGACACGTGTTCTCAATACCATGCACTTATGATCATGGCTGAACTTTAAAGATGCTATTTCATGATATAACTGTTGTTTCATATGTGTAAAATAATGATATAGCCCATTGACATGATAAATTTACTATTTTGTGATGCATAGGTAAACACAGAGAGGGCCATACGCCACGCAATCCAGGAACAGCTGCCTATTGTTGTTGTGATCAATAAGGTAATTCTCTCTTACCACTATTTTGTTTGGCACCTATAATTAAATTTTTTCAAATATTTTGATCAGTTCATTTAGTGCTATTTGCACATATTTTGTTTTGAAGGTTGACAGGCTCATAACAGAGCTCAAATTGCCCCCAAAGGATGCGTATCACAAGCTAAGGCATACCATAGAAGTCATTAACAACCATATATCTGCTGTCTCTTCGACTGCTGGAAATGTTAAAGTTATAGATCCAGCTGCTGGAAATGTTTGTTTTGCTGGTGCAACTGCAGGATGGTCCTTCACTTTGCAATCCTTTGCTAGATTGTATCTCAAACTACATGGTATCCCATTTGAAGCTGATAAGTTTGCAACTCGTCTCTGGGGGGATATGTATTATCATCCTGAGGACAGGACTATCAAGAAGAAACCTCCTGCTAGTGGAGCAGAAAGAACATTTGTCCAATTCGTGCTGGAGCCTCTCTACAAAATATATAGCCAAGTGATTGGAGAACATAAAAAAAGTGTTGAGGCTACTCTTGCCGAGTTTGGTGTTACTCTCCCTAATTCAGCTTATAAATTAAATGTCAGGCCTTTGCTACGAATGGCACTCAGCCAAGTTTTTGGCTCAGCCTCAGGCTTCACTGATATGCTTGTTAAGCATATACCTTCGGCAAAGGATGCTGCTGCTAGGAAGGTTGATCATACATATACTGGGCCCAAAGATTCAATGGTTTACCAGGCCATGGTAGATTGTGATCCTGCTGGCCCCTTAATGGTTAATGTGACCAAATTGTATCCAAAGTCAGATTGCAGTTCATTTGATGCTTTTGGTAGGGTTATTAGTGGCAAAATTATGACAGGGCAGTCTGTAAAAGTTTTGGGAGAAGGCTATTCACCAGAGGATGAGGAGGACATGACAGTAAAAGAAGTGACAAAACTATGGGTGTATCAAGCTCGGTATAGGCTACCCGTAAGCATGGCCCCTCCTGGTTCCTGGGTTCTCATTGAAGGTGTGGATGCTTCAATTATGAAAACTGCAACTCTCTGTAATGTGAATTACAATGAAGAAGATATATACATATTTCGATCTCTTCAGTTCAATACACTTCCAGTAGTGAAAACTGCTACTGAGCCTCTAAATCCAAGTGAGTTGCCCAAAATGGTGGAGGGTCTTAGGAAGATCAGTAAAAGCTATCCTCTGGCCATAACTAAAGTTGAGGAGTCTGGGGAGCACACTATTCTTGGTACTGGAGAGTTGTACTTAGATTCTATCATGAAGGACCTCAGGGAGCTCTATTCTGAAGTGGAAGTCAAGGTGTCTATTTCTCATACACATGTTTGATATACTGTTGTTATTTATCCTCCTTTTTTCCTATCAATACTTTAGTTTTCATGCACATTTGTCCGTTTTAATGCTTCTTGTCAAATGCAGGTAGCTGATCCTGTTGTCTCGTTCTGTGAAACTGTGGTGGAGTCCTCATCAATGAAATGCTTTGCTGAAACACCCAACAAGAAGAATAAAATAACCATGGTAAAGAAGGCCACTAGTTTTATTTGATCTAGTTACTTTTGAGTCTTTCTTTCTCAATGCTCTAGACTTTTAATTTAGCTCATCTGAAATGTTTCTTAATTTTATAGATCGCTGAGCCATTGGAGAAAGGGCTTGCAGAAGACATTGAGAATGGTATTGTTAGCATTGACTGGAATCGGAAAGCTCTGGGTGACTTCTTCAAGACAAAATATGATTGGGATTTGCTTGCAGCACGATCCATATGGGCTTTTGGCCCTGATAAGCAGGTAATCTTGTTTCTTGATGTACCCGTGATTTGATTTTTTCAAATGATCAGTGATCAAATCCTGCTCATGTTGTGATACTCCAATTCCCTAATTTTTATGATTGGATTAAATGAACTTAATTTAATAATTTGAGTTATTGATATATGCAGGGACCAAACATTTTGCTAGATGACACACTTCCAACTGAAGTGGACAAGGGATTACTAGGTGCCGTGAAGGATTCTATCGTTCAAGGGTAAACTGGAATTATCTTCTGTCCTTGTACCATTTATCCAAGTGTCTAACTAAGGCCTTCATTTTCTTTTGGACAGGTTTCAGTGGGGTGCACGTGAAGGGCCACTTTGTGATGAACCAATCAGAAATGTTAAGTTCAAGATAGTTGATGCTAGGATTGCCCCTGAACCACTTCATCGCGGATCTGGGCAAATAATACCAACAGCTCGGCGTGTGGCCTACTCAGCTTTTCTTATGGCAACCCCAAGGCTCATGGAACCTGTGTATTATGTGGAGGTACTTACTTTTTACTTGTATTATATTAAGAAATATGCATACTTAGGGGATAATATATAGACTTTTTGCTGCTCATCACTGTGACTAAAGGAACAAGAACAGCAGTGGAATATAATGAATTTGGCAGAAAGATCAGTAGAATGTCCATCCTCAGTTTCCATAATGCCCTTTTAATCTCTCTTGAATAAATGCAATTAGCTCATTTCAAGTTGGAGTCTCTTGGTTGGATTGTCCTGCTAATTGTGCCTTGTTGTTTCAGATACAAACACCAATTGACTGCCTCACTGCAATTTATACAGTATTATCTCGCAGACGTGGGCATGTTACGGCAGATGTTCCTCAGCCTGGGACTCCAGCATATATTGTTAAGGTGATGGCAGCACTTTATCCTACCCAGCTTACATGCTGTTTGTTATAAATAAGTATTTATATGGAGATGGTTGACGCACACCCACATATATTTCAAGCTCTCTCTAATTCGTTTCTAATTTTTGACAATTGGGTTTCAGGCATTTTTACCTGTCATAGAATCATTTGGTTTTGAGACAGACTTGAGGTACCATACCCAAGGGCAAGCATTTAGCCTCTCCGTGTTTGATCATTGGGCTATAGTCCCTGGAGACCCCCTTGATAAGAGCATTGTTCTGAGGCCACTTGAGCCTGCACCAATCCAGCACCTTGCTCGTGAATTTATGGTGAAGACAAGGCGTCGCAAGGTATACCACTCTCCCTTCCCCCAGGGTCTCTATCTTTCTGTTACATGGATGACCTCTTCAAACTCTTGGAAAGACTGGTACGAGCTGCATGATAATCCCGAATCAAGCAAAGTGCTGCTTGGAAATGGGATTATTTACAACACCTCTAATGCTATTAATAGATAAAACCAATAATCATTTGGTAATACTTTTTGTTTCAATTCTGTATTCCAGGGAATGAGTGAAGATGTGAGCATTAACAAGTTCTTTGATGAGGCTATGGTGGTTGAGCTGGCTCAGCAAGCAGCTGATATTCATCAACAAATGATGTGATAATACGTTCTATGCTTGTGCTCATTTGGCATGAGTAATAGGTGAAGCTCTTCATTCTGGCAATTTTTATCCCTGTCTTTACATATGTTGAAACCTCGATAGCAGATGGTAGTGCAGACTGATATCCCTAGCAGTTGGTGCAGAACACTACTAACAAAAAGAAGGATGGGAACAAGAAATTCAAGCTTTTTGGATGTTTGATGTAATGCTGTATAATATTTACTGCTAGTGACATGAAAACTCTCATTTTGAGCCCAGGAAATTGGTAATGCAAGCAAGGTTGGATTATTTGTTCGAAGATCTCTCATGAGTCATGATTGGTTTGCTCACCTTATCATGAGGTCTGCCTTGCCGGCATGCCTCCTCCCCCCTGCAATATTTCTGGGATTGAAACATTAACCTTGAAATAAATCAAGATTAAACATAGTATGTGTATTTGTCATTAATATCACATGGAATAAGTTTGATAGGAATAAGAAAAGGAGGTGGAATTGCTATTTTACCCCCCACCCCCTGTTATTACCAGCAAGTTGTTTTGCAAGTATATGTAACCCCTTTGTCTCTTCATATCGTATCTCTGGTAAGAAGGGAAAATCAACCTATCCACTTAAATATTCGAACATGCTGACGGCTGAGAAATCTCAAGTCAAACATTATCTCCTCCTCGCTTTGCTTTTCCGGTAAAAGCACTTGGCGCTATCATAAATTAATCACTTGATCATCAATAAAATACTAAAAATCATGAATAGACCATCTCCTTTTTATATTTGATCCTATCAAATTCCTTACTTTTAAGTGGATTAGCTCAACCCTTCCATTTTCAATTAAAGGCGAGCTGCTCCTCTTTTCCAACTCTAATTAAATGGGCATATAAATTCCATGTGCTAAGAATTAAGATACTAATGAGATCATGGGTGTGTTTGGCATTGCGATCGCGATTGTGATTGCAAAAATGTTTGGCATTGCGATTGCGATTGCGATTGTGATTGCAAAAAAACAGTTTCAAAAAAAGTGCTTTTACTGTGGTGCAAAATAAGCAGTGAAGTGTTTGGTTAAAACTATGGTTGAGTTTGAGGTTGAAAAAAAAGCAGTTTTGGGTGTTTGGTTACCAAACTTTTCACATCTCTAATTTGAAAATAAAGGGACCAGTTTGACTGGATGTTAATTGACTAATTTACAGGAGTAAAGGGATGATTTTAAGCAATTGGAAAACGAAACATCAGACGAAATCCCATTCCAAGACCTAACTCTTGACCTAAGAACCCAACCTCCATTAGTCTAAAACTAATGTAATCATCTTTTGTTCCTCTTAATTACCAATCAATGTCTTAAAAATCATAAAATTCCTACGAATTGGGTTTTCAATTTTGTATTACACGATACACACACTTCTCCTTATTTTCTTATTGCTGTTCAAAATCTCGCCTTGTTCTCTTTTTTCCTATACGCACTGTGATTTCTCTAAACCCTAGCCCTAGATCCAAGTTTTTCCTTCTGTTTAACCCTAATTGCTATTGAGCTCCACAATATCTTCTTATATAGCAGATTTACCCATAAAAGTTTGAAACTTTTAAGGGTAAATCATATTGAAGGTTATAATTTTTTGGCAATGAGCTGATCCTTCTGTGATTTATCTTTATCAATTACAATGCAATCGAAAACCCAAAATCTTGCTCCAGCTTTTGCCCTTTTCCCATCTCTTAAACCTCCAAACAAGACCCTAACTTTTCACCAATTTACAGTCTTAGCCATCACCTTTCTTGCTTATGCTTCATTTCATGCTTCAAGAAAGCCACCAAGTATTGTGAAAGGTGTGCTTGGACCCAAAATTCAATTGAATTCTTCCATGATCGAGTCTAATTTAGCTTCATTAGAATCCAGTGGTACTGGTTGGGCTCCCTTTAATGGTTCTAAAGGGACTCACCGGCTTGGTGAGCTTGATCTTGCATTTTTGTCTGCATATTCAATAGGAATGTATTTTGCGGGACATGTTGGCGATAGGATTGATTTAAGGTTGTTTCTCGTTTTTGGAATGGTGGGTAGTGGTCTTTTGACCATTATTTTTGGGTTAGGTTATTGGTTAAACGTGCATTGGTTAGGATATTTTGTGGGTGTGCAGATTTTGTGTGGTTTGTTCCAGTCTATAGGATGGCCTTGTGTGGTGGCAGTGGTGGGGAATTGGTTTGGGAAAGCTAAGAGAGGGTTGATTATGGGGATATGGACTTCCCATACATCGGTAGGGAACATTATTGGATCGGTTGTGGCATCTGGGGTTTTGGAGTATGGTTGGGGTTGGTCATTTGTGGTGCCCGGAGTTTTGGTGATTTTATTTGGGGTTTTAGTGTTCCTGTTTCTTGTTGTTAATCCTGAAGATATTGGATTTGAGACCCCAGGGAAGGAGATTGAAATGGTTGTGGAGGTGAATGGTCTGGAGAATTTGGAGAAGGTGGAATCAGAAGAAGCAGGGCTTCTCGGGGAGGAAGATCTGGGTTCCACAGCAGCCATCGGATTCTTGGAGGCTTGGAGATTACCTGGTGTGGCACCATTTGCTTTCTGCCTCTTCTTTTCAAAGCTAGTGGCGTACACTTTTCTATATTGGTTGCCCTTCTACATAAGTCACACAGGTATTTGCTTCTACTTAACTTTGAAATTCTTATCAAGAAGTGATTTGCCTCATGCTAATCATTTTTGCATGTATTTTTATATGAGTGTCATATAAGAACGGGACTGTGATGGCGATGAGAATTTGCTGTCATCAACACAAATGGTGCCATTATTTATGAATTCTCGAAATCTGATTGCAGGAAAACCATTTCTTCTTATCATGGCCTGAACTCTCTTTTATTGGTTCATCTGGCTGATGCACTCGCATCTTTTTGCTTAGTTTGCTGAAGTATCGTGCCTTAGCATATATTTGAATTTGTTAGATGATGGATGCCAGTTTTAATATTTTATTTTTTGGAATTAAAGATGTTGCTGGCGTGCATTTGTCCCACAAGACTGCCGGAATTCTTTCAACAGTATTTGACATCGGAGGAGTCTTTGGTGGAGTTTTGGCAGGATTAATTTCTGATATGATTGAAGCTCGTGCAGTGACTTCAATGGCATTCTTGCTACTATCAATTCCAGCCCTTGTTCTGTACCGAGTTTATGGAAGCGTGTCGATGCTCCTCAATAATTCTTTGATGTTTCTTTCCGGGTTGCTTGTAAATGGCCCATACGCTCTAATTACCACAGCCGTTGCGGCTGATCTTGGTACTCAGGACTTGATCAAAGGAAATTCCCGTGCCTTAGCAACCGTGTCTGCAATTATAGACGGCACTGGTTCTGTTGGGGCTGCTGTTGGCCCACTTCTGGCAGGGTATATCTCCACAAGAGGATGGAACAGTGTCTTTCTTATGCTTATTGTTTCTATATTCCTTGCGAGTTTGTTCTTGATTCGAGTTGTGAAAACTGAGATTAAAGGGATGCTGAATGATGGAAAATGGCCTTCAAACAATCCAACTGCTCAATGATGGAAAGTGCTCCCAAGATTATCGTTTGTATTCCTTTTACATCCAGTCTTGAAACAGGTTACATGGAAAAACACACAGATATAAAGGATCCTGCAACTGATTATACATGTTTGTATTTTGTAACTCATTCTTTGGTCGGATATATTCTTACCTTCTGTTGTACATGTACAAACTAAGATACCAATTATATAAAACTTCTATATTCTACACTAATGTTCAGGGATATTACTAGCACCTGCTATTTCTATCATTTTTTATTGGTTCATCACAAATCTGTACTTCTAAGTTCTAACATCTCACTGAAACCTTCTAAAAAGAGTGTCAAACTTCCATAGTTATCTGAGCTGTGCTGTTAGGCCATCACCAGGTTTTTATGAAAGGGAATAATATATTTATTAGAATTTATTAAAATACATCAAGAATACCAGGGAGGTAAAATCATGCAGTGAAGGGCATGCTTACTTTGGCATTAATCACTCACACTAAATCAGTCCCTCCCTCAAAGAAGCAAATCTCCTTCCTTCGGACCAGTTTTTTACTGGGGACCTTTAACAGACTGACAAGATAGAATGTTGCAAAGACTCAAGTGAAGGAGGCAAGAATAATACGGGAAGAAAAATGCAGATTCTATATGCCAAAGAATTTATATACAGTATACACCAACAAAACTTGAGAGCTGCCAATTTAGCTATGTACTGTTATTTGATTGGCTCTACCCTTCACCACCTGGGGAACTTGGATGGAAATTTTTAAGCACTACCTTCTAGCAAACATTTGAGATTCTGAAGCCCCTCGGCAGAAATGCTTCGCCTGACTCTTGCCCTCGGTACCACCACTGGTGGTGGTGGCTCTGAGTGAAAGCTAACAATTACAACCGTCAAGTTGTCAGTTGCTCCCCGTTTTAATGCTTCCCCTACCATTTCTCTGCAGCATTGCTTCAAATCATTGTGCTCTTGAAGTCTCTTCCGAACAAAATCAACTGCATTTTGGTTTGAGTATACATCCCATATTCCATCACTTCCAATGATCAAAAACTCATCTTCCCTCGTCAGCGTAACCAATTTAAATTCTGGTTCAGCACTTAAGGGCCCACTTCTGTCACCCATTTTCTTCATCCCTTCGAGGTGCCAGTCACCTAATGCACGGGTAACAGCTAACTGGCCATTTAGATAACCATCGTCAACAAATCCGCCCAAGGACTCGATTCTTGTCCTTTCTTTCTTGCAGCAAGGTCTATGATCCTCTGACATTTCCTTTGCTACTCCACCCCGTGATAATACTGCCCGGCAATCACCAGCATTTGCCACAAGTAATGACCTGTCCAAAAAAAAGACTTTTTTTTTTAAGAAAACACACTTTGTGAGAAGACATAACAGAATGTCGATAAATGATAGTACTAATGGACCGGAGCAATTCCTGACAATGCAAAGATATAAGGTGACATTGCAGATCTTTATGATTGATCAGAAAGCTACAATTCGGTCACCATTAACCTTATTGACTATAGCACATTCAAGACAGTTAACCCAGGACAGAATAGGCTTGGAAGTGACAGATAGACTAAACAAAAGGGATGCAATTGGCTAGAAAGTCCTGAATAAACCATAGGACGCAGATGAAAAAGGATAGGAAGTGGTTACCTCCCAAATATCATTGCAGTAAGTGCAGTAGTGCCAGAAGAACGGCCTGACTCAAGGGAGCATGACTTTTCAAATGCAGCATCAGTCTCAATGAATGATCTTGTAACCACTTTCTCAAGTTTTACAGGGAAATCAGCATCCTCAACAATGACTCTCGGTAAATGCTCACGTACAAAATGTGCTGCAGTCTTTCCTCCATGCCCATCGAATACCTGTTTTCCAAAGTATATTTAATTGTCAAAATAAGAACAAAGAAATTCCACTTCCTATTGCTTCTATATGCTTTGGTTTCTAAAGTATTTATGCAATGCATTTACATCTTATCTGTTTCCAGATGAGAAAAGTTCAGATGAGAGTTCTATTCTTGGTGTCAGATGAGCACAGGTTTCTAGTATTCTGATTGAAAACATGGCAGCTTCAGGTTTTCAAGTTTCAAGGTGATGCTCAGATTTATTTGAAGTGGTAGGCTCCGATTTAATTTTAGAGTGATATTTTCTAGAACCTGTACACTTGCTATCATAATCACAAGTGATATGTTCAAAGAGAGATACTACAGTCTTCTATCAAGGTACACTATGGTGTAGTTAATCTTAAAAGCAAAAGAAACCTATATCCTAAATTATTGCTACCCGATGAACTAGAAGACCAAAAGCTAAGAATTTTCCATAACAGAACAGAAAGCACAAGTAAAAATACAGTATTGATTAGAACCAAAACAACACAAAACATAGAATTCATTAGCAGCTGAAATAGCAGCTGAACAACAGAACAGGAAAATAACTTACACCATAGAAAGAAATAGCATGCTCGCTTAGTAAACTGTGACCAAACTTCTTAGCCAAGTCACTAATGCAAATGTGCGTATCTTCCATATAAGACCGACCACCAATATCAGACCACTCTCCTGAGCGAAGGGTGGGGAAAAAATCTGTTAATAGATTCTGTTTCCTTTCTGTGACCACTCTATCCTCACAGATGCTTTCCAACTGAATGAGCCACCACAAACAAACAAAGCTAAAAATGAGAAAGCAGAAGAACAAATAGTGATAAAGATTAATATTCCATCAGAGGCTATAACAACAATGGTGTGTATCTGGCCATTATAAGCATGCACTATTGCAAACTTACAGTGAAGGGAAAAATAAATGGATAAGAACCAAGTAAACAAGCAATAACAAAAATGAGATTATAGACATAGAAAGGTACTACATGATTGATGATTAAGAATATAGAAGGGTTCCTGCATACAGTTTACAAGATATTATATAAATTAAAGTTAAATCAGGGTTACTATGACAAATTGACAGCCATTACTATTCTTTAATTAATAACTAAGTCACTGGAGAAAATGGAAGCACAAACTCTCTCTCTCTCTCTCTCTCACGCACACACAATATCTATCCATCTATTTCTCCACGACAACCACGAGTCCAAGAAGAACAGCGACTAAGTCAAGGTAATATGATTGAAGTGAATCATTTACAAAAGAAAGCAATACCATGCTGGTGGTGTGCAAAAAGGTAAATTAATATAAAAGAAAAGGCAACATACTGTAACTACCTAATTGAAGTAACAAAAAAAATTATTCAAGGCAGAGGTATTAAGCTGGGGAAAAAAAGTTATATCCACGTATCTCCGATGCCCACCAAATCCATGAACCAGCAACAATTTCATAACACAGCCAGCTAAAAGTCTGAGACTTTTTAGAGCAAGGAAAAAGAAATCAGAAAGCAATAATGGATCATCAATAACCTCATAAGTTTCAGAAAAAGAAAAACAATACAAGTTCCTAAACTCAATTTTAACAACGATGACAAAAAGAAGCAAAATTCAGAACACAAACATGAACAAACAAACACAGAAAATACTCAACTTGGGAAACCAATGAAATTTAAGATAGAAAAGAAATCTCACAGGATAAGAGTTGGCAACACTGATCCCACCACTAGAACTAATCAAAGAAGAGTCTTGATCAAAATTCTCCATCTGGGTTTTCAAGAGGTCACAATGCCAAGGCCAAGATTTCATCTTGTTGCTATTGCTGTTATTACAATTACTAATATTGCCAATCGGGCTCTACATTTCTTGCTTTGCATCCTTTACACACATGGTTGTTGTCAATATTATTATGTTGGTGACAGAAAAAAGAAAACAAGAAGACTTATTTCAAGTCTTTAGCAACGAGTTGTTGTTTATGTGGGAATCCAGAGGAGCAACAACATTAGCCAAAAAAATAATAATTGAGGAAGGCACAAGGAGAGGGAGAATCAAAGAGAAAAACTTGGATTACAGAGCGAGAGAGAGCGGGGTGGAAGATTCTGTGGAATATTCTCTATCGTGATGATGATGAAGATAAAATGAAGGACTTGTTGATGCCCTGAAGGAGGGAGGGAGAATAAAAATAAGAGCTGTTAAACTCCAGATTTTTCTAAGAAAGAGTGGCTGAAAATCAGTTGGTTAAGCTGTTTTTGTTGTTCTGTGGGCACAATGGATGCATAAAATAAATTCCTTCCTTTTGTTTTGAAGGTTATGCTTGATATTTTTTTAATTAAAAAAACATATATATTAAAATAATATACATATATATATTTTTTTTAACATTAAAACATTAAACAATATAAAATATTAAAAAATATTAAAAAATAATTGATTTTTTTTTAAAATAAATGATTACATCGCTGAACCATACAATTACTAAGATACTCTTATGTTGCTTCTGTTATATAATGATGTTTTGATTAAATATAAAATCATTGATGAGTAAAAGGGAAGGAATTTACAAATATTATGGCATAATTGCTAATATTACAAAAAGCTTGAATGAGTTGTTGACAAATTAAGATATTACAATTTTAAAATATTAGCAGGAGGGAATTGGTCGAATAATTAAAGATAAACAGCAGCCATCGGATTCTTGGAGGCTTGGAGATTACCTGGTGTGGCACCATTTGCTTTCTGCCTCTTCTTTTCAAAGCTAGTGGCGTACACTTTTCTATATTGGTTGCCCTTCTACATAAGTCACACAGGTATTTGCTTCTACTTAACTTTGAAATTCTTATCAAGAAGTGATTTGCCTCATGCTAATCATTTTTGCATGTATTTTTATATGAGTGTCATATAAGAACGGGACTGTGATGGCGATGAGAATTTGCTGTCATCAACACAAATGGTGCCATTATTTATGAATTCTCGAAATCTGATTGCAGGAAAACCATTTCTTCTTATCATGGCCTGAACTCTCTTTTATTGGTTCATCTGGCTGATGCACTCGCATCTTTTTGCTTAGTTTGCTGAAGTATCGTGCCTTAGCATATATTTGAATTTGTTAGATGATGGATGCCAGTTTTAATATTTTATTTTTTGGAATTAAAGATGTTGCTGGCGTGCATTTGTCCCACAAGACTGCCGGAATTCTTTCAACAGTATTTGACATCGGAGGAGTCTTTGGTGGAGTTTTGGCAGGATTAATTTCTGATATGATTGAAGCTCGTGCAGTGACTTCAATGGCATTCTTGCTACTATCAATTCCAGCCCTTGTTCTGTACCGAGTTTATGGAAGCGTGTCGATGCTCCTCAATAATTCTTTGATGTTTCTTTCCGGGTTGCTTGTAAATGGCCCATACGCTCTAATTACCACAGCCGTTGCGGCTGATCTTGGTACTCAGGACTTGATCAAAGGAAATTCCCGTGCCTTAGCAACCGTGTCTGCAATTATAGACGGCACTGGTTCTGTTGGGGCTGCTGTTGGCCCACTTCTGGCAGGGTATATCTCCACAAGAGGATGGAACAGTGTCTTTCTTATGCTTATTGTTTCTATATTCCTTGCGAGTTTGTTCTTGATTCGAGTTGTGAAAACTGAGATTAAAGGGATGCTGAATGATGGAAAATGGCCTTCAAACAATCCAACTGCTCAATGATGGAAAGTGCTCCCAAGATTATCGTTTGTATTCCTTTTACATCCAGTCTTGAAACAGGTTACATGGAAAAACACACAGATATAAAGGATCCTGCAACTGATTATACATGTTTGTATTTTGTAACTCATTCTTTGGTCGGATATATTCTTACCTTCTGTTGTACATGTACAAACTAAGATACCAATTATATAAAACTTCTATATTCTACACTAATGTTCAGGGATATTACTAGCACCTGCTATTTCTATCATTTTTTATTGGTTCATCACAAATCTGTACTTCTAAGTTCTAACATCTCACTGAAACCTTCTAAAAAGAGTGTCAAACTTCCATAGTTATCTGAGCTGTGCTGTTAGGCCATCACCAGGTTTTTATGAAAGGGAATAATATATTTATTAGAATTTATTAAAATACATCAAGAATACCAGGGAGGTAAAATCATGCAGTGAAGGGCATGCTTACTTTGGCATTAATCACTCACACTAAATCAGTCCCTCCCTCAAAGAAGCAAATCTCCTTCCTTCGGACCAGTTTTTTACTGGGGACCTTTAACAGACTGACAAGATAGAATGTTGCAAAGACTCAAGTGAAGGAGGCAAGAATAATACGGGAAGAAAAATGCAGATTCTATATGCCAAAGAATTTATATACAGTATACACCAACAAAACTTGAGAGCTGCCAATTTAGCTATGTACTGTTATTTGATTGGCTCTACCCTTCACCACCTGGGGAACTTGGATGGAAATTTTTAAGCACTACCTTCTAGCAAACATTTGAGATTCTGAAGCCCCTCGGCAGAAATGCTTCGCCTGACTCTTGCCCTCGGTACCACCACTGGTGGTGGTGGCTCTGAGTGAAAGCTAACAATTACAACCGTCAAGTTGTCAGTTGCTCCCCGTTTTAATGCTTCCCCTACCATTTCTCTGCAGCATTGCTTCAAATCATTGTGCTCTTGAAGTCTCTTCCGAACAAAATCAACTGCATTTTGGTTTGAGTATACATCCCATATTCCATCACTTCCAATGATCAAAAACTCATCTTCCCTCGTCAGCGTAACCAATTTAAATTCTGGTTCAGCACTTAAGGGCCCACTTCTGTCACCCATTTTCTTCATCCCTTCGAGGTGCCAGTCACCTAATGCACGGGTAACAGCTAACTGGCCATTTAGATAACCATCGTCAACAAATCCGCCCAAGGACTCGATTCTTGTCCTTTCTTTCTTGCAGCAAGGTCTATGATCCTCTGACATTTCCTTTGCTACTCCACCCCGTGATAATACTGCCCGGCAATCACCAGCATTTGCCACAAGTAATGACCTGTCCAAAAAAAAGACTTTTTTTTTTAAGAAAACACACTTTGTGAGAAGACATAACAGAATGTCGATAAATGATAGTACTAATGGACCGGAGCAATTCCTGACAATGCAAAGATATAAGGTGACATTGCAGATCTTTATGATTGATCAGAAAGCTACAATTCGGTCACCATTAACCTTATTGACTATAGCACATTCAAGACAGTTAACCCAGGACAGAATAGGCTTGGAAGTGACAGATAGACTAAACAAAAGGGATGCAATTGGCTAGAAAGTCCTGAATAAACCATAGGACGCAGATGAAAAAGGATAGGAAGTGGTTACCTCCCAAATATCATTGCAGTAAGTGCAGTAGTGCCAGAAGAACGGCCTGACTCAAGGGAGCATGACTTTTCAAATGCAGCATCAGTCTCAATGAATGATCTTGTAACCACTTTCTCAAGTTTTACAGGGAAATCAGCATCCTCAACAATGACTCTCGGTAAATGCTCACGTACAAAATGTGCTGCAGTCTTTCCTCCATGCCCATCGAATACCTGTTTTCCAAAGTATATTTAATTGTCAAAATAAGAACAAAGAAATTCCACTTCCTATTGCTTCTATATGCTTTGGTTTCTAAAGTATTTATGCAATGCATTTACATCTTATCTGTTTCCAGATGAGAAAAGTTCAGATGAGAGTTCTATTCTTGGTGTCAGATGAGCACAGGTTTCTAGTATTCTGATTGAAAACATGGCAGCTTCAGGTTTTCAAGTTTCAAGGTGATGCTCAGATTTATTTGAAGTGGTAGGCTCCGATTTAATTTTAGAGTGATATTTTCTAGAACCTGTACACTTGCTATCATAATCACAAGTGATATGTTCAAAGAGAGATACTACAGTCTTCTATCAAGGTACACTATGGTGTAGTTAATCTTAAAAGCAAAAGAAACCTATATCCTAAATTATTGCTACCCGATGAACTAGAAGACCAAAAGCTAAGAATTTTCCATAACAGAACAGAAAGCACAAGTAAAAATACAGTATTGATTAGAACCAAAACAACACAAAACATAGAATTCATTAGCAGCTGAAATAGCAGCTGAACAACAGAACAGGAAAATAACTTACACCATAGAAAGAAATAGCATGCTCGCTTAGTAAACTGTGACCAAACTTCTTAGCCAAGTCACTAATGCAAATGTGCGTATCTTCCATATAAGACCGACCACCAATATCAGACCACTCTCCTGAGCGAAGGGTGGGGAAAAAATCTGTTAATAGATTCTGTTTCCTTTCTGTGACCACTCTATCCTCACAGATGCTTTCCAACTGAATGAGCCACCACAAACAAACAAAGCTAAAAATGAGAAAGCAGAAGAACAAATAGTGATAAAGATTAATATTCCATCAGAGGCTATAACAACAATGGTGTGTATCTGGCCATTATAAGCATGCACTATTGCAAACTTACAGTGAAGGGAAAAATAAATGGATAAGAACCAAGTAAACAAGCAATAACAAAAATGAGATTATAGACATAGAAAGGTACTACATGATTGATGATTAAGAATATAGAAGGGTTCCTGCATACAGTTTACAAGATATTATATAAATTAAAGTTAAATCAGGGTTACTATGACAAATTGACAGCCATTACTATTCTTTAATTAATAACTAAGTCACTGGAGAAAATGGAAGCACAAACTCTCTCTCTCTCTCTCTCTCACGCACACACAATATCTATCCATCTATTTCTCCACGACAACCACGAGTCCAAGAAGAACAGCGACTAAGTCAAGGTAATATGATTGAAGTGAATCATTTACAAAAGAAAGCAATACCATGCTGGTGGTGTGCAAAAAGGTAAATTAATATAAAAGAAAAGGCAACATACTGTAACTACCTAATTGAAGTAACAAAAAAAATTATTCAAGGCAGAGGTATTAAGCTGGGGAAAAAAAGTTATATCCACGTATCTCCGATGCCCACCAAATCCATGAACCAGCAACAATTTCATAACACAGCCAGCTAAAAGTCTGAGACTTTTTAGAGCAAGGAAAAAGAAATCAGAAAGCAATAATGGATCATCAATAACCTCATAAGTTTCAGAAAAAGAAAAACAATACAAGTTCCTAAACTCAATTTTAACAACGATGACAAAAAGAAGCAAAATTCAGAACACAAACATGAACAAACAAACACAGAAAATACTCAACTTGGGAAACCAATGAAATTTAAGATAGAAAAGAAATCTCACAGGATAAGAGTTGGCAACACTGATCCCACCACTAGAACTAATCAAAGAAGAGTCTTGATCAAAATTCTCCATCTGGGTTTTCAAGAGGTCACAATGCCAAGGCCAAGATTTCATCTTGTTGCTATTGCTGTTATTACAATTACTAATATTGCCAATCGGGCTCTACATTTCTTGCTTTGCATCCTTTACACACATGGTTGTTGTCAATATTATTATGTTGGTGACAGAAAAAAGAAAACAAGAAGACTTATTTCAAGTCTTTAGCAACGAGTTGTTGTTTATGTGGGAATCCAGAGGAGCAACAACATTAGCCAAAAAAATAATAATTGAGGAAGGCACAAGGAGAGGGAGAATCAAAGAGAAAAACTTGGATTACAGAGCGAGAGAGAGCGGGGTGGAAGATTCTGTGGAATATTCTCTATCGTGATGATGATGAAGATAAAATGAAGGACTTGTTGATGCCCTGAAGGAGGGAGGGAGAATAAAAATAAGAGCTGTTAAACTCCAGATTTTTCTAAGAAAGAGTGGCTGAAAATCAGTTGGTTAAGCTGTTTTTGTTGTTCTGTGGGCACAATGGATGCATAAAATAAATTCCTTCCTTTTGTTTTGAAGGTTATGCTTGATATTTTTTTAATTAAAAAAACATATATATTAAAATAATATACATATATATATTTTTTTTAACATTAAAACATTAAACAATATAAAATATTAAAAAATATTAAAAAATAATTGATTTTTTTTTAAAATAAATGATTACATCGCTGAACCATACAATTACTAAGATACTCTTATGTTGCTTCTGTTATATAATGATGTTTTGATTAAATATAAAATCATTGATGAGTAAAAGGGAAGGAATTTACAAATATTATGGCATAATTGCTAATATTACAAAAAGCTTGAATGAGTTGTTGACAAATTAAGATATTACAATTTTAAAATATTAGCAGGAGGGAATTGGTCGAATAATTAAAGATAAACACCTATATTTCATTTTTATTCTTTGGAGTATAAGCTTTAGAATAAACTTTTTTTATTTATTTTCAACTTTCAAGATGGATATCCTAAGTAAAAAAATAATTATTTTCTTTAATTTTAACCTCTATGCTATTTTTATTTTAAAAAAAATAAAACCTTCTCAAGCTAAGCATCAATTCCTGTTTGTAAGTGTGGTTAAAATTATTTTTGAAAGTGTTTTGTTCATAAATATATTAAAATATTTTTTTTTAAAAAATAAATTATATTTGACATCAACATATAAAATAATCTGAAAGCATAAAAAAAAAATAATTTAAAAAAAATATAAAAAAATATTTTTTTTTTAATTTTTTTCAAAAATATTTTTAAAATACAATATAAAACACTCTCTAACATGCAATGGAAGAATTTAACCTTCATACAACATCAAGATAGATGGGATTTACTTACATCATTCTTAGTCAGATTCACAAACTAAAAAGTACCATCATTACTGATTTTCAAGAGCAACATCAAGGTTGTTAATGATTGCAACAAAGCTACTATTTTTATTTTATTTTTATGGTGTACCATTTTTTTTCTTCTTGTCAAATACCAAGAGATCCTAACATTTCATCCCTTCCACAAGCTAATTCTCGATGCTAATAAGGACAAGTTGCCTAATGGGGCTTGGTTTATGTTTATTTTTAAGTGGTCATAATTGCTAGAAAGACAGAAAATGAGATGCTATGAACATTGGTTTTCATTGGTTAGTGCGATTTTTTATTTATTGTGGGAAGATGATGCAAGACAATGACTTTAGATTTCCCTTTTGCTTTCTACAAAAGGTTGTGGTGGATCACACCATTATTTTTAATATATATATATATATATATATAAAATATCTTTATATTTCTTATTCAAATAAATAAATAAAAAAGATCCTAGCAATCGTTCACATCCCAATGAAAATATTTATTTCAAGGAAAATGGAGTCGCAATGGCTAGCAATTATAGGCAAAGAAGAGGACAATAGACTTCACGTTTTCTTCCAATCAAAGAAAGAAAGATGCTATTTCCACTATGTTGTCTGCAAAGAATGCAAGAGAGATTGCTACTATTGCGTGGTTTACAATCGAACAACTCGACAGAAAAACAAATGTTAGGCAAGCCGTGATTGCTTTTATGATAATCATAAACCTTTTCTAGCACTTTACATTGGTCAAAGACAAAAAAATAAAAAATAAAAAATAAAAATGAAGCCACGTTCCGTTCATTAGTCTTATGATCCAACTTTGTTGAAAAGATGTTTTAGCATGTTTGTTTATTTTTTTGATTAATGAACTTGTAAGGATAAAGAACTTATGATTTATACAATAAATTTTGATTTTGAGTCAGAAAACACATATTTTATAAGAATTTGAGATAATCGGAGTTTTACTCGTTCAGCTGGTCCTATAAAACACGCTTTTTTAGGAATTGAGTTTTATCAAGTAATTTTTTTTGAAGCGGCTCTCAAATTTAAGTCAAGATGTGCATTCTTTAAAAGAACTTGAGACAACTGGAATTCTATTCACTCAGCTAGATCTATAAATTACACTTTATAAAGATGAAGTTTCATCTCATAAATTTTTCTCATATAATGTTTTTTTAACAAGTCTCGAGTTGGAGTTAAAATTTTTACTACTGTAAAAAAAATGTAAATTTTGAATAAATTATACTTCTTAAGAATAAAGTTTCATCTCATAAATTTTCTTTTAATAATAAAAATGTGATGGTACAGTTAGAAATTAGAATAGCCTATCACAGGCGAGACGGGGGGAATCTGTCAATGAAAACACTATACTGAGAAGTAAAAGATATTCAACACAAATTGAATCGATAGTGACAAGCATTGTGTTGGGGGGATAATTCGACTCTGGAAAGGAGCATGGCTATATCAACTTTTGGTGGATGAAGATGCTTGTCATTGAGTTTTAAAAGTATTTTTCGAAGAAAAATGACAATTTTGATATATTATATTAATATATTTTTAAATGAAAAATACTTTTAAAAATAACGTAAATCACACTCTCAATCAATCATGTATGTATTTTTAAAAAAATAACATAAATCATAATCCCTAAATAAAGCCTGGTGCTAATGGGATATTATATGCTGTGTAATGACCACAAAACAGAAAGCAAGAAGAATCTTTCAAGATGAAAAGGGTAAGGAATTGGATCTTTGAGCAAGCCCACTACATGGAAATATAATACGAATGAAATCCCACTCTTAAAGTAAATGATTTAGAGCGAGATGGTCAAACCTTAAACCCTTTCATTTCATGGTCAAAGGCGAAAAATGAATCCATTTTCATTCGATTATGATTTGATTGACACAATAATCTTTCTTTGATTGACTGGCACGTGTCCGATCCCAGGAGCAGTTGATTTTCTTCCACTAGCAACCGAGCTTTAATATTTTTTATGTTAAAAACACAAATATTTAGATGCAAATTAAACATGAATTAAAAAGGTGATGGTCCAATTAGACCGGCCCATCAGGCCATACGGATCCAGATGACACCGGCCTGTGATCCTTCCACTGCCAAGAGAGGGAGGTGATCGCTGCTCTGTGAAACCAGCCTCACGCTTTGCCCTCCACTCTAGGAGACACGTCACCCAGGTCTTCACCTGGACGACATGGTTCAACTCCTGGCTTGGAACGGGCAGGCCAGATAAGAGCCAGACTGGAACCAACCTTCTAGGCTGAGTCAACGTCCCATCACCTTAAAGCCCCCACTTGGGTTACAGGCCCGCGTTACCGAGCTCAGCTGGTTAGCTGTCGTTAGTGTTTGGTATATAGAGATCAAAAGCTATTCCTTTCTTTCCGATGTGGGATGTAATCAATATCAGGGACTGGAAAGAAAATCGTGGATATTTGAGAAAGCGCATGGGAATCATTTTCGAAATAAATTGAAAATTATTTATTTAAAATTAATTTTGTATGTGTTTTTAGATAATTTTCGTACGCTAATGTTAAAAAAAATTAAAAGTTTTTTTTTTTTTTTTTTAATTTTGATACACATAACAGAGGAGGAAGTGAGGGGCTTGATGTATTAAATGTCAGGGAGGCTAGAAAGAAAATCTTGGCATAAAACGTATTTGAGAAAGCATTTGGGAAGTATTTTTGAAAAAAAATAACAATTATTTATTATTTTTTTTTTATGTTTTTAAATATTTTTGTGTTAATATTAAAAATAAAAAAATATAGGATTCCCCAGTTTCGATGGAGAGTTGGGCACAGCGAAACACAAGATGAGAAAGCACATCATGAAATCACTGCCTCCTGCTGGTTTATCTAAGAAAGAACATCATTTCCAATTCTAAGATGAAACTTGATGGCTGTAGAGCCAGAGCTTCTATTAAAAATTAAACTCAAAAATAGCTTTGGCGCTTCATAGTGTAATAACAAACAAAAAGCACAAATCTTTGGAGGCACATATCTTTTAACTGCAAACGCAAGAGAGATACCATTTCTTTTATCAGAAGTTACTCAGGCTAATCTTTTTAAAAAATAATGAAGGAAAAGAGCACAGCGATGAGGATAGGAAATCGATCTTTTTATTGTTAAAAAAAGGATTAAAAATACAGAAGCCTGTCTGTTTTTTAATGAAATTGCTAGCCCTATCCTGGCAATCTGCTGCCTCAGACCAACACCTCTCTTCTATGACGCAAGAGAGTGAGGAATTTCATGAACCAAGGTTACCGCACCATTCAATGCTTATACAAATCTTTCATCCAAGAAAGACGGTTGAACACTAGCTAGTGTCAAAAGTAGGGACTCCATCACAGGATAAGAGGCTCAATTAAGGGGAAAGAGCCTAGTGTCAACTCAAGAGCCTCGTGGCCAGAGTTTTTGGTTTAGGAAATAAAAAATGTCAAAAACAGAAATCTGAGAGCAGGAGGTCTAGATTAGATACAGCAACTCCTGGTGTTAAAAAATGGGGAATTTTTTTTATTAGATGCCAGCAGTGTCTACTACCTAGCCACCATCAAAAGCTTTTTAATATAAAAGGAGAGAATTGCAAGTAAACAGGTCATAACTTGCAAGTGCCTGAGCAGTAATATGCGCCTTGCTAAAATCTTCGATTTACTCAATCACTCATGGATGAAGCAACGAATTCCAACACTATTGATAAACAGTAACAGTGGTATCTTCTACAATCATCATTTAATTGATAACATGAAAATGAAGGGGAAAAAATGGATGTCATTGTCCATTTGCTGTCAAACTATGCTGTTCAAAACTTCAGGAGTTGCCTCTTACATAAAAGATCACCCTAAAACCAATATGGCTGTAAAACCAGCATAAACAGAAAAAATGGACGTTAAACCTCACATTCCTGTGAAGGACTTCTTCCCACCAGCAGCAGAACCAGCAGGAATCACTTTCAATACATTAAATCTAACAGTCTTGGACAGTGGCCTGGTAAGAGCAAAAAATATTATGAATTGAAAGTCAATTGCATATACAATAACAGCTAAATCACATTCAAGATAAATGATATAAAATAAATCTTTGGGTGGTCAAAATTTAACCTGCATTGTCCGATGATGACATGATCACCTTCCCGCACACGGAAGCATGGGGACACGTGTGCTGGAATATTTGAATGCCTCTTCTCATATCTATGGGGAAAAAATAATATTTAAATTATAATGGTGCGATATTGTGCACTGAAAAACCACCAAAACTAAAGGTGGACTAGACCTTTGGTATTTCTTGACCCAGTGAAGATAGTTCCGCCGAACAATAATGGTCCTCACCATCTTGGCACTATGACAAGTTCCGGCCAAGATACGACCTCGGATAGAAACAGTACCAGTGAAGGGGCATTTTTTATCAATATAAGTTCCTGTCAGAAGTAAGCACAGGAGCAGCAAATTTCACATTCTACAAAAATATGATGTGGAGGAATTACATAAAAGCACATGAAAGAGGAGCAAACATATGAATCAAGTTGCAAACGTAGAACTTGATGGATATAAACACAAGCATGGAGGCAACAACAGCATGTAAGGAAATCAAGTCCATGACACTCGACATGTGTAATTATTCAAAAACTATTTAAATTCCATATCATCATCGACAAGGTTCGAATTCCTCCTTATCACACATTGATTCATACACGAAATATACTAGAATTTACAACCCTATGATCAGAAAACACGTCTTGGTCACTTGACTCCATTATCCATCAAAATTAGTGCATACAACTAGAATAACATATACAAAGCTAAATAGAATTACAAACACAGTAAGCACACCATAAGAATAACACAACAATAAAAGACAAACCTTCAGTGGCTTCTCTGGGAGTCTTGAAACTCAATCCAATACTCTTCCAGAACCTGTTTCCACCCTTTCCAGGCCTCTTTCCTTTCCCAGATTTCTTTGAACTGCCAAAAACAAAACACAAAACAACAAAAACCCACATCAAATAAAAAGACCCCAAAACAGAAAGTCCGCTTCTTTTTATGTTCTAATACATTACCTGAGAAACACTTTGGGTTGTTTCAAAAATGCCTTTTCAGTCTGCAACACAGAAATAAAGGAACCATAATGAGAGCGCATAATGAGATCTAAGACGAAAAGTTTTTGAAGTAGAAGTAGTGAATAGAAAGAGAACGTGTTACGAGAACCTGCTCGGCCATGATTTACAGCTGTTTGTGTTCTCTACAAGGAGCTGAGAGCCTGAAACAGTAGGAGGCAAGAGGTACGAGAAAGAGAGAGAGACTCCTGTGCTGGAATGAGTAAGCTTTAAACCCTAGTTCGCTTGCTGATATGTACTGATAATGGGCCTTGATGGCCCTTCTTTTAATCGCTAATTGTTGACCTGATTATAAATTTTAATCGACATGGTTATAGGAGCAGATTTGTAGATAGGATGTTGCTTGGAATTGTGTTTCATATAATATCTTTTATATACAAAAAATTTATTAATTTTTTTATTTAATGTTAATGGATTAATTTGATGTAATAATTTTAAATAAAATATTATTTTAATAAGAAATACTTTGAATATAAATCCCTATCATTTTCTTATTTATCTTTTTAATACAATATCTTGAGTTTTTTTCTATTAAATTATTTTTTAATACAAGTCGCCCTAAGCCTTATAACCAGGCTTTTAGGTTGCTGTTATGGTTTAATCTAGTGCCATGTAAAATTTATTAGCAGCTGATTTTTTTTTTATTTTAATTAGCCATCCAAAATTTATGCCACACAAAAAGATATATGAACTCAAGTTGTGCTGAAAATGAACGATGGTAACATCAATTTTCTTCAAAACATTTTTTAATATCTTCAAATTGTATTGGTATTAAGAAAATAAATTAAAAAGCAACTACTATCATAATATAAAAATAAACAGTAGACTTTTTGATTTTTATGTTTAAAACGTTGACTTTAATTACTTTCTGAATAGCAATGTCATATCAAACATTCCCAGCAATCACATACCAGAGCAATTGAGTAAGAACCAGACAGATGGTGATGAAGTATTGAAAAATAGTTGACGCTAATTTGCCTGCTAACTTGCTTAAACATGACTCTCCAAAGCATACAACGCCGTAATGTTACAGTATGGAAACAAGCATTTCATCTCAGCTCAGTCGCCTGTTAACCTGAGAATATTCAACCATCATTGACATGTTACGTGAAATTGAAAAAATAAGACCAACCGCCATTAACCCTATAGAAGAAACACATGATTCTTTAGCTGTCTGAGATCATAATCACAAGTTCAGCACTTGAATCCTTTGTCCACAGATATATCACTCAGTCTGCACCAGCAAATAAGATCAATAAAATATATAATAATAAATTTTCCAGGATGAAAGAAGTATATTCAATTCCATCATTTTGATTCCAGTAATGTCTAAAGAAAAACTGGAGAAATTTTCAGCAGAATATTTGCCCCATATTGAAAAACACAGATCCTGATATAATAAGCCAAACACTTAGGTGGTGATAGACAAAACATTGGCAGAAACTTTTCCACAATGCTTAACTTTGCTAATTTATTATATATAGATCTTGTGCAACAAATTCTACCCATCCTCTGAGGCTACTTGGAGATTTCAAAAAATATAACAAATTCTACTCATTTTTATCACATACCGGATGGCATTGTACAAAAATACTAGATATTCTAAGAATGCAACAAAGGGAAACAAAACAATAACCAGAGATTCGTATAACAGATTGTTACCAAATTGGCTCTAAACTCATTGAACTCATCAAGGCTAATCTATACTCTTTGGAAAATAACTTCTTTGGGCATCTCAAAAACTTACATTTATGGTCAATTTTAATATAAACAAAGGATGAAATGGCTGCACAGAATGTTAAAGAACCATCTCACCTAAAAGCTTAAGCTTGTAAGTGAGACCCCATAATATGATTTATATTATTCTCTAACACACCCCTTCAAGTGAAAGTCTTTTGGGCTTGAAACTTGCACAGGTCCACATCACCTTGTGCTTGGTTTTTTTTATCAAATAGAATGAGGGTGGTGAGATTCGAACTCGTGACCGCTGGGTCAACAAGGCTCTGATACCATGTTAAAGAACCATCTCACCTAAAAGCTTAAGCTTGTAAGTGAAACCCCATAATATGATTTATATTATTCCCTAACACAGAAAAGAAAACAGAAAGAAAGGAAATTCCTTAAACATGCCAGACCTTTTGGCGTTTTGAATTTGGAGGGCTTGGTTCCGTATCACTATGGCGACGAGATGTTCCAACACCAGAGTTTTCAACCTGTAAACATGCCACCCATTAGCATTGTAGTTCTGCATGTTTTTATGCACATATCAATTTAGCTTGACATATTTACAACATCATGCCAATGCCTTCACGATTCAATTGATTGGCTAAAGCAAGAAATCCAAAATAGTAAGGGACATGAGATACAAGTATCCATTACGAGATAACTGAAAATGCTACTTACATGGTTTGAAGAATCTTGAGGCCTCTGATTCTCAGAGTTCTGTGCTTCTCCAGGAGGTATGACACTGGGTTCTGCACCTCCACTTTGAGACATGAGGGGCATGATCTGACGAAGCAAATTAGACAGAAATATCCCCTCATCCGTAGCTCTTGGTTCTGCTACTGCAGTAGCAGTAGATTGTCCGGCAGTCTCAGGGACAGAACTATTAGTTCTTCCTTGTGAGCTAGCATCCTCCATATGGATGTCACCAGGTAAGATGGTCCTCAGAAGCTGCAAAATATTGTTGGGGATATGTCGTTCAGAATCCTGGTTGTTCTGGGCCCCACTAGCTGACAGTATGTTGATACTAATACTGCGAGAAATAGAAGGCTCCTGTCTCAGGTTTGGTGGCAATGATCCTGGAAGAGCAGAAAGGTTGGTCAACTAATATTGTTTTTTTTGAACAGCTGATTAAGCTCAAATCTTCTCATACATTCATATCACCAAATGCTAAAGCAAGATACAGTGAGCAACCATCAAAACTTTGACTATTACCCACAACATTAACTTCAATTCAATTTCTACATCATATTGTAAGCTGAAAATACGATTTCATGCAAGCCTGTTACAATATGTTCTCAAAGGTCCCCGGTCAAATCCTTAGGAAATAAAGATATTGAAAAAAACTCAGGACCCTTTTGAAAAGGGAGAATAGAACACAAACATTAATTTCCTTAATTTTTTGGGTGAAGATGGGGGATGGGGTGCTCTTGCTGACTGGGTGCTAGGAAGAATCCACTTCAGCACCCTAAAGGTAAGCCTTTCATCATATACTCAAATGGTACAATAACAAGAAATACAAGTAAAAAAACAGTATTACAAAATTGGCTGCATGGCAGGTAAGTTTTGCTGCAAATTGGAATCCATATGTGTGCGTCAGAATAATCAAAGAAGGGTCTGTATGTGTTATAATAGTAAGCATGATACTTTTACCATGAGATTCTAGGAAAGAAAGATATTTGTGGAATGTTCAAAAAGAGCAAAATTTGTGGAAATCACCCTCCCTCCCTCATGCAGGATTGAAATGATTATTGACAAATATATCAACCACCATTGACAGCAGCACAAGTACAACCACTGACGGACACATGTGTATTCATGAGTAAGATGAACCAAAACATCCCCTTTCAAGCCTCCTGAGCTTGCACTGGAAAAGATGTCCACAACTACAAACTTAAGACTTTTTCATGAGCCAAGCCATTCTCATAACTTCATTGAACAGCAGTATTGTCACATTACTATCTCTTGTGCATTGTTCAAAGTTTTGCTGCTGCAAAGCAGGTTCAGGAGTTGTCAGCTGCTCAGTTTGGACCTCAGCAGCATGATATTCACCTGATGCTTGAGATCCCCCGTCCACTATTCCCATGCCCAGAAGCTACATTTTGAAATCTTCCAAGAAGAGGATAGTATAGACCTGTAGAATTACCAGATGAATCGGAAGGAAGGCGGCCAAATGTGCCAGGAACAGCTGCAACCACCGTTCTAAGAGGCACCACTCGTACAGCCTCTCCAGCAAAAGATGAACCCTCTGAGAGCCTTGAACTTGTTTGATTACTAGGATTTTCACCACCAGAACTGGCTGGTGGGCTTCTCTGCCCAGCAGTTTGCTGTGTCTGACTATGTTCCTCGCGATTATTGTTAAGGGTAGCTGTTGATGAACCTTGGGTAAAAGAAAAATAGTTGATAAGTAGATTCACATATCAGAAATGCCATACATATTAATTATTCCAGACATCAAATTTGAAGAAAACCTCTTCGTATTTGTATATCAATTCGCCTTGGAAGAAACCCGGTACCAACACCATTAGTCAAACCAGATCCAGGCTGAATGGATCCTACAGGGATAGCACCAAAGCTTGTCCCTGGTTGAAAAGGAAGGGGCTGCATGCATAGGAGTGATCAGCAGAGAAAAATAATTTGAAGCAAAATAGAAGGATAAAAAAACAGGAGGAATTTATAAGGATGTCTGGATTATGACCTGAACCATGAGAGGATTAGGACCAGATTGATTGATAAAAACAGCAGGGCCCGCATTAACCACAGCTTCGGACTGTAAATAAACAAACCACAACACATACAACTCAGGAGATGCCATGCATGAAAGGTTGCCATAAAAGGGAAATTGGAGATAATCTTACCGGTGATTCACCTAGTCGTAATGTCATGCTTGTACGTCCAAGTTCAAGAAGAAGCGCACCTAAATTATGAAGTTGGACTCCGGTTCTCAATGCATTAGTCTGAGTTGCGTGCCGCGCTGCAGTATCAGTAATGCATGCTTGATTCTCTAATTGTCTTGCAAGTTGCTGCCATCATACAAAACAAACAGGGAGGGGGATCCAATGCATTCAAGTTTTAGTTGTGGGAATAAATAAAATAAAGGTAAATGTTGATAGATTTCAAGGTTAAAAGAATCAAATTCTATAAAAATTATAAAATGTTAACAAGATGAAGAAACATAATAAAAAGATGGCCAATTCCTATGGCCACAAGCAACTGACTTCACTAGTAAAAAAATGAAATATACAGTTGGCTACCCAAAAAATAAAGGAAGAACAAAAGTGAAGATAATAGAGAACATATGAGGTAGATAGAATGCTGTTAAATAACACACAAGTAAGCATTCTCCAACTTGTTCGGTGAGTAACTGTCTACTAGACAGCATCACTTCTGCCAAGGATGCAGGTGTTGGAACTCTTTCTTCTCCAGTTCCTGATAGTGATGTGGAATTAGAATCTAAATGTTCTATCATGTGTGCAGCATCTGCTTGAGCAATGGGTTCCCCGCCTCTGCCTGTCAATGAAGAGAATTGAAATCCAATGGCCAAGTCAGCCTCATTGAAGCAAATGACATTTATTAACCATACAGAAATTCGCAAAAAGCAGATACTGACCAATGGCATCAAATTCTCGCCTCAAATTACTCAGATATTGGGACAGAGTTGTCAGAGAATCAGGAATTACCTACAAATACCCAGAAAATTAACTCAATACTTTAAACTGCAATAAGATATGCAGGCCAAGGAATCCATGTTGTAGAAAGAAGGTAGAGGGTGGAATAAAAGAGGACTCCTAACTTACAGGAGGATTCAGAGACCCCAAGGAAACTGTTGTCGGAAGCCCAAAAACAGTATGTGATCTGTCAGACTGACCCCTGGTGCCAGTTTGTTCAGATTGCAGTTGGCTTGAATCCATTGTGCCACCAGCAGCTGATGTTCTTTGTGAACCACGCTCCTTAAGGATCCATACCAGTCACAAAGAGTAAGACCCAAAACATAAATGAGCATTTACAGGTATGAAAAAGCATTAAGGTCCATCTTTTCAATTTGACAAAATATGAATCAGCTTGCCGAACATAAATGGAAGGTATCTCAAAATGTGCCGAACATCTAAAGTCAAATAAAAGCTTCTAATAGACAACTTCTGGATACAAAAATACTGGATATCTTACTATGAACAAATTTGTTTGTTTGCCTCTGTGAGTAAGAAAAGAGGGAAGAAATCTCCATCCTTACCAACAATAGATTTGCAAAAGTATAACAATAATGTAATTAGTTTTAGGGGTTGAAATTTATATATTTACCGCATCAACCCCTTCACTGACACCTCTGATATTTGAAAATCCAAAAGATCCAAGAACAGCAGAGACAATCTGCTCCAGAGAATCAATCAAGAGATAACTATAAATCAATTAAATCATCAGTATGAAAATCTAAAATTGCTATATTCAACATCTAGTTGTAGCCGCACCCTACTGATTTGTGGAGGAACTGCATCCCCTTGATCAGGCACACTAAAAGTTTCTATTATAACACTGGGAGCCACCTGACCAG
Organism: Salix purpurea; assembly: GCA_027405865.1. Taxonomy (NCBI): domain Eukaryota; kingdom Viridiplantae; phylum Streptophyta; class Magnoliopsida; order Malpighiales; family Salicaceae; genus Salix; species Salix purpurea. Next base: position 6,233,261 of record JAOWLH010000019.1, read on the forward strand.
TGTGATGGCTTGAACCTGAAGCAGGATCACTGGCTGCAACATTGACATGTGGGAGTTACTCCATTGTTAATTTTACTAACACATGGAAGATATAGCTAATTAAAAAAGGGAAAGAAATAAAGGTATACAATTCCATTTCAGAAGGCTGGGATGTCTTTTGCTAGATTATGACAAACACAAAGCAGTATCGCTACACCAATTACTAAGCTCTTATAGATGTCAAAGTGACTCAAATATTATTTGTGGCGTGGTTGCTCTTTAAAACATTAGAAGCACCAAAATAAAAATATACGCATTAAATAAGAACCAACAAAACACCACCACTTGCTTTTCTGATTAATCATATAACAGTATTGAGCACTTAATGAAATTAAAAGGATAATCTGTTAAGGGTTGTTTCTATAATATACCAACCTTTTCGTGAATATAATTTAAGGTACACTGGAAACCATACTTTAGCTGAAGTAATGTGTATCAAACCTGTTGTAGTTTTTAGCTCATAGGCAAATGACAGAGTCGTGCAGAACAATGGCATCTGCCTTTCAGAGATGTTATTTATTGTTTTATTGCCAGGGACAATTGATAGATTGGGGGTGCGGGGGCAACACCTCCATGGTAACTGTGAATATAAGCACATTACCGAACCACGTAAACCCCATGTTTCTTGTTTTCTCGTGTTTTCAATATTCATCAATTACAATATTTATCAATAATTGCTGCAGGTTTCACAACAAACCCCTCTGTGTGGGTCAATAATCCATTATGGCCATTAATTACACTGTGCATTAAATTTTTGTTTCTTTATATATTTACAGGCTGTGAGGCATTTTACAGGACCCTTTTGACCACAACAAGTCGTCCTCCACAGCTTTAGTATCTTTTTTTAGATGAACTTAGTATATTTGAAGAAGAAGAAGATGATGCAAGAAAATGTTAAGGAGAGCCAAACCTGAATGACTGGATAAGCCCTCAAATGATTGCAGTATAGGTTGCCTAACTACCAGGTGCAAGGTGTGACCATCTTCGACATCTAACATGTGTTAAGCAAATAAACCAACCAAACAATATAATAAGACAGTAGTGCTAACGAGTAAAAAAAGTACAGGGATATGAAGATCTTCCTTAGGGAGAAAATAAAGAAATTTAACAAAGAGTGGTTTATAGGTTTCTAGTTCAATCAATGACTATTCCTATACATACAAGACCTCATGTTTGCTAATTTGTTATGGAAAAGTAAAATACAAACTAGTTCATACCATATATGTTTTGATTCAAATACTTCACCAACAGTTAAAGTTTCCTTCTAGCAAAAATGCACCATTGCAACAAGCACTTGCCAGAAAACAATTTACTTAAGAAGAAGAAAATTGCAGGTGTGGACCTACTTGGAATAAGTACATGTGTTTTTGGTTGTGCTTGAGTTTGATATAGTCAATTGAAATGTGACACAATTCTCTATTCTCAACCCAATAAGTTGTCCATGGTCATTCATTCACACCTAGAAGTATGCTAATGAAGAATTGATGAAGAGACTCATGCAGTCACATGCATCTACAACACATACCTTCAAACCTCTCTTTAGCTATCTCCTCAATTTGGGTACACAATCTTTTTTGTTAAATAATGTATTTTAGAGTTGCCCTGGAGCATTAAGAAAAAAGGATACGATAGGCAGAGAGTAGTTGGTCATCTTTTAAAACTTTTCCACGACATATTAGACGTTGTTGTTCCGATAGCACGCCAGTGACTGAAGCAATCTGTTCTTTTAAAGCAGGAACTGGCGTCTGCATGGATAATCAAGAAAGGGGAAAGCATGCACATTAGTGGTTTCCACAAACAAAAATTCATGCACAAGTTATCAACTACCAAATCATCAATTGCAATATCAGTGTAAGGACCTTATTAAGATCATAATGCAGGTTGTACTCTTACAATTAAGAATTCAGTGGCGACAAAGAATGTTTCAACAGTGTTTTATGAATAAAAGGCATAGGGAAATAGTTGATCTTCTGTAATTGCTTTCTGTCCTGTTTCTCTTGAGATCTGCTTCTCAGTATTTTCTGCACAACTTTTCAGTAAAATGTGGGATAATCGAATAATGCTCCACAGATTTTTACCTAAGAGCTTGTTGAAAAGATGTTCTTGAGAGGGAATATGAGTTGGATGCTAGAGAGTGTTGCCTTTGTATCATCAGTCTGTAACTAGTTAGGTCTAAAAGGCACATTGGATCACTTATAAGGACGAGAAATTCTCTGACCATGTTGGTAAAGAGGTTTTACTTGTGATTGTCAAGACCACTTAATTTCCTCTTCTTCTACTCTTTCTAGGATTCAGATTCTAGTAACTCTCTATCTCTCACCACAATGACAAAATATGCTCAAAGTGCAATTTAGAGCTCTTGATAAAGGAGGCAAAAAAATACATAAAAACAGAAGAAAAAAAATTACCCATATATATATATATATATATATATATATATATATATATATATATATATATCACTCCCTAAGAACTGGATTTGGGATGTATTTGAACTCAATGATCATCTAAAGTATTATAGCAAGTTTACAAAACATAGACACTGCAATGACATGAACCATGGTTCAGTGGGGGGCAAAAATTACCTGTTTATCCACTCTCAAAGTATAGGTTTGAGAATCCAATGTTTTTATTTTTATTTCAATGTTTGTTTCAGAGCCTTCTACCTCAACAGCTCCAGGAATTTTATCAGCAATATTACTTCCCATTCTACTCAGACGAATGGATACCTACAACCAAGAAAGGAAAAGAAACAAATGAAGAAAATGGTTTGGGAGTTGCTTGGATGAGGCAACAGCATGCTTGTCCATCAACCAGATAAGTCACAGTATTGAACATAATCTTCCTCGTACTCTTTTTGTTACAATGAGCAGAAAGCAAGTTCCAATAATGTCATGTGTATATCTGTATGCAGTATGCACACCCACATTGCATTTTGCTCCACATCGAAATCAACTTCAAACCATTAATCTCAGGATCAAATCCATGCTATATAATGCAGAAATCAAGTTCCAAGAAGTAATGTCTCCAGTCCCAAGTGACATTACTGGCATATTTATACTCCATATTCCGCATCACATAGTGAAAATCAATGTAAACTCTAAATTATAAGAATTCAATACCCAAGCTTCTACCCTCAAAACAGCTTATCTAGAATTGGGGCCTGCACCCAATTCAAAAGTAATCGGTAGACGGGGAAAATCAAGGAGTAAATTCAAAGAAAAAGTAAACTAATGTTCAAATTCAAGACATTTACATTGACCAACAGATTGAGAACACAAATAATACATCATCTATGCACCCAAAGAGGGCGCCTCTATCCCTAAAAATCACTCAGCACCAACAATTGACAATCTTCACTTCCACCACTCACACTTCAATCAGCATAAATCACTTAAGTTGGAGCTTGATCAAGTTGCCACATCCCAATAAGCAAACTTTCCCTTAACTCATATGCAAAAAATCAAAATCTCATTCCCCATTTATCTCTCACTCTCTAGGGTTAACCAAATCTTGATCAAACACACAAAGCTCAAGACTTTCAGCTTCTGAGTCCTAACCAGTCATCAAAAGCATGCAAACATCAAGTTCCAAAATGACAACCCAGTCCACACAATTAAGAAAATCGATCAAAGACAGTAGACAAGATAAGAAAGGAGTCAGTAAGTTACCTGGGATAAAAAAAAAATCTGGTTTGATAAGTAGAGGGAGAATAGATAGAGGGAGAGGGATAGAAATGATGGGAGAGAGATGCCGTGTCTGCGTGCTATCTCTCTGTGTATTTTGGAGCTGACACCAGAATTTATATCACACAAAATCAAAATCTCTGTCTCTTCCCTGTCAACTCTGCAGTGGTGGTGTGGGCAACGTCGGACGAGGTTTGCAAAAATTAATCCGCACTTTTTTTTAATTATTATTTGTGTTAGGATTTGTGGTTATTTTTAAAAAAAAAAAATGGTTTATAAATATATAAAAAAATTATTTTAAAAAAAAATTATTTAAAATCATAAAAAAAAACAATAATTTAAAATTTTTAATTTAAAATAAAAAAAAATTCAATTCTTTTCAAAAAAATTTTTTGAAAAGCAGTGCAAGACAGAGTGGGTGGTTTTCTTTTTCCATTTTTGGTTTTTTGTAGGTTTTGACTTCAGGATTTTTACCTGTTACTGTTGGTAAATTGGCTGGTAGCAATTAGTGAAGCATATATTATTATAAACATTATTTTAATATTTGTTTGTATTTTTTATAATTTATATATAAATTAAAATTAAAATAAATCATATACATCATAAGTTGTCAAAAGTATAAATGGTGTGTTCAACAATTTGATTAAAAATCATTTGATTTTTAAGCTCTCCATTAGGTCATATCATTTATTTTTATAAAAAAAATATTTATATCTAATTAACTTCGTGCTCATTATCTAAATAGTTAAAGATATTTAATCTTATTTATTAATAATCATCTTAGATACATGTATTTATACCTCTTATTTAGTTAAAGTAAGGCATTGGAAGCCTTTAAAGACTTGTAAGAAAGAAATAACGAGAGATAACTTGAAAAGAATACAAATATTGTAAGATCTGATTGAAGGCCTTTCAACCTGTTACTGTTAATTACATGGGGTACCTGATTTTGGTTTTGACTTAAGAAGGAATAAAGAGCACTTGCATTTTGAAATCGGAATCAGATTTTATAGAAGAACTGAATTGTTTGAGGAAATGATCATGCTCATGTCAGTTACTTTCTTCTTCTCAGGAGTCCACTTGTTTCATTTTTGTATGAACGAGGCTGGCGCCAAAGTTTTAATCAAAGCGGGTTTCCTGGTCCTGCTGAAGAGGTTTGTTTCTAGGAATTCAAATACACCAGTTAGGCATGGAGGTTTAATTAAGCTTATTTCAAAAGATGAGTTTGAGCAAATATTATTTATGGTTTTATGAAATCTTTCTGTGCAACTTGGTGACTTGGAACATTGAAATATCCCATGAGATGGCATTGGCATCTCCGAAAATGGGGTAATTATCATCATTCTCGTTCTTCTCCTCTTTGTAAACTGCTACTGAATTTGAGAACATGAATTTGACTTTGTGGTGGTTTCTTGTTAATGCAGTTCGAAATGGCTAAGGAGTACTTAAAACCCGGCTGAAGGGGGTCTTCTAGTGGATGTAAGCTGTGGTAGTGGCCTGTTTTCTAGAAAAATTGTTAAATCTGGAGCATATTCGAAAGTTATTGCACTTGATTTCTCTGAAAACATGCTTCGTCAGTGCTATGATTACATCAAGCAAGACAATAATATCTCAACAATGTAAGCATCTTTGCCTGGCTTGAGTTTCAAAGTTACAGTAACTGTTATGTGAGAGCAATTATAATTTCATAACTAGGGTCCAATTTGAAACGAGGATTGACAATTTCTTTTGTTGGAGAATGTGCAGAAACCTTGATCTTGTCAGGGCCGATGTTTCAAGACTTCCATTTGCATCAGGTTCAGTTGACGCTATTCATGCTGGTACTGCCATGCATTGCTGGCCATCTCCTTCCAATGCTGTAAGTGATCTTTCTTTCTTTTGTGTCTTTTGTGGATTTGGTAGGCATAAGCCTCCAGATACACCATGTTAGTATATGCTGTGATTTGAAGAAAACTCTAACCTCGTGATCCCAATTGACAAGAGGATGAGTAATACAATGCTTAAAACTAGTCCTTCATAAGTTACAAACTTGATTGCGATGAGGTCAGTTTCTGCCATGTCTAAAACATCGAGGACTTCTTTTCCTTTCTTTGGATTGAAATTTTATCAGTGTCCAGGAAATCAGTAGTTTATTATGCTTCATTGCACCAAAAGTGGAGGCTAAAAGAATATGAAGTTCAATACACCCTTCTTACTTGACCATACTTGAAAATGTTTTCTAGTAATAGGTGTAAAGAGACATGCAACGCTGAGTAGATTGTCTCCAGGATAAGAGTTAAAAAAATGAAACATTGTAGTCGTGGCTTTTTCCTTGCAAAGAGCTGAAGTAAAGGGCACCTTTTCTAGACCTCAGGATGCTTGAGATCTCTATTACAGATACTTTCTATAACAATTACAGATGCCACTGAAAACACAATGAACCGTCATAAGCAACAACACAGATTGCAAATGAAAAACATTATAGAACTTGCTGAATATGCAAGTTATCACCTTTTGTTTCTGAATCTATTAGATAGTGTCAGACATCAGTAGTAAGCCGCCAATCTTAATACATAAGGCGTTTACATTTGTGGGTTTGTGAACATAATACTTATATTTATAGTATGACAAAGTCAACTACCTAAGATGCCCATTTGGTCTCCTGGAACTGATAACAACGCTCTACCAATGGCAAGGCATTGCCTATAGCAAAAGATATCAGATTATATGCAAAACTTTTGCATTGCTTTGATCAAATCCAGCAATAATCTTGTTTGACTGGCTATGTTTTGGGAAATTGTGTATAGGTGGTTTGTTATATCATCAGCAAGTAGGTTCTGTGGCGTCTTGTCCTGAGAAGTACACATCATAAATCCCTCTCCTAAGTTCTGTGTTTATGTGTGTTTTTAGTGCATTCTCATCATTTGACTGAATGTAGAGTTATTTTATGAACCTGCTGCTCAACTAGCGACGTATCTACCAATGTCAGGTTGCTGAAATTTGTCGTGTATTGCGAAGTGGTGGAGTTTTTGTCAGAACCACTTTTCTTCGATATAGTCATCCACTCCCTGGATAGAACGACCTTTCCAAGAGGTATTTTCTTCACTTGATCAATTCATAGTTTTAGAGTGATAATAGGTGGGAGGATTAATTACTATGCCTAGGGATACTTTGTTATGGCTTTAAATGTTAGCTGTTCAGAATAGCTCTCACCCAAGCTGGCAATGGTGAAAGTAACTGTCCAAATTAAAATTGGAAGTAATAAGTACTTCAAGTTTCTACAAATTTTGGGTTAAGTGAAACTTACACAGAGTTGTTTGTTGATTTCCATACCACAAAAAGTTTACATTTCATGGAGATTTGTACACATTTGTCATGAAGACTTCATTTATCATATCATTTATCATGAATGTATATTAACTGGGGTCTTAAACTAGAATGGTTTGGGCCTACTGGTTTTAATCTTACCATTACACTATTCTTGGAATGCTTGCTTCTTTGAGTTACATGTAAATTAAAAAGTGATGTTGTTAGCTCAACATACAACAGAAAAAATTGCACATCCCCATTTCTTGGAAAATTAGGATTTTAGTAATGATAGGTGCTTGTGAGGGTGGAACTCCATCCAAACTGGTTGCAGTTTTCACAGCCAGAGAATTATAGTGTAATCCATCTACACTCACCATTGTTATATGCTACAATTCGATCTAAAGATCTTCATATGTCTGGCAGAGGATTTCACGGAACTACAACTTCTTCACAGAGGAGGAAATTGAAGACTTGTGCTCAACATGTGGTCTTACAAACTACTCTAAGAAAGTTCAGCAAACATTCATGATGTTCTCTGCTCAGAAGCCATGAAAGCAAGGTTTAGTTCATTTAGACACATTTCTCCCTAGACTTGGCTTTGACATATCCGGTGTTGGTTTGGTATATAAGATATTTCAATTGTATAGACATTTTAAATAAACAAGACCTGAAAGGTGATAACCTGGGGAGTTGCCATTGTTAATAGAAAGAAGTCCATATTTACTGTCTGATTTATTTAAATAATGATTTGACCCCTCCTTTGAACTTCAGCAGTGTCGCTAATCACAGGGGACTGGCCTTTCTATTGGTAGATTTTGCTGGAAGTGATCTGAAAGCCATGCTTCTGGGGATAGCTGGAGTTGACAATCACTGTAAATACTTTCCACAAACACACACCACCTAATTAATGAGTGGATGGTTGGGCAAGATAAGGATAAATCAGGTCATAATATGCAGATCAAACCCACTTTTTGCCTATATTCTGTTCATGATATTGGTTTTAGCTGTGTTCTTAGGGCATGCTCAAACACCAGCACCATATCTTAACTAGTTTACATTGTAATACAAAAATATAGATTCCTGCCATGATAAGAAAGGACCTTAATAGAACTATAGATTAGGCCTGATTTGAATGGAAAAATGACCACAGCTATAACACCATGTTTGTAGAATGCGCTCACAATTTTTAAGCTTTTAGCTTCATCTCATGATTAGATAAAATTTATATTGTTTCTGTCATAAACCCTGTTTCATTTGTTCGAACTTCTTGCTAGGAATGGACTTGTCAGTATGATCTATGAACAATAAGCTATACATTTCATGTCAATCCTCATGCATCCTACATCAATATCGTACTGGAATCAATCTGCAATACAATTTCCTGTGACTCAAACGGACTCATGGCTTTGAACTGATATCTGTAACCTGAAATCTTCAGACAGGGCTCATGAACTCGCACGATGTGAGTTTATTAAATGACAAGTTAGGATCTGGTGGAAAGGGTTTGCACATGACCAGTCCTTGAGAATTTGGGAATAGTAAATATAATAGCCCACGGGGATGTGGCTCAACCAATAAAGAAACCCTTTTTAGCAGGGCAAAGTGTGTCTCTGAAGTATCAAAACTGGCCAGAGAGAACCCCTCGTGCGGCTCACAAGCTGACCAACTTTCTGATGTTGTTCTTCTAATATTACTGTTTGCCCTGAAGGAACCCATCATTATAATCTCTGTTCACTTCTGGATCTTTGACCTTTGACCAGCCAGCAAAATGCACAGCTAGAAAAGAAAAATAAGAGGAATATTTGGTTAGTCCAAGAACAAGGACCTCTTAGGGTTTAATTTGGTTTGTTTTTCCAAGTTAGGCCATTGGATCCCTTGCACGTGACCTTCTTTCCTCCTGCTATTCCATTTTGCTTTCCATGGCACGTGGGGTCGGTCACCCTTTTCCATTCTTTTATTTTTTTTAAAAAAAAATCTGCAAATTCTTATTTGTCTTTTTTTCTTTTTTTTTCTTTAGAATAATGTTAATCTAATCGGCAATGAAGTTAACTCAGCAACGGATGAGATTTTCTCTAAATTATTTCGAGAAAAAAATATTTCAATTAAATTAGATTATTTATTTTTTCTGAAGACTGATTTTGCTAATCGATTTGATTAGTATTTTTCACGTGCATTGTCTTACTACAACCAAGAGGTTCGTGATAGCCGAAAGTTCAACTCTTAATTATGATTATAGGAGACTAATGAAGATTAATGGGACTGCTTTAAGCTGTTTCTTGAATTCAAACTATATACCTCCTGATTAATTTGAAAAGAGAAAAGGTAAAGCGTAGAGGGGCAATTGGTTTAAGATGATATCGTGTCACATTCCCTATTGAATTTCGCATTTTTTTGGTGTCACTATTTGAAAGTTTCATAAACTTAATCAATATTAATTAGCAATACAAAATAAATTGAAACAAATTATAAAATTAAATTTTTGATTAACCTAGTATTGAAAAACAAACACAAAAAAAAATAACGCAAATCAATTAGGGTTAACCCGTTTAACTCATGACTTGAGTCATGAGATAAGATAACAAATTGAAAGCAAATTGAAATAAATTATAAAGTTATATTCTCAATCAACTCAGTATTGAAAATATTTTTAAGAAAATAATTGAAAAAAACATAAAAAAAATTGTTATTAACTAGAGTTAATTTGTCAAACTCATGATATGAGTTATAAGATGGAGATAACTTCATAGAAAACAGATCATAACAAATCATGAAGTTGAATTCTTAATAAATTCAATGTTGAAGAGTGAAATAAAAAGGTAAAATAGTGTTATGTGAAAATGAGTTTAGTTTAATTTTTTGTTAAAAATAGAGAAGTTCCATCCTTAGTTTTTCCTTCCTATCCCTTTTGATTTAGGTTTGGAACATTTGCTAGAAAATAAACACAAAATTCTAAAACAAAAATGGAATTAACCAGCTCGTATGCTTTGTGCTTGCAGCCTCTATTACATGAAGTGAAGCGGTGGGAATAGAAAATATAATCCAACTAGCCGCCGGAGGAAATATTTCGGCCGCCACCATTTATGCAGTGAAGATTGGATCTCTTTATTCATGGAACCATGAACCATCTCATACACATTTTCTTTGGACTGCATGCGGAATATAGAAAACGAGAAGATATTTCTCACATTAAGCGACATGTCAAAGCTCAGATTGGAAAATGATCATGCCATGAGTATCACTAGGGAAGACTTTACAAGAAAGGAAATCATAAAAACGACCCGTGGTTCATGCATGGAAAACTGACCGGCGGCCGGTATGTTGAATATATATATATATTTCACATGCTGTCTTCCTTCTACTTATAATTCTCAGATTGGACTCAGCTTTGTTTTGGTTTAAAGACGCAGATGACAACATTATGTGTTGTTTTTAAATTTATAGCTCAAGTGCTCCTTTCGAGAGATTCTGAATTTGAAATCTCTACTTTTCTAACCAAGATTAGCTCTTGGCAAGAGCCTAAGGACAAGAAAAGTTCCCTCAAAATTAGTACTAAAGGGGGCCAGTAAATCATACGAACAAGTGCTTAATGAGTTGTTCTTGTCTGTCTAATGTTTGTTACAAGGCTAAAGCACAGCTTCAGGCTCTTCAGTGGAGTGGTTGCCAGTGTCTGGTTCCCATAAAACCGGGTTTCCTCGGTTCATGTCTGCTCAAACTCCAATTGATTCTGTCATCCTAAATTCCCAAACACCAACCAGATTCAGGGAAGCAAGAACTAGATCATGATTTCATATATATATATATATATATCGAGAACCCAACCAGATTGCCTAGCACTCGTGTGTGGTTTGTGCAATCTGGTAGAAATATCACCAAGTAGGTCCGGTCGTGATTTCATTTATTCTGTTGGTATTGTCACAGAGCTGCTTGTTCCATGATTTTGAGTTTGTTTGGTATTTCGTTTTAAAAGTGTTTTTGAAAAGATTAAAAAAAAAACTATTTTAAATTATTTTTTGATGTTTTTAGATTATTTTTATGTATTTTTTTAACAAAAAAAACTATAAAAAAACAACTGCAACTACACTTTTAGACAGATACTTAATTGCTTGCTTTTGAAGTTAGTTTTAAACCAGAGAGAATGAGAGAAATTATGTAATATTAGACATGAATCTTTTTTAAAATAAACGAAAAAACATGTGATGTGAACAGAAGGCAATGTTTAAGGCTAAAAGTTGTTCTAAAGAAAAGGTGGCAATTTAATAGGGAATCCCACCTTAAGTTGTGTTCTTTCAACTAGTGAACTTTTTGATGACTAATTTATATAGATTCAGAAAGAATCAAGGACCTTGATTGTAATTGTATTTTATTCTTATGCTAATAATTCGATAAATAAATATATAGTTTATTGCCAAAACATTAAGTCGCATGAATAATCTAACTTCTTTAAATATATTTTTTAGATTTATCTTCAATACAAAGATTTTTCTCACCTCTCGTTGTTTTTAGATCGTGTCAGTTTAATATGTTTTCATTTTAACATTAAAAATATACATCATTTTGAAGAGATTTTAAAGTCAAATAAGGCTTTTTATTTGTTGTTTTCGTTGTTTTTTAATCCACTAAGTTAATTGTATCATTTTAAAGCAACTACCACACAAGTTAAATTTAAATTCAGGCTAAGTAAAGAGTTAGATCGAGAGATTTTAAGGTTGACATTGTGACCTAAATATTTTTTATACATTAAAAAAAAACTTATTTCACTCGCGGAATAATACAAAATAGAAAAATAGTAACTTTCTAAAAATTCATATTCATTTAATGAATGGGATATGATTGAACTTTTTTTCTAAAAGTGAATTGGAAACAAATCTTTAGATAAGATTAATAATAATATTTAATTATATTGGATAGATTTGACCCGAAGTTCATTTAAAACCAGATAACTCAAATCAATTTTATTTTATCAAAATGATAATATCAAATTTTGTTTAAAGGATTTCGATGTTATTTCGAGGAGGTTTAGTCATGTCAATCAAATCATGGAATGAAGCAAACTTAAATTAATGTTATTTTTATTCAAATTAAAACATATCGGACTCTAAGTCACAAAATTCTTGAAAATAGTACTTTAATAACTATGATTCTAACCACACATCTAACTCTTGTATATTATTGCTAGCTATAAACAACTGGTGAATATGACCATTTTTGGACAAAGTAACCCATAAATTGATAACCTACCCCATTAACAAGCTCACACATTAAACAAATTGCAGTGTCTCCCTCACCACCAAGTCCAAGTCCATATTCAAAAACGTAGCTCAATTAATTAAAAAGATGTTCATAATTTAATAAAGAAAGAAATGGGCAGAAAAAAAATATATACATGTTAGGGCAGCTGCTCCAAGAAGAGCTTCGTAAGTTTAGCGTTAGAGCTCTTCAGCCAAGAAGATGAGAAAACAAATAGTTTTAGGGTTTGGCAGAGAATGGGAGACACAGAAACAGCTCCCACGTTCTCCTCACACCTGACTTTCTTTTCTTTAATGATGCTCTCTCTCCCTCCCTCTCCCTCCCTCCCTCCCTCTCTCTCTCTCACTACACACACACACGTACACACACACACACTTATAAGTACAAGCCGTCCCTATTGGAAAAATGCTGTCTATTTCTCAAAGGAATAACTATATACCCTTTCATCTCTTGTGAACCTCCATAAATACTCTTATCTCCATACCCTGATCTCTCTCTCTCTCCTCTCTTGTTTGCTACACCACTATCTTGATATCAGTTCAAGAGGGATCATATCTTTTTTTGTTGGTTTCTGTGATCATGGTGCGTGTCGCTCTCCCTCCCCCTGATCGCTATCTACTGCAAAATTCCGCTTGATCAGTTTTGATTTATATATAGAATTGTTAAGTGTCTCTTAATTTTGCTCAATTCTGGGTGGTGTTTGTGATCATGGTGTTTTTCAGGGAATTCAAAAGCCTGCATGGTTGGAAGCTCTCTACACACAGAAGTTTTTTGCAGGGTGCTCTTACCACGAAGCTGCAAAGAAGAATGAAAAGAACGTGTGTTGTTTGGATTGCTGCATCAGTATTTGCCCCCATTGTATACCATCTCATCGCTTCCACAGGCTTCTTCAAGTTCGTCGTTATGTTTACCATGATGTTGTCCGACTGGAGGACCTCGAAAAGCTGATAGATTGCTCAAATGTTCAGGTAATTAGTATGTTAAACAATCTTAATTTTCTTGCTTCGTATGTTGCTCGATCTAGCAGAATTCATCAGTTTGTAGTTTGCTAATTAATTTATCTCTGATTATAGGCCTATACCATTAATAGCGCGAAAGTGGTGTTCATCAAAAAGAGGCCTCAGAACAGGCAATTCAAAGGTGCCGGAAACTACTGTACTTCCTGTGATAGAGGCCTTCAGGAACCTTTTATCCATTGCTCTCTTGGCTGCAAGGTACAAATTAAGCAATTTTCATGTTAAATTCCGATTAGGGTGATGACTGAAAGTTTTTTCCATATATATGGATGAAATATATAGGCAAGAACAAGGGATCACATGCAATCACGACCCTTTTAGTCAAAGAGTATATCACGAAAAAGTTGCACTCAATTATGATTAAAGTTCCATGGACCACCTGCAAAAAAGGAAGAAATTGTTGCTAACACTCTCTCTTTTTCAATTCAATAGTTATGTGCATGTACTTAGTAAAGAACCCATCTGTAAAAAGAAATAATATTGATGATCAAACCAATCCAGGTTAATTAGATGCCGCATAGAACATAAATACAGGTGAATTTTACTACGATTTGTGTATCTAGCTTAGTATAGGATTCCATGAGAATTTTAAAACTAAACGTGTTGAGCTACAACCGTAGTGATCTTTTAAATATCATATTGTATATCTCAACCTACACACAGATACTTCATGGGAATCAATCGCTGGTGGATCGAGCTCATAAATTTTACTTTAAAATCATGCATAATTATAATTAAGAAAACTAAGAATTATGTGTTGAATGAGCCAAATTTCCAGGAGGGGTGTCTTATATTTAACAAAAAGATAATTTCCTTGGGTGTTTTCTGCAGGTGGACTCTGTGCTGAAACATTTCAAGGATCTTTCTCCATACTTGAGGAGATGCAGCACATTAACCCTTGGTCCTGACTTCTTCGTCCCTCAAGATATGGCAGATGATGAGACGACCAATGACACTCCTCACTCGACAATTGTGGACTCCGATGAGCCGATGATGAGCTGGTCCTCGAGCTCATCGGGGTCCGAAAACATGAGCATGGCTTGCACTGAGATTGTACGGAAGAAGAGGAGTGGATTGTACGTCTGTGCGAGATCGTTCAACAAGGTTTCCGATGAGGACATGGCTTCCAGCATGATGAGCAGAAGAAAAGGCATTCCCCATCGATCTCCTCTATGTTAGGAAATCAAATTAAACCAAAAAAGTTTTTATTTATCACTCTAATTATTAACTAGTTTTACTTAATTGGATATTTTGACCGACCTTCAAATTCAAAATGTTCTCTCTCACAATCACACCATCTCTCCTCGATCAACTTGAGTTAATTAATCACTTGGTCGGGGGGTTTTGTCTTAATGGCATCACGTGATTCCCAATTCCGAGTTATGGTTTTGTACATTTTTCTATTTTTCTATGCTTATATTAATAATTCAAGCCATCAATCCGATCGAGGACTTTATTGTTCCGAACCTTTGCACCTCTAGGAATTATATATTCCATTTATGTATTCCTTATTTTCTTCTGCATCGGTACACGACACTTGCTTTTACCAGGTTCATTAGGAGAGGAAAGGAGCTGTGCATGGATTTTGCAGGCCAAAACACTCCGATTCCGATAAAGACAAATTGGTTTCTTGAACATCAAAAGGAGAAGGGTGGGTTTGGGCTGTCAATTTCTTTCTGTTTCGGCTGAAATAGATAAAATATTTTATATCAATTAAAAAATAAAATAAAACAACATTATTTTTATCTTGGTTTAAATTCCGGTCCATTCCAAATTTTTCTGCTAAATATCGGCTGAAAGATTCCAATTTCATTCTGTTTCGGCTAAATAATATTATTTTTAAAATAACAAATAATTTTACAGCATCAAGCATATCTTTTAATCTGAAAAATCCGGTTTCATGTTAGCAATGCATGGCTAGAGTGATGAGAAACCTTTACTATGAAGCTTAGAAGTATGAACAGAGTAAACTTGCTCTTGAAGTCATTCTTTGCATTTAAAAGGGAAGAACAAATCCAGAATTAATAAGATTTATTGGCATTAAAGACGATTGCACCGTCTCATGATGGAGAATGGATTCGTTTGACTATTCTATATCTACACTGTACTGTCTCTCCTCGGACAGAGTGCTGGGGTTCGAGATTTAACCACTATTTTTGACCGGTCAAATTCTACCGCTATTGGCAATTTAAATTAGATAAAACGATCATTATAAAATTAAGAAGCTAGTGTACGTGTATATAATTTTGCATAGTTTTATGGGATAATTAAAAAAAATTAATCAGCGAGAACTATAGTTACATGTAGCCAGCTCAATCTGACCATATGATATCGCAGCATTTGTTTTTTACTTTTTGGAGCAATGGTGTTCTAGTAGATTCAAACAAATTGTCTATGGAGAATAATAATTTATAAATACCAATGTCGAAATTTTTAAGATGTTTACCCTCTCCTATCAAATTAAACTGTTATATATACAGGGTTGCTTGAAAATAGATTTCAAGTTGTTTTTCAAAGTGATTTTCATTCAGAAAAATATCAAAATAATATTTTTTAATTTTTAAAAATTATTTTTACATCAGTACATTAAATAAATAATCTAAGAACATCAGGATAAATTAATTTAAAATAAATAAAAAATATTTTTTAAAACACAATAGAAGACAAAAATAGAGTCTAGAAAATCCCTGGGTTGCAAGATCTTGGTAGATATGGAGATGATAGATTATCCCAATGCTTTCTTGAGATCAGGATCTCGGCAACTGAGGAAGGCTATAATCTGTGGCCGAAACTATGTAAATTAAGCTAAAAAAGGAAGTGCTGTCTACATTGACCAGCTGCCAGATCATTAATTGCATGAGATATTATGCCATGAGGGAGGACTTCTTGAAATAAACTATTTTATGTAGGTGGCTCAAATTATATTTTAGGCTACCCCAGTTGCATGGCTTTTGAAACTCAAGTATTTTTGAAAAAAAAAATATTATTGTTACTTTAAATTAAAAAAAAAATGATGTTATTAAATTATTTTCATGTGCTAATGTTAAAAATAATTTTTAAAAAATAAAAAATATCATTTAAAAGCATTTCCGAATAAAAAATACTTTCAAAAGCTAGCTCAATTACACTCTTAAACATACACTAAACCCCAGCAAAAAAAAAATATCAATAGCAATAGGGCAGGGAAGAATATAGTAGATAAAGGAAATAATTGAATTTAGATTTTTCTTAGTTGTACATTGTCTAAGCCCACTAAAGAATGCCAAATAAAATGTCTAAAATCTTTTATTGTAAAATTATTTTATGTTTGGTGGTGTAGTGCATGATGTTTTTCAATTAAAAATGTGTCAAAAAATATTTTTATATTTATTTATTTTTAGTTTGTAGATAATGATCCTATTAGTTTATGCACGTAAGTGTTTACATGAATCACATTATTTAATCTTACTAGTTAATGCATAAATCTTTATATGCATGGCATGATTTAATGAGGTTAAATAAAAAAAAAGTAGAAACCTTACATCAAAAGGTAGAATCCACTACAAAAAACTGTATAAGGGCAAGATGTCAGTCCTAATATTTCATAACATATGAATTATTGATGTCGAATTATCAAGAACATATAAATAATTAAGCGAAAATATATCTAAATTCATTTTCGAGAGTTGATCTCTAGAGTTCGTACAAATAACTTTTTAGATTAATATATTCTTCTTTTTAGATTAATATATTCTTCTTTTGAGACCTATTTAAAAGCACATGGAAAACATGCTTTCCACTGCCACTTAAACAGGCCCAATCTGGGCTATAGGACCACCCAGCTTATGCCCTGGACTAGAAATCCCGGGCTAATATCCCAAACCCATCAACTAGCAAGCAACAACAGGCCCAAGACCCCTCTATCGTAACGGTATTATCTCAGAATGAGAATGAAATAGAACAAGTAATTTAAGTACAATGACCATGTATATAGATCTCATTTGTCATTATGTTTTAAAAGTGTTTTTGAAAAAAGAAATATTTTTTTATTTTAAATTAATTTTTTTGATATTTTTAGATCACTTTCATGTGATGATATCAAAAATATTTTTAAAAAAATAAAAAATTTTCATTTTGATACATTTCTTAACGAAAATCACTTTTAAGAGCAACAACAACCACACTCCCAAACAGGCATATAGTTAACTAGAATGTTACCTTTAATATTCATGTCTTTTGATATTTCTACCATTTGGTATTCTTATTTTAGTTCATCATTAAAGTATAAATAATTTTCTAGTCTCTACACATTAAAGATTAACATTTTATCATATGCATAAAAAATACACTAAACACTAGAGTATTTTGTATTGTAAAAATACCCTTAAAAAAACAATATTGATACACATTTCAAGTTTATTTATTTTTTGTTTATTTTGTTGATATATATATTTAGAAGAAACTCAACTATAAATGGAAAGTTATTAAACTCAATTTGATCCATATTTTGATATAATATTTAGATTATTTAGGCGGGTTAACTCAAGTTATTTTAAAATAATATTATTTTAAAAAAATAAATAAAATAACATTAATTTTTTTTTTAAATTGTATGTATGAAACTAAGTTTTGATAGATCAATACTTGGTGGGTTTTTTTTAACCTGGCCCGGGCTGGGCAGGCCGGGGTTAATAAAGCTATATAGATACTGGGCCCATCACTTGGAAATGGGAACCAGACAAAGACAGTGGATTATAAAATCAGATTGGAAAGTTGATCTGATAGAGCTTCAGCAAGTAGCGAATCAAATCATGATAGCTTTATGTCTACGTAAACAACTATTAATCGCTGTTTATAAATATAATTATAGTTGTTTTTTTATTAAAAATTATGTTTTTTTTTATATATCAGCTCGTGGAAATTATCTAAAATTACTAAACAAAATTATTTTTTTAAGAAAATATTTTTGAAATTCAGAGTTAAACACCATGATTTTGCATTTACGGAATTAATTTTATGATTTCCCCCCTCATTTGGTGGCTAAATATTAAATCCTTTTATTTGTTTTTTATTCCTTAATTTCTTTATTTTCTGAGCACACTTTAAGAGTAAGTATTAATTTTGCGATACTAGAATACAAAGCTTTGCCTGAAGTTCTTCACTGGCAATCTCATTTGTAGTCCGTGTCTTCACTCTTCACTAATTGACAATCTTTCCACGTATATATATAAATTAATTTGGAATTTCTTTTTCTTTTTCTTTTTCCACGTCTATACAGAAGGTCTCCATGGCTGATCGTCAAGAACAAGCCAATCTATATGAAGCTTAAGGTGCACGTAAAATGGCTTCAAAATCAAGCAAACTTTACAGCTTTTAAAATAATTCAAAGCTTCATTTATGACATGACAGAAAAGTAATCACAAATTAGCAAGCAAACAGACATAGTGAATGTTTGAGAATGCGGTGAGATTATTTTTGAATTTTATTATTATTTAGAAATGTATTAAAATGATATTTTTTTAGTTTTTAAAAAATATTTTTGATATCGATATATAAAAATGATATAAAAATATCAAAATAATTTAAATCTACAAGTTTGGATTTCAAGAGTTTACTCTTATTATAATTTTAGTTTCGAGCTATATAATTACTAATATGATAATCACTATAAATTTAGATGATTATTATTTTTAAAGATCATAAAATTGATTGAAATAAACACAAACTAATCTGATATACTGCGTTAACCAAGAAAAAAAAAAACTTGTGAGCAGTCCAAACCCTAAAATAGCAGAAACTTAACATCAAAACATAAATTAATAAACAATGACTTTTCTACAGTAATCAAAGCTCCATTAAGAAAATGGGGGGGAGTGGTGGGTAGACACGTTTGTTATTTATGATCATAAATAATCAGTAAAGATTGACAACTGTGGTCATAATGTGACAAGCAAACGCATAAGATTTGAAGCACATCATCCTCCCACGTTCTCTCTATTACACACACACACACACACACAAACTCGTTTGAGATTTTCCATTTTGATCTCTATAATTTGAGTTTTTCTACAACCTCGATCGATAATTTTACCAAGTTTCAGCATGACCCATGTTCTCAATCGATAATTTTAACAAGTTTCAGTATGGCCCATGTTCTTGAAATGTGTGGTGTGATTGAAAGGCAAAGCATTTTTTTACATGATCGCGCATGCTTCCTTCTGAGGTGCCCTCTCCATCTCCATAATCCATTTGGAGATTATTTTTTGAATCGGTCAGAGAGTGATTATTTGAGCTGATAGTGTTTGGTTGTCGTTGTTTTAAGACAATGATGGAAGCTTATACCTCACTTTCCATGGAAATTTTCTCGACGATGATGAGATTGGAAGGAAAATCAATTTTGAGTTTTGTCAATGGATAGTTATGAGTGGGTGGTTGGTGGTTAACTTTGTATATTTGGTATGGTGTTTTTTAATTGAAAATATATTAAGATTATATTTTTTACATCAGCAATATTGAAACCATTGAAAACTATATAAAAAATATTAATTTGATTTTCTAAAAAATAAAATGTAAAAATTATCAAAATTCCTTTCAAACAAGTAACATTTAATAAAATGTAATAATTAATCAAATCTCCTTGAAATTTATATAACATGATTCCAAAATAATTACATGGTTGTTCGAGAGTGTGGTTGAAGTTGTTTTTAAAGTATTTTTTGTTTAAAAATACATCAAAATAATATTTTTTTAAAAATTATTTTGACATCAGCATATGAAAATGATATAAAAACATTAAAAAAATTGATTTAAAGTAATTTTATATTTTAATGAAAAATCATATACCAATCGGCAATAGAATCTAGATATATATGTGTTGATACAAATTAATAAATTAACACCTTAGTCTTAGTTTTTCAGTACATCTAATGAAAAATCTTATATTTTTTTTATTGAAAATGACAACACCATAAAATTATCATTTTAAAAGCTAATTAAATATTTGCGATTATGATAGTTTTGCGTTGAAGATTAAAGAAAAATATTTTTAGCTATAATTTTAAAAAATATGTGTGGTTAAAATTATTATGGGATGAATTTATACATGTAAAATAAAAATATACTTAATTAAGCAATGTAATTTTCCTGTGATTGGATAAAAACTAAAAATATATCTTAAAAATTCAAAAATAAATCATTAACAACTTTTCCAATTAAAAGGCATGAAAAAAAATCCTCATAACAAAAACGTTGTAACCTGTAATAATAATTAAAAGAGAAAAAAAAATCAATATTATCACTGCAAAGGGTATTCCTGTCCATATAATAATTACTGACAAATAAACGTATCGAAAAGAAAGGAATTCATAAATGTGTTTTTCTTGACCGTTAAGACTTCATATGTCACAAATACCCATGTAAATCACCAGTATTTACACCCGAACACGACACTGCTCTCCCTCTCCCTCTCTCTCTCTCTCTCTAATAGAGACGTGCATAAAAACCAGCCAGAGCCAACGCCAGGAAACAGAGAGAAAAACTGAAACACACACAAAAAAAATACAACATGTCCTGTAATAACAAATCAAATCAACCATTGTTTATTCTCCTAAGCTTTCTTTTCTTTTTCTTTCTCTTTACTTCTTCAACAGCAACTCCCAGTTCCATAACTTCCCAGTTTGAGTCCTTTTCCATTCCAGGTAGTTCATATATTAATTAAAGCCTCTTTTTTTTGTCTAAAATGAGGTTTTTTAGTGAAAAAGATGAGAAATTTGTGTGCTTTTTTTTTTTATAACAAGAGTATTTTATTTTATTTTTTTTCTCAACGTAGATGTTGTGGTTGGTGGGAGAGAGAATGATGGTGTGGTGGTTCCATGGGAGATAAGGAGGCATCTTGCAGAAGAAGGGAACACAACATCTTCTTTGATATTGGCTGCAAAGAAAACAAGAAGAAGAGACCCTTTAGAGAACTTTAAATTCTACACTTCTGGTTATAATATCAGCAATAAACATTACTGGGCTGTGAGTTCTTTCTCTATTACTTTTTTTTTTTCTGGTTTATTTACATTTTCTTGTACTAATTGTCACTTCGATGATGCAGTCTGTTGGCTTTACTGCGGTTCCATTCTTTATCGTGGCTTTGGTTTGGTTTGTGATATTTGGACTCTGTTTGTCCTTCATCTGCCTCTGCTATTGCTGTTGTCCAACAGAACCTTATGGCTATTCTAGAGCATGCTATGCCCTGTCTCTCATTTCCCTCATCCTCTTTACCATTGCTGCAATGTAATGATCCCTCTTTCTCCCTCTAGCTATGTGTTTTTATTTATAATTTTGTGAAACCCTCAATGCTGCTCTGTAATTACAGTGCTGGATGTGTTGTTCTGTACACTGGTCAAGGGAAGTTTCACAGTATTACGACACACACATTGGAGTATGTAGTCAATCAAGCAAATGCTACTGCCAAAAACCTCAGGCATGTGTCAGATTATCTTGCTGCGGCTAAGAATACTGGTGTGGAGTCAGTTTTTCTGCCACCCAGCGTCAAAAATGACATTGATAGCATTCAAAAAAAGATCAACTCCTCTGGTACTACTCTTTCCAGTACTACACAGGATAATGCAGAAGGCATACAAGATGTTTTGGATAGCATGTGAGTAAAAGCTCTTAAAATTTCTTCTGGTGCTTGATTGTTTTTGGAATTTTTCATAATTGCACTTTTTTTGTGCATTGCAGGAGACTGTCCCTCATTATCCTTGCTGCTGTAATGCTTGCTCTAGCATTTCTTGGATTCTGTAAGTGTTATTTTCTTGGATGAGAGGTGCAAGTTTTTAAATTGCTTGATTTAGTATAACTAAATTATTTGCTTATATTATTTCTATGATGACCATTGGCTGCAGTATTCTCCATTTTTGGGATGCAGTGCCTTGTTTACTTGTGAGTGACCTGATTTTTGAGCCATTATCTGTTAGCTATTCTGAACTTGAACTACATGTTATGGTTATGATTTTGGCCAAATTTAATGTTTTAATTCTGTAGTCTGGTGATCCTTGGCTGGATTCTTGTTACGGGCACCTTTATTTTGTGCGGTGTATTCCTTCTCCTTCACAAGTAGGTTCTTCCTCTTGCTCTCTTATTTATTAATTTTTTAACTTTTCTGCTATAGGGTCATAAAATGCATAAAGGATTTTATGCTTAATGTTTATTTAAAAAAAAAAAAAAAGTTGTGGTGAATTAAATTAATGTTTTGGATGCGTTGTGCATACATTCTGGTGTATAGATGCATGCATCTACACATGCAAGCACACACTTGTGGTTGTGCTAATTTTTGTGGTTGTTCTTCATAGCAAACACACTTTTCTAGATATAATTCTGATAGTTGTCTTTTAAATGTATTTCTGAGGTTATTATGAACCCCCATTGGTTGTGGAATAGAAGTTTTAGTGTAGTTGGTCTTAATGGGTCTTTTATATCTTGATCTTGGAATCGTTGAACCTTGAATGTTCCTTCCCCTTCACAAGTAAGTTTCAGTATTGCTGATGTTAGTAAATGAATCTTTTATATCTTAATATTGTTGTTACAAAGTGACAGGCTGACTTCTTATATCACAGGAATTTCTCTAGATTCTGTTATTCAAGGTTTTAACGAACTAGATCTTGAGCTATCTGACCTTTTGTCTGAACATTGGCAAAGCACTCTTCTTCCATACATTGTAGTCAATCTCTGAATATTTGGGCTGATTAAGAAGTATTCCTGAAAACCATATGATCAAGAAATTTTCACTCCAGCTTTTAACAAGGAAAAAGAGCCCCCCTCCCCTGTAAGCTGTGAAATCAAAAGGCTTTGTTTTCTAGTGAATTACATGGATAGGAAATTCATTTCCATCTCCATAGGAAACCTTAGGTTTGTAGAAGTAATTTCTGTTAAGATCAGGTCTAATGAGGCTGCCTCTTGGCATTTGAATATCTTTATGCCTCCAAATTTAGCTATAAATACCATGGTATCCTGTCAATTCATCTACCAGTTAGTTGAAGCTAGTGTCATATAAGATCAATAATTTTAAATAGAAACATTGCGATTTGAAGTTTTCTCCAAAAAAAATTATATTTTTCTCTTAATACAGATGCATGTAAAGAGATACATTTGCAAGCATTGCACTTTAAAGTATTGGACTTGAAAAATGTTTGAAAATGACTATCCCTAAATGTGTTTGATTGTTTATCTGCTAGTGTGGTCGCCGATACTTGTATTTCTATGGATGAGTGGGTCCAGAATCCCACTGCTAAAACAGCATTGGATGATATAATCCCATGTGTGGACAACGCAACTGCTCAAGAAACCTTGAGGCAGACCAAGGAGACAACCTATCAACTTGTCAATGTTGTTGACTATGTAGTTAGCAATGTCTCCAACCGAAACTTTCCACCTCAAGCTGGAAATCTATATTACAATCAGTCTGGATCGCTGATGCCTGTTCTCTGCAACCCCTTCAATTCTGACTTTACAGATCGTAAATGTGCGGCTGGTGAAGTGGACTTAAGCAATGCTACCCAGGTATGTATGTATGTGTGTGTGTGTGTGTATATGTTAACATAAATCAAGTACACGACCTCCTTAATTTTACCTGACCCGCAATGCTTTTGTTTTATGAGTTGAGCAGGTGTGGAAGAAATATATCTGCCAGGTTTCATCATCTGGGATTTGCACTACACCTGGTCGGCTTACACCCAGCTTGTACAAACAGATGGAATCTGCAGTGAACCTAAGTTACGGGCTGAGTCGTTATGGTCCATTCCTGGTTAACCTGGAAGACTGCACTTTTGTGCGAGAAACATTCACCAAGATCAGCCATTCTTATTGTCCTGATCTGCGGCGGTACTCACAGTGGATATACGTTGGACTGGTGATTGTATCCGCCGCAGTAATGCTGTCGCTCATCTTCTGGGTGATTTATGCAAGAGAGAGGAGGCATCGTGTGTATACCAAGAAGTTCGAAGGCCCTGGCAAGGCATCATGAGATCCCCTGGTCATCCTAGTAATATAGGGCTGCTAATTATTTCTTGTTAATATCCTGGATCGCTTGTTGTGCGGATATTCTTGTGCTTTATGCTAAGCAATCCTCCTTAGGCCGGAGCACCAGTTACTTGTGCCTGAATTTATTAATTTGTCAATTCCTTTTCCAGGCCTGGTTCCTAGACCGGCTTGGTTGGTGTTCGAAAAAATATTCTGAAGCTAGTAGATAATAATGTATGGTGTCTTCAAAAGATCACTTTTCAAGTCGTGAGGCCAAGCCATCATTTCTCACAGCTAAATTATTGCGAGTCTTTAAATGTTTACAAAATCAAGGAAAACCAATCCATCATCATTTCTTGCACAACCATGGGATCATTCTGTCTATCTCGGAGTCGTTCGATCAATGATCCCCAGGCCAAAAATCAGTAGAAGCTATCACAATTCATTTCCTTTTTGACAAGAGACACCAATGGAATCATTCTGTCTATCTCGGAGTTGTTGAATCAATGATCCCCGGGCAAAAAATCAATAGAAACCTGAGGAGTACAGTTCAATGGTCTAAGTTTGCCTCCTAGAAGTCACTAATTCAGTCGCACGACTCTTAAGATCACTACAAGCTAGTAATTGATCAAAACTATGAGATTATTCGAGGTGCGTGCAAACTAGTTCGAGTCGCACAACTCTTAAGGTCACTGGAAGCTAGTAATTGATCAAAACTATGAGATTATTCGAGGTGCGCGCAATCTAGTTCGAGTCGCACAACTCTTAAGGTCACTGGAAGCTAGTAGTTGATCAAAACTACGAGATTATTCGAGGAGCGCGCAAAGTGGCCTGGACACCCATTTTACAAAAACGATAAAATCAGTGGAATCTATTAGAATTGGCTTTTAAAGATTGAAAAAAATTAGGACAGCACCTAACTCTACTGTTGAATTACCCTACGGGCAAACTGATAAGCGAATCAAGATCAATGAAAGCTTTTGATCAAACTGTCTATCC
Source organism: Salix purpurea (assembly GCA_027405865.1). Classification (NCBI taxonomy): domain Eukaryota; kingdom Viridiplantae; phylum Streptophyta; class Magnoliopsida; order Malpighiales; family Salicaceae; genus Salix; species Salix purpurea. Next base: position 6,258,522 of record JAOWLH010000019.1, read on the forward strand.
ACTTACTAGCACTACCACCCCCACACACAAGCACATGGAAGACTTTGAGTGCAAGTAAAAACAGAGGGATCCTTCAGCCAAACCCATCATCATGCAAACAACAAATTATAGAGACTTGTGATCAAACTTTTCCTTGACAATCATTTAAAAATGTCGTTTTAATATTATTTTTTCAAAAAAATACTGTAATCCAAAAAGAAACACTTCCAAAGTGAAAGTTTGCTACTAACCGAAATGTCTCGTATGGTCCTACAGTCTGGTGATTTACCTTGATCAATTCCAATCAAGTTCCTTGCTTTGTGGTTATTTGCCTTCGGCACGTTGTTACGTGTCTGAATTTTGTGGTGCTTACGTGGCAGGTCCCAGCTGGGAATCATCGACATGGCTGGGTTGCCTTTTTCTCTCGTTGCTGTGGCGGATTGCCGACATAGATTTGCTTTGCGTGTGAGCCCACTCGACCGACGTCAAGCATCCATAGTCAAGTTTGAAACCTGTTTTTGGCTGGGCAAACTTGCTGCAACTCTGTGTGATCTAGTTTGTCCCGGATCAATCAACAAAACCTAGTTTTATTCATTTATAATTCAATCCAGGGCTTGGGTATAAACTTGACAAGTCAACTAGATTGATTTCGATCAATTCATAATAATATTTCAAACATTTTTTCAAAAAATCAAAATAAATCTAATCCAGAGATCGATCGAGTTTAACAGTATCGACTCTTACCTGGTTCAACGTATCTTTATGAAGCTGCCAAATGCTCTACTGGTTGTAAAAAGCATGTATCGAAATTCAAATCTCACTTGAGAAGGAAAAAGATTCCTTGCTGCCCGGCCAAGTCTAGTGAATAGAGTGAGCTCGCAACCGCCAATGGTTAGGACCACAGCACCAATCTAAACCTTCATAATAGCAGCAAAACGACGGGAGAGTGGTTGTTTTGGTTTTCAAAGTGACAGTAACAGCGCGTGAATTTCAAGTTTGTTACCTCAAGTGAAGAGGGCTTAAGGTTATTTTTTGAATTGGTTTTTATTTATAAATGTATCAAAACATTTATTATTATTATTTAAAAATTATTTTTTATATTAACACATGAAAATAATCTAAACACATAAAAAAAAATGGTAGGATGATATAATTTAATTCTTCACTGATTGTATTGATATTTAAATTTTATTATTTTTTGTGCATTTAAGGAAATTACATGTTATATGTTGGGATCTGTATCTAAAAATAAAAGACAAAGGAATATAGTTAAATCATAATTAATTTATTCTATTTTTATTTCTTATGTGCTTGGATAATTCATTTTATAATCCATTGAAAGAAAAGAGATAGTCATATTATCACTCATCACTTATTCATTTTTTTTATTTTTTAATCTCTTCCCCATCCCTGGAAATTAACCTGTCTAATAAATCAAGAAAAATAAAACAGGACGTGTATTTTTTATATATATTCATTGAAAAGCTTGAATTTCTCTACCAAGCCAAGGTATATTTCACAATTGGAAGATTCAGCTTGCCAAAATACCTGCGGGAACTGGCCGGCACTCTAATATATCGGAACCGGTACTGACTCAGTGGGTTCTGACGGTGGTTTGGATCATTCAGTAGCTAGGTCAGGAGGGCCGAAGACTAATCAGCCAGAAAAACAGCAAACCAATTCCGGTTCCGGCCATCAAGTTCAGATAGAGCAATTGAAAATTATAAAAAACGAAGGGTGAAAGAGAGATTATACGATGACAATTTGAATTATCTCATCCAATCTACTTTCTCCAAGACAAGGACAGCTCTTTAGTATACAAGTAACTTTCACTTTACCCAGAAGGTGAGATTAAGTGTATGAGTCTATGTTTTAAAAGTTTTTTTTAATAAAAATATATATTTTTTTTATTAATTTATTATTTTAATGTGCTAATATTAAAAATTATTTTTATACATATATGAACAAAATAGAATAAAAACAACAGTCACCCCACTCCAAACAATTTAGTGTATATCAATACATTTAAACCTGAATATTCTATATAATTAAACACATATACTTAATCTCACATCCAAATCAAAATCCCTAACCTTTTTAGAAAACTTAATTTATCGAGCCTCCCATGACAATATTACAAAAATAATATTCTTTTTAAGGATCGCATTTGAGTTATTACTTTTTTGTGGGAAAAAAAGTGTGATACTAAGGGGATGTTTGGGAGAGCTTTTTAAAAGTGTTTTTGAAAAAAATTGAAAATTTTTTATTTTTATTTTTAATTTTAAATTAATAAAATTTGGTGTTTTTAGATCATTTTGATGTGCTAATGTCAAAAAAAAATTAAATAAAAAAAAACATAATTTTAATGTATTTTTGAACGAAAAAACACTTTAAAAAACAACCGCAACCACACTCTCAAACAGGCACTAACACATTTTTTACATTATATTTCAAAAATGTTTTAGTGTTTTATATCATTTTTTAATATAGTAATATCAAAATAATTTTTTTAAAAAAAAAAAATTTAATAAATTTCCAAACAGAAAATATTTATAAAAAAAATATCAAACACCCACCCGCTAAAGAGTCACTAACCTCCGTTTTAAGCGAGACTTTTAACGTTGTTCTACAGAACACCACTTGATAATTTGACAGCTAAAGATGGGCTGTCGAAGGCCTGCCATTGATTTGAAATGTTTAAGAAAATAGCCCGACAGTCACTGGTTTGGAAAAAAGCAAGCGATTACTTGGAAACCAGAGGCTCGACGGGGGGCAAGTTTCACATTAGGAGAAATGAGTGAAGTATAATAAGATTCCAACGAGAGATCCAAGTGAAATATTTTTTTATTATATGACTCACATGGACCAATTCCATTGTATTTTTGTGATTTAGTAGATGATTGGATATGCTATGTTACGAGTCGGATTATATTTTTCTAGATATAAAAAAGTGTCTAGATGTTATCAATGTGTTTTTTACTAGAAAAAATTTAAACTGTATAAGAATTTATTTGATGTAATATGGTTTGCTGGGTAGATTCATGAAAAACTCATATAACCTGGAAAAATACAATTTCACTAAAAGAAATCAATATGATATTTTTTTTCATGTATTAAAACGACAACATATTAGATCGACTCGGGTCAAATCAGGTTAAACTATCATATTTTGTTACCCAAGTCATGAAACCTTGATAACTATATAGAAAGAAAATTAAAAAAAAAATCAATTCAATTACCAATCAACTTGATGTTAAAGAATAAAATTTAAAATTAAATGCAATATAAAAATGAAACTAAAAATAAAAAAAACACCCAAATCAACCAAATAAACTCATGACTCGGGTCACGATACTGGAAAAACCTCATAAAATGCACACTAAGAAAATATAAAATCTAATTCTCGATCAATCTAATATTGAAGGATGAGATTAAAAAATCAACTAGAGGGGGGGGGGGGGGGGGGGGGGGGGGCAATATTGAAAAATAGAATTTCAAATTAAATTCAATCAAAAAGTGAATCAAGTTAATTATTAAATCTGGATTATGAAACTGGGATGAACCTGTAAAAAACAAGTTGAAGTAAATTACTAATCTTAATTCATAATGAACTCAATTTTGATGGAACATATAAAAAAAAATCTAATTCAACTAAATAAACTCATGACTTAGATCATAAGACGAAAAACATCTCATAGAATACACACTAAAAAGAATCAAAAAGTTTAATTTTTAATTAATTTAATATTGAAGAATGATATTAAAAAATCAATTAAAAAAACCTCCATAGAAGATATTTTTCTTATCTTCATAGAAGATATTTTGTTTTACAAAACTCAAATATTAATGAATGAAGGATACAATTAAAAATAAAGTCAAATAAAAATTGACAAGAAAATGACCCGACAGAAGAGATTTAAATAACTTGATAGAAAACTCAATTTTGAAATGTTTATTTCTGTAATTTGATTTCCGATGTGTTGATAATTCTTCATTCCAATTGGCTGCATTTCCATGTCAGGGCAGGAATTGACTGCCGAAATCAAAACCATGGCTTCCTTAAAAACTGTACTTGGTCCCAAAACATGGTTCTATTTTATAAAAAGTGCCGCACCCACATTAAATAAGGTCCTACACATGGCTCGCTCAAAAAGAGCAGCAAGGACCGATTCTCCTCCTCAGGAAATCTCCATGGTCAAAAGTCACAACGATAAAGAGTTTGACCATTGAAATTTCAGAGAGGAGGCATCGAGTGACAAGCTAGACATTAAAAGGAGAGTATGTTTTTAATGCAGTTAGAATAAAAAAATGGTAAAGTAACAATGTTGAGAAAATAATAAGGTATTTAAGTATATTTTCACGTGACATGTATGTTGTTGCTATTTATTTTTTTATTTTTCATAAGAATTGTTTTAAAAATATATAAAAAAAACAAATGTTTTTAATGTATTTTCAGCGTCATTTCAAAAGAATTTAAATTTTAATGTTTTTTCAACGTGTATTCTAGATTTCTCCACGAGTTGGGATCATTATTAGATATAATTATATGTTGTTGTTATATCTCATGTAATCATGAATATATGTATTGTTAGTTTAGTTTTAATAAAACGTCATGCTATGTCAATTCTGATTGAATATATTATAAATTGTGTTTTGATGTTACGAAATTAATTATTTGAATCGAGCGAGTTACTATCTTTTTTAGCGAATGACATGAGTGACTCTCTAAAGATTTGTAGATTCTATTTACGACACGCCGGTCATTATTGGCAACACGACTCGTGATTCGCAAATAAAACATATGATAATCAAGTCGTAAATAGTATTTATGATATCAAGCATGACTCTTTCAACTATGCGAAATATCTAAATATTTTATTGCTTGTAATTATTTTCTAAAAACCTTTTTTTAATTGTGAATCTCCAAAAATTGTGGGCTTCCATACCATGTGGAAGAATACTACTCTTCTCCAGTCAATGTAGATGCGGTAGTTTTCAAAACCAGCTGCTGCTACTTGCGAGGAAATTTTCAAGCTTCCTGCCGAGGACCACAGCACAAGTGGATGGTTGCGTGGGGGGTAAACTCGTAAACTACTCCATTCCTCGACTATATACCTGCCACCTGCATAAAAGTTAAGGAACTACTTGCTCCTTCAAGTTGTTAAAAAAACTAAAATAAGTATCTTTAATTATTATTATTTTTATTTTATAATATAAAAAGTTTGTCTTGAGCAACAAGAAATATACTCGAGCTGAATAGATTTATTTTGAGTTATGATAATTGGATCGTCGGGTTCTGAGAAGAAAACCATTCACACTAAAATTCAATTGGTTGATGTGGGAGATCGGGTGGTTTGATGATTATTTAAGACTTTGATTTTTTCTAGCAAAACGTTAGTGAAAGAAGATATTTTAAATATCTAGATTTTGATATTTAATAAAATGATACGGAATTTAATAAATTAGTATCAATACATGTGACAAGAAAGCAGCAGCATTAAATTCATTGAATCCATGCTCCTGCCCTCCTAGTTCCAACAAGCATCAAGGAATTATAGTTAGGACCACCCGTAAAGATTGATTGAGAATAAGATTCTATTGTTTTATAAAGTTTTTTTATTTAAAAATATATTAAAATAATATATATTTTTAATTTTTTTTTAGTAAAAAAACCGAACCAGAAAAAACTGACCGGTTTCAACCGAGTTCGGTTCTTTTTTTATTATTTAGTTGTTTTTATAGATAAAAAACGAACAAAACCGAAAATAATAACCTTGTATAAAAACACTAAAAAAATTAATTTAAAACAAAAAAAAATATTTTTTTCAAAAAGTATTTCCCAAGTGATTCTTAATATATTCATAATTGTCATGTCCCAAAAAAAAAACAAGAAATTTAAAAAAATATATCGGGATTGTCTCCACTAGATCACTTAAAAAACTTCAAAATAATTAAAAAAAAATCAGGAAGAACATGTTAAAGAAGTGGAAAAAAAACAAACGAATATAATTAATCTGGTAAAAAAATAACATGAAGCTAAACCACGTCCAAAACTTAGATGATAGAAGAACCAAGGTAAATCACTTATATGGACCATTGTATCTTGTCAAAGAAGCTGCTTTGAAAGGGATAGAATATATATATCGGAAACGGGCCCTGTTTCTGGTTTTTAAGGCATGGCTCCCCTCGTCAAGTCTTCAATGGCTGTCTAGTGGTCTAATTTGGCGCATATTATTACCATCAAAATAATTAATATATTGAGGAAAGGAAAAGGGCAGTTCAGTGTGGGTGGCTGCTGCAGAGATGTAACTTTATGACTGGACTAGCTGGTCCACCCATGAGAGATGGTTCTATTTTGACGTTAGTCAAGACCCACATGGGACATCCAATTCTTCATTTTTTTATTTTTATCAAAAAAAAATTTGGAATCATCCTGGAAAATGTATTTTATTGGTCCAGATAACCGAGTAAAACCTCAGTGTTTCAGACTCTTACAAGAGATACATTTAATAACTCGAACTTAAAACCTGTTATGCAGATATCAAATTTTTTATCATCATATCATATCATCTTAGACTTTATTAATTGTTTTCAAATCACTTACAGCCCATCGAAACTTTTTTCCCATCTATAACTTTTCGTAAAATAATTGTTTTCGTGCTCTTCAAATCTTTCCAAATCCCTTCAAATCTTCTGGATGGTCTGCATTTTTGCAGGACGGGGATGAATTTTATTTAATTAGGTTAAAGGAATCCTTCTCCATGAAGTTCGTTTTCCTTTTGATTCCTTCAATATTATTAATTGGGGGTACTTTATAAGTTGATGGAGCACTTGCTGAGCCCAAGAGATAAGGTTTTCCATCACTTTATATAGTTGATGAGATCTTTATAGCCATTTAATCCAAAAAAAAGCGACGTATGCAGAGCCATGTGGTCCAACCGTGTGGTGGCTGCCAATAAAGATCCCGATGGGTGATGATTCCTCCATCTTTTTACTCTAATCTTAAGGGCTAAGCTCTTCAAAGTTGCTTTAAAAATGCTCGATTCGATGATATCAGTGATGAATTCGAGTGAAGTGGCAAGAAATTAAGATGGGTTTTGCTGAGAAAATTAACAGTCGTCTAGTTTTGATATGCGCAAGTTAACTCGAACATATACATTAATAATAATATATAAAAAAAAAACCCTTCATAGTGAGTAAGTGGCCACGCTATTGATATGAATAATTAGAACTTGTAATTGATCGAGTAAATAAAAATAAAAATGATATTATATAAAAAAATCAATAAATTTCAACTAGGCTATGCTGAATAATTCCAAATTAATTTCTTTATGCTTGACATGGTCTCCGGATGGACTAGTCAACTCCGGATCAATGCACCAATCACAGCTAAGTTTAATAATAGAGAGTAAACCATCGGCAGCCGCCAGAAAACACTGCAAGAGGGCTAGTGGTCCGGGTTTGATTTCCAAAACCAGGTGTCCCTGACACGTTGCCATTTTTATGAGTTTAGTTAATTAATTAATTACATAAAAATAAATTATTTTTATACAAGAGAATTCATAGTATGAAGTAAGGGAGAGAGCTCAGTTTGTTGACACGACTCTGGTCAAGAAAGCCACCCATGGCATGGGCTGAGGTGGTTCCACGAAGAAGATGATATTGTGTGATATTAAAAATAAATAAAAATTCTAAAAATTAAAATACTAGCAATGTTTATTAAAAATTCTTTAGGCTCGAACACTGGTGGTAACGTTTAGTTTTTGAATTTTGATTGATGATTTATTTTTGAATTTTAAAAGTATTTTTATAAGAATTTAAATATTTTTTTCTTTTTTTAATTTTTTTGTATTCTCGTGTCATTTTGATATATTAATATAAATATTAACTTCTTTTAAAAAAAACAATTATTTAAATATAATTTGAAATAAAAAAATAATAACTCAAATTAAAATTTTAGTTGATTCAACTATTCTTTTATTTTAATATAATTTTTAAATATAATTATATATTTTTATTTGAGTTTGAGTATTTTTTTTAATTGTTATGTATCTAATATAAGTTATATAACAGCAGCAGCAGCAACAAATTATTTGTGAAAAAGTAGATAAAAATTGGTGTTTATTATTAAAAAAATTAAATGTATTTTGAACATAATTTTATTCCACTTATAAAAAAATAGCTTTCATTATTTTAATTTTTTCGTGTAGAATAAGTATACAAACTATAATAGATCTAAAATCACTAAATAAAAAAGGAAACAGAAAATAAAGTAGCACTTTCGTTAGTCACAACATCAACATTAACCTCAGTTCGCGACACAACCTTAAAAAGCACTCAAACGAGAGAGTAAAAGAATGAAAAGATTTTGTTTAGAATTAATGTTTTTTTTTTTTTTTGAGATTTTAGATTTAAATATTGTAGTTGCTAATATAATAGTTAAAAGAGATTTACATAATTATTAATTTAATAAATTAAAAGCTTAGTTGAAATACGGACAAGTTGCTTTTTATATCTTATTAATAAAAAAACAAAAAAAAAAGTTTTTCAGAACGTACGGTATTTAAGAAATTTCATCACTTGTAAGTACAGCTTCAGTGAGCAAATTGCCTTTACGTCATGCAGTCAAATTCACTAGTTCAAAAATTACTTGTTGATAAAAAAAAAAAAAAAAACTTTTGACTTGATTCCTAATCTAATTTAAGTATAGATTTAAATTATATTGACATAATTCGATTAATTTAACCCCTTTAAAGATAATTTATATCTACAATTAATAAACTTAAATATATTTTTGAAAAAGAAAAGAAAAAAAGGAGTAGCATTGCTAAACTATTTATAAAAACAACAGTCCTCCCATTCAAATCCAGAAAGAAAAAAACACATGAACAGGGAATTTGTGTGGTGGTTGGCTAAAAAAATTAATCATTGAGAAAGGGTAAAATTAACCCAAATCCTGCTGGTGAGAAGTTCTTTCAAGATAGATACAAATCTTCATCATTATTGTTTTTGGTCGGGAACCATGTTGGAGAAATTTGAAGCATTTCTCATTTGCCAACTGTAATTTTCATCCTGTGCTTAGTGGAGATTAGCTAGACATCATTTCATGATGTTAGTGCAGAGTTGTTTATTTTAAAATATTTTTATTTTATTTTTAAAAGTTGTTTTTTTTTAAATATAAAATAGTTTTTCTTTTAAAATAAAGCATAAAAATAATCAGGTTATTATCAAATGATACAGTGTTTTTTATTGTTCAAGAAACCATCATCATCACTGTTGCTGTTTTATTATTATTAACAATGATAATAAATGTTGAGATAAATGTATATGAACTCCTCACACCAGAAAAAAAAGAGTAATTTAATGGTAATTTCTATTGGCGAAAGAGGCAGACCGTGGGCGCAGCTCCAAGTTGCAAATTTCGATCGGGTACGTAAAGGATTTATAAATGTGTCAATGGTTATCCCATCTGCGCCACTAGATTTGCGTTGTAAATGATATTTTATGAGTTTTTTTATTATATTTTTAAATAGTTTGAATGTATTGATATTAAAAACTATATTTAAATAATAAAAGTGTTTTACAAAATAAAAATTACTATCAATCAAGTTTGTTTACGTAAAAGAAAGTCAGTATGTCATCGAAACTAATCGATTTTTTTCCTTTTCCTTTTTATTTTTACTGTAGATCAATATTTTTTAGTAAATGTTTAGCATTTTATTTCAGTTTTTGAAAAACAAATATTTTTTTTATTTTTCATTTAATTTTTTAAAAAATAATATTTTTAGATCATTAAGATATACTGATATAAGAAAATAATTCTTTAAAATTATAAAAAATCATTATAATACTATAATTAACGAAAAATATTTCAAAAAACTATATAAACCTCATTTCCCAAACCACACTCTCATATAATAATAATAATTTTTTTTTTAAATCACTCAAAAAATTACATTTAAGATTATTTAATATATAAAAAGAATATTTTTATCTTTTAAAAATTACATTTAATACTAGCATATTAAGATAATTTTTTAATGGTCAAAATACTGTTTGTATTTATTGCCCATCCACACAGTCGCTAAATCATTCTCGATGGATAATCATCTTGGTTTATTATTCTATTTTTTTTTAAAATAACTTTTTTACTAAGCAATATTATTCTATTTTTTTAAGAAAATAAAATGATATGATTTTAATCAAATCGGTTATTCGTTCCCCAGAGTCCCAGACTGTGGATCGGCTGACGACCCAGCCAGGTTGAATTAAAGCGGATAGACGCGAGTGTAGCGTGGAATGTAAAGAGCGCGTGAGATGGTCACCACTGGAGACAAAGACTTTTGAGCATTTCCAGAAACTGTCAGTGTAACGGATCAGAATTTTTTATTTTTACCCTGGAGAGGGGGAGAGAGAGAGAGAGAGAGAGGGAGAGAGAGAGAGCCCCTAGATTTGATCTGGTTTCTATTTTGAAAACCATTGGATCCACTTGGATAGCTTCTGTCGAAACCTGGTAACTAGCCCCAACCATAGGTCTTGGTTAGGTTTGCCTTCGCTTTCAACACTGCAACCTCCTAGTCATACCAAAACTTTTTTGCACTTATGTCCCCATACTTTCCCTTTTCTTAATAATAATCATTGATGACTGGTTTTCTACTTTCTCTGTATTTGTTCATAAGATTTGGAATGAATAATCTAATTTAGGGAACAATTGACGTGGAAATTCTACAAGGAAAAAATAATTAATTCCATTATTGGATATTTTTGAGATATTTCCATCATTATATTGTAGTAAATTCAATTTTCTAAACTAAGACAAGGAGATTGAGTGCTATTTTTTCTAAGATTTATATTATACTGCTTTACTAACCAATAAATAATAAAATGTATTTTTTTTAAACATTAATCACGTGTAATAAAATAAAAATCACTGTATGTTTTTATCAAATTTTATATGAAAAATGTTTATTAATTTAGGTTTGAGAAGGTTAAATAGTTTTTATTCTGCATGAACACTAATTAATTGTCCAAAATACTAAAACAGGAAACATCTAAGACATTCTTGTAAATATGTAAATAATGAACTGTCCAAGGAGTTTAAAGGAAAGTCCAAATTAAATTTCCCATACCCCTCGAAATATCGAGCACCCCCTTCTCTTCCCTTCGCTATAAATACGTCGCTTGAGTGAAGTTAGGTTTGCCCAACCAGATAGGAAAAAAAATATTTCTCTCTCTATAACCCTCATCTTTTTTCTATCTAAGAATTTTCAACTTCTCTCTCTCAACTACAAACCCTCAAGAACAGAACCACCACACCACCACAATGGCGGCCATGGCCACTGGATCTTCTAGAAGAACCTCGAGCGGTTCAGTTATGCGCTCTATATCTCCATCCGGTAGATTCCACCAGCACTTCTCCAGATCTCCGTCAGCTTCCTCCTCGTCCACCGCCTTTGCCTCCTCAAGTTCAAGTTTCACTTCTCGCTCATCAACTTTCTTCACCAGATCCGCATCGCCAACGCGGGTTAACATGTACGGGAACTCCACACCGTCGTCCGCTTCATCCGTCCGCTTAAATGCCGTGTCTCCGAACCGCTCAATCTCCACCGTCAATCCTTCTCGGAGCCGCCACCAGCAGGTAGTGAGAAAACAGAGCACTCCTAAGCGGACCTGCATGTGCTCTCCGACGACACATCCAGGCTCCTTCCGGTGTAGTCTCCATAAAGGACTAGGGTTTGGCAGTTCGACTTCATCAAGTAATTTCTCCTCGAACAACAATCGGCTGAATGCTCGCAGATCTGCCATGACCAACTCGCTAGTGAGAATCGGTGGAGTGGAAGGTGATTTGGTGAGAAGAGCTTTGGCCGCTTTGATTCGGCCTTCTTCTCACCAACAACGCAGGCGGGCAGCATTCCAGCCGCGACCGAGCCGGCTCTCCGTGATGTCCAAAGCTGAGTGCTAAGGGTATGTTGGTCATTTCAGCTTTTTATTTGCTGACTCACCCGGCGAGGACTGGACTCAGATTGCAGCGGTCGCGCGTGGAAATCGGGACGGAATGCTTTTTTATCGGGATCCGGTGACCGAAACACAGAATTCGACGACATGACTTTTTTGAATATATAGATACAGTGGCACATGGCTTTTGAGTGTGTATAGTTATCACAGCTATATTATTCAGTTGCAAAATTAAGGCATTTTAATGACCTTAACTTTCCAATCACCAAAAATTAACAAAATAATCAACTCTAATCTCTAAACTGGAAAATTAATTAAGCTAACTGATCCGCTCATCAATCGGAATTTGTGGATTTCATCAAAGCCATATCATTTTCTCAGCTGGGATTGATTCTTCCGTTTGGTTTCACGTTTTCTGTGAACTCCGTGGGGAGGGGATTCTGTGCTGTGTGCGTGTTGTTTACGTCCGTCATCCATCCGTTCACCGTATTCGTATGCGTGGTTTATGTTTCTTATCGAGGTAAGTTTTTTTTTTTCTTCCAAACTTTGATTTTACTTTTTTTTTTCTTTTATTTGCAGGTATGTATGCACTTTGACCTCCGGGGAAATTGTTACTGTTTATGTTTGAGCTGGAAACCATGAAGTTTGAGGAATTATACTGGACAGGGACATACCTATGCTCTGCTTGGATTGGTGAACATTAATTATGACCGATTAAGGGGGATATTTCAACAAAAACAACAACAAAAATAAAATTGAAGTGGGCGACTAATACACTCAATTAATAATGGAAATCACGTCATATTTGGTCACTTAATTGGAGAAACTTAAAATAAATAATTGTCATAAAATGTAAATTCTTTAAAGAACTATAATAAAATTCAGATTCATTAATTTATGAAAAAGATACCGAGAATTTTTTTAATGAAATTTAAAAAGTTAAAATAATATTTTTATTTTAATTATCAACTTATGAAAATAACTCGCTAGTTTGTATTGTAGATTCAAATTTGCAAAAAACTTTAATTATGTGAATAACAGAAAGCAAAAAGCCAAAAACCTTGATCGTTCGTCGTTGTGCTGGTGCACAATGATTCTGCAGGGTAGGGTTAGTACAGATTAGTTAAACCCACCCTGAGTGCACGTTATGGCAACAAGCCCTTGTACTGGGGAATATTCCCCTTCTCACTAACTGTTTTAATAGAACATTTTTTCTCTTTTATCATTTGAAAAATAATTTTATTTTTCATTCAATTTTATAATTTATTTTTATTTATTAGATTATATCAAATAACCATCTTATCTAAAAGTTTAAGCTTGTTAGGCGAGATCCAAGAAAATAACTTATATTATTCTCTAACACCCCCCTCAAGTAAAATTCTATTGGGGTTGAAACTTACACAAACTATTTTGTGCTTGTTTTTATCAAATAAAATGAGGGTGGTGAGATTTAACTCGTGAAAGCTAGATCAACAAGACTTCAATATCATGTTAAAGAATCATCTCATCTAAAAGCTTAAGCTTGTTAGGTGAGACCCTAAAATATAATTTATATTACTCTATAATAGATTATAAGTAACAAGTTTTGCATGTTAAGCTATTTAATTTGATTTTTTTACCAATTTTATATTTTAACAATATATTAATTAAAAATTAAGTTTCATATTTTATTTTGTTTTTGCTTCAGTTATTCTTATCTCAAGATTTGAAAGATAGTTGAGTCGGTCTTTTTTGTCCAAGTACCTTGTGAACATGCCGATCAATTCGATCACATCAAATTAATCATTATATTGTTTTTATTTTCAATTAAAAAATATATTAGCAATATTTGATTATTGTTTTCGATGGAGGTTTTACTTATATTTTAATTTGCTGTTTCAGGCTCATAATTTAGGTTCTGTCTGGAGACATTTTCCTAATGACACAGCTACATAACATGCAAACATGTTCCTGGCCGGCTCCTCCTCCTCTGTACAATATGATTTTCATTTTATAATTTCCCGTGCTCCCGTACAGGAGCACAAGCTCGGAGATCATCTCATCACCAGGGGATTTATTTTATAAGTATTACGTCATATATATCTATACTAGCTAATTGCCTGCGCGTTGCCGCGGGTATTTTTTTGTATATAATTTAACACAATTAAATCTACAACGATCAATTTATATGATATAAGTACAAAAAAATTATAGATTAAAAGATAAAATGTTTAAAATTTTGAGTTGAGTTTGTCACGTAAGCATAGATTACTTTAATAATGAAAGGGAAAAAAATAAATGAAAGATGAAAAATATCTTAGAAACTTTAACAAAACATAAAAAAAATTATCATGGCTATTACTGGAAAAAAAAATTTATCAAATTATCGGGAGGGGAAAAACATAACAAAAGAGTAAGAATGAAAAATAATTAAATCATGATTATTATTATTATTATTATTATTATTGTGTTAAATACATTATTATTATTATTATTATTATTATTATTTTGTTAAATACATTTATATATACATGGACAAAAGTAGGAATTAAAAAAAAAAAAGTGTAAGGGCTGAAATGAAAATCAAATATCAAGGGCTTAAATTACAAAATTCAAAGTCAAAGGGCTGAAATGCAACTTACATTAATTGTCAATTGAAATCAGAGGACAACATTGCAAAAATCGGAACTTTTGTACCGAATTGATTGAGTTATATAAAGCCAACCCGGAAATTAAAAGTAGAAGGACCGAAATGAAACTTTGACATTCTGAAGAGAGAGAAACGTGGCCGGCGGCTTTAACCGGCCTCCGCCGCGTCCACGGACATCTGGTGGTGACACGCACCACCGCGGGAGGAAGAACACACGGCGTCGCATCGTTCTGTCCTCCGGTTGACAATTTCCGGCCACCGGAGGAGACCGGACGCGCCGCCTAAAGAGGGCGTGAGGCGGACAGCCGTCTGGCGCGTGCGCCTCACGCCCTGACAGACGCCGATTGTAAAATTCGAAAAATAGGGCCAATTACCGTTTCACCCCTGCACCCAATTAAGTGTTTTTGTCTTATTAGGGGCTAAAACCGTATTTAGCCATTTCAGAAAATATTAAAAAAATAAAAAGTTGCGGCGGACCGGGCCGGTCCGGCCGCGCGCAATTACGCCGGTGCCCCTCAGCCCGATGCCTGTTTTTGTCCTATTACCGGGGACGAAATCGTCAATACACTGTTCATAACTGATTATTTAAAAAAAAAAATTAAATGGAAAAACCGAGAATAGCCCCGGATCAACCCCTCCTCTCGCCGCGCGCCCGAGGGCCATTTTCGGGCGTGCACTGTTAAAAGAACAGTGGTTTGTGAGGGGATGTACAGTGCAATTTCCCACACCCTTTATTTATTTTTTAATTAGCTATTTGAATAATGCATTTGTTTTTCAAAAACTTGTTTTTGAATATGTAGGTTTTCTCGACTTTATATATATATATATATATATATATATATATATATATATATATAATAACTTTAAGTTTAGATCAAAAAGTTTATGAAATACAATTAAATACATTAATAATTATCCATTAAATAAACAAAAAACAAATACTAAAAGCATAAATGCAAAGATAAAGAAGGTGTTTGGGAGTGGGGTCTGACCGAAGTTTGAATTTTTTTATTATTATTTTGGTTGTTTAGTTAATGTTGAGAAGCTAGAAATTTTATGTGGATCCCATCTCAAAAAATTAATTAAATTCCGTTTCATGAAAAGCAACAAATAACTTTTTTTTCATGCTTTTGGAGCAAGAAAAGCAATCTCTAGCAAGCAAGGCAGAGAGATGTTTGTGAAACTGATTCTCTTGCTCATCTATTGAACATGTTTGTGATGTTGAGGTGGTGGGTCTTAAATCTGCCATTAGAAAGAAATAAATATATATATAGAGAGAGGGGTTAGTGGTGCATAAATGTGAGAAAATAAATGAATTTGTGAGTGGAGAGTGGATTTACAGGGAGAGAGAGGGAGGAGTTGTGCTCAGTGGAATGGAGTTTTGGAAACAAGAGAAAAGAATGTGACGAGGAGTTTTATTTTAATTAATATTATTCTTTCTTTCATTTATTAAAGTTTGATTGATTTATCATGAATAATAAATGCGAGAAAATCTTTTTAATATTGTTTTTTCCTTGAATTTAAAAACATTTATGATTTTTTTTAAAAATTGTTATGAATATTAATCTGTAAAATTTAAAAAACAATATATATATATATATATATATATATATATATATATATATATATATATATCTGTGTGTGTATCCTTTAAAGTAACTTCACAAGTTGACAACAATATGAAAAATATGATAATCAAACACACGAAATTGCTTTTTATCAATCTCAAACTCAACCACAGTTTAAACCAAATACTTCAATAATTATGATGAACCGCAGTTAAAAATTATTTTCATGAAATTGCTTTTTTAAAACCTCAACCACAAAAAACAAAAGCAATACCAAATACACCCTAAGAGATAGATGTAGATTAAAGTTAATTACTCCTGCAACATGGGATAATTAATTGATTGCATTTGCTAAATATTTACGTTAAAAATATATTTTTATTAAATCAAATGATAGTGTAAATGGATAAAATGAAAAATGATTGAATGAAATAAAAGAGAAAAAATATACTATATAAGACTGTATATATTATAAATATCTTCTAAGAATAAAAATCTAATATTTTCTAAAAATATATTTCATATATACATAACAAAAACAAATATAGATGAATCATAATAATATCTTTAAAAATTAAAACACACACAAAAAGATGATAGAAAAAACCTATATTTAAAAAACTTTGTAAGACTCGTGAGTCAAATCATTAGACAAGGCTAAACTAATATAAAAATCCATGATTTTTTTTAAAATAATATCGAGTGATAAAATTAAAATTAAAATAAAATGTAAAACTGATATTGAGCCTTATTAACTTTCTAATTTCATGACTTGGGGAAGCATAATAAATAAATAAAAGTTAAATTCATGTCAAATTAAATATTCAAGGATGAAACAATCAAAATAACAAGAAATCTAAAATAAAAAAGTGAAGGTGAAAATCATCAGCAAATTAAAGGGCAGTAAAAAATATCAATTGGAGGATTAAAAAATTCAAATATATATATATATATATATTAATTAATTAGAAATCGAAGGTAGGTTATCCGGTTATTTTGCAGTGGTATGAACCCCGTCGTCGGCTTCCAGATAAATACAAACCGCCTCGACTTTATGTGCGAAAAGATTCCCTATAACTTATACGTCTCTACCAAAAGAAAAAAAAGCTTATAATGAATAGACCGTCTGTGTTGAAAACAGCTCTTCGGAAGATAAGGTCCCGAAAAAGATAGGCGTGGGATGGTTCCTTTCTTGGGTGATTGTCTCTTTCACGAGACTTGTTCCAGAAGAGGGAAGAGGTCAAACAAGTAGAGAAATGAAATTCCACTCTGTTTATATCATTGGCTATGGACTCCAAAATCAAATAAAATATTTAAGAATTACGTGTATAGTTGCACTGTTTTTTAAAAATGGAAATTGTTTTTAATTTAATAATAATAATAATAATAATAATAAATGTTTTTGCTTGTAGATGAGGTTCTATCTAATCAAGGGGGGAAATATCAATTAGAGAAAGGGAGTCATGGGTGATGATGAGTGATGCCAGTCGAAAAGAAAATGTAAGAAAGTTGACAATGTGAGAGCTTTAATTATCATTAGAAGAAATTAGAAAATGTAAATCAACCTGGCTCTAGGTTTATTGTGTTACTTGTCTATTAGAAAATATTTTTTTTTGAAAAGGAGTAAACCAATTATACAATTGGATTCAAAATGTCCAGATGAAGAGGTAAGATTTAACCCTGTATCTGCTCCAACTGTTCGTGGCACCCACACTGGGCCTCTCCAGGAACAAAAACACTCAAAATGACATGCATCGAGTGGGTTCTAGCTGCGAGGGGCCGGCCGGTCACACCATCACCAGGGACCATGCTTATCCACTTTCTCAGAAAATCAAAACACAGTGGTGGGGACTGGGGAGAGCCTCTGACAGTGTAACTCATCCTGTTGAACATTGTATATTTACCAATCCTGGCATAAACATAAACCTAATCCCATGAAATCGAGTATCCGAATTCCATCAGATCGAGTAAGGGAAAAGAAAAGGGACGAGTCAGATACCTGAGGAGCGAGAGAGCTGACTCAGGAACTGTGTGTTTGTCCACAAACAAAATGGACTGTCCATAGTTGAAAATGATCGCCCTGAGTAGTGCAGTTCATTCGAGCTTCCATGATAGAAAGTAGGCCCTTGGCAAGTGGTGTCTTAGCCTGGCCGAGGAAAAGACTTATTCCCTTTTTTTATATTAAGTTCAAGCCCTACAATGCACGCTTGTCATCCTCATGATTTCTTACGTGTTTATTGGGCTTATAAGATATTCAGTGGATTCATGAATTAGTTGTGGTGAGCGTAAAATGACCCGGATACCAGATTATAAAAAAACAAAAAGTAGGGCCTTGTTTGTAGTTTTAGGTATTGTCATCTTACTCCATGCCTGCCTGTTGACAGTCCATGTGCACGCATCAGCAGACTAGATTTGTATTCATCGTCGAGAGAGACACACAGAGGATAAGGATAGATTCTACATTTTGTGTGCATGTGCATTGATATTTATGGTAACTTGATTTAAATAAATGTCTTATTTGATTTAATTAAAATTTTATCTAGATTTTATTAAATAAAGAATCTTCATTAATTTTCGAGTCAACCCACAAAATCACCATCATCCTCAAAAATATCTGATCAAGTGGTAGTGTGACACACTTCCATGTCCACCACCAAGGCTAATGCAACTCTACGCAGCTGACTTTTCTTTCAGTGAAGACTGCTTCATACTTGTTCCACCATCAATCGGCGTCAAAATCATTTCAGGGCTAAAAAAAACAGGCGGAGAAATCTCAACGCCGCCTCGAAGAATATTGACAGTGAAAAAAGAAGACGGTCTCTGTCATAAAACTCAGACTGCCGGTGGCCGTGTCAGGCTATAGATAAGAACATATCAAATTGCAGAGGGTGTGGTAAAGCCAGTCGCAGCCACCATCGCCGATATCTGCGCTTAGGAGACACGTAGGTTAGCATCGTTGGAAATAGGTGCCGGTTTATTGATAATGGTCGACATATTTCACTTATAAATTCAATTCTACGTGGAAACACATTATGAATTATTTCATATATGATTATTCATTAATAAATATTGGTGGATTTTCAGGTAAAAATAAAATTACAGTGGAATTCAAAAATATTTATATGATGACGTGACATTATATTTATGGGCCCTGGGAGATCACCAATTGCTAACTCCTGATCTAGAATGGGCCGAGTGTACCCTGTTAATAAGAACAATGAAAAGTAGCCCATTTGTGTATTATTGGGTCAATGTAGGCCTACAAATTTTAAGGGTGGGCTTGCTTAAACATATCCATGTTCTTTCCAGTTAGGCTCTTGGTGAAGGTGGTTCTATCTTTTGATCTTCAATAAGCCTTCATTTGCTATTGTCTGACGGATGTAGTTAAAATTTACATTTGTTTTAATATATATATTTTTATTTTTAAATAAAAAATACTTTTAAAAACAACTATTACTATACTCCAAACACCTTCTATGTAAAAAAAAAATAGCCCTCTAAAATAAAAAAAGAAGAAAAAGTATAAATAATTTATCCAAATAAAAAAAGAAATACAAAGCTCTATCTAATGAATATTTTATAAAATAAATGAAATTAATAAGACCGTCACTATTTAAAAAAACTAAAGGATGATTTTATCAAAATAATAATTAATAGCTGATTTTGATAGTATATATATATGTGTGTGTATATTTTTTTTTAAAAAAGAAGGCAATTATTAATTTATTTACAATATTTTTTTAAATGAGAAAATTAAAATAGTTTTTTAGTATATATATATATATATATTCTTTTCATAAATTTATTTTCTAATTATAAACATAATGTAAGCGATTTTTGAAATGTACCATTTTTTCATGATAATTTCTAATTTTAAATTATATAAAATATATAAAATATATTTTATATTTTAATTATCATAAATATAAAATATTAAAAATTTAAAATGCTTATTTTAAATTATATTTTTCATTTCATAACAAATAACTGTAATTTCTGTTAATTCTTATTTTTTCCGTCTAAATCATATTATTTTTCATTCCTGATAAAACCCTAAAATAACACAAGTTCCCTCTCCTTCCCCCTCCTGCCGCCAACACGCATCTTCCCTTTTCCCTTCAGTTTTTTCCCCCTCTTCTTCGTTCGTCTCTTTTGTTTTCACTCTTTCTTTTCATCCTCCCTTCCCTTTTCCTTACCCTAGCTGACCAGCCTCCCTACCCACCACCGCTGATTGAACTCCGCTCCCCATCAACAGCAACTCGCCGGAAAACGGCAACTCTCACTCAAACAATGACCCATAAATAACCAGCACGTCAGCCTTCCCTCGTCTCCACCTCAGCCAGCCACAACAACCACCGAACTAACCACCAAACCGGACCAGCAACCCCACGCTCCTAGCTGGCCATCTCTCTCCTTTTCTTTTAATTTTCAAGAAAAACCAAATCCGCGCCTCCTCTCCCTTCATCCTGTTTTCCATACAGTAAACGACCCCGACAGCCACCGCGCCAGCTACATTCCCTCGAGTCGATCTCCTCAACCAAAGTAGGCACAGGCTGAGAAGAAGTAGGAGCACCTGATCTTACAGGCAAGCTCCTGTAATTTATTACCTTTATGTCTTTTTGATAAACCTAAAATCATTCGCATTGATAGCTAAAAGAGGCAGAATAAGCCACTTGAAAAGAAGATATAAAAGACTTGGGATAAGAATCCAAAGAAAGCATGAAACAAGACCATTGCATGCCCAGAAAATATCAACATGAGCTTAAAACAGAGTTTGATAACTTAAAATACAACAAACCAAAACATTAAGTAAGTGGATAGCATAGTAGCGATTCAAACCAACGTTGGCAACATCAAAAGAGGGTAATTCTCTAGTGCAATAGATAGAATATCCAAAATAGGGCAGCAAAACAACAATCTTTTGAGCCCAGGGCAGCAGCTCAGTAGGAATCTTAGTTTCTTGATCAAAAAGATTAATGCTTTATCAAAGACCTTACAAGCCTAACCACTAGAACCTCCAATCTAGACACCTTCTGTTTCGCTGAAGAATCTGCCATTCCATTAGCTTCGTAAATAGCATGGACAATGGTTTTACAAGCTCTTGTGTCAGTCACCTTAATGCCTTTTGAGGAGGAGATAAATTTTACAATAGGATATAGCCCAGTAATGTTTAAATCTGGACAAGAATCTAGAGCTCTAGAAACTTATGGCTTGGTTAATTCATGCATGGTCTGGTTAGTGAGATTTAGTTATTGTTCAAGGTAATGATTTTTTTTAATGATAAAGAGTTTTTTTTTCTGGCAGGGGGGGTTAATTGGAGCTATTTGAAAACTGAAAATGTTGTGCAGTGATGGAACAAAAAAGTTATCATTTGGTGGATCAATTAAAGATGGAGACTTGGTTATTGTGTACGAGAAGAGAGATGTAATGAAAGCTGTGAAAGTAAGTGAGACATCTGTGCTCCAAAACCGTTTTGGTGTATTTAAACATTCAGATTGGATTGGAAAGCCTTTTGGGTCTAAGGTTTTAAGTAATAAAGGAGGTTTTGTTTACTTATTAGCTCCAACTCCTGAACTATGGACTCTGGTTTTAAGCCACAGGACTCAGATTCTGTATATTGCTGATATTTCTTTTCTCATTACCTACTTGGAAATTGTTCCCGGTTCTTTGGTGCTCGAGTCTGGAACTGGTAGTGGATCTTTAACCACCTCTCTTGCTAGGGCTGTAGCTCCTACAGGACACGTGTATACTTTTGATTTCCATCAACAAAGGGCTGCCTCTGCCAGGTAAACACCCTTTTTCACCATTTTTTTCTCCATCTTATATCTCTCAAGTCAAGTCTCAACTCAACTTGGTGTTAGGTGGTTGTTTTTATTACTGTGCTCAAACATGTGAACAACTCAATTTTGTACCTGATACCATTGAAATAAGATTAAAGCTTTACTCTTTTTTTTTTAATTTTATCAGGGAAGATTTTCAAAGCACAGGAGTAGACAGTTTAGTTACAGTGGGAGTAAGAGATATCCAAGGTGAGGGATTTCCAGATGAGTATTCTGGCTTGGCTGATTCTGTATTTCTGGACCTACCCCAACCATGGCTGGCCATTCCGTCAGCTGGGAAAATGTTGAAACAAGATGGGACTTTGTGCTCCTTTTCACCTTGCATTGAGCAAGTGCAACGCACCTGTGAAGCTCTAAAATCAAGCTTTAGAGGTAAATCTATAGTATCGCTGTACTGTCATGGTTTCATCAATTCTATAGAAAAACACATTTTATTTGTTAAATCTCTGTAGTCTATATAGGATATTTCTATGCCCTCTTCTTGCAGTGTTTGCATGATAAAAGTTTGTGTGTATAATTTGTTCAGGTCAAGCAGTTTATTATAAGCTCATCCCGCATCTATTTTTTCTGACACCAATGTGTATTTGCTGGCATATATAGATATTCGGACATTTGAGGTGCTCCTTCGGACATTTGAAGTTCATGAAGGGAAAATAGATAGTTGCCAGGGCGATGAAGGTCTTTCTGTCGGGTCTCCTCCGTGTAAGAGGAGACATCGGTCAAGTGAAGGAAGCACTAAGCAGGACAGCTCGAGTTCTCCTACAATAAAAGTGAGGCCATGTTCCGATGCCAGAGGTCACACTGGTTATTTGACATTTTCAAGACTCCAATGTCTCTCATGAAGAATCTCCACGTGGACAGCTTATACATCCAAATGGTTTTAGCCCTTGTATTTGACAGGCTAGAAAAGTTCAGAAGAAAATTTTGCCCAGTTGCATTTGGTCAACATTTTCTATTTTCTTTCCGGATGTTACGCAGCAAATGCCGTAAAACATTTCTATGCCGTAGAGAAAAAGTTTGCTAATTTTCTCAGTTGACCGCAAGTCCATTTCTATGTATCTCTTTTAAAGCGTGTTCACTGTTTTTAAATTTTTTTTTTATTTAGAAATGTATTAAAATAATATATTTTTGTATTATTTTTTAAAGATTATTTTTGACATCAGCATATAAAAATAATCTAAAAACACCAATAATTTTAAATTTAAAATACAAATTAAAAATATATTTTTTCAGATTTTGTCAAAAACACTTTTGAAACGCAGTTTAAACATCCGTGCAAACTGTATTTGATTCAAAAAAAATATATAAATATTGGTATATTTTCATGCATGCTGTATGTTTGTTAGAGCATCGGGAATCATTGCACTCAATTTCTCAAAAATTAAAAAAAATCATTAGGACATAACTAGAAAAAAATAGAAATTTGAGAGACTAATATCAACAGCAAAACATGAACAAAGGATATGTTTGATATGGGTTAGGGACAGGCGATTACAAGGATAATTCTTAACCCTTACAAATGAAATCTTAGCCTTCTTTAATGAACAATCAATAATAATTGATTTTTAGCCATGAATTATCTCATTAAAAAAAAAATCAGACAAGCAAGATAATTTCAAATACGTCTATAAAATAAGATGCGAATTCGATTCAACAATCTTCTCTTTTGAAAACATGTTTCGGTGTAGTTGCAATCTTTTCATATCTCCGTGCATCTTTAAAATTTCAATCATATATCAACCCTATGATGATCTTCTTAATAATTTATGTTATTAAATTATGGTTGTTTTTTAAATTTATTATTAAATTAACCAAATTTATTTAACCCATTTGATTCTATGACCCGAGTCTCAAATTTCTTTTATTTCTTTAGAAATCGTAGTGTTGCCTTCAATTTTTTCTTCTTAATTCCAAAAAACTTGTCATAGCTAATGGTAACTTGTCATAGTTAATGGTGTTGTGTCAACCACTAATATAGGCTTGCTCGAGTCACTTGTTTTAAATTGATTTTTTTTTTCAATTTTTAATATTTGGTTATTATAATTGAACTTCTTGATTTGTTTTGAAATGAATTTTATAATTTTATTATAATCTCATAGTGTAGGACGGGTTTCATAGAATAACCATACTTAATCCAATCGATTTAGGATATCATCTTAAAATATATATATTTTTTTAAATCTTAGCCAAACTCCACTTACAAACAGGATGGATTTGTAAGAGCCACAAGTTTAGTCTCAGCAACTTTACTTTTTCTACGTTGAAAGTTTCCATTCATTTTGATAATCAAGTCTAACAACCGTTTCATTACTATAAACAGCTTCCTAGAAAGCGTAGAGAAAAAGGTTGCTAATTTTCTCAGTTGACCGCAAGTCCATTTTTAAGTGTCTTTTTTAAAGTGTGGTTGATTTGTTTTTAAAAATATTTTTTATTTAATTCTTTCTATTAAACTTAACTTTTTGATCCATGTACTCACATTCGAATGTCGCTCCTCGACATCTTATTTATTTATTATTAGATAAGTGAAAATCATATACAAAGTTAATAAAACCGATCAAATATAAATTCTAAATAAAACATGTTATTTTGAGTCGATTAAAGATAATGTAATTTTAATATATAAGGTTTTTAAGAGTTTAAAGAATATTGTTTTAAGAAAAAAGCAAACAAAGTTCTTACCAATTCAACTAAATTGTGGATAATCAAGCTAAGTAAATTGGGATTAGCTTTCATCCAACTGAATTTGAAACAAATGAGTTGAATAATAATGTGAGTATCTGTTACGATCAAATTAATTAGCCTATTTATGATGCGTAGAGGTAGGTGCAAGGCTAACACTTGCAAATTTCGTCGAAGAATAATGGTCAGAGAAAGAAGACTTTAAGGCGCGTGGAAAATTTCAGTTCAGATTGCAGAGTGCTCTCTCCTATAAATAACCCCCGGCTCCTAGAAAGTACTTGATAAATTAATTCCAAGCAGAAACAGAGGTGGAAATGGAGTTAAACAGGTTCTCTCTGCCGGTAGCGGCGGCGATAATGATGATCAACGCCTCGCTTCTAGTACAAGGGTGTTTGGAGGAAGAACGAACTGCTCTTTTGCATATCCAAACTTCCATGTTTGATCCACGTCCACATCACTTAGACTTCGGAAACTTCGGAGACTATGAGTTTCCTTCGATCCCAATACAGTACCCCGGGGGAAAATATGGATATCCCAGTTCAGGAGGCTGTTGTGGGTTGCCAGGAGTTTCCTGCGATAACATTACAGGACGAGTTAACGGAATCGTTCTTTACAACGTAAGAGGTTGGTTCGTAGATCCTTCAAAGGGAGCTTGGAGCCGAGATGCTTCAAAGGGAGATTGGTACCTAAATGCAACTCTATTTCTTCCCTTCCAAGAACTCAACACTCTTGTCCTGAGATTTAATGATATAGCTGGCTGTGTTGCGAATGAAGGTTTGCCTCTTAATTTAAGTTTGCATTTTTCGTGATTTTACCACGAATATCTATCTAATCAAATAATCTTTTAGCTTCAAACTAACTAGAAATCTTGCATGCAGGTTTCGAAAAATTAGCAAGACTCAACAAATTGGAGTCTCTCGATTTAGGACTCAATAACTTCAACAATAGCATCCTATCATCCCTCAAAGGCCTTTCTTCTCTCAAACATCTATATCTCGACAGCAACCAGCTAAAAGGATCAATAGATACCAAAGGTCAGTTAGAGAGGCAGATGAAGTTATGATTCCATCCTAACAACTGGGCCTAACAGTTTCCCTAATTTATTGCTACTCAGATTTTGATTCATTGAGCAAGCTAGAGGAGCTAGACCTGAGCAGAAATGAGATCCAAAATTTTGTGACCTCGACAGGTATCAACTCATCAAATCCTCCTCCTCCTACATTTGATTGTTTCTATACCGCACGACCTAACCTTATAGCGCTTCAAATAATATGCTCTTGTTACTTCTTGTTTTCTTGTTTTAAATTGGAATTGAAGATAAAACTGGATATTACAAATTGAAATGCAATTTAATTTTGAAGTAATGATGCAGGTTTTGAAAGACCAGGGAGCCTGGATAAATTGGAGATTCTTGATCTAAGCTCAAATAGAATCAGCGATGGCAACTTATCATTCCTCAAAGGGCTTTCATCTCTCAAACAACTACACCTCAATAAGAACCAGTTAAAAGGATCGATGGACATGAAAGGTTAGGCTCACATAGCATATCATCTCGGAAACATCAAAATCTTGATAATAACTAATTCAAAGGATCAATAGACACACATTCTATTTGCCTAGAAGTTTTATATCGCTCAATTTCTTGCTACTCAGAATTTGATTCGTTGAGCAAGTTGGTGGAGCTACGGCTAGAAGAAAATGAGATCCAAAATTTTGCGACCTCAACAGGTATCAATTAATTAATTAAGGGTGCCGTTTGATAAAAACTTTTTTATATTTCCTTTGTTACTTTATATTTCTTTTAACATTAAAATTGATAAAACAATTCAAACTTGAGAATTTCCTGTACAACTCTTTATTTATATTAGATTTTAGATTGAATTGTGGAAGTCACCTCAACATGATCTAGTTAACTAGACAAATCCAAATAATAATAATAAAAATAAACTAAGTTAACTCTAGTTAACCCACTAAATCTGTTATTTAGGTTATAAACTCCAATGAGCTGAATTATTTTATCTTATTATATAATAAAAAAAATACAAAAATTAAAAATAAAATAAAATACCATGAAGACCTAACCAATCAATTTATGGTGTTATTTCTTTTGTCTTTGCTATCAAATAAGATCATAGAGGTCTTTTGATTTTCTTAGAATATTGGCAAGCACTCAATTTTTAGCTGTTAATCATTGTTTTTTTTTTTTTTTATAATTGTTGATGCCATTTCTTTTAATTATATTATTAAATTAATTAATCTTGTTGAACTAATTAAGTAATGATTCGATTCTCAAATTCTTATCACCTCTTTGAAAATACTAGAATTACATGAATATCTTATATATATATATATATATATATATATATATATATATATATATATATATATATATTAAAATAAAACTTGACCCGGCCCACAATGATTATCTAAGATACTATACATATCAAGCAGGTTCTGAAAGATCACAGAGGCTTAACAAATTGGAGATTCTTGGATTGAGTTTCAACAAATTCAATGATAGCTGCCTATCATTTCTCGAAGGGCTTTCATCTCTCAAACAGCTAAATCTTGATAACAACCAATTGAAAGGACCAATGGACATGAAAGGTTAGTTACATACATACATAAATGTATTTCTCTTTTCAAGTATTTTAATTTTTCTTACATGAAATGATTTTATTTTAAATTTCTTGTTTGTAATTTTAGAATATATCTTGAAAGCACCTACCCATGTTAGATAATAATATAAGCTCGCCCTCGCATGATTTAATCATCGTAAGCTTCAATTCCAAAACAACAGGCCTTTTAAGTTTTGTAGTAACAGACTAGTTTTGTACCTTTTAAGTTTTGCTACTTACAAATTGATTCTATGAGCGAGTTGTAGAATCTTGCAATATGAATTGAATTGTATGCTGAATTTCTTTTAAAATTGATAATTTCAGGCCTCTGTGAGTTAAAACAACTCCAAGAGCTAGATATCAGCCACAACGATCTCAATGGTCTGCCTTCTTGTCTCGCAAATTTAACTAACCTTCAAGTTTTAGATATCTCTTCCAACGAGTTTACTGGGAATATATCCTTCAGCCCCATTGGAAGTCTCACATCCATTCGAGATCTAAATCTGTCAAACAATCGCTTCCAAATCCCAATCTCACTTGGCCCCTTTTTTAACCTTTCAAACCTCAAGAATTTGAATGGTGACTTTAATGAGATATACGAGTCAACAGAGATGGAACACAATTTGATTCCAAGGTTTCAGTTACAGAAGCTTTCTTTGGCATGTAATGGATTCGGCGGGACATTTCCGAGATTCCTTTACTATCAACAAGACCTTCTACATGTTGATCTCTCATACATCAAAATGACCGGAGAATTTCCGAGCTGGTTGTTACAAAACAACACAAAACTCGAAGAGCTTTATTTGGTCAACAATTCTCTTTCAGGATCTTTCCAATTACCAAATCATTCCCATGTGAGTTTGTCACGTTTGGATATCTCAAGAAATGAAATCGACAATCAAATTCCCACTGAAATTGGATCATGTTTCCCGTGGTTAGTGTTTTTAAACCTGTCCAGAAATCATTTCGGTGGTACCATTCCCTCTTCAATCAGCAATATGAGCGTCTTGGATATCATAGATTTGTCCAACAATCGTTTGTCAGGCAACATACCCGAGCAGTTGGTTGAAGGCAGTTTATCATTACGTGGTCTCGTGCTTTCAAATAATCATTTGAAAGGCCAGCTTCTCTGGAGGAGTTTCAACTTAGCATACTTGACCGACCTGATATTGAGCGGGAATCAGTTAACCGGGATTCTTCCAGATAGCTTGTCTAATGGTTCTAGCCTGGAAGCATTGGATGTCAGTCTCAACAATTTAACTGGTAAGATACCGAGATGGATAGGGTATATGTCTTCTCTTAAATATTTAGACATTTCAGAGAACAATCTTTCTGGAAGTCTACCGTCCAACTTCTGTTCTTCAGGGACGATGTCAGATGTTTATTTGTCTAAAAATAAACTAGAAGGATCACTGATTAACGCATTCGATGGCTGCCAGTCGCTGGACAGATTAGATCTTAGCCATAATTATTTTAGAGGTAGCATTCCTGAATCAATTGGTTCTTCGTTGCAGTTGAGCTTTCTTCTTTTAGGTTATAATAATCTAGAAGGTGAAATCCCAAGGCAGCTGTGCGAGCTGGAGAAAGTACGCTTGATTGATCTTTCTAATAATCATCTGTTTGGTCATATTCCTCCATGCCTAAAACCTACCAGCAAGGGGCAGAGGGAAAGGGAAGCATCTTTAAATCCTTCTGGCAATTCTCTTGGTGTTGAGGACAGGCAACCATCGATAATAAAATCAACACCTCCTGCTCCCGTGGAAGACCCTTCTAAGAATAAATCTGTAGAGTTTACGACAAAGAGTATATCCTATCCATTCAGGGGAATCGTCCTCAAGTACTTCACCGGTATCGATCTCTCCTGCAACAATTTGACAGGAGAGATTCCTGTTGAGCTTGGAAACCTCAGCAAGATCAAGGCGTTGAATCTATCCCATAACAGTTTAACAGGTCCAATACCATCTACATTTTCAAACCTGAAGGACATTGAAAGCCTGGATCTTTCCTACAACAACTTGAATGGGGAAATTCCTCGTCAGCTTATCAACTTGTACTCCTTATCTGTGTTCAGTGTAGCCCACAATAACTTATCTGGCAAAACGCCAGAGATGGTTGCACAATTCTCAACATTCAACAGTTCTTGCTACGAGGGAAATCTGTTGCTTTGTGGACCACCACTAGCCAAAAATTGCACTGGAGGAACACCGCCATCGCCAGTGCCAAGGCCTCAGGCTCACAATAAAGAAGAAAATGGCTTTATTGATATGGGGGCTTTCATGGTGACATTTTCAGTGGCGTACATCATGGTCCTGGTTGCAATAGGTTCAGTTCTGTACATAAACCCAAGTTGGCGACGAGCATGGTTTCACTTTATCGGGGAGAGCATCAATAATTGCTATTACTTTCTTGTAGACAATCTACCTGTACCAGCCAGGTTCAGACGATTTCAGCCTTGTGTTTAAAATGGTTTTGACTTCGTGTATTTTGTGTAGTGTTCACGCTTGAAGTAACGATGTAAAACTGTGTTCAAAACATTTTGTGCCCTCCAAATTATGAAGTAATCGTGACCAAATGTATCATTTCGTTCCTTATCTGCCGATTCAAACTTCCTCTTTTAGCTATACTGCTGCATCTGCCTTGTAATCATGGATTTGCTATAACTGTTTGAATTATATGATCTGAACAGTAACTGTTTTGAACAGTTACTGTTTGGATTGAAGAACAGAAAATGCAGAAATCTGAAGAACACCAAAACTGAATCTGGGATCAAAATCTCTTGAATTTTATTGAATTCGAAATGCCTATATAAAGGCTTACAGGATAATGAATTAAAAACATAAAACTCTCAACAAACTTGAGAAATTATTGGAGCAAAACAGATTTTGAGAAAAAACCTGTTAAGAACAGTAAATTTCGGAAATTCAAAAACTTTGACTAAATCCTATTATCTTTAATGCAAAACTCACTAATTCTAACAATAACTTCATTGTTTTGTTGTGAGAAAGAGAAACGACTATAGCAAGACAAGTGCCATTGACAAGACCGCAATGATTGATTTTTTTGAGTTTTTTGGTTGAGCATGGAATTGTACAGTGGTTGTTAGCAGCAGCTCTGATGAGGAAGGAAAATATGAACCTTTTCATATGCAATTTGGAAATCTCCGCATTAATAAAGATTGGACGACAATCACAAACGTAATCACGCATTAACTTATGGAACACAAGCTCACACGCCGTACAAGTGAGCAAGAACAATAAACCTACTTCTCTTTAATTAGATTTACCTCCTTTCTAGTTAAATTAAAGACAATCATTCTCTTTAATTAAATTTAAAATTAGGTGCAACATATTGATGGTTTTCTGCAGGTTTTAAGATTAAATGAATTTTATGAAATATTAATCAAATTGGTTTCCATCTGGAGAAGAAACTCCAAACAGGGGTCAACAACCAGCAATTACCTGCTGTCTAAGCATGGGATCTCTCACACTATACAGACACGTGTCTATGTGTGTCCAGGACTTCAAATTAGTCTCATAATATGCTATTTGTTTTTTAGTTTTATTTTGGATTTTCCTATCTGTCTATATATTTATTTTCCTTTTGGAGATAGAACTATGCAAGCTATTATAAACTTATTTTATGAGGTAGATATGGGCAGAAGAGCTTCATTCCGAAAATAAAGTGTGGTTAGGGCTCTTGTTTGGCCTTTCCATGAATTATTTACCACTGTCTTTTTGTTCTTACTTTAGTTAGTTCAGGTTTTGTCAAAAATCTCACAAGACAATTCATGATTTTTATGGAGTAGAAACTGTCCAATTCAGGGCACGTAGTTTAAGGATGAAACTATGAAGGGGACTGATATTAATTATTTCATCGTTCACTGTACATTCGACACCAGTTAGCAGCTACCAAGGAAAAACTAAAGGGCGGGCTTAACTGTCTGATCACAAGAAACTGCCTTAACTAACTCCATCATTCTCGGTCAACAATAACATTCTTCATTCCCGCTAAAACTCCATTTCCATCTTTCTCTTACATTTATCTATTTCTTAATCCGGAAACCCCTTTCAGCTTTATCTGCTGTAAGAACAGAGAAGGAAATTTTTTACTACCATGTTTTCCAGGGAATTCCTGAGGAAATCTTCACAGTTGGCCCGTCGAGTGCCTGCCAATCAACGGACCTGCGCAAGAACATTGTTCAAACAATCAGAAGGGTCTGATTCATTACCTGTGGCGGCTTCTTTGTCAAGATCATCCTTTGGAGGGTCCAATAATGGTGACCATAAGAGTGGAGAGGCATTTCTGAAATTTTTATTAAGATCAGTGGCTTCAGGAGTTGTGATTATTGGCTCCAGCTTGAGCTTTAGCTACTGGTATCCTTCCTTGGTTGATAAGTGTTCATTTGTGTCTTTCGCTGACTGTGCAGACGATGCAGCATGGGTGTCAACTGATGATCTTCTTCCACAAAAGAAGAAGAAAAGGTTCCTCTTTGGAGGTACCTCTGTCATATTTCTCTTCACTTACAATTTCGGTTTCTGAATTGACTCATGCATAATATATACAATATCATTTTTTTTCGTGCATATGCACATGGGATGATACAGATTTTTTCAATACCTGATATTGGGTACTCCTTTGTATCATTTATGTCGATTGCTTCAGATTCATACAGGAGAAGAGTTTTCTTTAATTATGAAAAGCGCATCAGGTTGCAAAGCCCTCCAGAGAAGGTGTGCAGATCTTTCAGGAATGGAATATTATCTTTGTATTTATGCCAGCATCCAATCACTCGCAATATTGGCGACTCCATTCATTGCAGCAACATGTCTAAGTTTAAGTAATGAACCTGTATTGCTATTTGATTTTCTGTCTGTTGAAACAAAGCTTTCTTCTTTTCTGATTTGCCTATTCACTATAATCCCAAGTAAG
Source organism: Salix purpurea (assembly GCA_027405865.1). Lineage (NCBI taxonomy): Eukaryota > Viridiplantae > Streptophyta > Magnoliopsida > Malpighiales > Salicaceae > Salix > Salix purpurea. Next base: position 6,290,719 of record JAOWLH010000019.1, read on the forward strand.
CACTTTTATCAATTGGCAACCCTACGGCTAAGCCTGGCGTTGGCAAGTTCAATTCAGGCATGTCGTGGACATTAGATCTCAATCCTGCGTCTTTGACAGTGGAAGCTATCTAGGCTATCCGATGTAGGCCTAGCAAGGACATCTGCAGCCATGCTGTCCTTCAATAAGAGCATCCGCAAACTCAGAAGTGGCATGAAGTCAGTTGCCAACCACCCACTATCTTCCAACTCCTAGTTTTAATAGGATTGATCTTCTTGTGCTAAGTCCTCTTTTCATTTTGCTTCCCTGGAAGCCATTATTATACCTATGAGTACTGGTTATATGTTATGCTTTTGTTTGTGTAATGTTTCATTTATTTTCCTTTCAGGTTTTTGAGTACTTCGCATCTTTTAAAACGCCTGATGGTGATGTTCTTATGACACCAGAAGACTTGATGCGAGCAGTGGTTCCTGTATTTCCTCCATCAAAGTCAAATCGTGTTAGAGAGGGATTTCTAAGAGGGGAAACAGTCCCTGGGAAATTGCACAGTGCACCTTCAAAAATTTTCATGCTTTTTGACACTAACGGTGATGGACTCATTTCTTTTTCAGAGTAAGAGTCTATTGTCTCTGTTGAATTTGCTGGCCTCATCTCTTCAGCATCGATAATGTTGCATCACATATTCTGTTGCAGAAACTTGATTTCTTACTTAGTCCTTTCCATGTTCAACGTTTAGGTACATCTTCTTTGTCACCCTTCTCAGCATTCCTGAATCAAGTTTTTCTGTCGCATTTAAGATGTTTGACCTCGACAATAATGGGTGAGTTGCTTGTAGTTTAAAGATCTAAGTGCAGTTGCAGAGGACCAGACCAAGAAGCTGCTCACAGTAAAGACATTTAGTTCAGTAGAGATATGAATTGCCTTTCTCTTGAAGAAAATTGTTTCATTCACTTGCTTTCTTCTGGACATACAGTCCACATTTTTCATAGTTCAGCTTCTACAGAATATCAAAACAATTTTCAACTTCATTGGTACTTATAGTACAATTTGCTTCTCTGATTTCTATTTGTGCTTGTTTAAATGTTCGCATGTTTATAACAGACAAATTGACAGAGAAGAATTTAAGAAAGTGATGGGTTTAATGAGAGCTCAAAACAGGCAAGGGGCAAGCCACAGAGATGGAAGGAGATTTGGGTTGAAAGTAGCAGAGCCTGTGGAGAATGGTGGCCTCTTAGAATACTTCTTTGGAAAAGATGGCAAGACCTGTCTACAACATGAAAGATTTGTCCAATTTTTGAGGGACTTGCATGATGAAGTATGTGTTTATTTTTCCAACTCTACAGCTTAAACTACACTTTCTGTTGTAATCTTCCATGAAGGGTTTTAAGTTAACAGGATTTTCTGGGAAATGTCAGGAATGTAATAATATTGATTCGATAGAAGATAAGTTTCCATTTTCAGTCTTATTATGCTCTGGTCTATCATCGTTTCTTGATTCTGTTCATGATCATTGTCTCATTGTACTCGTATACAATTCACAAGAACTGAATCTGTTGAATCTTACAGATTTTACGGCTGGAATTCGCCCATTATGATTACAGATCATGCGGTACTATATCAGCTAAAGATTTTGCCTTGTCCTTGGTTGCATCAGCTGACATCAGCCACATTAGCAAGCTACTCGATCGGGTAGATGAAGTAAGCAATGAACCACATATAAAAGACATAAGAATTACCTTCGAGGAGTTCAAAAACTTCGCAGAGCTACGTAGACAGTTGCAGTATTTATCTCTTGCCATTTTTAGTTATGGAAAAGTGAACGGGGTGTTAGCCAAAAAAGATTTCCAGAGAGCTTCATCGCAAGTAAATACTAAGCTGACTGTTACGTTCTTCTAGCTTTGTTGAAATCCCATTAACTGTCCTACTTCTCATACTGACACGTGGTTTAAATTTTACTAGGTATGCGGCATCTCCATCACCGATGATTTGGTTGACATAATATTCCATGTCTTCGATGCTAATCGCGATGGAAACTTGAGTTCAGATGAGTTTGTAAGAGTTCTGCAGGGACGCGAGACAGCAGGCTGGATCCCTCGAGAACCAGGATTGAAGGGATTGATGTCTTGTTGTGCAGACTGCGCCAAAAATTACTCTTCTGCAAAGCGTCTCCTCTAAAATAATGGCCAGTTCATGGTACACCTGGACATTTATGTAAAGCATAGCACCATAAGTATGACAGGTAGCAGAATGCCATTTTTTAGTTTTTTTTTCTTCATGGGTTTGCACTAGAAGTTCTTACTCTGAGATAGGTATTAAAGATTGTTAGGTTTCGCCTGCAGATTGAAGTGAAGGTATAATGGAAAACCCAGAAAAAACATGGCATTCTCTACTTTATCTAACTGATCGATCAGAAACATGCTCAGACTCCAATCCAACATGTGTTTGCTCCTTCAAGTCGCACCAAGTTGTCTCATTTTAGTTTAGAGGCGAAATACTCCCGATATTTTTGTTAAGGAACCATGTCATCTAAAAACTTAAACTTATAGGTGAAACCCAAAATATGATTTATATTATTTTTTAACATATACCTTCAAGTGAAAGTCTTTTGGGCTTAAAACTTGCACATACCCACATTACCTTGTGCTTGATTTTTATCAAATAGAATGAGAGTGGTAAGATTCAAACTTGTGACCGCTGGGTTAACAAGTTTCTAATACCATATTAAAAAACCATCTCACCTTAAAGCTTAAACTTGTAGGTAAACCCCAAAATATGATTTATATTATTCTTTAATAATTTTCTCTCCTAACCAAGGTCATAAAGGACAGAGATTGGATTAGTATGCTTATTCTTGCCATGAATATATTGCAGTCCAGAGGCTTCGGCTTGTTTGTAGAAAATTATGCCATCAATAATTTTCGGCGATTTTCACAGCCTTTCGTATAGATAGATGTATCCGTGAAGTCTGTATTTGTTGTCAAGTCTGCATGGCCTTGTAAAACATCTAAAGACTGGTGATCCGTTTCCTGCTATCATTCTTTTCCTATGGCAAAAGCAGTGTGAGGTGTTTCTGCGATTTGCCTTCTTCTTTTCAATGTTATGTTTATTATTCATTGTGCAAGATCAATAGATGCACTAAAACGGGTTTTTTCATGCTTTCGAAGTTCGAAGGGTAGTCCACATGTTCTTTCAGGGGGGCATTTTTTGTTTTTTGGAGCTCAAAAGATGCACTTAGAACTCAGGACAGAACCACCAATCAAGTTCCAGCAGTAGCTTTCATCATCATTCTCGACTAACTGAAGCTAAAGATTTATATGGACATCTTCTAACGAAAATATTCAAAGTCAATCTTCAGTCGTTAACAACCACTTCATATAAAATTGCTGATGAATCAATACATGCATGATAATAATGTAGACTGGTAAATTCAAACAGAAATTTCTGTTGTCAGAAAGCTCGTGCAAGCACTATGGGCAGACGTTTTACCAAGAATTAGCAAATGAATATTTGCATTCATCATTCAAGCGATTATTTGTGATTAAGGATTCTGTATAAAACATCCTCCACAGCATCAGAATGATGCAAATGCACTATATTTTTTATCTTTGTAATTGAAAAAAGGAAATGCCACATTAATAATAATCATTTGACGACAAAGCTTTTACAATCATGAAAGTTCAAATAAGATAGCATCATTCTAATGTGCCAAAATCTACACAGCAAGCAAATTCATGGATTATCAATCACAGCTCAATCTTGGAACTGATGTGGGATTCAAGGTGCCATTAATCATACGGAGTATGATCCTTTCAGCACATTGATGTGGGTATGTAAAAAATTAATTAATCAAATATAAGTGTTTCATCATCCAAATCTTTAGTCATTTGTAAGACTAAGAGAGTTCATGAACCGAAAGGAGCAAGCAATTGGATATTTTCAGCTTCATCCACGAAATGATTATGGTAGTTAAATACAATCCCCGATCCCCTTGATCTCTAACACACGCATAAACACAAAAGACCGCACGCAATGCAGACTCATATCTGCATAGATGCATATGATGAACTAAAGCAGGCCATACAAGACATCACAATCATCAATAGCCACTCCAACGTTAAAAAAAAACAGTTTTTATTTATAGAAAAGCAAAATGGACCAATCAAACAAAACATTACAATTTATACCATTCACTTCCTCATACTGGCCAGACTCAAGTGCTGTGCAAGAGCATCCCTAATCGTCTGTCCAGTCTCATCTCCCTCTCCCTCAAAAACTAACAATTCCTCCTCTTTTACGCACCCACCCACACTCTCCTCCGGTAATGGCTCACCCCATTTAATCAAGAAATTATGCAACACACACCCCATAACAATCACAAAAGGAAAAAACTCCAAACTATCCCCTTTCCAACTCCTTGCCAAAAGCTGCCACCTAGCCTTAACTCTCCCAAAAGCAGTACTAACCAACTCCATTGCTCTACTATGTGCCACATTGAACTCTCTCTCCGCCGAGCCAAAACTATCCTGCTCACTGTAAGGAGTTAACAACCAAGGCAGTAATGGGAAACAAGAATCTCCCATTACATACTGAGGGATTGAACAGCCATCGCTTAGCCTGTAAGTTGGCCCTTTTAACAACTCCGACTCCCGTGAATCCTCAACACCCAAATAAAGCCTAGTTTGTCTAAAAATCGCTACTGGCTCCATACTACCAGGCCACCCTGCAGAAATATCCAAAAACCTCCCTTCAGAATCCACTAAAGCCTGAACCAATATTGATCCATTTCTCCCAAAAATCTCACCATCAACCCCAAACCTCCCAAACCCCAAACCTCCCAAACCCCAAAGCACCGCAGCAATTTGGGAGCGAATTCCACCCAAAGCCGACCACAATTCTCTCCAAATCACGGCGAAACTCAAACAAGTCCCCAAGTTTATCGTTCACGGCTTTACAAACTGAATAAAACGCAAGGCAGGACGCCTCAGAGGAATCCAAACCAAATTTACGCGCCACAGTTTTATAACACGCGCCGTGGGCGAGGCGGTAAAGGGCGGATGCAAGAGCGGTTTCTGGAGGGATTGTGGAGGGAAGAAAGACAACGAGGGAAGGAGAAAGAAGAGAAAGGAGGCGGTAAAAATTGGGTCTTGAGACGCTAAAGAATTGAACCCAACGTTGGTCAAAATCTAAGGTGGCGGATGAGGCGAAGCGGTGGAAAAGGGATGGTTGTGAAGGGAGCTGAGAGAAGGGAAGGGGGAGGGAGGAGAGGAGGGATTCTAGCTGGAGGGATTGGGAAGGGAGGAGGTAGAGGTCGTTTTGGGAAAGGAATGTGTGGGCTGCTGGTGAGGCGGTGTTGAGGATGGAAATGACGTGTTGTGCAGTGGCAGCGGCGAGTTTAGGTTTTCTGGGTTTGCGTTTCTTGGTGGCGGGCTTTGGGGTGATGGGATTGGAGGAGTCGCCGGCGGTGGCCATTTTGGCGGAGTGGGAGAGAGTTATGAAGTGAGAGCTGTGAGGTGCTTTGTGGTGTTGAGACTGCAAATGTCAAAACTTTACATGGTGTACCCAAGTAAATTTTCATCACTAAACAATCCGTTTGTGCTTGGTATAACTGTGTTTTTATTTTATATATATATAAAAATAGTTTAAAATTAATTTCTTATATTTTAAAATCATTTTAATGTATTAATATTAAAAAATAAAAAAATATTTACTATTTTACTATATTTATTTACTATATTTATAAACAAAAATATATTTTAAAAACAACAATACCTTCTAATTGTTTTATTTTCCATGCTTTTATTTGTTTCTGTAATTGTAATCGTAATGCTATGAAAAAATAGAGTTATTTGGAGGACCGAATCAAACTATACTAGAATATAGAAATACCAGATTGAAGTGAATAAGCTAAATGTAATTAAACATATATAGTCCCCACTCAGCTTTATCACCTAGTGCCATTCCAACTCAGAACACAGTTTCTTATCCAAAATCCCAAAAGCAACGTCTTCCCCAAGGAAGGAAATTACCCATGTATTAAGTTAGGTTGATGACAGTGGTTATTTTTTAAAATATATTTAAAATACAGAAACAAACATACATAGACAAACCGAAAAAGACTAAAACTTTGTCAGTCAGTCAACCTATATAAACCCCAAAAGAAACCAGCTTTTCATTCACTCCTCTGTCTTACACGAAAACAAACACGATGGCTTCTTCTTCTCATGCTTCAATTGCAAAGCTGAAGATAGCAGGGACTATTAAGTGAGTTCTCTTTTTCTTTTTATTCTGTGAATATATATTTGGTTTTCTGAAATCGTGTGGCTCAAGGTTTTTCTTTTATTGTATTTACTTATTTGTTGTGCTTCTGCTACCTGTTTGTTGAAGAAAAATCTCTCTGATGTGCTGGCTGAGGATAACATCGTTCTGAACATTTCTTTGTAATTTGCTAATTGTTGCATTTCACACGTGCTTTCTCTTAACTTGTCAGGGCAGCTGTTACTGCATTGTCCAAGAGGCATGCAGATGGTGCTTGTAACTTTTCTGAGACTGATAGACTGTAAGATGGGGACTTCGACATTCAACTTGAAGATCAGATTGGGAAGAAAGTGCACTTTTCTGAGACTGATAGACTGTAAGATGCTGAAGTAAATCGTGCTTGTAACTTTTCTAGATTATTTAGACACCTGACAAAAATTCCCTTGGTTAAGAGTTTAAGGGTCTATCATTCATCTTTATAAGAAGTAAGATCCGAACCATTATTTGGCAGGGCAATAATGACAGGTCTGATGCTCCATACAAGTGGAAAGCAAATGTTTACCGAAGCACTAGAAGTTCTTACTATGGGAGAGGTTAGTTGCTTGTGCAGTTATTTAAATGGTCAAATTAATTTTTTAATCTACATATTATACTTTTTCATAGATTTCTTTTAATTAACTTATCACAATTCCCTTTATTTTTCATATTTCCTCTGCTTGTTTATTACAATTGGCAAAGGTTGAGAAGAAGAAGGAGCACCTGATCTGACAGGCAAGCTCCTGTCATTTATTACCTTTATGTCTTTTTGATAAACCTAAAAGCATTCGCATTGATAGCTAAAAGAGGCAGAATAAGCCACTTGAAAAGAAGATATAAAAGACTTGGAATAAGAAGCCAAAGAAAGCATGAAACAAGACCATTGCATGCCCAGAAAATATTACCATAAGCTTAAACAGAGTTTGATAGCTTAAAATACAAGAAACAAAAACATTAAGTAAGTGGATAGCATAGTAGCGATTCAAACCAACGTTGGCAACATCAAAAGAGGGTAATTCTCTAGTGCAATAGATAGAATATCCAAAATATGGCAGTAAAACAACAATCTTTTGAGCCCAGGGCAGCAGCTCAGTAGGAATCTTAGTTTCTTGATCAAAAAGATTAATGCTTTATCAAACACCATATAAGCCTAACCACTAGAACCTCCAATCTAGACACCTTCTGTTTCGCTGAAGAATCTGCCATTCCATTAGCGTCGTAAATAGCATGGACATTGGTCTTACAAGCTCTTGTGTCAGTCACCTTAATGCCTTTTGAGGAGGAGATAAATTTTACAATAGGATATAGCCCAGTAATGTTTAAATCTGGACAAGAATCTAGAGCTCTAGAAACTTATGGCTTGGTTAATTCATGCATGGTTTGGTTAGTGAGACTTAGTTATTGTTCAAGGTAATGATTTTTTTTAATGATAAAGAGTTTTTTTTTTTGGCAGGGGGGGTTAATTGGAGCTATTAGAAAATTGAAAATGTTGTGCAGTGATGGAACAAAAAAGTTATCATTTGGTGGATCAATTAAAGATGGAGACTTGGTTATTGTGTACGAGAAGAGAGATGTAATGAAAGCTGTGAAAGTAAGTGAGACATCTGTGCTCCAAAACCGTTTTGGTGTATTTAAACATTCAGATTGGATTGGAAAGCCTTTTGGGTCTAAGGTTTTAAGTAATAAAGGAGGTTTTGTTTACTTATTAGCTCCAACTCCTGAACTATGGACTCTGGTTTTAAGCCACAGGACTCAGATTCTGTATATTGCTGATATTTCTTTTCTCATTACCTACTTGGAAATTGTTCCCGGTTCTTTGGTGCTCGAGTCTGGAACTGGTAGTGGATCTTTAACCACCTCTCTTGCTAGGGCTGTAGCTCCTACAGGACACGTGTATACTTTTGATTTCCATCAACAAAGGGCTGCCTCTGCCAGGTAAACACCCTTTTTCACCCTTTTTTCTACATCTTATATCTCTCAAGTCAAGTCTCAACTCAACTTGGTGCAAGGCTGTTTTTATTACTGTGCTCAAACATGTGAACAACTCAATTTTGTACCTGATACCATTGAAATAAGATTAAAGCTTTACTCTTTTTTTTTTAATTTTATCAGGGAAGATTTTCAAAGCACAGGAGTAGACAGTTTAGTTACAGTGGGAGTAAGAGATATCCAAGGTGAGGGATTTCCAGATGAGTATTCTGGCTTGGCTGATTCTGTATTTCTGGACCTACCCCAACCATGGCTGGCCATTCCGTCAGCTGGGAAAATGTTGAAACAAGATGGGACTTTGTGCTCCTTTTCACCTTGCATTGAGCAAGTGCAACGCACCTGTGAAGCTCTAAAATCAAACTTTAGAGGTAAATCTATAGTATCGTTGTACTGTCATGGTTTCATCAATTCTATAGAAAAACATAAACCATCCAGCTTATTGCAACTCTCCAGGCCACCAAGAATGGGTGGGCCTATTGGCCCATCGTGCTGGGAAACTAGCTCCAAAAATAGCTGGGCTGACCTGCCCTATTGTGTTGGAAGCCCAATCCAAAAATGGGTGGGCTTATCAAGTATCAACCCATCGAGACTGGAAGCCAGGTCCGGAACTATCGGCCCACCTGGACTGGAGCCCACCCAAAGAGGAGTATAGGTTGTCATCCCACCAAAGTGATGGGTCAGTTGGCCCATCCTGGCTGGGCAGTCTAGTTCTTCAAAGGGATAGGTGGTTCGGGCAGGTAGCCCACAAAAAAATATATAAAAAAAAATAAAAAATAAAAAATTTGTATAAAAAATATTTTTTTTTAAATGTTTTATAAACAAAAAAATATATGTTTTCGTGTATATGATTGAATTCCAAGATTTTTTCAAGAATATTTTTCATAAACAATATTAGTGTATTTCTCAAGTTTTGAAATAAAAATGGGATATCGTAACTAGTTTACAATTATCTATTGAAATTTGGTTAAAAAATATATATATAAATAATAATTATTTTGTTTTATCTATCAGGTTATAAAATTACATTGTAAGATAAATTCGCAGATAATTAAAAAACCTTTTTTAGTGTAAAAAATTGTCAAACTTTAAAATGATCAAGTTTTTGTCTCCCAAAGAGGTTTAGACTCTCTCACAGAAAGACATTTACTTATAGCATTAAAACAGACAACAAATAAAAATAATATAGAAAAAAAAACAATCAAACAACAATGCAAAATTGAATTATAAAATAAACTAATCTTAATACAATGAATTCAATAATTCAAATATCTGAATCTCCTGTCTTTTTCAATGATTATGATAATTTTATGCTGGTTATTTCTTTAAAATCTATTAAATAGATAAATTTATATCAATTTAAAATTCATATATTTTATAGAAAACTTGCATTTCATAGGAATTCTGCATAGATTTATTATTTTGATTAAATTTATATTATAACAAAAAAAACATAAACAATTAATATTTTTTTATGTTGAGAAAAAATATGTTGACTCCCGTGACGAGGCGCGGGGGCATTGGCTAGTATGATATATATCTTGTAAATAACATCATTATATAACATACTAAAATTCAAAATGGGTAACTTTTAAATCACCAAGTCGTGCAAGCTGAAGAAAGTAAAGAATACTATTCAAAGTGGCGTGGAAAATCATGCCTTAATTTTAATGGTGTTGGAAAAATACAAGAAAAGATTAAGATGGACAGGGATTTGCCGTGTGAGATGGGCATGTGAGACCATCGCTATTTTTTCTACGAGACTAAGACAATTTTATTTTAATAACGTGTGGAAAATCCTGCCTTCATTTTAATGGTGTGATGGCAAAATCAAAAGATATCTTTCTAAAATGAACCACCAAGTAATGACAAAAGTATTTGTCTTGAAGTACTAATACGTCTGTATATTTAAGATGGATAGGGATTTGCAGTGTGATATGGGATAGTGGAATGGTCCATGAAATCAGCACCATTGCTATCAAACATTTTTTCCACAAGAATATTTAATTTAATGAACATTTATCCGTAATTAGTTGAAAGAATTAATTTTCTGATAATAATTTTCCTAACAATCTTGCAGTTTTTTCTACGGGGATGGGTCCCGATAGCTAATATTGAAATCATTCGTCAGCTTCTGAATTAATTAAATTAGGATGGGCCTCTCTCTTCACATCTCCATTGTTGCAGTCAGTAATCATGATGGTTCCCCTGCAAGTATGGCCGCCTCTTGGCTGCTTGGAGGAGGAGAGAATCGTAGCCTTGTGCTTCCGCTTTTGGTCTACCTAGCTATGACATAATATAATTATAATTAAGAAAAATTAAACTCATTATCTTTAAAAATATTAGGGGTGGGTAATTTTGAGACTTTTAATTTCGTAAAAAAATGAGAAATTCTGAGTTGGTGATATATTCTTACACATCTCAAAGACAATTTTGAAATAAACAAACATATAATTTTATTAATTTAAATGAAAAAAATAGAACAAAGTTATTGATCCCGTCCCGTTCCGGCCGGAACGGCCGGAACGCCCCGTCCCGTTGCAAAATCCGGGACAAAACGGCGACGTTTTTGTCCCGGCTAGAATCCCGGCCTGTCCCGGAAAATCCGGCCGAATTCCGGCCGGAACGCCCCGGTTCCGTACCGGGCGTTCCGTTCCGGTACGGTCTAAAACGACGTCGTTTTGATAAGTAACAAACGACGTCGTTTAGCCAATATCAGACTTGGGATTCTAATTGTTTTGAAGATCTGTGATGCAGTGATTGGTTCTCCAGAAACAAAATGAAGAAGATGGGAGGGAGGGCGGATTTCAAGAAGCTGGGCTTGTATCCACCGCCCGATTTCTCTTCTGATATAAAATCCGTGATGAATCATCAAGAGGGCCGTGACAGCGAAATCAAGCTGAGGATAATGAAACAGATCTTCAAAAATTCTTCTCCATTCTGCCAACTGTTCGTGCGGAGGATGCGATGAAGATGAAGAAGGGAATATGTTTGGCTTTGTAAAGGAGATGGATCGAAGGGAAGGGCGAACAGATCGAGAGAGAGAGAGACAAGAGGGGGGGTTGGCGGCGGAGAAGATAAGAAATGGGGTAGGGTTTTTTAGCTTTAAGTTTGAGATGGGGAACGGACGGGTGGGTGGGTGGGTTTTTCGTTTTTATGTTAATTATTATTATATTATAATAATTATTATTATATAATTAGTATTATTAATTATAATAATAGTTAGCATAAAAAAATAGGGGTAAGTATTTGTTCGATTTAGTATTAAACGATTAAACGATTCCAAAAAGCGAAATAGGCTTGAGCACAAGAGATTAAACGATTTAGTATTTGTTCGCTATAATCTAAAGATTAAACAGAGGTAAGTAAAATATCAATATTATTATATTAGTAATTATTTTCTATTACATTGCTATTAATTTTTTAATTTCTTTCGTGTTTATTCTTTGTAGGAATATGAGCAGAACAAGAGATGCTTTAGATCCCATTAGCCTTGACAACATTGATCTATTGAATGAATGGATTTGTGAAGAACCCGTTCTTCTTGATGGAGATGACATAATTTGGGAGAGTATCGAAGCACCTTTCGCTACTTTAAATTTAGATGATGAAGAGACATGTGTAAATGAGGAGAATGAGCTTGGTGGAGATGACCAGCTATTGGAATGTCTTGTTGACGACTTTCCTTATGTTCCACAGCCAGATCAAGATCCTTACTTTTATATTAATGATGTAGAGGATGTTTGATGTATTTTTCTTTTATTTTAGAACATTTTACTTTCATAATATTTTGGAATTTCAAAGATGTTTCTAATTTTGAGATTATGTTTGTATTGTATAATTTAAATTTCATTTATCTTGAATTTAAATTATACTTGTTAAATTAATATTTTATTTTTTTCATATATATAATTAAATAAAAATGAACAGTACAAAACCGGAACGGTACCGAAACCGGAACGTTCCGTTCCAAACACAAATCCGGGACGGTACCCGGGACGGGATCAATAACTATGAAATAGAATAAAGAATATATTGATAAAGTCGAATCCAATAGAACAACACAAACATAATTAAAAATATATTAAGAACTTATTGAATAATATATCTATAACAAGATTAATTTATTTCTAGAAGTAGCAATCCAAATCAATGGTTGGGATCTATCTCCATGAGTTTGACTCCTTTGTCATCAGGTGATCAACTTAATTCCTTGACGACAATGGGCAAGTGTCAGCACCTCAATAGAAATTTCTCCATTGTTGATGTTGACAGTGATGGAAGCATACATGACCTATGGCCTCCACATACCAAGTAATTGGGGCAGGATAATATCTTCATGCACCAATTTTGTGAATTTAAGTATTCAAATTAGAAGAAAAAAAATCAATACAAGGTTTTAAATTAAAAAATAAATATACTTTGCATTGTCATTATACTTTTAATGGTGAAGAAAGTAAGGAATAATATTCAAAGTGGCGTGAAAAATCCTGCCTTAATTTTAATGGTGTTGGCAAAATACAAAAAAAATTAAGATGGACAGGGATTTGCAGTGTGAGATGGGCGTGTGAGACCATTGCTACCAAGCGTTTTTTCTACGAGATTGAGACAGATATATATTATAATAGGGACAAATTTGGGAAAATGCATTTGTTTGATTTATAATCTATTTTAAAAGTATATGTTTTACTGTAATTTCACTCAAAACTATTGCCAAAAAAATATTCAGTTTAAATCCCTCTATATCGTTTAAAAAATAAAAATAAAATCATTCCAGGCTCATCTAAAATAAGTTAGCAATGACATCATCATTTTATAACAAATATATTTTATAAATTAAATATTTTTAAATACAATAGAATATTGATTATCGCCACCCTCATAGAAATTTCTCCATTGTTGATGTTGACTGTGATGGAAGCATACATGATCTATGGCCTCCGCATACCGGCCAAGTAATTGTAGATTTTCAACTTGGGGCAGGATAATATCTTCATGCACCAATTAAATTCCAATAGTAATTTATCAACACGGTTTATCTTTTTTCTTAATGTTAAATGGAAAATCATGCTTTCATTTTGATGGTGTTGGCAAAATCAAACAGTATCGTTGATAAAATAACAACATTCTTCTTGTCATTGCAATAAATCTTCTTGTTTTTTCTTTCTTTTTAAATACTTAAGTCAACCACTAATATAGGCTTGCTCGAGTCACTTGTTTTAAATTGATTGCGAGTTCGATAAATTGTGAAATTTATTTTTATTTTTTAATTCTTAATATGAAACTTAACTTTTTGATCCATGTACTCACATTCGAATGTTGCTCCTCGACATCTTATTATTAGATAAGTGAAAATCATATACAAAGTTATTAAAACCGATCAAATATAAATTATAAATAAAACATGTTATTTTGAGTCGATTAAAAATAATGTTATTTTAATATATAAGGTTTTTAAGAGTTTAAACAATATTGCAGAGTGCAAAGCTAACAGTTGAAAATTTCGTCGAAGAATAATCGTCAGAGAAAGAAGACTTTATGGCGCGTGGAAAATTTCAGTTCACATTGCAGAGTGCTCTCTCCTATAAACACCCCCCGGCTCCTAGAAAGTACTTGATAAATTAATTCCAAGCAGAAACAGAGGTGGAAATGGAGTTAAACAGGTTCTCTCTGCCGGTAGCGGCGGCGATAATGATGATCAACGCCTCGCTTCTAGTACAAGGGTGTTTGGAGGAAGAACGAACTGCTCTTTTGCATATCCAAACTTCCATGTTTGATCCAAATCACATGGGATCCCCGCTACTCTCCTGGGGAAATGATGCTCTCTGTTGTGGCTGGGAAGGAGTTTCCTGCGATAACATTACAGGACGAGTTAACGAAATCTTTATTTTCAACGTAAGAGGTGAGAACGAATTCGATCGTTACAACGTAAGAGGTGCTTGGAGCCGAGATGCTTCAATGGGAGATTGGTACCTAAATACAACTCTATTTCTTCCCTTCCAAGAACTCAACACTCTTGACCTGGGAGGTAATGATATAGCTGGCTGTGTTCCGAATGAAGGTTTGCCTCTTAATTTAAGTTTGCATTTTTCGTGATTTTACCACGAATATCTATCTAATCAAATAATCTTTTAGCAACTAACTAGAAATCTTGCATGCAGGTTTCGAAAGACTATCAAGACTCAACAAATTGGAGTCTCTCTATTTAGGATTCAATAACTTCAACAATAGCGTCCTATCATCCCTCAAAGGCCTTTCTTCTCTCAAACATCTATATCTCTGGGGCAACCGGCTAAACGGATCAATAGATACCAAATTAAGGTCAGTTCGAGAGACACATGAAGTTATGAATCGATCCTAACAACTGGGCCTAACAGTTTCCTTAATTTATTGCTACTCAGATTTTGATTCATTGAGCAAGCTAGAGGAGCTAGACCTGAGCGCAAATGAGATCCAAAATTTTGTGACCTCGACAGGTTTCAACTCATTAAATCCTCCTCCTCCTACATTTGATTGTTTCTATACCGCACGACCTAACCTTATAGCGCTTCAAATAATATGCTATTGTTACTTTTTTTTCTTGTTTTAAATTGGAATTGAAGATAAAACTGGATATTACAAATTGAAATGCAATTTAATTTTGAAGTGATCATGCAGGTTTTGAAAGACCAGGGAGCCTGGATAAATTGGAGATTCTTGATTTAAGCTCAAATAAACCAAATTAACTCTAGTTAACCCACTAAGTCTGTAATTTAGGTTATAAACTCCAATGAGCTGAATTATTTTATTTTATTATATAATAAAAAATACAAAAATAAAAATAAAATAAAATACCATAAAGACCTAAACCAATCAATTTATGGTGTTATTTATTTTTTCTTTGCTATCAAATAAGATCATAGACGTCTTTTATTTTTTTTTTAGAATATTGGCAAGCACTCAATTTTTAGCTGTTAATCATTGTTATTTTTTTATAATTGTTGATGCTATTTCTTTTAATTATATTATTAAATAATTTTGAATTTTGATTATGTGTGTGCCCCCTCTTGATTATGTGTGTCTTGAATATAAAACTGGATATTTAGAAATTGAAATGCAATTTAATTTTGAAATTAGTCACTAGCCGCTTACTTTTAAGTGATCATGCAGGTTTTGAAAGACCAGGGAGCCTGGATAAATTGGAGATTCTTGATTTAAGCTCAAATAGAATCAAGGATAGCAACTTATCATTTCTCAAAGGGCTTTCATCTCTCAAACATCTATATCTTGATAACAACCAGCTAAAAGGACCAATGGACATGAAAGGTTAGTTACATACATAAATATATGTACTTCTCTTTACAAGTATTTTTAATTTTCTTACATAAGATGATTTTATTTTAAATTTCTTGTTGGTAATTTTAGAATATTTCTTGAAATAACCTACACCATGTTAAATAATAATATAAATCATATAATGTGCCTCACCTAATATAAATCATATGTTGCTCGCCCTCGCATGATTTGATCCTCGTAAGCTTCAATTCCAAAACAGCAGGCCTTTTAAGTTTTGTAGTAACAGACTAGTTTTGCTCTGTTAGTTTATATTTCCATTTAACATTAAAATTGATAAAACAATTCAAACTTAAAAATTTCCGTTTAACATTAAAATTGATAAAACAATTCAAACTTAAAATTTTCCTGCACAACTCTTTATTTATACTAGATTTTAGATTAAATTGTGGAAGTCACCTCAACATGATCTAGTTAACTATACAAATCCACATAATAATAATAAAAATAAACCAAATTAACTCTAGTTAACCCACTAAGTCTGTAATTTAGGTTATAAACTCCAATGAGCTTAATTATTTTATTTTATTATATAATAAAAAAAATACAAAAAATAAAAATAAAATAAAATACCATAAAGACCTAAACCAATCAATTTATGGTGTTATTTCTTTTTTCTTTGCTATCAAATAAGATCATAGAGGTCTTTTGATTTTTTTTAGAATATTGGCAAGCACTCAATTTGTAGATGTTAATCATTGTTATTATTTTTTTTTATAATTGTTGATGCTATTTCTTTTAATTATATTATTAAATTAATTAATCTTGTTGAACTAATTAAGTAATGATTCGATTCTTAAATTCTTATTACCTCTTTGAAAATACTAGAATTACATGAATATATATATATATTAAAATAAAACTTGACCTGGCCAACAATGATTATCTAAGATGGTCACTAACCGCTTACTATACATATCAAGCAGGTTCTGAAAGATCACCGGGGCTTAACAAATTGGAGATTCTTGGATTGAGTTTCAACAAACTCAATGACAGCAGCCTATCATTTCTCGAAGGGCTTTCATCTCTCAAACAGCTAAATCTTGATAACAACCAATTGAAAGGATCAATGGACATGAAAGGTTAGTTACATACATAAATATATGTATTTCTCTTTACAAGTATTTTTAATTGTCTTACATAAGATGATTTTATTTTAAATTTCTTGTTGGTAATTTTAGAATATATCTTGAAAGCACCTAGACCTCACCTAATATAAATCACCTAGCCCTCGCATGATTTGATCCTCGTAAGCTTCAATTCCAAAACAGCAGGCCTTTTAAGTTTTGTAGTAACAGACTAGTTTTGCTTAACTTCTTTGCTACTTACAAATTGATTCTATGAGCGAGTTGTAGAATCTTGCACTCTGAATTGAACTGCATGCTGAATTTCTTTTAAAATGGATAATTTCAGGCCTCTGTGAGTTAAAACAACTCCAAGAGCTATATATCAGCCACAACGATCTCAATGGTCTGCCTTCTTGTCTCGCAAATTTAACTAACCTTCAAGTTTTAGATATCTCTTCCAACGAGTTTACTGGGAATATATCCTTAAGCCCCATTGGAAGTCTCACATCCATTCAAAATCTAGAACTGTCAGACAATCGCTTCCGAATCCCAATCACACTTGGCCCCTTTTTTAACCTTTCCAACCTCAAGCATTTGATTGGTGACAATAATGAGGTATACGAGTCAACAAAGCTGGAACACAATTTGATTCCAAGGTTTCAGTTACAGACGTTTTCTTTGGCATGTAATGGATTCGGCGGTCCATTTCCGAGATTCCTTTACTATCAACAAGACCTTCTATATGTTGATCTCTCATACATCAAAATGACCGGAGAATTTCCGAGCTGGTTGTTACAAAACAACACAAAACTCAAAAAGCTTTATTTGGTCAGCAATTCTCTTTCAGGATCTTTCCAATTACCAAATCGTTCCCATGTGAATCTGTCACGTTTGGATATCTCAAGAAATGAAATCGACAATCAAATTCCCACTGAAATTGGATCATGTTTCCCGGGGTTAGTGTTTTTAAACCTGTCCAGAAATCATTTCGGTGGTAGCATTCCCTCTTCAATCAGCAATATGAGCGCCTTGGATGTCTTAGATTTGTCCAACAATGGTTTGTCAGGCAACATACCCGAGCAGTTGGTTGAAGGCAGTTTATCATTAAGTGTTCTCGTGCTTTCAAATAATCATTTGAAAGGCCAGCTTCTCTGGAGGAGTTTCAACTTAGCATACTTGACCGACCTGATATTGAGCGGGAATCAGTTAACTGGGATTCTTCCAGATAGCTTGTCTAATGGTTCTAGACTGGAAGCATTGGATGTCAGTCTCAACAATTTAACTGGTAAGATACCGAGATGGATAGGGTATATGTCTTCTCTTAAATATTTAGACATTTCAGAGAACAATCTTTCTGGAAGTCTACCATCCAACTTCTGTTCTTCAGGGACGATGTCAGATGTTTATTTGTCTAAAAATAAACTAGAAGGATCACTGATTAACGCATTCGATGGCTGCCAGTCGCTGGACAGATTAGATCTTAGCCATAATTATTTTAGAGGTAGCATTCCTGAATCAATTGGTTCTTCGTTGCAGTTGAGCTTTCTTCTTTTAGGTTATAATAATCTAGAAGGTGAAATCCCAAGGCAGCTGTGCGAGCTGGAGAAATTACGCTTGATTGATCTTTCTAATAATCATCTGTTCGGTCATATTCCTCCATGCCTAAAACCTACCAGCAAGGGGCAGATGGAAATGGAAGCATCTTTAAATCCTTCTGGCAATTCTCTTGGTGTTGAATCATTACCTCCTGCTCCCGTGAAAGACCCTTCTGAGAATAAATCTGTAGAGTTTACGACAAAGAGTATATCCTATCCATTCAGGGGAATCGTCCTCAAGTACTTCACCGGTATCGATCTCTCCTGCAACAATTTGACAGGAGAGATTCCAGCTGAGCTTGGAAACCTCAGCAACATCAAGGCGTTGAATCTATCCCATAACAGTTTAACAGGTCCAATACCATCTACATTTTCAAACCTGAAGGACATTGAAAGCCTGGATCTTTCCTACAACAACTTGAATGGGGAAATTCCTCGTCAGCTTATCAACTTGTACTCCTTATCTGTGTTCAGTGTAGCCCACAATAACTTATCTGGCAAAACGCCAGAGATGGTTGCACAATTCTCAACATTCAACAGTTCTTGCTACGAGGGAAATCTGTTGCTTTGTGGACCACCACTAGCCAAAAACTGTACTGGAGGAACACCGCCAGTGCCAAGGCCTCAGACTCACAATAAAGAAGGAAATGGCTTTATTGATATGGGGGCTTTCATGGTGACATTTTCAGTGGCGTACATCATGGTCCTGTTGGCAATAGGTTCAGTTCTGTACATAAACCCAAGTTGGCGACGAGCATGGTTTTACTTTATCGGGGAGAGCATCGATAATTGCTATTACTTTCTTGTAGACAATCTACCTGTACCAGCCAGGTTCAGACGATTTCAGCCTTGTGTTTAAAATTGTTTTGACTTCGTGTATTTTGTTTAGTGTTCACGCTTGAAGCTGTTGAAGATTGAAGACTTTGATTACAAGACTGCAACTGGATTGAAGATTATCATTAGTAGTTTTTATTTATGTTTCAATAAAGATCAAAGTGTTTTGATCAAAGTACGTTAGTTATTTCCTTATTAGACTAAAAGTTTTCAATTTCCTATTTATCTAAGAATTTGTAATAGATTAGAATCCTTATTCATGTAAGGTTTGTTTTTGCTATAAATAAAGCTAAGGGATGGCAGTAACCTTAACACATTCTGCTCTAAAATTCCATAGAAAAGTGTTTATTTCTTTGTTGCCTTGGTTCTTAAGTTTTCTGCAAAATAGGGCAGGAAGTTTTTTGATTTGAATAGTGTCTGTTTTTCTGGGCAACTAAGGCAAGAACATTTGCTGATTTGAACAGTAACTGTTCGTGCCTTAGGAATTTTTCCAACAATTGGTATCAGAGCTATTAGGATCTTTAAAGGGATTGAGTGAAACACAAGAGAATTTAAGTGAGATTTTTTCAAAGTAATTAACTTTGAAGGGAAGGAGAGTGAAACACGAGAGTTTTAATTTTCTGCCAAATCTTTATGTAAAAGGATTAGTTACTCTTCTCAAATCCTTAAAAACAATTGCACAAAGGCTTCACAGCAACAATTGTTAACTTCTTTTTCAACGAATCACAGTTGAAATTTTTCAGAATGGATTCTGCATCCTTTTCACCAAAAACACCAGTGTTTACTGGTCAAAATTTTGGAATTTGGGCAGTAAAGATGGAGGCATATTTGAAGGCTTTCGATTTATGGGAGTTTGTGGAGAAAGACAAACAACCAACACCTCTTGGAAACAATCCAACCGTGGCTCAAATGAAAATTTTCAATGAAGAAAAGGCTAAAGGGTTCAAGGCACTTACTTGCATTCATAATGCAGTGAGTGGAGAAAATTTTACAAGAATCATGACTTGTAAAACTGCCAAAGAAACTTGGGATAAGCTAAAGGCTGAGTTCCAAGGAGATGAGAGATCAAAAAAGATGCAGATTTTGAACTTGAAAAGGCAATTTGAAGGGTTGAAGATGAAGGAATCTAACACAATCAAAGACTTCTCCTCTCACATCTCAAAACTTGTGAATCAAGTGAGATTGCTGGGGGAAGAATTTCATGATTCAAGAATTGTGGAGAAGGTATTGGTGAGTTTACCTGAAAAGTTTGAGCATAAGATATGCTCCTTGGAAGACTTGAAAGATTTTACTGAGATGAGCTTTCAAGAGCTTGTAAATGCATTACAAGCTGTGGAAGAAAGACAAACATATAGACTAGAAGGAACAAGTGAAGGTGCTCTAGTTGCTGTCTTTAAGGAGAAGAATCGAATCCAGAACTTTGCTAGAAATAATCAAAGTGGAAAGATGGAAAAAGGAAGAGACTGGAGACCAAATAATCAATAATCTAGCAACTAGCAACACAACCTGATAAGGAAAGAAAAGAAAGAGTTCCCTGCATGCAAATATTGTCAACAAACAAATCAACTTGAGGAATGGTGTTGGTTCAAAAATGTGCAGTGTCGAAATTGCATACAAGTTGGTCACATACAAAATTTTTGCAAAACCAGACTGGATGAAGTCAAACAGGCTCAAGAAGAGGACACTTCAGAAATCAAAGATGAATTTTTATTTGTAGCCACAATACAACAGGTGTGCAATACAACAAAGAGAGGTGATTCATCATGGCTCATTGATAGTGGTTGCACCAACCACATGTCTGCAGATCTTAGGCTGTTCAGAAACATGGATAAAAGCTACATTTCAAGAGTTAGAATTGGTAATGGAAACTATGTGAAAGTTGAAGGAAAAGGAGCAACTGCAATAGAAACAATGACAGGTACAAAATTTCTAAACGATGTGTTATATGTACCTCAATTAAAGCAAAATCTGGTTAGTGTGGGGTAGCTAATGGAGTCTGGCTATTCATAACTCTTTGGTGATGGAGTGTGTGATATCAAAGATAAAAATGGAGTGTTATTGTTGTCTACTAAAATGTTGAATAGAAGTTTCAATGTTGATTGGAAAAAAACATGTTTGGATGTTAACACATGTAAGGTGGATGAATCTATTCTTTGGAATAAAAGGTTAGAGCATTTCAACTATGCTACCTTAAGAAGAATGACAAAATTGCAGAAGGCACATGGATTGCCTAATATACAAGATGAAGTTGTTTTTTTGTGAAGCTTGTCAATTAGGGAAGCAAACCAAGCACATGAAAATCAAGTTTCATGCCTTAAGACAATTCCAGTAAGAAGGGGAATTAGAAATGAAGTATTGCACTTCTAAAGATCAGCTGGCTGATTTGTTCACCAAATCACTAGCTAAAGAGAGATTTGAAGACCTAAGAGAAAAGGTTGGATCGTGCAGCCCTGCAGCCTTGGAACAAAGGAGGAGTGTTGAAGATTGAAGACTTTGATTCCAAGATTGCAACTGGATTGAAGATTATCATTAGTAGTTTTTATTTATGTTTCAATAAAGATCAAAGTGTTTTGATCAAAGTACATTAGTTATTTCCTAATTAGACTAAGAGTTTTCAATTTCCTATTTAGCTAAGAATTTGTAATAGACTAGAATCCTTATTCATGTAAGGTTTATTTTTGCTATAAATAAAGCTAAGGGATGGCAGTAACCTTAACATATTCTGCTCTAAAAATTCCATAGAAAAGTGTTTATTTCTTGGTTGCCTTGGTTCTTAAGTTTTCTGCAAAACAGGGCAGGAAGTTCTTTGATTTGAATAGTGTCTGTTTTTCTGGGCAACTTAGGCAAGAACAGTTGCTGATTTGAACAGTAACTGTTCGTGCCTTAGGAATTTTTCAAACAGAAGTAACGATGTAAAACTGTGTTCAAAAAAAATTTGTGCCCTCCAAATTATGAAGTAATCATGACCAAATGTATTATTTTGTTTCTTATCTACCGTTTCAAGCTTCCTCTTTTAGCTATACTGTTGCATCTGCCTTGTAATCATGGATTTGCTATAACTGTTTCAATTATATGATCAACAGTAACTGTTCAAAATAGTTACTGTTTGGATTGAAGAACAGAAGATGCAGAAATCTGAAGAACACCAAAGCTGAATCTGGGATCAAAATCACTTGAATTTTATTGAATTAGAAATGCCCATATAAAGGCTTACAAGATAATGAATTAAAAACATAAAACTCTCAACAAACTTGAGAGATTATAGGAGCAAAACAGATTTTGAGAAAAAACCTGTTAAGAATAGTAAATTTCAGAAATTCAAAAACTTTGACTAAATCCTATTATATTCTAACAATAACTTCATTGTTTTGATGTGCGAAAGAGAAATGACTATAGCAAGACCCGTGCCATTGACAAGGTCGCAAATTGATTTTTTTTGTGTTTTTTATGGTATTGTACAGTGGTTGTTAACAGCAGCTCTAATGAGGAAGGAAAATTTGAACCTTTTCATATGCAATTTGGAAATCTTTGCATTAATAAAGATGAGATGACAAATCACAAACATAATCACGCATTAACTTATGGAACACAAGCTCACACGCCGTACAAGTGAGCAACAACAATAAAGCTACTTCTCTTTAATTAGATTTACCTTCTTTCTAGTTAAATTAAAAACAATCATTCTCTTTAATTAAATTTAAAATTGGGTGCAACATATTGATGGTTTTCTGCAAGTTTTAAGATTAAATGAATTTTATTTAAGAGTGATAATATAATCTTACATTGTTCCTCAACTTGGTTTGAGGAACCTTAAGTCAAATTTCATTAAAGATCAATAAGATAAGAAGTTTCATTGGATTTGATGGATTGATCAACAAAGATAAGAATTAGTGTTTTCTCTCTCTCAAAGATGGGTCCGCCGTATAATGAACAGGCGAACGACAATGCAGAGTGCTCTCTCCTATAAACAACCTCCGGCTCCTAGAAAGTATTTGACACATTAATTCCAAGCAGAAACAGAGGTGGAAATAAGGTTAAAAAGGTTCTCTCTGCCAGTTGTGGTGGCGATAATGATGATCAACGCTTCGCTTCTATTACAATGGTGTCTGGCGGAAGAACGAATTGCTCTTTTGCACATCAAATGTTAAGAACTATCTCACCTAAAAACTTAAGCTGTTAGGTGAGTCTCTTAAAATATAATTTATATTATTCTCTAATACACTCCCTTAAGTGAAAGTTCTTTGGGCTTGAAACTTGCACAGACCTACACTACCTTGTGCTTGATTTTTTTTATTAAATAGAATGGGGGTGGTGAGATTCGAACTCGTTACTATTGGGTCAACAAAGCTCTGATACCATGTTAAAGAACTATCTCACCTAAAAGCTTAAGTTGTTAGGTGAGGTCCCATAATATGATTTATATTATTTTCTAACACACCCCCTCAAGTGAAAGCCCTTTGGACTTGAAACTTGCACAAACTCACTCTACCTTATGCTTGATTTTTATCAAAGAGAATGGAGGTGGTGAGATTTGAACTCGTGACCGTGGGGTCAACAAGGCTCTGATACCATGTTAAAAAACCATCTCACCTAAAAGCTTAAGCTGTTAGGTGAGGCCCCAGAATATGATTTATATTATTCTCTAGTATCAAAACTTCCATTTTTGATCACCCAAATCTCCTGCCATCCTCGTTACCATCTTGGGGAAAAATGCTCTATGTTGTAGCTGGGAAGGGATTGCCTGAAGTTCCTTTACAGGACGATAAAAATTTGGTACCTAAATGCTTCAGTGGGAGGTTGGTAACAAAATGCATCTATATTTCTTCCGTTCCAAGAACTCAATGTTCTTGACTAGAGTGGAAATAGCATAGCTGGCTGTGTTGCGAATGACGGTTTGCCTCTTCATCAAAGGCTTCACCTTTCGTAATTTTAGCCCAAAAACGAACATATATAAATTGAAATCGATATATATTTGTAATTAATCGAATAAGTTTTTAGCTTTGTACCCCAACAAGTAACTAGAAATCTTACATGCATGCTGGTTTCGAAAGACTTGCCAAATTAGAGGTTCAATATCTATGTGAAAATATGTTAAACAATACCATACCCTCATCCCTCAAAGGGATCTCATCCTATCATCTCTCGCTATTATATAAATAAGATGAGGTTACGATTTGATCCCCAAAGCTTGATCAATTCCAAAACAACAACCCTTTTAATTTTTATAGCAACTAACTTGTTTGCTTAATTTGAATTGCTATTTAGAAATTGATTCTCCGAGCGAGTTGGATTCTAGGACAAAGTGGAAATAGAATCCACAATCTCTCTAAGTCTAGAGCTATGTGTGTCACTCTACTTTAGTTTCCATGTGAAGTTCCATCCTATGCCTTAGCTGACAATTTCTGATATTTGTTCAATCCCTACTGCTTCTCAATTGCTTGCAGGCAATACTGGTTTTAGCAACTCAATCGTCCCCTAGGGACATGGTGTAATGACAAAAAGCTAGAGATCTGCATAGCAGATCTTGAGTTCAAATCAGGACATGTACTTCTTGTAAGAGCTTGGGAAACCTAGGGTTTTACTTGTTAAATAATAATTATGTTGACTTATTTAGTCTTATTCATTAAGGGTAGAATAGTACTTTATGTTTAACCTATATATAGTTTATTTGTAATTAGGTTAAGTTAATAACTCACAATTGTAGCCTCCTTTTTATGTTTTTGCTCTTAATTATTTCAACATGGTATCAGAGCATGTTTTTTTGTTTTGAGTGATATTCTGTCTTCCGCCTCTGCAAAATTTGGTATTTCGTATTCCCTTTAGCTTCCATAGTTTGATATTTGCATTCAGTTTTTTGCTATTATTTGGTATTGGTATTTTGTCTTCCGCTTCTGCAAAATTTGCTTCTACAATTTGGTATTTTCTTTTCCACTGCTTTTGCATTCTGGTTATCTGTGATTGTTGATTATGGCTGCTGAAAGAGATGATTCGCTTCAGTCTGTAAGTGTGAGATTGGATGGGAAGAACTATTCGTATTGGAGTTATGTGATGACAAATTTTCTTAAGGGTAAGAAGATGTGGGGGTATGTTAGTGGAACTTATGTGGTACCTAAGAATAGTGAGGAGAAGTATGCTGAATTGATAGATACATGGGAAGAAAATAATGCAAAGATCATTACTTGGATCAATAATTCTATTGAGCATTCGATAGGCACGCAATTGGCGAAGTATGAGACAGCAAAAGAGGTTTGGGATCATTTGCAAAGGTTATTCACAGTCAAATTTTGCAAAACAGTATCAATTAGAGAATGACATACGAGCTCTTCATCAAAAGAATATGAGTATTCAAGAGTTTTATTCTGCTATGACAGATCTATGGGATCAATTGGCTCTTACAGAATCGGAAGAATTAAAGGCATGTGGTGCCTATATTGAGCGTAGAGAGCAGCAACGATTGATATAGTTTTTAACAGCACTTCGTAGTGATTTTGAAGGACTTAGAAGTTCAATTCTGCATCGTTCTCCACTGCCTTCTGTTGTCAGTGAGTTATTGGTTGAAGAAATACGTCTTCATTCTTATTCTGAAAAGGGAATTCTTTCTGCTTCGAATCCTTCTGTACTAGCAGTACCTTCTAAGTCATTCTCTAATCATCAGAACAAGCCTTACACAAGGGTTGGCGTCGATGAGTGTAGTTTCTGTAAGCAGAAAGGTCATTGGAAGGCTCAGTGTCCTAAGTTGAGACATTAGAATCAAGCTTGGAAGCTTGGCAGTCAGTCACAATCTAATGCTCATAGATCACCTCAGGGTTATAAACCACCACATCACAACACTGCAGCAGTAGCTTCCTCAAGCTCTATTACCGATCCTAATACTTTGGCTGAGCAATTTCAGAAGTTTCTCTCCTTGCAGCCACAAGCTATGTCTGCTTCTCCTTCCATAGGTCAGTTGCCTCAAAGTTCCTCAGGTATGTCACACTCTGAATGAGTCTTGGATTATGGTGCTTCCCATCATATGTCTCGAGATTCCTCATCTTTTACCTCTGTAACCCCTTTGTCCTCCATTCCTGTTATGACTGTTGATGGCACTCCTATGCCCTTAACAGGTGTTGGTTCTGTCGTCACACCTCACTTGTCTCTCCCTAATGTTTATCTGTTCCAAATCTTAAATTGAATCTTGCGTCTGTTGGTCAAATATGTGATTCTGGTGATTATTTAGTCTTATTTTCTGGTTCTTTTTGTTATGTATAGGATCTGCAGTCTCAGATGCTGATTGGGATAGGCCATAGGGAGAATGGAATATATGTTTTGGATGAGTTAAAAGTGTCAGTTGTTGTTGCTGCTACCAATATTGTTGACTTGTCCTCCTTTCATTTGAGTGTTTCATCTTCTAGTTTTTATTTATGGAATTCTCGTCTAGGTCATGTTTCGTCTTCTCGTTTGAGATTTTTGGCATCCACAGGAGCTTTAGGAAATTTGAAAACTTGTGACATTTCTGATTGTAGTGGATGTAAACTGGCAAAATTTTCCGCTTTACCTTTTAATCGAAGTATTTCTATTTCATCATCACCATTTGATTTGATTCATTCTGATATATGGGGACCTTCTCCTGTTGCCATAAAAAGAGGGTCTCGATATTATGTCTCTTTTATTGATGATCATACTCGTTATTGTTGGGTTTATTTAATGAAACATCGTTCTGAATTCTTTGAGATATATGCATCTTTTCGAGCTCTTATCAAAACTCAACATTCTACTGTGATCAAATGCTTTAGGTGTGATTTGGGTGGGGAATACACCTCTAATAAATTTTGCCAATTGCTTGCCTTAGATGGAACCATCCACCAAACTTCATGTACAGATACTCCTGAGCAAAATGGTGTTGCTGAAAGAAAACATAGGCACACTGTCAAAACTGCTTGTTCTCTCTTGTTGTCTGCCTTTGTTCCTAGTGAGTTTTGGGGAGAAGTTGTTCTTACTGCTGTAAGTTTGATTAATACAATTCCATCTTCTCATAGTTCGGGTCTATCTCCTTTTGAAAAATTATATGGCTATGTACCTGATTATTCATCATTTAGAGTCTTTGGTTGTACTTGTTTCGTTCTCCGTCCTCATGTAGAGCGCAGTAAGCTATCCTCTCGATCCGCTATTTGTGTCTTTCTAGGTTATGGTGAAGGTAAAAAGGGGTATCGTTGTTTTGATCCAGCAACTCAAAAACTTTATGTGTCTCGTCATGTTTTCTTCCTTGAGCATATACCTTTCTTTTCCATTCCATCTACTACTCATAGCCTGACTAAAACTGATCTTATTCGTATAGATCCATTTTCTAAGAATTCGGGTAATGATACATTTCCTCATGCTCGATCAATTTGTACTCATAACTCTGCAGGTACTGGTACTTTACTCTCTAACACACCTGAAGCTCCATTCTCATCTACAGCCCCTCAAGCTTCATCTGAGATTGTGGATCCACCTCCACGTCAGTCCATCCGCATTCGTAAGTCCACAAAACTACCAGATTTTGCTTATTCTTGTTATTCTTCATCATTTACTTCCTTTTTAGCTTCTATTCATTGTCTCGTTGAGCCATCTTCCTTTAAAGAGGCAATTCTTGATCCGCTTTGGCAGCAAGCTATGGATGAGGAACTTTCTGTTTTGCATAAGACACATACTTGGGATATGGTTCCTCTTCCTCCTGGTAAGAGTGTTGTTGGTTGTCGTTGGGTGTATAAGATCAAAACTAATTCTGATGGGTCTATTGAGCGATACAAAGCTAGGTTGGTTGCAAAAGGATACTCTCAGTAGTATGGTATGGACTATGAGGAGACATTTGCCCCGGTTGCAAAAATGACTACTATTCAGACTCTTATTGCCGTAGCTTCTATTCGCCAGTGGCATATTTCTCAACTTGATGTTAAAAATGCCTTCTTGAATGGAGATCTTCAAGAAGACGTTTATATGGCACCCCCTCCTGGTATTTCATATGACTCTGGATATGTTTGTAAGCTTAAGAAAGCACTATATGGTCTCAAACAAGCACCCCGTGCTTGGTTTGAGAAATTCTCTATTGTGATCTCGTTTCTTTGCTTTGTTTCTAGCAATCATGATTCTGCTCTTTTTATTAAGTGCACTGATGCAGGTCGTATCATTCTTTCTTTATATGTTGATGACATGATTATTACTGGTGATGACATTGTTGGTATTTCAGTTTTGAAGACAGAGTTGGCAAGACGATTTGAAATGAAGGATTTGGGTACTCTTCGATATTTCTTGGGTATTGAGGTAGCACACTCACCTAGAGGTTATCTTCTTTCTCAGTTCAAATATGTTGCAGATATTCTTGAGCGGGCTAGACTTACTGATAACAAGACTGTAGATACTCCCATTGAAGTTAATGCGAGGTACTCTTCTTCTGATGGTACACCTTTGATAGATCCTACTTTATACCGCATTATTGTTGGGAGTTTGGTATATCTCACCATTACTAGTCCAGATATTGCATATGCTGTTCATATTGTTAGTCAGTTTGTTGCTTCTCCTACTACTGTTCACTGGGCAGCTGTTCTTCAGATTTTAAGATATCTTCGGGGTACAAATTTTCAGAGTCTTTTACTTTCATCCACCTCTTCCTTGGAGTTGCGTGCATATTCTGATGCTGATCATGGTAGTGATCCCACAGATCGCAAGTCTGTTACTGGGTTCTATGTCTTTTTAGGTGATTCTCTTATTTCTTGGAAGAGCAAGAAACAATCTATTGTTTCTCAATCATCCACCGAAGCAGAATATCGTGCCATGGCATCTACTACCAAAGAGATTGTTTGGTTACGATGGTTACTTGCTGATATGGGAGTTTCCTTTGCTCATCCTACTCCTATGTATTGTGACAACTAGAGTTCTATTCAGATTGCTCATAACTCGGTTTTTCATGAGCGCACTAAGCACATTGAGATTGATTGTCATCTTACTCGTCATCATCTCAAGCACGGCACCATTGTTTTGCCTTTTGTTCCTTCTACCTTGCAGATTGCAGATTTCTTCACCAAGGCGCATCCCATCTCTCGCTTTCGTTTTCTAGTTGGCAAACTCTCGATGCTTGTAGCTGCCGCATCGTGAGTTTGAGGGGAGATGTTAAATAATAATTATGTTGACTTATTTAGTCTTATTTATTAAGGGTAGAATAATACTCACTCATTTGGGCTTAATTATTTCAACATTACTCACTCATTTGGGCTCACAAATTACACTTTTCAGGAAATGAGGTTTCCTCTAATAAAAATAAAAAAAACCCTTAAGCGACCTCTATCTATATTCAGACATCGGTGACCCCATTGTTCTTGAACTGCAATCATTGAGCGCATTTCCAAAACTTAAAGCCCTTTCTCTACGAGACAACTATAATCCTTATAGATGTGGTAAAGATAAATGCGTTTGAAATGGTAATTTCTACGAGTGGGTGTTACTTTTCCCATTATTATAGATATGTTTCCATCATTATAGATGTGGTAAAGCTAAAATTAATTTTATTTTGGCCAGTCGATCTGTAGCTAGATAATATTCTTGCAAAATAGTTTTTGACTTCAAAATACCTTTTTAGCAGCTCATCGGTAATATTAAGAGAGAGAAAAATAATTAGTATATGTGAAAACAGCTTGTAAATATATGAAATATTAATCAAATTGGTTTCCATCGGAGAAGAACTCCAAGCAGGGGTCAACAACCAGCAATTACCTACTGTCTAAGCATGGAATCTCTCACACTATACAGACACGTGTCTATGTGTGTACCAGGACTTCAAATTAGTCTCATAATATGCTATTTGTTTTTTAGTTTTATTTTGGATTTTAGCTTTTAATTTTCCTATCTGTCTATATATTTATTTTCCTTTTGGAGATAGAACTATGCAAGCTATTATAAACTTCTTTTATGAGGTAGATATGGGCAGAAGAGCTTCATTCCGAAAATAAAGTGTGGTTAGGGCTCTTGTTTGGCCTTTCCATGAATTATTTACCACTGTCTTTTTGTTCTTACTTTAGTTAGTTCAGGTTTTGTCAAAATCTCACAAGACAATTCATGATTTTTATGGAGTAGAAACTGTCCAATTCAGGGACGTAGTTTAAGGATGAAACTATGAAGGGGACTGATATTAATTATTTCATCGTTCACTGTACATTCGACACAAGTTAGCAGCTGCCAAGGAAAAACTAAAGGGCGGGCTTAACTGTCTGATCATAAGAAACTGCCTTAACTAACTCCATCATTCTCGGTCAACAATAACATTCTTCATTCCCGCTAAAACTCCATTTCCATCTTTCTCTTACATTTATCTATTTCTTAATCCGGAAACCCCTTTCAGCTTTATCTGTTGTAAGAACAGAGAAGGAAATTTTTTACTACCATGTTTTCCAGGGAATTCCTGAGGAAATCCTCACAGTTGGCCCGTCGAGTGCCTGCCAATCAACGGACCTGCGCAAGAACATTGTTCAAACAATCAGAAGGGTCTGATTCATTACCTGTGGCGGCTTCTTTGTCAAGATCATCCTTTGGAGGGTCCAATAATGGTGACCATAAGAGTGGAGAGGCATTTCTGAAATTTTTATTAAGATCAGTCGCTTCAGGAGTTGTGATTATTGGCTCCAGCTTGAGCTTTAGCTACTGGTATCCTTCCTTGGTTGATAAGTGTTCATTTGTGTCTTTCGCTGACTGTGCAGACGATGCAGCATGGGTGTCAACTGATGATCTTCTTCCACACAAGAAGAAGAAAAGGTTCCTCTTTGGAGGTACCTCTGTCATATTTCTCTTCACTTACAATTTCGGTTTCTGAATTGACTCATGCATAATATATACAATATCATTTTTTTTCATGCATATGCACATGGGATGATACAGATTTTTTCAATACCTGATATTGGGTACTCCTTGTTGAAATTTTGAAGTGATTCCAGGTCTGCCAAAGCTGACAGGAGAAGAAGCTGACGAGTTGAAGATTGAAGATTCATGTTTTTAATGTTTCCTGTTTTAAATTCAATGTAATCAGGATGATTAACATCCAATAGATAAGAAGTCAACGTTAGTCAGTTAATTCAGTTAAAAAGTCAATGTTTTAGTTAAGTTTCAATTTCAGCAGATTTTGTAAATATAGCCGTTGTAAGTTCTTGATTCATATAAATAAAGCTAATGGGATGGCAGTAACCATACGAAAGATTCTGCCCATGTTCACGTTCCTTTAACTCAAAAATCAGAGTAATTTGTGTTCTCAGTTTTCTGGAAATTTTCCCTTCGTTTCTGGAAAAATTCACATTCCCAGATTTTAATTGCTACAGTACCTGTTCTCAGGTTTTTTGTCAATTCGTCCGTACAAATTTGAACAGTACGTGTTTTTGTCAGGATTTTGATTTTTCTTCTAAAATTCAACATGGTATCAGAGCAGAATTAGGTCTTTGAAAAGGGATTTGTGTGTAACACGAGTGATTAAGAAAAAGTGAGGTTTTTTTTCAAGATTAAGTAATCTTGAAAGGGAAAGGAGAAATTTTTCGAGAATTTGCAGATTTTCTGAAATCAAGAAATTTGACTTGATTTGTTCTTTAAGAGGATAATCAATTGATATTGATCATCAATTGATATTCCCGTTCTCTGCATTGTGAAGTCTTGGAAGTAAATTGCAAAGAAAAGCAAAATTCCGAGCTGACAGTTCTTGACAGAGATGGATGCATCAAGAACACCAATCTTCACAGGAGTAAACTATGGAGTCTGGGCAGTAAAGATGAGGATGTATCTGAAGGCATTCGACTTGTGGGACGATGTGGAGACTGAAAGGGAACTAAATCCCTTGAACGAAGATCCAACATTGACCCAACTAAGATACTACAATGAGCAAAGAACAAAGAAATTCAAGGCTCTTACTTGCATTCATAATGCAGTAAGTGAGGAGATTTTCTCGAGAATCATGGCGTGTGAAACTGCTAAGGAAGCTTGGGACAAACTAAAAGCAGAATTTCAAGGAGATGAAAAATCTAGGAGGATGCAGATTTTGACCTTGAAAAGACAATTTGAAGGATTGAAAATGAAGGATACTGACACAGTCAAGGAATTCTCTTCAAGTGTATCCAAGATTGTTAATCAAATGAGATTACTTGGTGAAGAGGTTCAAGAATCAAGGGTGGTTGAAAAAGTACTTGTAAGCCTACCTGAAAAGTTTGAAAATAAAATCTGCTCACTGGAAGATTCAAAGGACTTTAGGGAACTCAGTTTGCAAGAGTTGATAAATGCCCTACAAGCCGTGGAACAGAGGCAGGCACTCAGACATGAAAATGCAAGTGAAGAAGCATTTGCAGCAGGGTTCAAAGGAAGAACAAGAAATCAAGTGTTCTTCAAAAACCCAGAAAATAAGAGCAATTCTGGAAAATCATGGCAGAGCAAAAATTGGCCAAATAATGCCAACAACAACTTCAATGCAAAGGGAAAGGAAAGAAGAGAGCAATTCCCCTCATGCAAGTACTGTCAAAAGACAAATCATCTTGAGTCATTTTGTTGGCTCAAGAATGCTCAATATCGAAAATGCAAGCAATTTGGACACATCCAAAAGTTTTGCAAGAACAACACCTCAAATGGAAAGCAAGCACATGTAGCTGAGGCTGTGGAACCAAAGGATGAGCAATTGTTCACTGCCATTGTGAATCACAGCTGCAGCAAGTCTGAGGTTAGTAAGCAAAATTGGCTAATTAATAGTGGGTGTACAAATCACATGACAGCTGAAATTAGCATGTTTAATAACTTTGATGAAAAGTATAA
Source organism: Salix purpurea (assembly GCA_027405865.1). Classification (NCBI taxonomy): domain Eukaryota; kingdom Viridiplantae; phylum Streptophyta; class Magnoliopsida; order Malpighiales; family Salicaceae; genus Salix; species Salix purpurea. The sequence goes on from JAOWLH010000019.1 coordinate 6,323,588, forward strand.
ATCAAGGGTTAAGGTTGCTAATGGACAGTATGTAAGTGTAGAGGGTAGAGGGGAAGTTGATATTGAAACCTTGGCTGGAACTACAAAATTTTAAGCATGTGGTATATGTTCCAGAAATTGACCAAAACTTGATAAGTGTAGGTCAATTACTTGAAATAGGTTTTTCATTGTTCTTTGATAATGGCATATGCACAATAAAGGATGATCTAGGAACACCTTTGTTTACTGCTAAGATGAATAATAGGTGCTTTAGCATTGAAGAAAAACAAGCACATATAAGCATGAATATTAGTGCATCAGAAAATTCAATTCTGTGGCATAGAAGAATGGGACATTTTAACTATGCTACATTGAAGAAAATGGCTGAACTACAAGTAGTAGAAGGGTTACCTGTTATACATGAACAAAATGAGGTTTGTGAAGCATGCCAACTAGGAAAACAAGCAAGAATTAAGTTCAATATCAGTGCATGCAAATCTACCACTAAGCTGCAAATTGTTCATAGTGATGTATGTGGCCCTATGCATAATGAATCTTTGAATGGTGCTAGATATTTTGTGTTGTTTATAGATGATTTCAGTAGATTTTGTTGGGTTTATTTCCTTAAGACCAAAGGGGAAGTTTTTGAAGTGTTTTTGAGGTTCAAGGCTGCGGCTGAGAAGGAATCCAGCTGCAGCTTGAAGATTTTGAGGTCTGACAATGGGGGGGAATTTACCTCCCATAAATTTGAAGAATACCTAGTGAAAGAAGGTATTAAGCATCAACTAACCATCCCTTACACCCCTCAACAAAATGGTGTAAGTGAGAGGAAAAATAGGACCTTGATGGAGATGGCAAGATGCCTTCTCTATGAGAAGAAATTGCCCCTGAAATTTTGGGCTGAGGCTGTGAGCACAACCACTTACCTCTTAAATAGGATGTTGACAAGGTCTTTAGGAGATAAAACTCCCTATGAAGAGTGGCATGGACATAAACCTAGCATAGATCATCTAAAGGTATTTGGCAGCCCCTGTTATGTGCTTCAACCTGAGATTAAGAGAAGGAAGTTGGACCAAAAATCTGAGGTTGGAATTTTGATAGGTTATAGCTCAAATTCTAAGGGCTATAAAGTTTTTGATGTAAAAACAAACCAAGCTGTTATAGCTAGGAATGTTAAGGTGGCTGAGAGCCAAATCTAGAATTGGGATGATGAGAAGATTGAAGCTATAAGCAATGATCATGCACCCGAGACTAACTATGAATCTGAAACTGATGATGAAACTGAATCTGAGGATGAAGACCAATCAGTGAGGGGGACTAGGTTACTTAGTGACATCTATGAAAGATGTAATTTGGTTGAAATTGAACCACATAATGTAGAAGAAGCCATGAATTCTCAAACTTGGGTGGCAGCTATGAAGGAGGAGTTAATGATGATAGAGAAGAATGAAACATGGCAACTTGTTGACAGACCTAAGCATAGAAAAGTCATTGATGTTAAGTGGGTTTATAAAACAAAATTAAATGCTGATGGAAGTGTCAATAAGAACAAAGCTAGACTTGTTGTAAAAGGATACTCTCAAGAACAAGGGATAGACTATCATGATACTTTTGCCCCTGTTTCATGAATGGATACTATCAAGTTGCTGCTCATGTTAGCTGCTCAAAAGGAATGGTTGGTCTGGCAAATGGATGTCAAATCAGCATTTTTGAATGGCACTTTGGATGAAGAAATATATGTGGAACAACCACAAGGTTTTGAGGATGAATCGAATATGAACAAAGTTTACCTTCTAAAGAAAGCTTTGTATGGTTTGAAACAAGCTCCTAGAGCTTGGTATAGCAAATTGGATGATTATTTGACTAGCTTGGGGTTTGTGAAGAGTTTGAATGAAGCCACTCTATATGTGAAGAAGGTGGATGATCACATCTTGATAATTTCAGTATATGTTGATGATTTGTTAATTACGGGTGACAATCAGAAATTTGTTGATGAATTCAAGATGAACATGAAGAACAAGTTTGAGATGAATGAACTTGGATTATTAGCATATTTTCTCGGAATGGAAATAACACAATCTAAGGAAGGTTGCTTTGTGTGTCAAAAGCAATTTACAACTAAGATGCTAAACAAGTTTGCAATGGAAAATTGCAAACCAGTTAGCACCCCAATGGTGCTAGGTATGAAGCTCACAAAAGATGATGGGGCTCCCTCTGCAGATGGAAGAATCTATAGAAGTTTGATTGGAAGTTTATTGTATTTATCTTCCACACGACCTGACATTGTGTTCACTGTCAACTACCTCTCAAGATTCATGCAAAATCCCAGTCAAACACACTACATTGCAGCCAAAAGAGTGCTGAGATACTTAAGGGGAACACTGGAATTTGGCATGTTTTTTGGCAAAATGAACACTGTCAAATTGAAGGGATTTTGTGACAGTGATTGGGGTGGAAGTGATGAAGAGATGATGAGCACTTCAGGGTATTGTTTTTCAATGGGGGAATGCATCTTCTGTTGGAATTCAAAGAAGCAATCAGTAGTTGCACATTCAACTACTGAAGCTGAATATATAGCAGCATTTGTGGCTGCCAATCAACTTGTTTGGTTGAGAAATTTTTTGAAGGATTTGGATTGTGATCAACTGGAACCAACTGAGTTGTTTTGTGACAACATGTCTGCAATTGCAATTTCCAAAAACTCAGTATTCCATGATAGAACAAAACACATGAAAATCAAGTTTCATGTTATTCGGCAATTCCAGCAAGAAGGAGAACTGGAGATGAAGTATTGCTATTCTAAGGAGCAACTGGCTGACTTGTTTACCAAAACACTACCAAAGGAAAGGTTTGAAGAACTAAGAAGAATGGTGGGAATGCGCAGTCCAGGAATCAAGGAGGAGTGTTGAAATTCTGAAGTGATTCCAGGTCTGCCAAAGCTGACAGGAGAAGAAGCTGACGAGTTGAAGATTGAAGATTCATGTTTTTAATGTTTCCTGTTTTAAATTCAATGTAATCAGGATGATTAACATCCAATAGATAAGAAGTCAACGTTAGTCAGTTAATTCAGTTAAAAAGTCAATGTTTTAGTTAAGTTTCAATTTCAGCAGATTTTGTAAATATAGCCGTTGTAAGTTCTTGATTCATATAAATAAAGCTAATGGGATGGCAGTAACCATACGAAAGATTCTGCCCATGTTCACGTTCCTTTAACTCAAAAATCAGAGTAATTTGTGTTCTCAGTTTTCTGGAAATTTTCCCTTCGTTTCTGGAAAAATTCACATTCCCAGATTTTAATTGCTACAGTACCTGTTCTCAGGTTTTACCAAAGCCAGCATGTAAGAAGACCATTATCCGTAAATATATAGAATAGAAAATAAACCAACCTGCAGCAACTGTTTGGCAAGGCCTATAGCTGCGAGTCCAGCACTGCAGCCCATCCAGTTGCCTTTCAAAGTCAAGTATAGTGTGCAATACGTGTTTCCACAGTAATATTGAACTGTTGTAATTCACAGTTAATGTAATCTGATTGCACAGTGATTTTATAATGTATAATGTATAATAATATATAATTTATAATAACAAATGTATTTACACTGTTACAATATGTTCACATGTGTCCTTAACTAAACTTGTCATTTTCCAAGTGCGCCAAGCGAATAAATAAATAAAAAAAACCAAGGCTGCAATAAAAATCAAAGGAAAATGGACCAACGCCCACCACCATCTTGATTGGCACTCTTTAGTTTCTGCCGTTCTCAAACCCGAACCCGAATACATTCCCGTTTCAACCCAATCATGCTTCAACACTTGAGTTTCTGCCTATGTTTCGGAAATTGAAGCCTTGACGATACCAAACCTGATCGTGACCCAATACTGTTGGTTTCCGGGATCGCAGGGTCCATTATCCATTCAAAGAACGGGTCTGAGACTCGGGTTTGGGTCAGGCTTCTCTTGGCTAATTTAGAGTTCAAGAAGAAAACATGGTCTGTTTATAATCCAAAAACAGGTATCTACTGTGTTCTCTATTCTCTGAAAAGCTTGCTTGATCATGCTAGGCGCTTGTTCATGAGAATACCGATTGTCATCATCAGTTATCGTGACGTACTTCTCCCTTTTGAATCTGTAAGGGAAGAGCAAAGCTTTTCTGTGTGGTGGTGGCGGTGTCTACTTTCACAAAAAATGGGCGAGGGTAATAGAAATCTGTAGAGGAGAAGTCGCATTGAAAGCCAACCATGAAAATGAAGCTTTCAAGAATCAAGAGATGGCTGGTGAGAAAGAGTGCAGTAGCCAAAGAACTTTAAGGCTTTGCAGGACATGGAATCTACGAAGAGGTGTGTGAGATTTATTTTTTGGTTGAGAGAGCTTTGATTTCCTGGTTGAAGCTTCCGTCTTCACAATTGATATTTATAGAAGGGGAGAGGGACGAATAAAGCCGTGAATTTCTCCGCGTCATTACAATTCAGTGCATGTTGAAGCAGCAGATAGAATATCCCAGTCCACAGTAGAGATGAGTGTAGTTGAACAGTAATGAACAGTAAATGTGCGATGCCTTTTAGTTTTTTTGTTAAACAACCTTTAATGTACTGGTTGCCACCATTATTTGGCAGGGCAATAATGACAGGTCTGATGCTCCATACAAGTGGAAAGCGGTTTATTAGAAAGCAAATGTTTACTGAAGCACTAGAAGCTCTTACTATGGGAGAGGTTAGTTGCTTGTGCAGTTATTTAAATGGTCAATTGATTTCAATTGATTTATAAATTTAACTTATATGGTCTAATCAATTGTTTTGAAGTTATTGGTGCATTTTTTAAGATATTCCGATTGAAACTTTTTAGGGGACAATTTTTTAATCTACATATTATACTTTTTCATAGATAATATGTTGATTTCTATGTTGCAGGAGGCTTTTTCTCTATGCAATCCCAAGTCCATTGAAGTGAGTGTGCTATTATTTTGCTTTAACTAAGATGTTTAATGATAGATCTCTTTTCTCCTATCTTTTATTTTTCATGATAATTTCTAATTTTAAAATATATAAAATATATTTTATATTTTAATTATCATAAATATAAAATATTAAAATGCTTATTTTAAATTATATTTTTCATTTCATAACAAATTGTAATTTCTGTTCATTCTTATTTTTTTCGTCTAAATAATATTATTTTTCATTCCTGATATAACACTAAAAAAGCACAAGTTCCCTCTCCTTCCCCCTCCTAGCCGCCAACACGCATCTTCCCTTTTCCCTTCAGTTTTTTCCCCCTCTCCTTCGTTCTTCTCTTTTGTTTTCACTCTTTCTTTTCATCCTCCCTTCCCTTTTCCTTACCCTAGCTGACCAGCCTCCCTTCCCACCACCGCTGATTGAACTCCACTCCCCATCAACAGCAACTCGCCGGAAAACGGCAACTCTCACTCAAACAAGGACCCATAAACGACCCCGACAGCCACCCCGCCACTTACATTCCCTCGAGTCGATCTCCTCAACCAAAGTAGGCAAAGGTTGAGAAGAAGAAGGAGCACCTGATCTGCCAGGCAAGCTCCTGTCATTTATTACCTTTATGTCTTTTTGATAGCTAAAAGAGGCAGAATAAGCCACTTGAAAAGAAGATATAAAAGACTTGGAATAAGAAGCCAAAGAAAGCATGAAACAAGATCATTGCATGCCCAGAAAATATTACCATAAGCTTAAACAGAGTTTGATAGCTTAAAATACAACAAACCAAAACATTAAGTAAGTGGATAGCATAGTAGCGATTCAAACCAACGTTGGCAACATCAAAAGAGGGTAATTCTCTAGTGCAATAGATAGAATATCCAAATTAGGGCAGCAAAACAACAATCTTTTGAGCCCAGGGCAGCAGCTCAGTTGGAATCTTAGTTTCTTGATCAAAAAGATTAATGCTTTATCAAAGACCATATTTGCCTAACCACTAGAACCTCCAATCTAGACACCTTCTGTTTCGCTGATGAATCTGCCATTCCATTAGCTTCGTAAATAGCATGGACAATGGTTTTACAAGCTCTTGTGTCAGTCACCTAAATGCCTTTTGAGGAGGAGATAAATTTTACAATAGGATATAGCCCAGTAATGTTTAAATCTGGACAAGAATCTAGAGCTCTAGAAACTTATGGCTTGGTTAATTCATGCATGGTTTGGTTAGTGAGATTTAGTTATTGTTCAAGGTAATGGTTTTTTTTAATGATAAAGAGTTTTTTTTTGGCAGGGGGGGTTAATTGGAGGTATTTGAAAACTGAAAATGTTGTGCAGTGATGGAACAAAAAAGTTATCATTTGGTGGATCAATTAAAGATGGAGACTTGGTTATTGTGTACGAGAAGAGAGATGTAATGAAAGCTGTGAAAGTAAGTGAGACATCTGTGCTCCAAAACCGTTTTGGTGTATTTAAACATTCAGATTGGATTGGAAAGCCTTTTGGGTCTAAGGTTTTAAGTAATAAAGGAGGTTTTGTTTACTTATTAGCTCCAACTCCTGAATTATGGACTCTGGTTTTAAGCCACAGGACTCAGATTCTGTATATTGCTGATATTTCTTTTCTCATTACCTACTTGGAAATTGTTCCCGGTTCTTTGGTGCTCGAGTCTGGAACTGGTAGTGGATCTTTAACCACCTCTCTTGCTAGGGCTGTAGCTCCTACAGGACACGTGTATACTTTTGATTTCCATCAACAAAGGGCTGCCTCTGCCAGGTAAACACCCCTTTTCAGTTTTCACCATATTTTTTCTACATCTTATATCTCTCAAGTCAAGTCTCAACTCAACTTGGCGCGAGGCTGTTTTTATTACTGTGCTCAAACATGTGAACAGCTCAATTTTGTACCTGATAGCATTGAAATAAGATTAAAGCTTTACTCTTTTTTTTAAAATTTTATCAGGGAAGATTTTCAAAGCACAGGAGTAGACAGTTTAGTTACAGTGGGAGTAAGAGATATCCAAGGTGAGGGATTTCCAGATGAGTATTCTGGCTTGGCTGATTCTGTATTTCTGGACCTACCCCAACCATGGCTGGCTGTTCCGTCAGCTGGGAAAATGTTGAAACAAGATGGGACTTTGTGCTCCTTTTCACCTTGCATTGAGCAAGTGCAACGCACCTGTGAAGCTCTAAAATCAAACTTTAGAGGTAAATCTTTAGTATCGCTGTACTGTCATGGTTTCATCAATTCTATAGAAAAACACATTTTATTTGTTAAATCTCTGTAGTCTATATAGGATATTTCTATGCCCTCTTCTTGCAGTGTTTGCATGATAAAAAGTTTTTCTGTATAATTTGTTCTGGTCAAGCAGCTTATTATAAGCTCATCCCGCATCTATTTTTTCTGACACCAATGTGTATTTGCTGGCATATATAGATATTCGGACATTTGAGGTGCTCCTTCGGACATTTGAAGTTCATGAAGGGAAAATAGATAGTTGCCAGGGCGAGGAAGGTCTTTCTGTCAGGTCTCCTCCGTGTAAGAGGAGACATCGGTCAAGTGAGGGAAGCGCAATGCAGGACAGCTCGAGTTCTCCTACAATAAAAGTTAGGCCATGTGCCGATGCCAGAGGTCACACTGGCTATTTGACATTTTCAAGACTGCAAGTGAGTCTCTCATGAAAAATCTCCACGTGGACAGCTTATACATCCAAATGATTTTAGCCCTTGTATTTGACAGGCTAGAAAAGTTTAGAAGAAAATTTTGTGGATAAAAAATTAACTACTAATTTGTTATTTTATTACTACATGTCTTTTTATAATTTATATTTTATTTTTAAATACGATTTAAATTGAATTATAAAATGAACTAATCTTAATACAATGAATTCAATAATTCAAATATCTGAATCTCCTGTCTTTTTCAATGATTATGATAATTTTATGCTTGTTATTTCGTTAAAACCTATTAAATAGATAAATTTATATCAATTTAAAATTCATATATTTTATAGAAAACTTGCATTTCACAGGAATTCTGCACAGATTTATTATTTTGATTAAATTTATAGTATAACAAAAAAAAACATAAACAATTAATATTTTTTTATGTTGAGAAAAAATATGGTGACTCCCGCGACGAGGCGCGGGGGCATTGGCTAGTATAATATATATCTTGTAAATAACATCATTATATAACATACTAAAATTCAAAATGGGTAACTTTTAAATCACCAAGTCGTGCAAGCTGAAGAAAGTAAAGAATACTATTCAAAGTGGCGTGGAAAATCATGCCTTAATTTTAATGGTGTTGGAAAAATACAAGAAAAGATTAAGATGGACAGGGATTTGCCGTGTGAGATGGGCATGTGAGACCATCGCTATTTTTTCTACGAGATTGAGACAATTTTACTAGTTTGATGCCCGCGCGTTGCCGCGGGCATTGTTGCGTATGTAATATAATATAATTACAATAATAACGATTAACTTATAATATAAAAGCTTAGAACTATAATATAAAAGAGTTTGTCTCGTTAACATAGGTTACATCTTTGGAATATTTGCAGCATCATCAAAGATGGCAAAAGAGTGATAATTATACAATTTATACATAAGTTCAAAAGAAAGGGATGTTCACGTGTAGAATGAAGCAAAATCCCTTTTGTGAAATGAGTCATATCATTCTGTTGCTAATAACCCTGCAAAAAATAAAAAACAAAATGATGAAACAATTCAAGTAGATCTAATATAAAAATTTAAATGAAAATAATGAGTATTAGAGAAAGAATTATCATAAGCAGATGAAGCATGGGAAGAAACTTTGTTAGAAATTTCGGCAGAGTCTCCTCTATATTGGGAGATCCCAAGGTATTCATAACACAACCTGTATAATTTTCCAAAAATCAAGTATCTCCATTGTGCATTATATATATAAAGTTAAATTTAGATATTCAAATGAAATCAACTAAATGCATGACTTGTGAATAAAGAAAATACGTAGAGCAATTATTATGATTGATAAATAAATGATAAATATTTTGAAATAATTGGTGTACAAAGGGACCTCTGATGACGGAGAAAAGTTGTCTTTGTTCCTCTTAGTTGGTGGTATATGAACATCATAGGACAAAGTTGACCGAAAAGGCATCAAAAGGAATGATTTTGTTAAGAAATTTAATGAGAAAGTTATGTGATTTGGTAAGTTTTTGTTTTTTGTACATTTGAGAATGTTGATTAATAAGGCATATATTTATTCTAATGTTATATTCTTAATAACCTTTTAAACCTTTAGAATGATGCACATTAGAAGTCAATCAATCTCATCAACATATGATAATATTGAATAAGATTTTCAATAAGTACAATACATATTATAACATACATGTGCATTAATTTTTTAAAATTGAACAAAAAGTGAGCATATGAGAATATTGATTGAAAAGGCATAAAAACCAATGATTTTGTTAAGAAATTGATTTTGGAAGTCATGTGATTGGATAAAAAATGGTATTTGTACATTTGAGAACGTTGATTAATAACGCACCTTTGTATTCTAATGTTACACTTTTAATAAGCCTTTACACCCTAAGTATGATGTATATTAGGAGGTAAATTTTTTATAGTATTTGTTAATGAGTTTAAAAGTACTCAATCATTCCTATCAACACATGATAACATTTAATAAGCCTTTAAATCATTACAATACATATTATAACATGTAAATGCATTAATTCTTTAAAATTGAAGAGAGAGTTAACGTGTATAAACATTATAGGAGAAAGTGGATTGAAAAGGCATAAAAAGCTTTGATTTTTCTAAGAAATTATTTCCGGAAGTCATGTGATTGGATAAAACATGTTCTATGCTCTTAATTAGTTTTTATACCTTAAGCATGATGCACATTAGAAGGTTGAACTTAGAGGAGAAATCTGAATGCATACAAACTTAGAAGTTCCCAATTTTGCATGATGCATGTTTTTTGCATTTTATGATAAAGGGAAGCATCAAGCATGCTTGTTTTCATTTTTGGATTATTAGTTGGTGATATATGAAAGTGTTGCAATGATTCTCGTGGTTAAAGGTGGGAAATTTTCTATGTGAGGTTTGAATGTTTTATGGGGGTTTGAAAGTATGTTATCTTTTAAATTTTCTTGTAGTGATGAGGTTTATGGCGTTGTTTATTGTGATGTTTATTGTTGCATTGATTACAGTTCGAATTTTGGTTTATTTATTCTCATTTCTGTTTTCTGGGGTTTGAGAATGTAGGATGATGAGAGGTTGAGGAGGTGAAAGGAATAGCTCCTTGGGGCCATTGATATTGAGGTTGTTGGAGGTAATGAGATAAATGAGCTTAGAAATTTTAAAAATGTGCTAATCTCGAGTATAGTTTAATTTTAATTGGCAATTACTGGTAACATTTTCCAGATTTTATAATTTTATAGCTAATTGTCAAATTATGGTTTATTTTTCCTAGATTTTATAGCAATTGTTGTTTATTTCATGGGCTACTATGGCATCTCATCATCTCAGTTTAGTAAAGTATACTTTTTTATTGGTTGAGTTTGTAAATGCTTGAATTTTGGATCAAATTTCTTCTATTAACCTCTTGGATTTCAAGAATCAATCTAATCGATTAGATTAATTTTTTTCAGTGGTTGCTATTTTCATCTTGTTTATGTTTATATTTTCTGCTCTATGTTCCTGATTTATTATTTTTTTCTTGATGGATTGAATGATATGTGGAAAGGATTAAAATAATTCTTTCTTGAGCTTAGTTCTATAATTTGATATGTGGAAAGAGAGTGGGTAATTAAGACAGAATTCAAGACAGCAATGTTGTTTTTCTCTTCATATGATGTGATTTTTTGTTCTATAATATAGTTTTGAAAGATGATTGTGGATGTTATATAGGCTGCAATGAAATGTTAATTAAGACAGAATTCAAGACAGCAATGTTGTTTTTCTCTTCATATGATGTGATTTTTTGTTCTATAATATATTTTTGAAAGATGATTGTGGATGTTATATAGGTTTTCTGTCCAAAACCAGGACAAAAAACACTTAAATTCTGGAAACAAAATCTGTCTTGAATTATTGTGGATGTTGAAAAAGTTTGAAACTAAGAGAGAGGATTTGTTATTTATTGTTTTAATGAAATTAAAGCTCTTCAAGAAAACAAAATCTGACACTTGAAAGACAAAAGGGGATCTAAGAGAGAGGATTTCTTATATATTGTTTTAATGAAACTAAAGCTCTTCAAGAAAACAAAATCTGACACTTGAAAGACAAAAGGGGATCCCAAGACAGAAGAGGGAATTTAATAAGAAAAAAATCAACTTATGATCCCAACAGTACCAATCTCTCTAAAAAGAAGAAAAATTTAACCTTTTAAATATGTACACAGCCCTTTACATCTCCATAGAACAAACACAATTACCATGCAGCAAAAAGATCACAACAGAAGCAGCATAATTCAGACAGCCCTTGAAATTGCAGAAATTTACATGAAGAGAAGAACTCACAAAGAAACTAAGATCATGAGCTAGAACATACCTTGTAATCAAAGAGGCTTGTTTGTAGGTTCAATTCCTGCAGGGGCTAATCCAATTCAGTGTTTATGTTTATATGTTCCTGGAAAACCAAGGTATTATTATCAAAAACGAAGGGAGGTTATCCATTATCATCAGATGAAAACATAATCCAAGACAACCTAAACAGAGTTGCAAACTACAAATCGGATGTTATGCTTGAATGATCAAGAGCCTGCAAGCTAAAGTGATTCTTATTGACACACACACACACACACACCATCTGATTTTAAATAGGAGAGGTTGGAACTCCAGATCTCTTGGGAGAGTGAAGGGACACTAACATACACGTATAAGTACATATTTAACAATCAAACCAAATCCCGCCTGCAACATTTTTTGTTCAAAATCATCATCAAAAGTTTTAAAAAAAATCTGTATTTGTTCACATCTTCAGAGGTAATAACACCAAACTTTTCTCATGCATTTCCTTGTTTGTTTGCTTTGCATGGCTGGCAAATGACCTTTGGGACTTTTAAACAGGGAATTTGATGACTATGAGCAAAAGATGTTGGATGATCATGCTAGAATAAAGGTATTAATTTGTGTAGTCATTTTATCCTTTTCAGAAGTCAGATGCATCATGCTGGTTTCATTCTTTTTGCACTCATGACTCCCACACAATGGATCAGTAGTGTTGTCACATAATGATGATGAGCATTTGTTTGAATTTCAGAAAATTCAAGATTCAAATTCATTTGTTTTTGGTGCCAGGGAAACAGTTCTTGCCACAGCTTTCTTAGTTTTAGGTTGTTGATGCTAGATATGAATTCAAAACCAGGTTTTTGCAACTCAAGTTATTGCTGAAAGTTTTGGACCATATTCTTAGAAAGTGAAAACCTGTAGGCTTTTTTGGAAAGAAGGTTTTGGTTGTGCTCTATGATTTAAGCACTTAACATATTTTAGGGAATGATGAGGTACCTAGTAATTATTGCCTTTTTTTTCGTTGTATCTACATTCATAGTCATTTGTGGGAGCAATTTATGGAAAGTCTTCACTTATATACTTTTATAATAGTGGGAGGGACAACATGCAATTTGATTTCAGATGAATTAAGGAAGACCTAAAGGAACTCTCCCTTAATCTTTCATCGACCATTTATAAGAGATCCAATACATTTCAGTTCAAAATCATCATCAAAAGTATTAAAAAAAATCTGTATTTGTTCACATCTTCAGAGGTAACAACACCAAACTTTTCTCATGCATTTCCTTGTTTGTTTGCTTTGCATGGCTGGTAAATGACCTTTGGGACTTTTAAACAGGGAGTTTGATGACTGTGAGCAAAAGATATTGGATGATCATGCTAGAATAAAAGTATTAATTTGTGTAGTCATTTTATCCTTTTCAGAAGTCAGATGCATCATGCTGGTTTCATTCTTTCTGCACTCATGACTCCCACACAATGGATCAATAGTGTTGTCACATAATGAAATAACTTCAGGGCAACCTTTATTATTCATGCTGGTTTAGTATGAAGGAATCAAACCATAATAACATGTTCGCAATAAAAATTCCCACAAATAATAGTTAGTTGTTAATACCTGCAAGTTTTTGATTGAAACCTCTGCAACACCTGCAGCATGAAAAAAATAGGAGCATGTGGCCATGCAAAATACACTGAGAAATGCATTAATGTTAAATGACAGGATGTAAAACATTTAGTTGAAGTAATTAAACGAAATTGCAACAGAAAAACCCAAAATGAACTAAGCAAAGCAAAGCAAAACAACAATTAACTAATCAGACCGAATGCAAAACAAAACAATGATCAATTTATTAATTAATTAAAGCTCTAAGCCAAGAGCAACAAAGGAAGGATCAATTAACCCGAATGCATACCCAATCAAACCAAACCGAGAGCAACAAAAATCAACCAGAAAAATCAGAAAAACCCTAACCCGAACCCAATTCAACCACAAACCCACTCCCCAACACACACAAAATTAAAAATGCAAGCAACCCGAACCCAATCAAACCCAATCCCAAGCACTGACAATAAAAAATCAGAAAAACCCAACCAAAACGAACCCATTACAATCAATCAATGAACACCCAGAGCAGAGAAAACATGAATCGAGGGAGAAAATGGGAAGAAATGGCAATGAAACCGAACCCATGAAACCACTGAAAAATAACCGAGCAAACGCAGAAATTGAAGTAAAAAATGGGCCAAAATCATACCTAATCGAACGCAGCCCCTAGAAATCAGTGGCCCCGACAGCAACCAAAATTGGGGAAATCGCTAACATCGAATCAATTGCAGAGAATTGGGTTAAAGTTGCTGACTTGTTCTGCAATGACGAATCAAAAGACGTGATCTTGCTACCGTGAGACACTTGCAGAGAATTAGGGTTTTTTGAAGGTTAAAAGTATCAAACTGAGTTGGGTTCAGAGAGAATCGACTAATAAAGACTCACCTGTAAAACTTTGGCTCTTCAATCAAGTGTTGGAGATCGTAAGATTTGGCCTTTGCGCCCGGCCGAGAGACCTCACCGTCGTTCTCTCTCTGGGCGAGAACATGAGAGTGAGACCGAGCAGGCAGAAATTGAATGAAAAGAGAGGAAGAAATCGGTCAATAGTACCTCGACGTGAGCGTGCACGGGATTCTCAAGAATCCGTTTTCCGGGCTAAAAAAATCCGGACTTTCATCGAATATGGCTTTCCACAGAATCCTATATTTATCATAAGTCGAGGGGGCCTGACGAAGATCGGCAGAGGGGAGATGCTCACGGGATTAGGTTTAGCAACTAAATAAATTGGGGATGGGCTGAGTGAAACAGAAAGGAAAAGAAGGAGAAAAAGACGATGCGTTTTCAATGAATGAAAGAGACGAAAGACGCCCCGAAGAAGCCACAACAGGAGCCGTCTCATTAAGGGCAAATGCGCCCTTACACTGCTCGAATCCACAGTAAACTGTGAGGAGAGCTACAGTTTTTTTCCCACAACGTTTATTTGTTGTGTAATTTTAATAACGTGTGGAAAATCCTGCCTTCATTTTAATGGTGTGATGGCAAAATCAAAAGGTATCTTTCTAAAATGAACCACCAAGTAATGACAAAAAGTATTTGTCTTGAAATACTAATAAGTCTATATATTTAAGATGGATAGGGATTTGCAGTGTGATATGGGATAGTGGAATGGTCCATGAAATCAGCACCATTGCTATCAAGCATTTTTTCCACAAGAATATTTAATTTAATGAACATTTATCCGTAATTAGTTGAAAGAATTAATTTTCTGATAATAATTTTCCTAACAATCTTGCAGTTTTTTCTACGGGGATGGGTCCCGATAGCTAACATTGAAATCATTCGTCAGCTTCTGAATTAATTAGGATGGGCCTCTCTCTTCACATCTCCATTGTTCCAGTAAGTAATCATGATGGTTCCCCTGCAAGTATGGCCGCCTCTTGGCTGCTTGGAGGAGGAGAGAATCGTAGCCTTGTGCTTCCGCTTTTGGTCTACCTAGCTTTGACATAATATAATTATAATTAAGAAAAATTAAACTCATTATCTTTAAAAATATTAGGGGTGGGTAATTTTGAGACTTTTAATTTCGTAAAAAAATGAGAAATTCTGAGTTGGTGATATATTCTTACACATCTCAAAGATAATTTTGAAATAAACAAACATATAATTTTATTAATTTAAATGAAAAAATTAGAATAAAGAATATACTGATAAAATCGAATCCAATAGAACAACACAAACATAATTAAAAATAAATTAAGAACTTATTGAATAATATATCTATAACAAGATTAATTTATTTCTAGAAGTAGCAATCCAAATCAATGGTTGGGATCTATCTCCATGAGTTTGACTCCTTTGTCATCAGGTGATCAACTTAATTCCTTGACGACAATGGGCAAGTGTCAACACCTCAATAGAAATTTCTCCATTGTTGATGTTGACAGTGATGGAAGCATACATGACCTATGGCCTCCACATACCAAGTAATTGGGGCAGGATAATATCTTCATGCACCAATTTTGTGAATTTAAGTATTCAAATTAGAAGGAAAAAAATCAATACAAGTTTTTAAATTAAAAAATAAATATACTTTGCATTGTCATTATACTTTTAATGGTGAAGAAAGTAAAGAATAATATTCAAAGTGGCGTGAAAAATCCTGCCTTAATTTTAATGGTGTTGGCAAAATACAAAAAAAATTAAGATGGACAGGGATTTGCAGTGTGAGATGGGCGTGTGAGACCATTGCTACCAAGCGTTTTTTCTACGAGATTGAGACAGATATATATTATAATAGAGACAAATTTGGGAAAATGCATTTGTTTGATTTATAATCTATTTGAAAAGTATATGTTTTACTGTAATTTCACTCAAAACTATTGCCAAAAAAATATTCAGTTTAAATCCCTCTATATCGTTTAAAAAATAAAAATAAAATCATTCCAGGATCATCTAAAATAAGTTAGCAATGACATCATCATTTTATAACAAATATATTTTATAAATTAAATATTTTTAAATATTATTGTTAATATTTTAATTATCCCACGGTTACTTCAAGTAAACCTTACTTTTATCAGAGAAATCAATGTAAGAACATTTATGGACAGGCACTAGTACGTTTATAAAATAAGATGCGAATTCGATTCAACAATCTTCTCTTTTGAAAACATGTTTCGGTGTAGTTGCAATCTTTTCATATCTCCGTGCATCTTTAAAATTTCAATCATATATCAACCCTATGATGATCTTCTTAATAATTTATATTGTTTTAAGAAGAAGTAACTTCATGCAAAAAATAAATAAATAGATGTACTTCTTGTTTTAATTGTTATTTTTTTTATTTGAAATAATTTATATAATTTATTTTTTTATGACTTCATACTCATTATTTTTTTTTCAAGTTTGATATCCTTCCTTTTACTGCTAGTTTTTTTTCTTCTTTTACAACGTTTTTTTTTACTATTTTTTATTTTATATTTCAACATTAAATTAGTTTAAAATTGAGTTTCTAGCTTGAGTTGGAGTCTAAGATTTTATGGGGTATGATTCTAAATGATTAATGAGTTTGTTTAGTTTTTTATGTTATTAAATTATGGTTGTTTTTTAAATTTATTATTAAATTAACCAAATTTATTTAACCCATTTGACTCTATGACCCGAGTCTCAAATTTCTTTTATTTATTTAGAAATCCTAGTGTTGCCTTAAATTTTTTCTTCTTACTTCCAAAAAAACTTGTCATAGCTAATGGTGTTGTGTCAACCACTAATATAGGCTTGCTCGAGTCACTTGTTTTAAATTGATTTTCTTAAAATTTTTAATATTTGGTTATTATAATTGAACTTCTTGATTTGTTTTGAAATGAATTTTATAATTTTATTATAATCTCATAGTATAGGATGGGTTTCATAGAATAACCATACTTAATCCAATCGATTTAGGATATCATCTTAAAATATATATATTTTTTAAAATCTTAGCCAAACTCCACTTACAAACAGGGTGGAGTGGTAAGAGCAACAAGTTTAGTCTCAGCAACTTTACTTTTTCTACATTGAAAGTTTCCATTCATTTTGATAATCAAGTCTAACAACCGTTTCATTACTATAAACAGCTTCCTAGAAAGCGTAGAGAAAAAGGTTGCTAATTTTCTCAGTTGACTGCAAGTCCATTTTTAAGTGTTTTTTTTTAAAGTGTGGTTGATTTGTTTTTAAAAATATTTTTTATTCAAAAATATATCAAAATAATATATTTTTATATTATTTTTTAAAAATTATTTTTGACATCAGCACATAAAAATAATTTAAAAACACCAATAATTTTTAATTTAAAATAAAAAATAAAAAAATTCAAATTTTGTCAAAAATACTTTTGAAACGCAGTGCTAAACACTTTAGGATAAATTCATACTTGGAGTATTTTTCGTTTAATAATTGATTAAAAATATATATAAATATTGGTATATTTTCATGCATGCTATATGTTTGTTAGATCATCGGGAATCATTGCACTCAATTTCTTAAAAATTAAAAAAAAAAACATGAGGACATAACTAAAAAAAAATAGAAAGCTGAAAGACTAATATCACAAACAAAACATGAACAAAGGATATGTTTGATATGGGTTAGGGACAGGCGATTACAAGGATAATCCTTAACCCTTTATTCTTGTGTTTTGCACAATTTCTGGAGGAGGGAAATTTTTCAAAAGGGGTGATATTTAGAATAAAAAAATGGGTTAAATTGGTTTTTGTGCTTTCAGTTCACTTCTAAATAAAATATTAGTTATTCCTTTTTCTTTTATATTTTTTCTCAATATTTCTTACACATTTAATACTTTACCTTTTTTTTTAATATCTCCTTGAAAACATAATTAAAAAAAAAAACATTCATCTGGTTTGACATTGCGTTTTAAAAATGATTTTGAATTTTTTTATTTTAAATAAATTATTTTTGATGTTTTTAGTTCATTTTCATTTGCTGATGTCAAATATAAATTTTTAAAAAAATATAAAACTATCATTTTATTATGTTTATGAACGAAAAATACTTTTAAAACCACCATCAAACACAATCTTAAACATTCTATAGACATGATTGTAAGTTTGTGAAACTTATATTTATTTTTTAATTCTTTTTATGAAACCTAACTTTTTGATCCATGTACTCACATTCGAATGTCGCTCCTCGACATCTTATTTATTTATTATTAGATAAGTGAAAATCATATACAAAGTTATTAAAACCGATCAAATATAAATTCTAAATAAAACATGTTATTTTGAGTCGATTAAAAATAATGTAATTTTAATAAATAAGGTTTTTAAGAGTTTAAACAATATTGTTTTAAGAAAAAAGCAAGCAAAGTTCTTACCAATTCAACTAAATTGTGGATAATCAAGCTAAGTAAATGGGGATTAGCTTTCATCCAATTGAATTTGAAACAAATGAGTTGAATAATAATGTGAGTATTTGTTACGATCAAATTAATTAGCCTATTTACGATGCGTATAGGTAGGTGCAAGGCTAACACTTGCAAATTTCGTCGAAGAATTATCGTCAGAGAAAGAAGACTTTAAGGCGCGTGGAAAATTTCGGTTCAGATTGCAGAGTGCTCTCTCCTATAAACAACCCCCGGCTCCTAGAAAGTACTTGATAAATTAATTCCAAGCAGAAACAGAGGTGGAAATGGCGTTAAACAGGTTCTCTCTGCCGGTAGCGGCGGCGATAATGATGATCAACGCCTCGCTTCTATTAGAAGGGTGTTTGGAGGAAGAACGAATTGCTCTTTTGCACATCAAAACTTCCATTGCCGGTCCAAATCACATGGCATCCCCGCTACTCTCCTGGGGAAATGATGCTCTCTGTTGCAGCTGGGTAGGAGTTTCCTGCGATAACATTACAGGACGAGTTAACAAAATCGTTCTTTTCAGCGTAACTGGCTGGTTCATATCTTCAACGGGAGCTTTGAGCCGAGATGTTTTAATGGGAGATTGGTACCTAAATGCAACTATATTTCTTCCCTTCCAAGAACTCAAAACTCTTGGCTTGAGAGATAATTATATGGCTGGCTGTGTTGCGAATGAAGGTTTGCCTCTTAGTTTAAGTTTGCATTTTTCTTGATTTTACCAGTGTTAGAAAATAATATAAATTATATTCTGGGGTTTTGGTTTTTAGATGAAATGATTTTTTGAAATAGTATCAGAGCTTTGTTGACCTAGCGGTCACGAGTTCGAATCTCACGATACTCGTAATATTTGATAAAAATCAAGCAAATAACAGTGCGAGACTGTGTGCAAAATCTTGAATGCAGGTTTCGAAAGACTATCAAGACTCGACAAATTGGAGTCTCTCAATTTAGGACTCAATAACTTCAACAATAGCATCCTATCATCCCTCAAAGGCCTTTCTTCTCTCAAACATCTATCTCTCGACGGCAACCAGCTAAATGGATCGATAGATACAAAAGGTCAGTTCGAGAGACACATGAAGTTATGAATCGATCCTAACAACTGGGCCTAATAGTTTCCTTAATTTATTGCTACTCAGATTTTGATTCATTGAGCAAGCTAGAGGAGCTAGACCTGAGCAGAAATGAGATCCAAAATTTTGTGACCTCGACAGGTATCAACTCATCAAATCCTCCTCCTCCTACATTTGATTGTTTCTAGACTGCACGACCTAACCTTATAGCGCATCAAATAATATGCTATTGTTACTTTTTTTTTAAAAAAAAATTGAAATTGAAGATCTGTGGCCCCTCTTGATTATGTGTGTCTTGAATATAAATCTGGATATTTAGAAATTGAAATGCAATTCAATTTTGAAATTAATCAGTAACCGCTTACTTTTAAGTGATCATGCAGGTTTTGAAAGACCAGGGAGCTTGGATAAATTGGAGATTCTTGATTTAAGCTCAAATAGAATCAGCGATGGCAACTTATCATTTCTCAAAGGGCTTTCATCTCTCAAACAACTACATCTCAATAAGAACCAGCTAAAAGGATCAATAGACATGAAAGGTTAGGCTCCCAGAACATATCATCTCGAAAACATCAGAATTTGGATAATAACTAATTCAAAGGATCAATAGACTTGATTCGAAATGTTAGACACACATTCTATTCTATTCTTTGATAGTGCTGTTTGAGAGTGTGGTTGAGATTGTTTTTTAAAGTGTTTTTCATTTAAAAATATATCAAAATGATGATTTTTTACTTTTTAAAAATCATTTTTGACATCAGAACATCAAAATGATTTAAAAATAATATATATTTTTTTAATTTAAAATAAAAAATAAAAATAAAAAAATTTCAAATTTTTTCAAAAGTATTTTCCAAACGCAATCTTGTTAAATTAATTAATCCTGTTGAACTAATTAAGTAATGATTCGATTCTCAAATTCTTATTACCTCTTTAAAAATACTAGAATTACATGAATATGTTATATATATATATATATAACTTGACCCGGCCCACAATGATTATCTAAGATAGTCACTAACCGCTTACTATACATATCAAGCAGGTTCTGAAAGATCACTGGGGCTTAACAAATTGGAGATTCTTGGATTGAGTTTCAACAAACTCAATGATAGCAGCCTATCATTTCTCGAAGGGCTTTCATCTCTCAAACAGCTAAATCTTGATAACAACCAATTGAAAGGATCAATGGACATGAAAGGTTAGTTTCATACATAAATATATGTATTTCTCTTTACAAGTATTTTAATTTTACTTACATGAGATGATTTTATTTTTTGTTTTTAATTTTAGAATATATCTTGAAAGCACCCACCCCATTGGTACTAAATAATCGAAACATGAAATAATAAAAGTCCCTTACAATAATTACTATCTTTTGTAGAACATTCTTAGTAATTTATTATTAGAATAATAAGGATGTTTATTTTTAATGGGATTCTTAAGATTTGTTTGGCATTGTTGTGTTTTTAAGTAAAACACCTCTTTTAATTGATTATAAATGAAGTAAGGAATTGCGTAATCATCTAATAATATCTTGTTTTACATGCTTTTGTTGAATAGCACACTGCCCTTTTCTAAAAACAAGTTTTGCTCTACTTCTTTGCTACTTACAAATTGATTCTATGAGCGAATTGAATTGAATTGTATGAATCTTGCAGTCTGAATTGAATTGTATGCTGAATTTCTTTTAAAATGGATAGTTTCAGGCCTCTGTGAGTTAAAGCAACTCCAAGAGCTAGATATCAGCCACAACGATCTCAATGGTCTGCCTTCTTGTCTCGCAAATTTAACTAACCTTCAAGTTTTAGATATCTCTTCCAACGAGTTTACTGGGAATATATCCTTGAGCCCCATTGGAAGTCTCACATCCATTCGAGATCTAAAACTGTCAGACAATCGCTTCCAAATCCCAATCTCACTTTGCCCCTTTTTTAACCTTTCAAACCTCAAGAATTTGAATGGTGACAATAATGAGATATACGAGTCAACAGAGCTGGAACACAATTTGATTCCAAGGTTTCAGTTACAGAAGCTTTCTTTGGCATGTAACGGATTCGGCGGGCCATTTCCGAGATTCCTTTACTATCAACAAGACCTTCTACATGTTGATCTCTCATACATCAAAATGACCGGAGAATTTCCGAGCTGGTTGTTACAAAACAACACAAAACTCGAAGAGCTTTATTTGGTCAACAATTCTCTTTCAGGATCTTTCCAATTACCAAATCATTCCCATGTGAGTTTGTCACGTTTGGATATCTCAAGAAATGAAATCGACAATCAAATTCCCACTGAAATTGGATCATGTTTCCCGTGGTTAGTGTTTTTAAACCTGTCCAGAAATCATTTCGGTGGTACCATTCCCTCTTCAATCAGCAATATGAGCGCCTTGGAAGTCTTAGATTTGTCCAACAATGGTTTGTCAGGCAACATACCCAAGCAGTTGGTTGAAGGCAGTTTATCATTACGTGGTCTCGTGCTTTCAAATAATCATTTGAAAGGCCAGCTTCTCTGGAGGAGTTTCAACTTAGCATACTTGACCGACCTGATATTGAGCGGGAATCAGTTAACAGGGATTCTTCCAGATAGCTTGTCTAATGGTTCTAGACTGGTAGTATTGGATGTCAGTCTCAACAATTTAACTGGTAAGATACCGAGATGGATAGGGTATATGTCTTCTCTTAAATATTTAGACATTTCAGAGAACAATCTTTCTGGAAGTCTACCATCCAACTTCTGTTCTTCAGGGAGGATGGCAGATGTTTATTTGTCTAAAAATAAACTAGAAGGATCACTGATTGACGCATTCGATGGCTGCCAGTCGCTGGACAGATTAGATCTTAGCCATAATTATTTTAGAGGCAGCATTCCTGAATCAATTGGTTCTTCGTTGCAGTTGAGCTTTCTTCTTTTAGGTTATAATAATCTAGAAGGTGAAATCCCAAGGCAGCTGTGCGAGCTGCAGAAATTAAGCTTGATTGATCTCTCTAATAATCATCTGTTCGGTCATATTCCTCCATGCCTAAAACCTACCAGCAAGGAGCAGAGCGAAATGGAAGAATCTTTAAATCCTTTTGGCAATTCTCTTGGTGTTGAGGACAGGCAGCCACAGATACCAATATTACCTCCTGCTCCCGTGGAAGACCCTTCTAAGAATAAATCTATAGAGTTTACGACAAAGAGTATATCCTATCCATTCAGGGGAATCGTCCTCAAGTACTTCACCGGTATCGATCTCTCCTGCAACAATTTGTCAGGAGAGATTCCTGTTGAGCTTGGAAACCTCAGCAACATCAAGGCGTTGAATCTATCCCATAACAGTTTAACAGGTCCAATACCATCTACATTTTCAAACCTGAAGGACATTGAAAGCCTGGATCTTTCCTACAACAACTTGAATGGGGAAATTCCTCGTCAGCTTATCAACTTGTACTCCTTATCTGTGTTCACTGTAGCCCACAATAACTTATCTGGCAAAACGCCAGAGATGGTTGCACAATTCTCAACATTCAACAGTTCTTGCTACGAGGGAAATCTGTTGCTTTGTGGACCACCACTAGCCAAAAATTGTACTGGAGGAACACCGCCATCGCCAGTGCCAAGGCCTCAGACTCACAATAAAGAAGAAAACAGCTTTATTGATATGGGGGCTTTCATGGTGACATTTTCAGTGGCATACATCATGGTCCTGTTGGCAACAGGTTCAGTTCTGTACATAAACCCAAGTTGGCGACGAGCATGGTTTCACTTTATCGGGGAGAGCATCAATAATTGCTATTACTTTCTTGTAGACAATCTACCTGTACCAGCCAAGTTCAGACGATTTCAGCCTTGTGTTTAAAATGGTTTTGACTTCGTGTATTTTGTATAGTGTTCACGCTTGAAGTAACGATGTAAAACTGTGTTCAAAACATTTTGTGCCCTCCAAATTATGAAGTAATCGTGACCAAATGTATTATTTCGTTTCTTATCTGCCGATTCAAGCTTGCTCTTTTAGCTATACTGCTGCATCTTCCTTGTAATCAAGGATTTACTATAACTGTTTGAATTATATTATCTGAACAGTAACTGTTTTGAACACCAAAACTTGAATTTTATTGAATTCGAAATGCCTATATAAAGGCTTACAAGATAATGAATTACAACAAACTTGAGAGATTATTGGAGCAAGACAGATTTTGAGAAAAAACCTGTTAAGAAAAAACCTGTAAATTTCGGAAATTCAAAAACTTTGACTAAATCCTATTATCTTTAAATGCAAAACTCACTAATTCTAACAATAACTTCATTGTTTTGATGTGAGAAAGAGAAACGACTATAGCAAGACAAGTGCCATTGACAAGACCGCAATGATTGATTTTTTTGACTTTTTTGATTTTTTTGGTTGAGCATGGAATTGTACAGTGGTTGTTAGCAGCAGCTCTATTGAGGAAGGAAAATATGAACCTTTTCATATGCAATTTGGAAATATCCGCATTAATAAAGATGGGACGACAATCACAAACGTAATCACGCATTAACTTATGGAACACAAGCTCACACGCCGTACAAGTGAGCAAGAACAGTAAACCTACTTCTCTTTAATTAGATTTACCTCCTTTCTAGTTAAATTAAAGACAATCATTCTCTTTAATTAAATTTAAAATTAGGTGCAGCATATTGATGGTTTTCTGCAGGTTTTAGGATTAAATGAATTTTATGAAATATTAATCAAACTGGTTTCCATCTGGAGAAGAAACTCCAAACAGGGGTCAACAATCAGCAATTACCTACTGTCTAAGCATGGAATCTCTCACACTATACAGACACGTGTCTATGTGTGTCCAGGACTTCAAATTAGTCTCATAATATGCTCCTTTTTTTATATTTAATTTTGGATTTTAGCTTTGATTTTCCTATCTGTCTATATATTTATTTTCCTTTTGGAGATAGAACTATGCAAGCTATTATAAACTTCTTTTATGAGGTAGATATGGGCAGAAGAGCTTCATTCCGAAAATAAAGTGTGGTTAGGGCTCTTGTTTGGCCTTTCCATGAATTATTTACCACTGTCTTTTTGTTCTTACTTTAGTTAGTTCAGGTTTTGTCAAAAATCTCACAAGACAATTCATGATTTTTATGGAGTAGAAACTATCCAATTCAGGGCACGTAGTTTAAGGATGAAACTATGAAGGGGACTGATATTAATTATTTCATCGTTCACTGTACATTCGACACAAGTTAGCAGCTACCAAGGAAAAACTAAAGGGCGGGCTTAACTGTCTGATCATAAGAAACTGCCTTAACTAACTCCATCATTCTCGGTCAACAATAACATTCTTCATTCCCGCTAAAACTCCATTTCCATCTTTCTCTTACATTTATCTATTTCTTAATCCGGAAACCCCTTTCAGATTTATCTGCTGTAAGAACAGAGAAGGAAATTTTTTACTACCATGTTTTCCAGGGAATTCCTGAGGAAATCTTCACAGTTGGCCCGTCGAGTGCCTGCCAATCAACGGACCTGCGCAAGAACATTGTTCAAACAATCAGAAGGGTCTGATTCATTACCTGTGGCGGCTTCTTTGTCAAGATCATCCTTTGGAGGGTCCAATAATGGTGACCATAAGAGTGGAGAGGCATTTCTGAAATTTTTATTAAGATCAGTCGCTTCAGGAGTTGTGATTATTGGCTCCAGCTTGAGCTTTAGCTACTGGTATCCTTCCTTGGTTGATAAGTGTTCATTTGTGTCTTTCGCTGACTGTGCAAACGATGCAGCATGGGTGTCAACTGATGATCTTCTTCCACACAAGAAGAAGAAAAGGTTCCTCTTTGGAGGTACCTCTGTCATATTTCTCTTCACTTACAATTTCGGTTTCTGAATTGACTCATGCATAATATATACAATATCATTTTTTTTCATGCATATGCACATGGGATGATACAGATTTTTTCAATACCTGATATTGGGTACTCCTTTGTATCATTTATGTCGATTGCTTCAGATTCATACAGGAGAAGAGTTTTCTTTAATTATGAAAAGCGCATCAGGTTGCAAAGCCCTCCAGAGAAGGTGTGCAGATCTTTCAGGAATGGAATATTATCTTTGTATTTATGCCAGCATCCAATCACTCGCAATATTGGCGACTCCATTCATTGCAGCAACATGTCTAAGTTTAAGTAATGAACTTGTATTGTTATTTGATTTTCTGTCTGTTGAAACAAAGCTTTCTTCTTTTCTGATTTGCCTATTCACTATAATCCCAAGTAAGCACTTTTATCAATTGGCAACCCTACGGCTAAGCCTGGCGTTGGCAAGTTCAATTCAGGCATGTCGTGGACATTAGATCTCAATCCTGCGTCTCTGACAGTGGAAGCTATCTAGGCTATCCGATGTAGGCCTAGCAAGGCCATCTGCAGCCATGCTGTCCTTCAATAAGAGCACCCGCAAACTCAGAAGTGGCATGAAGTCAGTTGCCAACCACCCACTATCTTCCAACTCCTAGTTTTAATAGGATTGATCTTCTTGTGCTAAGTCCTCTTTTCATTTTGCTTCCCTGGAAGCCATTATTATACCTATGAGTACTGGTTATATGTTATGCTTTTGTTTGTGTAATGTTTCATTTATTTTCCTTTCAGGTTTTTGAGTACTTCGCATCTTTTAAAACGCCTGATGGTGAAGTTCTTATGACACCAGAAGACTTGATGCGAGCAGTGGTTCCTGTATTTCCTCCATCAAAGTCAAATCGTGTTAGAGAGGGATTTCTGTTGAATTTTATGGAATCAAGACTGCTGCAGACAATGAAGTCCAAGGCTGTGAAGATTGAAGATTCGAAGATTGTGTCTTAAAGTTTTAGTGTTAGCTGAGTATTGAATTATCTTAGCATTAGGTTGAGTTTATCTTATCTTTAAATAAAGGTCATGTTGACCAAGTTTAGGATTGAGTTCAGTTTATTCTTAGTTAACAGATCATGTTGATCAATTAGCTGATTAGGATTAAGTTAAGTTTTGAATTTTAGCTTATCATGTACAAGAAGAAGTTGTTTTCAACTAAACCTCTTGTAATTTCTTTTTATCTATAAATAAAGAAGAGGGATGGCAGTAACCTCACCCTGGATTCTGCTCCTTATTATTCATAATCTCAGTTTTTAGTGTTCTTCCCGTGTTCTTCATTTTTCTGGAAATTCCAGATTTTTCCAGATTTGAATCTGAACAGTGCATGTTCTTGGGTTGATCAGAGTTGACTTTTGTTGACTTTTTCGTTTTAATTCCAACAATTTCTAAGAGGGGAAACAGTCCCTGGGAAATTGCACTGTGCACCTTCAAAATTTTTCATGCTTTTTGACACTAACGGTGATGGACTCATTTCTTTTTCAGAGTAAGAGTCTATTGTCTCTGTTGAATTTGCTGGCCTCATCTCTTCAGCATCGATAATGTTGCATCACATATTCTGTTGCAGAAACTTGATTTCTTACTTAGTCCTTTCCATGTTCAACGTTTAGGTACATCTTCTTTGTCACCCTTCTCAGCATTCCTGAATCAAGTTTTTCTGTCGCATTTAAGATGTTTGACCTCGACAATAATGGGTGAGTTGCTTGTAGTTTAAAGATCTAAGTGCAGTTGCAGAGGACCAGACCAAGAAGCTGCTCACAGTAAAGACATTTAGTTCAGTAGAGATATGAATTGCCTTTTTCTTGAAGAAAATTGTTTCATTCACTTGCTTTCTTCTGGACATACAGTCCACATTTTTCATAGTTCAGCTTCTACAGAATATCAAAACAATTTTCAACTTCATTGGTACTTATATTACAATTTGCTTCTCTGATTTCTATTTGTGCTTGTTTAAATGTTCGCATGTTTATAACAGACAAATTGACAGAGAAGAATTTAAGAAAGTGATGGGTTTAATGAGAGCTCAAAACAGGCAAGGGGCAAGCCACAGAGATGGAAGGAGATTTGGGTTGAAAGTAGCAGAGCCTGTGGAGAATGGTGGCCTCTTAGAATACTTCTTTGGAAAAGATGGCAAGACCTGTCTACAACATGAAAGATTTGTCCAATTTTTGAGGGACTTGCATGATGAAGTATGTGTTTATTTTTCCAACTCTACAGTTTAAACTACAGTTTCTGTTGTAATCTTCCATGAAGGGTTTTAAGTTAACAGGATTTTCTGGGAAATGTCAGGAATGTAATAATACTGATTCGATAGAAGATAAGTTTCCATTTTCAGTCTTATTATGCTCTGGTCTATCATCGATTCTTGATTCTGTTCATGATCATTGTCTCATTGTACTCGTATACAATTCACAAGAACTGAATCTGTTGAATTTTACAGATTTTACGGCTGGAATTCGCCCATTATGATTACAGATCATGCGGTACTATATCAGCTAAAGATTTTGCCTTGTCCTTGGTTGCATCAGCTGACATCAACCACATTAGCAAGCTACTCGATCGGGTAGATGAAGTAAGCAATGAACCACATATAAAAGACATGAGAATTACCTTCGAGGAGTTCAAAAACTTCGCAGAGCTACGTAGACAGTTGCAGTATTTATCTCTTGCCATTTTTAGTTATGGAAAAGTGAACGGGGTGTTAGCCAAAAAAGATTTCCAGAGAGCTTCATCGCAAGTAAATACTAAGCTGACTGTTACGTTCTTCTAGCTTTGTTGAAATCCCATTAGCTGTCCTACTTCTCATACTGACACGTGGTTTAAATTTTACTAGGTATGCGGCATCTCCATCACCGATGATTTGGTTGACATAATATTCCATGTCTTCGATGCTAATCGCGATGGAAACTTGAGTTCAGATGAGTTTGTAAGAGTTCTGCAGGGACGCGAGAGAGCAGGCTGGATCCCTCGAGAACCAGGATTGAAGGGATTGATGTCTTGTTGTGCAAACTGCGCCAAAAATTACTCTTCTGCAAAGCGTCTCCTCTAAAATAATGGCCAGTTCATGGTACCATTTATGTAAAGCATAGCACCATAAGTATGACAGGTAGCAGATTGTCATTTTTTAGTTTTTTTTTTCTTCATGGGGTTGCACTAGAAGTTCTTACTCTGAGATAGGTATCAAAGATTGTTAGGTTTCGCCTGCAGATTGAAGGTATAATGGAAAACCCAGAAAAAACATGGCATTCTCTACTATATCTAACTGATCGATCGGAAACAAGCTCAGACTCAAATCCAACATGTGTTTGCTCCTTGAAGTCGCACCAAGTTGTCTCATTTAAGTTGAGAGCGAAATATTCCTGATATTTTTGTTAAAAAATCATCTCGCCTAAAAGCTCAAGCTTGGAGGTGAGGTTTAAAATATGATTTATAATATTCTTTAACACAGACCCTCAAGTGAAAGCTTTTTGAACTTGAAACTTGCACATACCCACATTACCTTGTGCTTGATTTTTATCAAATAGAATGAGAGTGGTGAGATTCGACCTCGTGACCACTGGGTCAACAAGGCTTTGATACCATGTTAAAGAATCATCTCACATAAAAACTTAAGCTTGTAGGTGAGACCCGAAATATTATTTATATTATTTTCTAATAATTTTCTCTCCTAATCAAGGTCATACAGGACAGAGATTGGATTAGTATGCTTATTGAATATATATTGCCGTACAGAGGCTTCGGTATGTTTGTAGAAAATTATGCCATCAAAGATAGATGTATCCGTGAAGTCTATATTTGTTGTTAAGTCTGCATGGCCTTGTAGAACATCTAAAGTCTGATGCTGCTTTTCCCGCTATTATTCTTTTCCTATGGCAAAAGCAGTGTAAGAAGGTGTTTCTGCGATTTGCCTTCCTCTTCTGTTCAATGTTATGTTTATTACTCATTGTGCAAGATCAATAGATACACTAAAACGGGTTTTTTTCATGCTTTTGAAGTTCGAAGGGTAGTCCACATGTTCGTTCAGGGGGGCATTTTTTGTTTTTTGGAGCTCAAAAGATGCACTTAGAACTCAGGACAGAACCACCAATCAAGTTCCAGCAGTAGCTTTCTTCATCATTCTCGACTAACTGAAGCTAAAGATTTATATGGAACATCTTCTAACGAAAATATTCAAAGTCAATCTTCAGTCGTTAACAACCACTTCATATAAAATTTGCTGATGAATCAATACATGCATGATAATAATGTAGACTGGTAAATTCAAATAGAAATTTCTGTTGCAAGAAAGCTCGTGCAAGCACTATGGCGCAGACGTTTTACCAAGAATTAGCAAATGAATATTTGCATTCATCATTCAAGCGATTAGTTGTGATTAAGGATTCTGTATATAGCATCCTCCACAGCATCAGAATGATGCAAATGCATTATATTTTTTTTTATCTTTGTAATTGAAAAAAGGAAATGCCACAATAATAATAATCATTTGACAACAAAGCTTTCACAATCATGAAAGTTAAAATAAGATAGCATCATTCTAATGTGCCAAAATCTACACAGCAAGCAAATTCATGGATTATCAATCACAGCTCAATCTTGGAACTGATGTGGGATTCAAGGTGCCATTAATCATACGGAGTATGATCCTTTCAGCACATTGATGCGGGTATGAAAGAAATTAATTAATCAAATTTAAGTGTTTCATCATCCAAATCTTTAGTCATTTGTAAGACTAAGAGAGTTCATGCACCGAAAGGAGCAAGCGATTGGATATTTTCAGCTTCATCCACAAAATGATTATGATAAATAAATGTCAGTATTAATGCCCGATCCCCTTGATCTCTAACACACGCATAAACACAAAAGAGCGCACGCAATGCAGACTCATATCTGCATATGATGAACTAAAGCAGGCCATACAAGACATCACAATCATCAATAGCCACTCCAACGTTAAAAAAAAACAGTTTTTATTTACAGAAAAGCAAAATGGACCAATCAAACAAAACATTACAATTTATACCATTCACTTCCCCATACTGGCCAGACTCAAGTGCTGTGCAAGAGCATCCCTAATCGTCTGTCCAGTCTCATCTCCCTCTCCCTCAAAAACTAACAATTCCTCCTCTTTTAAGCACCCACCCACACTCTCCTCCGGTAATGGCTCACCCCATTTAATCAAGAAATTATGCAACACACACCCCATAACAATCACAAAAGGAAAAAACTCCAAACTATCCTCTTTCCAACTCCTTGCCAAAAGCTGCCACCTAGCCTTAACTCTCCCAAAAGCAGTACTAACCAACTCCATTGCTCTACAATGTGCCACATTGAACTCTCTCTCCGCCGAGCCAAAACTATCTTGCTCACTGTAAGGAGTTAACAACCAGGGCAATAATGGGAAACAAGAATCTCCCATTACATACTGAGGGATTGAACAGCCATCGCTTAGCCTATAAGTTGGCCCTTTTAACAACTCCGACTCCCGTGAATCCTCAACACCCAAATAAAGCCTAGTTTGTCTAAAAATCGCTACTGGCTCCATACTACTAGGCCACCCTGCAGAAATATCCAAAAACCTCCCTTCAGAATCCACTAAAGCCTGAACCAATATTGATCCATTTCTCCCAAAAATCTCACCATCAACCCCAAACCTCCCAAACCCCAAAGCACCGCAGCAATTTGGGAGCGAAATCCACCCAAAGCCAACCACAATTCTCTCCAAATCACGGCGAAACTCAAACAAGTCCCCAAGTTTATCGTTCACGGCTTTACAAACTGAATAAAACGCAAGGCAGGACGCCTCAGAGGAATCCAAACCAAATTTACGCGCCACAGTTTTATAACACGCGCCGTGGGCGAGGCGGTAAAGGGCGGATGCAAGAGCGGTTTCTGGAGGGATTGTGGAGGGAAGAAAGATAACGAGGGAAGGAGAAAGAAGAGAAAGGAGGCGGTAAAAATTGGGTCTTGAGACGCTAAAGAATTGAACCCAACGTTGGTCAAAATCTAAGGTGGCGGATGAGGCGAAGCGGTGGAAAAGGGATGGTTGTGAAGGGAGCTGAGAGAAGGGAGGGGGGAGGGAGGAGAGGAGGGATTCTAGCTGGAGGGATTGGGAAGGGAGGAGGTAGAGGTCGTTTTGGGAAAGGAATGTGTGGGCTGCTGATGAGGCGGTGTTGAGGATGGAAATGACGTGTTGTGCAGTGGAAGCGGCGAGTTTAGGTTTTCTGGGTTTGCGTTTCTTGGTGGCGGGCTTTGGGGTGATGGGATTGGAGGAGTCGCCGGCGGTGGCCATTTTGGCGGAGTGGGTGAGAGTTATGAAGTGAGCTGTGAGGTGCTTTGTGGTGTTGAGACTGCAAATGTCAAAACTTTACATGGTGTACCCAAGTAAATTTTCATCACTAAACAATCCGTTCGTGCTTGGTATTACTGTGTTTTTTTTATATATAAAAATGGTTTTAAATTAATTTCTTATATTTTAAAATCATTTTAATGTATTAATATTAAAAAATAAAAAATATTTACTATTTTACTATATTTATAAACAAAAATATATTTAAAAAACAACAATACCTTCTAAGTGTTTTATTTTCCATGCTTTTATTTGTTTCTGTAATTGTAATCGTAATGCTATGAAAAAATAGAGTTATTTGGAGGACTGAATCAAACTATACTAGAATATAGAAATACCAGATTGAAGTACACCAAAATTGAATAAGCTAAATGTAATTAAACATATAGTCCCCACTCAGCTTTATCACCGAGTGCCATTCCAACTCAGAACACAATTTCTTATCCAAAATCCCAAAAGCAACGTCTTCCCCAAGGAAGGAAATTACCCATGAATTAAGTTAGGTTGATGACAGTGGTTATTTTTTAAAATATATTTAAAATACAGAAACAAACATACATAGACAAACCGAAAAAGACTAAAACTTTGTTTGTCAGTCAACCTATATAAACCCCAAAAGAAACCAGCTTTTCATTCACTCCTCTGTCTTACACGAAAACAAACACGATGGCTTCTTCTTCTCATGCTTCAATTGCAAAGCTGAAGGTAGCAGGGACATGGGCAGGACTGTTAGAGGTAGAAACAGAGAATTGGACTGTGCCCATGTTGAGAGAAGAGATTGCAAAGAGATCAAACATGGGTACTGAGTCCATCAATCTCATTTTTGCTGGCAAAGTCTTGAAAGACGGTACTAGTGAGGAAAAAAGTAGTCTTTCTCAACTGGGTATTAAAAATAACTCTAAGATTCTTGCATGTCGTGTCTCTGTTGAGGAGGGCAAAACTTTAAAAAATGAATTGTTGGCTGATGATGAAAGGAACCGTAGACTTGCTCGTATTAAGTGAGTTCTCTTTTTCTTTTTATTCTGTGAATATATATTTGGTTTTCTGAAATCGTGTGGCTCAAGGTTTTTCTTTTATTGTATTTACTTAATTGGAGCACTGCCGATGTATTTACTTAATTTAGCGGGCAAATTCTTCAAGTGTTATATTTCTTGGGAATTTTGTGTCAAATTTGATCTCTCTAGGTACTTTTTGTCGGTCCTTGGGTTCTTGATACTAATAGATTTTTGAGACTTGGCAAACAATTTGATTTGGGTTTTGAATTGTGTAGGTAGACTGAACAACAGTGCTTGAATTTCTTTAAGGGTTGTTATTGATGCAGACTTAGGTATTTGAGTTTTTTTTTTAATAAACTAAGCAGATGAATCAATGAGTGAAGTATTTTGATATGATGGTTAAATCTGTTGGAAAAAGATAGAATTTAGGTTTCAACTCGGATAATTCTTTATCCGTGAATTTATACAACTCAGGAATGACTAAGCCAAGTTGTTCCAACCCCCAACTAGAATTGTGGATTTATTTGTTGTGCTTCTGCTACCTGTTTGTTGAAGAAAAATCTATCTGATGTGCTGGCTGAGGATAACATCGTTCTGAACATTTCTTTGTAATTTGCTAATTGTTGCATTTCACATGTGCTTTCTCTTAACTTGTCAGGGCAGCTGTTACTGCATTGTCCAAGAGGCATGCAGATGGTGCATTACCTATAGAGGACTTCGATATTCAACTTGAAGATCAGAGTGGGAACAAAGTGCACTTTTCTGAGACTGATAGACTGTAAGATGCTGAAGTAAATCATGCTTGTAACTTTTCTAGATTATTTAGACACCTGACAAAAATTCCCTTGGTTAAGAGTTTAAGGGTCTATCATTCATCTTTATAAGAAGTAAGATCCGAACCATTATTTGGCAGGGCAATAATGACAGGTCTGATGCTCCATACAAGTGGAAAGCGGTTTATTAGAAAGCAAATGTTTACTGAAGCACTAGAAGCTCTTACTATGGGAGAGGTTAGTTGCTTGTGCAGTTATTTAAATGGTCAATTGATTTCAATTGATTTATAAATTTAACTTATATGGTCTAATCAATTGTTTTGAAGTTATTGGTGCATTTTTTAAGATATTCCGATTGAAACTTTTTAGGGGACAATTTTTTAATCTACATATTATACTTTTTCATAGATTTCCTTTAATTAACTTATCACAATTCCCTTTATTTTTCATATTTCCTCTGCTTGTTTATTACAATTGGCATTGCGCTCCTTCTTTTCAAAACTTTTCTCATACATATGAAACGATTTTTAGACTTACTGGATGTCTTTTTTTGGCTTTTGGAAACTTGATTGTTGCTTATCAATTGAGAAACTCTCCAGTAATCTAGGGAGGAAATGAATATCCTGTTGATTTCTATGTTGCAGGAGGCTTTTTCTCTATGCAATCCCAAGTCCATTGAAGTGAGTGTGCTATTATTTTGCTTTAACTAAGATGTTTAATGATAGATCTCTTTTCTCCTATCTTTTATAGTTAATTAATTAATACTGTCCTTTTCTTTTGCCTTTTGGCTGCTTTGCTTCCAGCTTGTTGATAATATTCCAATTCTGCAAATAGACATGGTCTGGTGTTACTTCATGCTCCGAGATATTGCCTGGATCGCAGTGGCAGGATTACGCCTCAAAAATGCTAGAGAAGGACTTGAGCGTGCTCATGGAAAGGACTCCTCCCGATTCAGACTGCTTCAAGCTGGTCGTACTTCAGAGCTCGCATTGTGAGTGTCTATTGTTAAGTTTTCTGCATGGGTACTGATAGCTGGATAGAAAGTCTTGGTTGGCACTTTGAATGTAACTCCATTCTGTTATTTCCTTGTAGATATTTGCGATTGGAATTGTTGGAAGGAGTGGTGGCTTATCACAGTGGCCAGTTCGACAAATCTAGGAAATTCTTGGCCTCCGCACAAGAAAAATTCTTCCAGGTCAGACATATTTTTCCCCTGTGTGCATGTGTGTAGACATGACATTGTATCGGTGAACATATTTTTTAAGTACATAACTTAATCTCATCTTGGTTGATATATTCTGGGATAGTTTACTGAATATTGTCTGATTTTTCTCAATTTGTACATGAAAGATGTTTGATATTTGCAAACTTTTACCAAAATTGAAACCGATGCATCTGCAAATAAAATCTAGTGTTTGTCTTTTTGGTTGAAGTGGTTGCTTTTGATGCTTGAACTTTTACAATTGTCTAAACGATGAAATCAAATTTATG
Organism: Salix purpurea; assembly: GCA_027405865.1. Classification (NCBI taxonomy): domain Eukaryota; kingdom Viridiplantae; phylum Streptophyta; class Magnoliopsida; order Malpighiales; family Salicaceae; genus Salix; species Salix purpurea. The sequence goes on from JAOWLH010000019.1 coordinate 6,358,526, forward strand.
AATCTTAATATTGAGTGATTCTGGGCTCTTCATTTACTTTGTCTTTGATCTTCCATCTCAATGCACTCTTCCTTATCCTATCAAAGCTTCCATGCATTTTTATCCCTTCTGAAAACAATCCCTATTGTGGATTCCAGCTACAAGTGCCAGATGAAGCCTTATCACTTGTCATGAGCATGGGCTTTGGGGAAGGGGATGCAAAACGAGCATTAAGAATGAGCAATCAGGATATTCAGAGTGCTGTTAATTTTCTTGTAGTGGAAAGGGAAAAGAGAGAACAGAAAAGGGAAGATGACATTCGTCGAAGAAATGAAATCATGCAAGTGTCATAAAATTGACCTCTGTTTCATATGAAATCCTCCCATGTTAGTAACATCATTTCTCTGCTGATTTCCAGGGAGCAGAAACGGTATGGAGTTACACCTTTAAAGAAAGCTGTGGATCTCCAAAGACTGACAGAGGTGGTCTCCATAGGGTAAGCAGGCATTTGAATATATTTGTTAGTGATGTTCCTCTAAGAAAACGTTGTTTCATGTTGGAAAACTTATTTGTAACGAGCATTAGGAGTTAATATATTTGCGCTTCTACATTTGGTGCTCAAACGTTTGTTATCCCAATTTCATGCACATTTTTGGTACCTGAGCTTAATATTGTGTTGGAGGAGCAATTTCATGAACTTAATGTTTTGACATGTAGATTATCAGATTCTTCATTTTTTAAGGGCATTCTGTAAATATGACACTTGTACTTCCCTTTCTTATTCATTTAGCACTTATCGTCCCTGGTAAAAGCTAAGGGCTCCTCAATGTGGCAGGTTTGAGAAGGAGCTAGCTGCTGAAGCTCTTCGAAAAAATGAGAATGATACTCAAAAAGCATTGGATGACTTGACAAATCCAGAAGCTAATACTGCACTCCAGGTTTCTGAACTTACATGTGAAATATTGTTGAATTTCATTTCGAACTTTTATCGTTACTAACTTGAGTTGACCTACAGCGTAATATAGAATTGAGGAAAAGAAGAAGACAGCAACGAGCCACTGATGCCACCATTGAACAGCTTGTGTCCATGGGCTTCGAAAGATCAAGAGGTGCTAATAAGCAGCTATGCATTGTGGTGCCACTAATTCTAGATTGTTTCTATGTTTGTAGGCATCATTACCTTGCAAGTTAGTAACATTTTTTCCTGCCTGCTTTCTGCAGTGATTGGTGCTGTCCAAGCTGGTGGTTCTTTAGAGCAAGCCATGCATCAACTGCTCGCACATCCCAGAGCAGATACCACTGTTGCTGCTGAAAACAGTGCGAATGCTAGTGCTCCCGATTCAACTCCTACCGACCTTGCTCCGGATAATCTGGATCCAGATGCCCTGGATAATGATCATATCAATGAAGGTCCATCAGCTGCTGAACTTGAACAGCGGGATGTGGCGATGGAGGGTGAAATTGCCGACGAACTAGCGAGAGGCGATGCGTTGTCTGATTATGACATTGAAGTAGCCAAAGAAGGGGAGGCCATCAATGAGTACCTCGCTTTGCTGGTGTCAGCGGATGGCACTTCGTCTTCCCAATTCCAGTAAGAAGAAACTGACTCAAAGAATGGCGCAGAGTATCTTCGTGAATATATTAGGAATAGTGGTAATAGAAGTTCTGGTGATATGATAGACCCTTTGTTTTTAAGGGTTGAAACTAAGCATAGGCTGCGTTGTTGTACTGACCTGCGCACAGAAAGTAAACGTAATTGCAGCATCCATCTTGAGAGTGATAGTGTAGGAAACGATACTTTTTATTTTAAAACACTTGTTTCCTGGTTGAAATAAATGCACTCCGGAGATGAAAGGAAAGCCGAAGCAACAATTCCCGCGTGTTTGTATTTCTAATAGATTTATCTACTAGAAGAAAGGTTGTCCTCACAGAGGGTAAACGTGGAAGAAATTCATGCTCGTAAGTATTAACTGATCAGGTTTATAGAAAAACAATATTATTACTATGCTCTGCTCGGATTTTTAAAAAGTGATTTTTTTTAAAATGATTTTTTATTTTAAATTAAATTTTTTTAGTGGTTTTAATAGTTTTAAAAAATAAAAATATTATTTTAATAAATTTTTAAACAAACAAAATACTTTAAAAATAAATAAATTTAATTACACTACCAAATCACAACAAGAAGATCCTGATTTTATTTTATTTTATTTTTCAAACATTTTTCCCTTTAAATCACGTCATTCAATGACTTATTGATATAATTACTATTGCAATTATTACCTAATATATCTAAAAGATTTGGAAAAGTTTATGGAGCTTTAGTTTTTCTAAATTTTCTTTTCGTTTTCAAACTTTTTATCCTTTCAATTATACTCTGTCTTTTAATGACCTCATCATATAGAATTAGTGTTACAATGATTGTATAATTATATAATTAAAAGAAATAAGATTGAATTGTAAAACAAGAAAAATATATATGGCTAGCCTTAAAGATGCGACACTTTTCATCTAGGCCTTAAAGAGTTTATGGGTTTTTTATTATAATTTTTTTAAAAAAATTATAATATCAATAGATTAAAAATATCAATAATTTAATTATGTTTTTCAAAATATATATTTTTTAAAAAAACATTTTAAAATAAAAGTCATTGAGTCTTAAATGGGTTGCAATATTCATTTTTTTTTGTTTTTCTTTTAAATAGCACTACTGAATACTGATAAAAATAATTTGTAAATTAGTTGAACTAGAAAAAAAAATACAGAAAAATAACTCGAAAGGTTATGTTATTTTTTACTTGCATTTAAGATTTTATTGAAGATGTTCCTTGATCAATTAATTAAGCTACAGGATTTGGATTCAGAAAAAGACAACCCAAATTATATGTGGCAACTAGTCAAATCAAATCTTTGCTCTTCACTTCTCATCAAACGTCCCCAAGATACTTGGAATTTACGGCTTACCACCTTTTATATATATTAATAATATAAAAAAATAGCAAAAGACCCATCGAAAGCCACACAAAAAAACATCGAAAGCTTAAAAAAATCACAAAGAAAATAAAAATACGTGAAACAAAAACATTGCTTTATTATTATTATTATTTTTGGCGTTGACGCTTGTGAAAATCTTACACGTTATAAAAGTACAAGAATATGGTCGGTTTTCTTTCCATTTGTTCGTTTTTAGCACAAGCATACGAGCTTTCTTGTTCCTTCAGCCTTCTCTTTGCATTTTCCTGATAAAAGAAAAAAAAATAAAGAAATCTCCATTACAAGCTTTCTAATTTCAATAATTCATTTCCCAGATAAGTTTTAGTTTCTTATCGTTCAAGCAAAGTATCAAGTTGCAATCTTTAGCTGGAAGAAGGTTTCTTTTCTGTTAAGATTTTGTTTTCCATCTCTCTGAATTGGGATTTGTTTGTTCTCTGGAGGAGAAAAAATTTGTCCTGATTTGGAGGGATAGACAAAGTTTATTACTTTCCTTTCGTGTTATTTGGTTTTCTGGTTTTGAAGTCATTTTTTGCTTAAAAAGAGACGACCCTATTTGAGATTCAAGGGAGAAATTTGGATTTTTGAAGTTTTTTGTTGCAATTGGCACCATTTTGGAGGAAAAGTTTTAATTTGGTTTGTGGATTCTGCAGTATTTGAGCCTGGTTTTGATTTGCCTGTGTCTGTGGTCTGTTGTATATTAGTATATTCTTGGATTGAGCTGTGAAAATCTGTTCACCTAATGCTTTGAAGTTCTAGTCTATCCTGTTCCTGCAATTTTATAGCTTTTACACAAAAGTAGGTGTTGGGTTTCAGTTATTTATCTTGAAGGTGAGTTCGGTTGTAAGTTTGTGAACTGTTTGATTGGATTATTGTGGATTTTGAGGTTTTAGGCTGGATAATCATAATATAGTTAGTTGATATTGAGTTGTAGCTCTTGGATTGTTGGATTTACAATGGAGAAGGAGAACGGAAAGAATAAGAAACAGGCAGGAAGACAATCAAGTGAGAATGGTATGAAGCAACCTAAGGTTGGGAATAATAGCCCTAAGGCGCTGGATAAGGACACTGCAGTCTTCATTTCCATGTCACAAGAATTGAAGGAGGAAGGGAACAAGCTGTTTCAGAAGAGAGACCATGAAGGAGCCATGTTGAAGTACGAAAAGGCCATCAAGTTGCTTCCGATGAATCATATTGATGTATCCTATCTTCGGAGTAATATGGCCGCATGTTATATGCAGATGGGTCTGAGTGAATATCCCAGGGCAATTCATGAGTGTAATTTGTCGTTAGAGGTCACCCCAAAGTACAGTAAGGCACTGTTGAAGAGAGCAAGGTGTTATGAGGCTTTGAATAGGCTTGATTTGGCTCTGAGAGATGTCAGCACGGTTTTGAAAATGGAGCCAAATAATTTCATGGCATCAGAGATTTCAGAAAGGGTAAAAAAAACAATTGAGCAGAAGGGGCTAAGGGTGAACGATACAGTAATCGAACTGCCTCCAGAATATGTTGAACCCCCTGTTGCCTCATCCAAACTAGCGAAACAGAAGACAAAGAAGAAGAAGAAGGGTAAAAAAGTAGAGGAAAAGAAGACTGCAGGTAAAACTGAGCAAAAGATGGTCGGGTATGAAAGTGAGGGACAGAACGCTGGGAAAGAAATTGAATACAATAGAGTTGATAGCCAAATCGAGGGGAAGAAAGTGGAGGATAAGGTGGTGGTGGAGGAAAAACTGAGGAGAAAAACGGAAGAACCTAAGAAGTCTGTAAAATTGGTTTTGGGGGAGGACATAAGATGGGCTCATTTGCCTATCAATTGCAACCTCCTGCAACTTAGGGAAGTTATTGCTGATCGGTTTCCAGGCTCAGAAGAGATTCTTATCAAATACAGGGACCATGAAGGTGATTTGGTTACAATAACCTCTGATGAAGAATTGAGGTGGGTAGAAGCATCAGCAGAAACCCAGGTTTCTATCAAGCTGTATCTGGTCGAAGCCAATCAAAAGAAGGATCCATCCTTTGATAAACAAAAGCTTGCCACTAAGAATGGGAACATGGAAAATGGCAAGCTGTCTGAAAACAGATCATATTGCTTTGATGAATGGATAGTAGAGTTTGCTAAGCTGTTCAAGAACCATGTGGGGTTCGATTCTGATTCTTATTTGGGTCTTCATGAACTCGGTATGAAGGTATATTCAGATGCTATGGAGGAGACAGTTACTAGTGAAGAAGCGCAAGACCTTTTCAACTCAGCATCAAGCAAGTTCCAAGAGATGGCAGCTCTGGCACTGTTCAACTGGGGAAATATTCACATGTCCAGGGCAAGGAAGAGACTCGGCTTCACTGAAGAAGCTTCAAGAGAATCAATACTTGACGAGATTAGAAAGTCATATGATTGGGCGCAAAAAGAATATATAAAAGCAGGGAAGAGATATGAAGAAGCACTAAGAATCAAACCAGACTTCTATGAAGGTCTTCTAGCTCAAGCGCAGCAGCAGTTTGAACGGGCAAAACTTTCCTGGTACTATGCAATTGGAAACAATGTTGACTTGGAAACATGGCCTTCTGAAGAGGTTGTACAACTTTATAACATGGCTGAGGAAAACATGGAAAGTGGCATGAAAATGTGGGAAGAATTCGAGGCTCAACACCTGAACATTTCCAACATAGCCAAGGTGAAATCCCAGTCTCAAAAAACTGGGTCAGACCAGCTATTTAAAGATGTGTCCTCAGAAGATGCTACTGAGCAGGCTAGGAACATGAGGTCCCAGATTAACCTCCTTTGGGGCACCATACTATATGAGCGGTCAATTATGGAATTCAAAGTAGGCCTACCAGTCTGGCAAGAATGCTTGGAGGTTGCAATCGAGAAGTTTCATCTTGCTGGAGCTTCCCCCATAGACATAGCTGTTATGATAAAGAATCATGTTTCAAACGATAATGCACCGGAAGGTATAACTTTTGATTACTTGTTAGAAATTTTGTTTAAGAATTATTTCTGAGATGCTAACAAATATATCTGCTTAATATTCACCATTGCAGGTTTAGGATTTAGAATTGATGAGATAGTACAAGCATGGAAGGAGATGCATGAAGCTAAGAGGTGGCGGAATGGGGTTCCCACATTCCGGCTAGAACCATTACTTCGATGTCGTGTTTCCGATATTTATCATGCCTTGGAGATTTATGAGTTGCATCCATCAGAACTATACTACGAATAGATGACTTCTTGCTTAGGTATGTACTTGCATGCCAAAAACACTCTTGTTAATCAAGTTCTTTTGCATAAGATGGAAAAAGTTCTGTGATACCTGCTGTCTAATAATTGATAGAGTGACCTTTTCTCCGTTTTTAAATCTCTGCTGGCAACCACTTCACAAGCAGCTCTCTGTGGTCACTGCCTTAATTTGTTAAGTAGTTCGATCTCAGGAAGGGACAATATCCTTTGACTTGATGAAAATGGCTTTCAAGAATTCAATGTGATTTCTTGTTTGGGATTTTAGGAGGGTTATGCACTCTGGTCAGACCAGTGATAGGCTTTGCGTTATCTTTGCCACTTCTGATTAGTGCATGCTTACCACTTCATATTTCAGTCTTTCTTTCTTAATTTATTTCTTTGGCTCATCCAGAGGTTAGAACCCTTTTTGTTCAAGATAACCATTGATGCATGTTCTGCAGGTACCTTCTCCTTAAAATTCAGTTTCAGCCACGTATTTTAGAAACACCAGAGGTGTAGCTGCTGTAGTACTGGAATTGTATTGCATGATATTAGCAGAAACAGATTCTTCCATTTGTTTACACTGACGGGGATAAGATGTAGCTGCCAGGGTTTCCCTTTTTGTTAATCTCTGCCTCCCCACATTTTAGACTGGCAATCAACAGGAGATGGGATATGTTATTCATCTGTCAAGTATTCAGCAACTTTACATTGTTTGTTTGCCACTGTGATTTATAATCTTGAATTTGATGTATTCCTTGTAAATGTTCATAGTCATGCTAGTTAGTTAGGTTTCAAGAAAACAAGTGTGCTTTTTTTTGCTGGATTGAGTCCAGTGTCTTGTCTTGCAAACGTTTGGAAGAACATCGGTCTTGTTTTTTCTTTTGATAGAAAAACTTTCTTTACTTCATACGCCAGAAACAATATTTGCAGTTTGCAGCATATGCACTTGTGTAGCATACGACATCTTTGTAGAACTGAGGTTGGATTCGTAGCTCCCATCATTTGCCTGACACAACAGGTAAAACAGATTATACAGGTTCCTAGAATCGAAGATGGTGTCTTGTTCAGATGAAATATTAGATAAACCCGGTTTTGCACGAGCACCCATTCATGTAAACTGGGTGGAAACCCTATATCAAGCGATGATATGGATTCACTCACACCCCACTTTATGGTGTGAACTCATTAGACATCGGGTCACGAAAGTGGCAGGTGAGCTAAGCCCATGCAATACTTTCTCGCCGGATTGCGGTAGCTCTTGTCATGTCCACCACCACATCCAAAATCATGTCCAACTCAGACCCCTATCCAGAGAATCAACTGTTTATCATTTGGAAATGGACACACACCTCTGCGATAAGAACCTGAAAGTTTGAGGCGCTTAGGATGTGTTTTTGCGGCAGATGATACTGATAGAAACAGGTTTCCAGAGGCCTTGTAATAAAGAATGAGTGCTGCTATCCGTAAACAAAAGATATCTCCACATGCATGGTGCATTGATGAAGCAGTCCTGTGCCATCAGGATAAGATATTTGAAGTGGACAGGGGATAGAAGAGCACACTCGATGAGGGAGTGTTTTTGTTGTTTTAACTCTTCTTTTTCTAGATTTTAATTTTGATTTGTTGACGTTAATATATAGATTCTGAAAAAAGTAATTACTAAAAAATCATAAATTTAATTACTTGTTGAGATATTCTACAATTAGATTTAGGATAAAGATTGTTCTTTGGCTATATAAGATATTTTCGAAAAAGTTATTAACTACTACTCATTGTCTCTGTAGGGCTGGTTTGCTGTGCATGAGATGACAGTAAATAAATAAAAATATTGGTGTAAATAGATTGGGTATTTTACAGAATATATTTATTAAAATTAACTATAAAATATTTCGGAAGAAGGTGTACAGTGTACTAGCACATGACAATGGTTTCAAGTTTATAATTAGGATGCTTTTTTTACCAAATTTATAATAAAAATTATTAAACTTGATTCAGCTCATTACTTCATTCAAGTTCTAATAACAAGTTGAGTTGCTTAATTTAAGTTTGAATTCGATTTAAGCTAATGTTTGTTTTAGACACGGAAAACTCTACCCTTGAAAAATATATTCTATGAACTTGAGTAAGCGACTAAAACCCCGACTTGTTTTATATTTTTTAATAGAACATGTCTTTGAGTTTTTGTTTAATCAAGTTAGAAACTAACTTGTATGTCAATCATATTTAATCGAGTAACATTTCACTTTGTTTATTTTGAAACTCATGTTACATGGTAACAATTAACATTGGTAAGGTACAAGCACTAGCGCGCGCTCTGTAGTAGTGTACCCACAGCTAAATCTGATAATCACTAACAGCTTCTACAAACATTCAAGAGGGTAGATTTGTACAAGAATTGAGCACCTTTAGCAGCAAAAAAAGAGCAGCAATCAATCAAATAGCAAAAGCTCACTCACATGGGTTTATGATACAAAAAAACATATCAATTTCAGCTTGTATCACCGTATCATGCGGCGGCAACAGTTCGGGCACTGCTTCTTCCAAGACCAAGACCACCCAAACCCACGGGTGCAGCATCCGATGTAGACTGCCCTTGGTGATCGTGGCTGCAGTGGGAAGAATGAACATGACCCTGATGGATTTTACTTTCCGAATTCACATTGATGGAAACATGGTCATTGCCATTCATGTGATGAGAATGAGCATCCCCGTTTTCCAGGTTCGAATTCCTCGACAGGTGCGTCATTCCAATCCCCTCGGAGTGTGAAGAATCTTCGAAATACTCCACGTCTTCGTTGTAGCCATTGATCAAGAAATCTGAACAGTTCTTTTTACAGCCATGATCAAATGGGTTTCTGAAGCGACCCCCTTGGCTCCTGAGGTAGCTATACCGCAGTGCATTTGCCATTTCATTGGTAGTTATATTACGAGATATCTGTCACACGAGAAGAAATGATTCAGCACTATTCATCTAAAGGTGTTAAAAACGACAGCATGAATCACCTTCAGAGTTCAATATCAAAGCATAGCTTGTCAGCACATGGAACATTCATCACAAGTTGGAAAACAAAATACTCTTTTGATTTTTCCATCATTTAGTATCCTCTTGATGTGTATATCTCATTTAACGCATGTTATCCTACCTAATACACTCCCTTAGTATAGAATAGTAAATTGCATGAACTCCAACATAACTTTATTTTCTTCAGACCAGCAAGAAACTGCACTTAACACTCCATATGGTTACCAATATGCAACTCTAAAGTGCATCACAGTAGCATTTCATATGAAAATAAGCATGCAACTCAAGCTTATGAGTTCAATTGCTCTGTAACAGCTGCTACAGAACAAATCACCCAAGACAATCAGTCAGATATTCAGCACTAGCAAATGTTTACAGGATTTACCTGTGAGGCTTGCACAATGGTTAATACTGCCACACCAAAGAAGAGGAAGAAATCCATAATCAGAAATGATATAGCACCAATATGATGAGAGACAGCATGATTTATCCATGCTCCTAGAGAAGAGGGAGCCAATGGATCCCTCAAAACTCCTGCATACCACAAATCGTTCTCAATCAGAAACCTCCCCACCCCACCAAAAACAAATAAGCAAAAAATATATGTTTAGAAATGGCTTGAATCTGAAAGGCTAATCAATCACATACTCGTGAGAGTCACTCCACCAGTTATCAACATTGCTGAAACTTCCAGAACAAGAAATGCAAAGAATTCCCATTTATTTTTCTGCGTCAAACATAAATATGCCACATTACTATAGAGAGGTAAATACAGTTGAAAAATATCTATGATATAGATTTTTAGTGCAGGTTTAAACCATGAAAATTTAAATGCCATGGTCCCCCTAAGGAGAGCTCAAGTCGAGTGCATAGGTAATAAACTAAATGCAAGTATCAAGCCAATATATTTATGCCTGCCAGTCAGACATGCATTCGATACAGTCAAAGGTCAGTTTATCTGGCTGAACATTATCAAACTAATTGCCAGGGCAATCAACTGAAATCTGTTTCATGAATGTGTGACATTAACCATACATTCTCCTTGATAAATACCAAGTGGAAATGTGAGTTGAAAGGAAAGATATCAAACAGCATTTACACACCTTTCCAATGCAATTAGATACCCAAGGGCAATGATGATCAAATTGTTCAACACATCGATCACATGTGGAACAGTGTTTTGCACGAAGAGGTCTGACAATCTGATTATCATTTGAAATTGGATTAATTAACAAAATGTCACTAAACCAAGCATCAACCAGAGAAAGCTAGATGAATCGATCATCAAGCAACATCCATATAGGCTGCCAAAAAGTAGTACCTTGCATGTTGCACAGAGCTGAGACCAATTCCCAGTGAGTAAAGCAGGATTGTTTATCTCAATCTTCAAAAGTGGCTCCTAGAATAAAAGGCCAAATATAAATACAAAAGTGATCAGAGAATATACAGGACCGTGTTTTTTTTAGAAAAAGAAAGATAGAAATAAAACTCTGTATGACTTCGATAAGAGAACTGACTAGAAACTATCTTTCTACATGCCAAAGAACCATGAATAGTAATGAATACAAGCATGATTAATCTAAAAGGGATGAAACATACATCATCTTTCATATTTTGTGGATCGTGCACATTCATTCTAATGTAACCTGGATCCTTCCTGCCAAGAGATAAGAGAAAGTGCAGGATCAATTGAGATCACCATGATCAAGTCCGGTGTTGCATCATAAATTTTGTGTAATTCACATTGTAACATGAACAAAAAAAAACCAGGCATGGATGCAAGTATGTAATCAATTGGAGATGTGATATGCAATAAGATACGCAATAATTATGTATAAAGAAACATACTGAGAGTTTAAGGTGATCATCATATCTTGGGAACATGATGCATACATAATATATTATATTGATAATTCTAACAAAAAAAAATATATGTTCTCACCTAACAAAAGTGTCTTTATGAGACAACAGATGAAAATGCCACAACAGCCAGCAGAAGCAGGTCTGCTAAACTTAAAAGGATCAATGTACACAGGAACATTGTGACCATATATTTCCAATAGTGTGCAGCTGTTTCACAATGCTGCTCCAATCAAACAAACTTAAGGCATTGCATGATTGATTTAGGTCAGAACAGCCACAACTAGACATGCAAAGAAATTTTTCCATGTTGCTCATATTTTATACAGTGCTTTTAATCCATGTTCCATTCTTCATTTACATATTTCTCTATTTTTATTAATGATTTTCTTTAGCAACAGAAAACGATATGGGATAAAAAACATAGGCAACATTTCTAGCATGGATTTATTCAGCTATACAGCACATAAATATAAATGCACAATAGAGCATACCTGCTACACCTATAAAACATAACTAGTCCAGCAGTGGCTAGGAAAACAGCCAACCAGGCAAGAAGGCCAAAGCCAGCGGTTAACTTTGGCAGATTTGAAGCTGTACCAAAAGTTATTAAATTAAAAATGTCAGGCAAGGGGACATGGCAGTGTAATCTTGATGATAGGAGTAAAAATATATTGTAACAAAGAGATAATGGAAGATACCCAAGATGACAGAGTTAACATAGGTCCCAAGGAGAAGTAAAATTATGAACCATAACACAGGTGCTAGCCCCAACTTTGAGAGGCGTCCCAGTCGGCTGTTCCCATCACACCGTTTTTCAAGCAACCTTCTAGCATTTCCCTGCAGACTAAGATTTATTAGAAAATATAACTTGAAGAAAAAACTTCAGAGCCTTTCAAATGACAACAGAGCACTAAGAAACTGGGAAAAGTAAACAGAAAACTCATCAAAAAAATTAAAATTCTTAGGAAACATAGAAAATAATAATAATAAAAAAAAAACCTAAGCCACACTTGGAAGGAAATTGAAAAATAAATGGGAGAAAAGGGCATGGGCTATGTATATCAGGTCTTGTCATATTCAGGTAGATCAGGTTCCCAGGTGATCATCTATATATAGAAAGATCCTCCCACAGTTCTCCTTCATCAACTGAGAACTAATGATTCTATATAAATCTCAGCTGGCTTGCAAATAGCTATTACCAGTTCATGAGAGAAGGTCTATTGCATGTTTGCATTGAGATAGTATTGTCACCACTATGGAGGTATCTACAAGGAAATACTGGAGTCCACAAATAGACTTTCAGATGAGATTAAAGATCTTTATTGAAATGGAAGGGTTTCTGTCAAAAAGGATATAACAATTACAGAACCAAATCAAGCCTCAATAACCTGGAACCACACATCATTAGTAAAATGTATTTCGCAACAGAGAGGATGACCTTTGCCTATATGAGAGCCAAATAAGTGAATGAGGGTAGATCCAGAAAGAATAAAAGTCTTTGAATTAGAACACTTCATATAACTGGATGCAACACGACATACAAAACCACCGAGACTATACAAGCTTCCATTCACTGTGGAATCCTACCATTACATTGTCCTTGCCACATCCGCAGGTTCCCAGGGTGCCTCTTGAAACAATTCTAGCATACATTTTTTTTTATTGTTATCTTTCTTAATTGCTGTAATATTATTTTACTTCTGTCTTTAAGACATACTATTTCAATGTTGAATCACTAACCACAAAAGGCATTTGAGCTTCACATAAGAACAAATGGAAAAAAACAATAAATCCCTTAAAAAAGTAACATCATTAACCAGGTTATATTATTTTTATTATGGAACACATACAAGGAAAAAAGCAACTTGTCGATGATTCTTGTCAGAAGCAAGCTGTGCCGGTGTAAGGCCAGTGTTATCAGTCACCATCAAGTCTTCCTTCTTGCCAGCCTGTACTAACACTGTGCATGCCTCCAGGTTACCCCTAATAGCAGCCCAATGGAGAGGAGTGCAACCTGATGTATAAATGAAAAATAGTAAGGGAATGGACACACTTATCCATACAGGTTAATGCATGTATATTCATCTATTTCTTTCTATATAGAGAAAACAGAAGTTCAACATTTGGGAAGCTGATTTACCCTCTCTATCCTGGCGTGCTCTATAAGAATCCAGAAACAACAGAAGGCGTATACAATCAGGAAAACCTTTATAAGCAGCCCTAAAATACACCAAGAAAGAAACAGATTAGCAAAAGAAATCAAAACACCACCAAGAGCTGATAAATAATAAAATATGGTACGAAGTACTCCATAAAGGAGCTACTTAATACAGAAAATAATGACCAACAAAGGAATTGAGAGTGGCTAGAAATTTAATATGGAAGCTAAATTGTTGATTTTAAGCAAGTGTGACCCACTGAGATATTTGTCAACAAAACCAAAAGCATGGATAGGTGGTATTCTTATATAAAGACTATGCAAACTGTTAAGTCATTGTGAGCAAACCACAATGGCATATACCAATCAAGAAGATGTTGAGAGATAAAAAACAGTTTCAAGTAAACAATAATCTTTTCAATAATGAAAGGGAAGGAGAAGTTCTCATATACCAGTGCAAAGGGCTTCTTCCATCAAAATCAGGAACATCAGGGTCAGCATTCCATTTTGAGACAATGTGATAGAGAAAAGCCGTCTGACCATATTGAGCTGCAACATGAGTTGTCTGCATTGATGTCAAATTAACAACCAAAAGATTGTTATCCTCAGATTTCACAGCTAAGTTCTGATTAGAGCAATTAATAACTGGCTACTTCAGGACAGTAAAGCAAAGCACAGCACAGCATCTAGAAACCTTCCATCTACACATCTAACATGATTCAGATAGTCCAAGTTATTGGATAGTTATCAGATATCTTGAGAAGGCATCTTCACAACTAAAGAAGGGCACTGCAAAAGTATGATTGATTATATCATGATAGAACAAATTAAAAGGTAAAAAAGCACCCAGAGATTATAACTAGAGATGGTATCAACAAGTTCACTGGACCCCTAAATATTCAAGACAAAAAACAGGGGGCAGAAAATAGTATCATTCCACTTCTTAAGTTCAAGTTCTGATCAATTCAACATTCAAACAGAAGAAGCTGAAACCCTGTCTAACAGATCCCAGATAATAGATTGCCATAGAATTGCTCCTTAAATATGAAAAAATCATCCCGTTTTAAATGTATTTTCTCTAGATATATTAGGAATTTTTCCATCACTCAAAGAGTATTAAATGGATGAAGTTACCAACAATCAAATGGTGAGTCCAAAAGCGGACTTTTAATGCTGACCACAATTATACAACACCTCCTATCTCTCCCTTAAATGAAGCAAATGCATATTTACACAACAAAGATGACACTAACCTGATAGCCATACATATCAGCAGCATTTACCCTCGCACCCTCTTGCAGTAACAGCTCAGCAACTTGAATTGCACCCCGAACTGCAGTCCAATGCAATGCTGTCTGCCCTGTATGATCTGTTGCATTTACGTCTCCACCATGCTGGTAAAAAGAAAAAGATCCAGTACCAATTCAGTCATCATCGTATATCATCAGCTCCAAATAAATTACCATCAATATTATCCATTGAATTCTCTTTGAAACAGACTAAAAGACAGTAGCTTTAACACAATATCAACTTTCCAAGATCAAAATCATCACTTTTTACCCCGCAAAATAACATAAAAGGAACTAACAAACATACCAAATTCAACCATTATCATGCTCCATTAATGCATCAAACACTAACCAAACAAATTGCACTTCATTCAAACTAAAAGACAGAAACTTAACTACAAAATCCAACTCCCCCAGATCCAAATCATCACTTTTTATCAAGAAATGAACTAACAAAAAAAACCCTTTAACACCGCAATAAACTCTTCAATACATCAAATCAGACCCACCAGCCAGGCTAATCAAACAAGCAAAGGAAACAAACCCATAAAAAAGAAGAAAAATTAAATACGAACCAATCCAAAAAACCAAAAAATTGAGACAAACCTCAATAATATACTGAGCAGCAGCAGAGCGATTATTCAAAGCAGCCCACTGTAAGGCATAATAACCAAGGCTATCAGGTACAGAAACAGAACAACCTTCACTCTCCACCAATCTATGAAGCTTCTCTAAATCTCCATAAGCAGCTGCTGTGTAAACATCATTTCTCAAACTCTCTTCTCCAGCAACAGCAACCCCATTGTCAGTGTTGCCTCCATTGACAGCTGCTGATTCTCGATCGTTGGATTGGACCACCGCATCTTCCTCTACTATCTCAATCTCCGATGGCATCTTTGGAGATGTGAATTTGCAGATTGATTTGACGATTGGCTTTCTAAGGTTTTTAGCTAAAACAGTTTAGGGTTATTGGGTTGCATGGCCTTCCTTGTTGACTGGGAGGGACATCAGGATTGTATTGTAGTTAATGCCTCGTAGAGAGAGAGGAAACCGAAGGGTTAAAAGCCAGCCCAGTTTGCCTACGATTATATTCCTTCTTCCTGTATAGACATTTTGTCTCTTCCCCCCCCTCAATAATTAATTTGTTTCCTTGGAAATTTTTCTTTATTTTTTATAGTTTTTTTCTTATCATTTTTGCATGAAGGCAGTGCATGGGTCCGTGCTGATTGGATAAACCAGTATTATAGCTGTTAAACCTGTTTTAATTTGGATATATATATATATATATATATATATATATATATATATATATATATATATATATATATATATATTTTGAATTTAGTTTCAGATTTTTATTCCAATATCTAAATTTGTATCTCTTATATTACAAAGTATAACAAAATATTTTACAATACATTTTTCATTAACTACCTGATATATGAGCTGTATTTTAACAATAATAGAATTTTATGGTTTTATTATTGATAGATAAGTGAATGCAAACATGCGAAAACTGGCATCAATCGTGTGGCTCTGGTTTTATCTACATTTCAAAACTATTTTAAATTTTTTTTAAAAAAATATTTTTATTTTAAATTAAAATTTTTTGTTGTTTTTAGATTATTTAATGTGCCGATATAAAAAATAATTTTATAAAAACAAAAAAATATCATTTGATATATTTCTGAACGAAAAATATTTTCAAAAGTAACCACAATCACACTCCTAAATAGACAATCATTAATTTGCTTTTTTTAGTCTTGGAATGGTTAAACTTTGATGTGATGATTAAACTTCAAACAAACTATAAATATAGGGTTTTCAACCATGATATATGTATAATAGTGTTGTTCCATCAAATTTTATATAATATATTATTTTGCCTATATTTTTAATTTATTGTGCTTTTTTTCTAAAAAAAAAAGTAGGAATAGAATTCCAGGGAGGAGGAAAAATAAATTTTTTATTCTTCAAGGATGTTTGGCAATGTATTTCAAAAATATTCTAAAATAAATTGAATTTTAGATTATTTTTAAGTATTGATGTTAAAAATAATTTTTAAAAATAAAAAAAATATTATTATAATATATTTTTAAATAAAAAATACTTTTAAAAACAAATAGAATCCAAAATAGGTAAGAACACAAACTCATTATTGTTCCTTTGACTAAAACAAGTGGTGGATTTAATTATGAATTTGTGGGTACATTGGGGATCTAATAGAGATAAAAACTAAGACCGGGTACCTTAACAAAAGTAGATCGGGAACTTTAACGAGGTGACCTCGTTACACCTTGCCGGGTCAACGGCATTCGACGACTTCATCTTTGTTTGACCTGAGGCAAAATAATATTAGTAACAAAATACAAATAAATTTCAAATTGAGAGAGATTTTAATGTGTTATATTAAAAAAAAAATCTCAGGTGAAAAATTATTGACGATAAAACTATTTATTCTGGTAATGTTAATAGTTATCCCTTGATTTGGGTTGAATTGGTGTAATTCTGATAATAAAAATAAAAAAAATATATTTTTAATTATCTTATATTAGTTATTTAAATTCATGAGTCATTTTTTTAATGTAAATCAGGTTTAATAACTATATTTAGTAATTACACCGTTGTGGAGTTAATATTAATTAAAAAGATCTACCGCTACTCATCAGCTTAATTAAAAAAAAAACATTTAAAATTTTAAGGTGTTATTTGGCTTTCTTTTTCATTTTTCTACAAAAAATGAAAACATGTTTATTTATTTTTTTTAAATAATTCTACGAAAAAATAAAAAGTAATTTTATTTTTTATTGTTTAATGTGCGCGGATCCTTTAACATGAAATTGAAACCCACTAAACAAAACTATGAAACAAGCAAATACACATAGAATCAAAGCAATCCATGAAATGAGTCAACGGCATCCCATGACCATGTCAAAATGATTAAATAAAAATAATTGACCCGAAGAACAAGGCATTAATTATTATTTAGCATCCAAGTGTTAACTGCATGGAGAATAATCCATATTATATGACGGATCATTCTCCGTCAACAAGGATGGAGCCAACGCATTTCAGACTGTCATAGAATTCTACCTTTTCAGACTATTTTGGAGTGAAAATAGAATTAAAAGAGAGTTATGTTTTCATTTCTACATAATTTAAATGTCAAAATTCAATCATGCATATCATTTTACCCATGTAATTGTGCCCAGGGTAACCATTCTATCAATCAATTATTACTCTGCAAATGAAGAGCCCTAACTTAACAATAGCCTTCTTCAAACTCAAGAGTATTCTGTCAAGTGTCAACCCTTTATTACAACTCAGTTCATTGAAGGGAAAAACAGAACCAACAAACAAACAACACAAAAAAAAAATCATATAAAGAAAGGTCCATCTGCACGTAATGGATGACCAAGAAAACATCTCAGATTCATAGCTGTACCACTGCACTGCAGAACAGAGATTATTTACTGTTTAATTCAAACTAGTAGTAGTAAAATATAATCCATTGCCCGCATAGACATCTTTGGAGAGTGCAGCTGCAGGGGTAGGGCAAGATGCGCTCAAGCATATGCTGACACAACCTGCGAAAGGATGTAGTAATCGGATGAATCACCATAGTAATATCAACAGAAATCTTATCGTAAGCTTAATCATAGTTGCGATTTGAGAATGGCGTATTCACTCACTCACTCAAAAGAACATGCCATGTTACGAACTTTTCAAACAATGTTATGAATATGCTATCCCTTTGAAAGTGAATGAGCGGCATGATTAACAATGTGCAGAGGACTTACAGGCATGGCTGTTGCAGAAAAGGAAAAAAACTACCTTTCTTTTGCCTCATAGCCAAGTAACTAAAACATGCACCACCACTGCAATTTTTATTCTCTTCATTTAAGAAACACGAGGAAACAAAACAATAAACATAAAAAATATACAAGTTTCTGTATGGACAAAGCTATCAAATGCGAAAGAATAGTCACACCAGGTGCTTGTAGCCTGGTTGCCAATAACTGTCGATCAGAAATGCATGGTAATAAACTTGATGAGCTCTTTCAAGAGCCGCATGGACCAATTACACAACCTCAGGTAAGAACTGAAACAGATTTTTTGAGTTGGTGATGGTTGTGAACAGTGCAAAGAAACTCCCATGGAGGCAGGTCAGTAACTAAACCAGTCCATCAAAGTAATTGGCTTGTGAAAACTTATAACATGATGCAAATATGGATGAGCTCACAGGAATCCCAATCCTGCTAGTTCATAGGATATTAAAACGTGTTGGTTGTTAAGTGCAAAAAGCACTGCACATAAGCAAATTTATGTTGTTCTGTGGTGACTACATCTCACTAAAGTTATTACAGAAACATTTTGATGCAAGGGAGATGTTCACAACAAAATTTGACGGTGAGATTAAATTGAAGATCTAATCCCAATGCTCAACCAAGTCATCAAAATGAGCGATAACAAGTGCAAGACAGAATCAATTATCAACAGTATGGGAGAAAAAGGAACCAAGCTTGGATCAAGAAAATTAGAACATGTTCTTTGAACAAGTAATGTAAAAGATGTATCATGCCACTGGACCTGAATCTCAGACAACGCATATGATGAACAAGTGTTGAACAATCAGTTACCTGGCATCTAGTTTAAAAAAAAAAGCATGGCAAGGTCACATGAAAGAATATAAGAAATAATAAATGCTTCTATGGCCATTGACATTCCTCGGGCTTTGACATTTACCCAGAGCAAAGCTATAACGCGAGATCTCATTAACAATCACACAGCAAATCTTAAACCCATCAAACAGATACGAACACCATAATTCAGCAAGCAATAGTCCTCTCATAATACCCATGATCATTTATTCAATTCAAACTGACATTCATTACTCAATACCCACAGATCAAGCATACAATGTGATAGAAAATAATATAAATCATATCTTGAGGCCTCACTTAATAGCTTTAAGCTTTTAGATAATATCAAAACCTTGATGACCTAGCAAATCTCATCAACCTCATTTTATTTGATAAAAATCAAGCAAATGATAGTTTAGAATTGTGCGCAAGTTTTAAGTCCAAATAACTTTCACATTAGGGTGTGTGTTAGAGAATAAAATAAACCATATCCAAAGACTTTACCTGCCAGCTTAATCACTTAACAGCTTAACAGAAAATCTTTTAGGTGATATACTTCTAAAGCAACAATAATAATAAACCAAAAAAAACAATGACTGATAAACATTCAACAAGAAGCATTCAATACATCAAAAAGAACAATAGAAAAAAGACCAAAAATTAATCTTTCACTTACTAAGGCAATTTCCCAGCTCGAAAAATCGCAAACTTTGACATCTCAGAGTACTTATAATCAATCCCATTCTCCTTCAAAAACCCTTCAAGCTCCCTCTTGACCTTTTCAGGATCATCATTCTCACACTCAACCTCGTAAGACACTCCAAAACTAAACTTACTCTCGTCAACCTCCAACTTCAACCCTCTCCACTCGTAAACATCCCTCACATTCTCAAACCCACCTAAACACACGAAACCCATTTCCTCATCAATCCCAAACTCATCTTTACACCTCTTAATAATCCTCGACTCAGTCAACCCCAACTTGCTTGCTTCCTCCACACATTGCTCCCCAGTCAATGGTTCTATTTCCTCCTCATCCTCCTCGACACGACTCACCCCATTATTCAGCACTGACTTTGCCTTCAGAGACAAAACACAACGAGTGATTTCATTGTTGTTGTTACTGTATGAACGTAAGCGAAGCACTGCCCTTTGAGAAGCAAGAATGCCATTAGCAGAATCAAAAAAGACATTTTTTTGGTTAAGTTTTTTTATGTGAAATGGTGAAAGGATTTCTTTTAAGCGACTGTGATTGGCTGCATCAAGCAGGCGCAATTTCACCTCTACCTCCATAAAGGGCTTGGTTATTTTGTGAATTTTTTTAGCAAAAAAGTTTCGATATTTTTTGTGGTTTTTTTGGTAAATTTTATTTATTTATTTTTGTGGGGTTTTTGGTTATGGGGAGAGGCCAATACGGTTGGATTTGGAAGAGGGGTTGAGTTTGGAGTGGTCAAGGAGGTGGAGGAGAGAGGAGGAGGAGCTGGTGGCAGTGGTGGAGGAGGAGGTTGTTGTAGTTGCGATGGTGGGCTTTCGGGATTCTTCAAGTTCTTCTTTGTCCTCAATTTTGACTTGGATTTTTGTTGGTTTTCTTCTTAGCATTTTGGCTGTGAAAGAGAGGGAGAGGCGGATGTGTTTGGCTTCTGTGAAAGAGTTCAGTGAAAAAAGCCTAGTGGGAGAGTTTTATCGCGGACGACCTGTCATGCTGCGTACCAATTATTAGGTTGGACGACTTGCCATGCCACGTACCATTTGTTAAGGTAGACGACTTGCAGCTCATGCGTTACAATTGCTTTCCATAAAATTCATAGTTACAGAACCCTCGCCTAAATATCTAAAATCCAATCAACCTATAGTCTAACATACTGTCTGAAAAGGTTTTTGATAAAAAAAAATATATATATATTTTCTCATATCATTTTTATGTGCTGATAATAATTATAATATTTTAAAAAATAAATATTATTTTGATATATTTTTAAATTAAAAATAATTTATGTCACACTCCCAAATAAACCATAAATCAATCTAAACATTTCTTTTTATCTCGTATTGAAATCTAAGAGAAAGTATGCATTAAATTAGGATACGAATAGCTTATCTAAAATCCAACAAGATGATATCTATATATACTCAAAATTAAACTAATAAAAAAGTGTTATAGTCACTAGAATTGAAAAATAAAAATAAAATATTTGGTAAATAAATTTTATATATAGCACCTGGTCAGCTTGTTACACGGCTCGAAATCTAAGCTCAAATTGAGTTTATTTTAATTTTTTTATTACAATAGTGTTATTTCATTAAAAATATACTTAAATCAATGCCATTTTAATAATAAAAAAAAAACATTGACTGGTAAATCCGAACCTATTGTTATAATTATCGTAAATATAATTTGCTGAGAGAGCTATATCTCTATTGCATAGAACAATAATTGTGGATATTGTAATGAGCTATATCTCCGAAATTACCTCAAATGGATTTAAAAACAATGTTTATAGTGAATGATACATTATATTTAAGATAAAGATACGGGTTAACGAAAAAATCCCATTAAACTTGTGATTAAATTAAAATTTAAGAAAGTTGAAAGACAAGTTCACCATTATAATGATGATGTGCAAGTGCAAGTGCAAGGCACTTTCCTTTCTTTTTTGATTTAAGCCTTTTTTTCTCCGAGGCACAAAAATCACATGCCGACAGGGGCTTTGTTTTTTTCTTGGGCTCCGGACCACAATAGAGCTATGGAGGCCTAATTGAAGTAATTGTCAAATACCTGATGCATGCATCTGATTGGAATCAAATTTCTAATACCGTTTTAGGTTGATATTTTGTTTTTTTAAATGAAATAAAATGTTTTGGATTTAGAGTATTTTGACACGTTGTTTTGGATATAGAGACTGTATTTTTATTTTTATGTATGTATATATATATATATATATATATATATATATACACATATATAATTAAATATATTAATTAAAAAAATAGTTCAAATTCAAAACTGAAATTATTTAGAATTATGCAATTTAATATAGTTCAAATTCAAAAATAAAATTATTTAGAATTGTGCAATTTAATATAAAAAAAAGACACAATAAAATAATCTTTCTGAACAAAATTATGAACATGTATAATATTACGAGAATGTCATCATCAATCTCGCAAGGTCATTACATTCTCTAATTGCTCTGAAATTTTAACTCAATATATATAAATATGTCAAAAGAGTCTTCATAAAATTTTATTTTAATCTAACAGTCGGATTAAGAGATGTGATTAATATTGTAAAATTATTTATTATTTAAAAAAACACTATTTGGCTGAAACGGAACGGGCGGAACAAAACCAATACGTTTCGGCCAGTATTTGGCCGAAAAATCTGAAACAGACCAGAATTTAAACCAGAATAAAAATGATATTATTTTATCTTGTTTTTTAACTTGTACGAAACATTTCGACTGTTTCAATCAAAACAGAACAAAAATGACAAACATGATAGGAACAAGCATAGATTTGGAAAATCCAGCTCATTTAGACAATAAATGGGTGCTAGGAGGGTGTTTCGTTTCTAGAATCACTATTATAATATGAAGTGAGCTAGAAAACAAAGGGGAAAATGGGATAAATTTTACCACTTGTGGTTTAAAGAGTCGATTTTTTTCATAAATTTTTGGTATAATATAGCAGAATCAGCCAAATTATCTTAGGATTAATTTTGCTTTCATATTTTAAGCATGCATGTTCTTTGAAGCTTTACAAATGCCAAGTTAAATCAATTTCAAGATTGATTTGACTAGGGTATGTAGTAGGCTTGGGAGAGAGTAGCTTGTTGAAAGATGGAGAGATGGGAAGCATGCTCGTTCTGGTGATTCTAGAAAGATTGAATTTTTAATTTTAACATTAATGTTTTATTAATATTGAGTTGGTTTTATGCTATGACATGGTTTGGAGGCTTTGTAATATTGATGAAGAAAATTAAAATTAAACTTATACATCTCAATAGTTCTATATTTATTGTATTAGACTTGAAATATTTAAGGAAAGGTTAATTTCTGATGATATCATGACAGATAACAAGTTCATTCAAGCAAGTGCAAAAGCTAAATCCAGTTATGCTATTGTTGAGCCCATATTATTTAGTAGACAACATAGATGTAGATAAATGAATATTACTATTTAAGTATTTGAGATGCATTTCACATGTATTTATGTTTTCGTATTTGCATTCCTGAGACTATTTATGATTATAGAATGTTAGAATTTGTTAAGTCTGACGAGAGTTTATTGAGTTTGGTTATTATGTTTTTTTATAAAAAAAATTTAAGCAAGATAAAATTTGAAAATAGTTCTTATATAAGAGAAACTCTACTAAAATTTTGCTAAGATTATAAAATTTCTAACTCTGTAAAATTATTAACCGAATTAAATCTCATATTAATAAAATAAATAAAATTGGACTTGGTTATCTCATATTAATGGGTCATCTAGGTTGTGCATTTTTTGTTTAGAAATGAAATTGGACTTTGTATTTATGTGGAGTTTAACGTTTAACACAAAGTTTTAACTCATGACATGTTCTTTCTCTATTATAAAATATAAAATCTAAGGGATTGAGATAACCTAGGACAATATGATGTCATCTTTGTAACCATTTGAGATTTTCACTTCATATGCACCTTGTCTACGTTTTCTTTTATCCTTTCCTTTACAAATCCTTCCTTTATTTAGCAATAATTTAAAGTTTAAACTCTAGTATAAAGTATGTATTTTTGCTGAGACATACTTTATAAAAAATCAAAGTTATTTTCTGATGGTGAATATTGTTTAATATTGTTTATTGCCGAGGCTAAAAAACAATTGAAAAGATAGAATTGAGACAAAGCCAAAATCTTTCTAGATCCAAGAAAGAATCTCAACAAACACTTGAAAAAAGAATAATAAGACGAACAAGTGGGTCCCAAGACCATACATTCACAATGAAGCAAGGCACCAAGCCCCTTAAAAGTTGATTGGCAACTAGCTCCTGCTCCCCGTGAAGCAAAGCAAAAGCCATGGCCCACTTTGAAGCAAACCTCTCATCATTCTAACCAGCAAGGTTCCAAGGGCAAAAGAAAAGTAGAGAAAACCAAAACTTGAATATGATTATAAGCTGCTAAGTATTTGCTAAACAAACAAGGTATAAATAATCACCGACAAATTTCCCATCTCTTATAGCACAATCACTTTTTTCATTTTTCTTTTATTATTATCTTACTTATGAACATAATCTAAATATTTTATTTCTTTTATTAAGTTCTGCAGACTGTTGTGGCAAACCTCTAGTAACCCACTTTCCTCTGCCACTGTCATGGCTACCTAACACATATATTGAGAAACCCTTAGATATTGAACCTGTGTTTGCTTTCAAAACGATGAGTTTTTTGCAGAACTGGCAAATGGGGCTGTGCTTGCTGGTCTGTATCTTTAGCTGCTGCTTCATTTCATTGAGTTCACAAAGTGCTCTACCTGGAAATGATAGTAACAGTGTTGTTGAAGGAACTGTTTTCATAGATGGAAAATCTTCCATTGGAAAGATTGATGAAGATTCCATTTGTGCCACCTTAGATTGGTGGCCACCTGAGAAATGTGATTATGGGACATGCAGCTGGGACCATGCTTCTGTCATTAATCTGGTAATGATTCATTTTTAGTATGCTTTTAAGGTTGTTTTCTAGGATTAGGTATCTAAATATGAAGTTTGATAGTTGCGACTGAACTTGAAATTGTTGTCCTGTACTTCTCAAAACTTAACTGGCATTTTACTATTATGTTCAGAGTTGTTCTTTCTCTAAATATTTGTTCTTTTGAGATTTGTTTTATGTTCTATCTTATGCAGGATCTTAACAACAGCATCTTGTTAAATGCCATAAAGGGTGAGAGCCCTTTGAACCAAAGCAACCTTTTCCTTTTCAATTTCTTGTATTTTGCTGGCAAGAACTCTTTTTAATGCTTTTCAATGTCCTGATTGCTTTTTTTTTTTGACACTTTGGTCCAGCCTTTTCGCCATTGAAAATCAGAATAGGGGGTACTCTGCAAGATAAGGTCTTTTATGACACAGAAGATAATAATCAACCTTGTGTTCAATTTGTCAAAGACACCAGGGAGATGTTTGGCTTCACTCATGGTTGCTTAACAATGTATAGATGGGATGAACTAAATGCGTTTTTCAAGAAATCCGGGTAACAACAATGTTCTCTCCTGTTTCTTGTTAACTTTACTTTACAATTTCTAGCAGTTGAACGACCTCTTACTTTTGCAAATTCAGGGCTGAAATTATATTTGGGTTAAATGCTCTCACTGGCCGGTCCATAAAATCTGATGGTTCTGCAGTAGGAGCTTGGAACTACACTAATGCAGAATCGTTTATAAGCTATACTGTCAAGAAGAACTACTCTATTTATGGCTGGGAGCTCGGTAAGAACACTCTCCAATGCCTTCTCTTCATTGTTGCTAATGGTTAATGTTTCATGAAATCCATAAAAGTATCATTGCTTTATTGACTGTAAGGAAATGTGAACTAACCATGATAAGTTTATGTTTTGCTGAGATTAATTTATCTAAACCTACAATAAGTCCTTTTCAACTGATCAGGAAATGAATTATGTGGGAGTGGCGTTGGAACAAGAGTTGCAGCAGCCCAGTATGCTTCTGATACAATTTCCCTGTATAACATAGTGAAAAAGATTTACAGCAGCAGTGAAACGAAACCACTAGTTATAGCACCTGGAGGATTTTTTTCTGAAAATTGGTTCAAAGAGTTTGTACACAAAACAGGCAATTCTGTAGATGCGATCACCCACCACATATACAATCTTGGTCCAGGTATCTCTTTGAAGAAAACGATTTGACTTCTGTAGTCTCACACCTTCGACTATAGGTCCAACTTGACATGATTACATCCTCTTTTGGTGCAGGAGTTGATTCACATCTCATTGAAAAGATCCTTAATCCATCCTATCTTGATGGTGAGGCTAAGACCTTCAATAACCTCCAAAGCATCCTCAAGAGTTCTGCAACTTCAGCAGTTGCATGGGTTGGTGAATCAGGAGGGGCTTACAACAGTGGCCGTAACCTTGTTACCAATGCGTTTGTGTTTAGTTTCTGGTAAGTGAGGTCAAATATTCATGTTAAAAAACTCTTCAGCTTTTTCTGCTGTGGATTCTAAGTCCAGGGATGCTGTGAAAACAGGTATTTGGATCAGCTTGGGATGGCATCATCTTATGATACAAAAACATACTGTAGACAGTCATTAATCGGCGGCAATTATGGTTTACTCGACACTACTACTTTTGTTCCAAATCCGGATTACTACAGGTATTCGAAAATTACTGATACTGGCAGGCTGCTCTGATAAATTAGATAGCAGGGTTGGAATGAAGAGGTGCAGTGAATAAATTATCTTTCCAATATCATGGCAATTCATAAGAAATTCATTTGTCTTCAAGAAGAAAGAGGATTAAGTTTTGAAATAGGTAGAGGATTAAATGACAGATAATTTTCCAAAAGAGAGGGAATCTCATAACTCAGTAACAAGGTCCCTCAGAAATTCTAATGTTTTGCTCTCTTCAATGCAGCGCTCTTCTTTGGCACCGATTAATGGGAAGAAATGTTCTATCAACCAGTTTTTCTGGAACAAAAAAGATACGTGCATATACCCATTGCGCAAAACAATCTGTAAGTTCCATAACACCATCATCAAACAAGCAGAGAGCTTTATGATCTAATTCGATTCATGGTCTTGCAGGAAGGGATCACATTACTGCTAATCAACCTGGACAATAGCACGACTGTTGAAATCAATGTAACATTCAACAACACTTCGGGATTGGATCATAAATACACTCATAAAACGAAGGTCATTCGGCTGCTTGAAGGGTCCACAAGTGAGATAACAAGAGAGGAATACCATCTAACAGCAAAAGATGGAGACTTGCACAGCCAAATAATGCTACTCAATGGGAAAATTTTAACTGTAAATTCATCCGGGGACATACCTTCCTTGGAGCCGCTACTTGTAAATTCATCGAAGCCGATAATTGTTGCTCCTCTCTCTATTGCATTCGTTCAAATGCCATATGTTCTCCCTGCTTGCAGTTAGGTAGTAGCAGTTCATGGAACTGAAATTAGTTCTATATAGGGAATTTTGATTGATCAAATAAGACAAAATATAAGCAGCAAATGTTACGTTCTTTCTTGGCGAAGAATACATTGAAAGTTGTTTCGGTAAATCAGTGAGTCATAGTTTTTATTCTTCTTTTAGAGAAAAAACCAGTGTCTCTTGTAATTGCAAGACCATAGCACAAATTTCTTTACTGCAGTGTGCGCTGCTCTTCCTACGGGAATGAACATAGCATATATATAACATAGCATTATATATTTTATAATGCAGTAGATAAGAGAGATTGGTATAACAAAGTTTTTGAGCTTTTCAAGGCATACCATAAAAAGCGAGCCTTGAAACACAGTAACAAGAAGCATGTTAAATACATATTGTTGGTCAACCAAGACCACAAAGTCAGCTATGCATTATGTTTAGTACATTACACTTGCTATCGATATACAGATGAAGAGGCTAACTATAGGAGATGAGGCAATTTCCACCAAATGCCATGGAAAAAGAAGTTTAAAGAACATCTTCAATGGTGTGTTCTCTAATTTGGATGCTTCATCCAAGAATATCGATCCAAAGTTAATCTGTTTTGGAAAAGTTTGGAGGCTTGCTGCTGGCAAATGCCAACCATACAATGGTACCGGTCAAGTAAAAGAAAATTGATGGAACGAACAATGAAATCTGCATGGTAAAAATACAAGGAATAAACAGTTACTAGGCAGAAGTTAATATAGAAACCTGTCCAAAGAAGTGTGTATATCAAAACTTTAAGTGGTCAAGAGGCAACTTACACTCCATGAATGAGTTGTATCAAGTAGATAACCAGTCAAGGGAATCCCGACAATTCCAGGAATTGCTCCGACAGTGTTGGTAATGCCCTGCATAGTAAAAGAGTCAATTGATGATGGATCCAAATGAATGAATTATGTACTTGACCTGGAGCTAAAACTAGAAACATTGACACAAGATGTTTCACGAGAGTTTAATCTAGAGCTGCCAGTTCGAATTTTTTTTACATGATTTCCTGAATAATCTGAAGGCAGACATGGACAAATACTCATTGATGATAGGAGAAAACCCATGTAGAAAAGGGATTTATGACATCTTTAGAATTCCCGTCTTGGGATCAACCTTAACTGGAGAAGTGGCTATCTGGAAAAAGAAGGATGACAGATGCATGAACAAAAACATTAATTGCAGTGAGTCGGCATAGATTTGTTCTCTTTTCTGCTTTGCACTTTCACACATCAAAAACCAACTCCGCCTTGCAAAAGATATTATTGAGTAACTAGCTATCATTTTCTCCATGTCATAAATAATGATGTACATAATTCAGGAACCATGTGCTGAATTGATTTTAAGTCGAGTGAGAGTGAGGAATTTGCTAATGAAACCTACTATCAATCTTGACAGGAGGCCGATGAGAAAATGCATAGCATATGCAACAAATCTAGGATTTGTAGGTTTACATACCAAAAGTATACTTGCATATTCAGGAGACATATCTTGATGTGTACAGTAAAGTCCTGCAAAAATGATAAAACTTAGAATTAGAAATTAACCTAGCAATATGTTGCTACACATAAAATGAATTAAGAGATTTCTCAATTACTCCACTACCAGACAAGGCAAAGCTTGAGAGGGCTAGGCCACTAGTGAGAATCCCCACAATCTCCCAGGGAGGCAATCCCAGATCCACAGAGGAGAGAGTCATGCAAAGAGCAGGAGACAAAAAGGCAATTGTTTGGCAAATCTTTCTCACCTGCAAGGTCAAAAAGTTAAACTTGTTGACATAGTGAAGAGTTTCTGATAAGATGATGATTATATAAGTGAAGAACTATAATAGTAGACATTTGGTTTTGCAGACCGTAGTGATTTCAACTCCATTAGCAATTAACTTGTCAGCAAGCTGTGCAGCAATGCTGGTCACGAAAACTGAAGCCAAGGGAGGAAGGATAGAAACCTGAAATTGCTGATAGTTACTTCATAGGAACATAAAGTGTCAAATGATCAAATTGCAGTTAAACAATCAAAAAATTGATGGCTATCCAATGTTCAGGCTTGTTGGACTGACATGGTATCCCAAGTTCAAGTGTTATCATTCTTCCCTGTTCTTGCAATTTGAGTGCTAAACTTGAATAAAGTGAGAGACACAATCATAGATCTTCAAACTTACCCATGCAGCTTCTGTCAAATTCAGGCTCAGCTCCTCACTGCACAACATTTCCATAGAAAGTTAAGTTTCTTTTCATTACCAGCCATAATGACAGGCACATCGAAGATATTGATATAGTAGTTGCTAAATTCTCTTTTTTCCAGAATGAGCAAAGAAATTCAGAAAGAACTGAAAAGATACCTAAAATAAGAAGGAAGCCAAGATAAACAAGTATAGTGACCCCAACTTCCACAAAAGTGAGCATATATCATTGCCCATACAGCTGGGGTTTGGAAAAAGGCCTTCCATGGCACATCCTGTCACAATAGAGCCACTAAGAAAAGTAAGCACAGATGGTCAAAACATTTTTTTAGGGAAGGTCCTTGAATTTCAAAATCAGGTGTTATACACAGTTCACAATGATTTTGAAAACAATAAACTTCCTAAATTTCCTCACAATTTTATGCATTAGTGAGGATTGGTACTTTCCCTCAGGAGGCTTCACTGATATGCTATACATGTTTGAACTCATGAGAGAACAATCAAGAATATCTGAGCGAATAGCACTTCCTGGAGAACTATGGTTCTAACCATTTAGTTACAAATATCAGTAACATATGATGCTGGAACTCAGACAGATCTATTCACTTTTGCCATTGAGTATTAGAGTATTGAATGACCCTTAAGCCTAGTTACTTGGGTTTAACTTGACAAATCAGTGAACACGCCACTCTTCAAGAAGTGTTGCATTTAATATACATTCAATTTCTCAATCAGAACCTTCTCCATCCTTACAGTTTCCAGTATTATATAGGAGAACAAAGAAAAAGAAGAAAGCATTGCACCTTCAGTGAACTACCCAACTCTGCAAGAGCATTACTCGATGATTTTTCTGAATAGATAGAATGGGACCCTGTCAAACATATCAGGGAAAAGCCCACTTATGACCAAGTGGAAAGGATCTTAAGGGAAAACGACAATTTTACAAACAATTATTTTTATTTAGTTCATATCAACACATCACCTAAGAATTGAGCCTTACCTAGGATGACCTCCAATGAAAAGTCATTACTGCAATTGGGCATAGAAAGTCAGCTGAACACTTGGGGAAACATGCTACTGGTTTAAAAATAATACACTAAGTCCATTTAGAAGTTTTCTCTCCAGCCTCTAGAACAGGACTTTTTCTTCAGATATCATCCTTCTAGTGGAAAAGATGAAATGGATTTTTGAGATGGTCTCCAAGGCAATGATATTGAGCAGTTAAAGTATATGAAGCTGAAATGAGATACTAAGCATGTTTTGAACAAGATGGAGGACATGTTATTATGATCAAAATGATATTTGGAATATAAAGTGGGTTGTTATCTTGCAACTCAATATATGAACAGTTATATAAGGCTCCCTATACATGAGGGTGTTTCAGAAATGTGACTCCTTTAGCATTTTTTTTTAAAAAATATCTTCTGCTGTGAATTGCTAAATATGTATAAATTACGGAAAATATTCATTGTATGTGCAATGTCAGGTAGGCTAACCAAATAATTTTATCAGAAAGGCAGTGCCGAATAATGCACTATCAGCATTCAAAAAGAGAGGCAAAAGAAGACACAATATCAATAAACTCAGAAGCCTTATTCATCAAATCTAGAATAATAAAAAACAATATATAAGTAAAGTGCTCACGTGAAGTAGGTATGGCAGAGAATGAAGCCTGCCCCTCTTCAAGATATCGAAACCCCAAAAACCTTCATAATTTTTGGTGTTGCCACAATTATAAAATCAGCTCTCAGTCAGTTGTTAATACTAGCAACTTAAAAAGTTGTATATAATCAAATAAATAATTGATCAGTCAGTTCAGAACCACAGTGAACCAAAAAGCCATGAAATATTGTCTTGAATTTAACATGAAAACAAAAGCCTTTTTGGGTATCATAAAAGTGTAAATTTCCTTCAGTTCAAGGCAGAAGCTGGTAAGCATTGAAATTCATGAGACTAGGGCAGATACTTACCAGGCTATCCCAAGAAAGCCAAATATAAAAAATACAGATGCCCAACCAAAATTTTGAATAAGCGGAGGAGCTAAAAGAAGCCTGCATGAACTTTAAAAATGTTAGAAAAGACCAGCAAATGAAACCAGGAATGCACTTCAACTAAAAAAACAGACACAGAAAGAAGAAAATAGTCATAATAGCATAAATTTTTCAGTTAAACATGTTTAGTACCTAACACAGCGATTCCTTTTAGATGCAGTTTCACAGGAAGATGTAAAGTTGTAAATAGTTTCTCTACTTATCGATAATCACATAAGTCAATGAGCTGAGTATGACATTTTTACAGTTAACATTCTGGGCAGCTCAAATTAATTGGAAAGCAGTTTCCTCAATAAAAAAAACTGCTGCTATCACACTCAAAATTAAAAAAAGCATACCCTGTAACACTTCCTACGCTTAGTCCCCCAAAGACAAATGCTACAGCTCGTGATCGCTCTTCCAGAGGTATCGACCTGCATGCAGTGTTGGTTAATGCAAATAAAAAGGAGAAAAGAAATCTACATCCAGCTCTTCATCAGAAATTGGCTTTATCCCAATGCTGGCAGTATAAAAGAATGTCTACAATATAAGCAGTGTAAGAAAGTAAGCCATAGGGCACTATCAGTCAACAAGTTTGCAGTTTTAACAAGCCAAAAAGCATAATTTCAATAGCAGAGAACAAGAAAACAGGACACAACCTACCATAAAATAGGCGGGACAAGTCTGAGACAGATAATAGGTTAATATGAAACAGAGGAAAGCCAAGAAGAAACTCAAAAAAAGACAGATAAGAAACATAAGTTTCTATGTTGAAACATGAATTAATATACACATTTAAAATGATTATTATTGTACATAAATAAATTGTTCAAGGTGAGCAGGACACTCCATAAACCACAGAAATAGTCCTAAAGATCCACACAGCAAAGTTAACTTCCAAATATTTTTACCATGAGACTACCAATTTATATAATAATGAAAAAGAATGCAATCTGTACATGAACATGACCATAGGAAAAACAAAGAAAAAGTGCAAAGGAATACTAGTCCAATTGAAACACATGAAAACCAAATACCCAATACAAACATAGAAATGGTTGATTATGTTTAGCCAAATACTATCTAAGAGGTTCACTAAAACATGCTCCTATAGAGCTTTAGATGTCATACATGCCTGGCAATGAGGTCGGTTGCCGCAGAGGGGGAAACTCCTTCTCCTATTCCAACCTAGATTTGGAACACACAAGAGAAATACTCAATAAGATACAACAACTTCCGCAATTCAACATTAACTGAAGGAACGTCAAAGAAAAATGCATAAGAGTACTATGAAAATATAGAGAGACAGATTAATTCAGCAAGGGAGAATCTCTAAGCTATCACAAATCTTTATGATGCATATTTAACTAGTAATGAGTTCCAGATTCATGAAAAGGTGCATACAAGCTGGGTAGAAATACTTGTTCGACATAAGCATGGGAGGAAGCTGCACATACCAAAACCCTTGACAACACAAATCCGGGCATGTATCCAGCAAGAAGAGGAAGAAGTGCTGTAGCCACTGACCATGTCAATACTCCAATCTGAAGAACTTTTCTGCAAAATAATAATAATAATAATAATAATAATAATAATAATAATAATAAAGGCATGTATAGCACAAAATGCACCAGACCCAGAAGACAGGTTACACAATTGGTTCTAGAGTCGTCTCTTCTGAAATTAGAAAGCTTGAAAGAGTTGTGTGCCTATTTCCCCCCAACTTCAAAGAGACCTAGTGTGAATATTAAAACCATGAACTGCCCAAGTGGAGTCAGCCATATTTCTGAAAACATATAGATTTTTCCTGTTCCTGCTTTACTGGATTGCCCATCATGGATCAAACATTCAGTTACATTGAGCGGAAAAAAATTACTTGTGCAAACATAAAAAATGTAAACAACTTGTAAATTTAAGCACCGGAGGGGATGAAATAAGTGCAAAATATATGGTTATAATGAAAGTGTCTGCAGTTCATATCCCCAATATGCTACAGTTGAGGTGTAGCATTTAGAGTTTAGAAAGTCTAATGGAAATGAAGCATAGTATTTGCATCGATTAGCAGAAATTAGGATCACAATCGAGTGAAATCAATATCTCTCTCAATCTTAATGGAGGACTACTTGAATAGAGCAAATAAATTGATGGAATGCAGAGACCTGATATTGATTTTTTGTCAAATCAGAACCATCTCCACCTTTATTAAGGCAATTTAAGCTTTTAAAATTAAATATAGCAGTCAACTTAAAAAACTCAACCCAAAGCATTAATGCCAACTCATTAAATCAGCTGTAAAAATCTTTTTCTTGCCCTGCTATGTTCATTTCTTGGCTAAACTTATTGTGATCAGTAACATCATTTGGCCCATAATCAAACATAGAAGATCATTCAATTAGATCTCAATTAAGAGTTAGCATTACTTGACCAGTGTAAGTGAGTGAATAGGAGAAGAAGTTAAATAGCTCACGGTAAAATCTTGCACTGAAAGATACTAATATGACCCCATCTTCCTCATGCTTCCAAGTAATATATCCATTACTGGAGGTTAAATAAGTGGTGTCCCATTGCCGGAGTCTATAAGAATAGTATTTTAATGGAAAAAATGGCATATTCCTCTAATGTGAAAGACATTGTAAATACAGCAAGCCATGAGGAACTAACCTCCCACCAAAAATCTTGGCAAGCCAACCTCCTGGTAATTGGCTCAAAGCATACCCCCAAAAGAAGGATGATTGCACTAACCCAGCCGTTGATGCATTCCATCCAAATTGGTGAGACATAGGAATTATCGCAATACTCAAGTTCACCTGCCCAATTTAGCAAATTCATCAAAACATACTTTAGCCACAAACACAAGACAAGTAACCCAGTATCAGCAGCTTCATTGAAAAATCATTCTTCTTAAATTAAAACTAACAGAAAAACACCAAGGCATATGAACATATCAAATTAGACCTAAAAGACCACTTACCTTGTCCATATTACAAATAACAAAAGCAAGTGAAGTAGAGCCAATAAGCTTATATCTCTGAGGAATATTCTTCCATGGAGGCCATTTCCGATAAAAACCCACTTCACTAGACCCACTATCATTCCCAAATCCCTGCTCAAAATCCAAACTTGAACCCCTCTTGGGCTCCAACTTATCAGCTCTTTTTAGTCCAGTGAGTTCATCAGGGACGCTCTCACTTTCTTTCACGTTCTCTTTCTCTTTAATACCGCACCAAACCCTGAACTTCAAGCTGTTTCCAGAGTGAAGGAAAGGCAAAGAATTGTTCTTGAATGAGGTTGTTGTTTTGAAGACTGAGGTTTGTGTGTTTGTGTTGTGTGAGAGAGAGCAAAAGCTCTTTGATTTGAGTGTTAAGTTTGCCATTTTCTTTTTTCTCGATGGCCAAAGAAAGAACTGTAATTTTTGTAAGTGAATACAATATAAAGAGAGGAAAGAGTAAGCATTATGTCCATTGACTTCTTGTCAGAGGAAGCCATTGGAGAAAGCTTGGCATTTCATTTGCAAGGACTTGGGGTGGCCACGGAGGAATGACTTGCGGCTGGGTTGCTTGTTAGTTGGACCCACCATTGTCGGGTAGCTATCGTACACTACATTTTTTACTGCTCGTTATGTAAACTATATTCTGCATGTGAATTTTTTTTATTTCCTTTTATTCAAACAAGTGAAATAGTAATTCAAAATAAATTATTTAATAATATTAAGTATTGATAAATATTTAATACGCATCTTACACTCTATTAAACTTATAAAAAAAACCCTTCCAGAATACTTTCTTTTAATTGGATCAAGTGACAAGCCCAAGCCCAAGCCCAAGCCTCATTCCTTCTTATCTATCTATCTTTCTATCTATCTATATTAATGATTTTTTTATATGTTTTTTTTTCCAATTATTATTTTTATAATATTTAAATTTTATTTAATTCTCATTCTCTATGTTTGCCTTTTGGTTTCTTTTACCTTTTTTAAATAACAGTTATTTTTTAATTATATTGATTTTGCTTTTATTTTATTCAATAAATATGATATGTGTGTGCCAATCTTCATTATAAATTGATTTTAATAAACAAATTCATTAGACATAACTAGATAAATAACACATGTTGTGATATTAAATATTTTTATCTGCATTGATATATTTTTTTTCTAATTATGTTTATGTTTTTTATTTATCGTTGATTAAATTTTTTCCTATTTATTCACACAATAACTCATGATTTATTTAATCAGATGCACATAAGTTTTTTTTAATTTACATTAACAATTTTTGTATGTAAAAAACCGTGTTGAAAGTTTTACATGTGAAGTTTATTTAATCATATGTTGGTGTTTTCAATTTGATTCTTATGATTTTTTTCTTAAACTCTTTTTTAAATATATTTAGGTGAAGCTTATATGTTTCAAAAAAACCTAGGAGGAAAAAATATTAAGATTTACCTATATTGTTTTATTACAAGATTCTATAAATTCATTATTTTTATATAAAACATGTAATTAGTTTTTTTTTACTGATTTTTCTGCTTCTTTTAAATTTTCTTATATTAGTCTTAAATATCTCTCAATTTAGATATTTCAAAAACAGGAGCAATTCAAATTAACCTATACTTTTATAGGGTTCCAAATTAAATTTTGGACGAAAATTGATGGAACCATGAAAGGTAGCAATTGAAAGAGGCAACCGAAGTTTTGGGTGAAATTTAGATAATGCACAAACCTCAGGGGGCAAACTATAAAGAAACTTTTTGACAACGAAAAAACATTCCGTTGCCGGGAATCGAACCCGGGTCTCCTGGGTGAAAGCCAGATATCCTAACCGCTGGACGACAACGGAATATATTTTCATGGTAACTATATATATATATATATTATAATATATAATAATACAAGTGAGCCAGCTCAGGGTTGATAGAAGAGAAAAGGCTTCTGTACAGTATAGGATGCTGAAAAATTATGCAGCTATGAATCAAGTTTGAGCACTTCCAATAAATAGAAAAATAGGACTGGACAAAGTAAAAGCAGGTTCCCGTTACCGTCTGTCTGCCGGAGCTGGTTTTTCCGGTTCATGGGCTGGTTTTGTTAATAGCAAGTGCATCTTTCGCCTGTGTTTCAGGATGAAAGTAACAGGCATATCAGTGATCCGTGTAAAGGAAAGGGGGAGACACAGGCCAGAACTAAATCTACAAATAAAATATCTGAATTCCGATATTTTTTAAAATAATATATTTTTTATTTTTTAAAATTAAATGGAAGGAGCTGGAATTATGAGTGCATTCTCCATTCTTTGACCACAGCTACCAAAAAGAGAGCATAAAAGAGCTCATCGCATACATCAGCTTCATAATAGATCGAGTTTGGATTGAATGGATCCTGAATAGCCGACAAGTTCGTCATCTTCTTTGATGAACAATCAACAGGAACTTCTGAAATTCAGTCCAAGAAAAAACCCTTTTAATTAAAACCATCTTTACTGCGACTAAAGCAAGTAGCTTTCTGCAGCTGCTGCTAAGATAACATGGCTACCATGGCAGAGTTGATGTCAAATTCAGTCCAAGAAATGGCTGCCAGTGGACAAGAACCACCAGTGAAGTATTTTTATAAAGGAAATGATGGTGGAGTCCTTGATTCTTCTGTTCCCTTAATTGAAATTCCAGTTGTTGATCTTGGTCTCCTTTCATCTCCATCAACCAGTGCCCAAGAACTTGAGAAGCTTAAATTAGCTCTCAGCACATGGGGCTGCTTTCAGGTACTTTTATTTTCTAAACTCACTCTTACTACTGAGAACTCCCTGTTCTACTCTTGATCAATGTCTATTTCGATATGATTTTGAGCATTAAAGATGGTCAAAGAAATGTTGTGAAAGCCCAAGATTTGATTGACACCGATCAACTGGATTAATCAACTGTTATCATTCTCTATTTCACATTATCTGGATTGAGTACTTTAGTCAAGTTTAGGGCCATATGAATTCTGGTTTCTACTTGAATAACTATGGATACAACCCAGATTTTAGATTCCATGCTTCCATGTGTAGAACTAGCATTACTCTTGCTACATAATCAGAGTTGATTTTGATCTTCTAGGTAATAAATCATGGAATGACGAGTTCCTTTTTGGACAAAATTCGTGAAGTTAGCAAGCAATTCTTCGCATCTCCGATGGAAGAGAAGCAGAAATACTCCAGAGAAGCTGATAGCATTGAAGGGTATGGAAATGACATGATTCTTTCAGACCACCAAACTGTTGACTGGACTGATCGATTGTATCTTACCATTAGCCCAGGAGACCAGAGAAAGATCAAATTCTGGCCCGAAAATCCTAAAGATTTTAGGTAATTAAATTACATTTCCAAATTATTCAATGAGTTTTCACAATGTTAGAAGAAGACTTGACATGTCTACTGAGTTGCAGCAATGAAGTCAATGTTAAGGAACCATCTCACCTAAAAACTTCAGCTTTTAAATGAGTTCCTAGAATATGATTTATATTATTCTCCAACCCATTCCCTCAAGTAAAAACTTTTTGAGCTTGAAACTTGCATAAACTAGCATTACCTTGTGCTTGGATTTTATCAAATAGAATGGGAGGTGACGAGATTCGAACTCGTGACCGCTAGGTTAACAAGACTCTAATACTATGTTATGAAACCATCTCACCTAAAAACTTAAACTTTTAGATAAGACTCCAGAATATGATTTATATTAATTAGTTGAACTTACAGTTGATAACCATCCAATGCATTAATAAGATTTTTGAGAAGTACATGCTAACCTTGTTCTTCACCATTGCTGCAGGGAAACCCTGCACGAATACACCGTGAAGTTACAAGAGACAAATGACTTTCTTCTCAGAGCCATGGCGAGGTCGTTGAACTTGGAGGAAAGCTGCTTTCTTGACCAGTATGGAGAACAACCACTTGTGACCGCAAGGTTTAACTTCTATCCTCCATGTCCAAAGCCTGACCGGATTCTTGGCGTTAAGCCTCATGCAGATGCATCGGCAGCTACCTTCCTCTTGCAAGACAAAGAAGTGGAAGGTCTTCAATTCCTGAAAGACAACGAGTGGTTCAGAGTTCCAATCTTCCCACATGCTCTTCTAGTCAATGTCGGAGATCAAGTGGAGGTAAACACAATTACTTTCGTGCTGATTTGAAAGTATAATTGAAATTGTTTTTGAAATTGCTTTTCATTCAGAAATACATCAAAATGTTTCTCTTCAAAAGATTTAGACAAGAAGTCTCACAGAACAGGTTTGGCGTGTGCTTAAGAATATTTCAGGCACTGATACTAGAATGTTCATAATTGACCCGTGCATATCTGGTTTGAAATGATACACACAGATAATGAGCAATGGAATATTCAAGAGCCCAGTACACAGGGTGGTGACAAACACAAAAAGGGAGAGGAACACTCTGGCTGTGTTCTGCATTCCTGAGTCAGATAACGAGATCAAACCAGCAGATGGGCTGATCAGCGAATCGAGGCCAAGTTTATACAGGAAGGTGAAAGATTATGTTAGTATCTACTTTCAACACTACCAACAAGGGAAGCGCCCAATAGAAGCAGTAAAGATTTGATCTTTTCCATCTGCAATGAAAGAACTATTGTATTGTAACTATATATATATATATATAAGAATAACAGTGTTAAAACAATGTTCGATAAGCTTAGGAAGAGCTTAGGCAAAGATCGACAGCAGTCCATGTTTATTTGTTGTTCTGAGGTGCTTGTTGTCTCACCTGGATTTATCAGAAGATTGGTGAGAAAAAGCTCATTGTTGCAGCAATTTTAAGAAAATCTTGCTTATACAATCCATTGCATTACTCTCGATACGTCCAAGAACAATCTGTTTTTGGCACACCTATATAATATATTGATAAAAATAATTATAGATTAACAAAGATTATTACCCTAATATAATTAACCAAACAAACCAATTCAATCAAATAGGAAACAATTATGGAATTTCAAGAATAGAAACACTCACAAATAAATTTTACCTACAATATAATAACTTTATATTATTATATAGAATAAATACATGAATATTTTTTATTAAATTTGGATCATCTCAACCACCTTCTGCTAATGTTTTTTAAACAAAAAAAGAGTAGGGTTTTCCAGGAGCAGAACAATGTATGGCGTGACTGAAGTAACTGTTCATGATGGTCAAGCTTCTACATAGCAAAAACACTCTACATTGGCCCTTATGGTTTATATTTTCCTTTAACTTTCGAATTCATGAAATTAGTTAATATTAATTTAATTAAAAAAAAAAGTTAACGTTGACCGATGACCTTTACCGACAATTATGATAGTGCCTGCCTTCTCTCTGGTTTTTTTTTTTTGTAGTGATTGGTTCATTTATTTAGTTCTTTTTATAACAGCAAATTGGCCAACTCACCCAGCTAAACCTTCTCTGTCAACTCGACCCATCAATCAAGCCTCGCTTTTGATTTATTTAACTCATTTCAAAATTTAGGGCAAAGTAGAAAGTGAATTACTGTAAATCTTATGATTTATTTACTTGACAATTTTCTCTTAAAGTTCTAAGAACGTATTTCTATCCATGGGGACTTAAGTTTAATTAGTTTGAACTCTCTTCTTTTGTTTCCTGTTAAAGTGCTTAGAAGGCAACCGTAAATATCATTTGTTCAGCTATCAAAATCAAGCGTGATCTCAGTGTCTGGAAAAGTATGGACGACAATCTTTTTCCAACCAAAATAGAATCAAAATCAAAATCTGTCCAAGAGTTGGTCATGAACAACGAATTAGAACCACCTGGAAATTATTTCTATGAGGATGGTGTTAATGGAGTCCTAGACAGTTCTCTTCCATTGTTGGAGATGCCAGTTATTGATATAGGCCGCCTCACTTCTCCGTCAACAAACAGAGAGGAGATTGAAAAACTCCACTCAGCTCTCATCTCATGTGGCTGCTTTATGGTTTGTTTTTCGACTACTCTTCTTTGAATCCTGCAACTTTCTTGAGACCATGCTCATATACTAGATTTTGACATCAGGATCTTAGTTTGACAAACCATGCTCTATAACTTTTTGTTTTCTCAAGAGCTTGTTTGTTTGTTTGTTCCAGTCAATAAATCATGGAATCACTGGTGTGTTCTTGGACCAAGTACGTTCAGTTACTGCGCAGTTCTTTGCACTTCCAATGGAAGAGAAGTTGAAGTACTCTAGAGCAGCTGATAGCACAGAAGGTTATGGAAACGATATGATCCTTTCAGAAGATCAAATACTTGATTGGACAGACAGATTATATCATATAGTAAGCCCAGAAGATAAGCGACAGCTCCAACTTTGGCCTGAAAAACCTGAAATTTTTAGGTATTTTAACATGCTTACAATATCGTAGGAATATTTCTTATTTATCTTCAACATATCTGAACTAAATCTTGAGCTTGCAGGGAAACTCTGCAAGAGTATACCACAAAGTTAAAGGTGATAGTTGAAGTTGTTCTCAAAGCCATGGCAAGATCATTAAACATGGAAGAGAACTGCTTTCTGGACAAGTATGGAGAAGAAAGGGCATTGATGATGGCCAGATTCAACCTCTTTCCTCCCTGTCCGAGGCCTGACCGATCTCTTGGCCAGAAACCACATGCAGATGGATCAGCAATCACCATCGTCCTGCAAGATAAAGAAGTGGAAGGGCTTCAGTTCCTCAATGACGATCAATGGTTTAGAGTTCCAGTCCAGCTTCCTCATGCTCTTCTTATTAATGTTGGTGATCATATAGAGGTGAATTCCAGATTTGTCCCACTCATCAATATGCAACCAATTTATATATACAACTCCTTATATAGTTACATTTCTCAAGGAAAAACGAAGATCAATCATGAACTCCAAAACAGCATAGACAATATACTATCGGTTGCTAGTTGCTACGGAACCATCTTACCTAAAAGATTAAGATTAGATGAGACTCTAGAATATGATTTATATTATTATCTAACAAACCTCTTTAAGTGAAAACCTTTTAAGTGAAAACCCTTCGAGCTTGAAACTTGTACAGACCCACACTACTATGTATTTGATTTTTATCGAATACAATGAAGATAGTAAGATTCGAACTCATAACTGCTGGGGTAACAAAACTCTGATACCATATTACAGAAATATCTCATGGGAGTTTACGATTAAGTATAAAAAGTTATGAATGAAATGCGCAGGTAATGAGCAATGGGGTTTTCAAGAGCCCAGTCCACAGAGTAGTGACAAACTCAGAAAGGGAGAGGACTTCGGTGGCTGTGTTCTGCACTCCAGACCCAGACAACGACATTGAACCTGTGGATGGGGTAGTCAGTGAGACGAGGCCGAGATTATACAAGAAGATGCAAGATTATCAAAGCAAGTACTTGCAGTACTATCAGAAAGGGAGGAGGCCGATAGAATCAGTGAAAATTTAATTCATGCTTATGTTTAATGAACTTTAGAGTAATAGAGGGACAAAACTTATAATTTGAAAAACATTGTTATGCCATTTTTGAAACTTTCACTTGTTTCCTCTGTTTTTTCCCCCACTTCAGCCTCCTTTTCTTTTAATTTTACCCCTGCTTGACAAATTTAATGCAATTAAGTTTTAATTTAGCATAATTGGTCAGCAAAAGAAAACAAAATATGGCAGTGAGATGGAAGAGGGGAACAATGTTTTTACGCTTCAATAGATTTCCCACATGGTTTAGAGTTTTTCCTAACAATTTATACCAAAACAATAATTTACTTTTCATGCCATCCATCGTAAGCCCACAATGAAATAACCTGAAATTTATTATAAATAGACGAAAATATTTACAGGATTTTTAAATATATAAAATCTCTAATGATATATCACTAGAACCAATGTCAAGATTTATTTTTACTCTTGATATTTTCAAATTAATTTTATGATTTAATGTAAATGATTTTTTTATTATTTTATTTAAAGTGTAACTATTATTATCAAAAAATAAATATGAATAATAATCTATCACTTACTGACATAAGCATAATTGTTTTTCCTTTTATTTACTAAAATTATAAAATGGACTTGAACTTTAAAATAGGCAAAACATGGCTGCATGAAAGAAATAAAAACGGGGCCGTTCTATCCTCTGTAACGGGCCCAGTCTGTTAAAATTTTAACTTCACTGGGCTTTCGCCCTATAATAGCCCATTAAATCTCAACAATCGGATCTTAGATTCTTCAAGCGCCCCGCGCCCTCTCATTATAATTTATATTTACGTTCCTGACACACCCTCGACTGATCACTGGGCTGATCACGCGCCGTCACACTGTTCGCAAGCCGTCGACCGCTATCAGAGCATCGTTTCTGAAGGTCAGAATCTTCAGTCCCCTATTGCCTTTCTTTTCTCTGATATATTACATTTTTGCTTAAAATTGCTTCTTAAGCTCTAGCATTAGTCTTACCTCGCACACCATCAAGCTCTAATTTTGTATACAAATTTGGTCATTTAAAGTTTAGGCTCCTCCCCTTTCTAGTTTTAAGAAGGAAGAGGCATGGAACTGATAGATTCATTATTTTGTTGCAAAATTCACCTCTAGCAAGCAAAAATGGAGAGGATTTCTGCAGCTTGTGCTATGGAATGGAGTATTGAGCTTGAGAAGGCCCTTCGCTCTAAAAAACCTGGTAAGTTTACACTCTTACTCTGTTTTTAAGAATCTGTATGTTAATTTGGAGTTTCTGATGCTTCAATCTATGCAAATTCATTAGAGGGATATTGAGTAAATGGTAATTGAAAGAGTTTTGCCATGTTTTAGGACAAGCTATTGAGGGCATACAACGAATTGGTAAAAGAATCCAGGAGTGGAGTAAAGAACCCAAACCAACTGTGGCAGTTTATAACATGTTTGGGTTAGTTCCAGGAGAGGATAGGCTCTTTGCCAATACAATTCTATTACGGCTTGCTGATGCATTCAGGTTTGGTGACAGAGAAACAAGGGTTTCTATTGTAAAGGTTTTCTTGTTGGAGCTCAAGAGCCGTGATAATAAGAAAATGAAAGGTAAACTGTATAGAGGGATTTTGTCAAAGGAAAGGGTGCAAAATCATGTGGAACTTCTGAAAAGAGTTAAAATAGTT
The DNA here is from genome assembly GCA_027405865.1 of Salix purpurea. Classification (NCBI taxonomy): domain Eukaryota; kingdom Viridiplantae; phylum Streptophyta; class Magnoliopsida; order Malpighiales; family Salicaceae; genus Salix; species Salix purpurea. The sequence continues at coordinate 6,402,162 of JAOWLH010000019.1, forward strand.
TTCGATACTGGAGATGTTGAGTCAAAGGCCTTGGCATTGGCTCTCTTTGGCTGTTGGGCTCCTTTTGCAAAAGATAGTGCTCATATACGATACCTCATACTTTCCAGTATGATATCTTCTGATGTTTTGCAGGTGAGGTCAGTATTATGTCTGTTGTGAAAATTTTAAGTTTGTGATTGCTTGTTTCTGCTATGCCACTGTGGTTTCTAGCTGGGTGTTTGTTATTTTAATTAAAGGATTCTCTTTATCATACAGTGCAACTGGCCTTCATTCCTTTTTTTCTGCAGGTACAAGCATCATTATTTGCTGCAGGTTGCTTTTGTGAGTTGGTAGGTGACTTTGTGCCTGTTGTCTTAGAGATGTTGGTTAATATGGTCACTTCATCTGAAACATTGTTGACCACAAGATTAGCTGGAACACGAGTTTTTGCTAAAATGGGGCCCTCGTATTCTGTTGCAAGTAGAGCCTACAAGGTTTTGAGTCTCTTCTCATCCAATTTCATATCAGAACATACATGTTTGCTTTTTTTTTCTAGACAATGCAGTGACATTGTAGTTTGTTGTTCCATGTAATAGTGAATATAGCTCTCTGTGGAGCTTTATATGTGTTGTATTTAGAAAGTTTGGACAATTCACTTCAACTGAATCTAGTTATAATGTTTGATACAAAAGACAATCATGCATGTATTAAATTTAGGAAGTTTGGATGATCTTCCATATGTTTTTGTTCACCTAACAAAATCATTAAAATTCACCTGTAGTGGATGTTATAAATAAAGATTGTAATACAGTTCAAATATTAAAAAAATATTCATCTTTTTGACTATATACAACTTTTTTAAGCGTGCCCATTTTTGAATGTTGGTTGATGTGATCTTATTACTGTTATTCTGATTTTTTCCCTCATCTGAACTGCATGTTAATACTTTGCTCCTTATCGGATCAACAAACTTGAAATAAGCTCACATATGTAGTAGAATGTAGCCTCTTAGTATATAAGAGCTATTGGATGAAGATTTAAGGAATAAATCATGGTCACTAGTGTGCCCTAGTGATTTATTGATATTACAGAATTTACATATCATGGTGTGATGCAATTTAGTGCACTTATGGAATGATTTTATGCGCTAATAATTCATTTTGTCAAGATTGCTTGTCAGTGCTGTATGTGTGAATCTGTATCTCAGAGTTTATAAAATAACACTAACTCTTGGTCTGTTATAGACAGGCCTAAATTTGTTAGACTCTTTGGAAGAGGACCTTGTGGTTACAATGCTGGTTTCTCTCACAAAACTTGCATCGAAATCAACCCTTCTATTATTGGAACAGGTACTTGTTTGGATCTCCTTGGCAAGTATGTAGGTGATTTTGTTTGGTTCGAAGTCGGTGTATTTTTTTGTCTAGTTTATCACAAACTTGTATTATTATACACTTTTAATACCTTGTTTGGCTTTTGCTTGGGAAAAACTATAGCCTAGAGGCCAAATTAGATTCAGAATAATGATATATTTCTCTACTAATTTATCACCCACATGATTTATTCTTCCATCATGATGTGATAACTTTATGTAGCTTAAGGTGTATATGCAATTAAGTAAAATTTATTGTCTTATTATTGAGAAGTAAAATGGTTACTTCATTGGTAATTATTTTTGACATCTCTTGACAGGTGGATTTGCTTTTATTGTTCCTTAGCCAAGAGAAAGACCTGCGATTGCAAGCAACAGCTTTAAGATGTCTTCATTTCATATTTATGAGAGGAGGAGTTTACTCTTCTGTCAGTGCCCTTGGAATCAAAACATTATCCAGAATTGCTGACAAAGCTGACCTTCCGTTATCCATGCAATGCGAAGCTTTACAAATTCTGCATAAGGTCATTTCTGAATCCAATCTTTTAAGTAATGATTTGGCATATGGTATCATGTTGAGACATATTATTTAATTTGCAGATGCTTTTATATAGACTACAAAATCTACCTCAAGACAACATGCTTGAATTATCTCCTCTTTTGACTACCATTGAGAATTCAGCTGAGTCTTTTATTATGTCAAAGAGCCTTCTAGCCATACATGTTCTAGCAGATTTATCAATGAAGCTCAGCAGAAGAGCTGAAATGGGATCTGGTGGGAATTCTTTCTCTCCTCTGCTAACACGAACCATCTCTATTATTATTGATCGGGTTATTTTGGTGGTGAAGCCATTGTTAGTTCTCTGCCAGGCTGGTGCAGGAGTCCTTCAGGAAGTTCAAAGCCTGCTCAGTCTTTTACTTTCTTTGGTTAGAGAACATCCAGACCTGGGTGTCTCTGTTCTGGATAAAGTTAGGTTATTTATTGAGTATCTTGTGGATGTCCATGAAGGTAAAATAGTTAAAAGGCAAGAACGTTTATCAGTTCCAGAGATTTTTGACTTTAAAGGAGAAAATGTGGGCATTAGTTTGAAGCTGGCATATTATGTCCATAAATTTTCTGTTAGTTGCATTGAAATTATAAATGAAGCTGGTGCCATCACTACCCAAGTAGTTGACAAAGTAAAGCTTTTAGTTCAGTCTGTGCATCGTTGCAGTTTATTTCATTGGTATGTACTTGTAATGTACTCCATACTGATGCACTCTCATTCCATGTGGAGTTATGTAGTTCATAACAAGAAGGAAAGTTGCAATCCTGATAGCGACTTGAACTGTTCACTTTGTAGTGATTTGGTTGAGCGTGAATTTTTCACCCTTGATTGTGCAAAAAAACTGTTGACAGAGAGGGATAACTGGTCTGCTTATAAAGCTGGGACATTTGCAGCATGTCAGGGAGCATGGATCACTGCTGCATTTGTATTTGAGCAACTAACAAGTAAGGCTCAGTCTGGATCCTGCTCTTGCTGGTTAAAATCATTAACTCAATTTGCTCAAACTGAGAGTAAATTCCAGTTCTATCCCATAACACAATGGGGTTTCAGTTTGGCAGATTGGTCAAAGATAAATGAATTTCCTGTTATGCTTTTCCAGGACATTTCTAATGAACTTGGTCAAGGTGCTGTTGAGAATATCCATGAGCCTAATTATACTGAAATGCTTCTTCAGGCTTATCATGGACTTTGTTCTTCAAGGAAAACATTGGAATCCATAGTCACATCCAATAAATCATTCTGTTTCCAGAGATGGTTTTTAGCTATACGGGTGGAACTTCTAGGAACTATGGAGAATGTTGTTAAAGTCTTGGGTGCCACCCCAATTACTGAAGATGAGTATCTCAACTGTTTGCGACAAATTACTCAATCATCTTTCCGGTTGAACAGGCTGGTGCAGGAATATGATCTAATTTCCATGTCTTTCATTGGAATGGACAGCAGAAGTTCAAAGATCATTTCTACACTTGCATTAAGTTGTTTTCTGTTGGCTTTTGCAACTGGATTTGCTATTTTAATTTCAGACCCGCTTGCGAATGATATTTTAATGCCTTGTGATTTGGAAAACTCCAAGAACTATTTACAAGGAATGCTGGTGCAAAATGTAATTAGGCGGTTATGGCACTTGGACCAAGATACAATTTCACATCTGTGCTTGTTCTTAGGCATTGGTGTACAGCCTAAAGATAATTTTCACGAATCTAGAAGTCAAAGATTGAACATTAGTGGTGAAGAAAGAGATATTCTTGATGTTTGCAATTATGTTGTTGCTGGAATTGTTGCATTAAAAGAAGAGGCAAATAGAAAGAAAAATGAGGAGATTCTCTCCCAAGTTACCAAGGATGGTTTCCAGCTTCTCTTGAACACTATCACGAAGTGGATGCGCATCCCTTTTCGGGTGCCAACATATTTCTTTAAAATAAGGTATGCTATCTTCTTATCCAAAGAACTGATTGTTGGCAGAATTTAATTTCACTTTTAGTGGGTCCTTTTTCATTAAATGATCTCTAGGAAAAGTGAAATAACTTCCATGCAAAAACTTGAAAATTCCTTTCTTTAGATTAATTCTTGCATTCATGTCATCGGTTTTAATATTTGGCTTTGACTTTAAAACTCAGGCCTTGCATCGGGTCAGAGCTCTTTGTCTTCAATGCAGATACAAGAAACTCAAATCAGCTGTCTATCTTGCCAGGCTTCAACCTGTCACTGAATCTTTGTCTTCAATTAAGAAACCTGCCACCAGATCTTCCATTTGGAGTCACCAGGTCTTATTGTGTCCTTTATTCTAGTATGTCTTTTCAAGATTCCAAGGAAAATGGAGAAACCAAGGGGCAATTTCTGTGGGAAAACAGAACTTTGGACTCTGACAACTTGATTCAAATGAATGAAAAATTGCTGCACCATGTAACAGAGTGTAGTACAAAGAAGACTACTAACAGTAAACGTGGCAGGGAAAAAGACATCGATTCTGATGAGATTATTACTGGATTTGCATGTTTTGATCTAATCGATGCAAGGAAAGGGTTTTCAAATTGCCTTCTTGATGTTTCTCGTTTTCCAGTAGGATCTTATAGAATCAAATGGCAGAGCTGTTGTATTGACAGTCAGGGTTCCTATTGGAGCCTCCTTCCATTAAATGCCGGACCAGTGTTTACAGTACAGAAGCCCACTGCTGTATAGTTTATCCACAAGCTGTTTTGACTTTGATTAAAACACATTTATAGACCTGCCGACTTGGTTGCCATGCTTGGATCACAATGAAAGGGGTAGCATGTAGGTCAACGATGAGAAGCCAAGTACCATAGACAGGAAATGAGGAGCTTGGTCTTGGCTGGAACTTTGTGAAGAGATGAATTTCATGTTCCCTGTAAAGGTGAACCCTGAGAGCAGACTCAAGCTAGATGCCATAGAAACCTTGGAGATTTCACAGGGATTCTTCAGCATGTTTACATATGGTGCTAACTCTGCTTATTTTATGTGGTTACTTGTAAATGTGAAGGGGGATATTTCAACATCTTTAATGTGGTTACTTCGTTTTTGTGGAGAGGAGCCACACCATATATATGGCAGTTCTTGGCTATGATTTAGTACAAGTTATTAACTACTCACCACAGGTACTTTTGCAGAAGGCCCTCTCCTTCAGTTATTTGTCTGGATTTTGTGTTATCCTTTATATTTGAAATTTGCATAGGATTGTGAATGTGATTCAATCAATAAATTTGGATTCTGTTCTCCACTTTTACCGTTTGAAGGGGCAGATGGGTTAAGGCCTTGTTATGTCATTTTTATAGCATAAAAACCATAGATTGATTAATTTGGATCTGGATTTGCATTTTTCAGCAGTTCCACTGAAAACCTCATGAAACTTTGAAGCAGTGATTTGATGCCACATACTGCAATAAACAAAAATATCAAATGTCAACCATCCTCTGCAACAACAGTGCCAAGCCATGACGTGTTTGATGCGTCCAGGAAAGGGCAACCATGCTTCCCTCCTCAAAGAAATTAACTCTGTAATTCTTACCCGGAGGTTTTGTTCCCTGCAAAGAATTTAAGAAATATCTTTGGTTTGTAAGATGGTTGGGCAATAGATTCTTAACAAGGCTGACTGCTCTGTTCCAGGCATCTGGTTTTCTAGAGGACAGTGGTTTCGAAGCAGGTTCAGTGATTGTCAGATCAGTGATTGCTCTTTTCCCAACCATTTTTGGAGAGCTTGGGTTGGACTATCAGGGTTCAAGGTTGTAGGCTTCTGAACAGCAAGGAAATTCTTTCAGCATTTGGGAGATAACTGCTGCAGATGTTTGTACTCCTGGCAGGTGATGAAATTTGTTCAGGGGAGAAAATTGCTAATTTAGAACTCAAGCTCATAGTCGTTCATAGTTGGAAGATCAGAACACTTGGGAGCTATTAACTAACTGTGAGAAATTGACGACATTTGTGATTTTGTATGATTGTTTTGATTGTAAGATTACTTGATGCGCAACTTGAATGCTGTAGAAGAAATGCTTCTGCTTTCATGCAGAGAAGTCAATGCTGTGACTTTGCTAATATATTGAGAATCTTTTTTCGCACAGAACGCAACTGCCATATATGCAGCTCATTTTCCATTTTCCATTCGCAGCTTATCTTCCACTTGTTTGTGTGGTTCGCGCCTGATATCCAGGACCTTCCCTGTTCTGGCTAGTGTAGTTCATTACTAAAACTCCTCAGAGCAATGAAACAATGGAGAATAATAAAATAGACTGGTTTGAGGTTTCGAAAGAAAACCTGTTCTTCAAATCAGTAACTGTTACTGTGCCAAAACCCAGAAAAAAATCACTGTTTAGATCAGTGAAATTTTTCTGCTATATTTTGGAGAAACTTGAGAAACCACGGCAACCATTATTTGATCAATTTTTGTTTAAGAAATTTAGAACAGAATTGCTTCATGTTACTGTCATCCCTTAGTTTTATTTATAGAAAAAAATTGAATCCTTACATGAACAGGAATTCTAGTCTGTTACAAATTCAAGTCTAATTAGGAAATTGTAAATTCTAGTCTAATTTAGGAAATTGTAAATTATTCAAGGAACGTGATCAACACTTGATCTTATTAAACACAAACTAAAACACTAATGATACTCTAACTTCAATCCAGTTGCCGTCGTGGAATCGAAGTCTTCAATCTTCAATTCTTCTGTTGTCAATGGATTGATTGCTCTCTTTGCTAAAGAGTCCCTTCAATAAATTGTATCCCCACGTTGTCCTACAAAAGCCACTACATTTTCCATTCGCGGCAAATGGAAGGCACGGACACCAAACTGGACATGATTTTCTAAGCGTTACTTCGTATTAAAAAAGCCGAGTGGAATAAAAGGTGGAGGTCAGTCGGTAAATTCGAAAACAAGGTAGAATTAAGGCTAACTACAGGAGGTATGGGAGCTGAGACATGTGGTTTGTTTCTGTGTTGTTTGGAAGTTATTTAAGAGCAGGGCTTTGAATTGCTCCTGTGATGTCCGCTTCTATCCGTGGATGTGGAGCGATATTAAATGCACCAACAGGGCTCCGAGTTGCTCCTACGATGTCTGCTTCCATTCGTGGAGGTGGAGGGGGTGGGCGTGGAGCGATATTAAATGCACCAACAGGGCTCCGAGTTGCTCCTAAGATGTTTGCTTCCATTCATGGAGGTGGAGGGGGTGGGCGTGGAGTGATATTAAATGCACCAACAGGGCTCCGAGTTGCTCCTACGATGTCTGCTTCCATTCGTGGAGGTGGAGGTGGAGGGGGTGGGCGTGGGCGTGGAGCGATATTAAATGCACCAACAGGGCTCTGAGTTGCTCCTAAGATGTTTGCTTCCATTCGTGGAGGTGGTGGACGCGGAGCAATATTAACAGGGCTCCGAGTTGCTCCTAAGATGTTTGCTTCCATTCGTGGAGGTGGAGGGGGTGGGCGTGGAGTGATATTAAATGCACCAACAGGGCTCCGAGTTGCTCCTACGATGTCTGCTTCCATTCGTGGAGGTGGAGGTGGAGGGGGTGGGCGTGGGCGTGGAGCGATATTAAATGCACCAACAGGGCTCTGAGTTGCTCCTAAGATGTTTGCTTCCATTTGTGGAGGTGGTGGACGCGGAGCGATATTAACAGGGCTCCGAGTTGCTCCTAAGATGTTTGCTTCCATTCGTGGAGGTGGAGGGGGTGGGCGTGGAGCGATATTAAATGCACCAACAGGGCTCCGAGTTGCTCCTAAGATGTTTGCTTCCATTAGTGGAGGTGGAGGTGGAGGTGGTGGACGTGGAGCGATATTAAATGCACTAACAGGGCTCTGAGTTGCTCCTAAGATGTTAGCTGCCATTCGTGGAGGTAGAGGTGATGGATGTCGTGGTGGTGGAGGCGGAGGGGGTGGACGGCCTTTAGACTTGGAAACTGAGAGAATAGGTCCAACGGCCCTTGGAGTTTTCGCATCCGTTGGACGGGGCTGAGGACCGTTGAATGTTGAGACAAGGGAAGGTGGTTCCCCTTGAACGGAAGAAACATGGGCCGAGGTGGTGGTGTTTCCATGGTGGTTTGTGACTCCGATTGAAGCTGTCCCGTTGATATCTTGTACAGACTCCTCTTCATCATGTTTCTCGACAGCAGAAGCTTGAGGATTTCTATATGTTTTTTTAACACTGTCGAATTCTGTCCAAGCCAACTCAACCAAAGACCTAAGCTTACTAATCGTCGTATCTCTCAGAAGCAGCTGGTCTTTAAGCCGAGCCGTTTCCCAGTCTTTTTGAGCTAACATGGCCTCAAGGGTCTGTATTTTCTCTTCTCTATGAAGTGCCCGCATCTTTAAGGAACTCATTTCTTCCAAAACTTCTCGGTACATTTCGTAAGGAACATTGCTAGGTCTACTTGTTTGCCCATCACCCTCCTGCAATTCAATCAGTAAGTAATTGAAACAAGCATGCACATGCAGAAATTATCAATGAGGATATATATATGTGTTTACTGTTCATAAGCTGCAAACAAACTCTTACCATTGTATTGCTTCTTGTGAGTATTTTACAGATCAGATCAGATCAGATCAGCTCTATAATTTTAGACGAAAGGCAGATACTTATGCAATAACATCAACACCAACAACGAACTAACTGCAAAAATACAGGTCAAATTTTATAATTTTATACTCTAAAGCAAAATTCTCAGTGATTTAATCTGAAACCTAAACGTATTTGTAAGGAAGACAAAAAAAAAACCTATTATTGTCGAAAATATTTGAACTGGATCATATATATGGATGCTTACCCTTTCTTTTCATATATAACGTATGCAATAGCTGAAGTTCTTAGAACAAACCCTTGTAGCAGAGATGAAGAGGAAAAATTAATAAATTATATTTATATTTTTTTTATAGTAAAATATATTTACATCTGAAATATTAAAATAAAAAAAATACAAGTTTAATGTTTGAAAATCAGACAATGATTGAACATTAAAAAAAAAAGAAGGGAGAGAGAATGAATGATGATTAAATTACGAGTATCAGCATTATAATTAAGGTAATTAAAAAAAAGAAATACTAAACTCGATAGATCTGACTTTCATTTTATATTTAATTGAACAGCTTTCGTTTTCACTTATAGCACACAAGCTTTCAATCCTGCCAACCATGTACTAATTTCTCAATTCTTTTTTGTTATTTCTTATATGGGTTTTTGGAGTAAAAATACCCTCTAAAATAATACTATATTTAATAAATTAAAACAAGTCATATTTAAAGTTAAATGCTCCTTTTGTCAATGACTAAATAAAAAACAGTTGATGATCTCAGTCTATTATTTCATCTAAAAAATAAATCCTTGACATCTTCGTACCTTACCAAACAAGCAAGTTAGGGGTTTGAATACAACATTCGACATTCCCTAGTTTTTTTATTATTATTATTTTTATAAACGAGGTGTTAGAGCCAGTTTACGCGCACCATAATTAATCCCTGGACTCACTGAATATCCTGCAAATCCAGTAAGCATGAAAGACACCGCGGGGATGACAGACGTGCATGGTGAGACTTGAACCCTGATGCAAAGAAAAAAAACAAGTTCCTTCAACCGCTAGGCCAAGACTCCACTTGCCACATTCCCTAGATTTGTTTGGATTAGTGTTGGCGCGTGAATCCACTTACCGCCACTCTTGCCAATACATGAGATCATCCTCATATGGCAATAAACTATTCAGCTTAAAAATCGATTTCGAACCACCCAAGTTGGCAAAGGTAGTTGGTTTCATGTTCTTTTCTAGAATTCCATGTAATATTCCTTATACTATGATGTATTATTGTGCAATTTCATAAGAAAAGAGGTATTGTTAAGGGCCCATGACACCCGTGTAAACTTATCGCATAATCTTCATCAAACAATTAAGAACATCGATCCTTGCAATGAAGAAACTCCTCTCAAAATTCTCAAAGAAAAAGGTAATCACTGCTCAACACAACCTCCTTCAAATAATTATGTCTAAGTTTAGGGTAATGATTTCCATTCGTTCATCCACCTGGGTACACGTAAATCCCCCCTTCTTCTCTGTTAATAATAAAGTTCATGCGTTGCTGCAATTAAATTGAACGGCATGATTCGTTTTCACTAGCTTTGATAAATATATTTTCATTTACCATTTTTCTCACATTGGTGTTACTTATATTATACATATTTCGATGTTGATTATGATCAATCTATTACAATTATACTCTTCCTACAGCCTGCTCAATGTGAAAGATGCAGTGAGCTTACCTCCGATATTGCAAGTCTAATCGGGAGGGTAATTGAAAAAGATATCCAGATATCAGCCCATGAAAAGTTGTTAGCTCTTAAGGACGAGGAAATATCTCGCCTTAAAAGCCAGCAAGATCAGACTAACAACGAAGATTCTCTTATAGCACTTGGTGAGATGATAGCTCAGAAAGACGAGAAATTATCCCGCCTCGGTGATCAGCAACTTCTGACAGATACAAAAATCAATAAGCTCAGGGCGGACATTGACTTTATTTGGAGGGAATTTGACGAAGCTGCTAGAATTAATGAAGAGGGTTCTGACAGTTGGTATGACAAACCGTCATGAGACACACAGCAACATGTAATTTGTTTTTGTTTTTTTTTTTGTAATTTTTTATATGGGTTTTTGGAGTAAAAATACCTTGATCCAACCGTAGATTTTCTGCACCGTAAAAATGATGATGACCTGCCAGCAAAAACTAAACATGACTACTTCCATGCTCTCGTTTATTGTTTCAAAGCAAAACAAAACATGTCTCAGACATATAACGTAGTTTGTCATTCAAAATGATCAAATTGATGTTACAAGGAAATCAAGTCTGAAAAACATTCAATCGATCGGATCTCATCATGCATGCAGGACATCATTAGCATTGCTTTTCTTATTCAATCCGTTCCTTCTCCTTGCCTCTCTTCGTTGTGGCGGAATCTGCAAAGAACATTTAGATATAATTAGTATCCAGAAACACAAAAACATGCATAGAGCTACAAAAAACATGAATAATATGAACGTAATGGTTTTTGTCAGGAAATGGTTTTATTCACCTCTGTAACCTTTTCCGGAACACATTATAATAATAATAATAATAATAATAATAACAATGAGTCATTGAGCTTTGATCTATCAATTGGCTATTCAACAACATATAATAACAATAATAAGAAGCCATGCATTGATCGAGCTTTGATATAAACCGGAACATACAGAAACAACAGCGACAAATCAATCTACGCATGTTTCATGTGGGCATAGAAAAAGAGCTACGGTGGCTATCAAATAAGCGGATACTAAGTTATCATTCCATATGTAGATGAAAAAACCTTATTTAAATTATTTGGGATATTTGCCCTTATTCTCAATGTTCAATTATTGTCAAGTAGTGGCCTCTGCGCATGTTCTTGTCATGCATTCTAAAATATAATATTTGGGATATTTAAATTAATGGGATTTATCACTTGTTCTCCAATTTGATTTGCTGCCTATGATTTTTTTTTGTTATTTAGATATTGATTCTAGCTAGTATCGATAAAATACAGCGGGTTTGTACTTGTTCTTCTTAAGAGCAAGAGGAAGAGCCTCCTGGCGTTACAGCTTTTGAGAGGGTTTTACATGGATCCACACTCAACCAAAATATGTTTTTTTATAGTTGGTATCGGATTTGGAGGATGATGTCTAATCTTTTTATTGAAAATGGTGAAAATTAGGGCCTTGCAAGTAAGACCTAGCGGCCTTCCTGCATGAAAATAAAAACCATGAATATAAATAGTTTGAGGCTTTATGATAAAAAAAAATAAAGCTGATTCTTAGTGCATGCCATCCTTTTCAGTGCGTTTTGTGATGATTTGGCTTTGGAATGTACTGATTCTCAGTGCAGTTTAATCATCCACGGAAAAAGAAAAAAAGAAATTCACCTCGTCGACAGAGAAGAACATCATGCTAGACCTCATCGTGATAGAAACTCACCTCCAACGATGTTGAGAAACATCTTGCAATGCAGATATCAGTGTATCTTTACTTGCATATAATTAGGAGTGATCATTGTAAATCACGGGTTCCAAGCCTTGATTATAGGAGCTGGAACCTTGATCTTAGGAGAGATTGAGAGCAAACCGTTAACTGGGATTGCTATATATTCATTGTAAAGTTTAACCTAATATTATATACAAAATCTCATTCTGAAATTTAAGAAACTACGGAGAAATTAAGAGAGCTCCACCTCCAAGTAGTTGTGATTTTGTGTGATTGTTTTGATTGTAAGATTACTTGATGCGCAACTGGAATGCTGTAGAAGAAATGCTTCTGCTTTCATGCAGAGAAGTCACTTCTGTGACTTTGCTAATATATTGAGAATCTTTTTCGCACAGAACGCAACTGCCATATATGCAGCTCAGTTTCCATTTTCCATTCACAGCTTATCTTCCCTGTTCTGGCTAGTGTAGTTCATTACTAAAACTCAGAGCAATGAAACAATGGAGAATAATAAAACAAACTGGTTTGAGGTTTCAAAAGAAAACCCACAAACAAGCTTCTAAAGCATCCAAAATCATGACAGTAGATTCTTCTGTTGTCACTGGATTGATTACTCTCTTTGCTAAAGAGACCCTTCAATAAATTGCATCCCCACGTCGTCCTACAAAAGCCACTACAATTTCCATTCGCAGCAAATGGAAGGCACGGACACCAAACTGGACATGATTTTCTAATCGTTACTTCATATTAAAAAACCCGAGTGGAATAAAAGGTGGAGGGTCAGTCGGTAAATTTGAAAACATGGTAGAATTAAGACTAACTACAGAAGGTATGGGAGCTGAGACATGGGGTTTATTCTGTGTTGTTCGGAAGTAATTTAGAACAGGGCTTTGAATTGCTCCTGTGATGTCCGTTTCTATCACTAGGCGAGTAGCGATATTAAATGCACCAACAGGGCTCCGGGTTGCTCCTAAGATGTTAGCTTCCATTCGTGGAGGTAGAGGTGATGGACGTGGTGGTGGTGGAGGTGGAGGGGGTGGACGGCCTTTAGAGTTGGAAACTGAGAGAATAGGTCCGACGGCCCTTGGAGTTTTCGCATCCGTTGGAGGGGGTTGAGGACCGTTGAATGCTGAGACAAGGGAAGGTGGTTCCCCTTGAACAGAAGAAACATGGGCCGAGGTGGTGGTGTTTCCATGGTGGTTTGTGACTCCGATTGAAGCTGTCCCATTGATATCTTGTACAGACTCCTCTTCATGATCATGTTTCTCGACAGCAGAAGCTTGAGGATTTATATTTGTTTTGTTAACACTGTCGAATTCTGTCCAAGCCACCTCAACCAAAGACCTAAGCTTACTAATCGTCGTATCTCTCAGAAGCAGCTGGTCTTTAAGCCGAGCCGTTTCCCAGTCTTTTTGATCTAACATGGCCTCAAGGGTCTGTATTTCCTCTTCTCTATGAAGTGCCCGCATCTTTAAGGAACTCATTTCTTCCAAAACTTCTCGGTACTTTTCGTAAGGAACATGGCTAGGTCTACTTGTTTGCCCATCAGCCTCCTGCAATTCAATCAGTAAGTAATTCAAACAAGCATGCACATGCAGAAATTATCAATGAGGATATATATATATATGTGTGTGTGTGTGTGTGTGTGTGTGTGTGTGTGTGTGTGTTTTCTGTTCATCAGCTGCAACACAAACTCTTACTTACCATTGTATTGCTTCTTGTGAATATTGTTACAGCTCAGATCAGCTCTCTATTCTTAGACTATATAAGTGATTTTTGATTTAGGATGGTTTGATCCACTCTCAAACAACAATCAGACAATGAACATGTATATATTATGATTTTTTTTATTGGCATTGAACCCACATGGATTAAATAAATTGAAAGGTCAAGGGTCACCAAACATCCTTGATAGGATCATATTGTTCTCAACATCAAAAAAATATCTCATATATTAATATAATTATAAATGTGTATTCAATAACTCAAATACTTGGTAGTCAACTTGAGTTCTAGAGATAAATAACAACTTATACATCACAAAATAAGTAATTATATAATGAAAGATGTAAATATGTAGTAACTAATTCAAATATATGATAGTCAATATCCAAGGATGAGAGTCAACTAATCTCATTTTGAGTTCTCAAATTAAATGACATCTTATATATCAACTAACAAAACAAAGTACACAATGAACAAAAATAATGCACATTCACCACTTCAAGTATCCGATAATCATGCGTCCAATGATATAAATCAAAATGGATCATCTGTAATAGACAATGAAAACATAAAAACAACACAATAAAAATCACATATATATATATGAGATCATGCTCATATGGCAATAAACTAGTCAACTTAAAAATCGATTTTGACCCAACCAAGTTGGCAAAGGTGGCTGGTTTCATGCCTTTTCTAGCATTCGAATAGTCTTCTCTCCTTTATAAATTAACTTTGATGATATACGTGTTTGTCATAAGAGGGCCCATGACACCGATGTAAACTTATCGCATAATCTTCGTCAAACAATTAAGAACATCTTTGCAATGAAGAAACTCCTCTCAAAATTCTCCAAGAAAAAGATAATCACTGCTCAACACAACCTCCTTCAAACAATTATTTCTAAACTTAGGGCATTGCTTTCCATTCGTTCATCCACCTAGGTATACGTAAATCCCCCCTTCTTCTCTGTTAATAATAAAGTTCATCCGTTGTTGCAATTAAATTGAACGGCATGATTCGTTTTCACTAGTTTGGTAGATATTTTTTCATTTTATTTTGTTCATTTACCATTTTTCTCACGTTGGTGCTACTTATATTATAAATATCAATGTTGATTATGATTGATCTATTACAATTATATTCTTGTTATAGTCTACTTATTAAAAAATAATATAAATTATATCATATGATCTCATTAGTAGCTTTAACTTTTAGGTAAAATGATTCATTGACATAGTATCAAAGCCTTGTTGATTTACCAGTTATGAGTTTGAATCTCATCACCCTTATTTTATTTAATAAAAATTAAACACAAGATAGTATGGATCTGTGTGCAAATTTTAAGATTAAAGAATTTTTACTTGAAAAAATATTAAAAAATAATATAAATTATATTTTAAAATCTTAAAAGATATCCAGATATAAAAGACGAGGAAATACCTCGCCTTAAAAGCCAGCAAAACCAGACTAACAACGAAGATTCCCTTAAAACACTTGGTAAGATGATAGCTCAGAAAGACGAGAAATCATCCCGTCTCGAGGATCAGCAACTTCTGACAGATACCATAATCAATAAGCTCATTGCTGCCATCGACTTTATGTGGAAGGAATTTGACGAAGCTGGTAGAATTAATGAAGAGGGTTTTTTGTTATTTCTTATATGGGTTTTTGGAGTAGAAATACCTTGATCATCCAACCATAGATTTTCTGCACCGTTAAAATGATGATGACCTACAAACATGACTTCTATGCTCTCGTTTATTATTTCAAAGCAAAACAAAACATGTCTCAGACACATAAAGTAGCTTGTCATTCAAAATGATCAAAGTGGTGTTACAAGGAAATTAATCAAGTCTGAAAAACATTCAATCGGATCTCAACATGCATGCAGGACATCATTAGCGTTGCTTTTCTGATTCAATCCGGTCCTTCTCCTTGCCTCCTTTCGTTGTGGCGAAATCTGCGAAGAACATTTAGATATAATTAGTATCCAGAAACACAAAAAATCTACAGCTACAAAAAACATGAATAACATGAAAGTGATGGTTCTTGTCAGCAAATGGCTTTATTCACCTCTGAAACCTTTTCCGGAGACATTGATAGGTCCAAGCAATCTGCCATGCTACGTTAAATAGGATTACAACCAAAATCAAAGCTCGGAGTGGAAATACACTTGCAACGCTAGTATCGGTAACTATAGCCACGCCAAATACAAACTCTGCCGCAGCAATTAGCAAGAGAATGCACATCATAGGCAGCAAAAGAAGTGAAGTAGATTGCCAGTCCCACAGGAAGACTTCAGTCAATGCTACGACCACAATTATTGCTATTGACAGGAAAAAGCACAGCGAATTGCACAAGATAAAATTAAGGAATTTGTTTTTGCCTAGTTCCCAACCTATGGATAGTCCAGGCTTGTGCGAGTCACCTACACTGACGCTCGCCAACTCGAACAAACCTAAGAATAAGGACTCACTCCATGAGTTGGGATCAGTGTCAGTGTTGCCATCAGCAGCAGATTTAGTAGCATTGGATGAACCCCATTCTTGCCACACTCCTCCAGGAGGATTCATTCCTACTTGAAAAGATAACGAGGCAAAGATTGCTGCCAAAATACCAATGCCATTCTTTAATGAACCGACAAACTTTTCCCTTCTAGCTACTGAGCTTCTCTGTTGGTTACTGGCAATGGATTGCTCTAATCGTTCGACTCGATCTGTAAGCTCTGCTCCTACACTTCGGATTATTTCCTGTATTTCATCTTCATCATTAGATCCTGTCGTCGATCTAACTGCCAAATCTAAAGCAGTGAGACCTTCAGAATTAACAGCATTCACATTCACACCAGTCCGTGACAAAAGCCTTATCATCTGCAGAATCAAATTTTCACTTTAATTAACTGCGCAGTCAACCGCAACTTGACAATAAATTCATGCCATGGAGTTTGCAGTTCAACTGGCGCGAGGGTAAAAGATCTAAAGTTTGATCCTCTTCTTCGTAGCAGAAAAAAATGAAAAAAATAAACAACAATCTATGTGGTTTGACTTTGCCTACTTGATAAACATACTTTCATAATAAGAAAGGATTGCAGCTGGTATTCAACAGCTCAAGTAAAAAAGAAATCTCATTAACTGACTTGATTAGGTAATGAAATTACAACAGATCTATTTCGGTCAATAATTACTGTCCGAATCACCGACCGAAAAAATCCTCTGTACGCATTTATTGAGGAATTGCCGACGGAAAGGAACAACAAATATCATTCATTACCTTTGATTTTTTGCCAGCACAAGCAAGGTGAAGTATGGTATTATGACCAACATCCACAGCATTGAAAAACTCATTGCCAATTTGGTATTGATGGACAAGCTGAATCAGCAACTCTAGTGCCTGGTATCGATTGTGTTTCACGGCAAGGTGCAGAACAGTCTCCCTGCTCGAGTTAAGCTCATTTGCTGACTCGGTTGTAAAAAGCTGTGTCAAGATTTCCCTCCTTCCTCTAATTGCGGCCGTGTGAAGGGGAATATTTCCGTCCTCGTCTTTTATAAGAGCGAGATCAGATCGAAGAGCAAGCATTCCCTTCACAATCTCCAGGTGCCCTTTTGCTGAGGCTAAATGGATGGGACTGAGACCTTGCAGGTTAAGTTCGTCTGCTAATCCAGGATAATTTTGCATCACTTTCATGGCAAACTGCGTATGACCAAGAAGGGCAGCGACGTGCAATGGTGTGGTTGACGTAGCGACTGTTACAGTGTGGAGGATTAGAGGATCCTCTGCGATTAATTCTTGCAAGGCATTCACATCTCCTCTGAAAGCTGCATCAAACAATCTAGCATCCATTGAAATGAATCGATGATCGCATTCCACCGCTCGTATTTTTATAGGATATGGAAGGCAAGCGAAAAGCTAGAGATCCACTTAATTTCCTGAGAAATTCCATAAGCAACCAGAAAGATTGACTTATAAATTGACCTGTGAAATTACACGGTATGTTCATGCATTTCTGGGTTGACTTATAAATTGACCAACAATTTTACCAACTTGATTTTTTCATCAATTATTTAAGCCCCGCCTGTAAACTTTTTAAATAAAAAATGTTTTCAAGCAGCTTCACTGACAGTAAAGTGATTCCTTTGTGATATGTCTTTCGGCTTGGGTAAATCTATATCTTAACTCAGCTTAGATTTCAATTTGAACTAGTTTTGATGATAATTCAGCTAAATTCATGCCACTCGGTTAACTCGACAAAACTATGCCCGGTCAATACCAAGGTCTTTTTTAAAATAAAAATTGAAATAATATGATTTTAAATAGACTAAGATTGGCTTATTGACCCTGTCAATTAACCTACCATCCCGGGTTTTTATTTCTTTTTTAATGAGTGAAACGACTTGACAAACTTCAAAAGACTTGATTAATCCAGACATATAGAAAAATCAACTTTGGCGTAGTAGTGACAAAACTAACAGAGAATGGTGTAAATCATATTATGGAGTCTCACTTAACAGTTTAAGTTTTTAAATGAGATGATTTCTTGACATGACATCGGAGCCTTATTGACCTAGCTATCACGAGTTCGAATCTCATCATTCTCATTATATTTTATTAAAATCAAGCAAAAGGTAGTGTGAATCTCTGCAAGTTTCAAGTATAAAAAGCTTTCACTTGAAGGAACGTGTTAAAGAAAAATATAAATCATATTATGCAGAAATTATCAATGAGGATTGTAGACACAATATTGTTCACCTGAAATTAAACAAGCACACGTGTACAAATATATGATTTTATTAAATATATGAATGGGTACAATCTCTATATAATATATTCTATCAAAAGAATATGGCAATCCTCTGATTCTTCCCTTGGATTTGATGTATGGTGACTTGATTTATTTGAGTAATCAAGCTAAGATTTGTGCTTTGCAAGAACGCGAATTTGGGCGTGTATTGCGAAGCTGAGATGTTGTGATTTGATGCTTTGAAGAGTACCTTGATTTGTCTTCAAAGTGTTGTTGAAGAACTCTTATGGGGCGTTTTGGCTTGATCCAACAGAGCTTCGTTCTTTGTAGACTTCAAGCGTAGATGAAGGAGGCTTGAGAACTCTTTGAGAGAGAGCTTCCTTGCTTGAAGAGTTTATATTGAAGAAAAATTGTATCTCCAAGAATTCTAAAATCCCCTTGCCTTTAGGTTGAGGCCCTCTATTTATGGAGATCTGTAGGGGCTCTCAGGTCTTTTTCCAATGCCACGTGGCATAATTTTATTGGTTGGTCTTTATTGACGGAATCTTATCTTTATGTTCGTCTTTATTGACAAAATCTTGCCTTTATGACGAGATATCTTGAATATCTCATCTCAAGTGTCAACTTTTCATTAGCCAAGAAATATTTGAAGGCTCAAATATTTATTGACGGAATCTTGCCTTTATGTCCGTCTTTATTGACGAAATCTTGCTTTTATGATGAGATATCTTGAATATCTCATCTCAAGTGTCAACTTTTCATTGGCCAAGAAATATTTGAAGGCTCGTTTGTTTTCCATGTCATTTATTTCAATTTTATTTTATCCTTTATTTTAAAGAATAAAATAACATATGGTGAAATTTGATTGGTGGAAAGTTTGTGTTTCTACAAGGATACATATGTGTGTGTGTGTGTGTGTTTTCAGTTCATCAGCTGCAAACAAACTCCTACTTACCATTGTATTGTCTGAAAATCAGACAATGACTGAACATTAAAAAAAACAAAAGAAGGGAGAGACAATGAATGATGATTAACATGCGAGTATGAGTACTATAATTAAGGTAATTAGAATAATAAAATTCAACATCAATGCGACAATGATTGATAAATTAATGAGTATAAACATAATGCATTGAAAGTTCTTGATTAATTAATGATTAACCGGTGAGTGCAGCGGTCACTAACTATTCCGTTGATAATTAACATAATCGAGAATAATTAGGAGGTTTAACCTAATGGTTAGCCAATCCTTTCTATATATATGAGTAGGGCAATATACAATAATAATGGTGGAGATTTACCACATAAAAATATGGCTACAATATTTCATATTTAGTTACATTCTATAATAAACATAAACGTTTTATGGTGATAGGAGTTTTTCTGCTTTCTCAATGAAATAACTGGAGGTCTTTCGTTGTTTTAGTAGTGATCATGTTGCTTGGGCAGCAAATTTGTAATTAGCTCAGCTTATACAAGCTCCATATATGTGCTTGACCCCGATAAGTAAGAGAGTCACTTATACCTTTTCATATATGTATTGTGGTTGTTAAAGAATAATATAAATTATAATTTAAGGTTTCACTTAACAGTTTAATCTTTTAAGTGAGATAGTTTCACTATATGGTATTAGAGTCTTGCTGACCTAGCGGTCATGAATTCGATCTCATCACCTTAATTCAATATGATGAAAATACAAGTCACAAGATAGTGTGAGTCTGTGAAAATTTCAAACTCAAAAAGTTTTTACTTAAAGAGATGTGTTAAAGAATAATATAAATAATATTCTGGAGCTTCACCTAACGATTTAAGGTTTTAGATGAGATAGTTCCATGACAATTGTTTTCTCTTTTTCTTGCGGAGCTTCAGTCTGTAAGAAAAAAAAACGAACAAGTTGATAGAATATTATTCTTATTAATAGTCGTTTAAATTTACAAAACAGAGAAAAAATGTTTCTCCCTTTATTTGAAATTGAAAACAAGATCGTCCCATTTACGTATCTTTGAATTTTAAATTTTAAATTTAGACGAGACAAGAATAAAAATAATTAAATAATTCTTTTTTTATTCATTAATTTAAAGCTTCTGTTCTGAGTGTGATAATCTAGATTTAACACACCAAATGTGAGAACAAAAACACGAAAGGATATCAACATATATTTCTAATGATTGAAAACATAGAGCTTGATTATTTTATGATTAGCTAAGCTTTCAGGTATGAATAACATTCTCCTTGAGAGAAATGATGGAAATAAATTTATATATTTTAATTATACACTCAATTAACTTGACTCGCATTATACCCTCCCTCTCTCGTTAAATGATAATGAGCTAATCAACTTAAATATTCACCATGTCGGCAAAGTTGGAAAACTTTGGACACTTCTGAGACAACGTGGTCATAAAAAGTCTAACGATGAGAAGCACGAAAAAGAGATTAAGTTGAGATACCTATCAACTGCAGAATCAGACATCGTAGGAGAGGAGATGACGAGTTTCTGGTAGTAAAACAAGATGCAAACCTTCCCACTTGGCCCGATTTTACTTTGAATTTCTGTGTCATTCAAGTTAATTTCTCTCCTCCTCCAATAACAAACGTGTAGTCGTCCTCTTTCTCGATTCACTTTTCTTTTTTTTTTTTTTTTTTATACGAGGAGCTCAATTTTCTAGAAAATATGTTTTGTGGTTTTAAGTGAACGAATAAAATCCTAGTTGTTTCAGACTCTTATAAGGAGTGTATATCCTAATTTAAACTCGAAATATACTGTGCAAATCACAGGTTTTTTGTCATCATGTTACACCACCGTTTGAAAAATACCCCAAACTAGGAATCAGTATCCCATGACAGCTCCAATAAAGGTGCCCGGCCTCATCCCTTCTCCCTTTTATTTGCCCAGACAACACCTTAAAAGACACTTTTAAATTGTCCCAAACGCATGGTTAACCCCTCCTCCCTATAAAAGCCATGGATATTAATTTTTTCTTCATTGAATAATTGCGAGAAAAACAGTGTTTATGTACATGCATTCACATTCCTACTACGAGGTAGGTAGCCCTTTACGAAAACTAGGCTCACACACGGTCTAAAATCCTCTTTTTTTCCGTGGGAATTTTATTTTATATCTCCATATGTTGCTCTAATTAAATAAATAAATACTATTTCTAGGGAGACTGGGCATGGTGCTAGCAAGAAAAAATCTGGGAAAACTCTACATGGTCATAGCCACCATAATTGACCCGGATTTCCCCGTGTGACACATTAAAATACGTACCTTCCTTCCCTTGTATAATAAATATATAAAGCTTGAGAAAACATTAAGCATCATCATCATCATCATCTCATCATACGATTAACAGCCAATTATAAGTCTTTCATGGCACTTTTCTCAAATATATTCAGATGCTTTGGTTATGGGTCTGAAAGCCGAAGATACGTATGCACAGGGGATGTTTGTGTTCTTAAAGAGCGGGCCAAACCAGGCAATACAAGATCCAAGACAAAGCGAGAGAAAAGAAATCAGCACTCATGTTCTTTATTTTAATCGAGAAGGCGTCCAGGTTCGTAGTTATTAGCGTTAAGAAGTGGCCTGGATCGAAGAATTATTCTGCTTAATTTTGATATACATTTTTCCCTTATATTCAATGTCCAATTACTGTCAAGCTGTTGCCTCTGCGCATGTTCTTCGTCATGCAAATTAAGTTCTTAAATACAATATGTGGGATATTTAAATTAATGGGATTTATGACTTGTTCTCCAATTTGATTCGCTGCGTATGATTTTTTTCCGTTCTTTAGATATTGATTCTAGCTAGTATCAATAAAATACAGCTAGCGGGTTTGTACTTGTTCTTCTTAAGAGCAAGAGGAAGAGCCTCCTGGCGTTACAGCTTTTGAGAGGGTTTTACATGGATCCACACTCAACCAAAATATGTTTTTTTTATAGCTGGTATCGGATTTGGAGGATGATGTCTAATCTTTTTATTGAAAATGGTGAAAGTTAGGGCCTTGCAAGCAAGACCTAGCGGCCTTCCTGCATGAATATAAATAGTTTGAGGATTTTATGATGAAAATTAAATTATGGCTCATGGATGGTGAAAACATCCTCTCTTCCTCGCCTACGTTGATCCCAGTTCATACCAATTTGTCGAGGGAAAATCTTGGTTCTACCGAAGTTGATGAGAATGTGATCACTTCGATGCTCATTCCTGTTGCGCTCTTGGGAAGAACCAGTATCAAAGGTAGGGGGCAATCCTCTTAAGTGCGCCTTGTGATGATTTGGATATTTGGAATGTGATGATTCTCGGTGCAGCTTTATCATCCACCGGAAAAAAAGAAATTCACCTCGTCGACAGAGGAGAACATCGCGATAGACCTCGTCATGATAGAAACTCGCCACCAACTATGGCGAAATTAAGAGAACCCCACCTCCAAGCTGTTATGATAGACCTCCTTGTTGAATCAGTCAACCGGTTGGGAATATGTCGACCGGTTGAGACACGACAATCACGTGGAATAAGTAAAAATGATCGATTGGTTGAGAAACGGTCAACCGATTCAGTCAGTAGAATACAGTTCTTGTTCAGATAAAGATTTTCTAGTATCAGTTCAATTCCTTAATTGTCTTAGATCTAATGCTCAAAAATACTTGGCAGATAAGCAGTACAACAACAACAACAAAAAAAAAGAATAGCTAAGAGAGCTTAGAGAGAAAGATTGTCTTAGATGTTCTTGAGTTCATAATCTTGCATTATTGTTTTTTTATCTTCTACTACTCTCATTATTCTTTCGACAGGTGGTCTTAAGGCTTGAGTTTGACTATTTAACATGATCAATTGAAACTTCTCACTTCGATATTCTAGATGATATAGGGCAGCTATAACACTTGAAATCTTTGTTGGGGTTCCAAGATGTGCGGAAAATAGTTGAGAAAGGCTTCGCGAAGCCTATAAGAGGATCAATGTTGATTTCGTCATGCAAAAGACACAAAGAAATGATCGAGAAACACTCACACTCATCCACTAATATTTGGAGGATCCCACTTTTTAGATAGTGGTGAATGCAATCATCATCAAGAAAACATGAGAAGTTTTGCAACAATCGAACTAATAATATAAGAATGGTATGACTAACAAGCACAACCATTACGTGAATCTTTCAGCAAACACAAGCGATATCTTCGTGTGAAATTCTCATGTGAGTTAGTTCAGTGTACATGTCATCTGACAAGCAGCTACATATTAATTTTAGGAATAATATTATTTTGATACAATAAAAATCTCATAATTATAGCATCTTTATAATTTTCTTTGCGAAGTATTTTTGCTCCATAGGCTTTATAATATTTACTCTAAATTCATTTATCAAACATTAAATTTATAACTTAAATGTAAATGAATATCAAATATAACCAATATATTTATTTAATACAATTTTCTTCTTGCAATCTCATCACTTGCAGCACAATTTTCCAGTTGACTTGGATTATGATCGCTGGTGTTTTTCTTCTTCCCTTTTTTTTATTCTTCTTGGTTACGTTTCGATACTCCAACAAATTTCCCTTTTTCTTATAACTTGAGGAACCTGCTGTTACTGTTCTCAATTTGTTGCTGTCAAGAATAAATTATATGTTAAATTATTTAGTCAATTTGAATAATCAATTTACACAACTCCAAGAGCCCCGGTCTTGAATTTTTATAATTTGATTCTCTTAACCTCTTATGAACAATCAGCAGTTGGGCTCCATCCCTGTTAATAAACGCCATGTGAAAGGGAGAGTTTGTAAGTTGACTTCAAATTGAGAATGGTGGGGGTAATAATAATAATAATAATAAAAGCTGGAACCAAACATTAAGCTTCATAGCAGAAATCCTGTTCAAAGTCATCCATCCTTCCGGTTCCAATGAAGGGCCTCTCCATATTTTCCAGGAAGAAGGTATGATCCATGCTACCTTAGTTCCTTCAATTTCATGTCTAATTAAGTTTGAGTTTTTTTTTTTTACTGAAATTAACTATCTATTGTCTTTCCTTTTCTTTCAGCTCCCGGACAATGTTGATGAATTAACTAGTTTTTTTATTTTGATTTTGGTTTTCTTGCAGGTGGAAGATGAGCAAGATAAGCAAGATGATCGATGTTGCTCTTCAGAATAAAAAAGATCCAAATTATCTTGAGACCATGTTTGAAGAAATGACTTCACTCAAGAGCAGGTTGCTTTTCAAAGAAAAGGAAGTACAAATCCTGGAGGATATGGTAGCTCAAAAGGATGAGGAAATCAGGCGCCTTAAGGAACCGCTGCGTGTAAGAGATTTGAAAGTTGATGTTCTAAGAGCTGACATCGAGTCTGCTTGGAAAAAGTTGGACACTTTTTTGTCCATTACAAGTCCTGGAATGTCTAAAAATGAGACCAGGCATGAGAAAGAGCCCAGGGAGGAGGAGATCAAGGGGATGGCTCAGAATCAAACCTTGTAGGAGCACATCACTCCAGAGGAAGTCCTGATCAAATTCCTGGTTACGAAAAAACGAGGAGGTAACATCCCACCTGACCGTTCTTCCTTCTATCTGCATCATGTTGGTCAAATTGCTTATATGCTAATTGTTAAGAATGTATGCAGTCTCACAACTTTCTATGGTTTAGTTATATTGATTAATGATTAATTTGAAGATGATCAATACTCTTTCTTTGCTGGGTGTTGGGAGGGGCAATAAACCACAAATTATTCGAATTGACAGTGCAATTGGATATCACTCATCTTCGTTTTGTTGTCATTAACAGGTAGGTTCGTGCTCTTGCTCGGCGTAAGAAACTAGGTATGCTGGTTGATGGTTTGGAGATGCGCCGTGAAAATTAGATTTGCCGGTGAGTGGTGTGCAACGACATTTTAACTTCCCGAAATTTAAGAAATACATTAAAAAGAGTGCCTAAACAAGGATATTGAACAGCCCACGGTGATGGTGAGGCTGTTCAGGCTTGGCACAGTAGCTAAGATTTTTTAATTTTTTTAATTTCTGTATCTTCACGTCGAATAAAAAAGAAGAAGAAAACTACCAGCCAGACCACAGCCGGTTGAACAATCAACATTTGGATTTTACAGGTGATAAGAAAACCCACTTGACAATTCTTGATTTCAAACAAGCCAGTCATTGAGCAGTAACCTGAGCAACACCTGCAGGAAAAAGACACTCAAAACTCTAATGCTTGAACACTATTAGGGGAGATGAGCAAAGGCAAATGCATGCTGAAACTTGGCTAACCTAAAGAAGCTAAAACTGATTCTTATTTTATAATTGCAATATCAAGACTCAAAGTGCTACAAAAATGGACATTAATTTCCTGCTTCCATGATATGGCACCCATCTAAAATCACTACAACTTTCATATACCCTCTGGCGCGCACATGTGTGCTATCGGCCTGAGACATCTGGTGTCACTTCCCCTCCACTTTTTCTTTAATGATGATTTTCTCTCCAATAATTCCTTCCCATTGTTAAAATCTCTCAGAAACATGTATACCAAACCCCCTTCTTTTGAATGTTGCAATGAATTGCTGTAGTTGTTGATTATGTGTTTGGAATTTCACGATAAAACACGCAATTAACATACAAGTAATAGATACTAACCATTTGTCGCTGCCTCTTCTTCCTCCTTTTCTTCATCAATTGTTTTCCATACGATGTCTTTCAGTCCAGTTGAGAGGTTCTTGTAAAACTGTCATTTACACCAGTTTAAGGCAAAATTATACATTATAGCAATTAAGGATAAAAGGAGGAATTACCTAATCATACAGTTGATGGAGCAACAATGCCAGTGGGGGCAGCTATATTTTTTTATGGCCAGTTAAGTCCACCCAATATGAGCAGACACACAAATCTAAACTTCGGCAGACTCCAAGAAATTACAAGGCCCGTTAAACACGCAACCGAATTTTGCTTGGCCTTATTCTTGAGCTGCGAATGCTATAGTGAACATTTTGCCTTGAACCTGGGAATCGTTTTTAATTCAACTTGGCCCAGTAATGAAATGGGAAAAGCTGAATCACAAATGATGTAGTTATTGGTTAGTTCTTGGCAACGATGTGTATGCCATCAACTATGGTTGGGTATCTCAAATACCCCTCCCAGTCCAGCCTCCCTTTTTACTAAGAGCTTCATCTTGTCATAATTGTTTTGCATGAAAGCTTAAATAAACAAACCAGATAAATATGTACTTTTCAAGAACAGCTCCATTCATTTTGCAGTCAAACCATGGGTTACACACAAGACCTAACTACACGGGCATGAACTGATTGATATAAGAGAATACAGAGACCAGACATTCTTTGAAGGAGGAGAAATTATTCATGACATTCTTTGAAGGAGGAGAAATTATTCATTACTGTTTTAATTGCCACAAGAGCACCAATACTTAAATGTCATACCTTGTGAAATTCGAGGGTATCTCCACCAGACTTGCGAACCTCGACCATATAAAGAGAAGGGGCCACTTCAAAGATCTGGAAAACAAAGAGAAATCTTACACCAGCTCAAACTACTACAGACAAGTATATCGCAGAAATCATTTCCTAGACATACCTCTGTTGCAACAGATAAACGACCCTTACGCCCATCCTTCTCCCCTTGAAGCTTCATCTGCAATTTGAAACAGTAGCTGTTTCAGCAGAAAACAATTTAACAGTTTACTGGTAATAAAATCAAAGTTCTGAAGACATCCTCTTTTCTCAAGCACATAAAATCAGGAATCCACTGCACCATATAGAAAAAGTTAAAAATTGAAAAATTCAATTCACTTTTGACGGTGAAAGGACCAGAAAAGGGAAAAAAAGAAGTAGATTTCAGGATTCCAGTTTGAAGACAACTTGATGAAAATAATAAGCTGGATGCAGAAAGACTGTAGGAATCTTGCTAAACATGAATTAAACATTTCACCTAAAATTCTCATTTATTAAAGGGAGTATTATCAAACCTTGAAGTTATTTTTCTTAACATCAAAACCCAAAGGCGCTGCTGCTGCTTCAATTTTTGAGATTATCTCGCTGGCAGAATGTTTGGATGTGAATCTTGATTCCCGTTTAACAAGCCCCTATTTTCCAGAGGAAAAGAAAGTCTCTTGAGTTCATAGTTGTGAAACTCAAAGATAACTGCATATTCAAGCAAATGGCATGGCTCATTAAACTATGTTATTTCAAAAAAAAAAAACACTGGAGACATAACAATTATTTCTGATTTTTGCTCAGCAGCTATTTCACAAAATTGAGCAGGCTAAATATTTGAACAAAGTAGGAAAATGATCTAAGATATGGTTTTAAATAATAAATTTTCCAGTGTATAATTTCACAGAAAGGGTATTCAACCATCAATCCATGGAATAATTCTAAATTGAGAAGATTCAATGCCAACAAATGTAACAAACTGTCAGGCTCTCAGCTTCCAACATTTTACAGATTTTGGCTTCATTTACAGAGAGCAACAAAAAGTTCAAACATACCATTTGTTTCTCAAAAAGACTACTAAGGTTAAGACCCTGAGAGGTAGAGATGAGCTCAAATGCATTCATGGTTACCGGAGCCATAGGCCCTATAAACCCTTCTTCTCGCCTCTCCACAACTAGGTTTCGAGAATCCTGTTAACCAAGAGGAGCATCAGGTACAAACCCACAAGTGGTGCACTAAGATTGAAAGCATGATGCATAAGTGAGCCACAAGAATTACCGCTGATTCATTGAAGATAGAGTTCACATCGTCCAGACTAACATTAGCTTGTTCAAAAGTAGGTGGCTTATATCCTTTCTTAAACCATTCATTTTCAATAAGCTCGGCAATGGTAATACGCTGTTTCATACCATTAGCATGTACAGTAAGTTGACAAGTACCTATTATTGCAGTGCATCATTCTAGAGAAAGAAAGATTTACAAATAAATTTATATGAAGGGAAGAGGGGGGACAAACTGTTGAGGGATTAGGGTCAAGAATCCTTTTTATTAGTTTCTTTGCGCTTGAGGAGAACCATGGAGGACATGTGAAGTCAGCCTTGAAAATCTGCAGTTTAACGTAAAATACAGTAAAGTTCCATCTATTTAGGCACTTTTGAATGCACTAATACACATTTAGCTAATCTTGCATGGCAACTGAAGTGGTTTACAAATTAGGCACTTTTGAATGCATTAATACCATATTTAGCTAATCTTGCATGGCAACAGAAGTGGTTTACAAAAATACACATGCAAAAAGGATCTGATTGCAAACCATGGGTCCACGATAAAGTTCATTTTACAAACCAGAACCAGATATCAACCTGCCATTCAATTCCCTATTTGAGTTTCTCACACATGTCTCAGGTTTAGTGGATGGCTTGTAAAGTCAATGGCATAAAATGCACTAGCAATCATGCATTTTGCAAAATAATCAGAACTTGCTCATGATTGGCTTGTCTGAAAGCTCTTTCAACCTCATTCTTACATTGAATGAGCCAAATCCAAGAAGAACTTAAGGTCTTCATTTTCCAAGTCATACTTGTCATACCATAGCTCCACCCATAAGTAATTGATTTTTGAACTTACAAAATTTTGGTTAACTTTCCAATCATAGCAGTTTAGGTTTCCCACTATAGATGGAGTTTGGTTTCCCCAACTCTACCATTTTATACAAGCACTGCCAAGAAAATGAAGATGGATGTGTGCATACAATACGAAAAGAAGCAACAGAAATAATCACCTTTTTGTATAGTGCCATCAGGTTGGGTTCTTCAAAAGGTAAGTAGCCAGCCATCAAGACAAAAAGAATCACGCCACATGACCATAAATCTGCCCTGGCACCATCATAGCCTTTATTGTTGATCACCTAGCAAGGTGAAACGCCAAACAATAAATAAATGAACATGTACGGTTGAAGCTTTAAGAAATACTGATTGCAGGAAAAGCTACACACCTCTGGAGCAACATAATTTGGCGTTCCACACGTTGTGTGAAGCAACCCATCTTCCTAAAGGAGAAAATAAAAGTTATTAAAATTAGGGGTTCTTCTAAAATGAAGGGAAAATATTTTACCATGGCACAGGATTCTCGGGTCAGAAAAACATACTCTAACTTGCTGAGGTAGTGCACTCAATCCGAAATCTGAAACTTTAAGAATCCCATTGGCATCCATTAGCAGATTTTCAGGCTGTAGTTTAAAACCGCATGTGACAAACTTAGTTTATTACCAAATCTAATAAGAGATTAATCCATCATCTTAACTGAAGAAATCCACTGACGGTCATTCTCATTTTAACATTAGAATAAGAATCAAGACAGCAAAATCACACCTTTAGATCCCTATGGTATACACCTCTGCTATGGCAGTAATCTACAGCACAGATAAGTTGCTGAAAATACTTTCTCGCTTCATCCTCTTTCAACCTCCCCTTGCTTGCCTAACTCAAGAAACATAGCACAGAAACCATTGAAAAAGTTAAGACTTCCTCAAAAACATGCAGAACAATTTCAACATACTCATTTCAAACACATTCATCTTACAATTTTGTCAAAAAGCTCACCGCCCGTCACTAATTGTAAAACAATGTAAATTTTCGTCTTGCTCGCCATCACCTACAGCAGTAGTAATCTTTCCTCAAGCTACTTCAACATCACAAACACTACATAGAAGGAAAAATAACGACTTGCTAATTGATATTCCAAAAAAAAAAAAAAAATCAACCTCATACATGCGGACTACATTAGGGTGTCTGATTAATTTCATTGTTGAAATCTCCCGTTTAATCTGCGAAAAAAATATAAAATAAATAAATATGTAGCAAACGACATGTCTCCCCAATCAAACTGACTTCTCTTTCTTTTTCCCCGTATTTCTTAATTTTTCCAGCTCAATTTTTTTTCGGTAACCAAACAGGAAAAAAAAATCATAGACTAAAATTAACACAAAAATACCTTCAGTTCAATTAAACAAAACTTCAAATCCATAGAATTATATGAAATTAGAAATAAAGAATATATACCTGACCGATCATTTTGTGCTTAAGAACATTCTCTTTATCTAGAATTTTGATGGCAACATTCTCTTTCGTCTCAACGTTCCTAGCGAATTTCACCTTAGCAAAAGTTCCTTCTCCGAGGGTCCTTCCGAGTTCGTATTTCCCCACACGTGTCCTGCTTCCGCTTCCTCCTCCTCCTCCCCCTCCTCCACAACCACCACCACTTCTAGAAGACGACATTATCTCCCTATAACCAATCAAATGCCTCTCCCTAAAACTGAAAAATCCTGTTTATGATTCTTATCGATCAAGATCTCTTCTTCTCGCATGGCTGCCATACCTGTGACTTGGCTACCCTCATCTTCGCTTTTTTAAAAAGCATTATTTTTAATAATAATCTAAATAAGGGAAATGATATTAATGAACACAGAAACAATTTATGTCGAGATAGAAAAAGAAAAACAAGATCGAGAGACCTAAAGGAAGGTAATTACTACTGACGGTAGGATCAGACAACAACCCCATAAAGTCAGATAAATCGACGGGCACGATTGAAAAATAATACCTTTTTTTCTCTGTGTAATCAGAGATTTCTTTGGAAATAAATAAACAGATAAAATATTTCTGATCTTTCTAATTAAGTTCGCTAACAATCGAATAATTAAGGATTAAGGCTAAAGATGATAAATCTTTTTTAATTAACTTATTCACTCCCAAAACAAGTCAATCTATTATTTCGACCCCTGATCTCTTACACCGTTCCCAATTGGGTCCTTCAGCATTTGTTAGTGTGCTTTTGTTTTGGAAATAAATTTTAATTCACCATGTTCGGTGCAATATTGGAGGAAGTAAAATATTTAGAAGGTTGATAATTAACTTTATATGAGAAGGAGTACCTCACTTTCAACGAGTAAAATGCGCCTTCTCTTACTTTTTCTTTTCTTTTCTTTTCTATTTATTTTTTTACTTCTATTCATTTCATATTATATTTAAAATGCCACAAATATAATATTTTTTATTTAATTGCATTCATCTTGAATCTACACGAAGCCTATGAATATTAATTATTTTTATATTATTACCAATTTAATATGTTTTTCACAATTTTTATCTCTATATTCTTAGAGTTTGTTTTTTTTAAATTATATTTTGTTCAGAAATATATTAAAATAATATATTTTAAAAAAATTATTTTTATATCAACACATCAAAATAATCTGAAAATATAAAAACAATTATATAAAAAAATCAAGTTTTTTCAAAAACATTTTTAAATTGTACTCTCAAACACCCCCAAGTAAATTGTACACTCTTAGTTTTTTCATTGGATTTTTTAACTTGCTATATCATATGGAACCTTCAATATTTAAACATAATATAGAGTTTATATGCAACAAAGAGGTATTTTTCTTACAAAGAAAATTGTTCAAATGAATTACTGGGCTTGGAGATAAGTACCTAATTGAGAAATATCGTAGGCATCGGAGGACTTAATTGATAAATTAATTTTCTGATTCAATTAGTAACTGGGCAAATAATTATAAGGGGTGAAGCATGCGTAATGTGGAACTTCCAAAGTCAGAAAGCAGCCGTCCAATAGTCAACCTTCCGTGTTGATTTGAGTGCGATTGGACGTTTTCCCGAGGCGTGGGGCCCTTGGTCTGTAAAGGTTCAAACTTGACAGCGACTGTTCAACGCCATCGTCACCCAGCCTGAATCTCTCGAACCAGAGGCGGCGCCGCCACTGTTGATCCTGCCTTTTCTCTATGTGCAGTGTTAATTTCATCTAAAATCAATTATTTATTTAAATGATTAAGTCTCCATTTAGTATCGTGGGGGTTTAAATAGAGCTTGATTAAATTTTATTTTTTCTTGTTTCAAATTATATCTTTAATTGTTTTGAGGTGTCAGTTGTAAAAATAATTTTTACAAAATAATAAATATATTATTTTAATTTTATCATCCACCAATATCTAGATGATGCCGCTATAAAAATAGTCGTTAATACAACCACCGTCAAGCAAACATGAGAAGTTTTACAATAATTAAACTAGGAAGCTAACGGTGTAAAAAGGTATACCTATAAATGTTACAAGCTAACTCTTAAAACTTATATATACCTAAATCAAAGAGTATTTCAGATTATTTTGCTAGAGTATTAATCATATATAATTAAATAAAGAGATATAGAAAGAAGATGGAAGAAACACATGTGATAGAAAAGATCTTATGCTTGTTGCAAAAATCAAAACTTTGCTATATGATGGATGCAGTAAAAGTTATAAAATAAAGATTTTTTTACAATTTAAGTAATCATAATAAATTTAAAAGCTTATGAGAAAAAAGTCAATAAAATTCATGACGTAGGCGCATAAGCACTTTTCTTAAGCACTTTTCTCAAAATTATCTCTAAAATAAAAGTAAGATATTTCTATATATCAAAAAAACTAGAGGACATTGCTATACAAAAAAATAAGGTACATTTGAAAGGGAAAATTGAGGGACCCTCAACAGTTCAACTAGTCAACTGAGTCATTCAGTTCTATTGACAATGAAAATGTAAGGTGTAGATTAGATAAAACAAAAGGTAGGTGTTATAATTGTTATATATTGATTATATCAAATTTGGTTATAAGTTTTTTTATGGTTAAATATTTAGTTTCGATCCTTTTTTATTTTTCTCAATTTTATTTTTTAGAATTTGATTTAGGTTGTTTTTTATAACTTTATTCCTTCTTTTTTTTTATCTATTTATGAATTGATTTTTTTTTCTATGAGATATTGTCCTTATTCTTTTTATTGCTATCTATTTTATTTGAAATTAGTTATTATTTTAATTTAATTATCTTTCAAATTTTTATCTATTTGATCTAGTACAAGTTTTTTAATTGTTATTTGTTTATTTGAAACAACTTATGTATGAAATTTGAATTATTATTTTTTTAATTTATCATCCCTTAACTTTTTTATATGTCAAATTTGATTTTTATTCCTGTGATTTTTAATTGTTTCATTTGAAATAATTTATGAAATTTAAATTTTATATAACTCATCCTCCTTATATATCGAATGAGATTATTTTTCATCACACTGGGAGGAGGACATTTAAAAAACTTATTGTTTAGAAATTTGTTTTTAATATAAAAATGGTTTTAGAAAACAAAACTACGGTATACAAAAACGAGAACTGAAGATGCTGGGTGGCAACTTTATTTCACTTACTATTACAACAATTAACAAAGGCCCGGGAATCCATGGGTGAAAGCGATGGTTCTTGATTCTCCGGTCTTTCCTGCCTTCATATTTTATTATTATTAATAAAAAAAATCAAGGAATTCAGAGACACCTCGACCGACTCACTTTATTTTTTAATCTATCGACATTCTGTGGAAGTAATATAAAGTATAAACCTCTTGACAAGAAGATGATAAATAAGAAGGTTTTAAAAGCACGATAAAACTTCCCTGATCCTTCCTGGAAACTTCTCCCCACTTCGATGATCTGTGATGAGAGAGCATGTATTCTTTTCTTTTTTTATTAAAATATTTAGCGAGCAGCAGAATCCCTCTATGTTTTTTAAATTCCAACTTGCATCTTTCAGGGAAAAAACACACAATTGAGGGCAACTCAGACAGAGGAAAGCATGATACATCCAAAATTTGCGATAAACTTGCAAAACTTTAACTGTTGTTCTTGCTAGAAAATAACATGACAAGCTGTTTGTCCAGCTCTCTTCACATGGTTATGGTTGATTGATTACCATCATCGTCATCAGGCCCTTGAACATTGAAAATTTTATCTCCACCAGTCACCATCAGGAGAGAGATTTTATGCCAACATCAACTACGAACTACATATACTTTTGAGGGAAGAAGAAACAGTAGGGCCAAACAGGGGAGATGGGACAATTTTCACTGCTTGTCTGTCTCCTCCTCAGAATATCTTGAAGAGCAGGCCTCCGTGTGTGGCGAAGAATGGGGCGAAGACAAGTGATTCGACGGCCATCAGTTTGATGAGGATGTTGAGTGATGGTCCTGATGTGTCCTTCAGTGGGTCCCCGATGGTGTCGCCAATAACAGCTGCCTTGTGTGGATCTGATCCTTTGGGGCCAAGAGACATTGCATGCTCAGAAACACCGGCCTGTTGTTTCCAACAGAACAACGGGGGAGGGGGCATGTTAGCACAACAAAACCACGATTTCAGACTTCCAAATCACAACAAATGAAGAGCCCACTTAATGTATACCTCAATATATTTCTTGGCATTATCCCATGCACCACCAGTGTTGGAGGCAGAGATGGCAACCTAAAATTATTGACACACGAGAAATAAATGTTCAGACACGTTAACAGGCCTTCTAAACCTCAATAGATATAATCTCAGGTGCATGTGACTAGAGAGATTCTGTTAACCAGATGACTTCGCATTTACCTGGACACCAGACACGAGGGCCCCGGCAAGGACACCAGAGAGGGTTTCGACACCGAAAAAGATCCCAACAATAAGGGGTGTGAGCATGACAAGTGCACCAGGTGGGATCATCTCCTTGATGGAAGCATCAGTGGAGATCTTGACACAGGTTGCATAGTCAGGCTTGGCAGTGCCTTCCAACAAGCCAGGGATGGTTTTGAATTGCCTGCGAACTTCCTCGACCATCTTAAGAGCTGCACTCCCCACACTCTTCATTGTCATGGCGGAAAACCAATAAGGAAGCATTGCACCCACAATCAAACCGATGAAAACTTTAGGAGTCAACACATCAACATTTGAAATAGAAGCACGGCTGACAAAGGCACCAAACAGGGCCAGGGAGACGAGAGCTGCAGAGCCGATGGCGAAACCCTAAAAAAGGCAGCAGCACATAGATGAGTTAGAAGTTTGGAATAAAACCTAAGGTTCTGTCAGTGCAACAAGCCATTGCCAAATGCTTTCTTTCATTCAAACAAGATTAAGGATGCCTGTTCTACAGCTAATGACGTAAATGCACTTTGCTGCAAAAATGACTCAATCTGACAACAGATTACAAGCTTCCAGAAGATTAAGGTCTCTACAGAAGCCTTGTCTCCAACTAAAAACAAACTTACAAGCATCAAGTTGAACAGCACATGGAACAGTCTCAAGCACTCTCATTTTCTCCTTTTTATTAGGAAATGGGAAGGCCACTTCCATAATAAGTGGTCCAAGGAATTTGCAATGAGTAGGCAAACGTCCAACTTGTCTAATCATAAAATTAAAAAAATCAAAGTTTCATTTTCCAAATAATAAACACAAGGAAAAATCCAAAACTACTGCTGGAGCGAGTTGCCTATTTCCTTGGTTGCGTGGTGAGAGCACCACTTGAAAGTGGTCCTATAAGAAAATTCTTCAGTAAACAACTCACTAAAACATCAATGCATGAAAACACATCCAGACATGCATCTTAACATGACAATTAAAAGCAAACACATATTGCAGGTTTCGACATCATCTAAAAAGGAAGTGATTTAAGTTCAAGATGAGAGATTTTTCAGACCTTCCCAATAGCAGCAGTGGTGTTTCCTGCAGCATCAAGGGCATCAGTTCTCTCTCGGATTCTGTGGCTCATTCCTGCCATCTCGGCAATACCTCCGGCATTGTCACTAATGGGACCATATGCATCAATTGACAACCCAGTGGCAATGGTACTCAACATTCCAAGGGCAGCTACAGCAATACCGTACATAGCAGCAAAGGAGAAACTGACAAAAATGCTGACTGCGATAGCAAAGATAGGAATAATGACAGATTTATATCCCAAAGCAAGGCCAAAAATAACATTAGTGGCAGCTCCAGTTCGGCAGGAATCAGCGACATCTTGAACAGGGCTGCAAATTAAAAAAAAGGTCAAGTTAACTAATTGTTTAGGGAAAATAATAAGGAGAGATATGTGTAGGACAAAAGGCTTACCTGTATGCATTGCTTGTATAGTACTCAGTTACAAATCCAATAATAAGGCCTGCCCATAGACCAACAGCAACACACAAGAAGAGTTGCCTGCAAGTAGAATTCAATGCTATAAGCAAATACTCAATTTAAGGAGTGAGACGGTAAAACACTAGAATGAATTCTTTTTTTCTCTCAAAAGTACAATCAATGATACATCTTTACCAATTCTTGACAACTTTCTGGGTTCCGAAATTGAAGATGGTAAAGGAAGATGGGAGGGCAACCCAACTAACAATGGCAATCCCAATAGTCATCAGAACAGTGGAGATGATGAGTTGATTCTTTAGTGCTGGCTCAATTTCATTCACAGCCTTGATCTCGAAGAAATCAGTTGCAAATAAGGTGGTGAGCAAACAAACAATGATACCCACAGAACTGACAATAAGAGGATATAGCATCGGAGTAAACTCATGATTGATTCCAAAAGAGGAGATGGAAGCGACAACTAGGGCAGCACAAGAGGACTCGGCATATGAGCCGAAAAGATCAGATCCCATGCCAGCAATATCACCAACATTATCACCAACATTGTCAGCAATCACCTGAAATCATAGAAGGAAATTAGATGCAGCCCAAACAAGAAATCACGTCATTGTTCAAGGTAAATTGTTATTTCTTCAGAGGATTGCTTACAGCAGGATTTCTTGGGTCGTCCTCGGGGATGTTCATTTCAACCTTGCCAACAAGATCAGCACCAACATCAGCAGCTTTGGTATAGATACCTCCTCCAACTCTGCCAAAGAGGGCCATGGAAGATCCTCCAAGTCCATAACCAGTTATAGCCTCAAAAAGCCCTTCCCAATCATCCCCGTAGTAGAGCTTGAAGAGATTGATGGCAATGTAAAGCACCAATAAACCATTTGCAGCAAGAAGAAAACCCATGACTGCCCCAGATCTAAATGCAGTGATGAAAGCCTTCCCGACTCCTTTTCTTGCCTCTAGGGTGGTTCTGGCATTTGCATAGGTGGCAATTTTCATCCCAAGAAACCCAGAAATCACTGAAGTGACAGCACCAAGCACGAAGGCTATAGTGCTGAAGGCAGCAGTGGCAAGAGCAGGCTTGCAAAACTTCAATGGTTCATAGGTGCAAGGCTGACTCTTTGTGCTGAATCCCTTAACAGATCCAAGGAAAACGAAAATCAAGATTGCAAAGGCAATCAT
Source organism: Salix purpurea (assembly GCA_027405865.1). Classification (NCBI taxonomy): domain Eukaryota; kingdom Viridiplantae; phylum Streptophyta; class Magnoliopsida; order Malpighiales; family Salicaceae; genus Salix; species Salix purpurea. Next base: position 6,439,585 of record JAOWLH010000019.1, read on the forward strand.
GAAAATTCCAACATATTGATATTCGGTGTAAAGGAAAGAAGTTGCACCTGCAAAAATCCGCATCCATGATTAATATTAAAAACGATATCAACAAAAAATTACTATCACAACATAATGATGTTATGATGAAGTAAAACGACCACTATGTTGCAAAAAGACTCCAAAACAAGAAAACATAGCAAGTCAATGCATACTAAGTTTTCAGTTATATATAAACAAGAAAACACTAAACAGTGAGAACATATATCGGGATGACAGATACAATCCAGGATATGGCCTCTCCAAAAAGATGATGTGTACTTCATTGCTAACCATTCACCAAGAAAGCATGAAGTTAACAAAAGGGCTCGAGAACCATCAGTAATCTGTCAAAGACATATTGAGAAGACACATTTGTATGATCCCCTACACATCTGATTTCTGGTTTTCACATCCTAGTTATCATTCGAAACAATTTTCAGCACATGAAAAAATAAGGCCAAGCTGTCACAATCAATAATGCAAATAATAACTAAAGAAGGCCGGTTCACCACAAAAATCGTTAAAAAAAGAAGAGAAACTAATCAGCTTCATCAACTATCCATAATAATATAAAAAATCATGTGCATAACGCTTGGATCTATTGAAGATTTGCAATAACATCATCAAGACCTGTAGATCTAGAAAAAATTCAAGGAACACTATCGGCGGCAAAAAGTACCATTCCCACCCCGTAGGCATCAGGGTTGACCGGCCGGAGGCAGCTTATCAATACCAGAACACACATGCCAGAAAATATCGCATTTACCATTCTAGTTATGACCAAACGTCCAAACTCTTTCTGCCTATCCATGCGTTCTCACTAAACAATTATTACCGTATTTCCAACACAAGAAACAACAAAAGAATTGCTAGATCTCAAAATTTTCCACCGACTAAAATATTATAAAGATAAGAATATAAAAGCTGGATTCTGTTTATTTTAACTAGAACAATTAACTTTAGCGAATACAGCAAAACAATAATCCCAAAAGAAACAATACTTTCCACAACACATAAAGCTCTGACCAGAAACAACCTCATACAAAACCCTACACAAGAAAAGCAACTCCTCGCGTAAGATAACAAAACCTTACCAGGAAAAACAGCTCGTTTTCTTCCATTTCAAAACCAAAACACCAAATCAAGCTGAGATCTAAACTCAACAAACCCAGAAACCACCAAACTTCAAAAAATAAAAGTGATACTACTATAATTCATTATACCTTCAGAGATGGCGTTTTGAATCTCAGCACATTTAAGAACAGTATTATGGTCGTTAATTCCTTCTTCTTCTTCGATCAAGTAATCACCATGCCCATTCTTTCCAGAACCTCCACTGTTATTGGAGGCCGCCGAACCCGATGTTAGCTTGACCTTGGAGACCAACATCCATTGAAAGATAGAGAAAACGATTCCGATAATGGCACATACCGGAATCAGAATTTCCGTTCCCAGATCTGGCAAAACCGTCACACCCATCACTACGGAACCCTGATTTTGTTTTGTTAGTTAGTTTCTCCAATAACAGGAGAGAGAGAGATAGAGAGAGGAGAGTGTGCTGCTGGAGGAAGAAATGAAGAGTGTGTGATAGGATGAGGGGGAGAGAGAGACTGTTATTTATAGTGTGTGACGGACGGATCTCATTGGTTGGTGTTTAAAAAAGAGGGCCAAATGGTAAAAGTCAAAAACAGCACATGGGGTTGAATAAAAATTTACTATTTTTAGTTCTGAAGGTTGAATTGAGAATATACGTTTTTTTGTGTTCAAAATTGGGGTAGTGATAGTAGTTAAGGGACTAAATTAGATTATTGTTTTTGTACGAGGTTGAGATTGGATCTTTTTGTGTGTTCGAAATTTGTTTTTTTAGTGACTGTTATTTTGGTTGCGGTTAAAGTATATTAAAATAATTTTTTTTTTATATCAACATATAAAAAAATCCGAAAACACTCAAAATCTTAATATAAAACAAAAACAATGGAAATTTTTGAAAAATCACTAAAAACAATAAATCAAGAACATCATATACAATTACTAAGATGGAGAGATTGATTTAATTTTTTTGATTTGACAAATCACCCACGCCACTACAAAACAATGGGTATGAAATACCATGTCATGGGTGGAAAACAGGAACGACTAGAGATTACTGATTCCCTTCTTACAATGGATGGATGAGGGCATGGCATGCAGTTAGGGTGACACATTGACATGTCACTTGTCGTAATTAAATTCACAACTAGAAATTAAGGTATAAACTTAATTAATCGCCACGTGTTAGCCCTGTGCATGATTATCTGTTATTTAATTATCATCTCGTCAACAATAATGTACTTCAGAAACTGCTGTCAAAGCATGGAATATGTGGCTATGATTCCTAGATGCCTCAACCATGTATTTTTTATTTAAGATAATTTAAAAATATTTAAAAATTCTAATTTAAAGTAAGGAAACAAAATAAAAAATATATATTTTAACAAAACATTTTTAAAACTTAAAAACAAACAGGTTCTGTTTTGCGTTACCCTCATGTCAATTTTGATATATTCAATGATAACACATCTCAATTTTACGTTTTATTTTTCATTGCACATCAAAACAAAAAAATTATTTTAAATTTTATTTTTAAATTATTTTGATATATTAATATCAAAAATAAATTTAAAAAACTAAAAATAAATTTTAAAACACAACTTCTAATTACGCTTCAAACAGTCTTAACTATATTAAAAAAAAAAAAAAACGTGCATGATTGCATACCTAATGAAGATCCCTTAAGAAATTATACATCATCAACAACAACAACGTTAAATAATTCATTAAATCTAAAAAGACCCATTGAGATTCTAGAGTGTCTTCAAACAAAAAAAAATCAGCAAACGTTAAACGGGGAGTTTTGTTTAATTTCTTATTTTATCGAAGGAGCAAAACTGGATACAGCAACGAAACAGCGGGTATAAAACACCATGCCAGGTGTGCAGTATGGAGAAAACAAGGGCAGGCATTAAGGGTTAGCAATTTGACACGTCACTAGCCAAAGTAGAATTGAAGACTTGTAAAATTAAACATGCTATAATTCGAAGTGTGGACTCTTGCGTAGGATCATCTCTTGTTTAATCAGCATCCCATCAACAATAATATATTTCAAAAGATTATTGAGGTGGCCGTTGATGCACCCGAGCACACACCCCTTACAAGTAATAACAATTGCTTTTTATTTAAAAATATATTATAATTTTTTATACCAAGGGATTGACTTGTCAGCTTCTTAGAAATACATGGACTAAGTTGAACTTTTTATTTTAACTTTTGTTTTTTACATTTACCTCCTCGCTCTCTCTTTTTTTTTCATTGCTAATTAGGTGACCGCAGAAAAGATATTATTATTATTGCAGAAAAGGCCAAGGAAATTGAAGCGATGTTTATCCTTAGAGGAAATTTATGATATTAACTCAAATAAATTAATTGTTTTTTGGAAAACTACACGACAAAACTTATCTTCGAAACGTTCGACGTTCGGTCCTGTAAGAGATAATATAATTCTGGTGATAGTGACAGTATTATGTAACTGTTTGTAATTGTGTTTCTAGATATTTTTATATATATTAATATTAAAAATAATTTTAAAAAAATAAAAATAAAAAATATTTTTAAAAATAATCTCAACCGATTCTACTTTAGTGCTGCCACATCACCATGGTTGATTTCTAATTTCAAGGCTTCGTCTCATCATGAGGTGGCAATTTTATTCGGATAACTCTCACCACAGCAGCGTCTTATAGACGCATTCCAGTATTCTGTTCCCAGAATCTGACTTTTTTAGCCTTCACTTTTCCATCCCTTTTCCTTTTCCTTTTCCTTTTCCTTTTCTTCATTATTATTATTATTTTTCTTTTTTACCTTTTTTAACTGTAAAATTCGGTCCTGACTAGCAACAATGTCTTAGATCACAGATCAAAAGGGTTCTCATAAAAAAAAAAAAAAAGACATTTCAAATTTTTTTTAATTAAAAGTCAAGTTCGATCTAGCGACTAAATATTTACATATGATTTAAGTTTTCACTAATAGTTTAAATGACAAAGGAGAGAATTTATGCAGGTTTTGGTTCTCGTTGTTGATTTTGAAAATATTTTTTATTTAAAAATATATTATTATGATATTTTTTATTTGTTTTAAATTATTTTTAACATCAGCATATGAAAATGATCTAAAATATCAAAAAAATAATTTAAAATAAAAAATTTTATTTAAAAAAAAAAAAAACATTTTTAATACACAACATCAGAATCACAATCCAGTTTGTGAATCAAACATTACCCTAAATCTACTTGCGAACCATTTTTTATTTATTTTCCAAAAGGAAAACAACTTTTTTTAATTAAAACAAGATGAAATTAAAACCTCCGCCTAGGATGCTAGGGAGTACTTTGCATGAAAGATTTGATAATGGTGTGCCAAAATATAGCATGCCCTCTAAACTATTAAAACAATTTATATAGGAAAAAAAACTAGAAACCTTATCTTTAAATAGAAAAACATAATTATACTAAATAGAAAAATGAAATTCATAATCTAGAAAGAAAAAAACTATTGACTTCGTCTTCTTGAGATAAGAAAAATAAAAAATAGAAAGATTATTTCAAGTCAAAGTCATCTCATCATAAATTCTCAGCACCCTTGTATGACTCTTCTCACCATAGATCCTAAAATTTTCATATTTACCGCTCTGTCGTAGGTTTTTTCACTGAGATGAACCATTTGGCTTTGACACTAGTTAATATAAATAAATAAATAAAAAACAATAGAGCTTGTTATAAATTAAAATTCCCAAAAAATCAAGAACAATGTAACTATAGAGAGAACCATAACCGCGAGGAGACACAAAATATTTAACTTTTATTTATTGAAGTTAATTTCATTTGTTCATAGAATATTACAAGAAGTACCTGACCAGATTTAATTTCTAAAAATTACTGAAAGGTGCTGGAGCACAGTCATGCTCGTTTAAATCGTGCAATCAAAATAATAGGTGCATGGTACATGTGTACATCGTGCACATTTTTGAGGCTGTAATGTCGAATCATATCAAATACCAAGTCACAATAGAATTTAGGCTGTCATTTTAGAATTGGACTGTTTGTTTATATGTGTGTGTGTGTGTGTATATATATATATTTTTTTAAATAATAGTTTAAATTCAAAAATAAAATTATGAAATTTAATATAAAAAAATAATAAAATGATTTTTCTGAACAAAATTATGAACATGTATAATTTTCTAAGAATATCATCATTAATCTTGCAACGTCATTATATTATCTGATTACTCTTAAATTTTAACATAATATAAATGAATATGCCAAAAGACTCCTCATAAATATTTATTTTAATATAATGGTATGATTAGTAGATATGATTAATATTGTAAAATTATTCACTTAAAAAAAAAATATTATTTGACCGAAACAAAACCGGAACATTCCGGAAGAAATTTGGACAAAATCTTAAATATTACTTTTTATATTATTTTTTTAATTGGTACAAAATGAAACAAAAGTAACAGCAATGAGCATAACACATGGACACAACAGATCGAATCTATTCCATATCCCCTTAAACATTGGAGAACTGCTTCCTGGTAACGATGAAGAAATAAAAAGTATTATCTTATTTTCTTAATCTGATCTCTGTTATTTGTTGCCGGATCAAAACCCGACACCTGAAAGTATGGAATTAAAGTAATCGGACGGAGAGTAGAAAGCATAAACTCTCGGCTGTCTGGAACTAGAATCTTAAACGGCGATGGCTCCAAGGAAGAGCACTATCATAAACATCGGATGCTGATCTTTCGATTATATATAATAATCTCCTTTGCTAATAGGAATTTTTGTCCCTGATTTTGTAAATATCTCAAGTTTATTGTTATCTCGGGAAGATACAAAAAATTATTTTTAAAATTGTTTCAATGACATGCTACCATCATCATTCTTTTTATAATTTATTTAAAAGGATAGTTAAAGTTATTTTTTAAAGTATTTTTTTTCAAAAATAAATATCAGAATAATATTTTTTTTAGTTTTAAAAAATTATTTTTGATATCAGCATCTAAAAATATAAAAAAATAATAATTTAGATAAATCATTGTCGTCTAAATTGACGTGTTTATAAAAAAAAAAACATTATTTTCACAATGGTTTAAATTAGAGTCTAAAATGATGATGACACGGTAAAAATCTTGAATTTATCGATATTTTAGGCAGATCAGTTACCTCTTACGTCCAGATCCTTTGTTTTCGACTTCAATATTTGACAAAGGATTGCGATATTCTCGCACGCACGCACGCACGCACGGATGAGAGGTCAATCATGTGCTTTGATTTTTGTTGTGTTCTTAATTAAAAATCATGGTGTTGCTGTCTTCAATTTCCTTCTCCTAAGTGGCATACAAGTTTTGATTTCCAGCAGATCTGATTCTTGTCTTCTAACTCCTGAGTAGCCAAGTAGACAATAAAATACAGTACGGTCACCAGCCATTCCAGCTACCCCACCATAACAAAAAAAAAAAGGTGTAAGAACATTAATAGTTTAAAATTTAAAAAAATGTTTTTCAATTAATTATTTATTATTATTATTACATGATTATTAGGGGGCGGGTGACCTTCGGCTTGTGAGTTAAGGTTAGAACCATAGTTATTGATCCCGTCCCGGTCCCGGTTCCGGATTTGTGTTTGGAACGGGACGTCCCGGTTTCGGTACCGTTCCGGGTACCGTTCCGGTTTTGTACTGTTCATTTTTATTTAATTATATATATGAAAAAAATAAAATATTAATTTAACAAGTATAATTTAAATTCAAGATAAATGAAATTTAAATTATACAATACAAACATAATCTCAAAATTAGAAACATCTTTGAAATTCTAAAATATTATGAAAGTAAAATGTTCTAAAATAAAAGAAAAATACATCAAACATCCTCTACATCATTAATATAAAAGTAAGGATCTTGATCTGGCTGTGGAACATAAGGAAAGTCGTCAACAAGACATTCCAATAGCTGGTCATCTCCACCAAGCTCATTCTCCTCATTTACACATGTCTCTTCATCATCTAAATTTAAAGTAACGAAAGGTGCTTCGATACTCTCCCAACTTATGTCATCTCCATCAAGAAGAACGGGTTCTTCACAAATCCATTCATTCAATAGATCAATGTTGTCAAGGCTAATGGGATCTAAAGCATCTCTTGTTCTGCTCATATTCCTACAAAGTTATTGTATGTTTTTCAAGTAATTTTATATTTTTTTTATGGTTGTTGTATTTCAAGTTAATTAATGTTACTTATTGTGTTTGAGTGTTAAGAAAAACTTAAAAAAACAAAATGAACACATTAATAAATTTAAAACATGTAATTAAGCTAACTGATCAAGAAATTTCTAATTTACCAATTTTGTATAATTATTTTTTATACTAATAATTATTAAATATAATAATAATAATAATAATAATAATAATAATAATAATAATAATAATAATAATTTTTAGCATAACCCCCCATCCCCCACCACACAAACACACACGTCCGTTTACTCTAGAAAGTAGAAACCCTACCTTCTCCCTCTACTTGCGCCGCCCCCCCCTTTAGAAACCCTCCCCCCCGGCTCTTCCCTCACTTCACCCTGCTCCCTCCCCCACCTCCATAGCCACCAGATCACCAACCCCCCTGTCTCCTTGAGATTCACACTGCTAAAAACCCTCACCATACACGGCCCTTCATCTTCCCCCACGTTCACTGTCTACAACCACATACTCCTGCCATCAACTGAGATTCTCCCTACTGCAACCATTTGCCCATTTTCTTTGAAGTACAACCAAGCACGATTGTTAAGAAAAGAAAACCAACAAATCTTTCTAATTGGAGGTTGTTTGGTGCAAAGATTCAAGCTGCGAAAAAGTTCTCCATCTTGTCTTCTTCTTCTTTTTTTGTTACTTATCAAAACGACGTCGTTTTAGACCGTACCGGAACGGAACGCCCGGTACGGAACCGAGGCGTTCCGGCCGGAATTCGGCCGGTTTTTCCGGGACAGGCCGGGATTCTAGCCGGGACAAAAACGTCGCCGTTTTGTCCCGGATTTTGCAACGGGACGGGGCGTTCCGGCCGTTCCGGCCGGAACGGGACGGGATCAATAACTTTGGTTAGAACTGGGTTGTCATGGCTGGTCGGTGGTCACGTGGGACCCTAATCCTCTGGTTTGCAGGCACGATCATCTTGATGGAGCTGATTAAAAAAGAAACTGATACGCTGTAATGAACAATCTGCACCTCCCAGTGAATGTCTGTTGAAGTTACGATGGAGCAACTAGATTTTTTTTTTCTTTTTTAAGATATATTGAAATGGCTAAATCTTTTTTTAAAAGAAATAAATATATATTAACGTGGCCTAACACTATTTCTTATAATAGAAAAAATATAACCAGGTCTACCGTCTACGGCGTGAAACGAGTCAACTCTCTGGTGTGCGATAAACTAGGCTACGTGAAAGGGAGCTGAGGTGGACATTAATGGCCCAGACTGGTAATCTATGGGCTAGGGCACTTGACTGGTATCCGAAGCCAGCTTGTTTAATGAACTTTCAATCTATGAGCTGGACATTAATGTGTACAAGCATAAATATAAAATTTGCCGTGACTAAAAATATATTAAAATATTTTTTAAAATAATAATAATTCAATTTTAAAGTCAAAACAATCTAAAAACATTTTTCTTTAATTATGATAAAAATAGATTGAAACTCAATACTAAATATCCCAAAATCTATTATTAGCACCGAGGATTAAAGTTTCATAGAATGCTATAATAAAATAGTTTATCATAAACACATAACTTTTTTATATATACAATTTACTAATTATATCGTTATCATTAAACGGTAACTAACACAGATGATTCTCATACAATGATGTATGAATTTCATCCCGTGTCATGTCTCTGTCGTTTTAGTTTATAAATCTATTCAACAATCTTATTTTTTTTATTATCTCGGGTGGGTATCTAGATCCACTTGTATGTATTTTAATTAATTTTATAAATTTTAAATTTAATAACTATATAAATTTTCAATAATTATCATATTAATAATTAAATGATTTAAATCTGAAATCATAAGAAAAACAAGCCCTTAAATCCCAAGATTCAACAATCGTGTTTCGTGTTCTTATTGTTGCTTTCTTCATTGGCGTTTTCTTTATCGTGGAAATACAAAAAAAATGAGGACAGTCTATCTGTTTGGAAGTGTAGTTAAGATTGTTTTTAAATTTATTTTCAAGTAAAAAATAAAAATAAATTAATTATTTTTAAAAATAAAAAATAAAAAATGTACTGACAAACACCCCTTCTAAAGAAAAAGGAAGGGAAACATGGTGCCGGCGACTTTGTTAAAACCAGGACAGAAAGAGACAGGTGCTTACTGGGGCATTTACTTTTGCAAGATATTCCAAGAACAATACTCGCTTTATTACCATACAGAAACACACTTTGGAGGTGAGTAAAGATAGAAACCATGTCTTCTAACCAGTGATCGAACTAAAAAGTAACTTTGTCTGGTCATGAAATCTAGCTGTCGGCATCCTATGAATGAAGCCTGTCACCGGTGGCGTTCATTCATTCCGGTGATCAAGCCATCTCGGCCCTTCTCTCGATTCAATAACATTTCCGGTTCATCTCTCTCTCCTTCCCGAGTTACGAGATGGCTCTGTGTTCTTTGTATTCTGACAGGATGTGCGAAAATAATGACTGAATAATAATAATAGTAATAGTAATAAGTGATTCAAAAATCAATAAGACGGAATTTAAAAAAAAATCAAAATCTTTAGAGAAGCAAACTCAAACCACCTATTGGATAAAGAGTAACCTGTTTGACCCAGTTTTTTTTTTTTGTTTTGTTTTATTTAAGGAAAAGAAAGGCCTAGTGGGCCTAATTGTTTCGGAGGCCTAAGGGTAGAGAGCCCAAAAACTTGAAGCATCAAAAAGAAGTGAAATTCCATGAACAAATCCCAGCACCTCATATCAAACAGTGAAAGTTCAAGAAAGGATTTCAGATTTGGAAAGTAAATCTTAAGTTGATATACATTTTTTATAATAATTTAAAATTTTACTCATTTAATTGAATTCACAAAATACGTTTTTATTCACGTCCAAAAAAAATAAAATTCTATAACCATTCGATGATATTTCTTCATGGCTGGAGTTAACAGGTCTGAGAGTTAGCTGGCGGCTTGGTCCATCGAGCTGCCTAACGCTACCATGGCACGCCTTCTGCCATGGAAAGGTTAACGGAAGAAAACTGGAACATTAATGGAGTTTGACCTAGAAGTAGTTTCCAAGATTATAAAGTAATTGAAACCTTTATACACGTGTTCAATAATCTGGTCCAAATAATCGACATTTCCCATGTCATTACTTTTTGTACTTCAATTTTGGACCGCTGCTCTTCATTGTTGCACCTTTTAATTTTCAACTTCAATAGCGGTGTTGATTTTATTCCAACTTGTAATATAGTAGAATAAATCTTTATTTTTTTTTTATAAAACCAACTTTGAAAAGGCATCTTACCTTTATCTTTAGACCATGTTTGATACTGTATTTCAAGAATATTTAAAAAAAAATTGTTTTTATTTAAATTACAATTTTTTGATGTTTTTAGTATAAACAAACATTTAAAAAAATAAAAAAATAAATAATTTTGAACAAAAAATACTTTAAATATCAACTTCGATCACACTCCTAAACAGGTCTTAACAAAATATCTGGACTTGTTTCCATCATCAAAAACAAGTTGTCCTCCTCAATTAGAACTCAACTAAGTGCCTTATCTCCTCTGTTGACAAACTAACTTGTTCCATCATTATAATAAGCAAGCAACTCTAAAATTCTTACGTGTAATTTTTATGTATTAAAGTGTTTTTTTTTTTATCATGAAATCTGTAATTATATATATTAAAAGTCAATCAGAATCTCTTAAATTCCATGACTTGATAGTTAGATTTTCTAGTATTATTTATTTTAAGTAATATTAAAAACAAATATAAGAAAGTATCTGAATTTATATTTTAACAAGTGTTTAAATTCTTCACAGGAGCCAGATAAATACATGACCTCTAAGAAAAGATGGAACGAGGAATAGACTTGTGTGTTTTTTGGACGAGAGGTCCCGGCCTTTGTGTGGTTTGAATCGAAAGTATAAATTATTTTATTAATTATTCGAAAATTCTCAATTTGTCTTTGAAAGAGAATCTGAGGAAGTTCGATGGTAATTACTGTTAGAGTATAATATAATTATATTCTGGGGCCTCACCTAAAAGCTTAAGTTTTTAGGTGAGATGGTTACTTAACATGGTATCAGAGCCTTGTTGACCCAGCGGTCACGAGTTCGAATCTCACCACCCCCATTTTATTTGATAAAAAAATCAAGCACAAGGTAATGTGGGTCTGTGCAAGTTTCAAGTCCAAAGAGCTTTTACTTGAGAGGGTGTGTTAGAGTATAATATAATTATATTCTAGAACCTCACCTAAAAGCTTAAGCTTTTAGGTGAGATGGTTACTTAACAATTACTACTTTGGAGAAAGATCTCTAGGGCTTGACGAAACCTCCTGCAATAATTTTGGGAGCGACCCCACATTTTCTCTTCGAGAATAATAAATCTTTATTTTTTTTATTTAAAGTTTAGATAATCTCAATTAATTAATCAGTTTTAAAGGTTAATTACAAGAGTTTTTTTTTTTAATTTATAGAGATTTAACTTTAACTTTAAATTTGATTTTTTTAATATTAGGTAGACATTAGATCCATGTTTCGCACCGTGTTTTAAAAATATTTTAAAAGAAATTGAGAGTTTTTTTTTATTTTTTTATTTTAAATTAAATATTTTTTATATTTTTAGATTATTTTTATATATTAATATCAAAAATAATTTATATTTTAAAAAATATCATTTTAATAAATTTTTAAATAAAAAATATTTTTAAAAATAATTTCAACAATATTTTCAAATATTATCTGCGGGACCTGTAGCAGAATGATTTGGTCATGCTTGTCAATTGAAATTGTAGATAAAATTGGGAAAAGTTGGTGAAACATAACATCAAGAATCTTTTTTTCTTTTTCTTTTTTTTTCTTGGCTTTATTTACTTTCGTTTTTTATTTTCCTGGGAATCACAGAGATGCTTTCGGCTTTTTATGCAACGTGAGGTGGCTGAAGTGCCTAATTTTTGGGATCATTACGTTTTCCTTTCATCTTCCATTACAAGCAATCTTCAACCTTAGAAATTAGGACACCATTTTCCATTTATAATTTATTTTTTGACCGATGATATTGTATAATAATCCAATGATAGTTTCATACCGTGTCTTAAAAATATTTTTAAATTATTTTAATATGTCAAAGCTAAAAACATTTTAAAAAAATTAAAAAATATTCTAATATAGTTTTGAATAAAAAATAATTTCTAATACGAAGTTTAGAAATTTATTTCATGAGTTGATATTTTCTAATCAGAAAAACAACCATTTCTACAAGAAAATTACCATCCATGCTGGCTCCAGTCTGATGACCTGGCCTGGATAAAAATCGCTTGATCTAATCTAAATTTTTAAGTCTTTATCAAATTTGATTGGATCGATCATTGATCCGGTAAGAGATGGCTTGGTCAATTATTTTATTATAAAAACATATTATTTTAATAAAAATAATTAATATAAATTCATCAAAATTTTATTTAATAACTCAACAACCAAGATTATTTTTCAAGATCAAACATCATACCAGTATCATAGTGGCTATGATTACTATGCTATTAGCAAAAAGAAATTATGGAGCTTGGAATAGTGAGTGACATTCTATCATATATTTTTTATGGCCTACTATGAAATATAAAACATGATCAAAGGTATTTTTATCATTGTTAATGAGTTATGAATTTTGATTTTTTTAAATAATTTCTAAAAACATATCATTAATTATTTATGGTGCACACTGCACAGTAAAAAAATCTGTTATTTACGAGGGAGAAAGGAAGAAGCATGTCCTTCACCGCCCGTTTCGCACCTTTATCTATATATATATATATAGCCAGACAACAACAAAAACTATCTCACAAAAACTGTCGCACGTTTCACTTTAAGACGGCTTCTCTTTCCCTTCCTATGTGTTTGATGATCGTAGGTTCACTTCATCACACACAAAAGTTCTTCTCGCCACAAATTCACAGGCCATTTTAAAAGTATAGATACAATTAGCCACCGTCAAAGTTTTTTGGTTTGTTTTGTTTTTGTGAATGGGGAAGAGAAAGAGAAGTAGCGGTGATCATAAAAAGACCAAGTGTACTTCTTCTTCGGGTAATGTGTCTGTTCTTTCGTATGTGTTTTTTTTTAATGATTTTGTGGTTGTTTGATTGCCGGACAAAATGGTTGGAAATGAAGCGAAAAAAAGGAATTTTGAATCTTTATGACTGAATGGAAATAGGATTTCGACCAGGGGGTTATAACTGCAGTGAAGGGAAGCAATTATGGGGATTCTTGAAGTGAGATTTTGTGGTTTATGAGAATCTGATATGTATGAAGCTATAAAGATTTGATTTTGTGTCTTAAAAAAAGAGGAATCCTTTTTTTTTTTTTTTATCTTAACAGTGAAATTGAGTGTTAGGGTTTGTTTGTCTGCCTTTTATTTAAATTGTTTTGCCTTGGTTGCTCCTGTTTCCGGATCTCTCTGATGCTTCTCACTGTGAGAAATGCTTGGGGGTTATTGCCCTTGATCAAGGCTGGATTGAATCATCACGACTACCTTTTTGATTAATAAGTAATTCGATTATTGTTTGATCTGTTGGAAAATGTTGTATTGGCATAGAATGTGCGCAATTGCAACATGAATTACTAGGAGAAAAGTGATTGATTTTGCTGGGATTAAGTCTATGGGCATGGATTTCTAGTGTCAGATTGGGAAAATTGAAATGACGAGAAAGATGGGAGTGTTTAAATTAATTAACCAGGCCAAAAAGTGAAGGGAAAGAAAACTGTGAGTTGAGCTCTTAATTTGGCTTATAACATTCTTCAGTACATGTCTGGCTCTCTGATCTCTGCGATCTCTGCTGGGATTGCTATCTTGTGCTGACGTTGCCATTTTTAGTGATTTTTACCTTTACATTCTAATATGGTCTTTATATTCGTTATATTTTCAAAATTGTTTCAGTGGAAATATTTAGTATCCGAAGGTAACCAGCTGTGAATACATCTTATATTGGCAATTACTCTTGATCAGTTTGATTTCTTGATTTATAATTTTATTTGATGGATTGCATTCCTTATTTGTCCTCCCTGGGATATGACTCGTGAGCATTATTTTAACACATGCCTTTCTAGCTATTTATGACTGATAAGTAGTCCATGCAATGATAGATTGGATTATTTTTATCTTCCAATCTGTCCTCTCATCATCAATTTAAATGTTATTATATTTACGAGTTTTTTTTATTGCTGTTCTTAGGAAGCCTCTAGTATAAGGGTTTCCACATTGAGCTTTTCTGTACATCTTTCACGTTAGTGGCTGGCTGACCTGCTTACATACCTGTTGAAGCTTTCCAATCATGTTACTTGCCCTATTTTGTGGCGATTAATTAGTTGCATTTTCTTCCTTTGCTTCAACTTTATAATCAAGTCTGCTTGACAGTATTTTCATTGAAGTGGTTAATAAAAATGTAGTGTGAGTTGAAAGTGCATGAGACCTGTCTAGAGAAGAGGGATTGTAATTTTTTTGTATCAAGTAATTGGTTAGAATAGAAAATAGCTCCTTTTCAGCTCCTTCTTAGTGTAAGTAGAAATGACTGGGACTGAAATAATCACTGTATTTTATGGTGCAGATGACATTCCATGCTCTTCTGGAACAGAACTATTGTCCGGACAGGTTAGTCCTTTTTTCCTTAGTTATGAGACATTGCAATCTCGATTGCACATTCTGCTTTAATCCCTCTTGATTGTTATTACATGATTGACAATGAGGGTTTAATTGAAAACTCATGTCCAGGTCAAGATACTTGGTGCAGGACTTGACATTTTTTTCTTTTCACAGTGACCATATAGAAATTTATTGTCTTTTTCATGAAAAAAGAAAAATACAGATGTAATTGTTTGTAGTTTTCCTTTTGCAGAAATCTTATTTGCTAGACTCTAGTGAGCTAAGGCCTCTCTCACCCAGGGTGGATGTTTCGGGTGGTTCTTTAAAGCTATTGAACATCCATTCTCATGCACATCAGAATTACAACCTTGGCCGTTCAATAGTCTTGAAACGATCTCGTCACCACTATGGTCATCAGTACTCTCGGAGAAACTCAGGGAGTCATGCTGATGCATCAACTTCTCGTGGGAAGACTGCCCTGTCATGCGATGAGAGGCTTACATTCAAGTTGAGCAGTCATCTAAACTCTGAGCCTGGTTGCCATACAGGTGAGATTCATAATTGCATGATGTTGAATACAATGTTATTTCTCTCCCCAAGGAAATAAAGTAGCATCTAGCTGCTTTATGCGCGTGTATAAACAAATGGGTACTTAAAGAATTTCTGTTATTCCACAAAACATCAAAGGTGGTATCATTTTTTACAAGTGCGGAGCAAATTTCTTCGCACACAAGATGCAGGAGTTTTACATCTACTTTTCATTATTATGAACTGTCAACGAAACTTTAAGATTCAAAATTTCAGCTTTTTACATGTACTTGCATTGACTTCAATTCTTTTCCATTTTCAGAAAACAAGGGATTAGAATTTAGCAGGCCAGACAGGGTTAGATTCAGTTCCTTGGTAATGGATGCAGTTTCATCTGATGCACTGAGGATAGTATGTGGAATCTGTCAGAAACTAGTGAGAAGGAGACCTTACTTTATAGGAAATGCTTTAACTGCTGGTGAATTCTCTGTTGTGGCCATTCTAGTTTGCGGTCATATTTATCATTCAGAATGTTTGGAGCAGAAAACAAGTCTTGAAGATATGCGTGACCCTCCCTGCCCATTGTGCGCGGGCTTGCTCTCTGAAGAAGATGCCTCCAGAGAACAAGAGTAATGTGTAGCTGACTCACGTCTATGCTATTTTTAATTATATAGAACAGACATAGCATACTTAAGATGGGGAGCTTGGACAGAAGTATGGGTGGTTGAAATAATCTTAGCAAGTTGTGTTAGAGAATTTTGACTGGCGGTCCTTCAGTCTCATTGCTGTCAAGAACATGGAAAAAGAAGTATGACCTGCAATATCTCTCATTTAGTGCTAGGCCCAGAGAGACATACCGTAGTTTTTGTCTAGGTATGGACACCAGTTAAGGTGTGTTTTTTCAGGAGAATATTAGTAAATGACAATCTTGGTTTTGTTGTAAGAGTTTACAACATTGTACACGCATTTGTCTTTGTGTATGAAGTGGCGATACAACAAATTCAAAATATTAGTAAATGATGACCATCATAGTTTTTGCTGATTGAGTTGACCATGCTGTAATTGTATCGGTGTAAGAAGAGTGGCAGTTTAAATTCAAGTAGTAAGACAATGTCGTGTCTTCTCCTTTTTTAAGTTGTTTCTGCCTGGAAGTTTTGAACAGGGATATATAGGATTGACGAGGGTGGAATGAAATATGTCCCCCTTTGTGTTATCAATTCCATAATGCTCTATTTAAATAACTTAGACAAGAATGCAGTGCAGAGGCACAAGCAAACCTATTGCTATACATAAGCCGAAAAGGTTTTCAAATTCTCTGCCAGAAAAGATGAGAGCTTCTAATATAAGAGAAGGGACCGTGTTTTACTCTTATCTCTCGCTGTATTAGATGTAGCCAACGAAGGAAGATGCATACTTGCAATTAGATTTAAGGGATGGGTTCAAAATAGTACTAGAGACATGACCACCCGGCGTGGAGATTTACTTATTTCAGTAATAGAGATGGCCGCTAAATCCCCTTGACAGAGGAAAAGTGCCTCTGAAATACCTGCGGCATTATATATCTACAAGAATCTTTGCTTCAAATTAACTTTTATAATCAAGTAGGCTCCAATTAATGCAAACAAGCAAGCTTCCGTTTTTGCAAAAACTAAAATTCGTATCTTGAATCTCAGTTTTAAAAGGAAAGAAGGTACATGAAATATCTCAAAAATCGGTTCCATATGGAATTAAGTGAAATAGTACCAACAACAATCTAATATAAGAAAGAGGCAAACTTCTAATATAAGAAAGAGGCAAACTGCAGTTTGCCCCAGGGTGGGAAACTTCTTGATGCCTTGAGTTTATGGAAGCTGCCCTCATCCCCTGCCCCAAGTAGAAGGCATCCATAACATTTCCTTTTTTCCCCTAACGTGCCAGGAGTTCTGGACCATGAGTTTTGAATCAATTCTGTTTCCACAACCAGATTGTGTAGACTTTCAGCATCTTACAGTCCAGTTTTGGCAAAAATGGTTCCAGGAAAGTGCAAGCTCGAGTGCTAGAATCCCTGCTGTTCCGGCAACAATAAACACAAGGCAGTTTCACACTGATACAGCAATATTTCATTCATTATATTAAGTGCAGAGCACTCCCGAGCTGATACAATGGTGAGACTACATAACCTGCATAAACATAAAGCTGTACATTATTTCCTATAATGGAAGGACAGTCCCATCAAAGTCCCAATATTTAGTTGTGAATTGAGCACATTAAGGAACTTTAGCTGAGCTCGGACTACCAGGAAAGGGCTCTATCAATGTTGGCTCTTCATGTTCCAAGGGTTCGGCTATCAATGTTGGATCTCTGGCACCTGGAGCTGGGGCATCAAGGGCAAGGACTGGAGCATCAAGGGCTAGTGCTGGAGCATCAAGTGCTGAGGCATCAAGGGCTAGTGCCGGCGCATCAAGTGCGAGGACCGGGGCATCAAGGGCTAGTGCCGGCGCATCAAGTGCAAGGACCGGGGCATCAAGAGCAAGGACCGGCGCATCAAGGGCTAGGGCTGGAGCATCAAGTGCAAGGGCCGGGGCATCAAGGGCTAGGGCTGGCGCATCAAGGGCTAGTGCTGGCGCTGGGGTTGTAGTGTGCTCCAATGGTTGGGCAGGTTGTTTGCATGTAGCCTTGTTGTGCCCTTCTCCCTTGCATCTGCTGCAAGACATTACCCTTGTGGGCTCGCCCTTTCTGTAGTAGTATCGTTTTTCCTCTGGCTGGATTGGAGGCCTCGGGGTAGTAGGAGGAAGCACCTGCACCGACTCTGAGGCATCCTTTTCTTCATCCAGATTGTTGAAATTATCTAAAATAGGGAGTATGGGTTTTGAATATGTACTGCAAAAGCTATCAACAGTATAGTATTTTGAACAATAATCATATACACTGCTGCCTTTGCATTTGAAGACAGCAATAGCATGGCGACAAGGTAGCCCAGTCAGTTTCCACTCAAGACAAGTGCATTCCCTTTTTTCAGTATCCACAACATGAATAGAATCGTCATGAACCTCGAATAATGTATCTGTTGAGAATAGTACTTTTAAAAATTGTGCTCGGAAAGCATCTTCTTGTAGCTTTT
The DNA here is from genome assembly GCA_027405865.1 of Salix purpurea. Lineage (NCBI taxonomy): Eukaryota > Viridiplantae > Streptophyta > Magnoliopsida > Malpighiales > Salicaceae > Salix > Salix purpurea. The sequence continues at coordinate 6,458,174 of JAOWLH010000019.1, forward strand.
TCTCCTTTGATGGCGTAAGTTTTGTGGTCCAGCAATTTGAATCCCTTTGACAAGTGTGGATCAAGTCCGTTATATTGCGTGTAAGCACTTCCAACTTCCTTGTGATAGGCAGTTCCCGCACTTCTTCAATCCAGTCAGCGTATGTCGCTGCAACATCTACTGTAATATGATTATAATGCTCTCCCTTGAATAGTGCATTTGTCCAGAATTCTGGTTCAATCTGCATAAGCCAGTCATACACTTTCGAAGAAACCCGTTTAATTTGCTCGGTATGCATTCTAAAACCATCAAGCCTGACTGCATGGGCCGCAGCCACTAAACTTCCTGGCAAAGAAACTTTCCCATCTCCATGGAATGGCCCCTTCCAGTTCCTCCTCAAGTTTTCCAGCAGATGGTATATAGAGTAACCATGGTGAGCATTCTCAAATAATTCAAGCACCGATTTCATCAACCCCTTCTCTTTATCAGAGACAAAAGTTACTGATCGTGAAGTTGATATTGCATGTTTCAACTGCTCCAAAAACCAATTCCAATTGTCACCATTCTCAATATCAACTATAGCAAAAGAAACTGGAAAAAACCCATCATCACCATCTAATGCAGTAGCTGTCAGCAAAATCTCATGGTATTTTGATTTTAATGTTATAGAATCAAGAAAGAGAATTGGGCGACAACCATTCTGGAAACCATATATTGAGGCATGAAAGGATACAAAAAGACGTTGAAATTTGCAGTCGTCACCAATGGAAAGCTTCACAAAACTGCCAGGATTAACCTCCTCTATCTTTTCACAAAACCAAGGCAAAAGATTATATGCCTCTTTCTTCGACCCCTGAAGTTGCTCCTTTGCATCTTCAATTCCACGCCACACTTGAGAATAGTTCAACTCCATCCCAAAATCTTGGAAAAGGCCATTGACAATGTCCCTCGGTTTTTGGCGCGGCATCTGTCTTAACCTATCTTTTATAATGCTGACCAACCAATTTTTATTTGGTGTCGCATGCTTCCATGATTCCCCTCCACATGTATGCGACTTATTCATCTTTTTTATCCTAAATACCTGTTCAGATTCAACCCAAGATGCATGAATCCTCCATGAACAACCGTCAACCACACATCTGCCACTTGCTCGATTCGTGTCATTCTTTTTCAATCTGTATGCAAAACGGCGTGCAATAGAATATTTCTGCAGGGCATCACGAAATTCAGCAACGTTTTTAAAGTCCTGTCCCACCCCAGTAATTCTTTTTTTCCAAGAGGCAACCATCCTTTCCACTGAAACATCTTTAGAGTCGAGAACATCTACAGATAGTTCATTGTCTTCACAATCTGATTGCCATTCTATAGCAACATCTACAACGGTATTATCATGATCCCAAGTATTCTTTTTCCATGATGTACCTTTTCTTGTCCTCATTTTCCTCTTTCGTGAAGTACTTCTCATCTCTTGATCATCATCATCATCATCACCACCATCACCATTGCTATCGCTGTTGCTCTCGCAATTTTCATCGTCAAGAACGATGCTGGGACCATTGGCACCAATTTTCCAGGATGCAGTGCGCCTTCGCTTCTTAACAGTGTCAGCGGGAGAAGCATTCATATCAACTGTAACTGAGTCATGAGTAGCTGTATCGACAGGAACAGTGACAAGATCAGTTGGAATCAAAGGGGCAGCACCAGGATCCTCGGTAATGGTGGGAGAAGATTTTTTTGAGGTAATGGCCAGTACCGAACTAGCAGGGCTTTTGGCTTCTGCTTTGGTAGTATTTGCAGTTTTAGATGATAATACACAAATACTGTCAGAGGCAACAGTAGCAGGAGTGACTGTTGGAGAAGTGACAGCAAGTTGAGATGACACTCGGCTTTGACCTTTAGCCTTGGCAGCTCTTTTGGATTTAGATGACAACACACGACGATTTCCAGAGGTAGCAGCAATAGGAGCAACTGTGATTGGAACTGGAGACAACACAGTTTCAGCTAGTTGGATCCCACTTGCTCTGCAATTTTAATACTAACAATGCATGAGAGAGAGAAAACACCCATGCTGCAACCAATAAAATGCCACCTATCACAATATACCAAATTAAAAACTGAGGATTTCTGTGGAAAAAACAAGGTCATTCAGCATTGGACCCAGTTTGCCGAGAAAAGTTATGGTATTGAATCTCTCCATACAACTTGACAATCACTGACTTTCATTAGGTAATAAAATAAGGCTTGATCAAAATTGAAAATCAATAAACTATGCTGTCAGAGACATGAGACACGTGAAAGGCAGAATAATGTACCTGCTAGCATGCATGTAGTAGGCTTCACGTTTAAAACCTCCTCTTCCCATGACATAAACATCTGCTGTGATCGAGTTCCCATGAATGTCAAACATTCTCTTTAGGTCTTTGTCACTGGATACAGTAATTAGAGTTCGCTTGTTTCCAGGGATAAAATACTTCATTGACAAAGATTCATATTCCAAGTTACACATTTCAGCCAATTTTAACTTCAGATCATCAAACATGGTTTCAAGGTTGATATCTAGAGCATGTGCCTCTCCTCCATTATATGATAAACTCCCATCATCATTCGTCACAAATTCACCACCAGACTGGCAGATCAGTATGAGCTTTCCCCTCGGCATCAGAAATGACTTCTGTGGTTCAAATTGAAGAGTCAAAACATGTCATTATAACTAAAAAAGTATTTAGAGATGTATACATATCATGCACCTCTTTAATCTCCGAAATAGTCTAAACTTCTGTATGACAGACAAATTCCAAGTTAAAAACTTGTTTCATACATTAAGAATTTCCAAGTATGTACACAGGCTGTCATGAATTGACTATATTTCAGTGTAAAAACATACAAAAAGAAGCTATATGTGAAATGATCATAGCTTTAGAAGAGCGCATGCACATCTGGTTACAACCATCTTGCGTAGGCGTTTACTTGTTATATCTTGATGGAGCAATACAATGATTTACAATCTGTATGGAAGGCTAGGACCATGCCCTGTAAATAATGGAACATGGAATATCTTGTAATTCAGAACAACCCAGCACAAGTTGGTCATTATATGCAAAGACACCACTCAATCTTACCAGAACATGTGCTTGAGTGCAGGCAGCGTGGCATAGCTTAGCCCGTAAAATCAAGGGCCAATCAAAACCAAATGTGTTTAAATTTTTGCTACTTAAATACAGTTTTTCAAGTTCTAACTTTCAAGGGACACGTAAGGCTCTAATATATGAATAAACCAGCTACCAAACGCAAATCATGAATAAACACTAGAAGTACACTCAGCTAACTCCTACAAACATCGAAAGGCCAGCAACCCAGACGTTCTTTCACCATTCCTTATCCCATTATATAACACACGCTATGAGCTAACTTTCAACTAACCGCCGAGTTCTTGGTCCAGGTCCACCAGCCCCTTTCACCACAACAAGAAACGAAGCCAGTTTGGTTACAAACACATCTATTGCCTTTTAAACATAGCATTACAATGTCTCAAGCTTCTCAATCACTGCACCCAACCTGACTATCCAAGGCACAACTATTGACAACACAACAAACTGGATTTTCAAAAAACAACAATTTCACAACCACATTACAACATAAAAGCACAAAACTTTGCAAACTCCCAACAAGAAAACACCACAAGCATTATCAATAAACAACAAAAGTCGAAACACGAACAAACCAAACAGCTCAGACAAACATGAGTCAACCAAACCAAAGTCTATGATCAACTTGCCAACATGTCTACAAAACCAACACTGTTTAACAAAAACCCACTAACCCAAATCTAAAGAAAACATGTTTGAACAGGAAAAATCAACAAAAAAAGTCACTACATTAGCATAACACCATGAGCTTCATACTCTTTAATAATAAAAAACAATACAGGAAGACTATATAGGTGAAATCTTTATGGATGTCCAGAGAGAAAGATAAAATCTCTGATTAAAAAAGAGTAAAAAAAAAGGAATTTACCAGAGGGTGAGAGGCAGGGATTTGAGAAAGATGGAAACCCTAGAATTGGGGGCTTTGTGGAATTTGAGTGAATTATCAAAGGAGAGAGAGAGAAGGGTGTATTGGAAAACTAACTAATGAAAGTTGGGCTAATGTTGGAAGAGAGTGAGTTTTATAGGGGCTGTTTTGGAATTTTAAGAAAAAAAGGAAAAGGAGATGGACAACAGTTCAAGGACTGTAATTTGCTTCCCATCCAAGCACCCTAAGCTACGACGTTTAGAGGGATCTTGGTGCCCCAAGATTTACACCCCGTTTGGCATGGCAATCCCACCGGTTTTTGGTCGAAATTTGAAAAAAAAATTTAGTTTAAATGAATATGTTTTTATGTGTTTTAGATTATTTTGATGTGCTGATTTCAAAAATGATTTTTAAAAAATAAAAAAAAATATCATTTTGATGTATTTCGGCACGATAAACACTTTGAAAAGCTACTGCAACCACACTCCCAAACAGACCCTATTTTGACACAAAAAATTATATTTTATACTTTTTTTCTATAAAATGATAAACCTTTTTTTTTTTAAAAAAAAGAAAAAACTAGCAAGTCATTAAAAATAAGGTGAGGTTAAGGATACAAATGTATATCAGAACAAAGTGAAGGATTAAAGAGTTAGGATATGAGATTTTTTGGGGCATTCTTATGTTTATTAAAACTTTTAAGTGTCAAAATGAGGGTAATAAATTTTTCTAAAACTTTGCCAGTACCATGCCTCTTACGCCATGAGAATAGGAAATATGAATTTTATTATTTTTAATACTAGCAAGTCAATATAATAAAAAAATACTTTTAAAAAAAATCAATAAACAATTTTAAGAAACACAATTGTATAGCAATAGCCAACAACACTTCAGTGTGCCTTCTTCAACCATAGATTTCAATAATAAAAATACTTCAAAACCTAGTTGAAATGTTTTATTGAAGTTTAAATTAGGATCTAAGCACATTCTTGTTCTTATTAATTAAGTAGATATTTTTCTATATGATTCGATGTTTGAGCTAGAGCGGGTAGAGACCAATAAGCTCATCGTCAGTGTTTGACATTGTGTTTTAAAAATATTTTTAAAAAAATATTTTTTTTTATTTAAAATTAATTTTTTTGATATTTTTAGATTATTTTCATAGATTGATACCAAAAATATTTTTTAAAAAAATATTTTAATATATTTCTAAATAAAAAACACTTTTTAAATCAACCTCAACTCTGAAACCGCCAATTCTCCATAAATGCATGGCAAGTCGCTTGTTATTTTATTTTATTTATTTGAAAAGGGAGCATTGTTATAGCTTTTTACAAGTAGCCAGTTCAAATATCTTTCAGTATAATAAAGATAAATATATATACACGTGTAGAAAGATTTGATTTGGTTTTTTTATTTGAGAAAAATAGTTTGTTTTTTTTTTAAAATAAATCTCAAATATGTAACCAAAACCAAACCAAATTGAAGTATTTCATTTTTTTTTAATTTTCCAGTCTTTTTCTTATTTTCTATTTTTTTATTAATTTGATCATCGTCTATTTTTTCCACCCGTGATCAGAGATAGCGAGGCCGTTTGACATTATGATGCGATCCACGATTACCAAACGGCTTCTCAATTTAGTGTTTGGTAAACACCCAAACTGTGTTTCAAAACGTGGGACCACGGTCAAAATCATCTGAATCGGCGTTTCATGTTGAGCTGATTTTTTATGCTTTTCAAAGTGCGATTGTTATTTATTAAACTGCCGATTGTTATTTGAAGTTAAATATTACCGTTGAAAACATAAATAACCCTACTTATCCCTGTACCTCTCATCCCTTTCCTCTCATCTGCGCCTCTCATCTCGTCTGCGCCTCATCCCTCTCCTCTCCTCCGCACAAAACGACCAGCTCCCCGGACTGATCTTGCGCCTCCCGTCTCTTCTCTTCTCTCAACTACCCACATCTCCCTTATCTGCCAAAAAAACCCAAAAAAATCCTCACCATGCGCCTCCCGTCTCTCCCTTCACAAAACAAGAGCTAAGAACAGTGGAATAAATTTACCCGATTGGACTTTGAAAAGAAAACAGAGTAGAGAGAAAAGACCAGGATATGCACAAAACAGAAAATGCAGGCAAGGGGAATCCAAGTGAAACTCGAGATTCAGTCCATACATTTTTTCTTAAAAAAAATAAAAAATAAAAAAGATGAGAGACACTTAACAGTTCTCGAATGTGGAAAAAACAAAGAGGTGAGAGGAGGTGGGCACCAGGTTGTGGATACACATCCAGGTGCTTAAGATGGAAGCGAGAATGAGAAATCTTTACATGGAAGGTTCTGCTTCTCTTCCTGCTTGTCTTCGAATTATTTGTGTTTGAGGTGGTTGGGTTCTTTTAAGAGTGTGGTCTGTAGTTTAATCTATATATTATTTTTATATATAATATTTTATATATATATATATAAAAATAATATTTGTTTTTTTATGAATTATTAATTATATTATATTATTATAATTATTAAATTTACAATATATATATATATACTCTTTAAAATAATTTCACAAGTTAAAAGCAATATGAAAAGCTTGGTAACCAAACATCCAAAACTGTTTTTTTTTCAACCTCCAACTCAACTACAGTTTTAACCAAACACTTCACTGTTTATTTTGCACCATAGTAAAAGTGCTTTTTTTTTTAAACTGTTTTTTTTCAATCTCAATCGCAAAAACAAAAATAATGCCAAACACACCCAGCAAATGAAATCATGGTTGAATGAAGCGATGCAAACCTTTGACCATCCCCCAACTAATGTTTTCATGTTTATTATTGTAATAACTACTGTGTTTTTACTTAAAAAATTTATTTTTATTTTTATTTTTCCCTATTCCATTTCTTTAGATCTTTGCTCATACGCCCCTGTAATCTGTATAATCTTTAGCATCGCCCCTTTTTTTTCCACCTTCAAATTCAAAGTACAGGAGTTTCGGTCCAAATCATTTCCAAGTGACCCCAGCTGGTGGTGGTGGTGGTGGTAAAGGGTGGTGGGGGCGATGATATGATGTTGAGAAGCTGACCGGGAAAGATCGGTGATGGAAACATTTGGAATCAGTCAAAAGCTTATCCATTAACCCTTCCACGAAGAAAATATGAATGTGAATGTTTTTTTAAGTATTTTTCACTTAAAATATATTAAAATAATATTTTTTTTATATTTTTAAAAAAATATTTTTAATATCAACATATCAAAATAATTTAAAATAAGTTTTAATTTATTTTTAAATATTATTTGTAACATCAACACTTCAAAATAGTCTAAAAACACTAAAAAATTATTTAAAATAAAAGAATTTTAATGTCTTTTCAAAAAACATTTTCCAAGTGCTTCCCAATCTACAACATACCACAACACAGGATCAAATTGATGGATAAAAAATTAGGATTCAACACTCCATCTCGTAACTTTATATAATTGTCGGGTAAAAAAAATGTCAAGGAATTTCTATTTGTAGAAAAAACTTGTATAGGTTGAAATCTACTTATAAAATACCGGGGTGTGCGTGTGTGTTCTTCTCGATAGATTAGAGTATGTTTTCAAGATTGTCATGAAAAAGATTTAATCATATGATAATTTGTTGAATGATGTCTGAATATAAATCTTTCTTAAAATTCGTATGATCTATCCATAATGTTTTTGCCATTTTCTTGTCTGTTTCTCGATTCCTCCACTTATCCACAAGACATTCTATCCATTTTTAACATATTTTTCAATATAAATTAACTTTTCAACAAACAAATGAGACCCACCACTAATACCACGAGTGAAGAAATAAATAAAAAAAAGAGAAAAAAAAATCTACAAGAAAAGAAAAACTTCCTCCATGAATTGTTTCCATTTTCCTTTATAGCAAACTTTATTTAATTAATTAAAAGAAAGTCCAATCATTTGTTTCTCTTTTCCTTTCTAATCCCTCCTCCCTTTATCATATCATCACCATCTATCCAATCCCCCCAATAATCTAATATCATAAATTAATAATTCCATTGTTTATTTAATCACTTGGAACCATCATCATTATCGAGGGACAACTCATTTCGTGTCTGTTTGAAAATATAACTGATGTTGTTTTTAAAAGTGTTTTACATTAAAAAATATATTAAAATAATTTTTTTTAAATTATTTTTTATATTAACATATCAAAATGATTTAAAAACATCAAAAATTAAAAAAAAATATATTTTTACTTCAAAAACATTTTCGAATCGCATTAGTAGATACCTTCGAGCCTCACCAAACCATCCTCTTCCATTTTCACAAATACCAGAAACAGAAAGGGCATAAAAGCAAAACTCAAAACCCACCATGACCATCCATGCAAAGAAGAAGAAAAGTTGCCCCACTACAAAATTGAAGATCCGAATCTAAATCCTCCCATTGGAACATTCCAAAATAAAATGCGAATCCGACGGCTCCAAATGCCCCCACACAAGCCACGTATCCAAATTTCTATAAAGCATAATTCCTTAGCATCCTGCTCCTACAAATTTAACCCCGCAATAACATATTCTTGCCAACTCACACACAACCTTGACACCAATAAATAACCCTCGCTAAAACTCTCTCCCCCCTCTCTGTGTCCCTCCATCTTTCTCTCTCAAGCCACCATTCTCTCTCCCTCTCCGCACCTCATTTTCCGGTGGCGGGAAGGATATTTGACCGTGGGGGTTTACCAGGGTTCTGTTACTTTTTCTTTGCCGACTCTTGGAATATTTGAAAGTTGGTTATAATGACGACCGTTGCCTCTCCAAGGAAATCATCATTTACAGAGGTTTTACAAAGAGTTTATGGGAATTTCGGGTCCTTAAGTGGTGGCAGCAATAGCAGCAACGGCTTTTATGGTAATAATCTACAGAAGCATAGGTGTTATGTTCATGAGAGTGAAGATGATTTTGAAGAGGAAGATGGGACCATGGAGCTTGTTCAAATTGGTGCTACAAGAACCAAGAATGTTTTGATCCTTATGAGCGATACAGGTGGTGGTCACCGTGCTTCTGCTGAAGCCATTCGTGAAGCTTTCAAGCTTGAATATGGTGATGAATACAACGTATGTGATTCTGTGCATGACATGATCTTTTTTGGCCCTTTGTTGCCTCTGATTTTGATCTTTTAATTCTCTTGTTAGAGCCTTGGAGGTTTTTTTTTCCACACGTATATAAAGTTGAAGAGGGAAAGTGCTGATTTTGTCAACATGGTAGCAGCCATCTTGTTCTTCTTGGATTTCTTTGTTTGTTTGTTTGTCAGTTTTTTTTTCTCCCCAGTTATCAATCATTTCTTTTGCAATTTTCATGCGAAGTGATGATTAATTTCCACTTTTTTATTTCTGTTTTCTTCCTCTTTTTTCTTTTTCATTCAATCATTTTTTTCCTTTTTTCATGGCCCTTTCCCTATCTCTCCTCTTTGTTTTAGTGGTGGCTTTTTTCACCTGACTTGGAGAATTCCTCTGCTAAAAAAGGCCTCTAGTTACATCTCATTGTTTTTGTGATAATAATTTAAACTCAAGAGGTTAGGATTTGTGGTGACAGATAATTGTGAAAGATGTCTGGAAAGAGTACACGGGCTGGCCATTGAATGATATGGAGAGGCAATACAAATTCATGGTGAAACATGTACAGCTATGGAAGGTGGCTTTTCACAGTACTTCTCCAAGATGGATACACAACTGCTATCTTGCCGCAATCGCTGCCTACTATGCCAAGTACTTTAATTTCCTCGATCTTTTCTGGGTTTTCTCCTTTACATTTTATGATAATTTATTGCCTGCAAGTAGGTTGTAGTTTACAGTTTCCATAAGGAGTTTTCATTTTTATTCATTAATTTGGTCAGTGCAATACAATAAAAGCTTGAATCTTTTGATTAATAAAAGTTAGAGCTTTTAAGGACTTCTTTATTCTTTCTCCCTTCCACTTCTGATTGTGCATTTGTAGTTTCTTCTTGTAAATGATTCTTTCTGACCCCACTAATCAGATCATAATGTTAATCACTTTCAAGCTAAAATGATATGTTTGTTGAGCTGGAAATGTGATTGGATGTCGGAAATATGGGTGGATCCAATGTTTGTTTTCATTACAAGTCTAATGTAACTGCTCTGATCTTATTCTGCTATATGTGATTGCAGGGAGGTGGAGGCTGGTCTAATGGAGTACAGGCCAGATATAATTATCAGTGTTCATCCCTTGATGCAACATATTCCTCTGTGGGTTCTAAAATGGCAAGGCTTACAAAAGAAAGTGATTTTTGTTACAGTCATCACCGACCTCAATAGCTGCCACCCTACATGGTTAGTTGATCGGGTGATTTTGAAGTAAGATGTTTCATTGACCCCGACCATAAATTGTTTTATCTTAACAATGAGATTTCTCAGGTTTCATCCTGGGGTGAATAGATGCTACTGCCCGTCAAAGGAGGTAGCTAAGAGGGCTGCACTAGATGGGCTAGAAGATTCTCAAATTCGTGTTTTTGGCTTGCCCATCCGACCATCTTTTGCTCTTGCAATTCTTTCGAAGGTGCGCAGTCGTGATCACGCATTCGCATTCACTCATGCTCTGCTACGAAGATTTGCTCAACTGACTGCTTTTTTCCTTTTCTTTTTATGCAGGATGAGTTAAGAGAAGAGCTTGAACTGGACCCTGATTTACCTGCAGTTTTGCTGATGGGAGGTGGTGAAGGTATGGGGCCTGTTAAGAAAACAGCATTGGCTCTTGGAGAATCACTGTATGATAAAGAACTTGGGAAACCACTTGGGCAGTTAATCATCATTTGTGGCCGTAACAAGGTTCTTAAATCAACATTGGAATCTCATGAATGGGCAATCCCAGTTAAGGTATAGGACTTCACTTCTTAGGCATGTAATACGTGTAGCATCGATATACTTCATACATTCAAAAGAGTATTCATTGAATGCTCTGGTTTGCATTATTTCAGGTTAGAGGATTTGAGACACAGATGGAGAAATGGATGGGAGCTTGTGACTGCATAATCACGAAAGTATGCTTGAGATGCTTCAGTGTCTTATACTAAATGAGCCCTTCTTGTCTATGAACTTGACAGATTTCAGTGACTTGTATGTTTTACAGGCTGGACCTGGCACAATCGCGGAAGCATTGATTAGAGGGCTTCCTATTATTCTCAATGACTACATTCCTGGACAAGTAAGCCATCAACATTCTGCACTTTCGCTGAACTTGACAAACTGATAGGCAACATTTAGTTCTTATTTCATCTCATTGATGTTTCTTCATTTGACAACTGCAGGAAAAGGGCAACGTGCCTTACGTTGTGGACAACGGGGCTGGCGTCTTCACCAGAAGTCCTAAAGAAACAGCAAGGATTGTCAAAGAATGGTTCAGCACGAGAACAGATGAACTTAAAAGAATGTCAGAAAATGCACTTAAACTAGCCCAGCCGGAGGCTGTATTTGACATCGTGAAGGACATCCACGAACTTGCGCAAGCACGCGGTCCTCTTGCGAATATCCCTTACGTATTGACATCATCTTTCGCAAGCTTAATATGATCGACGAAACCTCGCATCATCGAAGGCGCATTGTCAACTAAGACCAGGGTGTGCCAGCGCTAGAATGAAATGTACAGCTAGTTCCAATAGTATCATTCTTTGTCCTTGAGGTTCTTTAATAGGGGTGTGAATTTGTCTGGAGACAATCATTCTGTAAAGGTTGTGATTCTTTTGGGAGGAGTTAATTAGTGTTCTGCTAAAACTTGATTGTGTTTCATGATTCTTTTCTTATTATCATTGCAGAGTTCTAGTTCTCAGGATATGTAAGCTATTTCACTCTGGGGTGTCCAGTTTAACACTTGGCATTGATTGCCTGAGATCATAGTTATTAGAATGTGTTTGTATTTTTCTTGGAAAATATGCCTGTTAAAACTTATTTTTACCTGAAAATATATTAAAATAATTTTTACATCAACATGCACATGATCCAACAGCACTAAAATGATATCAATTTGAATTTTTTTTTAAAGTCAAATATATTTTTAAAATGTATTTTCAAATGCAAAAACAGATAGTGTCTAAACCTGACCTGGCCCGAGATCCAACCGCAGGTCTACAACTGGTGTTATGCAAGTTGACCGGTCAATCAAAACCATGTTCTTTAAATTATTTTTTAAATTAAACTATATTTTTAAAAAAAATTAAAAGTAAAATTAACTCGGGTTTAACAACTGGGATTGAAATTCAGGTCTTGTGATCTACAATCTCTGTGTTTTCTTGGGCAGGATGATGGATTTCCTTCACCGCAAAGATGTCTGGTTTGCTAGCTTGGAGTGCAGTCCCTGCTCTGCGATCACTCTAAACTTGAGGAATAGACAGCAGATTACTTGTAAAATGTTGCCGGAAATCTGAATATTTCAGCAGATTATTTGCTGTCAATTCTTTTTGCTGTGTTCGTGACGTTTGCCGGGTGTTTCCAACATGTAAATAATTATTAGAAGTAATATTCTAATATATAGTCAAGTGGTAGATTGCTATTTACTGCTTTCATGCGTGAATTAGGGTTCATAAGCTTTGACCATGGAAGGAATCGAACTTGCTATTTTTATCCTCTTTTATATATATATATATATATATATATAGAAAAAAACTCCTAGAGCGAGAATGGATTGACAGGTTGATCAGCTTCAGCTTGGAGGAATGGTAGGTTTTGGGGTGTTTGTGAAGCGTTTTTGAAAAAAATTAAAAAAATATATATTTTTATTTTAAAAATTAAAAAAAAACAGTGTTTTTATATTATTTTCATATACTTATATCAAAAATAATTTTTTTTTTTTAAAAAAATAATAATTTGATGTATTTTTTTAATGAAAAATATTTTCAAAAATAATCTCAATTACACTCTCAAACAGACACAAATTAATCAACAAAAAAACGTGTTTTATTCAAGGAATAGTAGGTTTTGATTAATCCAAATACCAACTTTGAATTTTAGAATTGATCGTGGAAACAAAAACTCATATAAAATATATCAATTTGAATAAAATGATTTATATTATTATTTTTCACATATTAAAATCATTGAAAAACACTTCAAAAAACATATCAATTTAAAACAAATTTTAATGATTTCAGTAATCAAAACAAACATATTAAAATAAAATAAAATAAAATTTTGGAATTTTGTTGTAAAAAGAGCATTGCATATTAACTTTCAAAGTCCATGTCAGCATTGTGGAAAATTCATAAATATATAAAAAAATTCCTAGAGGGAGAATGGTTTGGGAGGCTGATGGGCTTCAGCTTGGAGGAATGGTAGGTTTTGATCAATAATAAAACCGTGTTCTACTCAAGGAATGGTAGGTTTTGATTTAATCCAAATTCCAAGTTTGAATTTTAGAATTGGTCAAGGAAACAAAAATTCATATAAAATATATAAATTTAAATAAAATGATTTTTTTATTATTATTTTCCGTATTAAAAATAATTGAAAACACTTAAAAAATGATTAAAATACAGTAAAATTGTTAAATTAAAAAGAGCACTGCATATAAACTTTCCATGTCGGTGTCAGCAGGCACGGAACATGTTGTAACTTGCAAGTTAAGATTCTTTGATTAGAAAATGGATGCAGCCAGCTGCGAAGTTTAAAAAGCCAGGCTGTCATTGGTGGTGACGTGTGCGGGGAGGAGGGGCCAGGGTCCATCAATCACGGAGAGTGGTGGGGTGACATGGAAGGAAAGCTAAGCATCCACGTGGCCATGAAAAAAACAGTCCATTTTTTATTTTTTATTTCCAACATAAGTCTTGCTGGTCAATCATTACTCATAAGGATTTTCCTCAAAGTAAAAGCATTTTACTAACTTTATTAAGAGTTAGTTCGTTTATAGGATTAAAGTTGTTTTTTTAAATAATTTTTATTTAAAAATATATTAAAATAATATTTTTATTATCAATTTATTAAAAACATAAAAAAAATTAAAATAAAAAATAAAATAATTTTGAAATGCGGTGATAAAATACTAAATTTTAAATGATTAAGTGAGAATTGTGATATCCATGATAACATAGCTGTTATTATTAGAAAGTGTTCGTAAATATAAAGTAGAGATTATTTTTAGAATAGTGTGTGTATATATATAAAATATTTTTAATATTAGCATATTAAAATAATTTACAAACACTAAAAAAAATATATTTAAGTTAACTATAGATTGCCTATGGTTAGAGTTATCCAATCCAAATATTTTCTTTTTACCTCGAAAAAAGAAAAGAAAATGAGAAAAAAAATGAGTAGAAAAGGACAGTCCATTTTGATTCGGGTAATGATATATTGTGTCCATGTAATATTTGTTTTATTGTGGATTAACAATTCAAAACGTTTTTTTTTTAATTTTTATCCTTGAATATATTTTATTGCTTGAACGTAATTGTCTTTTGCCAAATTGAAGAACAATCGGATTAAATTGGCTGATTAAGAATGACATTAAAAGATAGAAAATCAAAATAGAAAATATACCACAAATGGATGATAGTTTTAAAGATCATACAACAAAATTTAATTTACTCTTCACCCTTTACAAATTATACATATTTATTATCTCCATGTTTCTTCAATTTAATTTTGATATAAAAAAATAATTCTTTAGACATTTCTAATCTCTTATTAGAGAGAGGTCGTTTCATTTTGACAATAATAAAAAAAGAGTATTAACACCAATTTCAACCGCTAAAATGATTTATTTTGATGTCAAGGTATTTTATTTGATGAAAGATGTTCCATTTAGATGTTATTGTGCCTTAAATTGTCTACAAAATCATACATGAGCTCAAAAAGATTTCTTATTTCAAGCTGATTTTAATTTTTGCATGGTTATTTTAAGCCTAAGCCTAATTAAGATTTTCTCAAGATGTCTAGTTTATTTTTAAGTGTTTTGAGTAAAAATTAAACATAAATATGCTGTACGGCCATCACAGTAACTAGAATCCAAGGAATGATATACGATACATTATCTAACATTTTGTTTTTTAAAAAAGATAATAGGGTTGGCAATACATTATAAAAATAATTAAGGCTCATCCATGGACCCTTATTAAATGGGTCAAGCCCACCGATGTCCAACCTCTTTATTTTTTGTTGTTTTTCTTAACATGTATTTTTAAAATAATTTTGTATTTAAATTAATACATCTTCTATCTATTTTTTTTTATGTATTTAGACTTTTAAATGTATTTATTTATTTATTTATTTATTGAATTTATTAGTCTAATATATATATATAATTCATCTATAAGTTTTTTTTTATGTTTTATATAATTGAAATTTATTTTCGAATATATATATATATATATATATATATATATATATTATTTTTGAAAGGTGTTTTTAATAAGTGAAGCCTTGTAAGATATGTTTTTTTCCCTTTGATTTTATTCAATTAATTTTATTTGTGTGTGTATTTATGCTACTATTTGAGTAAATAAAAAATATTTTTTAATAAAAAAATCATTAAACTGAATCATGCAAATAAAATATGTTGTGAGATCAAATATTTTGATTTACATTCACCTCTCAGCCTTTTCAAATATATATTTAGTTATCATTAATAATTTATTTATTGATATTTATAGTTCTTGATTCATTTAATTAGATTAGATGCATACGTAAAGTTTTTATCAATAAGTATCTATTTAAATGCACTTAACCACTACCCTGTTCATCAACTCATTTAAGATATAGAAAATATTTATTTTATTTAAAAATAAAATATCATAATAAGAGGGGGGAAAGCCAAAATCGAAAAAATTTATATTTAAATAAATTTATATTTTTATTATAACAACATATATATATATATATATATATATATATATATATTATAAGAATATTTTCCCCTCCTTTTTACACTATTTCTTTCCTATGCTTGTCTCAATTGGAGTTTGAAAATAAACTTTTTTATATAAATGTTTTTATGATAATAGATATATGATACTATAAGAAACAATTTTTTTTTGTTTTTATATTACTATTATTATTTTATATTACAATTCTTTTCTTTTACATCAAAAATAATTTCTATTATTAGCAAAGATTCGAACCATGTTCAGTTGTTCACTTTATAGGAAGGAATAACTTTCCTTACTTGGTATTACAATTATTATTTAATAATATCGATTACAATAACTAATAAAAATATTTATTAATAAAAATAAAAATATACATGGTTGATATTAAAAAAAAAAAGACATTTTAAATACAAATAAAATATTTAGGAGAAACAACATCATTAACCCATTTTGATTATGCAAGAGAACTTTAATTGCGATCCGACAAGAAAAGACATCCCACTAGAGAAGAAAAGAACATAAACGATAACGCGTTTTGATCTGCTCAGCTTAAATTGTAAAACATAGGCCAACAACAACAACGTCAATCAAACTCCGACAACATACTCCTGGGAGACTGAGAATTGCGGTAATTCCACTGCTTCTATCTTATCTTCTTTTTCTTAAGATTTCAAATCACGGGGCTTTGTTTTGTTTTGTTTTGTTTTCTTTCCTTATGTTTCATTTCCAGTGAAACCAAGGTTGTTTTGTATCCGATTCTATACAATAATTTACTATATTAGCACTGTAACGCATCGATTCAGCTCTCAAATTTTGTAAATTTGATGTCTTTCTTCTAAATGTTTTCAGGGCTGCGCTTATTTGGCTGAAATTTGCAAAAGTTCGAATCTTTGAGCTTTGGAGTTGAAAATGGTATGTGGATGAAATCTGCAAATGTAGTTATTTCTTTGGTTTTCATCGTTGGATTTTGATTTGCACAAAATTATATAAATTGTTGGTTGATTATGTGAGATCTATATACCCTGTTGGGTTTGGCATTTTTAGTTGAAATCACAAGAGTAAATATGGTAAAGTTTTTGTCTTTAGTCACTTAATGGGAAAAAGTTGGCTAACATCATAATTGGGTTCTTTTAAATAATAGATATAATTAGGTTCTTAGATTATTAATTTGTTTTGCTCTAATTATACCATGTGGTTATGTTTGGTGATAGCAATGTGAATTAAATTCCTGCTTACAGATGAATTTGAAAGATGTTTTTTCATGGCTAGGTTCATCACTCTAGTTTTGTGGACGAGGAGGGAGTAAGAAAAGCTTGCGGCTGTCCTTTGCTTCCATTAAAAAGTCATATAAAGGGTCCAGCTCCTGTTTCAGATCAAGGTTATAAACACGTGCATTATAATTTATTTTGATGATCGAATAATTGTTAGAGTATTGTCTTTTTGTTTTTTCTTACCTTGATTGTGTGGAAATTGTTATGTGTTTTATGCAGATAGAACTGATATAGTTGACGAGGCAATCACATTTTTTCGCGCCAATGTTTTCTTTAGAAATTTTGATATTCAGAGCCCAGCAGATAAGCTCCTTATTTACTTAACATTCTACATCAATGTGGCTTTGAAGAGGCTTGAGGGTTGCAGAACTTTGGCCGAAGGAACGAAGGCAATTATTAACTTGGGTTTGGAGAAGGTTCCTGTACCTGGAGAGTCTGGCTTTCCTTTCCCGGGCCTTTTTTCTGATCCTCGATCTCAGAAGGAAGCAGGTAAAGTTCCTTTTTATGATTTTTTCCCTGGAGTTAAATTAGTGTAAGATTTTACATCATAAGCAATGTTTACGTAGTCATGCTTTTAAAGTACATGAACCAAGTTTAGATAACCTAAATAGTCCATAAGCAAATTTACTCTCTCACTAGCAGTGTTTTCAATCTAATTATGTTCAACCCTTAGACTTACCAAAAACCATATAGAGTTGTGCTTCAATAAATTCGTTGCTTAACTTTAGTCTGATCTTTATCAAGTGACTTCCATTATCATGCTAGCACTTTGAATTAACGTCTTGTCTCAGTGTGTGACTGAATTATGGAGATCATGAGATTAGTGCCAGCTACCAGTAAGATATGGGTTTTACTGCCCATTGCAGTTTACTATTGTTCCTTGCTACTGTGCTTCTGCTGATGACAAATTTGTGTGACAGACATTGTTGTCCACATTCCAAACCATGTAGATTTTGTCAATTTCCTCTCATAGTCTTCATATTTGTTTGGGAGATAATCTTTGTCATGGCTTTATTTTTCTATTGAAGAGTTCTGTGTCATACCAGGGAAATTTAATACCCTTGAGCCTGATGATATTGTATTAATTTCTATGGTATTAGCTATAGTTTTTTGAGTTGAGATATCCCGTAGAAATAGCATTCAATAGCAGTTTCAGTAGGCTGCAAGATCTCCTGCTATAACTGCTTTACTGAATTGTTGATTTCAGCCCATTATTCTGAAACATCGGATCTGTTAAATTCTTCGGTTGGACTGTGATTTTGACTGCCTTGCTGTTTTTGTTCCAAACTTTTGTTTATTTATACCTTTGAAATCTTGAACTGCAGAGCTATTCAGAAATTATCTTAAACAGATAAGGGAAGAAACGAGTGGGAGACTATTGAGTGTTGCATATAGACCCAATGGGACTCCAAACAAATGGTGGTTGGCCTTTGCCAAGAGGAAATTCATGAATGTCATTGCTCTCTGAATTTTTTGTTTATATATCCCCCCAAAGGTGACAAATAGAAGCCTTATAACAAATTGCGAATATCCTTTCTTGCCAATTTAAATATGAACACCAATGCCTTCAAAAACCAGGCATCAGACATGTTCTGTGTGTTACAACTGATAGTACTGTATACTTGTAAAATGAAGTTTATATTTGTAATATCTTCAAATTTTCTTTTGATGAATTTACTATCGTCATTTTCTGAAAGGAAGAGAAGGGAATGCTAATAATAGGTGTTTATTGGTTCAGGAATTGACTTGCGTCCATCTTATAGATTTTTACATGGTGAGGATGAGAAATGTGTGCCATGATTGCTACACTTTTGCATCTCAGCAACATTTATGGAAGCATGGCCAGGTTTTCATGAACTAGATCAAACCACCCTTTTCCTCAAACCAAGCGATGGATTTGAATTTAACTATTCTCATTATATTTGATGAAAAATCAAGTACATGGTAAGATATATATACAAGTTTCAAGCTTTAAAAATAATATAAATTATATTCTGATATGTCATTGACAGCTTAAATTGAGATGAATCTGTAAAGACAAATCACCTCAGTTACATGCGGGGAACAGAGTTGCTGTAAAATGGTAGAAACATGATTGTTTTCATTGAATGTTAGAACGATGTCTCGGATCCGTGCTCATTTGGGTGACCAAATCATTGAGTTCGTTGGTCGCCTGTCTAGCTACTTTTTTTTTTCTTTTCCTTGGTTTCTGCAAAACTAATATGAAATCCTTTCAAAATATTGATTTGAGTTTTAAAAGATTTAAAATACTATAGAATAAACAAACGCAAATAATAATAAAAAACTCTGATTTGTTTCAGTAATTTCCATTAGATTTAACTTTACGAGCAATATTATTTAACAACCCCCTCCCCCATTGTGTTTTTTTTAATGTATTTTTATTCGGAAATATTTTAAAATATATTTTTTAAAAAAATTATTTTTATATCAATACATTAAATTTATGTAAAATAAAAAAAAATAGGTTTTTTTAGAAAGCACGACCAGGGTTGTTAAAATCGCGAGTTGAATCAAACCTTGTTAATTAGGGTAGAAAAATCAGTTTGGGTCAAACTTGGTCAAAAAACAATAAAATTATACGGAAACAATAAAATTATACGGAATCGTAAAATCAGACCGAATCAGTCTGATTTTACAATCCCAGGCTATTAGAATTTTCCACGCCAACTGACTCTCTCTCTCTCTCTCTCTTGCCACATGACCATAGCCCCCCCCCCCCCCCCCCCCCCGGTTGCCTAAATTTTAAATATATTAATTTTTATATTTTTAAAAATTATTTTTTATATCAATACATTAAATATATGTAAAATAAATCGGTTTGGGTCAAACTCGGTCATAAAACAATAAAATCATACGGAATCGTAAAATCAGACCGAATCGGTCTGATTTTACAATCCCAAGCTATTAGAATTTTCCACGCCAACTGACTCTCTCTCTCTCTCTCTCTCTCTCGCCACGTGACCATAGGCCATCCCCCCCACCCCCAATGCCCTTGTTGCCCAAATGGGTCCATGCGCAGCCCCCATGCCCTGACCCTCTCTCTCTCTCTCTCTCTCCTGGTTTAAAAATAAAAAAAATTAGTATTTATTAAATGTTCCTATATTGATTCTCCTATATTTACATAATTATTTTGTAATGTATTTTTAAATTATTTTAAATCATATATGAACCTAAAATAATAAGGTTTCATGATAATTATGTTGTATTATATTTGAAAATATTTTACTTATGATTTTACAATTTTTCCACCTCCATGATTTTAGCTGCGATTTTATGATTTTTGTACAGAAAAATTCGGATATAATTTTACGATCTGAGTTTTAAAAGCTCTTTTCGTGTCGTGTTAAAATCGTGATTTTAACAACCTTGAGCACAACTGAACCTCGCTACTAGTCAGAATAATCAAATTATAACATCAACTCAAATTTTAATTTCAGCCACTTTTGGGAAACCCATTTGAGATTTCATAATTATTTTTTCATTATTTAATAGGACTTGTTTTGCCTTATACTTGTCAGATATAATTCTACTTGTTTGGGATTTATATCATATTTATTGGGGGAAAAAATCAAGTTTATCACAAGTTTTCTTCTTTTTTATAAAATTAAAAAAAAAACATCATATTTATAATATGATTAGCACGTTTGGATAACCACCAATATATATTTATATTATCTTCTAATAAAAAAATATCTTAATATCAACTTCTATAAATTGAATTAAGTCACAAGTTTTATAAAATCTACATATTTGAACTTATATATTGATAAATAAAGTCTCTTTATTTTAAATAATATTTAATTAAACAAACAAATTTAGGTGATTGGTGTTGGATTGGATGAAAGTGATGAAATTACAAATTCAATGCCTGAAATAAAAAGTTTGATAAACCCAATAATACCCCCATAGTCAGATCTCATTTCTAAACAATCTTAACAGAAAATATAACAGGCCACACTCTCGCTCCCCTCCAGCCCCCGCCCCTCTCAAGATCATCCCCATCATCCTCCATGTTCCCTCACTCCATTTCCACCAATAACAGCCGTTGATCCCCCTCTCCATGTCCTTAAAATCCAGCTTCCCTGCTGTCAACCACTACCTCTACCACAAATCTCCATTCACTCTCCCCCATGTCATCAAAAACCACTCACCACCACCATATCAACGGCCACGATCCTATTCCTCCACCCTGTCCCCACCTTGCCGATTTTCGTTCCCGTAACGGCACTAAACCCTTCCATCTATTCCAAAACTGCCTCCGCATCAAACCGCCTCACGGCCGCGCCTCGATCCGTCGTGACCCCTCGGAGGTACCTCGCTGCGGCGCGTGCGGCGTTTCTTCTGCCCCCCGCATCTACGCCTGCGTAACTTGTGCTGCCATATCCTGCCACGCGCCTCCGGGACCCTCTCATGCGGCGGCGCACGCCGCAGCCATGGCGCCTGGTCACGAGATCTCCGTCGATGTCGATCGTGCAGAGCTTTTCTGCTGCGCGTGTCGCGATTATGTTTACGATCGCGATTTCGACGCGGCGGTGGTGCTGTCATCTAAGGCCAATTATATTCATACCAATGTTAATAGCGATAATCTTCGTAAAAAACGGAGGATTGTTGAGTACCGGCCGTGGCTTCCGGATATCCAGGAGCGCGTGTTGGTGAATAACAATTCGAGCGTGTTGAGTTTTGTAGAGGATCGGCCGTGGGGGTTGAGAGGGTTGAATAATTTAGGGAATACTTGTTTTATGAATTCAGTATTGCAAGCATTGCTCCATACTCCGCCTCTACGGAATTATTTTTTGAGTGATAAGCATAATAGATATTATTGTCAACAACAAAAGAAGAGTGGTAATGATAATGGGGTTGTTGGTGGAAAGAGAAGTAGTGGTGGTGATGGTAATGGGGGTAAGGGTTTGAGACTGTGCCTGGCTTGTGATATGGATGCTATGTTTTCTGCCGTTTTTTCTGGGGAACTCGTGCCTTATAGTCCCGCCAAGTTTTTGTATAGGTATTGTACATTATTGTGATTTTTGCTTGTATTTTAGTGAAGCTGGTGGCTTTGTTTGTGTCTGAGATGTGGATTTTTTATAGTGAAATGAGTGGTATGGTACATTATATGGAGACTGATTTCTGTTTTTAGATCTTAGTTTTCCACATTATGTGGAAATGTATCTACAGTAGATGTAATTGTTTAACCCCTGACGGGTGGCTTTTTTTGAATTTTAATTTTTGACATTGAGTTGTGAGATTTTTGTTCTGTAGTGATTGGTTTGTATTGTTGCAGTTGGTGGCAACATGCAGCCAACTTGGCAAGTTACGAACAGCAGGATGCGCATGAGTTTTTCATTTCCATGCTTGATGGGATCCATGAAAAGGTGGAGAAAGATCGACACAAGCCCCACAGTCTAGGTAAAGAGATTCTCTCTTTCTGCGGATTTTCATGCTGAATTAGCTATGCCTGTGACTTTTCTTTGAGGTTTTGGAGTCACAAATTGGAAGACATGAAGCATCAAATGTGTTTTGCGGTTTCTTGACAAATGCAGAATGTGGTGCTTGAGGGGTTCGATTGCATGTTATTATTATTAGAAAAGCAAAACCTAGTTTTCTCAACTGATTTGATAATTGAAGTAGGGTGTTTATTTGCTGTATGGCTGAATGTAGGCCCCAAACTTTGGCATATATTATGTGGGTGGATATCTGCTTTCGTTTGTTTGGATTGATCTTGTTTTGGTAAACATAGTTTGATAGTGAACTTTTAGATAATACGAAGATTTGTGATTGTGTGATAATTTTTTTTGAGATTTCAGCCATCTTGGACAATCGAGTTTTGTATTACTTTTAGATTAGAAGAACCTTGTTAGAAAATTCAGTTTTGTTTGGAACTACTTCAATTTGATGAGATGTTAACACATAAAGTACCACATTATCTTCAGAACTTGGACGAATGCCATATTTTATGCACTGTTAGTTTTAAGTCAATTTTGTGCCGTCAGCTGAGGATGGATATTCTTTATGACTTTTACAATAATAGTACTTAAGTAGTAACCCTTATGGGAACAAAAGCAAAAGAATGATTTGAGGGCGCGTTCTGTTAGTTGTTTTAATCGAGGCGCTGGAGTGAGTGACTAGTAGACCATGTAGCATGAATAGAACTGGCTGCCATTGCTAAAGCTGCAAGATCATCAATCTAGAGTTCTGTAAGCTGTTGATGGCCCTCTCTTTTCTGCTTTTGATACTTTTCTTCAGTCAAATTGGTCAAAAATATTGTTAAAGACTAAGTTGTCGCAGCTTTTAACTGCAGGATGTGGGCTTAGGTCTCATTACTATTGCCTAGGAGTTGAACAAGCCCTGTCTGATCTAGGGCTAATTCTCAACATCAACCTGCTGGCTTGATGGTGTCATCTGCTTCGTTCCAGTAAGTCAACTTTTTCTTAGCCTGCTTGGTTGATCATAGGATTTTCTCACCTGCCATAGCACTCATCTTAATTCGACCTTTGTCCTTACTAGGGTTTTGTCTCATTGCAAAGTTCATCCTGGTCTGAGAAGATGCAGATGGTTGCATTAGGTTCAAATCCAGCTTTCTGTTCTTACTTATACTTAGAAACCTTCTATTTTGATGGAGATATCGGATTGGCATTGTCTGTAATAGGTGTATTTCTCTGGCTGTGGTCTAGTTGCACAATATCTGGTGGGCTACAAAGAGTGTTTTTGAAAGTGATATGCAATAAAATAGGAGCTTTGGGATGTGTTGCATCTTCTGGAATCTTTCTTGGACACATTTTTGTTTATTGAATAAGCAGAGATCATGAATTATCATTTTAGGATGGTGGGAGCTGAATAGACAGTCCATTCTCTGCCATACCAGTCAAAATTTGTTAGCAAACAATGGTTGCTTGTTCCTTGGTAAAAAAAGAATATTAATTCTAACAGCTGTGACAAACTGATTAAGCAACACAAAAAGAATGACTTTTACCGAAGCTTTATGTTTATAACTGGATCCATGCTATGTTTTTCAATGTCATGCATTCTATTCTACACCGTTTATCACTGGAATTCGTGTTGCATCTATCTTTTTTATTGTTTCTCACTGGAATTCATGTTGCATCTATCTTTTTTATTGCTTTAATACCCCCGTGTTTTTGGGCATGCAGGCCATGGAGATTGTTGTATTGCCCACAGAGTATTTTCTGGAATTTTACGATCTGATGTCATGTGCACAGCTTGTGGTTTCACATCTACTACTTATGACCCATGCGTGGACATTTCTCTGGATTTGGAACCTTACCAAGGGAGTTCTGCAAAGTCCGTGTCTTTGAAGACTCATTCTTGCAATGGTGAGGCGGACTGCAAGAATTCAAGCCAAAATGGTGGGATATCAACACTAATTGGTTGCTTGGACCGATTTACTAGACCTGAGAGATTGGGGTCTGACCAGAAATTCTTCTGCCAACAGTGTCAGGTGAGGCAGGAGTCTCTCAAACAGATGTCTATAAGAAAGCTTCCACTTGTCTCATGCTTTCATATAAAAAGATTCGAGCATTCTTCAATACGTAAAATGTCAAGGAAGGTTGACCGCTATCTACAGTTTCCTTTTTCACTGGACATGGCACCTTATCTTTCTTCTTCAATCTTGAGGAGTCGATTCGGAAATAGGGTCTTCCCATTTGACGGAGATGAAACAGACGCTTCAAATGAAATGTCATCAGAGTTTGAGCTGTTTGCTGTTGTCACCCACACGGGTAAACTCGATGCTGGTCACTATGTGACTTATTTGCGCTTAAGTAATCAGTGGTACAAGTGTGACGATTCTTGGATCACTCGAGTCAATGAGAACATTGTGAGGTCTGCACAAGGGTACATGATGTTTTATGTGCAGAAGATGCTCTACTACAAAGCTGGCGAGAAACAAGTTGCCCAGTGATATAATGGGAAATGGAGGATTGGTGGTCAACTCAAGTGCCCTGGACACAGTAGTCAACGAGTTGGTTTGATGAAGAATTCTGCATCCATGAGATGCCATGGCCAGTTTCTATACCAGAAAACAAAAAAACACTTTGATGTGATTTTCACCATACATATGAAAGATAAGAGCAAGCATCAATTTGCATTATGAGTATTCCAGGTGGTAATCTATTATGCCCAGTTGCAACATAAAGCGAACCTGAGTTTTTGAGGCGCTTGAAAGTTCATCCATTCAGGAATATTATTTTTATGAAGGTATGGATTCCTCGAAGTTGATTATTGATTTATTTAGTGCCCCAAGTTTTTTCTGCTCGTTCAAGTATTGTGGGTGGGTTGATTCTCTTTTTCACGCCAATCTTCTCAGAAATCGCAATACTTGGGAGTGTAGTTCATGGGTGAGCTAGTACTTACACGGTGTATCTATGTCAAAAATCTGATATAAGAGTTGCTCTATACTTTAGTCCCCCTTGTTTCAATTTTGTCTCTCCTTAGTAATGTTTTTATAAATTAGCCATTAATCTGGGCATAGGAGGACACATCTAAAGAGAAACAAAGATTGAGGATCAAATTAAACAAATAACTAATAGGCACTTTCGATTGCTAATTTGCTATAATGAAAACTCCATATTTTTTTGAGTTTCTTACTTGCTAATTGACTCACATTCTCACTGTATTGTGGGCTGATTTTTTTTTTTTTTATCAACAACAAAAATAAACGTGGGTGTTTTTTTATATTAAAAATTGTCAACAGTAAATAGAAAATATTGTGCACAAATTTAATTAAATAAATTGACGATCAACCGTGGCAATAAGTGCAAAGAAAAAGGCTATTAAGAATAATTAAAGACTAAATTTAAAAAATTAAAAGATATATATAGATTAAGATATTTGATCTTAGTTTATGTTTTTTTGTTGTATTTGATTATTATTATTATTTTATTTAATTAAAATTCTTATTTAAATAAAATATATTATGCAAAATTATATATATTGGAAAAAAATATCATCTTTTTATGTGAAAATCAAGTAAAAATTAAATGATATTAATGAAAGAGTGTATATAAATATTTTATCTCAAAAGACAAATCATGAATTTATTTGTATTTAATAATTTTGTTTGATAGAACTTTAATAAAAAACACATAGAAAAGTGATTGAATAAAATTAAAGTGGGGCTACATAGAGAAAATGTCACCTAACATGAAAAAAATCAGAGAAATCTTATTCTATTAAAAAAATATCATAAAAAATTGCAAAACAATATTAAAATAAAAACAAAAACAAAAACAACTAATAAAAGAAAATCGCAAGAAAAAAAAATGAAAGGAGCAGGAAAAAAAAGAGAGGCTTAAACATGTGGGCCTTACTTGGATGGGCCACTACGTGTAGGTCTTTCATCCCAACCCCACTTGCCTAAGTTGATTTTTTTTTTATTTGCTTATTAAATATGACCAATAAGTCTTCCACTTCTTATTTATTTGAAAATAAAAAAAATGGTGACGCGTCGTCTCCTATTGACCAGCCTCAGGAGGTGACTAGCGGAGCTGCCAAAAATTCAGGCCATGGTTTTTTTTCACCAGAAAAACTTGATCTAAAATACACTTGAAAAAACTATATATGTGGTTGTCTGAGGCAATTTGTGTGCACCTCGAGTAATCTTATGAGTCTTATAATTAATAACTATGTGAGCTTCCAGTGATTATCGTATTAACAACTATAATTTTCGAACTTGAAAATATAGACAAAACAAATCCTCTAGTCTCAAACTCTTATTACTAGGTCATTTTCTAGATTGTTATATCTGATTATTATTTAACCCTCCTCTATTACATTATATTTCTTAAGATTGGATAACCAAATACAGGAATGTAATGGATTGTTATATTAAATGTTTTTCTTAAGGAAAATAAAAACTTTCTTTAATTATTATATATATACATATGGTAAATGGTATGAAATTCTAATAATTAAAGCATTATTTTCCACCATTAACTGATTGATCATGTACATTTTCTCATAATGCCTTTTCGAAACAATTTTTTTAAGTATTTTATTATTTTTCAAAATAACTTAATTAGAAAGATAAAACCATACCTAACCTATTATCTTACATTATAACACAGCCAAGATCTTGTTGTATAAATATTATAATTATTAAACTTGCTGTATGTTAAGAGGTTGATCCAAGAAACTTGTTCATTTAAACTTTATGGTTGAGTTTTATTTTTCTTAAAAATATATGTATATATACATATTAATTTACTCATTTAATCTATTTATAATTTTATTGATTAAAAACATGTTTTTTTTTTGTGTTTTTATTTTTTTATATTATTTTATTCAATTTAATTATATTTTTAGATTTTCTTCACGTGCTAATGTAATTTTTTTAAATAAATAAATAATTTTAATGTATTTTTCATAAAAAAAAACTGCAACCAGCATTCCCTTCCACCTTCTACAAACTTAATTTCAATATTTTCTAAATAAATTGCTTCCACCTTCTACAAACTTAATTTCAATATTTTCTAAATAAATTTATTATTTTAATAATAAATAATTAACATTGTTAATATGATTATATATATACATATATATGTGTATATATATATATATATATATATATATATATTAAAAAACAAATAAAGGGTGTGGGAAATTGCACTGTACACCCCCTCACAAACCACTGTTCTTTTAACAGTGCACGCCCGAAAATGACCCTCGGGCGCGCGGCGAGAGGAGGGGCTGATCCGGGGCTATTCTCGGTTTTTCCATTTAATTTTCTTTTTTTTTAAAAATAATCAGTTATGAACAGTGTATTGACGATTTCGTCCCCGGTAATAGGACAAAAACAGGCATCGGGCTGAGGGGCACCGGCGTAATTGCGCGCGGCCGGACCGGCCCGGTCCGGTCCGGTCCGCAGCAACTTTTTATTTTTTTAATATTTTCTGAAATGGCTAAATACGGTTTTAGCCCCTAATACGACAAAAACACTTAATTGGGTGCAGGGGTGAAACGGTAATTGGCCCTATTTTTCGAATTTTATAATCGGCGTCTGTCAGGGCGTGAGGCGCACGCGCCAGACGGCTGTCCGCCTCACGCCCTGTTTAGTCGGCGTGTGCGGTCTCCTCCGGTGGACAGAAATTGTCTACCGGAGGCCAGAACGATGCGCCGCCGTGTGCTCTTCCTTCCGCGGTGGTGCGTGTCACCACCGGAAGTCCGTGGACGCGGCGGAGGCCGGCTAAAGCCGCCGGCCACGTTTCTCTCTCTTCAGAATGGCAAAGTTTCATTTCGGTCCTTTTACTTTTAATTTCCGGGTTGGCTTTATATAACTCAATCAATTCGGTACAAAAGTTCCGATTTTTGCAATGTTGTCCTCTGATTTCAATTGACAATTAATGTAAGTTGCATTTCAGCCCTTTGACTTTGAATTTTGTAATTTAAGCCCTTGATATTTGATTTTCATTTCAGCCCTTACACTTTTTTTTTTTAATTCATACTTTTGTCCATGTATATATAAATGTATTTAACAAAATAATAATAATAATAATAATAATAATAATAATAATAATAATAATAATGTATTTAACACAATAATAATAATAATAATAATAATAATCATGATTTAATTATTTTTCATTCTTACTCTTTTGTTATGTTTTTCCCCTCCCGATAATTTGATAAATTTTTTTTCCAGTAATAGCCATGGTAATTTTTTTTATGTTTTGTTAAAGTTTCTAAGATATTTTTCATCTTTCATTTATTTTTTTCCCTTTCATTATTAAAGTAATCTATGCTTACGTGACAAACTCAACTCAAAATTTTAAACATTTTATCTTTTAATCTATAATTTTTTTGTACTTATATCATATAAATTGATCGTTGTAGATTTAATTGTGTTAAATTATATACAAAAAAATACCCGCGGCAACGCGCGGGCAATTAGCTAGTATATATATATATGCCAACGTGTTTCTCACATTTCGAAAAATAATTTCTTGTTTTCTTAAAATAATTAACGGTCTTTGTTTGTGTCTGTGTGTCGTGTGTATCATCAATCTCTGTCTTATCTATAATCTCCCTCCCTGTCTCAGCCTCTCAACTCTCCTTCCCACCTTCTCGTAATCAACAAATCCAAGAAAACACTCCTTTATTAACCCGTTCCAATTGGGTTTTTTATTTAGACCTATAATTTCAAAACCCAGTTGCCTGATTTTTCTGGGCTCTCTTCCCTTTCCTTTTAGTTTTATATTTGGGTTCAAGAACTATCATTTATCACTTTGGATTTATTAGGGTAAATCTCTGAGTTATTTCAGGCTCTTGATCATTTAGTTTCTTGTTTAATAGTTGAAATTGTGAAGATGGCATCTTTTTGAGTTCTCGCAGGTAGAATGAAGGGTGTTAGAGATTGGGTTTTTGGTCAGCTATTATCTAAATCTTTGGCTTCAACTAGACCTTTGTCAGGCAGTGGAAGTTTCTTAAGCGAGGAGCCTGCTAATGAAGATTCTGATGATCCAGGTGCTTATTTTTGCTCCAAAGCTACTCTTGCTATGAAATTCGTTGTTTTACCGGTCATAGTTTTGTCTGTGTCTATATTATGGGTTTCAGTCAGCATTCCGTTTGGTAATTACTTTTCTTATAAGGATCCTTGGCTTACTGGAGAAATGATATTTTTCAATCAGGTACTAAAACTATGAGTTTTCTTGTTGAAATGAGAGGATTACTGTGTGATATTAGATACTGTTGTTGATTATGTTAGGGAATCTGGTGATATGAATTTCCTTGCGGTAATGAGAGTTGCCTGAGGTGTTAGTTTGCCCCCTTATGCTAGTTACCTTTTAATATTTTGGAGAGAGAATGAGTCTTGTTTTAGGGTTTGAGGAGGGAGTTGTTTATAGCTCTACTAATCAAAGAAACTAACTTTGGGGTCTTGGGTTCTGGTCCTATGGGTTTGAATGATATTTGGCCTGGCTTGGGTATCTGCATTTAAGGGTCATGAGTGCACTGCCGTTGTGATTGTTGATTCAGTGGTGGTGTTAATCATCTGGAGCATCTGGTTTTAGTTACTGTAGTAATTTAGTGCTGAGTAATAAGCTATCTTGCTCCATACCAGTTTGAAACATTTGTGTAGATTTTTACTTGTCTGTGCTTCTGAGCATAACATCTTCTAACTGAAGCAAGGACAATAATTTTCATATCATATATTTTGTCTGTTGACAAGGCAAAATAATTTTTTTTAATGTTGGGATCTGAGTTTCCATCCAGTTTGAAATTGTTTTATGTTTGCCATCGGACTTCAACTTTTATGCCGATTTTTCTTTCAGCAAGAGTTTATTTGTCTGTCATTATTTGCAGCTCACATGGCCCGGTCAGAGTCTTCATCACCATCTTCTGATACTTCATGCTCTTCTAGATGCAATCAGGAAACTGGGTCTCCTCAATCTCTGCATCAAGTGGCTGAAGATTCTTGCCAATCTATTCATGGGGCTGAGTTAAAGAAAGCTGATCCATTGACCAAGATTGAGGATCTCCGAATCAACTTCTTCCGCCTTCTTCTAAGGTTTGGGCACTCACATGAAAATCTTCTGGTGGGAAAGGTTTTACATAGATTGCACCTAGCAGCTGCAATCCGAGCAGGGGAAACAAATTTAATAAGAGTTAAAGGTGATAGAGCTAGAGCTGTAGCAGCAGAACAAGAGGCATCTGGAATACCTGAATTGAACTCCTCTCTCAGAATACTTGTGGTGGGTAAAACAGGTGTTGGAAAGAGTGCAACTATAAATTCTGTGTTTGATCAAACAAAGGCTCTGACTGATGCATTTCGACCTGCCACTATACACATCAAAGAGGTTGTGGGATCTATCAATGGGGTTAAAGTAACATTTATTGACACCCCTGGTTTTTTACCTTCATCCACAAGTAATTTGAGAAGAAATAGGAAGATTATGCTTTCTGTTAGGAGATTCATTAGAAAATCACCACCGGACATTGTTCTATTCTTTGAACGCCTGGACCTCATCAACATGGGTTACTGTGACTTGCCCCTTCTGAAGCTTATGACTGAAGTCTTTGGCAATGCCTTTTGGTTTAATACCATCCTTGTCATGACTCATGGTTCCGCATCTCCTGAAGGACCTAGTGGATTTCCTATTAACTACGAATCACATGTGACCCAATGTGCAGATTTGATGCAGCATTATATAAACCAGGCAGTATCTGACTCAAAACTTGAAAACCCGGTAGTTTTAGTGGAGAACGATCCTCACTGTAAAAAGAACTTCATGGGGGAAAGTGTTCTTCCCAATGGACAAGTTTGGAAATCTCATTTATTATTATTATGCATATGCACCAAAGCTCTTGGCGATGCTAACACCCTCTTGGATTTCAAAGGTAGCATTGAATTGGGGCCATTGATTACCCCCCGGGTGCCTTCTCTGCCCCATCTTCTCTCATCTCTTCTGAAGCATCACTCTACAACAGACTCAACTGGAGTGGAACAAGATGCTGATGAGATTTTTCTTTCAGATGCAGAGGAAGATGACTACGATCAACTTCCTTCAATCCGAATCCTGACAAAATCACAGTTTGAAAAGCTGACTAAATCCCAGAAAAAAGACTACCTTGACGAGCTGGATTACCGGGAAACACTATATTTGAAGAAACAATTAAAAGAAGAGTCTCAGAGGCGGAGGGAGAGGAGGCTTTCCGGAGAGGAAAGTTTTGGAGTGGATGATAATTCTGATCACCAGCAAGCCTCTCCTGAGGCTGTTTTGTTACCTGATATGGCAGTCCCTCCAAGTTTTGACTCAGATTGCACCATACACAAGTATCGCTGCCTTGTCACAAGTGACCAGTGGCTTGTGAGACCTGTTCTTGATCCTCATGGATGGGACCATGACGTGGGCTTTGATGGTGTAAACTTGGAGACAGCTATAGAAATAAGAAGGAATGTATATGCCTCATTCACAGGACAGATGAGCAAGGACAAGCAGGATTTCAGTATTCATTCCGAGTGCGCTGCAGCTTATGCAGATCCTAGGGGCCAAACTTATACCGCAGCCCTTGATGTCCAGACTTCATCTGGAAAAGATATGATCTATACAGTTCATAGCAACACAAAGCTGAGGAACCTGAAGCAAAATGTTGCTGAATGTGGAGTTTCCTTGACATCCTATGATAACAAGTACTATGTTGGTGCCAAGCTTGGAGATACCGTATTGGTAGGGAAGCGACTCAAGTTTGTCGTGAATGCTGGCCAGATGAGGGGCCCTGGACAAGTGGCATATGGTGGGACTTTTGAGGCCACGTTAAAAGGGGGAGACTACCCTGTGAGGGATGATAAAATCAGCCTGTCAATGTCAGCTCTCTCCTTTAAGAATGAGATGGTGTTGGGTGGAGGTTTCCAGTCTGAGTTTAGACCAATCCGAGGCATGAGAATGGCTGTTAATGCCAATTTGAATAGCCAGAACACGGGGCAAGTTAATATAAAGATTAGCAGCTCAGAGCACATTGAAATTGCTCTCGTTGCTGTTTTCTCAATTTTCAGGGCCATTTTGCGTAAGAAAGTGACTGAGAACAAAAGCAGGGAGCTATTGAAGAGGGGATGAGTCTTTGGTGTTCTCGTCTGACCTTGATTTTCTTTGTTCTGCTACGGAACCATTGCCAGAAAGCTTTTTATTTTTCTTAACTAGGATGCATCCAACATGAAGAAGTGGAGAGAAGAGCAAAGTTTTGCAGAGGCTGTTCAAATTATTTTTCCTGCCCCACAATTTTTTGATGAATCTTTCAAGGAGGCTAGATAGTGATATTTTGTTTTTCCATGTTACTTGAATGTACAACTGGTCCGCCAGCCTGGGGCTGAGAGCTTTGTAACTAGTAAATTGTTTGTTATATTTGTACATGAAATTGGAAAATAAGTATGTGCACTTTGATCCAGGGAATCCACTTAGAACAGGTAAACAAAATCCCTTTTGATGGTCCAATTTTCTGAGTGTCTTGGAATTGTTATTATTGAACTATGTTTTGTGCCAACCCAATCGTGTTGCCCAATTTTAAAAGTTCTCCCTGCCCACCAATCCAAACGTTACGAACTATTGAACTGTAATAGTCTATGTTGGATGCATTTTTTTTTTTTGTGAGGAACATCATTTTCTGAAAATATACTAGATGAGTGAATAAAATTTTAATTTTTATAAAGAATATATATACTAATTTAAACTCGAAACTTGCTGTACAGATCATAAATCCGAATGATAGTCATTCGATGAAGTTTATGACTAGCATTCAGGGGTCCTGAATAACCATAAGCACTAACCACGTCTATCAGCAGTCAGCAAACCAGCTAAGAAGATGGGCTTTTAAAAATAGCCAGGATCATTCTGCAACTTGCTGAGAATATCTAACACCCTTAAATGAATAGTTTCAGACAAGCTTATGATCCCCACAAACCATGAACATCGGAAAAGATTGTCTTTTGTTTTTGCAAATTCGCAGAGAATGTGGTGGCCAGTGGCTACCATCAAATACAGCAGCAGTGGATACTGATAACAATCACAGATCCTGCGATTATTTTGTAACCATGAGTTCTGTAAGATGGTGGTGGATAGTTCTCTACTTTTAAGCATCCAAGGGAAGGTGATTCTATTCAAACTCCAAATGCTAACGAATGCTGCTTTTGGGCATAGATGGTCTGGCTACGATGAAGAAAATTATAGCACAAAACTATAATTCTAACCTGACTTGCTGTATTTTTTATTTTAAAATGGTTATAAGAAATATTTATTTTATATTTTTGTCGTATCTTTCCATTCCAATGCATTTATGTTACTTTTATCCTATGGGAACCGCACCAAATAGTCAGTTTTCTATCAATGTCTCGGTGCGTTGACCATGAAAGCTCGCAAATTAGAATCTTTTAAGCCATTCAGCATATGCCAAGCAAGGATGCCCCCTGCAAATCTCGAGCCTCCACCAAAGTATAAAAGCTTAAGCATAAAGTATACATTCAACCACATGATTTCCCAGACTGTAGAAAAACAACGTCCTTATCCAATATCCCCACGGATTCCTGACATGCACCAACAAATATCTTAACAGTATTATTTATTAGAAAGTAAATCAACACACAAATGGAAGGAGAAAATATGGAAATATTTGAAACAAACGCTAGTTTGATCAGCGTAATTTCTTCATCATCAGAAATGGGGGAGAGAGAAAAGGTGGTTAATTTGACTCCCAATTGATGAAATTCAACATTTTCAACAATTCCTTTACACCATTGATGAATACATAGATGAACACGAGGTATAATTACAAACAAATCACTAAACCATGTCAAGATTAATTACCTTTCCAAAATCTTTCTAATCCATATCTGTTTATTACACGATTTCAAGGTGAGGAACCCCAGAGAACTTCAGCTACAATAGTAGCAGCCTCAGCATCAGAAACACAAGCTTCCCTTACTCTCTTCAGTATCTCTTGCTTGAATGCCCTCTTCTCTCTTTGCCTCAACCCTTCTCCCACCTCTAATTGAACTGCAAATCTTGCCACACAACTTGCAAATGGATGGCTCTCTGAAAACTTCTTCTCTCCTCTACTCCTCTCTTTCTCATCATCAGACATTCCCGTATCAATCAAATCCCCACAAAGTTCTGATCTTTGCAACTCCACTAGCTTCATTATCAACCCTTCTGTAAGCATAGCTTCAATGGCCTCTTTTCGGCCGAAATAGCCAATTTCAAGAATGCAATCCATTGCTACGATTCTCCATTGCAAGTCTTTGTAGTCCAAGAAACTAATTATTTTCGGGATTTCACCATTAGACTCGATCTCGTCAACGAGTGGTGATTTTATTGACTTGATTAGTGAACAAAGTACTTTCATTGATTCCAATGAAGTCATTGAGACAAGACCATGAATCAAAGGACCCATTAACACTTGACCAGCAAAAACATCCTTGTTAAATCTAATCAGAGCTGAAACAACAAAAGCACACTGTTCTCTTACCTTTTTTGAGCAATTGGGATTGCATAAAACTCTTTCAAGTAAACAAAAAATCTTTGATTTAAGCACCAAGTCTTGTAACTCACGGCTAAACCCTTGTGAAACTCGGTCCTCAAACTGACTCAACAAACTCACCAAATCATCTTCCTCAGTTTGCAACGGCTCGTTCAAACCTTTTATCAAACTCTCTATGCTTTCACGATCAATCCAAGCTTGAATCTCCGACTCGACGGACCCAGCAACTCGGGAGATAGACTGAATCAAGAATCTGCGAGTCAGAAAACTTCCAAGGCCATGCCCGCAGCTTTTCTGTAGAGTGTCAACAAGGGACTTGAGCTTAGTGAGGTGCTGAGAGAGAGTAGAGAGACGTGGGTCTTTCGAGAGAATTGTATCTGATTCAGTCTCGAGCTCTAACAAAGCTTTAATGGAGTCGGACTCGATCACGTTGGTACTCGGAAGTGTATGTAACTCATGGGAAGCTTGTTTAAGAGCTTCTAGGACTTTAAGGACTCGTGTAATCTCTTGTTTTGATGACGGGTCTTCCATCATTCCAGTGCTACTTTTTCTTCCAAGAGAAAGATTGAATCGTTTTAGTATAATTTGAGAGATAGAGAGAGAGACGTGAATGACTTGTATGTGAAGAAGATTTTTGTGCTGAGCTTCAACGAACAGTCATAGCCTAGGCTTCACGTGAATGGCTTCTCTGTTTTTCAAAATCATATATATAATTTTGCTTGTTTGGTTTATTTATTTATTTTTAATGGAATTGATATATATATATTGATGAGATAAGGTATCTTGCTTGGCATACAAAGAATGCCCTGCTACTGATCTAACTCGACCAAATTATGAGGATTTATCTCTACCATGAATTGTATTTTGAACACTATTATTTTAATATATTTAAAAAAAAAACACTTGTGAAAAACTCAATGTTAAGTTCATAATAAGAAACTTGTTTAAAATTCTGGTAGTTTTATAATATTTTTTTTATTATTAATATTTTCTAAAATTTATTTTTATACCAATACATTAAAATGAATTTAAAATATAAAAAAATAACTTCGTTTTGACCGGTAGGAGCTTTGTTTCATATGAGTTGCAATAGTGCTAGCTGTGATGCTTAAGAAAATTATTCGAAAATACAATAAAAAAATAATTATTTTAATAAATGATTGAAAACTACTAGACATTAAACATGCACTAATGTCCCTCAAAAAAGTAAAATAGTGAGAAATGATATTTTTAATCAATTAAGCGGTTCTAGGTTAAGAACAAGGTTGTCAATTATGTTGTGTTTTGTTCGAATGGTCGGTATATATCCTTCCAATTCAAAAAATAAAACAAATCCGAATAAATTTTATATTGCTCAGAATCACAGTCTATTCCAGAAATTCAGACAAATTCCATCCAAAATATTCTGGTTTTGTTCTGACCAAATAAAAATATATTTTGATAAATAATAATTAGTTTTACAATCAATCATCTTTAATCTGACCATATATGAAATTTTATAATGAATATCTTAATATATATATAAAAAACACAGCACCCGTTCCAATTTAAAAAGAAAAAACCCAAACCAAAACAGAAGATTTGATTTACTAAGCTTATTAAGATGTTTATCTCAGTTTTTTTGGTTCTTTTAAGTCATTTATTGTTATAGAAAAATAAAATTACAATCCGCAATGGATTTTCAGGTTAAATTAGTGTATATAAAAGGGCTAGGCGGACAAGACATTTAACACCAAGCCTATCTGATGGGTAGATCCGAACCTTTTAGTCCCACTCACCTGGCATTTTTCAGGGGTATATGGGTTAAAATTTGTTAATCGTTTTTATAAGTGATTTAACAAGACATTTAACAATTTTCATTTCCGTTATTACAACTCACTGGGGGCAAGTCTTTACTGTTTCAATGGGAAAAAAAGTATCTCCAAGCTCGATTACCAGAGCAAAATCATGTTCTTGACGATCAGATGACTGCAAAATTCTTTTTGATCATTCTCAAACCTGCGCTGTCTAGAGGAAATCCACAATGGGCAACCATGTAAGGCTCTTGGAAACGATATTAATAATCATTTAACAGAATCAGATTTTGCAATCACAGATTTGATGGAAACAATTCCCCTAAGCCAATTATAGATTGAAGTTTCCGACAATGAAGATAACAATCTCAAAAAAGGAAAATATGAACATCCACAAAAGAGATGTGGCCTCAAGATTGTAATATCTCAAATTTGAGAATCAATCGGCAGCCTCAACGAGTTGGAAAAGCCTTCATATTCAACCACAGTAGTTTTTCACATGTGGTGCCACTGGAGCCCGATTGTTATTCAGGCTACAACAACTGGCACCATTCATATCTCCGTTCTTTCAAACATAATCATCAGGCTTTTTTCACTACTAGAGACCAGACCACAGGGGAAAATTTAACATTAGAACTCATTGGAAATTCAAAAAAATATGAAAAACTGTTCGAGGGACAATTCTCCAAAAAATGCAATATGATAAGAAGCATTGTGAGGACAAGATAACAGCTTTGCCTCAGAGGTAGTGACAATCATGTATCATCATCATATTCATATCTGATAATACGTGAATTAAGATTGCATCACTGGCAGATCATTCATCTAAGCCATTCAATCAGGCAATAAAAAGATCACTGTGATCGAAAGTGATTTGCATAAACAGCCCAAAAAACTACAGCAATTTTCTTATACTAGATCAAACAATAATTCCCAAAAAACTGATTTTTGCATCAGAGAGATTCCCATTTAGACGTAGTCAACATTCTCCAATTGAAATTGGAGTGGCTGATGTCCCTGTCTGTTTTATCATCATTTGCACAAAACCCAATTCAATTGCACACACACACGGAAAAAAAACAGTAAATTCAGAGCTTTTAAGCTATGAAAAATGCATCAGAGAGATTCCCATTTTAGACTAGTCATCATCCTCCCTAAAAAAGGAGTAGCTGATGTCCCTGTCTATTTTATCATCACCTGCATTTTGTCCACAGCCTATTGAAACAGCAGGATTCAAATTAGTAATATAATTAGTAAACTAACAAAAAAGATATCCAAAATATATGCCTCAGATTAAATTGATTTCATAGATATTTAAATCTCGGAGTATATTTAACACCATCACAGGCAAAAGTCCACTAGCAGAAGAAAATATACTCTGCATGGAGAAAAGACTTCTCAATAAATACAGAAACCCAGAAGAAGTAACGAGATGTTATATAGAAAGACCTGAGGAGGGAGCAGTGGCGATAGCTAAAGAAAGTGGAAGAGACGGCGGGGAGAGCAACGAGGGATTTCTACTAAACCCTAATGGCCACAGACGGCTAGAGAGTAAGGTTTAGTATCGTGGTATTTATAATGTGTCGAGGGGAGATTGAAAGCTAGGGTTTTTTTCTTACTAAACTGGACAAGAAGACTGTTACTATACGATGTCGTCTCCGTCTTATTTTGATGACCTTCTCTCTCTCATTGTTTCAAATCTGGGCCTCAAGACCTTACCTTATGGGCTGGGCTGCCCTTCAATTCGATGAAATTCAATTGCAGTGTTTCGAATAGCTTAATGATGATTTACAGATTTCAATATAGTTCGGGGGTGTTTTACACTTAAAAAGGTTTTGAAAAACATTTGATTGTTTTTTAAATTAATTTTTTTAATAATTTTAATATATTAATATAAAAATAATTTTTAAAATATAAAAAAATATCATTTCAAAAAATAATTTCAAAAACAATTTTAATACTACCAATACATAGCACTTCATCGCTTCCCGAAAACAAATTATTTTTTACCTTTTTTTATCAACAGTTTTTTTTGTTTTTCTTTTCAAACTATTTTTCAAATGGCTTATCATTATACGGTGGTATAATTGAGAGGGGTGAGTTATTAAAAAAAATATTTTAGACTCAGCCTAGTGTTGAGTCGCCCGTGGTCTGACGAGTTGCTTCGTTCATTGTCTCTGCCCAGAGCTGCACCCAATTGCTTATGATTTAGCAAAGCACACCGTTCTTGAGCTTATCCATATGTAAATGCATGGGAGTCCGACAAGTTGTCAGGATCATTGATCTCAAACTCGGCCCAGCAATAAATCCGACGTAATCTCAACCTTTGGATTGAAGCACGCATGTGGTCGTATTACAGACACAAGCCAGTTATGGACTTGCAGGGAAAACAACCACTTATGGGCAGCCACGTGATCCTCTGCAGCTTAACACGTTTAACATTCCTGTCTCCGAGACAATCAATAAACCATACGGCAAACTGAACTGTCTTTTCTCTCTATTTAACAGGCTTAAAACTTCTTCATCATTCGCCCACCCCTACCATACCATCCTCTCTACAGATGTTCTAAAGGTAACTTTCTTATAAACTCCGCAGTTCAAACGATGATGAAATGAAACTTTAGATCAAGTTGTTTATTTTCTCTTTGCTTTTTTGTAGACTTTTATATTTTATTATGTTGACTTGTGATATATGTTTGGTTATTTTTGATCCTCTGCATCGATTTGTGCTTGTTGAGGGGTGAGAAAAGTTTTTAGTTTTCTTTCTTTGCTGGTTTTATGTGATTTGATTTCTGGGTTTTTGTCGATTATGTTTGAAATGCAAAACTTGTCATCCATTTTTCTTGTTGCAAAGAAATGTTCGTGTGTTTGATATTTTGGCATTGATTCTGGGATTCAGGTGTTGAACCAATTGTTATTGGAAAATATGGCTTTAGAATAGAATTACTAGTATAACATGGATAGTAACATATTTTTGTTGATTTGCTGCTGTGGTTGATACTTGTCATTGACGATGAGATGCAGCTATTTTGGCTGATTGATCAATAACCATGTCAAAGGTTGTTGAGACGAGGTCCATGCTGCTTCAAGTACTTATACTGGTGTTCTTCTTCTTCTCGGCCTTTGTCAAAAATGGAAATGCAGGGATAACGAGTACTTTCATTCGGTCAGAGTGGCCATCTAATGACATACCTCTTAACAATGAAGTATTTGAAGTCCCAAAGGGTCATAATGCACCGCAACAAGTAAGCATTTTTACATTTGAATATCTCGTGCAAAAAAGATCTGTTGTGAGATTGCATATGGACATATGAATCTGCTCAGTTATTTTGTATGTCTTACCCATCTTTAATGCTCATAGATTTATCATGCAATTATGTTAAAGGAAAAGGGAAAAAAATGGCGTTTTGGTGCATGTGCATTTATTAAGTGTCTTTCTTGCACCTTTAATATAGCGTCTTCTACACAGCAACTAGATTACAGTAATCGAATACTTTTGTTTGTTAAGCAGATTTAGCTGTCTTCAAAAGTGAAGCTAAAGTCAGTGCAACTGATCAAGGAACTGCAGCAAATGAAGCAGAATTAAAGCGGAAGAATACTGAATGATGTGCTATGTTTTATGACATTATATGTTTCATATATCTTGAAATCTACTAAACTAAAAGTGTGTTACCATCAAGCACACCCTGGAATCATTTTGTTTAGATGATGATATGATGATGCATATCATCCACCATATGTATCTGCATTTTGGTTCTTTTTATAGTTATTTATTTGTCAATTAAACATATTTTCCTGAATCACTTTAACCATAGGTACACATAACCCAAGGTGATTACAATGGAAAGGCTGTAATTATCTCATGGGTGACGCCTGATGAACCAGGCACCAGCAAAGTGCAATATGGTGTGTCAAAGAACTATGATTTTACTGCGGAGGGGACAGTGAGAAATTATACCTTCTACAACTATACATCTGGCTACATTCATCAGTGCCTTGTTGATGGCCTTGAGGTATTTAATAATTTGAACCATGGAATTCTGGAATTCTTTGTCTTTTTCTCTGAGTAACATATAAATTACGTATTACAAGTGGATATAGTAGATTACTGTAATAGAAATTACTTGAATAAATTCTGTCACCCTCTCATATCAAGGACTTTAACAGATTATGTGCTAGGCAGGGTTCTTTCATGTCGTAAATAGGTCATAAAGGCACTATGGGCTTTTCTGCAATGCCAAACATATGTAGTTAGTATGGATCTAATAAGCATGCTCTAATTGAATTTCCATGCTGAGTATGCCAATTGACACAACACCAATTTGGAAATCTTTTTGGTTCACAACTGTCAAAGAAATAACTAGTTGACGTGTTTCCAGTATGACACCAAGTACTATTACAAGATTGACAGTGGAGATTTCTATCGAGAGTTCTGGTTTCAAACACCTCCAAAGATCAATCCAGATATTCCTTACAAGTTTGGAATTATTGGTGAGTTGTTTCCTTTTGAACAGATTTCTGGTTCAAAGTCTTACAAGCTGCTTTGAACTTTGTTATGCATTGCTGGTTTTCATATGAATATGATTTGGCATCATAGATTTGATGAAATCTATGTTGCTTATGGTGAAATGTTTATGTTATATGAAGCATGATAATGGCTTTTAAAGCACAATTAGATAATCAAATTTCCAGAACTTAGAGGAAATGGATCTTAACCCTGACAAAATATTCCCTATATCCGATGGACAGCCAGGGTATAGGGTTTTAACAAAACTATGTCAGAATGTGTCATGGATCATTTCTTAGTATTTCAATTGAAACATGGCATATTACGGAAAAAATGCCTGTTATTTGAAATTTAGTATTATATAAGGTATGTCTGTACCAGAGTAACGTGTTTCTAAGAAATCCAACCTCTCAATGGCATCCCTCTATCTAACATGAACCTTCTCTTTTTGCAGCCTTGTTCATTGTACTTCTTCTTTTCCTTTTTTCCTTTCTACCACCTTAAAGTTGATATGCATAAGTTCTCTGTATGCATGCCATTGTCTTTAAATACCAAAAAGTCTGATAAATTATACTCCTGTCTGGGCTTGGTGCATGTGCCATCTCTATCATCAACATGTACTTTACCTTGGGGGGTCTTCTTTTTCTCTTTACATGCATATATCTGAGTACCCTTAACATCTTTCTACCTATTCTTTTATTATGAATTTCATTAATATGTTACTCCTTTTCTATTCCAGGTGACTTGGGCCAGACATATAATTCCCTCTCGACACTTGAGCATTACATGCAGAGTGGAGCTCAAGCTGTCTTATTTGTTGGAGATCTTGCGTATGCTGATAGGTACATGTACAATGATGTTGGTATACGGTGGGATACCTGGGGTCGTTTCGTTGAGAGAAGTGCAGCATATCAGCCATGGATGTGGTCAGCTGGAAATCATGAAATAGAATACATGCCTGACATGGTAAAATGTCCAGTCATTCATCATGTTGCATTGCATTCCATTCAGATGTCACCATCCAGTTTTTTACGTAACCTTTTGGTGCTATGAGAATTTTTAGCCTATCTTGAAATCTTGATTTGTGTTGTCCATTGCACGGGAAATATTTGAATGCAGATACAGCAAGCATCTGGGCCATTTATATTCTTTCCGTATTCATTGCTGCTATAGTGCCATGGATATTGTGATCCCATGAGATTTATTTGTGATGCATGTCGAGCAATGTTGTCTAATGCATAAAAGCAAAGAACTTGAGTACTGAATTTGTAACATTAACTGTAAACATTCCAGGACCATCTACCACCTATTGCTTCCCGCTGTTCCTACAGTTCCACTGTTCTCATTCTATTCCATAAGCATGGAATATAGTCTCCAAGACACATGCAAAGTCTTCTTTTTCCTTTTTTCACTTCCTGTTAGTTATTTTTCCTTGTGTATATTTCTCTTATTCTTAGCAAAAGGATGTAAATCCCCATCTCTGTCCATACCTGCATAAGATGATTTAATTAACTGTCCCATTGAACCAAACATAACTGCTTTTTTTCTTTTCTTTTTTGTCCTTGTGAAACGAGCTATTAATCAGTTGTAGATTTCTGTTAATTTATGGACAGATGGACAAGACAAGACATGGATTTCAGCTTGTGTTCCTTTTCCTCTTTTTTTTTCTCCATCTACTTCATGCATGCAGCATGGCGTGCTTATCAATATAGTTCCCATGTAGAAATCTCTTTCTGTTAGCAGTTGAAGTTCTTGTTCAGTTCCTAATTATTTATAATCATAACATTTGTGCAGGGGGAAGTTATTCCTTTCAAATCTTATCTTAACCGATACCCTACCCCTCATTTGGCCTCCAAAAGCAGCAGTCCTCTCTGGTATGCCATCAGACGTGCATCTGCTCATATAATTGTGCTGTCCAGCTATTCGCCTTTTGGTAACTTTTCATTCCCTCTTATACTTCAATATAAATTCAGCAGTCATCTTATGATACATTGTAATGTGGATCCATACCACAGTAGGCCAAGGAACCACATTCTATTGCTCTTCTATTTTGCAGTAGGGACTTCATTAATTTTCAATGACATAAATTCGCTAACATAAACAAATGAGAGTTTTCCATCCCCCCATCTCACAATTCACTTCCTTAGACCCTTTCTATTGTCTTATGATGCAACTCTCGTGGTCTCTTCCCAGAAGTCATAATGCCTCAATTTGTCAAGTGAGCTAGTGTTTCCTACTGGGTTTTATAGTGTTTGTTGTGCTGCTCATGAAAATAACGCAAGGGCTATCAATATTTCCTGAAAGATATAAAATATCTAAGTGAATAATTTTGAGAGTATTAGTTGGAGTATCTGTAGCATTTTCCTTCCTATTCATGATGTGAAACAGCATCATGTGGAATCGTGATAAGAGCTTTCTGTCAACATATTGTTATCCTCTGGTTTTCAAACATTGGCATATAAACATGTTCAAAATAGGAGCAACCTGACAACTGACATCCGCAGTGCATTCCAGAAAACATATCTTCCCTGCAAGATGTTATGG
Organism: Salix purpurea; assembly: GCA_027405865.1. Taxonomy (NCBI): domain Eukaryota; kingdom Viridiplantae; phylum Streptophyta; class Magnoliopsida; order Malpighiales; family Salicaceae; genus Salix; species Salix purpurea. Next base: position 6,502,132 of record JAOWLH010000019.1, read on the forward strand.
TGAATTCTAGTTTCACTGTTTTTATTTCCAGCAGAAATACATGAATATATACAGCATCTGTGAGTTTTTTAGGATAGTTTAGCAATAGCTATTAACTACACATAAATAGACATTAATACTAGATCCTATTTCCAGCAAACTTTCTAATTGTACATCCCTACAAATCAGGCCAAAAATCTTCAACAAGTGTTTCCATTGAAAAAAAAAATAACCAAGTTAGATTCTCATCAAGTACAAGTAGCCAGAACCAAAATGAAACATCAAACCCTGCGACGTCCAAGTATATAGCATTCTTTTTTAATGTCAGAGCTGTGTGATTTAACTTGAAGTTTAAACTCTTGAACAGTGAAATATACCCCTCAGTGGGAATGGCTCAGAAAAGAACTTAAAAGGGTTGACCGGGAGAAGACACCTTGGCTCATTGTTCTTATGCATGTCCCGATCTACAACAGTAATGAAGCACACTTCATGGAAGGTGAAAGTATGCGGGCAGTCTTTGAGGAGTGGTTTGTTCATTACAAAGTTGATGTAATCTTTGCTGGCCATGTCCATGCTTATGAAAGATCAGTATGTTTCTTTTCTTTTGCTTTTTCCTTTTGCTTTGTAATATGGTTGCTAGTGTATGTAAGTTAAGTGCTCAGAAAGAAAGAATTATGCTTGGAGAATCTGTCTGCTATGAATTATTTCACTGGTTCAGTCAAAGCCAATTTCTAAGTTTGAGTTGCCATCAACTTGAACTAATTGTTATTCGGATTTTCAGTACTTTTGATCTTTTAGTCATGCTGATAAGTGAAGCATGTATATCATGCATTTTATTATACAATTTTATTTAATTGTTTTCAAATTTTCAGTATCGAATCTCAAACATACACTACAATGTATCTGGTGGTGACTGTTATCCAGTAGCTGACAAATCTGCCCCTGTCTACATCACTGTCGGAGATGGAGGAAATCAAGAAGGTCTTGCTGAAAGGTAACTGAAGCTGCAAAACTGGAATCTGCTCTTCTTTCGGTGGGGGGGGGGGGGGGGGGGGGGGGGCGCTACCTCTTGGGAAACTGCTGGTGGTGGTACTAAATAAATGTTGCATTCATCCTGCAGGTTTAGGGATCCACAACCAGATTACTCTGCTTTCAGAGAAGCCAGTTATGGGCACTCTACGTTGGAGATAAAGAACAAGACACACGCACTCTACCATTGGAACCGCAACGATGATGGGAAAAAAGTGTCAACCGATGCATTTGTTTTGCACAATCAGCACTGGTAAGTATGGTTTACCACATTTTTTCATGTGTTTTTGGTCGAAAAGGGCAAGTTTTCTGTTGCTGAAAAATCCTAAGTAAGCAATGCTCACGAAATTGTCATTCCTGCAACACTGATATTCTTAGAAGAAGGCCAGGAAACCAGGGGCAGGACTGGGCGTTTGTTTGAGGGTGCCATTGCACCCCTAAACATTGAAAAACTTTAGAGTAAAATTTTTTGGAAGAGTTTTTTATTATTTCAATCAAGTCAAGACTTTCTTTTAGGAAACTATATGTTTTTGCACCCCAAGATTTATCTTGCTAATGAACTAATATTTACAAAGGTTGTATTTGCACAGGGGAAGCAATCTGAGGAGGAGAAAATTGAAGAAGCATCATTTGAGGAGGGTTGTTGATTGGGCCTCAAGTTTCTGAAATCTTTTCAAGAAACTCAGAACTGTATTTTAAGTTAGACTCGGCATGATTGATGTAAATGCCTACAAAAATGAGGTGGCTTGTATTCTAGTCTCTCCACGAAGATGTTGTCGGCATTCTTCCATGATCAAGCATTCTTACTGGAGATTCATTTTCATCATGGTAACTGTAACAGTTCCTTACCGAAATAAATGGATGATGCTTGTCCTGTAAGTGCTTGCAATCTTTTGTCCCATCAATGGAGAGCATCCAGTCAAATGAAAGTGTGCAGACTCTGCTATCGTGGGTTTTTCTATCAAAAATATAAAAAGGATAGATGGATTATATTATGAACTGGATACTTGAATAGCACTCTCTTGTGGGAAGTATATTTGTTTTAACGTAAAAATAAAATATATAGATAAATATTATAAAAGAAAAAATAATCAATAATGAACTCAAAATTAACAACATATTAAAAAAGATACATGTTATGTGAAGAGATTTTGCCTATTTTATGAAAAGATCTATAATCTTACATTATAAAAAATGGGAAAAAATAGATGGAAAAAAAAATACTATTAAGTCTAATTTCAAATAAACTCAATGTGAAATGATTTAAATAAAAAAAAATTAGACAACTAAAAATATTATAAATCTTTTCCAGCAATTCAATAATTATCTTAAATAAATAAAAATAATTTAATTTTTCCGAATTAATACCAATAATGAAGAGACAAATTCTTCCCTTAACATCACTAGATGCACTAACCTAGTCACCCAAAGCAGCAAACCTTATTTCCAAATAAAGACAACATTAAAACAACAAATAAAAAAATTCTAGAAACCAAACTAAACAAGTCTCAAAGGACCATTTTTTTATTAAAAGCAAAACATTGTGTAGCACTATTGTAGAACACAATGTTTTGTTTCTTATTGCACCATGATTTTGCCATCAAATTTAGTGTTTTTTTTTAATAAATATAATTGTATTTGTAATTGTAATGAGCCATTATCCAATAAAATAAAATAAAATAAAATAACAACATACTACAGTAGCTCATGCATAACTGGAAAGATAATTTCTTGCCTTAATTCACATAAAAGCCACCAAATCATGCCTCATCTTCCCTTGTACGGAAGTTTGACTCTGTTTGCATGAGAGGTCAAATACATATTAGGAATATTTGGACGAGAAATGTTATTTAATGAAACAAAATCTTTTAGGGTTCGTCATCATTCAAGCCCCTTTTCTCAGTGGATACATTGTAATAACCAGCAACGTGATTCTTTCCATCCATGAAAAGATTCTGCATTGATTCAAGACTCAATAAAAAGAGGAAGATTTCCACCATCTTTATGCCAAACCAAACTTAAACTTGATCTTCTCTCTAGTTCTCAATGGAATCAAGCGGTACGGAGAAGTCTCCCTCCGAGGGCTCTAGCATATCTGCGACCTCGGAAGGAGCCCCACGTAGAGATGGCGGCGATCTTGATCGAACAAAGATGGCGCCGAGGATGAAGGAGAAGGTCGTCGGAGGGTCCGAGCCAGCACTCCTCTCCGAAGCAAGTGCTCGTGTTTTGCTGGACCTGAAGCTTTCCGGTGACAGTTCAATCCGCGGATCGAAGCTAGAATTCAATCTGTTTAGCCCCATGAGTGTTGGTTCATCCCATGCAAAGGAGTCCATTGATGAGACCTCGAGGCAAGCCGAGTCTAGGGTTTTCTCCTGCAGCTTTTGCAAGAGAGAGTTCTCCACGTCCCAAGCCTTGGGAGGGCACCAGAACGCGCACAAACAGGAGCGGGCACTCGCCAAGAGGCGTCGAGAGATGGGTGCGAGTGCTATAGGACAGTACTTGCCATATTACTACCCTTATTCATCAAGCCTTTCAGCAAACCCTAATTATGGATCTTTAAACAGGTCACTCGGAGTGCGGATGGATTCCTTCATTCACAAGACATCGCCTTATTCATGGACATCCCCCGGAGGGCATCGCTACGGCGGCCATAGCGGTTGGCTCAGGCAAACTTTGATGAACACACAACCTTCCATTGATAGGCTAAGGGCACAGAGCTTGAGTTCTTTTTGTGGCGGGTTTGGAACTTCCACCACCTCATCTTCTCCAAGGTTTGATGGCAATGGCTTAGTTCGCAACAATTTTGGTGCTTCTCCATCGTCAAACAATGTTGTTGCTATCAGAAAGCCTCCCGTTACTGATCATATCCAGCAAAATAACCCTCCAAAAAATGATCAAACAGATGAATCCGGACTTGATTTGTCTCTCAAGCTCTAGCAAATTAATATTGTTTATTAGAATACCACCACATGAAAATTTTATTGCTATTGTTTTACTTATCATCTACAAAAAAATGCTTAGTTATTTCGTTATCATCTTCATCTTGTTTACAATTTATAAATGTCAACGCAACATTTTTTTTTATATATATATGGCCTTGTGAAATTTGATGTATGAGAGATCTTACTATGTGAAGGTCGGCTTTATAACCTTTCCCCCAACTTTTTTTTTCTTTCCAATGTGTTATCTGGGCGAGCAATTATAGAGTATTTAAGAAGTAATTATTCAAAATTACTCCATATAATCATTTGAGAAACAAACCAAAGGAGGAGAAACATATCACATCCGGATTCATTAAAATCGATGATACGCACTTGAGGTCTCGCCCGGGTTCGAGGTTCTCTGTGTATATCTGTTATTCTCGTGATATTTTATCTGCTCATTGGACTTGTAAGATATTCAATGAATCTAGACATTAGTCGTAGTGTGTACAAATTAACCTGGATACCCTAGTTATATATATATATATATATATACACACACACGATGATACTATCTATCATACATTCTCTTTTGTGATGGATATTTGCGCAAAAAAGTTTCCAATTCAAACACACATTTATTAGTATATTAGGCGGTAGGTTCATGAAGATTTTACATGGACAAGTGATGATAATTAATGAGATTAATTGGGGAAGGTACTGTAAATTAAATATGGGTTTAATTTTGAGATTCGAAGTCTTTGATGGTTTAATTAAGTGAGCAAAGACTTGAGTTGTTCAAGTGACCGTTTGGTATTGCGATCGAAACCGAGATTTGAGCAAATTAAATTGCTATGGGACTCATCAAAAAATCAACTGAAACCATAATGATGCAAAACTTCCTCTCTCTTTTTAGAATTTGTTTGATTCTGAACAGATACCATAATGATACTGAAGAGGGCTGGCACCAACTCTTAATTTAAGTCTTAATCAATCGGAAAATAAGAAAAATAGTAGAAGATAGCACAAAAGCAAAGAAATCAGAGAGGTGGCTGCCAGGGATTTGGTAGATTAACATACCATTTTAGAGCCATAAATTCAGATTCCTTTCACCTCGTTAGAAACCTCTGATAATAAGATCCCTAGTGCCCCATTTTCGCAAGAAATATTAGGAAAAGCTCAATCACACTGCTTTACCAAATCACATGCATGTTTTTTCATGAGTTTATTATCCAAATATATTATTTACATTATGGGAATGAAAACATGAACTTCTCCTAAATATATATATTGATTAATATGGATATCAAGACTAGCTTGCTCATACTTGACTAATCCCACGTACCCTGAAATTAACAATCATGTAAGTTTCCAGTGATCATCATATTACAATTATAGGGCTCGAACCTGAGACCACATGAAAAACAGATCTCTTAACCCCAAGCTGCTACCACTAGACCATCTACTAGATGATTTTGTGCAAAAAATATTGTTTACATACTTGGTGGTAATTGACATGGATTTCTTTCTATCGTGTATTCTCGGGTCACCATGAAAATGGTATTTCTCTCAACTTCCTTAGATCTTAACAATTACCTTTGAATTACTTTCATGGTCAAGGAGGGAGCATGCTTATCATATGCTAATAAACTTTGTTTTTCAGATATATATATATATATATATATATATATATATATATATATAAAAAAGAGACATTGAACCATGCAATATTGTGAGCTTGTAGCTTAGTGATAGTATTGCATAAATAGGAGGGATAAGGTTTCATGCATATACGAGTCCCTCGTATATAGATTCATGAATAATGTAAAGATGAAATAATATCTAATAATTTTACGTGTATTTTTATTGATTATGTACCATATGCTTGTAACTATTTTTTTTATTTTGAGAGTTTTAGCGATTAAGGTATATTTATTTGTATGTAAAGAGGATTTTGATATGCATAGATTTATTCATGATAATTAAAAATTACATAAAAATAAATATAAATATAAAAACACAATGGAAAAAGTTAGAGTAATATAAGAGAAGTATCAAGTTCATGTTAGATAGATCCGGGTTGATTAGCGTTTATACATAAATTATATAAAGATCAAAAAAAATTGTTATAATTAATTGTTTAAAGACCAAGCTATCACATACTATATATTGTTCAAGTGTTTGGCCTTTAATGATAATTTGCATGAATCACCAATAAAATATCTCTTAATCTCTTTTAGAAGAGAGATTGTTGTCTTTAAATACTAACTTTTTCTTCCATGTTTTTCAGGTGTTACTATGTTATTTACTTTGTACTTCATAAAAATAAAAAGCATGGCATTATATTCATAGAAAAAAATTAAAACTCTATAAATAGTAAAATATCAATATGTTCCTTAAATAATATCACATATATTATTTTATAACAAGTTTAGAAATATATTCAATTAAGTCCTTAATTCAAGTGATTTGACAATTAATCATTATATTATAATTTTTTAATTAATGGCTCTTGTGTGTGTGACCATCAGGTTTCCTAATGAGTTGACATTAATATAAATCATAATTCTAAATAGAATATGATTATATTAATTATTGTAAATTATTGGTTTATATTTGAAGATTCAGTATAAATATCTAACAACTTGTCATGATCTTTCATATATTATAAAATTAATAAGTGATTTGACTTAATCTTTTAGTGTTTAATTTTTTAGTATAGATATTATCTCTTTATCAATATTTTTTATTTATTTAGACATTATAGCATGAAATGTGTTTACTATGTCAAGTAATATGTAGTCATTGATTCTTTATATAGAATTTGATTTTTTTTCAAATCTTATCCCACATTGCACAATAATTTACAAGCAATATTATTTGAGAATATATATTTTTTTATAATTCACCTAAAATAATAAATCTCTCTTTATTACTTAAATACCATGATATATTTCCTCGTATACTCAATATCTATTCATTTGTTACCCTTGATTATAATGTATAGTTAGAGTAGAACATAACACCCTTTATATAATATAACTTAATGATCTCAAATTTAAAAATCATCACATAAATTTTTGCATAAACACATGTGATCTCTCTATAAAGAATTATAGCACAAGTCAATTTAATATACATTATCCAACAAGTAATTACATATTAGTTTTAAGTATCTCTCATATCTTAACTCGTTAGAACAACTATTTTCTTTTATATATAAAAAAAATATAATATATATCAATCTCGACATCTCTAATCAATATTCAGTTTTAATATAGCATTGACCAAAAACATCTTATATAAATAATGCTTTGAATTAATAAAAATCTCACAATTATAACAACTTTATAATTGTTTTATTTTTGTTCCCAAAACTTTATTTTTACTCTATATTCATTAATAACATAATTAATGAATATTAAATATAAATAAATCTTCATTGATAAATGAAATATATCTCCACAATCAAAGTTAATATCCCTTTTAAATCGACTGAACTACGGACATACACATAAACACAACTATCTTTCCAAAGGTTCTCACCAGCTGCAGCTCGACAGGTTCATTCAAGAATCACGATAAACATGCTGTGCCGTCCACTTGAGTTGCAAATTTAATCTTCCTGATTTAGCTTCATCAAGTTGGAAGCAGTCTTTGTATTCCCCTTCCAATATGACTCTGGTCAAAGTTAGGATACATCTTCCCATATAATCCTGAACAAAAACAAAAACAAAAACAAAAACTGTGTCAGCAAATGAAGGCATGCACCGTGCAGTAGTCTCTAGATCCATCAAAGTTACTGGATCTTAGGTTGTTTATCAGGATTCTCTTGTTTTAAGAGTTAGCACCAAAGATCCTCGCAGAAAAAAAATGCGCACAAGCACCACTATCGCACTCCCATACTGAGATATGCACATAGTGGTGGTGCAGAGGTCAAATTTAATGGAGGACATGGACAAGAACTTGTATAAGCATCCAGTTCGGAAGTCAGTTTCGCCACATAATTCACCAGCACATTGATTTTCGAGAATGATGTGTGAGCAGTAAACGGCGAGCATTTTGATGATTGCTCCGAAAAAAACATACATAAGAGTAGTGGAGTTGATGAAAACTTTCTTTCTAATTTCAATGGCATTGACAATACGAGCAGCTTCACTTGAAAATGTTTTTTCAGGTCATCATAGCGCCAACCTGTGGGGATAATTGCGAGAATGCAATTGAACCACAGAACTATGGGCAAACAATGGTCACACCTATACCATCATGTAACCAATGAATGATAAACTTGAAAAATACAGCAGAAATTATTATTTTTTTACCTTCCCGAACGTGTCGTGATCCCAAACTTCGATAACAAGCATATCATGCAATCCATCCTCGACAACAAAGTCAAAAGTTTGATTCCAAACAGGATTCAAGCAGTTGTTCACGACCTGCAGAAGGAAATTAAGAACGAAGCGAAATTATGCTCTGCAGCTTGAAAGAATCACAGTACTACTGAAGATTTTAATAAGCTAAGAACATGAGGCAAAAGTGCAAAGATAGATTAAACCCCCTTCTTCGAGGGTCTCCTTCACCATAAGAAAGGCACAAGGAACAGAAATAACTAGAAGTGAAAAGGGCAAGATTAATGAAGAGATAACAAGTGATATAGCATTAAAAATATAACCAAAAACGTTTCATGGTTTGGCATGAAACCTTACCCTAGTTTTGTTTGTCATCTCTGATTTCCTCATTGTTACTGTAACGAAGGGGTCAGCCTTACCCATCAAATCAACCATTGGCAAATCGTCTGCGGAAATGACAGTGACAGAGAGAACTCCTCTAACAATAACCTCTCTTCTCTTTTGTGTAATTTCATTTCCATTTCCATTAATTTCCGTGCCATTTGCCCCGCTTTTAAGTACCTTCTCCAAAGAGGTCATTGAGAAGTCAGAGGAAAAAGGGTTGACAAGGTCATTCTCCACACCAAAAGGACAGTACAAAAGCTCCAGGTGCACCTAATATCATACAATAGTTAAGACAACCATAGAATTGTGACGGTCCCTCATGGTTCCAAGGAGATAAAAGATCTCTCTGAGTTTCCATGATAAAGTATTTCCAAAAGGAGGTAACAAGTGTTCTCACCTGCCCCCTGTTTTTATTATCTCGTTGAACCTCCAAATCCTTAACCAGCTTCAACCACACATCCTTCACTTTACCAGGCTCAAGCTCGCTTAGCTTTACTTGGGCGCATCCAAGAAGCTCAGATGCCTGTAACCCCTCATCATCATAAACTTTTACCACTAAGTGTTGTGTGGTTGCATCTTCGACAACAAATTCAAAGTGTTCGTTCCATATTGGATTTAGATCATTGTTCTACAGGGGAAAATGTCTCAAATCAGGTTATGCAACAAAAAATCTGCTCAAGGAGAAAAGGCTATCTTAAATTACACTACCAAAGAGTGTTAGGATATCTCACGATTATTTTGCTGGTTTTTGTTTTGTCAGGTAAAGGGCGTATGTATAACTTTGCAAAGGGATCTGATTTCCCAATGAAGTCTTTATTTGTCAAAGCCTTTGCCTGCACAAGCTTCACCTCCAATATTCCCACGGGCTTTAACTCCAAGTCACTGCACAATAACATTATTAGTTACTTCAATGAATTGCCAAGAAGAAAACGGTAGCAACCAGTAACCACCACCAGACCCTACCCCATCTCCCACGGCCCCATCCTAGCAGGTTGAGAGGAGAAAATGAACCACCAACAATGCCATCACCACTTATGAGAAATCCTATGGTCCCACCCTCTCTAACTATTTGAAAAGAAAAACTGTACCACTAACAATGCCATCACCACTTCTGGGCAGCTGAACCATGTATTTAAAGAGAAAGAGACTGTCAACAGACATTTGAACATGAAAACTTAATGCAAAGTGCATAATCCACCACTCGGTGAGTGTGCAAGGAGACCAACAGTACATTTATTGTACTTGGTGATCCCCGAAGCAACTCTTGCATTTTTTGGAAATATGCCGGCGTTGTATAGAAATATTGGACCACAGCCACCTCACGCAACTCCATGTTCGCAGACATGTATGCAGACTGTCTGAAGAGTGCGTGATAATGGTATGCATACAGAGTGCAGCCCACAAAAGGTTGTAAGATCTAAAGAACAGCATGCCTAACATCCATATTGGGAATAAATGCCGGAAATCTTTCTTTTAAAACTTCATCCAATTTATCATGTGATATCAGATTCCCGTTAAACTCTTTCAATGAAGTGAAAACAAGTGAGGGAGATGGGACCATGGTGCTACACTTGATCATTCAAGTTACCCAAATGCTTTTCTACAATCATGGAATGAATATTGTGAGACCAGCAATCAATGACACAGATTTTTACAAGGAAAGAAATATGAAAAGTGCAACCAAAGTTCTGGTTTCTATCTCTTTCTACGTACTGATATACCTGTAATCTCCAGGCAAAATTGGAACAACTTTCCGAACAGGCCAGGTAATAGAGTCTTCAACAGCATTCCGTATTGTCTCCTGTATGGGTAGACAGGCAGCATTATTATGGTTGAATCATGTTATCAAATAAATCTGGAAAGTAAAGCTCTGTCGTTTTTTCAAGAAAAAGAATATTTATCCCACCATCCTCCAAAAGCACCATGTACATGCAATCGAGTATTTGCTAATGACTGAACATATAAATCATCTTTGTAATTAGAAAAAAAGCAACATGCTTCACCCATGATCTACAATTTACCTACTTGAAATAAGTTAGTTTCTCTCACAATACAGCCTAAGTCTAAAATCATCAAAGGCCAACAGAATATTTCATTATGCAATCACAACGAATCAATCCCAAATCGTGGCAATAAAGGCTTTTGATCAACTTTAATTCAAGAATTTGTGGATTGTCACAGCACTTTGTCCTTAAAAATTCAATTTGTAGTCCAAATGGAGCTTCAAATCGTTGGTATCAAATCATTAACAAATCCATGAAGATCATGTACCTTTTCACACTAAGAACTCAGACACTTAAATCTGTTTGACAGAATCTACCTAGATATAATGCCAATGACACTGGAAACTTTTAATCCAGTGTTGAATTAAATCCATCAATTATAATAAAATAAGAGAATTGCTTTACTTTCATTTTGTACAACAAGAGTAGTCTCCATGTTGGCCAGGTTAAAATTTAAGGAGAAGTGTGTGAAGCTGACAATCAGAATTATCAATGGGAAAAGAAGTCAATTTCTAGTCCATATAATTCAAAAGAAAAGGTGCTAATTGATAGAGCCAAATAATATTATCACATGATGAATAAAGGGAAGATGACAATGGGTTCCTTTATCATATGACCAAATGAAGGAGGCCAACAATGGGTTGCACAAACCTGAATAGCATCATCAAGTCCAGGAATCGCAGATATGTCACCGCCAATAACTTTAAGTGTAAAATCCATTTTTTTCTGCAGTCCAAAACCATGTACACAAAAAACTTATACTTCCTCATTGTGTTCATGCACAAGCTCATGATCGTGTGTGAAAAAGAGAGACCTAAAGAACACATTAGCACAGTTAACTACTTTGTCTAAATTCATTTCTTTGTAGTCAAATAGATCAGATTGAAGCTTTGGATCAGACCACCTATAATTTGGACAGCATGATGCTACCATTCCCATTCAAATGACACTTCAAACTCCCATTCCCATAATAAAATGTCTTATATTTATATATTCATCAAAAGATAGAAGAAATGGAAGAACAAGGATTTCAAAAGCATGTGATTAAAAAATGGATGTGATTGATCTGAAGGGACCAACATAGAACTGACCGCATGGATTGTGGTACCTACCAGCACAGTAGCACATGCAGACATGCGAGTAAAATAGATACTAAGTCACATAATAAGGGTTGTTGCTAATTAGACCAGATAACTTGTTTGAATAACATGCGTGTAAAATATTCCATTAATTTGCTGGATACGTGCTTGCTCATTGTCTATGTCTGCAACTTCATCTAGCAATACCCCTCAACACACACAAAGAAAAAATCCCTCTCTCTTTCTGTAAATTCATTTACATATCCTTTTCAAATCTTAGACCAGAAATTTCTAACTCTTGAGAATAGATACTGCACCTTTTGTCTCAAAGAATAACAAACAGCTCCAAAGCAGGGGAACTCAGGAACTAGTGGCTTAAAGATCAATCTGAAAACCCCAGTAAATCCGATATCTTTCACCTGAATACAAAAGATCAGAAAAGGGGAAAAGAAAAATAAAATAAGAGGAGGAAACCAAACAGAGAGGACAGGGAATGAAGTGGTGACGAGCTGCACTGAATGTCACATTACAGGATAAAACAATAAATTCTTGAACAAATAGAAAAACTCGTCATACTAACACAATAAGATATACAGCTGATACATGTGCATGCCAGGTGGGAAGGTCCTAACATTCTACATTTGACCAGAAGAAGAAATCTGGAAGCATAATAAAAAGATGTAGTCAACCAGGAATTTCCAGTGATTGCACAAGAAATAAAATATTGAATGATGCATATTGTGGCTATAATTTTGTAAAATTTTCATAAGATTCATACAAGAAAAATTGCTTGGAGCAAGAAAGCAGTTAAAAGTTCATCTTTATTTTTCACCTTCCAATTTCCAGAACATTTATTTAGTCATTTAATATTGTTAATGAAGTCTTCTAATGCAATGCATATTAGGACAGTATCAAGTTTTGGAGACTACTGTACCTACAGTTGCATTAAGGGGGCAAGTCCCATCCTGATTACAGCATTCAGCAAAATTAAGATTTCTAAGTTGTAACAAATCCAATGTGAAAAGACAGTAACTTGGATAGGTATTATGGTTCAATAGGTAAAGCAGAGTTTCAACAGCACAGGCATAGAGATTATGTCAAAATTAAGGTTAAAGATTCCATGTTCTCTACTAGCTTGCCTTTAAAGGGTTCACATGGTGATATTCTGAATTTGTGTTACTGTTTTACCTGTACTGGCAAAGAAACGCCAAATCTAGTCTTAATACCAAGTATTATACTTGGATTCCCATCCCAGCTCATTTCCAACTCCATAGTGATGCCACTGCCTCCATCTTCGATGATAGAAACTCCTAAAAATAACATTGATTTAGGATTGCCAGTTTGTACCATGGAAAATATTGTACCAAACTATTACAATGCACAGAAAACAGAATTCCAACCATAACCAAATATTACTGTTTAGATAGGTTGACCTTGATGAAATAGAGAGCAAATGCTAGCGAGAGTATCAAAGTCATTTTTATTATTAGTGAGTCTACCTTAATTGTAACTTATACTTCTTTATATAATGGTAGCGAGAGTATCAAAGTCATTTTTATTATTAGTGAGCTTACCTTAATTTTAACCTATACTTCTTTATATAATGGTAAAAAAAAATTCTAGGGGTTCTTCGCTTGGAGCTCAAGTGGCTCTATTTGTTTAAATATCAAAGGGATCTTTGGTAATTTCATGTTAGATTGCATTACCTGTAACAATTACAATGAACAGAAAACCGGATTCTACATCTGGCCATACCCTATGTAGGAACTAAACCTACACAGACCACCATTTCGGTGTATCAAAACAATTAAGACAGAAAAATTCCCTGAAACAATTCTCCAACAGAAGCTCACAATGGACTCGGCGATGGGCCACTAGAGCACATCAAAAACCAAATGAAATGCTGCATGCCTTCTACAACTAGCCTATCAAGTCATCCGTAATTGTCAACGGAAATAAACAAGGCATAACAACAAATATCATAAATAATGGCATCCCGATTGCAAAATGAAAAACTTATAGCCAAAATCTAGCATCGTTACATACAATGAAACAAAACCAACCTGTAAATTGAGGCGCAACAGTTCCAAGAGTGAATTTTGAAAATTTGAGAGATGACAATATAAACGGTCTATATTGCTCAAGCACAGGTTCTACTGAAGCCTTTATCAGCCCAGAAGCTGCCTACACACACCAAATTATATATACACTAATTCACTTTCTCGCAACCAACTGACAATAACCCTTTATTTCTAATAACTAGATAATCAAATGCTATAACCAAGAAGAAAAGTGAAACCCCATAGTAGCAAAATACCGCATCAACATATGGCCAGAGCTTTGTAAGATGTTGATTAAGCCAATCCAACTGAAGAAATAAAAAAAAAATAGAAATCAAATAACTAACATCATTAACACATACATAACATATACAGGGACCAAAAACGGAAGAGTAGGAGTAAGTGAGAGCTTAACTTCTGGCGCTGAGAGAAAACAACCCAAGCAGGGTAGAACTCAGCTGGCAAGATCTTTCTTGAATCATTCACTGTCATTCTTGCAAAAGCAGCTATAGTTGTCGCCTGGAATTATTAAACAGGAACCCGGAAACAAAAAACATACAAAGAAATAAAAAAACACATAAAGATGAAAACTTTACAGCAACTTGACAAAAACCCAGAAACCACACACAAAAAAATCAAACTTTAAAACTTCTTAGCCAAAACCCAGAAACCAAAAACACAAATAGATGCAAACTTTATAGTCAAAACAATATAATTAACATCAAAACAAGACTAATAGCTGCTTACAAGCTCAGACCGAAGCTTGGATCTTGCATTTTCAGACCTAACAAATCCGACAATCAAAGCTAGTCCGACAGCAAGACCGGTAATTAAGCCAACAAAAAAGGACATTCTGTGTTCTTGGATCAGCACACACTGCACAGTGAAAAAGAAAGAACGTAGTGGTGTGTGTGAATGATAACAGAAAAGGAGTGAAGTTTCCTCCTTTCCTCTTGTGTGCTTCTTGTTTCTGAGGCTATAAAGTGCCTGCTTACTGTTTCTTTGTGGGGGTTGGTTTCGGTGTTCGTGGTAATCAAACGTTTCAGTTTTAGTTTTCTGGAATTATTGATGTGTTTTTTAAGATGCAAGAAAGTAAGTGCAAAAGTCATTTGCCGACATAAATCCGACCTTTTCTCTTAAATATTTTGTTTTTTAGGATATGTCAATGGATGCCTCTTATTTCTTTCCATTGATAAGATGGCAAATGGCAAATGGCAAGTCTGTTGGTTTTGATTGCGATTAACCATTAGCCACCAATATTCCTTCTCCATTGGATTATTTATCCTTTTACTTTTTCCATCTGTTTTTAAATTGTATTTCATTTTGATAAGTCTAAATTTAATAAGCTCATGATCCCATTTAACGCATCCGAGCACATCGATTCTGCAAGTCTTTTTCAGAGAAGGAACTCGGTTCCATGGTCTCTTGTAGAGACGAAGCCAGACTTTACAGGCTCATCGTATAAAACAAGTCTAGATCTTCTTCATTTTTTTATCTATATTACTCATGCAACTTGCTCAAGCGCGACTCTTAATTGAGAATTTTTTTAGAACCATACGTGCATGGGTATGTCAATATTTTATATCGATCGAAACATATAAAGAATGAATCGGATCATATCAGATCAGATCACACTTTAACCATGAAAAAGAATTAACCCCAAAAAGTTCAAAAACGATAGTTGAAAGTATGTTCTTAATCTAATTAGTTAAACACAAATTATTTAATAGTAGTAGAATGGGATGGAGACATATCCCCCATTGTTTGATAATGTATTTTAAAAAATAAAATAAAAATTAATAATTTTTTAAATAAAAAATATTTTTTAAAAACAAGTTAGCACCAGCACGTTTCTAGCCATGGTTACAATTTTTAGTCAATGATGATGTATTTTAAATGGATGGCAAGAATGAAAGAAGACTTCTGTCCACAAAATTAACTCGTACATGATTCTTTTTTTTTAAATAAAATAAAAATGTGAGGAGTGCCAGACAAAAATATTGTTTTTTATCTGAAAAGGAGGTGACCCAGCCGCATAATCTTTCGGTACAGCGCCTTTGCTATGATTCTACTGACATCCCCTTTTGCAGCTAGGCAACGACCTTGAGCGTAGCTTGCTCCCGAGCATAATAATAATAATAATATATAATAAAATAAAGTCAAAATACTGTGCATTTAGATGGGTGTTGGGCACTATATTTTAAATGTTTTTGAAAAAAAAAATATTTTTTATTTTAAATTAAATGTTTTTGATATTTTTATATTATTTTTATGTGCTATGTGATAAATAATTTTTAAAAAAATATATATATTTTTAAACAAAAAATACTTTTAAAAACAATTTCAACCATGATACTCAAGTTACTGTATGCTATTTACTATGCTAGTGAAATGGTTTTTTGATTCTTCAAAAAAAAAATTGTTCCTGTGTAGGGATATTTTGATGTTATTACATGATGTATTAATTATTAAAAAATCATTTAGTTGTATTTTTCATCTTCTTCAGTATAGTATAGTATAGTATGATGATCTAATTACAACCGAAATAAAAAAAATAAAAAAAAGGTGAAAAAAAGAGGATATATATGTCTTTTAATTTAATCATGTATAGTAAATTGTGAGGTGTGCTTTGGGATAAAAAAAAAAAGAGCAAAATTGTAGATTCCGTGGTTTTGGGTGATTTTCTTAGTGTTTTTTTTTTAATTATAGGTGCAATCAAGGATAATTTAATTTTTTTAACATTGACTAATTAATTTTAAAAATTTATTGACAGGTGCAATTCGCGTGTTAGCAAGTGAGAAGCGTTCACATATTTTTAAATGGCGTGTGTGCAATAATCATTTTAAATAGCATAGCGCAAGTAACTTAATATAATAAAAAACATCATCAGCAAGGGTCTGTCCCAGCGGTAAATAAGGGGCGTCTCCTTTCCCGATACCATGGTTTGACTCTTGTCAGGTATGCATATCACCCCGCGGTGCTTTACATGCTCACTAGGCTTGCAGAATGTTCAATAGATCCGGGGAATAGTAGAGGTGCGCGTAAATTGGTCCGGACACCCCGGTTATCAAAAAAAAAAAGATAATAAAAAACATCTAATTCACTATAGAATTAATTATTTTACAGCATAAATCTTTATCAATATTGTAACATAATTTATGTGATAAGATATCCTAATAGTATTTTTTTTTCCCCGTAGGGACTTTGATGATGACATTAAAGAAGAACAAGAGAATGATTTCACTCGAAGAAAAAATCTTAAATCAATCATAACTTGCAATAAAAAATATAACTTGTGATCATTTCATCACGAATTAGGCTGGTTGGTAGTCCATGGTTTTCCGATAAATTGAAGGCCAATATTCTTGAGTAGTTTTTCTACATCATCATGGTCTTCCTCGCCATTACCACCTATCATTTCCCTTTTTCATTCTTTTTTAAAATGTCCTTAAATTAAATTCAAGTTGTTTTTTAAAATATCTTTTTATTTGTAAAATTATCATAATAATAATATTTTTAATTTTTAAAAATTATTTTTAGTATTAACACGTCACAATAATCTAAAAATAAATTAGGTTGATGGTGGGTATTGCTTGAAAAATATCTACCTTTTTTATGCTTAATTAAGTTAGATTAGGGTTTTTTTCTTCTTTTTAGTGTTGTTCAAATTAAAAAATCCCTCTATTTTTTCCATTAAACTTGAGAATAGATAACTTAGCATGGATTTTAACTCAGTATATTATATTAATTTATTTTCAATCTTTTTTTCAAGAATATTCATGGCACACTTTACTGGAATTTTTAGTTCTATAGCTCTAAAAATTATGACAATTTCAAAGAAAATAGAGATGATGTAACAAAAGGAATTTTTATAAATGTATGATGGGCTGGGGTTTTATTCCAGTCTGGCCCATAGTCCGGTTGATGGCAGGGCCCATTGTGTTTAACTTAATATTGAGGTCCATAAGGACCAACTAGCATTGTTCTTAAGCAGCCCGGGACGTTAGGAGAAGGGGAGCCTGAGAAAGCATTTTTTTTTTTTTAGAAATATCTGATAATATAAATAAGAAGCAAATCCAAGATTTTTAATAATCGACCATCTTCTTAGTTTTTTTTATTTAATTTAACATATAATTATGAAACTCAACCTTAATTGATAAATTAATTTTAAAAACTCACAATTCATAGCCTAACTTGAATTGAATTTTAAATTAAACCAAGCAAAATATTTAATATATTTTTAAACAAAAAATATATTAAAAACTAACCGTTAGAACAATATAACATGGCCTAAAATGGTACCCACCCACCAGAGCTAGTTCCATGCAGTCTCCTGTTATTCTGGAAAAGTCTTATGATGATTCTCTTGCAGAAAGCTGACCGGTCCGCATGGAAAGAAATCTCAATAAATTATTTTTTTTATTGATTCAGTGCTTTGATCAAAATTCGAATCCCACTTTTGTTAAGAAACGACGGCGTCCTCAATCTTAGTGGGGACCACATGGCATGGGCGACGTGACACACCCATGAAGATTAACTCCCAAGGCATCGTACGTTAGCAAGGACATGTTTATGTTGTCCCCAATAATGTTATGCCCCATGCTTTTTTTAAAAGCATCGATCCCATGATGAAGCATGATCTAGGACCGATCGAAGGCAGGTTAAAAATCAAAACGGAAGAAGAATTCAATGACATGGAGACAACTAACGTCTATAAATTTAGTAAATTTGTGGATCGACAGAGGCATGTAATTCCTAGCACTTCGAGATTACTAGATACAATAATACCAAATGAAGGATGTAATAAGATGAATCTTAAGTTTATTTTTTATTTTTGATTCGAGAAAACCACACTCTCCAGAAAACATATTTTGTGGGTCCCTGGTTGTCCCAGACTTTTACAAGAAGTGCACATTTTAACTCGAACTTGAGATTTACTGGGAAGATCTTCAACCTTTTATCATCACGTCACACCTCTTAAGGATTTTAAGTTTATATTGTTAGAACGTACAAGGTTAAAATCACGAGTCAACAAAATTCACTCGAGCGGACACAAGTTTTATTTTAAATTAATTAAATAATAAATCAACTCTAATTTGTATCCGGGTTAAATTAAGTTCTTTTCTTCAATTTGAGTCATTTTAAATTCAAAATTAATCATTAACCTATCATATCAATCCAAGTTTTATATCAATGAATAAGAGTAAATGACATTTAACTCTCAACTTTATAAGTAAACGCATTATATTAATTATTACACCAACCTATTATTAGCTGCCACGCAGGACTGTTGATGAATGAGCTATGACTCCTAAGGTGTGGTTAAAAAGGATCTGTAACGGATGGATGGATGGATGGATGCACAAGTCACACATACATTTAAATATATGCTGTACGCATTGAGGTTACATTTATGGTGAAAATATTTTTATATATAAAAAATTAATTAGACATAGATATAATCATATGCTATAGTTTTTTTTTAAAAGCAAGCCAAAAAACAAAACCAACAAAAGATAATTTCTAGGCATTGGGCTATGTTAAGGAACCATCTCACCTAAAAGCTTAAGCTTATAGGTGAGGCTCTATAATATGATTTATATTATTCTCTAACACGCACCCTCAAGTGAAAACTCTTTGGGCTTGAAACTTGTACAGACCCACATTACCTTGTGCTTGATTTTTTTATCAAATAGAATGGGGTGGTGAGATTCGAACTCGTGATCGCTAGGTCAACAAGGCTCTGATAAGGAACCATCTCACCTAAAAGCTTAATCTTATAGGTGAGGCCCCAGAATATGATTTATATTATTCTCTAACAGGTTGATTCTTGTGTTTTTTTTTTTAAATATATATATTTAATTGATGAGCAGAGTAAAAAAAAAAAACAATTCCACCCCAGCAACCACCAGTCAATAAATAATTGATAAAGGATATTTCACTAGCAAACAATTTTTTCAATTAATCACAGCTTTGTTTCCCAGTTGCTTGCAATTTTCACCAACCAGCCCGCTCCCTAGCAAAATGGCCCACCCACGAAGTTTCTAGCTCTCATTTGAGGACAGCAGCTTGAGGGCAGATAGAAGTCTCCCATGAAATTACGAGAGATCACTGTAAATAGAGGGAAAAAGTTGGGACTTGTACGGTAAAATGATGTTGTTCTTGAAGGAAGTTGACATTTTTCATGAAATGATATGATTGGGAAACCTTATTGGAATTGCTCATGTAGGTCAACCAATCAAATTTGGTGTTAATGTTTCAATAAGTTTATAGAAAAATTGTTTTATTAATGTTTTTCTAAAAATTATGTTATGTTTTAATGATATTTAAGTTGTGCATGCATCATTGAAATCATCTCATCATTCATTGGGTTAACTCTTATACATGTATTTTAAATTTTAAACTAAGTAAAAAACCATGTCATAAAGTTTTAAAATTAACCTGTTTGATCAGACTTAATGATATTGTCAAAAAAATCTTGCATACTTTATATTTTTTACGTAACTCGCAGCGGAATACGAACAAAAAACTAGTTTTTTCTACTAATGAACCTTTTTTTTGGACTTCACTCACCATCTTTAAGTCAAAATAGCTCAAGATTGCTTTGGTTTAAATGGGATTTTTCCTAAAATTATCAATTTGAGGTTATTATTTCCTTATATGGATTGGACCTTTAAATTGTTACATTTAAAAAAAAAAAACATGTCACCTACAAGTCATTTAACATTAATATTTTATTTACCTACAATTTATTTAAACTAGATTGATGGATGTTCCATATTAAAAAGCCGTAACCTTAAAAGCAAAAATATTTTATTTTATTCTTACCTTGATATTAAAAATGCTTTCTAATCATGTGTTTTTTTAAAAAACTCCCATCATATTTCACGCGCAAAGAAATTTTTCAATCGATCGATCACAGTTTCTTTCTCAATTGCTTGCAATTAACCACCCTGCCCCTTGCTTCCAAGCAAAGTAGTGGACGAAGCTTCCTCTCAAATGTGGACAACAGCTTGTGGCTCACGAGATTAGGAGAGATCACTGTAAATAGTGGGAAATAGTTGGGAGATCATTGATGAATTTCCTCCAATGGCATGCCTTGATCGATAAAATAATGTTGTTTTGAAGAAGGTTGACATTTATCATGAAATGAACTGATTGAGAGTTTTTGAAATTAGAGATCAAATTGAATGTTAATGACTGCTTACTATTTCAATAAAATCTTCAAGAGACGTGACGTGGTGAAAAAAAGTTTGAGATCTGCTTTACAGGTCTCGGGTTAGAATCAGGGCATACTCATCTTATAAGGGTATAGGATAACAGATGTTTTACTCGCTTAACTCGGAGTCACAAAAAATACTTAAAAGAAGTGGAGTTTTTTTAATCCAAAAAAAATAAACCCTAATGGAATTGCTTATGTATCGATGGGAAGAAGAAGAAGAAGATGGTTGCTTCATTAGCACCCACCACACAGTCGCCATTTTTACATAACATGATCAGAGATTTGATAAACCTTAATTATGCAATGTAGCTGTAGTGAAACCTCTGTAGATTAGTATAATATAGGGTATGAAAAATTATTAATTGAATTTGAATTTAATTTACAGCCAAACAAAAATATTATTTGATCGAGTTTATTAATTTATCGTGTAAATGCATAAAAAGAAATATTAGAAATTGATTTTGTTCACTATGATTGAGAGGACAAAATATGATCTCATGAGCTTTTTATGCCAAAATACATCAAAATGATATTTTTTTAAAATTATTTTTGACATCGGTACATCAAAATGATCTAAAAATACTAAAACATATTCATTTTAAAAAAATAGAAGTTCACCAAAATCCTGATTGTTTTAAATTTTTATAAATAAAATATATTTGATTTAAATTTAAAATTTGTTATACAGATTATAAGTTTTTTGCCATCGCATCACTAATTTAAATATGAAAAACATCAAACTCTAAAAAATAATCAGTTGATGAAGTAACGAAATTCAAATTGAAGGTTTCAGATTCAAACAATCACCAAGAATAAATTTGGATGGATTTAAAACAAATCAATTTCATTGGATTAGATCATGTAAATAGTTTTTTTGACGTGACCATGCGGGTCAATTAGATAGCTTCTTAAAAATCCTTGAAGATGATATTTTATTTTTAAAAATAGATTGGATTAATTTATATAAATTTAGGTCCACTTATAACATAAATATGGGTTATGGATTTTTTTTTTAAATTTTTTAATAAAATAATTGATATCAACTCAAAATCAATTAAATTTAAAATTTAAAAAATAATTTCAATTCAGACTTAGAATAAATCACCTACTTTGGTGGTAGGTAATGTTGTTCGCTAATACGGATAACATGTCGTCTACAACTACCCTGTCCAAAATTTAAATTTTCCATTTTAAAAATTGATATCTATAGTAAAATTGAGTTTTCTTTTAAGTATTTTTTATAACAAAAGCTTCCAAAAAAATGCATAAAAATTACAGATTTGCCATTTCTACCGTTGGTTGCTGAAGGAAAATGTTCAAATTTATCATTTCTCTAGTTGATTTATATAGTGAAATTGGGTTTTCTTAGTATTTGTTTTTGGAAGGAAAAAAACCCCATTAAATTACAGATTTACTATCGCTACGGTGAAGAAATTTGAAATGATTACAAACTTGTTATTTCTACCGTTAATTGCTCCGGTGAAAGGAGGTTTCTTTGAGCTGTTGAAACTTGAAATCAGACAAAAAGAAGCAATCTATCTTGATGGGATAAAAAAAGAGTAAATCAAACCATATATATATTATAATAAAAAATTAAGAAAAGAAAAACATAGACTGAGTTCGACTGACAAACACTTCCACTCCCTATTTGCCTCTCCTCCTCACAAATCACAACATGCAAATCTCATCTCTTGTTGTCTGTGCCAGTGGTGATCAATAACTGAAAAAGAAAAACCAGTTACGTAACCTTAAAAAAACATATATACTATGTCAACGACTTCTATCAATGGAGAAGCATACACAGACCAAGAGTCTGATACAGTTCCTCTTCTAACCTCTGAAAGATCAAATATCAACTCCACTTCTCAAGTTGCCATCGTTGGAGCTAATGTCTGCCCCATCGAAAGTCTTGATTATGAGTAAAACCCAGTTGCCAAAATCTCATTTTTTCATTCTTTCGTTTTCTTTTTTGGTTTATTTCAGTTGACCATTTGAACTTTTTTCTGGCTTTGAGTTTGGCAGGACTGCTGAGAATGATTTCTTTAAACAAGATTGGAGGAGTGGTGGAAAGATACAAATATTTCAGTATGTGTTCATGAAGTGGTTGCTTTGTTTCTTCATTGGCCTGATTGTTAGCCTTATTGGGTTTTTTAATAATCTTGCTGTGGAAAACATTGCTGGCTTGAAGTTTGTGGTCACCTCCAATATGATGCTGGCCAGAAGGTAATGCTTTGTTAGTTATGGTAACATACTCGTTTCTTTTCCTTTTACTCTTTTATCAAAGTTTGGGACTCGATTATAATTTTCTTCCCGATTCTCTATGTATATGAAGTGAGGAATTGATTTTTCCTTGGAACGATTTGTTTTTCAGAGCTGATTTAGACTGTTTTTTCAAGTTACTATGAAAGTTAGTTTTTTTTTTTTGCTTGTCCGTGGCTTGTTGGAATGTTTAAGAAAATATTTTGATTCAAGCATTTTGAATTTTTGAATTTCCTTGCTGTGAAGGAAATTCTTTTAATCTTGTTTTGTAAGAGGTCAGAAGGATTTTGAGTTCAGGGAAAATGGGAATGGTATTTGATGCATTCTTTTTTGAATTTTTTGCAGGTTTGGGATGGCTTTTCTTGTGTTCTCAGTTTCTAATTTGATTCTTACCCTGTTTGCATCTATCATCACCGCTTTTATAGCACCAGCTGCTGCTGGTTCAGGTATTCCAGAAGTTAAGGCTTACCTGAATGGTGTGGATGCGCCAGGAATATTTTCCTTGCGAACCTTGATTGTTAAGGTGAGATTTGGAATTTTTCTTCTTCTTTCTATTTTCGATTGTTTTGGATAGCTTGGGTTCTATAACTTGCATTGACTAACCATGTAATCCATTCGGCAATGGTGGGTCCATTGGTGCTTATTTTTATGGCGGGCGATTTGGCTAATCTCATTACTTGTTGATGTTTTCTGCAGAACTAGTATTAAATTGAAGAGCAGTTTGTTGTTTGTATGGCAACAGAAAGTCTCATGTATTTTTGTTCATTTTGCAGATTATTGGAAGCATATCCGCAGTATCCTCATCACTTTTTGTTGGAAAGGCAGGGCCAATGGTGCACACTGGAGCATGTGTTGCAGCATTGCTTGGTCAGGGTGGATCCAAAAGATTTAGATTAACATGGAGATGGCTTTGTTTTTTCAAAAATGACCGAGACCGACGAGATCTTGTAACATGTGGATCAGCTGCTGGAATTGCTGCTGGCTTTCGCGCCCCAGTCGGAGGTGTGCTGTTTGCACTTGAAGAAATGGCATCTTGGTACGTTTCTTACAGTGGAAATGATATTCAATTGAACATCCTGTAATCTTCCTTTGCTGTTGCTATTATCTTAACTTTTCATGGTTCCAATTTTCTCATCACAATTTTTTCTGCAATCCACATTAAACTTTCACTTGAGCTGCACCTACTGCATTCTTTGATCAATGCTTATTTTCTTGGTATTGAAAATCATGCCCCAAAAAAGGATGGACAGATTAATAGCACCATCTTCACCTGAGCAAATATTAATGTGGGGTCAGTTAATGGTCTTCCACCTCCCCTTTTGGATGGACTGATTCGAATAACAAAAGAAATTCGACAGTTTGCTGCATGTTGCGCATCGACAATCACTTCCATTTGTTTGTACATGTTGATTCACTGACCATTTTGTGTTTCATTTGTTACTGTTTCCTCTACATTTACATTGTATCTATATGGACATAAGAGTTTGCTCCAAGGAAATGTGTTTGAATTGTATGTCCTGCTAATTATTTCCATCTAGTTCCTTTCTGGTGGGGGCAAGATATCAAGGCTTGAAGCTGAAAACTCTTCTTCATATCAATTCAGCATTTGGTTATTTGGCTTAATTTTTGTTGACCTCAGACATCATGGAAACTTTCGAGGTAGTCTTTTTCAACATCGATATCGATATTTTCTTCTTCAGGTGGAGAAGTGTTCTTCTTTGGAGGTCTTTCTTCACAACAGCAGTAGTTGCAATTGTGCTGCGGGCTCTGATTGATTTTTGTTTAAGTGGCAAATGCGGGTTATTTGGAAAAGGAGGGCTCATAATGTTCGATGTGTATTCAGCAAGCGTTACATACCACCTCACTGATGTGCCTCCTGCGCTTGCCCTTGGAGTTATAGGAGGCATTTTTGGGAGTTTGTTTAACTTCCTTTTAGACAAGGTTCTTCGGATTTACAACCTCATCAATGAGTAAGCTCTCTTGCACAAAATCATTTCCCAATATGATAACATATGATTTCTGAATCACTTTTATTGATGCATTTCCTTTTCCAGGAAAGGCATTGTTTACAAAATTTCTCTTGCTTGTGCAATTTCTGTTTCAACATCCTGTCTTCTTTTTGGACTACCATGGCTTGCCTCTTGCCAACCTTGTCCATCTGATGCATCTGAATCCTGTCCGACAATAGGCCGGTCTGGTAACTTCAAGAAATTTCAATGTCCTCCTGGACATTACAATGATCTGGCCAGCCTTATATTTAACACAAATGATGATGCTGTCAGAAATCTTTTCAGCAAGAACACCAACTCCGAGTTTCAATATTCATCGATTCTCATATTCTTTGTGACCTGCTTTTTTCTAACCATCTTTAGCTGTGGGATCGTTGCTCCTGTGGGTCTTTTCGTTCCTGTTATTGTGACTGGTGCATCTTATGGACGTTTTGTTGGAATGCTAGTGGGTTCACACTCAAGTCTCAATCATGGCCTCTATGCTGTCCTGGGTGCTGCTTCATTTTTAGGTGGATCTATGAGGATGACAGTCTCTCTGTGTGTAATTATCCTAGAATTGACCAATAATCTGTTGCTGCTACCCCTGATAATGCTTGTTCTTCTTATTTCCAAGACTGTGGCTGATGCTTTCAATGGTAATATTTTTGACCTTATCATGAAAGCAAAGGGTTTTCCTTACCTGGAGACTCATGTCGAGCCCTATATGAGGCAGTTGACCGTTGGTGATGTAGTAACCGGTCCACTTCAGGTCTTTCAGGGCATTGAGAAGGTTGGCAACATAGTACATGTTCTGAGAACTACAAGGCACAATGGATTTCCTGTAATTGACGAGCCTCCGCTTTCTGAGTCTCCGGTTCTTTACGGTCTAATCCTTCGTGCTAATCTTATTGAGTTGCTGAAGAAGAAAGCTTTCATGTCCGCTACGGTGCCGACAAGCATCGACGCCTTAAAGCTGTTCCCTGCTGGTGATTTTGCAGAGAGGGGTTCAGGGAATGGTGACAGGATAGAGGAGCTGAGATTTACTGAAGAAGAGATGGGGATGTTTCTGGATCTGCATCCATTTACTAATGCTTCACCATATACTGTTGTGGAGACAATGTCACTGGCCAAGGCTCTCATACTTTTCCGAGATGTTGGTTTGAGGCATTTGATGGTGATGCCCAAGATATCTGGTGTAAGAACCTCTGTACCCTCTGTTAGCTTTTTCAAAATTCTACCTGTAGACTGAACTTGATAAGAACTTCTATCCCCATCCCTTCGATCGTAATCTCCTCCATTTTTGTCCCGTGAAAGCATTGTTTACTTCAAGCATAAGCTCAATTAATTCTGCCATTCCTGAAGTTTGCAGGTCTTTGAACTTGCACAGAAAATTGCAAGCAACAAATTGCTATTTTCCAGTAATATTTTCCCACAAAACTTTAAAATCCTTGCCCCACTTGATTTCTACTCTCTCCTGGCTTCCCATGCTTTCATTTTACTTCATATTTCAGCACACCTTGCTCCTAAAGTGCCTATCAGATTTCATATCTATTTTTTAATGAAAATTCTCGTTCACTGCAGAGGTCCCCTGTTGTGGGTATATTGACCAGGCACGATTTCATGCCAGAACATATACTTGGCCTGCATCCTTTGCTGATCAGAAGCAGGTGGAAAAGATTAAGAATCCGGTTGCCGCGTGTGTTCAAATTCTTCTAGGGCATCAGCCAAGCAGCTGGAGCTCTCGCCTTTGAAATTATCAGTGTACATACTCCTGCATGAGCTCCGAAATATGGTATCGTGCTATCACCACCATTCTTGAACTCTTTCCATAGAAGCCAGGACTAGAGAGAGATGAGAAGATCCATTAAATTATACGGCAGTTGATAATAGGAAAACGTTTTCAACTATTGAGATATTGTACTTATAGCTCAGTGAATAAATGCATTTGCCCTTTTGAGGGTTCCTTTTTACTCAGTGGAAACAGAGTATTCTCTGGAAATTAGTATATCGGCTTCAATCAAAGTAGTCCATACAAGGTTTCTTTTTAGATGAGAATACAAAGCATGGAAATCAAATCCTGACTAAATCAAACTTAATATAGATTTTTTATATATATTACCACACTCTCCCCTCCTCAATAGACTCACTCCATTAATATCAATTATTAAAATGACGTACTTTTGTAGGTTTGCATATATGATAAAAAAAAATATAAATATATTTAAAAATAAAGCTGTTTTATACTTATGTATAAGAATAAGTTTTTGGAAGTGTATTTTGGAATTGTTTTTGGATGATATTTAAAAATAGATTTGATATAAACATCATTCTTTCGCATACCTATCAAACTGAGCATATCACCTTTGCAGATTTTTAATGATGCCAGCAATGGTGCATCGTGTTATGGAGTGACAAAGGAGGCGGCTTGGTGTCTGTCACGGTGGAGATGAGATGGAGGAGGGGGTGGCAGATGGAGGTTATGGTGGGCAGTGGCTGGCCTTTTGATAAATAATTAATATTTATGTTTCTTTATTCAATATCAAATTTATAATACTAAAAATAAAGAACTTTTCCTGATTATATATGGATTCGCTCGATGAACCGGTGTTCTCTGGGCTTAAACAACGAGCCATCCCCCCCTCTCTTTCTGCTAAACCCCATGTTTTAACAGCTGCAAAACGCGAAGTGATCAGGATTCATGGACAATTTGGCATGCCAAGATAGTACTTTCAATATTTACTCGTGGATCACTAATGCCCTTTATTGTCTTCTCTTTTTTATTGTTCGGGTTATAAATCTCTAATAACCATCATATTACTAACTATAAACCTTGAAATTGAAAAAAAAATTAAATTAAATGTCAAAAATTACTTGTAACCACCAAGCATTCTTATGTTGAGTTTGGTTAGGTGTTTTGCGGGTTATTTTTGAAGGGATAAAATTTTGGGCAACAATTTATCCTCTTACAATTGTGTGTAAACCTTGCAGCAAAGCAAATGGACATCTCTTTGAGTTACTGTTTCATCTTGGCTGGAAACCCTGAGTGAAAAGCATCAAGTACAGTTGCTCTGGGATGGGTTTTCATCAGAAATTGTGGCATGCTCAGTTGTGAGCTTTGGTTTTGATTCTCCACCAGCCAGACATCTCCATTTTGTTTACATAATAAATGTTGATCATCATAAGATGAATCAAACATAGAATTTTGGACTGGACTAGGTTTTATGTTTTGTCACAACAGGATCACACTCTAATTACAACACTCGAAATAATTCCTTAAAATGATGAGCAAAGGGATGGAGATGGAAGTAATCTGTCTCAAAGTTAGAAACTCAATTTTCTTACATGCAGGCTAGAAGAAGTAACAGAAGAACAGAATGGAATTACCAGGCTGGTAGTAGACCAGATCAATTTTGCGCTGCTTATTTCTTAACACCTTTCACGTAGTCCGCTCTTATTCCCCACAGCTGCTCAACTACTGCTTTCATGTCCGGTCGATCAGTGCGAACGGGTGCTGCACACTGGAATGCCAGGGCAAACATTTTGAATAGAATCTCTTCGTCCACCACTTCTTCCATCAGCGGATCCACCATGCCCATTACATTTCCGTCCTCGTACTTCCTGAAGGCCTGCACAAATTACAACGTGAGATGAATGATCTAGAAAGTTCACAGATGATATTGTAAAGAATGGTAGCTGCATTCAGGTTTTGAGAAATTCAATCAGCGAATTACACCACCAAGAACAAAAACATATTCAATTAGAGGGTGTTTGTTTTGCATAAATTACTTTACATAAAAATGCTTTCCTGTGTTTTGTTTCTCATAAAATATTTAAGAAAAAAAGAGCTGATCAACTTGAAATATTTTACAAATAATAATTCACTCATGATATCAACCACCACCACTACACCACCGGCCTGCTAGCGCCATCCTACCACTGCCTCCCTACCCCCGCCCATATCGATACTACTATCACCACCACCACAACAACATCATAACCATAACACATTATCATTATTCAACTATATTTGTACTTTTCACATCATTACTTATTAAATATCATGGGGGGGAAATCACGTGATATTTTATGGGAAAGCATTTGCATGCAAGAGATTTTCCATCAAAATATTCTACACAGCAAATGTTCCCTGAGAAGCAGTACCTGCTCTAAGAAAAAGAGACAGCAAATTGTTTTGAAAAATATACGAGGGTTTTCAAGGAAATACTCTGATGTGGTAAGATATACTCTGTCCACAGATATAAAAAGGGGTCTATCTGAAGAAACTCCCAGACAGCGAACTAGAACTCTCAGGTCTGCTAGAACATAGCCTGGGAGCGTAACTGATCTTTTGCATTGAGATTGCTTGTTAACTAGCAATCCAATATAAACAAGAAGCATTTCCTCTTGCAGGCTCAACACTCAATGTTAGCATAACAGCCTTGTGAGGAGCAACACAGACTACAATGTAGAAATCCCCATTGACAAAATAAAATGAGACAACCATATTATGTTCGTTGATCAGCACAAATGAAGCCAAAACACTAGAGATTGGACAGGCTGACAATGGGGTCCAGAATAACTCTCAATGACAGCTATAGCTGAAGTTGGCCAGGACGAGGTGTTCTTGAAGCCTGATTTAACACTTCTAGTTGCTTTTGATTTAAAACTGGCTTCTAGCCATACAAAATTTTGACCATCTCATTTACAGAGGTGGAGGTCACTACTATCATCATCCATGCTCATTTACCAAAGGCTCTGTTCTATGAGGAACATGATTTTATCCTGGGTGTGGTAACTGTACATGTTCTATCCTGACGCACTTAATAAGTGCAATAGTAACTGTAAAATACACATTATCAATTTACAAGATGGAAAGCTTACCCATCTAAGTGTCACCCGCTCATCAGCAGGTTTCTTCATCTCCACAGGACGCCGTCCTGTGATGATTTCCAGAAGTAAAATCCCAAATGAGTACACATCACTCTTGGGGGTAAGTTGAAAGGTCTTCATATATTCAGGGTCTAGGTAACCCATTGTCCCTTTCACTTTGGTTGATATATGAGTTCGATCAGAGTCTACTGGACCCGTCCTAGCAAATCCAAAGTCTGCCACTTTGGCTCTCATGCCCTCTGTCAAAAGAATGTTGGATGACTTCACATCTCGATGAATAATCTGCTTCTCTGTTGTGAGATAAGCAACATAAAAGAAATTAATTAGATGACTATTATACAACGAAGAGTACATGCAGTTGAATAGCTTTCTAAAGACAATGAATACATAGCCACAAAAAGATATATGGGAGTAGGATTTGTGTTGAATGCTGTTCACAGGCACTCAAAAGGCATATCAGGGAAAGGAAAATCAGAACAGTGTTCAATCTAACAAAGCTTTTGAACAAGGTGCTAAACAGAATCCAATAAGTAACCCCAAAAGAAATATTCAGAAACAAAAGAGCTCTCTGTGAGATCACAAGGTAGCAATTGGGTGATATCAAGCACAAACTTTGAGAATTTAGATATTTTCCAGTCTTCTTGAAACTATAGCATTCCAATATATGGTTCAGAGATTTATTTTCTCATAATGAGATGCTTATTGGTGAGAAATGCAATTGTCAAAAACACAAACCAGGATCTTGGGGTAGGTGTTGAATCAGAAGAGGTGAGTGACTAAGTGCGTGATAATGATCGACAGCATTTTGACATGACAGTTAGGTAATTCCATCTTCATTACTTTCCATCAATACTCCAGAGGAAGGGTGATATTAGAATGGATGAGATGACCTTCCGGTGACTTCTCTGACCAGGATATTTTCTCAAACTGAGAAAATAACAAGATAAGAGAATGCACTGGGTTTTATGTGTCTGGTACCAGAGGTGGGAGTGTTTAGTTTAGGAAACAAAATGAAGAAGCTTTTATGCTACATACTTGCAAACTAGATCTCCCACAGTAGGTGCGTGCGCAAACAAATTCTAATCATCTAAAATTATTAGGAGTCTTATGATGTTTTGAACGTATAGCTTGCTAATCTAATTAATTCTCCCAAAAATATTACTGCCACTTGTACGTGTGCAAAATCCAACCATATACAGTTAAATATTTAAGTGTTCTTCTTTGCTTTCTTGGAAGGTCATAATTCAAGTTTAATTGACATTTCAATGCATGAGATTTCTCAGAAATACTGTAACCAACTGACAGATTTCTAACCTGCATATAGATGGAGATAAGTTAATCCATGAGCAATATCAATGGATATTTCAAGCCGCTGGTTGAAATCCAAGATTTTGCCGTGCAGAACTGCAGGGAATTGCAGAACTATTAGCATAGAGGTTGTTGTGGATTGGAACTTTACCTCTCTTATAATGGCATATGCTTACCATCCAAATGTTCCCTGAGAGTACCATTGCGCATGTACTCTGTAATAATCAGGCGTTCATCCCCTTTATCAACATAACCAAGCAACTTCACCAGATTCCGATGATCAATTTTGGCCAGAAGTTCAACTTCACTGTTGAATTCAGTTTGTAAGTTCACAAAGTATTCCTGCATTATGTTTTCACATCAGCCAACAGTAGGAAAATGTGAAATAATCACAATCATCATGAAGGGTATTACGGCTTACCTTCTTAGCTCGTTTTATGGCAACCATCTGATTGTTATCTAGACGGGCCTTGTAGACAATTCCAAAGCCTCCTTCGCCTATCTGAAGTGATGGAGAAAAATTATGTGTGGCTCTAACAATCTCACTCAAATTGAGATGAACTGATCCTAATCTACTGAGTCTTGGAGATGGAGAGAATCTGGAGGGACTAGGTGGCACCCGATAAGGACTAGGCAGCACTTTTTCAGAAGCAGGAGTCGCATTGAAAGAGGATACTGAATCCACTGCAAGACCATAATTGATTGAATAGTCAGTTAAATCATCGAGAAATGGCAAAGAAATTGTATCAGATCAATACAAAGTAGCAACATAGCAAAATTATTAATACAGAGTTGCTAATGAACTCCCTGAACACAAAACTGTATATAAATGGTGAACTCACAAGTTATAACTTAATGAGGTCCTTAAACTTTAAATACTCGAGATACAGATTAGATCATCTTACTCTCACTTGAGTTTGGGTCCTTTTCAAGAACAGTGTGTGTGGTTGCTTTCCTTTTCTTATATAGACACGGGCAGAGAATACCACAACACAAAACAACAACTCCTGCCACTGCTAACCCAGCTTTATAGGGTGTTGAAAGAGTTTCTGGATCATCCTTCCCTTTTGGAGTATCCCGACCAGGATCGTGGTTTGAAGGTTCTTCTCTTTCCTTCTGTTGCAAAAGATTTCTTTCTCGCCTCAGAGGAAAGTCAGCTGCCAAAACACATTAAATGAGGGATTGATGTTGATTGTTGGGAATTGAATATTGGCTAATTTAAACGGGGTACAAGCTTACAGCAATGATCCACTGAACTTTTAAATCAGAAACCTAAACATGAATCTTAGATCAGCGCATACCTGGAGAAAGGTCCAGGTCCAATCCACTGGAGCTACACCCGAGGTAGTTCTCAGAGATACAAGCATTTACATCGAGGAAAGGGAAGGCCTTGCAAAATGATTCTTTGCCTTTGAGCTCCCCATTAATGTAAAACAATTCATGGCCGTGAAAATTTGAATAGGCTATATGATCAGAACCACAAACCTTTGTATGTATAGCAAACCTCGAGGCCAATATAATCGGAAATTGCACCAATAACAATAATATCAATGCATTCATAGTCATCCTCAGAGAAAAACTGAGCCCCGTTTCAATCTTTGGGAGTTTAAAAATGATGAAAACATGTCTTTCTGCAGAATATACACAAAACTGCAAACCCAGGAATCTTAGGAAATTCAACCAATATAGCTCACGCTTTCATGCCCAGTGCATCCAGCACTAGAGAAAACACAAACACAGAGGCAGCTTGATGTTAAGAACCCACTAATCTTTATGTTCGCAAGATCCAGCTACCCCAGTTGTTGACAATCACCATGAAACTCAGCGGAATTGCTCAAATCTCACCCCACTAAGTCCACAGAACACAGCAGTCCAGATAAAATAAAGTGACTGAAACTTATCCTCCGACAGATACTTCCAGTTCAAGAATTCAAACTGCTTAAACAGGAAATTCAACTTCTCCCTATTGCCACAAAATCCAAATATTGTCTTCAAGACCAAGTTCACCGGATTGGAAAAAAAAAATTAAAATTATAGCCCTCCAACCCTTCCAAATTTTTCTAAACAACAGACAAGTTCAATCCCTAGCAAAAGCCACAAAATTCAGTCAAAGTTCTACACAAACTGATCACCAAACTAACAAATGCTAATTAAAACCCAGTTGCTACAGCAGTTATTGATCAAAACCCCAGCTTTCCAGATATGACAGAAGCCTCAAAGTGGAACCAAATACCCACCTCACCAAACTACAAACTGAATCAAACCCAGATGTAAAAACTGCCAAACTTCACAGCCCAACGCTAAAACAACAGCAATAACAGTAGTAGTAGTAGTTCAACTTGTTTCACTCCTGACCACCAAGAAAAGTAACAGACTAGCTTAAAAGAGCAGAAACAACCTTAAAAATATCACAACTGAAATAAAGAACAGCAGCGACAGAATCAGAGCTGAAGAGAGAAGGGGAGGCTAATAAAGAGAGATGGCTGAGTTGGCCGAGGAAAGTAAAAAAAAACAAGGCAAAACTAAATGAAACAAAGCAGCAACCTCAAATAATGTGACGCAATAGATCACGCCATCTTTTACATGGATTTTATTATTATTTTGTCATAGCAAAAGACCACTGTTAGAGCTGGACATTATTGACCGTTGGAAAATTCGTCACTTGGGTGGATTCAACCTCAAAGGATCCTTCTTGATGGATATTACCTGTCAGAGTGCATTATCTTGGATATATTCTGTCGCTATAATTTGTTTGGTGGATTCAATGATATGTGTTGGTTAAATATTCAAGATATTATCTAGCTGGTTCATATATAAAAAGACCGGAGTCTTGGAGTTGGAAATTATTGACCGTTGGAAAGCTCGTGTCAGTTGCTTAGATTCCTCCGTACACGATCATCTTGATTGATATCTCATGTAATAGAGAGTTATCCTGAGTAGAATCGATTGCTGATTTGTTTGGTGGATTCAATGATAATCTGTTGTCAAATATTTTAGATATTCTTCTTAGATAATTCATACATCAACATGAATTTTATCCATGCATTTTATATTTTAAAGAAATCATCTAGTCTACAATGGTATACTTGTGAGATTTCGTTTTTCAACCTTATATATATTCATTATCTAAATGCATTTACTTTTTGTTTAATGTTGAATAACGTTGAAAAGAAATAAAAATCAATGATTTTATTAATCCAGTAAATAATTATTATTCAATGTGAAGATATTTCTAAGGGTGTGTTGTTATTATAATTTAATTTTAAAAAAATATTTTTTGAACTATTTTTATATTAAAAAATAGTTTAATATATATGTTAATGCATTTTAAATTAAAAATATTTTGCCCGAGAATAATTTTCATTGGAATAAAAAAAATTGACTTGACCAAATTTTTTTT
This sequence comes from Salix purpurea, assembly GCA_027405865.1. Taxonomy (NCBI): domain Eukaryota; kingdom Viridiplantae; phylum Streptophyta; class Magnoliopsida; order Malpighiales; family Salicaceae; genus Salix; species Salix purpurea. The sequence goes on from JAOWLH010000019.1 coordinate 6,537,003, forward strand.
ATCAATGTTTGGTTCATAAAAACAAAAAATCTTTAACCGACGTCAGCCTTCTTTATATAACATCATAGAGAAGTGCAAGTTAGGGCATGTTTGAGAGTATGATTATGGTAGTTTTTTAAAGTGTTTTTCATGCCAAAATACATCAAAATAGTGTTATTTAATTTTTTTTAAAATCATTTTTGACATCAGCACATCAAAATGATCTAAAAACACTAAACTGTTAGTTTTTAAAATAAAATAAAAATTATTTTTTTTGGAAACGCCGATTGAAACGCACTAACAAACGGGGTCTTAGTCAAATGGCGGTAAGAATTTTCTCATCTTGTGTATGCGTCACCGTGGATCAAATTCTGATCCAATGGACCAACAACCGATCTAGAGAAAAACATATTTGACCGTAAACTAGTCGTGTTTAAATTTTAATTTAAAAAAAAATATTTCATGATCTCACAATATTAAAAATAAAAATTAAAAATAAAAAATATCTTTGAAACGTTAATTAAAAAAAGCGACTAATTAACTAAAAAATAGTTTTATTTCAAATTAAATAAAGTCCTTTTACATTTTTTTTAAAGTAAATTCAGATGTGTTAGGCGATATAATTTTTAAGAGAATTACTCAGAGTTAAAAAGATTCATAGTTGAAATCACTTATTCAAAATAATTTATTTTATTTTTAAGAGGAGGGAGTTGTAATTAGCATTAAAATTCACTGGTGTAGACATCTATTATTATTTATAAAAAAACAAAAGGCGAGAAAAAAACTTACACGGTAAGGTGACACGGGGTGTCCACGTAAGTGTCAACATGATTTTGACGTGGATTTGAATATATTACTATTATTTCGTGTTTTTTATTATTTTTAGAAATTGTTTTTTTGCTTAAAAATGTACTAAATAATTTTTTAATTTGAATTTGACTACATTAAAATTATAAAAAATACTAAGAAATCATAAAATCAATGTTTTTTTGCAAGTCATATATACTTTAAAAACACACCCAAACACAAAAAAAAAAAAAAATGAATTAATAAAATAGAATTAAATGTTTCGTGTGATAGCACCCGTTCTTTAACTGGACCAGTGTAAAGATGCCACTCGACTTTCACGGAATCATACTCATTCTGACAGGTACGCTGGAAAACACGTGGCAGCAAAATCTTGCAACATGTGTTATTTATTTATTTTTATTTAAAAAACAAAACAAAACATCATCACTTCATTTTCATCCATAAAAAGAGTTACATTGAACTCGGCCGGCCTCGAGGATGTGCTCTGATCTGGTGATCCATTGATTCGTCGTTGTCTTGTCTCGAGTCACGTTTTCAAATTAAAAAAGATATGATATGACACAGTCGATCTAGATGTCTCAGTTGATTTTTTTTATAAAAAAAATTGTATTATCCACCATTATTTTTATTTTAATATCAACATATTAAAATGATCTAAAACATTAAAATAAAATAATTTAAAAAAAAAATACAGTGACAAAAAATAAATTTGTATATGATAAGATATGTCTTCGTTGTCATCTTTTATATGGAAATGGACAGGAAGCTTCTTTGCACGATTCCTTGTGGAATTATATGGGCAACAAGACAGATATAAATATATAAACAATAAACCAGTTGCTGTGCAATTTATTTATATCTTCAAATTTTACAATATTATAGGGCCCGTGCTGTCACTGTCCTTAGGATAATATAATATATATTAAAGTTGTTGAATTATTTATTTATTTTCCCTAAAGTCTTTTAGCCTGTGATTATCTTCGGAGGTCAAGTAAAAATAAGCCCATTAATCTAGATTTTACTTTTTAGCCATGATCATGTTCTTCTTGGATATTTAATATCATTTATTTCTTCTTTTTTAAAAAAAAAAATATTCAATCTAATTTGAATTATTTAAATCTAACTCTGATATAACCTTCTGAAAAGAGCATTTTATTTTATTTACTTCTATACCACATGTAAGGAAAAAATAAAATGCACTCATAATTCATAAACGCGTTTATTGTTTGTCAATAATAATAATAATAATAATAATAATAATAATATAATTGCAAAACACGTGGAGGAAAAGAAAAAAGAATTTTGGAGTACATGGAAGAGGGTGCTGGACAGCTGGAGAATTTGACCGCAAGTGTTGCCTCGAAATTCATAAATGATCTGTCATCTGACTCACCTCTCCCTCTCGGAAAGGAGAAATAACTCGTGATATGTTTTTATTAAACAGATATTATATTATATTTTTAAATAATTTTTTTATTATTGTATCAAAAACATTTAAAATAATTAGAAAATCAGAAGTTTTTTATATGATAAACCAAAACTTAAACATAAAACTCATTGATACTAGGGATATGCAGTGATTCAAACGGGTCGATTTGGAGTAAAACGTTGAACCAAACAGTATAAATACCATATAATAAAATTAGTTTGTTTTAGTTTTATATTTTGAAAAATTGAATAAATCTAATTTAATTCACTGACCTTTTATTTTTATTTTTATAGGCCTTTATTTAACAAGGTTTTATTTTTTTTATAAGTTGTTCTTCCATATATTTTTTATGGTTTCTAAAATTAGAATCAAACTAAACCAAATTTTAGAAAAAAATATTCAAGAAATTCAAAACAATCATTCAATTTAGTTTTCTAAAATCAAACCAAACTAAACAATTTTTTTTTTATAAAAACTTCATTCAAGAAAGGAGATGCTTGCCACTGTGTTTCAAAAATATTTTAAAAAAAATATTTTTATTTTTTACTTGAAATTAAAAAAAAAAAATGTTTATAGTTCTATCAATAATATTTTAAAAATTATTATTTTAATATATTTTTAAATAAAAAATATTTTCAAAAACAATATGAATTATACTCCAAGAAAGTAAGTAATGCATGAAGTGTCAAGAACTTTTGTGCTCAATAACCCGATGAAAACACCTCTCCAGTCTCAGCAATGTATTTTATTTTATATTTCTTATAAGTCATGGTGATGTGGATGTAATTATAATAACCAATAAAATACAGACCTTGACCTTTGACCTTGGTAGAACAAACTAGATACCATGTCACCACGACAAAATATCTTTAAGGATTGCGTTCACACTAAGATTGTTGGTTCCCACGTCACCTTAACACGATAACAGGGCAATTGTATATCAATTGAGTGTTTTGTATTGTGATATATGATATTTTTATAGATTAAATATATTAAATGATTTTATTTTTATTTTTAATATTACACGTCAAAATTATCATTGAGAAATACAAAAAAAATATTAATTTAATTTTTAAAATACATTTAAAAATAAAAGATGCTACACTGGAGATATAGAGTCAAACCCAGACAGTTTTCCCATGGAATTATGTATAAGTAAATACAATTGATCAAGAACGAGTTTAACCAAGGGCACGTGGACTTTGCTCGATTTGTGTAAGCCTCGAGGAGAAATTACTAATAAATTGTTTTTAAATGATTGTTTATTTAAATCATTTCGTAAATCAAGACAAGATTGTTTATTTAAATGATTCGATTTTTTAAATCAGTCTCGTACATTAAAAATATTCTAAATACTATGTTAAGGTTTAAGGTTTACATAGAAGAAATAATAATAGTAATAATAAAGTAATCTTCTTTGTATAATTTTATGTTTAATCACACAGGCATCGAGTGATCTATACGTAAACCAATCCCATCAATTACTATGAATAGTCAATGAATGAATTTTGACTCGTTTTGGGTTCCCAAATTCATTTAAAACTTCCTCAATAATGATTGTGAACCGAATTTGGAAAGTAAATTAAATAAATCCCGAGTAAAACTAACAATTCTCGTCATATACATATAATGTCTGTTTGGTACTGAGGTCAAACCGGCGTTTCGCCAAAATTCATTTTTTTTTTTCATTTTAAATGAATTTTTTTTTGTGTTTTTAGATCATTTTGATGTGCTGATATCAAAAATTATTTTTAAAAAATAAAATAAAATCTCATTTTGATGTATTTCTAAACGAAAAGCATTTTAAAAAATAACCATAATCGCCCTCCCAAACAGGCCCATAAAGTAGTTTTAAAACACGAAATGATATAGATACGGGTTAATAAAAAAAACTTTTTTAAGAAATTAAAATGATGTATGCTGTAGCATCACTATGACAATGATAAGAAAGTTGACAAGTTTTGACCAAATTATATCTAGATTGATTAAAACTCCAAATTAAATAGAGTTTTAATCGAATTAACTAAAAATAAAATTCTTTTTTTTTTCATTTTAGACCACCGTTTCCAAGTCTTAGATCAACCAATTCCAAATTAAGCTATCCCATTGGCTTGGGTTTTAAAATAATAATGCTATGATGGTAAAACAAAAAAGAAATTCATTAGATGCGTGTGTGACAATGCAACTAAAATATTATTTATCAAAATTTTGATTTTTTTAATGTTCTTTAATTATTTTATTGTACTATATCAAAAAAAAATTGAATGGTCAATTGAGTATATTTTACTTTAAAGGGACTAAATTAATGAATAATTAGTAAGACAAGTAACTTAAAATTATTTTTTTAAAAAAAAAACTTTAAGGGTGACAAGGTCTAGCATGTCCTCCCTACTTCAATAATGATATCATTCGTGTTTTAAAAAAAATCTTAACAAGATATATCGACACCAAAAAAAATTATTAAAACATATTATACCTCACCTGCTTGTGATCTGTTTATATAGTCTACTCTATTACTATTAATGATTTTTCTTGATATTGTTAAATTTATTTTGTTAATATCTTTATAATGGTGTCTATGATATTATGAAAAAACCTTTTTTTTATTATTATTTCCTCTATCCTTTACCATTATTGAATCCTTTTTTTATTAACTTAACAATTTGAGAGAGTTACATATTACACTTGCGAACCCTTATACGTGATTCATGAAATTGTACTACCTTGAAGTATTTTTTTGTGTGATTTGTCATATATATATATATATATATATTAAAAAAACCCTAAAGAAGGGCAACGTTTTTTTATTTGCAATAAAAGCATGCATTTAATTTGAAAAAGGGATCGTTCTAGTTGGTCGTGATTCTTCATTTCTCAACCACGTGCTCTCTTTTCTTGCAAGCCTTGTGAAGGAGTAGATGTGATTATTTCGAGCAATTAAATAAAACCATGCCCTTTCTAGATAAATAAAATACAAATCTCCGAGGAATGACTCCACGCAGACCTTAGCCGGTCTTTGAAAATTCAGTAATTGAAGACCTGATCAAAATCAGATTTGAAATTAAATTAATCAATAAGTTGATCGGTTTATATATATAAAAAAAAATCAAATTAACATTTTTTTTAATCATTCGTTACAAAATAATTAAAAAACAATATAGATTAGCCCCTCGTATCACTAAAATAGTTAAATTTCCATAACAATTTGACGGTGTCGTTTCAATAAAAAATCAGCAATGGCTTTCGAAGTTGTGGTGTGCGAGGGAGCCAAAAATTAGTATCTAGCATTGTATTTCAAAAATATTTTTGAAAAAAATATTATTTATTTATTTAGTGTTTTTAAATTATTTTAATGTAATAATATCAGATATAATTTTTTTAAATAAAAAATATTTTGAAAGATAATTTTAAATAGAATCTTTAATGTGATTGATAAATAGGTGGAAGAAGCCTAGAGGCCAGGATGGTTGCATTGAGCTGGGTTCATGGGAGCCCACCACAGAAGGCCTAGGACGGTTGCATTGAGCTGGGTTCATGGGAGCCCACAATAGAAGGCCCATGATCCATGTCACCTAATCATGCTTTCCAAAAAGCAGTTTTATTGAACATGCTATTTTTTCTCTTCCATGAAGTATCGAACCCAAAATTCCTTTGCAGACAATATATTTTTTATTTATTTCTAAAACTGGACAAAACTGGACTAATCTTTCTTTTTAATTAATCAAAATTACTAAAACATTCAATCAGGTCCATTTCAAATTATTTTCTATAAATAACATAAATAATTCAGTTAATTAAGCCACACGTAATGTTGGCTGGCACATTAAGGGACCATAATGAACCACGTGTAATGTTATATATTCAGCACTAAATCCAGCCATCGCCAGCCATTCACTTTTTGTCTCGTCGTTGCCTAAAGTTTTCAGAGTTCTACAATGTAAGGAAATCATAAGCACCATCGTTGATTATTAGGGTTCACTTTTTTCTTTTTTTAGTGTTTTTATATATTGATATCAAAAATAATTTTTTTAAAATAAAAAATATCATTTTAATATATTTTTGAATAAAAAATACTTTTAAAATAACCGCGACTAGATTTATTAAGAAACATTTATTAATCATTAAAAATAAAATCGTTTGCTAGCGATGGAAAGGGAGTGACTCGTGGATTTTTGGCCACAAACTTTTGTCATCTTGCTCTGAACAGCCTAATTAATAAAGTATAAGCGTCACTGTCCTAATTAAGATATATGTATTTAAATGAATAGAGAATTTAAGTATTTATTATATGATTGTGATTGTTTTTCAATATTATTCTCCACAGAAGGAAACAAAAAAGATGCCCTCGTCCAATCAGTACTGGGTGGTGCAGAAATATCTGTAATAAATGAATTAATTAGAAATAGTAATTTCTTTTCTTTTTTCCTTTATCAATATTGATTTTAATTGATGACGACATGACTAAATAGTTTTGTTAATTTCAGTACAGTTAATGGGTTATTCTAGTCCTGCTTAGGAATATTCGACTCTGTGTTTTTTTTTTTAAATGATTTTTTATTTTCAATTGAAATTATTTGGTATTTTTAGATTATTTTTACGTGCTGATGTTAAAACTAATTTTTAAAAAATAAAAATAATATTATTTTGATATATTTATAAATAAAAAATACTTTAAAAAACAACCTCAAACATGTACTTAATAGAAAACCATAGTTTTTTTTTTATATAAATGATATTGTTTTTAGTTTTTTTTTTTAAAAAAGAAATGAAAAATTAAATTGATTATCATCCATTCACTTAAAATTCAACTCGAGTCTTGAATGGACTTGGGGTCTTAATCAGATATTATAACTATAATACAAATATAATTTTTTATGCTTGTTTTATATGCCTTTATCCAATGTTAAATAAAATATTAAAATATCTTTTCTTTTTTTAAATATTATTTTTAAAGAAAATCAAAGCCAATAAAAGCACAACCAATTAAATACAGTTACGTGAGTGAAAAAAATGACATCAAACCTCTCAAATAGCTTTTCTCCATTAAAGTATACATAATAAAAAAAAACTATATTTATACAATTTAAAATGTTATTTTATCAATTTGATTTTAGAATAACATCTCCAAAAGATTGGACATGCTCTTACTATTCATATAATATATATATTTTTAATTAATTATACATATTATCTTCTAATTAAATAAAAAAAATATTTTAATAAGAAAATAGGAAGCACAATGGATAAATATTTTATATATTGTTATATTAAATATTTTGATTTAATTATTGTCTTGGGACCTATAAAGATTAGAGAATAAAACAAAGAGGGAGGGTATATGCTCTCTCCTCCAGAAGAGCGACGTGGACATCTGCTTTATTCATCCCTGGGCCCAGTTAGTGGCCAGGCTCCTTTTCCTTGTGAATAGCAAAGATATTTTTTTTTTCAATTTCTACTTTTGTTTTAATTGTCATCCCTTGTTGTTTTTATTTTCTCAATCAAGTCCTTTTATAGTCTAATTACATGAGATTGAATTTTGTTATCCCCAAATTTGCCACAAAACTTGTTTTGATCCATAAATGTATTTAATTTATTTTCGGTCCCTGAGTTTAAGAGAGAGAAGGACTAGCTGAAAAAAGTGAGAGACAGAATATAGTTGATTGTCACGCTTTTGGCAACAAAAATAGTCAAAATAAAATGTTAAAATATTCTATTCAACTGGACGGGTGGTGATTTTTTAATTTTATCTTGCCCGAAAAGGTAGATTGGGCATTGAAAAGTATTGTGGTTTCGAATTGTTTAGGGTTTTTGAATTGTTTTTTTTATTATTACATGGAGAATGCATTGAATTATTGTTTTGAAAAAAAAATATATTTATTTCATGAATGACCGGTTTCTTAATTTGCTAAAATAAAAATCCTCCATTCATTATTTCATTCTACAGCCCAAATTTAATTTCAATTAATGTCTTACGTTGAAAAGAAAATAGAACATGATTCAGCGAAATCCCATGATAATTACATCTTGATTTTTAATTATTGTTTTGAAATGGAGAGTTGAAGACAATCGAAATAGAAAAAAAATCAATCTCTTATTCATTTTATTTGAAAAAAATTATTACATTTTTGGAAGTGTGGTTGATGTTGTTTTTTAAAGTGTTTTTCATTTAGAAATGCATAAAAATATTAATTTTTTAAAAATTATTTTTGACATCAGTATATCAAAATGATCTCAAAACACTAAAATATTTAATTTAAAATGAAAAATAAAAATTTTTCAATTTTTTTCATATGCGCTTTCTAAAAGCACTCCCAAACACCCCCTTAAACACATACATTTTTATTTACTTTTCTGGTGAAATAAAAAATCTAAAGTCACCCATTATTTTTTTTTTTTCTTAATTAAGGATAGCTCCTTTGTAAAGGAATATGAACTATTTCGTTTTCTTTCAATGTCAAATATCATTTTATTTTTTTTTTGTTTTCAGAAATCAAAGTGGAGGTATTTTCTTTTACGAAAAAACAAAATCTTTCTTTTTTTTCGACAGAAAAATAAAATCTTTTCTCAAACACATGTTGTTGCTATCGGATGAAACAAGTTTTTTTTGACAGAATCTTACTTGTAAGAATCCCTTTTTGTCCAATTATACGTCCTGCCATAAACGGGCAGAAAGAAAGAAACGTTTCTGTCCTAGGAGATGTAAATCCCATAAAAGAAAAAATAAAATATTGTGATGTAATTGTCTTGGTTATCGATGTTTTTAATAATAAAATTTAAAAATTACACCTTAAAAGTTTCAAAATTTAACAACTAGATTATTCTAACAAAATTTTGAAAATTACATGTTGATCTTGAAACAATTAGAGTTTAGAGTTTAAATTTAAAAATTATATTAAAAAATCAAAATCCTTTATCCTAACATAATTTTGAAAATTTGTTTTTATTTTTATTTTTTAGATTAAAATTTTAAGATCAACATCTAAAAGATCAAGTTAAAATCTTGAGAGAAAATACTCTTTAAATTATTTTTTAAAAAACTAATTTCAATTAGCATTTTATACATATACTAAAAAGAAATGGTGTTTTACTATAGAGATGATAATATAATTCTAAATTTCTCCAATTATTTTTACTGTAGCAGTAGCGAAATTATAATTATTTTTTTGTGTTTGTGTGCATTTTCTTTTCTTTTTTCTTTGAAAAAACTTAAATAAATAAATAAAAAATATCACGGAGGCAAAAAAAATCTCGTATAGTCCAAACAAAGACAAAATCCTCTATCTCTTGTTCACTCTCTCCATTTCCACCCCTCCGTGTCTCTAAATACGCTGTCTTACCGTTAGCACTGCACTAATCCTACAAGTAATACCACAGACAAACAGCTCTCCCTCTGCTGGTGGTGGTGGTCTGGTAAATAAAAAATGGCAGGGAATGATTGGATAAACAGCTATCTTGAAGCAATTCTTGACGTAGGTCCTGGCCTAGATGACAAAAAATCTTCTCTTTTGCTTAGAGAAAGAGGGAGGTTTAGCCCAACTCGTTATTTCGTTGAAGAAGTTGTTTCTGGATTTGATGAGACCGATCTTTATCGATCCTGGGTTCGAGTACGTTTGTTTTGTGTTTATTTGTGTTTTTGTTGATGTTTTTTTGAATGCATGAGTGTGATCTTAGTTGTGTTTTCTGTGTACTGTTCGGTATAGGCTCAGGCGACGAGGAGTCCTCAAGAGAGGAATACGAGGCTGGAGAATATGTGCTGGAGGATTTGGAACCTGGCTCGGCAAAAGAAACAGGTTGATTATTATGTTGTTTAGTGTTTTTTTAGATGAATTTAATGGCCCTTTTAGTTATTTTGATCTCGGTGTTAAGATTTGATATTTGATGTTTCTTTTTGGAAATGTAAGTGGGTGTAGCTTATTGGAAGCTTAGATGATGTGTTTGTATTGATTTGAGTGTTGAGTGAAATTTTTTAATGTTTGAAAGTTTTGAACTTGATTGGATGGAGATTTTTAGAGGGGCTGGGGAGGGTGTGGGGATCTGGTTATTGTTCTTAAACGGGATTAATCTTGAATTCCTTGTTTGATCACAAGTTATTGTTAGTTAATTTGGTTTGGCTTTGTATACCTGCGATGCGTGGCAGAAGACCATTTTGAGACGATGATCATCATACGGTAACCATGCGTGTTTTTATTCCAAAAAAATGTCGCCTCCTATGTGGTTAGCTTCGAGAAATGATTTTTTTGAGATATGGTAGAAATGTGCAAAGTGTATACTCAATGGTAATAAGTTCTCTTGTGGATAGTTGACAAGTGCCGGAATAGATTATTGTAGCACTTTACTTGATTTCAATAATATTTAATATTTGGTATTTCATAGTGGAAATAGTAGTGGGCGTGGCTTGCAAGCTTGAGTTAAGTTGGGATTTTTTGTTGGAAAGTTGTGAACTGATTGCATAGATATTTTGGGAGGGGATTGGAGCGCACGGGGGTTGACTATTTTTCTTAAATTGGATCAATCTTGAATTGGTTGTTCGATCTCAAGTCAGTGTTAGTTGATGGGTAGGTTTTGCATTTTCACTTGGAAGACACACAGGACATTGTTGAGAAGATGATGAATCTCATGGTAATTTGATTGCTAGAAATTTTTTTATTACTTGTGATGCGAGTAGCTTTCAAGAAATGATTTTGTCGAGATATAGTTAAATATGTAAACTGTTAACTCCTGGTAATAAATTCTCTTGTCGATACTTGAAATGTGCTGAAGTAGATTATTTTCTGGCCATTCTTTTTCCTTTTTAAGGTGTGAGGGGGTAATTATCAGTACACTACTTTTTTTTTCTTTGTATTTTTTAAAGTCTCTACGCATAGGAGAACATGGCATATTCTGGCTTGAGGTACGTTTTGTTTTGAGCTGAATGATTGACTATTGTATTTTCTTCCATAGCTTGAGGGAGAGCTGGCCCAAAGAAATGCTAAACGTCGTCTTGAACGTGAAAGAGGACGAAGAGAAGCAGTGGCTGATATGTCTGAAGACTTATCAGAGGGAGAGAAAGGAGATACAGTTGGAGATCTATCAGCCCATGGTGATAGTGTGCGGAGCAGACTACCTAGAATCAATTCTGTTGATGCAATGGATGTTTGGGTTAATCAACAGAAAGGAAAAAAGCTATACATTATATTAATAAGGCACGGACTAAACTTTAGTTCTCTAATACTTGAATGTGCTTGTGAAGAGGACTAATAAGGAATTTAGCTGGTGTAGAATTGTATATTACAATATAATGAATGAAGTTTTACATTTCTCTAGCTGTTGAAGAGAAATTTATAGGATATTATATATGTGCTGATCACAACACTAGTATTTACTGCATGATTAATATGCATGTTAATCATTTAACATATTTAACAATTAGTATGCGTGCAGCCTTCATGGTCTAATACGGGGTGATAATATGGAGCTTGGCCGTGATTCTGATACTGGTGGTCAGGTAATATTTTTGTGAAAGTTTTTGTCTGGAGTGACCATATGTGGCTCTCATTCACAGTTTCTGGTCATAGGATAGCTTCATAGCTGCAGGAATAGATAACCAATGATCTTTGAATTTTTTCTATTAGGTTAAGTATGTAGTGGAACTTGCAAGGGCTCTGGCCTCAATGCCAGGAGTGTATCGAGTTGATTTGTTAACAAGACAAGTATCATCCCCAGATGTAGATTGGGGTTACGGTGAACCCACAGAGATGTTGACTACAAGAAACTCAGAAGATTTCTTGGATGAGATGGGAGAGAGCAGTGGCGCTTATATTGTTCGCATACCTTTTGGACCAAAGGATAAATATATACCGAAGGAGCTTCTGTGGCCTCACATCCATGAGTTTGTAGATGGTGCTCTTAACCACATAATTCGGATGTCCAAAAGCCTAGGAGAACAAATTGGTGGGGGGAAGCCTGTCTGGCCTGTTGCCATCCATGGGCATTATGCTGATGCAGGCGATTCTGCTGCTCTTCTATCTGGTGCTTTAAATGTCCCCATGCTTTTAACTGGTCACTCACTTGGTCGGGATAAATTAGAGCAGCTACTCAAACAAGGCCGTCTCTCGAGGGACGAGATCAACTCGACATACAAGATAATGCGTCGTATAGAGGCAGAGGAGTTATCACTTGATGTCTCTGAGATAGTCATAACTAGTACCAGACAAGAGATAGAGGAGCAATGGCGCTTGTACGATGGTTTTGATCCTATACTGGAGCGTAAACTGCGAGCAAGAATCAGGCGTAACGTGAGTTGTTACGGCAGGTTCATGCCCCGCATGGCTGTAAGTACATCTTTTTTTCCTGATTGGGGTTTTCATAAAAAGTTCCTTGCTTCTCAGTAGCAAATACAGTACTAGAAGCCAAGTGAGTTTGCTCTGCCCTAGTGCCTGGCTCATGAATATCCGCTTGGTCAGGGTGGTTTTAATGAGATTCACACTCCAAGTCAATTGAATATGTGAATTTATTAATTTACATCTTAAACAATGATGCTAGTGGTTGTATATGTCAATTTGGGATACTGAGTTTGATGCATTGCCCAATAAACATAATGCAGCATGGCACTAAGCACGAGATTTTGAATAGTGTTTAGTTTTCTAAGTTTTTCCATGGGACATGGTTGGGAATCTCTGCTGGAACATGTGGTACATGTTTCCTGTTCTTGTCAAGTTCCAGTTGGCACCCATAACCAATTGCTTTCTAGTGAAGGGAACATGCATTAATAACTTGTGGTGCTCTGCAGATAATTCCTCCTGGAATGGAGTTTCATCACATTGTTCCCCAGGATGGTGATATGGATGGCGAAATAGAAGGAAACGAAGACCATCCAACTTCTCCTGATCCATCGATATGGACAGAGGTTTTAATTTTTGGTTATGGACAATATGTTTAATTTTACCCTTTTCTACGCTCTCATAATTGAAAAATAGATTTTAGTTTGACACTTGCTATGCTGCAGATCATGCGCTTCTTTACCAATTCTCGCAAGCCTATGATACTTGCTCTTGCAAGACCAGATCCAAAAAAGAACATCACAACTTTGGTCAAAGCATTTGGAGAATGTCGGCCTTTGAGAGAGCTTGCTAATCTTGTATGTTAAAGTTTCCTAAAAAGACTTATTGGGTGCAAACATGCTCTCCATTGCTGCTTAGTTTAATTTACTTTCTGTTGAGGTCATTCTATCTTTGTTTATTCCCTCTGCGCATCACTTTACAGACTCTAATTATGGGCAATCGAGATGGAATTGATGAAATGTCCAGCACAAGTGCATCTGTCCTTCTCTCTGTGCTTAAGCTTATTGACAAGTATGATCTGTATGGGCAAGTCGCATACCCTAAACATCACAAGCAGTGTGATGTTCCTGACATTTATCGACTAGCAGCAAAGACAAAGGTATGCCTTGGATTTTACCAAATTAAAATAAAAAATGACTTCATCACCTGAGCTCGAGATGAAAAAAGTCATAAAGTAGGTGATAATCCACTCCATTATCTTGCTTTCAGCTTACTCTGGCCTTTCCTCACATCTTCTTTTCTTTTGATCCTTTTATACTTCTCCATGGGTGACCCGTGTTCTGCATTTTACAACCGTCTCTTAACAAATTGAGATTTCATGTAGAAGAATGGAATTATGCTCTGGTGTTTTATGTTGTCAATAATTTGCTGATGGCTCTCCTAACAATACCTTATAGTTATCTAGTTTAGTGCAACTGTTTAATTGACTCACCATGCAATTATGATTAACAGAAATTTTATGTTTCTAGTCTAAATCTCAGTAAACCAATCAACCATCTTCATGAGTGTCTCATGTTTTGCAGTTTTCATGTATTTTTTTAACTGCAGAGTTAATTTATAGAAGTGCAATTTTTCTCCGGTGTTTGACATTATAAATAATTGGATGGGGATTTCCTAATAATATCTAATTGTTGGCTAGTGTAGTACGGTTTTTAATTGGTTATCCATCCAAATATGATTACCAAAACCTCTACGATGCAAATCTAAATCTCTGGAAAGCATATCAAGCGTCTTAGTTTCATGTGGTAACTGTGAGGTTGGGTATCTTATCATGTTCGCTTGTTGTTTGGTTGCTGTATTTTGGTCCATTTTCTGATGTAATTGCTGCTATCCATCATACTTCAGATGCATGACATAAGTGGGTTACTTTGTTCCTCAATTTTTGTTTCCAAATACAATTAGAAGCTGGTTTATGTTGTTAGATATGTAAATTCTGTCTGCAACTTTGCGCAGGGTGTTTTCATCAATCCGGCTTTCATTGAGCCATTTGGACTTACTTTAATTGAGGTGCCTCTTCTTGATCTGATGAAGTGTTTTTCTTGATGATTATTTATTATATAAGACGGATGTAAACTGTTAGTTTTTTTTGCTGAGCAGGCAGCAGCTCATGGATTGCCTATGGTTGCCACAAAAAATGGAGGCCCAGTAGACATACACCGGGTATGCATGCTCATAAAGGAAAACAAAGATATCACTTATCAATGTGTGTGAGAATGAGCATGTGTGCATAAATCTTCCAGTATTGATTGTAAACATTTCCTCAGGTACTTGACAATGGTCTCCTTGTTGATCCTCATGATCAGCAGTCCATTGCTGATGCTCTTCTAAAGCTTGTTTCTGGAAAGCAGCTTTGGGCAAAATGCCGCCAGAATGGTTTGAAGAACATTCACCATTTTTCATGGCCAGAGCATTGCAGGGCTTATCTTTCCAAAATAGCCGGTTGCAAACCAAGGCATCCACAATGGCAAAAAAGTGATGATGCTGATAACTCCGATACAGATTCTCCTGGTGATTCCTTGAGAGATATTCAGGATTTATCTTTGAACTTAAGGTTCTCATTGGATGGGGAAAGGGCTGGAGGTAGTGGAAATGATAGTTCGCAGGGATCTGAAGGAAATGCTGCTGATAAGAAGAGTAAAATAGAGACTGCTGTAATGGCATGGTCCAGGGGTGTTGGAAAGGACACACGGAAGGCTGTTGACCATAACAGCAGTTCTGGTAAGTTTCCATCATTGAGAAGGAGGAAACAAATATTTGTCATTGCAGTGGACTTCGATACTATTGCCAGTCTTGCTGAAGCCACCAGAACAATTTTTGAGGCTGTTGAAAAGGAAAGGGTGGATGGTTCTATAGGGTTTATATTGTCAACGTCCTTGGCCATATCCGAGATTCGCTCCTTTCTGGCCTCGGGGGGGTTTAGCCCCAATGATTTTGATGCTTTTATTTGCAATAGTGGTAGTGACCTCTACTATTCAACTCCCAATCCAGAGGATGGTCCCTTTGTCATTGACTTTTATTATCACTCGCACATTGAATACCGTTGGGGTGGAGAAGGGCTGAGGAAGACTCTGGTTCGCTGGTCATCTTCAATTATTGATAAGAAGGCTGAGGATGTGGAACGAATTGTATCTTCAGCCGAACAACTTTCAAGCGACTATTGTTATGCTTTTACAGTGAAAAAGCCAGGATTGGTACTTTTCTTCTCTGCAGTGACTTCTTGTAACTGTTTGGAATCAGGGATGGATTTATATGTTTAGACTTTGTTTTGTAGGTGCCTGGATTATTTTTACATTATTAATTGCAGTACAATGGTATATACATGCATTGAGTTATATCCATGTCTTATGCAGGTTCCACCAGTTAAGGAGCTCCGAAAGGTTCTGAGAATTCAGGCTCTCCGTGGCCATGCTATTTATTGCCAAAATGGGACCAGAATAAATGTAATTCCAGTATTGGCTTCCCGTTCACAAGCCCTCAGGTAGGGTGTTCGTGAATATTTGTTTTGCATAATATTGATTTTCATTTGAAGTATGAAGAGACTGCATATAGCAATTCGGAGGGCAAACGAACCTGCTGAGAATTTGTATAACCATTTTTATTATGCATTGGAGGTTTTGTTCCATTCTTTCTCTGCATTCCTGATTGAAGTTCGAACTCGAAATCTTTTCATTTCCTCTTCATGATATTTTTTGAAATTTTACTCAAAAATGTATTCCAGGTACCTATATGTACGATGGGGAGTGGAATTGGCAAATATGGTAGTTTTTGTTGGAGAATGTGGTGACACGGATTATGAAGGATTGCTTGGAGGGCTGCACAAAAGTGTGATACTGAAAGGAGTCTGTAGCAGTGCCTGCAGCCAAGTCCATGCGAACCAGAGCTACCCTCTTTCAGACATCATGCCATCAGAGAGCCCAAATGTTGTTCAAGCACCTGAAGAAAGTTCTGAAATCAGGAGCTCCTTGGAACAATTAGGATGTTTCAAGAGTTAAAATGCCATTCTTCTTCGTCCAAACTTGTTCGAGAGCTTTCTCCATCTCCTATCACACAAGTCTTTGCCTGGCTGCTCCCATGGCAAGCAACTCATAATTTGAATGCTTTAGAAGCTTGTTTGATGGTTTCATCGTGACACCTCAAATCCAGCTTGGTCTTTTCCAATTTGTTAATTCCCTTGTAAAGTCAAACCTATACTGCTCCTATTACATCCTGAGTTTCTATAGAAGAACACGGTTGCATGTATCTTTGGCTTGAACTCTACCAGCGGTCGACAGTATATATTATCACAAAAGTTTATTTATATATATAGTGAAAGGAGCTTTTGTTGAGAAGGAAATCTTGGATGACACTTCTGGCATTGTACAGGAGGTAAGAATCGGAAAAACTCATGATGATCAATAGACAGATTACTGTTATTTGTGTATTAAATAGTAGATTCTCCTAAGAATTAAAATATACCATTCCGATTAAAAAATTAACATATCAACCTGATGAAAATACTTGAGAGTCATTTTTCTTCTGCCATTCCATCTCCAAAATGGATTCTAAAAGTTTTAGGCACACCTTTCCATTCTTTAAATAACAACAGTGTTTTTTTTTTTTTTTTTTTTAATTTTGTTATATTTTTCTTTATTTTGTTTAACTCGGTATTGTAACTCGTGTTATGGGGTTTACGAGTTAACTTGATATATATTATTTAACATTGAGTTGATTAGAAATTATATTTTATGATATATTTCAGTTTGTTTTCTATAAAGTTATCTTGGTCTTATTATTGAAATTGCAGGTTTAATTGGTTAGCTTAGTTGATTCTAAATATTTTTTTATAATTATTTTCTTTTCAATTTCATTCTTTCATATTTAATTGGTTTGGTTTGCTTTCTACAGGGTTATTAAAATCTTATAACTTGCGTCACGTGTTTTTCAGGTTAATCCGGATAAACTTGCATTGTTTTATTGTGTCTTGTTTTTGAAATTTTTTTTTTCCAACAATAGATTTATTAAAAATTCAACTTTACAATTTATTTTACATGAGTTATTATAATCTCAAGATCATAGTTATGAATTTAACAGTCTAACCAAATTCACATGAGTTAATTTTGTATGATTTCATATAAAAAAACCCATAAACGCTTACTATCTCACAATTGTCTTTAACTATGGATTAAAGGGTATATCGCAATATCATGTAAGTTGCCCTATCCATGGCCGTAGCTGGAAGAAGGTTCTGCAAGAGGTAGCGAATTATTCTAGAATAAAAATAAAAAATATATTTTTTTGAAAAAGAAAAAGAAATATTAAAACAAACTTTCAAACTCCATTTTAGAATGCTTGAAAGCTTTCTTTGTCTTTAGCTCAAACCCTAAGGCCTCCTTTTTCTACTTCCATTAAACGCATGAAAGAGATGACCTATAATCAATCTAACCCCTAACCACCACGTCTTCCGAATTTCACTTCCTTTACACAACAAGAAATCCATGGGTTGATGGGAATGGTGAAAGATTCTTTTTTAAATTAATTTTATATTTCAAAATATATTAATATGTATATATTTTCTAATTTTTAATACAAGTAAATCAAAATTATTAAATAAAATATAAGTTTTTTATTTTAAAAAAAATATCTAAAATAAAAGCTATGCTACTCTAAAGTTGCTTCCATATGATTTTATGCAACACCATGAAGCTCTTAGGGAGGGCGTTTGAAACGCCGTTTTTTTTTTTTCAATTTTAAATGAATTTTTTTATATATTTTTAAATCATTTTAATGTGCTGATGTCAAAAATAATTTTTTTAAAAATAAAAAAATATCATTTTGATGTATTTTTAAATAAAAAACACTTTAAAAAACAACCGCAAATACCTTCCCAAACAAGCCCTATATATCTTTTTCCATCCAAATTCAAGTAAAATTTAAACAAGAAATACATTTTTTGTTAATATTTGTCCGAAGCCACTAAATTATTTGCGTTAAAAAATAAGAAAATTAATGCGTGGGAAGATGGGAAAACTCTCAAATTAACTTGAGTGGGTTAACTAAAAATAAAATAAAATAAAATAAAATAAAATAAAATAAATAGAGAAGGCTTGATTGAGACTTGTCTATCCTTACAAGCTAGAGATGAGAGGTTCCTTGAAGTTAAAGTTTGGAGTGCCACGTGGGCAATGAATTTCTATTTCTAGTAATAATAAACAAATATTATTAGTCCGGTGGTGGGCTACCTATCTACATTCTACACCGGTGAGATGGGCCGCCTACTTATGGATGGTCGTCGCCGATTCTATAAACAAAAAACATATTTTTAATTAAAAATAATTTATATGAATGACAAAGATGAGAACCGTACATATTTTTAATTAAAAAATATTTATATAAATGATTATGTGTTATTAATTCTGACGAGATTTAATCTAGATTTTTATAGTAATAAAATATACAGGAGTTGTAAAATTATCACGATCTAATTTATCCAGTAAGAAAAATATTAAGATATATTTTGTTTTTTGAAAAACAGCTTAAAAAATCTTGAAATTATTTAATTTTATATTATCCTCTTTCATGAATTCATAAACACACACGTGTGTGTTAATTAGGTCATGCTGTCCACCTAAATATCCTATCTCGTAATAAATACCGAGTGATTCTATCAACTAATTAATAATTTGATAATGACCTCATTTTGTCTGCACCGCCCACCGATTTTTAGAAAATTTCCATTTTCATTTTCAAAATGTTATTTCATTTAACTCTATTTATATAGTTAAATATTAATAAAGTGTATTCCATGCTAAGAAAAGAAGGGGGTGGAGTTATGGACATGGTTTTTAGTATTGAGAAAAATTTTAATTGGAAAACAAAAGGATGATATTCATCTTAATAATATTAATTTAAAACTAAATAACCAGATAAATAATGAAAAATATCAACACTAATTAAAGACAATATTGTGAAATTGCCCCCCCCCCCCCCCCCCCCCCCCCCAAAAAAAAAAAAAAAAGAGATAAATTTGCTTTACTTATCATTTTGTTTTAAATTTTTTCTTATTTATGTACCTTCAAGGTTAAAACTAGTTGCTAAATACATATGATTTTACATCAAACCCAATAACACCTAACCTATATAGTTCCCAAGGATATGACATGATGATAGAAAGCTTGCATACATTCAATAAATTTCAAGTTCAAGTCAGGATGTGCACTCCTTATAAGAGTCTGGAACAATCAGAATTTTACTCGTTTACTTATGCCTACAAAATATACTTTCTAGAAAATAGATTTTCATCAGATCCAAAATAAACTAACCTATATATATATATAAACTTAGCCCAATGTTTTTTTTAATAGATGACATGTTATCTGCTCAAGAGTTTTAAATAAAATAAATAATCTCAAGGCATATCCAAGTTAGCGAAATTTTTTTTATATTTTTAAAAAATCAAACAATATATCACTATATGATAAATAACTCGGAATTTATTTTAAGAAGGTTGTCTACAATAATTTCTAGTCCAACCTTAGGTTGAACCCCAAACTTTCATGCCTATAAACACATTTAACCAAAACAAGATAAACCCCCTGCAAATCAATATTTTGAAACAATGAAAATTATTTATTTAAATAAGAAATTTTTAAACTTAATCTACTAAAGATTTATATATATATATATATATATATATAATTATTAATCCATCAATCTTACAATAAATGATTTATAGTTTATTATATCCGAGAGATTTAATCAAGGATTTACTTCGTTCTTTGATTATTTTTTTTTATATTCAATCGGTATCAAGATTTTTTTTAAATTCTCTTAACTCGTATAATATATTATTACAAAAAAAAGTAATTTTTCTCGAACACGTAAATCTAATGAAAAAAATAATATTATCGAAGTAAGAACTTGATCGAAAATACATAGGACCACGAGGTTGGTGAGCTCACAAGTTTTCATATACTATTATTTCACGGAAATTTATTAGTAGCCTAACATCGTGTACGATTAATCAAACTGCGCTGCATGCAACTCTATCACCAAGAGAGAGAGAGAGAGAGAGAGAGAGAGAGAGAGAGAGACGGACAGAGGGAGGGAGGGAGGGAGGGAGAGATAATTAAATGCTGCAGTTGGATGGTGTAGTCGTGTCGAGTCAAAGAGAGAACGAAAAGACAGATAGGTAGGTTAAAAGACAGAGACAAGCCTTTCTATATTAACCAAACAAGACCCTCAAGCTCAAAAACCCGTGAAAGAAACATGTTTAAGATCGAAATGTAAGTGTTCCTCTCAAGATTGAAGATTTCACGAGTGCATTGAAGAGTCGTGGATTAAATAGTAATCCTCTCAAGATCGAAGATTTCACGGGACAGTACTCTCAAAAATTTAAGGGTTCTGGAGAGGAAAGGGAGGGAAGATATGGATCAAACCCAGAAGAAAGAAGCTGCAGCAGTGCTTGATTCTTGCAGAAGCAGTGGAGCAACGAAGAAGATGAAGAAAGATGATGAGAGTCTAAACAAAGGTAAGAAAAGGTGTGATCTGGTGTCGTTTTGGGAGCTGCCAGAGTACATGAAGGATAATGAGTTCATATTGAGTTACTATAGAGCAGAATGGCCTCTCAAAAAAGCTCTCTTCAGCGTTTTTCGTTGGCATAATGAAACTCTCAATGTTTGGACGTAAGTAATTTTTTTCTTCTTCTTCTTCTGATTTTGATGACAAATTTTGAGCTTGATAATAGTGCTAATTAGTAGTGTTTATGTTTTTAAATGGATTTTTTGGGGTTTAATTGTTTTATAATTAATTTTTTTTTCGGGTTTTAATTCAATTATATTTTTCAGGCATCTACTTGGTTTCTTCTTGTTTGTGGGATTGACTACGGCAAACTTAATGCAAGTGCCTGAGGTTGCTGATCTGCTTGGCTTGTTTACCTGGTAATTTGTTATGGAAATTTCTCTTCTTTATTTTCAATATGAAAACGATGTACCAATTACCAATTATAAAGAAAAATCCAAGAATGTTTTGTGACCTCTCCATTCTTGTAATTAAGAAGCTAAAGAAGGGATTTGATGAATTTCCATTACTTCGTTTTGATTCCCTTTTCTTTGATTTTTCTCTACTTTTTTTTTTTTTAATAGCAATTATTAATTTATTTGAGACCTTCATTAAATAACTATTTGGAAATAAGCCAAATTGGAAAAGGCAATAAAGGGGTAGAAAGGAAAATTAAAAGAAAAAACCAGGGGATTTTTTTTATTGGGGGTTATGATCAAATAGAAGATCATTTAATTTAGGGAAGAAATTATACTCTTACAGGCAAACCCTAACAGCTACAACTCAATTACTCTTATAAGATATTTATCGCCTAAAACACAAAATCAAATAAAAATTGGGAGCACAATTGAAAACATCATTAATTATCAATTTTCCAAGAAAATTAAGCAAATATTCAGAATTAGAGTGGTGGTTAACCACACACTAAAGAAGTCTCCACAAAATTAGAATCATTGGAGGACTCCTTGTTAGTGCCCGGTTTATCACCAAGCATTTTTGCTTTAATGCCGGTTTGTTAGTATGGTTGGTTTTATTTTTTTTAAATGATTGTTATTTAGAAATATATTAAAATAATATTTTTTATTTATTTTTTAAAAATTATTTTTGATATCAGCACATGAAATTAATCTAAAAATACTAAAATTTTAAATTAAAATAGAAAATAAAAATAAAAAATATTTTTGAAATATAATGATGAACATTTTCTTAAAACCCACGAGTTCAACCACTCCTGCACCAGTAAAAATATATAGGTTGGAAGCAGGTGGATTTTGTATTGTAGCAAGTAGTCTGTCTTAAAAGTCTTATATGCTGATGTAAGCCATGATTAAAAACACTTTGATTAAGTTTTGAATGTTGTTCAATCATGATTACATCATGTACCTCCATCAAATTTATTTTCACTGGTCCTCTCTCTTTGATCGTTGCAGGAGAGGTTTGGTTTGTGGATTTGAAAGCCAACTCCATGTGATATTCTGTACACTACTTAGACCACTAGCAAGATATTAATGGTGTGTTTGATTATGTGTTTCAAGATATTTTTGAAAGAAAATGAATTTTTTTATTTTAAATTAATTTTTTTTAGTGTTTTAATATCATTTTTTTTAAAAAAATATATAATTTTGATGCATTTCTGAACAAAAAACACTTTCAGAAGCAACCACAACCACACTCCCAAACAGACACCGACATGAATTCTAATTTTGTGGTGATCCCCTGTAGTTTTGTGGTGATCAACACTCTAATTCTGAATATATAGAACACTCATTTCCATATGCAAATGAAATTTATAGCCTTACAATATTGTTTTGCAGGTCAATTTTTACTAGTGAACAAAGAAATGTTTCTAAGGATTCAAGGGATATCTACTTGGTAAGCTGCCTCATATTACATCAGAAACACATTCCCCTGCTCCAGCTGTGAATTAATTTCAAGTTAACTCCCAAAAATTGTTGCAGGGGAGAACCGAACAGCTTGATCTGGGCCGCAATTCATCAATGAAAATGGATGTTTCGTCGTTAGGAATGCCGGCAACCCGGTGGCCATTCTATATATTCTTAGGCGGCTCTATGATCTGCCTCCTCTCAAGTAGCATCTGCCACCTCTTCTGCTGCCATTCACACAACTTGAACATTCTGCTGATGCGAATGGACTATGTTGGCATTGTTATAATGATCATCACCTCTTTTTTCCCTCCAATCTATTATATCTTCCAATGTGAACAGCTTTGGCAATTCATCTACCTTGGTGGTATCACAGTGATCGGAATGTTCACTATTGTGACGCTGCTTTCTCCGTCGCTGTCGACCGGAAAATTTCGTGCTTTTAGAGCCAAGCTTTTCGCTTCCATGGGATTATTCGGCCTTGTCCCTGCAGTCCATTCTGTTATTGCCAATTGGAGCAATCCCAGGCGTGATACCATCGTAGCTTACGAGTCTGCCATGGCTGTATTCTACTTGTCTGGAGCCGGGTTGTATGTCGCCAGGTTTCCTGAGAGGTTGAAGCCTGGACTGTTCGACCTGGCAGGACACAGTCATCAAATTTTTCATGTTCTTGTGGTACTGGGAGCATTGGCCCACTATGGTGCCACACTATTATTCTTGGAGTATCGTGATCTTGTGGGATGCGAGGTAAGCCTCTAATATGTATGAATCAAGACTAATTTGTATGTTGAATGTTTTGGAATTGTAATTTCCTCTGATCAATCCGATCTATTGAACTACTCTACCAGCTAAGACAAAGTAGCTGAGCGAATCCAACATTTCTGCCCTTGGACATTTGACATGGTGCATAGATGAAAGGGAAGCAAGATCAAGAAGGTTGGTGATCCAAGACTCATATCAGCTCCAAATTCCAGAATTTCACAGGAATCCCTTCTCTTACAGGCTCCTTGTTTGTAGAATAAAAGACCTTTCTGGTTATAATGTAGTCAATTACCTTCATTACACACAAACTCCTTGAAGTTAGGTGCCTCCATTGAAAGTTGAATCAAAACAATCTGTTTGAAGATAGATTATTATAGGAAAAACAATTAAATTATTCAATCAAGGTTGACTGGGTACATTTCCCATAATCATTGGATCAAGATCTGATTGTTACTGTGTACTTAAAGTGCCATAATTTGCAGGGCCTATAACACTCAAAAAGGGAGCAGTGGTGGATGTTCTTGCAGCTTTATTGTGCATGTTAGTGTTCAAACTCTTGCTGGTTGGCCAATTTGATAGTTTTTTCTTGTAGTTTTCACTTCGCATTTTATGTGAATAGAAGAGGAGTAGCCTGGAGAGAGTGGAAGAAGGTTTAGCTAAGGCTCGCGCAGCTATTCGTTCAAAGAACTACACATCACACAAGAAAGAAACCTTCATCCCCGAAGGATCAATATACTGGAGCTCCCATGGTTTTCACCAGTTGAGTCTCTAAGGAAGCTTCAATTTTTCACTTAAAATGTTTAGCACTCAATAGATAAAGATGGATTGTAGCTATAAAATAAGAAAATTATTAAAGGGTAAAAATAATTTCCTTATCGTTTCTTTAAAGAAAAGCATGGTGTTTTGACACTACATTTCAAAAATGTTTTTGAAAAAAATTGAAATTTTTATTTTAAATTAAAAAAATAGTATTTTTTAGATCATGTTTATATACCAATGTCAAAAATATTTTTTTTTAAAATAAAATAAAAATATCATTTTAATATATTTTTAAATAAAAAACAATTTCAACCACACTATTAAACAAAAACATAACAGGAGCCCTAGGGAGATGGCGAAGAAATTCAAGGTGGGCCCTATAAGGAAGGAGAGGCCCTTGGTCCATGATGGCCCTTTAAACAACATCTATTCCATCGAGGGCCATTTCATCGATGAGGTCGAAAGCAAGAGCAGCCCATTAAGGGCCCAATAACACAACTCTCTTGATCGTCTCCGCCGGGTTGCGACGGATTACGTTCACATCACAACCGCCCAATTCTAGCCTTCTTTGGAAGGAGGGCTCATGGTTATATATATATATATATATCATCACACAAAAAGAAATATAATATATTGAAGTCGGATTTTCATAAGAATGTAATTCCTAAACACGAATTTAAGAGCACATTAAATTCTTGGGGATCTGAACACACAACCTCGCCGATTAAATCAGCTGAAACATTCATCTGCATTTACAAAAATAAGGTGGAAAAAGAAAAATAATATATTTTTCACCGGATCCCAATACCTAGATGTACGTTTCACGATCTCAGGCACGAAACGCCGATGAAAGCTCGCAACCATGGCGGCTCGAGATTCTAAAATAACATCGGAGCACGGAAGAAACACTTGCGTGCATTTCAATCAAAGAGTGGCGAGGGCTCTCAATCAAGGAATTTATGGTCCACGTCGACTAGATTTGCGACACCGATCAATGCCACGGGGATCTTATCATTTTTAATTATCATGGTAATATTATAATATAAAGATGATTTTTTGGACACACCAAATATATATGCCTCTGGAACTCTTTTTTTTTTTAATTTACTAAATGTGCAGATCTTCGAATAGAATTCTTGCAACCATTTTCTAAGACTATAGCATGTGACATTTAATTAGTGGCCATGGCAGCTTAAAGTCAAACCTTAAATCACAAGAGTAATGCTAGAAACGAGGTCGTTGTGACCATTATTTTTCATATACGTATATATGTACTTGGTGTGTGTATTTTTTAAGAAAAATACCAAATGAGTAGTCGGTCACAGTTTATTATTATTTTATGAAAAGAAGTCCTTCCCATCTCCGTACATGGCTGGATCAAATCACATGGAAATTCTGACCTTGCACAACAAGTAGGTTTCAAAGCAAAATTCACGTGTAGCAAATTTCTATCCTGTGAATGGAGGGAAAGGAATTTCTACCTTCATACCTATTTTGTTTTACATACTGGCCTATATTCCACGTCATGGTGGATCATTTAAAAAAAAAAATTAAAAACATGAATTATTATTAATATTGTCGTTAAACATGATCAGGTTGGTTAATTTTAAAATCTTTCAGATCAGTTTTTTATTTAATTTGAGTTCTTAATTAAGTAGCGTAGAATATAGCCAAATTTAAATTGAACAATTTTATGAGTCCAAATACTACCTTGATGATTGGTAAAAACATTATTTAATTTTTAAAAAAGATATTAAGATATGATAATTTATTTGTTTTTAAATATTGAGACGATAATGTATAAGATCGACCATGATCCCTTGCGACCTGGAATATATTTTATTGGGTCTGATATTTTTTTTATTCATATAATAAAAATATATGCTCGTAAAATTAGTTATTTATCTAAAAATAAATATTTATTTGAGACACTAAAAAACATATAAGAAATAAACAAAGATAAATCATGTATATCATTTACTTACCAAAACAATATTGAAAAAAAAAAAAACAATTAAAGGAACACACACACACCCGGCCGATGTTAAATTTCGAGTTCAAAATTTCCCACATAAATTTCTTGCATGATTTACTCAAAGTCAAATATGGAAATCCAACCTTCCACTTTTCACTACTCTCGATCTTGACTCTTGAGTGTAAAGATACAATTAACCGACTCTCGAATAGGAGAACAATGAGAGAGAAAAACATTTTCTAGCAAATCGCCGCAGATTCTATTGGGCTGTAATAATAAATAGTCACAGACCGTCACAGCAGCTTCTCTTCTTCTCGGTAACTTACTTCTTTGAGAATTATTCTCTGGCAATACTTCTAAAGACACCATTGATTCTTCTCCCTCTTTCTGCGTGTTTACGTAGCAGAGGAGGAAAAAAAAAAAAACCTCCATTGCTGAAAGAGAAGCAATCCATGGCAACTATATGTGATGGCTCTAACATTGGTTTTATGCTACTCCCGGTTGCTGTTTTCGCTTTTCTTATCGTCTACCTTGGTTCTCCCTTGAACCAGAATACCAATATCGCGGGATATTTCTCTTCATTTTCTGCATCAAATTCTGTCTATGGTGAACCCAACGAGCTTGTTTTTGAAAGCTCTCGGCCCTCTCCATCACAGCCACGCCAGTTTCCAACGCGGGTAAGTTCTTTGGTGATTTATATTATCCCATAAACCTATGAACGAATATTTTGAGATCAGATATGTGCAGTGCTGTTCATGATTGATCTGCGTTTTTGGTTACTGGTGAACGTACGTGTTCTTGATATTTTGTGGGCAGATAAAGAGAGGTGGTGAGAAGATTGAAGATGGTCTGGCTAGAGCAAGAGCAGCTATTCTCAGCGCGGCACGGTTGAAAAACTACACATCGCACAAGGAAGGGACTCACACTCCCAGAGGGGTCATATACAGAAATCCTTACGCTTTTCACCAGTTAAGTTTTGCTATCTACCCACCTACACTCCCTGCCCTTAGCATTACCTTTTTAATTTACCTACTTTCAGATTGTAATTGTGATCATAACCCTCCAAGATTGATTATTTCTATTCGTTTAGCATGAATTAATGCGGTATGAATAGCACAGAACCCGTCACCCTGTATATGGATCCCGATTTACAATTTTTTTTTCTTTCATATTTCAATATTTTATGGACTCCATCAATATAAAATTCCACGTACGTTGGAGCTAATTGAGATGATCAAATTAAAGACGAGGGAAGGAACAATGGCGTGAGAAATTGTTTAGCTAGGTTGAGTGATGGCATTAAAGTTGGATCGGAGTGATTAAACAAATTTCCTTTAAAACATCGAGTGGTGAATCAATCCACCAGTGTTATTACCTTGTAAATTCCTCAAATTTGGTTAATATTTATGACGTTCATGTAATGCTATAATTACATAACTGTAGCAATGTCTATTTATTTATAGGTTTTGAATTGATATGTATTCCTGTTACCCTACCTTGGACAGTAAGTTTTGTGGGAGTAGGTAGAGACTAATTAATTTAGAGGTCCTGGTCTTTGAGAATTTTCTAAAATCACCTCTCAACTTTGAAGAAAATTTCGAAGTATTTTTTCAAACTGCACCTTGTCGTAGGGGCTGGGTTTGATGTAAAGTAGTAGTGACTGCTCGGAGATGTTTGGAAATGTAGTTGATATTTTTTCTTGAAAGTGTTTTTTGTTTGGAAATATATTAAAATAATATATATTTTTTTAAAAAAATCAGTTTTTATATTAGTATATGAAAATAATGTAAAAACACTAAAAAAATTTATTTCAAGTAAAAAATAAAAATAAAATCCTTTTATTTTTTTTAAATATTTTTAAAACAAAATAATAGCCTTGTAATCCACGATACGTTTACAAGGCTTGAATTGTGGAAGTGTTGCCCCTTGCAGAGTGAAAAGAAACATTTGTATCATCCATTACAGGGTCATATAGGAAATATGATTATACAAAATCTTAATACAATCCATAAATTAGTAATCTTGATTACATAATGTTTTCATGCATTTCAAATTAGAGTTTAAATAATATATCAATTGATTAGCCATCATTTGTTAAGGAATTATCTCACCTAAAAGCTTAAGTTCTTAGGTGATGTTTCATAATATAATTTATATTATTTTTTAACACACTTCCTCAAATGAAAGTTCTTTGGGCTTGAAACTTGCACAGACTCACATTACTTTGTGCTTGATTTTTATCAAATAAAATGAGATGGTGAGATTTGAACTCGTGACCGTTGGGTTAAAAAAGCTATAACCATGTTAAGGAAAAAAACTTAAGCTTTTAGGTGAGGCCCCAGAATGTAATTTATATTATTTTCTAACATCATGTTATATATTCTTAATGGTCCAAGTAATTAATTTATCTTGTTAATGGGATTGATAAAATGTTGTGTTTACATTGAAACACATCTACTAACATCACTGAATAATATTGTCAAATCAGGAGCCATACGGAGATGGAGAAGAGATTCAAGATATGGGTTTACAGGGAAGGAGAGAAACCTCTTGTCCATGGCGGACCCTTGAACAACATCTACGGAATTGAAGGTCAGTTTCTTGACGAGATGGAGCAAGGGAATAGCCCCTTCGCTGCTAGTCACCCCGACGAGGCACACATGTTTCTGCTACCGATAAGCGTGGCATATATCATCAACTATGTCTACAGGCCTCTTGTCACATATTCTCGTGATGAACTGCATCGATTGGTCCGAGATTATGTTGGTGTTGTAGCCGATAAGCACCCTTACTGGAATAGAAGTAAAGGGGCCGATCATTTCTTGGTTTCTTGCCATGATTGGGTATCAGAAGTTTCTTCTATTTATGCTGTCCCTGATCTGAAAATCTAGTGAAATAATGGTGTTTTATTTGAAATTTCAGGCACCGGATATCTCAGGAGCCGATCCTGATCTGTACAAGAACTTTGTAAGGGTCCTCTGCAACGCCAATGAATCAGAAAGATTCGAGCCTCGGAGAGATGTTTCGATACCTGAAATCAACATTCCCTTCGGCAAGCTCGGACCGCCCGATAAGGGCCTGCCCCCGAGCAAGCGTCCGATTTTTGCATTCTTCGCCGGAGGCGCTCATGGCTATATCAGAAAAGTCTTGTTCGAGAACTGGAAAGATAAAGATGATGAGATTCAAGTGCATGAATACCTTGATAGAAAGAAAACGGATTACTTCAAATTAATCGGTCAGAGCAAGTTTTGCCTCTGCCCGAGTGGGTATGAAGTAGCAAGTCCGAGAGTGGTGACAGCAATTCAGTTTGGCTGTGTGCCGGTGACTATTTCAGACAACTATACGTTACCGTTTAGTGATGTTCTCGATTGGAGCAAGTTTTCAGTGTATATTCCGACCGAGAAGATACCTGAAATCAAAACAATCTTGAAAAAGATTTCCTTAAAAAGGTATCTGCTACTGCAAAAGAGAGTGGTACAGGTGCAAAGACATTTTAAGCTGAACCGACCGGCTCAGCCATATGATATGATTCATATGCTTCTTCATTCGGTATGGCTAAGGAGGCTCAATGTCAGGATAATATGATCATATTCTAAAGATTTAATATATTCAGAGTTTTGTCGGTCTAAGTTATATCACATTACAACTTCTCTCATTGAAGAAGAGCACTATTATATTATATAAATGAGATTGTCTTTCGTCACCATCATTTCATTCTAGTGCAATTATTTATAACATGGTGTCATAACATTGCAGAAATAAACGCATTTGTGCAGGTAAAAGAGAATATCTATACATAGTACTCAATCTAAGTATAGCCAAGACACATGGACCCCTCTTGTCATATATATAGATAAAACAAATAAAAATAAATTAATATCTCTAAATCACAATTTATTGGTATAGGTTTATGTAATATATGTTTACCTAAATTGATTCAAAGTGTATATCATACATTTTAGTTTAATATGCACATTAAATATATATATTGATGAGATATGGTGGGGGGGTTTTATGGATCGTTGGCGATGAGTGTATCCCACTACGAGCATTGGTCAGTATGTATGTGGCATGCCCACTTTTTATTTCTTATTATTAATCCATTCATCAATTGGGTTATTTTTTATAATAATATCATTAATAAACTTGTTTTATTACTCATTTATATTATATTCCACGTGATAATAACAATTAACTATCATTGAGCCTGTTAATTAATGCAATTGTAAAAACTTCGCTCTATCCTTATGCCTACACATATCCTTTAAAGCTTTTCTATTTTTTATAATTTCAGCACATGATTTTACAAAGTTATAATCCAATATTTGACTATTAATAGTTTGATATTCACAAATATCAGGATTGATATAGGAAAATATTCAAACTATAAGGGCTATATGGAAATAATAAAATAGAATGGGGACTGTAATATAATTTAACCTATCCATCGAATCACTAATGGTCTATGTCATCCTCTGTAGCCACTCACAGCGTGCAACGTCTCGTCCAAGCCTCGTTTTTAGTGCTTATCGAAGTACAGATGAGGTAGGTGCTTGAAGTGAGCTTCGGTCACTTATCCGATGGTTCTTCCTTCTTTACGGCTGGCGTCTGGCGCGTGGTGGCTGGCAACAAATTTGTTTTTTCAAGGTACTGTTATGGCAGTTTGTACATCAATTAAGGACAAGCTTTTTTCTTTTTTTGCTGGATAATTTAAAAATAGGTTAATCATGTTAGTTTAAATTTATTTAAGGGGAAAAAATATCATAACAATTTTATTTAAAAAAAAATAGTTGGAATTTTTCCTTAGATTAATAAGAATAGCTTATTTACGTGATGATGGGCTTGTGCTAATAATAGTGGATAAATAATGGGTTGTTTTGCTTTAATTTTAAGGAAGTTTAGAAGCAACCTCTTTGCTAAAATTTTACACAAGTGATAACATCTAAGAACATAAAAATTAAATTAAAAAAAAAGGGGCGCATCATTACATGATTTAATTAGTAATTATTTAATAATCAGGGTAGATTTAAAATGTTTACAATATTATAAGGATATTGTTGAAAACTTCAGACCGAATGAGTGTAAATGGAGCACTAAAGAGCATACAAGGACCAGAATATATTTTATTCCTTTTATTATTAAAAAATAAAAGAGATTTTATTTATTTCTCCAACCAATTCCTTACCATTACTCACTCACATGGAAAAGTATACTCTCTACTCTCAAGATGACCGTACTATGGCTCCATCTTCTTATATTCTGCGTGCTAGTCTTTAATCCTCTTCAGGTGAAGCTTGTGAAGCCATCTCCATGCTCGATCTCTTCCTCTGTCTTATCAGCAAAAGAAAGTGAACCCACTGAAAGAGAAGTATGATGGCAACTTTTAGTGGCTCCACCATTAGTTTTCTTCTGCTATCAGCTCTTGTTTCCACCTTTTTTCTCCTATGTTTATCTCCCTTGAACCAAACTATCAAAATTGCTACTCGTTTGTCTTCTCTGTACTCGCCGAATTACAGTATCGAGGAGAAAAAACCCAGTCAGGATTTCGAAAGGTTTCGATCTCTTGCTTCACCGAACACCAGTGCTGGAGATGAAGAAATCGGTGCTCGGAAGGACAAGGTAAAGCTTGTTTGATGATTTCTGCAACCACAGATTCATAGACATCACGGAGAAGCTGTTTCCTTTTCTTTCACAGAATTGACTGGTTTCTTGGTTGGTTCTTTGGTGTTGTTGTTGTTATGGACAGGAAAAGATTTCTGACAGGCTCCCACCTTCATCATCACCTTCACCATCGCCACTTCCATTGCCAGTTCACAACAGCTCTGCAGATTTTAGGCGCCCCAGCAATTTTCCAGTAATTGCGAGCCGTGAAAAGGTGAGCACGATTAATGCTTTTTCACTGTCAAACATGCTTTGGTTTTATGCAGTTTATGATTCCTGATCTGTTGCATGGTATTAATCTTTTGTGTGTGCACTGTACTTTCATGGCAGAAAACGACAGGTTTTGAGAGAATTGAAGGTGGTTTGGCTAAAGCCAGAACAGCTATTTCCAGAGCAATCCGGTCACGGAGCTCTTCATCTTTCAAGGAGGGGAGTTTCATTCCCAGAGGATCCATGTACAGAAATCATTACGCTTTTCACCAGTTAAGTTTCAATTCTTTTTTCCTGCTTTTTTTATAAAAATAAAAAATAAAAGCTACAACAATATTTTTTCCTATTTTTTTTATCAACTTGAATTAGAGCTCGAGTCAGACAGCTAGTCGTCATAAAATCGTCATATATATATATAT
Organism: Salix purpurea; assembly: GCA_027405865.1. Classification (NCBI taxonomy): domain Eukaryota; kingdom Viridiplantae; phylum Streptophyta; class Magnoliopsida; order Malpighiales; family Salicaceae; genus Salix; species Salix purpurea. Next base: position 6,569,744 of record JAOWLH010000019.1, read on the forward strand.
ATATATATATATATATATATATAATCTTATTTAATTTGATGTATTTTAAAAAGAAAAGCATATAAAGTTCATCCGTACCAATGATGATTTTTTACCCTTGTTCATAGAATTAAACTTAATTTAGTCACTGATTATATTATTTTTAAAATAGGTTCTGAAATTAATTTTTGGCGAGTGCTTAAGGCAGGCTTGTGCTGCTAGCATCCTTTATTAGAGACGATGCTTTTGGGATTTATTAGAGGCCCAGATTCATTTCATGGCGTGCGTTAATGGTACAGGCAGGATCAGATAGGTTTGAGTAAATAACAAATTCAGTCCCTATATTCTTAGTGATATAGCAATCTAGTCCCTATAGCTTAGGAGATGATCATAACTTAATCCCTCAATGGCCTGTGCCCGTTAATTCTATAAGAACACTGCTAGTTTTTTCTTATATATATATATATAAATAACAGAATAATCCTAGATTTGTTTCGAATTATATATAATCAAAATGGTATATGAAAAAGAAAAATAACTGAATATATGATGATTCAACACCTAGACTTGCTTACATGTGTGATTCGAAAGCGTTTTTGAAAATCTTTTTTTATTTTTAGTTTGAGTTTTTGTGTTTTAAAATTAGTGCCTTATCTCTAACTTATTGTGCAAGAATAATTGAGAGATTTTTGGAAGAAAGATTCTATATAATTGATCTAAAAGAAAAAAACAATTTAATGTCAAAATCAAGATGGGACAACGACGTGGCCTTTCTGGTGGCCCGGTATGATTAATCGCGTGAAATCACAGAGAAGACAAAACAAGTTGACGTGATTAATACGTCCTAGGAATCGAGACCTGAAACTATATAATAATAATGTTTGGCTATATCGAGATAGAACGTTATGAGCACGTAGAGGAGATTGAGATTTGAGACTAAGATTATATATATTTATAAAATGCCTGTTTATCTCGAGATAGAATGTAATTAATACGTTCAGGAAATTGAGACTAGAATTATATATTTATAATTGCCTGTACTTAGATAAAAGACAAAATAGTGACTAAATGGTATTTAATTAAATTAATAATAACCATAATAAATGGCTTAGAAAATTTACAAGTTGCTGATTAAATTTTCTCCAGGAGTTACACAGAGATGGAGAGAAGATTCAAGGTGTGGGTTTACAGGGAAGGAGAGCTGCCTGTCGTCCATGGCGCACCGGTAAACGACATCTACAGCATTGAAGGGCAGTTTCTTGATGAATTTGAGAGAGGCAAAACCCCATTTATTGCTCGCCATCCTGACGAAGCTCATGCATTTTTTCTACCCATAAGTGTGGCCTATATCATCCACTACGTCTACAAACCTCACATCACCTTCGCTCGCGATCAACTCCAGCGTCTGGTCACAGATTATGTTCGTGTTTTAGCTGATAAGTACAGTTACTGGAATAGAAGCCAGGGAGCTGATCATTTCTCGGTCTCCTGCCATGATTGGGTACGCCGCCATGCATGCACGCCTCCTGCTTGATTATTTGCTCATGATCTTTCAGTTTTCATAAAACCCTAAATTTCAAACTTTCATCACAGGCCCCGGACGTGTCGAGAGCCGATCCTGAGCTCTTTAGGTATTTTATCAGAGTTCTTTGCAACGCCAATATATCAGAAGGGTTCCGGCCCGAGAGGGATGTCTCCATACCGGAAATCTTTCTTCCTGTCGGCAAGCTCGGGCCTCCTCGGGAATACACCCAGCCACCGAGCAAGCGTTCGATCCTTGCGTTCTTTGCTGGCGGAGCCCATGGTCATATAAGAAAGGTTTTGTTGGATCACTGGAAAGAAAAGGATGACGAGGTTCAAGTCCATGAGTACCTTACTCAGAAGAACAAAAAGAATAATAATCTCTACTTTGAATTGATGGGTCAAAGCAAGTTCTGTTTGTGCCCTAGCGGCCATGAAGTAGCAAGTCCTAGAGTTGTAACGGCAATTCAATTAGGGTGTGTTCCCGTCACCATTTCTGATAACTATTCATTGCCGTTTAGTGACGTCCTTGATTGGAGCAAGTTTTCCGTCGACATTCCATCGGAAAAGATACCTGAAATTAAGACGATTTTGAAAGGAATTTCATCTCGGAGGTATCTAATGATGCAAAGAAGAGTGATGCAAATTCAAAGACATTTCATGCTGAATCGACCTGCTCAGCCATATGACATGCTTCATATGATTCTTCATTCTGTGTGGTTAAGGAGGCTTAATGTCAAAATGGATTCATCAATTTGACAGGAGATTCAAAACCCTTCTGTACATCTTGTCTCCACCCTTTTCTAATTTGGTAAAAATCTCAACTTTCTGTCGGAGGTCATCGTCCTTCACACAAGGCATGTAATTTTTTGTCGTAGTGAGAGCAGGCATGTATTTTTATTGCTTTGTGAGGTAATAAATTGAAGTAAAAGTTGTTACATTTACACCAATAATATAAATTATATTATGGGATATTGAATAACAGCTTAAATTTTTAGCTGAACTGATTTATTGACATAATATCAGAATTTTATTGACTTAGTAGTCACAAATTCAAATTTTATCATCTTCATTTTATTTGATATAAATCAATCACAATGTAGTTATAAAAACCAAGCATAAGATAGTGTGAGTCCGTACAAGTTTCAAGTCCAAATATCTTTTGTTTAAGAATATATATTAAAAAATAATATAAATTATATTCTTGAACATTAACTAAGAAACAAGTTAAATTTTTTAGATAATGAAATACATCACGATTGTTCTTCCCCATCTCACAAAAGACTCTACTGTTAGTCGAATGAAATCAAATCAATGATTTTTTAGTTCATATAATTGTAATCTGTGCTTCGAAAAAGAATTCTAGCCGTGTGCTTCAAGACATCATTATACGCAGCATGCAGAAGGTAAAGCAGCATAGCGAAACGAATTTATTTATGTATTTGCTGTGTTGAGAATCTTGAGAGTTAGCTTTATGGTAATTTAGGGTTTTCTTTTTAGTTTTTTTAACACACTTGACCAATATAAAAATATATTTTATATGAGAAAATAATTAATATCGGATGTTAAAACTAATTTAAAAACACACATTAACAAAAATAAAGAAAAAGGAAATTACACAACTCTTTTTTGTTTTTTCCTTTTCTAGAAAGAAAAAAACAGCTGTTCTCCAAACTGGCATCGTTGTCAGACCATATTCTAGAGAATAATTATTAATGCTGTCTCGTGGAGAAAAAAAGGGGAGGGGGGCAGATTAGTCTTTCTGTTTGCTGTCGTGTCCGAGAACGATAAAAGTACATCTCTCACCCGTCATTTTCTTATCTATTAAATTAATATTTAATTATTTTATTTTTAGTATTAAAATAATTAAAAAGTATTAAAAAAATAATTTAAAATAAAAAAAATAAATCCCTACATAAAACTCTTTACAGCAACAGAAAATAAATGTAGCCTTAGTACCTCTTGGTTTTTAGTTAGTGTTAATTTTTGAAATGTTTTTTTGTAAATTATCACAGTTCTTATATAATTTTTTTGAATATTTTCACAATATTCATTCAAATTAATACTTGTAATATAATTTTGACTAACTTCAGCCTTTCTTTTCACCTCCATTAATGATGACGGTGCTAGCGGATTCGAATTAGAAAATAAATCATACTGTATATATATGGCTTGTAGCTAGAAGAAATTAAATGATGTTATGAATGCACGGACAAGAAATTCATGTTTTTCTTCCTATGTTATTATTTTGCTTTTTGTTCATGGGTCCTATCACTTGAAACAAACAAACACAGTAACAATAGCAGATATATATTTATAGCATTTTTAAAAAAAAATGAAAAAAATATTTTTTTATTATCAAATCGTTGTTTTGATACGTTAATATTAAAACTAATTTTAAAAAATAAAATAAAATATTATTTTAATACATTTAAAATTAAAAACACTTTAAAAATAAAATATTTATCATAATCTAACAAATATAATGTTTAATCTTTTACAAGGAATGCATTGTAAGAAGAGGGAGGGAATTGGATTTTTTTTTGTTTTAATTTACAATTTATCTACTTGACTTACTCCAATATTTGTTATTTAAAAATATTTATTCCAATTTTATCACTGATCAATTTATTTCACATCGCAAATTTTACACAGAGATATGAGGATTACCTTTTTCGAGTCGCCTCACATTTCCACCTAGCAGAAATCATCGATTGATGACTAATTATTAAAATGGAAATAATTCTTACTAATTTCAAAACCACATTTAATTTGAATGTATTTTAAAAGTGTATTTAATTTTAAAAAATACAGATCAATATTTTTTTAAAGATCTTATATGTTAATGTGAAAATAAAAAGAAATCTTAAAAATAATTATTTTAAAATAAAATAAAACAAAATTTTAAAAAAACATTACACATCACAATATTAGAAGCTGTTTGGGAGGGCAGTACAACCGCCGTTTTCTCTTTTTTTTTTAAATGAATTCTTTTGGTATTTTTAAATTATTTTGATGTGTTGATGTCAAAAATAATTTTTAAAAAATAAAAACAATATCATTTTAATATATTTTTAAATAAAAAACACTTTCAAAAACAATTACAACTCTTTCAATCATGACTTTAAACTCTACGAAGGCCACGCGAGTTACTATTTTCCAACTATAATCACTATTTTTTTCACTTTGCTTTTTGTGTGCTCACCTCCCATTTACCAGCCTATCAATATTCCCAGCCGTTTGTCTTCTTTCTATACACCAAACTATACCGACACATGATGAAGTCCTGCTGTACTTGACTTTCGTTGACTGACAAACTTTAACCCTTTGTTGACCATGCAAAACAAATTCTTTGATTGTTTGTTTATTCATGGATATGCAAAGTAAAGATTACGAAAATATTTTTTTTCGTTTTTATCTTAGCTTCTTCGAGGATTGATTCTCATAAAAACACAACTCTACAAGTATCTCGAGCATCAAGGCAAGTGGTCATGCTTTTCCGAGAATATAATCAGAGATGATAAGATGTGTGGTGGTGGGTTTTGGTTGGTTTAGGTACGAATCACCCTATCTCTACTCTAATTTTTTTATTTTATTTAAGAGTGTTATTTTTTAAAGTATTTATTATTTAAAAATACATTAAAATATACTTTTTAAAATATTTTTAACTTAATTATATGAAAATGATTTAAAAATTATTTAAATAAAAATAAAAATTCATTTTTTTAAAAAAAATATTTTGAAATGCATGGACACTAAACATGTTGGCATTAAAACAAGTAAAATTTATAGGACCGTGAAAAAAAAAATCTATTATATCGATACCATAAGAATAGAATAGAAGAAAATATTAATAAAAATATGCAAAAACATAGTTCAAAGTTTGTCCTATTGTCAGATTGCGTCTCAGGGTTGCCCGCCTGCTCGGGCTATTATGCTCTTGTGCAAGCCCAACTCGCCTAGTTAGATCAGGCCTGTTGTATTCTACAAAGTATTTGGCACTGTGTTTTTTAAAAAAACATCAGAAAAACTTTTTTTTTTCATTTTTTTATTATAAAAAATTTGCAAGTTGGGAAATAAGACCATAATATTTTAATAGAAAACAAATTAAAATAAATTATGAAATATAATTTTTAATAAACATAATATTGAAAAAAACAAAAAAACATGAATTTTCTCGGATTAACTTATTAAATTCACGACCCGGATCATAAAACCAAGATATCTTAATAAGAGATACATTAAAATAAATTATAAAGTTTAATATCTAATAAACTCAATGTTGAAGAAAATAATTAAAATTAAAAAAAAATCGATTAAAAGATGACGTTAAAAATTAATAAAGTTAACACGAGTAAACTTGACAAATTTGTTATTTAAATCACAAGATGAGGATAACTTCATACAAAAATATTAAAAAATATAAAACTTGATTCTCAATTAATCTAATATTAAAATATAAGATTGAAAAAATAAATTAATTAAAAAAAGAAAAAAACTTGAGCCAATTAAGTAAATAAATTAAACTTGTGCTTCGAATCATCAAACTACTACTATAGAAAATAAAAAATCTAATCGCAATAAATTTAATGCTAAATAATAAAATTTAAAAATAAAGATTAAAATATTGGAATTGAACAGCAAGGAAAGATTTAGATCTTTTAGTCTATTTTAATATTAGTAATGATAGGACATCAAGATCTCCCCACCCACAAATCACTGTCCACGTAATGTGACGGATAAATAAAGAAAGTGCTGGGAATGTATTTTAAAAATATTTTTGAAAAAAAAAAATATTTTTTTTATTTTAAATTAAAGTTTTTAGTGTTTTTAGATTATTTTTATGTGTTAATTTCAAAAATAATTTTTAAAAAATAAAAAAATATATTTTTAATGTATTTTTAAATAAAAATACTTTTAAAAACAAATACAATTATACTTTCAAACAAACATTTTTGTGGTAAAGCATCTTAACATGATGAAATATGTAAAACAATATCATCCAGATGGAATATTTTCATTTGTTTCGCACTATGTTTTAAAAATATTTTTGGAAAAAATTGAATTTTGTTTTTATTTTTAACTTTAAATTATTTTTTTATATATTTTTAGATTATTTTTATATACTAATATTAAAAATAATTTTTATAAATAAAAAATAACATTTTAATATATTTCAAAACAAAAAATACTCTCACAGCACAATCTCAGTCGTAGTCCCCCATTGGCATGTAGTAGTGTTTCATCACGTTTTACGACATATGTTCAAGAGCATCCTTTTAATTCCTTCACTAATTGGCACGTGTGAGGTGCATGAAAAACTCCGTCTTGCATGGCAGACACGCGTGGAGATGCAGTTAAAGGCAAAACCACCCTCCACTACGTTACCATCACAGATAATCAAGTCTTTGGTATTTACATGCAGCGTTGCTTGTAACGCCAGTCAAGAGAAACCCACGACGAAGGTAGAGAAATGGAGATTTTTTCATGTAATTCATCTCTACTAATCCTTTATATATATATATATATATATATATATATATATATATATTATCGAGTTTTAAAATCTAGATAACTGGTTAGTCGGGTCAATAGGCAAATTTAATTTATAAAAACCAAAATGTAATCTTTTGAATAGAAAAATCGGGCTCAAAATAAAATTCGGTCCAAACCAATGCTGCATCAATGGGTCACAGAGTTGATCTATGAGCTAAGTTGGGTTATATAACCATGTTCCGAACCCAAACAAGAGCCCTAAACCCTTCCGCAAAGCCCCTCTTTAAGTATCTCGCTCTTCGAATCAAACTCATAAATTCTCTCTCAAACTTGAAGGAGAGCTTAAACATTCAACAATGGACTGGAAGAGCACAGAACAAGCATCGATGGAGCGTCACGCACCGAACCACTCCTCCTCCTCATCGATTCCTGCAACTGAAAACACTGTTTGGGCTGACGCGTCGCCTCTCCTTGAAACCGTTTGTAAAGGTCTCCGATTTAGCTCCTATTTTTTCACTTCCCAAAACTGTTCATTTACTCTTGAGTTCCTGAAATTTGTAGGTGTGAACTAGTTATTTCTTTTTACAAATTACGCTGTAATTTTTTTTTATCAAGCATTTGATCACTGCTCATGTAATGATTAAAAATCGAATTTTATTTAATGCTTAATTAATTAACACAAAATGTATAACGCGAGTCTTTTTTATTTTAAATGATTGATTTTAATTCTGTTTTTAATACAATGTCTTGTAACAGAATTACGCGACGGTGAGCTAATTCATGGCGATAATTTCAACCTATACGCCGCAATGTCTGCTCTGGAGGTAATTTCTTACATTTTCATTTTAATATGATATTATTTATTTGATTAATGATTTATTTTTGTGGTTCAATTTTTATATTAATTGATTTTGTTAGATCATGGACCCGAAGATGGATTCTGGAATCATCAACAAGTACGCTTCTGTTGATGAAGCGATCGAAGACGGTTTGGCTCCTGTACCTATTAGCATTGACAAAACTGTTGATGTCCAGTGCATCATCGACATCATCGACCACCTCTTAGCTTGTGAGGTATCGTAGGTTTACTTTCCTTAGCGATGCATCAATTTAGAGGGATCAAGAGAGTCTCGTCACTGTTGGATGTGGAAGCTGTTTGAGTGCCACCTGGCAGTTATATTTTGATCTATAGGAAAAGGAAGTTGTTATAACTCTTCTTGCATTATAATTTATCCGGCATGCATGCTTAATATAATTGAGTTTGTTCCCTTTTTGCTGTGGATTTAGTTTGTCGACATTTCTTGCTATCCATTTCTCATTAAGAAAAGTCAAAATCTTTGATGAAATATTCTGCTTTATGAACACATGCACTTGCATGCAAAGTGAAGTATGCATGCATTAATGATTACATATGCCTAACATGCAAATATAAGTAGATATGGGTGTTGTTTCTTCTCTTTCCCTGTTCTTGTTTCTTTATAACTACATCATAAGAGGCCATGGTCCTGGACTTTGGTTCAAATATAAAAGAGGAGGGTTGGAAGGGTGGGGGCTATATTGAATACTTACTGTAAATAAAATAATGCTATTAAACAATTGCCTTTCATGGCAGGCAACATGGCACAAGGGTCACTCGTTGGCACAGACTGTTTTTTCATGCGCCTACCTTGTGAGACCAGAGAGGACATTATCACATGCCCTATTGGATTCTTATTGCAAAGTCATACGTGCAACGTGCAAGGCAGTGACTACAATTGTCTCAGATGCACGCACACATGAAGTAACGTATTTTAACATCTCCTTTAACCTTTGTTTATTTTGTATAATTAATCTTCAATGATTCCTTTGTTTTACATTATTGCTATCTTAATATTAAACTTTCCGTTCACAGTAATGGCAAAAGATGCCGCATGGTTGATTTTTTTTTATGGTTTCTTGCTCTTATTTTTATAAAAGCTTGATTTACAAATTGGTTCTTTGACAGGAAGAGGATCTGTTTACAATGTCTTATGGCCTTCCTCTGAATGTGGAAGGAGATGAAAAGTGCTTGTCGCTGTTAAATGCTGTTGAAGAGAATATTTCTCGTCAGCTGCGAGCTTGCAAAGCTCCGCTCTCCAAAAGAAAACCGTTAGAGGGTATTCATCTAATGACATATTCACTTTTAATGGAGGCAGTTGGATAGAGGGGGCATGACCTTTGACTTATTTCGAGATTAGATTTTGAAAATCTCAATCTCATTTACTTGTCTAATCACTTTATATGCATACTTGGGACTTTAACATCAATTGTTCATATTGGGTTTTTATTGTGACTCCATTTCCTCATTAGCAATTTACTGTTTCTTGCATTTACTGGTAAATGGTTATTTTTTCCTGCAGAATTAGTGTTTTTAAGAGATGAATTGCAAGCTCCAACTTGTTCAATTTAGTAAGATTTAGAATTTTATCCTTTCTAATCTCAGATGCTAATTGATTTTCATTTTAAGTTCACTGGTTACATAAAAAAAAGGTTGTGTTTCATTACCATTCATGTTTCCATCACTACCTTTTAGTGCTTGGCGTGAAATATCAACATATCTCTTTTAATAAATGTTGTGATTTTGTTGATGCAGATATAGAGCCTCTACAAACTAATTTTGATCTGGAAGAAGGCTACTGCAAAGCATTGTTATGCCGCTTACGCTTTCGTAAGGTCTTATCCGTGTTTGCTCTAAAATAAGTGTCATGGTGGATATGGAGCATGTCTATGCATAATTTGCTTTTCTTTCAGAATCTTTGCGCATTGCATGAATGTTCATTGGATTTTATTTATTTATTTTCTAATCGAGATACACAAATTCAATTAAAAGTTTAGTTTGTCCTGTGGTTAAATAGAAGATTCTGGAGATGCTAAATATCAAAATTTATCAAGGTGCCAAGGATTTAAAACACTTCCTTTGATTTCTGGGTAAAAAAATTCAAGCTGTTAAAAACAAATGATGTCATTTTGACTCTCACTTTTGGAAGAGTTCAATATTAGGGAATTAGTGATATGGTTTATAATTGGATATTCTCTTCCTTTCTGCTCACTAATTATCTACTTTTTCTTATTTCTCCCGCTGTTATGCAAATAACTCAAACTCTGGTTCCTGATATCTTTGTTTTCCAAGTATGCCTCTTCTTTATGTCTTCTCTATCTTTTGCTCACTTTCAGAAAATATTGTTGCCCATGATTCAGCTTCATCTTTTTTTACCTGGTCTATGTGCAAGCTTTGTAGCACTTTGCACTGCACTTATTTTTTGTGGTCAACATATTTTTACCATCTTTCCCTCTGCTTTCAGCACTTTTGCCATGTTTTAACCTGCATGAGGCGACCTCAAGGAAGAGGTCTAGAGTTGGCAAGAAAACATATAGCTTCCTGTATCTCAGAGCTAGGAAGCATTCTTAACTCAGCAGAATTCCTAATGTTTAATGCCTATGGAACTTGCGAAGATGGTACAGAAGATAGAACAACTGCTTCTGGCCGTCAAGCAATTGGGTTTGATGCTAATTTAAACAGCAGAATTTCGGCCCCAACTCCACCACGTTCAATAAAAATTCTTAGTTGGAAAAAGGTTAGAACTTAATGGTTAGAACTGATTTGTTTCTCCATTCCTTATTTGTTGATAATGTTTGTCTTTCTGTTCTTCCAGGCCATCAAGTATTTTGAAAACCTTCTTCATCATCTAGATATTATATGTTCATACCCGTTGGACCCTTCTTTGGATGCTCTTTTGCACTTTGTGGCTCAATTTCAAAAAGCACAACCTGATTTGGTTGCAAGAGTGCATCTCCAGGTTATTTGGATTTCATCCACACTATCTTTAAGATGCTTAGATGGATGTCCTGTGTTATTGAATTCCTTAACCTTTTTTATTGACACATGTTCTCATCATATTCAAGAGAATTATGCACTTCTCTTTTTGTTAAGAGAATTAACAGCCCTGATTGTTTTTAATTTTAGCTGGAAAAAAAGAAGAATAGGTATGTGTTGCCATTTTGTTGTTTCATGAGGACGTGTTGCCATTTTGTTGCTTAATGCGGATGTGTTACCATTTTGTATCTCTGGAGTCTGTTAGGGAATACAGTATTGTTTGTTCCTTGAGTTATGCTTAGTGATTGACATTCTAATCTTCGGTACTGCTTCATCTTCATCTTCATCTTCATCTTCCTATTCTATTTTATCTTGTCATCTCACCTTGTTTCCCAATTTGTTTCCCACTTTGTCTTTTGGTAGTTCCTTATCATTATATCCTGATCCTGAAATTTGACAACTTATTACAGCTTCTGTTGGTTCAAGATGGAAAACTCTATGGGCGGTATCCTATCTTAGCTGTGATTATTAGAGCTGCACGGTTGACTGAGGTCATTATGCGCCATGATATTCTGAAGAATGAATATTTTGTGCAGTTAGGACAGGTGAGGACAGTTGTTATCTGTTATTATATTCCTTCAATCACATAAGTGGCCACCTTATGAAGTTCTTCAGTAGTTAAAGAAACATTGTTCATTACTATGTCTCCACTCCCCATTATATATTTTTGAAATTTCCTTTCCATTGTAAAAATGACCCTTGAAAATGGCATGTTATCAATCATAATATCTAAGAGGTAAATTTGAAAAGCACTATCATGTATCCTATTTAGGATGTGGGTACATAGATTGAAATATCATGAAAAGTGATGGTGGTTAATGCCATAGTATCATCTCATATTTTTGCATTATCACATGTTATGCAGATAGTGATCAATATGCTCAAAATTCTTTGCACTAATGCTGCATGGCAGAGGCGTAAACTTGGAAAGATTTTACAAGATTGGCGTGCTATCTATTCACAGGTTTGCGATCTTCCTTTCTGTAATGTTTTCTTGGGCTTTGTCTCTGTCCCTTAAGCAAAGCTCCTTTCATATGCTTTGTTTATTTTAACCACAATTCTAGTATATTTATTGAATAGATAAAAATTGAGGTTGACCTGCCTTGAACCTAACTATTATTGTGGAAATGAGAAATGATGCTTAACCTAATCAAAATTGTACAAACTAACAATGGGCCTGTCTAAATAAATTATGGAAGTGTGGCATGTGTCTCTTGTGTTAGTATTTTTGTTTACTTATTTTTCATTTTGGCTCGTTGATGCTTATGATTAGTTGGTTACAATGCTTTAAGTGCTAGTTTAGTTATTGCTGTGTTGTCTGGTCCTCCCCAGCCTCTAGCCTCAAATCTTGTTGAAGTATCTGGCTATATAAGCTTGATGAGTTTCTTGCAGTTTGTTGATTTTTATTAATTCTTCAAAACCAAATGTAGATCATATGGTTCAAGTATCTGCTTTCAGAGTAATTGTGGCAGAGATCAGGTGTTGTTTATTCTTATGCTCTACATCTGTTGGTTAACAGCTAGAGCTTGCATTCAGAAAGGAGTCTGGAGAAGGCTCAAGTATTTCAAATGGCGAGGTATGTTGCTCTCTTGATTTTACTCATTGCTGTACCCAGAAAAGGGACAGTGTAGAAAAGGAAATCAGCTTCTTATACTAGAAATAATTCCAACATATACATACAAACATAGTCATTTAGATTTTTAGATGACTATGTAACCATGTGTATTGCCTCTAGGGAGATGCTCAGTATTTGTGTATTCAGAAAATGGAATTGCCTTCTTCTTCTTCTCCTCCTCATTTTGTCAAACTTGATGATGCTTGCATGATTTTTTTCCCCATTTGATTCAAATGAGAGAAAAAGAGAGAATTTGGATTGTAGTTTTTTCTGTTATTGGACTGGCTATAAATGGATTTCAGTTTCATTTGATTCATTTTAGTTTTTTCCATTTGATTCAGCAAATCTTTTATCTCCACATTCTACCAGTTCTGTTATGGGTTCCAGTTTCTGTTTGCCAATGTCATAAACTGGGATGCTTATTTTATAGTCTTTAAAATGTACATGGATTTGCAGAATGCATCAGCAGGAATATTAAAACACATCCTCATTTGGGTGGAGGAGCAAACTTATTGGATTGCCCACCGATTTCTTGTTCTTGGTTTTGAATTGGAGCTCTATTCTCCCAGCGAATATTGCATGGTGTATTGGTATTTATCTGTTGTCTTGATCAGGCTTGCAGAGAAAAAACATCTGAAGATGACAGTGAGTGATGGCAGTGGTAGGCATACCTCTACTTCTCACTTGTTTTGTTTTCAAGGATAGAGGTTAGGACTTGGGAGCATAGGAGTTTGTGAATCATGTTGAATTGGAGGCATACAACTGCACAAAACAACTCTGCTAGATTGCCAGATAGAGGTTTCAGTCTAGGAATTTTTGCATTTAATAAGAGGAAGACAAAATAACAATTGACTAGATGAGCCTGCAATCATTTGCAGTCTCATCTAGCATTTTCAGACCATTGTTTGAACAAAAGTGTGGGCAGACTATTAGTGTCAGAATAATAAAATATTTATTATATTTCGCATGCAATTGTTTCTGCACTGGTAAATCTCCCAAAGCATACAGCACCACCTTGTTTTATTCATGTTCACCTGTCAATCAGCTAAACAAAAGGGAAAGAAAAGAAAGGATTCTCCTAAAGATCTGGCAAGAGAAGCTCGGATCCCACCAGCAATCTCGTTTCTTCAATGCCAAATATGTCTTGCTGAAGGACTTGCACTGGTACATGTGCCTTTTTCTTAATGCTTGCTCTGTCTCGTATTGTTTTTCCATCGCACAAAAAGCTAAAATGCCATAAAGAATTATTAAATTGCAAAATGTACTTCATCCAATTCTTAGACAATTAAAAAATCACTTAGAAGAACCTGAAGTCAATTCTTTCAAATAATCAGAAGTGGTAATTCTTAGTAGTTAATGAGTTTATGCATCCATTCTCGAGAACTACTAGACTTGGTGTTACTGTATAGAATTGGTCATCTTTTCCATTTCGCACGCCCTTGCTTCTAGGTAGTTTGAAGCCTAGTGAATCTGAGATCATATGCTTCCTTTTCTTCATATAAAATGTGTTCACTTCACACCATTTTCATCTCAAAGGATCTAAAGTACATGTTTTATCTGTCCAGCTACTCGCTGCTCTGAGGAATGAACTGATAGTCTTGCAATCTCCCAGCCCGTTTAATTCTGAACACGAGGTAAAGTGTATATTTTATGTATTTGGTAGTTACTCTCATATATATAAGAAATAAGGCAATGTTTGGTAGAACATGATAGAATGCAATATAATAGAAAGGGGAAATAATGGCTATTCCTCCCACAAATAATGATAAACATAAACTGCATTGTCATTATAAATGATGCCATCTAGATCAACTGATATGGTCGTGGGAATCATGTGCTGCAGTGTCACGACTGAGATTTTATGCCTGGTGTTTATTTCAACAAGTTATATTTTTTCGGTCACTTGAAAGAGCAAAAAATAATTACCTTGGCCATCACAAAAAAGTGTTATCATTTTTTGCACAGAAGCTACCATAAGATGGGTTAGTGATATGTTATTTCTTCTCACACCAAATTTGTTAATTTTTTCCAGAGGTTCTTACAGCATTTTGAACTTCTACAAAAAGCTTGTATCCCTGATCTCATTTCATACCCTTCATTCAAGGAATCCACTTCCTGCGCTCGCATCTCTGTAAGCAGTATATGATTGTGCTAGTAATTGCCTGCATAATCCTTTCTTACATAAAACCTCGACTGATTTCTCTTACTTTCTACAGAGTGTGGTTATGTATAATTACTTCAAGGATGCTCAGAAGATCGCAAAGGAGGTCAAGAGTAGTTTTCTTAACGACCCCGACAGATCGGCTGAACTTCGCATATTGGAGCAGGTTGCAGAACACAATAGTGTTGCCCTAAATGTGATTTCCCGAGCCGGAGCTCTTGACCCGTCCCTCAAGGTTTCTTTCGAGTTCATCCACCACCCATATTTTGCCACTGTTGTTGTCAAGAGATCTTGAAGGTTCGTTTCAAGGACCATCAATTTTGAAATGTTAGGCTATTTAGTAAGTGGTATAGCATTTGTAACATTTGTAGTTCCCCCCCCTGCCAATTTCTCCATTATTTTTATCACTCTATAGATTAAGCAGCATCTTTTGCTGCTCAACATGACGTCAATGTCCTTGGGATGGATATCTTTTCTCCAATTCATAAATTCCCATTTCTTCAGTCAGTGTCTTCAATTTGTCATAGATGAGAAGTGAGCTAATCTTATTTGTATTGGCAAACAGATCGCTACTGCACCACTCAGTTTCTGCCCATGGGGGTCCCACCAAGTTTACAATACTGGGCTGTGCTTTCTCAGCCAAAAAGTCAACCAAACCATTTTAGTCAAATAAAATTCAGTGATAATCTCGTAAGCCAATCATCTCCCTTTGTGACTCTGAATCTTAAAATTATCATTTAGATAAATTTATTAAATTATTTTGAGTGTAGCAGAGGCCGAAGTAGGGAGTTTGCTTTTAAGATCATTCGAGGGACGTACTGTGTATATTATATTTGGAATGTGTTTTTCATCAAATTGGACTGCTTTTGCATTTGTAAATTCGGACTAGGATAGACTACGGGTGTGTTTGGGTTTACGGGTATATGTTGAATTATATATTTTATTTTATTTTATTTTTGTTGTGTTAATATTGAAAACAATTTAAAAATAAAATAAAATATATATATATAAAAACAACACGATTCTCTATCAAATTTATAAATTTCATTTGGACTTTCTAGAAGGCTTCAATCTTTGCACTGGACAGAGAGCCCTGACAGAATCAAATCTTGGACGCTCGAAAAGCGATCAAACGGCTACAATTTTTTTCAGGGCAATTAAGGAATACCAGAAAGTGGAGACCACTATCAACGTCACTTTCAGGCTTTCAGCTTGTATTCGGTGAAGTTCATATCTCAGCCCTTCATCTTTGATTCGGTAGATTTATTTATTTATTTATTTTATCAAATCTTTACCTGGAGATGGAAAGTTTATTTTTATTCTATGGTTTTGGATCCGGATTTAACATAATTTTTTCTAGAAAAAATAATAATCCATGAATATATTAATTTAAAAATAGATGAATGACTTTAAGAATCTCATTCTCCATGAATTTGCTTCAATAACTTAAAAACAGTTTTTTTTTGTAAATAATTTATGATTAAAACGAGTCAACTTTGAAAGAAAAAAGATTTGAAGAAACTTTTTTATAAATCAAAACTCGAAAGTTCAAAACTAGAATATTTAACTCTCGATTATTTTGATCAAAATTCAATATTATTTTTTAAAATAAAAAATAATTTAAATTAGTCTATAAAAAAAATGTACCCTGTACAAATTTACGTTAGATAAACCCAAATTATTAGAAGAATATTAAATAAATTTTTGTTTGTTTGTTTGAAAACAAGAAGGCCGGCCAGGTACGATAGAGTGAGCATGAAAGTGGGTGCTGAGCTGACAGCAGAAGTGAGAACATAAATTAACGGGACAAAAGCTGTCATGTCATGTCAGGTCAGGTCCTTGTGATGATTCAAGTGACGGACCGGTAGATCTGTTCAGCTTGTAAACTCTGTTTTTTCTCTCATTTTCATTTCTATTTGACAGCTTTGATTGAAGGCTCACCGCCCGCCCTTGTGTGGCAAGGGTGGCAGCCACACTTTGAATCACCGCAGCCATGCTGGCAGATCTTACAGCTGTGTTCCTACAGGCACCAACTGCGACGGTGATTATCTAACAGCTTTACCTACCTCTCCGTCCATGCTGTATTACCCATTACATTGTGTTTATTTAATGTTTTTAATTAGGATCCAAGATAGTTATGAGAGTGTTTTTTATTTTGAAATATATTAAAATAATATATTTTATTTATTTTTTAAAATTATTTTTGATATTAGCATATAATAATATCTAAAAAAATTAAAATTTTTAATTTAAAATAAAAATAAAAAATTATTTTTTTTCAAAAATATCTTTGAAACGCAGTGTCAAATATGATCTTAGTGATTATTTTGGAGTGTGATTGAGGTTGTTTTTATAGTGTTTTTTTTCTTCAGAATTGTATCAAAATAATGTTTTTTTTTTTTAAAAAAATTATTTTTGACATCAATACATAAAAATTATCTAAAAACACCATTTTTTAATTTAAAATAAAAAATGAAATAATTTTTTTTCAAAAATACTATTTTATATTAAAGATGACATAAAGAATATGATTTGATACACATTTTATATAGCACATACAAGTTGTTTATGAGATATTTGGTTTACCCTTGAAATAGAGTAGATAAATTTTTTAAATTAAAATGGAGTCAGAAAAAACTTCCTAGAATGAAAATAATTATTTTTTTCAGATTTTTTTATCTCATTTATTTTTAATTTGGTAGAGTGAAATCCGAACAAATTTATTAAAATGAATTTTACATGCAAGGATTTAAGTGTTTGAGAGTGTCGTGACTTTTTATTTTTTATGTGTTTTAAAAGTGTATTTACTTGATAAAACATTAAATTAATAATTTTTTTGAATAATTTTGATGTTTTAATTTCAAAAAATAAAACACAAAAGTGCACAACACCACAATACTATATACACATATTTAACTGAATTGTTTTCTTGTTTAGGGACTCAATTGTGCCTTCTATAAACTTTTAGGTTACATAATCTTCATCATTTTCAAAATGAAACATAGATTATTCCAAGAAAAAAAAAATACAAGCTTAGATTCTAAATTCAAATAGAATTGAAATTAAATATATAAAAAAAAAAAACTAAATTTGATGCCTTTAACCTTTAGCTGGCAAACACTATTATAGCCGTAAATCTCTCCTGTTTTTTACCCTAATTTCCCTTTCAATTCTTGTTGTTCAAGTTCTTGGACAAGAAATTCTCACTTTTGAGTACTCCTTAAGCTACATGCTAAAATACGAACATCAATATCATAGTTTTGAATTCTCAAAGGTCCAACATTATTTTAACTTAAGGTAAAATACATTAATGCCTTTTATTTCATGAAATAATCAGTTTCCAGTAATTATTTGAGAGTGAAGTTGTAATTGCTTTTGAAACTGATTTTCATTCAAAATAATATATATTTTTATTTTTTAAAAGTTAGTTTTTATAATAGCACATCAAAATAATCTAAAAGAATTATTGTTTTTAATTTAAAATAAAAAAATAATTCTTTTTAAAATATTTTTAAAAATGCAATTACAAACACTGCAATATTCTTCTGCTGCCTCTCTTTTGTCTCTTTCCATATAGATTCCTAGTAAGTTTTATTTTTATTATTTTTTTCTGATTAATTATGGACCCATGTGTTGTCTTAGGCTAGCTAGCATCATTATTGCTAGAATCGAGAGCTCGATTTTTGCTTAGTAATTTAAATTCACTTGTAGATGGAACAAAATGTGTATTATTAGAGGCAACGTGATTATTACATTGAGATCATTTCAGCAATTGATTTGTCATGTTTGGGCTCACTTGTTGCTAATAATTAGCTATGATGATTAAATCCAAATTAGATATTTAATCGATTTAATTTAAATGAGCATTTTTCAATAGCTATCTTATATTTTATTAAACTTGATCCAAAACCTGATGCATTTATATACATGTGTGTGTATATATATTAATCTAAATAATAAATAGTAATTAGAAAGTAAAAAATTGAAATTGAATAAATAAAATATAAATGTCTAAGTTTTTTAACTAGTTTTTTTGAATTTCAGAAAACGTACTTTGTGAATCTAGATGAGCCAGTAAAATCCTGATTATATCAAGTTTATTGAAGGATGCATGTCCTGATATGAACTTGAGATCTACTATATAGATCACAAGTCTCTATCATCACGTCAAGCCTCTTAGAAATTTTTTGAACTAGTTATTGTTGTCATCTTTACAAATATTGTTTTTTTTTTGAAAAATAAAAAATGCAATATATATTTTATTTCTTCTTACATTATAAAATAGAAAAGGAGGAATGTAAAAATTCACTATATCTCAAATGAATTGAAAGACCTTTTTTCATATACGCTGACTCTTGAATAGTTGCACATCTATCCTATAGTGATTTTCTAGATTTAATAAGTAATATCAATTTTACTAAAACATTTATTACTAAAATCTTTATATTTTTATTTTGTGATACTTAAACAATTCAATGAACAATTTATAATTCAGCTAAGAGCTAAATCAGCTAGAATCTAGCAAAGCCCTGATAATTAATGCCACTTAATCCATCTCTTCATATTGTACATTTTTTTTTATATAAAAAAATCTCAATTTTGTAACCCCTTTTTCTCTCTCCATAAAACAGTCTATCATTCACAAAATCCTCACCTGGAAAATAATAATGCATTATATCTTCAAGAAAATAATAAATTCTTAAAAATAGAAAAACGGCAGGAATTTTACCAACTGATTTGCACTGGCAGAGACTATTTTTAGCAAGGGGACAGACAGTGCCACAGTGGAAGTCCATCTTCTTACAAAGCCGTATTTCTGACAACAGAAACTAAACTACCCTGCGAACAGATAGAGATAGTATTATTTATAATTGTATAAAAATAGCAAATAATAATATTAAAAATAAAAATAATATTCAAGACGCCGACGACCCAACAAAACTCGTATGGACAACACCTTCACAGCTAAAAACTTTCATATTTCTCTGTCAAACGGAGATAGGAAGACTTTTCTTCCTCATCTTTGTCACTTCTTCTTCTTCTTCTTCTTCTTTGCCCGGTCACCTCTCTCTGATATTCAGGTTCAGGTAGGGGATTGTTATGAGCTCTTTTTTTTTTTTTTTTTTCTTGTAATCCCTTTGTATTGTTTTGAATTTTGATGATGTTATAGTATGTATTCTTGAATTTGCAAACTTTTCTCTTCTCTTAGTCTGGTTAGATCTTTTGATACTGATGATGAATAAAAGGGTGTCCTCTTTTTTTCTGTAGATAAGCATGAATGTTGTTGGTGTTAGTAGATATTGTTTTTACTGTTTTCGTGGACATTTGGCCTTGGTTTCTTCTTCTTTTTGTGAATTTCACAGCTTTTCAGTTTTCATGTTGATTTCTTGTCCCTTCTTTCTCTTTTGTGTTTTTTATTATGTGGGAACTTGATGGTGGTGGTGATTTAGATTTTTTTTTAATTTAATGCTGTTGATATTATGTTGTCACTGATGGAAGCTTTATCTTTTATCTTTTAATTTAACGCTGCTGATATTATGCTGTCACTGATGGAAGCTTTATCTTTTATCTATCTGGATCTAACTAAATTCATGTGATTGTAAGCTTATGAAAGTCAATCGAGGGTCTTAGATTATGATCTGATTCATTTATGTAAAAGAACGCTTATTGAATTAGAGAGTTAGTGTGGAGAGAGTTGACTCGATGGGTTTGTTTGTAGAATTCTGTAATTGAGAGAGAATGTCAGGAGGTGGAACCCAGAACAGTTTGAGGAGAGCACTCGGTGCCCTCAAGGATTCTACCACTGTTTCATTGGCCAAAGTCAATAGTGATTACAAGGTATTTTGACTAGTTTAAAACATTGATGAAGTTGTTGTTGTGGTTATTTGAAGTTGGGTTTTGTGTTAAAGCATCGATCATTTTGGTTGGATGGTTTGTTTTTTCAGGAATTGGATATTGCAATAGTTAAGGCCACAAATCACTATGAACGACCTGCAAGGGAAAGACACATTAGAGGTAGATCCAAGGCTCTCCTTCTCTTCTATTTGATGGATGTGTAGCTTATGTCCTCTCTATTTATTTCTCTATGCAGCTATTTTTGCTGCTGTTTCAGCTACTAGACCTCGCGCTGATGTTGCGTATTGCATCCATGCTCTTGCTCGGCGTTTATCAAGGACTCATAACTGGGCGGTATGTTCATCAGCATCACTTGAAATCTTATGTGAAAGATTTCTGTTTTGGCTTTCAGGACACTCAAATTTATATTAGCTTCCTCTTTGTTTCAAGGCACTCAAATATTTGCCTTGACTAAAGGCAACTGATGTATCGTGTAGCTTTATAGTTCACACCTTAGAAAATCCAATGAACATATGAACTTCAACCTGATGGAATAATGTTCTTCTCTGTGGTCTTTGTTGGTCAGTGCATTTATGTTTATGAAACAGTTTATAATCAGCACCATGTTGTTGTGGTCTTCTGCTTTACCATTTTCAAAATGAAGGAAGCAGCAAAAAGAAAATTGTCACTTCAAACAAATGAGTGAAAGTTTCTTCATAAGCAAGTTAAACTTATGGATGGGATTGATTGAAATTTCCCCTACCTGCCTTTAAAGCCATCTAGTTCTGAAACAGAAAAATATAAATGAAGTTTACGCTTGTGAAAGTTAAGCATGTCAAGGTGGTTGCAGTTCATTTTCCTACATTTATGAACCCCATGTTTCATTTCATGGAAAGCAGTTATCATGATTCATAACTCATCCATAGTACTTTCCGAAGTCGATGCTTTGAGTGATTTGATGTCCATATTATTGGTGCATGCATATGTGTATTTCTTATGTGTCCATTCCCCCCCCCCTGCAATTTGTTTGACTTGCTGCTAGTTTTTAGGTTGCATTGAAAACTTTAATTGTTATTCATCGTGCTTTGAGAGAAGTGGACCAGACGTTTCATGAGGAGATCATTAATTATGGAAGAAGCCGAAGCCATATGCTTAACATGGCCCATTTCAAAGATGATTCCAGTCCAAATGGTATTTTTTTCCCTTTTGGTGGAGTGATTATTCTGGTTAAAATTTTGTTATAATGATTATTTTTATGTGTTGGACAGCATGGGATTATTCTGCCTGGGTTCGCACCTATGCCTTATTTTTGGAGGAGAGGTTGGAATGCTTTCGCGTGTTGAAGTATGATGTTGAGATGGATCGACCTGTGAGAACTTATCTATTTTACCTTGGCCAATCTTGGCTCTCATTTTTTTATCCAGGATTTATTTATTTAAATCCTTGTTACAGTTCATTATTTCAACCATTTCACTATTCTAAATACCATTATGTGGACTTCACCACATCTAAGCAGTCACATATATAATCTTGGTTTTTTCTTTTATTTAGGTAAAAGAATTTTGGTCTTACAAAACCTAAGAATTGACATTTGTGCTAGATGCTCTCATGAAAACTGTCCGGTGATTCATTGATAAATCTTATATACAGAGGACTAAAGATCTGGACACAGTTGAAATACTGGAGCAACTGCCAGCTTTGCAACAGCTTCTTTTCCGCATTCTTGGTTGTCAGGTAAGTGATCTTCTCAACTCAATGAACAAATATAATGGTTTCTTGATTTAGGATATAGTTATTCATAAGTTCATTTTATTTTGTTTTAAATTGGGCAAACAATTTTGTACCTTTTTTGTGCAGCCACAAGGGGCAGCAGTCAATAACTTTGTCATTCAGTTGGCACTCCAATTGGTGAGTGAAGTTTGTAAATCATGCTTCTTCTTTGTGTAGCTGATGTGGTATGCAGAGGGTATTTACAGTTCCAGATTATGCCTTTTGTCTTTCACAATAATAGGTGGCTTCCGAGAGCATTAGAGTTTATCAAGCTATAAATGATGCTACTGCCAATTTGGTTGACAAGGTAAATGACCATATTTTTTTTGTCCAATCAATTTTTGTTCTTCACATCCGAAGCTAGGCTATTCAGAAAATTATGTACTCACAATACCATTTGTGGATGACAGTTCTTTGAGATGCAGCGCCATGATGCTGCAAAGGCTCTGGAAATTTATAGAAGGGCTTGCCAGCAGGTAGTATCTTCTGAATGCTGTGCAAATGACAACTTAGCCATCTCTTAGGGTAGCTGTTACATATGTATTCCATAGGTGTACTCTTAACTTTCGGTGTATTTCAGGCAGAGAGACTTTCAGAATTTTACGAGATATGTAAAAGCATGAATTTTGGGCGTGGAGAAAAGTTTATAAAGATTGAACAGGTCTGCATTCTTGTTCGTCGTGTCTTTCTGGAACACATGTTTTTTTCTGGAATTTTC
Source organism: Salix purpurea (assembly GCA_027405865.1). NCBI lineage: Eukaryota > Viridiplantae > Streptophyta > Magnoliopsida > Malpighiales > Salicaceae > Salix > Salix purpurea. The sequence continues at coordinate 6,592,731 of JAOWLH010000019.1, forward strand.
TCTGTTATCTATATTGATTAATTCTTTTTTTCTTTTCAATAATGAAGCCTCCTTTATCATTCCTACAAACCATGGAAGAGTATGTGCGAGATGCTCCAAGGGGGACAACATCTTTGAAGGATCAGGTACAAAAATGCTCTCTGCATAATGGATTTGTGTTGGAGGGAAGAACATAGCAGTGAAAGGGCACCATATATTGTGTCGAGAATTAGCTTATTAAGAAATTGCTATCAATTGGTTAATTGACAATGGAGTGAGTTTCCCTAAAGGATTATCTACCGTTTTTGCATGTGCACCGTGGGCACACTATTATAATTTGCCATGCATGCGATGCTACTGAAGAATCTCACATGCCAAGGCATGCTATAAAACTCTATCAAATCTATATTCACATGAATCAGGCGTAAAAAATAATGCATTTGTTTCTGAAGTGAATGCGTGTTTCCGCTCTCTGTAATGGTTTGTAAAGTTCCTATTTTTCCATTCTAATTAGCAATATCTAATACTTGTACATCTTTCATTAGTGTTTTATGCTATGTTTTAGTCTTGATCTTGCAATAATTATTATTGACGATGTAATCTTCAACCTTGCAGTTCGTCAATAATAAAATTGCTGCCCCTAAGGAAATCTTAGCCATAGAGTACAAAAAGGAACCAGAAGTGAAGGAGGAACGGCCACCATCACCACCTCCACCGGAACCAGTGAAGGTGGAAGAGCCTGTTGCTCAACCACCTGATTTGTTGGTAACTTCATAACCTTTATTTCATTTAATTGGGATGTAGCATTTCCTTTACTTGGAATATTCTGAACATTTTTTCGGTTCCCTTATGAGCTGCCTTTTCCTTCCTTTTTGTCTAGGGGTTGGATGATCCTGTTCCAGTTGCTTCAGAGCTAGATGAGAAGAATGCCTTGGCTCTTGCAATTGTTCCAGTTGGTAAGCTTTTTATGATGGTCGAATCTTACTTTCTGTTGGATTATGGCTCAAAATTTTTCAGAACTCATTTTAAAAGCTAAATCAACATGTATGGCTTCTGTTCTGAGACACATTGAATTTGACATTGTGGGAGGCAAACCCTCTAAGCAAATCCTCAAACCATTAGAACTTAGATAGAATGAAAACCATGGTGGTAGAGATTACTGGATCAAGTTTCATTGCAGTAGTTTGCTTGCAATGGTGAATTTGAGTAAGTTTACTGTTTTCTATTATTGCAGCTGAACAGCAAAGTACCCCTGTCCCAATACATGCAAATGGAACTACAGGATGGGAGCTGGCGCTTGTCACGGCTCCTAGTTCAAATGAAAGTACTGCTGCTGCTAGCAAACTGGTAACAATTCTACCATTTTTTTCCTGTATGCAATCGCTGTCTCACTAAAATAATACCAATTTGTCAACTTCCATAAGCTGGATTGTTCATATGTGCAAGATATGTGGTAGTTTTCTGGTTATACGCTGATTTTTATTACTTGTATCGACACCAAAGGCTGGAGGTCTCGATAAACTTACATTAGACAGCCTCTATGATGATGCGATTAGAAGGAGCAATCAGCCTGTGAGCTACAATCCTTGGGAGCCAGTCCCGATGGCTAATCCCATGATGCAAACAGCCATGCATGACCCTTTCTTTGCATCCAACACAATCGCTGCACCGCATTCGGTGCAAATGTCACAAATGGCCAGCCAACAGCACGCTTACATGTTGCAGCAGCAGCAGCAGCAGCAGCAGATGATGATGATGATGGGCCAGCAACACCAGCAACCTTCAAATCATTTTGGAAACACTTATGGAAGCAGTGTCCACCCCTATGGCTCAGGTATGCCGCCTGTTCAAGCGTACAATCCATATTCGGGCTGAGTTTAGAAGCTTTACACAAAGAACATTCTTTTTATGGAAACACGCCGGAGAATAAAACAAAGGAGATCAGTCTGTTTCGTTTTTTAGATTTGGAATGCGTGAAGACTCGATAGTTATGTACCATATGTTGTGCATGTGTAGTAGTCAGTCAGAATGAGATTCTTCTTTAATAACTTGTGAGACAAAGGGCTCTTGTGTAGCGATTATTTGCGATGAAGGTTAGTAATAATGTTTTCCAGACTGTTGTCGGTGCTTGAGCAGGTATTTCATACCTTGTTATTCTTTCCCCTGCCAAGTTTAACTATAGATGATAGGAATGATATGTAATCTCTTTGATTATTACCCCATTTATGTAAAAAGAAAAGAAAAAACCAAGTTTGATTTGCGACTTGGTCGCAGATTTCATCGGCTCTTGTAATAATACTCTGCTATTTCCAGTCATCTCTTATTTGTCCTACGGCTTCTTCTCAGCAATTTTTGAACTTGTAAAGCAGTAGAACTTCGGAGTCTATTTCGCCGTGTTGACAAATCCAAAGCTTTCCTTATCTCTATGTGTGTATTATTACATCAACGAAGAAACTTATCCATATTTGTCAGGTGAGGTACCAGGTGAAAAAGAGATTCAAAGTCTCCCTACATGTAAGAACGAAGGTTGGTTTAAGAACTTCAATTGGTAATGTCTGAAATTATTGCGTCATGGCTGGTTGATAGAAGACAGAACATTGCTTGCAAGAGTTGGCCCATGAGTAATTTCCTCGTCCCTCTGGCTCTGTGAGCAGGTGGCTCAATTTATGTCTGAAAATGGCAGTGATGAGGGCATGGAATGCTGCAATGAAGACTGAAATGACACTTCTTACACGGGCCTGAGAAACCTTTTCTTTGCCTGGTAGAATAATCGCTACCCATGATGATGAATAAAAGAGAAAAACTGAAAAATTAAATTTATCAATTCAGGTGTGGTGGTGGATTCTTCTAGAGAGCCAGCAATCTCTTCATAGAAAACTGACTTATCCTTTGACAGGTTGCAGATTGCAAGTGTTTGTATTCATGGGACTCATGTCTTGGTTGACTTTAAAGAAGTTCTCTGCCCCCCAAAAAAAAAGCAGAAAAAAAAATCAAATTGAGTAATTAAGAGATCTATAAACAGACTTGTTGAAGTCATTAATTAAGGTTTTTCTGAACACACACACACACACACATATATATTAAATGGACTTTTTTTTTCATAAGATGGCAGGTTAATCTATCGAGTTGATACTGAATCGACTTTTTACCACAAGATTTCAAAGAGTCAAAGCATAATTAATGAAAGAGAGCATGGTAGATTGGAAAATAAGTCAATTAAGTAGTCCAATTTAATTAAGATTAGTGATTAATTACTTCCACGACAGGTCACTTGAGAAAAAAATCGTGTAATCATTATTAACAAATCAAAACGAATCACGAAATCAGATAGCGAAAGCAAAACTACTAGAAAGAACCACCAACTCAGCAAGACAGCTTCACGCCTTCACCCTTCAACTCAAATGCTCTGTCTCTGACAACATTAAAAAAAAAAGAAAAAAAAGAAAAGATCATGTCTTGGCTTTTCAATTCGCTGCAATCCAACGATCCGGATTCACCACCACCGCACTCTCCTTCTCTGCCAGTTCAAGACGACCTGTCGGTAATCAGTGATTCTATCGGCCGTCAATTACGTGGCGTTGCTAACTTCCTTGCTCCGCCCCCACCTTCATCGCCGTCCAATACCCAAGCAGCCAAACCACAACCGTCCGATTCTTCTTCTCAATCATCACAAACTCTCCTTGGGATTCGCAACGATCTCGCTGAAATCGGTGACAGTTTGAAAGTTGGTCTCTCTAAATTCACTTCCAATTTCTTGCAATTTAAAGATATTAACAGTAAGAAAAGTGATGGTGACGATGACGACGTGGCGGGGATTAATGAGGAAGTAGTTGGATTTGTTAAGGAGATTTCTTTGAGACCTGAATGCTGGATTGATTTCCCTTTACCACTCCAAAACGGTATTTCTTTCCTTTTTTTTAAAAAAAAAAAACAGTAGTGAATATTTATTATTTTTTAATTATGAAGTTAAAAAAAAATTGTACAGGAATGAAAAAACTGGCGTATCTATTATAGATTTTAATGTTTTATAGGAATATTTTCCTTTTGAATTTGAGTAAAATTTGATGTATTTATTATAGATTTTATACGAATTGCAGGATTTTGAATTGCGAAAAAAACTGATTATATGTGACGGATATTTTAATTTTTGTTGAAGATGAGTTAGGAATTTTTGTATCTTGCAGATTTTAGAATGACTGGTGCTCAGAGAGAACATGTGTTGAATATTGAACATTTTGTTCCTAGTTTGGCACAACTTAGAAATAATCTTCGGAGTGAAATGGGGGATGGTCGATTTTGGATGGTTTACTTTGTATTGTTGATTCCGAGATTGAATGAACATGATTATGAGGTTCTATCGACTCCCCAGGTAACATTTCTGTGCTGATATGATTTATGTTTTGTTCTTTTTGTGTATAAATTTGTTTTTCCTGTGGCATTAAGTCCTTGAAACAATAATAATAAAAAAGAGTAGTTTTCAGGTCAATCTAGTTGCAATAGTAGCGAAATTATAATGGGGTTTTTGTTATTATTGTTGATCTAGCTGAAGGGTACTTTGTGCTACTAGTTTTGCTGCTTTTTGATTTTTCTCAACTGAGCACGGTCTGAGTTCATGTTAAAGCTTCTGGTGAGCATAGGTAGATATTGTATCAGTAGATAACACATTGGCACCATTTTGAAGTGCAATTATTTCGAGCCACAATGCTGGTGAAACCATAATTGGTGTCTGTTACTTCCTTGTTGTGCAGAGGTCGAAGGGTAGTATACACTGCTATTTTTTGCTGCATTATTGATTTCATCCCTAAAATTTACTGGCGGTGTGATATGTCTTAGGGAAGGGGAGGCATTGGTTGATCTTCTTGTGGTAGTCATCTAGCAAGCTTAAGCAGATAATTTACCAGCTAGTATAACATTTTGCATAGCTGCAGTTTACATGCCATTACTTTGGAGGCTAAATGGTTTCTGATGTTTCCTATGAGTAAAAAATTGATCTCCTTGCTGATGAAAAGTTTTGAGAAAGTGACTAACTTTTTTCATCTGATGGAATCATAATCTGTCACAACTTGCTGTGAGCTGACTTTTCTTACTTGGATTTTCTCTTATGTTCTAGTAAAGTTGCAAATTGAAATTATACCATTCAATCTACTCATCGAGATGCTTGAGGAATAATTATCCTCAATCTTTACGTTGAGAACCGGAACTGAAAGATGTGAGGATGATGGCACTTGCATGCTTTGTAATTCTCATCATAGAAGAGGGGTGGGAAGGCGAAGGGGATAGTTATTTTTGAACAATACTGGGAATATGCAGAATGAAACATAGTTGTGAGTGATTGGTAATCATGCTCTCTTATTACATCAAAACTCATCCCCGGGAAAACAAAAATGTAAGGTCTTCAAATTTTAGTAATATATGTGGCACTTAATCTTTCCCTACTGAAAAGAAACCATCTCTGCACTTTCTAAACTGGGAATATGCAGAATGAAACATAGTTGTGAGTGATTGGTAATCATGCTCTCTTATTACATCAAAACTCATCCCCGGGAAATCAAAAGTGTAAGGTCTTCAAATTTTAGTAATATATGTGCACCTAATCTTTCCCTTTTGAAAAGAAACCATCTCTGCACTTTCTAATGAAATTGTTGTAATATAATTTGAAACGAGCGAAGTGTTTCATCTGAATTTGGTTTTGAAGTTCCGAGGTTTCAGACATCTGAGATATAGATGTTGGAAAAATGATCTTGTTAATCCTCAGTGAGCTATTGTGCGGTTGTAGTTATATGTATCAAGTGACAAGGACCGAATCTTCAAATATCTCTTAATTGAGAATTAACGGACTATTGCTTGTTTTATTCATGTGATAACATGTCCTGCATGGAACATGAGACTCATTTCTTACCTCTGTCACCTGATAAACTAAAACTTTATTATCCCAACAATGATCGCAGTTTAGAGCAGGATGCAACAGACCTTTGTTTGCAGTGACATTTGTATTTCATTCTTCTAACCATGTAATCTCATTTCAACTGTTGGCTTGTTGCAGATAGTTGAAACAAGAAATGTACTTTTGCAGAAGCTGCAAAACAAGAGGAATGTGAAGGTGGAAAGCTCCAAGAATTCTAAGAGTGCTACACCAGGAGAGATCACAGCATCTCAAGAAGAGATCACTGAGATTGCAGATGCTACTGAAAACTTCAAAATTAATGAAGAGAATTCTAAACAGTTTTCAAAAGAGAAAATTGACAATAGCACTTCAATGGATAACAAGAAAAAGCTTGAAGATGAACAGGATGTGTCATTCAGTGATCTAGAGGATGATGATAGTGATTTTTCAGTAAGATTATCAGCTTCTAGGAAGGCACAGAGCATTAGGGCTCCTTCACCCAGTGGATCCAGTGATTGGATCCAACTGAATGAAGGTTCTGACACTCAGGGTGGTCCACCCAAGGCAAGGCAGTCATTTTCTCGTGATAAAGATTCGGATGCCGAGTCTAGTGACTGGCATAAAGTTGATGAATTTGATTAGTCTGTATGATTGCTGATTTATTGTAAAGTTTCTACATTTTCCCTCTTTACCTGTGGTTTCTGTACTTGCAGAATTCCACCTGTTCACAAGTTTCATCTTTTTTTTCCTTCCTCCCTCTGGTGTCTATACTTATGGAATCCAACCTGTTACATAAATATCTTTGTTCTTAATTCATATTCAAGTTATTATAAGCACGTCTTATTCTAATTTATTATTATGCTATTCTATATGCCTGAGTGAAGAAGAACTGGGATTTTCTAGGTCATAACTTTAGTGGGTTTTGTCAACATTCTTACTGAACATTTGTTGCGTTATTTGATGCAAACCATTTCGGATTGTGTGCGTAATCTCTAATCTGAGAAAGAAATGCTTGCATAAACCTAAGACTTATGATTGTGATTAATGACAATATATCAACTTGTAATCAATCATATCGTATTAGGTTGCGTCGAATGAATGGAACTTCAGGTGGGATATAATTTTATCCGACACAAACTAAGAGTGATCTCCAGTCAGAAGTTAACCCCTATTATATGAATTAGATAACTGTTGCATTTGTGAGCATTGATTAATACTGGCAGTTGATTCCATAGCTTTCCTGGGATTTTTGGCTACTTGAATCAGCTCAATCATGTTTTTCATTTCACATTTGGCAACACGGTGAAATCATATCATAAATGCTAAAAGGAAATCTCTTTACTCACACGAATTTAATTTGAAACCAATTGTAGCATGCATAGTTAGGGGCATTTTGCCAGCATATTTTATGCCCCAACAAGTTAATAAATGGAAACCCTACTGCATAACCAATTGCCTGCTGGAGCAACTGCATTGCTCAGGATGGTCAAAGAGTGACCTTAAACTGGATCCCTGAGATGTCAAGGACTAGCTTCATTTTGAGGAAAGCTTGCTAAACATCTCAAAAACCAAAAACAACTAGACTAGTAGATGATAAAACTTAACTTTTCAGAAATAACTGAAAATTCACTTGCCGATTATATACAAGTTCACGTATCTATCAAAGCAGCATTTCTTCAGTGTTTCTGTCTATCTGAAGATGAATATGTACAGTGTGTTTTAACTTATTCCCAAGTCTACAATACTAATGAACCATCAACACCTCCGAGGATTCCAACCATCATGGTGGACTGGAAGTTTGGCATCAAATGGGTCACGAGGTGGTCTTGAAAGTGGAAGAGGGTTAGTATTGAAAACTGTTGATGAATTTGGACCACGCAGTATATATTCACCGGAGAGACTTGGGTGTGCTGGTCTCCCATTGTGACTCATCAGCTGATGCACTGCACTGATGCCTGCCTGGGGAGTAATCGGAGCACAGGCAGATCTTGGAGAAGAAGAGAGCAGGTTATTAGGACAGCCAGGAGGAAGCCTTTCAAAACTCAAGTTTCGTACTTTAGAGCAAGTATAAGTTGTTGATTTCCTGGTTGTATAGGAAACAATGTCTGGTGGGCTCCATTCAGGCATGTCATCATCATCATCATCAAAAAGATTTTTCAAGGGGCGAGCTGCAGTAGTGGTAACAGGCATCTTGCTTGGAGAAGGATACTTTTCTTCTAAATTAGGCAGGGGAACGTTCATGCCATCTACACAAATTTTCTTCTGCAGAGGCATCTTCAAAAGGGCATCCAAAGGAAGCCTGGGAGGATTGAAATCTCTAAATTCCCTTTGATTGGAAGCCAGCATTGACTGCACGGTTGGTGTTATTTGGGGCAATGACTCGAGGATTTTCTTAAGTTCTTCAGCTGGTAGTTTGTTGTCGGCTATTACCCCATGCAACGGCTTGCTTGCTGGAGTTTGTAAGATACCACAAGCAGTTCCAAAGTCAAATTCTGGAAGATCATCATCATATGGGGCATGCAGTGGCTTTTTTGCGATGCCAGTTGACAAATGTGAACCGGGTTTATGAAGTCCTGTTGTTTTATGTTTCTCTTCTGATTTATTCATAAGTGGCCCAACTTGCAGTAACTTTACCATAGCAGGCAAATAAGAGGCAGAGTCATGAGTTGAAGAAGTTTGAAGTCCGTTCAACATGGATGGTGAATTGCTGAGAACCGTAGATGTCAGCGAGAGATTATTGATGGTGGAAGAAGTGATAGGCAGCTCAGTTTGGACTTGTTTGGTCTCAATATCCTTGTGCTCAAAGTTGTTATTTTCATCACCATCAAGAGTTGAGCAATCTGTTCTTGATCCAACTTGGATGCAACAAGACAAATCTTTATGATCTACCCTTTCAACTGAAGAGTCAGAAGGTGATTTGAGAGGCTGTTCATACAAGGAACCATGCTTTCTCTCAGATTTCTCAAGAACAGAACTAGAAGATGCTTGATTTCTTCGCCATACAACACAGCCAATCAACGAGTCTTGGTTACCTTCAACAGCAGCCATTCCCTTGAAGAATCCATGTTTAGCAAGTATTGTGATTATGCTATCACTGCGAGGACACACATACAGATCAATGCCCTGAGAGAGCTGTACGAACCCAACCCTCTTCCCTTTCTTGTATCCTTTTGCAACCTGTTGGCGTGGATGAGAGCATGAGAAGACCAGCTGATAAAAAATTCTTCCAATGCATTAAACACTTCTCACCGTAACATTAACATTCTCTTTATTTTAGACCCACTAACCTCCTTCATGCCCGCCAGTCCAGATTTAGAAGACCCTTCTTTACAGCAAAGTGAGATAACCTGAAGATGAATGCATGCAGTTGTCAGTTTTTTCATTTGAAACGAATATATGCAACTTTCAACAATTATAAATGGACTGGAAAATGTGCATTGTAAACATAGTTGAGATTTATCGGGTCTGAAATCACATTATTCGTCTGAATAGATTCCCCATGCTCCCCACACTCCCTCATTTCTTCTTTTTTATCTTTGAATTTTCAATCCAGTGGGGCTGTAGGGTTCCCATCGACAAGGATCCGGTGCAAGGCCAGTCATCATAACAAACAAAAGCAGTCCCCACACCTAAACATCCCAGTTGTTATTAACATATTTAAATCACACACCAACAACTCCATGATTAGGTTTTGAAAGGTTTCAGTATTTTTTTCATGAATAATAATCTTTATGATTCCAACACTTCAATTTTTGTTTAGCATTCCGGGGACAGAATAGCTTAAACTAGCTTATTTGACCCTTGTTTTGGATATATAAACAAATCAATCATAAATCAACATGTTTATTCAGGCATCCAATTAATTAAATTGATATTTGATCAAGAAATAACTAAAATTAAGATATTTGACCTCGCAACATGGTCATGTACTCAACCATGTTTAATAACTCTGTCTCCTAGAATAAATGTTTTATTCAATCAAACAATTATCCGTGCCAATAAAATGTAACAAAAAAAAAATCATTAACAAAAGTGAATTGAGACAAACTATGAAACTTATTTATAAAACAGCCCAATATTGAATGCCAAAACTGGAAAAAATATCAAAACTAATCTAATATTAAAGGATGAAATGGGGAATAAATAAATAAATTTGAAAAAAACCAAGATAACCCATATAAACTTTCTAAATATGAGTCAATCTCTAAAACTCACAATTCATGAAATCTTAGACACAGACTCAAGTCAAAAAGCTTAATTTCAAATCAATTTAATGTTGAAAGTTGAAACTAAAGATTTTTTTTTTTTAAGAAACATTGCCAAAAAAAAATACCAATCAAAAGAATGAAGATCTAGTTAAATAGGAAAAAATCCCTGAGAATGATGAAATTGTAAAATAAATTTAATTTTAAAAATGAGTTTGAGTAACTCAAAAGAATGAAGATCTAATTTTCCTTTTTTCCTGTATCTTAAGTGCAAAAGTTTTTGGCATGTAACACCATGTTAGGAAGTATCATTTTACAGTTCTTTTAATTGCCCTCTCTTTTGGGACAAATCTGATACTGTTAATATTTTCATAGCATGTTCATATCTTTATTAGCCACATTGGATGTAACTAGAGTATATTGGACACAATCCATACTACTAATCATTTTTAGTCAACCAGTTTTGACCGAAGAGACTGAGCCACATTTAAAATGAAAGGTGATACTCTAATATTCAATAGTTTATAGTGTAAGTCATGGTTGTCTATTTCGTTCTATTTCAACCGAAATGACCGAAATATTTTGTACCAGTTAAAAAAAAAGACAAAACGACATTGTTTCTATCTCGGTTTAAATTCCGGTCCGTTTTGGATTTTTTGGCCAAATACAAGCCGAAACGTTCTAGTTTCGTTTCGCCTGTTCCTTTTCGGCCAAATAGTGTTTTTTTAAATAATAAATAATTTTACAATATCAATCATATCTCTTAATCCGACCGTTAGATTGTAATGAAATTTTACGAGGGGTTTCTTGACATATTATACATGTTCATAATTTTGTTCATAAAAATTATTTTATTGTGTTTTTTTAGATTAAATTGCACAATTCTAAATAATTTTATTTTTGGATTTGAACTATTTTATTAATATATATAATACAATCCCGAAACAGTACATCAAAATACTCCAAAACCGAAATATTCCGTCAAAACACTCATGAGTGTTGATGCCCTCTGAGAGGATGCATCCATTTCCCAACACGAGCCTAAAGTGTCGGTATAAATCAGTAGAGGCTAGCTCAAGTTGTAGTGCTCTTTTCTCATTGGGTTGAGTATGATATTTTTAGACCGAAAGTCATCGCTGCCCAGCTTTCAGCCATCCATGGACATGAAACCGGTATGCATGTTATAGTTCAATCAGTGATTTGGTGCCATTCTTTTAGGTATCGTTTCTACATCCGTTGGTTTTGCGATGTGACAACCATTCACCAAATATTCTATAGGCTTCTTTAGTACAAAAATATCTGGAATTTAGAAAAGCACTTTTTGTGGGGTTTAAGAATATGTTCTTGGAATTCTGAAGAATGCCCTTTTTTTTCTTTTTTTATGATTTCCTTTTCTTTTCTTTTTTGGATTAAGGAAATTGCTCTTATTTTCAATTTTAAACTCCATTGATTTTTGTTCGCTCCCAACAAAGGAATAAGAATTACGAGAGAACTTGACACCATTGACCTGAGCTACGTTTTACCTATACACTACTTGCCAGATAGTTTTTTCATTTTATGACTTTTAACTCAGATTTTTGTTTTTTACTTATTATTTTACATGTTTCAATTTTCAATTATTGATTTTGACTCTCATCCTGCCATCTCAGCTTCTCAATGACCTAAAAAAGGCGATCTGTAACTTTCCAAAGCAACCCTGCAATCAGTAACTTTTCTGTCTTAACCCAGATAGAATATTTGATTCCTCATTAGCCAGAAGCGGTTGGTCAAAATTTCCAAATCTCAACGATGTTTTAACAAGTTGCATAAATTCTGCCCATTGCACTTTGTGGGTGTGTTTCCCCGGGCATCCATATTGCCAGCCAAAGCTTTGCTATGTGTGGTTGCAAACTCTGCATTTGAGCTATAAGAGTAGTGTTTTTTACTAGACAAAAGAGCAGTTTTTTTCACTAGGCAACTTAAAAACCCAGAATTTACCTCAGTCCCATCTAAATGCCAAAGGAACAAGAGAATGACATAGCCTAACATAGAATAATGTCAAAATGTCCTGAATTATTTAGTCTCTGTAAATTAATTTGTTCTGGAATATCAATTCAATCCTTCATCACTGCCTTCTTGATGCAGTGGAGCACAGACCTTCAGATAATTTTAATTAGTATTCAGCAATTAAATAACTTAAGAGCAACTAGGTCTCAGATAATTCTAATTACCATTCAGCAATTAAATAACTTGGAACAACTAGGTCAGATAACGCCTCAAGTAAAACCAGAGGGCTTGCTAATGATTGTGTTCGTGATGGTCATGCACTCAGAAAGGCTGATAATATAGTAATAGTTAGCAACATGCTGCAAAAAGAATAGCAACAAATATCAGATGTCTCTAATGAATGGCATGTATAGATATGAATTGATTTGACAATATGTTTGGACAGCAAGAAAAGGGAGATTATCTCTAATGTGTCTGAGTTCACCCTAAACAAAGGAAGATTCTTCAGAGTTCTCAACTAAGTTTCCAAAAATGGAGCTAAAACTTTGGTAGAGCTATTTAAGTATTCCAATTTGGTCCCCAGTAAGGGCCAGCACTGATATTTCTCCCAATAATCTCCCCCATCTCTAACAGCACTATTCACTCTCTCCATGAAGTAGCTAATATCTGTTTGAAATACATATATACATGTATATATGAACAATCAACAAATCCACAATACCCATAGGAAATTCATTATCTGGTTAATAATTTCTGTTCATTTACAATACAGTTAGATCTAGGCAAAGATTTTGACATTGTAATGTAGAGTATCTATTATCTCTCTTTCCATCATTTCCATTTCACCATACAGTTGGCACACCAAGGCATGAGATGCATCAATGTCATCATTGTAATTTATCGTGTTGCACCTTTAACAAAACATTAGAATGTTGTAGCAATAGGTTCATCCTTCATTTAGTTGATGTCTGTAGAAATCTTTTCCTTTCTTTCTTTTTCATTTTTTGGTTCTTAATCTCTCCAAAACATGACTTGTTGAACTAAAGAAAAGATGAGTCGCAATGCTCATGTTTCTACCAGCTAGTTTACATTTAAGCATCCAAGGATGAAATCCACCAAGCAAGAGGGCCTGTTTGGCAGTGCACTTGCCTAAAAAGTTGGGAGTGAAGATTTTTTAAAGGTTGTGCATATTAGGAAAGGTTTACTTTCTTAATAACCTCTTTGTGCTTCTTCTTGTTGGAGTTGGTGAAGATATCTAGGAACTGCTTCACTATACATTTGAATGTAGAAGAACAGCTAATAAGTCTTCTAGTTTTTAGGATTAGGTGGGAGGTGATGATAGTTGTGTAGTAGTGCAATTGAAAAAAGGTAATTAGTTGGTGATGGACAGACCATGAGAAAGAAGTATGAAAATAATTGCTAGAATAAGAGCTAGTTTGAGTTTCATGTAGCATTGACCCCTTAGTTTTGGCTTATTCCATACAAGTACCTGACACGTGTGGTTGCTTATAAACCCATGTATCTGACACAACATTTTCTAGATTTTAATAGCAACCTGCTTTATACACTTCTAGAAGTGAAACTTAAGATCTTGTTTTACTTTTTTTCCAAAAAAAAAGAAAAGAAAACATGGCTAGTGTGGTATAAAGGACCAGACATGAAGTCCTCGCAAGAAGAGAAACACAAGAACTAGCTAATGAAAAAGAAAATTGAGTTGAGTGTTGCAAGGCAGGAACAAAGTTCCTACAAGTCAAGTTCAAGGTATTACTGAACTAGAACCATAAGGGAAAATTCACAAGGAAGAGTGTTCAAAGTATATTCATACATGGATCATTTACATGACAAAAATTAGATTGAAGGATTTGAAATGGTCCGGACATCTTATCAGAGAGCCAACATGCTGGAAGACAACAAGAACAACAACAACAAAAACAAAAAAGGCATGCTGGTGGAGTTTGATATGAACTGACTAGATTATTTGAGAAGCAGAGGAAAAAAGTTCTTTCATGCTTTCTGGTCTCCGTTCACATAGCTTCACTTTCTTTCGGTTTTTGATGTATAGCACATCTCATATAGTTATTTTATGGTTTTTCTTATTTAGACTTTCATTTTGCTTGATGAATATTTCCATGACCAAATGCATTCCCGGTTTTCTTTTCTTCCTATTAACATTTTGAAGAGAGAAAAAAGCAACCTAAGACGATACCCAAATAAAGACAAATAATATGGTATTAGAAATGATTTCCCACCAATAAGATATTGCTCAACTTATGCAATTATTCTTCCACAATAACAGATGGCATGCACTACAAAGACTTTAAGAAACTTGGTAAATGAAACCCTCTATAAGGCTAGTTGTGATCATGTCATGTACAATTTCACTCAAAACATCACTTATTTAAGCATTATAGTTAATAAAGTTCTAAAACCCAGTTGTCTATTCAATAATGACATGTAGAGAAAATGGTATCTTACCATCAACCCTCGATTGCGTGAGCGGGGAAGATCTTGCACATATTTTTCAAATGCCTCTAGTCTAACTTTGCCTTTGACTTCTAGAAATTCAGACCACTTGAGAACAGGCATCTTCTCACCACTACATAAGAAAATCATTATGGTGGAGGTGAACAACAAGAATTTTTCACAATTCTGGCCTTCACATATACAGAGTGTGAGTGCCCAAGCAACTGATAAGATTCTACACAGAATTAGGTTGAAAAGAAGCTAAACAATGAAAACAATGTCTTGCTGTGATACCAAGCTGAAGTATGAAGTTCGAAATGGCCAGTAAAGCTTAGATAGAAAACAGTGAGGAAGAACAATCAAGGTAGATGTATGTTAAAAATAAAAAAGGGTTCACGGTGGAAACATTGCTAAAGGTCACTCTCTCTCTCTCCCTGTTTCTTTCTACCCTTCTGAAAACACTAGATGACATTTCTAATGGCATTAGAGCGTGTTTTTTTTCTCCTAAACAAAGCACCTTGCTGAAGAACAGCTGAAGTAATTTTATTATGTAAAATCAATCAGCATTCAAGAGCACAGTGGAAATTTCTTTTTCCGCACAAGTTTTCTGTTTCATTGCGTGTAAGCTTGGAGCATGGAGATAGAAATCACTATAGAGATTGAATGTCCAAATGTGGTTGCAATTATTGCTAAAGCTGATATGAAATAGGGGAATGTAGTTATGTGTATAGAGCGCATGGCAATGGCATCCATCACCTCTATGTCTTTATATCAGGGGCTTTGGGACAAGTGGTTTTGGAGGTGTGAAGAATTGTAATCCTTACAAGAAACAACAAACAAAGATGGTGCACTCAATAAATGCATAGACACGATTCATATTCATGGAAAAAACTGGCCAGCAAATTGAACTATCTGTAGTAAAACTGATTTACAGGAAGTAGTTGAAGAAAACCTTTTAAAGAAGGCAACAAGGGACACAGTTACGGAGGAATTTAGCTGAAGGGATCCATCCCAGAGCTTCTCAGCAGCTATTGAAGCTAGCTTCCCAACATGTGACTTACTTTCATCGATACTTTCAACTGGTGATCCATTTCTCCTACCACCTTCAACCACGACATTAACATAACTATCACCGGTGTTAGGACTCATCTCCACCAAAGAATGTCCTGATTTTCCAACAACCACTCCTGTTTCCTTCCGAATTGTCAAATCCCCACCCCCACGAACCCGATTCCTTTCTCCAAAATTATCTTGGCAGCCAACTGCCAAATAACCACCACCAGCACATTGAACATCACCCCGAAGCCTGTTGGTTTCAATACATCCTGTCCCACACTCCAGCTTTCGCTTTCTCAACAAGCCAGACACATTATTATTACTATTATTCCCTTCAAATTCCACAGGTTGCAACATTGTGCTCTTCTTCACACTATTGTCCAGAAAACCTTCAAAAAGGAGACCTTATCCCAGCCTCAACCCTCCATGACTCTTCACTTAAGAAAACAAGACAAAAAAACCTAACAAACTAGAAACCTCTTTCTGATATCTCGCAATTGGAAAAAACCTAATCCAAAACAGAAAATTCAATCAATGTTAATCAAACATAAATCACTGAATAAATCAAAAATATAAAATTACTATAAACAAAAAACACAATTTAGAAGTGTAAACATAAAATAATTAACACGAAAAATTATTTTATATTTATATAAAAAAATGCACGTAAAAATTAGTGTTTTTTTTTTTTTTGTCTTTCTCAATTATGATTTAGAAGTGTTTACCTCCTCAAGGATTGAAATTGGGAGTCTAAGACAGTGCCGCACACTTTAGAGTTACTGTTGGGAGCTTTATTTATTATTTATTATTTTTAAATCATTAGGGCTTGTCAGGCAGTGTAAAAGAGGCGGAGGAGGAGGAGGAGGATCGTTAGCGTCACTGGTGCGGTCAGTTTAATCTAACTCGAGTCTAAAACGTGTCAAGTCTATTCAAGATATTTTTTCTCCGACCGACACGTCGTCTTTCGTAGAATTGCGGACATTTCCTCTCTTTTCGCTAGACGACGGGCGTTTCTTCTGGTGTCATAAACCTGCCCGGCAGACTCCTGGGTCAATTCCGAGTCTTGTTGATCTACAGCCTGACCCGGCTGGAATTTATTTCAAACCAAAACTTTGAAAGAACGTTATTTTTTTTTCTTTAAGAACAATATAGCTTGGATTGATGTGTTGATCCACAGATCAACACATGATCGAAGCCTTAAACCTGATTAACTCTCAAATTAACTATAGTTTCTTCCCCACTTTTTTTTTAATAACCGTGGTGTCCGGGTCAGTTTACGCGCATCACAACTAATCCCCGGACTCACTGAACATCCTGCAAACTCAGTGAGCATGTAAGGCACCGCGAGGATGACAGACGTTCATGGTGAGACTTGAACCTTGATACAGAGAAAGAAAACAAGTCCCTTTAACCGCTACGCTAAGACCCTACTTATAGTTTCTTCCCCACTCATGGAATTATTATACGTGGCTTACTTTAAAGAAATAGAGAGAAACAATTAAGAGATAGAAATCTTAATTGAAAGTGTTCTTAACATTTTTAGTTCTGGGGATCATGATGAGCTTTACATCTTTTCGTGCATGTCTTTTTCTTCAAAGTCAGTTTGAGAGATAGAAATCACACTTGTTGATTTGTCGTCATGTTATTATTTTGAATTTGTATTAAAGAAAAGGATTGAATTCAATCCGTGTTTTTTTATTTAAAAAAATCCACCCCTACAAAAACATATTTTGTGTGTTTTATAAATTCAGATTATCGAGTAAAAATTTTGACTATCTTGAATTTTTATAAAAAATACATTTATAATTAAAAATTACTAAATAAATTTTAAATTTTTTATGATCACGTCAGATTTTACTACCATTTTCTTGGCTGTCTCGCAAATTAAACCATTTATGTGTAGCCATGAACAGGATAGCTAGCTACAACGATAGATCATTTAAAATGTTGGAACGAAGGACATGCATGCAAGCTTACTTGCGTGCCAGGATTTCTGACGAATCCTCTGTGGACAGGAGATTTGAACCTCGGGATAGTGCAAGAATCGCAACACTGAATTTAATTTGAATCAGAAAATTACAAAGTGAAAGAAGTAGGCCAAACCCATCAATGTGTAATAGTAAGTAAACCATCCAGCAGCAGCAGCAGCAGCAGATCTTGTTCGTGTGAGTTTTACTTCAAGCAGGAATGAAGTGAGGGGCCATGGCAGAACAATGCGAGCACAGTGTAAATGAAAATCATGAGAAATACTATCAACGTAGCCCTGCAAGACAAAACGAAACTAGCTAAACTCTTTCATACTTCGGATTTCAGGCAACTGTGTTTAATTACATGAATACTCTACCTTTGATAAAAATGAATGAAGAGCAGATGCTGTAAATGGACCAATGCCATGGTAAGTTTCAGTTACAAATTAAGGACAGACTCACTCTTGATTTTTATAGGGTGGTGATATTTGAACTGTGACTATTGGGTCAATAAACATCTTATATCATGTTAAGGAATTATCTCATCTACAAACTTAAGTTGTTAAACGAGATTGCAGAATAGGATTTATATTACTTTCTAATACAGTAGAGTTATCTTGAATTTACATATAAGATGATAAAGGAAGGCATCGATCTCTTAGGTAGAGTTTTGTCACTGTATATCTTGAGACAGAAGAAACGGAGATAATTAAGAGAGAGAAGACATGTCTAATATGTGACAGACATGCCCTACATTTGTCTGCCATGAGAAGTAGCTAGTAATCTGCAGATAACTAGAATCCAGTGAGCAACCAGGTTGTCCTTCTTAAACACAACATGGTAAGAAAATGCACATGCAGCCGAAGCAAGTACAAAGTCTATTTCCATGGACAAGTCCCATGATAAAAGAACATTCATGTTTTTATTTAGCTGATATATTGACTTACTTGAGCTTGAAATCTCTCCACCACTGTGCTTTTCTGAAACGCTGAGTCTGCCGCCGGAACCGAATAGTATTTCCTTGCAAAGTGGAAGTTTTTTCAACTAGCAGCGCCAACCGATCACCCCTCTGCAGCACTTTGTCAATGTTGTCGATCATGACAGTCCTTACCTGCAGACAATATCCAATCCCACGCTCAGCAATGTGGTAAACGAAAATTTTCAAAATGATCAAAAACCATTTGGCAAAGAAATACAATCAAGCTTACATGACTCATTTCACCCTGTAAACGGTTCAATCGATCCGCATTCGGATCATTCGAATAATGGTCCATCTGCTGGCTCAGGATCCTGGAAAAGTCTTCATTCATGGCGTAGGGAGAAGCTGTATGAATTGCTCGGCCGTAAGTCTTCACAAATCGCTGATGAATATCCTCAAGAAATTCAAACGGGATTCTCCCTGCATAAAACTTCAAGCGATCATTACACCTTACAATTGACAAAAACAAATCTCTACAAAATATACACGACAAGATCCTCTTTAATACAGCAATAACACGGCAGCACAGCTTATAATAAACATGAATGGATTGATTAGGGCATTCATCTTAAATCAGTTAAATCCTGACAAAGCTTACTCACGTCCGGTGGAATCGTCAGCCATGCACAGAACGATAAGGCCATCGGTTCTTTTAACATGAAAAATGTAACGATCATGAGAATACGACGAGTTACTATCTTCATTTCCACGAGGGATTTTATCGAGAATCTGCCTTGCTATGGTGTTTGCATTTGTTTGTGCAACGCTGCTAAATTCTGCCAAGACCACAAGACCTCTTGCCACCATGCCATACAATATCCCCATTGTGATGTATATATTATTCCTTATGATCTCTTGCCCGACCCAGAAAGAGAAGGGCAAGAGATTTTTTTCTGTGTTAATGATTAACGAGGTTCTAAAGGGTGGTAATGGAGATGGGATTTGAAATTTTTATTGGGGTTTTGAATGGGATAAATTTAGTTGTGCAGGTCTTTTTTTGGCATGAAAAAACAGGGTGGAGTCTGGAATTTGAAAGGAAGATATTTTTTTTGCTTTAAATGACATGATGCTGGGTTGAAATTGGTTGGACTAGGTCTGGTGGGGATGAAAGAGGCCCGGCTCATTAATGGGTGGATGTGACAATTATGCCCAGAGTATTGCCTGTTAATTTCTTAAATTCAAAATATATTTGATAAATAAATTTGATGTAGTGCATCAAGAAATGCTATAAGTTAATATTAAACATGTGTATGTTTATAAGTATTTATATATGTATATATTCACAACTAAAAAATTTCAATTTAATTAAAAGAGTTAAACAAGGAAGCAAAAACCTTGTATTAAGTACTGCTATTGGTATCTCGATTAAGAGAAAAACAGATTTTATTTTTGGATTGAATTGGGTTTGGTGTTCATTGGGTTAGATTCAATGGCTAAGGAAAAGTATTTTTTATATAAAAAATATATAGTTTTGATATAAAATTGAATATTATATTTTCTAACTAATTAAGGATGTTTTTTTATTTTAATTAAGTACACACTAAATAATTTAAAAATATTATCAACTTTATTTTGATTGAATGTTTAGAAATTAAATTAAAACAATATATAATCAAGATTTGTTACCTAAGATTTAAAAAATACAGTATTTATTAATAATAACATGGACCAAAAGAGGAGGGAAAACTATTGTTCCCATCCTTGCATGCATGTTATTGTTTACTAGAATAGTAATTTGTGTTTTTTTAATATTAGATTTATTGTGAATTTACTTTTTTATTTATTATGAATTTAGATTCATAGTTTATTTTGATTTACTTCTCATAAAGCTATTGCAATCTTAAAAAAAAAACATCAATATTGAGTTGGTACTTAGTTTTTTGAGTAACTATTTTTTATGATGATATCAAATTAAAAATAATTCTAGAAAAAAACATAATTATTAAAAATTAAACTTCATAATTTTTTTGATTTATTTTTTATAAGGTTATCATTGACTCAAAAAACAATCCCGGTATTTGTGCTAGATTTGTTTAGCGTCGATTTTTTTATCATATAATTAAGTGAAAATAGTGTAGAATTATCTGGTTTTAATTATACCAAGAGTATTTGTTTTGTTTGACAAGCATCTATTCAGGCACTTACTTTTGAAAAATAAAATAAAATTCAGTCAAGATAAAAATCCCTTTATCCACCTCAACCAATTGGTTTATTTGTTCATGAGTTGATTGTTTTTATCCTGGTTAGACTCTTTTCTTGGCCTCAAACAAGCAATGGTCGTGACTTTATATTCCACATGATCCTGAATTCTTCAACCACATCACCCAGACAAATCTCATACAGACACAGAGAACTGTTTATACACTGCGAACCATTCGTTTCCTGGAGGAAATCTGAGCCATTGGATTTGGTTTTGTATCCATCGTTAGTCCTTACGTGGCGACATCACACAAGACAATGTCTAATAAATAGGTTCCTTGTCTGATTTATGAGTTGGGTATCTAGAGATTTGCCGTGGTTAAGAAGATGGTGGGTGATATCTGCATGTGTTTACTGTTCTGTGAAAAAATTATCCTGGAAAATTCTTCGGCCGACCAGTAGCTCTTCATTTCGGCCCCGGAAAAATATAACGTTTTAAAGTTGAAGGCATTATACATTTTAACTATTTTTTAATTCTTTCAACCGCAGTTTGGAACACGACAAATTAGGAAAATATATAAAAATCAAATCTTTGAGCGATAACGTACAAAAATGGAGTCACTTACCATGGCAGGTTGAAAATTTCATCATTTTAGCCAAGTTATGGTGAAGAATGAAAGCCTTGATCGACCCCTCTCACAATCAAAGCAAAAAAAAAAAAAAAAAAACACGATGAATCTTGCTATAGTGTTTGCGTGCCCCTTGTGATTACGACAACATCGATCTGTAGATAGATTAGCATGCAGTAGATTTACTTTCGGTTTAGAAATGTGGATGATGTTGTTTTTTAAAGTGTTTTACATTCATAAATATATTAAAATAATATTTTTTTTATTTTTTTAAAATATATTTGATATCAATGAAAATAATCTAAAATCACCAAAATAATTTAATCTAAAATAAAAATATAAAAATTATTTTTTTTCAAAAACACTTTTAAAACACAATGTCAAACACGTTTTCTTCAAGTAGCTAGCTAGGGTTTCTTCTTTCCTCTCCCATCTCTAATTCTTAACATCAATTCAATTTAGAAAGGGAAGCACGTACAATGATTTGGTAATCACAAGAGAAATTGCAGTGGAAAGAGAGAAAAGACATCTCTCATATAAAAGTGAGTAAAGTTGAATCACGGATCCACAAGATTACAAAAGAATCCAGCTTCTCAGAGACAACCATGGCCAAGCATTCACCGAATGATACAGGAGACCATTCTTCATATGATGACACCCTCTCTCTCTCTCTCCCCATCTCTCTCTCTCTCTCTCTCTCTCTCTCTCCCCCCCCATCTCTCTCTCTCTCTCTTGCATGTGTATATCAGCGTTCATTTTGTTTGTGATTATACTGATTTTAATTTAACCAAGGAACACATGCCTGCCTCGCTGTATTGTGTCCTCAAGCATCCATCTAAGAATTCATTCTGGGGCACACATAAGTGTTGATTGACCTGCATCGAAAGAATGGAAAGATGCTGGCATCAGATTTCGGACTGAGTCAATAATTGGCTTCATCATACATCGATTTCAAACAATGAACACTCGATGGATAATGGACAAAAAGAAGCTGTAGACTTTCCTGTGTGAGGTCTCGAGCTATTTTTTTATAAAAGGATTGGCGAAGCATCGATTTATGGGTTTAAATTACTGCGATGCTACTAAAGCAAAGAATATTATAAGTATAAATCAACGAATTTACTGAGCAAAACCTCAGCTAAATTGTTGTTTGTTTTTAGTTCTTAAGAGTTTTGACGGTTTTTGGTCTTTATTGTAAAAACCAAAGCCGAAAAAGATTTAGTATGGGTTTAGGGTTTTTCAATTCTTTTGCTACTTGTGTATCACAAAAAGGAAAATGGAGAAACACAAAATGACCAAAAATCATTTATATGAACTAAACTTATACACACCCATGAATCCTAAAGGGTGTAAATTAGTGATACGGCTCTAGATTTGTTCTCTAAAGATCACTAGTTTGAGTCTTACAATCATTAGGATCACTAGAGTCTGGTAACTGACTGTTCATTCTATGATCTATGAGATTAGTCGATATACGTATAAATTGACTCGGACACCACATTACAAAAAACATATATACACACGCATGCTTAAAAACTTGGCATGCAATAAATTAAAATTCTAAAATTAAAGAGTAAAAAATATATTTTTTTGAGTATAAGGGCAGGGGGACCTATTCTCAATATACACACACATTACTCGGTAATTAATGCTCTAAAATTAATTAACAGGAAAACAGTGCTCCAAGAGTAACAACTGTGTGAGAGAGATTGAAGAGGAAGGGTCTCTCTCTCTCTCTCTCTCTCTCTCTCTCTCTCTCTCTCTCTCTCTCTATCAAGGGATAAGCGAGCATGATTTCTTTTATAAAATTTTTTATAAAAAATTTTTAATGTTCTATAAAAAAAACATTTGAGTCCATAGTGATCTCCTATCAAGTGCAGAAATTAACTTTACTGCAATAAAGTAGATACCTGATAGAAATGAATTATCAACCATATAATTAATAAATATATGCATTTATTTACACCATATGATTGCCTCAAATCACCTCGAAGTAAAACTTGCATATATATGACCACAGATGTCTTCAGTGCATAAAAAATTATCTTCATATGCCATCACTCCCTCGCCTCGCTCATCTTTACAAAAAAAAAAAAAAAAGGAAAAACCTAAGAGCATGAAAGAAATTTGTTGCTTTTCTAATGCTCAGCGTGATGTAGGGTTTGGTGATTTCGCAAGCACATGATGGAAGTAGCCCCCATTTGAAAGCCATTGCAATCGTCAATTTTTGTTTTTTTAATATCAAATCTATTAGGCTGGTAAGCCTTTTTTCTTTGGTTTTTGAGGAAATTTCACCTTCTTTTAAGTATTTTTTGTGGCCTGAATTAAGCAGTAAAACTCTAGTTGTTCTAGATTCTTACAAGATGAACATGTCCTAGCTTGAACTCAAGACCTGCAAGATAAATCTCAATTTTTTTACCACCACATCCCTTGAGGATCAAGTCTCTTTTTATGATGAATCTCAATCCTGATGGGGGGTTTGTTTTTTAATTTTTTTATATATAATTTGATATATTAATATCAAAAATAAAATATTTTTCTTAGAAATATATTTTCAGATAGGAATTGGAAGTAATTATTTTTTTTCCATATAGAATATTTGACAGCAACAACCCCACATTCATGCAGGTGAAAGACAAGAGTAACAACAGGAATATTTTTTGATAAATTTATAATGGTTCCATGCATTTGTAAGATAGTTGCCAACTAGCAAAATTTGGCAGCTCCCTTTTGAGCCATAAGCCCCATGTTCACGTGATTCTTTTTCTAGGGTTTTTGTTTTCTTCCACCCATCACTATTATTTCCTATATATCAACACCGCCCTTCACGAACTTCACCGCTCTGATTGCGTTTCTCTCTTCTTTCTAGCACAGAGCAAGAGATTAAACATGGATTCCACCAAAATCCCAGCTCTCCTCTTCATTTGCATGATCCTCATTTCCTCAGCCACCTCCATTCTTGGTTGTGGTTCTTGCGGCAAACCAAAGAACAAACACCCTAAGACTCCTAAAGGTCCCATCAAACCCCCTCCGACTGTTAAGCCACCGATCCACTTGCCACCTAAAGGTCCCGTCAAACCCCCTCCGACTGTTAAGCCACCGATCCAATTGCCACCAGTCACTCTCCCTCCTCTGCCAGTTCCTCCAGTGCTGCCTGTTCCTCCAGTGACACTCCCTCCTCTGCCAGTTCCTCCAGTGCTGCCTGTTCCTCCGGTGACAGTTCCGCCAGTGCTGCCTGTTCCTCCGGTGACAGTTCCGCCAGTGCTGCCACTTCCTCCAGTGTTGCCACTTCCGCCAGTGCTGCCACTTCCGCCAGTGCTGCCACTTCCGCCAGTGCTGCCAGTTCCACCAGTGACGCCAGTTCCACCAAAGGGAAAGCCATGCCCGCCGCCTCCTTCATCCAAGGAAACATGCCCCATCGATACACTAAAACTTGGTGCTTGTGTGGATCTTCTTGGTGGGTTAGTGCACGTTGGGCTAGGCGATCCAGTTGTGAACCAGTGCTGCCCAATTCTTAAAGGACTTGTTGAAGCTGAAGCTGCAGTCTGCTTGTGCACCACTCTCAAAATCAAAGCTCTTAACCTCAACGTCTTCGTCCCGCTTGCTCTTCAACTCCTTGTTGCTTGTGGGAAGACACCGCCTCCTGGCTACACTTGCTCTCTCTAGATCCAAGCTCAGTACGTAATTCACTTTACGTACCAAAAAAACTCAAAAACCATATATATATCCTGATTACATTGTTTAATAACTTGATTAAGTTGATATATATATATATATATATATATATATATATATATATATAGCTAGGTAAACTCGATATATTGAGTTAGCTAGTAGTGTTTGTATGTTAATGCATTTTTATTTCTTAATTTTGAAAACGGAATCTTGATAAGTGTATTTAAACCAGGCAAACAACCCACAACTTGACTTGGGTTAGGTTTATAAAGATCAGATAGAAATTGATACAGTTAAACTCGAGTTACTTAACCCTGTTTAAATATGATTTTATTTTATTTTTTTAAAAATAAACTTAAAATGTTATTATTTTAGAATTTTCCAAGTTAACACACACATCTAGAAATTAATAACTTTGCTTTTAAATGCTCATATACATGTTGCCAAGATGATCCATGGAACACGCAGGGCAAGGATAAGTGGAAATATTGATTTAATTTCTCTTAGTGAAAAAATCTAATATTTTTAAAAATATTATAAAAAAAAATACCATTTTACATTGCTAAGTGCAGATAATTTTATGTTATTTGCATACACTAAAAAATCCAACGGATGAATAAGCTTCGTTGTTAATTTTCAAATTAACAAAGAATTAACAAGATGGACTCTCATGTATCCTCGTATTGTCGTGACTGTAATTCGATGGTCAATTTCAATTATTGGAGACACCTAAATATGAAAAAAAAAAAAAAAAAGTTTTTCTTTTCTTTTCTTTACGGATTCTTTTGCTTTATAATGCTTTTACATATCTAGGTTGTAAATAGTGGCAAGATTTGGCTCATGGTATTATCATGTATGTACGTGCAGGCATGCTAGCTGATCCATGGATGAAAGATTCGACATGAGATCGAGGATGTCGTCGAGCCAGTCCCCTCTTCCTTTCTCTCTCACTCACTCGCTTTCATCTTTCCGATGTCTCATTTCCTTACACTTCTTGATTTGTATGGATGATGTTTGGTCCATATTGTAGTACACCATTTAATTCTTCTTCTTCTTCTTTAAGATTAATGTCGCATGTGTGGTTTGTCGAAGACATGGAAGCAATCAAGAATGTTTCTCTTTCATTTTAAGATCTTATTGGGTTCTCAGATTGTCAGATTGCCATTATTTTTCTGTATCGTTTTCTCTTTCATTAGTACGTTTGTGCATGTGAAAAGCTGAACCTGGAAGCTGGGTAGCCAATGTTTATGTCAGGCGAGAGATTTATTAAAATAATTGATTTATTTATTAAAAACATGGTTAAACAGGAGAAGAAAAGTGTCAATATGATACATTTTCATGAAACGTGAGAATTCCAAATAATTAATTTCTTTTACCAATAATTGATAGGGATGGGAAGGGGAGAGGTGCAGCTGGTTTTTCAGAATTCCGGTGGGCTTTGTCAAACAGTATAAGTAAATGATAAAGACTTTTGAGTCTAATCAATTTCCTCTCACGACTAAACCTTAGGTTAGGGGAGACTTCTTTCTATATATATATCAATGTTACTGTTAACCGTGAATGACATGATTTCTGTAACCTCTTTTTTTCTCTTTTTTTTTTTTTGATAGACTTGAAAAGGCAACATGTCTTGTGAATATGTGATTGCAGATGAGTAGAGGATATAGATAGAGTATTAATGTTCATTAAACTATTAAATTTTTAATATAGTAACCAAATTGAAGAGATTACAAAATGACATGGATGCTTGGTGGATTTTGAAATAGTTTTAATTTTTAAAAAACAAAAGGAACAGAAGAGATCACATGCCTTCTAGTTTCATTTATCTTTCTTCTGCTGCAAAACATCAACCAGATAATATTGTTTAATAAAACGATTAAGGCTAATTATAATAGATGGTATAATTCTTATTGGTAGAGAATGATATAAATTATATTTCGGGGTCTCACTTAATAACTTAAGCTTTTAGGTGAGATGATTCTTTAACATGGTATCAGGGCCTTATTAACCCAGCGGGTATGTGTGCAAGTTTCAAGCCTAGAAAGCTTTCACTTGAAGGGATATGTTAAAGAATAATATAAATTATATTTTAAGATCTCACCTAATAAACTAAACTTTTAGATAAAACTCTAAAATATGATTTATATTATTCTCTAACACCAGTCAACTCAACTCATGAGTAATCCGATTCATATGACATAGTAGAGCATATAGGTAATCAGTCAATCCTATAGAGCTGGTGTGGCATGATGTAAGGTGACGAGGGGTCCATCGAGGACAAGGAATCATGCTGTGAAATTCGATCAAATCGCAAACAAGATGTTCTTGGTATGAACTAGTTTTCTTGATTCTGTAGATAAGAATGACATGATTTCTTATCTCTTGCCAGGCTACTCTGAGATCTTCATGCATGCATGAAGTTGTATAAGATTCTTACATATGATTTCTCCACCAGGGACCACTTTAAGCAATGCACATGAACTTAGTTTGTCTTCTCTCTTTTTTCTTCTCCAGATAAATGTATGGCATCTGTTGATGGGGGCTCCTATCCTGAAACTAGGAGATTGCTTGGTGCATATATGCTAGCTTTTTTTAAAGAAAAAACAAAGATAACAAAGAGAACTCGGCTATTTTTTGTACAAATTATATTGATTTCAGATGAGAGACTCGGATTGAAATGTTCGTATAAAATAAAGCCCTAATTATATGAAATGATTGGAGGGTTATCTTTTATTCTTGTTATTGTAATTATATAAAGTTAAACAAACACGAGAAGGAGTAAACTTTTACTCTTTGAATTCCAAAACAATTTCACGATTGAAGTCAACCTATTCGGAAGCCTCGCCTGCCTCGCAGCTCAATAATGCAAACAATATGGGCCACATCAAGAGACAGGCTTTCTTTCGACAAGATTTTGTAAATATTTCTCTTAGAAATTGTATGTGTGATTTAGAATCACAAGAGTTCAAATCTATGAAATCAGAATACGATGGGTTCACATGCATATTGAAATGGTTGTTTGGATTCTTTTCTGAATTCCGTGTCTGCGTGTTTTACCACTTATCCAACGCAGTATTTTCAACCAAGAGAAGTATATGGCATGCTGATTAAACCTAGACAATTTCCCATACCATATTTTGAAAACTAATTAGGGTTGTATTTTATTTTATTTTATTAGCTAGTTAAATTTGATAAACTTTCTAGTTAATTTACAACTTATCATATCCAGACGTAACCGGTTCCAAAGCAAAACGTTTTTTTTTTTTCTAAAAAAAATGGTAACTTGATCCAATATCTCAATTATTTGTGCACAAATAACCTATATTTTTTTATTAATATGAATGTCTGGACCAGCTTGCGTGTACCTAGACCAATCCCACGGGCTCTGAAGTTAACGACCATATAGGCTTTCAGTGACCATCATATTAGTAATCACGAGTCTCGAATCTGAGATCACAGAGAGAACAAACTTTTTAATTCCAATTTTTTATCATTGGAACAACTACTAGATGATACAAACAGCTTAGATCTTAACCTTGTTTCTAAGTGTTAAGAACCGAACCCATTTTATTTATACCACCAATTAATGGCACATCGAATAAAATAATTTATCTTTAACATACAGATTTGATTGCTATATTTACTTTTGTGGGGTATGCTCTATATGAAATTGAACATCCAATGTGCTCTTTGGGTCTTGATGATTTGGTGGTGGTGTTCCTAAACCTAAGAACCAGGGTTCAAGCATACCTAATTTCACATATATATTCCAGGTAAGAATGAAACCCGCATGTTTGAGGTACAGATCGACATTACCAACTTGAGGAGAATGGATGGCTAAAGCCTCCTTAAACACCATACCACCTGAAACGTTGAGGTTGATTTTAATTTGCAAAAAAAAAAAAAATGTTTTCGTAAAAAAAGATAGAATTTTTTATCTATAAAAAATAATTATTTATCATCGTTTTAAGACACCAAGAAAAATAGTTTTTTAGTGAAATAAATTATGTTTCTTGAATGATGGTAATAAAATAATGTTGTGGTTAGGGTGACAATGACAGTGGTGATGATTGATGATGGTGATGATTATGGTTTTTACGATAGTGGTGATAATAACATAAATAATAAAATAATTGTTATTTTAATAATAAAGTGGTGGTGGCAACAATAAAGTAAATGAGATGGCGGTGATTGTTTATAATGACAATGGTGTTTAAGTCGTGAAGGTAAAATAATAATAAATTGAAGGGTATATTAGTAATAAAATAATAATTAATGGTGGTGACTGCTGACGGTGCAAAGTTACTGCAGGTTAATTATAAAATATTAGTCACATTAATAATAAAATAATGGCTGTTATAACAAGTAATGACAGCAGAGTTGAAATGGTAGCTGTGGTGGCAATAATATTGATGGATATCATATACTATTAATATTACGAGAAATATTTTCGTTTTATAAAATTAAAATATATTTCTTTCGATTTATTCCAATTGAAAATTGACGAAAACACAGCTATAAATTCTGGTAGCAGAGGCAACACTATAGACATGGTAGTCTTAAGAGATGATAAAACCTTCTTTTTTTTTTTCATTTTCAGACGAAATCATTTGGAACTGCGCGAATGAAAGACAGCGAAGGAGCGAGGAAATATGAAAGAAGTCGATGAATAATTCCTTTTCTTCTGTTTTTGGTCTGGAAGAGCACAACATTAATTTCAAAGGTGGGCATCCGACTCTATCCAAAACACTCAGCCGCACCAATTAATGGACCCTAAAAATCAAAAATTAAAGAAAAATGAAAGGAAAAAACTTATTCTCTGAATCGGACTATATATATGTTACAGATCCTATTGAAGGATTGCTGATCTACCTGCTAACTAGAACTGAGATGAGGGCCAGACAAGAATGAAAAGCCGAATGATACAACCATCAACACTTGTTCAATTGTACATCACCTGGGAGAAATCTGAGCCGGCTACATTGTTTTAACCTGGCGATAGCTGCTTGTGAGTTACCGAGCATAAGATCAACGTAAACTGCTGTCAGAGCAGCTTCTGGACGATCAGGTACGAGGGATAAAGCTTGTGTCACGAAATGGCTGGCTCGCTCGAGATCACCCTGTGCTGCACACATGACTGCAAAATTTGCGTAAAGGGTTCCGCGCGCCGCTTCGGGATTGAGGAACACGATACCTTGTGATTCATCAGGGGGGGGATTCTTCGTAGTGATTGATCCTCCGTTTAACTCTTCGTAATCAAAAGCTTTCTCCACTCGCCATTGCTCATAGTCTTCCTGGCTGAAGGGCAACTCCACATTATTTCCTCCAGACAAATAAATTGACAAATGCTCAGCAGCTTCCTTGGGCTTGTTCAGCAAGCAGAGAGCCTCAGCTGCATACACATGACCCAGAAAAATATAAATTCTCGAACATACTGGAAGTTCCAATAGAGACCTTGCTGTTGACAAGGCCTTCTCGGGATTTTCCAATTCCAACTCTACATATGCTAAATTAGCAAGAAGCACTTGCTTGATCATCTGATTTTCTCTCCTGCGAATATCTTCATGGAAAGTGATAGAGTTCTGCATGATCTCCTGACTCGTCCCTCCCTTCTGTTCTTTTGCATCCCCATTAGCATTAACTTGACCTAAGCCTACCGTAGATCCTTTGGAATCAAGGCCAGTTAAATTCTTGTGGTTTGAACTCTTCATAGATCCTCCTTCGCTCAGTTCATTTTCATCCAAGGAAATATTAGAAGGTAAACCAGGTTTCAAATGACTTAATTCCGAGTAATCCAGTAAATGCACAGCATTGCGGAGACACTGCCGAGCAAGGGACATTGAGAGCTTCGGTTGGCCATCACTACCCAAAAACAAATCTTCCTTTTCAACAGATTCCACATGTCCGTTTCTTGAAATACCATTTTCAATTGCAAGATGCCTCCATTTTCCCTTGCCGAAAACATGAACGGTAACGTCTGACTTGTCTGATGGAACCCGGCCAGCTTTTAGAAGTCCCTTTTCCAAAGCCATCAAGCAGCATTCAGCAAGCCGGAGCCACAATAAAGGCTGGTTGTAGAAAACTAAACTTGCTTTTTCAAAACAGCGGGCAGCCAGTAAGGGTTTCCCACAAGCCAAGTGCTGCACTCCGCAATTATATACAATAAGGAGAGATTTGTCCTGTGAAAAAGTTAACAGTTTATGTGGCTTGTCCTTCTGAAGAGATGAACTACTGGCCAGTGCCTTGGAAAAGAGCACAGATGCTGAATGGTATTTCCCAAGCTGATAGTAAATGCACCCAAGGTTGTTGAACATGCTTGAAATCCCCATCTCTGCCCGATTATTTGATGCCATTAACAACTTGATGGCCTTACGGAAGTTACCACGAGCATATTCAAGCTGAGATTTCAAGAGCAGAGCCATGGGCGAGTCCCTCACACGTGCAATGTTTATGGCAAGCTTGACTTCACGCTTCGCTTGTTTCAAATTCCTGGTCAGGAGTAGAAATTGAACCTTGTAAATGTGCAACTTAAGCTTCATTTCAGAAGGAGAAAACGACCTATTGATTGGGGTCCTTGAAAGATCAGTTGAAGATGAAAGACCCACAGGCCTTGCCAAGTTTTGCCCACTTATGTCAAGTGAGAACATTGATTCATACTCAAGTGTCTCGTCTGATAGAGTTCTCGATAAAGAATTTTCCAAAGCATTCTCACTAGGAGCTAAATCTGAATTAGCATCCATCCCTGATGAACTAATAGGAACAGACAATGATTTTGCAACTAGATTTGTTGATTGTAGCTGTGCTGCAATCCCATTATCACCCTGACCCACAGAACCAAAGCAAAACGCTTTTTCTAGATATAGTAATACATCCTGAAAATGGGGAAAACGTTACAAGTCAATAAAGAATGCCCCATTTAAGAGCCTTTTCTTTTTCCACTTCCAATATATCAAACAACATGTTGCAGTACAGGCAAATATCAAAGGTAATTTTGTTGTGAAGGCAGAACAGCCACATTCTGCACAACACAATTCTACCATGTGGCAGCATTCTGTTTTCAACATGCAATCAACAAGATTATTTTAGATATAGAAGCCACAAACATGATAGTAGGACCACCATGTCATCTATAAAGCAACTATGATGGGTATTGCAACATGTTAATATATATATATATATATAAACTCTAATTTACTTGGCACTTACCGCAGATTTAGATGCATCCTGGCAGGCAAGCGCAACATCTAGCAACAAAAGGCAGACATGAAGAGCAGTTCTCTGCACAAAAAGGTAGAGTATAAGAACACAAGAAAGCAATGATGAAGAGAAATGACTATAGATTAGCAAATCATACCTCTTCGATTGGTTCAATATTGTGATACAAAGGTTCTAGAACTGATAATGCCTTTGAATATTCATGAAGATGATACCAAATGATTGCCTATACAAGGCCAGATTCATCATGTCACTCAAGATTGCAAACAAAAATCAATGGCAATTCATAAAGCAACTACAAATATATCAAGAGAGCCTACGATGTTTAGCCTTGCTACAGCTGGGTCAAATTCATCCATGTAAGCAGCACACAAGCTGCTCGTGGCAGATGCTTGGTGCACTGTAGCAGCACTTCCTTTAGACCCTGAAACAACTTTGTTCCCAAGATTGCTAACAGTCTCTGCCTGCTCTCCTGAAGCTTGAGCAAGCTCTTCGCTTTTCCTCTAAACCAACACCAACAAATGAGATGAGAAAATGTCACACAATGAAAGAATTCAAACCCCAGAAATTAAACTAAAACATGATGCAGCTAACCTTCCACACAATGAATAAAATTCTCTACAGGATGTCCATACTCCACTCAATAGTTACATGATAGTAAATCAAAAAATAAAGACAACTAAAATCTCTGCAACAAGATGTACAAACTATATCAACGAATTTTTTAGGTGGCCTCTGCTAGAAAACCATTTACACCATTCAGCATTATCTTTATCATTCACATTTTGACCACCATGTACTTTGTCACTGCCTTGGCTCATTATTTATGATCCACCACAGGACAATAACCACACAGACTTGTTAAATAGTCACCGCATGCCAATTCAGTAAGTGTTCACCATAGCAAGGTCAGAAATAATCACTACATCAATAAGATAGAATTCCCCTGCAAATCCTATTGATGTATGCAGGCACCAGGATTGGCATGAAGTCTGTGAAAAAACTGTGGAAAAGAATTACATGTAAAGAATTCATCAAAATGCAATCATGTAAAATTTAATTATTTTGTTCAGTCCCATAGAACGATCATTGGAAAGGTTGTTACCGGACAAGAATACACTGGCAAATGAGGGGAAGCCTTAAGAAGAAAAAACTGTTTAGTGGAGAGCTTTTAGTAAACACATGGAAAGCAATAGCAAGTGATTTTGAAAGAGAACGTGTAAACAAGAATAGGATGTAATTTTGAATATAGAATTTCTTTCCCTTAGGACTTGGTAGGCTTTAACAATACCATCTTACAAAAAATAATCTATATGATTATCTTTTAAAGTGAATGAAACAAAAGTAATAAACTGCTCATGAGAAAGAGAATGTGGGGCCTCTTGCAATGATTGTGATGTTATACCAAGGGGCAAACCACACAGTACAAATCAGTCTTTTGGGTGTGAGTATTATGGAACAAATAAGATGGAAAAATTACAAATGAGTATGACAACCATGGACCAGACAGCAGGAATGCGAAGAGAACAGCAACCAGCTTGGACATTATTTACTGAAGATAAGCACCAAGTGGATGAAGATGGCTAAACGTATAAAAATGTGGTGACAAGATTTGGATGAATAAACCACCTTTAAAGAAATCCTAATGGTAAAGGGAATGGTAAAGTATCCTGTCCAGATGTCAACATGAGGATGCGTTAAAAGGTATTCTGCCAAAGAAAGAAACTAAAGCTTCTAGATTGGTAGAGTTAAAATACATAGAAGAGGTTTTAAAAGGCTAAAAACATGACAAGAGAAGAAAGCAATCCACAATTTCTTATATAAGTCAAACAGCTATCATATGGAAGTCTGGAATTTCTGAAGGGAAGTGAAATGGGATAACGCTTTAGCTACAAAATACTGGAGACACAGAATATAGGTAACGAATGGATAAGGATTACTTTAATTTCTTCCTGTAGGCAAAGTGACACCCAAAGTTGTACAAACTAATAGGAATTTGACTTTAAAATAATGAAGATTTAGAAAACAGTATGGGCACACGTTAAGGTGTGATGGCATCAATATTTGATGACCAATTAAGGTCTACCACAGGAAAATGAATATGCATGCCATCATTATCATATAAAAAATAATGAAGAAATAGAAAATAAATAAATGAAAACATATGATTTTACCGCTCTAAACAATGCATTTGAAATAGTATCAATGACACAGCTCAATGGAAGGTGTTAAAAAGGAGGAATTTTTTATTCAATATATTTGCATGAAAAAAGGTAGGTCTGTGAGGTTTTAGGCTGAGCATAACTAAAAAAAGTAATGAATGCAATGCAATGCAACTTTCACAGCAATAGGATAGAGAAGAATGTCCTGATATGTATACAATAAAGGTGCCTCAATGCAATTCTTACATTTAGCACTACAGTAAAGCAAGGCAATAAGAAATGATTGGCAACTCAAGTGCCATGTGATTGTAAGATACATCAGTACAAAATATTATTTCCGGTTACATCTAGACTAGATATCTTTATGATACTGTGTGCTTGAAAGAAGTGTCACATGAATAAAATAAAAGTAAATAAGATAAGAATATTGAGACAGATGCATAGAGAAAGTGCAGAATTTCTAATCTAAGAAACAAATTTTATCATTAAAAAAGAGGTTTGACTAAAAAAAGCATGTTCATAATAATCTGGAGATAACATTCATTTTAGAATTATGTTAGAGGGGATTTGAGATAATTAGCCATGCTGAAAGTAATTTTATGATGTACCAATGTACATTAGTGATGATTCAAGTGGTAGGAGCAAAGAAGAGGAAGGAAGCTATCAGAAAATGAAATGGACCAGAATGGATTTCTTTTAGTGGTATCATACAGCTCACAGAAAAAATTTGAGCATGGCATTGCAGGGAAAAAACCAAATAGTAAATTTCAAACAGATTGAAACAGATACTTATCTAGGTATTGCAATATGGTGATTCACTTCCCATTATTTATATAATGGTTTGAGCAAGACTACGATTTAAGTAAGCAGTTAAAGGATTATCAATGTGATAGAAATACAATGTAGCTAACACATCACTTAGATAGCAACTTTCCAAATTACTAGTGACAGGATACAAGACCAAATCTAAATCAAGAAATCGACAGAAACAAATGATAATGGGATACTAATACAAGATATAAATGACAGAGCAAAGACCTCAAGTAAATTTCACTAAATTAAAGATGCATATAAGCACATAATCAAAGGAGTAACTATCATATAACACTATCCAATGCCCACAACTCCAAAGTTTGCCTCAAAGATGACCTCTGCAATACTTGAACACTTAAGGCATTATCCTCATGACTACTTCTTGTGAAAGTGGGAGCTAATTCTATGACTGTACATAGCTTCCGTTGATAATGAACTAAATGAAAATACTTGAACACTTTAGGCATTATCCTCATGACTACTTCTGTGAAAGTGGGAGCTAATTCCTATGACTGTACATAACTTCCTTTGATAATGACCTAAATGAATAAACCGCAGCAACATCTGGACAGTTCAATAATTCCATTCGCGATCTCTTGCTCTCACAATCTAACTTTAATATTCAAAGTAAACAGAATAAATGATAACACTCCAAAAAACATAGCAAAAACAGCATACCTCAACGTTGTTAAGTTTTTCAAGCAACTTCCTTGGATCTGGATAACCATCTTGACAATACTCCGCAATCGCAATATTATGTAGTACCTATTGAAACATTGCCCGCATATTACAAACTTTTAAAGAGACACAGAAGAAAGAGTAAAGAAAACCTCCACATCAATTACATATTCCGAATACCCTAACACATTGTATAACATCAACCTTCGCGTGCCCAGCCCGATACAGTATAAATTTGAACTAACTAAATCTTAGTGCGAAATTATGCTTTTCAAGTTAATTAACTAACTTAATCTAAAAACAAACTGTTGAAATATAAAATCACAACTAAATTAAGTAGTTTAAATAAATAAAAAAATTAACAGTTCATCACTGCATTTTACTCAAAATTAACCTAATCTCCAATCAAATAAAATCCAAGAAAATGAATAGATTCAAGAAAAGAAATTAATTGAGTTAATATTATTTGCGCAATCAACACCTTTGGATCGTCTTCTTTTTTCTGCTTTAACTGATACAAAACCTCGAGGCACTCATTGAACCGGCGAGAGTTGAAGTGTAACCAAGCGTCCTTGGCGAGCGTGGAAATGACGGTAAGGACAGGGTCGTCTTCTCCTCCTCCACCGCCGCCGGCGGTGCCGCCGGCGCTTGATGAGACTTCTCGGTTCGATGTGGAATCTCGTGCGTCCATGATCAGATCCAAAAAAATCAAACGGTCACGACTTGTTTCTTCTTTTCCAGGTTTTTAAGAGCTCTCACTGTCGAATGTAATCTATCTATGTATAATTATAACTGAACTGTATGGAAATGTAAAAACCCTAACTTTTATGGAAATTGAGATAATAAAAAAAAGCAGAATTTTTTTAAGATTTTTGGGGTTGTGAAAGTACGGAAAGAACCCTGGGCTTTTGGGGAGTTTACAGACAAGGACAGTTTGCAGAGAGAGGAGATGATAAATGTGATAGGGATGGAAAGAGGAAATTGCTTTATTTATTTAATATTTTTAAGTTAAAAACTGGGTTTTTGAGTTACTTTATCAATTTTAATTAGGTATGGTGGAGCAAGTGTGAGGATGACTGGTTTGTTTGTTTATTTTATTGTTGATCTAATTTTTTAGGACATATTATATTTTAATCCCCATTGATATAACAATGTTTCATTTTACTCCTATAAAGTTCGAGTTCTCCATATTAATTCGACAACGTAATTGCATGTGAATTGTTAAGAACAAGAAGCATAAATCTTACCTGACATATTAATGTGTGATTCACACGCTAATTTAAAACAAGTTTTTAGTTCATTTGACAAAAAAAACATTATCCAAAAAACTCAGATTAATCTGTTTGGCTGAGTTAAATTTGGATAAGATATAAAACAAAATTATTTTAATAAAAATAATTAATATGAATTAACCTGATAACCCAAATATTTTTTAAATTAATCCTTGATTCAGATTTGACAAATATATACCTAAATATTGATTTATATACAATAAAATATCATTATTAATGATTTTTCTCAAACAGCATGCGAGTGAGTTTTTATATCTGTGTTTTTGTTTGTTGATCAAGAAAAACAATTATCATTTTCACATATCTTTGTTTCATTTTTTGTTATCTTTTCTTATATGTCTTTTATATATGATATTATTATTCCAAAAAATACCGAGAAAAATCAAAAAAATGATTTCTCTAATTGCCTAATCATCTAACAACAAAGGTCAAAATGGAATTTTTGAAAACTATAAGATTGATTGTAAAACTTTAAAAGCATATGGATTAACTTCAACATTTTAAAATCTATATGGAGTGTAGCATAGCTTATCTTTTTTAAAAGCAGTATTTAGACTTTTAAGTCATTTAGAATTGAGGTTGAATCTATTTTTTATAAAGAAAATCAAAATATATATTTTTAGATTTTTTTTATGTATTGGTGTAAAAAATAAAAATAAATAATATATATCATTTTAATATAATTTTAAATAAAAAAATATTTAAAAAAACATCTTTCAACAAATACGTGATAAGGAATGAGGTGATGGGCTATTTTAGGGTTGGATTGGACTACTTTTTAGAGGGATGGTTCAAACTTCGAAGGACTTTTGATGGATGCACGGGCAAGGGAGAATAATGGATGGTGATCTTGGCAGGCCATGATGCTCTTCTAACTTTTACTATGAAACTCTTATCAAAAGAAGCAAAAGGCTTCCATATATGTTGAGAGAAATTTGTCATACGTGGTTGGTAGAGGCATGTTTGGGAGAACTATTGCGGTAGTTTTTAAAAAAAAAATATATGTCAAAATATATTAAAATGATGTTTTTTTATTTTTTTTTTAAATTATTTTTGATATCAACACATCAAAATAATCTAAAAACACCAAAACAAAATGAAAAAAATTATCAAAAGCTGCGGCACAGCGGGTGAAACATTGTGCCAAAAGCTTCTAGATTGTCATGTCAAACTAGCGGTGAGTATTTTGCTTCTATTCAGTTTTTATTAATAAAAAAAAACTAAATAGGAAAAAGATAAAAACTCAACAAAATTAATCGAACTTGGTTTAAACCGACCAATTTCAGTTAGGTTAAAAAAACAGAAAAAAATCAGTTTTTTTTTTTAACTTTAACCATGTTTTTCCTTTTTCTATTTAACCAAAATGAAAGCAAACTAAAAAAAAATTGAATTGAACTGGAAGAATAAAAAAAAAATATATAGCATATTTTTATTTAATTTAAATCGGTTTGATTTCAGTTTACTTTAAAAACCGAAAACCAAACTGGATTGCACTTTTTTAAGAAAATCTAATCGGTTTAATCAGGGGGGTTTCAGTTTTTCTTGGTTTTTTTTTTTATTTTCTTAGTTTAATCAGTTTTTTGGGTTTTTTTTTTCACCTCTATGTCAAACTACAAGTTATGAGATGTAGGCATACTTCTTTTTTTTTATCTCACGATGTCACAGAAATATCTCCCGGACATGGACCACGATAGGGATGACGAGCAATGATATGGTAATAGTATCTGAACCACAAAGCCCTGCTATAACTGGGCTAAGGTCTGGACCATTGGTGATTCCTGTCGTAAATGTCAATGGTCTGCTGAAACATCTACAGATAAAGTACTGGACATTTTATGTAACCATGGTGGTAGACTTCTTGTAGTTCTGTTGTATAATTTATACAGACAATCAAGATACACTGACACTACTATTCAACAACACAGCATTAGCAAGGGTGTTCTCGAGTACCAAGAACTATAAAAATCCAAATTAAGCAATTCTTCTTAGCATCTCCAAGATAGATTCAGGATCCCGGATTTCCTGACTCTCTTGTGAATCTTCATTACCTTGTGAAAAATCAACACTAGTATATGTCCGGATCCCTGGACCATGTCCACTGCAATCCATTCCCCTTCCTTGCTGTGCACGTCTTACTTCCTTTTGGTGTTCAGTTAGTCCCAAACTCTTTCTTTTTGAGCTTGAACCCGCCCTTTTCTCTGGCTCAAATCGATTTGCGGCATCCTCCACTAACTCTACTCTTTTAGAGTTCCTGCTGTTTGTTGCCGTCACCCTGGATCTCCGAGCAGTTACTTCTGATACTGGATGGCATTTTACCAGGAATTGCAGACTTTTCGGTTGGAGGTTAATTCTTTTATTTCTTGAAAGCTTGTCTAAGATGTCAAGTAAACTCTCAGGATAATCTAACTTGATCTGCTTGCCGTATGTTGAATTCCAAAAGGTAACGGTAAGCTCTGAGATGGTGGATTTTGGGTGATGAAGAGTTTTTTCAAGTAGTGGTGCCTGAAGTTTTAGGAGAGAGGAATCAAAGACTAATGGCGGTTGGCACCTCCTTAAGCAATCAAGGATTTCAGCCCACAAGTGGTAAAGTTGTTCATTGGTGCTTTCCTCGTGTATTTCTCTATGTGACAGCCACTGAAGCAGTGGACAACTTATTGTCTGCAATATAGTATAAGAAAATCATTAAGTTCTGGACAGAACCACAGTATTCTAACAACGGAAGGTCGGGGGGGGGGGGGGGGGGATCCAAATCTTTATCACCAATCCATGGAAAATGTTTCAAATCAATGTCGTTAAAATGGTCCTCCACTTTCTAGGGTAAAAGGATGGAAAGGTACCTCAACCAAGTTTGAGAATGCGTTTGGAAGGTTATTTTGAAAGAAAAAAAATTGATTTTTATTTTATTTTTTTACTTGAAATTAATTTTTTTGTCTTTTTAGATTGTTTTGATGTGCTGATATCAAAAATAATTTAAAAAAAAAAAAACATTATTTTGATACATTTATAAATGAAAAACACTTTGAAAAACAAGTTTTACCACACTCTCAAACCGGCCCTTCAATAGTAACTATTTCTCTTACTACAAAAAGATTTGTGTCTATTTCTTTTATTCTATCTATGAAACAAGAGGAGTTTTTTTCCTATTTCCTAATGATTTTGTTCTTGAAGAAACCAAAAGAAAAGAACTGGATGCTGCTTATTTTTAATTACATAAATGCAAACTGCTACAGTTAAAGCAGCTATGTATTCCTGGTGACAGACTAAACGCCATTGTATACTTGGTTTAGTTTTTGAAAAAAATATAGACTTGGAAGAAAGCGTTATGAAAAAGATGTTTGATATCCCCTATCTCCACACATGAATTTCAGAAACAAGATATGCCCAGTAAATTAAAAAAGAGAGATGCATACCTCAATAAATAAAAGAATAGATGGCTTGGTGTGAAGGCATCTGACAAAACATGCCAGCACAGAAAAGACCCTGAAGTTCTCAAAGAGATGAGATTTGCGATCATTATAAATAACAGGGAACAGTGAGCACAAGGAGAAAAGAATAGAAGTATAAACAGACCTTGATGTTGCAAAGTGAGTAGTGGAAGGATCTGCTTCCATCATTGACCATGACAGCTTCAAGAATCTGTACAATGCCAAGTGAAAAATAAGGGACTGTGGTTGGTGAAACAAGAACATTAAAGAAACAAAATCGTCTCATGCAGACCACATTAATATTTTGGTTAAGACAATTCATGTCTTGTACCTTACTATTTACATGAGGAATTTCATTTGACATTTAGCAAATGGTATTTTCACTTACATGGAAGAAAATTCCAAGCTACTTTTTATTCCACTAAATGTCTTAGGGTCACGAGCATATTCCACATTGTTCCCAACTGAACTTGCTTCCAAAGTCAGGATCTGTTGTTCCATGACACATGTCACAGCATTGCCAGATAAATAAGCGAGGCCAAGATCATCACGGTGAAAACATTTCTCAGTACCATGGTCAAGCATGCTGATGTTTTGATCAATACAACCATTTAACATTGAACAAAGGTCTTCAGTTAAACTACTTGTTTCAGAGAACTTGTTAAACTTCGAGGCACAAAGAGCTACATACAGTGATTTCCACACTTCAGCTACTTGTTGAAGTTTAAGCTTTCTTTCTGATGAAAGAAGAGATTCTTTCAAGGAACCACTATCTTTGTTTTGGGTTGGCCAAGGGCAGGAACAAACCACAAAAGGGTAGGATAAGAGGTGGCATACAGCAAGAGGAAAATCTCTGTTGGAGTCCAATTTCAAAAGAGAATGATCCTTTACAGTTAGACCATTGAAGAAATCTTCCAAACCTTTCGCTATCGCTGTCCAAATATCCAGGTGCCTAAACTCCATGTGTTTATACAATAAACCAACAGCAACAGACAGATTTTCCACAGGATCATACAATAAAAGTATGGTTTTGAAAAATCCGTGAAGTCCCTGAAGAAGTAGCTCCATTCCATGAGTGGCAGGAGGTGATGGGATCACCACACAGATATAGAGTACACTTAGATAAACCGATGGCGAAACCATATCCATGTAAGCAACAGAGCTGATACCCAGGTATTTTACATTTTTAATGTTGTCAACCATTTGCAGGTTCTCAATGTATGTGAGGTTTAAAGACACCTTGTAAAGAGGGGATCTCAATATAGAAGGTTCCAAGTCCTGAGCAACAGCCTCCAGAAATTGGAGGGAAGCATGATTCAATTCACTACTCCTGCCACCTTCTGAAGTTACATCTTCACATATCTTCTTTACGAACCTCAATAATATGTTCAAACACAACATAATGTCATTGTATTTAGTGGAGGAACTTCTAAAATCCATTTGGACCCCTTTTAAAAAAGATCTAAATATCCTTAAGGCAGCATTACATGCTGAACTTCTATTTTCAGGGGTGATTGTCACTATTGATGCATGGCTGATGATAATATCCATCATCTTCACAAGGAAATCCAACTGACCAATAGTCCAGGGCAACCATTTAATGCGTTGCTGCTTCCATGACAATTTGCTGGATGTTGAATGGTGGCTTACCTGGCTACTGGTTTC
Source organism: Salix purpurea (assembly GCA_027405865.1). NCBI lineage: Eukaryota > Viridiplantae > Streptophyta > Magnoliopsida > Malpighiales > Salicaceae > Salix > Salix purpurea. Next base: position 6,634,943 of record JAOWLH010000019.1, read on the forward strand.
ATGGTCTAGGTTCCTGCATTTTGCTAATATAAAATCATCAAGAAGATCTAGGCAAAGGTTCCACAACCAGAAAGTCTTAACGTCAGGCCCAAACTGAAAAACAGCTCCAAAAATGGGATCCAACACCAATTTTATCACCCATGGATGGTTGATAGAGATATCAAGCTTATGCAGCAGATAACACCATGTATTCAAGCATGAAGAGTAAACAGATACATCACATTTACTCGAGATGATACCAATTAGAGGTGTCATTATGAGCTTTATGCTTTTTGAACAACCACTTGCTTCAAATTGACAACTAATCCCACCAGAAGTTCGCACTTGTTGAATACCATTCTGAAAAGGTTCGTTGGTATCAGAAGTTAAAAGTGCAGGGTCAATGAAAGCATCAACAAGACCTTCCCAGGCAACCTGCAAAATCAAGCACGAGAACCTTTTATCACTAAAAATGTCTTCTTTTCATTTTGTTAAAAACTAAATTAAAAAATACCAGCATGCAGTGCAATGAACCGAAGTAGTTTGCAACTTAGGATGTTTTCAGTCACTGGAATCACGAAAATTATTGGTCTGGTGAGAACTCAAAGTTATCAAACTGCTGTTCTTTTCTAGTTTTTTCAACCATAAACATCTCTCTGAATGAGCTTTAATCCTTCTGCTATTGCTAGCAGGTCCAAGGTCCCCTTGAGAAAAATTAACAGCTGGTATAGTGAAATTATGAAGGCATAAAGGAGCATGCCAGGTGAAGTTTTAAACAAAAGAGAGCTGATGGTGAAAGATGAACTCAAACCTTTCACAGGGTTAAAGCCAAAGAAATAATGGGATACTGTGACAATGCTCAGGAAAAATTTTGAGAGCTCATGAACGAGGAGGAATATTTTATATTTATAAAAAAATATAAAGGAAAAGAAAGAATAAGAATAGAAGTTGAAAGCCCTAGGTTCAAGCCACTTTGAAACAGAACAGATGTGCAAACTTGGCTCTGGTTGTTTCTATGAGGTGCACTGTTAAGACCAAGTGAACCCAACAGTTGGTATTTTTTACTCGCCGTTAATAAATAAATTTCCATATGGATCTGGTTTAATCACATACTAACCATGATATATAATTGGCTCAGCTGAGAAAGATATTAATTTTGTGAACCTGATATCTACTAAGTCCTCATTCATTTCTAACATTTCCAAATGCAACTGTTTTTTTAAAAAAAAACAAACATTATAAAAGGTGACTAGAAGCACAACAGCTAAATCTGATTCTAATTCAACCAATTCTAAATGAAATACCAGCGAAGCAATCTGGACTTGTGGATTGTGATCTGAGAATGTTTTCTCTGGAATTTTCAGCATGTCATTAGTTAAATGCCTATATTTCATGGCATGAGATCCTTGTAAGCGGATAAACCATCCCCACGCTTGCAATGTTTGAATTTTCAAGCCCTGATTCAGAAGATCCTTCATTACAGTAAGCAATGTCAATTTTATATCTTCAGCAAGTGCCTGTTGAAGAAATATGGAAGTGTTATACTTGTATTGTAGAAGTACCACAAGTCTTCTGCTTTCAAGTCTATATCAAGTCTTGCCCACTCATTGCATAAAAAATTAAGAATGGCATACAAAAACAAGCAAAAAAAATTAAATAAATAATAAAGAGTCTCATCATCATATTTGAAAGCATTGTTCACTACAATATTTACTAAAGTACACATAAATAAAGGTTATCCCTTGAAAGCATGGAAGAAAAACTATGTTATTCATAGATTAAACCTTAGAAAGAGAAGGAGGAGGAGGAATTATTGTCGGTCTAATCTTCAGTAAACACCTTTCTGACATATCCCTTTCTCTCTTATCAGTGCTGAGAAGTCTCCTACATATTGGAGGAGCCCATATGTGTGAAGATTCTCTCATCCTCTCACTTAACTGCGCAGCTAACTTCATTACTGCCTATACCAACAGGACCAAAAGAGTTGACGCAAAACACAATGTTAGTCGTATTCTCAACGCATTGCAACTCAAAACAAGAAACTTATAAGCCCTCCGGTTTAAAGAAAGCTTTCAGCAGTGAAGCCCAAGATAACAAATAAAGGATCCTGCCATCCTAAGAAGTAACTCTACCTGCATAGCCTCATATGTAGTAGACAAAGAACCAGTCGGATTATCAAGAGCATGAACAACCGCCTGCAACACTGAATTGAAACAGCCAGCTAGAATTGATGCTTCAAATTGTTGCATAGATATACACCAAACTCCTAAATTACAAACCGACTACAATAAAAATGCAAGCAAGTTAAATTACACATAAACAGCGGATTGCCCCCAAAAAAGCCATCATTACTCAATTTTCCCACATTTACCTTTATTTTTGTGCTCATAATTACTTTAACCAGTGCCTCCAAAACCAAATAAGCATCATCAACTACATTCAAAAAAAAAAAAAAACTAAGAAAGAACGATTTAATGACATAATTAAATAATCAAAACCACAATATTCACTAACCTGGAATAGTAGAAACAAGAGAGGGATGGTAAATTATGAATCCCAAACACTTTAAAGCCTGTGCAGCACTGATAAATGGAAACAAAACGAACCCTCACGTTAAATCGAAGACCCGTGTAAAATTTCAAGTAAAGCCTTAAACTTAACACTTACACTTCTTCATCATCAATTGCGATGTCAGCTGTGATCAAAGAGACTAGATTCTGAGAATTATCAGCTAGGGTTTGTAGCAACGAAGGATCATTTGCTGATTGTTCTTGTAAGAGTGAAAAAGTAGAGTAAGCAAGTGATTTGTTTTGATAAATTAGGGCTTTAATTTCTTCGATTTGATTACAGAAAGTTGACATTGTTGTGAAGGATTGATAGGAGAGTGAAGGGAGAAAGAGGGTAAGAATTAAACAAACCCTGATTCCGCACTCATGTGGAGATGAGTGCAATTTTCGCGCCAAGAATCGGGAGCGTAGTGGATACGCAGGTTACCGTGACGGCCTGGCGGGTATTTTAAATCTGGGCCTGTTTGGTTAGCTTAATATTTCTGTCCTTGGGCCGGGAAATACCTTATGAATTTTCCTTTTTCTTTTTTATTTTCCTCCGGTGATGAGGAAATATAGCTGTGGTACAACATTTTCATATTTTCTTACGAGGTTGTCAATTTTATTTTGGATGGTATTTTATTTTTTCAATTATAATAAAAACTTTTTGATTTTGAAGTGTTTCGGTGTTCTATTTCGAGGATGTACTATTTATGTTTATATATATATAAACACACACATTAATTCAAACAAAAAATATTAATTCAGATCCAAATATAAAATTATTTAGAATTATACAATTTAAATTTCAACATAAAATTATTTAGAATTTTACAATTTAAATTTCAAGATAAAATTATTTAGAATTATACAATTTAAATTTCAACATAAAATTATTTAGAATTTTTCAATTTAAATTTCAAGATAAAATTATTTAGAATTTTACAATTTAAATTTCAAATATAAATAAAAAATAAGAGTTGGACTGATATAACTTGATCGACTTTATGAGTTTAAAGATGAAATAGAAAATTAATACAAATATAGTTTAACTAACAAAATCAAGTTGACATCTTAAAAGAATATTGAAACAGCAATAATATTATGAGGATATAATCATCAATCTTGCAAGGTCGTTATTTTTTTTATTGTTATGAAATTTTAATATAATATATGTAAATATGTCAAGATTCTCGTTAAATTTTATCTCTATCTAATGATTGGATTTAAAAAATATGGTTGATAATGTAAGACTATTTATTATTTAAAAAAAAAACTATTTGCCTAGAACAATAACGACCAGAATGAAACCGAAACATTCCAGGTGGAATTTGGAAGGAATTTTCAAAACAGAACAAAATTCTAAGCGAGATAAAAATGGTTCTGATTTGTTCTGTTTTTTAAATTAAAACGAAATGTATTGTCATTCCAGGCAAAACATAACAAAATTAACAATTTTGTATATGAGTGTTGAATTATTAAAACGCACGTGATATTCGATAGTATAAAATTAAGCACTCTAAATTTAACACAAATAGGGTTCAAACTATAATTATTAAACTTCTAGTTAAAAACAGTTGAAAAAATACCGTGAAAATGGTGCAATGATGATTTTGTCCTTCGAACCAAAAACTATTAAATTGGATATCAAGGATAATATAGTCATTTGATAATGCTCTTAAGTCGTACTAAATTAATAAAAGACAAATAATTTTTTCTGCAATTTAAAACCGTAATTAAACAATAAAAACGGTTGCTTGACAGGGATCTTGCTGCTTATTTTCGCTGTTTTGTTACATAGGCTGTCATGGCATGCATGTTAGGCTTAAAATGGTAGGCCTCTTCCAATCAACCGACACGCAGTGCCACGGCGTACCTTTCTGTTTTTTCGGTTAAAATTAATAGCCTAATTTGGTTGGCTCAGCATTACTCCATAAATGAAAATAGAAAAAAAAAAAAAAAAAAGGTATAAATCAATTCTGTCGGCCACTAAAATAAAGCTTTGGTACGGTAGTGTCAAATTCGATTCTTAGTGGTTTTTAATTCCTGCTCTAGGTTTTTTTAGAGAAAAAATTCATTTCTTTTTAAGTTTATTCTTCAATGTTAATTGATAGGATGATTTTTTGTTAATTTGATATTTATTTTCTAATTCATTTTATTTTATTTTTTAGTTCTTTCGTTGAATTGAATTTAACAATCATGTAATAATACATTACGAAAAAAACATATAAAAATATCACGCGATTTAATTGAAAATTTCATACGAGTTTGAGAGATCTCAAATTTGTAGTGCTAATATGTTGCTTGATTCTTAATTCGACTCCAAAGTATTTTATTTTTATGTTTAACATAAAAGATAGGTTTCAATCAAATACTTCCATGTAAATTCATCATGATTTTAAATTGAAAGGATTGGATTTTCTTTAAAATATTATTGATTTATTGATAAAATAATTATGGAAGGACTTGATTGAGAAATTTCTTTTGATAATTCAAAAATCCATTTGAAAACAAAATGTTAGTCAAGCGATTTAATTGAAATTTTTTTAATAGACCAGGACTAATATGAGCGTGGCTCCCATTATTGAAAATCAAAGTTATAAAACCCGATTTAAGATTGATCGAGGGCAAGGCCTAAGATATAGATTAAGAGAATCAACCAAGTTTAACCTTTTTATTTTTTTTAAATAAATAAATAAAATAATTTCATTTTGTAAAATATATATTTTTTTAAAAAACAACAGGTTGATTGACCGGATATTAACCGGTCAACTTGGATTATAAGTTAATCAGTGTTCTTAATTAAATCACTCGAGTTTTGAGGATATCCACGTTCTGCAGGCCATACGAAAATTAAACCGTCCGAAAATCTACTCTGGAGAATGGAAGTCATCAAGAAGCAATCCAGATAATCCTCTTCAATGATAGATAAATTACACATAGTAGTAGCCTAATGTGAACGAGAAAACTAGCAGCATCTAACATAAACCTACAATCATTGACATGCAAACACTAAATCTAAGACCCTACTTTGACAATCGCATTTGAAATTTCATCAGGTGCAGCAGACCCATACTGAAGCCAGTCCTTGGCACACACAAGAGCTTCCACTGTCTCGGGTCTCAAAGAACTCCGGTATGGATCCAGCTCTTTGATCTCGGTTTCGAACACAGAGTCAGGGTCAGCAGTAGATACCTGGATGGTCAAAATATCGCGGGCCAGTTTTGAAAGAGTTGGATACTTGAGCTTGTTCATTTTCCACCAGTCCAGCACATCCAGCTCTTGCAAGCGAGGCAATAAAGACTCCTCCAAATACTGATCCAGCTCTGACCTCGTATTTTGGCTGGTAGTCTCCATGATATACATATCAAAATCTGTAAGTCCATGGTCTGAAAGGAGAGTTCCCTGGTTGTCTTCTGTCTTCATGTTCTCAAAATTCCCATCTTCAGCATAAGTTGGAGTAAGAGGTAGAGGAAGCGCGACATATTCAAGAAACAGCTCATGGAGGCCATCATCGACTACCTTAACATACAAAGGAGCTTCGTCACCAAAGATTTTTGAAAAACAGAACTGGACCAACTTCATCTTAAACCGAGGATCCATGACTACTGCAATTGCCAAAGCAAGGCTGCATTCTTTAAGATATTTGTCAATCTTCTCTTGCATTAGTTTAGCAAGACTGCTGATAAAGGGATCCTCACTCACTACTGCACGAGACAGCTCATGGATCTTCCATAGTTCATGAAAGAATGGTATTGGAGTCGCATTATTTCTGGAGGTAAGGATATTGGCTGCGTCAAAGAGAGGTTTCAAATATGTGCATATAATCTCAATCTGCTTCCAGTCTTCCATGGAAGGGGGTTCTTTGTAATTGGGATCAGAAGAATCCAGGCAAGAAAATACTTCCTTCAACTCGGACGCAGCTACCAACATCTGGTAAGTCGAGTTCCATTGAGTTCTATTGTCAAGGGATAAGCTTTTTTCACTGGGGACTTGAAGCTGTTGCTTGAGCTCAAGGAACTTTTCCTCGAGAGATTCTGAAGTCTTCACATACTTTATGCTGTCACGGATTTTCTTAATGATTTCTCGTCCTGTCCATAGGACATCTTTTGCAATGCTACTTAGAGTGCGAGCACTGCAGTTCCCAATCATTAACTGACCATTGATGATAAGGGGATTTTTGACACAGAGAAGTGATCTGAGGTTTTCACGCCCAGGTTCACCCACTGGATGATTGAAAGTGATAGAAAATAGCTTGCCTTCCAAACTCCAATCAGATAGACAACAAGCAACAGCATGGCTGATTGCCATGTCTGAATCAGGATATGGCTCCATCACAACATTGAGAATCCTCTGCTGAGGCTTCCAGTCACTATCAATGAAGTGTCCTGTTATAAACACATAACCCAAGCTTTGGCTAGAAGTCCACATGTCCAATGTAAGGCAGACACGCCCAGGCATGCCCTCAACAAACTTCATAATGTTTTGCTTCTCTCTCAAGTAAGTGGCGACACAATCCCCTTGAACGGTATTGAAGCTCACCATGTCAAACCTGGGTTGAAGATTCTGGACAAAAGCTAGAAATCCAGAATGTTCAACCATGTGAAGAGGGTAGTCATGCATTATCATCATTCTAGCAATTTCATGGCGGCAACGGTCTGAATCAAAGGAAATGTAGGCAGAGCTGGGGGATCTGTAGCGACGTTTAGGTGGATCGGACATACTTCCATTTCCATTCATCCCAGGGGTAAATTGTGATTGATTGCGCAGCAATGCTGGGCAAGTTCCTTTGGCAATATGGCGTTTGAGATGGCTGGTACCAGCTACTTTAGATCCTGTGCTGTATGCAAAACTTTGCTTGCACTGGTTACAGCTTGCCCTTCTACATCCAGGGCTTACATTTTCTATCGTGAAATGTTCCCAGACTATGGACTTCTTCTTCCTCCGCTTATTAGGCTGTGTTTCTGGAGTAGATTCAGGAGCAATCACTAGCTGATTATTCTCTTCAGGGGTTGCCATCTGGTCTCAGAAAGTGACTTTGCAGCAAAATAAGAGGCAACAGTAGATTTAGCGCATGATTTTTCCCACAGCATGAAAGTTCCACTTCAATATAATGATAACCACAAATCATTTTGATGCGACAGCTATAGTAGAATATAATGATAAAAATAAAAATGACTGCTGCTTAAATCGCAAGGAGCTATACTAGCATTCTAGATGAAAAAATGTAGTTCAGATAAACAATGATGCAAACTCATGAACCCAGGCAAACAAGGCTGAATCCAAACAAAACATTATAACATCTCAGATGGTGACTCAAAGTAGATCATTATAGCATCTGAGATGGTAAAGTTCCATGTAAATGTATTAATGCAGAATTATTTTAGAGATCTATGGTGGAAAGTCTAGTGAAAGACAGCAAATAGGAATAAGTCAACCATTCACAAACAAATACATGATGACTAGACCAACAAGTAACAGGAGATAACTAAGTACTAGAATAAACATAAAGGCACCTCCACGGTATAATCATGCAAACACTAGCTCAAGTCATCTGATAAGGCTTGGGCCATTGCGATGGTATTATAAAAACACATAAATTAACAGACAACCAGATACTCTGCGAGTAGAAGATGCATGTTCAACCCTCCCCTCCCCTTTATCCTAAGGGACAGTGGAAAAACTTCTTGGCCCTTATACACTCCATTGTTGAAGAAACAGATAATGTCCTTTACCATCTTTAGCAACAAATGTTTAATCTTAGATGGTTGAATGGTGAAAACATCCTGAATTCCCAACCTTAGTTTCAGGGGCTGATCTTCCGAATAAGTGTGAATTCCATAAGCTTGCAAACTCAATTTCCAATCATTTTATTAAACTCTCGTGGAAAGTAAATGTTCAGAACATTCAATACCAACATTCCATTTGCAACTAAATAGTACACCTTATCAAACATTAACATTGAAGCAAAACCTGAATGAAATTAACATCTTAAAGACACTTCTACATTATATTACAGGTTCTGAACGCTCTTTCATTTCAGTTTGTGGCCAGGTGATGTCCTTGCACCAACCCTTAGCATTGAAACTAAATCCACCTCTCTGGTCCAGGCAAGAGCAGGCTAAAGGTCCTATAACTACAAGGTCATGACTACAACATATGTGATATGCACATCTGCTATTCTGCTTATGCCAGCCGCCACAGACCATAAGTTGATTATAAGGCCACTGGGTGCGGAACTATGGGCCACCAAGCTAGCTTTCAAGTTGACCATATGCGAACCCTTTGGGCCACTTAGGGGTCATACGTTAGTTGTAAGTCCAATATAAGGTTCTCCCTAAAGTCTGCGTGAAGGGACCCAAATGAATCAGGGTCAAAATGGGTATTCTCGCCTATTAAAAACAGATTTAAGCGATTCAAAGGAAGGAAAAACAGATCTAGAGTTTGATTTTGCTGGGCTACACAATTCAACAAACATGAAGACAGAAAACAAAGCCCAGAACAAAAACAGAAAATTGAAGGGAACACAGTCATGATCAACAAATTCTATAACTATCAAAACTAGAAATCACAAGCCCATCGATTAATCATGAAAAAGGAAACAGATTTAACACGAAACAATCATCAAGAGAAGGAATTTAACATGAAAACGCTGAGAAAACCTCCAATAGTTCCTCAATCAAGCAATAAAAGCTAGCCAGTTCAACAATTTACCACCAACCAAAAAATAATAGCATCAGAGAAACTCAAAACCAGACAGGAACACGAGAATCACAGCGTCAACGCAAAACTGAAAGAAAAGTTCGGGTCAGGGTTTTTTACCGGTAGAAACGAGGGAAAGGTGCGATCTATAAGCTTAAAAGAAGCCCAGGAACAGAGCTCCGATGGGTCTCAGGCACGATCTAGGGTTTTGCAGAGAGAACTTGATATGGGCTTGAAAGCCAGACCCGAAACCCTAATTGGACCTAAATTTGGGGGTAAACAGACCTCCTTTCTTTTAAGAGATAAGGGTTAGTTTGGTTGGGTGAGACAGACTCGAAAGTCTTGAGAGAGGAGGGGGGAAGAGAATTTTTAATTTTTGGACTTCCAAGGGTCCAAAGAGGTCTGCTGTTAAATTAAAATTATTTCTGTGACCTGTGAAAAATGGACCACAAAAAAGCCCACATTTTCCTACACATGACAACAAGACATAGCCATGTCTGTGTTTTCTCAGGGCGTTTGTGGGAGAGTGCGAGACTTTTTTATGTTTAGGGTTTGTGTGAGGAAGGTAGCCCATAGGACAAAATTTAATGGATTTTTTTTAAAAAAGGTAAAGGGACCCCAGTTGTGGGTGGTTCAAAATCTTTTGGTTTTTCCTTACTCATCTGTTTCAAAAATAATTTTTATATATTAATATTAAAAAAATATTTTTAAAAATAACATTAAATAGTTAACTAGCTCAAGGGGTGGCGGTGGCCGTGGCGGTGGCGTGGAGTTTGAAAGTTACATTTTGAATTGAATCCAATTGGGGTTTTGGAGTTTGGGACCAGACATTAGGAAATGGAGTTGCTTTCACAAGTGTTTTCGGTCTTAACCCATGATCCAATTGAGATAAGAAAGTCTTAACCCATGATGATTATGAGGGTTAGGTGATGTCTTATTGGCTTGATTATTTGAAAAAAAATAATTAATCAAATGGTTTATTTATAAACTAGTCCAGGTTTGAAATATAATTTATTTTTGTGATTAAGAAGACAAATCAAATCAAAATGAATATAGAAAGATATTAGTCTCGTGAGATGATTGAGATCTCGATTTAGGCGTGATGCAATATGATTGTGGATTTAACTCATCAAGTGGATAAAAATAAAAAAAAAGGAGCCACTTCCTCAAGCAACAATAAATAATGATAAAGGTCTTTAAAGGGTCAAATCACAACCCTCCACCAACAAATATTTATTGATCATGGGATTGTGGAATTATTTGGTATTATGGTAACATTTATTTTTTTATATATAAATAAAAAAAAATTATTTGATTAACTAAATAACTTTTATTCTTACATTGGTTTTATATACAATTTAACTAAATATATATTTTATTAAATCACAACTGTAAAAAGATATAACTAATATTCATGTTTCTTTGATAGCGTGATTGATATTATTTTTAAAAAATATATATATTAAAATAATATTGTTTTATTTTTTAAATTTATTCTTGATATTAATATATAAAATAATTCAAAATTACTAAAATAATTTTAAGGGTAAAAGGGCAAAAGGTCAGGGGATAGGACAGGGATTCCCCAGACACCGCCCTCTACAGAAATTTCTTGTAGAATGGGCCTGCTGCCCAGTGTGAGCCCCCATTTTCCTAAGGTCGAGCTTGGTTAATAAAATGTATACCTTAATTTGATTGATTTTGGAGTATTCAAACTTTTTTTTTTAGCCATTCAATATAAGAAAAAAAATCATTGCTCTCTGCATGCCTATATAGCTTGTAAGAATGTAATTTAACTTAAAACAATTATTCAAGATAATATTTTTATAAGTATTGAGGCTTCAACATATTAGATCTAAATAGATCAACCCGAGTTAATTTGTCAAAATCTATATCAAGTTAAGAGACAAAGAAGTCAAAATAAATTATAAAGTCTATTTTTTTTTAAAATCTAATATTAAATGATAAAATTAAAAAAAATATCAATGTTAACTTTTTTTTTGAATAAATCAAAAGGTATAAAGAAGAAAATGGAGATAACAAGGAAGCTGATCCTAAGCGAAGCAGCCCAAGAAAAAGGAAAACAGACTTTCCTTTACAACAAATAGAAGCCCAAAGCTAAAACAAGCAGAGCGGAAAGGGCCTGGGGGCCAAGATGCCAAAGGCCTCGGCTAGACTAAAAAGCCTAACGGGGGGAGGCCGAAGGCCTACGGGGGAGCTCTTCAGAGGAGCAAGCATCTGAGAGCAGCCAAGAACCTCAATCCCTGAGATTCCAAGATCTCTGATGGATTTCCGGGATATCTGAGCGGCGAGGAGATTCCATCAGTTGGGTTCTGATTTGCACGAGAATTCCTTTGCTGATGGCGTTGGGAGGTTGACCACAGTTGGAGAAAATCCTCCGATTTCGCTCTCTCCAGAGATGGTAAATAGTGGAAGAAAGAGCAAGGTAGCTAATCCATTGGTGAAAGTTTCCTGTGGGCGTAGTTCTCCTCTCAATCCATGTCAGAAGATCTTGCCACGGGAGCACTGGCCATGTTATGTTAGCTTTGGAGGCAATCATATTCCAGACCTTCTTAGAATACCCACAGTGGAAAAAGAGGTGATCGTGGGTTTCACCTTCCCTGCGGCATAACATGCAAATGCCATCGTCTTCGGCATTGTTTGGCAGCCTGTCCTTGGTACGAAGACGACCTTTAGCAGCTAGCCAGAGGATGATTGATTGCCTTGGGATATGCAGGGGATGCCATAAAATGGGGAAGTTTTTGTTGTTTGGCTTACGGGCCCTCATTTGATCCCAAGCTGAATGGACAGTGAACTCTCCAGTGGCTGTTAGAGACCAAATCGGTTTGTCTGGCTCCAGAGAGTTAGGATAGAAATTGATGGATTGCCATATAGTTTGAATGCAAGCATTACCCGAGGGGAAACACCACTGGTCTCTAGCAATGATATCTGCCACTCTAGCATTCCAAGCCAAGCCTGTTGAGGAGAGGGACCTTGGAGAGTAGTTATCAGTGGCTCTTTGACCCGATGGAAGCCAATTGTCATGCCACACATGGATAGACCTACCATCACCCACCTGCATTTTTATCCAATCCTTACACCAATTTCGACATTGTAGAATTTTCCTCCAAGTCCAAGAGGGCGAGGAAGGCATATGAATAGACCAGAAAGATCTATTTTTGAGAAGATTTTTGTGCACCCATTCCGTCCAAAGGGACTTCTTTGTCTTGAACAAATTCCATATATGCTTGGTCATGGCAGCATTGTTCCAGTCCTTGATTCGTTTGAGCCCCAGACCCCCCTCTTTTCTCGGGTAGCAAAGCTCACTCCAAGCCACCTTAGCTCCCGTAGTGACTAGGGAGGACCCATTCCAGAAGAAAGCAGATAACATACTTTCCATAGCCTTGATAGTTGCCCGGGGGAGGATAAAATTAGACGCCCAATAAACCTGAATACCAAAAAGCACTGAGCTAATGAGCTGCAGACGACCAGCATAGGATAAGGTTGACGTCGTCCATAGTTTTATCCTGCTTTTGATGCGGTCTAGGAGAGGCAGACAGTCCCTCTTTGTCAGCTTGGTTGTGATCAAAGGAACTCCAAGGTAAGTGATTGGAGTCGATGACCATTGGATACCCATCATGGAAGCAAGTCTCTCCCTGGATCCCTCATCAATTCCTGAAAAATAAGCTGCACTTTTCCTCTGATTTATGCCTAGACCAGTTGCCCTTGTAAAATTATCCATGGCCTTGTGCAAGACTGTGAGAGAAGCCTCATCGGCCCTGCAAAATAATATAAGATCATCCGCAAAACATTGGTGCACAATATTTGGATCCTTGCAGCGCCAATGGTGCTGGAACCCCGAACCCTCAATTTCTTGTTTGATGTAGCCACTCAGGCCCTCCATTGCTAGAACAAACAAGTAAGGGGACAGCGGGTCTCCCTGTCTGAGGCCTTTAGAAGCTGTGAAGAAACCTGTATCATTGCCATTAATACTCACTGTGAAATAAGGGGAAGTGATGCACGATTGGATCCAGTTAATGGCGTCTTGCGGAACAGCTATCAGCCGCAGGGCTTCAAGAATAAAATCCCATCTAACTGTGTCAAAGGCTTTACGCAAATCCATTTTAATAGCACACCTTGGGGGACCCCCTTTGCGATGATAATTATGCATCAGCTCCTGAACTAACATGATGGCTTCTCCAATGCTGCGGCCAGGAAGGAAAGCTGATTGCTCTCTTCCGATCACATTGGAGAGGCAATCTCGCAATCTGCCTGCTAGGATTTTCGAGATGCATTTATACACCACTGAACAGCAGGCTATTGGCCTGTAATCCCCTAATTGGTTTGGGGAATCCACCTTAGGGACTAGGATAATCCTCGTAGTGTTTATGCATCTTGGAAGATAATTGGCTCTGAAGAAAAAAAGAATTGCTTCCGTGAAGTCATCACCCACTATCCCCCAACTGTTTTTGAAGAAAAAACTGTTATAGCCATCCGTCCCAGGCGCTTTGTCATCTGGAATGGAGAAGAGGGCTGATTTTATATCTTCCCGAGTCACAGGCGCTATCATGGCATCCCTAGCAGAGGTATTAATAGGGGTCGGATACAAATGGTCAATGCTACCAAGCTCGGAACTCGGACCAGGACCCATCATGTTCACAAAATAATCCACTGCCATGTTACCTATATCTTCAGGGTTACGGGTCACCTCTCCACTATCGCTGCAAAGGCTTGTAATCCCATTTCTATGACGTCTATGGAGAAGAGAACGGTGGAAAAAAGAGGTATTACGATCCCCAAGCTGAAGCCAATTCACTCTAGACCGTTGTTTGTAGAAGGACTCCTCTGCTTTCCGTAAAGCTGAGTATTGATTACCCATGTCTCTTTCCCACTGCCCTGCTTGTAGATCTTGGGGATGACGGTCTAGGAAAACCTGAGCTTCTTTCCACTTCTTTTCTGCCTGGGCTACTCTAGAAGAGATATGGGAGGATATTCTTTTGTGGAAGTTACTGAGGTGCCCTTTTAGAGTCCGAAGTTTTGAGGTTAATCGGCTAAAAGGATTCCCATGGGCTTCAGTCCCCCAAGATGCCCGAATAGTCTCTTCATAACCCTCTTGGTCCGCCCATAGATTCAAGAACTTAAATCTCGCTCTCTGATAAGGGGGCTTTGGGGTAAGGGTGATGTGTATCGGGCTGTGGTCAGAATCAATCCTTGCTTGAAAAGTGGCCTTTGCTTGAGGCCAAATCTGAATAAAGAGTTGATTGCCAAAAGCCCAATCCAACTTTCTCAAGATAGAGGCCGATCCTTGCTGCCTGTTGTGCCAAGTGAAATGGTGCCCTTCAGCCGCAAGATGAATCAGCTCCGATTCATGAACGCAGTTGGGGAAATCTTCCATGTGCCTATACCAATTGCTGTCTCCCCCTTGACGATCTGTTAACTTTCTAAACCCGCTACAGTGATCATAAGACCAGGATAGCTCAATAGAAAAATAAACTCAAACAAACTATAAAGTTCAATGCTCAATTTGAAAGACAGAATTAAAAAAAAAAAATTGATTAAGAAAAGCATATTAAAACAACTAGAGTTAAACCGAATTAACCCGTAAAACTCATAACCCAGATCAGACGAAGATCTTGTGTGTGTGTGTGTTTGTGTGTGTTTTGTATTATTTATTTGGGTTAATGAAAAGAACCTGTAAAAGGTCCCAAAAGAGGTCTTGCAGCAACAGCTAGTCCTATGAAATGCATGTTTCACAGCTCACCATCACAAACTAGCATAGAACAGAGAGGCTCGAGGCTTCATTTGGAGCTTGGTTTTAGGGTTTTGTTTAGGAAAAGCCACGCACAGAGGTCCTTAGAGTTTGTTTGGCTGTGCGATCTAACTTGTTTTTGGTCGAAATTTGAATTTTTTTTTTGTATTTTAAATGAATATGTTTTGGTATTTTTAGTCATTTTAATATGCTGATGTAAAAAAAAATTTAAAATAAATAAAAAAATATCATTTTAATATATTTTGGCGCGAAAAACATTTTTAAAAACTACCACAACAATACTCCCTGATAGCCCGTTAGGCCATCATGACTATTTACAATCACTTTCATCCAATCGGTGCCTGAAATTCCCAACTACCATGTAACAAGACAGCTATAATTGGAGGCCTCAGAAACTCGAGCCTTTACAGCCTCTACCCTCTCACTTCACTTCACTTCGCTGTCCTGGCTAATTATATACAAAAGCAATTCAATTTGTTTCCTTTATTTTTTATTATTAGAATACCTTTTCTAGTATGATATTTAAAAAAAAATCTAAAAATAAGTTAACTCAATTCAAGACTAGATTAAATTTTATAGCTATGTTTATATTCTTTGCATACAATCAAGAAAACACTAGATCAAGGTGGAGGAGGAGAGGGGGAAATTAGGGGTCTCCAACGTAATATATATCTATTTAATTTGATTTATTATTTATAAAACTTAAATTAAAAAAGAACCATTAAATGATCTAGTACATATTAAATGACTTTATATTTTTTATTAATGGCATTTTGAAAAGAATTTGTGGTTCTTAGAGAATAACTATTATTTACTCCTCCTTGTACCTATTTTTAAGAAAGAGACATACACATAAAAAAGATAAAATCAAATTTATAAGCCACTAAAGTGATAAGAATATCTTCACCTTACCTTCTTTTTTTCCTTTCTTACCTACATGTATATTTGTTTTTTATTGATAGTAAGTTTAGAGAAATAACTAGTAAGGTAATATTAGTTACTCGCTAAATACCACAAAATTACTCGAGTTTTTGCATAAATGTCGTGCGTCCAATATCAACTAAAGTCTATCTAAATTTTTATTTTTTTATAAACTCATAGCATTATTTACTGTTTAACATATATATATATCTTTGAGATCATGTTCTTAGATCAAGTCACTTGAAGAATGAATCATAGCCACGAGGTGAGGAACAAATTAAACACAATTTCTTAAGTGAATGGGAACAAAAGACACCCTAAGACAGATAATCTTGGGTAATAGACACGTGGGACTTCCATTGACTTGTGTGCTCATGAGTTACTTAGGAAGCAGCAAATGTTATAATAAATTGTTAATTAAATTAATTAAGAAGAACTAGCTAAAGTAATGTGAAAACTCATCTACGAATATTATTTTTGAAAAAATAAAAGGAGCGAGCTAGGAAATTGGGAAGGGGAAAGACAAAGTTGTGGGTTAAATCAAGTAGACAAACCTCCTTTCAATTGTGTCGGGCATGTGTTGTGAGAAGAGAGTAAACTGCCAGTGATATACTGACAAAAGAGAACATGCATTTCCATGCAACTGTCCCCATTTTTTTGCACATGCATACATCCCATTAAAATAATTAATGTTTTCTATATTATTAATATTTTATGAAAATTGAAAATATCCACTGTTTTTTATTAAATATTTATCCATCGGAAACCCAAAATAGAGAAAGAAGCTGCAAATTGCAAAGATAACATTAAAATAACTCATAACAAATACTTTTTTTTATATAAAAAAAGGCCATGAATATTATTTTATCATATAGTATATAATGTTGTCATCATGGATGACACAAGAATTGGAAAAGGGAGCTAGCTAGATGCTAGTCACTGGCAAAATAAACTTGGTCGAGGTAACACTTCCAAGAAGTCAGCTTGTGCGTTTACATTTCTTCAATATTTCAAAACAATGTTTAACTTTACATAACTCCATTGAACTGTAAAGGATTACATGTTAGAGAATAATATATAAATTATATTTTATAATTTTATTTTATACTTTTAGCTTTTACATTCAATTAATTATTTAATATAATATTAGAATTTTATTGACTAAGTTCAAATTAAAACACTATAAATACAAAGCATTTATCTTAACGTTTTTTCAATGTCAAATATTTACACCACCAAGTATATGAAAGCGTGAATGAGGATCAACCTTGCCAAGAGAGGCACCAATGGGGTGTTTGTCACTATATGTTTGAAAAAAAAATGATTTTTTTATTTTTATTTTTTATTAAAAAAATTGGTTTTTTATATCATTTTCATGTACTAGTATCAAAAATTATTTTTTAAAAAATATTATTTTAATACATTTTTAAATAAAAAATACTTTTAAAAACAACCTCAACTACACTCTTAAACAATCACTAAAAAGCAAAACCCATCATATGGATCTCACACAACATAATTTAAGTCACGTCACTTTAGTGTGGTCGGATGTTGATATGCCACCAACATTGGCATGCCAATAAAATTGAATTGCTTCAACCGAAAAATATCATGAGAGCTTTGATTCGATTTCCTAAGGAAATCTTCTTGTGATTGACACACTAAGGAAATCTTCTTGTTAATTCTTCTAGGTTATTTATTTACTTGTATAATTTAATCGTGAGAAATTATTAAGTTAATTTACTTCATGTGAGCCAAACCAATACAATTATTACACATCATTAAATATGTTCATAACTGCAATAAAATTTATTATATTTCATAATTATGGTTTTATTGTCGAATTGAGAGGAATCATATATATATTTAAAAGATGTTTTGAAACTCAAGTTCGTATTGAATTATATTCATTACATTTAATTAACCTGGTCCAACTAGTTATCATAAGACATGGAGTGATGACAGATAACTTGTGATATTCACAACAAGTCTTAAGTGTACATCCCTTATAAAAATTTAGGACAATTAAGACGCACAAAGTACACTTTCCAGAGAATAGGAATTACTCGCATCCAAAAAAATAAAAAAAACCTAGTCCAACTATCTTTATTTATTTATATACGCTTAAAAACTTGCCGACGTGATAAATAATAAACATATGACACATAATTACTTTTAACTAATATTCTCGGCCTTCATTTTGATAAAAAAAATAAAAATAAAGATTGAATATAATTATTTAAAAAAAAACGAATAAAATTGAAGTGAGATATCATTTTCCGAGAATAATTCTTATAATTTTTTTAAAAAAAAATCTTAATTAAGGCAGGGCAATATCTTAGTTAAAAATATTCTACATTTGGGTAATATTTTGTATTTGTTAAGAATCCCCAAAATCTATCCATCCCCCATGGGGGGAAGGTGACTTAATTTTCAATCTATCATCTAAATTAATTGGCACATATAAACAAGACAACTTATTAATTCAATTTTGGATCGATTTTTCCTTTAATATTGTCAATTTCCACTCAAGAGACGACGGGCTCGGGATGAATTTCATTTGGTGAGTTAACATAAAAATGCATTGATTTAGTTTGTAAATATTGTGATGAGTAGCTTGAGTTTGAACTTGTCTTCTCACAATTCTTTTTTATTTTTTGTCTACATATATACCTCGTACATCTGTACAATGTCTTGACTTTAAGAGCATTGAAGTGAAACAACCACTGCCATGGCATCAATTTATAACATGTTCCTCGTCGTGTAAATTCTTGAATGCCTACAAATCTCTGCCGGGCAGCTCGAAGAAACCATGCACCCTATAAATATTGCTTCAGAAGATGGAAACCATCATTCTATTTTAAAATCAAATCAAATAATCAAAAGTTTGGTAATGAAAAGATGGGGTTTAACATAGTGAATGCCAGCTATACATGTTAAACATGAATCCACTAACTCCAAAAGTCTATGCACACACATGCAAATGCAAATTATATAAGATTAGTTGCCTTTACACCTTGACTTGTGTGGGTGTTTTTCAATACCCAGGTGTTAGAAAGTTTTGAAAACATATTAACCATGGAAAAATATTTTGAAAAATAGAATAACCAGTGAGAAAACGTAATTTTAAGTATTTAAGAAGACCACAGCTGAAAACTATATATACAGAGCACACGTTTACACTAAAATTGATCGTGCTGTTTTAAAAAAATCGCAGCTCTCACTTACAGTTTATTAAAATACAGAAAGCTATTAAAGAATTATCTCATTTAAAAATTTAATTTATTAGATGAGGTTTTATAATACGATTCATATTATTTTTTAATATACTCCTCTCAAGTAAAACCATTTTGGTTTTGAAACTTGCACAGATTTACAGTACGTTGTGTTTTATTTTTATCAAATAAAATAGGGTTGGTGAAATCATGGTCTTTGGGTCAACAAGATTCTGATACTATGTTAAGAAACTAACTCACTTAAAAATTTAAATTATTAAATGAAATCCAAAACATAATTTATATTATTGTAATCAGTTTCGAGTATCGAAGTTAACTAGAATTTCTAGTGCAGTACAATACATGTAGAAATGTCCAACAAGGCAGGCCAGGGCAACGACAAAGCGACCTCCGTCCCGGAGAAAACGGTGTACCATCAACACCAACACATGTTCCCGTTGTGGGGTTACCTTCACATGCGTCCATGTAAACAAAAACATATCTTCTCTGCATTTATTTATGGTTTCATTTTAATTTGCACTAAATTTAACTTTAATTTAGGGTTTCAATCAAGTGGGACTAATCCCACTTGCAAATTTGGAGCGTCTGAGTCACACAATCACAGAGATAGTGAATGTAATGCATGTGTGGACCTTTGCTGTGACAAATTATAACATGTTTGTACAATATTGTAATGTGATATAGCGATTGTTATATTCTTATTTTTAATTTTTTTTGGGAGCGAGCAAATCTTATCTCCAGAAAAATATATTTTATGAATTCATGCAAGAGAATAGAATCATGTATGTTCTAAACTCTTTCAAAAATATATGTCCTAACTCGAACTCGAAATCTATTATGTAGACCGTAAGTTTTTTATCATCACGTCATGCTATTTGATAACTTCTTCTTATGTTTAATGCTAAAAAATTTAAACAACTTAAAGTAGCTTTCATAAGTTTTTCATTTAGGAATCCTATGTTTTCTTATGAAGTTATTTCGGGGCCTTGTATTTTGTTCTCATTTACAAATTGTTCTTTATTTGTTACCTTGTTTGGTCCTTGGATTTTCTTAAAAAATAGATCGAGTCTCTTTTCAATCAAGTTTCTAACACGTAATGCATGTGTCATTTTATAGGTCTTTTT
This sequence comes from Salix purpurea, assembly GCA_027405865.1. NCBI lineage: Eukaryota > Viridiplantae > Streptophyta > Magnoliopsida > Malpighiales > Salicaceae > Salix > Salix purpurea. The sequence continues at coordinate 6,655,221 of JAOWLH010000019.1, forward strand.
TCTTACATAATTTAGTCTTCATGATAGGACATGTAAGAGACATGTGTATGATAAAAAAAAAAGTATCCTGTTTGGTTGTAGAGATAAGATAAAAATGTATTTTCATCTTATGCATTTTTTTTTCTTGCAAGGAAACATGTATGTGATGGAAACTGCAACGTAAAATACAATAAAATTTTATTTCAAAACTTTCCTATAAACTTAACAAAAATCCAAGTTACTTGTCGACCTTAACCATTTATTTCACACAAACTATTTTATTATTATTATTATTATTATTATTATTATTATTATTATTATTATTGCACTTATCTAAACAGAAAATATAAAAATATATATATAAAAAAAACAATATATATAAAGAAAAGAGCAATATTTATGGAAAGTGTTTTTTTAGTTAAAAAAGAGAGAGGATATTTGGATATATCATTGGATAATGCCGGATTCTGCCATGATTAGCCAGAATCCAATGGGACCAAGATTGAAGACAAGGATGACTCATCACCTGACTCCTTTTCTATAGCTAAGCTTACTATAGACAAGGAAAAAAAGTTTATGAATATAAAATATGTTTAATTTATTGAAATAGATACAAAATGATAAATATGCATTAATTTTAATTTTAATTTTATTTTATTACTATTAACTAGAAGAAATATAATCATTTAAAAATATTTTTAGAAAACTATCATAAGCAATTCTAAAACACACACACACACACACGTACATCAAACATAACATGAATATTGAATAATATAAGGGTACAAAGGTTGAGTTTTTTTATTATTTCAAACTATATTTATTTTATTTATTTATTGTAACATATGTCAATGGAAATATACATTTTAATTTTATAACATGCAAGATGGTGTTTTAAAGAATATTATATTAAAATATTAGTAAGGAAAAAATCTCTTAAGTCTTTAAACCAAACACATCGTGCGCAAAGTAATACAATTCAAGTATGAAATAGACATTTACTGCATATTTTTATGTCTTGTCTCCACTATAAAAATGAGACATGTACAACAAAAACTTGTGTTTTTTCTACTAAATCAAATATAAATCAGTTTCTTTTTCAATATCGTATATATCTTGTTATGTCTTGTAGAGTGAAATAATAAAAACTCAACCTTTGTACCCTTATGTCATATATATATAGATATAGATATAACTATATATATAGTATAGTATAGTAGAAGACAATTAAATGGATGCCAATATGTATAGTAGAACTAAAAATGATTTTCATTACCAAAAAAAAACTAAAAATGATTTTAAATAACAAAAAGAAAAGAAATCCCACCTAATTTTCTTCTACTTCTTCTTGTTTTTTGGTGATAATTGCGTAGAAAAAAACTGTTGATGCGCAATTAGAGGAAAAAACACATCATTTATAGAACTAAATTAATAGGGGAGTTTTTTTTTATTATTATTATTATTTGAATATGGGTGCTTGCTAAATTTGCAAGAACATTATTTAAGGAGATTGGCGAAGCATTCAAATCTTTCACATGGAACGCTCCAAGACTTAGAAGGTTAAGGATTGAAAAATATAGAATAAGAATTCAGGATTTAGAAAAAAAGTCAATATATCTCATTATGTAGACTAAGAATTTATACATTTTTTATAGACATAAACTCAATGTGTATATGGGTATCGTTTAGTTGATTTTATTTTATCAAATTAAAGTTATTTTATGCCTAGTTTTAAATGGACTGAACATAATAAAACCAATGCGGTAAATAGTATCAATAAAAGAGATTTAAAGGATTAAAGCATATTGAAAAAATAATCAAGATAAATATTTTTAATTTTTTTCTCGACAATATATAAACTTTGCATGAATTAAATATAACTTATATATCAAATCATAAAATAATAACATCCTCTCCCAGTTTAATTTCTTTAGGATGCAAATTTTACTAAAGTGTTGTTTTGATAAATTTTCAACTTAAATTATCAAGAGTTTAATGTTGAATACACTTAGCTTTGCTAAATTTGTGGGTTCATACACATTCTTAATTAACTTTAATTATAAAAATTTTGTTTTTGAAAAATAAAACATTTAATAGCCAATAATCCTCGGCAAAACCTAAGATGCATACACATTCTAAAACAATTTGAACTCTTAATCGCCAAGGTATTCGTCGAGGACTCTCAAATCAGCACCAAAATTGTTAAGAAGTTATTCTGATTTTCTTCGTTGATCATTAAAAAGAATAAATAGATTTAAGTTAGATTATCTTTAGACTTTCTTCTCCTGAGTGAGGATTGAAAGAAAGAAACTAAGAAGCGCGTAGGGATTGGACTATTCTTCCAATGCATGGACAGGTCTGAAGTGGGACTCATGTTTGTGCCCCCACAGGGGCAACCGCCACCATCAGATCCGGCTGTTTGCATCAGAGCCGCACATACTATAATGGACTTTTTGATATTTTAATCAAAACAATTGGTTGGATCAAGAAAATAGTCAGCTTTTGGAAGGGGAAAAAAATAGTAGCAGAAGGCTAGAAGTTAGCGATTTCAAGAGAAAAAACGATGGAGTTTGGTGGGAGGTTTCAGTAAACTTAGGCCCAATATTCTTCTTGGGATTGACAGTAAAAAGGATTTCAAATCCGCTATAAATACCACCCTTTCTCGCCCTAATCCTACACACTACACCTTCATTCATTCTCTCTCTCTCTCTTTTATCTCTATATTTGACCTCTCCTTCTCCCCTAGCTAGCCCTCCCGTCCTTTCTCTTTAGAAACCTTTCTAGGGTTTGTTCATGGAAGGCTTTGGAGCTTCCAATCTATTTTAATCTTTTTGGGGCGGGGTGTTTGTTTGCGACCCTTTCATAGAGAGCTTTGAAGCTTCTAAATATATTTTAATGGCGTGTTTGTGTGTGACCCTCTTTGTATTCTTCCACAGCTTTCTTGAACTGCACCTATTAGATTGATGTGAAATATGCCATGGCCATATGACATTGTATTCATTTTTGTTGCGGTTCAATAAAGCTGTGGGAAGATACAAACAGGATCAAAGAAAGTTAATTGCTACTTCTTCATCGGACTCGGCGTCAATGATCGGTGTGTAATTAAGGTCTTTTATCATCTAAACTTTCCTGATTTTTTTGTTTGATGAATGATCTCCTGGATCCCAATTGATTTTAGGGTTTTCAATCTCTTGTTTCTCGCAAGTTTCATGCTTTGAAGGAGAACAAGAAGGGATATATGGCGGATTTCCGTTTTTGAACCAGACAATATGATTTTAATTTATCTTTTCATGATTTAATCAATGTATTATTTTATTACTTCGACTCTTCCTTTTTCTTAAATGTTCAAACAGATTTCAGAGAGCTAGAACATCGCTACAGAACTTTCTCCTATGTTAATTTACAGAGCATTGTGGAAGCTAGCATAGCTTCCAACGCACAGTGTCCCTCCACTTGCACCTGCATCAAAAAGAGACCACACAAACACAGATTTTTCGGGTATGTACTTTTCAAGATTCACACACACATATATTATGAATTGGATTATATATTTTACTATTGATGATGTAAAAAACGATGACAAAAGATGAATTTACAGACAAGGCACATCAGGTAGGGTGCCGACATGCTAAGATTCAATGGACAAAAGTTCGGAGCGATTCCTATTAAATGATCAGAAGATCATCGCTTGATCTTTCGTCGCCCATCAATCTGTTCTTGTACTGTGTCGGTTGACACAGTAATAGTCTTTTTGTAAACATCTGACCTACAGATTCCTTTTCATGAGGTTGATATCTAGCCTGCTATTGGCTTGCCTCGCTGTTTTTTGTTCAATTTAAATTACTATGTTTTATAGTACAATTATTTTGCCATCTTTGTTGTGTATATTTCAGGTTCGAGCATGGCATCTATCGTTGATCAAATTAACTTAGGCTTGCTTTTTAGCCATGGACCACAAAGTTTGATACTGCCTTCTCAGTTTGGAATTAACCGTCACCGAAAAACCCTTCGAACCACAAACTTCAACACTAACTCGAGTGCTAATGTTAGGTGAAGATGTAATGGACTCGGCACCGTAGTCAGCTCGGCACCAAACAAGAATCCACTGAGAAAACTTCCAGCACTTGTTTCACTTTTAAAAGACCTTGTGTTACATTACTAAAATCTCGATTTTGCATCTATAAATGTGGCTAATGTATTTTCTTCAAAAAAAAAACTCATGTTAGCCATGAACAGTTGCTCGAGGAGTGGCCAGATAAAGCTCGACCCATCTTAATATTACAGAGCCGGCGTTAAGAATTGTAACTTCTTGATCCATGAGCATGAGGAGAACAAGAGAATTAGGGTTTTTTTCCTCTTCATTTTCTTCTCCAAACTACAACGGGAGCACAGCTAAATGGCAAGGAAAAGTATGATCCATAGGGAGCGGAGCTAAAGAGAACAAAATAGAGCCTTCGATCTCCTTTTAGGGCTGACACACATGTTTTCAATCAGATCACAGTATGTCCATGACCTCTCCATTGGATATATAGTAGGAGCAATGTATCTTTCTTCTATGTACAGGTGAATCTTGCATGAACAAACTAATAGCTAGCTGGGTCGACTTCAGTGAGCCAGATGAATGTTTATCGTGAAGGCATACCTGATTCCCGGTTGCAGAAGCCTCCGAAAAAGTAAAGAACATATGGTGATCAAAAAGCTGGGTCTAAATTTTTATGAACTTAGCTGTAAAAACACATCAGAGGGCACCTAATTAAATCCATCCACTAATTGCTTATTCTGGCCAATTCAATCACATAATGTAGCCAGCTAATCCAGCATATATATATGTATATCTGTAACTTCCTTTAATATTTAATCAAGGATGCCATTTTGCATTATTGCTTTGAATTCATTAGTGGCGTGATTATTTAATTACCATTTGTTACCTTCACTTTTAGAGGGGACAAGTTCATTATTTCCACTAATCATGCTTGCTTAAAGGAAAACAATTGGGATCACAGACAGCTACTGGCTTGATTTGTCTAATATACATTTAGCTCTTCTTTAGCTGGGAAAGAGTTTGGGATCGATCACCGATAGGTGTACGGCTTGTCTGTGCCTGTCTAGTGTGCATCAGCTTTTCTTTAGAGGAGAAAGAGTTGGGAAAGCTGTAGATTTTCTTGTGCTTTGTGATCGTGGAAGGAGAGATGTGGGAGTTAATTAAAGAATATTAAATCAAAAGGAAAATAATTGATGAACCTCGATGCACATTCTACTAATTCTATCGTGCTGTGACTTTTGTCTTGGTGCTTAAATTAATTGTTTAATCTTTAATTTTAGTTATTTTAAAGGTCTTGATCAGCTTTATTATCTCGTTTGTTTTGAGACAATGAAGGCAATTATTTTCCAAAACAGTTTTTTTATATATTTGTATGGAAAGATCATCGATGCAAACCGATTACTGCATGGGAAATTAAACAGTGGTTTTAATAAATAAAAAATGCGTTCTTGAATTCTATATTTTTTAAGGTAAAAGCTAATTGAAAATTTTAATTTCATAAGATAATTAGAAATTGTGTTTATATTTGATGGATTTATATTTATTTATAGTGACTGTTTGAGAGTGTGGTTAAAATTCTTTTTAAAAGTGATTTTCATTTAAAAATACATCAAAATAATTTTTTTTATTTTTTAAAAATCATTTTTAACATGAGCTAATGAAAATGATCTATAAACACTAAAAAAAATTAAATTTTAAATAAAAATAAAAAATTTCAAAAACGCATTTGAAACGCTGTATAAAACCCCCATTTAAGGGACACAATGCATGACATGCATGAATGCCAACATTTCTTATATTAGGGAATTTCTTCCATTTCTCTTACTTTCAAAGCAATAGAAGAGAGTCAGTAGAGATTATAATTTATAAGGAATTATTTTAAAAAATCATCTCATCTAAAAATTTAAACTATTAAATGAAACTATATAATATGATTTATATTATTCTCTAACAATCATATACTTTCCCTCGTATCCTTATGAAAATGGATTTAGTTGGCACAACAAAATCTCAAAATTAGAATCACTCAAATAAATTTCCATCACCGGGTGTATCAACAAACACTATTATTCCTCTCTTCTTACACCGGACTGATCATCATTCATGGATGTTGATATTTTTTTGTTGGTGCACAATTTTTACCCTAACTTTTCCCTATTTTACACTCCTTTAAGGGTCACTAAAGTTGTTTTCATGCACTCTCACATCAAATAAAAAAGGTAAGGCTAGCTTTTGCACTTCATATATATATGCTTCGTGTCCTCTTGTTCCAATCGGAGAGCAGCAGCAGTTTTATACATCAATTGCGACGGGACGGCTCCGTTTCCCCACCACATGGAAGCAGCTATTTTCTCTGCCATTCCCCATTTACGTGACTAAGTTTATTTTTCTTTATACCAAATCGGATCGCTTGAGTACATGTAATTGTTCATAGATAGGTATAAAATTAAAGTCAAAGTGAAAAATCCAATTGGTAGGTTTGAGGTAAACCTAATTATTTGACAGTGAAATACTTTCATGGCTACACTCATCCGAATCAGATTACATGCTTCTGGTTTTAGGAAAATTATTAGCCATAACCCATTAATGAATTGTGGTTGAAGATAGATAAGTCTTTTCTATCTTGATTGGTGAAGGTCCATGCTATTTTATAGGGTGTTCGACACTGTATTTCAAAAATATTTTTTAATTTTTATTTTAAAATTAAAAAATAATATTCTTAAATGATTTCCATGTGCGGATGTTAAAAATAATTTTAAGAAAATAAATAAATAATATTTTCTAAAATAACCACAACCACACTCGTAACTAGACACCCAGCTAGCTTTTGAAGATCTAGACTATCAAGGTGTTTTCATAGATAAGTCTTCTATTTTTGTTCTCGTAGATGTGCTCGATCGACCGTAGGCATTTTATCATTTACTCATTATCAATGACTTTCGGCTTATCAAACACATATGCTAGCATTATGATCATTGCTTAAATACAGGTCAAAAGATTATAGAATACATCGATTTAAATATTCTAATTAAGATGGGTTGTAGAGAGAGAGAAATTGAAAATAATCAAGTGGGCACTGAAAAAGTCTTGCTATATGTGGATACATTTATTCATAGATAATAATAATAATAATAATAATAATAATAATAATAATAATAATCTCTTAAAATCAGCATAGAAGATCATCTGCTATTGAATCGATGATGCTCCACGACTGTGAACATGATCTTTAAACACAGAAAGTCACATGAACGATCGAGTAGTTTCGTGGAGCAGAATTTCACCTTATTAATTAGGAAAGACTGTCGTGCTGGGAGACACGTACCTTTGATATGATGCCCTAGCTGCCATATCATATCTCTTCAGCTAGCTTTTCAGACTTCGTATACAAGGAGAGTCCTTTCTTCTGGTGAGATGTCTCTTTTGTTGGCTAGCTAGTCATCTCCTTTTGGCTTCTTCAGTTTGTGAAGTCTTATTAATTTTCTTAATGAATTCATTTCACTAAACTATTTCTTAATCTGTCAGATGATTATTCTTTAACACAACATGTATCTTCAAGTGAAAGTATTTTAAGTTTAAAATTTGCATACAGACCCACACTACCTTGCATCTGATTTTTATCAAATAGAATACCGATTGTGAGATTCGAACTTGTGAGTGTTGGGTCAATAAGGCTCTGATAACATGTCAATGAATCATCTCATCTAAAAAATTAACATATTAAATGAAACTACAAAATATTATTTATAGTATTCTCTACCATTCAAAAACAAGAACAAGAAAGAGGTGATGATGGCAAGAAGAAGTCATACTGACTGCAGAAAATACTTTAAAGGACATATGAGAAGTCATTTACTTGAGAAACCAGGTCGTGTACGAAACAATGGTGAAAACAGTACTGGTGTTCTATACCTAATGGCCAAAGCAAGCAGCCTGAATGTCATCCCACAAAACAAACTTGAACGATTGTCCGTAGCATGAGACAGCATATCAGAGATTCTTTCTTTTTTTTAGAAAAAAAAAAAAAGCTTGTCTGCCTCGACTTTTAGCTTCAGTATTACTCAATGAACAATAATATCCATGCATTCCAAAAGCTAATAAACATCTGAATCATTTCTGCTTTTTTTTTTTTTATTATATGCTTTAAATCAGCTACCATGCAGTATATCTTGAATAGTGAGTGAGTATTATTGGTCTAATATTAGAAACTATAATCAGTGCGTCGACAATATTTCTATGGAGGTGCTCAGATCAGCCATGCCCCTCTGTCTGCCCAATTATAAACTAGTTTTGGTGGACCTGCCCCTTGTGCATCAGCAGCATTGTTTCATGCTGCTACACACTAAAAGCAATACCCCTTTTCATCTCATGTTTTGCATTAGATAAAGATTCCCTCAACAGAGCCTCATTGTTTTATCAATTATGATCCACCATAAACACACAGCCAGCTATCTTATACGGCGTCGTTGCTCTTCGTCTTCCAAAGCACGCACGAGCTCATGCTGAAGAGCCTGGCTAATTAAGATGGTGAGCAGATATGATTTGGTGTGTGTAGATGAAGTGACTGAAACAGCTAACAAATCAAGAAGAGAGCCAGCTAGAGAGAGGCAACTTATAACTTTTTATTCCTTTGGCTGTAATGAGCCAATGAGATGTTTTGCAAGTTGTAGATTGTCCTAATTGGCTGGACCCCATCTGATCATCATAGTATGCCGAGAATCATATGTAGTAGATACAAAATCGGCACTGCATGATCTCTAAAATGAAAAAAACAAATATTGTTCTCCGATCTCTTTTAGCCTATGATAAAGTAACACTTGCCTCGACACAGTTTTGAAATTTATATATAGTGTCGAAAAAATATATTATAAAGAGCATGTAAATATTTGTTGTGATTCGCTATGTTCTGGTCAGAAATTGTTGAAAATACAACAAAATAGATAAAAATAGGACATGACAATTCATTTCTTCAAGAAGTGAAAGCTCTTGATCAATGTGAAAGATAATTAGGAATCTCACCCACCACTCCAAGCTGAAGTAATTCTCTGCGACTTTACACAGAATCAACAAAAGGGATATGCAGAATTATGGGAATTTTCATGGACAGCAATGCAGAACCTAGTACAAATTGAAGGCTTTGAGTTGGATATTCAAGATTCAAAAGGGCAATAATATTTTCAGAAAAAGGCTAAACGAGGGATGATAATGGTGTAGGTTTTAAAAGTTATTGAGATAATTAATCAGCTAGACAGCTAAGAAATGTAAGCAAACCCCAATAATTCACATACAGAATACACCATTGTATGATTTGCAAATTGCACAAAATCCTCGACTGCCACTGTGGAGATCCCACCAGAAAAGAGAAAGAGCAGAGGTAAAAAAAGACTGGTGTCAGAATGTGGGAGAGTGACAAATTTTAATCTTTTTTTTCACGGAAATGTACGAGATCACGTTGGAAATAAACCGAAAGGCAAGAGGGAGGACTGTTATCATTAACGATAAAAAGGAAAGGTAGAAATTCAAATCTTCACTGCAAGAAACACAAAATTCAACCCTTCTTTCACAACTTTGATTCAATTATCAGAATTCATATTAGTTTTAAGGAAAGCAATTTCCAAAAACCAGATACAAGTTGCAAAATATTATGCTGCCCTCTTCCTGCATGGTTTAAATGGTCTGAAGCCTAACTAATCTTTTCTCCAGCAGCCAAGAAAAGGAAATTTTGAGTAAAATGATAGATGATAAAACCCCATATCATAATTCCGCACAAAAATCAAATCTTTATCAAGAAAACCCGAAATGGTCATGGATTACAAAGAGAATTTTCCTCAAAAAAAGGAAAATTAAGGAAAACCATTAAAAAAAGGCTGCTAAAAAGGGGTCTAGATGACAAGAGAACTCAGAGAATTACCATGATCCTTACAGGGAGGAAGATGATGATGAAAGGTTCTTGGATGCAGTCCATGAAGGAAAGGAGAGGTCTTGACCGTAACAGCAAGAAAAAAGCCCAAAAAAATCCTGAATTGCCATCTTCTCCCACAGCTTTCTTGAACTTCCATGGCGCTATACATAGTTGCTATACATGTAGTGATCTATATATGCACAGATTAAGCAAGACAAAGAAGTTCAAGAAAGCTGTGGAAAAGCATGACCTGGACTTGCAAGATTAAACCAAAAACCTTCAAATCTTATCAGATCTCATATCCCTTTATTTTTCTTTTGCTCGAGTGAAAATATAGTGAGAGAAACAGAGAGATGGAGCATGCCCATACAAATTCTCATGGACCACTCTAACATGTATATATATAGATAGATATATAAATCTTGCAACCAGCTTTATAGAGAAGGAGAGTAGGGTTCCCTTCACTCACAAGAGCGCATTTTACTCACAAAAAGCCTACTTTTACGAGTGAGTGCGAAGTGGGGTCAGAGAATTGGTAAAGAAGAGCAAAATAATTTATTTGATATATAGAAAGCAATTGCATAACTGTTTTGAGAAATAATTAAAATTGAATCCTGAAATTGAGATTTTAAATTTGTTTTTCTCTAAATATATTTTTATAAAGTGATTTATTTTTGTACAATTGAACATGATTTGGGGTAGATTTTTAATAATGTCTTAAAAAAAACCAAGTCTTACAGTTGATCAATTCTTTTTATTTATTGTAAAACCTAGTTCATGTTAGATTTTAGAATGACCGGATATAGACTGACTCGTCGAGCAATATCCATTAAAATGGAAAAATTTGAAATCTAAATAGACAAGGAAAACAATAATATTCGAGAGTTTATTAACCTATCCATAACAATTCATATATAAATCATGCTAGTGAGAATGTCTATGTTCGGTAATAGTTAGCTATTATCTCAAGTAAAATATTTTATTTATTTAAATATCTATTTCTTCAATTAAATATATTTTTATCTCTTCTATATCTGTTTTTTTTTTTTTTGTATAAAAAAGAGAGTAATCAAATACAAGTTGGGTTCCACAATTTGCCTTTTCTTATTTGAGGTATTTAATTTAGAAAATTATAATAAAAACAAAGAACCAGAGAAGTGAACCCTAGATAAATTAATAAAATGATGACCACTTTTTTCAAATTAACTAAAGCTTCATTTTGAATCAATTTGAAAGCTAACTTGATTCAATCAATCAGTTTAATTTTTATTTTTTTGCTAAAAGTGATCTTGTTTTATTAAAAAAATATAGTATTATTTTATATTAATATAATAATCTCGATCTTAAATTGGGGGTGATAGCTATAAACTAGTACAAAATTTATCATAAGATGAAAGGACTAAAATAAAAAAGAGAATATAAGAGATATTAATTTCTTCTTGCACTTGACATTTACAGGTATCCAACCATCAATTTAAATGTGACAAGTCTATATTTGCCAGCTTTGTGGTCTGTAAAATTGTTTTTTTTTCTTCTAATTTCTTCTTCTAGATTTTAAAAGAATATTCCAATAAAAACCATCTATTCTTAGATAATAAAACTAAATTATAAAACCATCTATTTTAATATGTTAATATCAAAAATAATTTTTAAAAAATAAAAAAAAAATATTATTTTAATATATTTTTAAACAAAAACACACTTTAAAAAATGACATCAAAACTAAAAACATTTAATCGTATCTTAAAATTTGGGACACTTGTGGGCCAGATGGGTGTGATCACAAGTCTAAATATCATTAATTTGATGAAAGGGTCACGTAAAGGGTGGCTATGGCCTTGTGATAATTAGGCATGTACGACATGTAGTCGAGTGAAGCCAAACGGCTCGTTGAGAATTTCATTTCAGGGTCACATCTTGTATAAGAGTTTGCTTGCCTCCTCACTACTGCACCCTAATCAGGGTCAACGATAAAAAGAAATATAGAATTGCATTTTCATAGCCGAGGGTTGACCCCACCTTCCCTCCGGCCTCAGCCACTAGCTGGATCTAAGCTAAGTTGATCCACATAAATAATGCATTTCTTTTTATGAAAAAGTGAATGATGTATTTAATGAGAAAAGAAAAGTGCTTCACTTTTTTGTCAGCTTCAAGTATTAAAATCATGCTATGTAACTAGGGTTAACAATAAATAATTCAAAGCATCTTTGTTTTAATTTTTTTTTAAATAAAATTTATTATTAGGTACTATTAATTCCATGATAATGCCCAATAATTTCGATTAAACCCTTATATCTAGCTATGTTTATTAAGTCCTTGTTACTATTTGTTTTGAGGACACCACAAGGTCACTTACCAAAAAACCCATTATCATATTTTAACATGCAAATAATAAACATGCAATTTGGAATTGGATTGATTTAAAAAAAAAAAAAAAAAAGGCATAATGAAAAAGGTAAATGATGTATTTAACGAAGAAAATAAAAAATTTATAGGCTAAAGTATTAAACTTATCAAGGTCACGACTTCAATAAGTTACCTCGGGTTAACCCGAGACTAATTCATCTCACCAAACAATTTCGTTGATGCATTAATGTTTTTGAAAAAAAATACCTCCATTTAATCATAACAAAATTTATGCTTTTTATAGCCTAATGTCATATAATGATAAGGCATTGAAATGTATTTTTTGACTAAATTAGTGGCTGCGTTGCAGGCCAAATAAATAAAATGAACATAAAAAAATGATATCAAGACGTTGTTAGCAGGTTTCAAAAATGAAAGGAAAAACCTCAACTAGGGTCATAGACCCAACCAACAATAATATAATTTCATTTAATTATATACAAAGTCATAGAGCAACAATAGTAAAAGGGTCGTTTTTTTTTAAAAAAAAAAAAAAAAACTCTTATAAATGAGGCCAAGCAAAAAAATGGTTTTGTCCTTGCGATCGAGAGAAGGTAGATCTTGCTGATTGGTTGTGGGTATCCAATCAGGATACGACCGGGCAAGCTAAAAGATGCGGGCCTTTTGTATGGTATAACTGCCCATCCATCTTGATTTAACCACTTGTCTGCCTGTGATATTGCCAGGTGTTATCGATCATTTGCCACACTAGCTGGAACTTTATTTATGTCTACTTTTTTTTTTTTTTTTAATAATATACAATGTTTACATTAAACTCAGTTCTTTGTCAATTTACGATATAACCCTCACGCATGAACCAATCCTCCACGTGTCCCATTTATTAATTCAAGGACAGTGTACATTGTTTTTAAGAAAACAATAATTACTAAAGCTGTAAGATAAATATTGGTTCCACGTACACATTATTAAAACAACTGCGAAAAAAGATTATTGTTTGTCACTGTAATTTTTTTAAAAAATATTTTTATGTTTTATTTTAAATTAAAATAATTTATTATTTTTAGATTATTTTTATGTGTTTATATCAAAAATATTTTTTTAAAGTAAAAAAATTTAAACTCCACTCTATCATCCATGAAAACAAAAGCTGTGCCGTTTTTTCAGATACCAGCTTGATGACATAAATAGTATAAGGCATCAGAAACAGCTTAGGAAGGGCATCAGTCACCTATCCCTATCGAACATGTCACTGTAGCAGCGCAACTGTCTATGGGGTAGTCGTTGTCACGACGTCGTATTACTTGTCATGTGACCACACTGACTTATTTGTCCTTGTATACCGCCTAAATCTTATTCATTTAAGATAATAATGCTTTCAGAACCCGTCTGACAAACATGAGATTTTCTTTACTATTATTTCTTGATATCCTGCTTCGAAATTCAATGGAAAAAAATTGTTGGGTGAAATTTTATTTTATTTTATTTTTAAAAATCATCTGAAAACAAAGGGTCAAAAAACTAGAAAACAAAAATCTATTTTTTTTAGTGTGTTATAACATATACTATAAGGAAGAATTCATTGTTGTTTATTATTATGTTCATTTTTGCGGTTATAGTTAAAAAAATCATTTAGTTCTGGTTTTTTAAAAACCTGGATTTTAGGAAAAAAAATATTTATTTGATGAAAACTGCTATGAAATAGTTTTTTTAAAATAAAATAAATGAAAATAAATTATTTTAATTGTTATAAAATCAAGATTTAAAATACAGTTATGTATGTCTAATATAAAAGACAAAAGTTACCATGATAACAAGCAATCTTGAAACATAAATTTAATGTAGCGCTTGGGTACGATATAAAAACAATAAAGACAAGACCATATAGCCTTATATCTTTTATATTTTGAAATAACAGATAACTTATTTTAAAACTATGTAAAAACAAATTTATTTTATATCTAGGAAAATAAACATGTAAACTTACCTTTATCAACACAACAAAACCTAATATAAAATAACAGTTGCACATGATTCAAGAAATTGTGAGTTCATTTATTAAAAAAAACAAAAACAATGTGTACCGTCTCTTTTGTTATGTCCAATTGACGCTTGTGTTCAATGTATAGCTGCCTTCTTTGCCTAAATTGTGGCCCGCTGTCTTATACATCCGACATGTAGCATAAAGGATAAAGTACTCGTTTCATAATGAGTTTTAAAAGTTTTTTTGAAAGGTAAAATTTTTATTTTTTATTAACTTTAAATTTAAATTTTTGATATTTTTAAATTATTTTCATGTGATCATATTAAAAATATTTTTTTAAAAATAAAAAATATTTTTAAAATCAATCATAGACACATTCATAAACAATCAGTTTATGCATGTTACCACTTATAAATCCAAATGGTGATCAACAATCACTTGGATCGTCAATTCTGATCCCGATTATTCTCGCGTAATTATGAGTTTTCTCAAATCTCTTCCAAAATCTAGAGTTTGATTTCTCGAATTCAAATTAAATTCATTAATTATTGATTGAGGGATATATATATTCTATCGTGTACCATCAGACAATTAAAAGAATAATTTTCTCATAGCATTAAAAAAATAAGAATAGAAACCAACAATTATGTATGAGCATCATTTACCTATGAACTCATTACTATATGCATTTTATTCGCCTCTCGGACCTGAATCCTAATTTTATCGAATTAACTTAAATTAATCTCAAAATCTATTATAATAAAAAATAGCACTTTCTTATTAAATAAAACTGAAAGAAAATATGATATTTTACTCTATTGAATTTTATTTAAATTTGACTGACTCTATAAATTCAAGTTTGATCATGTTAACTTATAAACCACCGAATTCGTTCAAAATAAAATATGATTCAAGATCAAAATTTGTATTTCCAAATCACTAAATCAATCTATGGATTAAGCTGGGTTTAACATACATGCCCATGTCCATGTCCATGTCCATGTCCATTCACTGTAATTGCTAAAACAAAATTGAATTGAATGGCAAGAATTGAGTGGATCCAGCCACAGAAAAAAGACAGGAGAAGGGAAGAATGAATGATTAGATGTTTTTGCCATCGCTGTAATAGAGTGAATAATTGACAGGGACCCATTTGAAAAGCTACCCTCAAAATCAGCAGTGAATTTTTCAGCATCCCATTTATGATTCTTGACTTGTCAAGGTGCACGAGCAACCACTGCATCTAATGATCTGCAGCTGTACGGCTTCTAGTGTATACTCGTTTCAGTTAGTTGCTTTGATTTTTTTATTTTTTTATTTTTTATTTTTATGATTAACACTCGAGATTCAGGATTTATAAAATTAATGGAGGTGTGTGTAAATTAATCCAAACTCTCGTAATAATAATAATAATAAAAAAGATGCTGATAAGAGGAAATTAATTAAATTAATCCAAGCTCTCATGATAATAATAAAAAAAAAGAGATGGTCCTTTAGCTGCACGTAGACTGTCTTTACGATAGCACTATTCCTGCCTTGTCAAAAAGGATTCATGGTTTTTGTTTTAATCGAATAAGAATTTGATTCTCGGTTGCTGCAAAACGACATGATTCTCAATTCTATCTAAGTGGAGGATCAAGAACAGGAGAGTTTGCTAATCCTGCTACATTTATTGATTCAATACGAGAAATTTCTCGCTATTTTTATTTATTGTGATGAAGCCTATAATTGAATATTTCTTCAATTTCCAAATCAATTTAAGTACCTATTAATAATACGTGTTTTGACACGTAAAATAGACCGTGCCTGTCTCGAAAATAAAATAAAATAAAATAATTAATATGGAGAGACTTGATCCAAAACTTGAGGTGATTGGCGACCCGATCACTTCAGAATAACTCAATTAAAACTACTTAATTTGTTTAAGCTGGATAAATTAAAATGGAATTATTTTTATTTTTTATAAAATAAAAAAATGATTTTGTTTAATTTTTCTGGGTATTATATTCCCTCTCTTCCCGGCAATGAATGACAAATCTAATCAAGGACAGAGTTTTTGACAGGACCATTCTATTGCATTCCTAATCGGACCATGTGAGGAACCTCCAACGAGAACAACGTTACGTGATAACGGGACGTGTTTGACAAGGAGAGGTTAAGTTGTCTGTAGCCGTTGTGGGCCACTCTCATTTTCATGGGGTCATTTAACAGCCTGTTCACTCCAGCTTTTTTAAATAATTTTAGTTTTTATTTTAAATTATATTTTTTGGTGTTTTAAATTATTTTTATATATTAATAATGAAAATGATTTTCTAATATAAAAAATATTATTTAATATATTTTTAAGCCAAAAATACTTTTAAAAACAATATAAACATGATGCACTCATGAGCGAGTGGGATGGGCCTATGGATTTTTGTGAGGGGTGATAATCAACAGCAAACAATGGGCCCGCATGAAACAGTGCGTGTCTAATATACCACAATGGGCCCAATCCTCAATTATGATCCGCCACATGCTTTCAAAATTTTAATCAAAAGATGGCTTTTTTTATTTTTACGGAAAGAAAAGGGGGAGTCTTTTCATTGCTAACAGATTTGAAATGCTAGTTGGTGGTGGGTCGAAGATGAAAAGTGGAGGCAGCTAACTCCTAGAGTACTTTCATATTGCTAGTGACGTGTCTTGATTTATACTTTCATAAATTAAATTCTAGGCTCTGCTCTCATTTATTGATTCTTCTGAGGTTTACTTTTCATATTCCTTCACCTTTAATTTATTAATTTCAATTAAAGAATATTTTTTCCGCACATTGAAAGATGAAACTATTAAGCTTATTTTAATTTTTTTATAGGCCTGTAAGTGAAGTTTTATATGATGCATGGCGTTGGACCTCTTACTACAACTTGAAAGTTGGGAGGCCCATGCTAAAGTTGAGTTCTTTTGAAACAGTAAAGATATATTTATCTAAGGGCCTGTTTGGCGGTTGCAGTAGTTTTTTAAAGTGCTTTTCATGCTGAAATATATTAAAATGATGTTTTTTTTTTATTTTTTAAAAATTATTTTTGACATCAGCACATCAAAATGATCTAAGAACACCAAATCATATTCATTTAAAACAAAAATAAAATTAAATTTCTTCGGCACGGCGGTTGAAACGCCATGCCAAAAGGGCACTGAATGTATTAGACCAAAAGTTTTTTTACACTGTTTTAAAAATGTTTTTATTTTTTACTTTAAATTAATTTTTTTGGGTGTTTTTCGATTATTTCCATGAGCCGAAAATGATTCAAAAATATAAATAAAAATATTATTTTAATGCATTTCTAAATGAAAATTATTTTTACAAACAATCTCTCAAATATTATTCAAGAGTGACACCATTATATACTCATGTTCGTGGCCCTGGGGCTATTAACTCGAAGTTAAGTTTAAAAAACCTAGTTTGAAGAAATGGGTTTCTAGATATAACATTTGTTTATCATGAATACCATTTAGATATTCAGGCCCATTGCATGAGACGAAACCACCTAAATCTCTCTTGATTTCATCATGGGCCAGGCCCAACTCAGCCCTTGCATTGAATTTTCAAAACGCCCAATTGCCAACTGATTTCTCAAGAATATCTCTCCCTCTCCCCCCCTCCCTCTCAAGATTATCAATTCTTTAATTAAAAGATAAGGAATCTCAATGGCATTTCTTTAATCTTTAAATTGTGGCCATGCCAGCACAGTCGAGGAACCCGATGCTGCAGATGAATTCTACCGCGGAGCTCTCTGAATGATTTTCAAGTCGCCAGAGAATAAATCCACATCATGCTCAGAACAAGCAGACAGATGGTGATGAGTTACTCCTTCAGTGGCAAACTGAAATTTAAAGAAATTTCTCTATCTTGTATTAATTTCTTGGAGATTCCCATCTTGGCAGGAAAAGTATTTACTTTCCGTGGACAAATTCTAAGAGATTGTGTAATCCACCAGAATATTTTTCTTCCGATAGCGATCAGAGAGTCTGCTAGCCATGAATTGAAGTCCACAGAAAAGCCACACAACTTGTTCATCTCCTCTCCCTGTATTCCATTCAATTCACCAAGTCCCATCTGCTCTAATTAAATAAAAATTAATGCAAATGGAGTTTCAGGCAGCGGGGCTGGGCCATGGTGGAGGAGCATTGCTTTTCGTTGAGCATCAATGAAGTGTACGGTGTGCTAAAGTGGTAGCAAGTCGTGGTTGGCATGGTAGCTTTGCATTATGTCTTTTGCTTCTGAAGAACATGAAGTATCGATGAGTGTTAGGTTTCAATCATAATTACCAGGTGCACAGATGATTCATGCAACCTGGCCTTCGTTTTCTATCCTGGTGTCATCAAACTCCATTTGTTTTTAAATGGCTGATTTAATGATTTGCTAATGCTTGAATCAAAATTAGTGTCTGTATTGGATTGTGATTGCATTTGTTTTTTAAAGTGTTTTTTATTCATAAATACATCAAAATGATATTTTTTTTATTTTATTTAAAAAAAAATCATTTTTGACATTAGCATATGAAAATAATATAAAACCCCCCAAAAAATTTAATCTAAAATAATTTTTTTAAAAATACTTTTGAAATGCAATGTCAAACTCACCCTTAATAAAAATTAAAATCTCGTTTAACTTTTAAATAGTAATTTTTTTCAAGAGTATATCATTTTAACTTAATTTTATTTTAATTGAGTTATGAATTAGAGCAATTAGATTTGATACTTTATTAAAACATTTATTTTGATTTTTTAGATATTTTCTATCAAAACTTGTCAACCCTTTCTAGCCCATTGTAAACTCAACAAGTTTCTCAGCTGATAACCAGTAGCATGAAATTTCAATGCCATCAAGGTCTGATTAGCCTGCCTGTTTGTTTAACTGTCATTACAATTTACGCGGTTTGTGGGATCGGAAAGTGCACCCAACACCGCATCTCTTCTTCAGTGCTCATGGCCCTTTTCAACTCCTCAACTTAAACAAAGACCAACCTGTTTCTCTTCTCGTCTCCTCTCTTATCAACACTTTTCTCCTCTGATTCCTGTTGTGTGTGAACAAGAAAAACCAAACAGAAGAAAGATACGATGATTATCATCACCATCTTGTTACTAATTGTTTTGTTCCTAGCTGGCCTCATTAATGTCTACTTCTACTTACCCTCCAAGAAACTGTTTGCATGGCTCCAACCTTCTGCCTCTGAAAACCCTCCAAGAACCATCTCTCCTCAAGTCTCAAACAAAGAAAGGAGTGTTGCTTCAACTAGTAATTCTACTAGTAATGTTTGTAGTAGTCCTGCTTATGACAAAGCTGAGCTAAAGAGTGTTTTTGCTACCTTTGACAAGAATGGTGATGGGTTTATAACAAAGCAGGAGTTAACACAGTCATTCAAGAACATAAGAATATTTATGACAGAGAAAGAAGTGGAAGAAATGGTGGTCAAAGTGGATTCTAATGGAGATGGTTTGATAGATTTCGAGGAGTTTTGTATCCTGTGCAAGGTAGTTGGGATTCAAGATCATCAAGGAGGAGATGACGAGAAAGAAGGTGAAGGAGATGGTGGAGAAGGGGATTTGAAAGACGCTTTTGATGTTTTTGACAGAGATAAAGATGGGGTGATATCAGTCGAGGAGCTGGGTCTGGTGCTGTGTTCTTTAGGGTTAAAGGAAGGTGGAATAGTGGAGGATTGCAAGGAGATGATCAGGAAAGTTGACATGGACGGTGATGGGATGGTTAGTTTTGATGAGTTCAAAAGGATGATGACGAGAGGAGGCAAGCTTGTTTCTGTCTTCTAAACCTCCACTCCCCCAATCCAGATTTGCTTCCTCTCTAAGCTCTGGTAAGATGTCTACATATTTGGTACAACCGCAGAGAAATTTCAATGAAACAGGAGCATATTTCAAGTGCAGAGGCTGGAGAACTGTTTAATCTAACGTCAAGAGAACTCAATCATATTTAGCTAAAATACTTGTTTAATTTGTGATGATTTGAGCCTGTTACTAGCTAGTCTCTATTTTGCTGTAGTTACATGTACATAGATAAACTCAGATCCTTTTCTTTTGTGTGCTAAGACAAATCAAAGAAGTGTGTGCATGCCATGTTCAGTTCTTTCAGAGCAAAGCCACTGAAATAACCTTGTCAATACGTTGTTTTGCAATGTGTTGCTATTAAAAATATATTTTCGAACGGAAAATACTTTAAAAAACAATTTCAACCATACTTCCAAACACGAACGAGTCCAAGGAGGATTAACTTGAAGATTTTTGTGCAGCAACTTGAAGGAATGAAACTGGGGACAACTCCAGGAAATTAAGGTTGTTTAGTACATTAATCCTTAAATTGGATTAAGGTTCGAACCTTGCTTTTTCCGTCCACAAACTTAAAAGACTTCCATCGATCTGGTCAGTATCATTGCTATATATATATGCTTATTATGCATGTACCAGCAGTATCATGTTCAGCTTAGTTACTATGTAAACCTAGCTTTACAGTCTAAAACTAACTAGATTATCACAATGAGTTAGCAAAAACTAGGTAGAAAGAGCTAAAGATGAACCAAGACCGCAGCCTAAATTATCTGAAACTAGAAAGAAGGGAATTTCTTCATCCATACAAAACGTGCAAACTCCAACAGAGATGACATTTTCCTGATAATAAATAAGGAAAGCAACATGAGAGTAGTGGGGCAAATGATAGATTTGAACCTGTGGAAACAGAATCTCCCATTTTCAGCAGGGCCACAGCTGAAGTTGATGGGCACTTGTTGTGGGGCATGAACGGCCGTGGAACACCCTCGAAGAACTGACTTCACTTTTGTCCGAATTTAACTATTTAGTGCATGTTTGGCCAAGCGGTTGAACTGCCGTTTGGCCAAATTTTGATTTTATTTTTATTTTTTTGATGTTTTTTTTTATTATTTTGATAAGCTGATATTAAAAATAATTTTTAAAAAATAAAAAAAAATATCATTTTAATGTATTTCTAAACGAAAAGCAATTTCAAAAACAATCGTAACTACACTCCCAAACACCCTCTAGTTTCAGCCTCGTTTCTCTAAAAAGTTTTTTTTTTTTAAATTAGTAATTTTTTTTGAATTTTTTGATTAAGAACTATATTAAAAATATTTTTTTAAAAATACAAAATATATTATTTTCTATTTGTTAACCTACCTTTAAACCTAGATTTCTTTAAAGTAAAGTCCAAAAGCCATAAAAGTAATGAAAATCGATCATCTGGAAACGAGTAGAAATCTCCAACTCGAAACCATCATAGTTATAAAACCATTAAAAAAACACTAAAATAGACCAGTGTTTAATTAATTATAGATCAAGACTAAGCACTGTAAATATTTGCTATTCCTGCCCTCCACATTAACAGTTAATGAAGTGAAAATTAGGGGGCAAATTAATCTTTTCATGTGGTTCAATTAACGTTATCAAAGTGGTCGAAAATAAATCAATTTTTATCATAATAAAACAATTTAATTATCTTTAAAAACAGAAATAATTAAACTGATGTACATGGGCTTTTTAGTCCTCTTTTTTTCAGAACAGTAAAATAACTAAAGTACTTCTAAAATTAAAATTTATTAAATTGGCTATTTCTATTTTCATCATGGTTTTTTTATAGGGAAAATTTTATTGAACCTGTTTAATTCAATATCATTGACCCAAGTTTTTTTTTTGCGGCCCACGACTTAACAGTGATATCTATATAGGTATATAGTATATTCCTAGATGTTAATCACCTAAGCAGAATACCTTATCACATCAAAAGAAGATCCTTGTGGGGCCAGAAATTATATATTGTGTGAACACAGCATTGGTTGACTGCCACCCAGCCGCCCTACACTTGCCAATCCCCATCGTTCTTTTTTTCAAATCAACATGCAGCAAGGAAGGTTGACAGTAGGTGTCAAATAAGAGAAACAAAGAAGATATAATAGATATAATCATTCATATAAATTATTATTGCTGCTAAATGCGTTGATGATTTAAAACCACGAGCATTTCTGCATTCCAAACATGATTCAAAGTAAAGACACTTGCAAAATAAATCTGTCTTTTGATCATGGCACCCTTAGGACATGGGGAAGGAAAAAAAACACATGACATGTGCAGTCAAGCACCATATGATGGGCCATGATTGCACTGCCTTGGGATCCTGGCCCACTCGCTTATATTTCGTCCAGAGAGTCATGCAAGTTTATTAGAAGACATCAGGGTGGAAACGTCCTGGGATTGAGCTGCTTTGTTGAGCCTGCTTCAGGTGTAATGTCAACGCATAGTTGTTTACCTGGCAAGGCATTGCATTGCATTGCATTAAAAGGGTCAGAAAATTGGAAAGCAGCTATGTGAATATTGCTCTGCAGTTAACATGGAAAGGGAAGCGTGAAAACTCCACCAAAATGCTAAATCATGCAAATAATTCAGGAGTTAAAGAGCTCAACCTCCAAGGTCCTCAGCTGGTCCTGGTATTGGGACACCAATTGCTTCAGCTGCTGCAACTCCTGGTTCCTCTCTTCATACTCCTTTTGACGCTCATGCTGAATGGATACTGCTCGCTTGAGAATCGTATTTTCCTGGATCAATGCTTGCACTTGTTCCTTCAAAATCATGTGTTCCTAATACAATAATTTGAAGATAAGCAGAAAAACTTCTCAAAACAAACCCAACATGAATACCTCATCTTCGGTGGTCACTGAAAGTTCGGAGGGAGTATAGAAATAAAATACAGTGAGAAGTAATGAGACACCTGGTGAAAGCTTTTAACTGCCTCTGCTCCTGCTCGTGCACAGATGGACTTCTCCAGAACTTCCAGTGCCCGTGAAGCACGTGCTCTGGCATCATCAATATTGGAGGCACTCATCATTTCCCTAACAAAGAGCTCCACCCACTCCGCACCATCCAATGAGAGGTGTGCTGATGCTGACAGACACTCAGTAGGAGGAGCCTCAGCATCAGTTGTTGCTACCCCTACAGCAAAAATCGCTCTTTCCATCAGCACATTATCAATGCCAAAACAGACCAATATCCCAAGGCCCTGATTATTGAACCATAAAGCAAAGATTATTATTTTATTGTCAGTAATTTTTTTAATTGGGAACAGTGTTTTTCATGGCTATTATGTTTCATTCAATTGGAATTACACAGGATGGCTGTGAGCAGGTGCATGACAAGCTTGAAGAGGAAAGGCATTGTATACAAGGTGTATGCTCGGGATGAATGCCATAACCATAACTAGTTGACTGCTAACCTTAGTTGGATCAAATGCCAAACCACATTTAAGTCTTCCATCTCAGCTTTCCTTCTAATTACAAATGGATGTCAACAACCTTCCAATAGTAGTCCATTTGAAGAAATTTCCACTGGTTTAACATGCTACATGCAGATTGTTCTGTTATGGAAACATGTGTATATTTTGTTTAATCACAGAGATCATCTCTTGCATGGGGTTTATTTTTTCAATGATCAAAAAGAAGAATATTAAGTATACCTAGTAGAATAAGACTACAAAAAAAGAAAGAATATACAGGACTAGGAGAGCATAATAGATGAGAAAGGAAGCAAAAGAGTCACTCCACTCACTCTACATATTAGCTAATGACTCCTTCAAAATCCCTTAGAATTTCGTGCTTGTTTGACAGTGTGGTTGAGTTGCTTTTGAAAGTGATTTTTATTAAAAAATGCATCAAAATGATGTTTTTTTTAAAAAAAAAAATATTTCTGACATCAGCACATGAAAATAATCTAAAAACACAAAAAAATTTAATCTAAAGTAAAAAATAAAAATAATTTTAATTTTAATTTTTTTCAAAAACGCTTTTGAAATGCAATGTCAAACAGCCAAGACACTCTGCTATAAGAAAACAAAACCTCAAACTGCAAGGATCCTAGAATATCTTGCCATTGAATGATCCAAAACAATGACAGATACTGCAAATCAACGTAAGATCTTGCAGTCTTTCCTAACATACAAGTTCAATAAAAAAATCAATTACAGGTTCTCCATGGCATTCAAAAGTACCCTGTAGTCACCACAAATAGCGCAAAGTCTGAAAAATACTCCAAATTCACAGGAAAATGGAGTAGAAAATGACTATCTTATGTCACAGTTACATAAAGAGATAAGCCCTTGTGGCCTGCAAATATGCAGCAAGTTATTAGTGTTAATTTAGCATGCATGACCATCCAAAGTTCTAACTAAAAAAACCAATTTGTTGTAGCTTAATTTTCTAAAGTCAAGAAATCAAAACCTTTGTCACAAACTATGCTATACATCTAGCACCTCATTCCCTTCAACTCGTGAGGGTTTTGCAGCTTTCATCCAATTAACTTCTTATACTCATTTCCCTTTACCTGTGTGGGTAAATGTGCAAACAGTTGATTATTTCAAACGTGTTGATTAAAGTCGTGGTAAATAAACTGTCTACAACTGGTTCTATAATCACTGAATTACAATTCGACATTACTCGCCACATGAGCTTGAACTGGTTTAGCATTATTTAAACCTCAACCAATGATAGTTCTATAGAAAATGGGACTAAAAGTGTCTGGAGGAGATAAACCTAATACAGTAAAACTCTCTTAGGATTGACAATATTTTTATGTTCCAAACATGCATGCATACACACATGATTAATCAAGAATCATCTCAGCCAATCCAAAGCCAGCTCAAAACCTTCAGCATAACAACAAAATTCCTATGTGTACCTTGTGCTGGAGCATTAGATTCATCAATCACACCAGACTTATCTGTAGCAGCACTGAAGTTTTCAGCAGATCCTAAACGAAGATCATTCAAACTTCTGATAGCCGAATCCAAATCATCACCACATTCTTCAAGCACTTTCTCTATAAGCTAGAATGGTAAGATACCAAAAAAAGTCAGCACAATACCCCAAACGGATATGTTACAAACACTGAAAACAGGAAACAGTTGAGTGAACCACACAGTTAATGCATATAACTGGCAATTTACGCATTACTAGAATTGCTACAACCAAATAACTTCCATGAACACCCTATAGGACCAAACAAAATACCCACAAAACAAGCTACTTCCATTAGAAACTGATAAGGGTATATCCACCTTAATCAACAACTCACTCCTAACAACACCAAAACAAATATTAACCATAACAAATAAAACACTCAAAATCATTTCCATATGGATTCCCAAAGCTTTTTATCATCGAGAACAGTATTAATAAAAACATGAAAATCAACTCATTCCCATTTCCCTGTACAATCATTTCCAATTCCAAATTTCCCAAAACACCACAATCCAAATTGAACAAGAAAACTATTAATCAACATTTAAGTTACAAAAATACCATGAAAATTCAATCAGAACTAAACAACTAAAAAAATCAACCTGTCAATCATTTGTAATAATAATAAAAAATAACGAAATAACTGAAGAAAGAACCGAACCTGCTTGTCCATATCAGGGAAAATGGCGGCGAGCTGTTCGCTCAAAGTCGAAGAAGAGGAAGAAGAAGAACCGAAATTAAAAGAAGGCGGATTGGAAGCTGGAGTATTCGATCTAGGAGGAGAGAAACGAACAGGAGAGGAAGAAGAGCAACGGATTCTTTTCGAAACAGGTGGGCTAGTAACAGTTAATTCTTCAAAGAAAGATCTCTTCCCGCACACTATTGCAGACATAGTGTTTTTTCCTCCTGATCAAAATTATAAAGATCTCTCCTTCCCTCTCTATCTCTCTCTCTCTCTCTCAGCCTAATCCCTGACTTTTTTCCTGTTCATACAACACCAAATCCTCAAAATCGAGTGCTTAAAAAAGCCGGTGTCGATGAATCCGATTGATTTCGATCTACAATTTTTGTTTGATCGATTGATTTTGGGGATTCGATGAAAACTAGGGTTTCGATAATTTTTTTGGATTTCTATCTACCTAATCTGCTTCCGATTTTCGTTAGTGCTGCTTCGTATTCATGGCCGAAAGGCAAAGGTGGAAGGTGACGTGTTTTTTGGGTTATTTTATAAAAGGAAAGGGTAAACTTTATTTGTAGCCCTATAGATTTACAATTGTCTTATTATCATCTATATACTCTTACATTTACAACTATAGCCCTTGTAATACTCAAGAAGTTTTCTTATGATTTACTTACGGGGTTTTTGGCATTAAGTTTCAGCTTGTTTGTCATAAAGTTTATAGAAGCAAAAATTGCTTAAGTTTTTATTGTTATTTTTATATTTTTTAATGTGTTCATGTTAAAAAAAAATATTTTAATATATTTTTAAACAAAAAAAATATTTTAAAAATTCATATCTACCTCACTTCTACTCAAACGTTTAATGCTAATGATTACAACTACACAAGAACAATCAAACATCAATTTCAATTTGTGTTTCCATATACCTATAATATTTAATTAGTTTAGTTTATAGTTTTGGGTTTTGAGGGTTTTTTAGATTTTTCTTGGGAGGTGTGGTTGACACTGCGTTTCAAAAATATTTTTTTTTAAAATATTTTTATTTTTTACTTTAAATTAAAATATATATATATATATATATTTAGATTATTTTTATGTGTTGATGTTAAAACTAATTTATAAAAAATTATTTTAATATATTTTTGAAGAAAAAAAACATTTTCAAAAGCAAACTCAACCACACTTCCAACAAGCAGATAATAAACTAGAAATTTGAGAGGAAATAATGCAACAAAAATAATGTAAAATAAATTAAATATGATATTAAGTAATCATAAATTTAGATCTGACTCTTTTTAAATTAGGATTAGTATGATATATCATGTTAAGAATATGTAGCCTATTGATTTGAATTTTACTATTTAAGATTTTAATTCATTCAATTAATGAGTAATTATATTTTTTTAAAAAGTTTGGTACTTATTTTTTTCATAAATCCAGACTTGATTTAATACGAATTATTTGAATTTAACTAACATGATATTTGAAAGGAGTTGAATCCAAATTAATTAGCTTCCAAGAAAGGGTAAAATTGAGACCTTATTGAAAATATAGGAGCAAAATGGGGAATTTCAAAGTATGGGACAGAGGAAGAGCAAAAATAAAGTTGACGGAAAGGGTAAGTATACGCGAGGGAGATGTGGAGACGAGGGAGAAGGTAACAGTGGGCTTGAATAAGCTTTCACCTTTTCTAGACGGCGTTTGGTTGGTGAGATATCCGTTAGGGCCAGCTGGTGGTGGTCATGTCGGTCTGTGGGCCTTTACTTTGATGGGGTAATTCGGCCCTGTCAACTTTCATACAAGAGCCCAACTAATTAATTTTATTATTGTGCAACAACTTTTCAAAGAACCCTAGAAATGTTGGTTTTTTTATTCAAAATGATTTACGAACGCGTTTAAATTGATTTCATAAAAAATGCACCATAAAGCAAAACCTGTAATACAGCTGATCATTACAATCACTCCAAGTCCACTACGTCTTAAATTACTGAATGATTATATGAAGATTTTCTTGGTTTAGTGCTACCTCCAAGTTAAATAATAAGATCCAATCTTTGACCAACCAAAAAGTAGAGGAATTTTGCTTCCCATGAGATTATCCATTTGATGATCACATGTTATAACCTAAAAGAGGCATGGATCACCGAAAGTAACGTCTAGTTGAATTACACATGAACAATGATAAGAGGACATGACATCAATGATAACACATTGACAACGCACTTCCCTTAGTACATGTTTTTAAGTTTATCTGAAGTTGTTTTTAAAAATAATTTTTGTTCAAAAATATATTAAAATGATTTTTTTGAAAAAAAAATATTTTTAATATTAGCATATGAAAATAATTTAAAAAAATTAAATTTAAAATAAAAAAATCATTCTGTATTCAAAAATAGTCAACAAGCATCTGCATATCAATCACCTGGTCTGGTTCCGTTTCTAACACCAATGAGATCCTCAAAAGAACCATGTTGCGCAAATACAGGAGGAAGAAAACCTTCATGCAAAACCATCAATGGCAGTTCAAAGATAATGTAATGCTTTTTATATGTAGCTTGTGGTCATGGAGATTAGGGTTGATGGCTCAAAGGGGAGTCGCTTCTTCTTCTTGTTTTGGCAAATGGTCCATCTCAAAATGTATATAGGTGTTAAGTAATCATCTCACCTAAAAGCTTAAGCTGTTAAGTTAGGTCACAGAATATAATTTATATTATTTTTTAACACACTTCTCAAGTGAAAAAAATTTAGCCTTGAAACTTGCACGCATGTCCATACTATCTTGCGCTTGATTTTTATCTAATAGAATGAGGATGATGTGATTTGAACTCATAACTACTGGATTAATAAAGTTTTGATGTCATATTAAAAAATATATTGCTTAAAAACTCAAGTTGTTAAGTAGAATCCAAATACAATCAATATTATTCTTTATCAACGGTGAAATGGCTGGCAGAGCAACACCTCTCCTCGAATATACAAGCGCACAGACCTTTATCATGCACCAGGTATATGGTTTATATAAACTCAGCACCTCCAAAAATAGGATATCTTGTTTGCCCATATGATGATCTTGAGTGGGCTGCACTAGCAAGTAGCAGGTGGGGTCCTTTTGTGGGTCAATACACACAGTGGGGACAATGGGAATCTCTGTTTTTTCTTCTCAACAATGACTGTTAATATTTTACGTTATGTTTTAAAAGATTTTTTGAAAAAAAATAATTCTATTTTATTTTTATTTTATATTAGATGTTTTTAATATATTTAGATTATTTTTATGTATTAATGTTAAAAATAATTTTTAAAAAATAAAATAAAATATAATTTTAATATATTTCCAAACAAAAAATATTTTTAAAAACAAATACAACCACAATCTTAAACAACCAACTTGTCAAGTTGCAAGCAGTGTAGAGAAAAAAGAATAGGATCTCACATTGCTTTTCATCATCAAAGCATGACAATAACTGTTTGAGAATGTGATTGTAATTATTTTTGAAAATATTTTTCGTTCAGAAATATATCAAAATAATATTTTTTTATTTTTAAAAATTATTTTTAAAATCAGTATATAAAAATAATTTAAAACTCATTAAAAATTTAGTTTGAAATTTTAAAAACTCTTTTAAATCACAGTATCAAATACCCCCATAAAGTTTACCGTTTTGTGTGATGGTTGTTGCTGAAATGACCTCTTACCAAGCACTCGTCTCCCTCCCCCACTCCTTTTTCTCCCCCCCCCCCCCCCCCCCCCCTCCTTTTAAAACCCTACCGCCTTCAGCAGAAACCCACCTCTGACGAGCCTCATTTTCCATCAACGTAGGAATATATTTATCTGCAATTTCATGGTCTGGAGAGAGTGTGTGTGCGATGGGACTGCACTCAAGTATGCTCTTTGACTATCTTTGCTCTGACCAAACAATAATACAGACCAAGAATTGTTTGATTCATTTTGCTTGGTTTGACCCTCAACGAGGAAAGAAACCTATTATTTTTTATATACATATATATTAATTCTTACAGAATTAATGGTGTGTTTGGTATACTAGACTGGATATGATAATATAGATAGAAAAAATGAGCTACACTTGATTAGATTAACATTAGATGAGATTGAATTGGACTTTGCTTAGCACTATACTTATATAATTTTTTGAAACATTAATCTAGTCCTTATTAATAATATTTTTGGTCCTCAAAATTATTAGTATGTATATTGGTTTCTAAATAAAAAAAATGTTTTGGAAATAAGCCCCTGGATGTAAATATTCACTTTAATAAATTTGATCAAATATTAGTCTATCAAACTAAAAATTTAATAAATAATATATAATCAATATAAAAAACTAAGTTAGGACAATAATTATACTTTGAGAATAATTTTAAACATGAGAAAAAGCAATCCTTATCTTATCCAAAGTACACACCAAACATTTCTTAACTTATTGTATCAAATAATAGTCCGTTTTACGTTGTATTTTAAAAATATTTTTGAAAAAAAATAATTTTTATTTATTATTTTAAAATAATATTTTTGATGTTTTTATATTATTTTCATATGATGATATCAAAAATTATTTAAAAAAATATTATTTTAATATATTTTTAAATAAAAATTATTTTAAAAAACAACTTCAACCACGTGTAAAATAGCAAATCTACTAAACATATGAATTCTGTCATGTCTTGTCCAGCGTGCTAAAAATATCTAAAAGCATACACATGAGAAGTCCAGAACCATGCATGGCGAGAGCAAGCATTCAAAAGAATTTCTGATATATTTTTATTTTTCTTCCCGGCTAGATCTTCATTCCTGGCTGTTCATCATTTCTTTTCTGTTTCAAGGAGTAAAAACCAGCTCTTAAAACTGTATTTGTTTCCCAGGGCCTAGTTTTGAGTTCATCGGATACAGGATCGGTAGCTTAAGGATCAAGTTACATTTCCAGCCACTTCCAGTAACAGAAGGTGGCATCAAAACGAAACAGGTTTCACATTTATCTATATACAATCAGCATGAGAAAAAGATAAAAGTTATTTATTTTTTCATTTGATTTTGATGAACCCACAAGATTGAACAAAATATATATCGTAATTACTCTTGTTTCATAATAATAAATATTTTTTTAGATTATTGAAAACTTTCGCAAGTGAGTTTCATTTAAAAATCATGATTTCATATGTATTTTTTAAAATTTATTATTGTCGTATTTTATTTTAATGTTTACTGTTACTATTTGTCTTATTTACCCATATATTAGAATAGTTTTTTATATCAATATATTAAAATCATTGAAAAAATCTAAAAAGTAAGAATGAATATTTAAAAAAAACGGTATAATCGTATGACCAGACATTACATTAAAAATAAAAAATAGGAAAGATTCTATTTATAAAAATAAAATATAGAAAGCCATGCCAAACTCTTCATGGCCATAGCTTATGTTAGGAATACTTTTTCATACATGGCGAATTTTGGTAGTTAGAGAGAGGCAATTCCCATCCCCCGCACCAAAAGGTTGTGGGAAAAAAGTTCTTTTTGTACTACACACTGCGATGATGGCGATGATGATGCCTGCAATCTCCAACAGTAACACAAACAATAACAGCATTAACATTTGTCGATTCCTTTCTTTCCTCTTCGCAGTTCCATATCCCTCTCCCCGTCTCCCTCTCCCTCTCACTTTCCTTTTCTTCTGCCACTAATTCTCTGTTCTGTTCATCAGTCCACTCAGGCGCATAGCATAACCATGGCCAATCTCTACTCACCTGTCTATCACATCCCGTGCAATTACAGTGAAAACCCATGATATAAAATTAGAAAACGAGAAGCGTAAAAGGAAATTAAACGAAGTTATGGGGAGCAAGTGCGGTTGCTGGCCTGTCTTAAAACGTGGGGTTAGAGGTTCTCGCAAGTCCTCTGCCTCTAGAGATTCTGCTAACTCTATCCCTCGTACTAGTCTTGTTTATGATGCAGGTGTGTCTTGTATCTTTTCATTTCTTTTGTGATTTTGAGCTCAAACTGTTGATTCTAGGTGTGCGTCAAAGTGTTCCATGCTTATTTTCTAATGGTCTCCTCTATTTTGGTTCAATGATGTTGATTCATTGTATTATTTGATCACTGTAAGCTATGTAGCTGGATTCTAAAAGCGGTCGAAAGATAGCTCTTTTCGCTGAAGTTTTTAAATTTGAGCTCAAAGTAATCTCAACTGGCTTTCTTGTTTTCTGTCAAATTATGGTAGGCTTGACATTAAGACAACAGATCTCAAGATGGATTTTTTGCTGATTCTTTAACAAAGATCAACTTTGAAATACAAGTTCTGTTTTCAATTCACAAGGTTATAATGATCGAAAACCAGACAAAAATCTCTTATTTTACAAGTCACAAAACAGAATTTGAGTCTCTCCTGCTTTGCTCAAGATGAATTTTGTATTCCAAATTCCACTGCTCTTTGTACTCAAAACCAAGCAAATTGCTAATAAAGTATGTAACTTGTGTGTGAAAGAGGAGTCTCACCTCGATTCTGACAATGCAGCTACTGAAACAAGATATCTAAATGCAAGCAATCGAGAGTTATGCGCTCCTAATGAAGCTCAACTATCCTTTGACAACCCTGATCCACCACCCAAAGATAACAAATCTCCACGCCAGTCACTTCAGTTTACTTTTCAAGAGCTAAAATCGGCAACTGGGAATTTTAGGCCTGATAGCATTCTTGGAGAGGGCGGATTTGGATACGTGTTTAAAGGATGGATAGAGGAGAATGGGACAGCACCAGCAAAACCTGGGTCAGGAATCACAGTTGCGGTGAAAAGTTTAAAGCCAGACGGCCTTCAAGGCCATAGAGAATGGGTGGTTAGTAGAATATCTGCTTTCCTTGGGTTAGTAGATTGATGTCAGAAAGAAATTGTTGTGTGGATGGGTAGTAGTAAGAGTGTGACGTCATGACAATTTACCTTATTGCAGGCTGAAGTTGATTTTCTTGGACAGCTTCACCATCCTAATCTTGTTAAGCTTATTGGTTACTGCATTGAGGATGATCAGCGGCTTCTTGTTTATGAATTTATGACACGTGGAAGTCTTGAAAATCATCTTTTTAGAAGTAAGTCTTAACAATTTCGTTGCCTTTTCTTTGTTCTCATATAATCAATATTGCTGTGGAAGATCAATATTTTTATGTCAGAATCTTCCTACTAAATGGTTGTAGACTTAGTTTTTCATCACATGATACAGGGAGGATTGTTTTCTCTCCTTTGAAATCCATCTCTCCCTGTTCTTTCTGCCATTTTCTCTCCTATTATTGTGTGGCAAAACCAGCTAATTATGTCATGATGTGAATAGACTTGTTGTGTAGCCTCGAAAGAGGTCCATTTTATTCGTTTTTTCCCTTAGGACTGTGTACCTTACAGGTTTTGTCCGGGATTCATAGTGATGAAGGTTGCTTCTGCATCATTTTATTTGATCGAGTTTCATACTGCAGTTTCTATCAGTTATTTTATTTTTTGTCATGGAAATTGGAAAGGAAAGCACTACTGACAAGGCTGGTCCAAATTTATCTCACAGTGAATGTCATGATTTACTGAATAAACTGAAAATGTGGATTAGCTGCTATTTGAAATTGTTTGGGATTTCTTTGAAACTGGTGTTATTACCTGTTCATTTTCTAGTTTTATGAAGAAAATGCTGATGCTGAAATAACTTTTGAAGGGACAATACCTCTTCCATGGTCCAACAGGATTAAGATTGCACTTGGCGCGGCAAAAGGGCTGGCCTTTCTCCATGGTGGTCCTGAACCAGTTATTTACAGAGATTTTAAGACATCAAACATTTTGCTTGACTCAGTATGTGGTGACTCGTATCAATGAATGGTTGTGTTGAATATTTATCTCGAGTGAAATCCTAATATGGAAATTCTTTTACAGGAATATAATGCAAAGCTTTCAGATTTTGGTCTAGCAAAAGCTGGGCCTCAAGGGGACAAAACTCATGTTTCTACCAGGGTTGTTGGGACTTATGGCTATGCTGCTCCAGAGTATGTGATGACAGGTATGGAAATTATCACCTGTTAGTCTTGCGTTTCCTCATGAAACATTATCAACTAGAAAAAAACAGGTTTTACTTTCTATACAATAGAGGAAAAGCATCAGCTGACGAGTGAAACTCTTTCGAAGCATTTACCTTTTTATTTTATACCACAAGTGAATCATCAAATTGGGGGTGTAAATACAGTACCAGGTGGTACTTGTCGTTTATAACAATGCAGCCATGGAATTCATGTTTCAAGCTTGGTTTCTTTGATTCAGAGCCTGTCCATGGTGGGAATCTAACAAAATTGCACATTTGCCTCCTTTTTTCCCAGGACACTTGACATCTAAGAGTGATGTTTACAGCTTCGGAGTTGTACTACTTGAGATTCTTACAGGTAGAAGATCAATGGACAAGAAACGACCTAGTGGTGAGCAGAATCTTGTTACATGGGCACGGCCTTATTTAGCTGACAAGAGAAAGATGTACCAGCTAGTTGATCCCAGGTTGGAGCTAAATTACTCCCTTAAAGGGGCCCAGAAAGTTTCTCAATTGGCTTCCAGCTGCCTCAGTAGGGATTCAAATTCCCGCCCCACAATGGATGAGATTGTGAAAGTTCTCACTCCATTGCAAGATCTTAACGACCTTGCAATTTTATCACACCACTATCGTTTATCTCAACAAGGGAAGCGCAAGAAGAAGAGTGAAGGAACACAGCAGCATACGAATGTATCATCCAAAAGCATCAGAGATTCTCCCTTGAATACAGGGAAGCAGCGTTTTAGATAAAAAAAAAAAAACAATCAATTCAATCTCCTTGATTGATTCAACTATCAAGAAAAACAAAGGCCGGCATTCCGCCTTCGTATATCGGCTATTCTGAAGGGAATATTTCTAGTTTGTTGTATGACAATTGGGTGTTATAAGATTTGCTGAAGTCGGGAATGCATATGAAAAAAGGCAGATCAGGTTCTATAAAAACTTACATCTAGGGAGCTAACCATCAATTGGGACCTTTGCCTGCGAATTGCTGTTGCTGTAATAGAGATATATCTTGTAATCAGATGAACCCTTCCACTTCTGTGATTTCTGTATGCTGCTGTCTGAATGTCCATTGTTTAAAGGTTTTGATGGTGGACTATGGCTTCATAATAAGTATCTTTCATTGATATAGAATTAATCTTCCAAAACGAAACTTTCAATTCCTGCCCGTTTTCGATCTTGCTTCAGTTGTGATGTAGAACAAGTGGTGTATGCGTGCATGTTGAAGAGAGAACATCCTGAATTCAAGGGAATCGAATTCCAGTAGTCTGGGCGTTGAAGTCGGAATGACGCGAAACTCACACAGTTAATGTTTTTTGGCGAGACCGTCAATAGTCAAAAGCTTTGTTGTTGAAGCATACTTTCTTTTTAGCCGAATTCTGTTGTGTAGGCCCTGGAATCATTGTTTTGTCATTTTAGGAAAATTTTGTTTAAGTCATAACTTTTGATTTTCAAGTCCGAATCGACTTCCGTCAATTCCGACTTGCTCAGAATTTTTAGCAGTTTTAATTTCCGCAATTATTTCAGTTTTGCTATTTTTGGTAATTTTTAATAATTAGTCCTGTTTTCTTTTCCAACAAGAATTAAGGCTAGGTTTTTTGCTTTAAATATACTTGTAAGCTTTTTAGTCAAATTCAATCAATTATTCAATAAAAAATCGATTTTTCTTGAGAATTTCTCTCGTTTCTAGTAGATTTCAGAGTAATTTACAGAATATTAACGTGAATCATATTCTTTTTATGTTTTCCACTGCGTCAAGTTAGGAACCACAAAAAACCTTTCTGTTGAATAAACATTCTGCGTCTAGTATCAGGTTATGAAAGTTAAACTGAAGTAGCTGGAATTTGCCGTGCAGTTCCTGCTCAGGGGACTTAACAATGGGTGCAACCGTGCAGGCTCTATCCTGGATTGGCTATGTAAGCTTAGCAACTAAGCTTATCATATTCAAACCAGAATCTCATTTTGCTTTTAACTTCCTCTCCATGCAATTTACAGAAAGGTTACAGTAAAGGTTTCAAATGATACGCGCATTTTATCATATCTGCACTCACATTAGAATCTTATCTTGCTTTAATTAACGTATAATGCCAGTCATTTCTGAAAAGTATACAGTGAAAATTCCCTTTGCTACGTGAACAGTACGGAAGCAACTCCTTTTTAGAATATGCTTGCCATCAGCAACGATCGCCATGGCTCTACCTCCAAGTTGTCCATCTCTTTTTCTGTTTGAGAGCACCGATCAGGCCCCTTTTAGGGCTCTAACTTTCATACTAGATACTGATCACCCGCACTGTAAAAGTAATTAATTGCTCGAATCGAAGGTATTCCGCTCGTTAATTTGAAGCCAGCCAGTACACAGCATTGAAGGACATAAAGTGAATCAGTTGCTATCACTCGACTGATAGAATTTCAT
The DNA here is from genome assembly GCA_027405865.1 of Salix purpurea. Classification (NCBI taxonomy): domain Eukaryota; kingdom Viridiplantae; phylum Streptophyta; class Magnoliopsida; order Malpighiales; family Salicaceae; genus Salix; species Salix purpurea. The sequence continues at coordinate 6,691,435 of JAOWLH010000019.1, forward strand.
CATTGATAATGTTCTTATGAGTAGTTACTTTATACATGAGAATTTATGCTACGTAGATATTTACTGAAATTTATTTTTTTAAAAACACAGATAAAAAAAAAAAAACTTAAGAGAAAATGAAGATATTGTATTTGTTAGAGAATAATATAAATCATATTCCGGGGACTTACCTAATAGTTTAAGTTTTTCGAATCTCATTACACTCATTCTATTTGATAAAAATCAAACAAAAATTATGTGAACTTGTGCAAGTTTCAAGCCAAAAAGATTTCACTTGAGAGGGTGTGTTAGAGAATAATAAAAATCGTATTCTGGGATCTCGTATAACCGTTTAAGTTTTTAGATGAGATAGTTCCTTAACATAACATAGCAAGCATACTTAATACTGATTTTCTTAAATAACTTAAACATTACGTGATCTTTTAGGTGATCTTCTAAGCTCAATAGAAGATTTGTCTTGCCGGTGTTCATGATCACCTAGTACAATACTTCATTTTCGAATTGGTATGATGGTTCACAAATCTTGAGCTGGATTGGTAAAATTAAAATTTGAAGTACATTCGGCTATTTGCTGGCTGTGTTAAACTTCATTTTGTTTCGAATTCATAAGCTTCCATTTTTCAGGTTTCTAGCAGGCAACAAGTTTGATTTTTAAGTTTGCTTAATTTGATTGAATAATGCGACTGCAGGCGTAAGAATATGTTCGAAGAGAACGAGGACAACTGACAGATTTTGGTCAAAACTAAACCATCAGGGCTTGCTGTTATGTTCTGAATGTTGGAAATAATGAAATTATTTTAAAAAACTTTATTCTAAATTGAAAACACAACTTATAATTTGTCTACAAAGAATATTTATAGTATTTTCTATATCACCTTGGAAAACACAACTTCTATATCATCTTTGGAATGGTTTATAAGTCAACAGAGATTAAATCTTATTTTCAAAGTAACTTAAACTGATATGCTTCAGATTTTGTACTATTTCATTCACTGTGTATTTATAATGTTTGGTTGTTGTTTTTCTTACCCTTTTTCATTTTTTTTTCACAACTATATCCTTTCGTTTTTGTAGTTAGTTCCTTTAACAATTGGTCCAAAAGAGATTTTGGCTTGATATTTTAGTCTGATTTTTTTATATAGGGGTGTTTGGGAGGTCCTTTTGAAAAAAAATGATTTTTTTTTATTTTAAATTTTAAAAAATAGTGTTTTTAGATCATTTTCATGTGTTGATGTCAAAAATATTTTTTTAAAAAATAAAAAATATTATTTTGTTGCATTTCTGAATAAATTAAGATTTTTAAAAGTAGTCTCAACCACAATCCCAAACAGCCATATGGTGCTCTTGTGATAACACAATGCTTGATTTTGTACTAAACATATTGAATTTTTTTTTCATTTTCTAACGAATTAAAACTAAAAGAACTATAATTGAAAATAGAGAGAAATAAAGGATCTTCTTTTTCTATAGAAAAGAGAGAAAGAAAGGAGAAGAAATGGTCGTCAAAGCCATATCGAGAATTCTTAGACAAATCTAATAGTGTAAAAAATAACCATTTTTTAAAGTTAGAGGCCGCTAGATGCACCACTAAAATGTGGAAGCGTTACTTACATGTTGACATATTACCGCTCGTTATCCTTTTCTTTCCTTGTTTTATTTTTATTCTCTTAATCAGTACTAACTCTTCAATTAAGTCCTAATTTCATTACATTTGAACCTAATTAATCTTCTTCTTTTTTAATTTAGTCCATGATTTTCTAATACTTATCAATTTAGTCTTGCATTTCTTCCGGCTTAACCAAATGAAGACCCAATATGGAAGAGAAGATGAGAAAAGGTAAAGAAGAAGAGAACTAGCCAACTGAATTGGCATATTGTGGCTATGCACATAACCTCATTCATGAATACTACGATTTACCAATGTTGATTGAAATTGATCTAATATAGCTCAATCTCAAAACTAAACAACATTAAATTTTCTTGACACATTCATTCTTTTTATGTTGTTGTAATCACTAAGTACACCTATGCATGTTTTTTTATCGTTGAAAAAAAATATTATCTCGCAACTTAGCACGGTACACCTAACTAGTGCTTTCCTAAGTGAACTTAATAATCTCTTTTCTAAGAGAATATTTTATTGCATGTTCTTTAATTCTTAATTACAAGGAACATAAGCAGCAAATTGAAGGAAACATCATGCAAGAAAATTAAAGCTTTTGCAAAATCGATGATGGGTATGTTTCAATCATGTATGATAATTAGGTCAAACTCACTGGTCAACTTATGGGGACAAGAAAGACACCTCCCACCACGGATTCGAGTTGCTACCTTTTCTCTCTTTGTACCACGACTCTCCGCATTACCGAATATTTAAAATTTTGGTTGAGGTTGTATTTTGAAGTATTTTTTTGTTTAGAAATGTATTAAAATATTTTTTTTAAAAAAATAATTTCTGACATCAGTACATGAGAATGATTTAAAAACATCAAAAATATTTTATTTAAAATAAAAAAATCAAACTGTTTCAAAAACGTTTTTGAAGTGGAATGGTGAACAAGGCTAAGCCCTTTTACCTTTCAAAAGATTATAAAACAATTAATGAATCGCATGCATTGCTCATCCTTCCTTTTCCTAAGGGAACATTCTGGCACCTGAACAATATCACTATAGAAGCACAACCTTGTCTACTTGATCGAAAAAAACAGCAATTATGTTTACTCAACTCTGAGATTTACTAGGATGCAATAAAAACATGTTCCATCTGGTGGAGCAGCCATTGCTCCCTTAATAGTTTAGGTAACATCATGCATATTATGAAGAAAAGGTTATCTACATAAGACATGTGGCAACATCCCCTTGTGTCTGCTATAACTAGAAACAAAAATTTGGCAATTGAATTAAGGCATTTGGTGACCAGCCACTTGAGCAATTTTCCCCAGCATACCTCAATTAAGCAGCAGTTTCGGCATTTATTGCCCTTTCAGTTTGTAGTAGGCATACAAGCAAGATCCAAAGAAACCGAGGGACTGGCCAACAACATTCAACTGAAAAGGTAGCATGACACCAGTCAGCATAAGTATATCTGCCATTACAAGACTGTTATGTAAACAGGACAAAGAAGATAACAGTTCATTCTCACCAAGTCAAATGGAAGCCCGCCAAATAGTATCCAGCCAAATCCAATGGTGAAAAGATCCTATAACAGCAAAATATGAAGAAATAGAATATGAATTATAATATGTTATAGGCTAAAGACAAAATGCTAATGAGCATGAAAGGCTAAGAGAAAAACAGCTCCTACCCTGTTCTTGTCCCCAATCATTGAACCTTAAATTAGGCTCAGTACTATACCCTTTTGGTTCATTAGGAGATTCATGCTTAATGCAAATATTCCAAGCACTTCTGGCTTAATTAACTTGGTCGCATCAAGGGATGTTCGCTAGAAATGTTTTCGGAATAACTTAATATGATGCATTTTATGGTTTTTTTACTGTAGAAAGTGATTACAAAATCCAAGAATATTAGGCTCTGACATCTTCCCTGCTCGCAGCACTTGTTTAGAGCAAATTTATTTCACATGGCACAACTTAGAGAAAAAAAGACTCATAATTTGATCGTTTAAGAAGTTCGATTATACTACATGACGAAATATGCCACATGGAAGCCACTGGCTTTGTTATCTAAAATCAGTGTAAGAAATCAACAAAACAAGGAAAATGTTGCTCCAGTGAAATCACATCGGTATTGACTGGTTTCATTGACATGAATTTAGGATGCTGCAAGGTTAACAAGAGTTGTGCATTTTACATACCTTCAAGTTGCCACAGATAGTCTGTGTCAAAGCTGAATTTAGTGTTGTATTCATAAAAACAAAATAATTAATCAGGAAAGCCATGATACAGGAAAGAAGCATCACCACCTGCAAAACATTTTAATGCAGCAGTTTCAGACAAGACTGTTAAATGAATAACGATGGAAGGATATTCATGTTCACTGCTCTGAAATTTTGTAGATGCTGACATTTTAGCAACAGATTGTTAATATTTATTTGACGCAGTGGAAAAAAAATATTTCTTTAAGAATCTCATTTTCCTTTTTTCTGATTTTGTTTAATTACATGGTGTTGAAGTTTAGTTCAAGATCCAACATGATCTTGGATAAATAAACCTGGAGGAGCTACAATATGCACTTGACAACTTTTGTAGATGATGTAGCAGTAAGGAGTTCAGGCAAATTTAGTAACTTCGCTATATCTGCAGTCTTAGAGCTTTAAAGATTGATCCACCAGGCTGAGAAATGCCATGTCTTTTTCTGCATGGGCAATGATCCTTTGGTTTTTCTCAAGTTCTCAAGACAAGAATTTTCTAGATCTTAGCAGACAATTTTCGTTCAAACAAAACAAGATGGGGACGTTGTAAATCTTAGCAAAGTTGACCCCCTACAAAGGAGCTGTACTAGCACAGCTATAGTGCACTCTGCGTCCTTGTCAAAAATAAAGTAAGGACTAGCTAAGAGAGGGAGATTTGGCTAGCTTCATAGCATGATGAAAAGATGCAATAAACATATACAATCATGCTAATTCATATATAGAGAAAGAAAAAATAAATGTGCATAATTACCCACAAGACCGGCATGTGCTTGTTTAAGCCTTCTCATCAAAATATTTTATCATTATATTTATCAAGCATGCGCTTTAAAACCTTTAAATGTACAGTTGTTTCTGATGAAAATAAAGCACCTGAAATCCTGGCGATAAGAGAAAGGGAAAGTTCCTTATTGCTTCCAAATCTCCTCTAATTGATGTCCAGAACAGCAAGATTGGTCCACAAATTATACCTACAAAAGTTAGCAAGTGAAATTATGCACAAATTAAGGTTAGTCCAATCTATCAAAATGAATGTGGTCCTCTTATCTTACCATTGCACCACATAAGACCAAAGCTATTAAGGCCACTGGATTTACCTGAAAGGTGTCGCATTGTATCATAAATAAAACAAAGCTTTGAAACCTCATAGCAGCCAATTGTAAATCAGAAGAGTGGACAATTTATTACCAATTCGAGCAATAGAAGCAAGATATACTGCTGTGCAAATATTTGCTACGAAGACAACGGCATAGCCATAAGCATCAAATGACAAATCTCGAGCTCCAGCAACAAATGCACCAAGTATGATTATCCCAACACTGATGAAATCCTAGATCATACAAGATATTAGAAACAAGAAAACCCAGATCACACTGTTATTGTATCTTAGGATGATATAACTATTTAAACCATACAAATTCATATCATGTGGTCATCGTTTTTTAACTGTTAAAAAAAGTTTGCGTGTGTGTAGAAAATGACACCACGTTCTTCTCACGTGATAAGGCCTTCCAAATTTTGATTAATAAGACCCAGTTTGCATGCAGCTCAATTTTGGCATCAGAAACACTTTATTCTTAGAAACCATAGAAATATAAACTACACTAAACAATCAAGTAACACGAGCAGAAAGAGTAACAACAGCAACAATATACAAGAGTCAAGGTGTTTTTTCAAAACCTATGACATTCATTACCTCACCAAATCCATCTTCGAAGCAATGCTGTCATAGCAACTCAAAGTTAGATAAAGAACTCCAATTGTATGAATGATGTGATTTTGAAAAGAAAATGAAACAGAATTCGACAGATCCCCTTGTAATATAATACCCTCATAAGCTAGTAAATTAAGACTTTGATGGAGCACCAGAAACTGAAATCAGCTCATCTCAATCACTACTGTCTCGTCTGTAAATGATGTGATTCATATTACTTTTGTGCTTTCTGCTATCATGTTCAATCTTATAGCAAATCATTCCTTACTAAGCAGTTTCAGATTTTCATCAACATGGCATCTTTAACTTCCCAGCAGTGCATATAAATAGTTGAATGTTGTTATCGGCGCTCATCCTTCTAGACTCCCAATTTCATTTCAATATGCTCACAGTTGATCTATCACCTTTATATCAGGACCCTTTACTTTACATATATATTTCCTTTATCTTCAAGTACAAAAGTACTTAATGAAAATAGCCAGATAAAGCTAGTTCCAAAGGCTATTTTTCAGGAACAGCCTGTTTCATTGACTGGTATTATCCTGAAATATGCTTTCGTGAGTGTCCATTATGTACAATGATATTCAATTCTGGTCACTATCACAGAATAGCAACGTATCATCCATTACAGCAGAATCAAGGAGTTGCATACCTTCCAACAACACGCAAGGAATGTTTCTGTCCTGTCAAAAGATATTCTACAATCATTGTGAAAGCCACAGTAGTCCTCCTAAGGGTGGTGTACATGGGGACATTTATGGCACGTACAGATTCCATTGTGATCAGCTTTAACAGAAGAGATAAAGGCCAGAAATAGTTAGAATTAACTCAAAATTTTGAACAAGGAAATAAATAATAAAATTCTAGTAAATACATACCATGTAAAGCAAATATGACAATGCTAGGGGAAGGGAGTGAAGCAATGTCTTAAATGATACAAATCTTGCTGGGTTGTTAGACATGTTCTGCGGGTTCTGCGGTTCGCTAGTTGTAAAAGATATGATCTTCCAGGATTTCAATACGTAAAGGAATAAGCATGAACATAGCATCTAAAAAACACAGGAAAAAAAAAACATGCCCCAGTTAACTACTGCGAAGAATCAGGACCTGGATTAAATAAATATTGAAGTCAGTTGGCACTAAATTGGCAGGCAAAGATAGATTCAGGATATACAGATCAGAAACTAACTGTAATTTGAACTCTTAGAAGAAAGAGTGCTAACAAGTTTCAGTAAATGATTCACAAGGAGCTAATTCACAAACCATACATATAGGGTACTCCAGTAAACCGTATTAGTCAAGGAGATACCTGAAAGAGTGTGATGACGTTTGCATATGGGAAACTGTAAGAAGAAAGGGCTGCTTTGTTGAACATTATCAAGAGAACTGTAAAATGGAACAGGAAGCATGATCACACTAGGTCCAATGAAAAAAAGCTGCCTTCATAAGAGAAACTATTAAGCAAACAAAGGGCAAAGGATGCAATAGAATTTTAGGTCAAACAACAAAGAGCGTGTCATAGCAGTCTCATTTAAACTGTTAGAGGAGAAGCGATCAAAGTTCAAACACACTTTCACTGTCTTCAGTTCTCAGGAATTGAACGATTTTGTTGTCTTTTTTCAATGTGTCGGCTCTAGTCTGATGGTTAATGATTTTCAGATTGTACTGCTAAACCCTAGTTACAGAATCTGAGACCAAGACAATCATTTACCTGGCTAGAAACCTTGACTTTTCAGGAAGGGCTAGGTAACCAATGAAATTCCAGGAAGACCCGTAATTCAGTGGGTTTTTTCACTGGATCCCAAAAATATTGGAAGGAACATTCCAATAATCAGGATAAATTGAACAACCTTTCCTCTGCTGTAAAATCAATCTCCCAAATAATTCATTTTTTCAGGGAAACAAATAGAACCAGAGCTATATATAAGACTTCCTCAAAGATGAATCGTTCACTAAAGCCTACGCTGGCATGAAGCTTATTCTTAACAATCTAACCAAGTTTATACCTCTTCTAAGTATCAGGCATCACATTCTACAGGATCATTTATTCTTTATGCTCGCCATCATGTCAACATACTCACGCTTTCATCCATCTCAGCAAAAAATCTTGACCTACAAAATCCTAAAGTCCCCGTGCAAACAATGAAGGCCAGTCAAGTCAACCCACTTCCTGAGTCCTGACATTTAAATTGCACCCCCCACACAGACACGCGCGCGCGCGCATATGTACCAGGGAAAGCTCAAACGAAAGTCCAAGATTGCGGCCCCAACATGGAATCATCTGCACCTAACATTGTCGAGAATTCAACCTGTAGCGTGCACCTAATTCATACGACTCAAGGAAACCCGCAAATCGGCCAACCCCCACGAGGTTAAATTCCAAGAATTTTACCCCCTCCGTACTTGCACCATCAGCCTCTATAGCATTTTTTCGCTACCCTGGCCATCACAAGTGACCCCTTCACTATAACCTATATAAAAAAAGATTTTCATATCATATAGTCCTACTTTTTTAGCCATAAAGCCTAGTGTTGTTGACAATTCAGTTTGTCTCCTAAATTCCATCTCCATTATTAGTGTCCTTAGTGCCATCAATAATACTAGATATTATTCTATTCTCTTTGGCCCACAGCATTATCTCCTCAAACCCATTTTTTTAACTCACTTTTTCTTGACCAATAGAACAATATCCAACAACACCCCCCTCTTCTTTTTCACCATCAAAAACTGAAACCAAATTTTCTTCCCAAATTCTCTTCTTCGCCCACATTTTGTCATCGACCAAAGAATATGTCAAAACAAAACCACAGAAAAAGATAAAAGAAATACAGTTTAAGAGAAAAGAAGAAGGGACTGACCTGCACTGGCCATGTAAGAAATGGCAGCATAAGCTCCTTGTTTAGTCATTGCTGGGCCGTTTTTCTCCTTTCCTTCGCTCTTTAAGGGAACACTAACTGGTAGCGTCTTGTTGGTCTCTGAATCCATGTCAAGTAAAAGAAAATTTTCCTTCTCTTTCTTTGCTTTTGAAAATTTGAGAGTGAGAGAAGAGAAGGGACCGGCTGAAAGCAGTTAAATAAGAGAGGGAAGGGTATATGTTTGAGCAAGAGCCCACGGAGAATGCGTTAATGGACACGTGGCTTGGGGATTACTGGTCCAAAGTTAGGTCCCAGCTAGGATTTTATTGGCTGCTTTCTGGCTTTGGATTTGTTTTTGGAATTTTGTGGTTGGGTTTTTTTTGGATTTTTATTCATTCTTAGGATTTAATATTTCCACTATGAAATGAAATAAGCTGTTGGGGATTTAGATGGGTTTTTTTTTAAATATATATTTTTATTTATAAATATATCAAAATAATATTTTTTATATTAGTACACAAAAATAAATCTAAATAAAAAATTAATAATCAAATTTTGACAAAAAAAAAGTTCAACCACGTAGCCAAACAATTATGATGGTGTTTGGTTTTCAAGGTAATTTTTGGTTGAAAATGCATTGCAATAATATTTTTTATATTAAAACATCAAAATAATCCAAAAAAATAGGAAAAAAAATCAAAGAAATAAAAATTTAAAAGTATTTTTAAAACGCAAAAATAAACAATCACTTAAATGATACCTAGATTTGTTGTTTCTTTTTAAAGAAAAAATATATTATATAGTAATATGATTATTGCAAAATGGATTTTGACCCTTTATTATGGATGAGAAATATCAGGAAAAATTAAGTATATACCATATCAAGTTGGATTTGAATTTAATGGTTTAAATTTAAGAAAAAATAGATAAATATATCCAAAATAATGGAAAAAAATCAAAGAAAAAAAAATAAAAGTATTTTTAAAACACAAAAATAAACAATCACTTAAATGATACTAGATTTGCTGTTTCTTTTTAAAGAAAAAAATATATTATATAGTAATATGATTATTGCAAAATGGATTCTGACCCTTTATTATGGATGAGAAATATCAGGAAAAATTAAGTATATACCAAATCAAGTTGGATTTGAATTTAATGGTTTAAATTTAAGAAAAAATAGATAAATATATAAGTTGTTTGGACTGTTTTTTTTATTGTAATTGAATTTAAATATAGTGTTTGATTTAAATTCAATTGATAAATAAATTGAATTTATATGTTTTAAAAATATAATTCAATTTTTCATATTATTTTCATTTTGTTTCTTCAAATGTCATTTTGTTTTGTTTTTTTAAAAAAGGGGATAGATAATTATTTAAAAAATAATAATTTTAGCATTAAACTCTTTTATTTTTTAATTGATAATTAGAATGGTTGATCTCTAATTTTTTTGTTAGTATTTTTAGATATTAAATTTCATTTGAAATTTAATTCTCAGTACTTAAAAATATTCAAAACATATTTTTTTATTAAAACTTCTGAATTAAATTCAATTCAAAAGTTTAACACATGGTGATAAGGAATTTGTTAGCTTTTGAATCAAAAATTCTAATTTGTTTTTAGCATTAAAGAGAAATTATTCTTGGAAAAAAAATGAAATTTGATGTGGGGTTTTGGAATCAAGTGCTCCATTTTCCAAATTACTTGTAAACTATAAAAATAATATTGGTATTCCTTGTAACGCAATGCAGTGTTTGAGTGGGTTCACCATGAACGAAACTGATCAAGTATATTTTAAAAGCTGGGATTTGACTTTTTATTGCATTTGTTTATTCAGGAGTTTTAGAGAAATCTAAAACTGAGTTAAAAAAAAAAAAACAATTATTTAAAATATAATCAAAGCTTATAATTGAAAGAATAAGGATAAAAACAGTTTCTATTTTATTTTATTTTGAAGCAAAAAAATTATATATTGTATGGTTCTAAAACTTTTATTTCGTTGTTTTAAGATTTTATGCTCTCATAATATTTTTTGTAAACATAAAAAGCAAATGTGTCAATAACTTTTTTTTCTTTTTTAGCTCGAATATATATTTTTTTCAAAATATATTATTGCTGTTGCTTTTTATTAAATGAATTACATTGCTAATAAAAACACTCACTTATAGTAATAAAAATACATGGATAACACAAATTGACTTAGACTCTTATGTTAATAAAAAAAAATCTTGGATAAAACCATCTAGTAGCAGTAGGTGCCCTAATGGTACAAGTCTGAGACTCGAGAGTTTGCTTTTCTTGTGGTTTCAAGTTCGAGCCATGTGATAGTTAATATAATGGTCACTAGAGAATTACATGATCGTTAACTTCAAGACTCATGAGATGAGTCGAGGTGCACGCAAGCTGACCCAAACATCTATATTAATAAAAAAATACATAGATAAAAAAATATAATTTCAATGTAAAAAATATATATTTATCCTCCATAATTTTACTCATCATCTTCTTGCGGATGTTTATTTGTTTTGTTATTCAATTAAATAAGAAATAAAATTTAAAAACAAGATTATTAAACCTTGTTCTGCACATCATCGAGATCATACGTCATATAGATTAACTTTTATTGATTCAAGTCAGTCTCAAATATTGTTGCTTCCATGTTATAAAAATATTAAGATAATATTATCTTTTTAAAAAAAATCAAGTTGATTGAGTAATACACACCCACTAAATTAATCAAGTCATATTAAATTAAAATATATTAAATTAATCTTCACATATTTTTAAATTAAAGAGTCGTATGATATATACACACACACACACACACACACGAGCAATAAACCCGCGCTCCGCCGCTGGGGTTAAATTTTTTTTTTTGTCTAGTTTTAACATATGACACACACAAACACACACACACACGAGCAATAAACCCACGCTCCGCCGCTGGAGTTAATTTTTTTTTTTGTCTAGTTTTAACATATATAATATCTTATTTTGTATTTTAGTTTTAATTTTTTATTTAGTTTTGATCCCTTGATTTTTTCAGTCCTTTTTAGATAGTTCTTGATTTTTTGTTTGTATTTGTGATTCTGTATACCTCTGCTCCTAGTTTATATTTTTAATTTTTATTTGTAATAAATGCACTTGCGTTAGAAAATATAGTAAGTTTAGTTTTGGTGGTGTAAAATGAGAGTGAAACTCTCTCTTATGTATGTATAGTTAAACATGAAATATTTGAAACTCCCCCATAGGTAACTCTTCCGTTTTGTCTTATTTGAGGTTACAAAGATTATTTTACCGTGCACTGAAAATGTAAAATTATCGGGACACCCCAACTGACAATCATTGATTTTTGTCTTATTTAGGGGTATTATGGTTATTGTACTGTGAACATAAATGATTTTTTTTAAAAATACCCCTGATATCATGATATTATTTTAAACACATTTTACATAATAAAATTAATATATAAAAAACTAATATACAATTATTATTATTATTATTATTATTATTATTATTATTATTATTATTATTATTATTGTTACTACAAATAATTTTGTTACAGTAATAATCGAAAGATAGGTTGATTATTTCACTCAGATATATAGCATTATAAAAAAAATCTAAGACCATTAATATTTTTTTGCATGTTAAAAAAATTATTTCTGGCTATGGCAAAGTGTAGGGCGAGTGGCTCGTATATGTTTTTATTGTAGATAATTTGACAAAACTTTTCTACCCGTTGTGTCTACGTGTGACTTCGTAATTTTTTTTATGTGATATTAGATCTGAAATATCACACATAAAGAAGTTGCAAAAGTCAATTTTTAAGAAAAATAACATCAATATGTGATATTAAATCTGAAATATCATACATAAAGAAGTTGCAAAAGTCTATTTTTAAGAACAATAACATCAACTGATGAATTATTTTGAATATTATTCTCATTGTAATTATTATGATTGTTAAATTATTACAATTATTATAGCAATCATTATAACCATTATTGTACATAATTAAATATTTTAATTATTATTGTCATACTATTGCTGACATCATTATTGTAGTTAGAAAAAAAATTATTTTTATTTTATAAGATATATTCTTAATATTATTATATTAAATGTATTTCAAACACTGACATTAAATTAATTTGATTTTTTTTCAAAAAAACTTAGGTAATTTATTTATATATATTTTAAGGTTTTAATATTAAAAAATATTAATATATATATAATTAGTCTAACATATTTATAAGACAAAAAACCTTACAAATAATCATTATCATTATTTTGAATGCCTTATCTATAATAATTATAAATTTTAACACCTAAAAATATTAACAAACAAAAATTAAAAAATAAAATCAATTACAGAACAAAAATAAATATTATTAGCTTAAAAAATGTTATTTGACTTTAACAATAAATACAAATAATAAAAAACCAAAAAAAAAAGAATTTTTTTTTAAATGATCACCAACAAAAATTAAAATTTAAGAACAAAATTAAAAAAAAAACACAACCTTAACAAAAGATGAAATAATATTAAAAACAAAAAACCAAGAGCATATACATACAAACATGGATAAAAATAGGAACCATTTCATAAATATATTTAAAAGAAATGAAGGAATTAAAATAAAATCAAAGATTAAACGTATAAGGACCAAAATGAAAAATAAATATATAATCAATTTCATTCCAAGGAGAAAATTGAAACAAATCCAAACTTTGATACTGAAAATATTAAAATATTTAAAACCAATCCGGAAATTAAAAGACCGAGTACCAAAATAAAACCTAAATATATTTGATGAAAGATGACCCGGACACCCTGATTATCAAAATAATAAAAAAATTGGATCCGGGAATTAGTCGTGGTGCATGTAAGCTGGTCTGGACAACCTAGTTATAAAAAAAAAATTGGTCCGTGAGTGCTTGAGTTGACCCGGACATCCCGATTATAAAAAACAAAAAAAAATATTAGCGGGAAAAGAAATAAAAAAAGTATAATCAGGGGAAAAATGTTTTAGGTGAAGAAAAAAAAACTTTCAAAAAAAAATTGGATTAAGTGATTAGTCGTGGTGCATTTAAACTGGTCTAGACAGCCCAATTATAAAAACAAAACAAAAAAAATATATTAGTGGAAAAAGAAGTAAAATAAAAGGTATAACTAGGGAAAAAATGTTTTAGGGAAAAAAAACATTGTAGGTGGAAAAAAAAAAACAAAATAAAAGGCATAATAAGAAAAAAAAGTATTGTAGTGGGAAAGTAGGGGGATGAAAGCTGATCTGGACACTCTGATTATTAAAAAAAATAGGTTCGAGAATTAGTCGTGGTGCACATAACCTGGTGTGAACACCCTGGTTATAAAAAGAAAAAAAAATTGGGTTTGAGGATTAATCATGGTGCGCTTAATTTGACTCGGACACTAAAAAATGAAAACAAAAATGTATAAGTGGAAAAAGAAATAGAAAAAAGTATAACCAGGAAAAAAATGTTTTAGGAGAAAAAAACATGAAAACAAATTGGGTTTGGGGATTAGTCGTGGTACGTTTAAGCTGGTCCGGACACCCCAATTATAAAAAGTAAAACAAAAATATATATAAGTAGAAAAAATTATAAAAAAATATAACTGAGAAAAAATGTTTGAAGGAAAAAAACACAATAAAAAGAAATGAAAAAAAATTATAACAAGAAAGCAGAGAAAAAAAAATTGCGAGAAGAAAAAAACAAAAAATCATTGTAGCAACGGAGTACTGTATTAATCTACAGTGAAATGTGTAGGGATATATAGTGCATTCCTCAACGTTAACTTTAAGTTTTTTTTATAAGATAATAAAATCATTTTACTGGGCATAATATATATATATATATATATATATATATATATATATAAATAATAGATCCCCATAAATATTATAATAATAAAATGAGTCATTGTAATTTGTAAAATTGCATCGTAGAAGTGTTTTTTTAATGCTTTTTAGATTTACTTATAATAATAATAATTATAGCTGAACCCGTTATTTAAACTTCATTTAATTTTGTTTGCTTGCTTTACTTTTCATTTTGCATATGATTTTTTTCCCCAATCAGTAATCCATGTTCTTATGTTTTTTAAATAATAAAAAGGTATTTTTAAAATAATTTACATGTCAGCTATAATTAAATTCTCTTTTCAGAAAATTTTAAAACACTCTTTTTATATTGATCTAATATATTTAAATTTATTTTAAAGTTTTTAAAAGTTAATATCTATAAAAAACTGGAATCATTATCTGCAATCTTATCTTTATTTGTTTTTTTATTTTATTGTTTCAAATAAAATATCAATGAAAGTTTGAACTCGAGATATTTTTTTATCCCATAATATTTTTTTATCATTTTCATCCTTGACCACAGTCTGTTTAGGGGGGCCACATTCCTTCTTCCAGTAGAACTCTCTAGTCTCTCCCTTCCTCCAGCTCCCTCACCCCGTCCACCATAAGCAAAAAAAAAATCCTCTTCCTTCGAATCCCTGACCACCAGCGACCATGCAAGAACCAGAGCTTTACGATTTATCCGACGACGCCGATTACGCCGCATCTCTTCAACAAGTACAGAACTCAATCACTCACATTTTCACTAAATTCAATTTAATTCACAAAACACCTTTTCTTAAACCATTTTCGTGCTTTCCTGTTTTAATCTAGGAATCGGCGAGCGTGATGATGACGCGGAGTGACAGCGGAGAGAGTACCTCGTCGAGCATGCCAGAAGGCGCAGAAGTTGTATATCTGAAAGATAACGTCACAATTCATCCTACTCAGTATGCGTCCGAGGGAATCGGTGGTCGACTGAAGCTTATCAAGCAAGGCTCTTCTCTCTTTATGGTAATTAATTAGGTATTTATTAATCACTTTATTGATTATCTGTTTACATGTAAACCTGTTTCGCCTTTATTTTTCTTCTGAAATGTGGTTTATGTTCATGTGATGGCAGGCGTGGATTCCGTACAAGGGGAAGATTGCGAATGCGAGGCTGTCAGAGAGAGGTTGTAGTTCTGAACTGTTAATTTGGTGAATTACGACTTGTGCTGTAGAGGAGTAAATGTGTCATGGTTTTGTTCGTGTAGATAGGAGTCTCTATACCATAAGGGCCGTGCCTCTTACGGATGTGAGGTCCATTCGTCGATATACTCGGACGTTTGGGTGGCAGTACATTATTGTTGTTTTGTCATCAGGTATATATGTTATTTTTTTAAAGAAGGCTGTAATTTTCAGTGATAGGGGATGTAGAATTTTTAACTGTCCGAAGGTTTTTTTAACAAGTTGATAAAAATCAATGGATAATTCCACACTAGTCTTGAACTTACAACTTGGTGTTTTTGGGTTGTAAAGCCCAACAAATCGAATGTTTACATGCAAGGATAAAATTTATTTCAACAAGGTGGTTATAAAAAGTTTTCAACCAACTACTACTTTCTTTCATTTTATTGTCACAAATGAAACCATGTTTTCCTACAGAAAAGGCTTTTTGTTTCAGTGTTATCACGTGATTGGTGAGCTTTTCAACTCAAACATGTTGTGTGGAAGGCCAGGAATAGTGTAGAATAACTAATATGAATAAACATTTAGAATATTTTTAGTCTGATAAATGGTTAATGGTCCGGGTGATGGAATATATGTTAGAGCACAAACACCATATTTTTCATGGATTTTTCACTTTTCACGGTCTGCACTCACATGGAAATATCAAAATTGTACACTGTATGATGAGTGAAGTGAGATTCTGAAGAAATTGGTACTTTGTAGTGGCAGTTTGAGCATTGTATGTTATCTATTATTTCCTTTAGGACATTTTTTTTTTTTGAGGAGATGGGCTTTATTCTACATACTACCTCATTAAGGTGCGATTAGTTCTATATCGATCTATGAACATCTACTTTTATTTATCTTTGGTTAATTTTATTGTGAGGTGATTGTTTCTACTTTTAGGCACTATTGTTTGGTTGGTGTATTTGTGCCCTATGTTGATGGTTATGAGTTTTGGGGGGGTGTTGCAGGACTATTTCTCTTAAAATTGAATCTATCAATCCTTGGATCTATTTCTCTTAATTTTTAAAACGGAGGTGTGTTGCAGGACTCGCATATCCTTCACTTTACTTCTACAATGGAGGAGTCAAAGAGTTCCTTGCTACAATAAAGCAACATGTTTTTATTGTGAGGTTGGTTATTGATTTACCTTTAATTTTAAGACTATGCATATCTAAATATTATAAGAGCATCTCTAATATACTGAAAATTATGTTTATTGACAAATAAATTAAAACAAATCAACCTTTCATTGTGTTCATCCTTTCAATATTCATAGCATTGTTCACTAGGCAAATTTCACTTCTAAGTCTCTCGAGAAAGTCGTGGTAAGATGAGAGACAAGAGAGAAATGGTTCAGTCAGCCACATTTTGACAACAAAAAAGGCTGATTTT
Organism: Salix purpurea; assembly: GCA_027405865.1. Taxonomy (NCBI): domain Eukaryota; kingdom Viridiplantae; phylum Streptophyta; class Magnoliopsida; order Malpighiales; family Salicaceae; genus Salix; species Salix purpurea. Next base: position 6,708,349 of record JAOWLH010000019.1, read on the forward strand.
CATGTTAATGGGTTCGTATTGGAAAAGAGGTTCAATGGTGATGGTGTTACCTCTTGAACATGCTGGAAAAATAGACCGGAGCTTGTAAAGTCTTATAAATTCGTTTCTTTGAGTGATTATAGGGTGTTTTGGAGGTTGAAAATGGGTTTATTGAGTTTTATATGGTGTTTTTTAGGTGTTTTCAGGTCAAAACAAAATTGCAAATTGGGTTTTTGGGGTCAAAAAACCCAATTCTTGATTTTCGGTGATCGAAGAATGGAACAATGGACAACATGTCATTTGCCTAGGCAGAAGACATGTCATCTGCACAATTTTAAAAAGAGAATAATTATGTTTTTTCTTAAAAAAAAAAATCCAAAAACTCAATTCTCAGTTTTTGGTGATTGGAGAAGGTAACAATGAACAGTATGTCATATGCCCAAGCAAACAATGGATGCGTTGTCCACTCAATTTGGAAAAAAAAATTTACATCATTTACCTTATTTTCTTAAAAAAAGGGAAACCAATAGCGTGGCCCTGGGCTTTTGCCATTTAGGTCAGTGTGTAGGTTCATCACTTTTTTTTCCAATTATTTTAATTAATATCCTCTCATTTTTATTTTTATTTTTATTTTAAAATGACCTATTTAACTATTTTAACGATCATAGTAATCTCTTAAGATATACATATAAAAATGTATTTCATGAAAAAGGCAGCTGAGGTAAAATATTTGCATGTATTGAAAAATTCGTTTTCCACTTTAGTCAGATTAGTGTTAATTTTTTTATCCAGTGTATCAGTTAATATGTTTTTTCATTCATTGTATTACATGCACAAATCATCTTTCCATTGCTCTTTTAACAACTATAATGATATGAAAAAAAAAAAAAAATCTACAATGTTGACGTCTTTTATTTTTCTTTTCAAAATTAACTTGTAATCCTACCCACAACATAGCACTAGTACATGGGCTATTTTTGTGCTTTGCATAGAGTTAGTAATGTGTTACTCATTTTATAAATAGAATTAGTGGGTTTTTTGTTGTTTATTCTTGGATGCCTTGTTTTTTAATCTGTTGGTGCTTTGTGGTGAGAAACTGCTTCAAGGTTATCTTCGAAACTTTACCGGGATTAAATGAGGGCCTTGCTTTGTAAGATATAAGGACCAAAGCCTGGCTGGCCTTGCTTGGGCAATGGCCAAAGCACATCTTGGCCTTATGGAATCTTCTCTCCATGTAGAAATGGGTTGGACAGTGGGGTTGCAAAAAAGAAAGAAGTAAATGAAACTACCAGTTTTCAATAATTTGTAGGTTCCTTCTGCAAACATTGTTGTCTGGAAAGGGAAGTTTAAAAGTCATAGGAAAAGAGTAGTTTGTCCAGTCATGTCGTGTAGAGTTTCTGATAGGAAAGAAATGACAATACTTTTGTGGTCTAAAAGCTGTAGTACAAAGGTTGAAGTGAAGAAATTGTTTTCCTCACCTATCTAATGGATGATTTCTTTCTTTTGACATTCTTCTCTCCTTCTTCTAGGGCATTATGAGTACTCTTACATTTTGGAGCTGGGTTTTTTGCAATTGTTCTTCTCATTGTTGCTGCTTCTTTTCTTTTGCCTTGTTTAGCTCTTTGCATACTTCCCATATGCTTCTGTGTTGCCCCTTTGCTCTATGTTTTTTTTACTTTCAACTTAAATAATGGAAGAATGTTGTTTAACATGAGTGTGGCATCGTATTGTGTTCATGTCAAGCATGGAAGCTTATATGAGCTGTGATGTTAAGTTATGCATAACTCATTCTTTTAGATTAAGTGCACACATTTTTATTGTGGACTGGACTTACTCCTTGGAAATCAGACACCCTTCAAAAGAATTAAGTGGGAAAAAAATGATCATTAGAACAGAAATGCTTTCTCCCAGAAAGGCCCCATCATTTTTATCTTTTTGTTTGTTCATTTCAGGATATCTTATCTTTTCAGTTGTAAGATTGATTTGTTTATGAGGTCCTTAAACTTGTTTATTCTCTGATCTTATTGATCATCAGAGATGCCATTTCTATAATCTTGTTGCTGTCCATCATATTTCCAGGTCATTAGAAGATGCAAATGTATTCCTGGTGAATGATTTTCAAAATCCCTTTCAGGTGCGAATGAACATTCTTTTGTTCTCTTTTTAGGTAATTGATAAACAGAATCTGTCTGTCTTTAATTTGCTTTTAAAGGTTGGTTTGCATAGACATTGGTTTCTACTAGGTTGTGCCATCTCAGTCATTTATGTTATGTTTCTGGGCATATCCCCTGAATTAATCTAGATATTCAAAATCCTGATGTTTGGTTGACATGCTTTAACCTCTCAATTTCCCTGGGTTTTGCAGAAAACTTTGTACTCTTTAGAGTTGCCTGTTTCTATTGCAAGTGGGCCATCTGCATCTGTTTCGGATGGTGGTGAATACCCATCTTTTGAACTCCAAGGGAGGATTGATGGCAGCATCCGTGAAGAAATTCCCGGGCCTTCTCAAAACCATGGGAGGCAGACCCACAAGAGTCATGATCCTGCTCGAGATCTAACAATCCAAGTTTTGGAAAAATTCTCTCTTGTGACTAAATTTGCTCGGGATACAAGCTCACAACTATTTCGTGAAAGTAATAGCAATGGCCATGGTGCTATCGAGAGAAGTTCTAGCCACTCTCCCCCTGATATCCCCAATGACATATCAATGGATGCAAAGGTAGCTCCTGGGGAAGGTACTGTTCCCTCAGATCCTCTGGAGGTACCCTTTTCTCTACTCGATCAATTTTGAACTATTAATATTTTTGGATCCTCTGGAGTTTAATTAAATTATTGGGCTTCCTGTATCCTGCTCCTACAAGCTGATATATTTTATTACATTTGATGTGTACTCTTTATAACACGCACGCACGCACGCTCTTCTCAGATGACACATAACCCTTAATGTGCACATCATCATTAGGTTTGAGTATGCTTCTGAAACTGGTATTGGCATAGTATTTGGTGCTATATCTGCAAATTGCAGTTTATCTAAACCGTCATGGGGCTTTTGCTTATAGGTTTTTAGCAGTGATGTTGTTGAACATTTTGTTCTTCTGACTTCTGTTTGAACCATATCCTACAGAGTTTACTTGCAACTTTTGAATTTGATGTATCAAATTTCTTTCCTTGTTTTGGTTTTTTCTTCTTGTGCTGAGGAAATTCATTGCAGGGCTATACTGATTTTGTTAGCTAGTGAACGGAATGGGGCAACCGTTTCTTTCTGTTGGTAATATATTGTTTTTTAAAAGAGGGGCATAGCTGACTGATGCAGTACCCAGTGCACCTGGAGTTCACTAAGACTAGTTTTGGCCTGCAAGTTTACCATCATGTCCTTGGCAATAGCATGGATAGTGATTTAAACCACCATTTACCAAAAGTGTGAATATGTTGTTACTATGAATCAAGCTATTAGAAATGGGTTTTACCAATGTGAACTTGTTGGAAATGGGTGGTATTTTTTATGTATTTAATAAAATGTATCAAAGCATTTATTTTGAATGTGGTAAAAAAAAAATCTTGGGAGCCCAAACACCTTTTTTGATTTATTTTTTTATGGGTTTAGGTCACGAGAAGAAAGATTTCAACAACCAACAGAACTTTTCCTCTTGATAGCACTATGGCCAAAGTCTTATTAAATTTTTTTAATGTTCCCGAGAAAGTTCTGTTGGCATAAGGAACGGGTCTTACATTTGAGGAAAAGTTCTGTTGGTGTAATTCTTCTCGAGAAGTTGGTGTAATCATTTCAAATCTATTGGTTGTTAAAGTAGGATCCCTAAGCATGAGTCTTACATTTGAGGGGTTTGCCATAGTAGCACCTCATATTTAATATTGTGATCCTACTCAAGGACCAAAACACGGATGCCCTCATAAACTATAACAGATAACATATCAGATTTACAAAAAGTTACTCAGACTCTAGAACAACAGATTGATAGTATTCATAAATCTTTAGAAGACTTGGAAAAAAACAGCTAATGATATTAAAGATATAGCATCTGCAAGACTAAAGAATATATTAAAGATAATTTCCTAAAGAATATTGAAAGCAGAGGAAAGTATTTATCAGAACCAGTTGTTTTATCCACATAGGAATCAGATAGAACCTCACGAGGTGATAAAGAAGATTTCTTAATGACAGATTTAATATAACCAGATCCAGATGATTATTACATAATAGAAGATGATTGTATCAATTTTACAAATCTATATGAAACATTAGTCACAAAGAGATAGAACAAGTTATCAGTAAATTAGAGAAATTATAAATTATAGGAGATGACCCAGCCAAGTAGTGGGCCAAAGATAAAGTGTACTGTAAATTAGAAATATTAAATCCAGAATAAAAATCAATACAGGTAAGATAGATGCATCAAACAAAGAAAAAGAAGATCATATTGATGAGTTATTAAAACTCAAAGTAATCAGAAGATCAGAATCTATGCACAGATCAACAACTTTTATTGTTAATAAACATTAGGGAAATAGTCAGAGGTAAATGTTAAGGAACCATCTCACCTAAAAGTTTAAGCTGTTAGGTGAGACCCCAGAATATGATTTATATTATTCTCTAACAGTAAATCTAAAATGGTACTAAACTATAAAATACTAAATGACAACAAAGATTTAGTATTAAGATCACTTAATAGATAAATCAAAGAATGTAAAGTTTTCAGCAAATTTGATTGTAAATCAGTTTTTTGGCAAGTTACTTTTCATGTTCTTGACTTGCTCTTAGAAACTTAGATTGTAGATCTCCACATACTTAGTGGTTTGTAGCTTTTCCTTCATGCAACTCCATTGCTTACATTAGAATATCAAAAGGCCACAGAAGAAAAGCACATGTAATTGTTGACTGCTTGATTCATTAGTATTAAGAAATTTAAGATAATAATGACTTTCCGTGGGGTGATTTAAACTGTGTTTCATGGAATATCTTTTTCCTATTTGCGTTGATCAATAAATACAATCCTTGTTCTTTATGGAAGTGGGATTTATTCTTTTCCTCTTCTCTTTATGGCAGTTTGATAAAATGACACTTGTATGGGGAAAACCAAGACAGCCTCCCTTAGGATCAGAAGAGGTAAAGCTTTTTTGCCTGAAGATAAATTATCTATAAATTTTAATAATAGATCTATCAATATGAATGTCTCTTTTCCAGTACTCTAAATGTTTGTTTTTCTTGCTGTATTTTGGTGTCGGTCACATCCTTGCATTGACCCAGTTGCTCTGTTTATATATATATATTGCATTTTACGTGAATGGGTTATTAAGAAGTTGACTCTGTGCACTTGTTCACCATTTTGTACATCAATTTAAGAAGAGGTTGATACACATGCAAACTCATTGAGTAAGAAAGTATACTTTATTAGAGTATGCTTTTTGTAAGCCAAAAATGTAATCATCATTATATTTGGGGTGGAAGTTTGATTGATAGAGGTGGCTCCATTCAGTGTTGTGAAAGTTTTTTTGACTTGACACTAGGGTATGAAATGGTCTTTCTACTGGATGTTATTTCCCATTGTCACCAATTAAAATTTTAAATTTCATCTGTAATCCATGATAGTATTTGGATGCCTGTGATTTGTATATCTCTGATTTGACATTTACTGCAATTACTCAATTTTATTTTTCTGAAACTCATGCCAAACCCAGTGAGTTCAAGGTTTCAGATCCCACCCTGAGAAACCACTGTCATGGCTCGTCCATTTCATATGTTGTAGCTTCCCATTGAAGATGAATATTATAGTACCTGTGGTCCTTAGCCCTGTTTTTTTACTTAAGACTCTGAATGTACATGCCATCATTTTTTTTGTCAAAAGCTCACTGTATTTTCAGTTGGCAATTTTCTTGGATTCTGAAGGGCGAGTCATGGATTCAGATGCCTTAAAAAAGAGAATATTCTACGGGGGAGTTGAGCACTCAACATGCAAAGAGGTTTGTTCTTTGCTCTCAGCAAGCAACTGTTTGCTGAGACACTGTTTGGCTTAACATGTTAATCTTCTTAGGATAAACAATAATGAATACAGGTCTGGCCGCTTTTGTTGGGATACCATGCTTATGATTCAACATATGCTGAGAGGGAATACCTCAAGTCAACCAAAAAGTCAGAGTATGAGACAGTAAAACAACAATGGCAGGTTTGTTGCAATTCTCAGTTTTTCAATTATTACTGTGCGTTCATGTAGCTGCTTAATATGTTTTATAGAGCCCCCTGCCCGCCCCTGTTTGTTGAAGATTTAGACCCCCTCTTGTGTTGTAGAGGATGAAATTGTGGCTTTATCCTCTTTGCACAAGCTTTTAAAATTGAAGTCTTTATCTGCTGTTTTGTATGCTCTTATTTTTCTTTTCATTTCTAATTCAACTTATTCATGAAACATGCTATTTTGTTGCTTGCATTTCACTTGCTTGGGCTTGTAAGATACTATTAGGTTTAATGATTGTTAATGCATTGTTGGCAAAAGGGAAAGAGTGATTTGCTTTGATGTTATCTAAATTCCTATGTATAATAATCAAACAGAAGGCACAACAAGAAGAGCAACTTTGCTTCTTTTGTCGATTATGGAAACCCTTTGCAGATTGGGTGCATACTACACTCAAATGAACCAAGTGTCTGTTGGGTTTTTGGATCAACTGTCCTTCTCTCATAATCAGCCAAAAGGAGTGTTTTGCTTTCAAGCCCAATGGAGCCAGAGAGGCTTCAAAACCCAGTCCCAAACAAGTGGATCTTATTGTTTGTTCTTGTTCTGTTTAGGCTAAAATTATAGGGCTTGGTGGAAGTTATGATTTACAATCCTGGGTTTTTCTTTATAAGTTCAGATAGATGATATTTTGTTGTTTGTCAGTTCTTCTGCCTAGCTACCTATATTGTCATTGGATGATTGGGAATTAGTTTTGTTTGTCAGTACGAGTGCAATACTATCTAATCTGATCGGTGGCTGTTTTCACACAAAATACACGCTTCTGTATGTTCTATTCAAGAAAAGATGAAATCTCATTTTTAAAGTTAGGTTTAACCTTAAATATGATACTATGTTTTGGTCTCTCTGGTATCTGTGTCAGAACAGCAGGTGCTTTCATGCATCTTTAACAGTTGGATCGTTGCAATTCTTCTAATCTATTTTGAAGAAGTTTCCTATTGAGCTGTAATATGTACTTTTTTTTGGCCTTACAGTGCATCTCTACTGAGCAGGCAAAGAGATTTACAAAATTCAGGGAAAGGAAGGGCCGTATAGACAAGGATGTGGTATGCATGAAACTACCATAACTGTTTTTTGGGCTTCAAATTATTGATTTTACAACATAAAATAAAAGGATAATTTAAGTTAATTCTAATTTTTGTTTTGTTTCTTGTTCAAGGTGAGGACTGATAGAACATTGTCTTTCTATGAGGGGGATGATAATGCAAATGTGAATATCTTACGTGATATTCTTTTGACATATTCCTTTTACAACTTTGATCTTGGTTACTGCCAGGTAATAACTTAATTTGTGCAACTATATGTTGAAGGAGATGGTGTTTTTTTTATCCTTTGTGACATTTATGGAGTCATTATTTTGTATTTGGTGGTTGTTTTTGTATTGCATCTAAATAAATTTGGAAGTACCATACTTTATGTTATTAATTGCACTCGAGGAGATTGGTGGTTTGTGCTATATGCAACTTTTGGGGCTTAGCAGTGTTGCTTGATCTTGTTATTCCTTTCTACCTATACTCTTGTTTCCACTTCTATTTTTTTCATTTTACTTCTATTTCCATGCTTTTCCATGCACTGTGTCTGATTTCACTTTTGCTATTCTCATCCAGATATGCAGATTGTAAATAAACAATATGGTTTCAATAAGGATAAGTCTAGTAATTCTTTGCTGCATTTTATCTTAGTGTAGTCGCCTACGCACTCATCCAGGTTCAGAAAACATTAGAGTGGGTAAAGGATTACCTCTTCCTGTCGGGCAAAAAATGTTTAGTGATTACATTCAAGGCCCCTTTCCCCCTCATGCTTGAGAAACGGGTTCGGTGGGGATGCTGGATATTCATGTCTTTGTCCTGTTTTTTTTTCTCAGGGTATGAGTGATTTACTGTCCCCAATTTTGTTTGTGATGGAGGACGAATCAGAAGCATTTTGGTGTTTTGTGGCATTGATGGAACGTCTTGGACCCAATTTTAATCGTGACCAAAATGGCATGCACTCTCAGCTTTTTGCAATATCTAAGGTCTCTCCCTCTCCTGACAAGTCTATTTTCTTTCTCTTTTCTTCCCTGAAATTTGATTTTGTTTATTTACTATATATCTCTTGAATTATATCCATCGTAAATTTAGATTCTGTTTCCTTTCTTAGTGAAAGTCAAGGCCCTATAGGCTTAATTAATTACGATGATCTTCTCTCTTGTGTTGTCACTGTAAAATGTATATCGAACTGTGAAAGCTAAACGATCAAATCAACTTTAGCTATTTTCATTAATGAAGGTTTGGTGGTAGCTGGATTTTCAATGAATTGTTTTGATGGCCACAGTTAGAAGTTGTACTGACTCTTTTCTATCTTCATGGCAGCTGGTGGAGTTGCTTGATAGTCCATTACACAACTATTTCAAGCAGAATGATTGTTTGAATTACTTCTTCTGTTTCCGCTGGGTTCTGATACAATTCAAAAGGTCAGATTGGTGGGATTATTTGTTCCTCATTTTCCACTCTTAGGATGGATGGATGTCTTTTTCTTGAATCTGCTGGCATACTCTTTCAATGCATCTGGTTTTTCTACCATGGCGTAGGGGATATAAAACAGAATATTTCCATCATATACATGTTAAAAATATACATGATGCTGCTACCAGTTTATTATTTCTTTATTTTCCTCCCAATGATTTGCCAAATTTTCAGGGAATTTGAATACAAGAAAACAATGCGATTGTGGGAGGTGTTGTGGACCCATTATTTGTCTGAGCACCTGCACCTGTATGTATGCGTTGCAATCTTGAAGCGGTATCGCAACAAGATTATGGGGGAGCGCATGGACTTTGACACGCTCTTGAAATTCATCAACGAGCTGAGTGGCAGCATCGACCTTGATTCAATTCTTAGAGACGCAGAGGCTCTATGCATATGTGCTGGTGAGAATGGCGCTGCTTGCATCCCTCCAGGGACCCCACCTTCGTTGCCTATTGAGAATGAGAATGCTTTACTGTATACTCAAGAGGACGAAGTACTGTAATAACTACCATCAGCATTATTATTATTATTATTATTATTATTATTATTATTATGGGATAGCTGTGTATAATAATGATATTTCAAAATAAGATTTCACTTCGTGTATCGACCTGGTTGGGCCAACGTGGTCGGTCCGTGTCACTTCTTTATTTATTGTTGTTTCTTGGGCGCATTTCCCAAAGAGGGTACTTTCGTATTTTCATGCTCCAGTCAAGTGAAATTATCTTTGAACGCAGCCTACAAGTTTCTAGCTTGTGCTATAAAAGAGACATTGTCGTCGGGATGTCTTGGACATGGGTGGAGTACCTGTCAGTCGGTTGTGACATTTTATTGTCTTTTTGGGCCCTCCCTCATTTGAAACAAGAGATAGGGGATGGGTGCTTGTGTCAAGATGATGATATTTTTTCCACGATGCACTTCACTCTAACCCTTGTCTTGTAGCCTGCAACTTCATTGCTATGTTTTGAGGATGGCTTCATTTTTGTGGGACTTGCATCTGTAACCCTAAAAGGGTGTCACGGCAGGTTATGTGACGGATTTTCTGGTTCCCAGTGTCATGCTCCTTGATCTTAACCATTAGATCAGTTTTTTTAAAGTTTTTTATTTCCTTTCATTAAGATGGGACAATGGGATTTTTATTCGACTTGTATATGTTACAGGAAGAGTCACCTGCATGTGGCCAAACATCTGTTTGACATATTTATCGCTAATAATAATATATATTGTAGAATCCATAAAACAAACCTCAGCGGCGCAGAAAATAGCACAGATTTTGCTGTTCCATGGAGAGGTCCATCATATACTATTTCAAGTAGAATTTGTCTTATCAGATGCAGGGTCATGCTTGGAGTCTGATATCATAAACTATGGCATGACAAATTGAGTGCCCATCTGTAATATGACGTCTCGCCAGTCACCAGTCTCCACCACATCCTATTGATTCAAACAAAACAAAGGAATCCCAGTAGGCTAAGAAAGGCTCGTCGTCAAAGACAAAAGTAGCATTGTTGTCTGGCACCAATGGAGATTCTATGTAATAGTTCATGGTCTGTGCAGCCTGTTGTGTCCATACGTCACTCACTGCACTTCTCTCTCCTTTCTCTTCGCTCTTCCCTTCCAATTCTTCAGTGCTGCCTGCTGGAATCGTGTTGCCAGCGGGCTGAGAATCGCCAAGTGAACGGAGTCTCTTGCTTTTGTTCTGATCAGGGGTGGAGTAGGCGCTCATTCTCTTGCCGGAGGGTAATTTCTTGTTCAAATGGGTATTCCAGTAGTTCTTCACCTCATTGTCAGTCCGACCTGGAAGCCGACCGGCTATAAGTGACCACCTGCATGGGACAACAAAAATGAAATGAAAGCCGGATCACAAATTGTTATATAACATCATCTAATCGGCGTTGACGAGCAGGTAGGTTTTCAACGAGGAAAAACCAAGAAGGACTGAGCCGCTGACCGGTTGCCAAGAAGCTTGTGCATCCTAATTATCATGTCTTCTTCTTCCTGGGACATCCCGCCTCGTTTAATATTGGGTCTTAAATAATTCTTCCACCTTAATCTGCAACTTTTCCCACCTCTCATCAAACCTTCAGCAATGCAAGTATAATAATTAAGATCCCACTTGCAACTTCAAGCAGAAAGAAAGAAAAAATCTGTCTGGACTTTAGGTACGTAGACTACATTATCAAAACATATTGAACTTTATAGTCTGGTTTAGCTTTATATAGTTAACTCCTTTTGCGCAAAAATTAAGAGGAGTTTCACGTTTGTGATCGAATTATGCAATAGATAGAGCTAATTAGTACCTGATTTCTTAGACACAGTTGACCAGTTGCCTTCACCATGAGTCTCTACATATGTTTTCAGGACCAAGTCTTCATCTGGTTTCCACAAACCTTTCTTGACCTTAGGCTTCGCTTCTTTACTCTCCATCTCCCTCTCTCTATGAATCTATCTTTCAAAAATATTTGAGTGGAAAAGAAATGTAAACGAGAGAGGTTTATATAGAGATTAAAATTTGCATGTGCGGGGATGTCACTACCCTCCGGTAAATAGCAGGCTTCACCCGTGCGTAGACATGGAGCACTGTTACTTGCATTAGAATCCCAAAATGGATTGATTGACAGGAGGGCTCTGTGCATATTTTGCTTCACTTTATCTTTTCCTAGGCATTGCCACACTGTAAAAGCAAAGCAAATCTCAGTTCCACTTTCGTGATTAGAGCAGACAGGACCCGCCAGTTAAACGTATGCAGGATCTGGGAAGTCCAACCATACGTACGGCCCCTATGTTTCCTCCCTCCTGCATGCTTTTGTGCTGTAATCTCAAGATACCAACCAGTCGCATGAAATTATTTAGCTATGGTCGCATTACTTCGATTTTTTAAGTTGCTTTTTAGGGTTTCAACTTACAATAATGCAGTGTCGCTGGTAAAAAACTTAAATTTACGTCTCGTTCAAATCAGGATGGATACTTTTTATAAAAAATTAGAACAATTAAAATTTTATTCTATACCCATAAAGTATATTTTTAAAAATGATATTTCCTTGAATTCAAAAGGAAAAAACTTACAATAATGCAACATCTGTCACACACTTAAGACATACGGGACATTATGGAACATGGATCATGGACTGGTTGATCATCCCTCCCAAGTTTAAAATTTAGCTTGCTTTTTTCAAGGTTGTGTATATTTGCTCAATATCTCATCACAGAAAAAAAACATTAATCTACAGAATAAACAAAAATCATACTTGATTAGAGAAACAGAAAAATAAGAATCTGTTTTTATAACAATTTTAGAGTGGGTATTTACTCTTCCTGTTTCTATATCTTTTATCTCCAGAAAATAATTAAACCAGCAACATATTGTTAAAACTTGGGTTAAAATCCAAGAGATCGAGAGACCTCGGTGTCCACATTGTATACCATATATAAGGTCTACTCTACTTTATCAGGAAAAACAAAGATTGACTTGTCAACCCAATCATAACGTTTACATGAACCAATTAATTTGTCCAATCCGATTTCCATATCTTCTTTTGGGATTAAAAAAGAAGTGGATATTTCTAAACTAGCTAGCTAGTTAGGTATGGTATTTGTTAAGGAAAGACTGGATATCATTTATCTTTACAAAGCAATATGTGAAGAATCAATCACCCATGGTGAAATGAAGTATGAAATGAACAATGACACCACTACCACAGGACACCAGCTTTTTTTTTATTCGAGCCCCACCACAAAAAATGCCTTCTAGTTGTCTCGTTTCGATCACTTTTTCAGGTGCACCTGAGTTATGGGGGAGAGTGATCACACTTCACCATTCTCTGAAGAACCCTAGCTATACTGTCATCTCATTTATCATTATTCGCATCTCTCATCATCATTATTCCAGACTATAGTATAAGTTTCTCCTTTCGAAATCCTTCGTAACGAACAACGTTTTGAACTGTATGTATGTATGTCTAAAAAAACAAAGAACCAGCAATCATTTTAGTCATCATTGTGATGACAACGGGCTAAGATTCACAAAAAAGCTTCGGCTTGTTTCCCCGGACGAGTTAGCTGATGAGTTGCAGGTGGGCATATGCCGAGTGGAAAACAAGTTGAGCCTATCGCATTTAAATTAGAGCTCACAATATATCGATCTTCTTCTTCTTTTAAATTTACAGTCCATCTTTCAACTGAGGCAATGAGTTTTATTTTAGGGGAATGTCCAATCAGTCCATTCATTTCTTCTCATTTGGGCCACTCAGAAAAACTTTTTCTCCATTTGAATCCCTCTATCTCCTAGAATTTCTCGTTGTTTGATTGCTGGAGGCACTCAACGTGATATGAAAGGTTTTAACTTTTAACTTCACCAATCAAATAAACTCTAACAATAAAAGAAATTATATGTGTGTATATATAAGGTTTTGAGAAACACGAGACAACAGCAATGATTAAATAATTCTTGTGGAAGGAAAGTGGCCAGCTTGAAACTCATTTTGGGTTGTAATATTCTATTGCAGGAGACTTTTGTCCAAATTTAAGTGGACCTGCCTTGCTTTTCTCGGTCATTATCGCCATATTTATAACACCTCATGTTCTTGCATGCCCTTAATACTACAAAATAATCACTGTGCATGGAAAATCATGGAAGAAGATGACAAATTTAGGTGGACGACAATCCATACATTGGGTTTAACTCCTCTATCTATGTAGTGGATATATGCTTTTACAGGAGGAGATTAAAGCTGCACCAAAATCACCACTCCCTGTTTGCTTCGTGCGCGACTTTAGAGTTAGCCAGTACTTCTCTCTTCCATCTTCCTGCAAGTTTCTCACTTGGAGGCCGGACCTACAGCTAGCTAGCTTGCGCTCGGGTGGCATGGCACCCACCCCCAGCACAGCCTGGGAAATAAAATTATAGATTCTGAGGGGCCCATTTCAGAGTTTTCCTTCGCTAAGATTTTAGGGTTTTGGTATTTTAAAAGGAAGGTAATGGATAGTGGAAAAAAAGAGGGAAGGAAGTGATCTTCATCTTCTCTATTGATTTAGTTGATCTTTAGAAGGTAGAGTCTAGTTAGTATTTTACAATAATTGAGATAAAGATATTTGTGAAGGTAAAAAAAAACTCATTTTTATCCTTGTCTCTGATATAGAAATCGAATCAATTTCAGTATCTTAATTATTTTTTTTAAAAAAAGGCACATAAAGGAAATGTAAATGAGATAAATAACAAAAAGTTTTGTTCTGAAAATATCTACAAGAACGTTTTAAAATCCCCATCTCTGTCATTAACAGATTATTTGAATTATTAATTCCACAACATTTAATCTCCACCATTTGATTGAAAAACTTAAAAAGGGGGAAAATATCAAGAATAGATAGCAATCATGCTTATGCTTGAGAGTGTGGTTAAAATTTTTTTTTGATAATATTTTTTATTCATAATAATATTAAAATGATATTTTTAAAAAATATATTATTTTTGATATCATCACATGAAAATAATCTAAAAACACCAGAAAATTTTAATTTAAAATAATATATATATATATAAAAATTAAAATCACTTCTAAAACATAATATCAAACATTTGAAAATATTCCAATGCAAAAGAATTTGACAATAAAAACAAAATAAAGATGAGGGACCTCATGAATAAAAGTGAATGCATGATGAGATCACCATGAGTTAATAATAGACGTAGATTCTCTACAGAAGTAAACATATCTAGGGTTGGCATCACACAATTATTGTATCCTAGTAAGGATAAAATATGCTATTAATTATTAATCCCTATATAGATTAAAATATATATTTTTGTTCAAATTGGGCACAGATTACCAAGAAGTGGCGCCGCTGTAACCCTTTTGATTATGATAATACGATCCCTTTCCTTTTGCATCATTATTTCACTTAAACAAAAAAAAAAACCTTTTATTGAAGCAGATCACGTGAATTTTCCTTCCCTTGTCGTCCTCTTCCATGCGAAGTGCTTGTGATTAGGCTAATCACAGGCTCTGACTGCAGCCAAAAGACTTTCATTCCACGAACCATACACCCCTGGAAATGATTTGTTATATATAAGGTGGGAAAAAAGATTTTTTCAATAAATTACACATGTAACCCTCAATCAGCCCAATTTTGAAGTGTGAGATTAAAAAATTACATGAAAAACAACTTAAGACAATTCATCACGCTCATAATTAGAATGAGATAATCTCATGGAATGAAATTAAAAAAATAAGATGATTTATCTCTGATTAACCTTTCAAATCTGCAATTTTGGTCATGAGACAAAGATAACACTATAGAGAGTCAATCAAAATAAATTATGAAGATCAATTCTCAATAATCCTTCCTAGACTCAATGTTGAACAATAACAATTGTAATGATTTTAATTAAACAAATGGCATAAAAATAAGTGAAGTCGGCCCAAACTAACTTGTTAAGCACTATTCTTGGGTTATGACATCATGATAACATAATAAAAAAAAAATTTAAAACAAATCATAAAATCTAATTCTGAATCAAACACAGTAGTAATTGAATAAAAAAAACAAGTCAATTGAGTTAACTCATCACCCGGGTCATGAGATGGAGACAATCTAATAAAAAAACTCGTGACATGGATTATGAGGTAAGGATAACTTATTAGAAAGACAATAAGTCAATTTAACCAAGGTTAAAATATCAAAAATCATGATCTTGATTGATATCCTTGAAGAAAGTATATCAAAATAGATTATGAAACTTGATTTTCAACTATTATAATATTGAATGATAAAATTAGAAGAAGAAAAACAGGTATAAAAACAACACAAAAAACAACCTAAGACAACTCATGTACATGCAACATTGTTGAATAATTATAATAAATTTTAAATAAAATTATGAATCAATTAGGATCAGTGCTAATTAATTATCGAAAAAGATACTTTCAAGCTGGATCCTTATTCGTGCATGCAACATTGTTATTGTATTTAATTTATCCTTTTCTTTTCCCTGATACAAGAGGTCCCATGAAATCAATGATTTCTTTGCTGGGATTTGGTTTTCCCTGCCATTTTGGAAAAAGCCACTTTAACATATTTTTAGTGCACTTAATTTCTTGTCTTTTATAATTATATGAACTTGTGGGTCTATTTTAAATTTCCTCGGTTGTTTTTTGGCCGTCCAAATTACCAGGCTGGAATTATTGACAGGTGCACTGATATTTATATAATCTTGGATTGGACATGAAAAATAATTGTATAGCCATCACAAGTTACTTTGTAATCTCAAATGATTTCTCACCCTTTTCTCAAAACCAAATTATAAAAAGGCCCAAAAAGAAAAAGGAAGAAACCCATAATTAAAAATATCACTTACAATGTAAGACAAAAATGGAGATGCAGGGGATCGAACCCTGTACCTCTCGCATGCAAAGCGAGCGCTCTACCATTTGAGCTACATCCCCTTTTTGAAACTGCCCCCTTCTTTAACATACATAAATACATAAATTCTGGGATTAACATTCCTGAAGAACTCTTGTTTTTGTGAAGTCGAGGTCGAACAAGAGTGGAAATTCTGTGAGCAATGTGCGGGAGCATCGTACTGTAAATTCCTGTTTTGCAAGGTTTTAAAGGCCCAAGCATGTGCAAATAAGCAGCCTTGACTTCAATTCTGCGATAGATTGGCAAATTACTGGGCTGAGCAGATTAGGTAGCAGTCAATAAATATGCAGAAATCGGCCATGCGAAGGCATCAATTTGATGCGATTTAGAAAGTGATTGACAAGGTTTTTGTGGCAATGTTTGAGGTAATTCAAGCTAAGAATGCAAATTATTGAAGCTAAATTGTGTAAATTCAAATTTTCAATCCTTTTTTTCTGTTCTTCGACCAGGACTGGGGTGTAAAATTGATGGTAACTCTCCTCTCCCATCAAAGTTATCGCAATGCTACAGCCCAAGTTAAAAGGATAGATCTCTTGAGCATCCCTGCCAGCAGGCAATGCATAGCAATCTACAGCACAGACGTAGCGCCATTTATTGATAGACAGACAGACAGGGATGGAACATGTCTGACAGTGATGACTCGTTCGGTCTACCTTGTGGCTTCCAAACACTTCGACAACATTCATAAATCCACGGGCCTGCAGCGTTATGGGTAAAAATCACAGTGCCAGGTCCAAGCTTCTTTTTTTTCATTAGTTTTTAGGGTCTGTTTAGCATGGCACAATTCCTTCATTAGTTTATTTTAATACATTTCCGAACGAAAAACATCATCAAAACAACCTTAACTACACTTCCAAACAATTAGTTTCGCAGACTGGTCCTATATTAATTTAATGTGTTTTTCCAAATTTTTATCCAATGTACTGGATCACAGTTGGGAACGGGAGAAATAAACTATGAAGAATCCATCTTCACCGAATCACCATCAAATTCACTCCAGGCTCATCATCCACTTCCATTTTGGGGCCAAGAACCAAAGCAATCTAACACTTAGTGTTTCTCACTAACTCCTCAAACATGGTTTGAAAGTTCAAGCATCCTATAATTGAATATGTTTCGCCATTTTCACCATACTCTGCTCTGTAGAAATCAAATTCCTACCGGCCTGCATGGTTTTTAGGGCTTAGAATAAGTCATTGGTTTGTCGTTATACTAACTTGGATGGTTGGAAACAGCACAAGAGATCGTACTCAGGTGTTAAATAGCACATTCAATGAGGCGATCAACTTGGCAAGCCGGCAAGCTTTCTGTCACGAAATGGAGAGCCCCACATCATGTTCCCTATGCTTCGGCTAGTTTTTGGATCTCTATGCAAGGAGTTGATGCCACTTCTTGTTCCTGTGTTTTTTTTTTTTTTTCTATTTCAATCTCTGTTTTTTTCCCGAACAAGTTTTCTTATTGATTCTGCCTTTGTACGTATAGTATATGTAGTTTACAAGAGATGTGTCGTGATTGCATAGAATTTATGATCTGTATAATATATTTTAAAGCCACAGCTACACCCACCAAAGTTTTGTTCCGATGTTTGTTCTTGTGGTTTGTGTTTTTGAAAATTTGAGTTTTTTATTTTTATTTTTTAAAATTATTTTTTTATTGTTTTGATAGGTTGATGTTAATTTTTTAAAATAAAAATCTAATTTTAATATATTTACAGATAAAAGAATTTTGCAAAACAAAATCTACTACCATCTCAAACAATGTTTTTGTCTCTTTTTCTTAAGGTGCTTGTTCCCCTTGTTGAAATGAAAGAAAATTTTGAAAGTTAGACGGGCAATTGAATATGTAGTTGAATATTCTGCCTTGCTGTTCATGTTCTAAGGAATCCCCACTTCATTAAAATCAAGGTATGCAGGGTGTATTATTGAAGTTATTTTTATTTTGAAAAATATTAAAATTATATTTTTATTTTATTTTTTTAAAAAAATATTTTTAGCATCAGCATATCAGAATATTCTAAAATATCCAAAAAAAATTAATTTAAAAAATCAATTTTTTAAAAAGTTATTTTTAAAAGCATTTGGGGAAAATCAAAATAATATTATTTTATATTTATTTTAGTTTAGAGCTTGTGGTGACCGGTTCGAGTCACTCGACAATAGTGTAATGAGGTCTTATAGATATGACTAGCTAAATGCCCGCACTACGTTGCGGGCATAGTGCGGGCGGAACAAATAATTTTTACAGCTATTAAGATTAAAATATAATATTTTAACATGTAAAGTTTGATATACTGAAAGGGATCAACATCCTCTATTATATTAACAGTAATATCGAAGTCTTAACTTCTAAAATTATCATTAGTATTACTTTCAAAACAATAAACATTATTCAACAAATCTGAGAGAAAGAGCGAAATATTAATAAAAAAGCACATTGGAACAAAAACTAAAATTATTATTATTATTCTTAATATTAATATTCTGATTGCTTTAATAATAGGAAGAAAACAAAATTAAATCAAAGGCTAAAAAAAAGCTTAAAAACATTAACAAAAGAGCAAATAAAAAAATAACATAAATGAAAAAAAAATAAAAATTATTGACTGGAAAAAAATCATTTGACTTGAAAATTAAAAAAAAATTATTACACTACGTTGCGGGCCGAGTAAGAAGTTTTTATAATTGTTGGGATGAAAGAAATTCATAGGATATGCTGGTCCAAAATTAAAATATAATATTTATATATGCAAAATTCAATACAATAAAATAGATAATCACACCCTATTATAAAAATAGTAACATCAAAGTCTTGACATCTAAAACTATCATTGCAGTTATTGTCAAAACAATAAAAAATATGAAATTATCATGAGAGAAAAAAACTGAAAAACATTAACAAAAGAGCAAGTAAGAAAAATAACTAAATTTCTTGTTTTTATTATTATTATTATTATTATTATTATTATTATTATGTTAATAATGAAAAAAAACCAAAAATAAATGAAAGATTAAAAAAATCCAAATAATTTTAACAAAAGATAAAAAAAATTATGAGATAACAAAAAATTTTACTTGGCTTGAAAATAAAAAAAAAACAATGAAAAAATAAAAGAAAGAGCAAATTAAAAAAATCAAATAAATGATAAAACAAAAATAAAAATTACTAACTGGCAAAAAAATTACGTGACTTGAAAATTAAAAAAAAAAAGGATCGCACATTGTTGCGGGCTGAACAAACAATTTTTATAATTGTCAGGATTGAAGAAATTAATAGGATTTGCTAGTTCAAAATTGAAATATAATATCTATATATGTAAAATTTAAAATAATAAAACAGATCACTAAGCCCTATTATAAAAACAACAACATCAAAGTCTCAACATCTAAAATTATCATTGTTATTACAATCAAAACAATAAAAATTAGCAAATTGCCCCGAGAGGAAAAAACTGAAAAACATTAATAAAACAGTAGGTAAGGAAAATAACCGAAATTATTATTATTATTGTTACTACTGCTGCTGCTCCTACTACTACTACTACTACTACTACTACTACTATTATTATTATTATCGTATTAATAATTAAAAAACTAAAAAAATCATAATAATTTTAACAGAAAATCAAACAAAAAAATAAAATAAAATTATGAGGTAAGAAAAATTTATTTGATTTGAAAATAATAATAATAAAACAATAAAAGAAATAAAAGAAAGAACAAATAAAATAGATGACAAAACAAAAATATAAAATATTAACTGGGAAAAAAATGATCTCACTTGAAAATTAAAAAAAATAGACCGTACTACGTTACGAACTGAGCAAACAATTTTGATAATTGTTGGATGTGAAGTAATTTATAGATTTAAATTAAAATATAATATATGATAAAAGAAAAATCAAAATTATTCAATGAAAAAAATTATTTAACTTGAAAATTAAGAAAATTGTCCACCCTACATTGCGGGCTGAGCAAATAATTTTTATAAGATTTGCTGGATCAAAATTAAAATATAATATTTATATATGCAAACTTTAATGTAATGAAATAGATTAACATATCCTATTATACCAATAGGAAAATAGGAGTCTTAACATTTAAAACTTATTATTGCTATTACTATAAAAAAAATAAAAATTATCAATTTATACCGAGTGAAAAAATATAAAAAAAATAGTAAGCAAAAAAAACAATTAAAACATTATTATTATTATTATTATTATTATTATGAAAGAATAAATAAATAAATGAAAGACTAAAAAACATCATAAAAACTTCAAAAAAAGATTAAACAAAAAAATAAAATAAAAATAAAAACTTATCATTGTTATTACTGTCAAAACAATAAAAATTATCAAATTATCATGAGAAAAAAAAACCCTAAAAAAATAAACAAATGAGTAAGCTAGAAAAACAATTAATTTTATTATTATTATTATTATTATTATTATTATTATTATTATTATGTGCTAGAAAAAAATGAAAGACTAAAAAAATCCTAAGAACTTCAACAAAACACTAAACAAAAACAATAAAATGAAAATAAAAATTATCATTGTTATAACTGTTAAAAGAATAAAAATTATCAAATTATCCCGACAGAAAAAAAACCTAAAAAATATTAACAAAAGAGTAAGTAAGAAAAAAACTTGAAATTATTATTATTATTATTATTATTATTATTATTATTATTATTATTATTATTATTATTATTATTATTATTATTATTGTGTAAATAATTGAAAAAAATGATTACTTCAAAGAATAAAAAAAACACCTAAAACTTTTAACAAAAGAGCAATTAAAAAAATAAAATAAATGACAAAAAAAATATTATTAACTTAAAAAAATATTTGACTTGAAGAATAAATACAAATAAAAAAAGGTACAAAATAATAAATATCAATGTTAAATGATCACCAACACAAATTAAAATTTAAACTATTATTATTATTGCGTTAATAAAAGGGGGGAAATGCAATCAAAGAAAAAAAAACCAATAACTTTAATAAAAGAATAAATAAAAAATGATAAATAAATAAATTATTAGCTAAAAAATCATTTGATATGAAAAAAAAATATAAATAGGTAAAAAAAAACTATAAGCAATAAAAAAAAAACATTAAGAGAAAAAATAAATAAAAAAAAAGCAAGGAAAAAACGAAAAAAAAAAAAAAAAACGAAAAAAACAAAAGCAAGGAAAAAACGAAAAAAAAAAAAGAATAAGCGGGAAAGAGAAGAAACAAATCAATGCGCCAAGGAGTCGAACCCGTGTCTTCGCGGCCAGTTAGCAGGCGCAGTTCCACTGAGCTACATGTTGTTCTTAGCATGGAGCCGTGGAAAAATAATAAAATATTAATCTATAATAGCGAACCGAACGAACCGAACCGACCCGAACCGACCCGAAAACTGAGTTATACTATTACAATCCACAGTGATTTGTCTCACATGCTACAGTAACCGGGCCATGAGCTCTTTTAGTATATTAGATAATAATTATTTTAACCCAAAAAAAGGGGTTGACGTGACTTGTCTCCTGAAAGGTTTTCTACCCCATTCGTAATGAAAAAATAATTACATTATAGTGCGGGTGGGTAACTCTAGCATTTCTTTCAGGAATATGTGAAGTTAGAAGGTTATATATATATATAAGATTTATGGTCACAGTTTCGTTTTTTATTGATACATTTCTTTTCTTTTTTTTATGAAAACAAGTATTTTTTAATATAAATTGCTTGATTTTGGAATGAAACTCTGACACAACTAAAATAAATATTCGTTGCAATTCAAATGATTTCTGTAGTGAAGACCCTCCTTTCTTATTTATGTTTTTTCTCTAAAGAAAACATGTCGTTTTTATTAAAAGAATAGTTTTTTAAAATTCAAGACTTGGTCAATTGAGAAAACAAAAACAAAATGCCGTGATAACTCTAAAGTAAAGCCATAAAAGAATTAAAAGTGTTGAATTAAAAAAAGTTTTAAGGAATAACATAATAGTTTTTTTTTTAAATCTCATTAAATATTTACGAACTATAAAAAAAAAAAAAAATCTACTAGATTTTTAGACCAGATGTATGGCTCTTGTGTGAATCACACTTCGTGAGTCTTAACAGGGGGACCTCGTAGGTGAGAAAACGACCTTAAAACCCTATTCACTAGCTCTTCCCACACCTATACCTACCTATACACGATGTTATAAATCACTGAAAACGGCAGGCATAAACAAGAATCACCACCAGATTCTGCACCAAGAGAGTGGTAGATGTTTTTCTTGTTCATCACCACAAGTTTTTCAAACTCGGTACAATTTGACCAAAGACATACAGATCGCTACAAGTTAAATAGGGTTTTCGTTGTTGAGGTCCCCTGTGGCCGGAGATCTCATGTATCGATTTGTTTTTCTGTGATTTTAAATTTGAATATTATAGTTATTATTATGATGATCGCTAGGGAGTGAGATCTCATGAATTATAGTGATTAATTAAGATCAGATCATATAACCATTTGACCGTGATACACTGTTACGAGTTTGGGACTAAAAGATTTATCCTTCTGTAATCTTGGGTTTGAACACTGTAGTTGTTATTATAATAATCACTTGGGACTTATATGGTCGTTAATTTCAGAACACGTGGAATTAGTCGAGATGCATATAAACTAACTCGGACATCTATATTAATAATAAAAAAATCAGGACCATTTAGCACGTGGGCTAGCCAATGAGGTTTGAATGGCATAGGTCATATTAGAGAAAGATCACCTTGTTCGGATGTGGGTGGTACCGATTAGGATTGCCTCGTGCGGGTTCTCCGGTCCAGACCCTGGCCATTTTGTGGTCTAGGTTACCGGCGAGGGAGATAGGCACGTGAAGCCTGCATGGTTTCTGTTCAATCTTGTTCACCCTCCCTGTGACAGTGGAGTCTGGCAGCGAACTTGTTTCGGGTTTAAGTGGGGCAAAGCGATACGTTCAATATTATTTGTTGTTTATCTGTCAGTATTATTTTATAAATCAGCACAAACAGAGCAAAAACAAAGGACCTAGGGAAGATGCGTTTTTGCTGGGGTTATTGTAGTATTATTGTATGATAATTATTAAATGTTTGCCTTAAATGGGAAAGACAGGGGGACATTTTTTTTTTGTTAGTTGCTTGTTCATGAGGGGATGATCTCTCTTCCTTGCATAAATAATTAAAATGGGACAAAAGAACCTATGGAGATATAATATAATATAATATATAGTTTAGGTATTGAAAGATCTTGTGTTCCCTTGGAACAATTGCTCATTGTTTTGTTTTTAACAACGTTTATAAAATCCGAGTTCATGGACCAGTTAAACTGTTGAATGTTCTTCTTTCATAATCTATGTTATAAAACTAATTCACCCATGAAATTTTCAGTGATTTCAGGCTAGCCATCCACGCACGCATACACGAGGCTCGTTGAGCCTGGTAATTACATTACATTATTCAAATCTCTGCAATATTTGTTTCGAAAAGGGATTCTCTTTTGCTTGCCCGTGACTTGTGTTTTACGAGAAGGAAAGGTTCAAAATGCTTATGAAACTGGCAACTCTTGTCAGCTAAACGAGACCCTGTCCCCCCTTGATACTGTCTTCGTGGATAACAACTAACGAAACGTGTAATCCATTCGTGAATTTCAAGTTTAGATTCCGAAAAATATATTATTTTTTTTTAAAAAAAAAGATACCGCACCGATCACAAACGGGTTATTCAAAGAGTTGTGCTTAGGAATTAATGCATTTGAATTCTATTTTAAAGTATTTTACAGAATTACTAAATGTATTTGTATTATTTGTTAATACGAGTGACCCGTAGAAGGGATGGGTGTTTCTTTTTTCTAATGTTATAAACAAGATGGGACCATAGATTTGACTTGAGAATTACACAACTGGTTCATGCATGGTTTTTGAATTGAATCTTATCGGGGACTAATAAAGAAGCAAGTGTACCTTTTTCACTCTCAAGTGAGTGGCGTGTTAGACAACAATTGAATAAAGAAGTGGGGGAGAGGAACACAAACATTTTTTATTTATTTTTTCCTTCTTTATAAAAAGAGAGAGAAAGAAGAGACAGATTGCAACCAGGAAAAAGAAAAGAAAGAGGCTGATTTTAACCAAAAAGAAATTCTATCTTTTATTTAACATGTGATGGTACTGAGCTGATGTAAAAAAAACAACAACTAGAGATTCCACCTGGTTAGGGAAAAAGAAAAGGAAAAAACCTTTCATAAATATCAATTCTATTTTGTTTCTAGAAAATTTCTGTTTGGGACTGTGATGATTTTACTTTTTAAAATGTTTCTTGTTTATCAAAATATATATATATATATTTAAATTATTTTGATATGGGCACATGAAAATAATTTAAAAACACCAACCAATTAATTTAAAATGAAAAAAAAAAACCTTTTTAAAAGCAATAACGAATAAACACGGATTTTTTGAAATCTATGATTGATAGCATGGTTAACCGGATGAGAAAAGGAGAGGGGGGGAAAGAATCAAAATTAAGCTTAATTAAAGGCTTATTATATATTCTCAATAAAATAAAAACAAAATAAGCTAACTAGAGCGAGTGATTGAATCCGTTTCATTTTGTTTTGTTTATCGGTAAATCATTGGATTTTAGACTATAAAAAAATAAAGATAGATATTATGTGCCATGTAATAATCAAATAAATCATGCATGTTGAATAATTTTTTCATTAACGAAAAATATTTATTATATAACTATAGGCTATGTAGATTTATATATTCAATAATTATTTACTGACAGCTAAATTTTAGGTCGATATTTTCATTTCTACACAAATTTATTTATTTTATAAAGTATAGATAAGATGGAGACCTTCCACTATAAAATTAACCTCGTAACTAATTTTTAATTATAATCTTGAATCAACAATTAAAGATGAGCTAGTTTAAAGATTGCTACAAAGCCAACATCGATGGTAGCTATCGATGTCGGTTACATATTGATTTTTATTTTTTTTATTATTTCTTTTTTCTCTGTCCAGTGAATGACAGTATTCTAGAATCCCCTTATACTTTCCTAATTCATTGCAATGAAACGCGTAGCTGTGATTACTTGATATGGCTGGCTGATGTGAGATTAAACTGGTTAGTGCATGGTTTAGATGGTATACAATATTATTTTTAATCTATCTTCTATTCATGATTAAAAAAAAAGGTGTTACAGTATTTCGCACCAAGGATTACGTGTAAGTTAAAGGTGGAGAAGATAAACTTCGATACAGTGACTTTTTTAGCGTTGTTTGTGGTTTATTTTAAAAATATTTTTAATATTTTTTATTTTAAATTATTGTTATATGTTGAAATCAAAAATATTTAAAAAAAAATTATTATTTTAATATATTTTTAAATAAAAAAATGCTTTTAAAAACAACAAATACAATATACAAAAAAGCTGCGACATGGAATGGGCCATGGCAAGCAATCTTATCTTTCACAAAATTTGGTGTAGATGTTGTTGTTGCTCGATGTAAAAAATCACTTGGGGATGTGTTTGTCAGCTGAGATTTCAACCTTTATTTGTTTGCGCGTGGGTGCCGCCCGAAAGGACGAGAGCACGGAGGGCCACCGGGTCGGCAAAAAGTGGAACATTGATACGGACAGGATACCACTGTTGCCCAAACATTGTCACCTTACCTGCTTACCATGCTTTCCCTTCTTACATCCCTTGTCCCTCTCTCTGCAAACTAGGCCCCGCACCAGCCACAGATTTCAACACCCATTGCAGAATCTCTCTTGACTTTGTCTCTCTGTAAACTATATATCCCTCTGAGCTTCTATCATAACCCCTTAATAGCAAGAAACCCAGATCTCTTCTACCCAGAACTCTCTCTTCCTTGATTTCCTTTCTTGTTCTTGACTTCTTGGTTGTGGGTTTTCTTTTTTTATTGGGAATTCTGGTTTTGTTTTGTTTTGTTGTTGTTGGATGATACACACGCACACGCACACGCACTACACTTTGAAGCGAGTTTGCTGAGCTAAGCAAGATGGAAGAACTTCAACTCGGTCTCGGTCTCCCGAGCGAGAGAGCAATGAAGCGTTTGGACCTAAACAACTATGTTTCTGAACCGAAAGGGTTGCTGGGCTCGGGACAGCTTCAACTGGGTCAATATTCATGGTTTTCTACAAATGTTAGTGATAAGAAGAGGGGTTTTATTGATGCCTTTGAAGAGAGCTCAGGAAATGAAGATGGGCCACGAACGTTGCCTCTCTTGATTTGGAATAACCAGCCAAACGACGAAGATGATTTACCTAAAGATCTCGACAGCCATAGCAGCAACTCTTGCGCCTCTAACAAGTATACACCCTCTCTCTCTCTTTATGCAATCAAGTGAAAAATATAGCTAGTTTATTGTTTTTTTACGTTTTGTTCTCTTTGGTTGAGCAGAAGTGATGGAGAAAGTGATGGAATAGTGGGGTGGCCACCGATAAAGTTGAAGAGGAAGAGGCTTAGTCGTCAAAGAAGCGGAGTTCTAGAGATCAATCGGGCAGTGGACAATGGCTGTGGACATTGCCAAGCTAGAACATCGAATTATATGTACATTAAGGTCAAGATGGAGGGAGTAGGAATAGCGAGGAAAATTGATGTCAGCCTCTACCATTCTTTTCCAGCACTCAAGCAGACCTTGCTTGGCATGTTTGGGATATGTAAGTAGTTTCAGCATTACAGTTAATATTTTTCCATTTTTACTGGACCATGAAGTGACAGTTTCCTAATCTTGCTGTGAAATTCGGGACAGGCCAGGAAAATTCAAGCAACTACAGCCTGACTTACCAGGATAGAGAAGGCGACTGGCTACTAGCTGAAGATGTGCCATGGAGGTAGTGCCCGTGATTATAATTCAAGAAAACAAATTTTTCCTTCTGGGGTTTGAAATGACATGCAAATTGATGGTGTGCTGATTTGTTTTTTCTCACGGGACATTTGAACTTTGCAGGAACTTTCTTGGGACAGTCCAGCGACTAAAATTGATGAGGAACAGCTGCTGATTAGCTATTTTTCTACCTTTTCTTTCATATATGGAGTCCTTTGATTTGAGTTTTGAATCAGTTGACTCTATGTATTATGCAATTCAATAGTAGCAGGAAGACCCTGATTAACTGTACGACCTTTTGGATAAAAATAGAAGAAACATACTGTATGAGTTTCTTTTGTTCATGTTGGAGCTATCTCCTCTTTGTGCATATCTTTTCCTTATTTCACCTTTATTCCTTGATACTGCCTGTTAGAATTTCTTCTGAAATTGGTATGCTTTTGTGCTCAACATGGACATATGGAACAAAGGCCTGACAGAACTGAAGTTAATACTCATAAAGCCTGACCAAACTGGAGTCAAATTCCTAGTGTTTGTAGTTGTCTGATATTTGCTTTAGGGGTAGTTGTTTTTCCTTTCCCTTTTTCTTTTTCCTTTCCCTCTCTTTTTTTGAGATCTGTAACTTGTAATTGTGTTTGATCCCTCGGATTTGAAAAATGTCTAATTTTGGTACTTGAATTACAACATTTGGTGGGTCCGATTTGATTAAAAATATCTTGTTTAAATTTGTGATCAGCTTTTTGGTAAAATGAGTTTAACCAAAATTCGTGCAAGACTCGGGTTGACCAAATTGCATCGTTGATGTAATTTTTTTTATATATAAATAGGACTATAATTTCTAAACATTACTTGATCAGCCATTATGTCATGTAAATGCAATCACGGCATATGCTCCATTTATTCTTTTTCAAAAGTCTATTATTTTAACTCGTCAAGTTTAGTCAACATTTTCAGCCCACGTGTCATAAATTAGTGAAGGTTTCACGGTGGAAGGACCGCGGATTAAAAAAAAAAAAACAATAAAAAGATTTATTTAAAATGGTGATTTTTAACGAATCAATTGTTGAAGCTAAAAAATACTATGGGTATAATGTATATTGAATCAAGAGAGAGCAGAGGAATTCTGCAGATAACTTGAAGAGAAAGATAAGGAAGATGAAGATGAGCGGGAAAGGAAAAATATTAGATTGTATTACTGGCAAAAATAGTCTGCATACCTTACTTGTGAGCTACAGTAGACTATTTATAAAACAACTCTAACAAACTTCTACATATTCTAGAATATACACATATATTCTAGAATACATATTTTAATACTATATTTATACTCTATCATCCCCCCTCAAGCTCATGATGGGGTAACCCAAGCATGAGATTGTTACAATGAATTCGGAATAACGGTGAACTTAACCCTTTGGTGAGAATGTCTGCGAACTGTTCTGTGGAAGACACAAATTGAACAAATAGTTGATTTGCAGCTACTCTCTCACGAACAAAGTGGACATCGATTTCAATGTGCTTTGTCTTCTGATGTTGCACTGGATTAAATGACAAGGCAATGGCTGAAAGATTGTCACAAAACAAAACTGGAGGCTGTGGTAATTCAACATGCAGGAATGTCAGCAATTGTTTGATCCAATCAATCTCAGCAGCTGTGAAGGATAGAGCTCTATATTCGGCCTCAGTGGAAGACCGAGAAACTGTGGTTTGTTTCTTTGAACACCATGAGATAGGATTAGATCCAAGAAAGACAACTAAACCTGTTGTAGACCGTCTATCATTGGGGTCACCTGCCCAATCAGCATCACTGAATGCCTTGAGTTCCAAAGAACTGTGAAGATAATGAATGCCATACTTGGCAGTGCCCTTCAAGTAGCGTAATATCCTCTTGACTGCAGTAAAGTGAATTGCCATGGGCTGCTGCATAAATTGGCAGACTTGATTGACAGAGAATGCAATATCCGGCCTAGTAAAAGTTAAATACAATAAGGCACCCACAACACTTCTATAAAGAGTAGGATCTTCAAATGGAATCCCATCATCCTTCGGCAGCCTTTGATAGGGGAGACAAGGGGTATCACAAGCCTTTGCATCATTCATATTTGTTTTCACCAACAACTCAAGCACATACTGAGATTGAGTAAGAAATAAGCCATTATGAACATGCTGAATTTGAATGCCCAAGAAAAAATGAAGATCCCCCAAGTCTTTAATTTCGAACTCAACAGCAAGAGATTGAATAATCCTTGTAATCGCATTAGTATTACTTCCAGTGATGATTATATCATCAACATACACCAAAAGCACAATAATCCCATCAGCAGAATGATTCACAAACAAGGATGCATCAGAATATGTATGCTGAAATCCCAAAGAAGGCAAAAAAGCAGTAAATCTTTCATTCCAAGCCCGTGGAGCTTGTTTGAGACCATAAATAGACTTATGCAATCTGCAAACTAATTGAGAGTGATGAGAATCAGCAAAACCTGGAGGTTGTGCCATGTACACTTCTTCATGAAGAATACCATGTAAAAAAGCATTCTTCACATCAAGTTGCCTTAATTTCCATCCATAATGAGCAGCCAAAGCTAGCACCAATCTGACAGATGTAGGCTTCACCACTGGACTGAATGTTTCACCATAGTCTTGGCCATGTTCTTGACTGAAACCTTGAGCCACAAGTCGCGCCTTATGGCGAGCAATTGATCCATCAGCATGTCTCTTTATTTTGAAAATCCATCGGCAGCCCACTAGATTTTTATGATGAGGCATAGAGACTAATGACCATGTGCCCTGAGAATGAAGAGCATCAAGCTCTTCTTGCATAGCAGCAAGCCACACCGAAGACTGCATAGCCACCTTGTAGCTTGAAGGTTCAATAAGAGACACATCAATAGCTGCTGTAAGACAAAACTTTTTCTTAAACACACCGTTCTTACTGCGAGTTTGCATAGGATGAATATTGATGGCTTGAAGCATAACTGGAATGGCTTCGGCATTAAACTCATCATCTGAAGAGAAGGGTGCAGAATGCATACCTTTGCTTGATGCAGGAGATATAGGAACAGAGGAGAATGATGATAAAGGAGGAGCAGCAACAGGCATAGAAGATGATGATGAAGAAGACATAGTATTTGGATTAACAGGGGACAAATCAGTGGGAGAAGGATGGACAACAATATTAGTAGGAGTGACCACAGGAAGACAAGGCAGATTACAAGAGGAAGACATAGATGAAGACTGTGAATGGTGAGTATGTGTTACTAATTCAGAATAGGGAAACACAATTTCATTAAAGACAACATGTCTAGAAATATAGGAACGTTTCTTAGTAACATCATAACAAATGTATCCTTTGTAATGTGAGGCATATCCAAGGAAGACACACATTGTGGTTTTTGGTTGCAGTTTATGTTGAATATATGGACGCAATAATGGAAAACAAGCACAACCAAATACCCTTAAATGAGATATAGATGGAATTTTCCCAAATAAGAGTTCATAGGGAGACTTATGAGATAAAACAACCGAAGGCATGCGATTTATCAAATAGGTGGCAGTATGCACTGCATAAGTCCAAAAAGTGGAAGGTATTTTTGCATGTTGAAGTAATGTAATGGTAGTTTCAATAAGATGTCTGTGTTTACGCTCTGCTAAACCATTTTGTTCTGGTGTGTAGGGACAAGATTTGCGATGAATAATTCCTTTTTCAGCAAGAAAATTGTGAAGTGATTTATTCACATATTCCCCCCCCCCCATCACTTTGCAGAATCTTAATAGAGTGGGAAAATTGAGTTTGAACAAGATTATAGAAGGCAATAAAGATGGAACAAACATCACTTTTATTGATAAGAGGAAATAACCAACAAAACCGAGAGTAATCATCAACAAATATTACATAGAATCTATATCCATCAATGGATATACTAGGTGAAGGACCCCAAAGATCACTATGTATGATATCAAAAGGTGTTGATGATAAATGAGTACTAGAATGGAAAGGTTGCTTACAAAATTTGCCTTGTAGACAACTGACACAAATATTGGAAAAATTATCTAGAGAACATGGAATACAAGCTTTGTTTAACATTAGCTTGACAATCTTATTTGTAGGGTGTCCTAATCTATAATGCCATGTAGAAGGCAAGATGGACTGACCACTGTAAGCTTGAAAACCGAGAGCAGAGGAAGCAAATTGAGATGGATTTGATGGAAAGGGATATAGCCCGTTGCTGCATAATCCTTTATACAGTATTCTTCCCGTTGCTATGTCCTGAATACAAAAACAAAAGGCATCAAAAATGACTCTGCAGTTGTTATCCAAACATACTTGATGTACTGACAGTAAATTTTGGGACAATTTAGGCACACATAGCACTGAATTCAGTTTTAGAGGCTGAGCAGTTGTAGGAATAATAGCATTTCCAATGTGAGATACTGACAAACCTTCACCATTGGCTGTTTTGACACTGTCAGCTGCAGGACTTGGAGAGCTTAATGACAGGTTGGATAAATCTGGTGTCATATGATTTGTTGCACCCGAATCAGTGATCCATACTGGGGACATTTCCTGTGATGGTTGTTGCTGCATAGACGGAAAAGGGGTCTGCACTGAGTACATAGCATGCTGCTGATTGGAGGAAGATGCAGGTGAATAAGGACTCTGCACCGAATACATTGCCTGATGTTGAGTGGAAGAAGATGCAGGAGAATAAGGACTCTGCACCGAATACATGGCCTGATGTTGGTTGGAAGAAGATGATGATGCTGCTGCTGAAACATGACCATTAAAATTGGGACCACTGTCATTGTAATAGCAGAACCATGTAGTGTGATTGTCCTTTCCACACAATCGACACTTAGGCTGTTCATAATTCCTCAAATTACACACTGGTGCAGCATGTCCCGCAAGGTTACATAACTGACATATGATGATGTTAGACCCAGCTCCTGAATTAAATGGTGAAACAGGCAAGGAACTAAAAACACCTGGAGGTGATGCAATTGGCACATTATTGTTCCTCACAGGTATGTTTGTTCTCTGAGAAAACACCCTCTGTCCTTGATTAAATCTGCCCCTGCTCCTGTTTCTATTAAAGGGCCTATAACCACCACTCTCATATGTGTGAAAATTAGGTTGTCCTCGTGAGGAATGATCAAACTGAGATGCTGGGTGTTTTGAAGTAGTGTTCATAGCAGCTAGAAATGTAGAATTATTCATCATGCTATTCTCTATGATACTCTCTTCAGCTAACAGTTGAGATCGAAAATCTTTAAGTGTGATCACACTCTCTCTACCCCTAACAACACATCTAAATGTATTGTATTCACCAGGAAGACCATTCAAGGCTAAAATCACAATGTCTTCATCACAAAAATATACCCCAGCTGCAGATAAATAGTCTCGGGCTTCTTTAATTCTCAGCAAATACTGACTTATTGAATCAGTTCCCTTCTTAATGTTCTGCAAATTAGACTTTAACTGGAAAATACTAGTCTTAGATATAGAGGAGAATTGTTCCTTTAATCGTATCCATAATTCCTTAGAACTACTACTGCCAATGGCACAAGACATGGCTATGGGAGATAGTGTAGCAGTAATTAGTTGCATAATAGCTCTATCATGCAATTTCCATACCAATAAATCATCACAATCATCATTAGAAGAAGAAGAAGCATTTGTACCGTAATCAGCTGGAGACATTGGACATGGATGAGACCCATCAACAAACCCAAATATGCCGTTGCTTTCCAGTAGAAGTTGCATTTGAAAATGCCAGTTTAGATAATTAGAATCATCTAATTTGATGTTCACAGATGCCGAAATGGTGGAGACGAGGCTTGCAATTGGAGACTGAAGAATCTGTAATTGGGCAGCTGTCACCATTATGTGAATCGTTTAGTAGTGTCAAGAATTTGTAGTGGGTTTTGTTTTTGAAGAAAAAATTTAAATCAGTGAAGGCTTGTTCACTGAATGAATTTTGGGAAAATTTTGCAGATGCACAGTATTCTTTGGATAAATTGTTTTTGCGGAAGCAGTGAAAATGGATCACGTTGCGTGAGCATTGAGATGCTCTGATACCATGTTGAAGCTAAAAAATACTATGGGTATAATGTATATTGAATCAAGAGAGAGCAGAGGAATTCTGCAGATAACTTGAAGAGAAAGATAAGGAAGATGAAGATGAGCGGGAAAGGAAAAATATTAGATTGTATTACTGGCAAAAATAGTCTGCATACCTTACTTGTGAGCTACAGTAGACTATTTATAAAACAACTCTAACAAACTTCTACATATTCTAGAATATACACATATATTCTAGAATACATATTTTAATACTATATTTATACTCTATCATCAATCTAGCTTTGTTTACTGTTTATAGTTTTCTGAAAATAATTTATTATTTTGAGAAATAAAAATACAATCCGAGCTAGAAAAATAAATATTAATAATATGTCATAATATAATAATGGTAATAAAATGATTGTGATGCAAAGGTGGCATGGTTTAATTAGGAAATGAGGCGTGGTGGCGGCGGCGGCAAGAATATAGCAATGATCGCGATGCAATATAAATGGTGATGATAATAGCTATAGCTTATGGTGACACTAAATTGAAGATAATTTTATTTTAAGGAGGTGCTATTCTCACACCATTTTTTAATTAATTCATTTCTCATATTTTATTACTAAGATCTTAAAATTAATTAATTTTAAATATTGATATTTTTATGTTAAAATAAATAAATAAGAAAACAAGTACATTATATCTAAATATTTGTCACTTTGTTTCTCAAATATACAAGTCATGTGGATTTTTTTAATTTTGTAATGTAACGTTGAGTTGGTAAGTATTACAAGCATTATGAATAAATTACTTAATAAATCATGACCTTTAATTTCTCAAATATTGAATACTATGAATCGTAAATTATTAGTAATATTATATATTCTTTTATGACACACACACACGAATTTAGTAATAATAGATTTTAAATTAAATTCCAAAAAAAAAGAAATTGATCAGCACAACAGTCTAGTATTAAAATAATATTTTTTCTGACTTTTTTTTAAAAAAAAATTAAGTTGTAATCCGATGTAACTAAGATTATGTTTGACATTGTGTTTCAAAAAAAAAATTGAAAAAAAAATATTTTTATTTTAAATTAAATATTTTTTGTGTTTTTAGATCATTTTTCACATGCTGGTGTCAAAAAATATTTTAAAAAAATCAATGCATTTATGAACGAAAAATACTTCCAAAAGCAACATTAATCACATTCTCCAATAGATACTAAATTGCGTTGATTTTTTTATATTTAAAATCTAACATGGACTAGATTAGGTATAGGTATGTGTGTAGATTTTAAATTAATTATTTTAAAAAATGGTTAACAATTTTAAAACATTATTGTTTTATTTTCTAGAAAAAACAAATTAAGTTTTAACCTGGATGTAACTAGATGGAGTTGATTTTTTTTTTCAATTTAATTTAATATCTTACATGACCAAATCAGGATACGTGTATATGTGTGCAAGGAAGAAAAATCTATCTCTAGGTAATTAAAACATAAATAAATGCAAGTTAAAAATAATTAAGATCCGAAATTTAGGTCCAAGATACCAAAGTTGTTTATTATATTTTGTTCTACATGGGATATCTTGTTTCATTTCAAAAAATAAAATAAATTTTATCTCCTTTATAATTTTGGTATGTTCTAAAAATTCTATCAAAATTTAAGTCATGAAAAATTCTATACTTCTATTTACTCCGTTAAGAGTTAAGACACGAACCCAACATCACGTCACTACCTCGCGTTTTTCACTGCAACCCATCACACATAAACTTCACCATTCCCTCCACTTATAAATCGCCACGTAGCCACACAGAACTCTACTTCCCATCAACTCATGTGTTCCACCCGTAGACAATAATTCCCAATGTCTTCTTCTCTCTCCCACTATAAAAATATTTCCATTTCTGCTCTGTATCACTCTCTCTGCCTCTCTGTTTAGCTGAAAACAGTGCCGTGTTAAAATGGGAATTTTTCAGCTAATCAATGAATCTTAAGCTCCTGAACTTGGTTTCATTGAGGTAATTAATTTTCTTATTATCATTTCTTTCTTTGCTTCAACTTGGTTTCTAGATTATTTTTTTAATTTCATGCCATTAAAGAAGTGGGATTTGAACACTCTTAGTTGTAATCATGTCAATGACAATCATTAGATTAATTAATGATCGACTCTTTAATACTATATTTTGCAATGTTATTATAAATATATTTTAGAAACTATAAACTGTTTTTTATCATTTTCTTTTTATTTGAAATTGCGAGAATTTCTTACCCATTTGGTTTCTTGCTTTCTTCTTCGACTTGTTTTTTTTCTTGTTTTTTCGTAAATCATTGCATCTTTTATGTTAAAATGATTTTAATTCTGTTATTTTGATGCATGGTTAATTACCTTGAATATTTGGATACATTGTTTTATCTGTACCTTGAATAGTGATGGGCTGTCATCATGCATTGTTATTATCAAATCGTAAATTATAAAGTACAGTCGTAAATTCTGATGTGAAATCCAATCTAATTGGCTAGTTGTTACTAGGTTTGCTTTGCCAACTCTACTTTTGTGTGTTTCTTCTTGTTACTCCTTGGAGACAGATGGCGAAATCCTGTGATGTTTTGAGGGGCTTGTTTATGTGGGTTCTCAGAGAGGTGGGGTATTAATTGATTGGTTGATTCTAGCGTGTTGTTTCTTCCGCACAATATAATTCTTAGATGCAAGCTTGACAGTAAAGAAGTGATTAGGTAGAGAAGAAAAGACAGGTTGAGAGATAGGAACAGGAGAAGCCATAGAGGAAGAGAGAATATTTGCTGGCGTGCTCTATATGTGTGTGTGCATGTAATATGTACAGCTTTGAATACCAACCAGCTAACTCTATCCATGTGAAGTTCAAAATACAACAGAATTACAGCTGAAAGATTTGAAAATAGTTCTTAGTATTATCTAAATATCTGACATTTGTATGCTTTGGAACTGCTCGGCAGCTTTGGAGTAATGGATAGGAAACTGATAGACATTGCATGATGAATTCTAGCAATTGTGATTTTATTATTAAAGAAGAAATAGAACAGGTAATGGAATGTGCACATTGAACATTTAAGTCAAGTGCTTCAATTTTCCTTTCCATTATTTGTTTTATTTCTTTTCTTTGCAGCTTTAAAATTTATACGTGGAGTGGAACTGGATTTCACTTGGGGTTTAGGGGAGGGAGAAGTTAGTTATAAGAGTTTTAAGAATCGAGTTTGAAGAGTGGCAAGGGTTTCTAAACTGATTGTTGCTGTTGTTACTTGTTTACTTGAAAGGTTTCTAACGGTTTTTTCTTTCTTTCCTGCTAGTTTTGTTTGCTTTCTTTACTGCGGCAAGTTTAAGGAGAAAAACCTTTCTTGACTTCCATTTTCTGAATTTCTGAATGCTCTTAACTTCTGCTTCATGTTTCTTTCATTGTTGATTATGCACACCAGTTTCTTTTGTGCTTGTTGTGATCCGAGACTGCAGAACGGCACAGAAAGATCCATAGAGCCGAACCCCACTTGTATGGGTTCGAGGCTTGGTTGTTTCTACACAGCTTGTTTCGATTACTGTCCCCTTGAGTATAGCAATCTAAATTAGGTCTGCAGAGTTTTAATTTAACAACTTTGTTTAGCAAACAAGTCATTAAACTATTTTCTAATTGCCATCGCAGTCTTATTCATGACTACCCAAGTATTGTGGAGGTGATTGAAGTTGGAAGAAGCATGACTTTGGGGCTTCCTGAATCAGGACCATGCATGTAACTGCACCGTTCAATCTTTCTAAACCAAATCATGGCCCCTAGACACCTTCGCTTTGCCTGCAGAAGAGTATCCTTGAAGGTTGTTTTCTTCGCACTGCTGATACTTGTGCCAGTTTGTGTGATTGGAATCCTCACATATGCCCAGCATATATCCTACTTTTTCCGCCCACTTTGGGACAATCCCCCCCCTCCCTTTAAACACATACCTCACTTTTATGCAGAGAATGTTTCAATGGAACATCTTTGCCACCTACATGGTTGGTCACTACGATCTGAGCCTCGCCGTGTATTTGATGCCATCATTTTTAGCAATGAGCTAGACATTCTTGAGATCAGATGGCACGAGCTTCATCCTCACGTTACTAAATTTGTAATCCTTGAATCAGATACCACTTTCACTGGCATCCCCAAGCCTCTCTTCTTTGACTCAAACCGGTCTAGATTTGCCTTTGCGAAGGAGAAGATTGTCCATGGTGTATTTTCAGGCCCAATTGCTGCCCGTGGAAAAAATGAAGACCCTTTTGTACTTGAGTTTGAGCAGCGGAAAGCTATGAATGGATTGCTCCGCAGTTCAGGAATTTCCTACGGTGACTTGGTCATTATGTCAGATGCAGATGAGATTCCAAGCCCAAACACATTGAAACTGCTGCAGTGGTGTGATGAAATTCCACATGTCATACACCTCGAGCTCAAGCACTACATGTACTCATTTGAGTTCCCTGTAGATTACAGTAGCTGGCGGGCAACAATCCAGATTTATAGTCCTCGGACCGGTTACCGGCATTCACGCCAAACTGACCTTATTCTTTCTGATTCTGGGTGGCATTGTAGTTTTTGCTATCGCCGACTTCAGGAATTTGTGTTTAAGATGACTGCTTATAGCCATGCAGATAGAGTTAGGAGGAAAGATTTTTTGAACTACTCGAGAATTCAGAAACTCATTTGCAGGGGAGATCATCTCTTTGATATGCTACCTGAGGAGTACACGTTTCAGGAGCTGATTAAGAAGATGGGACCAATACCCCATTCAGCTTCTGCAGTCCATCTTCCATCATATTTGATAGAGAATGCGGGTAAGTTTAGGTTTCTTCTTCCTGGGAATTGCTTACGAACATAGGAGTGAAGGTTTTATCTGTCCGAATCAAAATGAGTAAAATATGTTGATGCAGTACAGTACAGAACTCTGTCATTGTTCCTTTCCCTTTTTAGGCCTCAAATCCCTAGTTCTGCTGTATAACAGTTGCAAACAAGGAAAAAAAATGTCTTGCTCCCGTAGATTATAGCTCCTCTAATCGGATTTTTTTTATTTCTTTCTGGGAAGACATTGTTCAGTTCAAGCGTTAGATCACTCAGTAGGTTGATCCATGGGCATTGGAGTCTTCTCATGTGACCGTTTCTATACATCAAAATACTCTGCAAGAATCAGCTTTTATATATATTTGTGTGTGTGTGTGTGTGTGAATATCAGCATTCCTCTGAGTTCATTTTTTTTTGTTTGTCTGTTTTATTTTACTAAAAGATTTGGAGATAACTAAATGGTGTTTTCAAGGAGATGGTGTATTTGTTTAATCAAAATCAAAAAAAGTTTTATTTTCATTGACTGTCTTTGAAACAAAAAAAAAAGAAAAGAGAGAATAATCTCACATCTGGAATAGGCCAGGCTGGTGGTCTTCGATCTGTAAGAAAGCCCATAAATTTTATTGCATAAATGGGCTCTTGTTCACAGAGGTCTGGTAGCTCCACTTCTGAGGTGTAATGGTGTAAGAAGTTGTTTTTAAAAATAATTTTGTTATATTAATCTATTAAATTCATTAAAAAAGATTAAAAAATAATATTTAAATATTTCAAAACTAAAAATATTTTTAAAAAATCTTCTAAAAAAAGAAGCAGAAAATATCCTCACCACCACCCTTTAGTGTTTTTTTATATGATTGTTGTTGATATTATTTTTGAAAATAATTTTTATATAGAAATATATTAAAATAATATTTTTTATTTTAAAAAAAATATTTTTTATATCATGAAAATAATATAAAAATACCAAAAAAATTAAAAATAATTTTTTTTTCAATAACACTTAAAAAAACACGGTGACAAATAGTCTTTTTAGGGGTGTTTGGGAGGGCTTTTTAAAAGCGTTTTTGAAAAAAAATTGAATTTTTTATTTTTATTTTTAAGTCTAAATTATTAAAATTTGATGTTCTTAGATTTTTTGATATGCTGATGTCAAAAATTATTTTTAAAAAAATAAAAATATATATTTTTAATATATTTTTGAACAAAAAATACTATAAAAATCAATCACAAACAGACGGTTAGTCTCTCTCGATCTCCCTCGGTAATGGCGCACATGTATAGGGAAGCTCGCGAATCGTCAGATGCCAAAATAAAGGCATTTGTGTATGAAATGTGAGGGAGCAATCCGACGGCCTGACAGGTCCCACGGGGATTCAGAAACAAAGTTTCTTCCAAATTCTTAAATTCGAGTTTATTTTATATCCGTTGGTGTTATTTTTCAATGTATTTTTTAAAATAATAATCTTAGTTTCTCAAAGCACTATACTTGTCATCGTGCATAGAAAATGATAGGTCACAACTAGGCATTTGTCATAATTATCATGCCAGTTTTTTTTAATGAAAATGATAGGTCACGTGTATATATTATCTGGCAAGTTATATCACGTGTAATTTATGCTAACGAGGTATGTGTTGTTCATCCACTCATGCTCTAGTTTCTATAGAATATAAAAATAGGTAAGGAAAATAAACTTGGTGGAAAATAGAGTTGAAGATATAGATTGGGACTATCATCAATTCTAATATTTTAAAATAATTTACTGTTTATTCTTTGATAATAAGGGTTGAGACTGATTTTTGTTAAAATTTAACTATTTTTAAACCGTTAAAATTTGACTATTTTTAAACCATTTTGATGTGTTAATATGAAAAATATTTTTTTTAAAATAAATAATATATTATTTTAATATATTTATAGGGAAGAAAAAAACATTGTAATTGGAGCTTGATTTATGCTCGTTTTAAACATAATTAAATAAGATCTATTGTGATTCATATTTTTTTTTCTCTTAGACTTATGATGTGATTCTTAAATTTTACTAATTTTGAATCACAAATTAGAAGGTACACCTCCATTTCTTTAACACGAGACAAAATATATACTTGTCCAAAGTCAAACATTATTTATTACTGGTTTGTTAGGAAAAATCATTATTTTCTCTCTCAATAATTACTGTTTATTGGTGGTCATTTGCACGATAGTGTTTTCTCTTTCTCTTTTCTTTTCTTTTTTTTTAAGGAAAAAAATATTTTTCATAGCTCGGACAACAAGTTTTGTGGATTAATTCAATTGACTAAGTTTTTTTGTATCTTTTTTTATTTTACCCTTCAAATTTTGGATTGATTAGGAGCTATTCAACGATGTGATAGGTTAACTTGGGTTGACAATAAAAAAAATGTTATTTTTTTAATTGATTTTTTTTTCAATGTTGTTCGTCAACATTTAATTCATTGAGATTTGAATTTTATAATTTATTTTCAATTGGGTTATTTTAGTCTCATGATCCAAGTTAGACAAATCACAAGTTTTTTTTTCTTAATTAATATTCTCAATTTTAATTCTTAATATTGAATTAATTGGAAATCGAGTTTCAATATCCTTGTTTTATTGTATTCAAATAGATTATCATTTGGATTTTCAATATCGAGTTTCAATCAATTTTATATATCAAGCTTAATTTAATTGAGTTAATTCAACATATTATCATTTTAATATTTTTTAAAATCATCTCGGAA
Source organism: Salix purpurea (assembly GCA_027405865.1). NCBI lineage: Eukaryota > Viridiplantae > Streptophyta > Magnoliopsida > Malpighiales > Salicaceae > Salix > Salix purpurea. The sequence continues at coordinate 6,749,012 of JAOWLH010000019.1, forward strand.
ACTATTTTTTTACTATTATCTATATTATCTTAGACCTTCTAACTTAACCTATCGAATCAATCTTTACATAGTTTTTTCTTCTCTTAAAAACATTTTAGAATATCCAAATATATTTTTTTATATTTAAAAAAAACAGATCGATCGATCCGTGGGAGGGTAAATCATCTAGTTATAATCACATGATGAAAATAATATGAGAATAGTAGGAGTCAGTAGCGGGCTGTCACGTGTTTACTAAGATTTTGGCTTAGGATGTTTTTCAGAGATTAATTTTAGCTTGTTTTAATTAGATTTCTAATTAGAATAGATGTTTTTTTTAGAAATATATCAAAATAATATATATTTTATTTTTTAATAGCAGCACGTCAACACAATTTGTAAGCAATTTACACAGCCAACCGTAATTTAAAACGTTATTGGCCACATACAGCTCACCTAGTGTTGAAACATAAAATGGAGAAAGAATTTTATTTCAAAGCACACATCATGAGTCAATGGCGTCCAATCTAAATTAATTACTTTGCTCAATATGATAGGCTACCAAGACGGCCACACCATAACGACATAGGGAGTGCTGCATGTGACAACAACCCATCTCTCTCTACACTTTCCAGAAAAATACAAAACGAAAACATTTAAATTATCTCGCGTCACAAAGAATTGACCTCGTGATATCGTGATAAGACGATTTTTTTTGTGTAAAGGACGTATATGCGATAAATTTCATTTTATTGTATAATACCTTTCTTGCACGACAAGTCACTTTAGCCACGATTGTCACCGTTCTGAAGCTTTCTCCAGAAGAGAACCGTCGATGGGGGAATTAACAACGAGTTTCTTTCCAAATTAGGAAAATAATATACTACATGGTTGAGATTATCTTTACCTTTTTTTTTAAAGCATAGTTTAATTAGCTATAACTTGAGACATTCTAATATCCAAGTTTCTCACGATTATTTTTTTTTTATTTTTTTCAAGATTAAAATGTGCAATACACACTCTAGATATTAAAAATGATATACCGACACGTGTAATGTACACACCAGTAAATAAAAATACTGTACAGATTAAGTTTTTTAAAAAATTATTTTAATATTATAATAACAGATATTTTTTAAAAGTGTTTTTACTTGTAAATATATTAGAATAAATTTTTAAAAAATATTTTGATATTAACATATATAAAATATTATTTTGAAAAAAAAATCTTGCAGAAACAATCTCTAACCGCAAAAATTAAGAGCGTGAATCAATCCTGCGAGCATTCGTGCCGTATTATTTTACTACCTGAAAAGCATGCGTGTCAAAATATATGGTAAAGCGTGTCAAAACAATTTTTTTTTATCTTTTGTCATCCAAACTGCCGACTTTTAATGTGATAGTGCAGGTTATATTTTTTATTTAAAAATGTAATATAATAATTTCTTATTTTTAACCCCAATAGATCAAAACTATTTAAAAATTTAATTTAATATTTTTTTAAAGATATATGCATTTTAAAATATATTTATGCACAGTTCTAACCTCAATAACCACATGCCAAACATATTAAAATTTTGGGAGTGTGGTTAAATTTATTTTTTAAAATGATTTTCGTTCAGAAATGCATTAAAATAATTTATTATTATTATTATTTATAATTATTTTGACATCAGCATATAAAAATAATATAAAAATACACAAAAAATAATTTAAAATAAAATAAAAATTAATGTTTTTTAAAAATATTTTTGAAATACAATATCAAAAATTCCATTAAAAGAGAGAAGCGAGTAGCCTTTCAGTTTTTATTTCATTCGTTTTAAAAAATACTAAGCAGATTCTCAAAGTCTTAGGGCTGTTTCGTATTATTTTTTAAAATTAATATTTTTTATTTTTTAAATTGCTAATATAAAAAATAAAAATATATTATTTTAATATATTTTCAAACATAAAAATATTAAAACACACGCACTCTTGAATAGACAACACGAGTCGGTTAGCCCGCGCGTTGCGCCGGACTTTTTATATATAGCAAACTTATTATTTATGTGGTAAGCAAAGAATTTTTTAGTTGATAAATAGAGAATTGTAAATTTTAAATCATGCTATAATTTTTTTTTTATGTATTGAATTAGTTGATTATTGCTATAAGCTTAAATACTCAGATAATAATTCAATTTTGAAATTTAAAAATTATAAGCGATAAAATTTATGAAAGATTAGCGAATTGTAATTTGAGTATTGCAAGACCATAATTGATTAATTGTTTAGTATGTATTAATTGTTTTGATGGTTATTTAATTGGTTGATGTAAATCTGTAATCAATAAAATGAATGAAAGATGATATTTTGTTGTCTTGAACTGAATGTGTTGATGGTTAAATATTTTTTAACAGTTACTAAGCATTTAATTGGTTGATAGCAATATTGTAAGCGCTGAAATCTATTAAAGATAGATTATTTTTTGTTTGCATTGATCTGGTTGGTTGTTGACATTATTTTACTGGCTTGGAGAATAATTTAGTCACAGTTTGGATTTGAATTATGTGTTGATTCAATTAACTCATAGATAGCAAAATTGCAATGTTTTGATTATCTGGTGTGTTTTAATTGGATTGATAATTATATAATCAGTTGGTCGAAAAAATGTAATAGATTATATCGATTAGAGATTTTTGTTTGCTGTAGTCAATTGGGAATTTGTTGGTGGTTGGTTTTGTTGTAATTGTGTGGCCGATCATCTAATTTTTCTTTATTCAGTTGTGTTTACTGGTTATGGAAATATTTTTTGTATCCATTTGTATGGTGAATTATTTGATTGTTTGGTGTGATATTTTTTTGTTGTAGTTTATTGATCAATTTATGAATGTGTTTTAATCGGTTATTTGTAACTGTGTGGCCGATCATCTACTATTATATAACTATATTAAATGTATCTCAGAATACTTATATTAAGTTTTTATATTGAAAAAATCCTAGGTCATGTTTTCTTTTTCCTATATATATTCTTAGGCGAAAGACTAAAAATATATAAAAAAAAAATTAACACCATTACTGTCAAAACAATAGAAATTATTAAATTATGAAGAGCAAAAAAAATATTAACAAAAGAGTTATTAACAAAAATAATTGTTATTATTATTATTATTGAAATAATTGTTATTATTATTATTGTTGTTGTTGTTGTTGTTGTTGTTGTTGTTGTTGTTGTTGTTGTTGTTGTTATTGTTATTATTATTATTGTTATTATTATTAGTATTATTGTGTTAAGTACACTTATATATACATGGACAAAAATAGATATTATTCTACAAATAAAAAAAATTAAATTTGTGAATGTGTTTTAATCGGTTATTTGTAATTGTGTGGCCGATGATCAACTATTATATAACTATATTAAATGCATCTCAGAATACTTATATTAAGTTTTTATATTGAAAAAATCCTAGGTCATGTTTTCTTTTCCCTATATATATTCTTAGGTGAAAGACTAAAAATATATATCAAAAAAAACCTAGGTCCTAGGTCATGTTTTCTTTTCCCTATATATATTCATAGGTGAAAGACTAAAAATATATAAAAAAAAAAACTAACACCATTACTGTCAAAACAATAGAAATTATTAAATTATGAAGAGCAAAAAAAATATTAACAAAAGAGTTATTAACAAAAATAATTGTTATTATTATTATTATTGTTGTTGTTATTATTATTATTGTTATTATTATTATTATTGATATTATTATTATTGGTATTATTATTATTGTTATTATTGTTATTGTTATTATTATTATTATTATTGAAATAATTGTTATTATTATTATTATTGTTGTTGTTGTTGTTGTTGTTGTTGTTGTTGTTGTTGTTGTTGTTATTATTATTATTATTAATATTATTATTATTATTATCATTATTATTGTGTTAAGTACACTTATATATACATGGACAAAAGTAGACATTATTCTACAAATTAAAAAAAAATTGTTATTATTGTTATCATTATTATTATTGTGTTAAGTACACTTATATATACATGGACAAAAGTAGACATTATTCTACAAATTAAAAAAAAATTGTTATTATTGTTATCATTATTATTATTGTGTTAAGTACACTTATATATACATGGGCAAAAGTTGACATTATTCTACAAATAAAAAAAATTAAATTTGTGAATGTGTTTTAATCGGTTATTTGTAATTGTGTGGTTGATCATCTACTATTATATAACTATATTAAATGTATCTCAGAATACTTATATTAATTTTTTATATTAAAAAAATCCTAGGTCATTTTTTTTTTCCTATATATATTCTTAGGGAAAGACTAAAAATATATATATATATATAAAATTAACACCATTACTGTCAAAATAATAGAAATTATTAAATTATGAAGAGCAAAAAAAATATTCATAAAAGAATTAGTAACAAAAATAATTGTTATTATTATTATTGTTATTATCATTATTGTTGTTGTTGTTATTATTATTATTATTATTATTATTATCATTATTATTATTCTTATTATTATTATCATTATTGGTATTATTATTGTTATTATTATTATTGTTATTATTGTTATTATTATTATTGTTATTATTATTATTATTATTGGTATTATTATTGTTATTATTATTATTGCTATTATTGTTATTATTATTATTGTTATTATTATTATTATTATTGGTATTATTATTGTTATTATTATTGATATTATTGTTATTATTATTATTGTTATTATTATTATTATTATTGAAATAATTGTTGTTGTTATTATTATTATTATTATTATTAATTATTTGAAATGAGGGACAAAATTGAAAACAATATAACCTGCTGCACTAAACAAATTAAGGGATCTAATAGGAAACCGAAAAATTAAAAGAAGAAGGACTGACATGCAAATTGCATATATATCAATTTGAATGCAAGGACGAAATTGAAAGCATTCGAAACTTGGATTACAGAAATCAAACAAAACCAAGGGACTGAAATGCATGCACAATAACTCGGGGGACTGAAATTGATTCCGGCGCTGAGGAGAGAGAAAAGAGGACATAAACGTTCAACCGACTATTTGAGCCTACACGTCCATATCTACGCCGCACGCGCCACTCCATGAGATTCAGGGAAGAGTTGCGAATCGAATTGACTGGCGGAGGAAAATTTTTCACCGCCGTATGAAGCCGCACGCGCCGCCTGAATCAACCGGGGTCGCAAAACGCGCCGACGCGCCCGTACGGTCCGCTGACAGCACTGACGCAAGCGCACAGTAACGTCATGGTCAATTACTAAACCACCCCTGCGCCGAATTCATATATTTTGTCGTTTCGGGGGCTACGAACGTCATTACACATTTTCAAAAATATTAAAAAAAAAAAGTCAGGCGGACCGGACCGAACCGGACCGGTCCGTACGTGGTCAATTACGCCCGTGCCCCTCAGCGTAAACCGTTATTTTGTCTTATTATCAGGGACGAAATCGGTAAAACACTGTTCACATCCGGAAAAGACAAAAAAAATAAGGTGGACGAACTCGCGCGACGCACGGATTAAAAAGCTCGCGTCCACAGTGTTATGTGAGTGTGTGCACAGTGATTTCTACTGTTCCTTTCTCCGTTTTGTTTTAGCTATTAGTTAATTAATAACGCGTGGAAGACCTTTAAGCCAGGAAGGCAAATGCACGTAGCACGCTTATAAGCAAATTGCTTATCACTGGACTTGTCATGCCCAAAATATCTATAAATACCAAATTCAACCTCAACTAGATAGAGAAAATCCATGAAAGCTCTGAAACGATATAGTCCGTTTTCACTCTTTCAAGACAAATTCTTCTCGGATCTGGGAACAAAATTAATAAAATGTCTTTGCTTTGGAGCGAGCTTGTGTTTCTCACACTTCAGTTTCTCGGGGAAGAGAAATTTAAAGAAACTGTTCACAGGTACGAAATTCTATACTTTGTTTATCTTGTTAATTTCTTTTGTGGTGTTTTAATATTGCTATTTTTTTTTTAATTTTTATGCATGGAGATTGGAGCAAGAGTCAGGGTTATACTTCAACACGAGGTACTTTGAGGAAATGGTGACAAATGGAGAGTGGGATGAGTTGGAGAAGTATTTGTCAGGGTTATAATTCTATACGTCTGCTGCTCTTTCAACTTCTCTTGCAGGATGGATGGCGAATCAATCTGTTGTTTCTCGCCTATCTGCTTCTGCTGGGCCCATATATTTGGTTGCTCGCAATAACGCAGGTAGACTACATCAGACATCTGATGAACCGGCTGCTTTTGATTCGTTTTTAATGTTCTTACAGCCTTTGATAAACATCCCTGGAATCTATTCAAAAACATCATGTAAAAAACTCAAGAAGGAAGGAAGTCTTGGCTGTAAAATATAGCTAATGACAGTGGGAGTGTTCTCTTATTTGAAAGAGGAAATCCATTACCAAGGGTGGATCAGGCTGGCACTGTTCAAATGTCATATCCTTTACTTGATGGTTAGCTGCATTCATTTAATCATTACCTTAGTGATGAAGAATGTTTATTTTGAATGACAAAAATGTGCATTTTCCCGTATATATATTGATACCATGCTGTTGAAACGATGATGGCTTCAATATTTTATACCCCAGAATTTGATTGGTTATCCAATCTCTTCTTCACTGTACTCTTACATTTGATTTCTGAGGTTTCTTGTGTGCTGGTTTGCCTCTATTTCTTGTTTGCATCTTCACCGCAGCAGCTATCTTAAGGCGTCGTGGGGGGCACCCTACCAAGAACACAGCTATTGAATATCAAACAGCAGACTCTGAACATGTGTCGAAGGGGCCGAGACCATTTGGACCATCGGATGAGGCATGGACTGAAATTTGGCCATCCCTTTTACTTTCCTATCCTGAGTTTTTGCCTTGTTATTATCTCCGATGCTTTCGCTATTATGAAATCGGAAAAAATTGGACTTACGAATGAAAATTTTGAAGTTGTTAGCTATTCTAATTCCTTCTTTACTTGGTATTCTATCAGGTCAATACTCTGCCAGTAAACATTATGCCTATCTCTTATTAGAGCCAGAACCATGGGCAAAGCTCCTACACTTCTGATGACTTGCCCAAGAATCCTGTCATGGCTTTAAATCAAGGTTCTGCTGTTAAGAGTATGGATTTTCTCCCAGTCCAGAAAATTCTTTTTCCTTTTCCAGGTGTTGCATATTCGAGGCACATTGTGCACGTATACTCCTACCATGGCGGTGCTGACATAAGAAATCACCTTGAGGTTTGTGCCCGTAGTCGATATCCTTGGAAGTCGGTATCTTTTCATTTCTAGCTGATATCATCCATCTTCAGTCGACGGATTTTTTTTCTTGTATCTATTTGTTATGTTGGTGTGGTAGTATAGAGGATGGTAACTGTGCCCTCTTGGTCTCCAGTTTGTACTCATTTCTGTTTGATAAATGCTAAAACATAAATAGCTATGCGTTTACGCAGCTGGCATATGGAGATTCATTTCTGGTCTAAGTCCTGATTTTATGAATTGATATCCGTATCAAATTGTAAAATTTGAGACTGTCAGAAAGAAATCCTTTGTTTAAAATGCCATAAAAACAGAGAGACAGAAAAATGAAATATTCTGGGATTTTCTGCACACAGAAACTGTTTGGAAGGCTAGAGTTAAAGAGAGGGAGATGTTGAGTTTCACAATATGCCTTCTCTGATGTATAAAATCAAAGCAGTCTCAACATCGTATAAAGTTGCAAATTGGTCCTTATATAGGCCATGTTACAACATGCATAACGGAATGGAAAACTTACTAACAATATTCCAGCTACTAACTAATTTGGTAACTGAATAACAACAAAATGAAATAACAAACTTATAGCTAATTAATAAAAGACCCAACAATTATAGCTAATTAATAAAAGACCCAACAAACCCTCCCTTAAACTGATTTACCTAACAGTGATCAGTTTAATGGTATTATGCCCACACCCATCATTTCTCTCAATTTCACATAAGTATCCAGCTTCGATGGCTTTGTCATCACATCTGCAATTTGATCCTGAGATCTGCAGTACTTAAGCTCCACTACTCCTTCCTTTGTCAAGTCTCGAAGAAAGTGATATCGTATGCCTATGTGTTTGCTTCTCCCATGCATCACCGGGTTCTTAGACAATTTAATTGTAGAACAATTGTCACAGTAAATGACACAGCTTCTTTGATCCCAACTGAGATGCTTGAGGATTCTTTGGATCCATATGACTTGACAAGCACAAAATGCAGCTGAAATGTATTCTGCTTCTGTGGTTGATAAAGTCACTACAGCCTGTTTCTTGGAGCTCCATGATACAGCTCCAGATCCCATCATGAACACATAACCTGAAGTGCTTCTTCTATCATCCAAGTCCCCAGCGTAATCACTGTCAGAATATGCAACAATGCTGTCAGTTCCCTCTCCTTTCTTGTAACACACCCCCAGTTCATAGGTACCCTTAAGGTACCGTAAAATCCTTTTTACAGCCACCATATGCAGTGTTGTAGGTTTTTCCATGTACCTACTCACCAAGCTCATTACATATGTTAGGTCAGGTCTGGAAACCGTAAGGTACATCAGACTCCCAATCATCTGTTTGTACTGAGTAGGATCAACTTTGACTCCCTCTTCATCTTTGGTGAGTTTGAATCCAGGAACCATAGGAGTCTTTGTGGCATTGCTGTTCTCCATGCCAAATTTCAGTAATATCTCTTGAGCATATTTCTTCTGACTGATGTAGATCCCCTTCTCATTCTGAGTTACTTCCACTCCTAAGAAGAATTTCATTCTCCCTAGATCAGTCATATCAAACTCCCTTTTCATTGAGTACTTAAACTCTTCCATCATGCCAGTATCATTGCCTGTGTAGATTACATCATCTACATAGATGCTTACAATTAATAGCTTTCCTTCTTCCTTGGACTTGGTGAACAAGGTGTGCTCACTTGAGCATTTCTTAAATCCTTCTTTGAGAAAATACATCTCTATTCTGCTATACCAAGCCCTTGGGGCTTGTTTCAACCCATACAAGGCTTTATTCAGTTTCAATACCTTCCCTTCCTCACCCTTCTTAACAAACCCTTTTGGTTGTTCTACATAAACATCCTCCTCTAATTCACATTGCAAAAATGCACTTTTCACATCCAATTGGTACACATACCAGTCATTCATTGCTGCCATTGCCAAAATTACTCGAATTGTATCCCACCTCGCAACTGGAGCAAACACCTCCGTGTAGTCAATTCCATGCTTTTGTGCATAGCCTAAAGCAACTAGTCTTGCTTTATGCTTATCCACCTCTCCCTTCTCATTCAACTTGGTCTTATACACCCATTTCACTCCTATAGCTTTTGTTCCAATCGGCAGACTAGTCAAGCTCCAAGTTTTGTTTCTTTCAATAGCCTCCATCTCACATTCCATAGCCTTAGTCCACTGTGGAATTCCTTCTGCCTCTTCATATGAGCTTGGATCTCCATATTCAGTATACATGACCATGGCTTGCATTGCATCCTCATCAGATAACCCTTCTCCTGTCACATGATCAGCCATCCAAGCTGGTTGCTTGGAAATTCTCCCCTGTGATCTGCTTGATTCTGCCACATTGCTGCCAAGTGTTGCAGCTACTATGTTACTGTCATCAACTTCAACTATCCCACTGTCACCTTCATTTTCCCGTGTAATGTTTCCTTCCCTTTCAGCTTCAAGCATTCCAGAACCTGTGTTAGTCCCATTCATCAGTTCTTCTTCATCCTCCGAAGAATCAGCATGAACTGAGCTGTCTCCACCTTCTGAGCTACTGTCTCCCCACTCCAATAAATTCTCATTAGCCACATATCCATCAATGTTCCAATCCCAGCTATCTTCCTCAGCAAATACAACATCCCTACTTATTATAACCCTTTTAGTAATAGGATTATACATCTTATAAGCCTTTGATTCACTACTCACCCCCAAGTGCACACACTTCACACTCTTGTCATCCAACTTTCTTCTCTTCTGGTCTGAAACGTGTACATAACCAATACAGCCGAAGATCTTGAAATGTTCCACAGATGGCTTTACATTACTCCATGCTTCTTCAGGCACCACATTATTCACAGCACTAGTTGGGCTTCTGTTCATTACATGCACTGCCCAAGCAGTAGCTTCAGCCCAGAATTCCCTTGGAATTCCCCTCTCGGCTAACAAACTTCTTGTCATGTTCATGAGACTTCTATTCTTCCTTTCTGCAACCCCATTTTGTTGTGGGGAATATGCAGAAGTTAGCTGCCTTGTAATCCCATTGTTCTTGCAAAAATCAAGAAAATTTTCTGATGTAAACTCCCCTCCCCTGTCAGTTCGCAGACAACAAATTTTCTCATTGCTTTCCTTCTCTACCAGTTTTTTGAAGTTCTGGAAAGTATTAAATGCTTCTGCCTTCTCCAACAGGAAGTATATCCAAGTTTTCCTTGAGAAATCGTCTATGAAGGTAATCAAATACCTCCTGCCACTCATGGATGCTGGTGACACTGGGCCACAAATATCTGCGTGTAGCAGCTGCAATTTTCCAGTTGCCCTCCATTGACTCTTCTTTGGAAATGATTCCCTGTGTTGCTTCCCTTTTAAACATCCTTCACACACCTTCTCAGGACATTTCAGTAACGGTAATCCCTTCACCATATTCTTGTAATACAACATCCTCAAACTTTTGTAATTCAAGTGTCCCATACGTGAATGCCACAACTTAGCATCATTTCTAATTGCAGCAGTTCTAAAGCATGCAAGATCATGGTTTACAGGTTCTATATGATTCATAGAAGCAAGCAATACAAACATCCTATTTGCAGTCATCTCACTCTGCATAATAAGTCCCCTAGAGAAGTGAAATAATTTGCATACATTGTTTTGTATCAGTATAGCTAGACCTTTCTCTTGCAGCTGACCTAGGCTTAGCAAATTATTTTTCAATTCCGGTATATAGAATACTTGAGTGATTACTTGAACCACTCCTCTTACAGTCATTCTAATACTCCCTCTCCCCATTACTTTCATTCTAGAATCATTTCCCAACTTCACAGAATGTCTATATTTCTCATCTAAGTTCTCAAACCAAATTCTATTTCCAGTCATGTGATTTGAACAACCCGAGTCTAAGAACCATACCCCATTCCTTTGTGCTTGATGCAATTCCACATGAGTCATGAGCAGCATCTCCTCCTCCTCATCCAATTCTGCCACATGAGTCATGAGCAGCATCTCCTCCTCCTCATCCAATTCTGCGTAATTCGCTCCTCCTCTTTCCCAATTAGGGCATTCATACTGAAAATGCCCTAATTTATGGCATTTGTAACACTCTATCAGCTCTCTATTCAGCTGCTGTCTGTCTCTTCCACCTCTTCCTCTACCTCGAAACCCTCTGACTATGCCCCTGCCTCTTCCCCTAGGTACTCTATAGTCATGCACGACTTTAAGAGCTTGATCATCCTCTTTATACTCCTGCATTCTTTGCTCATGAACCAACAAGCTGCCATGGAGTTCATCAATACTTAAGGTGTCTAAATCATTCGACTCCTCTATAGAGCAGGTGACATAGTTATACTTCGAAGTCATCGACCTCAAAATTTTTCCAACAACCACATTCTGCTGCATCTTATCGCCATGAGCTCGCATTTTGTTAACCACAGTTAATGTACGAGACACATATTTATCCACCTTCTCTCCCTCTTTCATACTTAGTAATTCAAATTCTCTCCTTAGAGCTTGTAGTTGTGATCTGCGTACCTTTGTAGAACCTTGGTATTTTTGCCTCATTGACTCCCAAATCACCTTCGCAGACTCCTTATCAAGAATCGTCTCCATAATCTCTCTATCAATTGCTTGAAATAGAAAGTTCTTGATTCTTAGGTCTTTGAGCTTGGCATCTTCTACTGCTTTCTTCTGACCGTCGCTCGCAGCTTGGGTAACAGTTGGAACACCATCCACTACGAGATTCCACAGCTCCTTGCTTCGTAGAAAATTCTCCATCATCATTGCCCAATGATCGTAGTGACCTACAAATTTGGGTATGGACGCTGCAACAAATTGCTCAGAGTTCGTCGTCATTTCTGGGCAGACTTCTTCAATTTCTTCACACTTCACAGCTTTTCACAATACTCACAATCACTCTCGATCACTCCGTGTTTCCCAGTGTTTTTCCCAAATTTCTTGTTCTCTCAGTCACTCTGTGTTTCCCAGTGATTTACCCAGTGTTTTCCCCTTAATCACTCCGAAATTTCCCTTTCTTTTCACTCTAATCAGATCCCTTCTCGGCAGGCTCTGATACCAAATGTTGAGTTTCACAATATGCCTTCTCTGATGTATAAAATCAAAGCAGTCTCAACATCGTATAAAGTTGCAAATTGGTCCTTATATAGGCCATGTTACAACATGCATAACGGAATGGAAAACTTACTAACAATATTCCATCTACTAACTAATTTGGTAACTGAATAACAACAAAATGAAATAACAAACTTATAGCTAATTAATAAAAGACCCAACAATTATAGCTAATTAATAAAAGACCCAACAGGAGAGAGGTGTCACTCTTCAATTTTCCAAGTATCTATTGTTAGATCTAGCATTTCATAACATAAAAAAAATGATGTTCATGTCGAATTATCAAGAACATATAAACTGCATAAACTATAAAGCGGAAGCGTACCTGAATCCATATCCGGAAGTCGCTATCTAGAGTCGTAAAGATGGTTTTCCATATTAACACGTTCATCTTAGAGAGCCTTTTGATTCTTTCTAACTTAACCTTAGTTTTCTCTCTGGTAATGGGATGTCAGTATGAGAATGTAGCACGTGTAGTCTGGGGACCATGACCCTAAATATAGGTAATCGGGTACCTTTTGATATTCATGCCCTTTGGCATTCCCACCCTTTGGTATTCCTATTTTAGCTCATCACTAAAATAGGAATAACCCTTTAATCTCTACACATTAAAGGTCCACACCCTATTAGATACACCAAAAACTCAATTGCCTAAAAATACTTAGCAGATCATTTTTAATTAGGCTTCACCTTATTTGACAGTCCATAAACACATAATTATTCTCATATAAGCTCACTGTTGGATTAATGATCCAACATCTATCCCTTTTCTTCTTTATTTTTTTATCCTTCCTCCCTTCTCCCAGTTTATCTTTTCAACCGCAACTGATGGAAAGATAAAGGCATGGTTGTATGATAACGCGGGTTCAAGAGTTGACTATGATGCACCAGGGCGTTCTTCAGCCACAATGGCATACAATGCTGATGGAACTAGGTTTGAGTACTTCGTTGATTTTATGCTTTCTACCGTTGATGGGAGATTGACATTTCTTATTCTTTTTAGTCATGACTGAGATATTCATTTCATTTTTTATGAACAACTTGCAGCTGCAGGGTATTCTTATGTGGGACAAACAAAGAAGGAGAATCACACTTGGTGGAGTGGAATGAAAGCGAAGGAGCAGTGAAACGTAATTATAATGGTCTTGCAAAGCGTTCTGAGGGTGATGTGAAGTTGATCCCACTTACAATCGATTCCTGGCGGCTGGGGATGAGTTCAAGATCAAGTTCTGGGACATGGATAATAGCGACCTGCTGACAACTATTGATGCAGAGGGTGGATTGCCGGTAAAGTTCTGATGCTCCTTTCTCGTTAAATTTTCCTGATTAACGCCTTCTGATGTACGATCGATTGGTAGAACTTAAAATTCCAAGAGAACCCATTTCTGAAAACTCATATATTTTGAGTTATATCAAGACCAACTGAGTTGCTATATATGTGTGTGTGGGGCAATATAAGCAAACATAAGACAGAAAAAACCAAAATCAAATAGGAAAAGGGAAGCTTAACAATAGTTCCACTAAAGGGAAGGATTCAAAATTGAACATAATTAGATTCTGGATTTTCTACCTGAAATAAACAGTTCTAAAATCTTTGGCCAATGTGCTCGTCACATTTAACAACTCTACTGTCATAAACTTGCAGGCTTCTCCTTGTATTAGATTCAAAAAGGAAGGATCGCTGTTAGTTGTCTCAACAAGGGACAATGGCATCAAAATTCTAGCAAATTCAGATGGGATTAGGCTGCTCCGAACAGTGGAGAGTCGTGCATTTGATGATCCTAGAGCTGCTGCTGTGAAGATTAATTCATCGACAATCTGTCTCGTGTAATTAATTTGTTACCGACAATTAAACATCTCAACAGTCTCTCATACGATATTTAGTGCTCACACAGTGGGGTTATGCATCGAAAACCTTCTGTTATTCCATATGGAGTGAAGCTTAACGATGCAAATCACTCCCTACAGTCACAATTGGTTGAGATCTTTGTCGCGGGACTGGGATAATTCAATAATCTGCTTTCGAGATTTATTCAAGAGCATATCATGATTAGCACTTGGAAAAAATTACAGGTCAATCCGTTGAGTAGTTTCTATATTTTTACATGGAAGGAGGTTTTAAATTATTTCCCCAAAATATACAAGATGGTATGTTAATTATTTTATATATATTTAATGATATGATTTTTTGTTTTTTATTCTGAAAATAGATGGATTAATGTGTCCAAGTTAAAATAAGATTATCATTAGAAGGTGGAGACTAGAAACAAGGAGTGCATGATGAAATTGCTCCCATTCAATCGTAAAATGACGAGAAGAATCTGAAAAAAAATCAGATAAATTCACCTCTATAGAAAGGTCACGTCAGAGTGTCCTCAGTTTTTATCTAGAACAATTTCCCTTGGAAATGAGGGACATTGAGCTGATTGTCAGACCTTCAATCATTGGGGGGGGGGGGGGTTTGCAATACAATTTCACTTTTAAAAAATCAAAATTAAAAAAAAATAAAGGAAAAAATATATAAGAAAAGATCTTTGTTAGAGATAAGCAATGAAAAGACTTTTTTTTGGATGTAAGTAAGAAATATCTCTCGAAAAATATATTTTATGAACCCGAGTGAGTGAGTGAAACCTCGATTGTTCTAAGTTTTTACAAGAAGTGTACATCTTGCCTTGAACTCGAGACATGTTTTATAGATTACAGATTCTTTGTCATCATACCATATCTTTTGGGGACAATGAAAAGACTTGGTGTTCATTAAAAATATTTTAAACTGTCATTATCTTATGGATGCTATTGACAATTTGACACTATAAGATTATTTTAGTGGTTGAAAAATATATTAATGATAAAAAAAAAAAAAAATAGGCTGTGATTTAGCTATTTTTTTTAAAGAAGGGAACAAACTGAATGTTTCATATAAAACTCAAAATTGCAATTTATTTTTCTTGTCTTTTTATTTTAGTTTTTTTATCTTTCAATTTCATTTTTTAAAAAAAAAGAAACAATTGGATATCAATTCAGGTTAAAAGGATACAATTGAGAGGGAACCGAATAGCCAGTCGGCGATTAAAGCAACGTGTTATTAACTCATGTATTGGCCTAATTAGTTGAGTCTTTCGTTTATCAAATATGATATTATGTTTTGTAAATATTTTTATTAATATTGTGATAAACATTGTTTTTTAGTATTTTTATTTAAAATAATTTTTAATATTAATATTTAAAAAATTATAAATAAAATATTTTTTATATTTTTTTTCAAAAACTATCTTGAAAAGCAAAAACAAAACGAATTCTAAATTACCATAATAATGTTAATGTTGATAGTAGTAAATGAAATATTTAATTAATTAATTAATTTTGACAAACTACAAACACTAAGTTATTACTAACTCTATCTTTTTTTATGAGTTTTGTTTTTATTTTCTTACTGTAATAATATTTTCAAGAGAAAATTACATATAGCATCCAATGATTTAATTTTTTCCCCTTACTCTGTCTAACTTCTAACCCTTTCTCCTTTCTTTTCTAAACCCTAACCCTAACCCTAACCCTAGAAATTAATTTGCAGGAATCCAGCCCTGCATAACTAGATTCCCCGCGTAATTTCACTACGGCGCCTAGAATTTAAAGCACCACGGCCCTGCTCCATCTGCTTCGATAGCTCTTCTTCCATTGACAAGCTAGAAAACAAAAATTCGACAGTTCTGTCGACAGAAAGTAAAAAGTCAAAGGAAGGATGCGATCCCACGGCTTTCAAAGATATGGGGGTGTCAATCAATATCTATTGCTTTTATTGCTGATTTATTGATTTTTCTCACATTAAATTAAACTTTCATGTACCACCAGCTTCGTTTTCCTTGGATAGATGTAGTATGCAGGTTTAAATGTTGTTTTTTTTATTTAAAAATATATTAAAATATTTTATTTTTATTTTTAAAAAATATATTTTTGATATTAGTGTATATATAAAACACTAAAATAAATATTTTTCATAAATTAACTCCCAAAAACCCTTAGTAGAAGTCTTTTTTTTTTTTTTATCAAATTGTTGGTTAACAAAGGTTTGGCAGTGAAGCTTTAGCCTCCCTCCCTCCCTCCCTCCCTCCCTCTCTCTCTCTCTCTCTCAATAATGGAGCATATGCACAAGGAAGCTGGTGAACCATCATGCTAAAATAAAGGCATTTGTATATGAAAAGTTGGGGAAAATCTGACCGATCCCATGTGGTCACAAAAATAAAGTTTCTCTTAAAGTCTAAAAGACATCATGCTCATCAACCTGAATAGAAATTAATTTGTTGAGATAGATAATTAGCAATCATGATTAAATTCAGTGTTTGTTTTTTGCTTAATAGTTTGTGTTGTGCAAATTATTTTTTGCTTGGCTCAAAATATTCAATACCAGTGTGCTTAAAATAAAAAAGATATTATTTTAATATATTTCTAAATAAAAAACATTTTTTAAAAGTCACTTTATATCTTGATAACAAACAGACAAACAGAGAGGTACTATTTAAATATTTGAAAACATTCTTTGTGGCTTTCAGTACACAGATTTGGGTGGTGGTGTCCTTTTTTCTACTTTTTCATAATTATGGCGTATTTATGAATATGATGATGGGTCACATGTATCATCATATGGCAAGCTATATTGCATGTAATTTATGCTAATGAGATGGGCATTATACTCTTTAAATTCTATTACAGGTGTCACGTTCTGGATTTGGGACTGCTGTGTATACACTCAACCTTCAATTTCCTGCATCATAACTAATTATTGTAGTAAAATTAAATATAGTTATTAATGAATTGACCCATTAACCTGCGATTTAATTTAAGCCTAAAATCAGTTTGATTATTATGAATAAAGTTGCTTTGATTGATTGGTACAATGACTACAATAAAATATTTTCTTTAAAATTATATAATTATTAATTGCAAGATTTATGAAATTAATTATGCCGTCAGCAAAATTAGCCCCAAAAACACATCCCCACTACGCAGAAGAAGTTTTCGAGACAATTTCGTGGTACGAAAAGGTAGTTTGGAGTTCAGAAAGAGAGACGCGATGCAGAGAGAAAGGTATGCTGCAAGAATAAACTTTGGAAATGCATAGAATTATCACAGAATAAAGATTATTATATGGGAAAAGTAGGGGTCAGTGGGGGGCAAACTTTTATTTTTTTCATACCAAACGAAACTTCATGGAAAGTGACATTTGTTAGTGACACTAATTTATATCGGAAATAATTTTTATTGTGGATGCTAATTAAAGGGCCGTACCATACATTATATAATCATGCTTAAAAGGTCAATGTCTTTCCTGTACAGATCTGGACTCGATGGAGGAGATTTCTTCTTTGTGAGACGAGAAGGTAAAATTCAAGTGTGTATTAATTGTTTTGATATATTAATATTGAAAACAAATAACAAAATATTATTTTAATATCTTTTTGAATAGAAAATATTTAAAAAACAACATTTATCAAGAACTCAATCTACCGGTGACTGGTTGTAATTCCACGTTCCGCATGATAAATTTATTTTTTTTCAAAAGTATTTTTAAATATAATTAAAAAAAAACTAAAAAAATCAATAACTCAATCTACCCATTCAAGTTGTCAACGAAATGTTCGTCACGTTGAAAATTTGTAAAGCCTCCATTAACAAGTGCTGCCTCAGCCACCTTAAACTAAGCAAAGTTAGATTTTAACACAAATTCTGAATTCTCATTTCACGTGCTAATGGGATATTCATTGAATTTTGCTTTTACATGACACGAGTTTGAATATGAGAAACCTGTGATTCACGCCTGACTTGAATCAAATTTTAAATTAAATTAGAAATAATATTGACCATTAATAAATCAAATCTAATATAAATTTCACTTGATTAGCATTAAAAAACAGTTTTATTTCAAGTGAGAAATATTACTGAGACTACTCCGATCATCTGCGAATTATCCCGGTAATCTAGTAATTCATGTAAAGTGTGTCGACTAGCTAGTGTTTAGGATGCTTGGTAATACTGACTGGACATGACTACAAAACTAGATAAATAATTAATTTGTTTTATATTTGGTGTGCTTTGAACTGGATTAGACAATTTGTTTTCATTTTGTATGTGGTAGACACTAGACAAGTACCACTGGACAAGAATAGATCAGCTCAAGATATTGTTTTGATTTTTCTTCTTATTTTGGGTTGACCCGATTTGAACATCTCGACCCATGACTTGGGCCTTGCATCGGATCGACCCCTTAATCATTGTTATCCTTGCTTTAACTTAAGTAAATAATCAATCCGACCTATTATGACCCAAGTTTTGTCTCGGATTGATTCACGAGTTGAGTTTTAAAGTCATGATAATAATTATATACATCTCTATGTTGACATGGGTTAATGGTCAACCCGGCCTCTGACCCAACCCCAAGTTGTGCTTTGAAATTATTATAATAATTATTTTTAATTTTATATTAACCCAAGCTAATGGTCCACCTGACTTGTGAGTCGATCCAAGCTCCGGATCAACCATGAGTCAAATTTTTAAACTATAATAATAATTATTTTTATTTTTAGATCAATAGTCAACATAGACTCGGTCACATGACAACTCTTATTCATTTAAAATTATGATGATGATTATTTTTATTTTGAAATTAACTCAGATCAACTAAATTAATCAATTTGCAGAGAATTGGATAATCTTTTCCTATCGGTTTTAATGCAGCAAAAAAATCTCTACAAGAACAAATAAAAATTAATTTTTATACTGTACAAAAATATACTAAACAACTCCATGAAAAAATTATTTTATTGGATATGTCACTGTAAACTTACCAGCATAGCAAACACTACCTTTTACGAGCACATGAACTTTGGGATGGGCAATTGCCTAGAATTTCACTGCGCGACAGGCATGCAAGTGGGTCCATCGCAACAGATGTGGACAGGTTATATCTCTGATTGGGTTTTTCCAGGGTGCCCTCAGAGCACATGGATCAAAGATCTAATGACCACTAGTTCATGGATGGTCGGTGAAAGAGAATATTTGAATTTTAAAAATTCATCAATTTTTTTATTGTGCGCTTATGAGGTACACTTAGTGTCCGTTTGTCATTGCGATCCTACCGATTTTTGACTAAAATTTTAAAAAAAAATTCATTTTAAATGAATATGTTTTTATGTGTTTTAGATCATTTTGATGTGCTGATTTCAAAAATGATTTTTTTAAAAAAAAAACATCATTTTGATGTATTTCGGCACGATAAGTACTTTGAAAAGCTACTGCAACCACACTCTTAAACAAACCCTTATTAGATGATCTAAAATTGAAAATAATGACAATCTGAAAAATAAAAAAATTAAAGGAGGATGAAGAGCTTGCCGGATAATTTAAAATACACATTTATTTCAAAAAAAATGAATCGTTATAATTTATTATCTAGTAACACATGTAATTATTGATTTACTTAATTCAATAAATGTATAAGCTTTTTCTTGATGACAACATAAATAACACCAACATTCGTTTTTGTTTTTTGCGCCCCGTAGCTATTGCTATTTATGACCAGTTTTTGCATGTATCGAAACTATATTATATATTAGAGTTATACTCTCTCAGCTTTATATTATATATTAGAGTTAAATCAATTAGCTTAGGCTTGTCAATTACACTATCGTCGTTGATGTTAAAATTAATCACCACAACATTTATTATTTTCAAATAAAACTATTGAAATTTGTGAAAAAAAACAAGTTAGTGTTCAACCTTTGTCCAGGGTCATGAAATGGACATACTCTCTCGTCACGATAGAGAATGTGGTAGAAGAAATAAAATTTGCTCACATAATGAGACAATGACTTCCCATC
The DNA here is from genome assembly GCA_027405865.1 of Salix purpurea. Classification (NCBI taxonomy): domain Eukaryota; kingdom Viridiplantae; phylum Streptophyta; class Magnoliopsida; order Malpighiales; family Salicaceae; genus Salix; species Salix purpurea. The sequence continues at coordinate 6,769,251 of JAOWLH010000019.1, forward strand.
TAAATTAATTTGTTCAATATTATTAATTATAGGCTCCCAAGATGTCCACGTCATAGCTTTGTAAAATTTAATTTTTTAAAACAATATAATTTATTTAAAAAATAAATAAAGAAAGAAAAACTATTCTAAACCCGAGTTAATTATCCAATTTGCAACCCGATATGGTTTGATGACTATGATATGCAATCAACTACAACCCATCTCTCTCTTCTTTCCAGATAAATACAAAACGATCTGACTAGAACCATTTAAATTATCTGGCGTCACACAGAATTGACGTGTGCTTTTTTTTTTTCCCTTCCCTTTCTCCTGTTCAAGATGATAAAATGATGTTTTGATTAACCTACATATCGTGATATATACTTTAAATACAATTTATCGTATAATGACTTTTCTTGCATGACTCGTCACTTTATCCATTTACTAGACGTCTTTCTTAGTCTATAATTACCACTAAACAAATAATAAAAAAGAGTGTTCTTTGGTTGGCAGATCTCTACTTGCTCGAGTAGGTAAGTAAACTATACTCGCCAGCGTAGTCGATGAGAATTGCCTGTCATGTTTCGACTCTTTTCTGGACATGTTTGGCATTACAGCCACAATTTTATTTAAATTCTTTATCTATTGAGATTAAAAATAAATTCTAAAAAATAAAAATATATTTTTAAATATAATCTCGATCAAATTCTAAAACATGTACTTTTAGTCCTTACTTTTTTGTTTTTATTTTTCTGGAAAAAAGAATACTACTTGTTAAAAATTATTAAACCCATGCATAGCCTCTTCAAAGCAAGGTTGTAAAATTCGTTCCGGTTTTTTGTTTGGAACGGAAAGTTCCGGTTTCGGTGCATTCTGGCGTTACGTTCCGGTTTTGTACTGTTCATATTTATTTAATTATATATATGAAAAAAATAAAATATTAATTTAACAAGTATAATTTTTTAAAATTATTTTTTATGCTAATTATTATTATTATTACAAATTTAAAATAAATATTTTGTTGATGTGCTATATAAATTACAACACAATGATTTTATTTTCTTATAATAAATATTTTTTATAATTATTTTTAATATATATATATATATATACACACACACACACAAACAGTTTGTCTGATGTGGGACAATGAAAGTTGTTTGGTTGGACAAACTGTTTGTCCGATGTGGGACAATGAAAGTTGTCCCACATCGGCCAAAACTCTTCTCCACTCTTTGGAGTTCACTATAAAAGTATAAATAAGTGTTTCATTATCCCACATCGGCCAAAAATCTTCTCCACTCTTTGGAGTTCAATATAAATACGTGTATATTCTCCACTCTCCAGCCGAGCATCAGTTAAAATGGTTCCTTCTTTAATTATCCCACATCGGATGAGAAATAAGAAGGTAAATTATTTTGTGTATAAATATAAGAGGTGATTAGGTAAATCAGTGCAAGATTTGGTTTTAAAATAATAAAAAACCTGGATCCCGGAACGGAACGCCCGGTGCGGAACCGGGGCGTTCCGGCCAGATTTTCCGGAATTGGCCGGGATTTTGACCTGGACAAAAACGTCGCCGTTTTGTCCCGGGTTTTGCATTGGAACGGGCTGTTCCGGCCGGAACGGAACGGGATCAATAAGCCTGCTTCAAAGTATTGAATTCCAGGCTAATAAGCTAACTAACTTAAATTAATTAAAATAATATTACTTTTAAAAAATATTTTTAAAATAGTAAACGAATTTACTAATATCTCCCATGATAATATTCGATCGTTAATGTTGACTTGATTTTGGCCCACGTCATTGACATGGTCGTGCAAAAGAAAAATTAAATAGCTTTTATATTGATTAATATTTTTTTTAATAAAACGGATTTATAAGGAAATTAACCACACCTATTGTGAAAAACTAAACGTCTTTCATATTTATATACATTTAAAGTAATTCCATCGTGTCTATAATATTTAAAATTTAGATTAAAAAATATATTCTACTCACCACCTAAACCAATTTTAAATACTTCTACTGATATTTCGTGACACAACATCATGATGTCATAAATGGATCATGCATATAGAAAGCACCATAGTATTATAGAACTGTTGAAGTTGACTTTCGACTAATAAAAAACAGTGGGACTCGTTCGAATTATTATTATAGAATAAACTAAAAGAGCTCAGGAATTCACTGTTCATTGTGAGTGAAATCACTGTAGACGGCAATAGTATTTTTTTTTTTTTTCGTTTTTGAACACTACATATACTATTTATATATTTGTTCACAAAAAAAGACAAAGAAATACATGTGGCTTACTGGAGGCACAGGCGCGCCTTAAGAGGGAGATGCGCTTGGCAGGGGTTCGACCCCTGCCAAGCGCATTATTCTTTTCTTTGCCTTTTTTTTTTTTTCAGTTATGTTTTTTTTTTTTTTTTTCATTTTTATTTAATTTGATTATTTTTTAATTTATTTATTTTGACGTTTTTTCTTATTTCTTTTTTTTTCACTTTTTTTTTCACTTATCTTTTCAGTTATGTTTTTTTTTCTTTTTTATTTTTTATTTTTTTTATTTTGACGTTTTTTTTATTTCTTTTTTTTTAAAACAATTTATTGACATTTTTTTTTCTTTGATTGAATTTTTTCCAATTATTAACTCAATAAGAATAATAATATTAGTTTTTTTTCTTTGCTTTTTTTTTTTAATGTTTTTTATTTTTTTCATCGTAATAATTTAATAATTTTTATAGTTTTAGCTGTAATGGTAATAATATTCTTAGATTTTAAGAGTTCGATGTTTTCATTTAGGCCCTTATACTTTTAATTTTGGATTTTAATCCCTTTATATTTAATGTTCATTTCAGCCCTATTACTTTTAATTTTTCATTTTAATCCCTTTATTTCTTTTAATTTCAAGAATAATCCTTACTTTTGTCCATATATATATATAAGTGTGTTTAGCTTTGATTTTTAATTTTTTTTTATTTTCATATTTGTTGGGCTGGTATATGTTTTTCAAAAAAAAAATAGTTCTTAAATTTTATTTTATATCTATGATCATTTGGAAATTGATATTTGTATTTTTTTTTATTTCTTTTAGTTTTTTTTCCTTTTTTATTTTTACATCATATGGCTTTTTTTACCTGATAATTTTTTTTTTTGATTTTTTGTTAAAGTTTTTATGATTTTTTTAGTCTTTTATTTTTTTCATTATTAGCATAATAATAATAATAATAATAATAATAATAATAATAATAATAATAATAATAATAATAATAATGTTTTTCTCTTAATTACTCTTTTGTTAATGTTTTTTAGGTTTTTTTTTTCTCTCAGGATAATTTGATAAAAAAAATTTCTTTTAATAGTTATACAAACTTTTTACTCAGCCCGCAAAGTAGTGTAATATTTTTTTTATAAATTTTCAGATCAAATAATTTTTTTTCCCAGTCAATAATTTTTATTGTTTTTTTCATTTATTTTATTTTTTCATTTGCTCTTTTGTTAATGTTCTTAAAGTTTTTTTAAGCCTTTGATTTAATTTTGTTTTCTTCCCGTTATTAAAACAATAATAATATAAATATTAAGAATAATAATAGTAATTTTAAGTTTTTGTTTTTACGTGTTTTTTTATTAATTTTGTTTGGTTTTCTCTGAGATTTGTTAAATAATGTTTATTGTTTTGACAGTGATGGTGATGATAATTTAAGAAGTTAAGACTTTGATTTATTATTATTATAATAAAAGATGTTGATTTTTTTCATTATATCAAATTTTACATACTAAAATATTATATCTTAATCTCAACAATTATGAGGATTATTTGTTCTGTCCACACTATGCCCGCAACGTAGTGCGGGCAATCCAGCTAGTATGGTCTATTTGTGGATATTTATTATTGTGTTTTAAAATATATTTTTATATATTTTTAATTAACCAACGGGGGCATGGGTCGACTGGTAGGTGGTCGTCCTAGCTTAACCAAGGTCTCGAGTTCGAGCCTTGGATATGCAGCTGCTTTAAAACTCGCTTGGGAGAGCTTTGCCGCCCTTAAGGGTCTTACCCGGCTCGAATCCGGATTAGTCGGCAGTGGCTGGATTACCGGGTGGTTTATACCAATATATATATATTAAATTAAAAAAATTTAGATATTTTTTATTTGTTGATGTTAAAAATAATTTTAAAAAATAACAAATATCATTTTGATATATTTTTAAATAAAAAATATTTTAAAAAATAATTTTAATTATACTCCCTATCAGTCACTTAAGCTCTAATGGGAGGACGAAAATTTTATGATCAACTTTTATTAATAATTTATAAATAATGAAGTAAATATTTTTTAGATCTCAAGATAAAATTAAATTTATTGAATACGGTTTATCATGGTTTCTTTAGTGTTGAAATTTCAATCTAATATTTGTTCACGCTCCATCCACCTAACCAACATGCAGCCCACCTACAACCTTTTAATACCCTAAACAATTTAATATTAAGATGCTTTCGAGGTCGTATCAATGAGTGTGACCTGCTAAATACTGTTTTTTATTTTCTTAAAAAATATTTTTATATCACACATACACATGATATAAAATAACAAAAAAAATAAAAATAGCTTAATTTTTTTTTTAAATACCGTATCAATTTGTCTGTTTAACAGTGTGGTTGAAGTTGTTTTTAAAAATATTTTTTGTTCAGAAATATATTAAAATAATATATTTTTTTATTTTTTTTATATTAACACATAAAATAATCTAAAAATATAAAAAAAAATTTAATTACAAAATAATTTTTTGTCAAAAAAAATACTTCTGAAAAACAGTTACAAAACAGGATGTTAATCAATTCACCGCAGTTCACTGCACACGTATAAACAAACAAAATCTAAATCTTTGTTTGCTTGTGTTAAAATCATGACCCGTTGGGACTTGGGACAGGCATGGTTTCCGAAGCAAATTAAAAGCAGCTGAGGTATTATAGGTAGAAAAAGATGCATACTAATATCTGTAGTAAAAGAAATATGGATATAAAAATAAAAGAAAAAGCATCAAATCTAAGCTTATAAAAACAATAAGAATATCTTTACACTTCTCTCCCTGTATGTATACATATTTAGATTTTCGGCTCTTCTCTTTTTATGTCTATTTTTTATTTTGTTTTTCTCATACTCTGTAAATATTAATAGTTATTTATTAAGCATTATAAAATTTCAATGGTTTTTTTCTTCTTGTTTTTGGTTGAAATTATTTTTTTCTTGTTTTTTTTTCATCTAATTGGCTCGTGGAAAAAAATAAGCCAATTAGAGAACACGTAAGCAAAGTTCAAGTTGTAGAGAGAAGGATGGCTCAGTAAAAAATTTGGACCATTCCAAGAGAACTATTGCTATAAAATGATTTGATTGGCGTGCCAGTAATGGTGTGCCACCTGTCACTTCTTCGGAAACTTTGAGGTAAATAGCAAGTGCTGTCCAGGTAGTCCTCGAAGAGCATGGGTGTCAAAATATGTGGTCAAGACAAGGTTTATCTTTTTTTTCATACAGGATGAAAGTCGGTGAAGATAGAAACCTCATCCAAACTGCTTGGTTGGCTTGAGAGGTGATTTAATAATTGTTTTTTAAAATGTTTTTAGTTTAGAAATATATTAAAATAATATTTTAAAAAAACTATATTAGCACATTAAAACAATTTTAAAATATAAAATACAGTTTCAATCAACATAATATAAATTAGAGGAGAGAGAGAGAGAGAGAGAGAGAGAGAGAGAGAGAGAGAGACAAAGACAGGGGAATGATGTAGCCTGCTACTATTCCACGAATAGAAACTTAGTATACAAGTAACACCTTCATTTTCTAAGTTTTTTTTTAATCCAAATCATGGCTTAATAATGGAGTTGAAAAACCCGTTAATCATACAATAATTCATAGAAAAATAATATTTACATGCTTGCTTGTAGGATTAGATAAAAAAGAAAAAGAAAAACGATATTTAACTAAAATCCTTTGTAACCACACCTTGTATATTTAATTATTATTTGTCTTAGGTTAACATAATTGTAAAGTCAAAATTAATCTAAAACGTTGACTTTTAGTGATCAAATAGAACAAAAACAATTCCAAATTGTGTCATCACAAGAAAATATTAACTCCCATGTATTTAATTTTAAATTCCAGCCAAAATAACTCCATGATTGGAAAACATTTTTTATTTTTATTTTTTATCTCTACATCAGGTGTAGAAGATGATGATGGAGATTACCCACCATACTCTCATGCCACGTCCAACGACCCTAGCAGACACACGTATTGAGTTTCAAATCTAATACACAAACATGTTTACATTGCATGGGCATAATTAGGGTTTGTGGCCAAGCATTTTGTCTCCAGAGAAGATAACGACATTGTCACACTCAAGTTGCTTTCCAAACCTTATCTCTAAGCTCGCGTGTCACGATGTATAGAGGGAGAATTCATGGGAGAAAAAAATTCTTATCTTTTTATCAAATCACTATACATATAAAAGACAATTTCAATGATTTAATAAAATGACAGACTTTTTCTTCAGCTTTGATCCTTCCAGTTTTCTTTCACGCGTTAACTTTAGTATCAAAACCAGTTTAAGTTATTAGATGAGGTACTAAAATATACTTTATATTATTTTCTAATACACCATCTTAAGTAAAAGATCTTTGAGCTTAAAATTTGCACAGACTCACATTACTTTATGCTTGATTTTTATCAAATAGAATGAGATGATAAGATTCAAACTCGTGATCACCGGGTCAACAAAGTTTTGATACCATATTAATGAATCATTTTATCTAAAAACTTAAGTTATTTGGTGATTTCTCATAATATAATTTTTATTATTCCATAGCATTATGAACTTGTCGGCATTTGTTGCACTCAGTCCATTTCAAGAAAAGACTGGGTGCGTAAATCGGATTCCAATGAATGAAAAAGAAGAAGGATAAAATGCATAGTTGTTCTGGCTTAATAGGTTATCTCGACCCTTTGTCCATGGTGAGTTTTTTTTAAAAATAAATTAAAAATGACCTAATCAAAAGCTCAAAATAAATTTTATTTTATTTTATAAAAATAATATTATTTTAAGTTTTATTTAAAAAAAAAGTTAAAATAGATTGGTAATAATAACTTTGGAAGAAGAAGAAAAAAAGCATCACTGTCTGGTGGCGTATGTATCATTTGTCATGACAGCTAAGAAAAGGTAGAAATGCGATTATTTATAACAACAGTACAAGGAAAAAGAAACATAAAAACAAAAATAAAATAAAATAACGGAATTAGCAAATTGTATCCCCACCAACAGGAAAAGAGAGAAATCATGAAAGGTTAGGAACCACCGGGTCCCATAAGTGATAACGAGTTGTTTTCATCAATCATCCATGAAAACAGTTACGTTGTGGTTTATGAAAGCGCGTTTTTTTATTTGATATATTTATATATATAAAAAATTAATATACTTTTAAATAAAGAGTATTTTTTTTTTTTAAAAAAACACTCCTCTACCTCCATAAAACACTTTGAATTACAATAATAATTTACACAGTGTTATATAATATATTTATTTATTGCATTTTGATTTTTTACATGGTAATCGCAATCTCGAATAAAAATCTATATATAAAATTTACTCCCTCATCAACTCATCAGATAGCTAGCGAGATATATACTTTGAATTAAAAAACCTTGGATCAAGAAAATGTATTATTTTTGAGTGAGTTATGTGGTTGGAATGAAGAAAATGCGTTATTTTTCTGCAAATCAAGTTTAAGTAATTAGTGGATTTACTATCTTGAATTTTTAATCAAAGGAAAAGTTCAGGGCAGGAATTTCTTAAGAATCCACCACTTGATTTAAAGAGAAATTAATTGTAATCTATGAAAACCACAGTTAGCACACCCAATTTAAGACACGGGTAAAGACTTTGTTAGGTGAGTCTTAACCTCAAAATAGTATTGCTTTATTTATTAAAATAAAACAATTGTAATTTTGATTTTTCATTTAAAATCTTTTAAAATTATCCGGGTCGAATTAATTATGCACTCTAAATTTAACTGGGTTAAATATTAATTTAGTTATTGAATGTGTCTAGGTTTAATAGCTGTAAAGAATAATGATAAGCTCATAGAAATGATATTCTTTGTAAAAACATTTTATTCTAATTTAATATAAAAATTAGCTTACCTGAACTTTTATTTATTAAAATAAAGTCTCTATTATTTAGAAAAACATTTAAATTTGAAAGTTTTTTTTTAGCACGGGGTCCATATCCGATCCGGTGCCTTAAACGAAGAGGAAGAGGAAGAGAATTTGACCCCTGTAAATAAACCCAGTAGTTATACATAGAAAGCCCCGCAAATTCAGGAGTAAATAAGTCCAAATTCGGCGTATTAATAACGCCTGATAAGACATTGTACTTATGCAATAAGACAAACAACTTACCTATCACTCTTATAAGCACAAGTGCTTATCCAATGACTTGTATTCAAATTATCTCGTATCATCTCCTCTCACGGGTATTTAATTTGTCTGATACCACCCTCTCAAATCCCTAACCCGTTCTCTCTCTATAAATACCAGTAGAGTTCACAGAGAGAGAAATCACAAAATTCAACTTCAACTAGAGAGAGAAAATCCAATAAAGCTCTGGAACGACATCATCCGTTCTCTCTGAAGAGAAAGAAAATCCAAGCGAGCTCTGAAACGACTCCGTCCGTCCTCTCTTACAAGATAAATTCTTCTCCGATCTGGAAACAGGTACAGAAGCTCCTTTATTTCCCTTTGAATTTTTGGAATTTACTCGTTTTTTATTTATTTTAATGTTTGTTTTCTGAATATTCATGTAGTTTTTAATCTTTGTGATGTTTTAGATCTCTTTATGAGTTTTTTTTTTTTGGTTTCTGCAGATTAAATAATTTTTAATTTTTTTCTGAAAGAACTATAAAAATGTCTTCGCTTAGTAGAGAGCTTGTGTTTCTCATACTTCAGTTTCTTGAGGAAGAGAAATTTAAAGAAACTGTTCACAGGTACGAAATTTTATACTTTATTTACTTGTTGATTTTTATTTTGTTAATTTTTTTGGTGGTTATTTTTGTGATTTGGATTTGGTGAGAATTTGTGGAGTTGATATTTTTTTTATATATTTTTTATGCATGGAGATTGGAGCAAGAGTCAGGGTTTTACTTTAACATGAGGTACTTTGAAGAAATGGTGACAAATGGAGAGTGGGATGAAGTTGAGAAGTATTTGTCAGGGTTTACTAAAGTGGATGATAATAGATATTCAATGAAGATTTTCTTTGAGATTCGGAAGCAAAAGTACCTTGAAGCTTTGGACAAGTACGTGCTTGATTTATTGCCTTTTCTGTATAGGTTAATTATTATGGATTCTGTTTTTTTAATACATTTCCTTACTGGGGTTTTGGATTTTGATTCGAGTAATTGTTACCTAGGATGAACTAATTTTTTAGGCCCACTAGATTAACCAACTGAAGTAGTGTGGACTACTGTCATGCTTAATTTGATTGGTCTGGTGTACATAGATGGAGTCCACGCAAAGGTTTATTAAATTGATGTGTTGGCTATTTTTGTGTGAATGGAAAAATGCAGGCGTGATCGTGCGAAGGCAGTTGAAATTCTAGTGAAGGACTTGAAAGCGTTTGCAACATTTAATGAAGAGCTGTTTAAAGAAATTACGCAGCTGCTGACATTGGAAAACTTTAGGTATTTTTATTAATCGTTAGTCTTGTTCTATTTGTGCCTAGTTTTTATATTGATGATATTTATCCTCTATTTGTTTACTTTAATTTGCAGAGATAATGAACAGCTATCCAAATACGGAGACACCAAGTCTGCTAGGAGTATAATGCTTGGTGAACTCAAAAAGTTGATAGAGGCTAACCCTCTTTTTCGTGACAAGCTTCAGTTTCCTACTTTGAAGAACTCAAGATTGCGGACTCTAATTAATCAGAGGTTATCAAGAATTTCTTGCCTTGCCTCCGTGCTTATACTCTTTTAAGTTATTGCTCTGGATCGAAGTAGTTTCTGTCACTCACCTCCTCTTAATTGAATTGCAGTTTAAATTGGCAACATCAACTTTGCAAGAACCCAAGGCCTAATCCTGACATAAAGACTTTATTTGTTGACCATAGCTGTGGGCAACCAAATGGTGCGCGGGCCCCATCCCCTGTCACCAGTTCCTTAATGGGTGGTGTGCATAAGTCAGGGGGGTTTGCTCCAATAACCAGTCATGGTGTAAGTGACAAATTAGAAAGGAGTTACCCTTGTTTCTATAGTATGCTGGTTATTAATTATGAACTTGCCTCTTTATATGGATGCTTGCAGCCATTTCAGCCTACGCCTGCTGCTCTTCCATCTACTCTATCAGGATGGATGGCGAACCCATCTGCTTCTGCTCACCCATCTGCTTCTGCTGGGCCCCTAGGTTTGGCTCCCAATAATGCAGGTAGACTACATAAGACATCTGAACCGCTGCTTTTGATTGGTTTTAATATTCTTACAGTCTTTGATAAACATTCTTGTAATCTATTCAAAAACATTGTGTACAAACTCAAGAAGGAAGTCTTGGCTATAATAATATAGCTAATGATAGTAGGAATGTGCTCTTATTTGAAAGAGGAAATGCACTGCTATGGGTGAATCAGCTTGGTACTGCTCAAAGATCATATTCGTTGCTTGATGGTTAGCAGCATTCATCCAATCATTACCTGTGTGAAGGAGAATGTTGAGAGGTCTTATTGTTTATTTTGAATGACAAGAATATGCATTATATATATTTATATATATTTTGAATGACAAGAATGTGCATTTTATATCAGAGAATTTGATTGGTGATTCAATCTCTTCTCCACTGTACTTTTCCATTTGATTTCTATGGTTTCTTGAGTGCTGATTTGCTTCTACTTCTTCTATGCATGTTCACTGCAGCAGCTATCTTAAAGCGTCCTAGGACACCCCCAACCAATAACCCTGCTATTGACTATCAAACAGCAGACTCTGAACATGTGTTGAAGAGGCCAAGACCATTTGGACTATCGGATGAGGTATGGACTGAAATTTGTCCATCCCTTTACATTTCTATGCTGTCCTTTTGCCTTATTATGATTGTTGATGCCTTTTGCTTTTTGAATTTGGAAATATGTTTTAGCATGCCTTTGAGATGCCAAGGTTGGTAGTTATGTCACATTATAGGTCGATGGTTTTGGATGATGCAGATTTAGATTGAAACTGTTTGGATATTTGTGCCTGGAGGTGGATGGGGTGTGTGCACGATTGTCATTTCACTTTTAATCCTTGAGGGGAAGCTTCTGTTTTAAGTTGGGGCTTTGTTTTGCATGCATTTGTACACTCCAAAAAGTTTTATGGGATCAAGGTCCTCATTTTAGAGTCCAGGATTTGGCCCAATGAAAAAAAAATTTGTTAACTATTCTAGTTGCTCTTTGCTTGGTATTCTATCAGGTCAATCTTCCAATAAACATTATGCCTATGACTTATACGAGCCATAACCACGGGCAAAACCCCTACTCTTCTGATGACTTGCCCAAGAATCCTGTCATGGCTTTAAATCAAGGTTCTGCAGTGAAGAGTATGGATTTTCACCCAGTCCAACAAATTCTACTTCTTGGTAAGCACCCTCAATGTTTACAAAGAATAACTCTTCCCAGACTGATGTGTGCTTGAGTGTGCACATACCATTGGGAAATTCACCAGGTTTTCAGAGATCGTATTATTTGGTGTTTCACTGTTTCAGTTGGAACAAACATGGGTGATGTCATGGTATGGGAGTTGGGCAGCAAAGAAAGGATTGCTTGGAAGAATTTCAAGGTCTGGGACCTTAATGCACGCTCAAGAGCTCTCCAGGTGCACTTTTATTTTTTAACAAGCTTAAAGGAATGTGAATTAATCATGATACTTTCTGGAGCTGTAATATTATCAGATTAAGGCTAACCAACTGATTATTGTGCAGGCATCTCTGTCCAATGATTATACAGCATCTGTTAACCGTGTGGCATGGAGCCCTGATGGAAGTTTATTTGGTGTGTTAAAATGCTATATTTCTTGCCTGTTCTGCCTAGATAACATTTTCCTTGAAGGAAACCAGTATTTTTCGGATATATTACCAATTTTCTTTTTTTTCCAGGTGTTGCATACTCCAAGCACATTATGCACATATACTCCTACAATGGCGGTGATGACATAAGAAATCACCATGAGGTTTGTGCCAATAATTGATATCATTGAACCTTGGTGTCTTTCCATTTCTAGCCAATACCATCCATTTTCGGTAATGGATGTTTTTTTCTTTAAAGAACTCTTGTATTATTTTGTTTATACATACTGAAATTCATTTGGATTTTTCCTTGTGTTTTAGATGGATGCTCATAATGGGAATGTAAACGATCTTGCTTTCGCTTACCCAAACAAACAACTTGTTGTAGTCACTTGTGGTGATGACAAGACCATTAGGGTTTGTTTTCTTATATCTCTATTCAATGCTTCTACTAGCAATGGTGCTTTTTAAGAGTTAAAGATTCTGCAGGTTTGGGATGCCATTGTGGGGACTCGACTGTTTAATCTTGTAGGTCATGATGCACCTGTATATTCTGTGTGCCCACATCACAAGGAAAATATTCAGGTAAAATATAGATTGGTAATTGAGCCCTCTTGTCCTCCAGTTTTTACTCATTTCTGTTTGATAAACGCTAAAACATAATTAGCAATGTCTACATAAGCAGTTGGCATATGGAGAATCGCTGCTCGTATATCCTCATCTTATGAGTTGAGATCTGAATCAAATTGTAAATCAATTTTTCTTTTAAATGCCAGATGCATAAAAACAGAGAGATAGAAAAATGAAATATTCTGGGAACTTCTGAATACGGAAACTGTTTGAAACGAAAACAAAAGAACATTGAAAGGGGAGGTTGGATACAGTAGAGGTAAAATTATATTAGAGAGGAAAGTGAGGTTATAGAGTTAGGAGAGAGAGAGAGGGAGAGAGGTTTTACTCTTCAATTTTCTAAGTATCTATCCCTTTTCTTCTTTAATTTTATTTTCTTCTTACCTTCTCCCAGTTTATCTTTTCAACTGCAACTGATGGAAAGATTAAGGCATGGTTGTATGATAACACGGGTTCAAGAGTTGACTATGATGCACCGGGGCATTCTTCTACCACAATGGCATACAGTGCTGATGGAACTAGGTTTGTGTGTTTCATTGATTTTATGTTTTCTGCCGGGGATGGGTGATTGACATTTCTTATTCTTTTTTCTCACAACTGAGATATTGGTTTCTTTTTTATGGACACCTCAGATTATTCTCATGTGGGACAAACAAAGAAGGAGAATCCCACTTGGTGGAGTGGAATGAAACCGAAGGAGCTGTGAAACGTAATTATAATGGTCTGGCAAAGCATTCTGTTGGTGTTGTGAAGTTTGATACCACTAAAAATCGATTTTTGGCGGCTGGGGATGAGTTCATGATCAAGTTTTGGGACATGGATAATAACAACCTGTTGACAAGTATTGATGCAGAGGGAGGATTGCCGGTAAAGTTGTTATGGTCCTTTCTTGTTAAATCAGTGATTACGGCGTTTTGATGTACAATCAATCGGTAAATGAAACAAACTTAAAAGCCCAAGAGAGCCCATTTCTGAGAACTCTGATTTTGAGTTGTATAAGACCATCTAAGGTGCTATGTATACGTGTGTTCATGGCAATATAGGCAAACATAAGATAGACAAAACAAAATCCCATAGGAACAGGAAACTTGCCAATAGCTCCACTAAAGAGGAGACAAAATAAACATGATAAAATTCTGATTTTTCTACCTGAAATAAACAGTTCTAAAATCTTCACGTTTAACTATCTTGCCTTAAATATGCAGGCTTCTCCTTGTATTAGATTTAACAAGGAAGGAACACTATTAGCAGTCTCAACAAATGACAATGGCATCAAAATTCTAGCAAATTCAGATGGGATGAGGCTGCTCCGATCAGTGGAGAGTCGTACATTCGATGCTTCTAGAGCCGCTTCTGCTGCTGTTGTGAAGGTAAAATTTGATAGGAGCATAATTGTGCTACTAGGGATATGCAATTAGAAAGTAAAAATATCTGACAATTTCACATCCCATGCAACTATCTGAATATATGATTTGTACCAGGCCCCTGCAATAGGCAATTTTCCGCCTGCTAATGCCACAGTTGGAACTAGCATCGATAATCAAACTGCTCCTGCAGCACCCATGGTTGGAATGGTAGGTGTTGCCCCTCCTGCCAGAGTAATCTCACTTACATACTGCCATGTGTGCATCTCAATGCAAAATGATCTTGTTATCCATTCCTGATTTGACATTTTCCTTCTGTTTTGAGTTTCTACAGAACAGTGACAATCGAAGTTTAGTTGATGTGAAGCCTAAAATTCAAGACGAATCAATTGAAAAATCTAGGATCTGGAAATTAACAGAAATAAATGAACCATCACAGTGTCGCTCCCTGAGGCTCCCCGATAGCTTGACTGCCATGAGGGTATGGTGTACTTCTTGAAAATGTTACTAGAAGGTTGTTATTATGCTATTTATTCATGTGATCTTGATGTGAGGAAAATGATTGTACTCCTTGATAATACCGCTGGAACTTTAGTGCATTTGTAATTTCCTCCACACTTTTTTTTTTCTTCTAACCTTTCCTTTCCCTCCCTTCTGAACTATCTATCTATTTATGTGACTATATTTTGTGGCACTGTGGCTGGCTATAAGCTGACAAGCTAGTTACCACTAATTTGTGGAAGACATTAAATGCAATGAGATAATTAGATCGTTTTATGCAGAATGTCCATGTTTTGGCATCTGGATACTTATAGTTTTGGTGGCCAAGACTAGCAGCTATGGTCTAGGCTTGAGGATATGGCTGTTGGTCAAAAATTTTAACTTTCATTGTTTAATAATCGTTCTTTTGCAGCTGAATTTTTATGCAGTTGAATTTGTTTTTTATGTGATTTTCTTGAAGTTTACAATTAGTAAGTCTTAACTGTATGGATTTGTTGACAATTGTTTCAGGTGTCTAGATTAATTTTTACAAATTCAGGAGGTGCCATATTGGCACTAGCATCTAATGCAGTGCACAAGCTTTGGAAGTGGCAGAGAAATGATCGAAACTTGACGGGGAAGGTATTTTTATTGTGTTGACTCTTTTTTTTTTTGGTGATGTGGGAAGGCATGTGCTTTGGAGGTACTTAATTTACATGTTGGAAGGTAGCATGTATATTTTGATCTGTTGATTTCAATAACCTTGCCCTTAACAAAGGTTTTACCTGTTCTAGGCCACTGCTAGTGTACTGCCACAATTATGGCAGCCTTCCAGCGGAATTTTGATGACTAATGATATCAGTGACACAAATCCTGAAGATGCTGTTCCATGCTTTGCACTTTCAAAGAATGATTCTTATGTTATGTCAGCTTCAGGAGGGAAGATTTCTCTTTTCAATATGATGACATTTAAGGTCAATGTTCTATCACGATTTTTTTCTGTTTAAGCTCAATTCTCTGTGCTTGATTGAATTTTTGTGTGATACCAGAACTTTGTCAAGGAACAGTCTAATGTGTGTTTCAGCCATTATAGTTGCAGTAGATTTGTACCCTTAACTTTTCTTTTCTTTTGAGCAACGTAATACCAATATTTCTTCTTGAGATACCAAAATGGTTGAAGGAAGTATGCCAGAAGAAGTTGTGGTTATTTATATTTCTATGGTGTAAATTACCAGTTTGTAGATGGATCTGAGTGGTCTTTCAGTGGAGACTTACTCACAACTCATTGAATTCTAGTTTTGCTATTCTTTTGATCTGCCCTTGTTATATTTATAGTCTATTTTTCTTGATCACAGACAATGACAACATTCATGGCCCCACCACCAGCTGCAACATTTTTAGCATTTCACCCTCAAGACAACAATATCATTGCTATTGGCATGGAGGACTCTTCTATACAAATTTATAACGTCAGGGTTGATGAGGTATTGCTTTGATACCTCGAAATGTTGAACTTTTTATTGGAAGTAGAAAAGCAGGAGTATCAACAATTTGAATTATTCCATATCACAGGTTAAAACGAAGTTGAAAGGTCATCAGAAAAGAATTACAGGACTTGCCTTCTCACACTCTCTAAATGTCCTGGTGTCTTCCGGAGCTGACTCCCAGGTATGAATTGTTGGTAATGCAAGTCTGTCAGTGTTACCATAGAATAAGCAATCAAGCCCTCTGATATTAAGCAATGAATTTGGGAAAGGCTTGCAAGGAAAGTCTTGTTTTTTTTTCTGTTCGAGACCATTTTAGGGACTATGATTTGAGTTTCATCTGGAAACTTCTTTTGTTATGTGGCTTCCTAGATAGTAGAATTGCTGTCTTTTATATCCTTTGGTGCATCTGATTGCCTGATCATCAAGTTTTTGGTGTTCGAGTTACTCAGTTCTCATGTTTTCCATCTACAGTTGTGTGTTTGGAGCACCGATGCATGGGAGAAGCAAGCTAGTAAATTCTTGCAAATTCCAACTGGACGGGCTGTCTCTTCTCTTGCAGATACACGCGTTCAATTTCACCTTGACCAGATACATTTGCTTGCAGTTCATGAAACACAGATAGCCATATTTGAAGCACCAAAATTAGAATGCCTCAAGCAGGTTTGACTTGGTGTCTGGAAATATTTCAGTTGCACTCTTCATTTGTTATTTCATTTAGATAGTTCTCTCATTTTTGTCGTAATGTCGGGAAATGCATCTCATGGACATCATGCATATAGTGAAATAGTCTCACAAATATTTATCAATATTTTTAGTTTGGGGGATTTTGTCGTCAAAGCTTGACATTCTTTCTACAAAATTGTATCCTCCTCATGCAGTGGTTCCCTCGTGAATCAAGTCCGATCACACATGCTACATATTCCTGTGATAGCCAGTCTATATATGTTAGCTTTGAAGATGGAAGCGTGGGTGTTCTCACTGCCTCAACACTAAGATTGAGATGCAGAATAAATTCTACTGCTTATTTACCTTCCAATCCAAGGTTCTGCTTCTTTTCATCTCATCTTTTGGTTTCTTGATTTCTCTCTCTCCTTTGTTTAGAAGACTAACCATTCCAAAAAAAATGCTTGTTTTCTCTGCCTGGTGATGTAATTCTAACAGCTTGAGAGTGTATCCTCTTGTCATTGCTGCACATCCGTCCGAGCCTGATCAATTCGCTTTGGGACTAACAGATGGTGGAATTCATGTGTTTGAACCGTTGGAGCCGGAAGGAAAATGGGGGACCTCACCTCCAGTTGAAAATGGTGCTGGCCCCAGTACAGTTTCTGGTGCTGCTGGTTCTGAACAAGCTCAAAGGTAGCCGGGAGCATGACTACTTTCGACCAGGACCTTTATTGTGTATCCCGCTCCCCGGGCCGGCCACATTGTGATTTTCGAGGGGAAGCTGCGGAAATTAGGTGCAGTATAGGTTAAGAATACTTGCTCGTTTAAGTGCCAATTTAATCATTTTGCTTCTGAAGGCAAATGATGTTCTTCTCCATTCCCCATCACTGGAAATGATTGGAGAAGCATGAGTTTATGGCTGTACATTTTAGAAGCCAAATGCAGAAACAAACAAAGAAAGAAAGATAGAAAGAAAGAAAGAAGAAAACTGAAGCTGAAGGTCTGACTATAGAATTTTAAAGGTGATTTAAGGAGGAAACTCCTGAGTAAGTTTGGCCAGGTGAGCTGTTGCTTTGTCTGTTCATTTTTTTCTATTTTCAAGGATAGTCATCTAATTTTTAATTTTTTCTTAGTTCCGAGCTTGAAATGTCATTGGCTTTTGACACTTTTTTTCTTTTTCTTTTTATTAGCAATCTTTTTTTTCCGCATCTCTTATTCTCCGACCCTTTTCCATAGCTAGATTTTGATTCAATTAAGAGCTGAGATTCTTTGCCTTGACATGGGCCATCTTTCTATTTCAAGTGCCCGTTCTTTGTTGTGTTTTGATACTAGTAGTTCTACTTGATGATCCAAGGAATAGTTGACAGCTAAGATAGTTTATCCGTGGGTCAGATTTTTTTAAAATATATATATAAAAAAAAAACATTAGGTTCTGTTAATATCTTTCAAATAAAAAAATACTTTAAATTATATGTTAATTAAATCGAGAGAAATGATTATTTGAAACAAGTTATTTTAAACCAATATTCTCAATAATAATTATATTTAAACTGTAATATTTTTTTAACCCATATTAATTTCCCAAAACTTTTATAAATCCATATTAGAATTCTAAAATACCCCTTTTTGGTGATGAATTTAGGAAGCAAGATCTCTCTCATAATTTCCTTTTGAAAAAAAAAGAGAGGGCCTATCACTTCTGCGCCTTAAAAGGGAACAGCGATCCATTGAATTCTGGGCCCTAAAACCATAAGCTGGGTAACTGTCGATCCCACCCCCATATTATATGCTCCTTCAATATTAAATTAATTAAAATTAAACTTTATTATTTATTTATTTTTATTATCCATAGAGTTATTATTATCTTATAAAATAGACCATAAATTTAACACGTTAACCAATATTAATTTAAATCAATTCAATATATTGTTATTTTACTATTAAGAAAATTATTTTGATATTATTTTTTTATTAAACTATATATTTTAAAGTTATATGGGCTGCTTTAAAACCCACAAAGTCAACCACCAAATATATCAGGTTAACTCGTATGATTAATAAAAAAAATTCCACCAAACAAAGCATCAGTTATATATATATGTTTTTTTAACGTTCAAGACAAATGTACCCCCAGGTAAATAATCTAGTTTCTCAAAATATCTGTTTCTTTTTTAACTTATGAAATTAACTTTATACAAGTATATAAAATATTGGTGCTGTATCTAATTCCGTTTGCGACCCAGTTTTGTGTGTTTTCTGCTATTGGCCGGCGAAGACTGCTTCGGAGGTACAGGTAACAATGTCCCTCCTTTAATCTCATCTGTATCTGTCATGGTGCGAAGTGTTTCCTGGGCTTCGATGTAGAATCTGAGATCTCGAATCTGTGAATGGTCAATTGAACTTTTGTAAGACTAGTATTTTCAAACAGTCTTAAAATAATATTTTGAAGTTTATTGTATCACCTGTTCTTCCAGATCAAGTGTTCTCTCGTCCCTTGACGATAAAGATGAAGTTGTCCTAGGAAGAGCAAAACAATTTTTCATGAATGAAATAGAGACAAGTGTGAAAAGATGAAGTTGCACCACCCTCCTGTTCCCTAAATCCCATTCCCCCGGGGCAGATGGAAAGCATACCTATCTTCAATTTCCTTGACCTTTTTACGCCAAATTTCTTGATTCTTGATGAGACCCCGATTGATCTACGAACAGAGCAGAGAATCTATCAGGAAACCGAGTGCTGCAAAAGGCCATAACCTTTATCATATGCAAATTCTGGGAGCTTATTAAGATACTTGGAACACTTACATCTGCTACAGCATTTTTTTCTTGTTCACACTTCTCCAATTTATTTTGGATATCCAGCATTGTGGATGTCACGGCCTTCTCTACTGCTTCTGAAATGGAACTTTGCCTTTTACTTTTGGCTTCGATAATTAGAGATTCATAATGCTGGGAGAAAGCAATGAGAAGTTGGAAAAAAGAAAAAGAAAAGAAGATTACAATTTAGAGAAAGATTTCAACAAGAAATTTTAACAAGGCAGAGTTCGCAAATGAGAACACTAGAGATCAACTGCAAACCAGCCCAAGGAAAAAGAAAGAGAAGAGGTGGTGAGATGCTGGAAACTGTGTACTTACTTGTCTTTGAGCCTCCAGCTGAGTGGCCAAAAGACGATTGTACTCATCTGCACTCTATTATCAAGCATGTGAAACAAAGTCAAGACATGTAAAATGGAAGGCTAACAATGTTAATTCTTGAGTTAATCATGCCTATGTGAAAGAGCTGTAAACTCCCTATAAAATTCCTTAACATGCACTGTCATGCAAGGTAAGAAAACCCCACAATAAGTTTTTTCATCTCTAGTTTTAGCTGTACTGGACAGGGTATGTAATACTCGTATGGAAATACATACTGCTTCAACTTTGCTGCTAAATAGAGCCCCACCAATTCCAGAATCCTCACTACATCCACAAGTGCCACAATCTCCTTCAAACGACATACAGCAAGATTTTGTATCTATCAACTTGCCATCGGTTTTTGACTGGTTCAGCCGATGAACATAGTTGTCACCAACATAGTCCCAAATTTGTTGTGTTCTCAGATCAAGAGAATAACAGTGCTGTGTATCTTGCCAGTGCCTTTTAGCATGTCCTTCTTTATATCTGAGTTCAGGAAAAGGGCATAAGTGACAGTGTACACCCAGCAAGTGACAAGGATAACTTACAATTATCACATGAACAATAAAATTTATACAGTATGTTCACATCCTTCAAATAAGAATACTCAGCAATTAAAGTGTTGCATTACCTTCCACATCCTACAAAACCACATATCAGACAAATCCACAAAATTTCTGAAGCTCCACAAACTGAACAATCTGGCTTCTCATCCAGCTGCTGACAAAGACGACAGACCTGGCAAAACATGCATATCAAATCAAAATCCTCCCAGGATAACCAAATCACTACCTTTTCAAGTACTATCAAGATGCAACACTAAATTCATAACAAAAAGATACATCAATTAGATCTTCAGAATATTATGATTTCCATGTGGTGTTGGGATTTATTTTGTTCTGTGGAAAGAGAGAAACATCGAACTCAAACAGATGTGTCCTTCAATTATCATAGAACACTTTCTGGGCTTTTACCCTTTTCCATTGCCAAGTGTGCCGTATAACAATAACCCAATTATCAGTAAATGTTGTGTTGCTATGATAGACTCTTACCCTTTCCCCATGCTCCTAGCCCTACTCACATCTATTCTAAAGTTGCTAAGATAGAAGGACACCAAACAAAGAGATGGTCATGAAGTGTTTTCACAACTCATGATCAAAAACTTGCACATAAATTTCTCTAAGATTAAAAACACTTGGAAGACAACTAACATGATGATGGTATTAGCTTTATTGCCAAATCATGACAATTCCATTACATTCATCAGTTTAAATCCCACCAGCACAAAGTTATGACATATCGGTAAGCAAACTTATCTAACATATTCATTCCAATATATGTACAACAGAGAGACTTCAGCACTTGCAGGTCAAGCAGTGAACTTCGAGAAACTACTATGGACTGACCATGTAGAAATTCAAAAATGTCAAAGGTAGTGTAAAGGAAAAGGCAAATGTTTTGATCGGAAAGGAATCAAGAAATCCGTCAGCGTACCAGTAAAACCTATTTATAATAACAGAACAGCATTGTGTTGTGCTAACAAAAATAGGTGAATTGATACGTTACCATAAAAGTCAGGTAGTTCACTAGACACCACCAAAAACTGAGTTAACTAAGTGCAATGTCACCATAGAACCCTCAAGAACCTTGAACACAAAAAACTAGCTCACCTGGCAAGACAAGTACGTCCATTTTGAAGTGCATGAACATTGAAACGAATGGTCACAAAGAGTACTGCGTATTCCACTAGTATCTGGGTCCAACCTCTCTATATGCAACAAACACAAAATCAACATACCATAATCCAAATACCAATCACACTCACTCCAGCCCAAGAAAAAAAAAAAGGAGAAGAAAAAAGATAACTGCAACTGACCGAGACAAATTGGACAAGTTGGCAACTCAGTGAAATCTTCCGGAGGAGTGCTAGCTATTTCTGCCGATCCAGTGAATTCCACAGAAAGCACATATAGTATATGGCAAATTTCTGCCTACAAAAATCACCATAAAAAATAAACAAACTTATACCCATCAAATTACTTAGCACGAAATCAAAATCAACACAATCAAAACCGAAACCTCAAACTAACTAACCTCGGGTGGAGAAAATCGCTTCTCATTGAAACTATTGTAGAATCTATCAGCTGTTACTTGATTATCAAGCTTTATTAACACACTGTACCTATCTTCCATCCCATCATTTCTAAACAAAAATTGCATAAGACAAACAAATTAGGCTAGGCTTTTTCTTATGATCAATTTGAATTTCTACTTTAACAGTAATGGCTAGCGTTTTTTAGAACAGAGAAAATGAAATTAGGGTTTCTGGTAACAGAATTTTCAATCAGAGATAGAAACTAGGGGTTTGGGCAGTACCTGATGAAGAGGAGTTCATGGACATGATCAATATGGGATCCACAGAATCTGATGAAGTCTTCGTCGGAGAAGTAGTTAGGGACGGCGACGACGAAGAGAGAAGTGGATCGAGAGTTAGGATTAGGGTTTGGCAGTGAAGATTTCTGCGATGCTTTTCGATATAGATGTGAAATGCCTCTCCTTTCATTGAATTTGGTGGTGGATGGCTTGGCGGAGGTGGTTGCGGAGGCGATGAAGGTAGTTTCTTCAAGAGTTAGAGGATGATTAGTGTCTACTGAGTGGACTCGTAGCCTGAACATTTTTTTAGTGTGGGTTGGATCGGTGAGTTGCCTTGGGGTTGGGTTAGAGAGACTATTGAATATTGATATATAGTCGCGGGAAATTGGCGGTTAGGAGATCCTTTAATTCTTCTGATTTTTTTTAAACAGGGACAGCATTATTTTTCATTAAATATAAAATTTAACATTGATAAAACTCTACTGGATAAATAATTTGAGTTCTACTGCTATAAGCGCATGTTTTTAGCGTGGTTGAAATTAATTGTAAAAATTATTGTTTGATACTAATTAAACAATGCTTACACTAAGCATGCAACGTGGAGCATTACAATGCTGTTCGTAGAATTATTAGGCCAGACTTGGTACCAAGGTTTGGATTATGGATTTCCAATGTTTATTTTTTTATTTTTTATAAAAAAAACAACATTATTTTGATATATTTTTAAATAAAAATTATTTTTAAAAATAATTTCAAATATACTTCCTATCGGACATTAAATCTAATCACAGATCAATAGATCACGATCAAGATTCACGTAAGCTAAATGAAAATTATGTTTCTAACATAACATACTTTAAAAGCTTTTTGTTTTTATATATATATTTTTTAAATATTTTACTTTTATTTTTTTTTAAATTATTTATTTTTGGTGTTTTTGAATTATTTTAATATTTCAGTATATATTTTTTAAGAATATTATTTTAATGTGTTTTTAAATATATCTTTACAAAATTAAACTTAAAGTTGAACTGATTTAAAATTCAAGTTATGAGTTGAATAAATTAATAAGATAAACTAGTCATCCCAAAAATATTAAAGACACTATTTTAATAATAAGAAAAGCTATTCAAATAAAATATAAGTCCAAACGAGGTTAATATATAATTAAAATAATCGATTCAAAATAATAATTGAACTGAATATTAACTATAGCATATAATTCTTTTTTAAAAAAAAAATCAAAGCCAAAACTCAATTAAAACGAAAAGGAGATCTCCTCTGCCTCATGAATCAAAGTCAAACCCCTTTAAAAGATTAATTAAGCAAAGAAAAATCTGTTTGTCAAAATCGCGAAGCCAAACTCATCAAACGCAGTTCATTATCCTTTCAAGTCATCATCTCGCCGCCTACTAGGCGCTTTTTTCAAAGCCCGCCTTTGTTGCCTCTAATAAATACCACAGCAGCGTCGAGAAATGAAACATAACTCAATCAAAGCAGTCTCAGAGAGAGAGAGACAGGGTCCCTCTTTCACTGCAGTGCCAATCTCTTCTTGGATATTACAGTCGCCGCCACAGATTTCTCATTTCGAAGGCCGATAGCATTTGAACCTTAAAAGCCAAAGGTACTGTCTTTTCCCTTTTTTTCCCTCTTTTATTTGATTATAACTGATCAAGAATCCATGAAAAAATCGTGGAAAGGTTAAAATAAAATAAAAAGAACACCCCAGTTGCATTTTGATCGATGAAGGTGTAGTTTAGGCTTGTTTGATATGAACCCATTTAATAAGATTTAAATTTTGATTTGTTTTTCTTGATTTTTATATGGTGAAGGTAAGCATTTTGGTGGCTGGCTTTTTGAAAGAGGAGAAAAATGGCACTGCGGAAAGCAATTGGGGCTGTGAAAGATCAGACAAGTATAAGTTTAGCGAAAATGGCAGCGAATACATCAGCAGAACTTGAGGTTTTGGTTGTCAAAGCTACCAGTCATGATGGGGATCCTGCTGACGAGAAGTATTACAGGGATATAATTAGCCTTATTTCGAGTTCAAGGGGTTATGTGAATGCTTGTGTTGCTGCTATATCGAGAAGGATAAGTAAAACCCGTGACTGGATTGTGGCTTTGAAGGCTTTGATGCTTGTCCATAGGGTTTTGATTTATGGGAACTCTCTGTTTGAGGAGGCGTTATTGTGTGCGACGAGGAATGGGATGCGTGTCTTGAATATGTCGGATTTTAGAGATGAAGCGCATTCTAATTCGTGGGATCATACAGGGTTTGTGAGGCATTACGCGATGTTTCTCGATGAGAAGGTTGAGTTTTCAGTTTTTGAGAGGAAAGTGAGGGAGGATGAGAGGAAATCTGAAGAGGGTGGTGATGGGTCTGGAAGCAGAGAGAATGGGGATGATTTTGAGTATGGGATGCCCAAGAGACCAAAGTCCTATGGTGATTTGGTTAGGCGTGAACAGAAGATGGAAGTAACAGCAATTAGGGAAATGAAGCCGGAGAGGCTCTTAGGCATACTGGACCAGCAGTTGAGGATCCTTGATAGAGTTTTGGCCTGCAGGCCAACAAGAATAGCCAAGAACGATAGATTGTTGCTTGTAGCCCTTTACCGGGTGGTGCAGGAGAGTTTTGGGCTGTACACTGAGGTTTGTGAGGCATTGGGGGTGTTGTTGGATAGATTTACTGAGATGGAGTATGCATATTGTCTTAAAGGTTTTGATATTTATGCTGGTGCGGCCAAGATATTTGATGAGCTGGAGGTCTTTTATGTTTGGTGCAAGGACACGGCAATCGGAAGATCATCTGAGTATCCTGAAGTGCAGAAGATTACTGAAAATATTTTGGGGACCCTCGGGGAGTGCTTGAGAGAAATGACTCTCAGACGAACTAAGAGTTCCGAGAGACGGATAGAGGAGAAGATTCCTGCTAAGCAAGACCAAGAACCTGATGTGAATGAGGTCAAGTCTCTTCCTCCTCCAGAGAGTTATACCCCTCCTGTGCAGCAGCCTCAGCCTCAGCCTCAACAGATGACAGAAGATTTGGTGAATCTCAAGGATGATGTCATTCCAGCAGACGAGCAGGGCAACGAATTGGCTCTGGCTTTGTTCTCTGGATCCCCGACTACAAACGCAAATGGTGCGTGGGTAGCATTCCCATCACCAAGAGAACCTGAAGTAACTTCAGCATGGCAAACCCCAGCTGCTCAGAGTAGTCAAGCAGACTGGGAATTGGCGTTGGTGGAATCAGCTAGCAATTTATCAAAACAGAAAACTTCTTTAGGAGGTGGATTTGATTCATTGCTCTTGAACGGAATGTATGACCAGGCGGCAGCAAGGCAACATGTGAGCTCAGCACAACTGACTGGCCGGAGTGCAACATCAGCGCTGGCATTGCCTGCTCCTGATGGGACGACGCAGCGAGTTCAGAATCAGGACCCATTTGCTGCCTCCCTTGCAGTTCCGCCTCCTTCCTATGTGCAGATAGCAGAAATGGAGAGGAAGCAGCGTTTACTAGTAAATGAACAGCAGCTCTGGCAACATTACGGAAGGGATGGGATGCACGGTCAAGTTGATCTGACCAAGATTAACGATCCCTCTGGTTACTATGGCCCTGGTCCTCATCCAATGGCGATGTCTTACGGGATGCCACAGGTCAGTGGCATGCGGCAGCAGGGAGGGCACTCCTATCCCTCCTATTAAGATCGACTCCCTGCTCGCACTTCATATGATGCATATTACTCTCAATACTTTTTTCCTGATCTGCTTCCCTTTGTGAAGATTTTTCGCAAGTATTCTAGTTCTGGCCATTGTGATTTTTTTCTTAACGAAAAATGTAATTAGTAAGTTCTTGCATTCTGATAGACATGCAAGATTTTGAACGTGTTATATTAGAATACAAGATGGACATTATTTTACTTCCTTCTCTCGCGCCATTGAGTTGTCACACAAAAATGAGTTCTATCAGTGTTGTCTTTTATATCGAAAGCAACCTTGTCTGAATTTAGGAGTTAAAGCAGCTCTGCTTCATGTCTTCAATTTCCACTTCATGAACTTTATGTTTGAACCTGTCAACTTAAACGGACATGGAGGCTTTCATGGCCTGTATTTTTTATTATAGAAAATCAGGGTAACCTAAATTTATATAAAAAAAATTATTTGAAGAGAATTTAATTTTTTATAGAAGTATTTTTTAACAGTAAAAACAAATGGTATTTTAGGTGGATTTTATGTAGTGGTTGATTTTCTAAATTTAATATATTTTTAAATTTTTTAATATTAGTATTTTAAAATAATAATAATAAGAAATCATTTTAAAAAATAAAATAAAATCAAACGCGAGGACCCTCGCCATCATTATTAGTTTGACCTGAGGACGCTCGCTATCATCATTAGTTTGACCAGACTGAGTCCTCCACGTCAAGGACTGATGCCGGTCCAATTAAGCTACCATGGCCGTGACCATTTCAAGCTGATTTTGGTCAATCTTATTGTCTATTAATTAATATGCTCGGTGACGTTTAGCAAGATGATTTTTGAAAATAAAATAAAATAAAAATTGCTAGAAAATTTAAAAATGCAGCAAAGTAAACACAACTTCATCATGCAGTCTAATTCAGTTTTTAAGCATATTGAGGATGGGATGGCCTTGGGTTCATGACTTCTGAAGCGTTTACTTTTACATAACAGCATGTTTTTTAAAATGATTTCATGTTGTTATTTGTTTGGAAAATATTAAATTGATATTTTTAGTTTTTTATATAATTATAATATATTGATGTCTAAAATTAAAAAAAAAAATATTACAATATAATTTTATTTGAAAAGCATATGCATCACAGAACACATTTATTCCCTTCAAAACTACTACACTGTAGCCCTGTTTTTTCTTTGTTTTCCTCTGAATCCATTTGTTTATCTATTTAAACAATCTTATTGATTGGAGTTAATTACAAGTTTTTTCATTGCGATGCTATGGGATAGTTTTTAAAATTAATTTTTAGTTATTTATATTACAGTTAAATTAGATATTTATATAAAAAATGATTTAAATTTGGAGAAAAAAATATATCTTATTGAATGATTTTTTTATGAGAGTATTTTGTTTTTACAAAAACATGTTTTTTAATAAATGACTAATGATAATAAAATAAATATTCATAGAAATTTTACAGATTTATTCAAGAAGGAAAAACTCTCTTTGAGCAAAACTCCTATCCTTTTTCATTCATTTATTTTTTGATAATTTTTTTTTTTATGAGAATCATTGTTTTCTAAGAAAAATTTTTGCACTATTGAAAAATCAAGTTTCAAATAAAAAAAAACAAGACTTGATAACTTATACGCCAAAGAGGGGGGGGGGGTTAATTATAACAAATTATGTAAAATATTTATAATAAAAAACAAATACTTAATTCTCATTTAATATTTCATGAGCGTATTTTTCTTATTAATTTCACTTACTAGATTTATACATAACTCGCAAAGTAATCATTAATATTATCAAAAAAATATAATTTTATTTAAAAATCAAGGGGAAATCAGATAAAAAATTTAATGTGATTTAAATATATAATTTCTAATGAGTCTCAAATAAAAAACATTTATTTTTAAAAAAACGTGTAATATAAAAAAGATCAAGTGCTGAGCCCAGGACCCTGCACCTAAAATTGCGTGCCATTTTTTTTGTATTTGAACGTATTTGAAAAATATCATTTTTTTAAATAGATTCTATTATCGTTAAGACATTATTTTTCTATGCTGGAAAGAATTTAGTACAAGCAACCTATCTTTTTAATTACTAAAACTCTTAAATAGAAAAAAGATCCAAATTTTAAATGTATGTTTTATAATGCAGTGTATTATATTTTTAAGAATTAATTTTTATTTAAAAATATATATCAAAAAAATAAAATATATATATATATATTAATAATTCAAAACAAAAAATATATATTATTGATTTGATATTTCATGCTAAACATAAAAACACAATGACAGCCTCTTGAACCCCAGCAAATGCACGACAACTACAAGTCCCACACAAACCCACCACCTACGTAATCCTCAAACGACATGTCAAACGTTATCGTCCTTGACAACGGCGGTGGCCTAATCAAAGCCGGAAACGGCGGCGAACGTGACCCCTCCACCATAATCCCCAATTGCCTCTATCGTCCTCTCTCCTCCAAAAAATTCCTCCACCCCACTCCCACCACCGAAGAAGACCTCACCTCCGCCGCCGTCCGCCGCCCCATAGACCGAGGATACCTAATAAACCAAGACCTTCAACGCGATATCTGGAACCACCTCTTCTCCAATCTCCTCCACATTAACCCATCAAACTCTTCTTTACTACTAACAGAACCCTTGTTTTCTCCCCCCTCAATTGAACGTGCAACAGATGAGCTTGTTTTTGAAGATTTTGGGTTCAATTCCCTGTTCATTGCTGATTCGCCGAAGTTGGTTCATCTTTATGAGGCGAGTAGAAGGCCATATGGGTTACTTTCAAAAGCGCAATGTAGCTTAGTTGTGGACTGTGGGTTTAGTTTTACGCATGCTGCGCCTGTGTTCCAGAACTTTACGTTGAATTATGGAGTGAAAAGGATTGATTTAGGAGGAAAAGCGTTGACGAATTTTTTGAAGGAATTGGTCTCTTATAGGAGTGTTAGTGTTACGGATGAAAGTTTTATTATGGACGATGTTAAGGAGAAGTTGTGCTTTGTTTCTCTTGACGTTGCTAGAGATTTGAAGATTGCAAGGTGGGTTTTTTTGTGTTTGTGTTTCTGGTTGCTGTTTAGCTTATAATGTGATAATAACGGAATGTTGTTGGCTGATAATGTGAGTAAAAATTGAATGTTGCTATGTTGTTAGTGTAAAGTTTTAGGCTTCATCTTGTTTGCGAGTAGAAATGGTGCCTTTTGCCTTTGATTTTTACGATTCTGAGGTATTAGACATGGAAAGGATGGTTTTCGGGTTTGTTGTTGGCTTAGAATGTTAGCAGAAAGCGGGAGTTGTTATCTTGATAGTTTGGAGTTTTTGTTTTAGTAGAATGATAATTCATTGGGTGTCAGGTATTAGGATTTTGAGCAACTTGTAATTGAAGATGTTGAAAGGACAACATTTTTGACGTGGGTTAAAGGACAACATTTTGAGCTTTTGGGATTGTTGTTGGCTTCTAAAAATTGAATGTTTTTTAATTTATAGCTTTGTTGGTTGGAATGGTGATTCTTTGAAATGGTTTTTGAAATTTTGAAGTTTTCTGTAATAGGAGACGAGGAAACGACAATTTTTTTAGGTGTACCTATGTTCTGCCTGATGGAGTGACCCACACAAAAGGTTTTGTTAAAGACCCAGATGAAGCAAAGAAGTATCTTACTATGGATGATGAGGCGTATTTAGAAACAAGGAAGGATACGAATCGGGCTGAAATTATGGACCGAAAGAAAGTTGATTTAACTAAAAATGTGAGTTCTTGTTACCTTTGAAAGGAATGTTTCCAGGCCAAAGTTAATACAGTGATAGTTTTGCCATCTGTACAGGAGTTTGACTTGACAAATGAACGGTTCCTGGTTCCGGAGATGATTTTCCACCCAGCAGATTTAGGTTTGTGTGGTACCTTGCTATTAGAGAAGTGAAATACACTTATATGCTTTCAGTTTGGTATAGGAGCACTCTTGACTTCTTTCTGCTGCTACATGGTTTGAGAAACATGTGTTTGGAGACTTGCTTGTACAATAATTAATTTGATTTTTTTTAGAGAGATGAATGTTTCAGCAAATATTTTAGTCTTGTAGATAGATGTTGTGCAATGAAATTAAAGGAGGAAAGTGTTTTATGTTTGGCTATTTCATGTTGAAGCGAATTTGAAAATGGTGTTAATTTTAACCGTTTCTGCAGGTATGAATCAGGCTGGACTAGCAGAGTGCATTGTTCGAGCCGTGAACTCTTGCCATCCTCTTCTTCATCCTCTACTCTACCAAAGGTGCTTTCACAAAGCCTTGTGATTTCATGCATCGAGCGTTTCACTGTTTTTCTTTTAGTTTTTATCTCCGAATACCAAATGATAATTGTTTAAAACTTGTGCTTGGACAGCATTATATTAACTGGTGGAAGCACATTGTTCCCTAGATTTGCTGAGAGACTGTAAGCTAATGAACTTTTCCTACTTTCCTTATACCACACTGATTTTTATTTTTTTATTTTGAGGCAATGTTTAAACTTTATATTGGATAAAATTACAGTGAAATGGAGCTTCGACCTCTTGTCCCAGATGTCTATCAAGTGAAGATAGCTACACAAGAAGAGTAAACTCTTCCCTCCTTGAAAGTATTAGTTTGTCTTTGAAACACTGCTGCTTCACAGTTAACAGTTAATAAAATTTTGTAATGATTGTGCAGTCCTTTACTAGGCGTGTGGCGAGGCGGATCCCTTTTGGCATCCAGTCCTGATTTCCAAGCAATGTGCGTTACCAAAGCTGAGTATGAGGAACTTGGATCTGCTCGATGTCGAAGGAGATTCTTTCATTGAGAACCAAAACTGTTCAAGGTATTTCATCTTCTTACTGCATCCACCTTTCAAGTTAACATGTGCTGTTTTATTGAGAAGGGATACAGAAGTCTACACGTTTCTTGAATTGCCATTAGAGGTCAGATTCTCAATTTGAATTCCTTTTTCCTACCAGTGCAGGGAAGAACTAAACAGCACACGAGGAAATTGCAGCCAGCTGTCCCTCCATTTCGATGATGATCAAAAGAAAGGTGGAAGCGACCTAAGTGGAAAACTTCTGAAGCCAGATACCTGATGGATCTATGTTCATCACTATGACATGGTGAAGCATTTTTCTTAGGCCTCATGGTTCTTATAATTATTTGGTGCAAAGGGTAATCCATGGAAGAAACTGCACCTATGGTATTCCTACAAGCCAGCATGCCGCCACACTTGTATATCCAAGAGATGGTGATTCCAGATCAAAGTTTCACTAATCCAGGGCCATTCCTGCCTAGTAGGGTGCTGCTTTCTTTTTTTGGGACCAAGCGTTCAATGACTGGTGGCCGTTGGTTTCTTCGCTTTTTTCGTGCTAAAGCCTGGTGAACATTACCATGGTTTCTAGGCTGGTTTATGTGCAATCAATCGTGATTGACTCTTCTAATGGCTCCTTTTTGTAGTTTGCGTTTTGATGTCGCTCCTCTCCAACAACTTTCATTGAAACTAATGGTGAGCTGTCTTGTACAGAACTCATGATCCGAGAAACGTTAGTCAAATTGTAGTTTTTTTATGATCATTCAAGCTTCCTTGAGTGGGACTATATCCTCCCAACGCCGCCCGCCATTCTGTCCTCGGAACATAGCATAGGGACTGCAGTGGTCATAAAAATCGAAGTCCCAAGCTGCGAAACTTAAATGTTTGAACCAAAACAGCGATTGGATGTTGTGCGAGCAGGGTTTGCTGTGAATTTGGGATGAATGTGCTTGTCATTTAAGAACAGCCACAGGTCACAAACAATGCAGAACAAGCAAAAGGTGAGCCATTCACAAAAAGAGTAGCAAAATAAAGCTGCCTGACTGTTTGCGAGTAGAGGCGGAGATGCGTGAACATTGCTTGTTCTGTTTGAAGCGTTGAAAGTAGAATTGTTGTTCGTGTGTTATTTCATTTTCTTTCAGACAATAAAATCATCAGCATTCGTCTCCAGCAGTGATGGAGCTGTTCCACTGGTTTCATCCATACAAATTTCAAAAATGATTCAAGCTGACCAATCTTCTAGCAAGCTCAATTACTGGGTGTTTTTTCATGTAAACAGCAGTGTCTCGAAACCCATGAGATTGAAAACATAACAAATTTCTCTCAATTCAGCTATGAATTGAAAACCCCGTGTCTTTCATAATGCTGAAGAAAAAGAGAGGGAAACACGGCAATAATAACAATCAACACTGGTTCATTTTTTCTCAAAAATGTCACAAAAAGTGACTTGAAAATCAATAATACAGTTCATATCAAATTTCTTATGCTTTTGCAACGATATAAACGAATTGCTATATAACTACGTATTCCTACCATACTCGTTACTGTGAGTTAAAGTGAATTTTGACATGAGCTACAACATTTTTTATCAGCCATTACAGTGATTTTCTCTACAGCAGACAACATCGTCAGAGATACTCAGCTGAAAGTGTTTGTATGGTCGGGCGTATCCTTCTGTTCATTCTAATTTTCAAACCCTATATAGGAATCCAGCTCAACTTTCAGATTTGAACCTGCAATCATGGTGACTTAACATGGACATGGTCTCTTTAACCTGAAATTATCACCCTATGAAATAGGCATCGCTATCACCTGAACGAGAAACATTGCCAGATAGGGTAGCGTGCTCAGTTAATTAGTCAGAAAATGGCTGGGAATCCATGCACAGATGCACCAATTTTCTTTGGTATTGTCCATAATATTCACCAACTGCAATGACATCTTCATTCTCTGGATTCAACCCTGGCAAGCCAGCGAGAGCATCCTTGATTGAAGACCCTGATTCATCATCTGAATTTCCTAAATTTGATATAAATTGTGCATGGCCTTCATGGCAAGCAAGTATGAACATGGAAGCTGTATCAGGTTGCTGTGCTTCCCGTAGGGCTTCTAGGGCATCTTGCAATGCACCGGCAGCAACATACAGAATAAGAGCCCTGCATTGGCCCATTGCAAACGTTAAGAAGAGAGCATTAGTAAATTGAAGGGAAGGTAATCAAAAACCAGAAAATGATAGTACCTCCAGATGTTGTGTTCGGTATGGAGGACATGGTTGGCCCACCTCAACAACACCCTAAAAAGTTACAATTTGCAAGATTAGCATAATTCAAAATTAGTTATACCCATGCAAATGCCTTGATGTGCAACGTGGACAAAAAAAAAGGAGAGATTCTAGATGAGATTTGGGTTTTGATTGATTAGAGATGCTTCACACACAGCACATGGCAAGCAACCACATTGAGAAATGGAAGCGTTGACTGGGAATTGATTGATAAAAGGCTATGCAATTTTGCAAGTTGCACCGTAAAATGCTAACAGAATCCTGAAGTTTTAGTGATGAAAAGAATCAGAACCTTGCATAATCAGTTCCGCTTAAATGTGTAGCTGCCAAAGTTGCAGCGTCTGTCCAGCATCCTGCATCTTGCAACTGCACAAGTTTATGCATTCTATCAGTCTAGAAAAAAAATAATCATTGCTCAGTGTAACATCCTGCTAAAGGAACAAAAAGTCCTCTCCATATGTCATGGGAGAAAATACAAATTCAAAGTCAGAGGTCATGACATCATGCTGTCAGTTTTTTTTTCTCCTCCAGTTTTGTGTAGAAAAGTCATGCACGTATGTACAGTAGCATTGGATTTGCAAGCCATCTGTCATGGAAAGTCAACAGTGATCTATGAATACTATCAATTTATGATCTATGCATTTCTCCATGTCCCTGTTGCCATTGGATCATTATGGAATAAATATTTTATTACTGTCAAGATTTATTTCCACTTAATCTGTGCAATCTCTACAACAGTTCAACAATTGTGGAAAAAAACCAAAATGAAAGACAATTTTGCAGTGTGGATATCAAGTGATAAAGCATAATAAAAAAATGCATGTTGATAAAATATTTACTTTGGCGATCAATTTCAGAGACACTGCAGGAACACAGACAGTTTGATGTAGAGCCTAACCTGTGAACAAGCCTCTTGATACCTTCCAACAGCACAGAGAAGATGTGTGCCAGACAATGATCTGTCTGTCTGGACCATGTTGGCTGCAACAACCTATTTGATAACACAGTAGTAAAGAAGTCAAAATGCACATAGAAGGAGGTAGAGCGAAACCAATGACAGGATGTGGGCTACCATTGAAACATAAATTGTTATATATCAATGCTCACCTTAACTGCAAGCTCATGAAGAGACCTTGATACAGCAGATGAGAGAGCGACTGCACGTAGAGCATTTACATAGAAATAAGAGCTCTCAGGAGAAGTAGAAAGCAACAAACTGACTGCCGCTTCTAAGTTCCCAATAGAAACGAGCCTGTTTATCGAGAATATGGC
Source organism: Salix purpurea (assembly GCA_027405865.1). Taxonomy (NCBI): domain Eukaryota; kingdom Viridiplantae; phylum Streptophyta; class Magnoliopsida; order Malpighiales; family Salicaceae; genus Salix; species Salix purpurea. The sequence continues at coordinate 6,803,558 of JAOWLH010000019.1, forward strand.
ATATAATCATCAGTATAAAACCCAGATACAGGAGCATGAGAAGGCAGCTCATATGCTAGATCCATGCTTTCAATCAATAAATAGATGATGATCTGCCGGGGAAGAGAGGATAACCAGTACGTGCAACATACAAGAGTAAGGCAGGGAACTCACTCATGTACTCGATTCTGAATAGCCTCTTCTCCCTCCAATTTCTCATGCCAAGGAATGCGCTCACAAGCACTTTCCCATAGTTCTTCTTTCTGGAAAGCCATTGATCTAAGTTGACCTTCACTCTGCCACATGATAGTTCAGGTTATAAAATGCCAAACACATTAAAAATCATTAAACATCATAATTTCTGCAATCTAGCATTTGACAAAGTGAAATCATGAAATGACTTACCAATGGATCCTTTTTCTCAGTCCCAATTACTGACTTCCCCTTTGATGATATTCTATTCAGCATAGCCACATCATCGAGCTCTGGGGTTGATGCTGAGACAGGCGCTTTCTGTGTTGACTTTGTAACTAACTTATCCATCAAATGTTTAAGAGCACGAGGCAACTGCAACCAGAATAGTGCTTCTGAGGTTTCACCAAAAATTGCAGCGGCAAACGCAAACCTTGCAGCACAGCCTTTCTTGACTACAACAGCATATAGTCTAGCAGTTTCATCATCAAGTATGCAGCCTTGAGCAAAGGAAACATTAGGAATGTGTGAATACTAAACCAATTAAAACAAATGCTCATATGGAAGATTCTTTATGTATTGCATGTGTTTGACAGGCCACCCATGACCAACCTTCTCTTCTGTAAGGATCTAGCACTTTGAGGAGCATTTCTGGGACCACAGAGTCACCAACAGGTGGTAGATCAATTATGTAATTCCGGAGATCCCCTTTGAATGAAGGAGTTCCAGGAATTAAGTGAGGCCTCTTGTCAATTGTTGTGCTGCAAGTGTTAAACCAAGAGGGTTGGACACCTAATTGCAGGATCATCCGCAATGCCTGCACAAGGAACAACAGCAGTAGTTGGTGGTCACCATAAATGACAGCCTTTATCAACGAAAAATTCACAAATTTTGGAAGACAAGCAGATAAGCCTTTTTCTGAATGTCACCATATCCTAGACAGTAAATGCAGGGCATGAAACTCTACAACCTCCATGATTAGCAAAACATAGCCTGGGATTTATTTTCAAAAGACTTCTCTTTTTTGATTGGGGAATAAATGGTTGTTGAGGGAGCAGGGGAGGGGCAGCTGAATTTCTATTCCATCAACAATTTGATTTCCATCTTTTGTTTTCTTAAAAGACCCAACCCCTTGATTTTTTTCTTAATGGATATATATATATATATATAGAGAGAGAGAGAGAGAGAGAGAGAGAGTGGGAGAGTAATCTCACCAGTGCATGTGGTGTGGGAAGCAATATGGGAGAGCATATAGGCATAGGCCTAAATTTTTCTTTAATAGCTCGGGGTTGGAGGACATGGCCAAGTTTGATTTCCATCAACAATTTGATTTCCATCTTTTGTTTTCTTAAAAGACCCAACCCCTTGATTTTTTTCTTAATGGATATATATATATATATATATATATATATATATAGAGAGAGAGAGAGAGAGAGAGAGAGAGAGAGAGAGAGAGAGAGTGGGAGAGTAATCTCACCAGTGCATGTGGTGTGGGAAGCAATATGGGAGAGCATATAGGCATAGGCCGAAATTTTTCTTTAATAGCTCGGGGTTGGAGGACATGGCCAAGTTTTTTGTCAATTCTGCATGAAAAGATCATATGCACAGGTATCAAAGCACAAGCAATGACAAGTATCCATTGAAAATAATTTAAGAGGAATCACATATTATATTAAAGCTAATCCATCAAGCATTATTACACACTACAATTTTTTAATAGAATATTCACTACAAATATCAACAGCGAAAATCAATGATCAACATCATCTGACAAACAATTTACAACAAAACAACTACCAAATCATCACTTTTTGCAAAACATAGCACCAGTAAAATTGCAGTTGACAAAGCATGAGAGACATGTATTAATAATCTCCAATGCGATGCCCAGAAGAGAAAAAAAGTTTCTAAAATATTATCAGATTCCATCAAATCATGTACGCTAATTAGTTGTACAATTCAATCTGATTATATTCCAGAGATAGTAGGTACAAAGAAAACAGATTGTCAGCAGCACCTAAATCCACGACAAGTCCTATCAAGAATGTTTTTAGAAAAGTTATTTATGATACACCACAACCCTTTCAGATATAAAGAAAATAACAAGTAAAGAAAAAAAGTTCAGCAACTTATATGAAGCCACACATACATGTTAACCTCCACAAGGCGAAAGCTACTATCAGCTCCAGCGATACATAATACCAGAGGGTCATTTTTATTAGTTCGCAGAGGCAACCAATCAAGTTCCAACACAAGGGTTCCAGGAAATAGAGGTTGTAGAAGGGAATTAGCCAATGGGTCTGGCAAATCCTGCAATAAAAAAATAGCATGGACATTAAAAAAAAAAATCAGCAGAACAGAGATGCAGCACAATTACTAAATGGAACACATACTAAACTCTGTATCACAGTAAAATGAATGCAGACTATGCTTAAAGGAGCAAGATTCTTTGCCATATTTCATGCTTACAAGGTCGAAAATAGAAAAGGTATTGTCATAAAAAAGGACAGCAATAAGCCCTCGGCTGCGGTCTCCAGGAACAACAGGTGAGAATTTGATTCTCCTGATTCCTTCCCTGTGAGTGTTAAATGATGAAGAATGTCCAGTTGTTACATCCCACCACCGTATGTTCCCAGACCTATCCCCCATGACCTGAAAAGTAGTCAAGCTACTGCCTCTCACAATAGAAACTTTGGAACAATTAAGTTGCTGACATGGCCAATAAACTGAAATAATTAGGAATATAACGATACATACAACATGAGGCAAGCGATAGGCCATGGCCGTAATCAATCCATCGGAAGACACAAATGAAGATGAAGGCCATTTCGGTCTATAGACAAGAAAAAGAAAACTTCATAAGGCAAACAACTAGACACCATGTACTACAAGCAAGAGAATTACCTCTGTAGCATTTGATGGTGGAAGATAATAATAATAATTGTGCACATCAGAGATGTTGCTTTTGAGAGGGATAGAAAGGAAGGAGAAATTGCATCTGTGATTCAAGTTCCATAGTCCATGATATAAAATTGCAAATATATGCTTTTTTTATCTATGGGAATTCAAAAGGCAAGTATTCTTATTCAATCCATTTTGTAGGCTCTATTCACCTTCGAGATGAGAGAAGCATTGAACATGGCATGGAAAATCACCACATTACAATGGGAAAAGGCATGAGATGAATCACAGCAAACATGAAAGCAGAAAGTGGTAGTCTATGATGGTTATCATAGTACATGCTTCATAAACTAAGTATTTCCTTGACTTTTACAGCATATTCTTTTCTCCTTGGGGGGCTGGGGTAAGAAAAAGAGAGATATTGGTACTTAAAATGTCAAATTACAATTAACAAAAATCTAGTACATAAAGTAAAATTATATTCATGTTCCATCATACATCTTGTTCATTATTAACCAAAGTGAAAACTATATGGACTTCATAATTTGACTTAAGACGGTACAGGCACCTCCTTCCTGAGTGCCAATGGTGGCTTTGATTCTTGAGTGTTCGTATTTTGTCGAGCAAAATGAAAAGGTTAAAGCAGTTTCAGATTCACTTCATCATATCCAACTCAAGCAGGGACTGTATCTATGTTCTTGGCTTTTTGCCTCTTTTACAACCATGACTTGCTCAAAAATACTAGAAAACGTTTTGCTTCATCCCCGCCACAGAATAAGAATTATAAGTTATATGGCCGTCCTCCCTTCTATTATAAGACCATCATGTTTTGCTAACACTGGCACATGCTGAAAAGAAAATCCAACTTGAACACAACATACAAAAGTTAAAGCTAATATCCAGTTGGCTGGTTATGCTTCCACTGAAGTAGGGTTCTAGGAACACAACATATTTTCAAACTTCTTTTTGGCATACAGTGGCTGTTCATCAGTGTTCAACCTAAAACCTCTAGTTGCAAGCCCATGCTCATGGCTAAAATATAAATACAAGAGAATCAAGCAATGGATGTTTAGGGATAACAAATGCCAAATGTCCTAATGCAAGAACTCGCATCAAATACTTGTACCTGAAATCTCGGATCCTCCGCCCATGAACCTCAAAAACTCCAAGAGCACCATTTACTAGTGCAAATGCAAAACTTTCAGCAGTGTCATCTTGAGAAGCATCTGAGCTTCCTGCTTCTGCACATAAAAGCTACTTCCTTGTTTAAAATATTTTGAGCATAAGCAAGAAAAAAAACAGATCAAATGGTTTGAAAAAGAAACCAATCTACAAAATAATTTCAAAAATCAATCACAAAGAGCTCACTGGATTCTGATGCAGGTTCCTTTGCAGTAGATGCTCCATCTTGTGCTACAGGAGTTTGATCTTTCGACGACCACAACACTTGTTTAGAAGGACCATTTTGAACTGGCCGAGGAACTGTTGGAAGAGTCCATTCCAATACCGTGAATGGAAGAGCTAATGATCTAAGCTACATGAGGATATAAAGCATAATAATTATCTAATGGGTAAAATAATAATTTGAGTGCAAAAAAGGAGAATATTTTGAGTAATGATGGAAAAGGAGAAGGTATCAATCAGCCAACAAACCATAATGGGAGTTTTTGTCATTGCCCAAACCTCCACCGGTGCATCACGGAACAAAATAAGAAGATACCTGGAAATTTAAAAATCAGGTGTAAGCTGATAATAAAAACATATAAATGTGATGAGTATCAGTACACGGACATAACAGAAACAAAAGAGTGATACGAATAAACATCCAGAACAGCAACAAAATATATAGCTAGCAGTTGTCCATGAAGTTGAAACTGTCATGCACCACAATAACAATTGAAGAAAAAAAAGGTTTCAGAGCAACCTTCCAGATGAAGAAGTTCGTAGAGCTCTAATAGGTGCACGCTCTGGCTTTTGTAAAACTCGAAATGGTCTGTTAAGACCACTTCTAAGACAGGTTACAACAAGCCTATTATTGTAACCTCCATTTTTTTCACTCACCTGTCCCACAACAGAGAGAGATTTGAAAAAAGGTGAATGGAAATAAGTAAGACTTAGATTAATAAGATGGATTCAGACAATAACTTCTGGTTCAATGTCAATTACCTGATTGTAAGAAAATGAAACGAGTCTAGAATTTCCAAGCCATCGCAACCCCCTAACTGTACTATTATGAACTGAAAAACTAGCGGCAACAGCATTTGCAGAAACATCAACAACATCAATTGTCCCACATTGAGTACCCAAAGCAACCAGAGGAACAGCTACAGCTGGATAACTCCCCCCACCTTCACCGTCAATAATCAAATTAATCTAGGTTATAACAAGAATGGAAAAATTGACTAAAAGTTATTTAGTGTCAAGAAGAAACTAACGGGCCAAAGTAGCTATTAGAGAAGGAGAGGGTACAGCCAGCATAGTAACTGTTGAAGAAAGAAGCTGCAGCTGTCCAACTAAACTGATCTGCATCAATAATTTGGGTCATAAGGATGCACAGATAAAGCTAGTATTAACATAGGATGAACACTAATTCTACAAAACAAGATTGTCATCTGCATTAATAACAAAATCAAAACAAAAGGAGAGAGGTGACATACTAGTTTGCACTCATAAACAAACTCTTGACATAGAACAGAAACTTGCAGAACTATAATTGTATTTTGAAGTCATAACTTTCCTTAATTCAACAGCTAATTTTACAGTCTACGGCCAACAGCCACCAAGCAGGATGCATAAAACTAAACATAAAATAACATTCAAGATGCCATACTAATTTACTTACCCTAAATGACAAATCCTGGCTTAAAGTAGATGGGAGGCGGTTTTTATTTCCACTCCCAAACTCTTGTTGCTTGCGTGATTCTTTGCCAAGTCCATCAGTCACAGCTACAGCATTGGCATTGTCCCCTATAAGTGGAATTTCATGGGAATCAGCAACCGTATCCTTAAGATTGTCTCCAGTCCCTTCAGCAGTTAACAGCCAGTTCCATACTTTTCCATCATCAGAAATTGAGATCATATGTGTAGTAGAGTGAACACTATCATCACAGAAATCAAAAGGATTGTCGAAATCCACCTCAGCCGACGGAGAATCAGGTGCATCAGAACAAATCTTAGCAACATGTTGAAGCGTAGACTCTGATTGACATATGGCAACAGCAAGAACCGAAGGAGAAGGGACCGATGTTCCAATTGACGGCATCAACTCCTCCATTGCACACATTACATGCACCTGTTCTCCTCTGCAATGGTTACCCCCAATAAGCACGTTCCATAATTCACTCAATAACACAAGCAATCATTGCATAACCCTAGTTCTTCATATACCAGAACAGTCAAACTATCTAAAACAATCACAGTAACCAATTGTAAGAACGAAATTCACTGAAACAATTATTAGTCCGAGCCTATCTAACAATCTCTCCAATAACACCATAAACTCACACAAATATCATTGAATCAATTAATTCATAAAAAAACTCTTGACATAATTTTCATAAAAAAAAGAGCTGCAAAATGAATTCAGAATTCACTTTCCAATTAACAGAAACACGTACTCTTTTCGCCGCCAAATACTGAGCTTTCCATCAAGATGAGCGCAGTAAAGCAGTTCATTATTCGGATCCGGCAACACATCTAGAAACTTCCCACAGCCTCTAGGCAATGCAGCACTAAAAAGCACGGTCTTGTATTTCAAATCAAAAACCACAAGCTCCCTGGGAAACGTGACAAACAGAATATTCCTCCATTGTGGTGAAAACGCCAATTTCACACTATACAACGGGAAAACAGCCGATGCCGGCGCCAAGGATCCTCCCACACCACCACCGCTCGGCGCTACATCTTTCTCTAGCCTCAGCAAATCACTATAATCCGTCGGAATCTTAAATTCCTTCACAACGACGTCATTCTCACTCTCTGCGAGCACTTTCACCGACAATAAAAGTCCTTTAAGTCCAATGACACAAAAATGCCGCGAGTCAAACGGATCACGACGAATACAAGACAAAAACTCCGGCGACGCCTCGTACTTAAAGAAACAGTAATTCGAAGCGGTGGAAGTAGCAGCCGCGCCGGAGGTGGTGTAGAGAGAAAGAGAAGAAGGGCCAGAAATGGCGGCGAGGGCGTATGAATCGGAACGAGAGAGGATCCAGCAGAGGTCTTGGATACCAGATTTCGGGTTGGGATCAGGTTCGAGCCAGAGGACAACAGATTTAAGGCGGAAATCGAGGAGAGCAATACGGCCATGGCGGTCGGCGGCAGCGAGGAGGAGGTGAGAGGAGGAGGGCTCGGTGGAGAGGAGGTTGCGATTGAGAGGAGAAGGCGTGAAGCGTACGGAAGTGATGAAGGGGGAAAGAGCAGGAGAGGAAGTGGAAGAATGAGGAGGAGGGAGAGGGAAAGTGGAGATTAATTGGAGGGAAAGAGCATCAACGATGGAAATGGAAGAGCCGGAGGGAAAGGCGAGGAGATTTGAAGAGGAAAGATCGAGGGAGGAAAAGTTGTTACGGGAAGGTGGGCCAGGGAGGATTGTCTCAGTTGTGGTGGTGTTTGGTTGTGATCTAGAGAGGGACATTGTATTTGCCAGGAAGTGAGAGGGAGGGGATGGGAGGGAAGGGTTCCTGTTCAGTTTTGCATTGGAGAAGAGGAGAGGTCAGGAGAGCTGACTTTCCTTCTGGCGTTATAGCATCCTCGGCAAAAATCTATTTACTACTGTTGTTTTGAATACTATTAATATTGCTTTTATATATAATTTTAAAAATAAAATGTTGAAAAAAATTGAATAGATGAAAGGAAAAATCTCAAATAATCTGTTATTTAAAAATCATTTTGGCGCTCTCTTTTGAGCTGTAATATGAGGAGAGAAAAGCTAAAAATTAATTTATAGGTTAAATTCATATATTTTAAAAAAGATAAAATTTATTTTATTTTATTTTTTATATTAACTTAATCATCTTGATCTTATTTCTGTAAGGATCTCTAAAAAGACATATATGTAGATTAATATTTTGAGAAAGACAGTTTTCACGTTAAATTACTTGTATTTGGAATTGTAAATAAGATGAGTTAATTTTTATTTACTTTTGTATAACTCTTTGAAATTACATTTTATTGAAAATTTAATTATTGATACTTCAAATAATCTTTCTCAAACATGAGATTTTATTATAAGCTTTGGAATGATGAGATTCCAAACATGCTGCTACCGAGACTCGCAGATGATTTTATTAACAGGAATTAAAAAAACTATTATTTTTTTTTTTTTTTTTTGTTAATTAATGGGATCACACCATTGAGTCTAGACTCTAGACTGGTCTCGTGACTGGGAGACCACGATGATTGCCATTGATGGGCTAGTGGGGTGCAGGATTGGCAAGTAACCTTCTTAAACCTGGTTCCATTAAAAAAGAACTTGGTGCAATAATGGCTCGACACTTTTTGTAGGGTGACTCGAATCGACGCTGCGTGAATGCAGTCGTGATGCTAATTGATGTCCAGTCGTGCCTACTATAACATCAACGCGGGAACAGATTTACGTGTTCAAAAACAAAATAAACAATTGAATTATAATTACAAGAAAAATAAAAGGCGTGGCCTCTCCACTGTAGCACCAGACTCAGGTGACTGTGGATTCGCACAGTGCACGCCCGATTTTGGCCCCCGGGCGCGCGGCAGAAGTGGCTCGGGAAGCGGGGGTATTTCCGAGTTTTCCATTTTATTTTCTTTTTTTTGCTCGAGTTCTCTTCATTCTCTCTGCGCCCATTTCATCTTTTCTTTTCCGTTTTCCCTCTTCATTCTCTGCTTCTGTTTTGGTTTTCTGCGCCCGTTTTTCTGCGCGTGGGTCTAGGATGTGCTGGGGTTTGTTTGGAAGAGAAGGACGCGGGGAGCATGGAGGTGCTGAAGGTAACGACGGTGGAGGAGATTGTTAGTATTTTGCTGTCGCAAACACCAGAGAAAGCTAGGGAGCTGGTGAGGTTGTCCTTTTATAAACGACCGCCTAGAATGCTGTCTTGGTTTATGTGGGACTTCATTGAGGTTAGTTAATTTGTGTTCCATGACTTACAAATTTCTTCATCAATATTGCCTACAAAATCTGACTGTGCCCATCAACTATACAAAAATAATAGGTATGTAATTTTTTTTCTTGATTTTGTTGTTTTTACGGTTCTTGATGAGAGAATTGAAATGGGTCTGGTTCAATTTTTGATTTTGAGAAAGAATTTTAGTTCCACTTTTTCTAGGATCGGAAAAACACCATCACTACTATATTGAAAAGCTACAGTTGGACAGTCAAGTCAATCAAATCAAATTATCACTGAAATGGAGAGGCACGAGGAGACGTCGATCCCATGTTTCTCATCTTTAGAGGCTGTTTACGGAGACGAATCCCAGCTTCGAGAAGCCAAGATCCGCTTTGATCACTTGAAATCCAAGTTTCTTCAAATTTTTGGTCACCCTCCCGATGTCTTTGCACGTTCTCCAGGTTAAGAAAAAAACTCCCTCCCTCAACCTTTTGTTTGGTTCCCAGGAAAATGAAAGAAAAGTCAAACTTTGATGAAAAAAATAAATAGTTGGTGTTAGATCCATTAGATCATGTTGATAATACAATATATACACGTATCTTATTTAATTGAACCTGTTTCTTCTGCTAAAAAAATCACACGCTTCCACTCGATTCATTTTTTTTTCTGTTTGGTTCCCTAAAATTTATTCCAGTGAGGTTTATTTGATCAATTTAAGAAGATTTGCTGATTCTGTTAAAAATAATATGCGAATTATATTTATTTTTATTTCGTGTTTTTTGCAGGGAGAGTGAATTTGATTGGAGAGCATATTGATTATGAAGGCTACTCGGCGTTGCCAATGGCAATAAGGCAAGATACGATTGTAGCAATCCGTAAAAATCATGCAGAAAAAGTTCTTCGAATCGCAAACGTTAATGACAAATATACCGAGTGTACTTATCCTGTTGACCCTAACCAGGTCTGAACCCACCTGCAACTTCTTCAATAGTAATGTCTTCATTGTTTTCACGTTGGATTGATTGTTATATTCTGTAATAATTTGCAGGAAATTGACTTGAAGAATCATAAATGGGGTCATTATTTCATTTGCGGGTAAGATATAGAACAATTGTTTTAATTGATCAGTTCTAAAGCTTCCTCTTCTTCTTTTTTTTAATTTTTTTGTGGATTCCCAGGTACAAGGGTTTTTATGAATTTGCGAAATCAAAAGGAGTGGATATGGGTGAAGCGGTTGGACTTGATGTTATTGTTGATGGAACTGTTCCAACAGGTGAATGAATTAGAAGTTGATTTTAGTTAGTTGTTGCTAATGATGTGACATTGCCTGCTCATTACAAGACAATACTAAGTTGGAGTTTTTCATTACAGGTTCTGGTTTGTCCAGCTCTGCTGCGTTTGTTTGCTCTGCTACCATTGCCCGTGAAACAAATGAATTTGAATCTTGAATTTTCTGAAATTCAAACAAATGCTCATCATCATTATGTGACAACACTACTGATCCATTGTGTGGGAGTCATGAGTGCAGAAAGAATGAAACCAGCATGATGCATCTGACTTCTGAAAAGGATAAAATGACTACACAAATTAATACCTTTATTCTAGCATGATCATCCAACATCTTTTGCTCATAGTCATCAAACTCCCTGTTTAAAAGTCCCAAAGGTCATTTACCAGCCATGCAAAGCAAACAAACAAGGAAATGCATGAGAAAAGTTTGGTGTTATTACCTCTGAAGATGTGAACAAATACAGATTTTTTTTAAAACTTTTGATGATGATTTTGAACAAAAAATGTTGCAGGCGGGATTTGGTTTGATTGTTAAATATGTACTTATACGTGTATGTTAGTGTCCCTTCACTCTCCCAAGAGATCTGGAGTTCCAACCTCTCCTATTTAAAATCAGATGGTGTGTGTGTGTGTGTGTGTGTGTCAATAACAATCACTTTAGCTTGCAGGCTCTTGATCATTCAAGCATAACATCCGATTTGTAGTTTGCAACTCTGTTTAGGTTGTCTTGGATTATGTTTTCATCTGATGATAATGGATAACCTCCCTTCGTTTTTGATAATAATACCTTGGTTTTCCAGGAACATATAAACATAAACACTGAATTGGATTAGCCCCTGCAGGAATTGAACCTACAAACAAGCCTCTTTGATTACAAGGTATGTTCTAGCTCATGATCTTAGTTTCTTTGTGAGTTCTTCTCTTCATGTAAACTTCTGCAATTTCAAGGGCTGTCTGAATTATGCTGCTTCTGTTGTGATCTTTTTGCTGCATGGTAATTGTGTTTGTTCTATGGAGATGTAAAGGGCTGTGTACATATTTAAAAGGTTAAATTTTTCTTCTTTTTAGAGAGATTGGTACTGTTGGGATCATAAGTTGATTTTTTTCTTATTAAATTCCCTCTTCTGTCTTGGGATCCCCTTTTGTCTTTCAAGTGTCAGATTTTGTTTTCTTGAAGAGCTTTAGTTTCATTAAAACAATATATAAGAAATCCTCTCTCTTAGATCCCCTTTTGTCTTTCAAGTGTCAGATTTTGTTTTCTTGAAGAGCTTTAATTTCATTAAAACAATAAATAACAAATCCTCTCTCTTAGTTTCAAACTTTTTCAACATCCACAATAATTCAAGACAGATTTTGTTTGCAGAATTTAAGTGTTTTTTTGTCCTGGTTTTGGACAGAAAACCTATATAACATCCACAATCATCTTTCAAAAATATATTATAGAACAAAAAATCACATCATATGAAGAGAAAAACAACATTGCTGTCTTGAATTCTGTCTTAATTAACATTTCATTGCAGCCTATATAACATCCACAATCATCTTTCAAAACTATATTATAGAACAAAAAATCACATCTTATGAAGAGAAAAACAACATTGCTGTCTTGAATTCTGTCTTAATTACCCACTCTCTTTCCACATATCAAATTATAGAACTAAGCTCATTATAGAATTATTTTAATCCTTTCCACATATCATTCAATCCATCAAGAAAAAAATAATAAATCAGGAACATAGAGCAAAAAATATAAACATAAACAAGATGAAAATAGCAACCACTGAAAAAAATTAATCTAATCGATTAGATTGATTCTTGAAATCCAAGAGGTTAATAGAAGAAATTTGATCCAAAATTCAAGCATTTACAAACTCAACCAATAAAAAAGTATACTTTACTAAACTGAGATGATGAGATGCCATATTAGCCCATGAAATAAACAACAATTGCTATAAAATCTAGGAAAAATAAACCATAATTTGACAATTAGCTATAAAATTATAAAATCTGGAAAATGTTACCAGTAATTGCCAATTAAAATTAAACTATACTCGAGATTAGCATATTTTTAAAATTTCTAAGCTCATTTATCTCATTACCTCCAACAACCTCAATATCAATGGCCCCAAGGAGCTATTCCTTTCACCTCCTCAACCTCTCATCATCCTACATTCTCAAACCCCAGAAAACAGAAATGAGAATAAATAAACCAAAATTCGAACTGTAATCAATGCAACAATAAACATCACAATAAACAACGTCATAAACCTCATCACTACAAGAAAATTTAAAAGATAACATACTTTCAAACCCCCATAAAACATTCAAACCTCACATAGAAAATTTCCCACCTTTAACCACGAGAATCATTGCAACACTTTCATATATCACCAACTAATAATCCAAAAATAAAAACAAGCATGCTTGATGCATCCCTTTATCATAAAATGCAAAAAACATGCATCATGCAAAATTGGGAACTTCTAAGTTTGTATGCATTCAGATTTCTTCTAAGTTCAACCTTCTAATGTGCATCATGCTTAAGGTATAAAAACTAATTAAGAGCATAGAACATGTTTTATCCAATCACATGACTTCCGGAAACAATTTCTTAGAAAAATCAATGCTTTTTATGCCTTTTCAATCCACTTTCTCCTATAATGTTTATACACGTTAGCTCTCTCTTCAATTTTAAAGAATTAATGCATTTACATGTTATAATATGTATTGTAATGATTTAAAGGCTTATTAAATGTTATCATGTGTTGATAGGAATGATTGAGTACTTTTAAACTCATTAACAAATACTATAAAAAATTTACCTCCTAATATACATCATACTTAGGGTGTAAAGGCTTATTAAAAGTGTAACATTACAATACAAAGGTGCGTTATTAATCAACGTTCTCAAATGTACAAATACCATTTTTTATCCAATCACATGACTTCCAAAATCAATTTCTTAACAAAATCATTGGTTTTTATGCCTTTTCAATCAATATTCTCATATGCTCACTTTTTGTTCAATTTTAAAAAATTAATGCACATGTATGTTATAATATGTATTGTACTTATTGAAAATCTTATTCAATATTATCATATGTTGATGAGATTGATTGACTTCTAATGTGCATCATTCTAAAGGTTTAAAAGGTTATTAAGAATATAATATTAGAATAAATATATGCCTTATTAATCAACATTCTCAAATGTACAAAAAACAAAAACTTACCAAATCACATTACTTTCTCATTAAATTTCTTAACAAAATTATTCCTTTTGATGCCTTTTCAGTCAACTTTGTCCTATGATGTTCATATACCACCAACTAAGAACAAAGACAACTTTTCTCCGTCATCAGAGGTCCCTTTGTACACCAATTATTTCAAAATATTTATCATTTATTTATCAATCATAATAATTGCTCTACGTATTTTCTTTATTCACAAGTCATGCATTTAGTTGATTTCATTTGAATATCTAAATTTAACTTTATATATATAATGCACAATGGAGATACTTGATTTTTAGAAAATTATACAGGTTGTGTTATGAATACCTTGGGATCTCCCAATATAGAGAAGACTCTACCGAAATTTCTAACAAAGTTTCTTCCCATGCTTCATCTGCTAATTACAAAAATTAAACAAATTAAAGAAAAATATTTCAAATTATTACTTATGATAATTCTTTCTCTAATACTCATTATTTTCATTTAAATTTTTATATTAGATCTACTTGAATTGTTTCATCATTCTGTTTTTTATTTTTTGCAGGGTTATTAGCAACAAAATGATATGACTCATTTCACAAAAGGGATTTTGCTTCATTCTACACGTGAACATCCCTTTCTTTTGAACTTATATACAAATTGTATAATTATCACTCTTTTGTCATCTTTGATGATGCTGCAAATATTCCAAAGATGTAACCTATGTTAACGAGACAAACTCTTTTATATTATAGTTCTAAGCTTTTATATTATAAGTTAATCGTTATTATTGTAATTATATTATATTACATACGCAACAATGCCCGCGGCAACGCGCGGGCATCAAACTAGTATCTAATATTTATTGGGGGGGGTTGCAATGAAATTACTTTCGTATCATTTTATATGCTAATCGAAACTAAGTTATATATTTTAGATGATTTAAAAAATGCATTCTTATATTTAGAAACGTAGGTAGCACTAACAAAATTATGAGAAGATCTGATTGCCTCCTAAGTTGTTGGTAGCCACTCAGAATATTTATCGATGTTCTATAGAAGAAACTTGAAACTTGATTTCATAGACGTCTTGTTGTGTTTTTTAAAATATTTTTTATTTAAAAATATATTAAAATAATTTTTTTATATATTTTAAAATTTATTTTTAATATCAGTACATAAAAATAATCTAAAAACACTAAAAAATTAATTTAAAATAAAAAAAATCAAAAAAATCTAAATTTTTTAAAATATTTTTAAAAATATAGTGTCGAAAGGGGCTAAGAGTACTAATCATTGTTAAAATTTAGAGTATAAGAGAGTGACATTATTCAATAATTTCATTATATTCAATTTAGGTAGAATTTATATAACCAAAATAAAATATATAAGAAAATAGAATAAAATAAATTATACAAAATATTTGATTCATTCTTTAATTAAATGATAGAAATAATTTTATTGCTGACTTTAATGGTTCAATTTCTTGATTTTTTTTGTGATCTTGATAATCTTTCTTAAAAAAATCATAACTTAGAGCACTACACAGCAATGATGACAACCAAATTGCTCTATCTCTCTTGGTACTATGTTTAAAAATTATTTTTAATTTTTTTATATATATTTATAAATATTTTCATTATTGATATAAAAAATAAATAATATTATTTTAATATATTTTAAAAACTCAATTTTAAAGACAATCAGCACCTCGGGTCAGTTGGTTTTTATATGTTTGCCGGTAAGCTTAATAAAAGTTATTTTTATTTAAAAATATATTAAAATAATTTATTTTTTAAAATTTAATTTCAACATCAATAAAATAAAATAATTCAATAATATAATTAAATAACTATAAAGTCATGGCGAATAAGTACGCTCTTGCAGAAACTTCTCCGGGCACAGTAGCCAACGTGTTCCATCAACTCTGAACAACTATAAAGTTTTCCACTTGTCAATCGAGGCCTTGCTATCCAGTCAAAATAGGCAATAGAGGGTGCCAAAAGTCACTGCCACCTCTTTTCATATCATCAAATCATATTTCAGCTCTTTTCGTTATAATTGATTTTAAAAAAGTTTATTTTTTTATTTTAAATTAAAAAATTTGAATATTTTTAGATTATTTTCTATACTAATATAAAAAATAATTTTTAAAAAATAAGAAATATTATTTTAATATTTTTAAAATAAAAAACATTTTTAAAAATAAAATCAAACACAATTTCAAATATACAGCAAGATTAATTGAAAAAACGTTTAAACTGGCCCATCAAGCACAGTAAACATAAAAAAAAATATACAGCAAGATTTGCAATTCTTTTAGATAATTTCTAGAGCAATCGGAACCATTCAACATACATAAAAAAGGTAAAAGAAGAAGTCACGTGCCATTGTCATTAAAAGAATCGAGTCGTGGTTGTGAAACCCAGGCCGCCACCATGGATTGATCAAAAACAATTCAGTAGCTCGTGACCTAATTTGAATTAATCGATTGATTCAAATGATTGTTCCGATCAGACCGAGACAATCTAGTTAAAATTGAGTTAATATGATAGGAACTGATTACATCAAATTATTTTAAAATGTTTAAAATTTGAATATGTTATATTTAGAGGGTTCGAAAAATTAATGGATATTACTTTTTAGAGTATTTTTTTTATCTGAAAATGTATAAAAAAATTAGTTTTTATATTAGTACATCAAATAAATATAAAAACACTAAAATTAATTTAAAGCAAAAATGTTTAAATTTTCATTAAAAAAACAAGTTCAAACTATGAAAATAAACTAAAACATATTGAAGTTAAAATTGAAAAAGAAACTAAAATAATATTCTGAAACAAGTTTATGGGGGTGTTTGGGAGAGCTTTTCAAAAGTGTTTTTGAAAAAAATTGAATTTTTTATTTTTATTTTTTATTTTAAATTAAAAAAATTTGATGTTTTTAAATAATTTTGATGTGCTGTTGTCAAAAAAAATTTAAAAAAAATAAAAAAAACACAATTTTGATACATTTATAAACAAAAAAAAAATTCAAAAACAACATCAACCACACTTGCAAACAGACACCAAAATTAATGGTGGATAGAAGAATCAACCATGGTTCATTGCTCGCTTGTTATTGATGAAAAGGTCCACAATTTCATTTTCAACCACCATTGATCCCAGAAATTCTAAAATCACTTCTTTAATTAATATTCTCCTATTTATTGTATTGCTGAGTGGGAGATTTTTTCTACATTTGGATTTTTTGATAATTGCTTTAAAAGTCTAAGATCATTTTCATTTTAAATAATCAATCAAGTTATTAACCAGCCTACATACAGATTATTTGAAATCAAGGAATAACCCTGCTCTTTTATTGATAATCGAACCCAGGAATATTGCAATTCCTATCGTGCATTGCTGCTGAAACAATGCTTTATTTTCTACTTCTACACCCATGTTATCAAGGTGAGGAGTACCATATCAGGGGTTCTTATTCTCAGAGAAGCTGTCCCGTTTACAACAGTTCCTTGGAGAATTCATCAAAAGAACCTGTGGCTGTGATCAAAAGAAAAGTGGACCCCTCAACTAATGTGATGCTTGGTAAGGACGTGTCTTGGCTTTGTCCAAGACCAGGGTCTGATGGTGATTTTGCAGCCGGACTTAATATATTTTTTAATAAAAATTATTTTTAAAAATAATACAATCATAACCACATTCTTGAATAGGAATTTATGATAGTTGAAGGCTGGTAGCTGGTCATTAACTCTAAAATTTATAAGATTAGTCGAGATACATGTAAGCTAATTTGAACACCAAAATTTTAAAAAAAATATATATATATATATATAGAACTCTTTTAAATCAGAGTTTGGATAAGGTGACTAACTGAATTTAAATTAGATTGATTAGATGGAATTTAAATCGATTTTTCTACATTTGTCTTGAACGAAAGATGAACCGATGAAATTAAACGAGTTTAATTATAATTATCAGAACCGTTTCATGTCACTTGATATGACAATCATATACAAACTTAAATGTGAAGGCAATTGATGTCGAGGCTGAGCATTATTGTTTTCCTTCGTCATTTTCTTGGTTGGCTACTGTTAGCCCTAAAATAAAATAAAAAAATAAAAATAGAATATGAATTGTATAGTCGACCAAGCATTGAACATTGAATGTGTACCGACAACATCAATTGTTTTATTTATTTATTTATTTATTTTAAATAAGGGATTTTCAGATAGGTTTCACTGTCTTCGGAAGGGTTAAAATTTAAAAAAATTTATTTACAAATAAATTGTCCTTACTCTAGAGTTGAACCAGGTATGGTAATGCTACAATAATCTTTTTTCTTGGAAAATATAAAAAAAGATCTCAATTATATAGATAGCCTTCATTTTACCTCCAAATGATTTTATATTTCAAGCTACAAAAAATCTCAACTAAGTATTTTCACCTGTATTTGTTTATATATTTCATCCAAATTGTTTTTTTTTTCTTTTCTGGAAGGAACGACATTATCTTGTTGGATATTAAAGTTTTCATTTAATAGATTATGATAAGAGAAATCAAAATTAATTAATGATAAAATTCACACGGACTCAATAGTTGGAGGACATTTTATGAAGTTTGCCTAAAAAAATAGATGTGATATTGTTAGATTGACCCGGAAAAAATAAGTTAATATACTGGGTCCCGTGATTATTTCATGAATGTTGACATGTAGTAACTAGGAAAAATAAGTTACATTTTAAAAAAAATAAAAAAACATCTTTCTGATATTTTTTTGAATAAATTAAATAATTTTAATCACATTTTTCTAGAAATACTAAATCAACTCCAAACATGATCCATTGATTTCTCACATTTTTGCCCCCAATTTCATGATATAATGGAGCATCAAGGTTCATTAAACCACAAAATTTGCATCGCTGTGATAACCAAAGAAATTCATCGGAAAAATGAACCCGGGCAGTGCCCTACCCATTAGCTGGCAAAGCACCAGCACTATCCCTTTCAGAATCTCACTCGCAAATACTACAAACTGTAAGCGAACAAGATGGTCTCCCATACATTGCCATTCCCATGAATTCATGTTATGTAATATTATAAATTATAATTTAAGAGGTTATTTAATAATTTTTTTTAGATAAAATGGTTTTTTATATAGTATCATAGTCTTATTGATTTAATAGTCACGAGTTTGAATCTCAAAACTCCATTATATTTGATAAAAATCAAGCACTAAATAATATGAATTTATATAAATTTCAAACTAGAAAAACTTTGACTTGAATAAATATATTAAAAAATAATATAAAAACATCTTAAATTTTTAGATCGGAGAATAGTTACTTAGGCCGACAACCAGTTTCTACTTTAACCGATCCAAGGACGATATATTCTAAGAAAAAATGCAGCTCTGTGACAGACAGCAAAACTAGCCGGTGATGTCTGGTTCGTCCTCGAGAAATTTGCAGGGCCTGCTTGTGCGTGCTGGTTGGCGGACCCTCGGCCAAAGGTAGAGGATCATCTCCCATGGAAGCCGATAGAGACCATCTGTACTGTGGGGAGCACCAGAAATGGAGTCCACAGGAGTAGTGCTGACTTATGGAGAGCCATTTTCAAGAGACATCTGTGAGTGGGAGAACCCATCCATTGTTATAGCGACATGTCGTGGGCAGTGCTGAGCATCTCCGAAACCTTTATGTAGGTATTTATAGCGCTTCTGTTCTGATGGATCATTTGTGGTGCCCAGCAAAGAAGAAGAAATGAGGACCTGGTCACTTCCACTGAATCTCCTCTCTGCTACGGGTGGCCATGAGACCCATGCAAGTGGTTGTTTTTTCACCGTATCGATCCCCGCCATCTCCGAGTGTTTGTCTGAAAGTGTTTTTTTTTTTTTTTAAATTTAGAAACGATTGTTTTTTTTTTTTATATTTTAAAAAATATTTTTGATATTATTATATAAAAATAATAAATATATATGTTTTTTAAATTTAAAATAAAATAAAATTTCAAAAAAATTTAAAAACAATTTTGAAATGAAGTTTCAGAGAAACACAGCGTGTGTGTACGTGGTTGACGTTTTAGTAATTTCTGTAGCCACACAGTTTCAGCTTTCAAGAAGCAGTGTAATGAGAGGATGTACTGTGGCTTTTTTCAAAATCAAGATTTTAAAAAAGAATCTTCAATGGTATTTATGAAAGTGCAGTGTGAATTAATTAATAAAATATTGTTAAAATTATAATCCGAGTAAAATATAGTTTCAATTATACCGTACCACAAGTAAACGAGATTGAATTTTGCTCATATACAAAATAAATGAGACTAGAAAAGAGGTATTAAGGAGGGGTTTGACGATGCATTTCAATTTTTTTTTTGAAAAAAATAAATATTTTTTTTATTTTTATTTTAACTCTAAAAAATTATTGTTTTTAAATAATTTTCATATACACAGCTTATTGATTGAAAATCATAGTATAATCTAATATGATTGTTATTAGAGATTTATATAATTATTAATTTTAAAATTTATAAAATTAATTATGTAAACTAAATTTAAACCGAACAATCATACTAATTAAAAAAATGGACTGTAGTCTGTAAAGAAGAATAAATTCCTTCTCTTTTTTCCACCCAAAAACGTTTTGTCCCAGAATTGTAAACAGTTACCCTATTCAATGCCGTGTAAACCATAAGCATGAAAGGATTCTGAGTCATTTCTTTTTTTTTTAAAAAAAAAAACAACTTAAAATAACCAAATTACATTGCGCAGCATCTGTGTTGAATATTGTGATAGCTTTTATAGTCATAATTATTATTATTTCTATAAAAAGTACAAATTATAATATTCTCTCAAACCCTAATTTTCACTATAATTTAAAATGAAAAACACATTTAAACAGTGAAAACCAAAAGATAATTAACCTAAAAATAAGTTCAACCACGCCATTAAAAAAATCCAATAACATGGACACAACTAAGCAGACTAGAGGGAGGATGCCTCTATTTACAAAAGGTAGATAGGTGATTTTTATTTTTTATTATTTTCTGGAAAGGAGCTAATAAGATCAGCTTAAAATTCTGAAAAAGGTAGCAATAATTAAAAGAAATAACTTTTACTTCATCTAATTGACTAATAAATTCTTACGCCATGACAGTAGCTTTTTACAGTCATGATTACATGGGATTTGATTTTAGGAGATGGGTTGGGATAGGATTGTCATTCTTGTCCGTGCCAATGCCGAGGCAATCCAGAGGAACAAGATGCACCCAAGCTAGGGAGATAAATTTTAGTGGAAAACGCCCACTTTTTTTTTTACACCCACCCACATCGAAGCCACTCTTCTCTTTTTCTTCTCCCCAAGAAATGAGCATGAAACCCAAATTCCTAAAAACCTTTCACTGTAAAAAAGAAGGCATTGCCTTAAAAACTAAAAAAAAGGAGAAAAATTCGATAATCTCTCTAAAATTATTGGGCTGGGGCAGGGAAACCATAGGAAAACAACTATTTTTCCTTTTTCTTTTGATCTTTTTTTTTTGCTCTCTCTCTAGTCCTTTGTGCTCCTCCCCAGCCAACAAAAAAGAGAGCCCCCCATTGCAAACTGGAAGATGGATTTGAAAGAATTGAAGTGACCTTGACTCATGTAGTGTCCTCTCCCATCCCTCTATTTAAAACCCTCAAATATCTCACCAAGTCTTTCTCTTTTCTTTCACTTAGTTTGTTTTTACTACAGTGGTGTTAGCTTTGTGTGCGTGTGTCTAGCAAGGGGAAGATGCCAAGGCCAGGGCCAAGGCCTTATGAGTGTGTGAGAAGAGCATGGCATAGTGATAGGCACAAACCCATCAGAGGTTCCATGATTGGACAGATTTTAAGGTTCTGGGTCCTGATTATTTTTGCTTATTTTGAATGAAGATTGAATCTTTTTATGCATTTTGTAATTGTAAAGTTTTGCTTTGATTAGGATGGCCTATGACACTCACAGTGCTGCAACTAAAGGGAATAGGGAGTGGCAAGATAAGCTTCTTCTTGTGGTTTGCAAAGCTGAGGAAATCATGTACTCCAAAGCCAACTCTGAGGTATGATTACGCTTTTGTGTTTTTCTTTTGGTCTGTAGATTCTTGGATCCTTATTATGCTGTATTGTGATTTTAAATCATTATTACATGTTTTTTGTTGTCCAGGCTGAGTATGTGAGCCAAGACACTTTATGGGACAGAGTAAACGATGCCATTAATACCATTATAAGGAGAGATGAGAGTACTGAAACTGAAGGTCTTTTGCCTCCTTGTATTGAAGGTAATGATTTCCTTATGCAATCTCATGTTTCTTGGATCCAACTTTGAAAATATGTTTCCGGGTTCTCATTTTGGCAGCATAGTATCTCAGAGTCAAGACTTCTTTTTTGTTGACAATGTCAGAGTCTAAGACTCAAATTACCTGTAACAATTGCATTTGAGACTGTAAATTATGCATGCCAAGTTTTTAAAGCATGCATTGATCCAAGCTAAAATTGTGCAACTCAAAATCTGAATTTAGATATAGTTTTTAACAATTGCACTTGAGATATTAAATCATGTATACTCTGTTGAAATATTTTTTAGCTGCCCTTAATTTGGGATGCAAAGTGGAGAGAGCATCGAGAAGCCAACGACACAACAATCCCAGGAGCTACCTCAGCCCAAGAACGCAAGAACCGGCATCTGTAACTCCTAGAGCTATAGATAGAACTCATGATGACCAAGGCCCTCGGCTAATGCCAATTCACTCGATCAATCCATTGAACTTTGCTGCAAGAGCCACAACAATTGTGAATCCAAATCTTCCTGTTTCAGAGTCTAGTCATTGTCTGGCTGAGAGTTGTAATGCTGCTCCTCCTCAAAGTTACCCTCACTTGTATGAGAATATCCCTCCTGGCAGTGATCATTTGACATCCAAGGAAGCCGACATGCATCAGAACTTTGGTTCAGTTTATCCCTTGTTTTATGGAGATCATTATAAAATAGAAGCATCTGATATGGTCTCTGAAGTTCTGAAAAGGACGGACTCCAACACTATACTTGTGGGTAAACCTATTGGTACATCAGTTGCTGTGCATACGGATATGGGTGTCTTGCAGCCAGTTTTCTCATGTTCCAGTGCTGAAGTTTGTGGTTCCATGAAAATCACAGAAGCAGATTTCAGGAATATCCATGATAAGCCAACTGGCACACAATGTGATTTATCCTTAAGGTTGGGTCCATGCTCAGACCCTTGTATAAGCACCAAAAGAAATCAAGCTCAAGAAAATGAAATCATTGGCTCGAGCAGTTCTCAAGAAAGAGACAAGTTCAGTGTTTTTTCTCAACGTAGAAACAAGGAATTCTGTTTTTTTCCCAGTACAAGCAATAGGGATCCCTTTGAATCATGTCCGGATGAGTGGGCCTCAAAGGGTGAAGTTCGGATTTTGGAGGCAAACATGAGAAAGCGCAGGGCACCCTTCAGTGACAATGTGGAGGGTGGACATTTTTGCTGGCAGTCCAACCAGTTCATTGGTCGACGAATAGAAGGGCCAGGTTTGTAGGCATTGTTTTCCTCGTTGTAGTGTATATGCTTCAAAATTTGAGATGCTTAGAATTATTCTGGTCGATCCATTTTGCAACCTCATTTTCCTATGTAGTTCAGATCACTGAGATTCACATGCCAACAACGAGATGGCAACTTGGGACCAAGTAAAAGGTGAATTGTAAATGAAATCTGGATTTGATTTAAATTTTAATAGCTGTTGACAAAGCTTTCAAAATTGAGACATCAAGCCATCACCAACATCTAAATAGATATTAGTGGGATCTGTTTAGCCCCAAACAATTACTCATTCCACCTTATATTGAATAATCTTGATTTCCTACAAAAAAAAAAGCTTAGAGAAGAAAAGTAACCTACCACTGTGGGATTAGAACATGTGACAAAACTTAAGATGTAAAAGTACGGCATGGAATGACATTGAAACCAGTCTGTTGAAATTTCCTGGTATGACACTGAGGGGCTTTTTCATGGATGTCTTCTCTAGCATGCAAGAATAAACTTCAATTTTCTGTACTTTCATAAGCCTCTATGCATTGATCTATCAAAAAGACCAAAATAAAAAGAAAAAAAAAACTCTAGCTTTGTGGGAGGCAAGTCTTTTCCATATTGGGGAGTGTTGCCTAGTTTCACAGTATAATGGTGCAAAGAAAGATACTCTTGTCCCCTATTTCGGTTTGTACAAATTTGCATAATTAGGTGTCAGCTAAGGCTGTATACCCTGGTTTTATTGCAAGAATCGGATGTGCATAATGCTCCTATTCCTTGAGTATATCCAAAGAAGGTTTAGGAAGGTATCTCTGGTTGTGGTTTGAGAGGGGAGGTTATATTCTGGAGAGGATTCTTATATTAGGCTTGACAATTCTGGTTGTGTTTTTTGGTGTTTCTTCAGCCTTTATGGAAATGATTCAGGAGGTTACTTTTATATGGTTTCTGTAGAAAGGATCTCTTTGATTCTTGGATTATTACCTTTTGCGGTTTTAACAGTGCAATGGAAGTTGCTGGAAAGTTTGCTTTGATCTTCAATTGAGCATTTGAGTTCACTGTACCAATTTTGAGAAATTTCAATTGGTGAGAGTAAATTGGTGGAATAGAGGTACACTTTGAATTGGAGGAGTGAACAAGATATCATTTTGGAGTTTTCTCTGTGTCATTTCATGGAAGAAGATTAATAGAGCTTTCGGTAATGCCATGCTCCATTCATCCAGGTTAAAGAATAGGCTTGAAAGTTTTTGTTTTAATGGAAATGGCCAATTGCTGGTGCTAAAGCGACGACACACTCCATTGTAGAACTGTTTCTTTACCATCAGCAAAATAAAGGAGGATCCCCTTTCCAGTGTCTTTTATGTGGAACCAACGAGTTCAATATTTTTATGGAAAAGATAGGCTTCTAACCATCATGCATGATGCAGCATTCCCTAGTTAGCGCAAAAAAAATATTAAGCTTTGTCATTAACTTTCTTCAAATCTTTGTTAATATGAAACAACTGTGGCCAGGTTGTGAGACTTCCCCAGATGCTGAAATGGTGGCAATGTGATATAAAGAAGACAAAAATGAAATTCAATAATGCCTGCTCTGCTCCCAATTTCTCCATTCCATCTATTACTATTTGCTACTTTCGTCTTTTTCCTCTTGCATGCCTATAATACCTCGGCTTGGGCATTTAATGTTGATTAGTTGAAAAAGAACTTGTTGGGAGCTTCTTCTGTTTCTATTGTAGGTGCTGAGATCTTTTTTGAAAGAATGGTAGGATTCCTCATATCATGTTCTTGGCAATCATTCTATAGCAGTGGATATAAGCTCAATTTCCATCACATAATTGTATACTAGTATAAATACCTTAGAATGTTCACATTCCTCTCTGGTCACTCATACATGTAGATACTCTTTAAGCTATTATTGTGGTATTT
This sequence comes from Salix purpurea, assembly GCA_027405865.1. Lineage (NCBI taxonomy): Eukaryota > Viridiplantae > Streptophyta > Magnoliopsida > Malpighiales > Salicaceae > Salix > Salix purpurea. The sequence continues at coordinate 6,828,675 of JAOWLH010000019.1, forward strand.
GAATTTAAACCTAACCAGCACATCTTGGTTTTGGCTTTTACATAATTGATTGGATGTCTGAGTCTTATGCACTATAATTCAAACCAAGCGAACATTTTCAGGTTCCATGGTTCCATTTATGTCTCTCCATTATGGCTACATGTGCCACCACCCATCCATTTCCTTTTCAACGCCTGGCCTTCCCACTACCTTTCCTTCTGTGTTTGAATATTTTGAGTGCAGAAAAATATGGGATCCACCCATGTCCCCCCGCCCTCTTTTCTTTTTAGCATGGGACCGTTCTTTTTTGCCATTTTCTTTCCCTTTGTACAATTTTCAATCTGCTAAACTAGCATAATATGTACCTGAAGGGAAATGCTCAGGGAAGTGGTGCACCATCTGTCCCTGACGTGAACGTGATGGGTGTTCATAGTTTTTATTCGGATGGCCATTAATAGTTCTTAAAGGTAAAGGTTAACGAGATCGTAATTGACCCAGAAATTTGATGTTTACAACGTTAAACTGGAACCTTGACAAGTTCTCACCGTTAGTTCTGAAAACTTGCGTAGAAGTCCCGAGTTCAGTTCCGGGGGTTGCAGGCCAGGCAAAACATCAGATGGGAAAAGACTCCGAAAGGTGAGGTTACCGAGTTTTTTCCCGGCAGTGAAAAAAATATTCTCTAAACTCTTCAAAAAATATTCCTAAATTAATATAAATGAAAAAATAATTACACCAGATCGGCAGATCACATTCAATTTAGATATTATTATTTTTACTTGTGATAGTTTAGATTTATTTTATTTTATCCACCATGATAGTGATGGGATAGAAAATGTGTGAGAACACAATAAAAATTGTTTATGAAATATGTTTTTATTTGGGAATGTATTAAAATAATATTGATCTTTTTTAAAAAAAAAATATTTTTGACATTAATATATTAAAATAATAAAAAATAACTTAAAGCTAAAATAATTAAAAAGACCTTGTTACGATTACAGGAAAAAACTCAGGTCCCCTACCCTGATCCATGCTCCTGAAAGGTGAAATTGTTGACAAGACATATATGGATCATCTAGGCTTTCTTTTTAGACTTTAGGAAGAGTGGAAGACTGCTTTCTCCTCACAGTTATAAAAAAACATGCCTAACATTTGACGATCCAGCTAAAGAAACGCATGTCTGACGTGAAATGTTAAGAATGACCCTCCTGTCAATTTTTTGCTCTGTTGCAGTAGACTAAAAGTCTAAACACAGCAGCAGCTTAAACATTTATATTGCTCTAAACTATTAGAAAATCAGAAAGCAAGAAAATCTTGGTAAATCTGTCATAATATGTTCAAATATTAATCAAGAAATTGTTTAGAAAATACTTGTGAAAACATGGGATTTGAACAGCCCTTATAAGGCTACCTGGTAACTTTTTTTTATGTTTTGGATTTGTTTTTACATGAACCTATTTTGTATGAACTGAATTAATCATACTAAATTATATAATCCAACCACCACTTAACTCATTTTGATCCATATGATGTGAAGGAGGCCATGTCATAACTTCTGGTCATAAACTGTGACAGGACTGGCAGGAGGATGGTTCAATCAAGGCTGTCTTCTACTGAACTACGCGGTGTATGAATCTTCCATTGCAAAGACAACTTTATTAAAACGAACAAATCTAATCGGTACACACTGTATAAGAAGCAAATGAATCCTCACATCTTTTTATTGCCTGCAAGCTAGCTAGGGTCACCCAATTCTAGAGCTACTGGATAAGAAGAGGCGACTTGCATGATGGGGGGTGTCTTCAGATTTAGTTTAAGAAGAATATGGCCAAGGTGGAGAGCAAAAGAGCAGATAAGGCGGCGGCGGCGGCAAGAGACGGAGCTGCAAAACTTGGAGCTATGCCATCTCCAATTTTGATTACCATCTTCTGGCCTTGCTCACAGTGTGTTCCTTCAGAGCAGAGGAAGCAGTGCGTACCATTTGCACTGAAAGTGATTTGAACTCCTGCAAACATCAGTATCATTCCCATCTTCGTGCAATTATCATATTCCTCTCTGGTACTGACTTCAGTTGCGCTATGTGTTCCGGCTGTCCAGTTGAATACTGCAAGAAATAAAAATGGAAACACATCTCATTGATTGATCGGCATGGAGTAAACAATAATTTGAGGAAATACCATGCATGCTTGCTTTCTTTTGAATCATTATTTGGACAGTGAGTTGAGCGTATGGGTCTCGACTTGAACAACGTGTAAAAGGTTGTTCCTCATGACAAAACCCACTAAACCTATACCTATATATTAACTTAGGATTAAGACCCAAAAAGGGCACGATACCACTTAATATATAGGATCAAGCATACCATAGATATGGACCAGCATCATCATGCCATGCTGTACATTTTACATGACAAAATCACGCGCGTCTCTATCCTGATTGATTTGTTAGTATGTTGGGTTGTTTGACTGTACCGTGGTGTTTATCATTGGAAATATTTTCATTCTCGAAAGCTACCTAGTTGTTAAGAATAATTTTATTTTATTTTTCAATTCCATGATGAAAAGAGGCCTTCAAACTAATTTATATAGAAATCGTTGGATGTATAATTGTCTTTTTTAATTTTTGGAGCACAGTTACCTTCAAATAAAAAATTAAAAATTGTCACATAAGTGTATTTATATATATTTTTTTTAAAATCTAGTAGAACAATAAGTTTATCCTTCAACTTAAAAACAACATGCGTCCTGGGTTTTTTGTTTTTGCTCTAGGTCTTTACTATTATTATTATTATTATTATTATTATTAAGGACAATTTTATCCTTTAAACAAGGATTATTTATTTTTTAAAGGAAAAAAATATTCATCTTATTTTTCTATCCAATTTTGTCCTTCCATATTTATTTGACTAGAAATAGACGACATCAATTTCCACTCTTGAAAAAAGGTTTTTTTCTTCTAAGTCATCGTTTTAATTAAATTAGTGGAGTAAATTTATCCAGTCCATAGGTTTATTCAGTATATATATATATAATATATATATATATATATATATATATATATATCACAGCACAGCCCCCATCTAATGCAAGGCTTCAAATCACATGTTAGCCCAATAAATTAGGTTTAATAATAATGTTTTGGAGCACGTGAAACTTGAACTGCAAGAACCAAGTTGCAAGCGAGCAGGCTCTTGTTCTGTGCTGGACAAGTATGGGCTATGTGATTGGGCTAAAGGCTTTGAGATTGGGCTTAGGGCTTTGCGATTGGGCTAACGGCTTTGAGATTGGGCTAACGGCTATCTTGAGAGAGTGACCCACTTTAATCAAGACCTCAACAACTTCGGCTTCCGCGATGGCAATAAGTTTGTCGAACCTTTTTATTTATTTATTTATTTGTTAATTAATTTTAAGCACCAATATTTTTTTAAAAAAAAAAACTTCGGCGATTGATCTGATTCTTTGTTTGGAGGTAAGCTTTTCAGTTCACAGTTTTTCACTGCGTTAAAAAAATATTTAAAAAAAAATGATTTTTTTATTATTTTAGATTAAAGAACGGTAGGATTCCTCATATCATGTGGATATAAGCTCAATTTCCATCACATAATTTTATACTGGTATAGATACCTTAGAATGTTCATATTCCTCTGTGGTCACTCATACATGCAGATACTCTTTGATCACTTTTTAAATTCAAATTTGTAATCTCTAGTTTATTCTCTTTCAAATACTCAAGTATAATTAGTTTAATACACAAATCTGTATAAGCCTATATATACACGTAAGAATAAGAAAGATGTAATCAAGAATTGATATTCCAGTTTCAAATCAATACAAAATGTGCAGAACTCTTCTTGCTTCCATTTGCTAAACTTTTCACCACCACCCATCCATTTTCAACGCCTGTCCTTCCCACTACCTTTCTTTCTGTGTTTTAATATTTTGAGTGCAGAAAAATACGGGATCCACCCATGTCCCCCCCACCCTTTCTTTTTAGCATGGGACCGTTCTTTTTTGCCATTTTCTTTCCCTTTGTTCAGTTTCTTCAATCTGCTAAACTAGGATAATATCTACCTGAAGGGAAATGCTCAGGGAAGTGGTGCACCATCTGTCTCTGACGTGAACGTGATGGGTGTTAATAGTTTTTATTCGGATGGCTGGGTATTAATAGTTCTTAAGGGTGAAGGTTAATGAGATCGTAATTGACCCAGAAATTTGATGTTTAAACCGTTAAACTGGACTTGTATGCAAGTTTCAAGCTCAAAGGATTTTTATTCGAGGAAGTTTGTTAAAGAATAATATAAATTATATTTTGAGGTCTCACCTGTAAAGTTAAATTTTTATATAAGATAATTCTTTAATGTTGTATCAGAGCTCCTTGTTATCCAATAAATAATTATCCAGCTTCCTCTTCCCAGCCTAAACATGGCAACTCAAACCAATCCGACGAACAATCCAAATTCATCAAATCCAGCAAATACAACACCCTCTCACAGTAATGAGTTTCAACTCGTCACCATAAACACCTCTGCTCATGGATCCAAGCCATGTCCACCTACTACTATAATAACACAAGTACGGCAGATCACATTTAATTTAGATATTATTATTTTTACTTGTGCTAGTTTAGATTTATTTTATTTTATCCACCATGATAGTGATAGGATAGAAAATATGTGAGAATATGATAAAAAATTGTATATGAAATATGTTTTTATTTGGGAGTGTATCAAGATAATATTGTTATTGTTTTTTAAAATTTATTTTTGATATCAATATATTAAAATAATTTAAAACTAAAAAAAATAAAAAAAAATCGGGGAAGACAAGACAGATACGGATCATCGGGGCTTTCTTTTTAGACTTTAGGAAGACTGTTTTCTCCTCGGTAATAAAAAAACATGCCTCACATTTGACTATCCAGCCAACAAAATGATGTCTGACATGAAATGTTAAGAATGATCCTCCTGTCATTTTTTTGCCCTGTTGCAGTAGACTAAAAATCTAAACATAGCAGCAGCTGCAGCAGCTTAAACATTTATATTGCTCTAAACTATTAGAAAATCAGAAAGCAAGAAAATCTTACAGGAAGATCTAGGTAAATCTGTCATACTATGTTCAAATATTGATCAAGAAATTGTTTAGCAAAATACTTGAGAAAACATGGGATTTGAACAGCCCTTATAAGGCTACCTGGTAACTTTTTTTATGTTTTGGAACATTTTTTACAACCTATTTTGTATGAACGGAATTGATCATACTAAATTATATAATTCAAACACCACTGCACTTATTTTGATCCATGTGATGTGAAGGAGGCCATGTCATAACTTCTGGTCATAAAATGTGACAGGACCGGCAGGAGGATGGTTCAATCAAGGCTGTCTCCTACTGCCCTATTTGGTGTGTGAATCTTCCATTCCAAAGACAACTTTATTAAAACGAACAAATCTAATCGGTACACACTGTATAAGAAGCAAACCAAATGAATCACACCAATTATTCTGTATCCCCACATCTTTTTATTGCCTACAAGCTAGCTACCCACCAATTCTAGAGCTACTGGATAAGAGAAAAGGTGACTTGCATGATGGGGGGTGTCTTCAGATTTAGTTTAAGAAGAATATGGCCACGGTGGAGAAGAAAAGAGCAGATAAGGCGGCGGCGGCGGCAAGAGACGGAGCTGCAAAACTTGGAGCTATGCCATCTCCAATTTTGATTACCATCTTCTGGCCTTGCTCACAGTGTGTTCCTTCAGAGCAGAGGAAGTAGTGCGTACCATTTGCATTGAAAGTGACTGTAACTCCTGCATCTACCAGTATTATTCCCATCTTCGTGCAATTATCATATTCCTCTCTGGTACTGACTTCAGTTGCGGTGTGTGTTCCGGTTGTCCAGTTGAATACTGCAAGAAATGAAAAGGGAAACACGTCTCATTGATTGATCGGCATGGAGCAAACAATAATCTGAGGAAATACCATGCATGCATAGAGCCGTACGTACGTGATTAGCAAGCTCATAAAGAGATGAAGAAATGCTTACCGAAGGAATCTCCAATCTGAAATGTCTTCTGGCTAGCCCATTCCTCATAGTAAGAGCTGTTCGGCTGAACAGTCCATCCCAAATCATCTCCGACCGTATAAGTACGTAGTAGCCGCGCATGTACCGTGAAGCAAGCCCACCGATGCAACAATCAAGAACCCGACAGTGAAACTCAATCGGCCAGCCATTTTCTCACCTCTAAAAAACAATGTTTTAGGAGCACGTACAATCTCCTTACAGATACCTTGATTTCAGAAACAAAAAACAAGTGGGAATATAAATATATTTAGTCTTTCAAAAATATGTCTTTGCTAAAAACAGATGATGATCATTCCAGGCTAGGAATGCGCCATTATATATAGAGAGAAAGAGGATAGCCATGAGGTAGTTAGAACACAGCCATGCATTAAGAAATCAGGATATTGCTAGTTCAGTGTTTGACTGGAATTGTAGAACGTCATCGTGAAAGTTGAAACTATGATTCAGTCCGTTATCCTGCCGCCCCAGTTTTTTGCAGCGTACTAAATTGACCCTCTTTTTGGACAACGCTGTCCCGTGAATGTTTTGATTTGGTAAAATATATTACTAAAATAGAAAAAAAAGACTTGGGGAAAGCAAGCTTCGTCTTTAAATTACATGATAAAATCACGTCTCCTGATTGACGGATAAAATTTTTTATACTCACCAAATTTTACATGATAAAAGCTGATGATACTCGCCAAATTTTTTAACATTTAATAAAATTATGAATGGTCCTAAATTTTTTTTGAAATGCTATATACCTGAGTTGAATAATCAATTTAAAAATTTGAAATAACCACTTTGAACACGTACAAAAACAATCGGTTCCGTGCATAGGAAAAAAAATATCATTTCTAACAGATTTTATCAAAAAAAAATTAACAGTACCAACATTCAATCACTTTTAGGGGGTAAATCCGTTTCTAACATATTTTATTAATTTTAAATTTGACTAGTTAAGTTTTAAATTAACTAATTATAACACGCATAAAAGCAATCAGTTTTATACATGGAATAAATTCTAGCGCATCGCGTGGGCAAGTTTGTTCGTATATATGATAGTGAAAGCAGGAGATGTATCATGCTCGAAAGGAGGAAAACTTGAAATAACCAATTTCAACACGCACAAAAACAATCAGTCCCCTGCGTAGAAAAATAAATATTATTTCCAATAGATTTTATCAAAAAAAAATTTAACAGTAGCAACATTGAATCACTTTTAGGGGGAGGGGGGAATCCATTTCTAATTTATTTTATTAATTATAAATTTGACTAGTTAAATATTAAATTAACTAATTATAATACGCATAAAATCAATCAGTTTTATACATGAAATAAAAATCTAGCACATCGCGTAGGCAAGTTTGTCCGTACACGTGTAACATGCTCGAAAGGAGGAAAACTCAAAATACCTGAAATTTTGATTCTCCCGATTCTCTGGAAGTGAAATTCGTCGCCAAGAAAGAAATCCAAACCATTCTCAGAGAACTAACCACACGTAGAAAATTCTCCAGGGATCTTGAAGAACCAGGTTTGGTGACCGCCAATTGTTTTAATTTATTTGGGTTTTTCTACCTTGTTAAAAGAAAGAATATCCATGTAGTTGTGGCACAGGGCACAAACTGCAATTTAGCATGATCCCTTCCTCTTTATTGGAGAATTTTAATTTAATCAATGATAAATAAAATTCTTTATCCTTTTTAATCAATAAATCTAAAAGAAAATAAGTTCAAGGAAAAATTCCTCTTCCCTTTTGAACACTACCAATTTACTCGTATTTCAATGGGAAAAAATTCTTCTTTTATTTATTCTTTACCCTTAAAAAAAATATAACTCGACTTATTTAAATATTTTTTTCCTATAGTATTTTTGTCTGTAAGAAAAAATAATTCAGCCCACCATCTAAGTGATCCTGAATTCATTCCTACCATGCATAAAATATCTACATTGATATTAGTGATTAATACATTGACTTTCTAATTTCAATAAATTTATTTACATTGACTTGTTAAAGCAGCATACTTTCTAATATCTACATTGTTAACCCGATCAGGTGGGGGAGAATTAACATAAAAAATTAAAATAAAATTATATCGATAAGAAAATATGTTGAACTATGATTCAGGCCCTGTTTGGGAGGGCGGTAGCGGTTGCGGTTGTGGTTGAAAAAATGGAGTTTTAAAAATGGAGTTTTAAACTGTGGTTCAAAAAAAGCAGTTTAGTGTTTGGTTAAAACTGTGGTTGAGTTGAAGGTTGAGGAAAAAGGAGTTTTGGTGTTTGGTTTCCAAACTTTACAAACTGCTTTTAACTTGTGAAATTACTTAAAAGGGCATGGAAATATACACACACATACATCCATACATCCATCCATATATATTAATGTGAATACTTCAAATAAAATGGAAACATAATTTCATTCTCCCATCAAACTATTTGCAATGCTCTCACGCACAATATCCATACGAGAATTTCTGCCCGAACTCTGACTAGTTTCACATGCTACAACATCTGGTAATAACTCATCTGGGATATAATCGGGATTACGATCATATTCACCAAAAACATCATCATGTTGCGATCTCCTTCTAATATAGTTATTGAGTGCCATCGATGCAACAATAATCTTAACCTGTGTTTTGTAAGGATAAGGTGGCATGCACTGCAAAATTTTCCACCTTTGCTTCCATACTCCAAATGTCCGTTCTATCACATTACGTAGTGATGAATGTGCACGATTAAATACTTCGCGTCGTCCACTTGGTTCACCCCGACGTCGAAAATCTTCTAAATGATACCTCTCCCCTCTATATGGACCTAAATTTCCATACTCATTCGGATAACCGGCATCAACCAAATAGTATTTTCCTGAAAATAGAAACAAAATGCAACTTTTAAATTAATTCAATAACAAAAGATGAATAGTAATTTTTTTAAATTATCATATATGTAAGAGAAAAAAAATTGACAACCTTCAGGCGGTTTAGGAAATTGGATTCTCGTACTGTGTATAGCCTCGAGAAAAATACGTGTATCGTGTGCACTACCTTCCCATCCTGCCCATACAAATGTGAATTGCATGTCAAAACTACAGGCCGCCATGATGTTTTGTGTTGGGACACCTTTTCTACCAAAAAAAGGAATTTGAAGTTCCGGTGAAATTGTTGCACGAACATGTGTCCCATCAATTGCACCAATACAGTTCTACAAGTATGAAAAGAAATGTATTACGATATAAATATTGAAATAAAATACACAATATTGGTGCAAACAATCTTAAATGTAAACTTTAAAAATTACCTTGAAATGTGGCATAAATCTTCGATTCATCGCAATTTGTATCGGTGTGTTGGTAAAGTCTAGATCAGTTGGTTTGATGATATCTATAGCAAACAGACATAATGCTTTGAGGACTTCTTTCATACATCTACTTACAGTTTCACCAGAACGCTGAAATCTTTCTTGCACATGTCGATTTGATGCCCCAACTGCAAGGGTAAAAAGAAACATTCCTACCTTCTCCAGTACGCACATCCTCCGTGAAGGGTTTAAACCATAACGCGTTTCCAATTCATGACAAAGGCTCAACAAAGTGTCTCTGTCCATCCTAAACATGTTAACACAGCGTGTCCAATGACCTCTTAAAATGTCATTCAACCAACGCATCCCTGTATTATATGAAACCATACATGGTGCTTTATGAATACAAGCAATATAATAATGGGTTAATGCGCCAACCGTGCTTAAAATTATGGTATCATCATCATATTTTCTTTGTATAAAAGTTACGTCATCTTCGTCGTCTTCGTCATCGTTAGCGTCTTCGCTACTGTCGTCATTGTCATCATCATCGTTGTCGGTGCCAGCGGTTCCATCATCAACGTACGCGTTGTTGTTCCCTTCGTCGGCATCATAGTTAATGTGCTCAATAACACGATCCATAACATTGTCATACTCACCTTCAAAATCCCCGTTTAATAGAGCATTAAAATGTGCATCATCCATATCTACAAAATAAGTCCAAACCTGTTGACATTATCAATATGGTGAATAATTGAATATTTTTAAAATATTTGGAAAACATGCAATCAACATATTACTTCAATAAAAATAGAATCCAATACAAACAGAAATATGATAACCAATTATTCAAACAAAGTGCTAGAATTGCAGTTAAGAGTTAGGTGAATGTGCGATGGAATTTCTAAGCCAACGGTATTTTTGATGTATGTCATTGAGGCTAGCCCACATTTCTCTATTTCTTCGCACTTGTAGAAATTGCATGGCGCGGAACAGAAAAGTATCGTCATCTGTCGAACCAAGTATTGATTGGAGCTCAGCCATAACTTGCGGAATACTACAGCCTGGCAAGTCTTTATTTGCAGAAGTTGAATCACTCCTACTAGATATGCTGTCGAGAAGCTGTTGTTGAATTCCAGGTGACTTTTTCTTTCTAGATCTTCGCTCCGGAACATCTCTTTGTTTTCGTTTACCACTGCTCCTGGTGTTACTACTAGATGATATATGCTCCCCCCCAACGCCTCGAGAGTTTTGATAATTTTCATAATTTATATCCTCATGCTCATCTGAGTCCCCGCTTCCTTCCTCCAAATCAGCACCTTGTAGACCGACGTTTATTGCATCCAACTCCTCGTCACTGCCAGGTACTGTGCCCGACGATGGTGCCCATGCATGTTGTCCGGTAGCGGTGACTCCAGAGAACATTCTATCAAATTTGAACTTCAATGAAGGCTCAATTCCAGCAGTTCTAAATTTTCTAACTTCTTTATTTTCCTACATAACAAAATTAATGCTCTTGTCATTGTCTTCACATAACATAATAACATTATAGAAAAGTTAGGAAAAACAAATACTGACCTGAATTCGTGCTCGCCACCACTCATCACTAGCAGCAATCGTTTTCAATTCATTACTCCAGCCCACACCAGTTTCACCAATCAACTTATTCCACAAACGCCAGTTTTTTTTACAAGAATCCCATTTATTTTTAAATTGATCTCTTTGAAACACTACACCCGTTTGCTCTGCAAATGATTTTGCAACGTACATCCAGCCGGGTTTATCAAAATGCGTAGTCGGTCGCATACCCATATCAATTGCCCTAATGCATATATCACAAAATGTATGCAATTGTTCTGGACTCCAACTAGCTTTCGCAGAATCAGCCGTGATATGTTTTTAAACTTTGCACAAACACAACAAATAAAATCAATTCTATAAAATCTCAACAAAACCCACATTAAAACCATAAATTTCCGCACATATCCTTCAATAAAATCCCAACAAAATCACACATCAAATCTAGCCGAAAACTCACATCAATTTCAGTACAAAACATACATCAATTCCAGCCGAAAACTCACATCAATTTCAGTAGAAAACATACATCAATTCCAGCCGAAAACTCACATCAATTTCAGTAGAAAACACACATCAATTCCAGCACATAAACACCTGAATTCCATCACTTAAACACATGAATTCCAGCACTTAAACACACATGAAAACCAGCATATAAACACATGTATTCCAGCCTATAAACACACATGAAAACCAGCACATAAACACATGAAATCCAGCACATAACCACATGAATTTCCAGCTCTTGCACACCTGAATTCCAACACTTTAAAGACATGAATTCCAGAACATAACCACATGAATTTCCAGCTCTTAGACACATGAGTTCCAGCACTTAAACACACATGAAAACTAACAAGTCATGCTGTCAATTGCTAAGTGAAACAAAAGGACAAGATTAGACATTTTTGCCTAGACTATTTCTTCGATCTTTAGTTCAACAACATCATTAAGAATCCCACGTACTCGATCATTCCTTCAGCTGCTAATCCAAACATTAAGAGCATGTCTAACTTCATATCATAACAAAATAAATATACATGCCCACACATACTTTTCTAATATTTAAACATACCCCTTCCATTATATCTTACATTATTCCAACATGTATTTGAATAAATAACACCATTTAAATTACTAATTCTTAAAACTTTAATTATTAAGTATCTAACATTAAGTCCATGTCTCAAATCCCAACAACAACATCCTCTCTGCAACCTCAACTGGATACGAATCCTTCATCCTCTTGTCAACCCACTGCCTCAACTCACCCCCACCAACAGCCATCACCCCCCTTGCCCTCTTAATAACACTAATCACAAATCACTTCAACTAATATACTGAGAAATTTCACAGAGAAATTTCAACAAATTTACACAGAGAAATATATCAAAAATTTCAACAACTTCACCGAAAATTAAACAAAATAATTATCAGCAATTTCACCTATTTCACAGCAATTTAACCGAGAAAATCATACCAATTCCAACAATTTCACAGAATTCTTCACCGAACAAACCCACCAAATTCATCAAAACATTCTCGGCAATTTCTCAACTAATTAATCACACATTATACGGTGCAATTTCAACAATTAAACAGAAATATATTCATTCAACAAGTTTAACAGAAATTTTCAAAATTTTCTGTTAAACATACATTTTCAATACATATTAATTCAACAATTAAACTGAAAAAAATGCAATTAGAGAAGGGCAGAAGTGAGGCAAGTACCTGGATTTGTGCAGAGACGGAGCTGAGGTTGATTTACTTCGGGGCTGTGGGATAATTTTGGGCAGATTATTGGGTTGAAGAAGATAGGTTTTTTGGAGAGAGGGCTGTGCAGAGAAGAAGGGGTTGACGATAGCTGGATTTAAAGGGGCTGTGGGATAAGATTTACTGCAGAAGAAGATAGGATTTGTGGGATTTTTGGAGAGAGGGATGCGTAGAGAAGATGCCCGTGAAGAGGCTTTTGGCAGAGATTCGTCCTTTTGGTCAATTGCAGAGAAGATGCCCGCTTTTGGCAGAGATTCCTGGTGATTTTTCTCCCGTTAGCTGTGAGTGTTTTTTTCGAGAGGGATGGGCAGAGGGAGAGACGAGAGACGATGGGCAGAGGGAGAGACGAGAGACGATGGGTGCAGAGAAGAAACAAGCCCGAAGAGAGAGACGTGCAGAGGGAGAGACGAGAGACGAGAGAGAGAAGAAGGGAGAGGCGTGCAGAGATGGAGGGATTTTTCCAGATGAGAGGAGAAGACGATGAGAGGAGAAGACGATGGCTGATGTTGAGAAGACGATGGCTGATGTTTTTTTTCTCAAAACCGAGTCCCGACCGGCGTTTGAAAAGCACCTCCCAGGTGCTTTTCAAAAACGCCGTTGGGGACTTAAATCACCGTGGGTCCCACTCATTTTAAACACCGTTTTGTTATTACCAAACAAGCTAACGGCTCTTTTTTTCATCCCAAATGGCGTTTCATAAACGCGCTGGTGCGCCAAACAGCACCTCAGTCCGTTATCCTTTCGCCCCAGTTTTTTGCAGCGTGCTGAATTGACCCTCTTTTCGGACAACGCTGTTCCGTGACTGTTTTGATGTTGTAAAATATATTACTAAAATAGGAAGAAAAAAAACCTTGGGGAAAGCAAGCTTCGTCTTTACATTACATGATAAAATCACGCGCGTCTCTGTCCTGATTGATTTGTTATTATCGTTGGTGTTTGTCATTCGATAATTTGGATTCTTGCTAGTTATACCCTTACAATACAAGAAAAATACGCGCTCTGGAAATATTCTCGACAGCTACCTTAGTCGTTAAGAATTATTTTATTTTTCAATTCCATGATGAGAGAGTCCTTCAAACTAGTTTATATAGTAATTATGATTAATTCCCTCTTTTAAAACAATTTTCGAAACAGACATTCCTATATCAATACAATATATTTTTTTTTTAAATAATCTCAATAGTAAGAAAAATATATATTCTTAATCATCAAACACATCTTGGGATTAGAGTATTTTTATATATTTAATTATTTTCTGGCCTACCTAAGAGAATCATGGTTCTGGGTATTTTGTTTTTTTTACATGACTAAAATTAGTCATTAAAAAAAATTATTGGATGTATAATTGTCTTTTTTAATTTTTGGAGCACAGTTACTTCAAATAAAAATTTTAAAATTGTCACATAAGTGTATTTTAAAATTATCATCTTATTAGGTTCATCAAGGACAATTTTATCCTTTAAACAAGGATTATTTATATTTTAAATGAAAAAAATATTCATCTTATTTTTCTATCCAATTATTGTAGATTCAAACAGTAAAATTATCATTTTACCTCCAGAATCACAAAAATTTAACCCCCAGGACCAGGGGTATTTTCAAATTTTTCAAGGGACATGGATGGTATTTCTCAATTCTTTGCACAGTAAAACTACGAATTTAGCCCCCATAAACGACAAAAAACAACACTGGAATAGGGTGTAGTGCAGTACTTTCGCCCCAGATTTTTGTAGATATGGCTGGGTCCAGGGGTGTATGAGTAATTGACCAAATTTTTATTATTTTTTTTCCAAACCACTGCAGGTGTGTCTTTAAGGCAGCGCGTGCGGTGTCCTCGGTCGGTGAGAATTGGGCTTCCATCATGTCACCTGGTTCGCCGCCATGTCCTCTATCTCCACACGCGGCATGTGTCCTTGTAATGTGATCATGTAGTCGTCGGTGAACGATTTTTCTTCTCCCCTTTTCTCTCTCTTGTTGCCAGAAAGTACGGTACAGTCCCTTATATTTGTATGAAGTTCATTTTAGTCCTTGATCTTTTAATTTTATTTTATTACTGATTTTTCAAAGATAATTTTGATTATTTTCAATTGCACCCTTCAATTGAAATTGATTATATACAGTAAGTTTCATTTCGGTCCTTCATCTTTTGATTTTTGATTTGTTTTTTGTTCCTTTAATAATTTTGTTATGCAAGTTTGAATTTGTTCTAATTTTACCCTCCAATTAAAATTGGTCATATATGCTACTTTTCATTTTAATCCTTATTCTTTAATTTGTTCAACAATTGCAATGTATTGATTTTTTAAAATCCCTTTATTGTTTTTTGGTCCCAAAGTTTTGATTTGTTTAATTTTTATCCTTCAATTGGAATTATATATTTTGTTTTCCTTTTTTGCACTTATTCTTTTAATATTTTTTTGTATTAATTTCTTTGGGTTTTTTTGTCCTTTTTAGGCAGTTTTTATTTTTTTGTCTATATTTAGGCATTTGTGCTTTTATTTTTTTTATCAGGGTTTTATTTTTATTACGTTCCGTTTTGAAATTTTAATTCTTCATGGTAATTCAATGATTTTCACTATTTGGGCAATAATGTTGGTAATAATTTTAACTGTTATAGTAATGATAATAACAATAACATGAGGATAGATTTTCAATTTATATTTTCTTCTTTTTGAAGATAGAAAATTAAGTACTTATTTTTGTTATTTCACCAATGTAGTTTCTTTCACAATTTATATTTTGTTTATTGTGTTTAATTTAAATTAAATTATAAAATAAACTAATCTTAATACACTGCATTCAATAATTTAGATATCCAAATCTTCTTGCTTTTTTTAATGATAATGATAATTTTATACTTGTTATTTTATTGAAACTTACTAAAAGATAAATTTATATCCATTTAAAATTCATATATTTTATAGAAAACTTGCACTTTATATGATTTTTGCACAAATTAATTATTTTGACCAAATTTATATTATAATAAAAAAATCTCATACAATTAATAATTTTTTATATTAAAAAAATAACATTCCAGCCGGGACGTTCAATGACTAGTATATATCTCTCTCACAACACAGCCCCCATCTAATACAAGGCTTCAAATCACATGTTGGCCCAATAAGTAATAATAATGTTTTGGAGCACGTGAAAGTTGAAAGTTGAAATGCAAGAACCAAGTTGCAAGCGAGCAGGCTCTTGCTCTGTGCTGGACAATTATGGGCTTCATGCTTATGTGATTGGGCTAAGGGCTTTGAGATTGGGCTAAAGGCTATCTTGAGTGAGTGACCAACTTTAATCAAGACCTCAACATCTTCGGCTTCCGCGATGGCAAAAAGTTTGTCCAACCTTTTTATTTATTTATTAATTTTAAGCACCAATATTTTCTAAGAAAAACTTCGGCGATTGATCTGATTCTTTGTTTGGAGCAAGATTTTCAGCTCACAGTTTTTCACTTTTTCCCTGCGTTATGAAAATATTTAAAAAAAATTGATTTTTTTTAAAAAAATTAATTAATTTTTTAATAGTTTTAGATCATTTTAATGGTTTATATCAAAAATAATTTTTTAAAGATAAAAAAAATATCATTTTCATATATTTATGAATAAAAAAATATTTTTACCATATTCTGAAATAATTGTTGTTGCTGCAGCATCAGCTTAACTCTAATGTTGGAATCAGACCTTCATAGCTTGACTCTAATGCCAGGTTCAGACCTTGGTTAGCTGGATCTTCTTCTTCTTCTTCTTATACGTGTCCAAAAGTGAGATTTTTCTACAATTTTGATATCTAATTCATAATCTTTCATGGGTTTATTAAATTTTTTTAATTTTTTTTAATGATATTTCAGTTAATGGTCACTTAAAAATCATAAATACCTCTTTTATTTATTTTATCTTTAAAGTGGAATCTCCTGTGCTGTCATAGCAAATCGACCCTTGATATTTTCGGATTAATTCTGGAAATGTTTTACTTTAAATCCAATAAAAAGAGGTGCAAATACTATTTATGAGTTAGCATGTGCCACCACCCATCCATTTCCTTTTTAACGCCTGTTCTTCCCGCCACCTGTCTTTCTGTGTTTGAATATTTTGAGTGCAGAAAAATGTGGGATCCACCCTCTTTTCTTTTTAGCATGGGACCCTTCTTTTTTGCCATTTTCTTTCCCTTTGTCCAGTTTTTCAAAGCAACTCCAAGTAATTGTCTTTTTGCCTATTTTGTTTACTTTTCATATCTCCAAAAGCAGTAGCTAAATAGTATAAATAAAAAAATATTAAAAAAAGTACACATGGGACAAATGTGCAAGTGTTTTGCTGCTGCTGAGAAGTTCCAATTTTTATATTCTAGTGTTTTGCGTACTTGCACAAGAAAACAAACATTGAAAAAAAATGTATTTGATAAAATATCATATTTAGTTATCATCAGCAAAGCATGAAAAAATCTTAATCAATTTATTTTATTTTTAATATATATTATTATGAAACTTTTATATTTAAAAAATAATTAGATATTTAAAAATATTGGTGAGTTTTTTTAAAAAAAAAAATTGATTTTTCTATTAAATAAAATTAAAAAATTAAAAATTACAATGTTGGAGAATTTTTTAAAAGCAATTATATAACTTACTCATAGTAATTATATAATTAATTGCATAATTATATTATATACAAAATATTTGTACTATATTTAAAATGATATATAAAAAAATAACTTTTCAAAATAGTTTTTACCATTAAAATACACATAAATAAAAAAAAAACTATATTTACACTATTTAAAAAATCATTTCAACAACTTAATTCTCTAAAATGATTTTTACTGTTGGAGTTGCTCCCAATCTGCTAAACTAGCATAATGTCTACTTGAAGGGAAATTCTCGGGGAAGTGGAGCGCCACCTGTCCCTGACGTGAACGTGATGGGTGTTAATAGTTTTCATAATTGCCGCAGAAATTTGATGTTTAAACCGTTAAACTGGAACCTTGATCAGTTCACTCCGTTAGTTCTGACAGCTTGCGTAGAAGTCCCTAGTTCAGTTCCGGGTGTTGCAGGCCAGACAAAAACATCAGATGGTAAGAGATTCGGAAAGGTTAGGTTACCGAGTTTTTTCCCGACAGTGAGAAAAATATTTCCTAAATTAATATAGTTGAAAAAACAATTACACCAGTACGGCAGATCACATTTAATTTAGATATTATTATTTTTACTTGTGCTAGTTTAGATTTATTTTATTTTATCCACCGTGATAGTGATAGGATAGAAAAACTCAGTTTCCCTACACTGATCCATGCTCCTAAAAGGTGAAATTGTTGACAAGACAGATATGGATCATCTGGGCTTTCTTTTTGGACTTTAGGAAGACTGCTTTCTTCTCACAGTCATAAAAAACATTTGACATCCAGCTAACAAACTGATGTCTGACGTGAAATGTTAAGAAATAACTAAAAATCTAAAAACAGCAGTAGCAGCTGCTTGAACATTTTGTATTGCTCTAAACTACTAGAAAATCAGAAAGCAAGAAAACCTTACAGGAAGATCTAGGTAAATCTGTCATAATATGTTCAAATATTAATCAAGAAATTGTTTATGAAATGCTTGTGAAAACATGGTAACGTTTTTTTATGTTTTGGATTTTTTCTTACATGATATTTTGTATGAACTGAATTAATCATACTAAATTATATAATTCAACCACCACTTAACTCATTTGGATCCATATGATGTGAAGGAGGCCATGTCATAACTTCTGGTCATAAACTGTGACAGGACTGGCAGGAGGATGGTTCAATCAAGGCTGTCTCCTACTGCCCTATTTGGTTTGTGAATCTTCCATTGCAGAGACAACTTTATTACAGCGAACAAATCTAATCGGTACACACTGTATAAGAAGCAAATGAAATGAATCACACCAACTATTTTATATCCTCACATCTTTTTATTGCCTGCAAGCTAGCTAGGGTCACCCAATTCTAGAGCTACTGGATAAGAAGAGGCGACTTGCATGATGGGGGGTGTCTTCAGATTTAGTTTAAAAAGTATATGGCCAAGGTGGAGAAGAAAAGAGCAGATGCGGCGGCAAGAGACGGAGCTGCAAAACTTGGAGCTATGCCATCTCCAACCTTGACTATCATCTTCTGGCCTTGCTCACAGTGTGTTCCTTCATTGCAGAGGAGGTAGAGCGTACCATTTGCAACGAAATTTCTTTGATATGATGCACCTATTTGCGGTACCTTGAATGCACCTCCCGTCTTTGTGCAATTATCATATTCCTCTCTGGTATCTACTTCAGTTACGGTATGACTTTCGGTTGTCCGATCCCATTGAATACTGCGAGAAATGAAAAGGGAAACACGTCTCATTGATTGATCGGCATGGAGCAAACAATAATTTGAGGAAATACCATGCATGCTTGCTTGCTTTTGAATCATTAAATTTGGACAGTGAGTTTTGCTTATGAGACTCGACTTGAACAACGTGTAAAAGGTTGTTCCTCATGACAAAATCATTAACCTATACGTATATATTAACTTAGGATTAAGACCCAAAAAGGGCACGATCCTCTTGATATATAGGATCAGGCAAACCATAGATGAAGAAATGAGAATGCTCTAGAGCCCTAATTAGCAAGGTCATAAAGAGACGAAGAAATGTTTAATTACGGAGGGAATCTCCAATCTGAAATGTCCTCTGGCTAGCCCATTCCTCATAGTAAGAGCTGTTCGTGGGAACAGTCCATCCCAAATCATCTCCGACCGTATAAATAGTAGCCGCACATGCACCGTGAAGCAAGCCCACCGATGCAACAATCAAGAACCCGACAGTGAAACTCAATCGGCCAGCCATTTTCTCGCCTCTAAAAACCAATGTTCTCGGAGCACGTACAATATCCTTACAGATACCTTGATTTCAGAAACAAAAAACGAGGGAGTATATATATAGTCTTTCAGAAATATTTCTTCACTGAAAACAGATGATGATCTTTCCAGGCTAGGAATGCGCCTTTATATATAGAGAGAAAGAGGATAGCCATGAGGGAGATAGAACTCAGAACGTCGTCGTGAAAGGGAAAATTCGACTCTGTCCTTTATCCTGCCGACCCAGTTTTTTGCAGCATGCAAATTGACCCTCTTTCTACAGCGTTGTTCCGTGTATGTTTTGATTTGCTATGTAGCAAGAATCCAAACTATTGAATGAAACAAAAAATAATTCTATTTTTATTTTACTTATCAATTCCATGATGAAAATAGGCCCTCAAACTAATTTATATATAAATCATGATTAATTCCTCTTTTTTAATTGATTGGATATATAATTGTCGTTTTTAATTTTTGGAGCACAGTTGCCTTCAAATAAAAAATTTTAAATTGTCACACAAGTGTATTTATATATTTTTTAATTCTAGTTAAACAACAAGTTTATCCTTTAACTTAAAAAAACCATGCGTCCTGGGTTTTTTGTTTTTGCTCTAGGTCTCTATTATTATTATTATTAGGTTCATTAAGGATAACTTTATCCTTTAGATAAGATTATTTATTTTTTAAATGAAAAAAAAATCTCATCTTAATTTTTTGTATCTAATTTTGTCCACCCATATTTATTTGACTAGAAATAGCCGACATCATTTTCCACTCTTGAAAAAAGGCTCTTTTTCTCTAAGCTATCGTTTTAATGTGATTAAAATAAACAACTTAATGCAGACCATGGCATAGCACATGCCCATTCTTTTAATCCAAAACGACATTGTTTCGGTTTTTTATCTCTTGAACTCTTTAGTTTTGATTAGACTAAGTTTAAATTAAATTATAGGAGTGAATATCCAGTCCATGGGTTTATTCAATATATATATATATATATATATATATATATATATATATATATATATATATATATATATATATATATATATATATATATATATATATATATATCCATCCCCCATCTAATGCAAGGCTTTAAATCACATGTTAGCCCAATTAGTTAGGTTTAATAATGTTTTGGAGGCCGTGAAACTTGGACTGCAAAAAACAAGTTGAAAGCGAGCAGGCTCTTGCTCTGTGCTGGACAGGTATGGGCTTCATGCGTATGTGATTGGGCTAACGGCTATCTTTAATCAAGACCTCAACAACTTCGACTTCCGCGGCAAAAAGTTTGTCCAACCTTTTTACTTATTTATTAATTTTAAGCACCAATATTTTTAAAAAAAAAACTTCGGCGATTGATCTGATTCTTTGTTTGGAGGCAAGCTTTCCAGTTCACAGTTTTTCACTGCATTATAAAAATATTTAAAAAAATATTGATTTTTTATTACAAATTATAAAATTTTGATTTTTTTTTATCATTTTAATGTGTTGATATTAAAAATATTTTTTTAAAAAAATATATTTTTTTTATACATTTTTAAATAAAAAATATTTTTAAAAATATTTTTTACCAAACTATTGCCAATCAGACCATTGTTGGTGTTGCAGCAGCAGCTTGACTCTAATGCCGGGTTCAGAATTTCGTAGCTTGACTCTGATGCCGGGTTCAGACCTTCGTTAACTGGATCTTCTTCTTTTTCTTAAAAAAAAAGAAGATTATTTTAAATGTTTTTTTTAAATATATAGCAAATAATTTTTTGTTGGGCCTAGAACAATATAATATTTATGTATATTATGAGCCGAAACACATAATTTTTGTGAACTCTGCGTAACATGACGAGAATTTTAAGGTATTTTTAAAGTAACTATTTATACTTATTTTTGAGAAAAATAAACATAAGAAAGAGACAGAAGCAAGAGAAAATAAAAATATTTCTGAACCTATATGAAAATATTCTTATAATTTGTTAATGGCTCCTTGATTTGATTTTCTCCCCATCATGTGTTGATCTATCTTTTCAAAATGAGCCTAGAAAATACACTGTTAATATTTATTATATAATCACCATAAAATTTTCTCTTAATAGCATCTACAATTTCCTTAATTATATACAATAAAGGACCACTATCCAATATAATAATGTTAGTGTTGAATTCATATGCATAAAAGTAGAATTTAAGAATCAGGTCGTAATATCAAAAGATTTAATGGTCAAAGTGAAAATATCTTAAGAATATACGTGTCCAAAAGTGAGATTTTTTTACAATTTTGTTATCTAATTCATAATCTTTCATGGGTTTATTAAATTATTATTTTTAAAAAAATAATGATATTTCAGTTAATGGTCACTTAAAAATCATAAATACCTCTTTTATTTATTTTATCTTTAAAGTGGAATCTCCTGTGCTGTCATAACAGATCGACCCTTGATATTTTCGGATTAATTCTGGAAATGTTTTTCCTTAAATCCAATTAAAAGAGGTGCAAATACTATTTATGAATTTCTCCGACACAATCACATCTTAATTTCTTGTTAATACAATGATATTTCTCAAAAATTTATTACAGCAATAAAGACCGGAGATAAATAAGACCAGCAGCAGCAGCAGCAAGAAGGTGGAGATTATTGTTAGGTTAATTTATATATGATTTATCAATCTCATCAGTAGCTTTAAAGATTATGGAATTATGTTATCTTTTTAACCATTGGAGACTTTAAGATAAGTAATTAGGAGTAAGATTTTTATAATTTCCTTAATTTTTTATCAGATAAAAAAAGTGAATTTAATCTCGATGTGTGGAAAATGATTTAGAAATATTCCAAAAAATAAAAGCAAAAGATATATTGTATTTCCCATAACATATACTTTATTGTTTAACATTAAGATATATTGGTAATTAATCCAATTTCTATTTCCAGGAATATGATTAAAAAAATGGGAGTAATAATTAGGATAAGATTAGACTATAAATCTAGTCTAAGTAATCATCTTTGTTTCTAGTATATATATATATATATATATATATATAGACTACAAAGCTCAGAATTTGAAATTATTGTTTGCATTTCCGGTCAACTCTTGACGAACTAACGTCACAAATTCTTGTTAATCCAGATATTTAAGTTCATTTTACCAAATCAGATGCAGATTTTGAGAATAAACTAATCCACAAGGAGACAAATACTTATATTTCATAGCTTAATTTATTAATTTTTGAAAACTCATTATATTTAGTTCATACCCAAAGAGAAGACATAGGTCAAGCATGACTATGCATGGTTTCATGATCTAATTTAATGGGTCAATCCAACAACTCTGTCGGGTTTGTCAAGTTTAGTTAATAAAAAACTAGTTTTTTTTATTAAAATAATATCATTTTATTTTTAAAAAATAATAATAATAATTATGGGATAAACATGATTGTTAATTTTTTTTACCATTCATTTGATGTTTTTATATTTCTAGGGTAAAGCAAGAGCTTTAGATATATAGTTTCGTGAACTAGTTTAACGGGTCAATTTAATAACTCTGGTTTCATGGTTGTTGAGTTTGGTTAGCGAAAAAAACTAATGTTTTTGTACTTTTTTTTATTAAAATAATATTATTTTAAAAAAATGACACTATACTATGTAATTATGGGTTAAACATGATTGCAATTTTTTCTTTTCATTCATTTGATATTTTTTCCCTAGGGTAAAGCAAGAGCTTTAGATACATACGATTTTTTCCTTGGCATATTGAGTATTTCTTTTGTTTCTAAAATATATGATGTGATGTTAGAGGATTTATGATTTGCATAACAAATCTTGAGTTCAAATTAAAATATATATTTTTTATAAGAGTCTAGAACAATTAAAATTTTAATCACTCACCTGATACACAAAATATATTATTCAATAAATGAGTTTTTTTGGCATCCAACAAAAATCTTGGAGTCTTTCGATACGTTTCATTTACTTCTTTTTTATTATCTAGAAATGGACAATTATTATCATTCATTTCTGGAAGCTGATGAAGTTTCCGTATATGAACAAATGGAAAAAGGTAACCCCTTGTGATAAATTTCAAACCCCTTGCGGGAACAGGATCGATTCCTAGCTTGTTGGCCAATAAAAAATAATAATGAGACGTCAGTCAATTATTAATCAATTGTATTTTATACTTAAAATTTATAAAACCCGGACTCACATTTATTAACGATCTCAAAAATAATTTGATAAAACTTAGTTTTAACGTCCAGATTCTCATCTGAGAATATTTATCACTGGAATAAATAGGCACATAAACCAGATGAATTAACCTGAAATCCAAAACTTGCTTGAATTGAATAGGATGTCTTGAAATAATAATAGGTCGATTATGTTTTAATAATCTGGTTAATTCAGTTAGACTCGACATTAAAAAACAAAAGAAGATGTAATATTTTTTTAAAAAACTAAATAAGTGAGTAAACTTGGACTTTTCCAAGTCAATTCCTGAGATAGATATGCCCAACAATCGTGCTAGGCACTAGAATCAAACTTTAAGTCGGGCAGATATGACCGACAGCCACGTGTTTATCAGTAGAATCAAACGTGTGGATGATGAAATGATAACGTTATCACATGATAATGAAAGAGAGGCAGTGAG
The DNA here is from genome assembly GCA_027405865.1 of Salix purpurea. NCBI lineage: Eukaryota > Viridiplantae > Streptophyta > Magnoliopsida > Malpighiales > Salicaceae > Salix > Salix purpurea. The sequence continues at coordinate 6,852,860 of JAOWLH010000019.1, forward strand.
CTAAATGCCCTCCCTCCTTGTTCGTCTGTGATTGGTAAGATAAGATTTCCCTTCAGTTAGCTGACCAACAATTTGTACAGCTCCACCAAATCACCCTTACTTTGTTCATGGATCTTGAATTATTCCAAGTGGTTCATTTTCAAGCGATCCTTTTCTTCTCGTGTCATCCAGCTGTGCAAGAATTCAAAGGCTGATGGTGAAATGGGTTGACAGATTGACATAGTGTTTTCCCCTTCTCATATTTTTAAATAAATTGCAGGAAAAAATCTCTGAAGGGAAAATGTATAGTGTAACAATGATGTATAAACTCTTGAAATAAAATCAAAAGGAATTGTAATTATTACATAGCAAAGCCAAATTGAGCTGTAAATGTGGAAAACAGCTTCACTGCATGTCAAAACAATATCTATAGCAATAACCTCACATAGAAATGAATCACGCCAATCAAACTCTCAACCTCATCAAATCTAATAGCACAAAGCTACAAAAATGGACAAGAAAGTGGTAAAGCCAGCGAAACCAAGAGATGCAGCAGAGTTTGGTGGAGGAGCAGTGGTTGGTGGTGGTGGTGGTGTGCCAGGAGCTGGGGTAGTTGGTGGTGGTGATGTTCCAGGTGGTGGGGTAGAAACTGGCGATGTGGCAGGAGCTGGGGTAGGTGGTGGTGGTGATGTGGCTGGAGCTGGGGTAGGAGCTGGTGGTGATGTGGCAGGAGCTGGTGGGGTAGAAGCTGGTGATGGACTAGAAGATGGAGTAGGAGTGGAAGGTTGAGGAGCTGGTGTAGCAGAGGGCTGAGGAGCTGGAGAAGAAGATGCATCGCCAACATTGATCATCAACTTTTGACCAGCAGAGCAATGGCCGGTAAAACTGCAAAAGTAATAGTGCTCTCCTGAAGCATTAATGGTGATTCTTACTGGGGGGGTGGATAAAACGGGACTGCTTGTGGTGCAAGCATCGTAATCTGCCTTTGTCACTGTGGCAACATCATGGCTATTGGCAGAAAAATTAAAAACTGCAAAAAATTGACGAAAAAAAACAATTAGTATTTGAAATAAATCTAGCCCTGTTTCGCTCTGTGAAATAAAAATCACAGCACGGGTTGTGGTATTACCTAGAATGTCACCAACTTTGAAGGTTTTGTTTCCAGCCCATGTCGAGTAGAAAGCAGCACCATTCGGAGGAATGGTCCACCCTGTGGTGTCGCCCACCGTATAGGTTGTCTGCGCCGATGAGCTGTGTATCAAATAAGCTACAGAAATTGCAGCGAGTAAAGCCATGCCGTATCCTCTCGCCATTGATAATGTGCTGCTGAAGGTGGCCGCCCCTGTTTTTGCTCTGTTTTTGTGGACTCTGTTTTTCCCTGTAATGAAAGATATGCGATGGATATGTAAGTGCGCCTCCCTGTTCCCTACTTATAGGAGAGCCCGGGTCTTGACTTGAACGAGAGTGATTCTGGATCGTTGGATGGAGAACACGTGTGAGACTCTTGACCTTAGATCAGGCAATTCTGACTCTTCAAAGGTGGGCTTCTTGGAAGTGGGACTCGGCAGAAATTCTTAAGATTTTGCCGCGTGAGAAGAAGGGACTCACCAAACCGAGTGACTTTAGGGGCGTTGGCTAGTCAATGATTTTTGTTTGCAGTGTGAATTGGGGAAAGCCCATCATGAAAAGGTGGAAAAAATTGTGTTGAATGAACCATAATGTGGGGAAGAATTTGGTGGAATAGAAGTTCCATGAAAGGAGAAGACAAGAGAGGTGGAGGCGTGGGAAGCTGAGAGTTTGCTAAGGGGAGACTTTTGTGATCCAAATAATTTTCTAGGGGATCCATTTATTTTTGCATTTGAAAATATATTTACGAGCGCTTCAACCGCTTGGAAAAAAATATTGAATTGGTATTTTTTAATATTTTATATAATTTTAATGTATTAATATAAAAAAATAAGATATTTTAATATATTTCTAAACAAATAATATCATATATCACAATACGTTATACAAGTTGAGAAAGATATCAATTAGTTAAATGATTTTTCTTAAGAAGAATATTTTCAACGAAACTTGTAGCTTGGTTAAGTTCATGCTGTGGAAAAGCGTAAATTGACTTGGACCAGTCCCTTATAGTCATTGCATTTGGAAGCCCTCCTTTCTCGCAGAGGTGTAAGTGAGACCTTTTTTTTTCTTTTTTTTTATGGCTTTGCTTTCTAAAAGTGGCGGTGTTTTATATTTTATAATATAATGAGCTCCGTATCGAGTAATCATTTATTTATGATAATAGTTTATTCTCTAGAATTCGGTGAATAGATAGTTGGTGGTGAGAGGTTTAACATCTGTAAAACACCTTCTTTTAATTAGGTTTAATGATTTTCAGGTGATAGAATTACTAATTCATGGGGGAAGTAATGGCAACAAATAAGAGAATGAGTTTATTTATTTTTATTTTAATATGAAAAATACTTTGAGATTTAGAAATATAAATACTTAGACGATTTAAATTGTGAGTCGTTTGTATGAATGGTTTGGAGGTATTCATAGCCTCTGCATCTTGATATTTTACTGAAATTAAAGAGTTGAACAATCATTTTCATCTAATAATCATACACAATATTGATGGTGATAAAAATAGGAGACTTGTAGAAAACTTTTAAGCTCCTAGAGATATAGAGAAATGGATATTCTTGATATTAATATTTTATATTAAATATTATAAAAATAAACAAACAAGGTCTCATAACATAACATGAGTTTTATAATGATCGTCAAACTCATATCTAACTAGGTTAAGCACAGTATGAAGCCCACTTACAATGCTTAGTTGAATCCCAAGAATATTAGGTCTGGTAGGTTGCTAGATCCATGTCTATTTAGACTATATGCACAGCTGAAGTATCATATATTTTAAATAGGAAGATAGGGTAAAAAATATATTCTATGCCATTTTTATATAGTTAATTTTAAATTTTCAAAGCATTTTGTCATAGAAAATAAATAATATTATAGTTGTATGTGCCATAGACTCCATTGCCGTCATCTCAATAACCCAAAAAGATGTATGCTATACCATCCAATTTGTGCTTCTCAGCTTGAAATTGAAACTAGCTATCTAGCTAACAATCATGAATATTTAAGAGCACAATAACTCGTTTGTTGATACAATATTCTAAAAATATAATTTATTTTTTTAAAAAAAAAAACTTAATTTTAAAAAAGAAACTAGTGCTCTTTGTTGGTATAATTTTTCCTTGAAATATTTTTAAATAAAAAAATTCCATTTACTATAATACCAAATATTCATAAACAAAAAGGTGTGTGCATTCCCAAAGGACATGATTTGGTTTCAAAAAGATTGAAATATATTTTGAATTTAAATCAAGACATATTTATTTTATAAAATCATGAAATAATTGAAATTTTATTCGTTAATCCGGTAGCAAAAATATTCTAAAATATGGGTTTGCTGGAATAAAATAAATAAATAAATAAATAATGCAACAAGCCTTCCTCTTGTGGAAAAAGGAATGGTCAAATCTATATATTTAATGCACGATGTAGACTTTACATAAAAATAAGTAGAAGACGTCCTCCCTTTCTTCTCTGAGGCGGCCAATTCCTATCTTGTCGCCTATCAAATTGGAATCTTCTTTATTCTGCCCCATTGCCCAATTGAGAGCCACTCCGCTTCGATTTTTTTTACTGTTTAATTTCCAATTGTCTGTTACCCAATTGCAACGTTACACGTGGACTAATGAACGTGGTATAATTCATTAAAAACAGTTAGCATTTCCACTTTAAAATTAAAGTTAGTTAATAAATATTGAAGGACGAGTTTTTGTAGATGATTATCTTATTTAATGAATATAATATAAGTATTATCAAACCTAATTTAAGATTCAATCCAAACTCATCATGACATATATATTTTTGACTTTATTATGATATATAAATTCTCCAAATAAACTCATCTATAGCGAGTGTTTATAATTCTAAGTGTTTGTATATGTATACTATTTCAATTTATTTTGAACAATAAAATATTATTCTGATAGCGGATGTTTAAATAAATTACTAAAACTTGATGAAAATAATATAAATATTTAAATGATTTATTTAATAAATAAAATATAAATATAATAAAAATCCAACTTATAAAGTCTCATTACTCAATCCAGCTATTGTGATTATAAAACAACAATGTTATTGATCTTGTTTTTTTTCCCCAAGACTTTTTAGCTTGAACTCTTTCTCTAGTTTTTTCCTTTTTTTCTTTTCTATACTTCTATTAAATTTATTCTAGTCAAGCCCATTTCTCACAGGCCCACAAAAAGGCCATTTCCATTAGCAAAAACCTCATATGTCCAATCTTGTTTATTATAGCCCACTAAAGCCCATGGACCCCCCCGGCTTTACAAGTTTCAAAGACTCCAAGTGGTTGTTAGTATTAAAGTGCAGGGGTGATATTTTTTTTTGTTTTTTATAAATAATTTGTGTTTTCAGATTAGCTAAAATCTATTATTTTTTTATCACATTACAAAAGAGGTTGGAATAAGCCTTTGTTTTTATAATGATAGCTAATTTAGTAAGAAGACTTCATTATCATTTTTTTTAGATTTGAGGAAACCACACTCCTTGGAAAATGCACTTTGTGTACCCGGATGAACGACTAAAACCTCGGCTGTTTCAGGCTTTTACAAGAGATGAACACTCTGACTCGAATTCGAGACTTATTGTGCAGATTTCAAATTATTTGTTATCACCCCACTCTTCTTGAGAACAGACTTCCTTATCATGCTAACCTCAAATTATGAAGTGCATGGCCAATATGTGCATCAATAATAACAATAAACCTCTTGATAAGATCATAATTTAAGCATATTGACTTAAATCTATACACTAATCTCAATCTTGTATTTATTTTTAAAGATTTAGCATGTCATTTTTCCTTCAGAAAAAATCCAAAATCCCAATGAAATAAGGATTGAATTGGTAAGAAATGAACGAAACGTGAAAGTTCAACAATCAATCCTTCCCTCACTTATGCTTGGGCCTACGTATCACCTTCTACATTAACAAATAACTAAAAGAATACGAAAATCACTATTCATGCACTGTTCATTGTCTCTGAAAACACTGTGGACGCGAGCTTTTTCGTCCGTGTGTCGCGCGAGTTCGTCCACCCTATTTTTTTTTGTCTTTTCCGCATGTGAACAGTGCATTACCGATTAAAGCCCCCGAAAAAGACAAAATAGTGCACAGTTGCAGGGGCTCTCTCGGGTTTTCTCATTTTCTCGGAACAGTGCACTGCCGAAAAAGGACCCAGAAAACGACAAATTAGCTAACAGGACACGGGGGAAGCGCCGTCCTTTCCATTCCGGTTTTTTTGTAATTACGGGTGGGGGCAGGGGTGATCCGGTAATTCGCCCATTATTTTATTATTTTTTCCGCGGGCGACTGGCGCGTGTCCGTCCCGCGCCAGCGCGGTTCCATGCTTACGCGCCACTGTGGCGGCGCGTGCGACCTCTTCCCGCCTTCAAAAATTGACTTCCGCCTCTCCAGACGATGCGCCGGGAGGTCCTCTATCCTCCGGCGCGGCGCGTTCAATGAACCGATGACCGGTTAAGCCGTGGCGGACGGGTTTCGCTCCGGCGTCCCTTTTCTCTCTCCTCCCGCCCCCAAATACAGATAAGGTCCCTGATGTTTGTCTGAAGTTCCATTTGGTCCCTTAGGTTTTTATTTCGTTTTTATTACTGATTTATTCAAATTAAAGTTTTATTGTTTTCAATTGTGCCCTCCAATTAAAACTGATTATATAAGAACGTTTTATTTCAGTCCTTATACTTTTGATTTTGTATTTATTTTTTATTCAGTCAATTATTCCGGTACAGATGTTTTGATTTCTTTGATTTGGTCCTCCAATTGAAATTGGTAATATATACAAAGTTTGATTTCAGTCCCTCTTCTTCTGATTTTTTTGAAAAAGGCAGCAGTTTTCAATATTTATATTTGGTCCTCCGAATTTGTTTTTCTTTAATTTTATCCTTTAATTGGAATTAATTTAATATATGTTATTTTTCATTTCGGTCCTTATTCTTTTAATTTTTTATTTGTTATTAATTCATTGTTTTTTTTTATGTTTTTTATGTATTTTTAATTGATTGATTTTTTTATTGTTTTTTATACAAATATTATGCTTTTTTGTAATAATTTCCCTGGGCAATTTAATTATTTGAATTCCTTTTTTATTAATATTGCTCATTTTTTCTCTTTGTTCATTTATTTTGTTTTTTGCTTCTCTTTTTTTTCTTCTTTGGATTTGGTGATTTTTATGATTTGATTATTTATGCAATAATCATGATATTATTACTTTTGTCCATGTATATATAAGTGTGTTTAACACAATAATAATAATAATAATAATAATAATAATAATAATAATAATAATAATAATAATAATAATTTAATTGTTTTTCTTGCTTCCCCTTTTGTTAATTTTTTTTCCTTCATATAATTTAATAATTTTTATTGTTTTGACAGTAATGGCAATGATATTTTTTTTTCCTTTTGTTAAAGTTTCTAAAATATTTTTAGTCTTTCATTAATTATATGTTCTAATATTTATTGAATATTATCTCATAGAAATATATATAAAGCGAAAAAAACATGACCTAAAATTTTTTAAATAAAAAAAATTAATATCAGTATTCTTAAATACATGTAATATAATCATATAATGATAAATCAGATAAAATAAAATAAAAATTGTCTTCGAATTTTAATTTTGTACTTAACACAATAATAATAATAATAATAATAATAATAATAATAATAATAATAATAATATAATAATAATAATAATAATAATAATAATAATAATAATAATAATTTAATTATTTTTCTTGCTTCCTCTTTTGTTAATGTTTTTTTTTCCTTCGTATAATTTAATAATTTTTATTGTTTTGACACTAATGGCAATGATTTTTTTTTCCTTTTGTTAAAGTTTCTCAAATAATTTTAATCTTTCATTAATTATATGTTCTAATATTTATTGAATATTATCTCATAGGAATAAATATAGGGCGAAGAAAACATGACCTAAATTTTTTTAGTAAAAAAAATTAATATCAGTATTCTTAAATACATCTAATATAATTATATAATGATAAATCGGATAAAATAAAATAAAAATTGTATTCGGATTTTAATTTTGTACTTAACACAATAATAATAATAAGAATAATAATAATGATGATAATAATTTAATTGTTTTTCTTGCTTACTCTTTTGTTAATGTTTTTTTTTCTCTATATAATTTAATAATTTTTAATCTTTTAGCAGTGATGGCAATGATATTTTTTTTTCCTTTTGTTAAAGTTTCTAAAATAATTTTAGTCTTTCATAATAATAAAAATAATAATATAATTATATTCAGCTTAAAAATAATAATAATAATAATAATAATAATAATAATAATAATAACAACAATAATAATAATAATAATAACAATAATAATAACAATAATAATAATAATAATAATAATAATAATAATAACAATTTTTTCAATAATAATAATAATAACAATAATAATAAGAACAATAATAAGAATAATAATAACAATAATAATAATAATAACAATAATAATAACAATAACAACAATAATAATAATAATAATAATAATAATAATAACAATTATAATAATAATAATTATTTTTGTTAGTAACTCTTTTGTTAATATTTTTTTTGCTCTTCATAATTTAATAATTTCTATTGTTTTGACAATAATGGTGTTAATTTTTTTTATATATATTTTTAGTCTTTCGCCTAAGAATATATATAGGGAAAAGAAAACATGACCTAGGATTTTTTTAATATAAAAAATTAATATAAGTATTCTGAGATACATTTAATATAGTTATATAATAGTAGATGATCTGCCACACAATTACAAATAACCGATTAAAACACATTCACAAATTTAATTTTTTTTATTTATAGAATAATGTCTACTTTTGTCCATGTATATATAAGTGTACTTAACACAATAATCATAATAATAATAAGAATAAGAATAATAATAATAATAACAATAATAATAACAATAATAACAGCAACAACAACAACAATAATAATAACAATTATTTCAATAATAATAACAATAACAATAATAACAATAATAACAATAATAATAACAATAATAATAATAACAATAATAATAAAAATAATAATAATAATAACAATAATAATAATAACAATAATAATAATAATAATAATAATAATAATAATAATAATAATAATAATAATAATAATAAGAATAAGAATTATTTTGTTAGTAACTCTTTTGTTAATATTTTTTTTGCTCTTCATAATTTAATAATTTCTATTCTTTTGACAATAATGGTGTTAATTTTTTATATACATATTTTTAATCTTTCGCCTAAGAATATATATAAGGAAAAAAAAACATGGCCTAGGATTTTTTTAATATAAAAAATTAATATAAGTATTCTGAGATACATTTAATATAGTTATATAATAGTAGATGATCGGCCACACAATTACAAATAACCGATTAAAACACATTCACAAATTGATCAATAAACTACAACAAAAAAATATCACACCAAACAATCAAATAATTCACCATACAGATGGATACAAAAAATATTTTCATAACCAGTAAACACAACTGAATAAAGAAAAATTAGATGATCGACCACACAATTACAACAAAACCAACCACCAACAAATTCCCGATTGACTACAGCAAACAAAAATCTCTAATCAATATAATCTATTACATTTTTTCAACCAACTGATTATATAATTATCAATCCAATTAAAACACACCAGATAATCAAAACATTGCAATTTTGCAATCTATGAGTTAATTAAATCAACACACAATTCAAATCCAAACTGTGACTAAATTATTCTCCAAGACAGTAAAATAATGTCAACAGCCAACTAAATCAATGCAAACAAAAAATAATCTATCTTTAATACATTTCAGCGATTATAATATTGGTATCAACCAGTTAAATGCTTAATAACTGTTAAAAAATATTTAACAATCAAAACATTCAGTTCAAGACAACAAAATATCATCTTTCATTCATTTTATTGATTACAGATTTACATCAACCAATTAAATAACCATCAAAACAATCAATACATACTAAACAATTAATCAATTATGGTCTTGCAATACTCAAATTACAATTAGTTGATCTTTCAAAAAAAAATTCGCTAATAATTTTTAAATTTCGCAATTGAATTATTATCCGAGTATTTAAGCTTATAACAATAATCAACTAATTCAATACATAAAAAAATGTTATAGCATTATTTAAAATTTACAATTCTCTATCTATCAACTAAAAAATTCTCTGCTTACCACATAAATAATCAGTTTGCTACATATAAAAAGCCCGGCGCAACGCGCGGGCCACCAAACTCGTGACTAACTAATTAAATACGTTGCATCTTGTCTTAACCCCACCAAATTTTAATTAAATCCAATAAGGTCCACTTGGAATTTTATATCATTCAATAACTGAGATTAAATACTCTTTTTTGTTTAATAAAGAAAAGAGAATATTAAGGTTAGAAGCAAGATATAATAGACTGCGTGAGAATGTGGTTGTAATTGTTTTTTAAAGTATTTTTTTGTTTAAAAATATATTAAAATAATAATTTTTTTATTTTTAAAAAATATTTCTGACATCAACACATGAAAATGATCTAAAAATATTTAATTTAAAATAAAAAATAAAAACAATTTTATTAAAAACATTTTCGAAACGCAGTGTAAACATGGTGGTAGAGAAGACTTTGCTTCAAAACCTGAAGATTTCTGCAGAATCCTTCTTGCAAGGAGAGTCACAAGAAAACCTGATTTATAACACAAGAAATTGGATACATGCGACACCCGAACACAACAATCCCATCTTCACACGTTTATGTTCGTGTAATCACACATCCCATCAGGTCATGTGGTATTGCTCAAAATCTGGCCTTCCATTCTGGATTGGTGCAATTTATTTGAAATGTTCAAACCATTGAGAATGGAAGGGAGTTGCTCAAACTTTGCTTCAATGGAGAAATTGAAGGAATATCTTCGAAGCTTCGTGCCCCTTTCATTTTTTAGGCTAGGATAAGAGCTGGCAGTATTAAGAAGTTGCGACAAGTCAATGCAAATCTAATTAATTAATTAATTAATTTTAATAGTATATACTCGATCTCAAGGAAAAAGTAAGCACAATGCAACTGGTTGCCATACAAGGTTAGGTGAGGTTTGCAGGTTAACTATTGTAATAATACAAGGGGGCGGCATCGTATTCATATCAATGCCCATTTGGCCCTTCATCCCTTATTTAGTGGAATGACCAAATACTTAAATAATATTTGAGATATTAAAAAAATATATGAAATTACATGCATACAAATTCTTTGTCAACAAAACTAAAAAAACAAAACAAAATACATGTTGATCCATATATTAATTAGTGCCTATTCGTTGCTGAAGAAGAGAGATTATTAAAAGATGAAGAGTTGTTGCACGTAAAGTCAAACAATTTTATTCAAATGCAAAATAAAAGCCAGTCAATATATTATTAAATGAATGATCAAGTACCACATCGATGCTGTATGGCAAAACACCAGAAAACTGCTACTGTGACATGGACTACAAGTAGCGCATGAAACTTATGGCAATGGACATAAACACCAAAGCCAAGGTAGCAACGAGACTCGAGGAAGCTGAGGGCGATGGCGGCGGCGGCGATGGTGGCGGCGGTGGAGAGGAAGATGAAGTTGTAGGCGGTGTACCTGGTGGTGAGGGGGTGGAGGGAGGTGAGGGGGTAGAGGGAGTGCTGCTGGCAACCACGGTAATGGATAATTTTTGACCTCTAGAACAGTGGTCACTAAATGTGCACAAATAGTAGAAAGTGTCCGGGGCACTGAGAGTGATTGTTGTCGGTCCAGTTGTCGAAACATTGCTTTGACCGGCTATGTTGCAACTATCATAGTCACTCTTCGAGACTGTGGCCACATCGTGCACACCTGTGGCGAATGTGAATTCTGCCAAAGCAACAGTTTTGTCACATAAAATCAAGCAATCCAACGACAGAAAATTAGGGTATTGAAGCAATATATATATATATATATATATATATATATATATATATATATATATATATATATATATAACTTAGAATTCTTGGATCTGTGGTATGTATATATGTGCCAGCTTACTCAAAGTGTCACCGACAGTGAAGGTTTTGCCAGAAGCCCAGGTAGAGTAGAAAGAGCTGTCGGAAGGGGCTTTCCAACCGGTGCTGTCTCCGACCTCATAATCTGTTGCCTTTGAGCTATGCAACAGTAGCGACGCAACTCCTAAAACCACAAAAACAATGAGTTTACTTCCCATATTGGAATGGCTGGTATAGCTCGTAATTTGTGTTCTCAAAAGTTAGGTCACCCCTTCTCTACTATCTGTTTTTGTGTGAGCATCTCTAGCTAGTTTTCTTTGTATATATAGAGGGAGCTGGGATGTTTTCTTGGGAGAAAATTGGCCCTCCGGGCAATGGATGGCTGCCACTTGGAGGGAGAAGTTTGAAAACTTGGGCTGTATTTTATTTTATTTTATTATGGGGGTAGTTGTTGAATATCATCAGCATCAACAAGTTAAAAGAACTTGAAAAGGTACCATGAATAAAACCCGTCAGGAATTTGGTATTTGTCGTTATGATTCATACCCATTTGTGACTCGTACAGATAAGTTAGGCAGTGATTAATTCCGTGCATGTTTGGAAATCATGATAAAAATGTTATTTTTTAAAAATTGATTTTTATTTTTAAAAATTGATTTTTTTAAATACTTTCAAATTATTTTGATATATTTATATAAAAAATAAATTAAAAAACAATCACAACCACATTTTCAATTACTGCTGTTATAGTGCTGCAAGGCTAAGATCGGTGTGTCATGATATAATCTCTCAATCTTTTATTTCATCTCACTACTCAATTGTAATTATTGATCAAGGTATGTGTTCAAAATTGTCTCCAATTCTCATTATAAAAAGTTGTCAATTTTGAATTAACAACCCTAATGAACATCACTAAACACCTTTAAATTATGCTAAAAGTCAATTTTTTGTATTTAACATTATTTAAATAAAAAAAACGAAAGAGTACTTGGAACCATATTCAATTTTATAATGAGAAATATACATTTAAACAGAACATTTCAGCTATGAATATTGCCCCCAACTCTTCAGAATGTCTCACTACAATTCATGTTTCAATTATATATCATAATGATCTGTTTCCAACTAAGATTTGGTTACAAGTTAAGTGGATTAACCGAGTTAACTCAAAGTAAATTAAAAACGAAATTGTCTTAATTTTTTTATATAAAAAAACCGAGTTGAAATGACATGGTTATATATAGAAAAATAATAAATTTTTAAGAGTCAAATTGGATCTCACGTGGATTTTGATTGAGTAAATTAGATTGCAAGTTAACTTTCTAAATCTATTGGGTTTGATTCGGTCAACTCTTAACTCGATTCAATATAAAACCCGAACCATGCCAGGTCTAGTGAATGCCAATGGGTTAGCCTCTTGCAGGATGACTTTTATAGCAATGTTATTTATTATTTGCAATGTGTGGACAAATGTGAGCTATGTATGAGCTGTGGTTCTATCTTTTTTTTCTTCCTTTTCTTTAATGGTTTCTGGTTTTACATCTCGCTGGCCAATGGCTTCATTGGATGCCAAAGTCGCTAACTACAATATTGCGTGGCATCATTCATGTGTTAGGCTGATGAAACGAATGGAAATAAAGAAATTCTAGTCGGTCCATAATATTTTCTTATTATTATTTGAATTTATATGATCACAATAGGCCTTTGTGAGTTTTATTTGAGCCCTCCAAGCCAAATTATTCTTCTTATCTTCTAAAATCGAGCTTTCGTTGCAAGAGAGAAGTCTCCCCTTGCTAAACCATGCGTGTAGACATGGATAATTTCATTTCCACATTTAATATTTTCAGTGGCCTTAAGACTAGGTCAATTAATCATTCACCTCAAAAACAGTTTCGGTCCAGGGATTAGAAATGACCGATAGATGGAGGTGTCTAAGACCTTTTCAAATATTTTGAATCTTAGTATAATTTGAAGTGAATTTTTGCATTTTTCGAATTATAAAGTATAGAAAAGATTTCAGTTTTATATTTATTATCTGTCTTTTTTATCTCAACGTTATAAAAAAGTGCCAAAATATAGTGGTGTTATTATTTATTTATTTGCATAATGAAAGTCAATTTCCTTGAATATTGTTTCATGGATGACATGAAAGAAGCCCAAAATGGCAGACGACGTCCAAGCACGACTGCGCTTCTCTGATTTGTTTTCAAGCAGAGAACACTAATAAAGTAAGTCGAAGCTCAACAGGCATCATCGCTTGATTACATTTTCTAATATAGCGTGCATATTTTCTTATTAATTGAAATCTTACGTGGAGTAGGTAATGAGTTGGTGGCTCTGATATTGCAAAAGCCTTCACCAGATTTACTTTGATTTGGGAAGAAAATTCTTCTGGTTAGGTTCAGGTTTATTAATAAAACCAAGAAGGGAACGCTCGTCATCCTCTTACATGTTCTTATTTATTTCTAGGAATTCTCGAACCATTCCAAGCTACTAGCTAGCTTGGCCTGTTGCCAGTATATTTTATTCAGTATGAGGCGGCATGTAACGATTCTTCTTGGTCTGGCGACTCCAAGTGGTTGACGATAAGCAGAAATTAAATATACAGAAAGTTACTGCAGGCCCGCTGTTAATGCCTGAAAATTGGTTTAAATGAATTAAAAATCCTTTGTTTTTCAAAGAACAGGAAACGGACATCTTAGTTTGTAGATTCGTGTTGCCTCCTGTCCAAGCCACACCTTTGTAGACCAAAAAAATTAACCTAGTCTTGATGTCCAAGCTTTTTTTTTTAGATTCAAGGAAACCCGTCTCCTAAAGAAAACACTTTGTAGACTCAAGTGAACGACTAAAATCTCGGTTGCTCCGAATTCTTATTAGAAACACACACCTGACTCGAACTCAAGACTTCTTGGAACTCAAGACTTCTTGTATAGATCTCAGTCCCTAGGAGGCTAGGTGCATTTAGTGTTGTTTTACACATCATGATAGGTCACAAAGCTAAAACCGCAGAAAACTGAGTCCAGGCATCGAAGAAGACAACAGTGTGCTGGCAAATGAATATGTGAATTTCAAACGAAGACCTATTTATAAGCATCCAAGTGCTCAGGAAAAAATATCGGCAGCTCATTGCGACCTGTTTAGAGTCCAGCAGCCTCCAAGGCTGTTACATTTAGCAACAGAAAAATCTTTGACCCAACTAGAGCACTCTGGACCAAGCTAGATAGTCTCCTAATCACTAGATTTAGCAACCAACCTGGACTCTGATTCTTATTATTCCTACCGAAACCAAACTTCTTCACAGGAGGATAGAGGGGGCGATTCAGGAGACGTTGAAAAAACCGCCATGGGAATGGAGACCTTGCTCTTCATATGCGAAAGAACTATCCAGCATGGGGCACGGCATTCCGGTTTGCTATTGCTTTCCGTTTCTGATGCATAACATGGAAGGTTTTTGAACTTTAAATACAGTAAAAAATACACAGCAAAACTACCTGTCTCCATGCAGAACTTTTAATCCTTCCAAAAAAACAGCAGATTCTTCAAAGAAATTTGGCTTGAGATAGATGCTTCTAAAGAAACTAGACCTGGCCATGATCACAGAATCTCTTTGCCTAAATACAAAAGCATATGCACATGCACAAGAAAGCTATAGCAGGAAAATAAAAATAAAGGTTCTATTTGAGAGAACCAATATACATTTGCTGAAATAGATGAAAAAATCAGCAATTCTTGGGAAACATATAATGCCAATTACAGAATTAATGTTCATCTCTTGTACTCTGAGTGACATGAATGGTATCGAAACCAGTTTGTATTTTTGTACTGTGTTAATTGAATGGTATCGAACCTAGATCTTTTGACTTCCAATGCTGGTTTCCCTCTAATATAATAATGACTGTTCCAACATTATTGTTTCAGAAATAGAACCAAAGCAGCGGCAGAGATTGTCAGTATCAGTATGTAGGACTTGGACAAACCTTGAGATTGGACAGCCTGCTTGAGGACAAATGAAAAGGGTAGAGCGAATAAGAACAGGAAAGTGCCGTGATTAGAATTTCTTCATTTGAATAATAGGAGTCAGATCATAGAAAAACACATGCAGTCACACATAAACTACTTCATTGTTCTTTCACCTTCCGCAGTCCCCCCCTCCCCATCTTATAATGATGGGCTGCTGATAACTACTGCATACAGAAGACAGCACTTTGTTGGTTGCTCAAAGAAGAAAATCCTATGGCATCATACAAGTTATTATGTCAAGGAATGATTTAAGATAACAAAGATTATAATCATATATGATATTATAGGTACTCAACTTAAACTCAACCCACCGAATGTCTATTTTAGTTACTGCATAATTCTTGAAGAGAGAAGGATCAGAGACTCAGCAGCATGCAGAGCAAAATGTAGCATTTCCTTGCCAGTAAGAGAGTATTGGTAAAAACGAGATCCAAAACGAGCAGTTCCAATGATAGATTCCATATACTATTAGTTTAGACTTAAATATACCATGCAATGATGTGATTTGGGACATTAGGCTCCTACAGTTGGACAAAATGCGGACATATGCCCATAATTCATCTTATCCACAAAGCAAATCCTCGTGGAACAAGGGAGGGCTCCTTTCTTAGTTTCCTTTTTCTTGAGAAGTGAAATGTAGATGGTATGCAAGGGAGATTTTTATTTCTCCCTAATATTTTGAGTCTTTCCTCAAAATAACCTGTTATTTTTTATCAAGAAAACAGACAATTTGAATCCCAATATGTTGCCTTTTGAATGACATTGTGTGTTGGTATTAAGAGTCTCGTACCTTCAGAGATAAAAGTGATGATTCAGCCGATGAAAGTCCATGAAACCCGATATCATATGAAATGCTTCCGTCTGGCTTGAAAAGTCCAAAATTCCTCTCAGAAGTTGGCCCAGGCTTCAAATTCTCGTTAAATATAGCAAAAATATAGGCCTTCAACACCATTTTTGGCCTAAGTGGAGTACCTTTCTTCTTCGCAAGCCTCTTACGCAGGTTATAATTATATGTTCTTGCATTATTAACTGTTGCTGCAGCTTCATTAGAATCTCCAAGTGAGGCCCAGCCTGTCTCCGTGACTATGACTTCCATCTTTTTCAATCCAGCATCTTCCAGAGCAGCATAGGTTGCATCAATCTGAGCATCAAGCATATTATCATAGTGTAAATCTGTTTTCATATCATATATCCCTTTAGTTTTCTGGAAAAGAGCATAATTAATATCAATATTCTCAGGATCACTCATGTAAGCTAGGAAAGGGTAAGCATTCAAGCAGAACGGAGAACCAATTTGTGAGAAGAACTCTAAGAGTGGCTTCATGAATTGAGCAACATTCTCTTTGAATATACAAGAAGAGGGAGGGTAAGAATTAGCAAAAACAGCTTGTGAATGTGATGTGGTAATCTGAACTACACCAGCCAAACCAAGCTTATCTAGGGCGTTGTAAATATTTTTAACAGCACCCAAAAGAGCTTCCCAGAGTTCATAATCAGCTCCTCCTAAAATTTCATTACCCACAGCAATCCCACAAATACTGGTTTTGGGAAGGAAGGCTTGCACATTTTCTTTGACCCAGGTCATGGCATGGCTAGTGTTAGCACTCATTTCCTTCACTAACCCATTGGGAAGCCCAACAACAAGTTGAAGCCCAGTGCCACTAAACGCCTCGAGGACACTGTGATCGGCATCATAAATCCGAACATTCTTGATCTTTGCTGCCCTGAGAAGTGTAGCAACTTCATCTGGTGAAGGGATGTTATCTGCAATTCTTCCATAGTTTATTCCATAGGTTCCAGTGAATGCTTTTGCTGTTAGAAGCTCTGGAAGGGAAAGAAAAAAAAACAAAGCACACGAAGAATAAGTAATAGTAAAGATAGTTTCTTTAATCACTTCTAATTTGTTTCGAGCCGCCAAAAAACAGCATAGAACAAAAGCAGAAACAATAGATAAGACCGATGAAATCCTTCAAAATTTATTGAATTATGTAATGAGAATTCAATGATCAAGCAATCATCTCCAAAATAAATTTGACTTCTTATTCTAGTTTGATTTTCTAATTCTCTGCTGTGTGTTAACCCTTAGATGCAAGAACAATGAATCCTGATATAGAGCATTGAAAAGACAGGCTGAATACTGCCATAGTACACTTCATAGCAGCTCAGCTCATAGACTAAATATAGAAAGAAAAAAGACTCAGTAATTCAGCAGCGCTCACATGAAACCGAGATTCCATAACAGTAAAATCATCCTCGGACAAGTAGCTCTATCAAAGAAACCCTGTAACTTCTTTGGGCTCCTTAGAAACCAAACAAAATCCACCAAAGGATTAAGACACCACAATTTCTATAAACAGCAAAACAATAAAAATTCCATATAAAAAAATTAGGAAAGTAAAAAAAACAACGAAATATCAAGAACAACGAAACAAACTCTCTTAAAAATCTAATAGCATGGAGCAACCATGGTGGGAAAAAACAGAAAACAAACACCACGGTGTTCCAATTGACTACAGTCGTTAAAGTCACAAAAATTAAAGCAACACAAGAAAATTTACCTTAAAACAAACAAACCCAATTGCAACAACAAGAAGAAGAACATCATCTTTAACATCCAAATACTTAATGATCCAAATTCCATTCAAATTATTAAAAAAAAAACCTCAAATCAACCCAAGTAATATAGAAACAAAAAAAAACCAGTATACTGATCCAATCAACTAAAGAATAAAGCAGAAGAGAAGAAAAAAGTACCAATCTTTTGCGCAAAAATGACCAAGAACATAAACATCAACTGATGATGATGACTTTTCATTGTAAAGATCACAGGAAACCCACTAGAATCACAAAAAAACTAAGCAAAGATCTCTATTTGAATTAACTCCTTTAATGTAACTGAAACTCTTCTTCTTCTTCTATGCAGCTGGAAGTTGCATGCCATAACACAGAAAAAGATTGCTTCTTTTAACTTTTTTAGCTTCTACACCCGGTCAAGTTTCAAACTTGTTCTCCTCCCCATCAATTAGCTTCTTTTTCTGAATCTGATAAGTAAGTTTATAAAAGGGATTTTGTATCCAAATCTTCTCTATATATACACTTCTAACCCAAGTCTGAAAATTGCAAGAAATTTGAAGACAGAGGAGGGTTGAAGTTTTTGTTTTGGCGGTCCTTTTCACAAGGACCTTTCTTATAGAGGTGAGGTGAGTGAGGGGGTTTTGTTCGAGTTTTCGTGATTTCATGAATTTTGTCCTCAGCCTATTGATTAATTAACTTTGTGAAAAAGGAAAAGACAAATTCATTCAGTCCCTAGTAACATATTTCTCCAACTCGGTACTCGCAGTGTTTACTCAGGCAATTTAGTCCTCTTCGCATTTGATGTTTGTCATCTCTCTACCATCATCTTAAATTGCGTACTACCAAAAGGTATCAAGATTCTATATGATGATCCACTCTTGATAAAGGACTTGAATGTCTTAGTGATCTACTTTCTGAAATCAAATGAAAAATATTTGTTAAACTAAGGGGGTGTTAGTTACTGAATTTCAAAAATATTTTAAAAAAATATATATTTTACGCTTTAAATTTATTTTTTTTTGGTATTTTTAGCATAGTTGTTAATTCCGTTCCGTTCCGTTCAAAAAACCGAGACAAAACGACGTCGTTTTCGTCTCGGTTTTAATTCCGGTATGTTCCGAAAATTCCGGCTAGAACGCCTCGGTTCCGTTCCGGGCGTGCCGTTTCGGGTTCAAAATCTATTTTTTTAAAAAAAAAATTATTTTTGACATCTATACATCAAAATAATTTAAAAACACCAAAATATTTTAAATAAAAAAGAATTCAAATTTTAATTATGCTTGTTAAATTAATATTTTATTTTTTTCATATATATATATAATTATATATGAACAGTACGACACCGAAACAGCACGCCGGAACGCTCCGAAACCGGAACGTTCCGTTCCAATCGAAAAACCGGAACGGTATTGACAACTATGATTTTTAGATCATTTAAATATGATAATGTCAAAAATAATTTTTTTAAAAAAAAAATATATCATTTTGATGTATTTTTGAACAAAAAACACTTTTAAAAATTATCGCGACCACAATCTCAAACCGACACTAAATCTTTAACAATTTTGTCCCTTGTTACGCAAGATTCGGTGCCTTGACGATGGGTTCATGCAACTAGGCGTTTTGGACCATTCAAATTATTTGAATTCAGCATGTACAGTTAAGGGATTGAGTTACTTGTTTTTTTAAAATATACCAAACTAAATATTACCTGATACTTAAGGGACCAGTTTGTCACCTGACCAAAATAATCTTCCTTTCTTGCTTTGTGAGTGAACAGCAGTGCAGTTTGCTCTTATTGGTCACCGTTCGCATCCCAGTCTGGAAGCATTACATTTATTTTTACAAACCACGCGCTTGCCATGGGAGATATAATAAACAGCAATAATTGTGTGGATATGGTGGGTTACATCAAAAATAGGTTTTTGATTGTTGGTTAGTTTACCAAACGAATTTGGTAGATCAGATTTGGATGTTATATATTAAAATCAAGAGATTTTTTTTTAATTAATGTGATATATTTTGGATCAATTTTCATCTATTAAAATCTAGTTTTTTTTTTATCAATTGTGTTTTAGATAAATTATGGATGTGTATTAATGTTTTATTCTTAGATTTGTTTTATTTAAACTTATATTCCTAGTAATAAGTAATAACAACATAAAACATACAATTTTCATTGAAATAACATCAAATAGCCTGTCGTATTAACCCCAAATATTTATGTATAAAAATACCAGTTTATTAATTTTTTAACGAGTTAAATACATATTGTATAAATTATTTAAATATTCTTTTAACAAAAAATATATATAACACCACTATGCTTTCTCATCATTTTATCTTAAGTTACAAGTACTTTTGAAAATCATTGCCCAACTAACTCTATGGTACTATATGTTTTATATAATTATGTAGTGAAGTGAAATATTTTAAATTGGTCATGTCCCGGGTTAAAATGATTTTTCTCTCTGGAAAAAATGTTAATGACATCATTAAAATACCATTAGGCTGTCAATTAATTTAAGAAGATGTTAGTTATCAAGAAGACTTCAAACTGTACCACTCATTTCAATTGAGTCCCAAATAAAAATATTTTATCACTTTAATCCTAGATATTTTTTTTAAAGAAATCAATTAGGATCTTATAGTAAAAATTAATTATATTTTTGAACCGGTATCCATATTTTATTCTATAATAAAATATTGGTTTTAAAAAAAAAGATTAACAAAAATTGATAAAAGGGACCCAATTGGGAAATCTTTGAAACATTTAGTTCTTCATTGATAAATTCCTTTCAAGCTGTCACTTGAGAACTCCATAATACATCTAGGGATAATCTAATTAAAGGTTTTCCTTATAATTAGAATTTTCACATAATATTTTTAGAAAAGAAAAAAAAAATCATCAAATCATTGTTTTTTTTATTAATGTAGGTGTCTGAACTAGTTTGTGCGCATCTCAACTAATTCCACATATCCTAAAATTAACAATTATTTAAATTTTTAATAACAATTATATTAACAATTATTTCACTTGAATTTCAAAATACAAAAAAAAATAAAAAATTTAGCCCCAAAGCTTGTATAACATCACTGTTGAGGGGATAGGACGTGTGATATTCAATGATACGATATTGCTATTTGACTGGGAAATAAAAGCACACTATTTCTAAAGCGCGTGGTTAAGTGGTTCTACTTTTTGTAACGTAAAATGACTTCCTTTTGACCGAGCCTTTCCAATTTCGCCAAGTGTCACAGCACACTGTGGAAGAAATGGGAAATGACATTTCTAAAAAATAAAAAAAAACATTATCAATGGAAATGGCAACAGGAAGAAAATTGGCAATGTTTGATTTTTAAAAGATTTTATTTCATTTATTTTAAATTAATGTCTTGATATTTTTCATTGTTTTTATATGATGGTATTAAGAATATATTTTTTTTAATATATATATTATTTTAATTTATTTTCAAGTGAAGAATATTTTTAGATTTGAATAGATGAGTATGGAAGGTGGATAAAAATCTTAATACTATACTATAAAAATTATAATTAACATATAACTAAAAGAATACGGAAAATACTGTTCATTTACTGTTCATTGTGTCTAAAAACACTGTGGACGCGAGCTTTTTCGTCCGTGTGTCGCGCGAGTTCGTCCACCCTATTTTTTTTTGTCTTTTCCGCATGTGAACAGTGCATTACCGATTAAAGCCCCCGAAAAAGACAAAATAGTGCACAGTTGCAGGGGCTCTCTCGGGTTTTCTCACTTTCTCGGAACAGTGCAGTGCCGAAAAAGGGCCCAGAAAACGACAAATTAGCTAACAGGACACGGGGGCAGCGCCGTCCTTTCCCTTCCGGTTTTTTTGTAATTACGCGTGGGGGCAGGGGTGATCCAGTAATTCGCCCATTATTTTATTATTTTTTCCGCGGGCGACTGGCGCGTGTGTTTCCCGCGCCAGCGAGGTTCCGTGCTTACGCGCCACTGTGGCGGCGCGTGCGCCCTCTTCCCGCCTTCAAAAATTGACTTCCGCCTCTCCAGACGATGCGTCGGGAGGTTCTCTATCCTCCGGCGCGACGCGTTCAATAAACCGATGACCGGTTAAGCCGCGGCGGACGGGTTTCGCTCCGGCGTCCCTTTTCTCTCTCCTCCCGCCCCCAAATGCAGATAAGGTCCCTGATGTTTGCGTGAAGTTCCTTTTGGTCCCTGAGGTTTTTATTTCGTTTTTATTACTGATTTATTCAAATTAAAGTTTTATTGTTTTCAATTGTGCCCTCCAATTAAAACTGATTATATAAGAACATTTTATTTCAGTCCTTATACTTTTAATTTTGTATTTATTTTTTATTCAGTCAATTATTCCGGTACAGATGTTTTGATTTCTTTGATTTGGTCCTCCAATTGAAATTGGTAATATATACAAAGTTTGATTTCAGTCCCTCTTCTTCTGATTTTTTTAAAAAAGGCAGCAGTTTTCAATATTTATTTTTGGTCCTCCGAATTTGTTTTTCTTTAATTTTATCCTTTAATTGGAATTAATTTAATATATGTTATTTTTCATTTCGGTCCTTATTCTTTTAATTTTGTATTTGTTATTAATTCATTGTTTTTTTTTTTGTTTTTCCTGTATTTTTAATTGATTGATTTTTTTATTGTTTTTTATACAAATATTATGTTTTTTTGTAATAATTTCCCTGGGCAATTTAATTATTTGAATTCTTTTTTTATTAATATTGCTCATTTTTTCTCTTTGTTCATTTATTTTGTTTTTTGCTTCTCTTTTTTTTCTTCTTTAGATTTGGTGATTTTTATGATTTGATTATTTATGCAATAATCATGATATTATTACTTTTGTCCATGTATATATAAGTGTGTTTAACACAATAATAATAATAATAATAATAATAATAATAATAATAATAATAATAATTTAATTGTTTTTCTTGCTTCCCCTTTTGTTAATTTTTTTTCCTTCATATAATTTAATAATTTTTATTGTTTTGACAGTAATGGCAATGATATTTTTTTTTCCTTTTGTTAAAGTTTCTAAAATATTTTTAGTCTTTCATTAATTATATGTTCTAATATTTATTGAATATTATCTCATAAAAATATATATAAAGCGAAAAAAACATGACCTAAAATTTTTTAAATAAAAAAAATTAATATCAGTATTCTTAAATACATGTAATATAATCATATAATGACAAATCAGATAAAATAAAATAAAAATTGTCTTCGAATTTTAATTTTGTACTTAACACAATAATAATAATAATAATAATAATAATAATAATAATAATAATAATAATAATAATAATATAATAATAATAATAATAATAATGATAATAATAATAATAATTTAATTATTTTTCTTGCTTCCTCTTTTGTTAATGTTTTTTTTTTCCTTCGTATAATTTAATAATTTTTATTGTTTTGACACTAATGGCAATGATTTTTTTTTCCTTTTGTTAAAGTTTCTCAAATAATTTTAATCTTTCATTAATTATATGTTCTAATATTTATTGAATATTATCTCATAGGAATAAATATAGGGCGAAGAAAACATGACCTAAATTTTTTTAGTAAAAAAAATTAATATAAGTATTCTTAAATACATCTAATATAATTATATAATGATAAATCGGATAAAATAAAATAAAAATTGTATTCGAATTTTAATTTTGTACTTAACACAATAATAGGAATAAGAATAATAATAATGATGATAATAATTTAATTGTTTTTTTTGCTTACTCTTTTGTTAATGTTTTTTTTTCTCTATATAATTTAATAATTTTTAATCTTTTAGCAGTGATGGCAATGATATTTTTTTTTTCTTTTGTTAAAGTTTCTAAAATAATTTTAGTCTTTCATAATAATAAAAATAATAATATAATTATATTCAGCTTAAAAATAATAATAATAATAATAATAATAATAATAATAATAATAATAATAACAATAATAATAACAATAATAATAATAATAATAATAATAATAATAACAATTTTTTCAATAATAATAATAATAACAATAATAATAAGAACAATAATAAGAATAATAATAACAATAATAATAATAATAACAATAATAATAACAATAACAACAATAATAATAATAATAATAATAATAACAATTATAATAATAATAATTATTTTTGTTAGTAACTCTTTTGTTAATATTTTTTTTGCTCTTCATAATTTAATAATTTCTATTGTTTTGGCAATAATGGTGTTAATTTTTTTTATATATATTTTTAGTCTTTCGCCTAAGAATATATATAGGGAAAAGAAAACATGACCTAGGATTTTTTTAATATAAAAAATTAATATAAATATTCTGAGATACATTTAATATAGTTATATAATAGTAGATGATCTGCCACACAATTACAAATAACCGATTAAAACACATTCACAAATTTAATTTTTTTTATTTATAGAATAATGTCTACTTTTGTCCATGTATATATAAGTGTACTTAACACAATAATCATAATAATAATAAGAATAAGAATAATAATAATAACAATAATAATAACAATAATAACAACAACAACAACAACAATAATAATAACAATTATTTCAATAATAATAACAATAACAATAATAACAATAATAACAATAATAATAATAACAATAATAATAAAAATAATAATAATAATAACAATAATAATAATAATAATAATAATAATAAGAATAAGAATTATTTTGTTAGTAACTCTTTTGTTAATATTTTTTTTGCTCTTCATAATTTAATAATTTCTATTCTTTTGACAATAATGGTGTTAATTTTTTATATACATATTTTTAATCTTTCGCCTAAGAATATATATAGGGAAAAAGAAACATGACCTAGGATTTTTTTAATATAAAAAATTAATATAAGTATTCTGAGATACATTTAATATAGTTATATAATAGTAGATGATCGACCACACAATTACAAATAACCGATTAAAACACATTCACAAATTGATCAATAAACTACAGCAAAAAAATATCACACCAAATAATCAAATAATTCACCATACAGATGGATACAAAAAATATTTTCATAACCAGTAAACACAACTGAATAAAGAAAAATTAGATGATCGACCACACAATTACAACAAAACCAACCACCAACAAATTCCCAATTGACTACAGCAAACAAAAATCTCTAATCAATATAATCTATTACATTTTTTCAACCAACTGATTATATAATTATCAATCCAATTAAAACACACCAGATAATCAAAACATTGCAATTTTGCAATCTATGAGTTAATTAAATCAACACACAATTCAAATCCAAACTGTGACTAAATTATTCTCCAAGACAGTAAAATAATGTCAACAACCAACTAAATCAATGCAAACAAAAAATAATCTATCTTTAATACATTTCAGCGATTATAATATTGGTATCAACCAGTTAAATGCTTAATAACTGTTAAAAAATATTTAACAATCAAAACATTCAGTTCAAGACAACAAAATATCATCTTTCATTCATTTTATTGATTACAGATTTACATCAACCAATTAAATAACCATCAAAACAATCAATACATACTAAACAATTAATCAATTATGGTCTTGCAATACTCAAATTACAATTAGTTGATCTTTCAAAAAAAATTTCGCTAATAATTTTTAAATTTCGCAATTGAATTATTATCTGAGTATTTAAGCTTATAACAATAATCAACTAATTCAATACATAAAAAAATGTTATAGCATTATTTAAAATTTACAATTCTCTATCTATCAACTAAAAAATTCTCTGCTTACCACATAAATAATCAGTTTGCTACATATAAAAAGCTCGGCGCAACGCGCGGGCTACCAAACTCGTAATATACTAAAACAACTCTGGGTTAGTTTAAATGTTAATTTGAAAACTAGATTAATATATATATTTATTTATTTATTTATTTTTCTATAATAAATTTATATTGTAATTTAGATGGTTAGCATACAGAATAGATAGAAGATTATAAGTTTGAGCATTGTGATTGCAATAATATTTTTTATACTGTGATAAAAAATAGTTTTTTATATTGTGATAAAAAAATTATTTTTTTTAAATAGGAACAATTTTTTTTGTATGCTCTCTTAATAAAAAAAATAAAACAAAGTGAGACATGCGAGAGTCTGTACTACTGTTAGGAAGTCAAGCGTTTGGGTTGGCCTATTTGCTATAATTTTCTCTTTTTTGAAAAATTATTTTATAGAATCACTTGCGTTTTAATTTTGATATAGTTCTTGAATGCTATTATATTTTTTTTTTAAGTTTTAAAATTTTATTTCCTAATTATCATGTATTCAATCGTGGAAATGATAATAGTAATAATAAATTCAACTCATTTTTTATTATTTTTTAAAATATTTCGAACATTATTTCATCATATTTATATCTTTTTAGTTTTCAATCACACATAAAACATGGACATAATATTTTAATATTTCTTATTAATTTACTTTAACAATCATAAAGCATTTTTTTAATAAACACAATGGTTTCAATTAAATATATTTCATTCACTAAAATAAATAAGAGACACATTAATAAATAAATAAAAACATCTTGATATTTTTTTTTTCAAAACTATTGTATTTTCTCGTCTCGTTTAATAATAATCCCACAAAATTTCCTAAGACCTTTATATTTTTTACATTTTAAAAGAATCCTGTCCCAATGGCATAAGCAAACATACAAATTAGTACATATCTATTCGAATAAGATCGACAGAAGAAAAAATCCCTATCCTTTTAAAGTTCTTCGAATTTCCAAATCAGTCTTCGTCCAGGGAAGACTTCCATTTCAAGTCCACATGATTTTTGTTTTCATAGTCAATTTTGAATAAATAAAATAAACAACTCATAAAAAAATAAAATATTTTATCAAACAAAGTCAATTGAAGTGATTTTTAAAAAACAAATTATACACACACACACACATATATATATTCTGATATTTTTGTGGAGAAGACATAGTTTATCGTACTCCATATTGTCTAATGCTCTTTGCAAATTGTGAATTAAAGAAGAATTTTCACGCTATTGCTATGTGTCAATAGTGAAGGGAATGTTCATCTGTCTTTCTACCGACTTGTTTTTCTTTTTTTTAAAAATGGGCCATGCATGAGATTCTATGGTGTTTAAACTATAATTACTAAATCTTTATAGTATATGATAGAGATAAATATAAGAAGTAGAGAAAAACATGGGATGGATAATTAAAAAATATAGTTTTCAAAGAGGGGAAATATATTTATATTACTTTTAATAATCCATTTGTGCTTTTTTTCTTCTATGATTGAGTTTATCTTTTTTTCAAATTGATTATGGATGTATATGTATGCTAGTCTTCCAAATCAAATTGATTTTTAAGAATTTATTTTCTCATACTTTACCCTAAAGTCTGTGCTATGGTGGCTAATTAAGCTGCTGGATCGTATCCTTTAATAATAATTGCATTTAAAAAAGAAGAAGCTTACATAACAATGAAGCTCTATTTTTTTTAATCCAGCCTTGTTTTCATTCTTCTTTATATATAATTTCAAATCCGAGTTAGACAAAAAATCAAGTTAAAATATTTTTTCCTGCCAATTAATTTTATCTTTTTTTTTTCCAATCAATTTTATCCTTGGATATTTTTTTATCAATCAAACAAGTTGTTTTTAAACCGATAAAGTTATCTAGATCACATCATGACAACTCCTACATTGCTTAATTCTAAACTAGGCTAGATAATTAGCTGAGTCAAAAAGTTTGATGTTCTTATCAATTTCATTAACAAATTTTCCTTACCTACCAACCGGATTGTTTTTTAACTGATCAAATCAACTAATTCATGTTAAAGCAATTCTCATGTAATTTAATTTTAATTTTAAATTATTTATCTAGATAGTTTTAGAATCATTGACATGAATAATAATAATAAATAGTTTTTTTATATATAATTTATCTATTCATTATTATATTAAAAAAACCTATCCATTCCTGTAAACAGTATTATATATCTTGAACATAAAGGAGTCTTTAGTGACGGCTTCACTGCAAGTTTGACGCGTAAACCATGTATTTAAAAGCAATAATGCATGGAAGACAAGCTCGCAAACTTCAGTGTGCTGAATAGGTGGGCACGAGTGGAGACAATCAGCTTTATTAGCACAAATTCAAAGCTGACACGTGTGACAGAAAATGAATGGCCGATTTTGACAAGAATATTGGAGCTAAGATACCCTAATGCCACGTAGATATTATACTTTAATTAAATATAGAAAAGGGACGGTGAAAGGAGAGCGAAGGGATACGATGATATGATCGTTGTATGATGGCAGGGCCGTGGTTTATCAGAATCATCATTCTGGATTTTAATTTATAAATTTAGTATCTGAAAGGGACTTTAGTCATGCTCATGTATTATTAATTACTTAACGGGGAGACAAGTTTTTTTCATGATGGTGGTTAGGGCTAATCTACCATGCATGTGAACGTAATTTGCAGATCTATTGATGCATAGTGAGTGCATGCATGGCGGCATGTTGATGTCATAAATGTATCCACAATGTATTGTTTAAAACATCTCTTAATTCAATATATATTAGCATAGTTAAGATACAATCAATTAGAACACAAAATTATCTTCCGATTTTCATGACGTCAATCATGGGCCGAGGGAGTTGACATTAAAATTACAAGACATATTTTAATCATTCCAAGTGAATATTTTAACCCTACCAACAAATTTCACAAGCAATCCCCAATGACACAGTATGGTGTTAAAAAATTTGAAAGTTGTCTTGCAGTTCTCGGATTTAAGTTAGAGCGTGTTTATCGTATAAGAACCTGAGACAATCGAGATCTTACTCGCTTAACTAGATCCCATAAAAAATATCTAATGAAAAGTGAGATTTTTTCAAATCCAAAAAAATAAATCACTAGCATCGTCCATTCATCTACAGAAAGTTAAATGATAACTTAGAGCACAAGTCTTGTTAGTTTCAGCTAATTATCTATCCTTGCAGACAAAGAAAGAGATTATATATATATATATATAGATAACCTTCCACACTCGCATGCTTCATCGTTGGTTAAAAAAATCTATTCTATCATGAGGCTAGGCAAACAAATAACTCCGAAAAAAAGATATAAAAAAGCAACATTTCAATGAAAACAATTAATTTGGAAACCCAAAGACGCGTACCATGATTGATTAAGACAAGTTATGATATAAAAGTGTCGTCTTTAGAGCTGGCTTAAGGAGAGGGTGCTTGGATATTAAGGTTAGCAAAGTTAGATATGCATGGACAAGCTTTAGGTCTTTTCCCCTCACCAGCTGCTATGTTACACGTAGGGGAATCTACTTTTGCATCATCCTCTTTTCCCCACCCCACTATACTTTATTATGTCTCCACAATATTTTTTTTTAAATAAAATTATTTTATTTTAAATTAAAAAAAAATTAGTGTTTTTAGATCATTTTTATGTACTAATATTAAAAATAATTTTATTAAAATAAAAAATATCATTTTAATATATTTTTAAACTAAAAATATCTTAAAAAATAACCACAATTGTACTCTGAAATAAACATGTAATGTCGTTGTTGTCAACGATTCTCGCTTTGTAAGAGAGTAGCATCTTCTACCATCTACACGAAGCAACAATGATTATTGGCTTATTTGGAGAATTTGATTGATATTGTTTTTTAAATAATTTTTTATTTAAAAATATATTAAAATGATATTTTTTATATCATCACATTAAAACATCTAGAAATATTAAAAAATATTTTAATTTAAAATAAAAAATAAAAATATTTCTTAAAAAAACCGCTTGTGAAATACATCGAATAAACAATGACGAAAGTAAATAAACCCGGTAACTTGCTTGTATTCAGTACCCATAAAGCAGTACCGCTGCTTCCATCAATGTTATAAAGTGTCCGAGTATGGATTAGATGCTTTGAAAGTATTTTTTGCTAGTAAATATAGTAAAATAATATGTGTTATTTTTTTTAAAAAAATATTATTTTTTATATTAACACAAAAAAAATATAAAATATATATAATTCGAAGAAAAATGACAATCATAAATGCAATTGCAACTCAATATCAAATATATTCTCTAAATTTAGATAAGAAATCCGAGTGGATTTTAATGGAGAATGGGCTAGATTTTTGCCTACTGGCCCATTTGCTAACTTTGCTCTTTTACTTCAATGAGAAGAGCTCAGTCCATGTGATTACATTAGAATTTTTTCTTTTCATTTGTGATAAAAAAAAAAAAACTTAAATTTGAGAAAAAATGTAATTTTTATTTGTTTTTAAATTATACATGCTAAATTTATTGAGCTCTTTGGAGTATTCATTTCTACCATTTCATTACAAGTAAAATTCATACGAGTCCTTAATTTAATAATAAATTCATATTAGTAACCTTATCACCATTTGAAAAATTAATAAATAAAAAGATGAGCAGACAAGAATGCTCTTAAGCATTTGAAAAATGACCGGATGAGATGAGATGACAGAATCCAGCAACCTTATCACCAAGAAAAAAAAAACTTAAAAAACTATCAGCACCTCTGATTTTTCCCACCAAAAAATACAAGAAACAATAATAATAAATAAATAAATCAAGAAAAATGGCCACAGCATTTCTCTCTACTGGAAAACCCTTCCTCCACTCCTCTTCAACACCATCTTCTTTCTCATCCCTAACATACAGACCTCTCCTGTTTTCCTGTCCACGACAAAAATGTAATCCCAGGAGACCATTGACTTCTTGCAAAGCTCTCAGTGATGGGTCAGCTGCCTCTCCAATTATTATAACAAAAAGAAGCCTGTCCATTTGCTTCTTGACCAGCTTTGCGTTCTCATTGGCAAGTGGAGGTATTTCTAGTGCCAATGCAGCTATACTAGAAGCTGATGACGATGAAGAATTAATGGAGAAAGTTAAGAAGGACAGAAAGAAAAGGTTAGAAAGACAAGGAGTTATTAGCTCAGCTAACAAGGAAAAAGGTTATACCTCTTTGGAATCTTTCATAGCCATGCATCATGAATGTGAATAATTTGATTGGACCCATGTTCTGTTCTTTCTTGATGAATTTTTAGTGATTTCATTCTAATTTGATTGTCATCTTCTCCTCTCTCTCTATAGATATATATGAAGCTTGGCTATAATCTACTGTTTCAGCTACGGTTCTTTTGTGGCTGTTTGAGAGACTTGCCTCCTTGCAAGTCTCGATTGGATGGGTCTTTCAAATTGGAGTGTTACGCATCTCATTTCTCATGAAGAATGTCGTTAAGATTAACTTATTGCAATCACCAAAATTGAACCCTTTTTTGTTTATTGTTTATTTCGAGCATACACTTGTTGATTTCATAATCTGGAGGAAGCATTTATGCACTTGAGTTAACTTTATCTCTCTCTCTGCAGTAAGTACATCAACTCAGTTTAGTGATTCACCGAGGACCATTTTTTAAGATCTTTACTGTCACTTTCTGATGAATGATGCTTTCTGTGACATATGGTATTAATTTATGGAATAAAATGATCTGTTGCAGGATATTTGCAAGATATTGTTTACAAGCTAAGTAAAGTAGGGCAATTCATAGACAACAATGATCTATCTGCTGCTAGTTCGGTTCTTGGGGGTAGCACTGATACAGATTGGGTTAAGAAGGCTAATATTGCCTTCACCAAGGTAAAGGCGATTATTTATGTTCTTGATGTTTCTTGTATATTAGTTGCCTGCTGTTGTTCTTCTTGAAGAAATCCCTTGTTGCCACTGATGCCTTTGCCTTCACCAAGGTAATCATTGGAGGGGTAGAGGCCAGCCATTGGATTCTATCAAAAATGTTGTCTTTCAAACTAAAAATTGATGTTTCAGCATTCCTGAGATCCCCCTTTTTCATGAAGTTTTGATTTTGTAAAGAGAAATTTTTTGTGAATCCATTTGTATAGCAGTATTCTTTTCTGATAGATTCTGATTACTTCGGAACCGTTTCTCTGCAGCTGAGCTCTAGTCCTGAAGAAAAGACACAGGTGGACACCTTTAATTCCTCTCTAGCTTCATTAATTTCATCAGGTTTGTTATCTTCCTACGGTCTCCACTCAGGATGTATGACTTTGATTTATGCCATACATTTCAACATACTCGCTACAATCTGGGTCTCTGGAAGTAGTCAAGCTGACATCAATGGTAATTTGATTTTGCTTTCACTTCGCAGTTACTAGCAATGACATTGAATCCTCCAAAACTGCTTTTGTATCATCAGCCACCGCTTTTGAGAAATGGACAACTTTGACAGGGCTGGATGGACAACTCAAAGGGCTTTGAAAGGAATCTGGATTACGATCCTCTTTGTTCATTTCCTTTTTGTGCGAGGAACATTTGAAGCTCACTGGTTTCTCACCCTGGAATTTATATCATTCGATTATTCTTGCGAGTTGTAATTCCTTGCTCCATGTTTCTGAGCTTAGATTACGAGTACCAATAATTCTCACCAAGCATTGCAAATATTCACCTATTTATGACACAAGGCTGCTTTCAAGCTAAACATTTTCGAGTCTAAGTGAACCAAATTAAGGAAACATGTATTATAACGTGAAGTAAAATCAAAGTTGTGAATCCTAACGTCGTACAACTTCGACATGTACCGGAGAGGCGGAAGCAGGTTCACCTGTCTTCATCGCAATCATTGCTCCACCATTCTTCTGCAACTATCCTAGAAACAGGGAAACGGTAAACTTGAACCTCACCAGCACCGCCCCGCACAGTCATATCCTAACTCTAAATTGGTCGGCTATAATTTTTTCCACGGCCCGAATCTTGAGCAGGCAAATGTCGATTTTGAAGGGAAAAAACAGTTAACTCCAAACCACATCACGTACAAAGTACCACGTAGAATCTCGAACAGCAACTTATTACATAGCTACATGATAATATTACAC
This sequence comes from Salix purpurea, assembly GCA_027405865.1. Lineage (NCBI taxonomy): Eukaryota > Viridiplantae > Streptophyta > Magnoliopsida > Malpighiales > Salicaceae > Salix > Salix purpurea. The sequence goes on from JAOWLH010000019.1 coordinate 6,885,617, forward strand.
AACCATGACGATACAATCACTACAACTGCAGGCTACTAGTTTAGCAAAGAGCTGCTACATAATATGCCTAACCTGTGCCTGTATTAAAGCATGTCAGAATCAGCAATCAGATAGCCATTCATTACAACATTAAAGCTACAGTCATTTGAAGGACTCCACAGACTAAAAGGTCAGAAAGATGTGATAGAGATGAAACAGAGAATTAGATTACTCAAGGTTTAACCTCGCCAACGTTGCTGCCATTCTCAATTGCCTTTGCATCGACCTTTCCTGCGATCCCATCAACACCTGTATGATCAGGTTTCTCACTAGTACAATTCTCTGCTTCCTTACCCTTTATCTCTCCTTCAGACTCAGGAGCAGTTCCGTTGAGTTTGTTGAGTTTCTCTTCGTCACCTACAGCTTCATCCTTTTTCTCATCATCGGTGCCTGCACCTGCTTTCTCTTGTTCGCCTGATCCCTGCTTTTTAGTTGCCTCACCCTGTTTTTGCCCATCATTTTCTTGCACCTTTTCCTCATCTATTTTAGCAGAAGTCTTAGCTTCTCCAGCTCCAGCTTCTTCAGTAGGAGCTGCCTCTTTTTGAGTCTCTGGACCTGGTCCTTTATTTTCATCTTGATTTTCTTTCAAGACTTCCTTTCCCACTTCTACCTCCATGTCATCTGGCTTAGTTTTTTCAGCTTCCTCTTTAGCCTCCTCAGTTCCTTCAAAAGTAGTTTCTGTTTCTTTGTTCTCCTTTGAAGCTGATGGTTTCCTGCTTCTTTTCTTTGGAGGCTCACTTCCTTTTACAGGACTCACCTTTGCCTTCTCGCTAATCCTTGATGATCTCCTTGGAGTCTCACCAGTCCCCCAGTCAAACTCGGATAATGCTGGACCACCAGGGTTGGCTCTGAGGTACTGTTCCAACTGTCTTTTGTTCGCAATTTCTTCCCCTGTTGGAGCAGTGAAAATGATATCACCTTTCTTCGGGGTACCGCCTTTCTTGGGTACAAACTACACAGCAACATGGACCAACAGGTTAGTTGACTACTCACCAGCACAGACAACCGACAATGCTCTTGAAATAGTTGCTATGTTACGATAATGATAAGTTCAATGTTAAGCATGTGCCAAAACATTCAAGATGATAGATGCATTGCCGACTATGGATATGGTCTATATAAGTCAAATGACAGTGCAGGATTTCTGCAGCTTGAATAAATTCAGATTCAAAGCAATTTGTGTTGTTTCTGTTGTCATTCGGAGAACCACACACATAGTCCCAATGTTTTACTGTAATGCTATACATTGATTCTAGGAAATAATCCTCATTTATAATCTAATGCTAAGGGAAACTTAACATTCAGGTGTGTTCTTCAAATAATATTGCCCGCAGTATATTTCAAGTCAATGTAATCTCAACCTCTAGTGAAAAGATTTCTTGGTCATTACCGTGAACAAGAGGAGGGGATTGCTCGGTGGTGGTATTATGAGGACTTCAAAGGGCAGTTATGAGGTCAAAGTACAATTAAGTTACTCATTGCACAACCCCAGGATTGCATCTCCACCTTATTTCTATGCTGCCAGTCAAAGTTAGGAGAAAAAGCAGTGATATTTTACAAGCAAACCACCTAAAAAAATTTGGCTGCCATGGTTCCCCATGAATTCAGAGATGAATATTGGTTGCTGACATTACTTGCATAACACATGTTATAAGGGAGGTGAAGAGAGGAGGACGGGTATCCAGATGCCAAAGCATTTGTCCTTTGTTTCTAAGCCACAAAATGAAAGGCCAAGAATTAGATAAAGAAAACCTATCATGATGGACCTTTCCCTCCTCATTTGCACCCATCACCAAAGATCAATCATATGGTGGATTAGCATAAGCATTTAAGTTCTCCACTTTTCTTGCCATTTATTTAATCCAAATAATCAAATACGTTCTCTTCTTTAGTTTCCATCTCAGTTCTTCTGCCTGCAAAATTGCTTTCCCACTAAAACAAATTCTTATTAATTTCAAATAGTGACAGTGAATAAAATTCAATAGACTTGCGCACCGAAGGAATTACAACCCTTTCAAAAGTACAGAACATATCATGAAATAAAAATCTATGTTCATGGAATATATATTATATCTGCACACAAAATATAATCTATTATTTAAGATCCTCCTGGTATTAATTTTTTTTTCCAGGATGCCAAACAGTGAATAATCTTGACCAAAAAATCCTTTACAGTATTGAAAATAGACTCTCCCCCTCAAATGCTCTTTTATCACTCCACAAAAAAACACCCTCAAGCATTTGACTGCTTGTAAATTGATCCTGCCACGACTCAATAAACCTCACCAACCATCATAAACTTCCTAGTCCCTGCACAACGTAAAAGTAAATCATTAATAGATTCAGCTGCTTTTCTGGGGAGAAAAAACATTGGTTCACCATGATTTTCACTCTCTTTATCATTATGGTTAAAATCCTTCAAATTATCTCCCACAGAAAATAACATTTTGGATGGATCTCTAGTCTTCCATATATTTTGAAGGCTGTCAAGTCTTCCATCAAATTCAAAACACTTCTTTTTTCCACAAATTTCACTAGGAGGATCTGACTCTCAATTTGCTACCTTTTGCAGAAATTCAAAGGTGTATCCTTCCAACAATATAAGCAAACCTTATTGCATCTCTAAAAGGCTATACCAACACAGGTACAAGAAAAAAAGGTCGTCAACTTCCTTAAATTATTTGATATACTTCAAGATCGAGACTTACTATATCCTTCCAACCATATTAGCAAACCATAAAAGTACTCATACACACCTCCCAGAATAATAATGTGGTCAACTACCCTGTAATTATTTGATTTAATACAAGCTATGAGGCTTTTTCTTTTTTCCTTTGCGCTTAATATAGCTATGACTTTCTAGTTCCTGCAACATGAAAGAGCAGAAGCTCATTTGAACATTCCATCCAAAAGCATTATCCTTGCTTAGATTTGACATGTGATCTGAGGGAGTACTGCAGGAAATACCAGCTAAACTCGATTACTGGGCATCCAGCATGATACAAACAAGCTCTCTTTAAAACTCAAGGACTCCACCATAACTGCAGAAAACAATCCAATATGCCACTAACTGTGGGGTTTAACCCAATGTCCTTCAAAGAGCCCATAAGTACATTAATTCCTCGCTTAAAGCTCTTTTGTTTTGCTCCTTCCACTCAGGAAAAAATCTAAGGCATACAACCTCACATATCATTTTCATCCTTTTCCTCTGGGAAATGTAGAATATCGCACAGCAAAGCTCGTGATGTTTTAACTTGTTATTTCTGCAGTACAAAAGACGGCAGCATTCCCCGATAAAAAAGGCAATTCACAGACTAGAACTCCATCACTTGAACTTTTAGAATAGCAGATTGACAGCATAACAAGCTCACTACATCTCAATGCAAAATCCATTTATATATCTATTAATATTCTTCAAAATATTCCATAAAACGATGTCACAGACAAGAGACACCAAAATCTTCAACTCCACCTACAGTATTGCATTTTATGGCGCAACAGGGAGTTATAGGAGCGAGAATTTGGTAGCAATCCAACCCTAAAACATTACAATTACATTTTCAGCTCCACTGAAGAAGTGGGTCTGGAAGACAAATTTATAGACAATCCTATAGTGCAATCTTTTTACACGAAGAGGTTGTTCTCAAAACTCAAACCAGCCAATTTATGACCTTTATCCATTCAAGTAATGGCCCTAGAATTGAAGTCCTCTAAATTATTATAGTAAGTAAATAACATGAATCCACCTATATCTTTGAACCATAAATGCAGCATTCAAAATTGGCACAAAAAGGGCTTTATTCATTTAGCACTAAAAACTTTATAAGCTGGTTTGTCTCTAACAGTCTTGTCAATAAAATAGAGAAAACAATGAGAATCTTCCTAAATGCATCCAATATTATTGTAGCAAAAAAACAAAGTTAACATGTCCAAAAAATTATTAAAAAATACACTTAAATTAAACAAACATGCCAACAATAAAACTAAAGGCCCACATAATTCCAACCCACCCACCCCGAAAAAATCCCACAATTTGTAAGAAATTAAAACCCATCACAGAAATCCTTAGTTACCAAATTCTACACCACAACCCCAAAATTTAACAAAATCTAAAGAAACCCAATTCGCAATTAAATCAGAATTAGCCGAATTAAAGCCTAAAAGACGCAAATAACCCAAAAAGATTCCAACTTTAAACAAACAAAAAAAAGAGAAAGCAGAGAGGAAGAATTCAAAAAGGAACCTTCTTTTTCCAGCCAGAAGGAGCAGGAAGCTCTAAAGAGAAACTCTCTTCCTCAACTGTTACAGTCTTCTTATCTTTCTCCATGGAGCTCGTGATTTCACCTTCACAACTGCAAACACAAAAACTTAATAAGAAATAAAACAAGTATTTCTATGGATAACAAAACATAGATAGCAAGCTAGAGAGAGAGAGAGAGGACGAGAGATATATGTTATACTTTATCCTGTTCTGTAATTGGTGAACAAAAATACAGACAAAAAGCAAATTTTATACAAAAAATTTAGCTGCTGCTAGGAGCACTTCCACGTTTTGATATTAGTTTATGAGAGATTTTGTTTTTTGTTTTTATTATTTTTCTTTGTGAAATGGTTGACGATGATGTTTTGTTTGGGGCAAACTACAATTTAGTTTTTCAACTATAGAGCATGTCTCAATTTGGTCCTCTTCTATCAATTGCTCTGGCATTAACTTTAGACTATCAAAATTGTTTCAATCTTTCCACCTTGTTCATAAGCTATTATTTCGCCATTAATATTGATGGGAGTAGAGTATGTTTTACTTGTAAAGTTTTTCATATATGTTAGTATATCCATTAATTTCTAAAATATGAGATTTGTATAACATCCAGACCCGAAACTCGAGAGATGTGACATGATGATAAACAATTTATAATCTGCACGGTAGATATGAGTTCGAAGTAGAATATACATTCTCTATAAGAGTCTAAGACAACCAAAGTTTTACTCTCTTATCTAGATGCACAAAATATTTTTTATAGAAAGTGAGATTTCCTTGCATAAAAAAAACATATATAACTAATCAATCTAAAGACATGTAATATATTTATTTCGATATAAAAACTATATTTATTTTGTATGAATTTTATTTTCAAAACAAATATTGAGACGTTAAAACCACTTGTTATACATTTATATTTTCTAGAGCAAGATAAGATAATAACATTCGTTATGTGTACATGTATGTGTATTAGGTGGCACAACAAAAGGCTTTTTAATGATTTTACATCCATATTCTTAAGGTTTTATTTTGGTGTGCATGAGTTTGCTCTTATATTTTCACTTGAAGAGATACTATGAAGGAGAAGATTATGTGAAAATATTTGTTAGAGCATGAACAATTAATTATATATATATATATATATATATATATCAATATATGAAAGTTGATATAAAATTAAATTAACTATTAAACTTGAGACATAAAAGTAGTGGTAACGCGAAATAAATGGGTAAAAATCATATGTATTTCGAGGTACGAGGTCAATGGGTAGAGGGTGACAATGGAGCAATTATTATCACGAGGACGAAATTAAAATATGGTCTATATGTTGAGGAAATATCTGCAGTTTTCTTGCTCGTTATCTTTGTCCATTTCTGATTTGATTTCCTGTGTTGGGTATTTTTAGAAGGTGACGGTGAGAGGTGGGCGTGACACCTGTCCTGATCTGTTATGGGAACACTGTGAATCATGCGGGTTGGTGGGCTTATCCTGTCGGTGATGCCAGTGTTTTCCTCTTTTTTTATGTTTTTAAATATTGAAGATTAACAAAAGAGGGCTTCTCGAAATTTGTGTGATCTTATGATTGATTGTGAAGTTCAATAAACCTATTAAAAAGATATTGAAACTAACGAGCGTGTACCCGTATGATGCGGCTGGTTTTTTTTATCTATGTTAAAAATTGATTGTTTTTATATGTAATGTATTTTATTATTTTAATATTTAGTTAGTATAATTATATTTAAGAATACTGATATGAATTTTTGTCATTAAAAAAATTCAAAGTCATTTTTCCTCTCTCTAAATATATTTTTAGGCGATAATATTCAATAAATATCAGACATATTAGAAATAAAAATATTGTAATTTGTTTTTAAAACATAAACTTAATTTTTTTTTGTGCTATAATTATTTATTTGCCGTCTAAAAAGAACAGTCTAATGGAAACGGGAAGTGACTTGTATATTTTTTAATTTGACTTGTAGATAATGCATGTAAATTTATCAACATTTTTTTTTTGAGATGTTTTTTTTTCCAGTAATATTAGATGTAAAGTATTAAAAATAAAAACATTAGAAATTCTTGTAAGGAAATAAACTTAAATAAAAGAGCACAAAATTAAATTTTGAAGCCAATATTTTTTTTATATAAGATTTATTAATCATATTATTATATTAAATATATTTAAGAAAACATGATATGAATTTTTGTCCTTCAAAAAATCCTAGGTCATTTTTCCTCTCTCTCAATATATTTTTAAGTGATAATATTCAATAAATATCCAAACATATAATTAGTTTTACATATTTTAATTTGACATAAATATAAAAATATATAATTAATTTGACATAATTTCAATAATATATTTAATTTAAAGGATAATCTTAGGCTATTTTGTTCTCTCTCTATATATTCTTAGGCTTTAATATTCAACAAATATTAGAACATATAATTGGTTTCACATATTTTAATTTGACATAAATACAAAAATATATAATTAAAAAACCAAAACACTGCAAATTTATTTCAAGAAATAAACTTAAACAAAAGAGCACAAAATTTAATTTTGAAGCCAATATTTTTTTTTTATAAAATTAATTCATCGTATTGTTATATTAAATGTATTTAAGAATACTGATATGAATTTTTGTCCTTCAAAAAATCTTAGGTTATTTTTCATCTCTCTCAATATATTTTTAGGCGATAATATTCAATAAATATTCAAACATATAATTAGTTTAACATACTTTAATTTGACTTAAATATACAAATATATAATTAATTTGACATACCTAATAATATATTTAATTTAAAGGACAATTTGAGGTCATTTTTTTTATCTCTATATATATTCTTAGGCGATAATATTCAATAAATATCAAAACATATAATTGGCTTAACATATTTTCAATAGACAAATATATAATGAAAAAATCAAAACACTGCAATTTTTTTTGAAGAAATAAATGTAAATAAAAGAGCACATTTTTTTTCAAGCCAATTTTTATTTTATTTTATAAGATTTATTTATCGTATTATTATATTAAATGTATTTAAGAACACTAATATGAATTTATGCCCTTAAAAAAATCCTAGGTCATTTTTCCTCTCACTCTATATTTTTTTTGTTAATACACTGTTCAAAATCAAAACGGGAAGTGACTCGCTTATTTTTTAATTGTAGATAATGTAGGTAAATTTATCATATTTTTTTATGAGTTGCCTTTTTTCCAAGCAATATTAGATCTGACACATTGTAAATAAAAATATTGTAATATGTTTTTAGGAAAATAATTTTTTTTTTGCATGTTATAATGACTTATTTGTCGTCTAAAAAGAACAGTGTAATTGAAGCGGGAAGTGGCTCGCATATATTTGAAATCTAGGTAAATGTGTCAATTTTTTTTGTTGAATTGTATTTTCTGCCCAGCAATATTAGATCTAAAATATTAAAAACCAAAATATTGTATTTTTTTTAAGAAATAAAGTTTAAAAAACAGAGGACAAAATTAAAATTCGAAAGCCATATTTTTTTTTATCCAATTTATTCATTATATTATTATATTAAATATATTTAAGAATACCGATATTAATTTTTTTTCTTCAAGAAATCATAGGTCATGTTTTCTTCTCTCTATATATATTCCTAGGCGATAATATTCAATAAATATTAGAACATATAATTAGTTTAACATATTTTAATTTGACATAAATATACAAATATATAATTAATTTGACATACTTTAAATAATATAATTAATTTCAAGAATAAAACTGAAGCAAATTAAAATATTGAAATTAAATAATTTCAAACAAAACCTGGAATTAAAAGATTTTTGAAACCTAGGTAAATCTGTCATTTTGATTTCTATGAGTTGCTTTTGTTACCAAGTAATATTAGATCTGATGCACTATAAATAAAAATATTGTAATTTATTTTTAAAAATAAACATAATTTTTTTCCGTGCAATAATTATTTTTTTGTTGTCTAAAAAGAACATTTTAATCAAAACGGGAAGTGACTAACATATTTTTTAATTGTAGATAATCTAGGTAAGTTTGTCCAAAAAAAATAATTGAGTTGCCTTTTCCCCCCAGTAATATTAGATCTGACACATTGCAAATAAAAATATTATAATATGTTTTTAGGAAAAAAAAAATTAGCGTGCTATAATGACTTATTTGTCGTCTAAAAATAACAGTATAATTGAAACGGGAAGTGGATCGCATATTTCTGAAATCTAGGTAAATGTGTCAAATATTTTGTTTGAATTGTATTTTTTGCCTATGAATATTAAATCTGAAATATTAAAAACTAAAATATTGTAATTTTTTTTAAGAAATAAAGTTATGAAAAAGAGGACAAAATTAAAATTCGAAGCCAAATTTTTTTATGCTATCCGATTTATTCATTATATTATTATATTAAATGTATTTAAGAATATTGATATTAGTTTTTTTTCAAAAACAAATCTCAGGTCATGTTTTCTTCTCTTTATATATATTCCTAGGCGATAATATTCAATAAATATCAGAACATATAATTAGTTTAAAATATTTTAATTTGACATAAATATACAAATATATAATTAATTTGACATACTTTAAATAATATATTTAATTTGAAGAATAAAACTGAAGAAAATGAAAGCATTGAAATTAAATAATTTAAAACAAAACCTGGAATCAAAAGATTTGGGACTGAAATGAACTCAAATCTATAATTAATTTGTATAAAAGGATAAAATTGAAAGAAACCAAACTTTGATACTGAAAAATATTAAGGATTTATAATAAATTTGCATGGAAGGATGAAATTGAAATTAATGAAAACTTTGATACAAAAAATATTATGAATTCCAGCCCAATCCACTAAATTAAAAGAATGAGGACCGAATTGGAACTTCAATATATAATCAATTTCAATTGAGGGACGAAATTGAAACAAATTAATACCTATATAATAGTATTAAGGGCAATAAAGACAAATTAAAATGTTTCAGGGACTGAAATGAACTTTGACAAAAAACAACTTAGCTGACGTCATCTTGCGCAGGTAGGAGAGAGAATTTGGGGGTGAAAATTTAAACGACTATTGACACGTCTCCGGACACCATCTTGCCACACGCGCCGCCCCATGTGAAAGAGAACATGCCTGAAAATCATTCTAGACGCCGATTGGGCATTTTCCAACATCGTATGAAGCCGCACGCGCCGTCCAAAAAACGCGTGAGCGTTGGAACGGACGGCGCGTCATGCGACGCACCAACAGTTGTCAGCGAAAAAAAAAAAAATTGGCTAATTACCGGAACGCCCCTCACCCCCAAGGCTAATATTTAAAAAATAAAAAAACCGGCCGGCCGAACCGGGCTGGTCCGGGCCGGAACGGTCAATGACCGTCCAGCCCCCGAAAATGGCGGTGTGTTTTGTTGTTTTCGGGGACTAATTTCGGGCATACACTGTTCGAAAAGTAAGAAAAAAAAAGAAAAGATGATGTACATCCACGAAGCACCGGGTCAAATGGGCATGTGAATAGTGACATTGAGTCACGATGAACAATATTTACTATTCAAATTTCCGTTTTCTTTTAGGTTCTTTGTTAATAAAATGGGAAAGATTAATTAATTCAAAAAATATGATTGGCTATTGCGTGTGGATTTCCTTTCCTTCTCCTTTGTCACGATTCAAGAACAGGAAAGAGAGGAGGAGTTTTTTTTTTTTTAAAAAAATAAAAATAAATTATATGACTAAGTTATCACCATTATTAAAAATGAATCTGTTTTTTTTATTTGGCTACATAAATAAAATTACTTTGTTTGTTAAAGCTAACCCATCACCTAGTATTATTATTTTTTATTTGGTAATTAAAATATTCTCAAAAACCTATTCATGAATTGAAAGGAAATGTTATATCAGAAATGTCATCTTGGAACGAAATGAATTTAAAAAAAAAAAAATTAAGATTATGCACCAGTACAATAGTTAATACTATTATGCTATTTTTCCAAAATTTCTATTAATATATGACGAAAGATCCCATAAGATGGTAGAAGCTTCTCACGAAACCAAAATGGAATTAATTTGGATGCGATTCGGGAGATTCTTCTTCCGGTCGAATAGAAGACATACTTGTTTGGCACGGAGTTTCAAACGCTGTTTTTAATTTTTTTTTTATTTTAAATGAATATATTTTGATATTTTTAGATTATTTTAATTTTTGATATACTAATATCAAAAATAATTTTTAAAAAATAAAAAAATATTATTTTGATATATTTCTATATGAAAAACACTTTAAAAAAAATATTGCAACCGATCTCCTAAACAGGGTTATGAGCTGTTTTTGTAAAATCTAAGAGAGATCTTCTCACTGCGCTGCTTTTGACTAAAATCCAGTTTTTCGACACGCTAGATTTAAAAATCTGGATTGCAAACTTCTGATCTCAACGCCTAAGTTTAGACGCCCTTTCGTGACAACTTATGGGTGTTTGTCACTGAATTTAACAATTTTTTTTTTAAATAATATTTTTTATTTTAAATAATATTTTTTTGGTTTTTTTTATTTTTATTGTAAGTATAAAAAATATCTTTTTAAGAAATAAAAATATATTATTTTGATGCATTTATGAACAAAAGTTATTTTCAAAAATAACTTCAATCGCATTTCCAAATAGACATATTATTACTTAAATAATAAGTTTAATTGATTAGCTCCGATTCAGTTTTTTTTTTAAATAAAATTAATTATATTTTTTTAAAAATACTTTGTAATATTAAATTAATTAATAATTAAATTATATATTTTTTAATTTATTTTTTATTAAGTTATTATGATCTTATGGCTAAAATTACAAGCATGTCATGTTAAACTCAATTGACTCATATTTTTTTTAATTATTATTACTTAATTTTAGATTTATTGAAAATCATGTTTCATAACTTGTTTTGATTTTTTTTTATAAATTATCATAGTCTCATGACCCTGCATGCAAATAAAAAATAATAATCTGAGTTGATCTTAATCAATTCACCATATTTAATTCTAGGTATTTATTAGACAAATTATTTTAAATATTTATCTGGAGTCAAACTATTTTGTTACCAGTTATTTGGGTTGTTTTTAAACCTAATAAGCTAGTTGAGTTAATCCCTCCCTATATAATTTAAAGTTTTTTATACTAGAAAAAATATTAACAACATCTAATCTTTCTATATTAAATTATTTGTTTAATATAGCTTACAACATAGCACGATTTAATAATTTAGTTTTATTTAATTAAACAAATTAATAAACTTTCTTAATCATCACACTCATAAAAAATGCTAATTTATAACTTGCGAGCATCCGGATAATTTTAAATAAGCAGGCAGGATTAAGTTCGATCCTCTCTTGATATCTTAACATTTTTATTTTATTTTTTGACAAGCAGTTCATCACAAAACCAGCCTCATTGTTTAATTAAATTAAAGAGCTGTGATATTGAAATGGTCAAACTCAGGTGGTCTGACATTTAGCAGACCCTGCTGTTTTAATTACTGATTCGATCCTCCTGTATGTGCTTGGTTTGGGCCTGGGCTTTTTACTGGGTTCACAAAAACGAGGCCTGACGCCGACAGTTGAGCACCATTTGATCTAAAAAATTAAATTAAAAAACAATTGAGAGATGGTAAGAGCACTGTTTACCTAGAAAAATTAAACAAGAATGATTTGCCCTAAATGAGTGATTTTTTGTCCTTTCCTTTTATAAGCATTGTAAAAAATACCAACTTGGAGTTGAAATTTTTATATCTTGGGTGTTATTTTCTATTGTTTTTTTCATTGTTATGAGGTAAAGTTAGGGATAATTCTGAAAATCGAGAAATTATAAGAAGAAAACCAACTTTGAATTTCGAATCACTCATGCATGATAGCAGTGTAATTATGTTGTCAATCTTTCAAAGGAGCTATTTGTTAATTAACTGCAAAAATACTCTAGATCCAGTGTTAAACCCTTCATATATGCTAATGATTTATGAAGAAACGACCGAGTCAGACTCCCCTCGAAGGAAGTCCACAATAATCCTATACGTGCAAGTAAAATTCTTATAATATTAATAAAGAGAAAGTAAAATCTAAATATACGTGCAAGTTAGTCTAGATATCCATGTTAATAATAATAAAAAAAAGAAACTATAAACCTAGGAAAAAATGTTGTAATAGGTTTGAATGTTATTTATGAGGAAAAGAAAGGTGGTTCGACTGTAGGCTTGAAAATGACATGTTTTAATTGGGAAATACTAGGAGGGATGTTTTACCCAAAAACAAGAAGGTAACATCCTACTCAATGAAATAAATGAGTGAAATTGAAATCACATATTCAACCTAAAAATTCACGATAGACATTATGATTTGGGATGGAGACTAGAAGCAAGCACAGGGCATCCTATTAGAATAAATAAGAGCTTGTGGTCCAGGAATTTTCCATGACCCCAGGATGATGGCTAGTAATGTCGATCACTGGTCTGGCCCAATCCTTAATCAATTTCAGGAGTTGGTGGTCCTGGAAATATAGCTTGACCGAGTTTTGCGGGGCTTCTTGGATTTTATATTTTTCAGACCTCTTTTTTGATCCATGAAAATATTAATAAAGTATTTTCTTATATGAACACACTTCTGTAACTTTATTTTTTTTACATAAAAAACCTTGAATTTTAACGTAGATGTGATCTTATTCTTCATCATAAACTTTATCTTCTTTCTAATACTTTTTTTCTTTAACTAAACACGCATTCTTATAACCTTACAAACCCTTTATCTTTGTACTAAAATTTTAAAAGTGTGATTTACATTGTTTTTTAAATTAAATTGTTTTTCATTCAAAAATATATCAAAATATTTTTTTTAAATAAATTATTTTTGACATCGGTATATGAAAATGATTTAAAACACCAAAAAAAATTAATTTAAAATAAAAAATAAAAATATATTTTTTATTTTTTTTATAAATATTTTCGAAACACACTGCCAAACACCCAACATGTAATGGTCTCTAGAAAACTTATTTTTTACAAGTACTGTGGCTACTCAAGTCAATATTGTAGATCTATCAACCTTTGTTAACTTCAAGAGATTGTTTATATTTTTTTTTCTTCAACAACCTCATTAATTGGTGGAGAGATCTTAGTTTATTGCGACACACACACACACACATGTATATATATATATATATTAGTCTCTTAACCACAGTTTTTTGTCAAGTAATTAAAAATGACAAGGATATTAAATTGCAATTCCTTGAGTAACTTTTATTTTTTTACAGCTTTGAGAGATATGTCGGGTGACTTGAGCTAGAGGATGAAAAAACTATGTCAACGTAGAGCAGAAATGGCCAGATGAAGTGTTTTAGAAAGCTTGTCTTGTGTATTCTCAGTGGCAAAGAGATGACGAGGTTATTTAAAATTAAAATTCTAATATAAGGATAAGGTAATTGTGATGCTGATGTAGGGATAAGGTATACAAATCCTTATGCATGAGATACAAAAAAGAATTTTTATATATCTCACATAAGAGTACAGGATGCCAACCACATGCTAAAGTAAAGAAAAAGTCTTTTTTTTTTATGTGAGTAAACTTTGCTCCCTGAAAAATATATTTTATGAGTTCAGATGAGTGAACAAAACATTGTTTGTTTTACGTTCTTAATAAAATATGCACACTCTAATTCAAAATCCGAGATCCATTGTGCAAATCACAAACCCTCTACTATCATATCACTTACCAATTATCTTTAGAATCTGTATCCGTCATGGTTAATTGATTTACCATGTCATTTTATTTACTATAAATCTTATGATTTAAATTATTTTGAGGCTAATTTCTTATGAGTGTTTCTTAGGTACAAAAAGTTGATCTCAAGAGCTAAATAAACTACTTGTTACAGAAAGGATAAGGTATACAAATCTTTATGCATAAGATACAGAAAAGAATTTTTATATATCTCACATTAGAGTACAAGATGCCAACCACATGCTAAAGAAAAAGTTATATTTTTTTTATGTGAGTAAACCTCACTCCCTAGAAAATACATTTTATGGGTCCAGGTGAGCGAGCAAAATATTGATCGTACCAGACTCTTAAAAGAGATGCATGTCCTAACTCAAATTCAAGATCTAACATGCAGATCGCAAGCCCTCTGTTATCACACCACATGAGAATGAGAAAAGATCATATCGCTTACCAATCATCTTTAGAATTTATATACGTCATGGTTAATTGATTTACCGTGTCATTTTATTTACCACAAATCATTTTATTTACCAAAAGTTGATCTCAATAGCTAAATAAACTACTTGGGGATAGCGGTATAAAACCCAGTTCTATTATATCTGAACAAAATATCTAAGGAAAATGTGGTCAAGTGAGGTGCACTTATATATAATGCCTAAATGAAAAATCACAAGGATTTTAGTTTTATCCGAGCCTTAGATACTCGTACGAGTTTCCCAAATCTAATTTCAATTATTGAAACATGTGCGTTGTCTAGATAATGTAAACCTCGAGCTCATCGATTAATTAGCAACTAATTGTCGTGAGAAATTGTATTAGCCACGAACTAGTCGTGTGATTTCATAAAAAATGAAAGAAAAAACCAACGATAATCTCCCGACAAATGATCGAATCTCATGATTATTTTTATTTTAATGTCCCGATTCCATGTAAATAAGAATTTTATAGTTGGAGTTGCGATGCAGACGTGCAAACAACTAGACAAGGAAACACGATTCTCTTTCTCCCCTCACTTTTTTTTGGGAACACTTTCAGCCCCGAAACTATTGGCACGTAAAACTAAAGCAAGCCCTCATGCTTTCAAGGAACTATCTCAATCAAAGCACCCACTTGAGATTTGACCATAAAAAAACACCCCATGTGGTACGGCCTACCCCCCCCTATCTTTCCCCTATATTAACCTAAACCTAAATCATATGGATAAAACAGTTTGGTTACTCTCATAAAATATTGTGTATTACTATAATGTTTTCCCACAATTAATTATATTGTTGACAGGTTAAATGACTTTATTCTTAATAAATCAGGATTATTATAGTGTTTGGGGTGTTGGCATTTATTTTTTATTTTTAACCGTGTAATTACTGTTAAAAAAGATTGATTGATCCAGGTATTAAACCACGGGTAGAAAATGTATAGTGTTTGAGATTGTTTTTTTTATGCTGCTCATGATTTTTTTTTTAATTTTACCTTCAATCATAATAATATCAATAAGAAATTGGGATTTAGAAATCTATAGCAACCAATCAATTTGCTGTAGAAGTAAGAAAAAAATATCTTTAATGGATTTATCAGTTGTAGTTTTATTATATACCGATTAAATATTTAGCAAAACAGTTAAAATATACCCAATAATAATCAATTTACTGTAGAAATCAAATAATTCATTTTTAATAGATTTTATTAATTAAATAGTCCTAAATTTGCTGGTGTAATTATCTTTAATTTTTTTTATCTTATTATATAAAATTTTATTACTTTATATTATTAGTAAACACAAAAAATTGTCTTGGAAATAGTTTTTAACATTACTTAATAAAAAATCTGTCAATGATAATTATTTTGGCTAAATATATAGCGTTATTAAAAAAAAATACTCGTTATTTGGTATTTTAAAACAGTTGGTAGTGAATAGGGGTATAGCGGTAGTTCAGCTCTTTATTAACGAGCGTGGCAGCATAAAAATTGCCACACCCAGACGTTTCCTTTGTACTGAGAACGCTACTAGTCCCTTCTAGGCCTCATAAAAAGAAGGAAGAAATTAGTCAAATTTAGTCAATTTTCTGAGAAAAAGAGCAGCCAAAACAGTTTCAAATTTGACATGGAGGGAAAATCCAAGATACAGCCATGGCTAGAGCTAAATACAGCCAACAGCCATGGCTAGAGCTAAATACAGCCATGGCTAGAGCTAACATGGAGGGAAAATCCAACAGAGAGACATGGCTCGAGCTATTACTTCTTATCTCAAAAAGTATAATTACTTAGTAATAAATATATATCACCACATGAAATTACCACTCACTATGTTAGCTAAAAAAATAGTTTTTTTTTTTTTCTTTTTTCTTTTTCTGGGGGGGGGGGGGGGGGTTCTTTACATAGAAATTTACATGTATTTGATGCTAATTTTCAAGAGCACTTTTATGTTTGAGAGCATAATTAATATTGTTTTTGAAAAAAATATATTAAAAAATATTTTTAATATCAGTATGTGAAAATAATATAAAAATATCAATATTTTTTAATTTCAAATAAATACTTAAAAAAATACAATTTTTTTCAAAAATAATTTTAAAACACATTATCAAACCCCCCTAGTTTTGCCCGGTTCAGTCGCCGGTAGAACGTTATGGCTGCCTTTTAATTGTTGTTTCTATCTGCCAACCCTATATTTTTAAAATTCAGAAATATTGTTTCTTTCTAGCGACGTGCCACATGCTAACATGAAAGGTTTTGTGGAGTTGCAATGAGTTTTTTTTTTGTTTTTTTTTTTTATTTTCAATCTCTTTTCTCTCTAATGCCATTGAAATTCATGTTAATCATTTAAAAAATAGTTGTTTTTTTATTTGTAATTTTATCGATTTTGGCCATTTTCTTTGCATCACTATCTATTTTGTTTTTATTCCTTTTACATTATTTTATGATTGAATATTTTACTTTATTGCTTTTTTTGTGTGTGTATGGTTGCTTACCAAAAAGGCAATTTTGGCCTCACAACATGATTTAAGTTTGGCCTTTTGTTTATGTTTTTTTTTTTTTTTTTTTTTTTTATTGATTTGTTTTTAATTTATTATTTGATATCCGGTCACCATGATTGATTCAAATATATTCCTCATTTTGTTTATTAAAATTTATTTTTCTTATAATTTCACCATTTGATGTTAAATTATTGGCCATTTAACTATATGATTTTTTCACTTGAGTATATTTTTATCTAACTTTTATTTTGCTAGGTTTTTTCTTAAATTTTTTTTTATTTCAATTTCATACCGTGAGTAGCGGGCTAGTCAAGTTAATCCAGATTGATTCAAATTATTTTTCCTTGATTTTCTTAATGATTTTTTATTTATTTAGTCAATTTTATTTTTTATATTAAATTATTTGCCCTTCAGTGTTTCATTTTTTCACTTTTCTTTTTATTTGATTATTCTGAATGTAAACTAGTCAAATTAACTCGAATTGATTCAAATTATTTTCCCTTGATTTTCTTTATGATTTATTTATTCAATTTTATTTATTTATATTAAATTATTTTCCCTCCAGTTTGTTTTTTTTTTCACTTTTCATTCTATTTTATTATTATGGAGGTCAACTAGTCAAGTTAAACCGAGATAATTTTTTTTTACCTTGATGTTATATATATATAATTTGTATCTTTGATATTGGATTGTTATTCGTTGAGCTATACAATTTTGTTTTGCATTCTATTTTGATCTCAGTAAAGTTTTAGTAAATTCAACTTATTCTATCTCAAATTATCGTGACCTGATTGAAAAAAACTGAGCTGGCAGAAGGCGTGCGCCTAACTGGCTAATGAACAAACAAGTTGAAGTATTAATAATTTTTTAAAGAAACAGTGGGCTACACACTAGGCATATTAGATTGGGTGGTTCTTACTTTTTTGCGAGCAGAAAAAGCCTAGTCATGCTTTTATGTGTACGACACAAAGCACCCTAGCTCTGAAGACTGAAGAGGCTCACCCCCTCCCTCCTCCCTCCTCCCTCCTCCCTCCTCCCCGTCCCAGCAGGAAGTAGTCACTTCTAAGATTTCTGGTTTTCATGTATTTTCATCTATTTTAAATTCCGGAGACTCAATATTTTTTATCAGTAAAAAGAAAGAAATCACTGAATCTCTCTCTTAAATACATAGAGAGAGAAACTAATGGCACCTATAGGTAACGAGACTAGACTTTTAAATTGATAGCTATCAATTTAACTAACTAGACTTTTAACCCTAATTATAGAACCCGACTCAGTTCTACTATGTAGAACTCACCAGCTGGCTACTCTATAGGTAACGAGAACTCTGATGACGATTGATTAGAAGCAGACATGGAAAGGGATGGAAGCTAAGGAGGCATTGCTTGGTCCATTACATATCATGTTGAGAAAGTAGACAAAGAAGAGATCCTAATAATGCTATGCTTTACCCATCTTCTCTGGTCCTCCTCCTTTTCGATGGTTTTTGTCGAGCTATTATTCGTTAAAGAATTATATAAATTATATTTTGGTATCTGTTAACATGGTATTAAAAGTTTATTGACCTAACAATCACGAGTTCAAATCTCACCACTCTCATTCTATTTGATAAAAACAAGCATAAAATAGTATGAGTTTGTGCAAGTTTCAAGTTCAAAGGATTTCACTTGGGAGTGTGTTAGAAAATTATATAAATCATATTCCGGTGACTCACCTAATAGTTTAAAATATTAAATAAAATAATTCATTAACATCCTTCACCATGTGTTATGCAGCTGGTTTAATTCGAAACTTCAGCCAGCCATGTTAGCAAAATGCAAGGGAAAAGAATGACAAGGACTGTAATCGGGGAATATCCTATATATCAAGGCGGACCAAACAAATAATTAATGTGTAATTAATTCAATCATTTCATTGTAAGAGAATATCCACTAACAAATCAGTGATCGTTTCATGGTATGAACATTAATGCCAAGGCACACCAGATAATTGATGGACATGTCAATCAATAATTTGTTAGCAAAAAGATGAACATACCCTAACCACAAATATTTCTTGTTATATATATTAATTGTATGAATAAAATGTCTTATAATCTATAAGCACCAACTTTTAGTTAACCAAGACACCGTCCCGGGTCACAAACTTTAAAAAGATTGCAAAAATTAAATTAGTCCGCCAACTACTTATTAATTCAATATGGTGTCCAAATAGAAAATTACCGCGATTGAGTCCCTCGCCCTTTTAGAATTCCTCAACAATATGGGGTCTTCCTACCTTATTATTATTCATAAATTTTTAATAGAGAATATCAAATTCTCTTGTTAAAGTATACAGATGAACAAGTGCTAATAATTAATTTTATTTAATGTTTTAAATTGGCCAGACAATTTTACTCTAGCATTATAAATAGCCTCTCTACATTCATTTTCAGTAAAGGGTTTTAGGTGTGTTGTGGCCGGTTCAAAATATAGCCTACACTTGTGCCTTTACCTCTAGCACCTAATTCCCTTGTCTCATTAGGCTCCAATTTATTTAACACCCTGTCAATGCAAATGTTGACCTAACAGTAGGTTTGAAAAATCAACTATTAAGACCTTTATCGAGTCGATGTTGTCTAGATTTGCGATGTGCCCTCATAAATATTCTACTATCTCGTTCGTAAAAGAGTTCATAAAATAAAATAAAATAAAATACTTCGCTTTTTTCTTATGAAACACGAGAGAGTTTATTAAGTATAGTTATGGTGGAAATAAAAAGAACATGGCTTACCAGATAAGAGAACAAAGTGATGTCGCCTCCCAGGTTCGATGCCCTGCACCATCAACTGCCCTCGTAAGAGCATGGGACAGCCAGGGGATTTACGCGTGCCCTGGACCCACAAAGTGCGCTTTCCGGGCCACGTGGTTCCTCCTGTTTCCAAAAAAAAAAAAAAAAGAACAAAGAAGTTGTAAGGTGACCAAGATTATTCAATATATCATTGTTCCAATATTATTTTTTTATCTTGGTGTTTTTTTTATTGAGTTAAGTAATTTTTTTATTAATTATTTAAATCATTTTTGAATCCATAAAACCAACCGATTCATATCGAGTTAGCTTTAATATTATTTAATTAAAATTTGATGCTAGACGAGGAATCGGTACAGAAATTCTACGATTTACCTAATTGCTCAAATTTAATGCATTGACAAAAAGTCACCCACGTTTTTAATATATTTTTTTAATTTAAATGCACCGGGAAAACAGACTAGCTAGCTATATCTCCAAGTAATTAAAGACATAACTAGGCACAAATCAGATTTAGTTGACTTGTACTGTCGAGCATTATCATCAACAGCCTAAAAACTAACTAGCTTATTCTGAACAAAGTTTAGAATGTGACCTCTTATTCTCTTGCTTCATGTCAAATAATCATTATATATATGCATATAGTTGAAATCAGGTCTCTGAGATTTTTGAATCAAAAGTCTTCTTCTTCTTCTTCTGTTTTTTTTATGATCTGACAAAAAATAATTAAAAACATCTTTCAAGAACCCTATATCACCTCTATCATCCAGTTAAAAATACACTGTTCTTGCTGAATAACAAATTCATAAAAAATTATTTTTCAGGTAGGTCATTAAACCCTACTAGCCAAGAAGATAGCATATGATCCCTCATTAAGTACCCACACAAACTTTGCATCTCCCGAGAAGATCGATGAAAAAAGATGAACCCTTTAAATCCTCTCCTTTCTCGACAGCAAGAGTACTAGACATTAAAGAAAAATATCCCAGCAGATAGATGACAGTGTCTGCTGTGATCCATTGAAATATGCGCAAGATAACAAACACTTGTTTTTTAGTTAAAATAAATAAATAAATAAATTGAAATCTAAATTTCGCCCCCCTCGTCCGCCGTGGTAAAGCAGGATTGAAGAGGGTAAGGTCACATTCACTTGATCATGATAGCCATCAATGAGGGTATGGTAATGCTGCCAAAAACCCTAACTCTCTTCTATTTTCACTTTTCCATTATTTCACTCGTTCTTTTTTCCCTTTCAAGCGAGGCCCTAGCATTTTCACCTAAATTTAGCACCACTAAAAACCTAGCTCGCCCGTTTAATTTGCCTTCAGTTTTATAATATCGGCTTTAACTCCTCTCTTTCTCCCATGACTTTCTATATATATGGGCCATAGAGTTTTACTATTGTGATACAATCGCCAGTATCAAAGCAAAGAAGTTGAGAGAGAGAATCATAAAAGCTTTTGCTTTCTGCTTTCTGTTTCTTTGCAATTTGCAGGAGCTAGCTAGAGCTTGCCTGTTCTCTTTTATCTCCTTCTTGACCTAAGGATCAGCCTGTGCTTTCTTGATTATTAACCGATTAGTTTCCTGAAAAAAATCACCACCATGTCAAGCTGCGTCGATGCGGTGCCTCATGAGCAGCTCTGCTACATCCCTTGCAACTTTTGCAATATAGTTCTTGCGGTACTATATATCTGCATGATTTCTTCTTTAATGGGATCTGCTTCCTCTTTTCATCAGTTCTGATTTATGCCACTTTTCTATCTATACTTCTCTTTTTTGCTTTGTTTTGTTTGGTTCTGTTTATTTTCTTCTATGTTTGTGTGTGTGTGTAAGAAGGAAACATTTTAGGTCATGATAAAAGCTGGTCTGGGTGATCAGGCTCGTTCTCGTGCTAATTCTTTCTGTGAATTTTTCTTTCTGGTGGTTCTTGATTTTAATTTGATATAGTCAAGTCTCCATCGTTGGACATTTCTTTTTCTTCTTCTTTTGCAGTCAAAGAAGTCAGACCTGAAGGTCCTATAGTGCTGCAACAGACGAGAGAGAGAGAGAGGGAGAGAGAGGGATGGAGGAGGGGGAGAGAGAGGGAGTTGATTATTGGCTATAGTTCGTGCAATCTTCTTGAATAAAAGGCTTATCTAACGTCAAAATAAACCATTTGCTGATAAATTACCTGATCAAGACAACTCCTTCACCCCTTGATTTTCTCGCTCTATCTCACTGATCCCCCCTAAGCTCTATTTCTGATTTTAGTGCTTGCTTTCCATACTTCTTCTGTTTTTTTCAAGGAAAATTTGCAAACCCTCAATTCTATGCAAAAGAAAAGAACCCTATTGTATTCTATCCAGAGCTTTTCTGCTTCGGTTTTTCCTTTCTTTTCCTTACTCTCTCCATATTTCAAAGCTTGGATCAAGAAAGAATTGAAGGAACCCCTTTATTTCAGACAGTTTATTAATGTTTTCATCGTGCCCTTGATTCTTGCTAATCGTTAATCTTTGATACATAATTGTCAATAATCAATGTCTACTAACACGGGAACCATGAGATTTGTTATATATAGCGACTCCTCACCATGACATTCTATGGAGATTCCTTCCAAGAATTAAGAAAGACCATTTTAAGGAGATCGGTTGAGTAATAATGGTGTTGTATTGCAGGTGAGTGTTCCATGCAGCAACTTGTTTGACATTGTCACCGTCCGATGCGGGCACTGCACCAATCTATGGTCTGTGAACATGGCAGCTGCCTTTCAGTCACTGTCATGGCAAGATCATGTTCAGGTGATTTACAATAACTATATTGTGCAGCTTATATTTAGGGCGTTGCTTCATATATATCCTCAAAAATATAGGGTTTCTGAGTCTTTTTCCTCCTTTTTAGGGAATCAAAAGAGTCATCAGTATCTGAATTTTACAGAGATCGATGGAGTCTTTCAAAGCATTCCAGATTTCTCTTTAAATAATTCCTGTAGGTATAACCTAGCAGCCGCCATAACCCAACCTATTTTTCTTGCTTTTTGTGGCTACAACAGCTGAGTTTGGCGGCCACAGCAGCTGCATTAGGATCTAGAGATAACTAGGTTGTTTCTTTTTCTTAATTTTCTGAGCTCTCTTCTTAAAAAAAGTTCCATGTCAAATTTGATTTGGTTTACGCTGTGGTTGCTAGGGTTCTTGTCTCCTGCCATCTTTTTCTTAGAGCCCCTTTTCCAAGGTCTGTCAATTTGGGTTTTATGTGATTTGTTTTTCATGCACAGAAAAATAAATAAATGGACAATTCTAACAGACCAAGTCACTTCAATCCCAGTTCTGTTCTTTCTCTCTGATGCAAACATCACTTCAGCTCTTTAAGGAAATCATTTCCTTGTTCCACACATCACTTTCTTTTAATTATTTGTTTAATTGCTTAATTACTCTCAGTAATTCAACAAACTAAATGATAATATATTTTTTATATTTTTCTACTGGGGGCAGGCATCAAACCACATCTCACATGATTACAGAATTGACATGGGTTCCTCCTCCAAATTCAACAACAAGATCTCGATGAGAACCCCAGCTACCAACATTGTCACTCAAGAAAGGGTTGTTAATCGCCGTAAGATCCGTCGATCTCTTTAGATCTAGGGCTGTTAATTAGCTTATTAATTAGTGTTCATGCATGTTCATCATCACTTTCTCTTCTAAATATCTCAGCACATGATTATTTATTTTAAATTTGTTTGAATGAGTCATGTAGTACAAATTAGAATTCATGTGCTGTTATTTTCCATTTTCAGCTCCCGAGAAGAGGCAGCGAGTACCTTCTGCGTATAATCAGTTCATAAAGTACTGTATTGTTCAGTCACTCTTGAATTTCCCCTTTCTTTCGTGTGGTGACACTTTTTTGAGTGTTCTTATTTTATGTACAATATTTATGAAAAATAAATTTTGATTTATTCTTTATGAAAAATAATTGCTTTTGCAGAGAGGAGATTCAGAGGATCAAGGCCAATAATCCTGAGATCAGTCACAGAGAAGCTTTCAGCACTGCTGCCAAGAACGTAAGTGGACAAGAACATCATTGCAAAGCTGATCATAACTTTTTCTGAACTTCAATATATATACACACATATATATATATTTGGGGTATTAATCATTTGTGTTTCTTGTTTGACCAGTGGGCACATTTCCCTCATATTCAATTTGGATTGATGCTGGAGACCAACAATCAAACTAAGCTGGATGATGTAAGTACTTGACAACTCAGCCAAGATTAAATGTAAACTACATTCTTAATTTGTCTCTCATTCTATCTTGAGAAAATAAAATTGCTTGGTATTTTGTAGAACTTGTCCAAGAATCCATATTGTTTATTTATTATTATTTTTAATTAACAATGTTTTGGAAGACTTGGAATCGGCTCCTTAATTCTGAATTTTGGAAGTTGTATTCTTAATGAAGCTCCATTCATGACTCGTGAAATTTTCTACATAAAATTACCCCTTAATCATGCATTTCATCATAGAATTAACCATCGTGACCCACATATCATATCTTTTTAAAATATATATGAGCTCGTAATTACATCTCAAGTTGGTAGGGATTTGATGGATTTATTATTCACTACTGATTTTTTTTAATTTTGTTCAGGGAAGCGATAAGCATCTACTATCAAGGGCAGCGCTGTTGAACAACTGATCATGGTTTTGACGTTTCAAGACCACTTTCAAGAAACTCCATGTGTTTTAATTAAGGATATGAATCTATGTTTTCTATAATATTGTATCTGCCCCCAACTGTCTACATTCGTCATCTATCTGATTATTCCTCCACCCTTGTCGTGATCAGTGATGCGGTTTGCATTGTTTGTGATATTTCCTTAAATTCCTAAGCTAAGCTTATAGATATAAACTAATAATCATGAGATCAATAAATTAAGGACCACGAATTTTTTTTTTTTTTTTAAAGAAAGTAAGTGCTCGTCGTGTCTCTCTCAAAGCTAGGTGATCATTATGATATAATTTACAACATCCTTAATTATTCTTCATATATAGGTTTTGTTATATTGATATTAGTGGGTTTTGACTTAAATAGTAATATTTACAACATCCAATCATAGTAGGAGAGTCGAGATTATTAAGTAGTGTTTAATGATCTAATTCTTGTCTCAAGCCAAAAGATATAAGAATAATTATGATAAAAAATGCATGTCTTCGTATAATTCATGTTTTAAATGGATAGAGAAGGATTAATTTTACATATGCTTTTATCTTTTGCTGTATGTCTTTTCTATTCTAGGACAACAATCAAACACAACTTTAATGTTCATGTTATGTGTAAAAAAGAAATTAAAGACAATAAATTTACTTGCTAATTAATGTGTTATCGAAGTTTATGATGAGCTAGGGGGGAATGAGGGAAAAGAAATACTAGAAATATATGGAGAAGACTGAAGCTGTTATGATGTTTTGGATTATTAATTTATTAAACATCAATGATTATAAATAGGTTCTAATTCAACGAGTTTATTAAACGCATGCAATCCATTTAGAGGATGGATGGCTATTATGAAAAGTTAAGGTTTTACATGAGATACTATACAAAAATATTTATGGATATTTTTTGAAGCCTGTCCAGCTTGGAATACATTTAACACCGATATAGAAATCATTATCTATATAAGAAAAATGAATTTCTTAATCAAACAGATATTTAATGCAGTGTTTTAAATTTGGTTTAACATACTTGAACATCTGATTATTTCTTGTTAACCCGATGATCCAAGGTATACCAAAAGATAGCATTTGCAATGCCTTCTTCTTCTTCTTCTTCTTCATGGTAGATTCACGTATGGATAGATAGTTCTAAGTTTAATTTGGGATGATCATATGTAGCTGATAGATTATAATCTATTTATTCTTTCTTAAAAACAAGGATTTTGGCAGAAATGATCATAATCTGCTAGCCATTTTTAGTCAGTAATCTGTTTTTCATGTAACTCCATCCCATTGCTAGCTTTGCAGTAAGGTGAGCTCCAATACTTAGCCTCTAAATTATGTAGCAGAAAAGATGGATCAGGTCCAATCCCCCCAATTTCATGACTGAAAATTTGAAGATGAAAACCAAAAAGAATTATACCACCTCAACTACCAAGCTAACCACGTGTCATCAATAGTGAAAATGGGGGGATCGGAACGAGTTTTCACTCCAATAGTACATGTATTTTGATGATTGAACGTCAATAAATTCTCTAAACCGAATTTTTTAAAAGAAAAATCAATTAATCTCGAGATACAAAAGATTTGGTATCACGAAATAAGCAGTTCCCTTTACTTGGGAGATGATAAGAAAAGAAAAGGAAGAAGTTGTGATGGCTTTTTAAAACAATCTAGCTAGCTCTATTTCTACATAATAATATTTGAGAATGAAATGTGTGAAAAAAGCTGTTTTTTTTCTCTGTTTCAAAAGAAGAAATCTAAGAAAAGAGTTTGTGTGTCGAGCCACCACTCATCAGAGTCCATGACCTCTTTGAAAAGGAGGGAATTTCTGGACCACCATTTTTGGCTCCTGCAATGGCATTTCATATATCTCCATGCCCACAGAATCCTCCATAAAAGCACTAAAGGTAGAGCAAACACTTTTGCAGCTGTTTCAACCTTTTATTTCATTGAACTCTTGACTAAAGTGCCTATACGGTCAAAGTTTTCTGTTCCTATCACAGGATTCTCTCGTGGAAATTTGAAAAAAAAGAAGAGAGGAGAGGTCCATTTATATATATTTTTATCTTCATGCAAAATATACTTATTGAAGATATTGTTAATTGCCCAATGATTTTTGCATATTTTGGGGGTATGAGTTATAAAAAATGCAGTAAGGATGTAAATTACTTGTTGGTATTTTCAATTGATTGGCAGTAACATTGGAGGGCTTAGTGAGGATGTAGATAATTTTATAGTGGAGTAAGTATGAATAGTTATTTTTTGTGTTTACTTTGTAGAGAGAGGTATATATATGATTAAAAATAAAATCAAATATTGAGACCCACAAAAAATAATATATATATAAATGATTCTTTTAAGAGCAAGTATGAATTGTTATAATACACTAGATATCATAAAAAAAACAAATTGTTTTAAAGATCACATATAATATAATGGTACTTTCAAATATTTTCTTTAATCCCTTTGAATTTTGAATTAATAAAATGAGAGTTTAGAGAACATTACCTGTTGTGTTTTATTTGATGTGATAACGTTTTCCTCTGCTGTTTAATATTTGGATTAAATTAAGTGTGTATTTTCTTCTTCAATTAAATGGAGATTGACAATGTACTAAATTTAATTTGATTAAATCTATTAGATTTAAATATTACTTATTGTCAATTTATTTGAAAAATAAAATAAAATAATCCTTGAAATCATCAACCCTTTTGTGATCGGAATAAATTAATACATTAAATTGAATTAGATTTGATAAGGTCCATCTCCAAAACTGAAATTAAACCCTGTCTCTTCTAATGATCTGTTGACAGACAATAGAATCGATCTTATTATCAATGCTATGTAAGAAGATTGCAGAAACATCTCTTGTTAGTATAAATTGACAAATTGAATCTCAGAAAAAAAAAACAGAGAAAAATATTAAAGGGAATGGCTTAATCACTGTAGCTATACCTTTAAAATATTAAATTGATTTTTTTTTCAATCTCACCCTTCAACATTGAGTTTATTATAAATTAGGCCTTATAAGTTTTTTGATTTATTTTTTATGGGATTATCCGGATTTCATAATCTAAGCTGTGAATTTAATAAATTAACTTGGATTGACTAAAATGATTTTTTTTTCAATTTATTTATTTATTAACTTTGGATCCGTAAAAGTTACCCATAATGATTTATTTTATATAGGATAATCACAGTTTCTTAATTTAAGTTATATTTTTAACAGGTTAATCTAGATTTAAGTTATATTATACTTTTAATATTTTAAAAAAACCATCCAAAAAGTCATCGCAAGTTAAAAAATAGCATTCAAGAACATTAAAATAAAACACAAGATCAATTATTGAATAATCTATATATTGAAATGAATAATTCATTGCAGGAGAGCGGGGGTAAACGCTGTAATGTGAAACGAATGAAGGAAAAAGATGGGAGGAGGGTGATAAGAAGGTGAAGGAGTAATGATTGATCTGTCATCGGGATCAGCAAGTGGATTGTAGAAAATTACAAGCTGGCAAATATGGTGGTGGTGCTGTTGTTTTGTGGCCCATTTTATTATTTTACAAAAAAGAGAGGCAAAATACAAAATAGTACATTAATACCAGTGCATGGTGGCTTTAAGCTCCTCCAGCTGCCGCTGCCGCTGCTGCTCTGAAATCTGCAGCCCCATTTCTGACATTAGAATCTGAAACGTCAAATTCATGTCTGCCGACCGCATTAATTTCATTTCAATGTCATCCACGCACTCTCACCCTGTTACTTCTTCGGGTTTCATCTGGACTTTCTGCTCTCTGCGTATCTCGCTGTCTTATTTATATTCAGTTTAGTTTCTCCTGTTCTTGTTCCTCTTCCCGTATTCATTCATTCCTTTTCTTTTTTACTGTAGCTATTATAGTTGGAGGCCTCTGCCACCTAGGTTACAAAAACTATTCTGGGTTTAACCTAGTTTAAACCAGGAGCTGCTGCGGGTCCTTCAAGTAAACAAAGCTTCTTCTTTTATTCCATAACAAAAAAAAATATTGGAAAAAAACCATTCTCGATCGCTTATGATTGAAACCCAGAATGATATACTTTCGTGCATTTATAAGCATCCTGTGGAATTTTCAATTCTAGAATTTTATTTTTATTTTCAAGCTGACAACCTCGTAGTAACTTGGACTGGTTCTTGTGGTCTCAGTTTGCCGTCGAGGGTCGAGGATGCGTTTGAAGCGTTTAGAACCCCAAACACCACTGCTGGCGTTTAGTGTTTTTAATTTTTTCATGTAGATCCCGTGTGAACTTCACACTAAAAAAGGCAAAACATAGAAGCTCTGGTTTGGACCCAAGTTATATTTGCTGAGTGGTCACGATCAAACCATCGACAGCAGCGATGGATTACTCGAAGAGTTTTACTTTTTACAGTTAAACTTGAGATTTGAATCCTTATAATTTTTTTAAAAAAAAATCAAGAACCACACACTTTCTACTTTCTAGAGCTAAATTAGACGTCAATCTATTTTACTCCAAGGTAGCGAGGAGAGCAAGAGGGAAGAAAATGAATTTAAAGCAGTAGAAGTAAAAAGGAAAAGGTGGGACACCATGGAATTCAATGGTCGTTAAGTGGAACCCACAGGGACAGGGTGAATAATAATAATTGTAAGCTAGCTGAGAGGGTATAAGTTCTTCCTGCAATGATAATGGGAGCAACATGTGATTCCCTTGGCATCATGTTCTAGTGCTGAAACCCATTAGCCTTTCAATTTTGTGAAAGGAATTTATGCCACTTACTGTTAAGATCATCAAATTTCATCCACAGCAAGGAAACAGCTCGGGCCTGCAAGGACCCACTATTGTCTGCCCCAAATCAAACTCACCAGTTTGATACTACAGATATTTGGGGCTTACCAGATTGGACATGGCCACTACCCCCAATGGCCCAATTTATCTTGGGCTTAGGGCTATGATGATTCAGAAATAAGAGCTACATGAATTCTGTCAATGACTAATAATTCAATACAGTTCATTTGACTAGTGATAGAAAAGGATGAATGCCTGAAAATACCGGAGGAAAAAAAAGTCATTGTTTTATTTAATAGCAGATGGCATCTTTGCCTATAGAACTGAAAGATAACCTAGATGTCTTCTCTGATCCAAATTTGAACTTCAGATCGGAAGATGCATTGTCTTGTATAGAGGCGTTGCTCGTTGAAGGGAAAGAAAAAACAAGGGCAGGACCAGACTTCTTTGAGCCAAAACTATATGAAGGAATTGAGGACGCATCTTTCGGTGGCGACGGAACAGTGGCCGAGGTTGATGGAATGATGGTTGGTGTTGGAGGCTCAGAGTTTACACCCGAAGATGCAGAAACAGGGAAAGTAAATCCGGAAGTTGTCTTGTCAGAAGATAATGTCCATCTTTGATCAGGCTTGCCAACGGTAATAGAGGACAAAACTGGTTTGTTCCCTGAAGAGTGAGTAGGAGGCTTCATCTGAAAACTTAGAAGCTCCGAGGAAGCAGCATTTGGCACAGCCTTCATGTCTGAAGCTGAAGTATTATTTTTTGCAGCAGCTTTAGTTTGAACAGTAACTTCCCGAGGAGCAAACTTAAAAAAAAGATTCCCTCTATCTTCAGTCGCCTGAGCTGAAATTGTGTTGTCAGTTTGATCTGATTTTCTCAAAGAGTCGAGGTCATCGTTGGCCAAGCTGTTATTGTTGTTTGAGGGGAGGGATTTCTTCCAGGAGGAGGCTAGCCTCAACTCAGCAGATTTCTCTTTAGGAGTTGGCACATTTCTCTCCAGGTGTTCTAATATTTTCTGAGCCATCTGCCTGGAGTGTGGAGGTACAGATGGAACATTGACTTTGGAGCTCTGTGGCTCACTATCTGCTACCAGAAATTTTGAGGGGCTACTTGTTCCTCCTTTTTCTGTACTCTTCTTTACACCTGAAAATAATCCTTCGAAGGCATTGAAGTTTTCCACCTGAGGACTGTTTAATGTTGAATGATAGCTAGCAGACCCTCTAGGAGTTTCTGTAACAGCTTTATGCCGTAACCTAGTCCTACGAATGGGTCCAACAGAACCGTGTACATCATCCACTGAATTGTCCCTTGAATTCACCTACAAGCTCAAAAACTGAAATCAAGAACAGTACTTGAAAGTTTATTGATAACAACACTAGTTGTACCGAGACAACAGCAACATAGAATCACAGACAAAAGAAAATTTCTATGGCTGGACAAAAAGACTTAAACCTAAGCCAAGAAATTAGTTTATTTACAGGCAGTCAATGCATCTAAAATTCAGCTGGAGTGTTGAGTCTCGACCAAAACTAGAATCACTAATAGCATATCACACAATTATGCCATATATATTTCTTTATTTTATTGTCCAAGAAACAAAAGAGCATCCACAAGACAGAAATACACGACGACTATGAACATGGAAAAATTACCTGTCTGTAAATTTAAATTTTTCTTGTCCAGGGTAAGTAAACAGCATGATGGCATTCCATTCAAATAAATTACATAGACAAGACATAAAAACACGATGACTCCAGACAAAGAAAGTTACCTGTCCATATAAAGGAGTTTGAGACTGCTGAAAGGGAGATGGCGTCACATTCAAGTGCCTGTCATGATCACCTTGTAACTGAAGCAGCTGATAAATGTGTAGAACAGAAAAGGGTCAACTCATATGTGATGAAACCCGTCCAAAAAATCACCGTTGGCATGAGAAAACTTGATTCCACATACCTGGGACTTAGACTTCGAATATAAAGTTCTGGAATAAGGAGTTCGGGGAAAATTGTGAAGCCCAAGTCTCCCTCTTTGACTTTGTGGAGTCATAAATCCACGCTGATCCTGTACCATGGCACCTGGCCAGCATGTGGAGGGCTTAGGTGAAGGAGATGGGAAAAATGGCTTTGATCCATGCAGGTTACCAAGCACTAATGACCCTCCATCTTTTGAAATTAAACTCTTAGAGCCAAGGCCTACTTCTGATGCTCGGTTTTCCATATAAGCCCTAGCAATATCAATCGGTGAGGCTCCAACATCATCTGGAAGCTGCGAGATTACACACAACTATCAGGCTATCCATGGATATGAGAACACAAAAACAGAATATGCATCCAATTTTGAGCACTTCACTTGTGCATTTGCATAAATGAACCATTCCTGGTAATTATGAAAGAAAAAGAAAATATAGAGGTATATATGTCTGTATATTGTTTATTAATAGAACCTAGATTCCTGTCATTTCTTTTTTCAAAATTGCCTCTCAAGCCTTTCTGGAATAAAAGGCCTTCCCGAGGATGAAAGTGGACAACCATGCCATTAACAAAAATCACTGTCAAGCACTGATGTCCTAACTGTAACTTAATTCCCAAAGTCATAATTTGGTCAAGTTTATTTTAAGCCTTAACTCCAATGGTATGCTGAAAAAATACTTATATGAGTGTGTCAGCATGAAGATGTATATTCAGATTAAATTCCAACCACAGATGTATAAGCAATCTCAAGAATGATCTTTTCCAAGTATCTTCCCTGATATGAAAATCCAGTGCTTTATGCATGAGAAAGTAAAAGAATTTAGAGAAGTGCACGCCTTGTAGAGTACATGAATTTTGAGAAGCAAAAACCTTGCACATCTAGTATACATTGTATCATATTTATAAACTCATGCTGCATTGAAAATGCACATTGATTGCAATTATTTATTCTACTCACAGTTGACTTGACAAGAGGGGTTGAGTTTCTCCAAACAGCTGTATTCAAATCTTCATGCTTTTCTTCAGTTGATTTTGTTGAGTTTTCGAAGGGGAATGCAAGGCCTCCAGCAACTCCAGGAATCATGCTTGAATATCCCTTTTCTTGAATTTTTGAAGTTCCCCAAATAGCTGTATTAAAATCTTCTCGCTTTTCTTCAGTTGACTTTCTTGAATATTCAATGCCAGCAGCAGGCCTCTTAACATCTCTAGCAGTCATGCTTGAGTGTTCCTTTTCTTGCTCAACATTTGAAAAATTAACAGCTCTTGAATGAAGTATCTCCATCAAACGATTAATTTCATCCCTGCATAGTGATGGAGAGAACTAAGAATTTTTCACATTTAGATCATCGCAACCAGGCTCCATGTCAGTTCAATGGCATTAGTGGAGTAAAAGTGCTACAAAACGCCCATGTTTCTTAAGATTATATATGCGCATATAATCAATGATCATTACCTAGACAGCTTTTGGTCCTTCATTAGCTGTTCAATTTCAGAAAGCCTGTTATGATCAGAAATTCCAAGTTTTTGATGTTCATGGCCCTCAGAGTCAGAACCACTCTTAGATATTTCTGCAGCTCTGCTAGTACCAGCTACATCAGTTGATCTGGATGCTGCTTGCTGCCAGAAATAATTCCCAATGGTGAGACTATTTTATTCACAGAAATGCCAGAAGTTATAAAGCCTGAAGAAAAGCTTATGTTATAATAACACTGTTAGTACAAAAAATTCATGAATACATCAATCATAACATTCTTTCAGTAAGAGCTTACGAAAACATACAACAAACAGAGAGTGAAAACTTGCTACCCGATAACAGTTTAGAAGGAACAAATGCACAAAATTTCAAAGATATATTACTATCCCTGATAAGCTGTTAGAAGATGACATTACTCTCCAAAACATTAATTAAACTAGCAAAATGTAGCACAAAAAAATATGACATGAAGAACCCACAAATAAAAGGGGGGAAAAAAAGAAACAGGAATGTGATTTACTGTTTACAAACAATTTTCATGTTTTTTTTTTCTGCACCTTCAAAACAAGTAATGACTTGTATAGCAAAAAAAAAATCAACTTGAATACACTGAGGAATAAATTATCCAAAAGTTGCAATAGAAAAGGGGGGGAAAACACTA
This sequence comes from Salix purpurea, assembly GCA_027405865.1. Classification (NCBI taxonomy): domain Eukaryota; kingdom Viridiplantae; phylum Streptophyta; class Magnoliopsida; order Malpighiales; family Salicaceae; genus Salix; species Salix purpurea. The sequence goes on from JAOWLH010000019.1 coordinate 6,919,022, forward strand.
CCTCTATTGTTAGTGTTCATTAAAGAACATTCATCATACCAAGCTTACTCCTTACGAAATCATCAGCTAACCCGAAACGAAAAGTAATTGTTCCAACAAAAGAAGTTACAGCAAGCATGTTATCCAAATATTTCAAACTAGACACGAAATTCAGAACTAGTCAAACAGCATACTTCATTCATTTCAAGGCCAACATTCCTCAATTCAACCTATCTAATTAAAAGTTTGAATGTTTTTCCACAAAGATATTAAATTTCGCCTTACATTAACAGTGAGATTGACATCATCACCAGTAGCATTCTGCTCCTCCACCTCCTCAAGTGATCTCACTATAAATAAATTAAAAAAAAAAACTAATCAAGTTAAGAAAATAATAAAAACATTTAAATAAATATACATATCGCAAATCCGCAGCGCCAAAAAATAATTAAAAAAACCATTATTCAAAATAATTAAACCCTAACTAATCAAACTTAATCGCAAAGAAAGCAGAGACTATCAAAACTGACCGTCATCTTCTTCCTGATTAGCATCGTCATCCACAGACTCTGATTTGGAGAAGAAAGAGGGGAAAATCAAGTTCGCACCGCCAGAAATCAACTTGTAAGCTGGATCCACCAGCTTCGACAACCATCGACGCTGTTGCGCTTGGTTATCCGGTGGCCGAGCATACGGTGTTGCCAGCGGCCTTCGCGAAGGAGGTTTCCTCAATTTACCCCCGGCTCCTCGACCTTCCACTATCGGTTTTCGTCCCAACGACGTCGTCTCGCCGTCGTTTGTGCTTCCCATTTGATTTATCACCTCTCTAACAGTGTCAGCCGTAGTGGAAGTACAAATTTACTTTGTCCAGAGCGAGAGAGGAAAGGCCGCGCCTTGTGTTTTTTTCTTCTTTTTGTTATCTTTTTAGGGTAAAACTATATTATAGGCCTTCAATTATAATATATATTTCTTCCTGGTATTGCGATTAATAAAGCTACCAATTTCACCGTTCATGGATTGTATAGTTGAGATATGGAAAATGTGAAACGATTTTTAAACATGAAACAAATTTAATTCTACCTATTATTATTTGTATGTTTTAAATTTATATTATAGTTTTTTTATTGGTTGTCTTATCTGTTGTTATTTCAGGATGAGACAGATAAAAAAAATTGATTTATGATTAGGTTTTTTTGTTTGTTTTGGTTTTATTTTTGTCTTTTGATATTTAAAAAAAAATTGTATATTTTTTGGGGTTTTGGCTGCTGGGATTGAGTATAATTCTATATCTCTTACCTTAGCTTCCATGGTTTTTTTTTTTTTTTTTTTCTGATGATAACTAAATAATCAAAATACTTTTAATTGGTTTAAATATTACATGGAAATTCTTAATTTTTTTAATTTATCTCCAATTTTATTTTTTAAAACTATCATGTGAAAAATATCTCATACTAAATATATCCATATAAAAAAGGGAAAAAAAAAAACAATTCGAATAAGACTTGGTTAATCCTTTTAACTAGAAGAGGGTTATATTGAAAGTCTTGTAGGAACTACAGGATTAAATGTTGAAACATTTTGAACCGATATGAATTGAAATTGAAATTTCTAAACCCTAGGAATAAAAATATTTTAACCTTTTAATTATCTCCTTTTCAAAATTACAAGAAATTAATTGTGGTGACCGTTGCGAATTGCCATGCTGGAATCCCTGCCTTTTTTGTCAGGGGCCCACAAATGGTGACAAAAAAAATTATTATTTTTTTTTTTTTCACAACCTGAAAGGAGAATAGAAGTTGTGCTTACTGTATTCTAAGAGTTATTCTTCGAGAAATAATAATTTTTTTATTTAAATTATTTTTCTAATATTTTTAAATTACTTGCTCGATCTGATTCATTATTGTAGACGGAGTGATGGGCCTTGTCAATATTTCTAGGTGGTCGAATGCTTATGGGCTGTGGGCCTTCTTTAGAAGCAACATCATCAATCTTGCTTAAGTTTGGGCCGTGATACAAATTTGGTCCCTCTAGTTTATCTCCTCTTCGGGCAAATTAGATGCAGATGGAATCTAATTTCCTCTAGAGGAAAGGAGAGTTTGAGCTCACTTCCAAACCATGCATCGACTCGGCTCAGGGACTCAATCACAAGAAAATTATTGTTTAAAAAAATTAGAAAATATTTGAAATAAGGATTAAAAACTCAAATCGTGTATTGTTTCAATTTCATCTATTATTATATGTGTTTATAAAAACAAATTACAGTGTGACTTGTCTCACTTAGCGAGCCAAGAATTCTTCAAATAGTAATCTAGTTTTAAAAAAAGTCATGTTTCCGTCATTTTAACTTCTATCTAACTCTAGTTTAATATCATGTTCAAACATTGTATTTCAAAAAAAATATTTTTTTTAATTTTTTATTTTAAATTTAAAAATTTGGTATTTTTAGATTATTTTCATGTATTTATGTTGAAAATAATTTTTAATAAATAAATAAATATCATTTAGATGCATTTCTAAATAAAAAACACTTTTAAAAACAATTTTCATGTGTTGATATCAAAAATAATTTTTAATAAATATATAAATATTATTTTGATACATATCTAAATTAAAAACACTTTTAAAAACAATCTTAATTATACTCTCAATCACTCAAGCAGTGACTGACTATAGGATTTCAAGAGCCTGGTTACTTTAACTCTTCTGGCTGTGATGTGAATCTGTCATGTCTACTGTAAATAATAAAACAAACACAAATTGAGCAGATAGAATCATAACAAAACAGAAAAAAATTGCCGTTTTGTTTGATGAATGAATCATTCGTCAATCGAATATTCACAAGTTGTAATAAATAATAAAAAGACTTTCGTTTCTAATTCTTTCCGTGCAAGTAACTTTGAAGAGTTTGATCCCACTCCATTAATTTGTGAATGTCACATAACCATAATAATCCAAAATTATTTGATTAATTAAATTGCTTTTATTTTTTTATGTGAAGCATTTCAAAACTTGGTTTTGTAAGGATTAAAACAACAAACTTCTTATGCCTTTTGATTTATTTTGCATGCAAAAATGTATCTAGCAATAATTTTAACTGAACATATATTTTTTATGTTGCAGGAAGTGATAGATAAACTGAAGAACATTCTGCTAGTATCTGTCTTTTTATAAACAACTTCCATGCTTTTGCATAATTTTGAAGCGTCGAAAACATTAGCTTGCTTTTGTGTTGTAATTATTGAATAATTACAAATGATGTATCTCTGATGTCTGCTCCATCATTGAGTTTGAAAAGTTTCTGAATAGGCAAAAACATTGATATTTTTCAAACCAATAGCAGAAAAACAACTTCGTCGTCGTCGTCGTCATCATTGAGTTTGAAAAGTTTCTGAATAGGCAAAAACATTAATATTTTTCAAACCAATAGCAGAAAAACAACTTCTTCCTCTTCTTCTTCGTCGTCATCATCATCTTGATATCTTTTTGCGTCAGCTTTTGCAAGAGAATCCTTTCCTTAAGGTAGAATTTCACCACCAGGTTGCTGGGGCAATGGTGGGCTGTTGTCGATAGTTTACCTGTCGACATAAAGTTGCAGAAGAAAGGCAAGGAATAATTGCGGCTTATAATAGCAGTATTGACAGGTGTCAAAGAGGGGCTGGGGGGGGATCAATATCTACAGTAGTTCTGAGCATTTCTTGACAAGCTGAGGACATAATCAAGTTCCGCATGCTAATTCAACAGATGATCTACTTCACACCGAAAGCCTAAAGGGCTTGCCTTTCACTTCAAATCACCACTCCTGACAGGACCAGTTTGGCACAGGTGAAAACCCTTCCGAGATACTAAGATTAGAGAGAATTCAAGTCTTGCATTGCAAAATACCTGCTATGAAGGGTCATATTAAGGGCTTCAACAGAGAAATTAGCAGATGAGATGGATTCTCTCCCCTCTCATTAGCGAATGATTTTCCTGCAACTTGTGAAAAGACACGAAGGAAGATGTTGAAAATCTGGAAAAGACTTGTGATCTGACTTCAAATGGACCCGATTACTGCAAGAACTCATTGGTTGTGGATTATTAGCTCATAGTTTTTATAGCTCTGGTTAAGTCACAGTGCCATCAGAACCTACACCATGTGCAGCTAGAGCAGCTAAAGGTATTTCTAACATCACTCACTCATCCATTGATGTCCCCACACTGCATAATTTCCTACATGAATTATCCCATTGATTCCATAACAAGCCCATCAATCAAATCTGGAAAAAAAAGTCTGTGTGGAGTAGAAAACATGTTAGCATGTATAAGTTATTTTTTCTTGTTGTTTTTGCGTAAAATAAAATTAATTAGATAATATTTAGTTTTGAATAAAAATGCTAAAAAACCATTAATTTTTACTTTACGCGTCTATTACTAGCACGATACCAAAAAAATATTATTGGCAAGTACTCGTGCATGTACGACGTACATAAATGGCTATGTATAGTTGGTTGGCGAAATTTCTCTACAAGTTTAGGAAATATTTTTATTCTGGTAGCGTGATAGTTTGGGAAAAAAAACTCAGTTGGGTGCTATATAAAGATGAGCAAATACTTTATATGACAAGCAGAGGACCCAGCGAGGTAGGCAGTTCGTTCCATCAGCTCAGCTTGTTTGTGCCTTTCTAATCAACATGACATCTCGCAAATTTGAAGCATTTAGTTCCGCCTATATTAAGCCAAAGGTTGTCAGAAATAAGATCACTCCAAGAATGCAAAAAAAATGGAAGGTGAGAAGGGAGCTGCAGATCATCCTGAGACAAGGGACACCTACAGAATTGCTTATATAATCCATTTTCTGCTTGGTGCTGGTAATTTGCTTCCATGGAACGCTTTTATCACAGCTATTGATTACTTTGGCTATCTCTATCCAACGAAGCACATTGAGAAGGTCTTTTCTGTAGCTTACATGAGCTCTTCAGTTCTGGTTCTGCTGATAGTCGTGAGCTGGGGTGGCTGGAGCAAGCAGCTAAGTTACAGATTAAGAATGACCATGGGGTTTTGCATGTTTATAGTCTCTCTAATGGTGGCTCCACTGATAGACTGGTCTTCGAGTGGCAGTGGGCCAAAAGGGTTGTCAAATGGAGCCTATGGTGTGACAGTTGCATCCGTCGTGGTTTGTGGTTTAGCTGATGGTTTGATAGGAGGAAGTTTGATAGGAGCAGCTGGAAAGCTTCCAAAACAGTACATGCAGGCTGTTTTTGCAGGAACTGCCTCTTCAGGTATTATATAATACCACACCTCCCAGCTTTTGCATATCATTGTTTCCATGATTCAGCAGAAAAGGAAGTTTTATAGAGTAGATGAGTAGGAGACATGGTTAGCGGCAAGTTCTTATTATGATAAAGCATATTGCCTCTTCCAAATTATGAATTAAAAGCATACAACATGGTAGTCATGGAATCATTATCACCTGTTCGAGAGAATTTGATGTAGATAATAGCATCCTAAAGAGACTGTCTTTTCATCTCAGGGCCAAATTATAGATTTACTTCCAGGAATTTAGATCAAGGCACAAATCTTCACTGTTTTCCTTAGACAGGCTATTCAGAATAAGCAATCATTTCCAGCAATAGCATGTTTTCACTTTTTCCATCGTTGCCAGCAATTACTTTCTTGGCACAACAACTTCTGCAAAGATTTCAACAGTTTCCATGCCTTGTGGAGCACTAAGTGATTCAGAATTTCATGAGTTTTGAGATAGCAGAGGTCTAGCCTCAATATATCCATCACAAACCAACCCTCTTGCCACTATCAGTCATGCTTCACAGAATTGGTTTTAAACTCTAAACTTTTTAGCATATTTTTAGGAGAAAGATGTAAAATACATGTTTGATGTCTTGCTTGAACTTTATTTTGCATGTAAGAAGTAGGGGAGTGAAAACAAGTCGTGAGATGGTTCCTTAACATGGTATCAGAGCCTTGTTGACTCAGCGGTCACGAGTTCAAATCTCACCACCCTCATTCTATTTGATAAAAGTCAAGCACAAGGTGATGTGGGTCTGTGCAAGTTTCAAGCTCAAAGAGCTTTCACTTGAGGGAGGGTGTTAGAGAATAATATAAATCATATTATGAGGCCTCACTTACAAGCTTAAGCTTTTAGGTGAGATGGTTCCTTAACAGACAGCTCAAATAATCATACTGAGTTCCCCTGACTGCATCGATTGCTTGTAACAGGTGTTCTCATTTCCATCTTGAGGATCATAACAAAGGCATCACTCCCTCAGAACCCTCAAGGTCTCCGAACAAGCGCTCACTTCTACTTTATAGTTAGTGCCGTCATTCTGCTGTGCTGCACACTGTCTTGCAATTTGTTACAGAAACTACCAGTTATGGAACAGCATTACAAACTTGCTCCTGATGATTCAGTGTTTCCAAAACAAAAATTTTGGGCTGTAGCGAGAGAAATCCGATGGCCAGCTTTTGGTGTTCTCATGATTTATATCGTGACTTTGTCGATATTCCCTGGTTTCATAGCTGAGGATCTCTCATCCAGGTCACTAAAAGACTGGTATCCCGTTTTGCTGATAACAATATACAATGTTGCAGACCTCACAGGGAAATCTTTAACCGCGATATATGTTCTAAAGAGCATTAAGAGGGCAACATGGTGTTGCCTTCTCAGGCTTGTGTTCTATCCTCTCTTTGCAGCTTGTCTCAATGGACCCAAGTGGCTGAAAACTGAAGTACCCGTGGCAATTCTAACTTTCATGCTCGGAGTGACTAATGGCTATCTGACAAGTGTTCTCATGATCCTCACTCCCAAGTCGGTGTCAGTTTCAGAGGCAGAGTTCTCTGCAATTGCAATGGTGGTTTTCCTAGGTATAGGGTTAGTTGGTGGGTCAGTTATTGGCTGGTTTTGGATCATCTGAGCACTTTTTTCGGTCTCTCAGGATAGTTGGGAACAGCTTGTATTCACAAGTAAAATTCAAGAACAGAGCTAACTGTAGGTTAGCACCAGGAATAATCGATGGCAATTCCCATTGTATGATATGAATTTAGAGCTATCAATCTTTAGTTTCCCAATCAGATGCTGATTTTTAGTTCTGAGTGAAAGTATCCTTATCCTTTGTGTATTGAAGATTAGATTACTCTTCTTACCCCTTCCAAAGCACATGTTTAACTCTCCAAATATTGCATTTGCACTCGAAAGGTTTATGTAACAGGATACACTGAAAGATATCAAAACAAGAAAATCTCGATGTATCTCTGAACACGCGACTCGCAATCCCCCGGTAGCCGCTAGTGAATTGCTTAGAAAATGAAGCTATAACGTTCAAAGACAGCTTGTCCGCCAGGCTTCCATAAATCTTTGTCGAGACTTCGACAATTCAATCTCTATCTGGAAGCTGTTCAATACTATCAATCAGGGAGCTGGCATGGACCAAAAATAATCACATTGGTTGGCTTATCTTGAGTTGCAAGCATAGCTTTGTTGTCGTAGAGCCCCAGTACTTGGATATGAAGGCAAGCCTTACCAGCTCACATCTTGGCAAACTTGTAGATCAAATAGTGTATAGAAATTTGAACACCCCTGGGACTTGCTAAGTTTGAGCAGAAATCAGTTCGTAACATTATGGAATGCAGGGGAAGATAGATAACGATTTAATCTATCCAGGCTTTATCATTTACTTGATTCCTTCAAGTTAATTAAAGGTGAAGCTTAAACCCTAAATGAAATTAAAGAGGCAATACAAAACATGCTATATTAACGCAGAGGAGATTTCAAACTTCAAAGTATCAGCAAAACTCCGTTATGCAATAGCTGCCAGAAGAAATGAACTTTATTGACATATATATAACAAGCCATGCAGAAAGTGAGAGAAACAAAGCCATAAAAACTCGTCTTATTTTTTTTTTTTTCTACATCAAATGGCTAGACGATCAAAGCATGGGAATCAAACAACTCAACTGAGCAGCTTAAAAGGTTACTAGAAATTGCAAAAAGAAAGGGTGTATAAACAAAGGTCAGAGGTTATGTCTAAGCTATGATACAAGATTTTTGGGAGAGGTGGCGGTCTCTAGATGAGGCGGCTATGAAGGAGGGAGAGCAGGCTTGGATCCATCGAAAAAAGTTGGCGGTGACATTTTGCTCATACTTCTCTCTGTTCCTGCTGCTCCCCTTCCTCCTCCTCCTCTTCAGCATCCCAAAGAAACCGAGCATAAGATGCCATCACATAACTGCAGCATCAAAACAAGGACATATTAAAACTTGGCAATCAACGTAATTACAGCGACGATGGTAAAGTACAATACTGATAATTGTCTACTTTTTCCCGTCAAACATTGAAACCGAGATCATGGTATAATTCATGTCTCTAAGGTTCCGGCAGCAAATTTTATGGACTACAATCAAGAAAGGTGCTTACCAATCATCGGGAGCAGCTTTAACAGCTTGATTGAAATAAGATTCAGCACGCGAAGCATCCTTATGACTCTGCCATATCAAATCAGCATACATTGAAAGAATACCTGCATCATTCGGGTTGGCTAAAATTGCTCTGCCACAGTACTCTTCAGCTTTTACAACATCCAAACGAGCCTGTTCCAATTCCAAAAAATTACATTAGAACAATCTTGTCCACAAGATTGACTCCTATTCACTTACTAAGTTATTCCTAATTTACTCATACTCTTACCTATTGTGTTTGAAAATTATTTTTTACTTCTAAAAAACAGTTTTTTCTCATGATTCAGTAGCATTGAGTTTCAAAAACTTTATACTTTGAGAATATCCATTAAAGTACATTCTATTGTCAAAGAGCAAAACTTTTATACAAAAGGAGCTTTAAAAGCACAAACTTGAGACAGCTATTCACTGTTGAAAATCAATTACATTAACTACACAAGACAGAAACATAGCTTCCCATTTTTTAAAACTTTTTTAAAAAACAAAGATTCACAAACCATGAAAACATGAACCTTTTGCAGTATAGCAAACACTTACCTCTCTCAGAAACTTGGCATAATTTATGAGAAAAAGAGGATTCCCAGGATTGGCTTCAATCATCGTCTGATAATAAACATCGATATTTTCATTCCCCTTACTAGACTCCCAAAACCCAGATCCTCCATCATCACCAAATTCCGACCTACCACGACCACCACAAAACTTCCGTCCACCACCATCACTACCACCACCCGTCACCAAAACCTCTAGCACCCCATTATCACCCTCCCCCATCTCTCCATTCTCACACCCTTCAAAAAACAACCCACCCTCCAAAAATGACACCTTTTTCTCTACTTCTTCTATAACTTCCTCGTCAACAGGGATTCCATTCAAAACTCTGTTACTGGATTTTCTCTTTGGCACTGAGAGGTCCCTTAGATCTGCCTCGGAAAAGGCTCTTGTTATTCTTTTAATAGAATCATGATCTTGTGAAGAAATAGAAGAAAATGGACTAGAAGATGATGCTGTCAACGAAATGGATCTGGTTTTTTGGATTTGGTGCAAGAAATCGGGTTCTGGAGATAGTTCTTTCGAGTGTGGAGGGATCCATGAATTCAGAACTGGCGTTGATGAGCTTCTAAGAAGCATTTTTTTGGCCTTGGATTTCTCTCAATCTCTGCAAAGGTTGAGACTTGGCATGTGGAATGAGAAGGAGAAGGTGATGTTTTTATATAGGTGTGAGGATTGAATCTTGGCCGTTTAGATGATTCGGAGTGTACTATACATGTTTTTTTTTTTGGTATTGGGGTTTTAGCGGCTTGTTTGGGTGAGGATCTAAAATTTTCATTTTAGAATATGTTTTCCTGTTTTATGGTTTTCAAAAACTTTTTTCTTTGAATTGTATTCTTTTTACTATTGTCGAGAGAGCTAGCTCATGGGTTTGTGAAGTTTAATTATAAAATTACATTGTTTTTTTCAATACACTTATATTATTTTAAATTATTAAAAAAATATATTAACAAAATAAAATTAACTTAATCAATTTCAGTCATATTCATCTGGATGAATACAGTTCAATAGTATTTAAATTGATTTGCAAATAAAACTTAGATCTTGTATTTATACTTTGTACAATGTTGAAATAAGTTATTGATTTCTGTTTTTCTTTTCAATTACCTAGAAAGTTAAATATAATAATAATAATAATAATACAATTTATTTTAGATAGGGTATACTAGAAATGATACATTCTTCTCTTGCATAACAAGTCTTTTAACTCATACTCTCACGGGTCATTAAATTGTTTAATATTTTAATAATAGATAATAAATCCTAAAATTATAATTATAATTTTATAATTATATAAAAAAAATTCCCTGCACAAAGAAAAAAACTGTCATTGCATATAGTTTCAATATCAAAAACTATTTAGAGAAAAATAAAGGGAAAAGTGTTTGAACACTACCGTTGCGCTTCTCTTCCATTCACTTAAATGATATGACAAAATTGAATTAAAAAATGAAAAAAAAATGTTATGAGAACCAAAATTGGATAAAAATAATTAAATAAATAAAATAAATATTAATGAATAAAATCAAAAAATATAATTATAAAAATGAGAACCAAAATTAGATAAAATAAATAAATAAAATAAAATGTGAAGAGAAAAAAATAAACAAAGAAAACAAAGGGTTAGAAATCCACAATCAAAAGAACAAGTTTGTATTTATGTACTACGATGCAGCAATACACAGTGTAATGTGTCTTGCCCTGCCGCACTGTTAGGGTTTAGGTTTTTTTATTTAATGAGCGAAATCAAGTCCCATTTTTTTTAATTACTTGCCAAACAAACCCTAACGAGCTCCCCGTATATACTATGATGGAGGCAGGTACGCGGGTCAACATTCCATTACAGTAGGGCCCGCCACAAACTGTCTGATTCGGCACACAAAACCTTTTGACGGTCCAGACTCAATATCATCACGTGAGTCCATACTGCTGGCATCTGGTGGTGGCTCGTGAAAGGGAAAGGGCAGGATTTTTCCGCGGTTTTTTAGGCAGCAATAAAGGCCCTTGTATATTTCAAGTTTCTACGAATTTGCCACTCTTGTGTTTGAGTGGCTGCCCTTAACTTCTGTGGGACCCAGGATCGCAAATTGGCGCATGGGGTGGAGCCCATGGCTCGATTCAACGGTGAGTCTTGGCGCTAGGATGTCACAGATCATGACCATCATGTCTCTCTCTGCTGGTTATCCTTTTAGATTCGGAGGGGTCTTTCTTTGTCACGAGGAGGTGCAAGGGGATGGCTGTAGGGATAAAATTGTCAATATACTACGAGCAAAGATATTTTTACTGGCTGTATGTGCTTGCGTTGATGCAAAATAATTGCCTTGTACTTGGGGAGAATCTTAACAAATAAGAGATTGACATCTGGGAGGTGTTGTTTGGACGTGGATGTCCATTGCTTAAGTATGAGCCATGCATGCGGCTATAAAAGCTTAGTTCAAACTCTAGTTTTATGTATGGCGGTTTGAGCGAGAGATTTTTAGTTTTGAGATTATAATAATTCTAGTTAAACTAACATTTGTTTATTATTTTGTAAAAATAAAAATAAGAAACAGGGAAGACAAATGAGATGTGTCTTCATTTTCTTTTTCTTTTTCTTTTTAAAATACAAAAATTATTTTATGTATTCATTCATAACATTTTAATCAAACATATATATATATATATATATATATATATATATATATATATATATATATAATTGTATTTGTATTTATCCTCTTTTTTGTCTGAATATATATAATTGTATTTGTATTTATTCTCTTTTTTCTCTGAATAGTTTATGAAAAAAAATAATTTAAAATGATTTATGCATGGGCAAACATGTAAAATAGTGGATTGGAATGGAGGATTTATGCAGGGCCAAACATATAAGATACGGGATTGGAATGGAGTGAGTAAAAGAAACAAAAACAAAATCATAATTTGCAATCTCTTCAAGGTTTTGACTCTTAGTGGCAGCCTTATAACGTTGATTAGAATATTAAATAATAATATAAATTATATTTTGAAATATCATCTCATAGATTAAGTTTTTTTAGGTGAGATGTTTATTTGATATGATGTTAGAATCTTGTTGACCTAAAGATCACGAGTTCGAATTTAACTACCCGAGATAATTCTTTAATATGATGTTAGAATCTTATTGACCCAACAGTCACGAGTTCAAATCTAACTACCTTCATTCTATTTGATAAAAGTTAAGCATGATATAATATATACTCGTGTGTAAGTTTCAAGCTCAAAAGATTTCTACTTGAAAGAATTTTAGAAAATAATATAAATTATATACCAGGATCTCACTTAACAATTTAAATTTTTTAATGAGATAATTCCTTGACATAAGAGATATTTCTATGCCCAAATTCCATGCTCCTATCGGTAAACAGGGAAATAGTTTTCTAATAATAGGATGAGTATATACACAGGCATGCAATGGTCTTTCAAATGGTAATTTAATTATAATTTTGGACAAAGAGCATATTTCCGAACACGGACGTAGCATGAACATGAACATTTCCTTCGCAAAAACAATCGATCAAACAGCAAGAAGAAGAAGAAGAAGAAGAAGAATATGTTTTTTTTTTTCAAAAAATAAAAGGGTATAGTGTTAATTAATATTCAAAGGGTAAGTTTTTTTCTGTTGGGATATTTGATGGAGCACGGAGCATCCTGTAAGGCTTCCTCTTCTCCTATATTCTCTAATAAGTTCATATTACCATGCAAGTCTCTGCGGAAAAATATAAATACAAATTTAGACCAAGTAAAATGGGATGGCAGAATCGATGAGCACCGCATGCAACAATATCCAAATTTCTATCCATGTAAAGCTAGTGATGGCACCATGCATGGATCGTGAAAGATCTAACATGTTGTACGGTGTCGTATTCACCAGAAATAGAAAGGGATTTCTTAGCGAACTGTGTGAAGGAGATTCATATTGGTTTGGCAGCCAAGTAAAATCCTCGAGAAGCATTTTCATGGTGATAATAAGAACGATCAAAACTTGATCAAGCCACGATAAAATTGTTTGGCAACCCTCCCATCCCGGCCTGCCAATTAGAATTTGAGAAGCACATTACGTAGGACCCTTGACTGGAGCTTCTCATGCTCTCATGTCTTTTCATATTGCGTAAGATATTAGCATTAACAGCTTGTTTGGAGCTTCTTGAATTGAATTTATATAGTTAAACTATTATATAAAAAATAATTAAATTTGAGTCTATTGATTGAATTTCAAATAAAAATCAATTCATAAAAATGTATACGATACACTTTGATTTGCTACAATAATTCAATTTAGATTGAGATTGAAAATCATTTTATGAAAACACCCTCTTTTTTTTCCTTGTAAGAAACCCTACAAATAATTCCGTGATCTCTTTCAAACCCCCCATTCTATTTCCCGTGTGTGTATATATATTGGGTTTAAAAAAATCTATTTTTCGGAAGACACATTTTGTGGGATCACGTGAGCGAATAAAACTTTAACTATCTCAGACTCCCTGACTCGAACTTAAAACTTCTTGTACATATCTCAAACTCTTTATCATTACGCTACGTCCAAGACCATATATTTTCCTCGCAACTTCTTCAAAAATAGTTAGAACAAATATAGATGCTTTTACTACCTGCTCCTACATTGAGAAAAGAAAGACAATTTATCTATTTTTCTGCCGTTTGACTTGTCAAAATGGGAACATAGTCAATGAAAATTAGATCTTCGAGAAAACCCCATTGGAAATCAAGCCTTGAATTTGAGCTCCCATGACTACATTCACGATTGCCATGCTGCCATTTTTGCTGGGTTTTTGTTCTAGATTGGTGGCGGGTTGGGTTTCTGTTCTGTGTGGAGTGCCAGAATTCCTTCGATTGGCAAATAGGGGGGCTTATGCATGGTTTCAAGAAGGCCCAGCAACCCTAATATTCCTATGCATAGCACTAACTCTTGAAGTTACGCAACCCTTCCTCAGGACATAACGTGGATAAAAACTAAAATTGTGAAGTCCTAATATTAAAGCTCTAAATTATATATATAAAAGAGAACAAACTCTTGTATTTTATCAAAATTTTGAATTCAATAATTTAATAAAAAAATAACACATGAATTGTTTATATAAATACTAAAATATTGTGTGTATAAGTTTCTTCTAAGCTGATAACACATGAAGTGTATATGTTATCCTTCCTAACTAAGATTAAAACAATATAAAAATATTTTATAAAAAAAACACTAACTAAAGAAGGTGTTGAATCGGTTAATGCAACCTACTTCATAGTAGCACCGCTAATCAAATACTCATAGTCAGTCAGGAAAGAACAAAAAATCTAAGTGCAATACACTATATATTAGAGGCTATAATATGATATTGTTACAGCAAATACTAAAAATAATTGTGTCTCTCTGCTAATATTTATGTAACAAAAGGCATTATTTAGATCTTAGTTAGGAAGGATGATAATTTATTTAAGGTTCTGTTTTTCTTTGAAGATGTTGCAAGACAAATGTGTTAGAAATTATCATTATGCCTCTTATGACACACTTATGTTCTTGTTTATTCAAATTCATGATCATGAGGATCAATTGCTTAATTTCTCCTTGATTGGAGGAGAAAATTAGCTAATAGGATCCCCGATCTACCTATATGTAATAGCATGTGTATTCCATTTACGGTTACTGGTAGACATAGATCAAAAGATTTCTCTAGTAAATTTTTCTATTATTTTGAAGTTGTATTGCTACTGCTGCATCAGGAAAAGCCATGTTGCTGTTGTTATATTGGGAATTCATTCTGTGCTTGAGCAAAAATGATTGAAGATGTTTATAATCTAAATTTTCGCTGCAATATGAATTTAGCATTCAATTATATAAAATGTATATAACAAAATATTGATATATTTGTGTTACAAGATTTGCTTTGTTTGCATTAGTGGAAAAAACTAGATGAATTCTTCAAAAACTTAATACAAGATTGGGTTTTCATGATTGTATCATGAGTTATTGATCGGTCCTACATACATGCTTTTGTTTTTTTGCCTAGTTTGTTTTTTTATTAAAAAAAAACAGGTTATTTATCAAAATGAATATGATTTAACGCTTGACTTAATAAATGTAGGTGAAGAAAGTAATGTAGATGAAAGAAAAATACAATGAAAATTGTAGACGGTGTGTGACTATAGAATGAGCTAGTGTAAAGCTCTTGGATGACCTAAATTGTCTTGCTTGGAGCTATCTTGATACGTGGAGGATCATTGGTGGAGAGATTAGCTCTATCATTAGCTGTCGTGCTTGTAAGAAATAATGGTGGTGATGTATAGACATAAGAAAATAATATTTATTTTACATAGAAAAATATGGCGAGCTTGGTGGTGCGACACTCACGTCTTGGAAACAAATAAATATATAAAGAGGTGGTGCTTAGGGTCACATGACCATGACGGGGAGTCAAGTCCATCTCCATGATGGATTGTGGCTAAATAATTTTGAAGTACGGACAACATTAGCTTCTCTCTCCTCTTTTTTTCTTCATTTTTTTTTGGGTATTCTTTATGGTCAAAAAGTTCTGCTACGGCATGCTCTTGAGTTTCTGCAGCCAATTTTGAGGCATGGAAAACGTTAGCTGCTTCTGTGTTATGATTAGCTGATAGTTACAAATGCTGCATCCATTACTATTCTCTCATGTCTGTTAAATCTTGAGTCTGAAAATTTTCTGGCGAAAACATAAATATATTTTTGTGTGAGTGATGCAGAACAAGGAGCGGATGTGTGCATGTTGAAGAGAGAACATTCTAAATTTAAAGGTAATTGAATTCCAGTAATCCAGGTGTCGAAGTCAGAATGACATGAAACTCACAAAGCTGATATGTTTTGGCATGACTGTCAATAGACAAAAGCTTTGTTATTGATGCATATCTTTTTTTAGCCAAATTCCATCGTTTAGGCCTCGAAATCGTTGTTTTTATCATTTTAGAAAAAAATTATTTTAACCATAACTTTTGATTTCCAAGTTCGAATCGACTTCCGTCAATTCCGGCTTGCTCAAGATTTTTTGCAGTTTTAATTTCCTTAATTATCTCAATTTTGCTATTTTTGATAATTTTTAATAATTAGTCCCGTTTTCTTGCTCAACAAGGGTTAGGGCTAGGGTTTTCGCTTTAAATGTAATTGTAAACCTTTTGGACGAGGTCATTCAATTATTCAATAAAATTTTGAATTTTCTTGAGAGTTTTTTAATTTACAGAATATTAACATGGATCGTATTCTTTTTATGTTTTCCGCTGTGTAAATTGGTATCCTCAAGATTAATTTACAGAATATTGACATTATTCATATTTTTTTTGTGTTTTACTCTGCATCAGTGAGCTTCTATAAAATAAGTTTTTCTTTCAACCTGGTTGCGGGGACAATGGCGGGCTGTTGATGGTTTACCTGTCAACATAAGTATCAGAAAAAAGACAAGAAAGGTAAGAATAATTGCAGCTTATAATAATAGCAGTATTATTATATCTACAATTCTGAGCATTTCTTGACATCTGAGGACAGAATCAAGCTCCGCATGCTAATCAACAGAGGAACTAATTCACGCCGAAAGGGCTTAACCTTTCACTTCAAATCACCACTCCTGACAGGCCAGTTTGGCACAAGTGAAAACCCTTTAGAGATACTAAAATCAGTGAGCAATCATATTTTGCTTTGCTACAGACTCGCTATAGAGCTATCTTTAAAAAACAATAAATTAACACAATAAGTTAAAAGTTTTGGCAGATCCTTATCATTTCCTCTATATGATTCAACAGAAAAGGAAGTGTTGAAGAGTAGACGAGTAAGAGACATGGCTGGTGGTATGTTCTTATTATGATAAAGAATATTGTCTCTTCCAAATTATGAATCAAAAGCAAACAACATGGTAGTTATGGAATCATTATCACCTGTTGGAGAGAATTTGATGAAGATAAATAGCATCCTACGGAGATTGTCTTTTCGTTTTAGGGACAAATTATAGATTTACTTCCAAGAATTTAGATCAAGGCACAAATCTTCACTGTTTTCCTTAGACAGGTCATTTCCAGCAATAACATGTTTTCACTTTTTCCATCGTTGCCAGCAAGTACTTTCTTGGCACAACATAGCCTCTGCAAGGATTTGAACAGTTTCCATGCCTTGTGGAGCACTAAGTGGTTGAGAATTTCATGAGTTTTGAGATTGCGCAGGTCTAGCCTCAATATGTCCACCACAAACCAACCCTATTGCCACTATCAGTCATGCTTCACAGAAGCTGGCTTTAAATTGTTTACTTTTTAGCATATTTTTAGGAGAAAGATGGCCAGCTCCTGGTGATTTATATCATGACTTTTTCGATATTCCTGGTTTCATAGCAGAAGATCTCCCATCCAGGTTACTAAAAAAGTGGTATCCCTTTTTACATTAAGAAGGCAACATGGTGTTGCCTTCGCAGGCTTGTGTTCTATCCTCTCTTTGCAGCTTGTCTCAATGGACCCAAGTTGCTGAAAACTGAAGTACCCGTGGCAATTCTAACTTTCATGCTCGGAGTGACTAATGGCTATCTGTCAAGTGCTCTCATGATCCTCACTCCCAAATCAGTGTCAGTTTCAGAAACAGAGTTCTCTGCAATTGCCATGGTGGTGTTCCTATGAATGGGGTTAGTTGGTGGATCAGTTATTGGCTGGTGGAACAGCTTATATTCACAAGTAAAACTCAAGAACAAAGCTAACTGGAGGTTAGCACCAGGAATAATCGATGGCAATTCCAGCTGCATGATATGAATTTAGAGATATCAATCATTAGTTTCCCAATCAGCTGCTGATTTCCTGTTCTGAGTGAAAGTATCCCTTATCCTCTCTGTGTTGAGGAAGATTAGATTACTCTCCTTACCCTTTCCAAAGCACATGTTTAACTCTCCAAATATCCCCATTTGCTCTCAAAAGGCCGATGTAACAGGTGTCAATTGGTCAGAAATCCCGATGAATAATAAATTAAATAAATTCTTTCTTTGAATTTCATAGATTGATAGAGTTCGTTATTATTTTTAAATCTAAAAAAAAAACTAAGGTTTTCTTTCTTTCAAAGGAAAATACGAATGCTGTATTTTGTTCCATTAACACATTAAAAGGGTTATATAAAAAAATCTGTTGTGGAAGGAGGCCAATATTGCTGTCGATGCCTAAGTACTTATTATTTCTTGGGCTGTAATTGTTATCTTAATAGGTCTAGTCATTGTAGCCCATTAAAAAGTCAAAATTTCTTCAAATATATGCATGAATTTATTGCTAATTCCATCTTCAATTACTAAGGGGGTGTTTGGGATGGTTTTTTAAAAGTATTTTTTAAAAAAATTGAATTTTTTTTATTTTTATTTTTAAGTTTAAATTAATAAAATTTGATATTTTTAGATCATTTTGATGTGTTGATGTCAAAAATAATTTTTAAAAAATAAAAAAATATAATTTTAATGTATTTTTGAAAAAAAAACACTTTTAAAAATAACCGCAACCACACTCCCAAACAAACACTAACAATCAGGATAGGAATTTCAGTAAAAATCTTTTTGTTTCATTTGTAACAGTGAAATTAATTTAATATTGAATAAAAAAACGAAGCTTTTCGAATTCAAAGAATGGTACGGAACAATAAAAGAAATGGAAAAACAAAAGGTTGTAAGCATGTTATGAATTCACGGAAACTCTATGGATAGTAACTATAAAATAAATATCAATCAATTGTGATGATTCGATAATATTACCACTTCAATCGGGAGGGCTCTTAATTGTGTTCTTCGGTAAAATATAATATAAATTATATATTTTTTTTATGTAATATCATAAATTTATTGATCCATCAATTATAAATTTGAATACTATTATTTTTATTTTATTTGATAAATATTAAATACAAATTTATATAAATTTCAATTTTTATTTTTACTTTACTTAATGTATATATATTAAAAAATAATATAAATTATATCTTGAAATTTTATAACAAAGTTAAAGCAAAACTTGATGTGAAGGCAAGACTAACAACTCACATCTCGGCAAACTTGTAGATAAGGTCCTGTTACTGTGCTAGCAACTAGCATATAGAAATTTTAACACTCCTGAACAGAAATCAGATCGTAAAATTATTGAATACTTGCATGAACAGAGGAGAGGAGATTTCAAACTTCAAAGTTTCAGCAAAACTCCATGATGCAATACCTGCTAGAACTTTATTGACAGATATATAACAAGCCAAGCAGAAAGTGAGAGAAGCAATGCCATCAAAACTCGTCTGATCTTTACTTTTCTTTTCTACATCAAATGGCTAGACGAGCAAAGCATGGGAATCCAACAGCTCAACTGAGCAGAGCTTAAAAGGTTACTGAACAATTGCAAAAAGAAAGGGTGTATAAACAAAGGTCAGAGGTTATGTCTAAGCCATGATACAAGATTTTTGGGAGAGGTGGCGGTCTCAGGATGAGGCGGCTAAAGGAGGGAGAGGAGGGTTAGATCCATGGAAAAAAGTTGGCGGTGACATTTTGCTCATATTTTCTCTCTGTTCCCCCTGCTCCTCCTCCTCCTCCTCCTCCTCCTCCTCCTCCTCCGCATCCCAAAGAAACCGAGCATAAGATGCCATCACAAAACTGCAGCATCAAAACAAGGACATGTTAAAACCTGGCATCCATCGTAATTACAGCAACGATGGTGAAGTTCAATACTGATAATTGTCTACTTTTTCCCGTCAAACAATATTGAAACGAAGATCATGATATAATTCGTGTCTCTAAGGTTCCGGCAGCAAATTTTATGGACTCTACAATCAAGAAAGGTGCTTACCAATCATCGGGAGCAGCTTTAACAGCTTGATCGAAATAAGATTCAGCACGAGAAGCATCCTTATGACTCTGCCATATCAAATCAGCATACATTGAAAGAACATCTCCATCATTCGGGTCGGCTAAAATTGCTCTCCCGCAGTACTCTTCAGCTTTTACAAAATCCAAACGAACCTGTTCCAATTCCAAAAAATTACATTAGAACAATCTTGTCCACGAGATTGGATCCTATTCACTTACTAAGTTATTCCTAATTTACTCATACTCTACCTTTTGTGTTTGAAAATTAATTTTTACTTCTAGAAAACAGTTTTTCTCATGATTCTGTAGCATAGAGTTTCGAAAACTTCATACTTTGAGAATATCCATTGAAGTAAAAATTCATATTGACAGAGCAAAACTCTTACACAAAAGGAGCTTTAAAAGCAAAAATTTCAGACAGATATTCACCGTTGCTGTACAGTTACATTAACTACACAAGACAGAAACACAGTTTCCCATTTCTTTAAACTTGAAAAAAGAAACACAAAACACATTATCTAACCATAACACAAACAATTCAATAAAAAATAAAAAACCACGAAAGCAAGAACCTTCTGCAATATATCAAACACGTACCTCTTTCAAGAACCTGGCATAGTTTCTGAGAAAAAGAGGATTCCCAGGATTGGCTTCAATCATCGTCCGATAATAAACATCAGTATTCTCAATCCCCTTGTTAGATTGACGAAACCCTGATCCCCCGTCACCACCAAAATCCGACCCAAAACCACTTCCACCACCACAAAACTTCCTTCCACCACCATCACCACCACCACCCATCACCAAAACCCCTAACACCCCATTATCACCCTCCCCTTTCTCTCCATCCCCAAACCCTTCAAAAAATAATCCACTCTCCAAAAACGACTCCTTTTCCTCCGCTTTCTCGTCAGCTTCCTGATCAACAGAGATTCCATTGAAGATTTTATCACTGGGTTTTCTCGTTGGCACTGAGATGTCCCTTAAATCATTTTTGGAAAAGGCTATTTTCATTTTTTCATAAGAATCATAACCATGCGAAGAATTGGAAGAAAATGGAGTAGAAGATGATGCCGCCAACGAAATGGATCGGGTTTTTCGGATTTGGTGCAAGGATTCGAGTTCTGGAGATGGTTCTTTCGAGTGTGGAGGGATCCATGAATTCAGAATTGTCGTTGATGAGCTCCTTAGAAGCATATTTTTGGCTTTGGATTTCTCTCAGTCTCTTGGCATGTCATATGTACGTAGAATGAGATGTTCATATAGGAGTAAGGATTTAATATTGGCTTCAATAAATAAATAAATAATAATAATAATAAAAGATTCAATCTTGTCCGTTGACTTCGTCAGCGTAGGATGATTCAGTATGGTCTTCTTGTACACGTGCTTATTTTGGTATTTGGGGTATCAGTGGCTTTTTTGGGGGGAAGTATCTGAAGGTTTCATTTTAGAATACCTATTTTATGGTTTTCAAAAACTTTTTTCATGAATTTAATTATTTTTAAGTTGCTTGAATTTTTAAATTCAGGCATACATTTTTTTGGAGTAAAGTTTGGTTTCTTGTATATATATACACGCGCGCGCAATGATTGGTTGCGTGGTCATTGATACTGGTTGATAATTGGCCACAAATAAGTAATGTGATTGATTGATTGTTCAATTTATTTATGTTTTGGTCTGTTAATTAATTGGCTCATATATATATATATATCAGCCCCAAATATTACACTTTAAAATATTAATTCATCGTGTATAATTTAAATTCAAATCGCAAAATAAACTAATTTAAAATTATGTAATTAATATTTTAAACACAAGTAAAAATATTATAGTTTAACCAATATGATCCAATCAACTAAATAAATTTAAAGATAACCTGAATAATTAGTAAAAATATAGTTTAACTTGAAAAAAAAGCAGGATGATTTATAAGACAATAATAACTTCAAATAAAATAAATAAATAAATAAATTATAAATAGATTTGGGTCAAGTTTGAGTAAAATTTCAAAATTAAAATTTAGGATTTGGGTTGAGTACGGACATGAGCATGCTTGACCGATCTGGAATAAAAAAAAAAAAAAACATGTATATCAAATTAATTAGGCCGTATTTTTTTTTCTTGTCAACCTACCAAACAAACTCCGAGGAACTTCCTTATATACGATGTACGGGGCCAACTTCCTTATATACGATGTACGGGGCCAACATTCCATTGCGGCGGGACCCGCTTAAACCTGGTCATGTGAGAAAGGACCCGCTACAGCTGTCCGATTTGTCACACACAAAGCCTCCGACGGCCCAGATTCAATATCATCACGTGAGTCCACACTGCCGACTGCCATTTGGTGGCGGCTCATGAAAGGGGAGCAACAGGGTTTTCCCGCTGTGTTTAAGGGAGCAATAAAAGCCCATCCAAACTCGAAGTTCCTACGAATTTGCCACTACACTGTTTGGGAATCTGGTTCAACTCTGCGGGACCCAAGATCGCAAAGTGGCACCATACGGCGGAGCCCACGGCTCGATTCAACGGTGAGGTTTTGTGCTCTGAGGTCATGACATCATGTCCTTATGCTGGCTGTATTTTCAGATTTTAACGGGCCCCACTTAGAGGGCTGTTTTCGTCGCAAAGTGGTGCAAGTTGATTGTTATAGGGGCAAAAACGACAATACACACGAGGAACAATGCACCCAGTTTTTTTTTTTTTTTGTCCTGTCTTAATTTATTCCATTTTTGGCTTGATGCATTATGAGAGTGAGTTGCTCTCGTTGAAAAATGATTGCCTTGTGATTGGGGAGAATTTTCACAAATAAGCAGTTGAGACGTGGCCAGTATCGTGTGTGAGTGGAGATCCATGGAACCATGCAGCCACGAGAGCTGCCGATTTCATTAAAAAATATTTTCATTTTCCCGGTAATTTAGCACGGGAGACGCCATTGTCTTTGAAGTGTTTATTTTAATCCCGGCTTGCCAAAAATCAACTTGTCTTATGATTCAAGCTGCGTTAAATTACAGTCAGTTTATAATACAGATTATCGAAAAAGAATAAGATTAAAGCTAAGACAATACTTTGATGTAATAAAAATGAAATAGTTTTTAATATAATACCTTAGTCTCGTTGATCAAGCAATCACAAATTTGAATAATATAAATTAAATTTTAAAAAATTATTTAAAAATCAAAGTCTTTACATAAAATAATTTAGTGTAAGAACATCCCTAAAACCTGAAATGGTATATCTAGAAGAGAACGCTGCAAGGAGTGCATCCGGATAATACCAGTCCCGCTGCATGTGAGGAGAATTGTGTAAAATGATAGTAAGAGAATTGTCAATTTCAAGGAAAAAGAGGTTGAGAATTGCACAATAACTACTGTGTTTACGGTCAAATTATATTTTTAAATTCGATTTTATTCAGTGTTTTTAATAATGATGTTGAGATTAAGAGAATATTTTAATTTCTTTTTTAAAAAATATAACACTCATAATCATAGCTAGCATGGTAAGATGACGGTCTTGTTTTACATTGCGTTTCAAAAATATTGATATTAAAAATACTTTTTAAAAAATTAAAAAAACTTTTAATATATTTTTAGATAAAAAACAAATTCGTATAATAGTAGCAAACATATCAGTTTGTGGATTGAAAAGGAAGGCTGTTTTTTAGTGCTCAGGTACAGTAATGGAGTTTGGCAATTTGCAATCTCTTCAGATTTATTTTCTTTAATAATGGCACGCAGCCTTATAATAAAGTTGATTAAGAGATGCAGACATTCAGCTTACATTATCCAAGGATTTTGCTTTTCTTTTCTTTTCTTTTCTTTTACTCACTTCCCAATTGCCATGCGCTTAGTGATAGGGAAATGATAATATACTGATCTATTTCAAGCAATAAACATAGATTTTTTTACAATAAATAGTTTGACTTGAAAAAAATTGGTGTGATAAATTTTTGAATTACCAGCAAAACCACTTTTTTCAATAAAGATTTAAAATCAAATAAAAAATAAATTAATCAATTTGGTTCGTTTTCATTTGATTTTTTTTTCTATTTAAATTGAATAAGTTTAGTTAAAATAAAAATATCTTTGATTTTGCTTTTATTTCTTCATCAAATCTTTGGCTCTAGACTCCAGACTTATAACATTAAAACGTAATGATTAAATGGATGTTTGACACTGTATTTTAAAAATATTTTAGAAAACATAAACCATATGATAACCAAATTAATTTTCGAAGGAGAAACTCTCAGTTCAAATATATTTCCTTCACAAAAACCATGGAGCAGTCAACATTTATAAAAAAAAAATGCATTTTTTTTATTATAAAAGGTGGGGTGTTAAATTAGAATTAATAGGGTAAATTGTTTCTATTTAAATATCACGTGTGGTAGCATCATTTATCCTCTTGCTCTCTGTAATGAGAATTACATCTTCAAATTGAGGAGCCCACGAAGCTACTTGGATCAGTCTCTTCGGGGGAAAAAAACAAAAAAAAACTTAAAAGTAAGTAAAGGGGGATGGCACAGTCGATCAGGATCCCACCGGCAACAATATCCAAAAAAAAAAAAAAAAATTGCTAAATGAGGGCATTTCTATCCATGAAAATCAAGTGGTTCCACTATGGATCGTGAAAGATACAGGGAATAGGGATATATAGTTTTTAAAGTGAAGTGTGTGAAGGAGATTCATGGTGCCTTGGCAGTAAAAAACAAAAGCTCGAGAAGCATTTTCATGCTAATAATTCACAAGTTTATCACGTCAAGTTTCCATCATGGAAAGATAAATTTGTCTCGTCTTGCCTACTAGAACAGGAGAAGCACTTCGACTCGTGCTTCTCGACTCTTCCATGTGTCCCTGTTACGTCCATTATTAAACCTAACCGATAAAATCTATAACTTGGATAAAACTAGGGTTCTTAATTCTTAAAAACTTCAGTGATCAACTAGTCATGAGCTATAAAGTGGGAGGTAGATAAGAAAACTATGATGTTTTGTTTTTTTTTATAAAAACAAATAATCTATAGTTCATGAATACACCTTCTGCTGAGTAGTAGAGATAATCAAAATATAGAATTGAATAGTAAAATAACATCTTCGAAGCTAAATTTAAAGGTAGTCCAGATCTCGAATAGTTATATTTATCTAATTATCTTACATGTTATATGTTAGAGAATAATATAAATCATATTACAGGGTTTCAACTAGCACCTTAGACTTTCGAGTAAGATTATTTCTTAACATGGTATCAAAGTTTTGTTGATTTAACAGTTACGAGTTTGAAAATCCCACCCCCGTCATTTTATTTGATAAAAAACCAAGCACAAAGTAGTATGAACATGTGCAAGTTTCAAGATAAAAGTTTTTTTCATCTGATGAGGTGTATTAGAGAATAATATAAATAATATTCTGGAGTTTTACATAATAATTTAAGTTTTTAGATGAGATGAGAAAAATCTAAAATTATATTTGTTTTTGTTAGAGTATCAGTTTGATGCGTTCTTGAGAAAACAAGTTTTACTTTGTTTATCTAGTTGATAGATATACTTGTAACAAGTTCCATGTTATTGTGTATTTTTTATATATAATTTATAGAGATTTGTTGTTATTTGTAATTAAAACAACTCGAAGATATTCATGTTATAATTTTTGTGTAATATGTTTATTTAGATGTGATTAGTAAATCGTTATAAAAATATTAAATGAGATAATGATTTCACCACGATAATGAGAGAAATCACCATGAATTTTAATAGTAATTTCTTTCTTTTTTCTTTGCTCCTTAAAGAATTTTCTGTCTAGGTCACTTACTTTTTTTCCCCGTCTTTCCATATTGCTTTTGTCGGGATTTGAGACAAATAGCTTGATTTAGTTAGCTTTTCATCGGTTCCTTTGGTAACTCATTTTTTGTTTTTGGGTATTTAATTGATGTTAAATCTGATAATATAAATTTAATTTTATTGTTAAAAATAAGAGAGAAGTATATCAGGCCTCCTTTCTATGTTTTGAAAAATAATTTGAGTTTTTTTTTGTTATTTTTAATTGATTTTTTTAATTTCATCATTTAAGAGATGGAAATTGTGCTTTAAAATTTTTAAAATGTTTTTTTTTTTCAAGAGATTGTCCCGATCTCATCACTTAGTCATGAATAAGTTAACTTGAATTGATTTATATTTTTATTTTATTTAATATATTTTCTTTATTTTTTATAATTTAGTATTAAATTAATTACGATTTAATACTCATAATTTATTTTGATATATTTTTTATATGGGGTTGCATATTTTACAAATTAACCCAAATCATTTTAATATATCATCTTCTCAATACTTCAAAAATATCATCATTATCAATATTTTAAATAGAATCATCTACTATATATTATCTTTTGATTCATTATTTTTTTATTAGAAAATATGTTTGCCATGTTTGCATAAATGTTTTTATTTTTAAAAAATAGACTTTCAGCATAGTGGTATCAATGATATAGTTCATCACTAAGTTGTGAATTAAATAAATGCATTCCCAATTTATAAGTTATTAAGAACCCGAACCATGACTAACCAACCCAACCCAACCCAACCAGCCCAACCTAACCAGCCCAACCAGCCCAACCCAACCCAACCCAACCCAACCCAGCCATACGAACACAACCTCATCTCCATCCATCTTTTAAAAAAATTCCCCGAAAAACACTCAGTACGATTCGTCGGTTCCATTTCCCGGTAGGATTCGATTCTCGCCTGAATATATATGTATTTACTCCCACTATTTGCATTAATTCCTATATTTATTTTATTCTTATTACAGAAAAACTCGCTCTCTCCTGTAACCAAACACAGAAATTGATCCGTGCAGTTTTGTATATTCGATAAGAAAAGAAAGAATGAGCTGATCGTAATTATAATTTATAATGATGAAGAAAGTAACGAGAAAGGTAGGAAAATATGAAGTTGGCCGCACAATTGGTGAAGGAACCTTCGCTAAGGTCAAATTTGCTCAGAACAGAGAAACAGGAGAGAGTGTCGCCATGAAAATTCTTTCTAAATCCTCCATTCTTAAGCACAGAATGGTCGATCAGGTTACTAATTACTCCTTTATCTCTGTTTTTTTTTTCCAATTTTGTTTTTTAGGCTATTAGGAGATAAATAGGTTAATATTTTGAGTTTGCAGATAAAAAGAGAGATATCGATCATGAAGCTTGTCAGACATCCTTACATAGTTAGGCTGCACGAGGTAATTATTTTGTTATTTTCTTAAAACTTTTTAAGGTATTATCTCTTAATTATTTTGATTGTTTGGATTCTAGGTTTTGGCAAGCCGGACGAAGATATATATAATTCTAGAGTTTGTTACTGGAGGAGAATTATTTGATAAAATTGTAAGTTTTTTTCTTAGATTCCTGTGCAGGGAATGATTGCTGTTTTTTTTTTTTTTTTAACGAATAATTAGCTGATAAGTGAAGGGATTTTGTTGTTATTGTTTAATTTGGATGGATTGGATGATAGGTTCATCAAGGAAGACTTGGGGAGAACGAGTCGAGACGGTATTTTCAGCAGCTTATTGATGCAGTTGCTCATTGTCATTGCAAGGGTGTGTACCATAGAGACCTGAAGGTGGATATATGGGGTAGTTTCGTTGCTTTTTTGAGTTCTTTGTGTTGTGATTGGGCCTGCTGTGATTGACTTTTTCTTCTTCTTAAATGTGTAGCCTGAAAATCTTCTTCTTGATGCATTTGGAAATTTGAAGGTGTCTGACTTTGGATTGAGTGCGTTGCCGCAGAAAGTAAGCATATGGCTATCTTCAATAAAACATACACACATGCGGGAACGCACAAACAAATTTCATCTATATCTAACTGCTTTGTCTGTGATTGTTTCTACTTAAATGCAGGGGGTTGGACTTCTTCATACAACATGTGGAACCCCAAATTATGTTGCACCTGAGGTATAGTCTCAAGTGGCCAAGAGGAAACATATGATTTGGTCTCTTGTGCCTTTGCCAATGTGTTCTATTCTATTACAATAATTTTTCCATCCATTCCAATATTTGGCACCCTGGACTGTTGTATGGTTTTTATTCCAGAGATGCATCCTTTACGCAGAATATTTCTCTGTTTTTGTTATTTTATTCTCTGTTATGGAGAAAGGGTTGCTGTAGTCATATGTAAGTACAATGCTGCGTTGAGCTGATGATAATATTGAGGATGGAGAACTGAACATCAGTATGTTTGAGTTGAATGTCTGCTGATTTTCTGAACCTGATTTATTATCTGTGGGACTTTATCCTCCTCATCTGTTATATATAAACTTTTGTGCATGTCCATCTGCAGCTTCACTGTTTCTTATAGAAAGTCATTTGCATTTTTCATAATTTTCATGTAGTTGAAACATAAATGCAACTTTATCCATTTTTTTCCTGGTGCACTATTGCTCCTCTGTTTTCTTAACACATTTCTTACAGTAAATGACTGCCTATCAGGTGCTTGGCAACCAAGGTTATGATGGGGCTGCTGCTGATGTGTGGTCATGTGGAGTAATCCTCTTTGTTTTAATGGCTGGATATCTTCCATTTGGGGAGACAGACCTTCCAACGTTGTACCGATCGGTTAGCTATCTTTTCTCGTGAGGAATTGAACAAGTGAACAAAGTACTTTGTGTTTGTCAATAAGCTATTCTTTTAAAACTCCCTTTTGTGCAATCATTCACTATCTTATTATCCAGTTCTGCAAAGACACTTCTCTTCATTACAAAGTGTTCCACGTTTCCAGATTAAAAGATTTTCAAGCAGCCTCACTTGCTCTTTTCTTCACTTGCAGTTCTGCTTGCACAAGTTTTTATCAAAGCAGCCTTTTTTGTTCCTTTTTTTTTTTGGCTCTTTTGGATACTTATCCACAATTGTATGGCTATGGTTGCATTGCACATCCTGTCTTTGGAGGTTTTAGTTCCAAACATGCACTGATACCCTTGCACTTCTCCTAACCTTGCATGGGAATGGTGAAAAAGCCCTCGTTCACCTTGTTCCATTCCTGAAAGCATAATCTCGCTTGTTGTGCCAAGTTTGAATTCTGTATGTAGTTATAATTTCCACAAGCATAATATGGCAATTTGTAACCGCCTTTTCCGGTTGATGCATAGATAAATGCTTAATCTTGCTTGTTGTGCCAAGTTTGAATTCTGTGTGTAGTTATAATTTCCACAAGCATAATATGACAATTCCTAACTATTTTTTTCTGGTTGATGCATAGATAAATGCTGCGGAATATTCTTGTCCACTTTGGTTTTCCCCTGGGGCGAAAGCATTGATAGATAAGATACTCAATCCCAATCCTAAAACTGTGAGTGTTTTACTTCCTTGTATCCATCCACCCTGTAATTTACCTGGGACATTGCACTGAACTTAAATGCCTACTTGCAAAACTGTTGATGTCTGAATCAAATCGTGTCTGAAATTTATTATTAGCAAGGACTTGAATGACAGTTAATTACACCTCATATCCATGAAATTGTATTCATCTCAAAAAAAATCGGTATCCTATTGCTGCAGCGTATAGGGATTGAAGGAATTAAAAAGGATCCATGGTTTCAGAAAAACTATGCTCCTGTTGGACATAGGGAAGACGAGGAAGTGAATTTGGATGATATTCATGCAGTTTTTGATGACATTGAGGTTGGTATCATCACTTTAAAAATACCAATGCAAGCTTACCAAATTCTGCAGCCGAGTGTATGCTAACATTACAAATGCTTTGTAACATGCATCATCTGATACCCCCTTTTTTCAGTGGGTTCTTTTCTTTATGGTACCATTATGTTCTATGATGGCCTTCAAACATTTTTTTCCTCTGCCTTTTAAAGCTTTTTACTTCTCTTTATTTACTTGGTAATTCTTGGAAATACAGGATCAATATGTAGCAGAGCAATTGGAGAACAGTGAAGGTGGTCCTTTGGTAATGAATGCATTTGAGATGATCACCCTGTCTCAAGGGTTGAATCTATCAGCATTGTTCGACAGACGCCAGGTAGTTTCAGTGGTGGATAAAAATAGTATCTAGTCTGTTCTAGTGCATAGTCCTGGAGTTGAATTTTGTGGGAGGCTAAGATAATTTGATAAATGAAAAGAAAAGATGAAGATAGTGGAGACATGATCAAGAGTCACTTGTCCTACTTCCTAAACTCTCTGTTAAAATGTTATCTATGATAATCCAGCACCACCATTTTCATTGTAATGGTGAAATATATTAATCTTGCTGTATCTTTTTGTGCCTTGCTTAATTTCTATATAGTTGTTGCGGTAATTAGATCCTTTCCTTTGGTTCAAGCACTTTCTTATAATATCTCAAAGTGTCTTTTGTTAGAGAATAATATAATCATATTCTAGGGCCTCACCTATAAGCTTAAGCTTTTGGGTGAGATGGTTCCTTAACATGATATCAGAGCTTTGTTGACTCAGCGGTCACGAGTTCGAATCTCACCACCCCCATTCCATTTGATAAAAAAAAACAAGCACAAGGTAATATGGGTCTGTGCAAGTTTCAAGCCCAAAGGGCTTTCATTTGAGGGGGGGTGTAAGAGAATAATATAATCATATTCTGGGACCTCACCTATAAGCTTAAGCTTTTAGGTGAAATGGTTCCTTAACATCTTTATGTATTTAGGCTGATGATGCACTTTTCATCTGACAGGATTATATAAAACGACAAACTCGTTTTGTATCCCGCAAACCTGCAAAAGATATAATTTCAGCAATTGAAGCAGTTGCAAAATCAATGAATCTCAAGGTCAATACACATAATTACAAGGTAAAACTTGATATGTTATGCTTGTATGAAATCCCTATTTAACATCATCAGTGACGCTCTTGGTCCTCTGTGATGTTATTCTGCCATGAATTGTGTTCTGCATGTGTCCCATAACCACCTTTAAGTTGCCTGTGTGTCGCAAGAAGCTCAATTCTTCTCAAAAGTGCATGGTTTGGTTTAGCAATTTCTATTCCTCCCTTTTTCTGAAAATGAGATGTGGTAATGATAAGAGAAGAATTGGAAGTGATACTTATAAAGAGAAAATAAGTCGCTCATGTCACTACAAAAAAATAATTGCCAGAAATTTCAGTCGCTGAGCTGACATGGCAACATCTTAGCGGTTAATGATATTTGTTTATCGGGCTCTGCTGTGTTGGATATCAATATGATTTAATGATCTTTTCTTCATTTCATTTCTGTTGACGTTGGAAAAAAAATCTTACAGACAAGACTTGAAGGAGTATCTGAAAACAAGGCTGGGCAATTTGCAGTTGTTCTGGAGGTAACTTACTAGGTTTCATTTCATATCTCTTTCTCCAAATTCGATAATCTGCAAAAACTAGGTGTCAGTGGTTTCAGAACAAGAACTATACTAAAACCAATTGTCGATCATGCTTAGGTTTATGAAGTTGCTCCATCACTTTTCATGGTAGATGCCCGCAAGGCTACTGGGGAAACTCTTGAATATCACAAGGTGAATTCATTTAAATCCTGATTTTTTCGTCCTGTCATCTAGAAATCAATCAATCGCAATCTTTTCTTTGTTCTTAAGATAATGATAATGTTTCTTAACTCTGCATACGCATAATACTACTATGAACCCATCTGACCATGGGAAAAGAAGGGGTGAAGGGCGAGTTTGATTCCTGCAAACGCATGCGCTATAATATCAGCAGACGTAAGTTTATAGAGTAACCTACTGGAATTAAATGTGCAGAATCCAAGGAAACTCGAATAAAATCTCATTTTAGCAATATCGGCTGGTTAGTTCTGAAAAGGGGAAAATGCAGGCTAGTTATATGATTTGCATTTTTTATTTGTTATTCCACGATCATTACAAAGAAACTAAACCGTGTGGGGAATTAACTGTAGCTTCCACCGTGCTTCTCTCTTCTTTTTTTTTTTCTTTTTTTTATTACATTTCATTTTTTATTTTTTTTCTTTCTTTTAGTTTTTTTTTGTATTTTTTTCTAATTTTTTTTTTCATGAAATATTTTTTTTACTAGTTATATTTTTTTCTATTTATATATAATTTCATTTGTTTTTTATAATCGGAGTGTTTGGGCTAATTTAAGTACACCACAATTAATTCTCGGATCTATTTTTTTATAGTTATATTTTTTACTAGTTATATTTTTTTTTTGCTAAAGTGCTTTCCCGCTGATACATTTTTTTCCTTTTTTTTTCTTATATTCTTGTTTTGTTCACTTATATATTTTTTTTACAACCGGGGTCTACGGGCCAGTTTAAGTACACCACGACTAATTCCTGGAACGAATTTGTATTTAAAACAATATGTATTGCTACAGTGCTTTCACGCTTATTTATTTTCTTTAACTTATATATTTTTTTATAACAATGGTCTCTGAGCCATCTTAAACTTTTTTTTATTATTATTTTTTACTTATATATTCTTTTTATAACCAGGATCTATGGGTCACCTTAAGTGCACTACGACTAATCCCCGGACCAAAATGTTTTTTGATAATCAGGATGTTCAGGCCAGTTTGCGCGCATCACGACTAATCCCTGTACCAATTTATTATTTTTTTAATTTTTGTTCCTTATATTTATTTTTTGTTCACTTATACATTTTTTTTCCTTATGCCCAGACCAAAAAAGATTTGTATAACTGGGGTCTCCGGGTCAGCTTAAGCACACCACGACTAATTCCTGGACCGATTTAAAAAAAAAAAAAACAATATGGATTGTAAATAGTGTGTGGACAACACTGTAGCTCCCCACACATAGCATTGTTGATTGCAACAATGCTTTTCCTGCTACAATGTTTTTTTCCCTGTTTTTTGCTTTTTCTTTTTTTGCTTCTTCTTTTTCCTTATTATGTTTCGTTTTTATTTTTTTTCTTATTATATTTTTTTTTCGTTTTTTCCCCAAAACATTTTTTTGCCTGTTATACTTTTTTATATATTTTTTCTTTTTCCACTTATATATTTTTTATATATATATAATTAGGGTGTCCAAGCTAGCTTAAGAGCACCACGATTAATCCCCAGATCTAAATTTTTTTTGATTACTAGGGTGTCCATGCCAACTTATGTATACCACGACAATCCTTAGACCTACTTTTTTTTTCTAAAGTGATTTCTTGCTAATATATTTTTTTTTATACTTTTGTTTTGTTCACTTATATATTTTTTTTATAACCGAGGTCTTCGGGTCAGCTTAAGCACACCACGACTAATTCCTTAAGGGATTTTTTTTTAAAAACAATATGGATTGCTACAGTTCTTTCATACTTATATATTTTTTTGTTTTTTTTCATATATATATATTTTCTATAACTAGGATCTCCAGGTAAGCTTAAGTGCACCACCGCCACTCCCCAGACCAAATTTGTTTTTTGATAATTAGGGTGTCCAGGCCAGCTTGGACGCACCACAACTAATCCCCGGACCAATTTATTATTTTTTTCCTTATAATTTTTTATGTTCACTTATATTATTTTTTGTAATCGGGGTCTCCAATCCAGCTTAAGAGCACCACGACTAATTTCAGGACTGAGTTTTTTTTAAAAAAACAATATGGATTGCTATAGTGCTTTCATGCTTATACTTTTTTTTTCACTTATATATTTTTTTTATAACCGGTGTCTCTAGGCCAACTTAAGCTTCTTTTTTTTTTTCACTTATATATTTTTTTATAACCGGGGTCTCTAGGTGAACTTAAGCGTACCATGACTATTCCTTGGACCTTTTTTTTATAATCGGAGTGTCCAAGTCAGCTGATGCACACCACGAGTTGTATAAGTGCGTATATACCCCCTATAAGACAAAATCCAAGAATTGGTTATAGGGGTGTATTGGTAATTTACCACTTTTTAATTATATTTTCTGTCGGGTGTTGTGGGCACGACATCAATTTTAGAGCTCATGCACATTTCAGATGACGCGTGCGGCGTCTTATAACTTTTTAAAATATATTTAGTTTTTTATATATTTATTTTATTATGTAAAATGTGTTTAAAATAATGTCATGGTATCAAAGGTATTTTTAATTTTTTTTCATTTCTGTGCATAGTACAATAATCATAATACCTTTAAATAAAACAAAAACCAAGAATTGTTAGTGGGGTCTCTCAATAATTTTTTTTTTTTAGAAACTAAACTAAAAAATAAAAAAATAAAAACACAAATACAAAATAAACAATTTATATGTATTAAAACTAGATAAAAGAAAAGTTAACCCCTGCCGCGGAGCGCAGGTTTATGGCTCGTGTTTGCTATGTCTTGTATCATGCCTCAGCACAGTATTTTTAGGCTTTCACTCTTGTATCATGCCTCAGCACAGTATTTTTAGGCTTTCACTTTTAAAACGCACATTCACAGGACCTTAGATGCGTGCGTACGAAGTCATATATAGGCAATTTCACGTCGGATAACGTATCATAGCCTGTTCTCCATGTTTGGTTCATTTGAAGCTCGAATATGAACCTACAAATTGATTAATTTTCAATCCCATTTTCATATGATTTACTAATAAATCTAAGAATCCTCTTTCGACATAAATAAACATCTTCTCGTTGTCTGCCTGCTCTAAAGATATAATGGATAGTGACGCCTTCACGCATATTATAGAATTTTTCCTTAACCCAGGTATGTGCAGTGAGACAGCTAGCATGATTCTAGGAGTGTTTGCTATCATGATAAGGAGTTTGAAGGCCCTTGATTTGCCGACCTTGGTGGATCAGTTTGCTATTGTTGCTGCTATTATTATTATTATTATTATTATATGTTCAGATTTTGTATTAGTATCCAAGGCAATCACTTAATTCAACATCTATACCATCTACTTTTCTTTGCAGTTCTACAAGAATTTCTGCACTAAGCTAGAAAATATCATCTGGAAACCACCAGCGGGATCAAAAATCCCTGCCTGCTTCGAACAATGACTTGCTGATCCAGTCCTTTGGGTGTGAAGCAAATCAGTGAGGAGAAGGGCAAAAAGGAAAATAACCCTGCCGACACCACTTCCAGAAAAACGCAGTGATGGCATGCCAGTGTACCTGTTCGTGGATCATATATAATTGTAAGGTTTGTAAATTACAAATGACTTGTCTGATGTGAAATATATTGTATTTTAGAACTTCAAAGTTGAGATTACCCGCTATTTTTAACCCTTGCTTGCCCCCCCTACCATATCCTAGAGAAAGGCCTATGTACCACCCCCTCTCAAAAGCAGAGTCTGGATGTGAAGGAGGAAATATTAGTGACTGTTTGTGATTGCGGAAAGTATTTTGTTTATAATTTTTTTCAATTTGTATAAAAATATTTATGAAATGTTTTAAAAAGCTTAGAAATTAGTTTTTCAAATTTATGTTGAATGTATAAACACATTATAGGATGGTTTTCTTTCTTTATATATAAACAATAAAAAATAAATTAAATAAAAAATATGATTTTTATTATAAATTTGATATACTTTTTAGTTAATAATATATTTTCTTATGATAGCTTTTAATTTAATATAAATTAAAATATCAATATGATTATTATAAGTTTTGGTTTTGATTATTTTTTAATAGATAATAGTAGTTTTAATTATTATTTTTTTTCTGAAAAAGTTCACCATCGTTTTTAATAAATGAATACAATTTTCAATTTTTATTGAAAAAGAAAGAAAACTGAAAGAAAAAAATAGTTAAGTCTATATTTTGAAAATAAATACAGCCGCAGAATCCCTAGCTCCATTGTCACCATTGCTGCTTCCCTGGACGGTTTACAACCCACCGTGTACGGCCCGTGCCAGGCAACCCTCCCCTTCGTTCTCCCCTTTCTCGCCGGTCTAGCTGTGCCATGACCATGGCTGCTAACTAAACTTGTCTCTCTTTTCCATCCATTTCCAATAGATCAGAGAAGTTGGTATACGGAACCCTGGGCAATAGCTTTTTACTGTCGTGGTCAGTTTTGGCCTTCTGCAATGGCTGAGGAGAGAAGTGGGGTCCTCTCTTGTATGAGAGGCCAGCGTTTCAAATATATATTTATTTAAGAAATTATTAAATTTGAGATTTTTTAGTGCTCTTGTGATTTTAATCTGATATTATTAAAAAAAAAAAGCTGTTTTAATATTAACTAATATCTAAAACAAAATGGCGAAAGTAACAGTGAAATGCACTGTTCACCGTGACTCATAGTCACTGTGGACGTGCACTTTGCTCCGGTGCGACGCGGGTGCACGTCCACCTCTTTTTTTTTTTTTTTAAACAGTGTTTGCCCGAAATTAGCCCCCGAAAACGACAAAAAACGCCGTCATTTTCGGGGGCTGCACGGTCATTGACCAATCCGGCCCGGTCCAACCCGGTTCGTCCGGACGGTTTTTTTTTTAATATTAGATTGAACAGTGCATTGACGCTTTCGCCCCCCGAAAAAGACAAAAAACAGGCATAGGGTCAGGGGCGTCACGGTAATTAACCATTTTTTTATTTGTTTTTTTTCGCTGAAAACAGCTGGCGCTTCGCCGGACGCGCCGTCCGTCTCAACGCTCACGCGTTCTTCGGACGGCGCGTGCGACTTCATAAGGCATATGAAAACGCCCAACCGGCGTCTAGAATGATTTTGAGGCATGTTCTCTTTCACATGGAGCGGCGCGTGTTGCGTTATGGTGTCCGGAGAAGTGTCAATGGTCGTTTGAATTTTCACCCCCAATTTCTCTCTCCTGCCTGCGCCAGATGACGTTAGCAAAGCTGTTTTTTGTCAAAGTTCATTTCAGTCCCTAAACGTTTGAATTGTTTTTTCTCGCCCTTATTTCTATTAAATAGGTTTTGATTTGTTTCAATTTCGTCCTTCAATTGAAATTGATTAGGTTTTGAAGTTCCAGCTCGGTCCTCATGCTTTTAATTTTGCGGGTTAGGCTGGAATTCTAAATTTTGTTTGGTATGGAAGTTTTGATTAATTGCAATTTCATCCTTCCATGCAAATTGATTATAAATCCTTAATATTTTAGGTATCAAAACTTTGATTTCTTTCAATTCTATCCTTCTATGCAAGTTAATTATAGATTTCAGTTTCATTTCAGTCTCAGTTCTTTTAATTTCCGGTTTTGTTTTGAATTATTTGATTTCAATGTTTGGGTTTACTTCGATTCTGTCTTTAAAATTAAAGATATTATTGAAAATATATCAAATTAATTATATATTTGTCTATTTATGTCAAATTAAAGTATGTGAAACTAATATTATGTTCAAATATTTATTGAATATTATCGCATAAAAATATATAAGGGGAGAGGAAAAATGACCTATGATTTTTTTAGTGACAAAAATTCATCTCAGTATTCTTAAATACATTTAATATAATAATACGATGAATAAATCTTATAAAAAAAATATATTGGCTTCAAGATTAAATTTTGTGTTCTTTTGTTTAGGTTCATTTCTTGAAATAAATTTGCAGTGTTTTGACTTTTTAATTATACATTTGTGTATTTATGTCAAATTAAAATATGTGAAACCAATTATATGTTCTAATATTTATTGAATGTCATCGCCTAAGAATATATAGAGCGAGAGAACAAAATAGCCTAAGATTATCCTTTAAATTCAATATATTATTGAAATTATGTCAGATTAATTATATATTTGTATATTTATCTCAATTTAAAAAATATAAAACTAATTATATGTTTGAATATTTATTGAATATTATCGCCTAAAAATATATTGACAGAGAGGAAAAATGACCTAGCATTTTTTGAAAGGCAGAAATTCATATCATGTTTTCTTAAATATATTTAATATAATAATATGATTAATAAATCTTATATAAAAAAAATGGCTTCGAAATTTATTTTTGTGCTCTTTTATTTAGGTTTATTTCTTTACAAGGATT
This sequence comes from Salix purpurea, assembly GCA_027405865.1. Classification (NCBI taxonomy): domain Eukaryota; kingdom Viridiplantae; phylum Streptophyta; class Magnoliopsida; order Malpighiales; family Salicaceae; genus Salix; species Salix purpurea. Next base: position 6,956,708 of record JAOWLH010000019.1, read on the forward strand.
TCCAATGTTTTCATTTTTATTATTTTAGATATAATATTACTAGGGAAAAAAAACATCTCAAAAAAAAAATGTTGACAAATTTATCTGCATTATCTACAGGTCAAATTAAAAAATATACAAGTCACTTCCCGTTTCCATTAGACTGTTCTTTTTAAACGGTAAATAAAGAATTATAGCACACACAAAATTTAAGTTTATGTTTGAAAAACAAATTATAATATTTTTATTTCTAATATGTATGATATTTATTGAATATTATCGCCTAAAAATATATTGAGAGAGAGGGAAAATGACTTTTGATTTTTTGAATGACAAAAATTCATATCAGTATTGTTAAATATAATTATGCTAAATAAATATTAAAATCATAAAATACAATACATATACAAGTAATTAATTTTCTACATAGAGAAAAAAAATCCGCCGCATCGCCAATTATTTAGTTAATTATAGATGATAGGAGTAAATATTTTTTCTCAGATTGCTGGAGTTTGAGTCCCCCTGCCACCGAAAATGATTTTTGAGTAAAGAACAGTGTTTTCTATTGTTCATAAGTGTTTGACATGTTTTTTTTCAGTCATTTTTTCGATAACTGGGGTGTCCGGGTCAGCTTATGCGCATCACAATAAATCTCTGAACTTCATTTTTTTTTCAATTTTCACTGTTTATTAATATTTGAAAATGTTTTTTCCTCTTCTTTTTTTCAGGCTTTTTTTTTATACTCGCGGTATCCGGGTCAATTTACACGCACTACAATTTTTTCCTCACATATATATATTTTTTATAACCGGGGTAGGTTACACGTGTCACGACTAATCCTTGGAATTTTTTTTTTAACTTATAAATTCTTTTTTTAACTAGAATGTCCAAGCTAACTTCCGTGCACCATGACTATTATTTTATACATAGCCAAAGGAGATCGCAATTTCAAACAATAATAAACAGTGATTTGAAATGCGGTTTTCATTTTTCATTACTATTTAAAAAAAATTATTGAACTATGATTTTGGTGAGATATGACATGAGTGTTTGGTAATGCGTTTGAAAATCGCTTTTGAACAAATTTTTAATTTTTCCAATTTTAAATTAAAAAAAGTGTTTCTACATGATTTTGATGTGCTAATATCAAAAATAATTTTTTAAAAATTAAAAAAAATTCACAACACATTAAAAATCAATTATTTTTCTACATAGAAAAAAGCCCTGCGCAACGCGCAGGCAAATCAGCTCGTACTTTCAAAGTGAGAAACTGTAAATATCACTTCACTGTCAATTGAATATTTTGAAATTAGGTATTTTTTGACAAGACATTGGAGGACTAGACACGTGTTAGAGGTCTCCATGTCCTCGTGCCCAAAAATGCCAGTGAAACTAGAGAAAGTTTATGAGGCCCAAAAATTAGTCACTTTACTATCATTTAAAAAAATAATAATTTATCAACAAAAAGAACAATTGATTTTTCAATCATGAAAAAAGGTTCGAAGTGAATATAAAAAAATATAATTATATCAAATTTAAATATAATTGACATAATATCATTTTTTTTAAATTAACAAAACAATCTTTTATTTTTAATAAAAATAGATTAATTGGTTGAATCAGGCTAACTCTGGTACCGTAATCATGTGATGGGGGATTTTCTTGAGATATACATATAACTGAGTAAAGTAGTAAACATGAAATAGCTGTAGACATAACTAGGGTAACATAATTGTCAAGTTATTTATAATTTGATATTTTATTTCAGAAATGTTTTTATTTTCAATTATTTTTTTTAAGGTCTTTACATAATTTCATATGTTACCATAAAATAATATTTTTTTAAAAATAAAAAAAAATATTATTTTAATATATTTTTAAACAAAAAAAAAAAACAACTTCAGATCATCCATGTTGGATTTAACTTTCGTGATGCTAAAATGTTTCCAGATATGACAGTAGCGTAGTGGGAAACTCATGAGATAGCTAGACGGATATCAAAGATAGTTGTATGTCCCTGAAAAAAAAATACAGAATACCGATACAACAAGGCAAGCCAGCCACCCACCCACCCGTAATATCATCCAAGTTCGTCTTTCTGTGGGTTCCTGGCATGATAGGGAGAGACTACTACTTAGGTAGGGCACTGGTAGCTGCTTGTAATTCTAAGAATAATTTATCCTAGGGTTGTGTACAAACTTCAAGGTTGGAAGTACTTATCTCCACATTTGCACTTCCATGAGAGTAGATAATAGCTTTCATCTCCTTTAGATGCTGTTCCTCTGACACCATTTTTATGATGGGGAGGAGTAACCAGAGCAGCCATGCAAGGATTACAGTTTAAGCACCTATTGACACATCGAGGAGGCCTTGAACCCAGAATCATTTTCTTTTGCTGCTTCATGTCTTCACTTCCTCTTGAAGGGATTGGCGATCCCACTGCCAAAAAAAGAAGCATAAAACACACAGAAATTGATACAAGACCCACTTTTTTGAATTCCCTTTTGAAGTTTATGCAGTAGATGAGTTTAGCCCAGCAGTGTCCGAAAACCCAGATAAGTGTTTACCTGAGATAAGAGGGGGGAATGCGAGGGAAAAGAAAAGAATCACGATGAATGTAATTCCTGTACCACTTGAAGAGTCTGTCACTGAAGCCATGAGTCTTGTCAAATGGGGGAAAAGGAAGAACAGGAGGGCGCTGCAGAGAGATTGGGGGAAACTATTGAAACAATGATATGATTCTTGTTTAAGATCCTGTAGATTTCCATGTTCACATATAATGGTATTGTGCAGTTCAAGAAACACTGTGTGAATCTGAGTTTGGCTGAGTTTGGGGAAAGGCTTGGGGGTCCCAACTGAGCTGGCTTTGTAGCTTTGTTTTGATGGCTCATTTCAAGCAATAGTTACAATCCTGTTCATGTGTCTGTATGAATGACTGAAGTTACATTTTTTATCATCCTTTTCTGGTTGACTTGACTCCTTTTTCAGACCATGTAAAAGTACTTCTGTCATCATCTGCTTAACACAAGCAGGTAGGCAAATAGTTTAACCCTAAGTTAAAGACACCCCTTTATTTTTCCATCACCAGACACAAGATTAGCCAGTCCTGCTTGATCATTCCCACTTGTTTTTGCTTTTAATTTACTTACCTTTTACCATTTACGTTCATGATTCCATGCCTGCGCGCCCTCTGATTTATAACCATCTACAGCAAACACCTTCAGTCCACAGTTTCTCATGGTGCACCTTTTAAGGATTTTGGATCTGATACTTGGGATGGAGTGACCTGGGGTGTGTGTTTTCTAATACAAGCAATATAAAGATGATTTAGACACTATTTAGGTCCATTTTACATTCCTGACAGTATCCATCCATGTAGACAAACAAACAGTAGCCATTTTAAAGATTTTTCCAAGTGGGCGTTCAATGTAGAGTTGCTGTGTGTGGTACTAGTTCCGGCTCGCACTTCCCAATCTTGTTTGGATACCAGATTATCAAGTAAATATGATTGCAAGTATTGCTCGTACTAGAAACTCTTTTAACCATGGAACTTCAACGGTCCTTTTGTTGATGGCATAAACAGTGTTCTCTCTTGTGACTGCCACCACCATTACTGCCTTCCTCTACAGCAAATCCTGAGACCACCTACCAGGTTTCTTGTTATCTAAGTATTGCCACCACTGCTTCCAACATATTTTGGTAATCTAATCAGTACTGCCACCATTTTCCAGAGATCATGGCCGTCTTAGATCGAGATTATAGAATTAGCGGTGGAGATTTCTGCTTTTACATTCTTTCAGCAGAAACGGATTGCACAACGAAAAGGAAATATTACATTTTATTGAAGTAGTTGCAGAGTACACTTCATTTACAGAGAGAAGCCACAGAAACGAGGACTTTGGTAGGAAACAAAATAAATCCGAAAACAAGTTGTCATGGCAGGGGACGAATCCGCTGCCACAGCCAAAGCCTGCAAATCTGAGGCACCCCAGTATAGAATTGCCCAAAACAAACCACTATTATGATAGCGCAAATGAAAGACAGCACACTATGATCACAGAGGAGCACAAGATAACCAAGAAACCAACACCGAAGGAGAGCTTCGAGCACTGAAAGACTCTGAGAGAAACTCTTGAAACAAGAAAGTTTTCAACAGACATTATAAGATCGGAACAAAGAAAGCTTAGTCAAGACACAAACCGTCAAAGGAATGCAAGACATAAGCTAAAACACCGGGCGTGCTACATCCAGCAAAGCATAACAAGGACCTGGGATGATATAGGAAAATGGAAATGGAGTAGCCACTGGTGGGAATCCGGACAAGAGCTTGGTAACTGTATTCTCAAGAAACCACGGCCATCAAAGGGGAGGCCTCCCGTCAATGGGGGCAAAACATTTAACACAAGCTTTCTGTCTGAAGAAAGCCAGCAAAAAAAGAATGAAGTGACCAAAGTTCCATGGAAGAAAACCAAGCAGTTCATTTACTAGCAGACCCACTGATGATGGGCTAAAAACTGTGCTGAACGCTGCTACCCGTATCAACTAACTATATGAAATTTTATCCTTCTTCTATGTACAGACAAACTGGAGTTCATCAACCTCCTGATCCAGTTCAATGCCTTTGATTACACCTATTTTATTCATTCAATGAGCATCTGTTTTTCTCTTTGATTATGATAAGATATCGCATCTCCACAAGCTCTCTACAAGCAGCTCAATTGTACTGTTGCTAATTGAACTGCAGTTTTGGAGGTTCAATCCCACGAGGGTCCTGCCCATTTTCTTTAGGCAAGGCAAGATCTTGCTTGATACTTCAGAACATCCTGACAAGGATAGGACTTGAAGATTGAGTTGCTCTGCGCTTGACAGGATAGTAATGCCAGAATCAGTGACTGCACACTTTGACACATCTAGATCACTGAGAAACAGGCAATTTTCAGCAATTGCTACCAAGCTAGCATCAGTGATCTTTCTGCAACCATCCAGATTCAGCAATTCAAGGGACCCGCCATGTAGCCTTGCCAAGGCTGAAACTACTTCATCGGTCAAACTCATGCAGCCACTGAGATTCACCTTAACAAGACCTGCCTCACAACTCTCTAACAATGGCAGAAGCCCAGCATCTGTAATTCCACAAAGCCCACTTAGGTCAACATGCTGGAGCTGAGGGCACAGCATCCCTATCATAGCCAAGCTGGCACTGCCAAATCCCGGGCAATATCTAATGGACAAATATCGAAGAGAACTGCACGGAGAGGGCACTGACATTCTGAAAGCCATGTCCTTAATTCCCATGCACTTCACAAGACTAAGAGCTTTCAACTTTGTTCCACAGTTCGAAAGTGCAGCAACGATCCCCGACTGGCTAACCCTGTTGCATTCCTCCAATTGCAGGCTCTCAAGAGATCCCGCAGCTTTGGCAAAAGCGACCAACCCGTTATCAGACACGAAGCAACATTTACGGAGACACATCTGCTTCATATTCACGGATCCCTTGGCAATAGCTTCAAGACTGACATCTGTTATTCCCCGACATGAAGTGATTGTCAAAGACATTAATTTCTGCAAACCCTTAGCATTTCCCATGACCCAAAAGCCCTTCTCACTAACATGCTGGAGACCACCGAGGGAAAGTTTTGTAACAGCCTTCCCATAGTGACCAATTACGGCAAGAGAGAAGTCTGTGATGTTCAAGGCCTCAAGCGTCACCCTTGTCAATACAGAAGAAGCAGAAGACAATAGACATGATACTCCATGATCCCCGACAAGAGGGCTGTCTTTAATAGAGATCGACTGCAACTTGGGGCAAAGCTTTCCGATAGTTTGCAAGCCCTCGTTACCAATCTTAGAACAAGATTCAATATTCAAAGAACTCAAATTCAGGCAGTTCTCGGCAACTGCTATCAGACCTTTGTTGGAAATTGAAGGACAGTTTGTGAGGTCAAGCTTTTCAAGCAAATGGCATTCTTTGGCGATCTCAGATAGACCTTCATCCCCAACAAAAGGAACGTTCCACAAGGAAAGAGCCCTCAGAGAAGGGCAACCACGGGCAATTGTTGTTAGACCAAGGTTAGTAACCCCACGAACAGAATTGCTTCCTCGGATCAAAAGTTTGCCTAGCCCCCCTCGGCTGCTTGTCCCAACAGCAATGGCAGCAAGTCTCATATCTGTTGCTTTCTTTCCTTCCAAGGACCTGGTAAGGTTCCCATCACTCTCAACTTCCTTATTCTCTTCACAAGACACCATCTCAGCATCATTAAGAACAGCAGTTACCGTTTCATTTTCTTCGGCTGCAGCACTGCCATTGCAAAATTCATTCCTCCGGATACTGCTCAAAAGCATAAGCCATTTCTTGGAGACACAGGCGCATGAACTCCTTTCTTTGCCTTCAGGAACGCGTCTGAAGATCTCAAAAAGGCATTCATCTGGAAGAACTTCAATTGATGGTCGCTTATTCTGTTCAAATCCAAAGAGATATGGGGCGCTAAAGCGAGCCCGCTTGCAAGCAGGGCTATATACATCCACACGGGATCCAATTGAATATAATCGACCAAGGTCTGAGGAATTTGTATAGAAAGAGCCCCCAGAATAGATTTCATCATCTCCTAAAAAATCCATCGATAGATCCAATAAGCTAAAGTATTCTAAGAGATTAAAGATGACAATACTGGAAGCAAGCAGAAACAACAAAATTCAAGCTTTTTTATTTGAAAAAAAAATTGAAGCCTCTTACAAAAATTTCTAACAGAAAGCAAATTATTCAAGGATCTAATCCTCACATTCAATAATTCACAAGTAAACAACCAACAATCCAACATGTCTCCTAAAGTTTCCTCTTTTCCAGAATCTTCACCTAAAAACTCAAATTACTCTTGTCCATAGTCAAACAAAGCTAAGTAGTTTGCATACAGATCATATTTTCTCCATAATAGAACAACCAATCAAGAAAGTATTCCAACTTGGTTTCTTTACATACTATTTTCTTACCAAGAATCCAATCCTATCAGAAAAGATTATAATATACCTCAAATCAAACACTAACAACCCAACAAACGTAATTCAGTTCTAAACCTTAAAAGCACAAGCAAAAGCCCAATACAGCATAGAATGGGAAAAAAAGAGAAGAGAACTTACCACTGTAGTTAACAAGAGCAGGCATGACTGAAACAGCTGAAAGAAGAAGAAGAAGAAGCCTTGTTGATCAACAGCACAAAAACCACACAAACTCGCAGCAAGTAACAAGAAACTGATCAAAGTTGAAGCAAGTAAGCTTGAATGCATCACCGAGAGTGGGGAAAAAATAGATAACTTGAAACCCCAACGAAGTAGGGCAAAAAAAGAAAACAAAGGAGAGATAGAAAGAAGAGAAGGGCGTGGTTTTCTTGGCTTGTTGTTTGAAAGAAGATCAGTGTTGTGTCAATAATATATAGCATGAAAGAAACGAAAAAATGTTAGCAGAAAGAGGGATTCATTGGCTTTTTCCAACATGCAATGTATCCTTCCTCTGTACTGTTTTATTATTATTCTTTTCTTTCCTTATGGTCCCAACGGTCCACCTCCGCCATTCTTGTATTATTTTACTCTTTCATTGTCGTTGTTTTTGGAAATTATGACATGGGTTCATGGTTTTTGAAGCAATTCTTCATGAATTCTTCTTGGCATGGATATAAAAATAAAGTTACTTACGAAATTATCTTAAAATACTTTTATATAATTCGATATGTCAACTGCTAAGTGATAAAATGTAGGTCTTATATGTAATAACTGGTCAGTTTTTAACCTAGACGAAGTAACGGGAAAAGAGAATAACATGAGTGATTCTTCGTAAAAAATATATATGTAAATATCACTATATATATAATAAAAAATTAATTTTATATTATTATGAATTTTTTTATATTTTAATTAACTTAATGTAATTAATTATAGGAAGAGTTTTTCAAATAAAACCAAGTATTTAATATAATAGTATAGAAAGTAAGTCTAATTCCTTGTAAATTAGTTGCTTGGAGACAGTCGAGGTATACAATAAGCAAATAAAAATAGGTCTTACAAAGAAAATGGTACTTTGTTTTGTTAGATTTATTATATCGATAGCAAATTCACTTGTATTTTGTGCTAAAACTAAGAAATTCATGATGTTTGAATATGTACATAGAAAAAGAAATAATGTCGGTGTATTTCTTGCCATCTTGTTTCTTATATAGAAAATGAAATAGTATAGGATTAAAATTCTCATTACCAATACAATTAATACAGTCCAACTATATATAATCATAAATTACGAGTTAAACGGGTTAATCCAAGTTGATCTAATAATCTAAAACAACCTAATTGTAAGAGTTTTTTATTTTAAAAAAAAAAGAAGCTAAAAAATGTTGTTATTTTGATAAAAACATTAGATAAAATTAAATTAGATCATATTCAAATCTTGATCGGGATCACCAACTAACATGTAGGGTCGATTAAATTTGTAAAAGTCTACCTCTAATTAATCCAATTCTTCATATAAAATCAACCCATGTCAAATCCTAACAATAAATTACCATGTTGTGCAAGTGTGCCCCTTTTGCAGCCTGCAAAATGTGGATTAATTGAATATAGCCATGGCTAACATCTGGTGACAGTCATGCCACGTTTCTTCCAGCTTCTCGTGTTGGACAACGGGACATGGGATTTTGAAAAAACACAGCTGCGTTTGTCTAGCTTTTCACTAATCCTCTCCCTAATCAACCTTGCTTTACTGATTAATACTACAACTTTAGTAGAGGATATGGACGTCACGGGGGATAATTAAAGAGATTAAATACGTGTGTTTTACTTTATGAGTTGACAACTAGCCCAGGCATGAAGAAATATTGTCCACTGATTGGGATGAGATTAGCACTTGGTTTTAAAAATAAATGGGTACTTAGAGGAGTATGATTAGCGAGGTTAAATTCTTATATTTTATTTGCTTATTTCCTAGAAAGATAAATAAAATAAAAAATGAATTTAAGCAATGATATGTTCGTGGCATTAATTTTGCAGTGAATTTGATGTTTGCCTTCATGAAGTTATAGCATGAGTCGTGCTAGGGGGTAAGAAATTGGAGTGTGAATTATAGAATTATAGAAATGGCATATAATTTATTATATTTATGGTGCAATTATAGCCATATAACTATATAGGTGTTGTGCTGCTAGTGTTTTTATTTTCTTAAAAAAAATCAATGATTTGGGTTATGGACTTTACTACATTCAATGAGATGATTTCATGCAATTATATAATAGAAAGAAAAAAAAACAGCATTAAACCAACCATATTTTAAATAAAAAGATGATAATGATAAAAACAAAAATGTCTTTTAAAGAGAAAAAATTACAAAATAGAAGATAAGTCCTGTTTGTTTTATCGAGTGGAGTAGGGTTAATAAGTGTGATTTATATTGTTTTACCAATTATATTAGCTTGGCTACGAAGACTTCTTAATGATCATTTCACCTCCACAATAAATCAGCTATGGTTAATTACTTTCAACTTTTAATCATTAGAATGTTCTAGCTCTATAAATTGTCCACGGAATTCTTGTCCACTTCTAACCATCTAGTAGGTGATGGTGGTAAGACATCTTATAGGTGTTAGTGGTAAGAAATTAAGACTAAGTAGTTTGCTTTCCTGTAATATCAGGCTCGAGGTTTATAATTGTTAATATGATAATTGCTAGAAGTTTATATGATTATTAATTTTAGATCTTATGAAACTAGTCGAGTTACGCGTGAGTTAGACCGAATACCCGCATTAATAAAATAGGAATGAAAGCGAAATAGTCAATAATATGTAAATTTGTCTTACTTTGTCATCACAAGTTATCATTTCTAGTAAAAAATCAAAATCTGGCATGATAGTTATGGTAATTTTTATTAGATATAAAAAAATAATCAGGTACAAAACCCAACAAATTCAGAAAGAACTTCATCTGGCTGTCCTAAAAAAACAGTAGACTTGATCGTGGGAACCAGAGCAAACTTAGCACCGGTCGATTTGAGAGATTGAAAGAAGTAATTATCAAAGCTGTTGGTTGACTAAGAAAAAACAAAAAAAAAAAACCCTAGAAAAGGTGAAGAATGGTGACAAGGGAGCCCATGCCGTAAGGTGCAGGTGATTAATATTCATGGTGCTCTTCTCTTGGACAATTAGGGTAGAGATCAAGTGCAATGAATTTGATTAATGGATATGAAATTGGGGAGGAGATATGTAGGTCCAACTCACTGAGTAGAAACATGGAATCATGGTGAAAAAAGCCAAGAAAGGTACAGCAGGCTAGACTTGTAGCAGATTTTAATGGTTAGAATCAATGGATCTCTCCATGAAGCCTCCTCCTTCCCTGCTGCTACATAAAAGATCCATCCTCGTGCTTGTGTTGAGTTTTATGTGCTTTTCTTTCTTGTCACCTATATTTTTTTATTTTTTTTTGGCTGAAAATAGATAAATCAAATAATTGATATTAGATATTGAATATATATATATATATATATCTTAAAAAATAAATTGAATATATATTCATTAATCAAGAACGAGCTATTTTCCTAAGTGATTTGGAAAGCGCACTTCCGTCTAGCTTGATCCATTCAGAGAAACTTAATGAATCTTGACTCTAAGATATAATATAATATGCTTAACAAATAAAAAATAAATAAAGGAAGGAAGTTACAATTTCTTTTCTTTTTTTTGTCTGCTTAACTAAATTCATGATACCCAACGAGTCTTGGATTAATTTTAAATCCGTAGCCCTCTGTTTAGCAAACAAAGTATATCCTATCTTTTTTATTAATATGCATATTCAGGCTAATTTATATGTATTTTAATTAATTTCATAGATCCTGATATTAACCATCATATAAATTTTGGCATTTAGCTGAACCCTAACTAGAAATAGTCTATTACCCTTTAAGAACGGAACAGCTTACTAGCATATGATAGAATTAGGGTACCGTGCATGACATTCTAAGCTAAGATTGCAATGTTTATCAAACACGAACTGAATTTATAGGTGACTTGCCGATCTAAAATATTGCATGAGTTAGGTTTGTTTTTAACTCATTTAGTACTTGAGAGTTTGATTAAAATTACTTCTGAAAGTGTTTTTTATTTAAAATTATATCACAATCATGTTTTTTTTTTTTAAAAATTATTTTTATCAACAGAACATGAAAATAATATAAAAATACCAGATAAAAATTAATTTTTTTGAAATACAATGGTGATTTGAAAGATCAACCCATGATCTGATTGATCCACTCAAGACATAATCAAGTTGATTTTCATTTTTTTTTTGTTTTAACTTATATTCCAAACAAAATCATTATAGTTGTTTTTAATCATTATTAATTTATTTTTTTTATCTTAAACGAAGTTGTTTTGGGGTAAACATGGATTGACACGATTGTGCATAAGTTGATGTACCCAATCTATGACTTGTCCTTTGGCAAGTCTATTATCTTTGGTTAGATAATTTGATTTTAGATTGAAAAGGAGAGGAATAAATAAATATGATGCATGGAATGTCAATTTTGGGTTGCAATTTTTTTTTGCAGACCACGAAGTGCATTGAATTTTAGTTGGAATGGATGGGATGAAATGGGTTGGTCCTTGCTGAGAACGACGGTACGAAAGTGCAATAATAAAGGCCAGAGTCATTGGATGTCTTCGAAACCTCTGCTCATTTTCCTTCACTTCTTGCAAATCTGCAATCCCTAATTATACCTAACCTGGTAAGATAAGAACATACGAGTATGAAAACTCAAATACTTCAAGGCATTGGCGAGTCCTGTGTTCAAACATTAATTCTTACAAAAGACATCTTCAGTTATTGTTCAACACCTTCGTTGTTAGGTATATAGATCTTTGTGCGAGTCCTGTGTTCATGTATTATGTCGCGTCTGTTAAAGAACCATTTCACCTAAAAACTTAAGCTTGTAAGTGAGATCCTAGAATATGATTTATATTATTCTCTAACACCCCCTCTCAAGTGAAAGCCCTTTGGACTTGAAACTTGCACAGACCCACATCACCTTGTGCTTGGTTTTTATCGAATAGAATAGGGATGGTGATATTCGAACTCGTGACCGCTGGGTCAACAAAACTCTGATACCATGTTAAAGAACCATCTCACCTAAAAACTTAAACTTGTAAGTGAGGTCCCAGAATATGATTTATATTATTCTCTAACAGCGTCGTCCCGTGATGACATCAAAGATTTTGAGAGTCGCATTTTGTTGGTGCGTCGTGACATAATACAACGCACCAGCAAAATTTATTATACAAGGATTCACATTTTGTTGGTGCGCTGTGACATGAATTCAAACCCTTATATTATATAAGGTTTTTTTTACTGTTTCATCTAGGAAAAATCTGTATTACATCGATTCTCTAGACATATTCTCTTTAATAAATCCCAGGCTTAGTTTCTTAAGGATGACCTTACGATTTTATGTGCTGAAAAATAGTTGACAAGGGAAACTTATGCTGTATTATAATAATTAATTAGTGTGTATTTAGGATTTGGGTCTGGGAATTGTCTAAGACTCATGATTTTTCCCACTATTATAAGTTTTATTCTCTTCGTTTATGAATATAGATATAATTGAATCGCATTAATTTATAATGGTTCCTATTCCTTGTTAATATTAGCGGGAGTATCGTAATAGCAGAAGACTTATAATTTGAACAGTAGATTTTGAGTTCGATTCAAGTCGTGTATTTCTTATAAGAAACTAAAATAACTGGGGTTTTACTCGTTTATCTAAATCTATAAAATACATTTTCCAAATAATGAATTTCTTCGCATCCAAAAAAAAGAGAAGACAATGTCAATTTGCAGTGGTGTGGTCTTCGGTCATTTTTTATTGGTTCCTTCTCTCTGTGCGTGTGATTTTAATAGCTGCAAACATATATTTTTCTACAACATGCATGATCAAGGCGATCTGTAATCTTTATTTGACAGAAGTGAAGCAAAGCAGCTGTCAGCACACCACATTCTCTATTTTATAATCTTATGAACCGATCAATCCATTCAATGGACGACGCTACTGAACAAGTTTGCCGAGACAAGTTGGAGAATTAATTAAAGAAATGGGTTTCTTTCTTCCATGCAAGTTGAGTGAGCTCTGTGGCACTACTTGTTTGTACTCTTTAAAGGGATTCAATCCATTGCTTTAAACCATGTCTGCCTTGCAGTTAAACCTGGGGTCTGGTTGGCCCGAGGTTTATATTAATTTCGATTAAAAAAACAAACAAAAAACAAAAAAACAAAGTCAACTTCACATCTTCATTCTAATCTGTAGAGTTTTTTTGTTCATTAACCATGATCTTCTCTTCTAGTCTTCTTGCTTATTCAAGGAAAGCTAGCAGGCTGTAATCGGCGGGGCAATCAAGAAATAAAAGGATGGGTATGGAAATTATGAAGTAGGAAAGGGTTTTGGAAAAAGAAATGTCTCTATTTTTTGAGGGGGGAATACTTATTTACGACAACAACAAAAAACCCTTAAGTACAAGGACTTGAATGATGTTATAATAGCCCCCTCAAATATGGATACTGTCAATTGTATCCTTCTCGGAAAACAATTGTCTTCAATTATTCGAATGGAGCTGGATATGAATAGACTTCTATCTTCGTGAAGGCAGGAGACGAGTAAGGTATCCGATGTATCCGAACATCATAGGCCAATTAAAGAGATAACATGGTGTCTGAGAATGTGATTTTTAAATACTTTTTTTTTTATTTTTTTATGGTTTTATTATGTTGATATAAAAATTAAATTATATATATATATATATATATATTAAAAATATATTTAAAAAAAACGTTGTGTAATCTATACACGTGAAGCTTAAATTCTCATGTCCTTCTCTTCTCTAGCAAGGAAAACTTGTCGTCAATTAATTGGACACAATGTGAACTCAGTTTGGCGTCAACATAATAAAACAACCTTAAAAAATTATGGGAGCAGGCAGCTTCTTCGAATTTTGAATGCCACCACTTGTTATTTGATTAATTATTTATTTGCCAGCACTAACCCACTCCCCACCATCGTAGAAATGAATTACATTTGTATTTTGCGGGTGCTTGTTTGAGTCTTAGAGGAAGCATTCCAAAAATATTTTTCTTAAAAAAATGATTTTTTCTTGGATTTAAATAAAAAAAATATTTTTAAACTATTTTAATGTATTGATATTAAAAAAATTGAAAACATTATTTTAATATATTTTTAAATAAAAATTACTTTAAAAAATAATCGTGATTACACAATTAAACTAATACTTAACCTAAACGACCCCATCACCAAGAAATAATTCATTTTTAGGAAGACAAATGAGTCAAGCATGCACCACAATTAACGCAAGTAGGCAAAACCATCAAATTTAGCCAACAAATTACAGTTATTTTTAAACCGCCTTATCATATAGATATTAAATTAGTCAGTTTAATCATAAACTAGATGAGGTTAAAAATAAAAATAAATTAAAATTGAGTTCATTTACTTTACTTATCAACTCACCATCTACCCAAAAGTCAATTTTATTCTTTTTAAAAATAAAATAATATCATTTTAATTTATTTTTAAAAATTGATTGGCCTAAATCAACAATAACCTCATTTTTTAAACTAAATTGAATTTAATAATTTGTAAGAACACCCCAATTAGGTACAAAATTCACACGCTTTTATGTGGTCTCTTAAAATTGATAGAATATCATTGTGGATTTATGCACACGGTTTGCCTGCATGTCATCAAATAAATAAATAAATCAATAAATATTCAACATAGGCCGGCATGTCACCATATACATTTTTCAAACAATATATTAAAATTCGAAACAATTATTTTCAAGCTGGTGGAGACATGGGTTTGGTCAAATATATTATTGTATATGTAGTTCTTTTTCAGAATATATCTAGGGTTTCGAATAGCTGCCCAGATTCAGTGTAGCCTCTTTAAGCATTTTATAACAACGAAAATGGAATTTAATAATATTCAGTTGATGAACCCAAGTTGTCTGGGTGGATATATTGGTTCTGGAAACAAACAAAAATGGCATCCACTTTTATTATTATAATGTTTTGATCTTCGGTTCAATGCACTTTTTATTATTACATTGGAATGTTCATTGAATTAGCCGTATGCAGGTGTAAGATCATCTGTGGAAGCCTTACCTTTTCTTTTCTTTTTTCTTTTTTTTCCCAAAATATCAATCTTGAACATGGATTATTCCAAGAGAAAATTTTGAATGCCAATATAAAACGCACGTTATATAGAGGAATGATTGCATGGGAAAGAAAGAAAGAAAGAAAGAAAATGTTGTATTGTATATTGTAATTATATTTCCTTTTTTATATATAAAAACATAACATTATCAACACAACATATGAATCATTAACATTTAGCTAATGCTTGATAGTACTGATAAATAAAATATATATTTCTTGAATTTTTTATGTTGAAAATACATAAAAACTTATTTCGAAATTATTATAGAATTCATATTTTTATCTCACTCTTTTGAACTATTCATATTTCTATCTCAATTTACTGTTTCTGGTTTTTATATAGCAAAATTCATAAATTCTGAAAAGAAAAGGTTTGAGGTTTGGGCCACAAAGAAATAAAATACGAATAATGAATAATTAAGGAGTATCAGTATCATTGTTTTGGGATCACTCCTGAGTATGAAGATTTGCTGCCCCCATCACAATTCATTTAATGCAGCAAAATTCTTGCATAATCTGAAATCTTATATATGGAAATCTGTACTAACATTCTCGTTGGAAGATGTGTTGAAAAGATTTATGTTTCATCATTTGATTATATATTACACAACAAATAAACGTTGTGGGAAAAAAACTGTAGCTCCCCTCACAGTTAACTGTGTATTGGAGCAGTGTAAGGGCGTTTTTGCCCTTAATGAGACGGCTCCTGTTGTGGCTTCTTCGGGGCGTCTTTCGTCTCTTTCATTCATTGAAAACGCAGCGTCTTTTTCTTCTTCTTTTCCTTTCTGTTTCACTCAGCCCATCCCCAATTTATTTAGTTGCTAAACCTAATCCCGTGAGCATCTCCCCTCTGCCGATCTTCGTCAGGCCCCCTCGACTTATGATAAATATAGGATTCTGTGGAAAGCCATATTCGATGAAAGTCCGGATTTTTTTAGCCCGAAAAACGGATTCTTGAGAATCCCGTGCACGCTCACGTCGAGGTACTATTGACCGATTTCTTCCTCTCTTTTCATTCAATTTCTGCCTGCTCGGTCTCACTCTCATGTTCTCGCCCAGAGAGAGAACGACGGTGAGGTCTCTCGGCCGGGCACAAAGGCCAAATCTTACGATCTCCAACACTTGATTGAAGAGCCAAAGTTTTACAGGTGAGTCTTTATTAGTCGATTCTCTCTGAACCCAACTCAGTTTGATCCTTTTATCCTTCAAAAAACCCTAATTCTCTGCAAGTCAATAACTTTAACCCAATTCTCTTGCATGTGTCTCACGGTAGCAAGATCACATCTTTTGATTCGTCATTGCAGAACAAGTCAACAACTTTAACCCAATTCTTTGCAATTGATTCGATGTTAGCGATTTCCCCAATTTTGGTTGCTGTCGGGGCCACTGATTTCTAGGGGCTGCGTTCGATTAGGTATGATTTTGGCCCATTTTTTACTTCAATTTCTGCGTTTGCTCGGTTATTTTTCAGTGGTTTCATGGGTTCGGTTTCATTGCCATTTCTTTCCATTTTCTCCCTCGATTCATGTTTTCTCTGCTCTGGGTGTTCATTGATTGATTGTAATGGGTTCGTTTTGGTTGGGTTTTTCTGATTTTTCATTGTCAGTGCTTGGGATTGGGTTTGATTGGGTTCGGGTTGCTTGCATTTTTAATTTTGTGTGTGTTGGGGAGTGGGTTTGTGGTTGAATTGGGTTCGGGTTAGGGTTTTTCTGATTTTTCTGGTTGATTTTTGTTGCTCTCGGTTTGGTTTGATTGGGTATGCATTCGGGTTAATTGATCCTTCCTTTGTTGCTCTTGGCTTAGAGCTTTAATTAATTAATAAATTGATCATTGTTTTGTTTTGCATTCGGTCTGATTAGTTAATTGTTGTTTTGCTTTGCTTTGCTTAGTTCATTTTGGGTTTTTCTGTTGCAATTTCGTTTAATTACTTCAACTAAATGTTTTACATCCTGTCATTTAACATTAATGCATTTCTCAGTGTATTTTGCAGGGCCACATGCTCCTATTTTTTTCATGCTGCAGGTGTTGCAGAGGTTTCAATCAAAAACTTGCAGGTATTAACAACTAACTATTATTTGTGGGAATTTTTATTGCGAACATGTTATTATGGTTTGATTCCTTCATACTAAACCAGCATGAATAATAAAGGTTGCCCTGAAGTTATTTCATTATGTGACAACACTATTGATCCATTGTGTGGGAGTCATGAGTGCAGAAAGAATGAAACCAGCATGATGCATCTGACTTCTGAAAAGGATAAAATGACTACACAAATTAATACTTTTATTCTAGCATGATCATCCAACATCTTTTGCTCACAGTCATCAAACTCCCTGTTTAAAAGTCCCAAAGGTCATTTACCAGCCATGCAAAGCAAACAAACAAGGAAATGCATGAGAAAAGTTTGGTGTTGTTACCTCTGAAGATGTGAACAAATACAGATTTTTTTTAATACTTTTGATGATGATTTTGAACTGAAATGTATTGGATCTCTTATAAATGGTCGATGAAAGATTAAGGGAGAGTTCCTTTAGGTCTTCCTTAATTCATCTGAAATCAAATTGCATGTTGTCCCTCCCACTATTATAAAAGTATATAAGTGAAGACTTTCCATAAATTGCTCCCACAAATGACTATGAATGTAGATACAATGAAAAAAAAGGAACCAATTACTAGGTACCTCATCATTCCCTAAAATATGTTAAGTGCTTAAATCATAGAGCACAACCAAAACCTTCTTTCCAAAAAAGCCTACAGGTTTTCACTTTCTAAGAATATGGTCCAAAACTTTCAGCAATAACTTGAGTTGCAAAAACCTGGTTTTGAATTCATATCTAGCATCAACAACCTAAAACTAAGAAAGCTGTGGCAAGAACTGTTTCCCTGGCACCAAAAACAAATGAATTTGAATCTTGAATTTTCTGAAATTCAAACAAATGCTCATCATCATTATGTGACAACACTACTGATCCATTGTGTGGGAGTCATGAGTGCAGAAAGAATGAAACCAGCATGATGCATCTGACTTCTGAAAAGGATAAAATGACTACACAAATTAATACCTTTATTCTAGCATGATCATCCAACATCTTTTGCTCATAGTCATCAAATTCCCTGTTTAAAAGTCCCAAAGGTCATTTACCAGGCATGCAAAGCAAACAAACAAGGAAATGCATGAGAAAAGTTTTGTGTTATTACCTCTGAAGATGTGAACAAATACAGATTTTTTTTAAAACTTTTGATGATGATTTTGAACAAAAAATGTTGCAGGCGGGATTTGGTTTGATTGTTAAATATGTACTTATACGTGTATGTTAGTGTCCCTTCACTCTCCCAAGAGATCTGGAGTTCCAACCTCTCCTATTTAAAATCAGATGGTGTGTGTGTGTGTGTGTGTGTGTGTGTGTGTGTGTCAATAATAATCACTTTAGCTTGCAGGCTCTTGATCATTCAAGCATAACATCCGATTTGTAGTTTGCAACTCTGTTTAGGTTGTCTTGGATTATGTTTTCATCTGATGATAATGGATAACCTCCCTTCATTTTTGATAATAATACATTGGTTTTCCAGGAACATATAAACATAAACACTGAATTGGATTAGCCCCTGCAGGAATTGAACCTACAAACAAGCCTCTTTGATTACAAGGTATGTTCTAGCTCATGATCTTAGTTTCTTTGTGAGTTCTTCTCTTCATGTAAACTTCTGCAATTTCAAGGGCTGTCTGAATTATGCTGCTTCTGTTGTGATCTTTTTGCTGCATGGTAATTGTGTTTGTTCTATGGAGATGTAAAGGGCTGTGTACATATTTAAAAGGTTAAATTTTTCTTCTTTTTAGAGAGATTGGTACTGTTGGGATCATAAGTTGATTTTTTTCTTATTAAATTCCCTCTTCTGTCTTCGGATCCCCTTTTGTCTTTCAAGTGTCAGATTTTGTTTTCTTGAAGAGCTTTAGTTTCATTAAAACAATATATAAGAAATCCTCTCTCTTAGATCCCCTTTTGTCTTTCAAGTGTCAGATTTTATTTTCTTGAAGAGCTTTAATTTCATTAAAACAATAAATAACAAATCCTCTCTCTTAGTTTCAAACTTTTTCAACATCCACAATAATTCAAGACAGATTTTGTTTCCAAAATTTAAGTGTTTTTTTGTCCTGGTTTTGGACAGAAAACCTATATAACATCCACAATCATCTTTCAAAAATATATTATAGAACAAAAAATCACATCATATGAAGAGAAAAACAACATTGCTGTCTTGAATTCTGTCTTAATTAACATTTCATTGCAGCCTATATAACATCCACAATCATCTTTCAAAACTATATTATAGAACAAAAAATCACATCATATGAAGAGAAAAACAACATTGCTGTCTTGAATTCTGTCTTAATTACCCACTCTCTTTCCACATATCAAATTATAGAACTAAGCTCATTATAGAATTATTTTAATCATTTCCACATATCATTCAATCCATCAAGAAAAAAAATAATAAATTAGGAACATAGAGCAGAAAATATAAACATAAACAAGATGAAAATAGCAACCACTGAAAAAAATTAATCTAATCGATTAGATTGATTCTTGAAATCCAAGAGGTTAATAGAAGAAATTTGATCCAAAATTCAAGCATTTACAAACTCAACCAATAAAAAAGTATACTTTACTAAACTGAGATGATGAGATGCCATAGTAGCCCATGAAATAAACAACAATTGCTATAAAATCTAGGAAAAATAAACCATAATTTGACAATTAGCTATAAAATTATAAAATCTGGAAAATGTTACCAGTAATTGCCAATTAAAATTAAACTATACTCGAGATTAGCACATTTTTAAAATTTCTAAGCTCATTTATCTCATTACCTCCAACAACCTCAATATCAATGGCCCCAAGGAGCTATTCCTTTCACCTCCTCAACCTCTCATCATCCTACATTCTCAAACCCCAGAAAACAGAAATGAGAATAAATAAACCAAAATTCGAACTGTAATCAATGCAACAATAAACATCACAATAAACAACGCCATAAACCTCATCACTATAAGAAAATTTTAAAGATAACATACTTTCAAACCCCCATAAAACATTCAAACCTCACATAGAAAATTTCTCACCTTTAACCACGAGAATCATTGCAACACTTTCATATATCACCAACTAATAATCCAAAAATGAAAACAAGCATGCTTGATGCTTCCCTTTATCATAAAATGCAAAAAACATGCATCATGCAAAATTGGGAACTTCTAAGTTTGTATGCATTCAGATTTCTCCTCTAAGTTCAACCTTCTAATGTGCATCATGCTTAAGGTATAAAAACTAATTAAGAGCATAGAACATGTTTTATCCAATCACATGACTTCCGGAAACAATTTCTTAGAAAAATCAATGCTTTTTATGCCTTTTCAATCCACTTTCTCCTATAATGTTTATACACGTTAACTCTCTCTTCAATTTTAAAGAATTAATGCATTTACATGTTATAATATGTATTGTAATGATTTAAAGGCTTACTAAATGTTATCATGTGTTGATAGGAATGATTGAGTACTTTTAAACTCATTAACAAATACTATAAAAAATTTACCTCCTAATATACATCATACTTAGGGTGTAAAGGCTTATTAAAAGTGTAACATTAGAATACAAAGGTGCGTTATTAATCAACGTTCTCAAATGTACAAATACCATTTTTTATCCAATCACATGACTTCCAAAATCAATTTCTTAACAAAATCATTGGTTTTTATGCCTTTTCAATCAATATTCTCATATGCTCACTTTTTGTTCAATTTTAAAAAATTAATGCACATGTATGTTATAATATGTATTGTACTTATTGAAAATCTTATTCAATATTATCATATGTTGATGAGATTGATTGACTTCTAATGTGTATCATTCTAAAGGTTTAAAAGGTTATTAAGAATATAACATTAGAATAAATATATGCCTTATTAATCAACATTCTCAAATGTACAAAAAACAAAAACTTACCAAATCACGTAACTTTCTCATTAAATTTCTTAACAAAATCATTCCTTTTGATGCCTTTTCAGTCAACTTTGTCCTATGATGTTCATATACCACCAACTAAGAGGAACAAAGACAACTTTTCTCCGTCATCAGAGGTCCCTTTGTACACCAATTATTTCAAAATATTTATCAATTATTTATCAATCATAATAATTGCTTTACGTATTTTCTTTATTCACAAGTCATGCATTTAGTTGATTTCATTTGAATATCTAAATTTAACTTTATATATATAATGCACAATGGAGATACTTGATTTTTGGAAAATTATACAGGTTGTGTTATGAATACCTTGGGATCTCCCAATATAGAGGAGACTCTGCCGAAATTTCTAACAAAGTTTCTTCCCATGCTTCATCTGCTAATTACAAAAATTAAACAAATTAAAGAAAAATATTTCAAATTATTACTTATGATAATTCTTTCTCTAATACTCATTATTTTCATTTAAATTTTTATATTAGATCTACTTGAATTGTTTCATCATTCTGTTTTTTATTTTTTGCAGGGTTATTAGCAACAGAATGATATGACTCATTTCACAAAAGGGATTTTGCTTCATTCTACACGTGAACATCCCTTTCTTTTGAACTTATGTACAAATTGTATAATTATCACTCTTTTGCCATCTTTGATGATGCTGCAAATATTCCAAAGATGTAACCTATGTTAGCGAGACAAACTCTTTTATATTATAGTTCTAAGCTTTTATATTATAAGTTAATCGTTATTATTGTAATTATATTATATTACATACGCAACAATGCCCGCTGCAACGCGCGGGCATCAAACTAGTATACTATATTTGGCGTAATATTACTAACAC
The DNA here is from genome assembly GCA_027405865.1 of Salix purpurea. Taxonomy (NCBI): domain Eukaryota; kingdom Viridiplantae; phylum Streptophyta; class Magnoliopsida; order Malpighiales; family Salicaceae; genus Salix; species Salix purpurea. The sequence goes on from JAOWLH010000019.1 coordinate 6,978,806, forward strand.
AAACGACGTATTTCGTCATCCATGTTTCATTGAATCTGGCATAGAGCCACAGACATCATGAATCTTCTGCAAGCTTTCACGAGCAAGAATATTTTTTTTCCTTTTGTATTGATGATCGCAAGATAAGGTTATCAGTGTACATGTTGCGATGACAAATGACTTGAAATCTTTATAAAAAAAACTTGAATTTGAGTTAAGATATGCATTTCTTGTAAGAACTTGAGACAACCATGATTTTACTCTTTAACTTCTACCCATAAAATATATTATCTAGGAGATAAAGTTTACTCGAATCCAAAAAAATAAAAGATAATCACAGGTAAGGACATTCATGAACTAGGTTTCATGAACCAAGACTAAATCTTTAGATCATGGTATCATCTCCAAAGAATTTAGTGCATATCCCCTCTCTCAACCCGACTGACTTTTCCTTTCAAGCTTCAAAAGATAAGTTTGTAGTTATTCCGAGCTGTGCGTTGGTCATGCTGAGTAAGTTCATCTTAAAACAATATTATTTTGATTGAGAATTACAATAAATTCTTGAAGTTGACCTGATCGGGTCAACCAAATTGTGAGGTTTAGTTCATTTTTAAGGTGGGAAGAAAAAAAGTTTTTAAAGGAGAAGAAGCACAATGTTTAGTCAAATGGATCTGTTGAAGCTGCAGGGGAATTTGAAATGGAAGTGTTTTCTAGATGACCTCTGGCCATTATGTAGCATTTAATTAGGTTAATTTATCAATTTATGTGCTCTAATAGTTGGGGATCAAGATATAGCCATCATATTTTTGTGAAGTTTATCATGCAACTTGATTTCTTTTTTCTTTTGTTACAGAATTCATTGTACGAGGCTGTACTTTTGCTGCTGTGCGTTCATGCATGCATGTATCTCTTTCATTTTACTCGTCTCCTCCAATCAATAAACCAGCAAGCTTGCAATTTTTTTTCAAAAATGATGGCTGTGGTGGCTTTTAACTTGTCCACGTGCTTGGTAACGTGGTGATTTGTTTCCTGTTGTAATTTATAAAAATAATTAAAGAAAAAAAATATAGTTTGTCACTGTTTTTAATCAATGTTTCATGGTAGAATTCTGAGGGGGCTAAAGGAAGACAGTTTTATATATTGATTAAACAAATATTTTTAAATTTACAATTAAAGCAAAGGCAGACAGCATCATAGAAAACAAACAGAGCAAGGAAAACGATTCTTCTAACGAAGTCTTTCATATGTTACCATCAGTACTTGCACCAGTTATTCTTTCTCAACCCACTGGATTTTCTTCGAGCTCTAACAATTGTGGAATTTGATGAATCGTCTGCAATTTCTTATCTGGTCATCTTCAATGTCTAAAAGTATGAGGATATCATATGAAGTAATCCAAAGCATCTGCAGCCTTGGCCCTTCCTCCTTGGTTTGTTTGAAATGAACCAGAAACACATCTGACCGGCCTGATTGTGCTATACAGTGGTATTTTTGTGTGGTTACAGGATGAACTTTAAGTTGAACACCTTCAGATTGATACATTAGGGCTTCTAGACCATCAGAATGACAAATGGACCAGGAACCTCTTCACTGGATGCTCAATTGACTGTCATGGAATCTTCTCCACATGAAAAATGCCCAGCATTATCTCTGTGTGATTCATAACCGTGCTATTCACGAAGATTCAAGTGTCAAGTACGAGGCCAGATCATATATAAATCAACGATGATCCAAGATACATGCAAGAGAAGAGTTGCTGGTGCTGTATTTGGTACCCAAGATGCGTTCAAAATGGGCATTAACAGAACAGGAAAAGGATGGTTATTTGACATTGAATTACAATTGAGTGGAAACACTTCCTTGGACTCTCTCTTTCTGTCTCTTCGTTTTGTACATGACTAGCTATTTACAAATTACACAAGATTCTCGAGAGTTAAAACAGATAGGAATATATGTGAAAAAGGTGAGACGATCTTTGCAATTCAAATTCATCAATCATACAATCCCTCCTGCTCCCAAAAATCCACCAGAAAATCAACCATCTCCTGATAAGTTAAAATCCAATCCGTGGATGTCAAACTGTGCAGTTATGATGGAATGCTAGCAAAACAGGGGGATAAAAAAACTCATGCATTAACTTACAGAAAGAGGGATGGGCCGCGGAAAGGGATTTGTGGAACCTAGTAAACCTTCAGTTGCATTCCAACTGAAAAGATACAGCAGACCAACATGAGAAAGAACAAATGCAGAATGCAAGGAATTTACTAATTCCAGCTCTAAGTTATCCTCATTTTATCCGACACCAAAGCACCAAGTGCTGATTGTGATATATGAGAACACAACAGGGATTAGAAGCCACAAGAACAGGCAATCACTAGAAGTGATGATTTTGCACAAGAACATAAAAAAAGGGTTGCCGAAGAACATTACTCAAGAGCCTAAACTTAGAGAGCTGGAGAACCCTCTTATTAATGTTGCTTTTACTGGGATTGTAGAAAGCTAGAGATTTTGGATCAAAATAATGAACGTTTAGAAGAAAGAAAACACCTTAATCTGGATTCCCATCTCCGCTGATTTTGGTTCCCAGATGTGCCACTTCCAACCCATTGAAGCCTGCTCTGTTGCCAGAGAAGGAGACCTAAAAATAGCAAAATGTCAAAGCCACATAACATCATGAACAGTCAACTAGAACAGATAAGCTGCAACTTACCATGATTTACAAACTCATAATTGCTGCTCATGCCACCAGTGCTGCAACCAGGATTGTGGTTTGATACACTGATAGATGATATGCTTCTTTGAGATTGAACAGTACTGTAGTCCAGGTCACACGTGCTGGAACTCCAGAAATCATTTGATAAGCTAGGTTTAGTCACTGCTCGCCCTTGTATTCTCAATCCTTTTGATGGCTCATCCACAGCAGTAACTGGCGTGGGTTTAGTACAGCATCCAAAACAACCACTGTTCTGTTGCAAGCCAGGTTAAAGCATGTATACAAATGCAACACACGACAACAACAAACTATTAAGTGTTTGCACCATATGAATGAATGTTGACAGTGATAAAGTTCATAAAAAGATAAGATACATCATTCATTCCAATTCATAATCATTAATTCATCAAGGAGCAACAAAACTACAAACATTGTTCTAGACAGAGCAGGAATAACATGGTAAAACTTGCGTTCACGGGTTTCTTTGTTTCATTGCCACGGAGCTAATGGAAGAAGATGCTCTAAATAGGGCTAGAACTGAAAGTGCACAACAAGGATTCATAATGCTGATAATGAGTAGTTTGAGGTAAGACTTGATTGGTTTGGGTCGTGTTCATCAACTTTCCACTCTTGAGACGGACCCTGAGGCATGGTTGAAGTACAGAAATAAACAATTATACAACCTCTGACCCAAATTACTGTTCGCTTGATCAATTTATTTGAAAGGAATAAGCAACAACATCATACGATCCATTATTAGTATTAACTTCATATATATCTAGCAATAAATTCCTAACCTTGAACAGCTATAGTATCAAAAAAAGTTTTAATTTTAGTCCTCTAGCTACAAGAACTGACATCTTCCAGCACCCAAACTAACTAAGATGGTTAATACTAATCCTTACACTTTTAGTTAGGTGCCTTCATAGGTGACTAGAACTCAACCAAAAATGCATTCCATTACAGAAATATAATAACTAAAATTTCAACATATAATCTTCTCTGCTTTCGAGTTTTAAAAATATTATCTGCTTAAAAATCTATGTTTTTTCACTTAGTTTTCCACAACTGCACACTGAATTTGAATTCAAAGTTTCCAAATTTATGACAAGCTCCTTCAAGTCACCAAAGAATCTCCTCTAACCCAATCTTTCTTTAGCTGAAACACTAATCCAAGTCAACTTTCCTATTCCCACCACATCTTCATTAATTCCCACAAAAAAAAACATCAACTTTACCGAAAATAGAGAATCCACAAAGGTACTTAAAAAAGAAGAAACCATGATTATAAGCCAAAAAGAAACCAAACCCAGTTGTTATTTTAGGGTTCTTAGCTCAAAATTAAAGATCTAACCCACTCCAATGGACTCAACACACATCAGTACTAAACCTAGTAGTCTACAAATGAAAGCCAATCATAACCAGATAAAGAAACAAGAAATAGGTTTTTGAGGACTTACCCCATAAAAGCAAGAAAGTGACCGATCCAAGCAGGCATGGAGCTATTCAATATCACCATTAATTGATAATGTCCAATTTGGTGGTCGAGGCTGAAGGAAAGTGGATTAGTAAATAGGAATATAGGATTAAAGTGGATGATGAGTTACTTAAGTAATTTATGTTGTAATGTTTGATATTTCAGCTTGTTTTTTAACAGCTATTACTACTTTATAACTGCTAATTAATTCTTTCTGCCAACTTTAGATAAATATTTTTTTATAATTCTTATGGATTTGATTTTTATTAATTTATTGGTTTTGATATAATGATTTGTTTTTTGCTTGCAATATTTAAAAGAATTCTTGATATTCTAATTTTTTAAAAATAAAACTTAATATTATATTTTATATTGGAATTTATAGATTCCAATTTTTTATAATATCGTGATTTTTCTTTTCTTTTCTTAGAGTTCAGATGAGTGGAAATTATTTTATTCCGATTCTTGATTTCATGCTATTGCCACAACTCACTTAAATATTATTATTAATTATATTTATTATTATTGTTCCTGCCTTGTTTGAAGGTTTAATCCTATACCTTTTAAATTTTAATTCTTAAATTTAATATGATTATATTCCCAGTTATAGTGTAATTACCGTTTTGTCTCTCCATGTATAAAATTTTAAATTTTGGATTCGGAGGCATTTTAGACTTTTTCATGACACCGCTTGGCATTCTTTAATTGTTTGTGGATATTTGAGTTTTTTTCCGATCTTTTTGCACAATAAAACTATGTTTTTATCCCTACCAGCAGACAACAAACAATTAACTATCCAGGGGTATTTTTGTTTTCTTACACTATTGTGAACTGTAAATTATATGGAAGTCCTCTTAGTTTATGATGTTTTCATTGCAATCTCTTGTCTTTTGATTGTTTGGTTTGGTCCTGATTTTTGTTATAGAAGTTTTAATTTGTTTTAATTTTTTTTCTTTCAATTGAAATTGATCATATATTTTTCTTTTATTTCAGTCCTTATTATTTTAATTTTAGGTTTGGTTTAAATCCTTAATTTCTGGGTATAGAAGGTTGGATTGTTTTCAATTCTATCTTTCAATTGAAATTAATCATATATTTTCTTTTCAATTTGGTCTTCATTCTTTTAATTTTAGTTTTTGTTTTTAATTTGTATTATTTTCTCTTTTGTTGAGATTGTGTTTTTGTTCAATTTAGTCCTTAAATTTAAATTTGAATTAGTGATAATTTGAAAATTGATATTTATTTATTTTTATTTGTTCTTCAAATTAAATGATATTTTTTTTTTCATATGTTTTTTTTTTTTTTGCTCTTTTGTTAAAAAAATTAGGTTTTTTTATTCTTTGAAATAATTTTGTTATTTCCATTATTTATGCAATATTAATAATAAAACATTTCTTGCTTACACTTTTGTTAAAGTTTTAAGTTTTTTTACTCCTCGGGGTGATGTAAGATTTTTTATTATTTAGAAGTGATAGGAATAATATTTTTAGGCGTTATAATCATGATAATAATAGTGACATTATTAATTAGAATGATAATAGCAATAGTAATTTATTGTAATGGTTATAGTGCTTGTGGTGTTAATAATTAGGGCTTTGATGATGATAATAACAACTCATAAAATAATATGAAGAATATCAATAATGACAAAAACAGTTATAATAATGATAATTTAAATAACAGTATTAGTTATCTTAATGATTATTGTCGTAATAATGATAATGATAAATAATAATTAGAATATTGATTATTTACAATAATAATTATAATGACAACTATAATGATTGTGACAATTTAACAATTATAATAATGACAACGAGAATAATAATCAAAATAATTCATTAATTGATGTTTTATTTGTTAAAAATTGACTTTTACAATTTTTCTATGTATGATATTTAAGATCTAAAATCACGCAAACAAAAAATATACAAAGTTATATGTAGACAAAACAAGTAAAAAAATTGGAGCGAATAATCTATAATGAAAAAATATATGCCTTGAGCTAATTAACTATGCTGCTAGTGAGGGTTATTATCTCACTCAAGGTGTTACCATTAACTGTGAGCGAAGTCCGGAGGTGGGAGACAGGAATACAGAACTATTTGAGAGATTTGCACTAATCCTGAAAGCATTGAAAAATAGGGGAAATATGTCGCTGCAACTGGTGTTAGAACAAATGATGATCCTGTGTTACATGAGTTTTGACTCTGGTCTGATACATTGCTACTGACTGCTTTCAATCAAATGATATTTTCTAACAAAACAGAGGTTTTGGGTATTAAAATCAAACAAAAGCGTGCTTGTCAAAGAATTAAGAAAATCCCCTAAAGTTTAGAAGTGAAGTTGATGCTGGCACAAGTTGTTTGTCTAAACAGTGAAGAGGTCTTTAATCAGCAAAGATCAAACTGGAGGCGAGTTTCCCTCAATGGCAATAGTCAAAGTAGTTTTCCCTTGAACTTAGACCAAGTGCATTTCTTCTCTTCATACTTCAACTCTTTAAACTTGTTGCCACAATGCCAGTGTTCTAAGTGTCTGTTTAAGAATCCGGGTGCGGGTGCGGGTGCAGTGCAACCAGTGGAAGGTGCCACAGCTGCCACGCTCACATTCTCAAACAGGCCTTAAAGCTACTTTCTAACCCATAGGAGAATTTAAATCAAAAGGATGGTAGATATGCTTGTATTTAGAAAAGAGTCTGCATATAGATTTCTCCTGCTAAATCAGACTACAGTTCCATTTTTCACAATGACCATGCAAACCAGACTCTTAGCAGTTAAAATTTAAGATAGCTTATCTTGAAGAATGGCAAGAATTTCACACTGAAAATAAATAAATAAATAAAACAGGAGAAGACAAAAACCAAAATTCACATTGCTATGATCTCATTTATTGTTATCGTACAAGTGAAAGAAGCTAGGCCATATCAAAGGCATTTGGAGTTTCTTATACATTCGCACGCCATATAGTGTATCAAACAGAGCAATCTAAACAATGAGAGCTAGCACGATCATGGTAGAACATTTGAAAAACGAGTATCAACAACAAAGTGAAAGTCAAAGCAAAGTGAAAGGAAACAGATTGCTGAAAAAAGTTGAGCGATATAACATTTCCACGAGGCCTAAAAGAGATACAATCAGTCAATCAACTCCAATTCTTCTTCAGCTAATTCCCTTGTTTGAAGAGGAAAGATGAAAGGCCAGCCCTCCATCCATATATGGTTGATGGTTCATACTTTTTGGGTAAGAGAGAAGCCAGGCCTATTCCCATGCTTTGACTGGGTACAATTCTCTGTGGGGCACTGGTCTCCGCAGATCTAGTAAGGATATCAGCAAGCACATTACTAAATTTCCATAGTTGTTCAATTGCAAACTGCTTTTCATAAAATCTCAATGTCTAGCAAGCCAAATTGGTTGTTACTTGTCTTCAACATAAACTGTTCTCAGCTGAACTAGTAAAGCACATAACTTTTTCTCAATGAGTGAAAGCAGTGATCAAGAATATACCAAGATTATTTCACAGTGATGTGTTCAGTAAAAAACTGCTATAAAATATCAGAGGAATTTACATTGCAATGGCATGAAAGCAAATTGATGGATCATGCATATCCACTTGGGCAAGACTAAAGTCTCCGGCTCATAAATTAGCAGGTATGCTTATAGTGCTAAGCTGATAAATATGAGGACAAAATGCCAGTCTCGGTGATTAATATATGGTGCTCTGTCCCCTAGTATTTTTGTAGGAGGCCATTAGTAACTTGAGGCACCTCAGAGCCCTTCCGCACGAGTAGTAAAGTATCTTATGATATCTAGGAGTTTTTTTGGGTACAATTTTGATATCTTGGGATTGCCAAGCACTACAAAATATTGATCAATTGATTGATGAGATGGCTAATTTGGGGGAGAAAACACGAGTGCAAACTAGGTCAACAAGGACCAAGCCCTTTCAATTTTCAGATTCTATAAACATGCCAGAAGTTCTAAAAGGGAAATCAATCACCAAAACAATATATTTAACCAAAATCCATTCCAAGCATGTTATTTGAAACCAAACTGACATTCAATGCAAAGAGACAGCCAGCTGATTATATGCTTAAGCATGTTAAAAAAACATATGATATCGGGGAAAAAAGGGCATTTAAAATCACAAGCATCTGAAAAGAAAAATAAACCAAATTACAGAGAGAGAGAGAGAGAGAGAGAGAGAGAGAGAGTACACACATGAGGCCATTGTAAGCAAATGTTGCAAAGCCTTGACGTTGCTTGTGCTTGGGATTAGAGCTACAGATTACATATATCCGTCCACGACGCTTAACTATTTGACAAAACTCACACATCTTTTTCACTGATGACCTCACCTTCATGGCTACTGCAAATACAAAAAACCAAGAACCCGTCAAAACAAATCCATACTCATCATTCGATCAACAAAAAATTCACCGAACCCACCACAAAAACTGATCTTTTAGCATCTTTAAGGACTAAACAGACACAAAACCATATCTCAATCTACCCTAACATTTACACGTGATCCTAAACACCACATTGAAAACCAAGGCATATCCATCAATTAATTAAGCATCAATTTACCTAAACCACGATAAAAAATCAGCGTCTTCCAATACTAAATTGCAACAAACACATCTCTTAATCTACCCTAAACTTTATAAAGCACATAACTTTGCACACAATCCTATAACCCACATACTTACTCAGTTTTTAAGAGAGAAAACAGACGGGTAACATTCCTTTTGGATTCCCAATTCCAATTTTGAATGCCCAGTAAAAACAGTAAACCAATAACCTAATAGCAATATATTCAAATACACATAAATAAATACAGCGCGAAAAATAAAGCAGAGAGAGAGAGAGAACCGATTGTGGGGTTGTGGCGAAGCGTCTGGAGATTAATGGGTGTGCTGAAACCAAACGAATGGGACTGTTGAGGGAGAGAAATGAGAGAGCTTGATATCATTTAAGGACAAAAGAGCCTAAAAGGGTTTGGAGATTTAGGGTTTATAAAGGTTGGTTGTGATTTGTTGTTAGAGAGCAGAGGTTAAGTGAGTGTGCTGTGTGTATAATGGAATGACATGTGGCATAGAGAAACAGTTGAAAAAAGTGGGAATTTGAAAAATTGATTTTGAGTAATCTCTATTATGAAGTAAATTTAAATTATTAATTTAAAACATAATTGTTTGAATTTTCTTAAGAAGAAGTGATTGTTGACTTCTTAAGAAAATATATAACTACGGCCCCGTTTGTTTGCTGGAAAGTGGTTTTTTTTGTAAGGTGAATTCCGGGAAAAGTGAATTTCTGGAAAGTGAATTCCGATGTTTGGCAGTGTTATGAAAAATAAACTGGAAAACACTTTCCAGTGTTTGTTTGTGTTATGGAAAATGAACTGGAAAAATAATTTATTAATAAATTAATTTTTTTTTTCAAGTTTATTAAAATAATGAGGAACAAATCTTACAAATTAAAAAGTTGAATGAGAATGAAATTGAAAAAAAAATATAATTTCATAAATTATCTCAAATAAAATAAATAATAATCAAAATAATAGAGATCAAATCTAAAAAATTAAAAAAAATAAAAGGTGAATAAATTAAAATAATAATAATTAACATTTCATAAATTATTTCAAATAAAATAAGTAACAATAAAAAAAATGAGGACCAAATTTGATAGATAAAAAAGTTCAATAAAAAAATGATAAGAAAAAAGCAAATAGCAATTATAAAAATAAGGACCAAAATTAATATAAAAATTAAATTTTAAGAGATGGAATTGAAAAATAAATATTCAAAACAAATTATATATAGCAATCAAAAGTTTGAGGATCAAATTTGATATAATCAGCAAATAATAACATTTCTAAATTTTTCACAACTTCCGGAAAGTGTTTTCCGCCCAAATTTTCCGGAAAACACTTTCCTGAAAACCAAGCCAAATTTTTCTTTGACTGGAAAGTGTTTTCCGTTGATCAACTTTTCAGAAGACAAACAAACACAGGAAAGTTTAAAAGGTGGTTTCTCGGAAACCACTTTCCTTAAAACAAACAAGCCCTTAATAATTTGATGAAATGAGAATTCTAATATACATTACTTATAAATGAATGCGAAATGTATATTTTTGTACTTTCTATATATAAATTCATTTCAATAATATTTCAAATATATATTTATATTACATCTTTGTTTTTATCGCTTTAACCCGAAACTTATCTTAAAAAAAGTTATTTAATATTTTCATCCACTCAATTAAATACCCTTTTCCCTTCTTTATATTTCCTGGACCACTAACCTAACAAAGTCATATATCTATATATTTTTTATTATTGAAATTGAATGAGATTTCAATTCAAGACAATTAATTACATTTGTTTCAACCTTACTCATTAAAAAGTCATTCTTCTATTGATTTTGAAATAATCATTTTATCTTTCTCAAACTGCATTAATTAACTTGTTATCAGAGATAATATAGTATTTTCAATAGAATTTAGTTGTTATTATCATATTATAAAATCAATCTCTTAACATATTTGGTGCTACAGGTAAATGACTAACTTACTATTAATAGCAAAATTATTTAAAACATCTAGGGGCTGTTTTCATGTTTTTTTTTTTTAAATATAGTTGAATAATTAAATTATCCTTAACAATATTTTTTTTTTAAATCTGCATCAAGAGATTTCCCTTTTCTTTTTCATCTTGTTTTTTTTTAATTATTATTATTATTATAACTTCCTATCACATAATTGTTGATACAATCTCTCTCTGTTATTTTTTTATCACTGGATTTACAGCAATATGGTCTCTAATGAGGTCTAATAGGAGCAATGCAGCCTTCATATATATACAGCTCCTTCGTCCATCCATGAAAGAAACATGGTTGGATCTTGAATTAGCCAGAGCTAAAGATCATCTCACATGGCCTGTCCACCCACAATCCAAGTATCCAAGGAGAGAATGGGGATAACATTATAGTATGATTTTTTAAAGGGTAAAAATACAAATAAAACATGGACACGACCCTATAAAAATTTATTTTTTTTCATGGCACGGGCCCCCACTTGCCCCATGAGTGTCTCCACCCCTGGAGAGATGTTCGGTCAAAACACTCAAGATGGCTACCACATCTTACGAAACTCGACAACATCATGGCGAGTCTCCGAACTATCTAGGACCATAGAAAAGAACAAGAAATGAATTGCAATAAGCAAGACGAAACTAAAAAATGTATGCGGTGTCTAGGGCATAAATCGACACCCTTTTTGATTTGTGGGGGTGGAAATCATAATAATATAAATTATATTCTCAAATTCATTTCCGTTTTAAGCCCGTTCATAATTATTTACACCCCGCCCGACGACCTTATGTATGCGGTGCATGTAGTGTGGGTCAATGACTTGGTCTTTGTCTTATCTTACCAAATAATGTGTTGCTGAGAGATGAAGTGGTCATGGTCTCTGACATGAACAAGAGGAAGCTTCCTAGCCAGCACATGGACGCACACTTTCTCCACATGCGGTCAGTCCATCGAGTGTTCAGTCACTTCTGTTGTAGAAAAAAATGGCAAGTCTTTTTTTAATTATTTTAACAAAGATAAGAAAAGCTGCTGGGTCATGAAATGGAAATTCTTCTTCGAGATATATCGATCTGGGTTTGATTTTTTTCTCAGGATTCGATGAAGAAATCTAGTTTCAGTGACGGTAGAAGTAGTCAACACAAGGGTTTTGAAATCTGGATGCAAATAGGGTGTTAGAATTCAAACACGCCTCACATCTACTGATCTATGATGGCTTCAAATTCCATGCCCTAATAATCTTGCCTTATTTTGTATTTATTTTATGATTAAATGATAGCATTCAGCCAATAAACAAGAACTTAAAACGACACTTGGGAAACTAAAAAACAAAAAAAATCTTAAGCAGCATCTTGTAAACCTTATTTAGGAATGATTGTCTACTTTAGAAAACTACAAAAAATAAAATAAAAATTCCTGTTTACAGAGACCGGAGAAGAAAAAAAAGAAAAAGGAAAATTACACATGAAACCACAAAATTTGTACACATGAACAATCAATTAACAGGAGTAGGCTAATCTTTGGACCCCACGATCCCTAAGAATCCCATTGTAGAGAGCAGCTCTGTTTGCAGGCATTCTTCTTTTCTGACCACTTTTCATGAACTCTGCTGATGTTGATGAAGAAGATGAAGGGTTTTGACTACGAAAAACGGCTCCGTGCTGCCTCCTAAACTCCTCCCCGTCGCCTCCTGGATCCGCCACGTCCTCGGCAAAGTGCACCGTCTTCTTCTTCTTCCCCTTCCTCTTTCCCTCTTCAAGAAACGAAAAAGAAAAGAACCCCAACAACCATAAGCCCAGAAAGTAAAAAATGAACATTTATACACGCAAATTGTGTAAGTTCAATGCATTGCAAGATTTTCTTGCTATATTCTTTACCTGATGACATGCAAGATCTTAGAGCTTGTTGCGAAGACTCTGGAATTTGGTGGTGATCACCGGGGAATTGATCAGAAGGAAGGAGGGTTTTTTGGAGGCGAAAGGCGAGGAGAATTACAGTGCCAGAAACAGCCATGGCTGTGGCGAGGACCACACCTTGTGAGCAGAGTGAAGAAGACATAGTTGATGAATCAAGAAAGAAACTTGAATAAAGTAGTTGCTGAATACGAGAGAAGATGCTGTGGTAGGGATGGGATGAGGGGAGGTGCTGTTTTTACCCCTTACACGGGGGGGTCATGAATGAATAAATAAATAAATATATGACAGCATGAGGTAAGTCGTTAAATATCCAATATATTTTGTATTTAAGAAAATAATAAGAAATTTAAACTTTTTTCTTCTTTATTTGAATTTGTTTCTTTGTGTATTTGAGTAGGTGTCTTACATTGCGTTTTAAAAGTATTTTTGAAAAAAAAATTAAAAAAAATATTTTTATTTTTTAATTTAAATTAAAAAAATTGATGTTTTTAGATCATTTTCATGTACTAATATAAAAAATAATATTTTTTTTAAATATCATTTTAATGCATTTCTGAATGAAAAATATTTTCAAAAATAACTCTCAAACAGGTACTTGAGATTGTTTGATGTTATGAAATAAAATACATTAAAACAAAATTATTTAATGTATTTTAAAGTAAAAAATACTTTAAAAAGTAAATGTTACATCCATACTAAAATAGCCTATAAGAGTTTGTTTTTTTTTAGTTTCAAGTATTTATGAAAAAAATAAAATTTATTTTATTTTCTTCTCTATTTAAAATTAAATCAATTCATGCTTTTAAATTATTTTGATAAACTAATGTCAATTTGTTTTTTTTTTAAATATTATTTCAAGTAAAATGCATATTAAAAACAACTATTACTACAATATTAAAGAGTTTATAAGATGTAAATAAATTATATTTTTTTACATTATCAAAGGGAGGTTGGGGCACTATTATTTGTTTCGATTTCCCCTCTTTTTTAAGGTATTTACTATTTGTATTTAGACCTCTTTTTTTTTGTATCAAAATTAGGTTTGATTTACTTATTTATATTAAAATTAGATTTTGTTTACCGGTTAAGAAAGGGTCCTTCGTCCTAAAATTAGAGGATTCATTTTTATACTAACCTTGGTTAGGTTTGGATCTTATCATTAAAAAAATAATATTGACCATCAAACTAATTAACCATAGAGATACTTGAATTGAATAAATTCAGTCGGTGGGGGTTTCTCCCATCATATACTATATTATAGTTATAAAACTCAATTTAGTATAATAAATCAATTTAGAGCCTAATTAATGACTAGGTTTTACTTCAAAACTCTTTTTTTTTTTTATTAAAACGACTTTGTTTTTATTATATTTTTCAAATGTATATTCTACAGGTCAAAATACCCAACACAACTCACAACCGAGACCTTAAACCGGGTTGCCTCCGAATTGTATCTTATGATCTTTAATTTTACATTTTAAAAATATTTTTTTTATTTTAAATTAATTTTTTTAAATTTTTTTAGATATTTTCATTTATTAATATTAATAAAAAACACAAAACAACATTAATCTCGCTCTGACAAGCTAAAAGAGAGGTTTTGGCTCTGACTTTCTGTCTTTTTAATTTCAATTATTTGCTTGTGCATTACACGGCAAGAAAAGTATTTTTTCGGTTGATGTCAGGTTTTTTGTTGAGTTGAGGACTGGGTCGGGAATATCTTATTGTTTGGTCTCTATTCTAACGAGGAATGTTGGGTGGGGCGTACAAGTCACGTTCCGGTCACCCGCGGCGGTGGATGGTGGGCGGTGCAATTTGTTTTTATACTTCGCACAACGTAATTTGTGGCACTTTGAAGTTGAGGGATTTGTTAAAAAATGGTGGATTTGTTAAGATGGTAATTATTGATGGCTAATGACACCGGGAGATAGCTTAATTACCTTTTTATCCCCTGGACTGATCTTAATTAGTTCTGATGCTCCAATTGATTGTGAGATTTCATGAATAAATCCCATGTTGTCTTCACAGAAACTTAGTGTTCTTGGAGTTTATGTTTTTAGTTGACCTTTTGCTCTAAAATCATCTAGTTCTCCTGCTCAAAACAAGAGAAATTATAATCGTGTCTTATTATTTTTTATTTAAATTAGTAGATAAATAAAAGTATTATGGTAAAGACAGGAGGCTAATTTAACCATAACTAAAGCAAGGAGAGTGGTTTTCACGCTGTGAAGGAAGCGAGTGCTGGCAGTGGCTGCAGCCATCAATGTTCTTCTGGTGAAATAGAAGGCAGCCTCCGTCATCCATGATGTTAGCAAAGGGGATTAGATTATTTGGATTTTCATATTTACAATAAACTAATGTGATTTATTAATTAATCATGGCTGGTAGATCCTAATTAGTCCCATGGTTTATATAAAGGTTAGTTATTCATTAGACTAAATCAGCAACACATTAATTATTAAGATGATCTCTGAAAATGGGGTTGGTTCAAACAATAAAATGAATTAATTATTAAAAAGTCAGATTCCATTTATATTTTACAAGTTTTGGAGCAATCCCGAACTACAGATGTAATTATTAGATGGAGTTACAATGTTAGAAAAAGAAAAAAAACATGGATGATAACGAGTTTCTACTTATTTACATTATATTGATTATATTTTATATATAAACTAATTTATAATTATTAAAAAGAAATAACTTATGAATTGATATCCATCCCGACTCGATCATGGAAGAGAAAGGCACGTTGTTAGGACCTCGACAATAATATGTGATAAAAACAAGACCCCATGATAGAAAATCTTACCAAGCAAAGCAATTACCCGTTTTGGAAAATATTAAATGGTAATTACTTATCTCTTTCTTTCACTTTAAAATCCCATCATTATTTTGTATTGATACTAAAAAAGCATATATCAAATTAAGTGGATCCCTAGCAGCATCTTGATCGTACCCTAATTGATAGTTACCACGTAGCTTTCCTTCTCTTCTCCTCTTCCAAAGAACTCTTAACAAATTATTACGATAATGGCGTAAATATAACGATAATTTAATGTTTTCTAATAATGATTTTAAATACAACTTTAAACATAAAAACAAACAATGATGACTGATCTTCAAAATCAATGGGAAAGAGCTCATAATTCCTGTGGCATTATTATTGAGAAGATTAGACCTTTGAGATAGAAACAAAGGTCCACTAAGAAAAAGGATTGACAGAAATAATTGCCGACAGTTTTCCACACCATTTTTTGCCATTCCCACCTAAGATGTTGCTCGGAAAATGTTGTTGCCGTAGTTTTCAACAAGTGTGCGAAGCAAGACTTTTTATCCACCAATTGATTATGTCTATATATCTAAACACCGGCCGACATAATCGTGGGTCCATAACCTATACTTCTTACGATTGAAGCCATAAAAGAAACTATCGATTTAGAATCTTGTATTGTTAAGTAGATTTTCGTGAATTATTTCATATCAATTTTCTATACTATACGTACGAGAAAACGTCTCCAACAACATTGTTGGGTTTATAACTTATTACGAATAAGGTATTATCATTATTTTTATGTTATGATAGAGGTTTTTTTAAAGTATTTTCTGTTTGAAATATATCAAAATAATATATATATATTTTTATTTTTAAAACTAACATTCAAAATGATTTGAAAATATAAAAAAATAATTTGAAGTATAGAGAAAAATAAAATTAAAACAAACCGGTTCTATGGTTCTAACTATACACAGTGGTTTGTGTGTTTGATATTATGTGATAGTACTTTTTTAATTAAAAATATCTTAAAATAATATATATTTTTAATATTACCATATCAAAATATCTAAAAATATATAAAGAATATTAAGTTGCTGTTTTTTAAGATGAAAAACAATTAAAAAACCCTTTAAAAAACAAGCTATAGTGCAAAAACTAACAATCACTCATTTGAGTCATTTCACATTAATCATACTACTCTCTTGGAAGAACAATGAAACACATTTTTTTTGTGCGAGGAGAAGAATTCTGATAGAACATCAATAACACACAGGATTTTCAATACTAAGTATGTACAAGCTGTTAAGAGACGTAACAGCTACATTCAACATAAAGGCTGTAACAGATACAAGAGATGTAACAGTTGCTATTATTATGTCATTCATTTATATGTCATTCATTTGTATTTATAGGAGTCTGTTACGATAATAACTCCTCTGTTATAGGAGTTTGCTGTGTATATATATCCATCATGTTAATATCAATACAAGTAAGCTTCAACACAATTCTTTGTGTTTACATGGTATCAGAGCTGCCACAATAAACCAATTTTTTTTTCTCTTTTTCTTTGCAGCCAACATGAGTGACTCTACCAACCAAGCCACTCCCACTCTAGTGACCATTAATGTCACGGCTCAGGCACCCCTCAAACTCAACAGCAACAACTATCTGTCATGGAAGTTACAGTTTCAGACTCTCTTCATCGGCTATGACCTTCATGGTTATGTTGATGGAACCACACCTTGTCCCCCACAAACTCTTACTATCACCACAGACCCAAACAACACTACCACACCAAATCCAGCGTATCATGCATGGATACGCCAGGATCAATTGATCCTCAATGCACTCATTGGGTCCATTACACCCACAATTATCCCTTTTATTGCTCGGGCATCCACCTCTCGTGAGGCTTGGAATATCCTTGCTGCAACTTACGCAACACCCTCCAGGGGTCGCATCAAACAAGTTAAAGCCAATCTTAAATCTCTCACCAAAGGTTCACTTAGCATCACTGAGTTTTTACACTCTGTCAGGGCACGGGCAGATGAACTTGCTGTCCTTGGAGCCCCTCTTGACAATGAAGACATCACCGAGAAAATTCTTGAAGAACTAGGGGATGATTACAGAGAATTTGTACGTGCAGTTCAAGCACGTGACACTTCAATCTCTTTTGCTGAACTTCATGAGAAACTACTTATGTTTGAGGCCACAATCAAAGCAACATCCACCACTATCCCTAATTTCTCACCCACTGCTCATCCTACAGTTCGTCATTCTGGCAGAACCTCCAACTCCAACACAGGCCGGTTTCTTTCCCACAACTCCAACCCCAATCAACAATCCAACTGGCGTCCTCACTCCCAACTGCAGAACAGGTCTCATACTCATCACAATAATTTTTCACCCAACAATCGACTGTCACAAAGGCCATATTTAGGCCATTGTCAAGTATGTGGAATACAAGGGCACACTGCCAGGCGATGTCCATCATTCAGATTTGTCCCTCAAAGTCCCAACACTGGATCCAACAACACTTCCATGCCATGGCAACCACAAGCTCACATGGCTTCTGCTGCTTCTCAGCAAAATAACTCTTGGTTGCTAGATAGTGGGGCTTCTCACCATGTCACGGCTGATCTCAACAATTTGTCTCTCCACACTCCATACAATGGTGCTGATGATGTCATGATTGGGGATGGTAAAGGACTGAAAATTACCCATACGGGTTCTACAAGTCTTACAACTTCTACTCACTCTTTTAATCTTAATGAAGTGCTTTGTGTGCCTGCGATAAAACGAAATTTACTCTCCATTTATCAGTTTTGTGTTACTAATAATGTATCAATTGAGTTCTTACCTTGGTGTTTTCGTGTGAAGGATCTACTCACGGGGGAAGTTCTGGCTCAGGGTGAACCCAAAGATGGCGTGTATGAGTGGCTGGGCGTCTGTTCCTTCTCCTCCATTCCTCAAGTATTTTTCGGTCACAAAATTGCACCAATAAATTGGCACTTTCGATTAGGCCACCCTGCATTTCCAGTTCTTAAAACAATTCTCAGTCAGCACAAGTTAAATTCCGGCTCAAACTCTTCAGATTTTGTATGCAATGCATGCAGATGTAATAAAAGTCATAAACTCCCTTTTCACAATTCTACATTGGTTTCGCATCATCCTCTTCAACTCATTTACTCAGATGTTTGGACCTCACCTCTTTACTCTATTGATGGGTTCAAATACTATGTCATTTTTGTGGATCATTTCACCAAATATATATGGCTTTATCCCCTAAAGAAAAAATCTGACGTTAAAACAATTTTTATTCGGTTTAGAGCCATTGTCGAAAATTTCTTTAAACAATCCATAGTCACCTTGTATTCTGATAATGGAGGCGAATACATTGCTTTAAAGGATTTTCTTGCTTTGCATGGAATTTCTCACCTCACATCACCCCCCCACACATCTGAACACAATGGATTTGCTGAAAGAAGACACCGACACATAGTTGAAACGGGTCTTACCCTTTTAACTCATTCGTCTTTACCTCGAAATTTTTGGTCTTATGCTTTTTCAACTGCCGTTTACTTGATTAATAGAATGCCTACTCCTGCTTTAAATCATTCTTCTCCGTATGAAAAGATTTTCCATCAAGCTCCAAATTATCAAAAACTCCGAACTTTTGGTTGTTTATGTTACCCGTGGTTACGGCCGTATACAACACACAAACTTGATCAACGTTCAAAGCCATGTATTTTTTTGGGATATTCATTGTCACAGAGTGCATACTTATGTTTTGATTCTGAATCATCAAAAGTCTATGTCTCCAGACACGTAACATTTGATGAGTCCACTTTTCCATACACTTCAACTTCTAAACAAGAATTTTCACCTGTTTCTACTCCTGCTGACATGTGGCTTCCTCCAGTTCTCACGCTATCCACGTCTCTGCCCCAGCCCTCATCACGCGTCTCTGCGGCTTCCCCTGAAATCCAACTTGTGCCGTGCACATCACCTCCATCTGTAGGTTCCACATCATCCGAAACACTATCTCAACAAGATACATTATTCCCAACCCCAACAGATTCCACAGATACTATGACCAATGCTTCCACTACCCATATCTCTTCGACTACTTCTCCGACAACACCACCACAACCACCACCACCACCAGTCGTGTCTCACCCTATGATCACCAGATCAAAGAACAACATATTTAAGCCAATACAAAAACTTTCTTATCATACTCAGCTCTCTCACTCAGCTCCCACTGAACCCACCTCAGTTACTCAGGCCTTAAAGGACCCAAACTGGCATTTGGCTATGAATGAAGAGTACACTGCCTTAATCAGAAATAAAACTTGGTCTCTGGTTCCCCTCACTGAGGCTACTAATGTGGTAGGGTGCAAATGGATATTTCGATTGAAGCGAAATGTTGATGGGTCGCTTGCCAGATACAAAGCACGTTTAGTGGCTAAAGGTTTTAGTCAAAGGCCTGGTCTTGATTATCATGAGACGTTCAGTCCCGTTGTCAAACCAACAACTGTCCGTGTTGTTCTTAGCATTGCTGTCAGCCATGGGTGGAAGCTCCGACAACTTGACATAAACAATGCTTTTCTTCAAGGTACATTGAATGAGAATGTGTATATGGCTCAACCGCCAGGTTTCATTGATCATACAAATCCGGGATATGTTTGCAAGCTTAGCAAAGCGATCTACGGTTTGAAACAAGCACCCCGGGCGTGGTACCATGAATTAAGACAATTTTTGGTTACATCTGGGTTTACAAATTCTCTGGCCGACACCTCTTTGTTTATTTTCAGTCATCGTGCTTCTCATATTTATCTTCTTGTTTATGTTGACGACATCATTGTGACAGGGGATGATGAAGTTGCTGTGAATCAGTTCATCTCATGTTTAGCTCAACGTTTTTCATTGAAAGACTTGGGTTCTTTGACTTATTTTTTAGGGGTGGAAGTTCGGCCTCATCCTAAAGGAATTATTCTCTCTCAGCAACGATACATTCAGGATTTGCTTCATCGTACTAACATGGCTGCTGCCAAACCAACTTCCACTCCGCTACCACCAGGCAGTCAGCCAACCTTGGACATGGGTGCTCCCTTATCTGATCCTTCAGAGTACCGTGCAACCGTTGGGAGTCTACAATACCTCTCTCTCACACGGCCAGATATTTGTTTTGCCGTTAATAAACTGTCACAGTTTATGCACAAACCTACTGATGCTCATTGGCAACTTGTCAAGCGTTTACTACGCTATTTATCAGGAACTCTTTATGAAAGTCTGCTTCTTCATCGTCACTCTCCACCTACGGTTCATGCTTATTCTGACGCAGACTGGGGGGGGAACAAGGATGATTTATCTTCAACTAGTGCATATGTTGTATATCTTGGACGTAATCCAATCTCCTGGTCATCAAAGAAACAACGCACCATTGCACGATCGTCTACTGAGGCAGAGTACAGATCAGTGGCTGACACAGCATCTGAATTAAGTTGGGTCTGCTCTTTGTTATCTGAGTTACATTTTCCGGTTAATGTTGCTCCGGTTATCTATTGCGATAATCTTGGTGCTACACAGTTATGTTCCAATCCTGTATTTCACTCTAGGATGAAACATATAGCAATTGACTTCCATTTTATCAGAGAACGAGTACAGTCAGGAGCACTACGCATTTCTCATGTTTCCTCACAAGACCAGTTGGCTGATGCATTAACGAAATCATTATCTCGACAACGACTGTGGTTTCTGAAAGACAAGATTGGACTGCTAGATAGTCGTCCATCTTGAGGGGGCATGTTAAGAGACGTAACAGCTACATTCAACATAAAGGCTGTAACAGATACAAGAGATGTAACAGTTGCTATTATTATGTCATTCATTTATATGTCATTCATTTGTATTTATAGGAGTCTGTTACGATAATAACTCCTCTGTTATAGGAGTTTGCTGTGTATATATATCCATCATGTTAATATCAATACAAGTAAGCTTCAACACAATTCTTTGTGTTTACACAAGCATCATCTGCTAGCTAGATACAAGGTCGTGAATCAGAGAAAATACCTAAGTAGTGAGGATTGAAGGGAGCAAGTCAGATTTTGACCCGAAAACACGAGCCTTGGTGTCTGGGAAAAATTCTGTCCCTTGAAGCTCTGTGAGCTCTCCATTACTGGTAACTTCCATGGGATAAGTAAGCAAATGGCCTGGTAAATCGTTGCCGGATGAATAGAGGTGCCAATTCTTTTCAGCAATGTGATTCACCTTTCGGACACATTCCAGGCTCTCAGGATGGCAGAAGGTGTCGTCGAGCTGGCCCAGGTGCTCATACCATAATGACATCCTGAAGCCATGAATCTGGCCCCTGGCAGGCTGCTTCGTGGCTAAGTGATATGGCTGGTAGGCTCCCATTGCTATCTCTGTATCCCTCCCCCCGTCCATTGATCGTTGATTGATGTTGGCAGATCCAGTGATTATGTATTCATCGTCAACTGCAAAATGTAAGAATATTCAACTTTGGTTATGACCTCGAAGTAAAACTATTCCTGGAATTCAAAGGGCCCGTGTGAGTTAAGTTGTGGAAAACATGAGGATATTTTCCAGTTTCTTTCCCATGTTTATCACCCTGAGCAATAGATTATCAAAAACTTTAGGTAGGTAAATTTAATTCGATACAGAAAAGGAGATCTAAGAAGGGGAAATTCCAGGGATTGAAAAGCTCACCGATCATCATCTTGGCATGAACATAGATCATGAACCGCCTAGATTTCTGAGCTCTGCTGTAATCTGAGTTTTGTGCAGGTCTCTCTGAAGGAACATATTCTCCGGCCATCTCTCTCTCGTGTTTGCCAAGGCAAAAGAATGTCAAGTAGTCCTTTGGATTTGCCTCAAGCCCCTTATCCCGGAGAGCTTCAGCTATATCACTATACATCATCTCCATTGTCCTCTTCTGCCAGTTCAGTATTGCTTGAACGGAGCCGCTTTCCGGGATGCCCTCTGGCCACATTGGAATGACAACGTAGACAGAAAATCTCTCTCCAGATTTAATTTTGCTAACAATCTTTAATGAAAGTTCTTTTGGGATGAGATTCAAAGCACCGACCTCCTCAACCTTTACGTCATTTGATTTCCAGGAAAATGAGCTTCCAAGGAAGTACTGGTTTTCAATATAAACAAAAGTTTTTGCCCGCCGAATGGCATTGATATAAGCATCCTGAATGCTTCTATCAATGACACTATCCCTCCCACTGACGAGCCCTACTCTGGCTGCATCTTCAGGAGCTTCAGGGAAGCCAAAAGCAGCTCCACCGTCGATCGACCGGAACAATTGAACATTCCATGTTTCATGGTCTTCGGGTAGCATAACAGGAGATGGAGGTGTAAGAATGAGGTCAAGTTCTCCTGGTTGAAGAAGCAACTTCTCATTACCTTGCTTTCTCCATCTCTGCTCAAAATTGACCAAGACATCCCAAGCAACGGGTCCTTCTAAACGACAGTGAACGTCATGCCAGGGCTCCCTTGGTCCTCCTTTATGGATTGAGGCACCGGCAAAATCAGGCTGACGAAAATCGTTTCGGTGTACTGTATCCAAAGTCCTGAAAATCGGATGAAATGGGGTGTCATATCTCCCGTCACAAAGGTCAATACCACCGATGAAACTCACGATCCTCCTCTTTGGTGGTTCTCCGCCAGGCAATTCACTATCCACCACCAGAGTCTTCTGGTGATGAGTGAACATTGTAGAAATCTCTATGTCTTGTATAATGCTCTGTCCATCATCAGGGTTACGAGGGCACAAAACACAGTGGACTTTCGTGTCATGGAAATAACTTCCTGTGTCCTCATCATGTGTAGCCATCAAACCATCCTTCTTAAGCAGCTTCACTGAAGTTCTGTCATCCCAAACGAGCACCAAGACCCTAACACCTTCATCTGCCCTTTTCTTCAGTAGCTCACCGAGGATCATGTCTCCTCCTGGTTTTTGCCTCGCTGGGTCCCTTACCAAAGTGATTTTAGTATATACAGACCACCCGGTGATGTAAATAAGATGCTTTGCATTGAAAATGGCATCAAAAATGTCTTCCCAGCATCGGTGCTGTTCTTGATGCTTGCCACCAGCTAGAGGGATTTCCGGAATAAATTTGTCAGGAACATGAGCATCCTGGTAAAGAGTGACTCTGCAACCACTTCTTTGACTGAAGAATGTGTAAGGGACACCTGGAAATTTAGGACTTCCGATCCCTTTAGACCAATTATGCCGTTTAGTGGCATCGAAGAACTGCACTCTTACATGAATCTTTGAACCTTTATGCCGAGGTCTACGGGTTTTATGCAGAATTTCAAGCCATTTATCCACTTCTTTTCCATCTACGAGTTCAGCAACAGGCAAATAAGCTTTCCCTACCACGACTGCCTCGATAGGATTATCTTCTTTGACAGAGAATATAACATTAGATGCCAAGTGGGCACAGTAAATGTGGAAAGACTCGAACCATTGCGGGTCAGAGTGAGGGTGCTGTAACAATCTAGTTCTGCCAACTCTAGTTTCTTGTAAATAAATTCCAGCATATAGTTTACAGAAGCCTTTTCCAAATCCTACAGTATTATCAATGTTTTCCAATATCTGCAGGAAACATCATTTACATTTTATGAACCCTGGTTTCGAATTAAATCGGTAGCAGAAAAAGAATCATACGTTGAGATGAGAACAGAATTTTTTTATCAGGAATTATTAGAGAGATAAAGTAATATTACTATTTTTTTTGGAAACTAGAGTCAATAATCCTGTTCAAATATAAAACCATCATGGAAATAGATTCTAGAAAATCATATACCTCAACAAAAATGAGAAGATGCTTAATCTGTCACCTTAAAATAAGTTCAGAATTTGTGCTCCTTAGCCATTAAGGAGCTCATATGTACAAACAGGAAGAGGATACAAGGCTGTTTAGCACGGTTAATGTAAGATATAAAACAGTAAAATATTATTTCTCAAGATGAAGAACACGCCTTCCATCAAAACTTTCCACAACCTAATGAAAAATATCATTACGAATTTCAGAAGAATATGAACTTACCTGGCAACAAAACTTGCTGCACCCTGAACCAAAAACCTTACGAGCTTCGTAGATAGTCACGTGAAGGGTTCCATGTAGCAGAACAGGCTCCATTGTTCTGGTAACGTGAAATGGAAGATATTGAACAAGTATGAATGATGCCTGAGAAGCCACCAATACTCATAGATAACGCAGAAGGCCAGGACCAAGAGAAGCTAACTTAATTATGAGAAGAACAATGATTTGTTTGCTGTTCTTAACGTGAAGATAAGCGGTGCAAATTCTTTAAACCAAAGTTGAAGCAATAAAAAATAGTGGCAACCATGCTTCAGCGGGTTGCAGGAAGGACCTTGGCAAACTCATGCTAAAAGCTGATCTTAATTTAATTTTGCTGATGTTGGCAGCCATTAAACAAGTATACAGGCACGGATTATTACAAAGAAACCTTACCTAAACCACAAGTAATTGACTGGTTGTTGATGATGCATGAAAAATTCTAGTTTAATTACACACGCTAATCATGCTAAGATTAGGACTCAAAAAGGGAAATTGAGCTCCAGCAAGAAGATACATTACACTTGTTATTGCTTGTAGGGAATCCACTATCCATTTTTGCTTTCTGCAAATTTCTTCACCATAACAGGTTTAACTTTTCTCTGTGTGATGTTCTTTTGCTATACCTAATTTTGCCTCATTTAGCTTCTCAATTAAATGCTATTGACAGAAGTCAATTCCCAAAGTGAAAGCTAAAAAAGAAATTTCTCAAATCAGTTGGCTTCCTCTAGACTGAACTATTTAAATAGATATCTTGCACCTTTTTTAAGCTTCTATTGCTACATATTGTCTTTTCTTCTAAAACACCCAACAGAAGGGATTGCTGAGCACATGCTCATTCTTAAACCTTCACTAAATCCGGTCTATCTTGTAGGTTGATCTGAGGAGTTTATGATTCAAAATCTAACTCCAGATGAGTTTTAAATTGAACATGAAAAGATATCGAACATGAAAAGATATCAACTCCAAAGAATCTTTTTAAAGTATAAAAAAATTCATTTAACAAAAATAATCGTTCCAAGTTGACTCGGTGACTCACGAGCTGATCATTACTGGTTGCCCTCGTGACCCCGCTTCTTTTCTGCATCAATCTCTGCTACCGATACAACAACTATGATCATAAATATGTTATCGACGGGGCTGTGTAGACTTGTAAATTATGAATAGGCATGTTTACAAGGTTTTATTATGGACCAGTCAAAAAGGCAGTCAGCTTAAAGACTAATCTTCATTCTGAATCCTGATAACAAAATGAAAATTACCACCACATGAAATGGATTGTTCTAGCTCGACCTTGGCAGCAAGTTGCTATGAGCAAATTAAGACAAGAAACTGATCCTCCCCATTACCACCTGTTACAGGCGGTTCCAATTATTATGAGACTGGGACACAACTGGCCTGGCAAGCCATGATCTAAAGTCTCCTACGGAAAGCACTAAATAGTTTCAATTAATGTTAATACTAGGTAAGCCATGGTATAACAATCTCCTGCATGCAGTAAGCACTGATTTGCTCCTGCTGCAGGTAATCTTGAGTAATGGGATGTGTGTTCAAGTGGACTGGCTAGTCATGGTCTAACTATGTCTGGCAGAAGTAGAGGCCCCCCAGCTTGTCACAATCTGGTCCATTAGGACACGTCCAGCGCTGGTCTTTTCCTATTGAGAGCATGTTCCATAATTAGTATCCAAAATTAGATTTGATGTTTGCTATTACAGTGATTTTTATTACTTTTTTTATCATTGACTGCTTACTGCATGTGGTCAGTTGCAAGCCGCATGCAGTGATAGGGTAAAGGTGGCCCTCTAACCTGTACGAATTGCAAAAGGAAGAATTAATCTGAGCCTTTGGATAAGCATCAGCTATCTAAGCTTTTTTTTTTTTTTTTATGGTGACGGGACTGCTTAAACTTTGAAGACTAGAGTATTAGATAGTTGGTGCTTATTACAGCTGAAAAGGATGAAAGGGAAGAACTTCAAGAAAGAAAGAAATAGCAATACCCCAGTATCTTGTTTGGTCAAAATACAGCAGTTATGCAAAATAGTTTTATACAAAGAGCCATAACAAGTTCAATTTACAAAGATAAACTGTAGGATGAAGTATCTGCACTTAGATCTTGAGCTACCCGAAGAAGGTGTTCGATGTTGATGTCAGGATAGTGCTGTAAAAGCCTCAAGTTAGCAGCAAAATCACCACTCAATAACCTGCTTTTCATGCATAAAAGCATTGCACAACAGATCCGCAAAAGCATATCCTGCACAGATTTGGTTTTGCATCCCATAAGGAACATTTGTTTAAGTCACCACAAGATATTGGGAAGGTATTGAAGTTCTTAGTTATGGACCTATGGTTAGCTCGTCTGAAGAGAGATTGAGAGGGATTGAGGTACCTGAATACCGAAAGGATTACTCAAAAGAGAATCCCAAATTCTTAAAATGGATTGGAAGTTAAACTCTTGAGTGAGTAGCAAAGTGATCCACCTGAACGCATAAAATTGTGGCTTAACCTGCTCATTTGAACATATGGCATAAGCTTCCATGATTCACGTCACTTGATCCAAATATGATGAATAGAATCTCAAATAGCCTTTTAGCATAGTTTCCAGCTAAACAGAGGTAAAAGTACTGACATGGTTGGCGCAAGGCACTCAGAACTATGGAAAGCTTACTTAATTAAGAATTAAACGTGCATCTATCACAATCACATTTAGTACGAAAATATTTACCTTGGTTGTGAATTCAAGATGCTTCCACAATTCCTCATCATTTTCTTTCAATAATTCTGCCAAGCGGGAAAGAGTGGAGAGGATCCCAACTGGACTATTATCCAACTGTTGGCAGAAGTGATCCACCGAGTCGCTCAGCAATCGAACAAAACAAAAAAAACTATCTGCTTCTGCATTTACCTGCAGAAAATACTAAAGGTGTAAAAAGAATTGCCTTCTGTTTAGAACTGCCTGAACATCTCAACTGCATAAGTTTTCACCTTTACAGGAATCTTTCAATTCATATTTATTATTCAACTGGCTGGCAAATATGGAAGTATGAGCTGATGAGTGCTATGAAGCTTGTGTCCATGTTCTATGAATGAATTGTTGTATCTAATAGTATAAATTTCAACTATTCGTACTTTTGTGTTCATTAAAGCTTCGCCTTCTACTCAGAGAACTATCCATTAAAAAACATATGAATTTCTTATGAGACGACAACATCTCCAGAAGTTTTATAAATGTGCCAAATAGTGAGTAAATAAATGAAGAAGGTGAAAAACTAAATGGAGGAAAAGATTCAGTTGAAAATGAAAAGATGTCTTCATGATTTCAGGATCGTATTATCAACAAGAAATACAAAGATCTAAAGCAAGAGAAGAACCAAAAGCAGACAAATTATTTCTTACAGCATTCTTTTCATTAGTGTCAGTGCTAAATACATAGAATATTGGTGCCAAGACCTCATTCATGCCTTGAACATAACGAATGGCAGGATTTAGTTTTGCAAATAGAAGAAGAATGCTCCTCATCGCTTCCTGCAGACAGAAAAATATCATAGGATTCTGTCAGAGAGAATCCATTCTCGTTTACTATTACACTACAACTGCTACAGCTGCAACGTCTACAATTTGTTGTTTTTTGCAACTCGTCAAAGATTAATTTCATCACGTGGCTGAGGATTTGAGATAAAAGAGAGGTTTTCATCAAGGAGAACAAGGATTATTGGCGTGCACTATAACATCAACAAAGATTCAACAAACAAAAGGAAAAGAAATGAAAGAGCAGAAGAGTGTATTGGGGGGCAAGAAATACCCTATTTTTCTTACTGAATGAGGACTCCCCTGAGAAGAATTTCAGATCTGGATGTGTGCGCAGCAAATCACGGTCAATCTGTTCTGCAATTTCTATATGCTATAAATGCAGTATTGAACATCAGCTACAACTTGGCGCAAGGGATTTCCAGGCACCTTAGAATGATGGAGAATTTTACCTTGAAGTAGTGATGCCAAGCACTAGCCTTAACAATACTCAGGGGGTGATCTCCATGAGAAATTCCTTGTCGCTTAAGTGGTCCAGCGTCATCACATTCGCCACTCAGCTCAGCAGAAATCATTGCATCCTCTTTTACTCTGGTGTACTCTGACTGTCTAGATTCAATATTTTGATTAGAACATTGAAACCAGTAACAACAATAACTCCTGATTACAGGTGAGTGAGAAATTCACCGGCAACTAAATTAAGAAACCAAGTTAAGATATGAAGGTAGAGAAGTCAGAAACTTACAGGACTCAGTAGAAGCTCCTCTTTAAGCTTAACATATTTCTGTCTATTCTCTGTTAACTCCTTTTCCCACAAGTCATGAGAAGGAGATAAATAACCCAAGAGTAGCTGCCAGAAATTAAGATTTAAGGATGTTCAGGAGTCATATTCAAATAAAAGGAAGTATTAAATGATTAAAGCTGTCATTTTTATATGCAAGCGATTGGATTTGACTATGATGTGTAGACTATAGATGATTAAATAAAATTTAACATGTAGTCTTATTATTTCATAACAACCCAGTGACTTCATTCTTCCATGTTTAGTTATTATTCCAGACAGCATTGGCAGTATAGTAACTGTTGAAGTAAGGTGATAATGCTCTCTGATCTCCAGCATTCTGAATCATGAACATGACGTATATCATCAGACATACCAAAACAGACGTTACTCCTGATAGAAGTGAGCCACTTGCTTGAGGAGAAGATTTGGAAGGAATCATAACAGTTCACTGTTTTTGTTATTGACCAGGACCTTTCAAGCCCTGAAATTCCTACAGGGCCAGTGCTTCTTTCAGTGAGTTTATTGATTTATAAAGAGTGCTAAAAAGTACCTTTTGTAGCTGAGATTTCAGGAATAAAGTGAGTAATGCATTAATTTTTTTTCACTTTGTGCATGTGAACTTTAGTGTGCTCTATAATCAATTTGATCTTGCTCAAGCTGGAAGGAAGTGGCTGGATATACTAGAGATTTGAAAGCCTCGCCGTTATTGCCTTTAGATCATCCTCTACCGCTTCCTTACTTTGTCGAAAATTCTTCAATCCCTTGCTCTCAAATAGAGTGTTTTTTAGGTTAACAACCAAAGATAAATTCTACTGTTTCTTGATAATAAGAAAGCCAACGCTCAGTATTCTACGGTTCACTAGCACACAGATAAGAAGATTAATGGGATAAATTTAGTTTCTAAAGGGAAATGGAGCTGCAAACAAGACAGGCTTTCCCTTCCATGTTACCAAAACATATTCTACACTGTCATAACTATGTCTATTGCTTCACATAGTTCATCAAAACACTGTCATAGCTATTTCTCGTGGTTCCCATAAGTTATAAAACTATACCGTCACTCCATAACAGACAACAATCATGGTTTTAGTGATAAATTTCCGCAATAACTTTTGAGTTAACAGAAGAAAATCTCCGGAACTTATTCAATTCTGTAGGCAATTGACGCATTTCAGTATGATAGAAGTGACATTATTATCTCTTCAAACTTACCGAACTAGTCCGAAACCGGCACAGAACCCCCATCAAATAAAATTCACTAAACAACAGTGCAAACAAAATAATCCAGCAATAAAAGCTATGTACCTTCCAAGCTGTTGCCCTCAATCCTCCTCCATCAGGAAGCCCCATGCTACCAATCCTCTTCACCTTTTCCAAATATATCTCCTTTTGAGAGAGCTGGCCACAAAACAAAATGGAAAGATGAATAATCCATTAACAAGCAAGAAAACAAATGTAGCCTGGCCTAAAATAAAAAAATGGCTGAATCAACAAAACCCTAACAAGATACTCTTTTGTCAAAATAAAAATATGATTTTCTTATAAATCAAACATGATTGAACACCACAATCCACACATCCATTTCTTTCCTTTTCCCACATTTTCTCAGAAACCAAACACTCCCCAAAAGCCAACCCATGATCCTAAACCTTTTACTACGACCCTAAACCTTTTACTACAACCTAAATAATTCTCCCAAAAAATCAACTTCAACCCTAAAACCCCACATTATAAACTACATGAAGAGAAATACAAGAGAAGGACATTTCACGTTCTGACCTCATATTCGATATCAGACCTTTTCTCATCAGCTGCAATGACCTCCATAACAGAAATCCGACCCGTCCCATCTTTGTCGGGTCTCTTTCGGTTCCTAAAAGCACCTTCTTTATCCAAATCTGTATCATTAACCAAATCATCAAATCCATACTCATTTTCTTTGTGGCCTAACTCGATCCCATTAGGCTCCATGATCTCAAGCTCCTCACCGGGCTCGAGAACCGGGCGGAGCCCTCCATTTTTCATTTCTTTTTCATCAAAACCAGAGACCAAACTGCCGAGCATGTCAGGAAGGTTGAGCCTGCCTTTTTTAAGCATGAAACTGAGTTGGGACCGAGTCAGGGGAGGTGTATCGAGGGAGATGGTTTGGTAGGACTTCGTTGGTGCTGCAATAGAATGATTTTAGAGGAGAAAGAAGAGAAAAGAGTGTCTTGATGGGCCATGACTGAGTGATTAACTCGGTGATTAACTCAGTTTTTTCTCTTTAGAAGAAGACTGGTAGTTGAAACAGAAGATCTGTGGGTTGATTTCTTTAGCCAATGGGGACTTGCCACGTCGGGTATAGCTTAAAACAGTAGATTTATGCTATCCAGTTGAAAGTTGAAACAAGTATATTGATCTCTTTTCTTTTCTTTTCTTTTTCTTACACAAGAAGGCAAATTGAATAATTTCTTTGAGCTTTTAGTTGTATTTATTAATGTTTTATAATAAAAGAGATTTCTATTAACTAAAAAGCTAAAGGAGATCAGGGTTTTATATAGTGAAATTTATTGTGTAGACAGGTTATTGTAGATTATAACGGTTAAATTACGATTTTATCTCTCAATGCATAGTGATTTTAGTCTTGGGTTCAGTTGTATTTTCATTTTTTTAATATTTTTTACACAATAAAATAATCATAATACTCCAAATAAGATAAAAATCAAGATTTGTCGGCAGGGGTGTCACAGTAATTTCCCCTTTTCAGTGCACAGTGAAATAACATTGTTACCCTCAAATAAGACAAAACAAAAAAGTTGTGTGCGGGGGTGGTTCGGATATTTCATTTTTAAAAAAATGTATAAATATAGATATGCTCCATAAAAGACAAAATTCAAGAGTTGGTTATAGGGGTGTATAAATAATTTACCATTTATTATTATTATTATTATTATTATTATTATTATTATTATTATTATTATTATTATTATTTTATGTCAATTATTGTGTGCATGTGTGTAAGACACTTCGACAACTATTGGCCTCACGCTCTTTTTTGGCGACGCATGCGATGTATTTCGACGGTCACCAATGTCAGTTCAGTGTCTCTACAAATGTGCCGCCATATTTTAAACCTCATGGTGGTGCATGTGGCATCACAAGGTGGCCAGATACATGTTGCTGGTCGGTTGAACTTTTCTTTTCTCTTCATGCTAAAGTGCATGGGAGTCCTGTTGTTTATGGGTGTTTGATATCGATCCCAATTTCAGAAGCACCAAAAAAATCAAGGGATAAAAACTAAAGTAAAAACTAAAAAATTATATATATTTTAAAAAAAAATCTTTCAGCAGTGGAGCGTAGGGTAATGGCCAGTGGAGGCGACAGAAAGGCATAATAGAGTTAGAGGGGCGAGAAAAAATAAAAATAAAAATAAAAATAAAATAAAACGTTGTAATGAATTAAAAAGAAATGTAAGAATTAGGAATCAATTACTATTGAATATTATTGGTGGATTTGTGGGCACGCATCCAGCCCGAAAATTGCTGAGATGGGCCTTGGTGCCCAAATAATTAGCATTAAGATTTTATTTATATACATATAAAAAAAAAAAAAAACAAAGGGATTGAAAATAAGGCAGGCCCGAATACAATTAACTATAAAATAAATGTTGTCGATGTTTTCCTGTTTGAGCCACTGTGCATTGTGAGTTAATGCACTGTGGACTGTGGCAGTGTGCTGCCTTTTTTGCCCTTGGTCTGGCGTGGTCTTCTGTTTTCTTTTGAGGGTTTTTTTTGGTTTTTCAATCACATTTGTTTCTCTTCACTGTCGTTTGGGGGGCGGCCCGGGCGGGTGAACTGAAGTTAATTGCTTTGGAGCCTTGAAGAGCCAAAGACGACGAAGACCACCAAAGCGCCACCAATAAGAAGAACTTGAAGAGCCCGAAGACGACGGAGACGCGGTCGAAGCAGACGGCCATAACAACAACATCGTCTAAAAAGGAGATTCTGAAGACCCGAACCCACATCGACAACTCAGCAGACCCGATCCAAACCTGGAGAGACCGAGCGTTGTCAGTTTCTGCCTGCTAACATCGATGTCCCTAAGGTTTTTTTTACTCTCCTGCCCCCTCACTCTCATTTTTACTCTAAAAAAGTACACCCCAGCGTTTTGTCTCTTTGTTTTTTTGTGGCTAGATCATGATGATTGTTGATTTCTTATGATGGTTTTATATTCTTAAAGTTAATCACAGATTTGCGTGTGTTTTTGGGGTTGGGTTTTGTAGATTCTTTTTTATTTTTTATTCATGGGTTTTCATTTTAAAGCCAGTGATAGATTTGAATGGGTTTTACGAGTAATAATAATTGAAGCTGGTGTGTGGATTTGCTTCTTTTTTTTGCATGAAGTTGTGGCTTTGATTGGTTATCAATGGGTAAAATTCTAATTGAACATTTCTTTGTTGATGGGGTTTTAGTTTTTTCTTTCAAACCTTATTGATCTTAGGCACTGTGGTGGAGAATCCACGAGGGTTCTTCTTGCCAGCTTCTATCTCCAAAGAACAGTCTCTTACCGTGGTGGTGAAAAAATCCACAATGTCTGCCCTTATTGTTATTATTTGCGATGCAAAATTGAACACACAAGCATTTCTCAGCTCACCCCTTATTGTTAGCAGTGACTTTCAAAAATAAAATAAAAACATCAAAAAATAAAAATTAAGAAGAAAATGACAGAAATTTTGTTGCAGGGTGATGCTCTGGTTACAGTTTTGCATGGATTTTGACGGGTTTCTCCTGACAGAGAAATTCCTTGCTTTATATATTAATCATCCATTGTTTATTGATTCAATGTGGCATAGGCTCTCTAACAGTTTGCAATCTTAGATTCATCAACATTTGTTAATGCCTTTGATGTTTAGAATGCTGCAAACCAATCCCAATTTGAAAAATCTCCAAATTGTATGGATTAAGTTTTGTTTTGTTTGTTGTGTTTGCGTGAATGTAATGTAGTCTAACTCAACCAAAATCTGACACATGATCTAGCTACTGATGAAAATTTTGATTTAATTCGTTTATGTTGATTTTATATTGGTTTCTCTTTGATTGCAGCTTGTGCGTAGCAATAGCCGTCGGCCATCGCAGGCAGATGAAGAGGCTCATCAGTTGTGGAAGGCGAAGGAGAAGGAGAAAGAGAAAGAGAAGAGTCTCTGGTTTGTAAAAATATTTCTCAATAGTTGGTTAAATAAGAACATTAAATATATGTTTTGCACACATGATCTAGGCATTATAACTTTATGCTCATGAAAGTATATTTCCAGAATAAATATGATTTGGAAAATGTTTTAAGGTCAACTTATGAAAATTTACTGACACGTATTAATGCTTGGATCTTTTGGTGTCTTCATAATTTGTTTTCTGCTTGCTGGTTCTTTTTCATCTGGTTTTCACTTGCTACCTTAACTGCACTTTATTAGGTTTTGTCCATGGAAGGATTTGAGCACCTTGGATTTCTTCTTCAATTTGGTGACAAAGGATCTGAAGTAGTTACCTTAAGCCAAGCTGCCCCATTTTTTGCCAATTCAGATCCTGGCATGCCTGCCGTTCCTGCTCCTGCTACACAAGTCCATGATTGGATTTCACAGAATATAGCATCTACTTTGGAACATATTACTGAAAGAATTTCTTCCAAAGAAAATGGCCCAGCCAACTCTTCTGATTCTGATGTAGCCATGCCTGATGCCTGTACAAGTTTAATTAGGTTAGTTTAAAGGGTTCTTTATTTATTTCCTATTATTTTTTTAATTATTAGGTAGATTTAGAGGATAAATATAAAACATTATTTTAAAAAAAATAGTAGCCGACGCATGCAGTGTTGTTGTGCTAGCTTACGGAAGGTATTTGTGCCCTTGGAAGATGCGTGTGGCCGTATCTATCAACGAAACGCCAGTTTTCGGTGTTGCCTTTGAAGTTACTGTTTTGAAAAGAATTAAAAAAATATTTTAAGAAAAAAAATTTATTTTTATATTATTTTCATGGATGAATGTCAAAAATATTTTCATATTATTTGTTTTTCTCTTATTATTTTTTAAATCGAGATTTTTTACCTATAGATTTGATCTTTTATTTATTATTTTATTTTAAATAACTTATATATATATATATATATATATATATATATATATATATATTACCTAACATATAATTGTTGTGGTGTTTTCACTGTTTGAAACATTGTATATTGTGAGTTAAAGTACTGTGGATTGTGACAATGTGAGCCCGTTTTTGCCCTTTGTATTGTCGGGTCTTTGTGTGGGTGGCATGGGGGCTTTTTCGTTTTTTCATTTACGTTTTGTTTCTCTTTGTTGTGGTTTGCGGGAAGTTAATTAAGGTGATTAGTTGAGGCAAGTTCCTCGCCGCGGTTAGGGCCAGGAGAGAGGGAGAGGGAGAGAAAATGGAAGGAGAAGGCATGAGGTGTTAAGCGGGGACAAGCTTAATATAAAGCTTGGTTTGCACACCAATTCTTTTTTACATATTTGCAGCAATTTCCAATTGATTGATATCATTTTTTTTCCAATTTGTTTGATAGCTTGCAATGTAGTGTTTTAACAGGAGAAGTGGCAAGGTGATGGAATGTCTCATTTTGAGGAGCGTTTTTAGCTTCATTCTTCACATCGAAATCCCTTTTTTTGTAATGATCTACAAGTAATATAATTTACGCTCTTTTGTAATGTTTTATAACACATCAAATTCATTCTCAAAGAAGTAATCTGCAATTGCGCAACAAACTCCAATTTCAAATTTACTCATTGTGTTTCATGTTCTATAACTTTTTATTGCTTATATGATATAAGTTTATTGTTATTTTAAATTATATACACAGGAATGCCCGCGGCAACGCGCGGGCAATATGTCTAGTTACTAATATACCTGGTGTATGTCTGAGAATGTAATTCATATTGTTTTTTAAAATATTGTTTACTTAAAAAATTATTAGAATTATATTTTTTATTTTTAATAAATTATTTTTAATATTAGCACATCAAAATAATCAAAAAAACCAAAAAAACTTTAATTAAAAAAAAAATGATTTAAACTGATTCAAAGTATGTGTGCTTGCTAACCACATCAAGTTTACTGGTCTAGTGTTGGAATTTGAAAATCACTGGGCATGCTGTGCCGGTGTTGATATTAATTTTTATTTTTACTTTTTTTTAAATGTTTAGATCTCGCAAACTTGTTTTATAGAAGAAAGAGATTCTATACCTTAGGTTGAAGGCATGACTTGTTAAATAAATTTGCTTTATTTTAATTAGATGAAAAAAATAATGATAGTAAATGAACAAAAAAAAAAACAATTATGATAACTTGAAAAGCAATTTTTTTTTCACGAGCAGAAAAATAATGTAGTTCAATTTTAGTCAATTACATATGGAATGACATAATTTAGTAAAAAAAAAAAACATTTGCACTAGTCAACTCAAGTATAAGATCATAATAACCCAATAAAAAATAAATCAATTAATAAGAAAAATATTTTTTTAAAATAATATCAAATAATAAAATCATAAAGGAAAATAAGCCTAAAAACATGTTAATCACTATTAACTTTTTAAATTTGTGATTTAAGTCACTAGACGAGAAGCATCATGAAAAAACCACAAAGTATGTAATTATAGGTGAGTATTAGTTCAGATGGTTTGATAATGATAAGAAAGATTTATACAGATTGATTTTTTTTTATTTTAAACTAAATTAATGAAAGAATTAAATCGATCGATTCAGCTATACTAAAAAAATTTGATTCAGCTATATTACATAAAATCAATTTGAATCAATAGGACTTTAACTAAACTATTATTTATTTATTTATTTATTTTTACAAATTCTCATTTAAAGTTTTTTTAGTTTATAATGTTTTTTATTTTTTGAAGTTTGACTCAATTTGTTTTTTTTATTCAATTGAGGTCTAGTTTTTGGTTTTTTAAATTTGAGATCAAAAGTAAACCAAACCGGATTTTATAAAAAATCTCCTAGTAAAAATTATATAACAAGTTTTTTCTACAAAAAAATCATTAATTCTAGATTGAATGGTAATCTAGAATTAATAAAAATCATTAATAAAAATCATGTGGAACACACAAAGCTCTTGCTGAAATGGCTTTGCAATTGAAGACAATTTGATACTATGAAAATGATTTCGATTGATTATGATTTGTTTTTGTTTTTGCTGTAATGTATTTATAATTTTCAGGGAAAAAAAGATTTCATTATAATATATTTAAAGTCAAAGCATGTCCATCAAATGATACACGACTAATCACAAGCTCCCAACATAGTGTACTTGCTGTGTTAGTCTCCATCATGCTCCGACCCATCTTCCATTGAAATTGCTTTCTGATCAATTTATCAACTCTTGCTTTTATTTTTATCTCAAGAAAAAAAAAACATTTTTTATTCATTACATCAGTGGGATCTGTTAATGAAGTCACTGCTTCGTATTATTTTTATATAAAAAAAAACATAACACTCTATATTTTTTTTTTAAAATTAAAAAAAATTTAGACCATTTTCATACGGTAATATCAAAAATTATTTTATCAATGGTCACGATCCATGGTTGAATTAGGGTTGGATATAAAGTAGGTATTTTTATCAAGGGCCAGATCTCTTCTAAATCACAACCATACAAGCTTATGACTTTCTTTTGGTTGAGCCGCTTGGTTATTAATTTCATTAAAAAAGCTCACATACAAATTACAATAATTAATATTTTCAGTTAGGTCCTGCGCACTTAAAGAATCCAAATCTCCAAAGTTAGTCTCTGTAAAATCCATTCCATTTTCAACAGCATAGATCAGTAAGTTACATACATGTGATCATAGATAATGTGCATTGATTATTGATTAAACCTTTTTTTACTAAATCTATGTATATTTAATTCAATGAGATACCTTTTGAAGTATTTGCCAAAGGTAATTTATAATTAATTCAATTCTAAATTAGTCCGCCTTCACTTTTTTTTGGATTGAGGAAACCCATCTTCCTACTTTTTATAGGTCCAGATTAAACAAGTAAAACTCTGGTTGTCCTGAACTCTTACAAGGTGAGCATGTCCTGACTCGAACCCAAGATTTGTAAGATATATTTTAAATTTTTTTATCACCACATCACATCTCTTGGGACTAGTTCACCTTCAGGTTATGTGAAAAAATAGAATTGTGATGTTCAGTTAGCATAAGAAAAGTACCCTCTGGTCCATAATCTTTTAATTTCATCCCTGGCCAACAAATTTTATACAATTCCCCTTGAATTTAGCCTAAAAAAGGGAAAAAAAAAGTTCGAGGACCATATTAAAAAACTGCACTGTACATTCACAGAGGGTGAACAGTAATCTTCCACCTGAAAAAACTCATGCCTTTCTGTTAATTTTCTACTTAATATATATTGGAAACTCAGGAAATAAATATTGGACCTATATCATTATCAAAGTGGGTCACATAAGGATAGTTATGCTACCATGTGAGGAGTTCTTAACGACTCAGTACCAAGGTTGGTAGCTCACGTTATGATGTGGGCTGAGTTAGTTTTTTTTAATATATAAAAAATAATATTAAGGTGATATCGAAGTTTTAAAGATGAAGAAAAAAAATTCATGCACGGGTCATTAACTTGATTGGGTTTAATAAACTCATTTAAAACCTAGATGAAAACTCGGGTTAATATCCCTGACTCGCAGCCTGTTAAACCAAGACCTGGACTCATTCAAGAATATCAAATCTTCAATTCCTAAATCAATTTTATATTGAAGAACGAAACACAAAAAATCAAGTGAAGAGATTTCAATCAGTCAAGCTGACTGAATCATATTAAAAAACGTGATTTGATTTTAATTCCTACATAAGAAGTTGGGTCATGAAATTTTTTAATGTCAATTTCATTATTATTTTTTTATTTTATCATCAATATTTTATATAAATCAACCAAAAGACCTCTTAACCATTCAAGATGATTGGTTCATGTTAGAAAGATTTTCACATCATGGTTTAATTTTAAATTCAAGTTAAATAGAAAATAAAATGAAGAGACTTCAAAGTTAATCCACTTATTTTTTAAAAATAAAAAAAAACATAATTTTAATATAATTCTAAATAAAAAGTATTTTTAAAAATAATTGAATTACACCCAGGTGCGGAAAATATGGAAATGGTGACCGTGAGAGGACAATATTGCGATGATTAGCATGGCAACCATGGTAATTTTCATCACATCAACTTTGCTCTCCTTCTGGCGCCATTAATGCGCGGTACTGATCATAATGTGAAACTCCATTCTTCTTCTTCTTTTCCTGCCATTGTAAGAAGCTGGCCACTTTCTTCTTCCTTTTTAAAAACAAAGTCTTCTACATAGTTTAGAGGTGTAATCATCGAGAGGTTGAAAACTCACAGTCCCATCAAGCTTCAACCTTGCCTTCTGTGACCAGCACTAAGATTTTTGTGGAATAAATTAAAAGCCCAAGCTACTGCAGTACCATATATTGCATGCAAGAAAAGCAAAGGAAGCCCCAGTTATTAAATTGGGTAGCTAGGTTACATTTACTCGAGTGGAGTTGTAGGTGGTCTCGTTAAATACACCGGGCATTCATAGGACGTTCGTCGACTACGTACTTTCCTGCATTCAATCTCCGCTGTATATCTCTCTTCTCGTGATCTCAACTTAGCCTCTGCTGTACTTCAACTTTTTCTGAACACTACAGACTTTTCTTCTGTCAGCGTAAGATCTCCCTCGTTGTCCCCGACATGGTGCAGTCAAAAAAGTTCAGGGGGGTGAGGCAGCGACATTGGGGTTCCTGGGTTTCTGAGATCAGACATCCTTTACTGTAAGCTAGCTAGCTTACTCTACCAGCCCCATCTAGATATTTCTCTCACCTTCTCTATACTTTAGTCTTCCTGCAGTAAGATTCTGTGACTGTGTATATGATCCTGATGTAGAGTCTTACGTCTTGTTTGTGTTTTATGTTCTGTGACAATTACAGGAAGAGGAGGGTATGGCTAGGCACATTTGAAACAGCAGAAGAAGCGGCGAGAGCCTATGATCAGGCAGCGATCTTGATGAGCGGTCGGAATGCGAAAACTAACTTTCCAATACCTCAAACTAATTCAAACGAGGAGGACCCAAAATCAAGTGATCAGCCTTTACTCCCAGCACCACCAAATGGTTTGTCTGAGATCCTTCACGCTAAGCTAAGAAAGTGCAGCAAGGCGCCATCACCATCGATGACTTGCTTGAGGCTTGACACTGAGAATTCACTTATCGGGGTTTGGCAGAAGCGTGCAGGTGAGCGTTCCGACTCGAGTTGGGTCATGAGAGTGCAGCTCGGACAGAGAGAAAACCAGGTTTCTGAGAGCACGCCGCCGTTGCCTGAGTCGTCAGGAGGGGTATCAAAGCCAGAATTGAGATCAGAAGTGGGTGAAGAAGAGAGAATTGCACTGCAAATGATTGAAGAGCTTCTCAACAGGAATTGTCCTAGCCCTTCTTTTGGGGCTCAAGATCACGGGGATGGTAGCCTCTTTCATTAACTATGGTACTCTTTGGGATTTCTCTGTATTTGCGTGTTTTGTTCAAGGAATTATTTAAGTTCGTACAGGATTGCATGCGACATAATCCGTCAGGTTTAATTCATATATACGTATAAACAATATATATTCTGTCTATTTTCATTAATATATATACAAGTAATACGCCTGTAAGTATTAATTATGGGTCAGATTCAGAAAAGAGTGGAGAAGAAATTGAGGGTTATATATATATATATATATGGTCAATCAAGTGAAAGACTTTCTTTCTATTTCCTTACTTCGGAATATTTGATGGCCCAATAATATTTGCAGCCTCCTGGAAAACAAAATGATAACAATTCTGGGGTTAATTGAAATTAAAAATCACATGCTATTCTTTTTACATACGTACATACATACGTACATATATGTTTGAGAGAGAGAGTGTTCGTAATTATATTTTTCTTTAATTCAAGATGTGAAAGGAAGGTTGTGCTGAGCAGAGGTGATGGTTTCATGGCCCCAACAATGCAAATGCATAATGCACAGTGGGTTACGAGAAAGCGACCGACAGGATTT
Source organism: Salix purpurea (assembly GCA_027405865.1). Taxonomy (NCBI): domain Eukaryota; kingdom Viridiplantae; phylum Streptophyta; class Magnoliopsida; order Malpighiales; family Salicaceae; genus Salix; species Salix purpurea. The sequence continues at coordinate 7,019,787 of JAOWLH010000019.1, forward strand.
TTCACTATATAAAACACCATATTCTCTTATTTCCCAGCTAATTATAATTAAATATAGTGTTTAGTTAAAGATACTAGAAACAAAAATATGTTTAGTTGAATAGACAAAATCTAAAATATCTCTCTGACTTTTTTAAAATATTGTTTTATATCTCTAAGATATAAACTAAAAACAATTACAGATGGAGGAGAGGCAACAAAACCCATTAAATCAATTTCATGCACCCGTAGTCATTGTTGTTAAAATCACGAATTGACTTGTAAAATCATATGATTTTATGAGTTAACTCATCAAATCTTGTTAATAGTATGATCTCATGCCCCTGGCCCCGCCCCCATGCCATTGCCCTTGCCCTTGCCTCTCTCTCTCTTTCCTGATTTAAAAATTAAAAAATCAGTATTTTTAAAATTTTCCTGGTTTAAAAATAAAAAAATAAGTATTTATTAAATACTCCTATATTATTCTTGCATATTTACATAATTATTTTGTAATATATTTTTAAATTATTTTAAATCATATATGAACCTTAAATAATAAAGTTTTATGACTATAATTATACTGTATTGTATTCAAAAATATTTTACTTACGATTTTATGATTTTTCTACCTCCATGATTTTAGCTGTGATTTTACGATTTTTGTACAGAAAAATTCAGGTATGATTTTATGATCTGATCTTACAATTCGAGTTTTAAAAATTATTTCCGTGTCATGTCAAAATAATGATTTTAACAACCTTACCGGTAGCTGTATATCAACAATTGTTAAAAAGTCATTTTATTTTATGAAAATCGATTTTTTATTACTGAAAACAGAGCCTACCCTCCAGAAAAATCATGGCAAAGAGGCATAAATACACGAACACTTAAATCAATGATATGGCACAACCCTATTCGCCTTGTCTACAAGATTGGTTTATATGATGGAATATCATCCTATTCAGCGTTACATTTTCAAAAGTGTTTTTTTTTAAATAAAAAAAAATATTTTAAAATAAATTATTTTCATATACTATATTGATATCAAAAATAATTTTTAAAAATAAGAACAAATCATTCTCCAAGTAAAGAATACTTTAAAAAATAATCTCAACTACAATTTATTTATTAAAAAGCAAAAAAGTGGAAGCAAAAGAAGTAAACCAAAAAAGTTTACGGTTTGGGTTTCTATTTTTAGTGAATTTTTTTATGGCATTACAATTGAACCAAATTGATACCATGTCTTGCAATTAATATAGAAAAAATAGGATGGGATATGTCATACGCACATGCTATAATTTACATGAAGGCATCCGAGTGACTTTTTCTATAGGTAGTTGGCAGAGATGCCGTTCTGCTTAGCAGAGAAAATTGAATTCATCTTTATTCTTTCCACAAATGTTTTTTTCCCCAAAAATACGAAGAAGATAAACATTTTATAATTCTAAATTAATGGGAAGATTAGTATGAGGTGAAAACTAAATTAACCTACATTTTGAAAGAAAATTGTAAAACACTTGTAGCATTTTAACCTTGAAGCGTATGCCTATTCTGATTTTCTTTTTTTTTTTCTTCTAATGTGGATCCAAACACTTTTATTTGAAACTCGAACATAGATTTAAATTTTTAAGTGAAATGATTTGACGGTAGACATTAACAATATTAAAAGAATTATCTTGAAGAATACATCTAATATTGTCATTTGCTGTATTTTTTGGCCTTCAAACTTTGCCTTAATTCATGCCTTCAGACTTTGTTGTAGTTTCTATTCCTAATAATGTTGGTAGTCATGGAATAAGAAACAGTGTGTGTGTGTGTGTGTGTGTGTAAGGTTTTAATTGGTGATGAAGAGTTTTTATTAAGATTGCTTTTTTTCAAAACAAAATTTATCTTTATCAAAAGGAGGGATTGAGAATAACACCATGATAGTTTATTTTTCATAGAAATATCCTTTAAATATTATATGATTTCAATCTCAATCTTTATATTCAAATTTGGAATACTAATTTTAATTAACTTATTTACCATTAGGTTCTGAAACCTAGAAATTATAAAAGTAAAAATTATATATATATGTTATATTTTAACTAAAAATGATGAAGAGAAATGTGAATAATTAGTGATTGTTTTGCGTTGTGAACTATATATATTAGATTTTAACCATGATTGGTTGTTATTAAATATATTTAGAGAAATGATTTAATAGTTGAGTAAATCATAATTTAATTTAGTAATGAGTTATTTTCTGTGATGACTATGAATGTCTTTTTAACATGATGAGTGATGAAATTGTTATTTCAAGTTATAGAATAAAATTATAATTTATATTTTTTTATTTTATACATTGCAAGTGTAATGCACATCGATATAAATTATATTTTTCTGTATGTTATGTATCATCGATATTAACTAGAAAGCCGCTGAGATGTAACTAAGTCGGAGGTGGTAATCCTCCATTGAATGCTTGTTGACAAAGAGGGCATCTTTTTGCAAACTGCAAAATGTGGGAGAAGGGATGATGTTTTCTTGTTTTACAAGCCTGCGCACTTGCTAGTAGAATGGCCATTGGCTCTCGGTAGAAAGCTTCAAATAATTACATGACTTGCCTGGTTTTTAGCTCAGAAGAATGAATACAGATTTAATTTCAAAGAAAATCCTGAGATCTGAGCATCTTATGAACATTTTCAGCTTTCTGAGCATCTTATGAACTTGTTCAAATGTGTTGTCAGACTGGTAATAAATTATAGCATGTTGCTAATGATCAAACATGGTTATATTTCATTCGTCTTTTCTATATATATATATATCTAACTCTCTTGTTGTATCTTGTTCTGAGACTGTAAAATCTGATATGAACTAAGAAAATCGCAATTACTTAATTATGATGATTTGACCTAAAAGAAAGGTACTGATAAAGAGAAAGGGCTGCCCCACCAGTTACCTCCACCCCAGTGTCAATAGCTAGTATAAGATTGTGTATGGTGGAAGAATGGTGAACGTCACCCTGGGGCCAACTCCGGATATGCTCAGCCTTTATTGGAATGTAAATGCCACCATAAAAGCCTGATAGATCCAGTTGAAGCTTCTGTTCCATGATTTCATTGTTGCTACAGAATAGTTTTGTGGTGGAAAATCATGCAAGTCGACCACCGGAAGCCAAGACCTTGTTCTGCAGAAAGAACATACCATTTTCTATCAGTTTTCCAATTCCGATATGAATAACTCATCTTTCATCAGGTTAACAGGATGGTTGCGGTCTTGACATGCACTAATTGATCGAAATAATGTATAATTTATATTGTTTTTTAACAGTTTTTATGCTATTGATTTTTACTTTTTTTGAATTCGATGAAACCTCGCCTCTCGGAAAGTGTATTTTATGAGTTCGGTCAGTATGTAAAACCTCGGCTGTCTCCGACTTTTACCAGAGACGCATGCTCTGATTCAAACTCTAAACCTGCTGTGCAAATCTTAATTTCTTTATCATCACACGTTACGCTGGAGACTTTTTATGTTATTGATATCAAATCAATTATCCGATCAGAGAGCTGGAGTGCTGGTTGTCAGACGATGCAAAATTAGGTAGGGCACGTTAGCTTCCATAATCAAGATGCATGGACCCGAGCTCGTGCGCTATTACGAGCCAGAGTGGTCCACTTCAATCTCGTTGAGGTCACCAAACATGTGACATTGACCCGTAACTTTAGGAGGGAAAATTATGTAAATTTAGGACCACATTATGGTAAAGTATGATCAATTCCCGAGGGGGTAATTGATGAAATAGGGACACTGATCGTAACAATCTTAGCTTGAGCAAGGAAGTGATTAAAATATTAGCCTCGGATGATGATTGAATTTGCTGTACAAGTTTGGTGAAATATATTTATTTGGAAATGAGAAACAAGATCCACAGCTGAGAGTGGCATGATTGAAGCTAGGTCATTCAGGAAGGAAATGATCCAAGCAAATCAAATTCTTCAAAGTGGGTCCTGTTCGCAACCACTGCTGAAAGGTGCTTTTTGTCTTACTGCTTAATGGAGCTTGAAGCCAGTCGGCAAGTGATCGATGGTAGGGGCTAGTAATTTATTCTCATATACATTTTTTTTCTTTTATAATTTACTAACGTAAACCTAAACATAAGAGAGAGACTCCTCTATTTTTATTTTTTTCAGAAAAAAATTGTTTTTGTGAGAAAAACTAAGCTAAGAAAATAAAGTTTGCATTCAAACTCAATCACCTCAACGGACGTGAACTTGGAAAGCCCATCATCAAACATCTTTCTTTTGTTATTCCAATCTTTATATTTTATAATACTAAAGATCAAGATTGAAAAATTTGGTTCCAATTATCATAATTATATTCAATTACTCGCCCCCCCCCCCATAGTTCTCCTGAGTAGATGTGCTTTGATTTAACCAAGTCAAGAGATCTCCAAATTAATTAACCAAGCTCACTATCTAGTAGGTGGCTCACTAGTACGAGCTTGAGACTAAAAGTTTTACTCCCCCTATGGTCTTAAGTTCGAGCTCTGTTGACACTAATATGATAATCACTAAAAGCTTACATGATCGTTAACTTCAGGATTCGTGGAATTAGTCGATGTATGTGCAAACGACGCTGGACACCCGTGTTAATAAATAAAAATTAACAATGTCCTCGGGACATGTTTGATAAGTATATGATAAAAATGTCTATTGGAAGACCTCCCACTTCATTTCAGCATTATGCTTCTGTTTTTCTTCAAGGTCTAAGAAATTGTTATTGAATGGACTGAAATTATCTGCCGTTCTTATCTTTGATGGCCCAACAAATATGTTCTTGAATGGACCAATAAACTGAATAACTATGTGGGCTTGAATAACTATTTGCTGCCTTCCCTTATGCTCGAGAGGGAGACTCGAGGGCACAATGTGGTGGGTTTTGAATAAATTTAAATGAAAAATAATTTTAAAAATCACATTCTCTATCTTTATTTTTAATTTATTTTTCCAAAACAAAGAGAATGAAAGATCAACTAAAACATGAATGCCACAAGAAATATCTCTCAATTCCCTATGGAAAAAGCAAAGCTTAATTAAAAATTGATTTAATTTCTGCTAATGTACTATATAGATTCAAAGATATATTCGAATATATAAAAACAAAAACACTTTATTTTCATCAATACCCTTCAAATAATTTATTTATATATATATTATGGAATTGGCAGCATAGGCTACCTTGGATACGAGAATTCCCAGGTACATGTCCGAGTCAGTCTCGAGACTTTTGACTGGAGAGCTGCGTTGTCAACCAAAACAAGACAGCATGTCTACAAATTGTTTTGTTTCTTACCTTGAAACAAAAGCAAACCCACCATTGACATGTCGGTTCATGAAAGTCTTTTATAAAATAATCTTTATACAAATTATCGAGTGGCTGATCTATATCTAAAGAGAAATAACTTAATCTTAATGCCAGTAAAAAATAAAGAAAACATTATATGAAAATAGTATATAAAAAATACATCTCTGAAAACAAGAGGGTGATTAGGTTGATGGGATGGACCGCAACCTCCCAAGTCTAGGATAAGATTTAAAGGGAGCACAAAGGCACCCAAGAAAGAATATGCCAAAGCTTTCATCTTCTTCTTTTTTCTTCCTCCTATAGGCATTTCATTATTTTATAAGCATGTCAGAGCTTTCAAAATGAAGTGACATGTGTAGAAGAGAGATGGACGTTTCAATATAAAAAAACTTATTTTCTTATTTTTAAAATAATAAAATAATAATATGATAAGTTTATATTCTAAATAGCTTCACAAAACCATTTTTAGGCTAGAAATATCGACAAAGACTTGGAAATAAAACTAGAATTCTGCACAAAACAATTAATATAATCTCCACTATATCAATGATATATGTAAAATGTTGGTGTAAAATAAAATAAAAAAAATTAACATTTTTTTTATTGGTTACATATTCTATCATCTTGCTGTCGGCAAGAGACTGGCTACTAAATTCGCAGTATGCCTTTGTTGAGACATTATAATGTTGTGAACCAGACTCAAATAATAATTCCATCTCATTGAATTATACTTGAAATCATTTAAAATATATCGCTACAAACTATGAGAATCCATGTTTGTACAGAATAAAAATAAAAATGAACTTTCTCAAATATTTCTGAGCTAGTCCCCTGCCTTTTTTGGTTTTTTCTTAAGGACCTGGACTCTCCTTTTTCTTATAATTTCCTCTGGTATTGGGATTTTTCAGCTAGAAGAGACACCAAGCACACGAAAAAATCCTTTTTTTTCTTTTTAATTTTTCAAGCATGACAGAAAATTTGAGCAAAATGACCAGAGAGTTTATTCTCATCCGGGGATATCCCGTAAAAAGATCCGAATCCTTTTTTTTCTTCAAAGGGCTAAATAGTCCAATGATTAAAATTCCACCTCTGACCCATCAAGAAAAAGATCAATTCAACCCTTTAGTAGTTTATCTTTGTTAAGAAATTAGTACTAAGGAGTAGTTTTATGATTATTAATATAATGATCACTGGAGATTTATATAATTATTAATTTATTACAAGTTTGTTTGACACTCATATTATTATTATTATTAATAATAATAAAAATCAATTCAGCCTAAAATATCATTTCCAATCTTATCGTAACATGGTGAATTTTAAAATAGTATAAAATTGATGTAAGACAGAGATTTAAAATTAAGATTATTTAAAATAATATTTGAGTCGCAATATCAAATGATGTCCTATGAACAAAATATGTATAGACATGACTTGTACACTCCATTGTGACATGATTCAATTGTTATGTTATGTTGTGATGTGAGGTGAGTTGAAATTATAAATAATAAATATATTTTTTTGATAGTTGAGTGTTTTATTTTTTAAATTGTAAGTTTTATTTTTTAAGAAAAGTATGACCCCACTATGAATTTTTTTTAAGCATAATTTGTTTCACTTTTATTTGAAAAGGGAAAACAAATCACAAGCAAACATGGCTTCCATCCAACTATCCCAGCCGACATAATTATTTGTGGTGTTACGAGTTCCATTCATTTTTTTTTTTATAAAATTCAACTCGTAACTTATATCATAAAATAAAAAAATATAAAATTTAATTTCTAATCCACTCAACGTTAAAAAATAAAATTAAAAATTAGCAAATAAAAATAGCAAAAATAATCATAGTAAACATGGGTAACTCGTAAAACTTGTAATCCGGATTATAAGATCAAGATAACTCCATAAAAATTAAATCAAAATAAATTATAAAATTTAATATTCAATAAACCCATATAGAATGACAAGAAAAACTAAAATTAAAAAAAGACCCAAAAAAGTTTTGAGGATGAAAATAAAAAAGAAGGTTGCTATATATATAAAAAAATAGTACACGATTAATAGTTTCCACATTTTCTTGAACCGAAAACACGTAAATGTAATAGAAGATGACAGTTTTGCAGCGACTGGGGCCATGCCTGTTTTTGGCTTTATTTTATGACCCTGATAAAGAATAATATTTTAGAGGTAGTAGACATTGATCAATAGGGCATGGATATTCTCTGCTGCCTCGGAATTATACCATGCCTTCATATTTGAGGGAAGGGCAGTAGGTTCGGCTCACGAAGCTTCCTCCTGGCCATGGCCTCGGATTATTTTTATTTGATGTTATTTCATTTTCTTTTCCCTTTTGTTTTCAGGGAGATTCTCCTAAATTAGCTAAATTACACGACTACTTAGCCTCTTAATATTTTCCAGATTTTTTAATCCATGATACGTTTTTATATTTCTTTTAACATATTCATTTTACATAAATAATATAATAAATATTCGTATTATGAGTGGGTGGATCTATGTTTTTTATTTACAAATATGATTTTTTTCTGAATATTCTTACTAATATCAAGTGTTATTTTTATTTTAGAACTCTTAATTTCAGATATTTAATCCTTAATTAACTACACACACATCTTGAAAAAAAATTAATTTCGCTTTAATTTTTATTTTATGTTATGTTTTTTAATCGTTTTGATATAATTTAAAAGTAAAAAAGTATTTTTTTTTAATTTTTTTTTGTTATGCTGTATTTCTTAGCAGAAATATTTTATAAAACATTCCCTGCCACAATCTCAAAAGTCTCTGAAACCCCACTTATCACTTCATAACCTTTGACTCCACGTAATAATTAATAAATCCACTAATTAATAAATGATTAACTTAATACTGTACACTAATCACTCTTCTGACGAACCTGCCCAAAAACACGAGCCGCTACAAAGAAGAAGAAAACTGCCACGTGCATGCGCCGCTCTTAAAATCGATACACATCTCGCCCCTAAAGTTTAGCAGTGATTCATTTCATAGTTTTTTAAAAACTCTTTTTTAAACGGCTATAAATAATTATTTTATTATTTATTTTTATGCATTTTTTTGTTGATATTTAGTTTGGAAAAGGTATATTCTTATAATTTTTTACAAAACTGTTCACGTCCGAATTAAAATAATTTGAAAAATGTCAGAGGTAGAGGACCAGACTGAATAGTTTGAAAAATGTCAGGTTAGTATTGGAGACATCAAAACAATAAAGATTAAAAAACACAAATATAAAAGACAAGGACCAAAACGGAGGTTACAGAAAGTACACGTAAATAAACAGTCCAATCTATTGATTTTTGTCTCTATCAAGAGAATAAAACTAGAGATATACCCTTTGATGAAATGGACACTAAATCGGATATTCCAAACCTTTCGAATATTCTTTTCTTTACCGTTAAATCTCCCCCTCTCCTCCACAATCTCGCATTCTTCGTCACTCTCTCCCATTTTTCTCAGCAACCAAACACCCTCTCTCTCAAAATGAAATTCGGCAAAAGCTTAAGCAACCAGATTGAAGGAACGTTACCTGAATGGAGAGACAAGTTTCTCTCTTACAAAGAACTCAAGAAAAGATTGAAACTCATCGAACCAAACAACAGCAGCAGCACAACCAAGAACAATGGAGACTCCCGGCCCTTGAAAAAACCAAGACTCGCCGCCGCAGAAGGTGGCGGTGGAGGAGATTGCAAGGAAGGAATTATGACAAAGGAAGAGATTGATTTTATCAAGCTGTTGGAAGATGAGCTAGAGAAATTCAACAGCTTTTTTGTTGAGAAGGAAGAAGAGTACATCATCAGATTGAAGGTATTTTTGCAACTTTCCTCTTGTTTCTCTTTTATGATCTTGTTTGGTTTCTGAGAAAAAAACTAGATTGTTAATCTGGAAGTAGTTAATGTGACGGCGTTCATTGATGAAACTCGTTTAATGAAACGGTGTCGTTTTCCACTGTTGGATCTGCTTTTACTGTAACGGACAGTTAGAAACCGTTAGTTGCCAGGTGTGTGAAATCGACATCTGGCCTGCAACCCCTGAAATGTGGTTGTAGTAGGCAGGCAATGATGCTGTGGTATATTCTGTGAAAGCATCTACTCTTATATGTATGAAAATAATGTCAACCACCGAAAATTAATAGGGCCCATATGGGTTTTTGGTATCCTCATTAGTTGTTCATGAATGCAATAACATTGGATTTGAAGATCTGCTTAAGAACAGATGGAGAATTGAATGCTAGTTATTGTATGAATGTGATTATTAAATGTTCCAGGGGGTAGTTTTATTGATGTGTTGTTTATAAGAAAATATATTTCAAGTAAGGAATATTGATATTATATTTGTGATGGTTAAAATTTGGAAGAATGTATCACACACCACATATAATTATTTGTGGTGATATGCAAGTGCAAGGAGATATTTTAACTTTTGATTTGCCCATGAAAGTAACTTGCATGGCTGAAAGTTGTCTTCCTGTGACGAATCGGTGGAAATCATTCTCTTGTGTTTTCCCTAATGTAAGGATTTCGTGCTGTGATATATATATATATATATATATATATATTGATGTGAGGAGACATTAATTGAAGTGAAGAAGAAGAAAGGTGTGGATTTGCTTTTTAGGCTAGATTTTCAAGCCATGACATAGTTTAGGGATTTTAAATAGATTATGAACATAGTCTAGTTGAGGCATGATTATAAAACCCACCCAGCCTGGCGGGTCAACCCAGAATTTTGATGTCAAATCAATTTTCTTTTAACTACACCATGTTGGTTTGGATTTTTTTTTTTTTAAAATAAAACCCAAGCCAGCTTGCTAATGCAAAGCTGCCCAAGCCATGACTTGGGTCTTGGGTCGGGTTAGAGGTCTGGGTCTTATAATTATGAGAGGTTTGTTTTTCAAGTTGTGGGTCCTATTTATTTAAGATGGGCGGTGGAAATTGTTGAGAATAAAAAACTTGGGTTCACTTTGTACTTTGTTGATTTCCCTTTGAATAACTATTGAACAAGAAAGGAATAAGATGCTAAAGTATCTAGGTATTCGTGATCTATTTTTGGACCATATGTCAGTTAAGTAAAGATAGAATCTGCACATTTGCTAGGAAAATTGATTAAGATTTGTGATTGTGTTGCAGGAGTTGCAAGATAGTGTGGCAAAGGCAAACAATTCCAATGAAGAGATGATAAAAATTAGGAAGGAGATTGTAGATATTCACGGAGAGATGGTTTTGCTGGAGAATTATAGTGCTCTTAACTATACTGGTACTAGCATTCATAGCTACTCAAATTAGGTAATTGCATTTGTTTGATTCTATTGCCACAAAACAATCATGGCTAATCATTGCTTGATTCCAACAGGACTGGTAAAAATACTGAAGAAATATGATAAAAGAACTGGTGCTCTCATTCGCTTGCCCTTCATCCAGAGGGTGTTGCAACAGCCTTTCTTCACCACCGATCTGCTCTACAAGCTCGTTAAAGAGTGCGAGGCAATGCTCGACCGCCTCCTCCCGCTGAACGAACTGCCATCTTCAGGCGGAGCAGCTGATGGGGATGATGACCTGTGTGGTGATCCTCCGACCACCACAAATGATGGCCTACTCGGAGTCCGGAGGGAGCTTGCAGAGATTGAACTCATGGAGAGCTCATCTATGAAGAGCACCATATCTGCGTTGCGGGTTCTAAAGGAAATTCGAAGCAAGAGCTCCACTGTTAGTGTTTTCTCACTGCCACCGCTTCAGACAAGCGGATTGGAAGATACTTGGAAACAGGTTCCTATACTAGAACAAGAAGCCAAGTAGTAGGATTCTGGGGGATTTGTAGGCTTGCCCCCCTCAAATTCTGTAAAATTTCCCTTAAAAAAATATATCGATCATGGTTCCTTTCATGCATATCTTGGATACTAACACAATGTAAGATAGTTAATTAATGAGAGTCTTCTAAGCTCAAGTATGTATAACAGAAACCTTTGCCCTGCTCCACTGTCTTCTGAGTTAGGTTGTGTTTTTTCTGCGTTATATGTTTTGCACTACTTTTAAGATTCGAATAGTAAATGATAATATAAAAAAACAAATCTAGTTATTAAACTCGATCGAATAAAGTCCTAAATGATAATATAAAAAACCTGGTTAACTCGGAACGTCAGGATAAAGTCCTAAACGATAATATAAAAAACCCGGTTAACTTGGCACCTAACGTGAGTTGAATTTTATAATAAATAAAGTTAACGATAACGATAATATAAAAAACCCGGTTAACTTGGAACCTGACGTGAGTTGAATTTTATAATAAATAAAGTTGACTTAATGTGATTAGTAAGTATTGACCTATCCGATAAAAAAAATATGATTTTTTATTTATTTAAAGAAGATATCATTTTGCCTTTCTTCTTATTTTTTAGTTAACTTCTCCACTAGTTATCCAAGCTTTTCCTCATGTTGGATTTAATAACTATCTTACTTTACCTTTAAGATTTAAGCTAGTGAATCAACTATACAAATACTATTTTGTTACTTCATAAGTTATCAAACATGGTCTGGATGGGTGCCTGAAAAATCTGAAATACAAATCTTAATTCGGATTGATTCTCTACTTAAATTGAACAATGCATTGCAGTAACTGCCTCTCCTTTAATTAAAAATAAAAAAGAAAAGAAAATACGAAGGCTAATCCACTGACAAAGCATCTCCTCTCATTCGTTTCTATAGCACACACCCCACCTACTGAATCGGGCTTGACACATTCAAAGTGAGAAACCGCTCGTCGGCATGAGAATATTAAATGTGTTTTTGTACAAATATTTCTTATTTTAAAATACATTAAAATAATACATATTATTTTTTATTTTCATATTAACACCCCAAAAATTAAGAAAATATCTAAAAACATATCAATTTAAAAAGTATTTTGAAAGATAAATTGTTTGACACACACTATGACGAATAGGCATGTCCTCTCCTCTCCTCTCCTCTCCTCTCAACTTTACTATTCTATTCCTCTTCTTGTTAAGGAAAAAAGAGAGGAGAAGAAGCTTGGAAGCGACACGGTGGCCTGAACAAAAGAGAGATAGAGGGGTTGAGATTCTGGTCTGGCCCAGCCATGTGTGGAGGCCGCTTCTATTGGGTTTCTGTGGAAAGAGGCCTCCACACATGGATGGGCCAGACCAGAATCTCAAGCTATAATACACACAAAATATTTTGTAAGTAAAAACTTTAAAGTTATTATTTATATATATTTTATTATAACTACGATTAGAAACATTTTGCGTCATAATCGTAGTTATAATAACAGAGTGTTTGTACAGTGCTAACAATTCTTCTTCAATATAATTTCTAGTTAAAAATATATTAAAATATCTTTTTTTATTTTTAAAATTAGAATATATATAAATTTAAAAATTGTTTTTTAAGAAGCTGCTTGAAAACTCGGTTGAAAACACTTTACCCCACACCTCTCTCTCCCAGCTTCAATACTGTATATAAAACTCCATTGATAGACCAAAGAAACAGTAGAGGAGAGGAGACCCATGCTCCATTATTTTTCCATGCCCCCCTATTCCATTTTTTTAGATAACCTGCTACAGTCACACAGACAGGCTGATAGAGACTAATATAGCTTTAAAAATGTTTTTAATATAAAAAAATATTTAATTTAAAATAAAAAATAAAAAATAAAAAATAAAAAATATATTTTTAAAGACTTCAAGAGTACTTTAAAGTTTAAAGTTTAAACCGCCGGTTGCAGGCAAAACATCTTCCTTTTATCGCCGACTACTTTACTTAAAGAAGGTTCTGTTGTGTGCTCTTTCATTCTTCATCAAATTTCATAACCTTACAGTCAATTTTCAGTATTTATTGTCAAAGATGGCTTCTCTTACACCAATCTCTCAAACCCGGTTTTTATTTAACAAACCCCACCTCAAATTCTCATCTCCTCGTACTGAAACTTGTTTTCAATCAAGTTTTGTGTCGAAAAGGTTGTGTTTTCAATTGAAAGCTCCAGTCTTTGGTAGAATGCCTTTGAAAAATACTGCTGTTGTGGCTGCTACAACAGCTGAGAAGCCTAAGAAGAGGTATCCAGGCGAGGCAAAAGGGTTTGTAGAGGAGATGAGGTTTGTGGCTATGAAGTTGCATACAAGGGAGCAAGCAAAGGAAGGAGAGAAGGAGGTGAAGGAGAGAGAAGAAGAGGCTGTCCGTAAGTGGGTGCCTTCTATTGATGGCTACTTGAAGTTTTTGGTTGATAGCAAGCTTGTTTATGATACCCTTGAAGAGATTGTTGAAAAAGCTTCTTTTCCTTTTTGTAAGTTCGATTCTTGTTTTAAGGCTCTATATTTTTATGATATGTTTGCCTGGCTTTCAATGATTGATTTGTTTATCTTTGGGGTGTGACAATGATTATCTTGTTTTGTTTCGGTGATTGTTAATTGGGTTGCTTGAAGGATTGTGTTCCTGATAGTCTTTTGGTTTGCTTATTTGTTTGGACTAGTGGTTATGGTTGTGGAACTTGTACTTCATAATTCATAAAATGCCTTTAGTATGAGGTGTGGGGTACCGTACTTGGATAAACAGGTGATTCTGCTAAGAGTGGGGGATGATATTTTGAAAGAGAAACTGATGGAGCTCAATGTTTGTTTTGGTTAATGATCATATTCATTCACAAACCTCAGATTTACTTTTACATTTACGACTCTATGTCTATATAGTGCATAGGGAGGGATCATTTTTTGCTGGTGTTTTGGTTTTCTTGTTTTATCATCAATGCACCCCCAAGCTCCCTGTTGCACCTTTTGTGACTTGTGAACGTTTTTGTAGACCATGGCATGGGCACAGTATGCGTGTTGACTTATGCCTTGTGACAGAGCTTAAGACCTGAATCTCATTTTATCTTTTCCTTTAGATGCCGAGTTCAGAAACACTGGACTGGAAAGGTCTGAAAAGTTGGCAAAAGATTTGGAGTGGTTCAAAGAACAAGGCTATACCATTCCCAAACCTTCTTCTCCTGGCGATACCTATTCACAGATTCTGCAGGAATTGTCAGAGAAGGATCCTCAAGCATTTATTTGTCACTTCTACAACATATATTTTGCACACTCTGCTGGTGGTCAAATGATTGGGAGGAAGGTAAACAATCAGTATTAACTTGACAGAAAAGTGCCCATATGTTTTCAGGCTACATAATTTTTGCATGGATGGAGCTATTTTTGTGGCTCCATGCTTTTAGCTGTTGGGTTCATTTGACATTTGGTACTATTTGATGTTTGCACGCAAGTAAATTTTGAAGTGTCTTCTCTTTTCCCTCAAGAGTAACCGTCTGTATACTGGCTATGATTAAGCTTTATTGTCTTATATATCAGAATCAATCTAGGAGATGTCCATGTTTACGCAATACATTAGGGGTTTTCTACTGAATTAGGAACGTGCCTTTTCTCTTGCCAATCATGGGCTGGTTTGGAAAAAGGTTGTCTGACAGAAGCTATGCAGATATAACCCAGTGCATGCCTGCTGACACTGGCTAGTGGCAACAGTTTTCATTGATCTCAACTCTTTTCATTTTTGAGATTTGTATTGAAAAACAGCTATGTAATATGGATAATTGCCTTAGTATTTGAGGTAACATACTCACATTTACCATTTTGTTTTACATCAGGTAGCTGCGCAGTTACTTAACAAAAAAGAGTTAGAATTCTATAAATGGGATGGTGACCTTTCCCAGCTGTTGCAGAATGTCAGGGACAAATTGAATAAAGTCGCGGAGGTATTTTTCTCGCAAGTCCACAAAATTGTCTTGTTAATCTCTTGCCACTAATTTAAACATTGCATTGATCCTGACATTTTAACCGTCATATGTCAATATGACCATCAACTTTTCTTCTATGAAGTTTTTGCTATGAGTTCTATGACCTGGTAGATAATGTGTTAATTGTTGGGATTTCTTAGGGCTGGACCAGAGAGGAGAAGGACCACTGTTTGGAAGAAACAGAGAAATCATTCAAGCATTCAGGGGAGATTCTTCGCCTAATATTATCATGATGTTAAAATTTGCTTGTATTCTTGTGTAATGGTGCAAGCTTTGAAATTTCGAAGTCGTTTCATTTCCAGAGTAAGTTTACTTTCAATGAAATCATGTGACTTCTGTTACTGTGTAAAGAACTTCATTCAATGTACAAATAAATTCAATAATCATTTGGCCAAGCCATGGTGTGGAAATGCTGTAGATATATATTTTATTTTTTTATCTTTGTGGCATGAGCTGCTTTGAACTTCTGTTTTAGATTAAGCCCCCCCTCGAGGGGAGGGTGTTTAGGGTTATCTACACTAAAGAATGTGCCAATCCAACTTAACCTCAAAGTAATTCTCTATATAATGAATCTTCCAATATTAGTAGTTGATATTGCTGGCATTTCAAAGTTTTATTTGTTCGAATTGCATCACACTAATATATTTCTTAAAATTTTTACTTTTGTTTTCGATATAAATACATTAAAATATATAAGAAATAATTTGAAAATAAGTTATTTTTTAATCAAGATAAATCTTTTTATATCAATACATCTCTTGTTTATCTTAACAAATCGTAATGTTTTTAACTAGAATTATTGTTTATATTAAGCAGGTTCGAGGGGTAGTGCAGCTTGCAAGTGTGCTTGTAGTTTGTCGAAGTTGCAAGATGATGTCCAAATGTGTGGGTATAGAGATGTGGATTAGTGAATTCTACAAAACCCACCAGCATGCAAATCGAAAGGCCTTCTTCGAGGTCTTTCCTGTTGTCTCACGACTCGGCAGACACAACTACAACTACAACTGCGTTTACGTCATTCAATCAAGTTATAATTACCACAGAAGAGAAAATACAGAAACAATTGAGGGGTAGATAGCCATGTTTTTAGTTTATTCTCACTGACAGAAATGGAAACGAGAACCATGTTCTATGCAACATTTGTGCTCATAGGAACTCTGTTGACCAAAACTATTATAGTTCGCAATCTCATCAATAATTTACCTTAAAACTCTTAGAAGTAGTCTTTCTTGATTACACATTCACAAGTTTATTGTTAAGTTCTTGTACCTTGGGCTATCTATACAAAAGAAATCCATTGCACATCCATGATGAGAGAGCACTAGCTATTGAAAAACAGACTTGAGGATTTGACCCAGTTGATTATGCATTTCCAGTAAGATTAATTATTGATCGGTGATATTGATGATCTTGTTGGGTGAGACTTTGTATTTTCCAAAATCTTGAAAACTAACATATCAATGAATACTGACCTCAATTTTCTCCTGGATGATCCAGACTGTATAACCATGGTTTTACCTCTTGTTAGTTCAAGTTTTTAACTGAATTCCGTAGCCTTGGTAAGAAATTATTCATCACGAAGCAATAGAAATATATTTTGATAGTGCTGACATGAACATCAATATATTAAAAGAAACAAGTAGGATACTTGCATTGCTAGATATCATTTGTAGGGCAATCACCTGAATTAGCATCAGGGAATAAGAGTTAAGAACCGAGTTCAAGGAACCTTTGTGCCATGGGATGCTTGGCTTCAGACAATTCATCAGGTTTCAAAACTTCAACAATTTCTCCATTCACAAGGAGGCAAACTACATCAGCAATCCTCTGGATCTGTTTGATGCTGTGAGAGACTATAACAACAGTCAGCCCTTGTTGTTCCTTTAATTTTACAAGAACATCCTCTATGTTTTGTGTTGAAATTGGATCCAGTGCACTAGTTGGCTCATCCAGTAGCAAAACCTTGCAAAACACGGAATATAATAAGAAGAGCAGCTTATACTGGCCAATTGAAAGCAGATTTAGCAAGTGCGTGAAAAGAAATTTAAGGCATGCAAACACAACGCCAAGGAATGGAAATTGCCACAGTTTTTGTACATTTCAATAGGCATTACCTCTGGTTCATTAGCCAGGGTCCTAGCAAGTGCAACCCTTTGAGCTTGACCGACAGATAACTCATTACTAGTCTTTTTGTAGAAGGAAGAATCAAGGTCTGCAAGCGAGAGCAACTTGTAAACCTCGTCATCGGTAAGCTTCTTCCCCTTCAATTGTGGTCCATATCGTACGTTATCTGCAACTGTGCCTGAATAGATTGAAATCAATGGTCAGTTAACTATATGAATAACAAAGCAGTTCTTAGAAGCACAAGTCACATATCCGTCAAGTCAACAGCAGATAAAGTACTATTACTGCCATCTGCTGCTGCTGCTGGAATTTGAAGTGGGAAGCTGCTCCATCCCAATCTCAAAGGAAGAATCAATGTAATTTCAATCAAGAATGTTTGTCGGGAAATTGTGTCGGGACTTGGAAGGCATTGGGCGAAGGCAAGTGATGGTGGTTAAATGCATGACAGTGAGATAATTAACTGGTATGCATAAGGATTAATCATATTATAGCAACAATTTCCATCATGATATTAAAGAGAAGTATCCAATATCGCAGCTAAGAAACTTGTAGCAAAATAAAATTTCGGATGATAACAACCAGTGTCTTGCCTGCCAATCAATATTGATGGCATGCTAATTGATCTGCAGAGTACTCCCTAGGGATTCCATAGTCGAAAGGCCTAAAACTTCCTGAGCTACAATCTACAGAGAGCACTGAGCTATTTTGGGACTGGATTTCAAGAAAGAGCACTCTATACCAAAATACATGCCACCCTCTGTGCTGATCTACACTTGGGCTATTATCTCAATCACCATACCAATCACAAGAAATTTACTAACTATTATAATAATTGATAACACTAGCTGGGCTTGGAAAGGCAAGAATTAAACACTGTCAAGCATATCTATGCAGGTTTTGATTGATAAACCAATGGGTCAAAATGAAACTTCAAATAAAAAATCAATCCAACCTTCAAAAAGAGCAGGAAGCTGAAAGAGCATCCCAACTTTCCTTCGATGGCCAAGAACATCAAGATCCGTAACATCGTGACCATCAATAAACACAGTCCCAGAAGGTGGTTCCCACAATCTGTTAAGTGCCCTCAAAACCGTCGACTTTCCACTTCCACTAGGGCCTATAATCCCCACAATCATCCCTTTAGGTATGTCCATATTGATTCCATTCAATATGGGCACCCCAGCATCAGAAACCTTAGTCAAGTTTCGTATCCTAAACTTGGTTTCTGCCCCATCTTTTGCTGCTTCTACGTTAACAGCCAACAGGGGTTCTTGATTCCCCTTACCTGGAAACAAAGGAAGAGAAAACGGTAAAGGGTTTGGATGGTAAGACAAGAAACAATGGATAAGTAAGAAAATAAGGAGATTACTGTTTTTGAATCATGTTTTTTACCTGGAGAGATGTCTACAGCTTGGTAAAGTGAAGTAAGAGACATTATTGTACTTTCTGTTGGGTTAGCAAGTTAGGAAGTGGTGATGGTCATTCTGACATCTATGGGCAGCAGAAGAAGCCTGCCCCAGTTTTCGTCGGAACGATGGACCAGGTTTGTGATTCCTCAGTTCAACCTTTTCTTGACGAAAAAACAATAATTTCTCTGGCTTTGTAATGCTCGTCCAGGTTAAGAAAAAGTTTACCATATCAAACCAAATCGAATTGATTATTTTTATAAAAAATGTCACTGTTCATTTCTTTTTTAAAAAAAATTATTTGTTTTAAAACTTATTTATAAAAATAATTTGAAAAAAAAAAGCATATGCCACTTGCATAGGCGCTCTAACTTTTTTACAATTAAAGTTTTAGCTATGTTATTTTATTAAATATTTTTATTATTATTCTATTTAAAAAAAATTCAAACTGAATTAATAAAAATATATTAAGTCATTGTATTTTTTTTTAAATTTAATCTAATTAGATGGGTTGAGAAAAACAAATAATTTGAAGACTATTTTCTAACCTATTTCTTCAAGGACTCGATTAATATATGGATAGCATTTTGAGGACTTATTTCAAACCCCCATTTCCTCCCCCTCCCTCCTCCAAAATATTAATATTAAAATAAATAAATAAATAAATAAATAAAACTTAGAGAAGGAACTAAATCCACGACTTTATTTCTTAAATCCACTACATGCGAACAACTCATCGTGTGCTAAGGGTAAGAAATTACATCTCTCTTATAATCATGGATTTCACAAATCACCATTATTCTATTATATTATATCCTAACTAATAGTATAGCCAAAACTTTATAAATTTACCCTTCAAGTTATCTGTATTTTAATCTTGAGTTGGAATGATAAATTGAAGTCTAAATGCAGTTCGTTGATGGATTAATATAAACCTCAATCAGGAGATTTTTCTGTGGTGATTCAGGTAGCATGTGATCATAAACTTTGTTTTTTCTACAGATTGAACTTGAATCTGTATGTTTGAATGCTTTTTCTAATTTTCATCATAGCTTTTCAGTGTTTCTGCTTAACACAATTCTTCATCCAACCATATGAACTTAGAGAGAGAAGAGAGAGAAAGTGGAAAAGGGAGAGGAAGATGTGGATGGGGGGGAAATGACTTTGAAACAAAAAAATCCACATGCATCATCGTAAGAACATGTCAAATATCCAAAACTAAGTATGATTTGCTAAATTTTAATCAAGAACGTAAAGCAAACTGCCCTCAGGTTTTGCAGCTTGAATCAGTTCTGAAATCTATTTTTCTCTGCAAGGAATGGACCCGGCCGTAGATAGACAACAGAGATTCCAGAAGTAATTGAAGATACAGAGAATCTGGACATGAAATGAATGGATGAAGAACACGCCTAACAGTTTGTTTAAGATCGCACAAGCTTCAGGTTGTATACAAGAAATTAAGGAAAAGAAAATCCAGTTTTTTTTATTAAAAAAATAAAAATAAAGACAATAGAAAGTAAATTAAATGGATTTTGATTTTGTATCAGCTATGGCTTATGAAGGGCTCTCCCAGCAAGCAAAGCAGCTTCCATGACAATAGATATAACATCGATAACTTCGTCAACCTGGCATTTGCTCCCCTTGAATGTATGCGCGCCAGAGTTTCTGAAATTGTTCATGCAGTTGATGAAGTTTTGGCTGCACTCTTGACTTAGATAGTCATCTGCCCAATCCACGCATAAAAAAATATTATTTCTACGATCACAAGCAACACACAGAACAGCAAATTTCCTGTCAGCTTGACTCACAAGCAACCAAATTCATGGCTGTTCATATGCCTATCCTCATCTATAGAATTGGCATTTGCTTTCAAAATAAGTCTCCACCGACACTCATTATTAATTCTCAATGATTGACGCTATTTTTGCTCAAGCTTAGAAAATTCCCAACATAACAGCAAAACAGTTTGAAATAATTCTAAAAATTTATCTAACAGAAATCTTCTGATATATATCTACTAGTAGCTGTAGATAGAGTACACAAGCTATAAATAAATCAGGGATCTATCTCAGTATTTGTTAGCTGATTTTTCTCCTCTCATCAAGAAAAAAATCAGGCAATTAATCCCATGATCAAGAGCTGAAATAAATCAAAACATGGATTTGTCATCAGGGATATAATTGTAATTTCTTACATGATATTTTTTGTGCCATATTTTTTTAATTTTATGATTAGGGCATTGTCTAGCCACTAATTATATAATTGCATTTGGTTGGTCTCTAAGATAAAAAAAAAAAAATGTATTTGATTTGTGAAACATAAGAGATTATGATTTTAAAATGATTTTTTTTTTAAAAAAAAAGAGATGCTTGTCCCATTATCCCAATAATTTTGGCCTAGTCAAGTAATTCTTTCAGTCCGTGATGATTTTTTGTAACCTATATGTCCACCTTCAAGTTTCGATCCATGGGAGCTATAATTAAACAGTTGGTCTCCCTTTTACAAAAAGGAAAATAAAAAGAACATATATATTGAGAATCACTTGAAAGAATTCAAAGAAAATCACACCAGCAACAATGGAACTATGCTATTATTATTATCCTGAACAAGAACTTACTGTTCTTTGCTTGCACGCAGGCATCATGCTTCATACAACAAGCATCAAGACCATCACAAGGTTTCTCTCCCGGGCATCCACTATATAGAAGCCCACAATACTTGCCGTATCTCAAAAACGGGGGCACTGCCATTCGCATATATCAACAACCACAAATATATATATATATATATATATATATATATATATATATATATATATATAGATAAACCTTAGTGTGAAGCGATTCTGTCTGTAAACTTGTTTATAGATTTTGTTGTTTGTAGTAATAGATAGATCAAACTGTCTTTTTGGAAGGAAGAACATAATTGCAGTGAACATTAATTACTTGGAAAGAAAAGAATTACCCACCTGAACAGAAATCTGACTCGCATTTCCTGCTACACTCTTTGCCCTGAGGAAAACGAAGAAATTTTCAAAGATTAAGGCTTATGTTAAGAGAAAAAATAACGAGAGATGGTCAAAAGAACAAACCAGGGAGATAGCAGAATCAGCTGCTTGAACTCCAATGTTGAGGGCTTGGACAGAAAAGGATGAGAAGGCGAGGACAAGGAGTGAGCAAGAAACGAGAAGGGCTAACTTCGATGAGATGCGGTGCTCCTCCGCCATTGTTTTTAGGACTGAAAAATGAAGCTTGGTTTTGCTCGGAGGCAGAGTAAATGGGCAGAGATTGTTTTATTGAGAAACTGAAGAAATGGAGGAGATTTGTCTTGTAATGGCTCGTGATAGGTTTTTGGAGTGTTGTTCATATGCTCACACGATGTGTATAAAATTGGAATTTGCCGTGGGGTGGTTGTAGGGTCCATCTCTTGTGATCTTGATCTTTCAACCAGCTCTCAATCAAAATCGTAAGAAATAAAATAAAATAACATAAAGTAAAGCTTGCCTGGTCAACACACACACACGATGAATCATAAACACGATCTAGTTAACCATATCAAAAATTAATTGACTGAGGTTAATTATTATAAACTTGTCTATATTAAACTCGTTTAATTATGAGTTGAGCTAGGTTTAATGATGATGATTTCCTTCTCGTTATAATAATATAAAATTCATTTGTAGAAATTGGTTGAGGATTAATGAAGTTGTAGAAATATTATATGTGAAGTGGTTAAGGATGAGAAACAAAATTAAGTGCATGATAATGCTGAGAAGGACAGATCGATGAAGAAGAGGTGTAAATGATTTGGCTTTCACTGTAATGGATTTGAAGAAGAGCTGTCATTACTTTGGTTTTCGAAAAATAATTTTTTTTTCGAAATCGTTGCTAAAAATATATTCCAATGCTAATCCAATACAAAAATTGCGGCAAATCCGTTGATAATCGCTCTTCTTCTTTTTTTTTCTTTTTTTTTTTTGTAGTGTGCATGCTATTTGCAGTCCACAGAAAACTATATATATGCAAGCTCAGTCATAATTAATATATAATATAAGGATTTAGAGCACATCACTATATTCCAAGCCCAGTCACTAGTTGAAGCTCCATTAACATGTATAGGTTAACATTACCTTGAAGAGGAGTAAGTGCTTCTCTAGAAGCTCTACTAGCTACTCTATATATAGTTAATTACTAGCTAGGATAGCTTCCAGGCTTTACCGCCATTGATGCTGAACTTCTTAAGCCTTCCGAAGAACATAACTAAAATGAGGATGAGTTTTCCCATGTTACTCCACCTTCCAACGAATCCAAACCATGCATCTTTGCACGAGCTATCAGGCTCAAGTTGTCGTTTGCAGCTGTAGCCAGTCGAGAACCCAACATTTCCATATGCACTGCAAAATGATTAATTGTTCCGCATGATCAACTGCGGTCAATCGATCGTAGATTTTGATAATATAATAAAAACAAACGATTCGGGTCGTCGTTCACTGTGATAATAAAAAAATCACGATCATACCTTATGACTTCCATGGTGATATTGAGGACGTTGAAGTTGAGGGGGTCTTTCTTCAACTTTTCTCTCTCAGAAACACAAATGAGAATCACAAAGATGGCTAAGATAGATAAAGGGGAGAACAAGAGGCACTGAGCCAAAGACTTCCTTCGGTTTTTGCATTTCTGGCCATTTTCTGATATAACCTGCTGCTTTACTGGCATAAATGAAGTGTATGGAGGGAGATACCTGCAAACACATACACACGCAAATATATATATAAATCCAAGATTACAACGATAACAACATAATTAACTTGATTTGTTGATCGAAGTTTAATTAATCTTATGTGAAAAAACTTTGATCATGACTAGTCTCTTAAGAAGTGGGCTAGCATTTTTTTTAGGGCTTATAAGGATTGAATGCTGAAATGAAGCCTGTATTTAGACTTCGTAATTAGACTGGGCTTCATACATGCAGTCAACCTTAATGGGAAAGCATCAGCATCAAATTCTTCTCTTTTCTTGAAAACTCTTTTCTTGGTGTGTATATATATATATATATATATATTCTTGAAAAGACAGGACATTTAGAGGAAAAGAAATACGGGGTATAATTTTATTCCAATTGAGTAGAATTTGAGCTTGAAAGGGGAAATACATCATACAGCAACAACGAGAATCAAATATATGAATGTAATATACTTCTGATAAGCTGCTATTAATAGATTTGATTCTGTTTGCATTGCCACATAATATATTTCAAAGTAATTAAACTTTTTATTAGAGATCCACTTCTTGGTTGTTTATCATATCTAGACGGATTAATTAAGGCCACTAGTGCTTGCGGGACAATTAAATTAAATAGGGTTTATGCTCCATCCACTTTCAATTGATTAATCCATACATGCATTAAGGTTATTTTATTAATTGGTCTACTATATTATAGATATATAATAAATTAGGCTCCTTTAATAATTTCTCGCTAAATATTCTCCCAATGTTTCTATATAATGACCAGGCATGCAAAATGGGAGGCTCAACTAGAAAGCTCATAATTATGGTGGCGATCTTCTCCTTGCATACATGATATCCATTTGGCGCATATATAGCAAGGAATTTATGGACTGGATATGATAAGATTCCCCCACCATCGTTGTTGTGGTTTGATTTGACAGGAATTTCTTTAGAGATCGGAACAATTTTATTCGTTCGGGAATTTCTTTTGTGCCCAGTGCTGTGATTCCCAGTATTTCAAACGGAAAAGTATGAGATAAGTACACACACACACACACGTACTTCATTCCTAATTTTCATTTAGCTCATTTTTATTTCTCTTTTCGTTTTTCTATGGAATAAGAGTTTAATTAAGGATATATATATATATATATATATATATATATATATATATATATATATATATATATATATATATGTGTGGCTTGTGATCTTGAACTTTCGAAAACAAATTATTCAGCTAATTACGTACGGGTTTTATTTTGAAATAACTAATTTCTATATTTAGATAGAAATATAATCATGACAATCATAAAAATTCATGAAGTGGATTTAAATATATCAAACTATCAGTAGGTTTGAGATATTTTAATTTTTAAGGTATGAAGAAAAATAATCAGAGTGACCGTTGTACACCAAAAGTTTCTTCGAGTATTTTGTACAGATACAAAATCTGTACCCAAAAAAATAATCCATCCACGAGATTTGATGCATGGACTTTCAATATTTAAATAAATATATTATGCGTAGAGATATAAATGAAAAATAAGAAAGAAAGACTTACATCATAACCACGAAGAGCACCAAGATTGCTGGAGAGATGATGGAGAGATCAACAATAGATTCACCGGTATGCCTTGAGTTTACAACCTGAAACAATGCACCGATCAACTTCTGATTGGAATTCAGACCATCCATAGCTCCTGAACTCCACTCCATAGAGCAAAAGATTATGAACTCCACCAGTATAAACCCCAAGACTGTGACAGCGAGAAGACATGAATGAGAAAAGGATAGGAGATGACCGTAGCTCATTTCTCTAGAATTCATCAGAATGTATCTGAACTCCACTTTCCTTGTGATTTTCTCCAAAACCCATATCAGAAATCTCAGGCAAGATGGGTATAACGTGTTTCCAAGAAGAACTTGAGGGATGAGAATGAGTAGGAGGCCTGAATTCTTCTTGAAAGCTACCATGTTCTCATTTGTAGGGACAAAGCCACAGTTGGAGAAGGTAGAGACTGTGATGAACACAGAAAACGTCTGAATTTTAATTCCTTTACTGCTCAGGATTTGTCTTGCACTGGGAACAAGGCTCGTATACATAGCAACCAAACTAGAACCAGTAATATGAACCACTGAAAAATATCCCAAAGCCACCCAAGCAAGGAACTTAATGGAGTTGGGCTTGAGGCTATGATCATCGTCTAATGAGTTGATATTACATTCTACGTCTACATTGATTGGTTTCTCGATCTCTAGCCCTGGAAAGCTGGTGTGTTTTGGAGGATTCTGGCAAACAGAAGAGACTCTACTTTCCTTGGTTTCAGGTTTCGAGATTTTGAAGCTTGACAGATAAAGTCCGAGGATGGAAGTGAGGACCTCTCCACCCAGTAACATCAAAATGGTCATGATGATGAGCTGGGTGTTAGAGAAGACCTCCATTTCCACCGTTGACATGCTCGAAACTGTTGCCGAAGAAACGGAAGTGAAGAAGATGTCGAGGCTTGCAGGCCTTAACGAGCCAGGTCTTGGATTTGAAACCCTCAACGCCATATGTCCAGCCAAGGAAAGGGTTACAAAATAAGCAAGCTGGACCCAGAAAGGGTGTATCTGAAAGACTAAGACACGAAGGAAGGACCGGGTTGAACATATGGAATATTTATGGAAGCAACTCACTTTGTTGCAACAGAAATTACGAAGGTGCTCTAATTTCTTGCAAAAACAAGCAACGATCTTCATCTTCACTAGCAAGAAATTTATTTGCTTTGCTTGACCACATACCTCTCATTAGGAAAGGAAATGGTGCTTATAAAGAGAAAAACGGACCCTGCCGAGCGAGCGAGCTAGCTAGTCGATAGTACTCCAACTTGAGTTGGAATTCACTGTGACTGTGGCTGCCAATCATGCAAACTCAGTGGAATAATAGAAAAAGAAATCAAAGGGGCAGGAATGCTATTTTTTATATTAATTTGGCACCTGCTTAACGATTGTAGGTTAGGAATATATGCAGGATCGGAATGGAAAGGTGATTCTAAACCAAAAACTTAGCTTGAATTACAAGGTTTGAATCGTGTTAGTGATACTTTAATGAGGTGACATTATTGATATTTTAAATAAAATAACATATGAAAATTATTTAACTTTTAATTGTTGTTTTATCATTGTTAGAGAAATGGGTGCTCGTCATTAGTTGTGGTGCTCATTGTGGTACGTATTAGTGGAGAGATTAATGGTTAATATGTGTCTTTTGATGTGACATGTTGGTAACATGTTGTTGTGACTAAGAGATGTGACATGTTGGTAATGTTTTGTTCTGACTAATTATTTTTTTGGATTATGGTTGTGGTTGCGAGTTTTTTTTAAAGTGTTTTTTGTTCAAAGATATATTAAAATGATATTTATTTTATTTTTTAAAAATTATTTTTGATATTAGCACATGAAAATAATCTAAAAACACCAAAAAAATTATTTTAAAGTAAAAAAATAAAAAAATATATATTTTTTTTCAAAATCAGTTTTAAAATACAATGTTAAACACCTTCTAAGAAAAGATGGGTGTTGCATTTTAATTTATGAGAAGGTTGTGGAGAGCGTTGTCATACGACCTAATTTAGTGTTTGTCACTTTGCATTGTAGTGTGTATTACTGGTTGGACTTGAGAATTTACATACGAGGATTTATTCTCTGTTTGAGAGTCTGGTTGAGGTTGTTTTTTAATGTATTTTTCGATCAGAAATGTATTAAAATAATATTTTTTTAAAAAATTATTTTTTACATCAGCACATTAAAAAGATCTAAAAACATCAAAAAATATTTTAAATTAATTTAAAAAATAAAAATATATATTTTTAAATTTTTTCAAAAGTATTTTCTAAACTTATTCCCAAACACCTCCTTAATCCTCAAGTGATTGGGACAAGTGGGCTGGTGTGTGATTAAGAGCCTTAAAGAACAAGTATCCTTGTTGTTTAAAAATCAATGCAACATATGTTGTTGAGGTTTCTAAAACACATAAACATTGCAAAAATAATATATTTTTTTAAAAAATAAATCAGAGTCACATGGATCCTGTACTCTAAAAATCTATGGTAGTTTAGAGTTTGATCAAATATTACTTAAAAACTTATTATTATTTTAAAAAAAAATGATCAACTCTTTAAGGTTAGGTTATTTGACTTTTAATGATCCACATGAATCACTATATATATAAGAAAATCTTTTAAAACTGTTTTAAGAAAGATAAATTGTTATATCTTGAGCGCTAGTTATTTCTTTTGCATAATTGGATGCTTCTTCATCGAATGTTCCAAGAGAATAAGGTAAGCTTACCTTTTATACCACCCAATCTACAACTCGAGACTATAATTATCATCATCTCACAATAAAGTAAAATATAAGTCGCAATTCTAATCTTAGTCTTACAAAAAGGACAACGCAAATCATTACCTTATGATATACCTCTTTGATAAAAAATAAAAAATAAAATATATTAGATTGTTTTTCTCCTGTCAGAAGAAGTGAATTAAGAAAAAAATCGCAACTCTTAATTGAAAAAACTATCATTTGGGTCTGGTCTTCGGACTCGCCTATCGACAATATTTTAGCATATAGCTTTAATTAATTAAAATTATATATCACGTATCATATTTTTGTTTCTAAAATAATGTGATTAACATCTATAAATGGTTTATGGTTTTGTTTAAATTTTAATACAAATTAAGAGAATGAAATTAAAAAAAATTAATCACACCATACTTCCAACATGAGGTTGATATTCAACACATTCTTAATAAAGTGGAAGTGGAGGAAACCACTAAAATTCAGTGATGATAATGATAATAATAATTTGATGTCATAGTTCGATTTGCCATTAAAGGAATCTCCACTATCTTTATTCTTTAATCATATGTCCTTTCCCAAGACTGTTTATGAAAAATCATTTCATCATAACAGACTAATTAATTAGAATATTAGTGCACACATATATAGATCTTGAGGAGTGGGTGAAAGCAGAAGTTTTGCGATCTGTAAGCAGGTCTCGAGTTCGAGTTAGAACGTACATTTCTTTTTTTTATAAAAATATGAGACAATTAAAATTTTAATCGTGTACTTGGATTTATAAAATATATTTTTCGAGAATAATGTTTCCTCGCATAAAAAAAAAAAGAAAATGCTTTTACAAGAACAAATAGGAGCACTAAACCATCTTCACTGATTTTTCAGTTTTAAAAAGTCGACCACAAACCTCTTGACAAAGAAAGGAATAGAGATAAATTAATCATTTTCTAATTTTCAAGGATTAGGTATTTTTACTGTATTCATATTAATCTCTTTCTGATGGAAGCTTCTCAAATGTTCAACAATTCATCGGTACATGTTAAAAAAGAAAGAAAAAGACACCATCCATCACTAGAGCCAGCATCTCAATCATGGAACAAATTATATTACATAAGTTTCCATCACCCTGTTGATTTGTTCTATTAGCCCATGGTAAAATCTTATCAAGATCCCAACAAGTTTAATTATCTCTTTTTTTATATAAGTTATGATTTATAGTTATTACTTTTTATTAGTTAATAGATTTTTTTTTGGCAAAAAACTTTTCAAATGAGTTTTTTTTTTTATAAGAAAATATCTAATTTTAAATCAAAAGGCATATGCATGTTTTTAAATTAATATATCAAGAACCGTTTGTGTCTATAAATACAAAAAAAAAAAAAAGTGTTAACACGTCTATTCAACTCGTCTCACTATACGTTATATAATTTTTTCTTAACCCAAAGGAATTAATGTGTAAGTGTTATCAGTGTGTATTTTGATATCGAGTAAGAAATATAAAAACATGTAATAAAAATCATATGCGTTAATAAAAACATGTAAGATCTTAAGCTTATTTCTAACGTGGCAAAAAAATAAAACAATGTTGCCATTGCTATAGTGAAATAGTATTTGCTTAATCTTTGTATAATATTTTAAAAAAAGGAAATGTAAGGAAGAAAAATAAATAAAATACAAAATAATAAAGATAAGAATAAAAAAATAATATAAATAGAACAAGTGTAAAGTAAAAAAGAATTAAAGTATAAGAAAATAAAAATAATATTTCTTATCAAAGAAAAAAAACTAAAAGAAAATACACAAAAATAAAGATAAAAAACAGAAATAAATGAGTTAAGTGTAAAATGATAAGATTAAAAACTAGAAAATTATGTTTAAAAAAAACCCAAAAATCATAACTTTGCTATTAGTATGAAGACATTTCCAATGGAATCACCATTTCTTCCCAGGAATCTTATCCCTGTCTCTTCAACTTATGTCACTTTCTGGTGTTTGATTTATGGTTTCGTAGCAGGTAAATGAAAACTGGGTAAGGTTAAGGATCGTCAAGATAAAGATTATTATTTCTGCATTGGCTGACCCCATGGTGATGAAGACTGACACTTCAAATTTAGGGCACAAGATCTTGGCTTCCCCACTTGGCGCACCCACCTGGTGGCCGATGGAGTTTCCACTTTCGCATTCCCATCAATGGCTGTTTTAGTTTTTTATTTTATCTATTTTTTACCGTTAAAGGGACATTTTAATTCTTTATTACCCTTCACATATTGATCAGGTTTACAATTCCGTGGGTTGATTAGGTTTTGATTATATATATATACATCGTATCTTTTTTTTCACTTATTCCTGAGATAAAATTAATTAAAATTATCTTCGAGACAATTTTTTTATATATTTTTTATTCCAAGACAGAATATGACCTACCTATGCATACATTTTGGACCAACTCAAAATTCCATCCATTCAAACAAAAAGGAAAGAAAAATGAAATGCTTAAATCGGGTGGCAGACCAGACATGATGATCTCTGCTGCAATCAACCATGTTCAACATGCAATATCACAACCTGGTATGTTCTAGGAGAAGGATCCAGATAATATATTGGGATTGTGGGTTGAGATTGTTTTTAAAAGTGTTTTTTGTTTACAAATATATTGAAATGATATTTGTTTATTTTTTTTTAAAATCATTTTTGACACAATCATATGAAAATGATCCAAAAACATCAAATTTTTTTAATTTAAAGTGGAGAATCAAACGTGTTCCAAATTCACCATGTGCCTTCAGAAGAATCTCATACGCATGACGCAGGTGTTTCAATGGCTGCCAGCCTGAACAAATTTAGTATGAATTGTCATTCATCAATAAGATACTGTGGCAATTAATACGGAGCCATGCATGATTCTTTATAATCATGCTGTCAAGCTCTGGTTTTGAACAAATTCCATTGTTAATGGATACTGGAATGAGATCCCATCAACAAAACTTGTTTACTTTGTCCATAAATGGAAGAACACCGAGATGGGACGGGATTGCACTCTCCAGAAAATGCTCTAACTTGATTCAAAACTTGTGACTTTCGATCTGTATCATAATCCACCCTTAATCCTTCGAGATATAAACCAGTTGCGACATTTGTTTCTACATTCAATTTGGGATAGTCTATTGTATCTGAAACAGAGCAGCCCATCTTGTGTGAAACAAGCAACAATCAGTTCTTGACAAACATGCGTTCATGTCAAGGATAGGGATGAAAATATGAAATAAGCAGCAAGCAGTTCTTGACAAACATGCGTTCATGTCAAGGATAGGGATAATCCTACAGTAGAAAGCATTCAAAGGATATAGCAGCCTGAGCATCCGTGGAAGAGATGCTTCTTTCAGGAAATTAAAGGTTCTGGTATAGAGATGTATGCATAGAATGCTGTATCTATCAACTAGTCAGGCCCAAAATTCTTAAGGCAGCGTTTGGTTGTTATCTTGAGATAAAGGATATGAAGATAGTGAAGACAGAGAGAACTTATGTTAGAATAAATTCACTCTAAAACTGTCATAGAAACAATTTTGTTATATATCTTTATCTACATCTCTCCAACCAAACACATTTTCGTTTCTGGCATGGAGCACTAACCAAACGCAATCTAAAAGATGCTACGTTGTAGGTATATAATAACAGTTGTCTATTTTTTTTCCTTTGCTGTTTCTTTGCTTATGATGATAGTTTCTTAAATTATATCATCGCTTTTTCCCCCACTTCTAAAAACAAAATACTTGGATGCCATGTGATACAGAGGATCCACATGAATGCTGAGAAGAAGTATGGATAAAGATGAGGAAGGTGCAAATTCTTACTCCACTCGGTAACTAGATTTTTTCTTTCTTCGATGAAACGGACGAGTTATTAATGAGATGTCACAGGTAGGTGATTACTGGTTTAGTCCTTGGATTCTATAGAAATTTTCACTTCCAGAAAGTGCAGGTGTTGCCAAGTTTGTAGTTCATGAAAGCAAATTCAGATGGAAAGGAAGTTTCACATGTGATCTGGACATCAATAGTCAAACATTTGGACTTTGATATATACATCCAGTGGCCTGCTGATGTGACATGGAAAGGATCCAATCTACTTGATTCTCTGCAAACTGTACCTGGAAGTGATGTAGGTTATGTATGATTTCTAAAATACTGGTAAAACCACTCTTGTATCAGCAGTCATGGATAGTTTAGAGAGGCGAACTTCTGAAATTTCTGATGGAGAAATCGATACCGTTATCCCACCTGATTAGCTAGATCTAATTTTTTTTTAATACGAGGAAACTTCATTTTTTGAAAAGTATATTTTGTAGGTCCAGGTCAGCAGGTGATATCCCGGCTGTTCTAAACTTTTATAAAAGATGCACGCTCTAATTCGAACTCGAACTCTGCTGTGCAGATTGTAAACCCTTTATTATCACGTCATGTTCCTTGGAGATTTAACTAGACCTAATCATCAATTGTCAAAAACAATATCAATTGATAATTGAGGAAACTTTCAAAAAAACAATATAACCTTAAAAAATTAATGTTAGGTAATGATAAAAAGTGAAATTCAAACCCGTAACTATATGATATTCAAAGCTATAAAACCATGCACAGAATCTTTGGAACTCTGAACCCTCAAATATTAACCAAGTCATCGCAGAAAATGTACGTTACGAATTCTGTCTCGAAAATAAATGCCATAGAAAGATGCAATTTACTTGCTCAATCACCAATCAACCCCTCTCTGATTCATCGAGGAATGTGAGAATGGCACTGGACCCCAGGAGTATCCTTCACTTACTGTCATGGCCGAAACAGTTCCACCCTGCGGGCATTGAATTGCAAAACAAACTTGAATCTTTTCCAGAATTGATAAAACTTACTGGTATTGATTTTCAATCACAACGCAGCATAAAGATTAAGAAGAATTTATTAAACGAAACCTGATGATCAATGCGAGCACCAAGTGGACAGATTCGATGAGGAGAGAGCACCGCTCTCACTTCTTCAGGACCTCTCCCTGCCATTGTAGGCCCAGTATTCTTTATTTCATCAAGCTGAGAAGCAAGACACAAATGAAAGCTCATAGCAGTGAGAGAAAAGCCAGCATCTTTCAGGCAAAAAACACCCCCACCATAAACGCCATTGTCTCGAATCAAGAACTCGGTTACAAAATGTAAATCCCATAAAAACTCACTGCTGGATGCATGAAGCAGGATTATCAATAAATAACAGAACTTTAGACGAATTCAAGCAACCCCATCAAAAGATAATACTCACTGTCTTCGAGTTTTTATTTCTGGTTAAGATAATTGCTGATCAGAGGTTACTGGGTTTGGCTTCTTGGCCTATGACCGGGAGAGATCATTTGACCAAAGTCTGACTGGGACAGATTGTTGCCTGATCACTTGTGGACAAAACGACAAAGTGACTGATTGTTGCTATTTGAGTGGTGACATCGTGTAAAAGGGCTATTATCTTCCTGTCTTTTGAAGAAAACCAGAGAAGTAAAAGTTAAGGAATGAATAAGATGAAAAGGAACAAAAACTTTCTTAGCTACAACTTTGATTTGACTAAATTTTAATCATTTGTTTTAAAAAATTATGTATAGCTAAGTTCAAATTCTGACGTGTAAAAAGTAAGTTTTTTTATTTTTATTTTTTTCTAGACGATCCTTTTACAATCAAAATTTAATATTATTTTTAAATAGATTACTCAGGCTCGTTCAATATATTTGTGAACTTGGCATATTTTAGATTCAAATTTAAAATAATAATATATGAAGTAAATTTATTTACCATAAAAATAACATCTCAATTATTAAAAACTGTTCTTGTATATTGAAATGTTAAAATTATTTGATGTTGAGTTGTAGTGACTTCTCCACAATCTTTTCTAATCATAAAATATACAGTATTTTTTTAAAAAAGAAATTAATTAGAGAAGAGATTTAAATGTATTGACGAAGTGAAAGTTTCACCCACCTTCGATAAAATTGCACTTCAAGAAGAGGCCCTTTCAAGCGAAGTTATTAAATATGTCCTTGTTCGACACTTTGGTAGTTAAATAAATCAAAATGATTTAGTTTTATTTATTTTTTAAATAAACTTTGATTTCAACATGAAATGGGTATATATATCTCATAGGAATCGCATTTTGTAAGATTGATAGACAGCAACATTTGATCTTTTGCCTTCTGTTTTTTCCTTACTTTACATAAAAGCTAACAAGGACATTATGAGTTTGTTGCCCCATGACATGAGATAATTGAGAGGACATTAAAAAATATTATGAGTCGGGCATGATGATAATATATTTTTTTGAATGCGATGATACTTTACCTTTGAAAAGCGCATTTCATAGACCTAGATCAATGAGTAACACACTAGTTGTCTTGTATTCTTACATGAGATACATATTTTAACTTGACCTTGAGATCTGTTGTGTAGATCACAAGCTATTTATCATCATGTCATGTCTCTTCGGAACTATGATGATAATCTCTATATATAAATTTGTGTATTTTGGCAAAAAAGATAAGAGCAAACTTTGGGATACAGAGAAGCGAGCTCACATTTATCCACAGTGAAATTACGCGGCACAAATGTCTTCCTTCAACTTTTATTCTTAAGACATTTTCGGATGATTGTATACAGATACTGCAAGGGTGCACTTAATCAAATCAATAATACAAGGACTAGATTAACTATTTGAAGATTGAACAAAATCTCCAATCCCAGTGGTTTTAATTTTAACCAGTTTCTTTAAAACCTTGGGTGGGCTTCATCAACCAACGGGCCTTTTCTTCACCCATGGGCTTTTGATAATCATGTTTTAATTAATTTTAAAATTAATTACCACCGCAATACTAAAAAAGCTCATAATATATAAAAATAAAGGATTGAACCTCAAAACTCCTATTTGGAGGATTGAACTAAGAAACTTGGCAGGTAGTTTAACTCAGGTTAGACTTGTGGTTGAACTGGAGGAACTAGGAAACTTGGAATTAATAACCAGATTTAGATTATATATTTTAATTGAAATGGATAAAATATTGTCACGAGAAGTTTTAATGATTAAAATATTTAGATTAAATTGCCGATTTAAACTCGACCAGGAGTCAAATACTTAATGACCTGACAACTCGGGCGCTTTATCAAGTAGCAAGTTTGGTAATTATTATTAAACTTTTTTTTTTTTTTTTTAAAAAAAAGGAAGGGCAAATTAGTCCCAAAAAACAAAGCAAAGTTCTCTTCAAATCATACTAATTAGCATCTCTCCCACCCTCTCTCTCTCCCCCCCCCAACTTGACACTAATCACTCTCTTCTTCTCCGCAACACTAACCCTCCCCCCTCCCACTCATCGACAATGAAGGTAAACAAGATCTGTCAGATTGTGAGGTTCAAGCTATTCATGCACCGGTGGAAGCTAAGGAGTCTTGGAAACCGGAAAAGCAGCCACCAGGAATCAGGTTCACTGGCCAAGAAAACACCACCAGCTGGGTATCTTGCGGTTTATGTCGGGATGCAAGGGAGGAGGTTCCTGATACCTACGAGGTTCTTAAACCTGCCGGTTTTTGTCGGGCTGTTGAAGAGAACAGAAGAGGAGTTCGGGTTTCAATGCAGTGGAGGGCTTGTTTTGTTTTGCGAGGTTGAGTTTTTTGAAGAGGTTTTAAGGTTGTTGGAGAAAGATGAGACCAAATTCGGTAGGTTTGGTTTGGAGGATTTTTTCAAGATTGTTTCTAGTGAAGTGGGTTTTGATTCTTGCAAGGAAACAAAATCAAGTGCTAGTCATGTTTTTACTCCCTTGTTGGAGAAGGCTAGGGTTTAACTTCAACGTTGTGGGTGCTCTTCTTTTTTTCTTTTTTTAGATCAGGCTCTAATTTTCTTTTCTATTTGGAGTTTTTTTTTTTTGGGTATCTGTATATTTTTTTTCTTCTAAAATAGGGAGTTTTTTGGGCTCTAACCATCCTTGAGCCCATCATTCAATGGAGTTTGATGGGTTTCAATGAGATGATGTTGAAGCTTTGTCCTTCCTCAGTACTGGTTGGGTTTTTTCTAGCTCTCAGGCTAGGCATCCATTTGTTTTGTTGATGCCAATGCTGCTGATCTCTTAGGATTCTGGGAGAATTAATGTTCTGCTAATGATGATTAAATCTTAGATTAATAAAACTTTCTTGTGATCAACTGTTCCCTTCTCCATTTGATTTGCTGTTCTTATTTTACCTTCTTCCATGTCTAATATCTTCCAATTTTGAGATCCAAAACTTGATCACTCCAAGCTTGGTGAGTCTTTAACCCTAATCCAAATCCAACTTCTCAGATTTGGCTGTCCCTGAACGTGACAGTGATTTCAATTTTATCAAAACGAACTGGGAAATAGACCGATTAGCAGAGAATTTTCTTATGCAATTTCAAGCACAGTCTCTCCCTCCAGCTTTGATGGCTGACTGTAACGCTCGATCTCAGAATTGCTGATGAAGATAGCAGAGAATTTTCTTATGCAATTGACTGACCGATTAGCAGAGTCACATGGTAGCACAGGTTCAGGAGACCCCAATCAGATTTGAGAATCAGCTTTTAATTGATTAGAAAACAACAATCTCTTGAAGCTTTAAATAATGGGGAATTGTTTTGTGCTTTCGTCAATCACAGGTTTTGATCCTTCCATCCCATGAACATATTAAAGAAGACCAAGCTGCCTTTTTTTATTCCTTTTCTTACCCCTTCCAGTGCTTATGATAAAAGGTCATATTGGTAGATTTTGCATATCTAATATTGACAAATATTGCGGTTTTTTTTTTTATAAAAAAAAATGTATTAAAATATTTTTTATAGAAAAAAATAATTTAAAATAAAATAAAATAATTATTTTTTTAAAATATTTTTGAAATACATTGCCAAACATGACATTAATCAACATAACATTAATCATGTTATCTAATTAGCATAATTATTAAACTTTACTTGAAGAATCAATTTGGGCCAAGTTTAAAATTAAATAAATATAAAAATTGATTTTAGTAAAACCTGATGAAATCATATTGAAATTTAATTTGAATGATTTTTTTTTCTTAATTATTATCTGAAATTGTATCATTTTAAGATTAAATTCAGGCTTGTCAATTTCATTCCGTTTCGGCCAGAATGGTCGGAACGTTCCATGCCGTTAAAAAAACAATACGAAATGACGTCGTTTTCGTCTCGGTTTTAATTCCGGACCGTTCCAGAAATTCCGGCCAAATTCTGGCCAGAACGTCTCGGTACCGTTCCGGGTGTGCTGTTCCAACCTTAAAATCCTCTTTATTTTGATTAACTTATGATTTTTTTTCTAATTTTGATATTATGTTTATTCGACTTTGTGTTTATATTGTATAATTTAAAGTTAATTTATCTTGAATTTTAATTATGCTTGTTATATATATATATATATATATATATATATATATATATGAATAGTACAACCCCGAGACGACACATCGATATACTCTGAAACGGAATATTCCATTCCAATAGAAAAACCGGAACGACAACCAAAACAGTATTGACAAATTTAATATTAATATAAGTAAATCTATGATCCAGAATTCAAAATTTGACAGCTATGATTAGGGGAACTTTATTGAAAGTGGTTAATCTT
Source organism: Salix purpurea (assembly GCA_027405865.1). Lineage (NCBI taxonomy): Eukaryota > Viridiplantae > Streptophyta > Magnoliopsida > Malpighiales > Salicaceae > Salix > Salix purpurea. The sequence goes on from JAOWLH010000019.1 coordinate 7,057,191, forward strand.
AATAATAAAACTGATAAACTATTCAGCAAATAGGGTCGTCGCGAGTCATGAGATGCCCACTGTTTTCGGCTGTGATAGGCTTCTGACGCAAGAGAATCTTCTTTAAAGTGCCAGGTACAATTGTACAAACCTTACACTTGTCTGTCCTTTCTTATCATGCCTTGGATTTTTATTTTATTTTTTTAACCTATGGTCTTGTCATCAACAAATAAATATTTGCATGTTGCTTTTTATAAATAACTCCCCTTTCTGTTTTGTTTTGTATGTTTCTCATGTTGGACCTACATTTTATTTGAGATATCTACTTTTTTCATCGTAGTTAAAGTTACTGACAAAACCATCTAGTTGTCCCGGCATTAATAGTTTGAGATAAAAAAATTTGCACTCCTGTATTTTTAAATTTAAATATTATAATTGTTAAAATGATAATTATTTGAAATTTACATAATCATTAAATTCAAAACTCATAAAATTAGTTAAGATAGACGTGAGTTTTACCAGACATATATGTTAATAAAAAAATAAATTTGCTCACATATTCGTACACATTTGTGTTTAATAATGTCGTGTGATATAAATTTAAAAATAATTCTTTTATATTTTTTATTTCAATATTAGCATATTAAAACAATAAATATTTTTTTAAAAAATAGCTTTTAAAGCATGTTAAACTATAAAATCAAATGTTTTTCTTGGAAAAGAGATGGTGTTTTATGGGAAAATAAAGTCCGAATCAAACTAAGAAAATATTATTATATAGCCACAGCTATCAAGGACGACAGGTGGTTCGAGGGCTTGGCACAGATTTTGAAAGAATTCATAATCTATGCATGCTAGGTTCGAATTTCAAAAAAAACAATATTATAAGAAAATATATTTTTATGAATACATCGATTTGTTTTTCAATGGCAAGAATCTAGCCTATGCATGTAAGTTCACCCTAGGAATATATTCTACCCATTAAAATCAATTTACAAACATATTTTTTTATATTGATATCGACGTGTCAAATGATAAGTGGTTAAGCATGAACTTCATAAATGATAAAGGGTGATGCTATTCCCACTGCATCGTTTATTCATCTCACTTCATAATCCATTTTTAATTATTGCTTTTATTACCTAAAATCGCGGGTGTATGTGCGTTTTTTTTTTTACGTCGGGACTCTTTTTATATTTTTTATGGTGGAAATGGACAGATGAGAGGGTTTGGCCGAGCGGTTGTCGCGCGGGCAGCCAACACAGGCGCGCGCGAGTTCGAGACGCTTGGCCACCAATTGTGATTTCATTTTGTTTTTTTTTTAATAACTGTTTTTTTTTTAAGTTTTTTTGAAAATGATTTTTTTTTTATTTTTTTATAAATTGTTTTTTTTTTAAATAACTGTTTTTAAAAAAAAAAATGAAAATGAATTTTTTTTAAATTGTTTAAAAAAAAAAGGTTTCTTTTAAAAAAAAATGTTTTTTCTTAGTTGTTGTTGTTTTTTATTACAAATCTTATTTTCTTTTAAAAAAAAAATGTTTTTTTTAAATGTTTTTTTTTGTTGTTGTTTTTAATTTTTTACAAAAAACAATTTTTTTTTTAATAACTAAAGTGTCCAGAGCAACTTACGTGCACCACGACTAATCTCCGGATCTACTTTTTTTTATAATTTTTTTTACACAAAGACTCTTTTTGTATTTTTTATGGTGGAAATGACAGATCAGAAGCTTTGGCCGAGCGGTTGTCCGCGCGCTGCCAACACAGGCGCACGCGAGTTCAAACCGCTCAAACACCAAAATGTGATTTTTTTTTAAGAACTCAGCAAGAAAAAAATTTGTAAAAAAAATTGTTTATTTTTTAATAACTGGTTTTTGTTGTGTTTTTTTACAAATCTGATTTGTTTTTTTTTTAAGAATTGTTTTTTTTTAAATGTTTTTTGTTAAAAAATGATTTTTTTAATAACTGATTGTTGTTTTTATTTTTTTGCAAAAAAAAAAAAATTCTTGGTTAAAAAAATTAATTTTTTTAATAACTGGTTGTTGTTTTTATTTTTTTCCAAAAAACAAGATTTTTTTTTTAAATAACTAAAGTGTCCAAACCAGCTTACGTACACCACGACTAATCTCTTAATCAACCATTTTTTTATATTTTTTTCCCTATTTGTTTTTGCTACTTATACATTTTTTTTCTTAACCGAGGTGTCCGAGTCAGCTTACGCGCACCACGGTTCTTTTTTCCCAAGTATATTTTTTTTCCTAGCCAACTAAGCGCGCCGCGAATAATCCCTGAGCTCATTATTATTATTTTTTATTACCTAACGAGCTAAAACAACTCGGTTTTCTATTGTAGCCCGTGACTCATAGTCACTATTCATTGACAATTTGCTCCGATGCATCGCAGCGCACGTCTACCTTTTTTTTTTCAACAGTGTAATACATTTCATATAATAATACAAAAAATAAATCTTTTTTTTTTAAAAAGTCTTCGAATTTTAATTTTGTTTTTTAAAGTTTATTTCTTAAAAAATATTTATAATATTTTGGTTTTAATATTTCATATCTAATATTACTGGACAAAAAATACAACTAAAAAAAATGACAAATTTACCTACATTATCTACAATTAAAAAATATTCGAATCACTTCTCATTTCGATTACACTGTGTTTTTAGACGACAGATAAGTAATTATAGCACGCAAAAAACTTGAGGTTTATTTCTAAAAACAAATTACAATATTTTTATTTATAATGTGTCAGATCTAATATTACAAGAGGAAAAAGGCAACTCATAATTTTTTTTGGACAAATTTACCTTAATTATCTACAATTAAAAAATCTACGACCCACTTCCCATTTCAATTACACTATAAAGTATGTAAGACTGAGTATATGTTTTAATATTTATTGAATATTATCGCCTAAAAATATATATAGAGAGAAAAAAATGACCTACGATTTCTTGCAAAAAAATAATTAATATCGGTATTCTTGAATACATTTAATATAATAATATGATTAATAAATCTTATAAATATAACCTTGGCTTTAGCTTTTAATTTAAATTTCTATTTTATACTCTTTTTTTTTGTTCTTTTAATAAACGATAACCTTTTTTTCACATTTTTTTTATTTTTTAATAACCGTCGTGTTCAAGTCCTTTTTTTTAAGCCGGTTTCTTTTTTTGTGTTTTTTTTAACCAGAGTTTCCGTGACAACAAGTTTCTAACAAATCATTTCACCTTCTTAGTAAATTTTCTAACAAATTTTATCAAAAGTTTTTTAGCAATAGCAATATTAAATCATTTTTTAGTTGAAAAAAACCATTTTTAACAGATTTTATCAATTATAATTTTACCAATTAAATATTAAAATAACAAAATACAACATTTATAAAATCAATTAATTTTCTACATATATAAAAAAGCCCAGCGGAGCGGGCAAATTCACTCGTTATAACTAGGTTAAAGGGGTAGAATTTTATTTTGAATATTTTTTATATTAATTCAGGTGATGCAATACCCACTTGACTTGTTGAAATTAGGTCCAGAGTTAAAAACTAAAAGAAAGAAATTTCCAGGAGCTATGACCATAATATCATTATATTTTTTTCACACATGATGGTAATTTTTTTTTTTTATACGAGAAAATCTCATTCCATAGACATGATTTGCGAGCCTGGAAAAGCTAGTAAAATCCTGATTGTCTTAGGCTCTTATAAAATATGCATGTACTGACTCGAACTCAAAATTTACTATGCAGAGCTCAAATCTTTTGCCACCATGCATACGCCTCTTGGAGACGTAATTACATTTCCTCAAATATTAATATTAATTGCCAGCATTATATTTATATCTATAAAATATACTTAACCTAAAAAAAATCTTTTTTTATATAAATTAGGATATTCAAATCAAATTTCATTTTTTTTCTTGTCATTAACCATCGCTAAACTATATTATAAAAAACCTTGGCACAGATTTAAAAAATAAAAATAAAAACTATTTTTTTTTAGTTTTTTGGATGGAGAAATATTGTATTTGAATAGGAAGTTTTGGATTTTTTTTAACTCTAGAAAATTATTACTCTATTTCCTGAAAAACTTTTCTATTTTGGTGAAGAATTCCTTTTTTTGTTTTAAAAAAAAGAAAGAAAGGGAGAAAATACTACAATTTGTTTTTTAAAAACTATACCTTAAACAAAATAGATAAGGTTTGATTGACACGGCCTAATGGCCAATATTTAAATGTCAACCCAAAAAATATATCAAAATATAGCCCATAAGACTGACTACAAGAGTTGGAATTAAGTCCAACCCAGATTCATTTAAATCACTTCTTCAACAAATTTATCCAATTTCCAAGCGTATTAAAGTTTTTTTTTTTTTTTTAATATATATATATATATATATATATATATATATAATGACAAGCATATTAAATTATTAAATCAGCATTCAAAGCTGAAATTGTCCACCAAAATGAAAAAAATAAAGTCCTCACTTTAATCTCAAAAATATGTATGACTATAAAAGATGCAATAATTTTATTAAATATAAATATATAACATTATAACTAGACTATATAATCATGTTATCGATTAATTAGAATGATTCATTTTTAAATTGAATTGATATATGATTTAATTCTATATAAATATAAATAATTCTTATGGATTTTTAGATATTAATAATTCTTATGTATTTTTAGCCCAATAAAATAAATTAGGATGATTCATTTTTCAATTGAATTGACATATGATTTAATTCTATATGCTAGAATAAAATATGGGATGTAAAACAACATATATGGCAGTCTCTTTGTTTTTTCGTAATATCTTTTTTATAAAAAAAAACTCAATATTTTTATATTTGAAAATGAGATTCTAACTTGAACATTTTTAAATATTGAAATTTGAACAAATTTTTTTTGTGAACAATTAGTAATAATATTAAAATAGAAATATCAAGCTAATCATTCAGAAAGTAACTGCAGATTCCTTAAAAGTGACCAAAAGCAGAAAACACAAGGAATTTCACCTGTTTGAGATACTAAGTTTACCAGGATGTACGGATGCTTGCCTCTCAGCACCATCAACCAGCAGTAGCAGTGGCAGCAGCAGCTCTCTCCTCCGGCTGCAAAATATGAACGTACTTCACTCCACTTCACACTCACGACATGTCCTCAAATTAATTTCCCTTTTCCGAAGTTCCCCGAAATTCCGTCTTTTAAAAAGAAATGTCACTTCCAGTATAGAAAACAGTGGCGGTAACGTTTTTAGTAATTCGACGGCATCGATTTCCATTAAAGCAGCAAGAGACGGGGTGGATACAGCGGTGGTGGTGGAGGAGGAGGGACCTAAATTGAGAAAGTTTCTGGTTTTTGAAGGCCATCCCGCACCTTTTGGTGCCACAGTTCGTGATGGTGGTGTCAATTTTGCTATATTTTCTACCAATGCAGTTTCTGCTACTCTATGCTTGATTTCTCTCTCTGATTTGCATGAGGTTGGCTGAAATTCAGTACCCTTTTTTGGTTGTTGATAGTTGCTTAGTTGTTTGTCTAAAGTTCATATTTTTAATGGAGATGGAAACTGATTCTTGATTATTGGTTTATCATTGCTTTAAAAGTTCACAGTTTTGTGGAGTTGGAGACTACCCTTTTGATTCTTAATTTGAAGTTCACGTTCTTGATGAGTTTTGGCAGTGAATAAACAGTAGAGGCTAGCTTAACATGACTATAGCAGTAGTGTCTTTTTGGGTAGTTGTTTTCATGGTTCAGTGCTTAATATTGTGCCCTTTTGAGGGTATCGCGAATGATTATTGTTGCCATTTGTTGATGCAGAATAGAGTGACTGAGCAGATTTTTCTTGATCCTTTGACCAACAAGACTGGAGATGTTTGGCATGTGCATTTGAAAGGAGATTTTAAAGATATGCTTTATGGGTTCAAGTTTGATGGCAGCTTTTCTCCTGAAGAAGGGCATTACTATGATCCTTCTCAGATCGTATTGGACCCGTATGCAAAAGTTAGTTTCTTCCTTCACCTTTTACTCATTCGGTATTGTTCATAACGTGTTGATTTTTAGTTTAGCTATAAGCAAATTGCTTTGAACTCTGATAATTTATTCATTTCTCCAGGCAGTCATTAGCAAAGAGGATTTTGGTGTTTTGGGGCCTGATGATAATTGCTGGCCTCAAATGGCCTGCACGATACCTACTTCAGATGATAAGGTATTTGAGGCTTAATTCTCGTCCTTAATGTGTATATTTGGGGTGCCTTATTTATCCAAAGGGGACTACCTTATTAGCATGGAATTGTATTATTATAGACTGCCTCGCAGTCAGGAAATCTGCCAAATATGAAAATGACTTCCAATTGTATTTTTGTATCTGTTTCATTCTTGTTGTTTTGACTGTTTCTCTGAGTTTAGTATATATATTTGGCTGTTTGATGTTTTCAGTTTGATTGGGAGGGAGATTCAGTGTTGAAGTATCCACAGAGAGATCTAGTAATATATGAAATGCATGTTCGAGGATTTACACAGCATGAATCAAGTAGGGCTGAATTCCCTGGTACATACCTTGGTGTAGTGGAGAAGCTTGATCATTTGAAGGTATGCTTGGAGCACTTCTGTTATTATCATATGAGGAGCTCTCGGTATTTTTTTTTAAGAGAACATTTCTTTCATAATTGCATATAATCCTCACTTGGAAATTCTTCATGTATTGCATTTTGAATCATCCCTTTTATATGATCCTCCAGATATATTAAATTTGTAATGTCACGCTGGATTTTTTTTGTTTTATTGAAGCCACCGAAGATTGTGCAATCATGATTAATCTATAGCTGCATGCTCTTATAAACCATTTTCTGATTTTTCAGGAACTTGGTATCAACTGCATAGAGTTAATGCCATGCCATGAATTCAATGAGCTTGAGCACTACAGTTACAATTCTGTCTTGGGTGATTATAAGTACGATAACTTCCCTCATGTCAGTATCATTCATTCCTGTATTATCAAAGATTATTTGGTCATGAATATTTTCTAGAAGATATATGTTGCGTTTTATAGAACTGAACAAGCTCCTAAATGGTCCTAATATGGAAAATTTTGATATTTGGAGTTCATCAAGATCTCTGAAAGGATTCTTATTTGCCTGTCATCTCTGAAAGCTTACTCGTCAAAGATTTTTTAGCCTTTTAAAAATGATAAATCATGGTGACATTACAGATGTCTCAGGTTTTAACATAGACAATAGCCAAAATTGTCCGCCTGTTTTGAGTAACGGTCCGTCCATTCTATCAAATTGGTCTAGCCGTTTTATTTGCTCTTTTTTGTAATTTTTCTGTGTCTCTCTTAACCACTTCTTGCACCCATCCAAAAATATAATGAGGACATTGATTATTCCTTTTGGTAAATGATGAAATATGATGACGCTTTCAACTTCATGAACTTAAGAATTTTAGAAACAACATAATGGTGCATTACATTTCTTATGATGCTTATGCATTAGTTCCTCTCCAGGGTTAACTTTTGGGGATATTCTACTGTCAATTACTTTTCTCCTATGACAAGATACTCATCTGCTGGCACACGTAACTGTGGCCGTGATGCAATTAATGAATTCAAGCTTCTAGTTAGAGAAGCACATAAACGAGGAATTGAGGTGACAACTTGCTGCACTATGATATAACATGGCTTTGGTGAGCTTTTCTGAATATTAGTTTCTGATTTTACTCAAACAGGTGCTCATGGATGTTGTTTTCAATCACACAGCGGAAGGAAATGAGAAAGGTCTCACTCTATCTTTTAAAGGAGTTGATAACAGCGTCTATTACATGCTTGCTCCTAAGGTATAGTTCTGATGTTACAGCAGTTCAATTCTGGTCTTTGATAAAATGTTAAAATATGTTAGAAAAAGATACTGACATGTCACTGCCATATGTTAATTTCCTCTTGTGGGAGAAAAACATGCTTCTGATATCCCAAGTTTGTCTGTATTTCAATTTGTTCAGATTTATGGTGTGATATTCCAATACTCATGTGATTGGTGTGGACTAAGTTTTGCTTTCTATTACAGGGAGAGTTCTATAATTATTCAGGCTGTGGGAACACATTCAATTGCAACCATCCTGTCGTGCGTCAATTTATTTTGGACTGCTTAAGGTAGATGCACATGAGCTGTCTATTCTGAAAAGGCTAGTTTATACAGGTTGTAAGAACACATTCAATTGCAACCATCCTGTTGCACGTCAATTTATGGCAGATATGAAAAAGGCAAAATGGACAAACTAGGAGGAGTGATGTTTATTGGCATTGTTTTGTTTCTTGATTGCAACTCACCCCATGAATTTTGTTTCGGACATAAGAAAAAAACCTTGGTTTAAACTATGAGTTAATTAGATCACATGTTATTGTTCATTGCAGCTTTATTTCCAGGCTCCTTGAAAAGGATGTGTTTTAGTGCACCTTCAGCTTTTTAAACACCCATCACTAGGATAAGAAGAATTTCATTGCACGTGAGGTTGTTGTGGTGAGGCATTCCAGGCTTCTTTGTTTGCTCTTATTCAAGGGCGTTCAAGGTTCAATATGCTGTTAAAAAAATTCTGATGCCTGAATGAGGCCATTGAAATAGCCTCAGGGGCTAGATTAAAGGAATTTCCTAAAATCCAAAGTTTTTTTTGTTTACTTTTTTTCAGTTGATAATGCTTTTCACCAAATGACATATATCGAGGTCCTTTTTTTTCATCCCTCCTGGATTGTATGGCAGCTCTTAATTATATGTATGCTCTATCATTAATCATCGTGTCATTCTTGACTGGTTGCCTTTTATATTTGATTTGATTGCACTATGGCTTTCTCTCATACATGTTATTCTTTAAATGCATTTCCTCTTGTCTACTGTGATGTGAGTAGTTCTCTAATTCATTCCTGTCTTTCAGATATTGGGTGACTGAGATGCATGTAGATGGCTTCCGCTTTGACCTTGCTTCTATCATGACTAGAAGTAGTAGGTTGTAGCCAATTTGTCACCCAGATCATATTATTGTTCGTTTGTGTTGAAGACTGGATGTGTTCGGTTTTTATGCTGAAGAACCTTTTCTTTTCTTGACCAGTCTCTGGGATGCAGCTAATGTTTTTGGGAGTCCAATAAAAGGCGACTTGCTGACAACTGGTACTCCTCTCAGCAGCCCTCCATTGATTGAAATGATGAGTAATGATCCCATACTCCGTCATGTTAAGGTACCTGTCTTTGATTTCTTTCTCCATGCTCCCCCAGGAACTGCTCTCTGATCAGTGAAGCTCACTGCATAGGTTTGAAATTCTCTTGTAATGTCTTGAATAGCTTATAGCTGAAGCATGGGATGCTGGAGGATTGTATCAAGTTGGCACGTATCCACATTGGCATATTTGGTCAGAATGGAATGGAAAGGTTAGTGTGAATTCTACATCGCCAATTCTATCATTCCAACTGGTGACTCATTGTTCCCAATGCGATGCTGCATGAATATTCAAATGCATCAGCAGTCTATGATACCCCTTGTCTTTTTCACCTTGTTATTAAGAGAAAAAAAGAAAGAAAGGTTGAGCAACTTTAGCATTTTCATTTCAATACCCTATGGGGTTTCTGCTTGTTTTGATTTAAAACCTACTTTTCTTTCTAGTATCGAGACATTGTGCGGCAGTTCATTAAGGGTACAGATGGTTTTTCTGGGGCTTTTGCTGAATGCCTCTGTGGGAGCCCAGATTTATACCAGGTGTGTCTTTGGTCTCTCTTTGCCCTGGTCTCATGTCTGTCAACCTTTTATTGGATAGTTTTAATCTATTATACTGTTTTGAAACTTTTCCTTTATTCATTTGTGCAATTACTTTTTTTGCTTTTGTACTTGAATGGCAATTTTGCACAGCAGTATTTACAGTAAGAGAAATGAGTTATGTGATGGAATTGGGCATATGAATATATAATATGGCATGAAAAGAGAAAATGACTGGCTGTAATTAACTACTACATCTTGACCTTTTATTTCAAATGTCTTGCACTCTCCATACTTGCTGATATATAATGATATATGTGGTGGAATGTCCAATGGGAAATCTATGAAATATGGACATTTGATGCAAAATAAGATAACTTTTAATGCCTGGAGCATGCTCTGCTCCATGATCCATTTAAGCATGCTACTTCACATTATAATTTGTGCTTTCTAAATGAATCAATGGATCAGGAAGGAGGAAGGAAACCATGGAACAGCATTAACTTTGTATGTGCGCACGATGGTTTTACTCTGGCTGATTTAGTGACATATAATGAGAAGCATAACTTGGCAAATGGAGAAGACAACAATGATGGAGAAAATCACAACAGCAGCTGGAATTGTGGACAGGTATTTACTCTGAAAAAAATACACTGCTTTTTATCTGAAGCCCTTTATGCTTGTTCTTGGGCTTTATGTAATCTATGTGGAATTCACCAGTATATGATGTTTAGGGCACGCAGAGACCACAATAATTTGTCTAACTTGCACACATGTTAATTAGCATTAAATAAGCATTCATTTCTTGCTGTATTAACTGTTATGTGAGCAACATGACAAAATGATTAGATTTTGCAAGACAACTCGTGTTAGTTAAAACTCTTGTTCTCAAGTTTTGTGATAACGATCATTGTTTTTCCAAGCAATGGCATTAGATTATTGAAGCACATCATGGTTTATGAGGATTTTCTCTCTCTCTTCAAAATGATTTCATAGGAGGGTGAATTAGCCAGCATATCAGTGAAGAAATTGCGAAAACGGCAAATGCGAAATTTCTTTCTGTGTCTTATGGTTTCTCAAGTAAGGTTCAAATTCTACTCTTGTTCTTGCATATACAAATCTTTTAGCTTGGTGGTGTCACATTCTGAGACTTATTTTGTCTGACCAGGGTGTTCCAATGATATACATGGGTGATGAATATGGCCACACAAAAGGGGGCAACAACAATACATATTGCCATGACAACTATGTAACTTTCCACACCCAGCCACTGATCAGATCCTCTTTTGAATCGCACCGTGGATTATCTTCACAATTTTGTCTGCTATAATGCAGATCAACTATTTCCAGTGGGATAAGAAGGAAGAATCCTCATCAGACTTCTTTAGATTTTGCCGCCTCATGACCAAGTTCCGCCAGTGAGTATATGCTTGATGTGAACTCTACTTGTGCAGTTTGCCATTCTGCTCTCCTGTTTGTCCCCCAAGTTCCATCTTATATGAGTAGTCAACTTGCAGTGAATGTGAGTCCCTTGGCTTGAATCACTTCCCAACAGCAGAGAGGCTGCAATGGCATGGTCATGCTCCTGGAACACCAGATTGGTCAAAAACAAGCCGTTTTGTGGCCTTTACACTGGTATGCTTTCTCACTGCAACTAGCAATATTAATATTGAGCGATAGCAACAAGCATGTGCTTGATGGCCTTAGGTTGAAGCTATTAGACCTCAAAGGCGAGACTTGTGAAAACAAACACAACCAATGACATGGCAGGAAGATGAAACAAGGAATGATTACTGAAATGATTCGTACTCTTCCGAGGTTTCCATATAAATCATAGGTTGTAGTTGTACTAGCTGTGACTCTTACCCCCAGAATGAGTGGATTATGAATACTGTTTCTGTGTTTGATCATAACCTTCTTTGCATCACACTCTTGCCATTTTACTCCCTCAAACCAGTTTATACGTCAATGTTCCTCATTTTATCTTCAATTATGGGTGCCTTGCTCTTGATTAATCATCACTTCTTGTTATGATTTGAGCCAGATTGACTCGGTGAAGCACGAGATCTACATCGCCTTCAATGCTAGCCATTTGCCAGTCACCATCACACTCCCAGAACGGCCAGCATACAGATGGGAGCCCATTGTAGACACTGGCAAGCCTGCACCATTTGATTTCCTTTCTGGTGACTTACCTGAAAGAGACACAGCTATTAAGCAGTATTCTCACTTCCTAGAGGCCAATCTGTATCCTATTCTCAGTTATTCTTCTATCATCCTCACACTCTCTCCCGTCGACGACAACGCCTAGCTCTCCAAAACCAGAACCAGCCAATTTGCATGTAGCTTGTATTGTATGAAAGTCCAAAGAAGCCATGAAAGAAATGAAAAGAAGTTTAGATGGATGTCAGATATAGTACGGGACAATGAAAGTTTCCCCTGGAAGCTGGATGTTTGCTTAGAGATGGTTTAGAAGTTGGAATATGAAAGTTTTTAACAATTTTCATCGCAACAAGCTTGTGATTTGTTCACAGCAGATCATGCTTTATCCATTGATCCGATAACCATATTTATCCTATGATCCAAACGAGTTTTATTTTAATAAAATAACATTATCTAATAAAACTGATTGATTTAAATGAATTCAATAGTATATAAACATCTTGACAATGGCTTGGAGTTTTCTTCGTATTTGTTCTTAAAAATAAGGATCAAATAATTTAAAAATATTAAAAGAATAAAATAAAACTCTTTTTAAAAATACTTTAGAAAGAGTCCTAACTGTTCTCACCTGTGAACTGGCAGTAGTATCATGTCATCCAAAGCCATGCACTTTACCATATAAAAAAGGAAAAAAAGGGAGGCAATAGCCGACTAAGAAGGGTGAGACCGTAAATAACAAAAAAAAGAGGTGCTTTCGTTTCTTCCCAGTTCTCTCTGGAAATCTCGAGAGACCCAGGGAATATATTATATCTCCACCACCACTGCATCTTCTCTCGTTTATAGCACCGAAGAAAAATAAGAAAACAAAGGAACAGAACAAAACATCAATCACTTTGGGCAAAGCACGGAATCTCTCTAAAGACACACAGATAATGGCTGGAATTGCTCCATACTCCTCGTCGTCGTCATCTTCTTCCTCCTTGAAGATATTGAAGAGAAAAGAAGTGGATGAAGTCAGTGATGATTTCTCCGATTTCTCCCTTTCCGCTCCTTCTCGCAAGATTCGCCGTCTCGTTCTGGTACTATTCCTCTCCCTTTCCATCTTTTTGCTGAAAGGAACTCGAGGTTTTTGAGAAAATATTCATCAATTTTGTGGTTTGTGTCGGTTTTGTGTTAGGACGCTGAGCTGCCGACAATTATAGAGGAAGAAGAGGGATCAACGGTGCCGGGTGAGTTCGGTGAAGAAGAAGGGGACGGTGGTTTGATTAGCAATGAGCAGAGGAAGAATCAGGGAGTGCCGATAGAGGAAGTGGTCATGCAAGAATCATCTGCAGCAACTTCTGATAACGAAGAGAGGGCTATTGTTTTATTCAAGCCTGTTAGTAACCTTCATTTGCTGCATCGTTCTCCTAATAATTTCTCTGTTTCTCTTGACTCCAACATCATTTCTGGCTTCAAAAGTAAGTGATTGAGCTAATTTTTTTGATGGGTTTTTGTCTAGGAGTGGGATTTGAGGGTTTAAAAATGATGGGTGGTGGTTAAAACTGGATAATTTCGGTTTCTGCAGATCAGTTTCTATGGTTAAGCCAATCTGGTGGAGCAAGATCAGTTGAAGAGGAGGAGGAGGAGGAGGAGGCAGGGGCAAGAAGGGATGATAGCATGGCTGTTGTGCCTTGGGTTCCTTCTCAAGCTCAGCCTGCTTTTGTGCAGGAAATAATGTATAATAACGCTAGTGTGCCACAAACTGAGCTGATGGATTCTGATGAAATGGGAGAAGCAGCAATGGATATTGAAGACGACAATAATGATCTGAATCATAATGCAAGTGTAGGGCTAGGACAAGCACAAGGGAACCAGGCATTTGGATTTGGTGGAATAAGAGCAGGGAGTGATGGCCTTCCTCAATGGCAGCAACAGCATTGCTTGGTGCCGCAGATTCCTCAAAATCCCAACCCAACTCCTATCACTTGGATCCCGTAAAGAGGGCGTGTTGGTTTTAGCAATGACCTCCATTTTTTGCAACTTCTGCTCTCAGGAGTTCAATGAAAGCATTGTTAGATTGGGGAATGTAGAACGTATATGATGGGGGCGTGAGGAGACCAATAGAAAGTGTTCCTCATGTTTTCTTTGACTTTTTAGGGGACCACTTTGTTTTGGTTCTTGGGGGAACTGAAGAGTTCCTTTTATGACGAGGCTGTGAGGGTTTCTTCTCTGGATGACAAGCTTATTGTAGAAAGTTAAGATAAAATAGTAAAAGTGTTCATGGTCTGGAGTTTCTTGTGTTCTTTTAGGTTTATGTTTCTTCAAGTTGGATCGGTGTTTTCCTTTGTAGTTGATCATAGCCTACTCGTTTTGCTTGATCTACTACTGGTAAAAAGCTAAAAAAGCCAAGTGTATCCCGCCATTCACTCTTGAAGCAAATCCAATTGCTGCTGTACGCAACTCCTTCCCTTCTGATTGGGATTGGTTGAGTGAACCAGAAAAACTCAAACTTTAGAATAAACTAGGAGCATCATTTTCAAACCTCCATTCGGTGCATCGTGATATGCAGCAGAGATGAGAAAGAATGAGAGTTTGGTTGGTTTTCTGCCCTGAGAAAGTTCAGGAGCGTAGATTTGTAATCATTTTTGGTACCGTATCCATTTGATCTAAAGGTTAGGCATCACAATGTACAGTAAAAATAATACGCCACCTTGAAAAGGCTGTAAAGATAGAAGCTCAGGTGATAAACTGTTTCAACAGTGTCATTATTGAGGGTTCAGATCTATTCTGAAAGTAAGTTACAACAAATAAGAGATAAAATAAAATAATGCGTCCACAGCCTCGCGAGAGGGCCTTCTACATCCATCTAATACTCGTCCCCAACCTCCAGCACAAAAAAAAATTGGGACTGTCACCGTATATCTGCAGACTGGAAAAGTCTGGGATGGTTAAGGTTGCCCTTGCATAGCATAAATAACTGTACGAAACCATCTATGTAGTGTAACTGAATCTCAGCTTAGTCTCCTGATACATATACTTTCCTTGCGTAGTACTTTTTCTCACTTTCTGCCTTCTTGGCATTACGTTTCTGCGTTGAAGTTTAGGGTTCGTCAGAAGCAAAACATCATTGCATGATATACTACCCTGTGAATACAATGCTACTATCCAAAAAAACAGTTACAGTGAGCTTATTTGTGAGGTAACAGCAGCAGGAAAGCACAGGACATTTTCAAAGGAAGAATACTCAAGGCAAGCAATCAGTAAGGACATTGGATCCCAGACTAGAATACGAGAATGAAAAAATTCAGAATTTGAACAGTACTATTTGTGCCCTTAATGAAGAAAGAAAACTGGATTTACCGCCTGTAGGCTGTAGCTCACCAGTTTGACTCAGAGACTGTAATTCACCGGTTCAACCACACGGGACCATGTGAGAAATTGGATTAGTGAATCCCGCTGGCCAGGACCATTCAATGGGTGAATAAAGCAGTGCTCATTGCCATCTGATTAGTTTTTTTCCAGGCAATTTCATAAAAATGTAGTGGTTCAAAAAAGGGTTGACTTTCGACACGAAATGCACAAATGGAATGCTGATCCAAAAGGAAAACAGAAATCACATTGAACTCATTCAAGTAAAGCAAGAGTGAGAAGCTTAGAAATACCAAGTAAGCCTCGTGATTGGAAACTATCCTTTGCGCCACTGAAGTGGTTGTTATAGTTTTAGGGCTGTCAAGCATCTGGAAAATTCCCATGCTCTTTGGAACTGCATACGGATCAGGTTCTCCCTGCATATAGCAAAACATTTTTTTTTCAATTGCCTAGCACATAGAAGTTGCATGGGGGATTCAATCAGGGAGATCGAAGAATAAAGCTTACAGCCAACAGGGAGTTGTTCTCTGCTACGGTCCCATGCACAACCAAGGTGATATTAAAAGTTGTGACCTGATCATGCAAATAAAGAAATACCTCATGGTTTTGTTTATGGAACAAGAATTCATACAGCAATGATCATTCAAAAATGTACTACGCCTCAACACTAATAGGCTGCTAAACAGACCCAAAACTACACAAGTTAATAATTGAAACTCAAGTATGTGTCAGTTTGAAACCTCAGTGGAAACTGCATGTTTAAAGAGCTGAAACTACTCCAGAGAAGAAGGGAGGGGAAAACATTTTGGTTGAAGACACCAATTCAGTCTATGCTGTTCATTAGAATCACGCTACTCAGAGAGATCAAAATTCATCATTGAAATCATACCATACACTACAGTTAAATTGATATCGATGACATGAATCCAAGAACTATTTCTGTTTTTCATAAGCTTGGTACAGGAGTTATTAAGTTAATGCCATTTGTAACTTTCTAAGATCAAGCATATACTTCAACAACCATCTGTAAGAATAAAGATCAACCTGAATCCTTCAACACATCAAACAATAACACAGAAAAATCTTGTTGTTAAAGCTAACAAGTGAAATCCCAAAATTCCTTCACTTGGCATGGATTAACCCCATCCCTGTATGAGCATCTGTTATGCACTAACAGTAAACCATTATCTGTTACAAAATTATGGGCAGTTGCATGCTTTAACCAAAGAGTACGCATATCCCAGAGGGACTAGTACTTAAAACTCTCAAAAATGAAGTACACAGAATTATAGCAACAATTAAAATACCATGTCTTTCGTAACTTCCCAAGGTGCACCAATGATGACTTCATCAACATAGCGGCAGGCCAACACGCTAAGACTACGTTCATGAAGATGCATAATTGGGTGACCTTTCCCTCTATGTTCACTGCGCAAAATAGCATTATGTTTCATTAAAATTTGCTGTACTAACAGAAAAGTGCACATACAATTCTTATCCAACGCATTCAAACATCCATATGTGCAAAAATTGCTGATATCAAGTGTGATAATGTACAATGTACACAAGTAAAATCAAGCATCAAAAGCAAATTGATATATATACCTTACAACCTGATCAGTGTGGATCCCAACCAGCAGAAAATCTCCAAGCTGCCTAGCACTCCTGAGAATCTGAGCAAGGAAAAATATAAGAGGGGAAAAGATTTCTCAATAAATTTACATATATGGTTGACTTTTAGCGATAAAGGAAACATAGCATTTTGTACATCATATATACTATGGATAGGTGCATCATGCATCCACTGGGACAAGGGATTTAGAGTCTTGAAAACTGAAAGCTAACCAATCACATCATAAACAAGTAATGAATCGGATAAATCTGCTTCCTCCAATAGCAACACTGACATTAAATCTGTTGAACAAGTTTCACAAACCATTCTGCTGGGTGCAGAATTGAAAAGGATTAATTCTGATCCAATCATGTTTGCTTTTGCTACCAGACATTAACACCAGAAGTTATAGTAACCCATTTCAGAGTGTCGGAATTGTCAATTTGAGGTATCATCAAGTTTCACTGTGTCATGAAAGGCAGGTATTTGAGTGGATGACATTGAGCCATGTATACCTACAGTGCCATGTTGAAAAGCACTAAGCTGATGCCCAAAAGAAGTGCAGTCCACAAAAATATGCAGCGATGTTGGAGCCACAAACTTTGGCGTTGCAATGAGATACAATCACACTTTTCTACTGTGATGGAATTGCAAGAATCATTGCAGATAATGATGACAGTAAATCATAGATGATTAATGATACCTCCACATGTCCAGCATGGAAGAGATCAAACGCTCCATCGATGTAGACAACACGAGCATTTGGTCCTGGTCCCTAGGAAAACATGCAAGGCTCAAGCATATAAGATCCACATACACTGATTAAAGTAGGATTTTTTTTTTTTAATTGTATGCCCCTTTTCCCCTCAAATCATGCACAGTATATTTGATTAGCACCTCAGTTTCCCTTTTAGCTTCAAACAAGAAATGCAAGTCTGGAAATGCATGCTAAGAAAATATGTTGATAGGAGGATCAAAGATGTCATATATAGTCATTTCCAGTTAGTGGTCACAAGCTAATGCTTTACTGACTTCACAAGATAATTATGAAAATCAAACATGTGATACCTTGCCATTTGAAAATTGCACAATTCGCCGGGATGTTGGTAGAAATTGAGATATATGAGCACTGTTGGATTGACTTCCTTTAAGAGCATTGCCAGGTAAAGATAATGAATCGTCATGATTTTCACAAGTTTTTGTATCCTTCAAAGAAGAAAGTATTCTACCTGCATAATAAGTTGAGCAGAAATTAAAACAAGAAAGTTACCTTTAAAAGTGCAAAGGATGAAAGTATGGGCAAGAGATCAAACACTTGTACTGATGACATACCCTCAAATAAAAAAAAGCACAGTATATTCATTGATAGCCCCAAACATTTAGTTATGATCATGTTAGTTTTGTTCTAACTAATCATTTTTTGACGATTTTCCAACAATTGCAGAGACTGATCAAGAGAAGTTATAGTACCTACAATATCAGTGCTGGAGACACCTTCTGTACGTTTAATTTGCTTATAACGTCCAGCTTTCTTGGCCAAGGCATAGGCATCAGTTCCATCAGGAAGCAAGCAAGGATCATCACCATGTATGATATAATCAATCTTGTGCTCATTAAAGAGACTGTTCATGAATTTCTCTGTAATGGCATAAGGAGCATTGGCTATGACTTCATCCACCCACTTCAATCCACTGACAAGGGCCAGCCTGAGATCAATGAACATGTGGAAAATATATAGTCCAGTTAATATATTGTCAGTGAAAATTTGCCTAACTACAGATATTTCATTATTCATGTTTTAGAGTCCATTGCAATAACAATCAAATGAACACAGATGATAATGTCATAATTGAACTGACCTGTTTCCCTTAAGAAATACATCATTTGGCAATCGAAGTCATAAACTTTGACCAGTTCCATTACTTGACCAACAAGATTTTGCAAATTTATTCCACATAATTAAGTAAAATGTATTGTAATTAACAGATTCTAATCCCATGACTTATTTTGTAAAATTAAAACATATCAAAAAATAATAACACTTCAACTGAAGGAACTAGCCATTTCAAACACACAAAAAAAAAAAAAACGAAAGGAGCAATGCACTAAAATACCTCTCTTCCATGGATAAAACAGGAGGGCCTTTATTGGCAACGATCTCCTCGTCACTAACAACACCAACAACCAATTCATCACCTAAAGCCTTAGCTTGCCTCAAAGCATTTGCATGTCCATAATGCATAAGATCAAAACAACCATCCATGTAAACCCGAATTCGCTTCTTCTGACACTTCTTTTTATGAAAAATCCCCAGATCAGACCACATGTAAGGCAAAGAAGAGAACCCAAGTCCACCAAAATAACTAGTTGATAATCCAAGCAAAGCTGCTGTTAGCATTAGTCCACCAAACAGATGTGGGTAGTAATACACCCCGTCCCAAATCGAACTGCTGCTCTCATACTCCATTCTTCCACTCTCCTCTCTTTACTTTGTTTTGCTATAACAATCTCGAGGAGAGAGGATTGGAGATAGAGAGGGTATCTAGAGACACAAACCTGCATAAGTTAAGACAACAATTGAAGTCAGTTACCAAAACAAACATTGTGATTTAACATAAATCACCGCAAAGTTGTTGTCTTGAAGTTGATTCACAAACTAAATAGTCCCAGCAAAAGTTAGACAAAAAGAAAAAATAAGTATAATTGGAATTCATAAAAAAATGAACTTGTTTGAATAAACAGAAATCTAAATCATACCCAGGAACACCAACTAAAATTCAAATTAAAACAAAACAAAACAAAGATTGTAATTCAAGCAATGAAAATTCCAAAGCCAAGTTAAAAAAATACAGTAACTTCACCAAATCTGTATGAATTTCTTTCCTTTTCGCCCTTTTTTCCCAGTAAATGATGAATCAGCCGAAAATTAAAAAAATATAAGATGTTCACAAAAAGAAACCAAAGAAAGCTAGAAATGGGAGAGAATTCAAAAAAATGGTTGCTATATTTTATTAAATAAACAAATGGGGGGCTGTTTTTCTTAAAAATTAATGAACGGGGTTTCTCTAAATCTGAATCTCAAACTCAGGAACTAAAAAGAGAATATTTCTTATGTTAGATTTAAAGAGAGAAAGAAAAGGAAAAGAAAAACCTGAAGGAAGGAAATGGGAATGAGATAAAATGAAAGGAAATGAATACTTAAGAGAAATCTGAATCTGTCAGATCGAGATTCTTATTTTCACCTTCTCTTTTTTTTTTTCCCTCCTCTTTCTTAGAAAACGTTTAGCTGGATTCTCACTTTATGTGTTAGCTCTGTTTTTATTGTAGTTGTTAAACCGGTACCGGTACAGCAAATCGATTCAAGACTCGGCCGATCCAGGCACTATTTTAGGTTGAAAAAACGATAGGAGTACGAAAAAAATTCAAATAATGGAGACAAGAATCCGAGTTTGATTCGATGATAGAGGGTGTTTGGATTTTACGATTGTTTTTGAATTTTTTTTTTAATATATTAATATTAAAGTAATATTTTTAATAAAATTCAATTAAAAAAACAATTTTAACCACCAAACAGTCACTTAATTAATTATGTATTGTTTTTTAAAAAATAATTTTATTAAATTAATATTTTTGTAATTTTAATTATTTTTAGAATTGATATTCTTAGCTCGTGATTCAAATTTTTCCACAACTATGATTTTATTGCCTTTACTTCAGAAAGAATCTTCCATGAAAAAAAATATATTTCTTTTTTCATTAAAATAGAAAAAAACCCTCACCTATCAAAAAAGAAAATAAAATAAAAGGAAAATCCCTCACCTTTGATTTTGGTTTATTTAATTATCGTTATATTATTATTGCTTTGATGTATCTTTGTGGCTAAGAAAGCCAAGCATCTTTGAAACTTACGCATGTGAGCAAGCACATGTGAATGATGTGGAGGGAAATGTCAAATTGGCGCATAGACTTTGAAAGATAAATTTCGGTCCTCAAGTCTTTAACGTTTATCATTTTGGCCCATTGAGTTTGTAAGAAGCCTTGATTGAATCTTAATCTTTTAAATGATTTCAGGCAATTGAAGGTAAATCAAAGCCTTCATAATTTGGGAAATTGAGTAAAGCATTGAAGACTTTTTTAATAGAGGAGAAGATTGTTGAGAGAATAAGGCTATTGGAGTTCAATAGGATATGATTGAAGGTTTAAATAAAGTAAAAGGGTCAATTTGAAAGGAAAAACCTTCAACGTATACACTTGAGAAAGAGGGGTGGATGCAGACTACGAGGTTACACGTTACTGCTGCCATGTCATTCGCTGTCACAATACTGAAATTTATAAACGAAGATTGCTGATTGTTTTCCTCGTAATCCTTCAAAAACTTTTTAAAGTCTAATTTCACCCTCAAAATTCGTTCAAGATATCTAAAACAGCTGAAAAATAAAACCAAATCTATTTTACTTTTCAATTATCTTCTCCAATTTACTTTTCAAATTCAATTACAGCCATAAATAAATTCCTCTTTTATTAATATAAATAATTCTTATGATTGGAATATGGTTGGTGGAAGTTTTCTTCCACCAAAATTCTAATTAAAAATCAACTTATAAAATCACAGAACATATCTACAACAACGAATAAACTTAATTAACATTTTTTTTGTTAATGTTAATATCTAGCATCCAAACAAAACATGGTAAGTGACACGTAATCTTTTAAATAAAATAAAATAAAATAACGTGTAAACATAAATGATCGTGTGTCTTGCGTGGCTTAACTTTCATGTTGAAATCGTGCGTGTAAAAAGCTATGATTATCATAAATTAATAGAATCAATATTGCTTAATTATTAAATTAATTGGTGATTAGCATTTTCTTTTTCTTTTTTTAAGTGGTCGATGACAAAGCAGAAAAAAGAAGTTTAAATGTTTAATAGCTGAACAAGTAATTGGTAACCCACGAGAATTTGACATTGGACTCATATAGATATGATATAGGCTTTAATTAGACATAGGGTAATCCTTTCAGTGAGCTTGTGCTTGATAGCAAGATTGTTTCTTTTCTCCACCTTTCTTGACTTGATTCAAGATTTAAACCATGGATTGAGTTGATTGATAACGTGTTAATCTAAAAAAACATCACGTCATTTTTATTTTGAATTTCTTTATGTGCCTTCTTCTATTAGATTTGATGAAGTGTCTGTTTGAGAATATGATCAATATTGTTTTTTAAAGTGATTTTTATTCAAAAATACATTAAAATGATATTTTTTTTATTTTTTAAAATTATTTTTGACAACACCACATGAAAATGATCTAAAAATAAAAAAATTAAAAACAATTATTTTTATAAAAAAAACATTTTTAAAACATGATAACAAACATGAACAAAGTCTCGTACAATTGATGGCAGAGCAGGTACAGTCCTCTCAAGGATGAAAACTAAACAAGACAACCTCATGAACCGCTTTTAACAATGCGTTTCAAAAATATTTTTGAAAATATTAATTTTTTTTTGTTATTTTATATTAATTTTTTGGAGTTTTTAGATTATTTTAATATGATGATATCAACAATAATTTTTAAAAAATAAAAAAATATATTATTTTAATAAATTTATAAATAAAAAACACTTTTAAAAACAACCGAAATCACTCTCGAACAGTCAAATGATCTCACCAGCACTGGCCCCTCTTCATTGTTCCCCTCAATCAAAGAAGATACAGGCATGGATACTTGCACCGAACATGGTGAAATTTTCTGTGTTTTGGAAACTGATCGTCGTATAGCTAGCTAGCGCGCATACCATCAATCAGACCAGGGACAGAGTCTCCGTAAACCTGAGAGCATGGCAGCTGTAGTGCTTGTAAGGATGAAAACTAAATAGATTCTTGAATGTTCTGTGCTTGAAGCTGTAAGATATGATCTCGCCGGGCATGTTAATCACCAGCAACGGCCCTTCTTCATTGTTTTCGTCGATAAAAGAAGATACGAAAATGGATCCAATCACGAAACATGGCGAGCCTGTAGGGTCCTGATCGGAGATCTCAGGATATGCCATTGCAATGGCATTCACATCTAGATGGTACTTCACGAACCATTTTGAACATCCCTTCTCCATGGCATAAACGACAACGTATTGAGAGCCGATATTGGAACTGCTGCTTCCTGTCAGTTTGTCATCAGACAGATCAGGCGAGACATTAGCATCCATAGCTATGGTATCAGGTTTCTGCTCACGAGTCAATAACCCGATAAAGTGCAATTTCCCTCCAGACTCCCCGAAATACCTGAAGCTGTTAGCTTCCCAGGAATCGGGGAGTGGAGGGCTTGGCATTGCTTGAAGACGTTGTTCATCAAGCAAGAAACAGAACCCCTTTCCCGTTGGACTGATCCAGTGAATGGCACCATTCCAGGAGACGCCATTGTTGAGGTTCACGCACAAAGAATCAAAGTTTTCTTGCTTCAGAGAAAGCTTCCAAATCCTGGTCTCAGATGAGTAGACATGAATCTCAAGCAATGATTTGAAGTAGTGGATGCAAAGAACCTTGTAGTGAGGTGATTTTGAAGGATCAAACACCAATTGAAGTCGATTAGAACGGATTCCATCGCCAGATGGTGGAGTTAGCACCACAAACTGTCTTGTTGTAGGATTGAATACATAATACTGCGTAGGTTTAGTTCTCTCGGCAGAATACCGCGTCCTTCTAGAGCACAAAAGCAAGCCATTGCAGGACTGAGAAACGTAAGTACTTCCAGGTTTATCAGGATCGAAAAGAAGAAAATCGGGGGAGACATGAACTACTGATTTCCCATCAATAGAAACGAATCGGTAACTACTTGGTTTCTTGAAATGGTATGATACATTGAGGAGGAAACCAGAAATGGTGTGAGGATTGAGGTAGCTATGGCGGATGGCAAAACTGGGATGGGAGATTATAGATAGCCATTTCTTGGAGATTAACTTGAGTTTCAGGACAGTTTTTGCAGGCAAATGTGATAAAATCTCGCTGAGAAAGTCATCATTGCCAAAGACAACATCAACAGGCGATGATTTCTTCCTCGTTGGCGAGTTAAAGCAGACTTGTAAATGGCTTGGAGAAGAGGAAGTCATTCTTCCTATGTCTTTCTTCTGATTCTAAGATTGCTGTGAACTGCCTGAACCTTGATTGTCCTTCTGACAGACACTTTTTTTTTTTTCATTTTTCAGAATAGCGAGGGATTCTCTTTATAAGAAGGTGAGAAATAAAAAATCAGATTTCTTAGAGGCTAAGTTGCAATCTGGACAAAGATTGCTGTTCTTATTACTTTATGACAAGGTCATCAACTACACGTACAACTTTTAATCTGGATAACCCTTGTGACAATTCAGCATACGATTTCATCCAATTTACCCCTACATGTGTCAGGTTTTAGACCCGATCTAACTTATTGGTTGGGCAAGAGAGCTTGGGTTTTAAAACAAAGTCGTTTCAATTAAATAAAAAAAAGTAAACAATACTATTTTGATTTTTTTTTTTTTTTAAATCAAATTGAGTTCTAAGCAAGTAATAAGTTGACCCGCTGCGTCGCTTGGATTTGACCAAGTTAATTCTTTCTTTTTTTTTTTAATTAAAAAGCACATGTTCATGTTAGGACCCAACAGGGGTTGATCTGAAACGAACACAAACCTAAAGTGGGATCCTTTTTTCCCATGAACATTTTCTTGATTAACAAATCAACTTGTAAGGAAAATGCATTCACAGACCACAAGAGGAAGAACCCAATCCACTTGCTACGTGATTTCCATCTCAAGAACGTGGAACCCACGTGCATTTTCTTAAAAAAAAAATAATAAGTTGCTTTGAATTTCTCTTTTTAAAATTAAATTAAACTGTAAAAAGGTTGATTTAACCAGGAAATTTAGCCTTACTCGGCAAATAATTTTCTTTCAAAAAAACACGTCTGAATTTGCCGACTTGCCATGAGCTGAATGAAAAATGTGAATGGAATAATTAATTACAGGATAATGCAGATATCATTGAGCAATATGCATCAAATATATGTAAATAACTAGCTGTATTTTATCTGTGACAGGCTGACTTTTTTTTTTCTCTAGTATTTTTTGTCTTTAAGAAAAAATAATTCAGCCCACCATCCAAGTGATCCTGAATTCATTCCTACCATGCATAAAATATCCACATTGATATTAGTGATTA
Organism: Salix purpurea; assembly: GCA_027405865.1. NCBI lineage: Eukaryota > Viridiplantae > Streptophyta > Magnoliopsida > Malpighiales > Salicaceae > Salix > Salix purpurea. The sequence continues at coordinate 7,082,238 of JAOWLH010000019.1, forward strand.
ATACATTGACTTTCTAATTTCAATAAATTTATTTACATTGACTTGTTAACGCAGCATACTGTGTTTTGATCATATCATAGCTCCAAATTTTAACTTGGGATTCATTGGAAGGAATGTTTACTCTGCTGTTAGCATATATATGGATCCTTCTCCTTGTTCATAGGTTACACAGAGGGGAATTGTCTGAAATTATTAGCTCCGGGAAAAACACAGTTCTTAGGTTACCATCAGAAATGCAGTATCTTCCTGAATATGCATGCCGTTGCCTTATCTGATCAACATTTTCCCTTCTTTTCAATAAATTTAATAATTTTGTCGAGATCTTTCATACTGACATCTTACTTTGTTTTATCAAGATCTTCTTCTTCACCTTATGTAAATACTTGTTAAGAAAAACCTTCAGTATATACATGTCGAGATAAGAACATAGAGAATCAACGGCGCAGAGCTGGAAATTGGAATTACTGGGGCTCAGATCAGCCTGTGGACGGCCTGCATTTACAAATTCTTGAGGGAAAGAACTGGATTTACAATTGTGTGGACAGAAATGTTAACAGAAATGGTCAGAAAGAGCAGAAGAGAGAGGAGATCGAAGAGAGTCGAAACAGATGCTCAAAAACTAACTCTTTACAAGCTGGAATGTTATTGCTTCAAGGTGCAGTGTTCATTACTCGGAGCAGTGTTTAGGCCTGCAGTGTTCCTGATCAGTTGCCTAGCATCTAGCTGATACCTAGGGACTAGGGTGAGCCTGGTTTTTCCATCAGGATTTTAATATAAAATTCCAATTGAAAACTTCAAATTGTTTAAAAATAAAATCGATAATATCCCAGTAGCTGGGATTATATTCGAAGTTTGACCTTCTCTTTTTCTCAGCCAATGAGGGCATTAAAATTTAGCAGTTGCTTTACAGACTTTGATTTTTCCGACCTCTAGCTATCCACTCTTCACTTTCTCCATCCACTGCTGCTATCAGTTGATCTTGATCTGTGACTTTACAGTAAATCACAACCTCATGGGGGAGGTGAACACCGAAAAACCTTTTCTTGCTCGAAAATATTTTTTTAATTTATGATTTAATGCTGGCTGGGACACACTGCATGCAGCTGTAACAGTAAACACCATTAAATTCTCTCGCTCCACAAGAAAATAAATATAAAAGCAGTAGCATTTAAGTGAATGCTGACACAAATTGAATGCTATTTTCCCTAATGAGGAAACATATCGAATCAATACAGAAGAACTTATTCTTTTCCCTTAAACCCCCACCGAAAATCCTATTCTTTTCTCCTGTCTACTTCTCGTATGTACATTTATTTGCCAAGATTTGCCCGTGTGTATGTTAATGCTCTTGACCTAAGTTATACTCTTGCAAAATGGAAAATAAATATTCTGAAATTGATGTGGTTTCTTTCACCGATGGAGGCTCTAACCAATCGAGGGAAGAGAAAAAATGAAAGCATGTAATTAAGTATTCTCTCAATTAATTAATAAAATTGGCTAAAAAAATCACTACTCTTACGTTGATCAACAAGCATGAAAACCATTTACATAACTGATGAACTTGGGGGATTGAGCGAGGCAAACTGAAAAAGAAATACAAATTAATCTCTGCTCCAACAAATTGATCAAGCATTGAGAAAAAGCTTGGGAATTTTTGGACAGAAACCGAATCTTCACGCCCTCTATTTCTACCTGTTGTGTAAAGGATTTGAACCTGTAGGAACAACTCTCATTTCATCCAAAGTAATGCTCTTGTTCTTGTTCTTGCCGGAGTTAGAGAACACGGTGCTGACAGCTTCAAGTGACGACGACGACGACGACAAATTTGGTGAGCTTTTCTTCTTATTGGAACCATTAACAGGAGATAGAAAAGCTGCTTTTGGCACTGCATCAGACCCAATACATCCAAAAATCACAAGGCATAATGTCATAACGAGAACAGCTAATAATCTCATTGCACCAGCACTGATCTCAACCTCAAAGAAAATCTTGGAACAAAACCTGAAAAGAACAAGGGATTTATACTTGAAAAGTGGCCAAAAAGAGAGAGGAGGCAAAAGGAATGGAAAGAGTGCTGAGCTAGAGAAAGAGATCGTGAAAAAAATGGCCGAGCTGCTGCTTATAGAGAGAGAAAGTGAGGTGATACAGAGACATTAACTATGGTACCTTGGATTTACAGGTAAGGAAAAAAAAAGCTTTGATATATCAACATCTCTGTGATCTGCACCTCACCGAACCTTATTAATTGCTTTCAATTCCATTGGAGCTAGGACATACTTGGGAAGTGTAAAAATTCAAAATAGAAAAAGAAAAAAGAAGAGATCGAAATCTGTTCTTATAATTACCCAAACACGCACCCTCTCCGGCCAAACCTCTTAAAGTCCACTGAGCTTTAAGAGGTCTCTGTCCCTGGCATGGTCCCTTATATATTTCCATGGAGCTTTCACACGTGCTCTTAATGGCCATGCAAAGCTAAACGAAGAAAAGCTGACAGTAAAAAAGGGAAAATATTAATGGATTGTTTTGACTAGACCATGCATATGGTTCTGTGTTCCTGGTGTCTCGTGATGCAAGTTGATTTTCTGCTTGGACGGGTGGATCGGAGGTGCTTGATTGAGTAAATGATGAGAACTAGCGAGGTAGGTTCAAGGTTTTTTCTAGTTAGACAACCTGATGCGAGCTCCTTTGCTTATACTATTGCCGGAATGGCGACAAGAACAGTTGAGACTTTATGACTTCCCGCCTTTTGCATTAAACACACTCGATCCAGACCTTTTCTTCTCCTTCATTCTCCTTCATTTTTTTTCTTAACTCTTTAGAGTTGATATAATTAAATTTAGATCGGGTTTGATTAACTCTATAAAATCACTAATAGCTTGAACAATCAATTGAGTATCACTATATCTTATCTGAATCAACTAAAAATCAAACCTGAATAAGATTTCTAGTTTGAAGACTAGTTTATCAAACATAGTGAAGTTTAACTATTATAATACTAATCTAGATAATAAATAAAAATTATAGGAAGGTTTCGAGGGGATTAGTTTTTTTTTTTTTTTATCATGATTTGACCAGTTTTAAATTATTTCCCCCCTTTTTTTCTTGAGCACTCACAAAATTATAGTAAATAATTAGATTGATGAACAAGAGGTTAATTATAAATTTTATAGAATAGAATTTTCATAAGTTTTTTAATTAGATACTAAAATAACTTATTTTCAAGAAACCAAATCGGATCCAGAATATTATCAATTCACACTCCAACACAAAAAAAACTAATTGTTTTTATCAAGACATTATAATTTTATTTTTTATTAAAAAATATTTATTTATTTATTCAAGTTCAAATTAAAACCCGATAATGAATCCCAGGGAAAGAGTAAGAAGTAAGAACATTTGGGCTAATTCCCAAACTACAAAATTCCCCAACAAAAGTACAAGCCCAAGAATTGTCTGCTCAACTACCAAGCTGCAGCTCCCTCCTTTTATTGTTTCCTCTGTCAACAAGAAAACAGAACACAGACAACAGAAAATGTTCTCCAAATCCAGCAAAACAAAACCATGGCAAATTCCTCTTCTTTCGACAACCGTTACGCTGTAATAACCTCAATGTTCCTTGTCTCATTCCTTTTAACAGTTTTCCTCTTCAACAAACGAGCTCTTGAGCCCTCTCTCTCTTTCTACAGAGATTTCTTTCCACAAACAACTGCTAGCCCCCTCACTTCCTTCCCAAGTTCCACCCATCCTGACTCGGAACAACCTGTTGACTCTGCGACTCACCAACCCGTTCCTCGAAATGAGACTATTGAGTCCAAAACTGGTGATGATTCAACAAAAGTGGAGGAGTCTGCTGAAAACGAGAAAGACAACCCAGATGGGTATTTTGAGCCTGGTGGGGGTTTGGGTGATAATTCAACAAATTTGGAGGCTTCTAGTGAAAACGAGAAGGGCCCAGATGGGAATTTGGAATCTGGTGCGGATTTGAAGGGGAACGATGATGATAAGTTGATGGAGAGTTTGAAAAGTTGTGATCTTTATATGGGTACTTGGGTGAAAGATGACGAATATCCGATTTATGAAGCTGGTTCTTGTCCTTATGTTGATGAGGCCTTTGATTGCCAAGGCAATGGAAGGAAAGATTCTGATTATCTTAAATGGCGTTGGAAGCCTAATGATTGTGATCTTCCAAGGTTAGTGCATTTTTTTTTACTTAGATTGTTTGTAATAATTTTTTTTGTAGTCTATTTAAGTGCACGATGCAATTGTATGTCAATGCTTTTGGAGATATTACGAAAATTTGGCCTCTGAGACAATGTGATGTTATTTATAGAAAGGGAGATCAACAGTTGCTTTTGAAGTTAATTCTTTCTTGTACAATCTTGTGCCTGATCTGTCTTTCCAAATCTGTTTCATGTCTGCTTCCCAAACCTGCAAGATGATTTTGCTACCTCCTAGGTCTCTACAGCTTGTATATTGCTGTTGTAAGTAGAGAGTTTGGTGGTGTAATGCTATTAATTCTAGCATGTGTGTAGTGGAGCTTCAGTCTCCCGGAGCTTATTTTCTATCATCTACCTTCATCTGCGTTGGCTTTACAATTTATCAAGTATTCCCATTATTCAAGCAGAAGTTCACCAAGGTTCTTAAAACTGTCCGTTCCCTTAAAGTCATGTATACAAGAATGAAGTCGGAGTCCAAGTCCATAGAAATTAGATAGGATAATACTTAATTATGAAGGAAGCATAACGGGTATAGATAATGGTGTCTGTCTCCAGTTAATCTGTATGTGTAAATATATGCATGTGTGTGTTTGTTCACCTATTTAAGCTGGACTATTCATTGCCACTAACAAATCCTAGCTTCTCCTCTATGTGACAAGTTTTTCCAGACTATTTAAGAAAAAGTGATTTTTGGCCACCTTGGCCACATTCTAACTACATTATGCTGGGCCTCTTTATTTTCAATTATGCTACGTAATTATCAGAAATGCAATTCTTTTCTGCATTCTCATTTCACTCGTAGGTTTAATGCAACAGACTTCTTGACAAGATTGAGAGGGAAGAGGCTCATGCTAGTTGGAGACTCCATGAATCGAAATCAGTTTGAATCGATGCTCTGTCTCCTCCGTGAAGGCCTGCCTGATAAGAGCAAAATGTTCGAAATCCATGGCAACAAGATAACGAAGGGAAGAGGCTACTATGTTTTCAGATTTGTGGTAATCATATATTTTTATATAATTATTCCGCTTCAATAGATTTTTTTTGCTGCTTCTATTGTTTAATCCTCTATCAAGAGCAGAATATAGCATTAGCCGATGTTATAGTAGTTAAATTGAGCAAAGATAGAGGGTCTGAAAAGGCCAGCAACTTTCCAAAAACTTAGTTGATGCGTGCTTTCTTGAGCACAGACTTCTTACAGATATGAATGATGATAGGTGTGCGTGGCTGCAATGATACCTTATCCTTGTTGGGAATCATCCATTTCTTCTAGAAAACACTTCAAAATTTTGCATATATTTTAATATAAAATTTCTATACCTGCATAAAAAAATTCTCTATAAATTATTTTCTCATTTATTTCTCGTTCAAAAAAATTAATGGGTATCAGTAACTGGGTTTTGTCATTCACACAAATTCTCTCTCTCGTCGGAATCTACAAGTGTCTTTCTGGGTATACAGCAATCTATTCATAGAAACATAATTTGTAAAGACAGCATGTCATCGTTGTTTATTCTTCTGAAAAAAAAAAGCTGGTTGATGATGTTAAAAGGTGCCTGGGCAGGATTATGAGTGCACTGTGGAATTTGTGAGGTCACATTTCCTTGTGAAAGAAGGGTTGCGCATAAATGGACAAGGAAGGTCAAATCCAACTTTATCTATAGATGTAATTGACAAGACAGCTGGCCGATGGAAGAGTGCTGACATTCTGGTTTTTAACACTGGGCACTGGTGGGCTCATGGAAAGACATCTCGTGGGTATGCCTAAATTGTTATTATATATTGAATTGTGACACCACTTCAATTGTGGCTTTGTTTATCACTAAAACAGGATAGTATTTTTCTATGTTCATAGTATTTCGCCCTGCTCATTTTGATCCAGTACCTAGGTTGAATGATGATGGTAATCCTCTCACTCCCATGATCCCTCCCATTGACATCGAATTTGAGAGTGACTTTGGTCCTCTTTTTTCCTTTTGGTATTAATAGCAACAAAACAACAAAATTAATATTGAGCAAAAAGAAAAGGTTAGGTTTGTGTAGGAATCACGTTTTACCTGTTTTTAAGACCAGGAAATAGTCCCTTCTGGTTACAATTCTAAGCCCTGCATATTGCTGGAAATTCTCTTGTATGAACCTTTGTTTGTATCCAGATTATTTAGTTTAGTTGATTTATAAATATCTATGCATGTGTTTTAACTATGAAATCATGATGGCACAAATCCCACTTAGTAAAGCTTGTCCTTGCAGGTTGTGGCTTTCACGTGTTTCCTCTCTCCTAAGTGTGTGTGTGTGTGGTGTGAAGAACTCGCAATAAAAATCTATATATATATATATATACATAGAGAGAGAGAGAGAGGGGGAGAGAGAGAGAGAGAGAGAACTCGCAATAAAGATGTAACAGACACTGCTTAATTGTGCAGGAAAAATTACTATAAAGAAGGTGACTATCTCTATCCAAAGTTTGATGCAGTTGAGGCTTACAGAAGGGCTCTGAAGACCTGGGCAAAATGGATTGACCAAAATGTGGATCCAAAAAAGCAGTTAGTGTTATATCGTGGATACTCCTCGGCCCATTTCAGGTACATTTTCGCTTCAATTTTTTTCCAGCTGATCTTTCTTCCCTAGACTTTGTTTAATGCAGAAACAGGATAGAGTAGAGAGTATTTTTTACTCAATTTGCCTTTGCTTCAGAGTTAAGAAATGTGGAAAACTCATTTATTTAACTTCGGAGACTGTTAAGTAGTAGTCACAGCATAGATCGTCTCTGCCACTCTTTCTATATTCGGAAATTTTCACAAAGAAAGCAAATGTTTTGTTGAAACATTTAAGAATACTCATTTATATATTCCTTTCCACATTATTTCCAACAAGCAGAGGTGGAGACTGGGATTCAGGAGGGACATGCAATGGGGAGACTGCACCAGTTTTAAGCGGGGCAATTCTCAACAACTATCCTGTCAAAATGAAGATAGTGGAGGAGGTAATCCAGGAAATGAAGAATCCAGTTACACTATTAAATGTGACAAGGTTGACCAATTTTCGAAAGGATGGACATCCATCAATCTTTGGCAAGAACGTAACTGCAGGGATAAAGGTTTCAACAAGGCGCCAAGACTGCAGCCATTGGTGTCTTCCAGGTGTCCCTGATGCATGGAATGAGCTCATATATGCAAATTTGGTCCAACAAACAGTTTCCAAGAGTTGAAACAGCAATCTTCGCTTCCCATTTTCAAAAGGGAAGACTTTTTTTTATAGTTTTACTTTGACCGGGGACAGAGAATTCCAGGTTGTGTGCTGTGCAAGACTTGCAATGTGAATTCTGGATTTGCAAGTCATGGAAAAATTGATATACACACGCGCACACATATATAAACAAATATGCATACGTGAAAGGTTTGCTGATGATTGGTGAAGTTTTACTATTTCTGGTCTCACCTATCTGACGCTCGGGGTTGCTTCTGTGGTGGACCTTTTTTTCTGAGAAGGTTTCCACGAAACAATGCCTTAGCAAACTCCGCTTCTTGGCCTGGACCATGAAACACGTTCTAGTTTCAGCTACCAGGTCAATCTGCCATTTTTATTTTATTATTATAACGTCTCGGTTCTTGGCCATCAGAAAAGTCAACAGGTGACCAAGAGAGTGATTGTTGTGATTTTGGGTTAAGATATGGCCACAGTTTTATCCAATGATCTTCACTAACCAAACAGGAAACACAATTGAGCAGGATGAAAAGCTTTCAAGACACGTCGACATGCTGCTTATTTTCTAACAAGAGAAATTTGACTTATTTTATTCTTGATTAGAAATAAGATAAACATGTTAGCAGGAATGAGTTTATTATAATTATAAAATAATTTTCTTGGTCTTGATGGAGAATAATTTTTTAATCTTGTTTTTAATATAAAACCAAATGGGAGTTCTGTGCTGCCCAGGATTTAAACAAGCATACTTGAACTTTCTTGATCTTCTTGGTTCTGTTGTCAATGGAAATACAAAAAGACAACACGAAAATAAAGACATAATTGAAATTGAAAAAAGGTTTTCACATAAAAACGTTAATTAGTGTTTTATTTTTGAATAGTTGTCTATAATGATTTTGTGTGTCTTACAACTCCTTATATAGATAAAATAAAATAATAAAAAACAACCTTTTCAAGGTAAAAGACTATAAACATAAATAGAAAAGAAAACATAATATAAAATCTGAAATAAATAAATAAGTTCAAACCATATCTTCCAAGCCTAATTTTATAGCTAGATCTCCTATAAAAATATACATTTAAATTGATCCAATTAACAAATCAAAATTTTATACCTTTCTTTTTAGCTTAACTATGGTTTACTTGTTCATAAATAAATATGTTATCATTAACCATTCAAAACAATCAAACTCTTTTGGAGCGTCTACATCAAAATCCTTACGCTAGCATTTATGACAATAAGGTTTTCAAAATATAATAAGCCAATTTGAAGGGTGTATATTTAAAATAAAGTTTAATTGTGATTGCTATATAAATATTTTATTGCGCAAACAAAAAAAAAAAAGTCGGTCCATGGGACGATATAGCATCTGTAGTACTGCAACAATTTGATTCGATGGAGTATTAATTGAAGAAATCGTCACGGTACACGCCATGGTGCCAACCTCATTAATGATGTAGCACCTCATTAAGCAATCTTTATTATGATTAAGCGAAATTAGATGCTAAAGTCAAATTTCATAACTATGGGAGTGCATTTCTTCGACTTATTTAATAAATCCCTACGTGTAATTAATTAAATGCTTATCCAAATAGGCTTGCCGAACCAGCTGGGTCTTATTTAATTTAAATCCCACTACATTTAATTTAAAGAGTCTCAAAGAAATTTGGACCAGCTGGCACGTGCTACTAATAGTTTGGATAAATTAAATATGGAGTTAAATTATATTATTAATTAGAAGCATTATTTATTAATAATGTCACCCCTTTTGGAATGAATGCAATATTACTTCGGCACTCATAACCTAAAGGTGGTGGGTGGGGCTTGAGAGACTAGGGGCACTGTCCCTTCCCTACCCGCACCACAATATTAAAAGATGTTTAACATTGTTTTAAAGGTATTTAAATAAAAAATGATTTTTTTATTTAAAATTAAAAAAGAAAGTTTTTTTTATATCATTTTTATATGTTATGTCCAAATAATTTTTTTATTAATAATTTTTTTTAAATAAAAAATTATTTTAATATATTTTAAAATAAAAAACACTCATAATTAATATCGGTCATACTTCCATAAAACACTCTAAAATTTCTGGTTGGATCTTGAGCAGTATTTGAGGAGTTTTTTTTGTTATTTTTTTATGTTGTTTCTTGTTATAGTTTGGACAGTAATAAATATATAATAAAGTGTAAATAATAGAAAAGAAAAGAAAAAACTAGAACCTGATAACTTCTTATAATATTGTTGAGAGATTCGTGGCTCGCTAATAACTTCTTGATATAATTTCTTGATATATTATAATTTTGCCAACAATTTGTTGAAAATCTCTCAATTGGGTTTTTCAGTGATATTAATGATGATGTTGTTAAAAACTAAAAAAATATTTTTTTCTTCTAAATTGATAGTACTCAACACTTGAATAAAATATATATTTTATTAACTATTTTTCTTCTAAAATAAAAAGTAGTTTCATACAAATATTTTCCGCAAAAGAAACATAATCTAAATAATTTAATTGATTGCAGTTTGATTGCGAAACTTCCTAAGAACAATCAGTTGTTCCATCACCAATTTAATATTTTGACCTGCAAATCCTTCAACACTTCAAGATTCTATCGTTTCCCTTTTTGACATCTTTGGCTTCTTCATATTTTTTTTTTTTTTTTTTTTTGTAGTTGGGTTCAAGGAAAAACAACTATGGTTACCTGGTTTTGGAAAGTTGTGGAATGAAGTTGATGTTGTTTTTTAAGGTGTTTTTTTGATATCGACACGTCAAAATGATCTAAGAATATCAAAAATTTAATTTAAAATAAAAAATAAAATAAAATTCAATTTTTTTCATAAGTGTTTTTAAAACAACATGAACATATTTATTTCCTTTGACACTCAATATTTTGGAATTTACTATAATATTTTTTTAATTTTATTTTTAAATGAAGCTTCGATCGATTTTCACTACCTCATTATGAAATACATACATGTCAATTTATTTTTCTTTTCAAAGGAGCACATAAACACATAAGATAAACCATCCATCACTTGTCATAGTAAATGGTCAAATCATTATGTATATGTACCCAATACAACTTTAATCATTTTCGCACATTGATTTTGAGTGATTGTCTAACAGTATAGTTGAAATTGTTTGTTAAAGTTATTTTGATTTTAAAATATATCAAAATAATATATATTTTTTATTTTAAAAAAATTATTTTTGACATATACACATCAAAATAATCTAGAAATAAAAGAATATTTATTTTTTGATGATGTTTTTAGATTATTTTAATGTGATAATATTAAAAAAAAAAAAAACCAATCTAGCAACATTATTATACATATATGTTTGACGTGGTAGGCACATAAATCAATGATAGAAATATTCATGAAAACAACAAAATTGAAGGTCAATCATTCACACCTTTCCTAAGCTTTTTGTAGCTCACACAACTTCCGTAGACTTTTGGGTAACTTTATTACATCCCCTTCTTTTTTTAGGTTCTTAACTATAAGAATATTCTCAAATTGTTTTTCGTTGTTTAGTTTAATTTCAAACAGACCATTTCTTTAGCAATTCAAGTATTTATCACTATTTTTTTTAGCGTCTCTTTTTCATTTTTTTTTTTAAATCAGCAGCATAATAGAAAAGTCAACTTGTTAATTTAATATCTATAGTTTGATTTTCTTAAATTATAATTTTTATTATTATTATTATCTTCTTAAAAAATCTTGAAATACTATTATTTTTAAAATGATGAGGTTAGCCCACTTAATCCATAAACCAAAGACCATCCAAGCATATAAGAAAATACTTTTTTAACTATCTAGTAGGTGATCCAGTGATAAGAGTTTGAGACTAAAAAACTTGTTCTCTCTATGATCTTAGATTCAAACAATGTGGTTATTAATATGATGACCACTGAAGGTTTACATGATCGTTAAATTCAGGGCTTGTCGAATTAATCGAGATTCCGCAAGCTAATCCAGACACCCACAATAATAATAAAAAAAAGATTTTTTTTTTAAATGTGCAAGATTGAGGAAAAGAAGAAGAAGAAGAAGAAATCAATGTGGTCAAAATCAACCCGTGTAGAAGGATGTTGATGAATCTCATTCCCACAGAATTCCACAAACAGATTGTCGAGTTATTTCTACCCCCAAGCTCTCTTTTCTAATCGGTGGAAGACTTGGGGCACGCCCTGCCCACTTACTTAAACCATTCAACACTTCCAAATTATTTTTAGCAATTTAACTCTGACTAGTAGCTGATTAATTTACACCACCGAGTGTTGATAGCAATTTTTCACCTAAAATTCATTAATTTCTACCACCATTATAGCCGCTTTGCAAATAATTGAAATGGCTTCCTAGCTCTTATGGACCACCGCCACGTTTCTCTGGCTAGTCGTGATCCTTTCCATACACGAAGAACACGCTGTAATTGTGGAATCCTTGGCATGTTGTGATCGTCCATTTTTCTGTGACCTCAACTCCTGCAGTTCTTTCTTCAATCTTCTGTTCTCGTTGCTTAAGCTTTCGCAGCATTTTTTCAGGAATTCACAGTCTACCTCTGTTTGCTTCAGCTTGGTCCTGCATCGTTATTATTATCAGGGGTAGTTTTAACTGTAGAAAAGAAACTGAAAACCCTAAAGAAACCGACGGACAGGAAGAAAAAAAAACAAAGATATCATGGACTTTAATGTACAAACTGAGTTATGAACATTACCTTGCTCTCCTGTTCTGAAACCAGACCTCAACTTGTCTTGTCTTCAGATTCAATCTCTCTGCAAGTGAATGCTTTTGAGCCTGCATGCATGTGTTGAATATCTTATTTAGCCATTGGATAGATAAATAAAATAACAATTACAGGCATCCTGATTTGAAGTTTTTGATAACAGGATCAAGGGTTTATAATGAACTGAAAAACAATTCAGAAGAAAAGGTTCATGCGTGAAGAAATCTGTAATTCCCCGACATCTGATCAAGATCATGAGGTGGGAAATTTATGCTGCTTTCAACAATTAATTACTTCCCAAGGAAGGAAAGAAAATAATAATAAAAAAAAAAAACACGAAGAGCTGCTCAGAAGGGTACTGACCGGATTAAGAGTGGTATGTCTTTTGAAGCTCTCCTCGAGCAAGCTGGATTGCTCTTTTGTGAGCCTGAGTTTCTTCCGACCAGAACCATCGACGCTACTGTCAACGGAATATTCATCACTTCTCTGATTTCCACACTCTTCATCTTCTTCAGACTTGAAATATACCCCCTCTGCCTTGTCACGATGATCGATATCCATGGCACCGTCGTTCTTGCAAGGCGTAAATGAGAGGTCCAAGCGTACGGCGGGCTTCTCCTCCCTTTTCTGCGGCCATGGCTCATAGCTTGCACCACCGAGTCCAAGCCCGAGTCTTGTGTCGCAGTATCCTTCTTCCATGTGCTGCGAGAAAGATGAGAAGACAGAAGAGAAAGAGAGGGTGAATATAATTGGCAAATGGAAAGAGGGGTGAGGAGGTGACTTTATACAGGATTGAATTAGATGTTATTCAGGAATATATAAATGATTTTAAATATATTTAGTGTGATTAATTAGTGTACTAATGACAACTAAAATAGAGTCTCAGGGTATCAATAGATATATAATTTTATGTGATTAATAGCGTGCGTTAGAACTATGACCCCTTTTAGGGAAACCAAAACTTAATTCCTTAATGCCAAATCATGTTTGACTTTGCTATTTCCACGGGATTTTAATTAATAACTAATTACTTTTAGTCTTTGATTGATTTGAGTCTAGACCTTATATTTCCAATCACTTTCCCTCCACAAGAAAACAAAAGAATTCTTTGTTTTGAATTTGGTGTCAATTATATATATATATGCAAACAACTAATCATATGATGGTGCCTAGTAGTGTTCTTCATCCCATATTAATTAATTAGGCATTTCTCTTTAGATCATCAACTTAATAATTACATCTACATCTTAATTTGTAGTAAATTGTCAAATCCGATCATGATTTTAATTTTACAAGGGTGAAAACCCCGGAGATCACTAGATAATCTATTATCTTTTATATTTTTTTAATAAAATAGCAATTAAAAAACATAAAATATTTCATTCTCAATGTTAGCTAGTTATAGCTCTAGTTATTTATTCGAGGAATAAGGCCATAAAAAACATAAATATACACGTTTATATATATATATATATATATAAAAAAAAAGATAAATATTTGAGATGATAGTTCTCATCACACACATACATATATGGGAAGGAAATCAGTTGTCTGATACCACTGATTTATTTCTGTACATAACCTTTGTCAATATTGTTTCCGGAGAATCTCGTGTATTAAATAAGTGGATTCCATTAATATTTTATTTAATTGAAAAAAATGAAATACATATCCTTTTTGGGTAATTACCCGAAAAACATTTGTATATTAATTTTATTTTTCCCTTTAAATTACACCAAGGCAAGTTGCATGAGCCTTCTATAATATATAGCACCATAGTTTGAGAAACCTGGATTCCATCCATACAAAAACAGGTGCTGGCAATTTGAGAGCACAAACGACACTCGAGGGTATTATCCTAGATCCTAGATTGATTCTACACACGATGTCTTAAGAGTCGAGCCTTGAAAGGATTTTTGTTAAACGACGTCTAATTCCCCGTCTCAAGGGGAAGTGAACATCGACCTCTTGATTTGTATAGAAAGAAAAAAAAAGAAGAAGGTCATTATGACTACGTTCATTGTCCATTGCTACTCGTGCTCTATCGTCGACGAGGCTAAATTTTGTAGGTTATTAATTGCATCTTTTTTAATCTTTCAATTAGTGAAAATGGTTACGATTCTAAAATGTGTCTCGTTGTATAAATTAAACAAGATTTAAATATATAGTTTGATTGATTATCAAGAGCATGTAATTATTTTCTTTGGAGAGGGTGATATAGTTTATTTCGATGCATATTATATCGGTAAATCCGTTAATAATTTTTAAGATTATTCGTTGTAAATACCATACATGATTTATTGCTCTTCGTCGATATTTTCTAATAAGCCAAGGGACTAACAATTATTGTGCTAATTTAATGTTGAACACTCTTGCGAAATAAAATAAATAAGTAATTTCCATCTATAGCCCATTTTTATCTTTTTAAATTGTTTTGATGTATTTATATTATTTTTTAATAAATAAATATTATTTTAAGTTACTTTTAAATAAAAAATAACTAGCATTACACTCCGAAACACCCTTTTAATACAGTCCAACTATGGAGATGACTAGAGTAATTATGCCAATTAAACGTAATTTGCCCAATATTATGATAGGGTTGAAAGGATCCACTAGAAACGGCATAATTAATTATTTCGAAATGAATGAATCTTACTAAACTGCCCAATTATAATATTGATTATTATTTAACTTTAATCTTTCATAGTTATTAAACTAGCTTAACTCTATGGGTTCACCAAAGAAATCTTAAACCTAGGGCTGGATTGAAATCGGTTAAATTAAATTAGGTATTGTTTAAGCTAAGTTTCAACCCAGTCAAGTGTTTGATAGTCAAAGCAGACCTAACTAAATCAAGTTTAAATTTTACAATGGTTTTTTTTCTCTCGTTTTCATAAAATTACCTTGTAATTCGAGGATTGAACCATAATCGAAATATTTTTTTGAATCAGTCCCTTGATCAGATGCTTACCTTCTTGTCCAGCCAGAGGTGGGATGGTTTTAGGTCATTAATTATTCATCCGTGAAAAACAACTGGCTGTAATGATGGAAAGGTTTGTTGACTCTTTTCCAAGTGGAAGCAAGCACCATAAAAGAACCAGCTAATTGTGGCTTACATCGAGAAGAAGTCTCGTAGTATATCAATGAATCATTTTATCATTGAAAGTTTTTTTAGCTTGATCCTTGCACAGATTCACTACCTTGTGCTTGATTTTTATCAAATAGAATAGGGATGATAAGATTCGAACTTGAGACTGTTATGTCAACAAGACTCTACATCTCACTTAAAAGTTTAAGCTGTTAGATGAATCTACAGAATATGATTTATATTATTCTCTAATACATCTTCTTAATTCAAAGTTTTTTGGGCCTGAAACTTGCATAGACTCATACTATTCTGTACTTAATTTTTATTGAATAGAATAGGGATGATGAGATCCGAACTCTAGTCCAGTATGTCAACAAAACTCTGTTATAATTTATACTACATATAGATATAAAAATTTCCAAAGTCTTATTCAATGTTCTTCCAGCCAGTTCATGTTCCGGCGAGCCTGACATGTGAAGCGAGCTGATTCTCAGAGGCAAGAGACTATATCAGATGCCTGAAGTAGGGATTGATTCTAAGAGCAGTCATAGCTGCATTGACACAAAACAATTTGAGGGCCTAAGCTGCCATCGCAATACCCTTGACCTAGAGGACCTTTCTGAGCACATTTTGCAGCACAGCAACTCTCACTGCACTGCGATGAACAGCGACCCAGACCAACGTTGCACCTTTTCTCTATCCCGCATTCAAAGAAGCACACACAATTATCGTCCTGGCAAGCTCCCTTGCCACCCTCAGGATATTTCGACCTGCATATATCATCGCAAGACTCAGCGCAGGCCCCTATTTCCCTGCTGCACACAGCAGCCTCTACCGAAAGCTCCATCACTGCCACTGCATGGATTTATGATCATCACGACGTTACAGTTCTTGCGTAAGAAATCGGAAGGAAATAAATCTATAAACCATGGATTTGTGCTGTCAGTTTCTCCGTTGCTCAGAAAGGATTGGAGGAGAATCAAAAGAAAGAAGTATTACCTGCTGCAAAAATAAACAGAGCATAGTGGAAGAACCTGGCCATGTCTCTCACTCGGTGAGATTGCAACAAATATTTTCTTTAAATCTTCGAAGCTTTTTTGGAGGTGAATATAACGATTGCCATCTCTATTTATACAGAAAGAGAGTGTTAATCGAGGTAGGTGTTAGGTTATGAATTGAAGGAATATATATATAAGGTACCTGGAGATTTTGAATATTTATGTATTTGATACGCCTTGCTTTTCTTTTCGATCGTGGAAATCATTGAGTAAGCAATTAACATAGAATAATGCTTATCTTGGAATAATGCTACTGTTAAAAAAAAACAAGGTATGTTGTATATTATAAATTTTATATAATTCCATATAGAGATAGATAGACTTGAGTGAGAGAGAGAGAGAGAGAGAGAGAGAGAGTCAAACAATTAATTTTGAGTATAATATATATTTTTTTACAATTCTTTTGTGAAAATGAATTTGATTTTATCTTTCATTCGTATGTCTTTTTTTTTTCTTTTTTCTAAGTGGACCTCCAAAGTGATTATCAGTATTTACTGATTATGTGCTTGTAGCTATTTAAATATTTTTTATTGTACTTTTGAGATATATAAAAGGATGAATAAAAGCTATAACATATAAAATTATTTTAATAAGATAATTTACTTATATTAAATAACTTTTACTTTTATAATCGTTCAAATTACTTGTGTACATGTGTTTAATTTTATTTATATCAAATAACATTTTTTTGGAGGTGACGAATGATTTGTATAATAATGAAGGAGTTTTCAAAATATTTTCTTTAGTTAATTTTCTTTAATTTGTTAAAATAGTTCTTCTGATTTACTCTTTTATTTTATATAAATAAACTTTTATTTGTCTTGCGCACAGAATACATGTGTCTACTCATAATATTTTTTATTGGTGTCGCTTAGGCTCCATTACATATTTCATTTTAAAAACACTTTAAAAAAAAAGAAAATTTTTGTTTTTTTTATTTTAAATATATTTTTTATTACTCTTAGATCATTTTCATATACTAAAACTAAAAATAATTTTTTTATATATAAAAAATAATAATATATTTCTGAATAAAAACTACTTTCAAAAACAACTTCAATCTCATTCCAGTGGATAAAAATATCGCAGCCATTTGAGTCATTTTTAGCGTCAAAGTTTGCTTTTCTTATTATAATGTCTCTGGATTTATCTTATATAATTTTTTTTAATACTATAACTTTCATCATTTTTCATTTTTTTATCCCTCTTAAATTAACTTTGGATATTGTGTCAGCCTATTTATTTTTCTTTCTTCTCTGCCCGTTTCATTTGATTCCTCGAATCTTAAATTAAGTACTATTATGGAATCAAATGATTTTTGCTAAAAAAAAAAGGAATAATCTTCTATAAAAATTGTTAAGGTATCAATTAAAAGAGGTATGTATTAGGTATGAATTAAAGGCATATATGTATTAGGTACTTGGAGATTGTGATTATTTATGTATTGGATATGCCTTACTTTTCTTTTGGATCAATTGTGGAAATCATTGTTGGTGTACTCCTGTATACTCTTGTTTCTCAATTGCACTTCTAAGTTTATATTCCAAAATTAACAAGTATGGATGCGGGGATGGCAGGTTCTTGATGAAAAGGCAAAGAAAACAACAATCAAGGAAGATTCTTCGAAACTAGAGCATCCAAGCAGCACTGATAATTTAGATGGTCTTGCTTATCACATTGATCACCATGGCATGACAACTCATCCAACTCCAAAGCATCCCAGACCCCAAAATAGCATTTTTAAGATTTCAGATGGAAGAAAGGCAGCAAACATGCACTTTAAATCAGCTAGTTAACAATGTATTACTTACACCAATACAATTGGGATGAATATAATTTTTTGCTGGCAGTATATGAGCGGTATTTGTGTTTTCTCAAGGTTTTACTAATCAAATTTACACCAGTAGCATACAAAAAGACTAAAAAGTGATAGAAACTCCATTGTCAATAAGGTGAATGGGTAATATATTCCATACCTGTAATGTAAAGCTTAACAGATGCGGGAAACCAAATACCAATTGCTGGCTGCCCCTCCAAATTTTGACAGTAAAGAGCAGTCCTGCTTGTTTGACAATGTGAAGTGCCCTTTTGGCAACAGAAGAATGATCAGAATTAAGCTTAGGAGGAAGGAAATCCATTGCAATGTAGCGAGAGCATTCCATTCATATATTGCTTTCTGGCTTTCTTATACTTCTCGAGTAGTAGTTTATAGCTATCAATCACATCCTCAAATAACACTTCATCACAGAACTTAGATTTAATTTGCATGAACGCAGCTTCTGTCATGTCTGTATGTTGAGCACATGAATGAAATAAATTTTGATATTCACCAAGGGCGAGAGGTACATTCCAATCATGTTCTTGAATTGTTTCTGTCTCCTGATAGAGAAGCCTGAGCCACCTCATTCGATGAAAGGGGTCTTCATTTTTTTCAATAACTACTTCCACACTCCTGAATACCTCCAAGAGCATTGATGCCTTGTTAATTTGATCAATTATGTGGTTGAAAGTGGTTTTCTGGTTCAAATATAACCAATCGTCAATCTCCAAAGGCAAAACGAGAGCACCAACTAAGGAAGCTTTCCGCAAGGTAGAGTCAGAGGCCCCAATTAATTCAATCATTAGATGCAACAGAGTCACAGACATGAGGTCAAGATTTCCAGACAATGGCTCAACTGAAGCTCCATGCAGCTGTTTTTGGGTCTTGTACCAGCAATGGAGTGCAACATGTGCAAAACCCTCCCACCTGCGATTAAGAAACATACAGCATGGAACACATGAGAAACGGTCTCATAGATAGCCACAAATCATAATTTCATCACAGATTCCAATTTCAAAGATGCTGTGCCAATCTTATTTGCTAAGCCGATATTTTTTTCACTATGGATGACCAAACAAATCTGTTGCATTGAAAAAACCAAGGATGAACTTTTACTTACTCAAATGGAGGTTCCACCTCAACACCAAAAGTAACATGTAAGGAAAACCTGGCTAAATCACTAGAACCATCATCATGTGTACATGCCTCATGAGGAAAGCCTCTTGGAATATACAAAATGTCACCTTCCCTCAGCAGAAACTTTCTACATTCAGCTAACGAATTCTGTTCCCCCAGACAACATTCTCTATCAAAACGATCATACAAACGAGGTAGCTGCAAATTTGGTTGTGGATAGACTGACCATTGCTTAGTTCCAAAGAGTTGGCAAACAAACACACAGTGATCATCACAGTGACAAGCCAAGCCCTGAGAATTAGGCGGTGTCAGGTATATATTGGCACCTACTGATGGTTGACCAAACAAAGATGCCAAAGCATCTGCAACAGTGGCAATACTTGCAAAGCGAAACTCAACACCACGGAGAGCAATTGTATAGCCCTCTTTAAATGCTTCTTCACATTGCATAATATCCATATTATTGAAAGCAGGTTTCTTAAAGCAGCATGGATCAACTTTCTTTTGAAAGAAATGAACCTCTTTTTTTGAAGGCTGTTCTGTCCTTATTACTCGTATGTCCTGCTCATATATTATAGGACAGCCCAATTCACTTCTCACCTCCTCTAGGAAACTTATGATGTTCAGTTCATCTGAAGCAATAGGTACACATGAAATAGAATTTTGAAGAACGGATGCAACAAAGGTAGGACAAGGTTCTTTATAGTTGAGAGACTGTGCAAATGAGCTTAAAATGTCATTTTCTTCAATTAAGGACCCTGAAAGCCTCCTTACTAGAGAAGGAGATGATTCCCAATGATGTAACAGAAAATTTTCAAAACCTAGATCACTCCAACCGAAGATCTTTCTGTCAACTAACACAGATGGCAAAGGAATCACAAATTCGCTGACATTAATAGATAGCCTAAAAATACTTTCTGCCAGGCTGTTAACTGTAACATTGCTCAAATTTAAATACCTATCTCGACAGGACGACCAGGCATTGCCAAGTAACATCTGATTACGCACATTTTCCCATAATGTTTTCAGAGAAACCAAGAATTTTCTGGATAGCTTCCTTGGAATCTTTTCCAATCGCTCAACATTGCAAGTATTAATTAAAGTAATAGCAGCGTGAAGAATTGACACCGCATGTCCATCTTCTTTAAAAGCTAGCCTGGCACAGGCAACACTTCTCTCATCTTCATCACATAAAGAAACCAATATTGGAGATGCAGGAACCTGAAGGAATCCAAACCTAATGGATGTTAAGTCATTATACCAATGGAAATATTCAAATTTCGAACACTAAATATTTACAGAAACAATTAAGTCTATAATTTAAAAAAAGAAAGGCCTTTTAAGTAAATTAACAGATAATAATTGTACTTTCCATCATAAATGAAAATCGGGACACTTTAAATCAATGAAGCAAACCAAATTACATATGTAACCAAACCCTTGTAAAGGACATGAAGACCATAGTTCAAAATACTCACATAAACCATTCTATGGCTGAGAACTCCAACAAACTTCGTCTTCCAATCAAAGTAGAAGACAAATCCAAAAGGGCATTACAAGCAGCCAATGAAACTTTCCTTTTTTCACTCCCCAACATCAAGATCAATCCTTTCACTATTCCCTCATCCAAAGCAACCAGTTCATTCATATCCAATGACACCAGAGAAGCCAAACCAACAATCTCCGCACTTCGACGCGCGATTCCAGCACACCTGAAACAACAATTTCCAAAAATTAGCAACACCCACCAATGGTTCGATAAAATGCAGCAGAAAAAAAAGGAGAGAGAAAACAATTACTTGGAGTTCACGAGGATGGGAAACAAAGAGAGAACAGAAGTGGGAAAATTTTGGATGTTTGAAAGGAGAGATTGGTGTAATTTGGTTAAGCATTTCTTGACTAAGATTTCGGAGCTATTGTTGGGTGTGTTTTTATGAGAATTGGACAGTTGGGTTGCAGCGGCTAGTAAGAGAGGGAAGATGGTTGTGGTGTTGTTAAGGGAGAGAAGGGAAGATGTTTTTCTTTTGCGGGTTCTCTTCTTGCTGTTATCTCGCTGATCCTCCATTTCCATTTTGCTACAGATTAGCAATTTTTCTTCGCTTACTTGTTTTTGTGTTCATGGGAATTAAGTGTGTGTAAACTATGTTTTTTTGGTGGTGCTCAAAAGGAGAAGAGAGAAGGCATAATCAAATTTATTTCATCCCTTTAATTTTGAAACTGTCTTAGTATGGTCCCTATTATTTTGTTTTACATGGTCCCCTCATCATTCCATCATTTTTTGCGTCAAATGTTGACACGGCAAAAATATAGAATTTTGAGCTTAAAATTTTTGGAAAATAAAAAAATATTTGAAAAGAGATTCAAGAATATAGAGAAGAATCAGAGAATTAAAAATAATAATAATAAAAAAAAAACAAAAAGACCATGATGAGAGGTCGCAATTTAAAATTTGATGTTATTTTGTTTGAGAATAATTTTTAACACGTGTCCATATTTAACACAAAGATTGATAGAATGATGACAGGAATAACATTTAAAAAAAAATGTGTGAAGGCATCTAATTAATTGAAAATATAGTATAGGGAGTATATTATGAAAAATGTCAGTATTAGGAGGGCTTTTGATATTTTAAAACTAAAAGGAAAAAAAAATGAAAAAACTTTAATTTTTTAGAGGGTTTAGTATTATGATGTATTTTTTTTTAAAGTATTTTATTTGAAAATATATTAAAGTAATTATATATATTATTCTAAACATTAATATATTAAAATTATATAAAAATAAATAAAATAAATATAAATTCAATATTTTTTTAAATTCAAAATATTTTTAAAACACAACTAAATTTCTAAAACCCGGTCTAGTTGATGAGTTAGCTTGAGAAATTCAAGACCTAAAACCTAACCCGAGTTTCAAGTTGAATTAAAAAATATATTCCCAGACAATTTAAAAAACATATTTCTTGATAAAATTTAATTAACCTGGTTGGTTCAAATCTTATCATGTTAACTCTAAGCAAATATTAAAAAAAAAAAAAAACTAAGACAATAATGTTCTAATAAAAATTATTCACTCAGGAGTCAGTGACCCAAACCCTTTTTCGTGTAAGACAAGGCTATCATCGTACCCGGTTATCAGGAGGACGAAAGCAATGAAGGGCTATATTGAAGAATCCAAAGATTCAAAAACTGTGCATCCTGAAGAACACGAACAGAACTTCAGCATAGATGACAACCCTTATGAGGTTTCCATTAATCTGCTTGCATACTTCAACTAGCCCGAGCTGCCAGTTTTGTTGTTTGGAAGCTGTTTTAGAAGGTATGGTCACCCCAATTTCTGGCCTTTTTTCTATCGAAAGCCATGGGGATGCACCATAAACCTCCAGAAGAGAAGCAAAGAGATTCCAAGTTCTGGGCAATCGTGTTTGTGGTATTGGGTTTCATTAACTTTGAAGATCTTCCATTGAGAAGTTTACTTCTTTCAAATTGCAGGGGGTAAGTTGATTCAAATGATGAATGAGAAATGTGATATCAGGCCACTTAGAAATTCAAACATTCCGAATCAAGTTAAACTACTCTCTTAAGATACCGGTTTCAAAAATACTTTAATCAAGGAAGCACAGCCATACTTTTAGAGCAAGCAGTTGATGAAAATGAAATTTAATTATTCCATGAATGCAGCATCTTATTTTAGAGATTTCAAAACCCATAACACACAGGGCATAGAGAACTCACTTCCCTATACTCCATCCAATGGAAGAGCTAATCCGTCCAATGCACTATGAGTCTACTAGTGGTTCAGATATTCCAACACAGGCCGGGTCTCATTCTAGTTTAGAGATCATCTTTCTGCTCTGAAGCAATTCCTAAAAGCTTAGCAAGTTCTCCACTTTCGTATGCTTCCACAGTGTCTGTAATCAAGACATCAGAGATTTAGTGAGTTTTTAACATGATGTACTTCAAATAGAGAAGGCAAATGATTATATTTGTTACAATAAATATATAAATAAATGAAGACTTGCCATCCGAGCCACCAATGTGCTTCCCGTCTATGAAAACCTGAGGCACAGTGCGCCTCCCAACAATTTCACTCATCGCATCCTGAATGTTTTGTCCATCCTCTGCAAACACAGGGCCAACCATTTTCTTTAACTCTCTGGTCACAATTTACAAATAGGGCATATGCAAACAGAATAAAATTTCAAGTTCCAACGTCAGTAATGTATCCGCCATGACTAAGGTATTGTGGAAAGCCTTAACTAATATTTGTTGTGAAAGGCCAAAAGTGCAAGATCAAGCTATTAGAATATAGAAGTTGAAGAAAACACATCTAGCAAACATGCTTGTGGTTGTGGGTGCAGAAATGAAGATCAGTAGTCACTTCAGTACCACCAGCAGTACATTTAAACAAAAAGTTAATTGTTTCTTATTTCTATCAAAAAGTTCAGCTTGCTATCAACAAGTTAAGCTTTCAACTTGCTGATAAGCGACACTTGCTTTAAGCAATGTGAAAAACAGTCTTGCAACAGAGAGGCCTCGAGTCTTGAGAGCAGCATATATATATATATAGCGCTGAAGAATAGCTGTTCTATCTGCTAATTCTTGCTCCCAGGACAGGCTTTAGAGGCAAATCACATTCTTTTATCAAAAAGCTCAGATTTTGTACTCAATCAAGTCATGTTTTCCGGCACTTATTGAAGTTAGTGAAGAGGTAGCAGGGAACATACTTCTTTGATCAAGCTCGACAACATGTGGTGTCTGGTTCAGTTCTTTGAAAACACCTTTAGCCTTCTTACAATACCTTCAGAAAATACAAAGCAGATAATAAATGGCTACAAATTTTATTTAACAAGTGCCCCAAATTTTTTAATTAAAATCATAGCTGTCTTAAGTTGAAGTTGTGCAAAGATAATATTTACAGTTTTAAGAACAAACAATTTTCTTTCTGTAATTCCATGACAAATGCAGTCCTGTTTATAAATCACAAAAAAACAATCCAGCAGTCTATATGCAGAAGAAGCACCATTAGAACTCAAACGCAATAAAAGTCTTTGAATCCCCATATGATTCTCATCTTTTCTCTTTTCACAGGATTCACACATACCATGCAAGTTCCATTAATTCCAACAAAATACAAAAGGCAAATTTCCATCAATTCCTTGTGGCTCATAAATTTACACAACATCTGATCCATGAAGTCAATAAGCAATCAAAACTTTCAGCAAACTATTTCTCAATCCCCACCCACCAATCCAATTTTCCAATCAAATAAAGGCCTACGGGCAAGAAAGACACCAAACCAGAGTAGCTATTCTCAAGAATTCGAAAAACTGGCTCCTGATAATACCACAACTACAGGTTCTGCAAATGTGAGGATGAATTGAAAGTTTATGGCCTTCTACACATGATAATTTCCTGCGCCGCATACATGGTTTAAGTGGTTGAGATTAAGAGAGAAGCAAATGTCTAATAATTATTTTCACAGTTAACAGCTTCCACAAAACAAGAAAACATCTTATATCCTACGCCATGAACTCTTCTACCAATCATAAATGTGCACAAATCACAATGCCAAGCCCTGGACCAAATCGGTGCCAGTCTGGGAGGCAAGGTTATCCCATAAAACCAGAGACTGGATTACAACAAATCAGAATATAAAAAAGAAAAAAATTCAAGGAAATTCAAGGAAATTAACAGTAGAAGAAAAGAGTCTGGATTAGATCTTGAGAGTTCAGAACACAAAAGAAAATATTTCAAAGAAATTTTTTAATGGGTTTTGTTAATCTTAAGTAGATCGAGAGTTTTAATGCAATTAAATGTGGGTGGGCGGTGAGTGAGAGAGAGAGAGAGAGAGAGAGAGAGAGAGTCATACGGGCAATAAGACTTGGAGAAGATGACGATCTTATGAGAAGAAATGGTCTTTTTGACAAAAGTAGCTTCAGGGCTGCCAGAAGCCCAAGATAGTGATGCTGCAAGTACCGCTAGTGTTGCTGCTGTGGCCAGGATTGATGGCAATCTCATCCTCGTCGCCATTGAAGAGTTGTGGATCCTTTTCTCACTTCTGACAGATATGAGTTTGGCTGGGGACTTCGGTCGTTTCAATGTTGTCCTTATGAAACAAAAATTTATCGGCTCATTGCACACAAAACTAAACACAGAGGAAGCCAGGTCAATGGATGGGACCGTGGGCCTGTTCTTAACACTGTCTTTACTTGAAAAATCAAAGGAAATTGTTCGAGAAGTCTATGAGATAAGAAAAAAGTGGGAACTTTATATTTTTCAAACAATTGAAATTGGTAGAAAGAGAATTATCCTTTTCTTTCTTTGAGTAATTTTAGTGATGTAGATGATAACTTTTTCTAGTAACTTAGAGGATTTTTTTAATTTATTTAAAATGTTTTATAGAAAATATTTTTTAAAATTTAATTACCATAAAATTACACAAAAATATTTACCATCAATCTTTAAACTTTATTTATAAAAATTTATAATTCATTCTTATTATCTTTCAATAATTTTAACTATTATTATTTCACTACATCATCATCATCAAAACTTTAATCACCATTTACCATAATCTTCACTAACACTGCCATCATTTTATCATTTTATTTTTATAGCACATCACATCACTCTATTGTTGCTATCATTATCATTATCTCCATCTCACTCCTATTATTATTATTATTATTATTATTATACCACTATTACATCACATCATCATAATACACAATTATCATTCTATTACCATTACATTTTTTATATCATTAGTTATCAACTAAAAAATAAGAGATTTCCTTATTCGTGTAAAAAAAACCTATAGATGGTAAATGTGTTCTAAAATCAAAATTTTGTTAATATCTAGAAGTTTTGGCGTAAATTATTGATCAAGCGTGAATTATTGATCAAAAAACAAGTATGACTTTATTCTTAGATCCCATCATAAACTTTATTTTCCTTTTAATTTAATATATTTTTAAATAAAAATAATTTAAAAACATTTTTAAAAAATTACAAAGCAAAAACAATCACGAAAGAAACCAGCATAAAACCTACAACATAACCTGGAGAATATAATTCTAAGTTAAAATATTCTGCCTTGCAGGTAGGAGCCGTTGCCCCGAGCATCAATCGGTGTAATTTCATGGTCATGAACATCATTGAGGATGAAACTAGTTGAGCTTTGCTGTGAGTTTAACGTTATTAAAATCAATTTTTGTTTCGATTCCTTGTATAATCAAGACGTTTTCCATGTAAGAACCATTGTCAACCCACACAGCAATGGCTTTTTTTGGGTCAGCCACGCAAGTGAAGTGGGGGAATATACCCGCATGGTATCATCGTCAAAATCAATGGTCACAGAAAACCACGGGCTAAATAGCAATAATACTTGATTACTGATCATGGTGGAAATGCCGCCAACAAAAAACTTTATGTACATAGATGGCTAGGAAGTCCCAAACCTGTGTGCAAGTTTAAGAAAATTGGCAAAGAACACTTTAATTAACGAAACAACTAGAATAAACATTGATGGCTGCAGCTAAAATGGAGCAATACACAGGAAACCTCAAAAAAACACCTGATCGTTTACAGGAACAAGGATACAAGACTAGAGGACAAGCCATTCAAAACTCCAACCATGATCTAGAGCACCACCAGAACACAAAAACTAATTGAAGAATAAAGAGCCATACCCTACAACTCCATGTCTCCAACCATGATTTTTGCACCTTCCAGGTTCCTTCTATAAGCAAAAATTAATGAGACATTGATAGTATGAATTGAAGCTTCGATGAACCTTGCATTTCAGACCTTCGAAACCAAGAAAATCCCACCTAAGCCTTCCAAATGCTAGCCAGATTTTGTAAAGAAAGTCATGTTAGGCCAAGTCCTAGGAACTTTATCTGCCTAAATACCTTACACAAATATTTAGGTGGCAAAACATTCAAAATACAGAATTTTTCTAGTAGAGACTTAACTTTTGAACACCAACAGCACAGCTAGTCTTTGAGCTTTCTTTGTTACTCTTTCATACATAAGAAATATACAAAGCTTGTGTTAGATATTGAGCCCCTTACATTTAAATACTAACAACTGACTAGGCCATGCGCATAAAACAAGGGCATTACAACACAAAGCAGGAACATGAAATGTTATGAAAAAACAGATCCACAACGTAAAATAAAACACAGGGTTCTCTACCAGTAAAAATACTATATCTAACCGTTATCATTACACACCATCCACCAAGACCGCGATAGGATTTTCATCTGATGTTATGTCTCGAACAAAAATGGAACGGTGTTAATAAATTGCCATAAGTCCAAGCCACATATGCTTCAAGACAAGCATTTAAGCAAAGCTAAATGAGATCAGAGCATCATGAAAGACAGGAGATAGATCACTCATGTCATAACCCTTATATAATACACATTCGCATATTCGGTGTACAAGATCAAGCTTAATAAGATTCAAGCCTCGTGAAATAAGTTGAAACTAAAAATTGTAAGTCCTATATTTTCATCCTTCGTAGACATGACAATCCCATTACATCACATGACAGATTAATTCTGTAGGAAACTTACATCTAATACACATTTTTTATTTAAAAAAAAAAACAAATGAGAAGGCACATTAAAGAAAGAAGTTCAACTCAAGAAAGATATGTACATGAGCGTAGAGACAGGATTCCAGCTTCTTGAGCTTGTTTATCATCAATTACACAGGTGGTATGTTGGAGAACGAGAAGCCCTTGTATCCTTTATAAGCAAAATATGCAATCCTTGTGTAATAAGACCCTGGAATAAACAAAACCACTCCCAATATCGCAAAGAAAAGCCCTGATTCAATCACAAAAATTCAGTTCAAATCACATCTCAGTCACAAAACTTGCAAAAAAAAACTCAGACAACTTCTAAGAAAAAAAAACTACAATTCTTTTTCTTTCCTTCTTTAAATCCCCATCAAAAAATTAAAACCCGAGATTTAATGCCTAGGTTTTGCAAGAACCCAACCTAAGAACTGAATGACTAAATTAGGGATCTTTTAATTCTGGTAAAAACTGAACTGGCTTTCTAACTTAGCATTTAATCCCTCAGCTTAAGCAAAAAATCAAAACTCCCACACATAAAAAAACCAACTAAATTAGACATTCAGGAAAAAATAATCAAAATGGGTTTTTATTTTGCATTCAAATCTAACTGACTCCAAACAAAAAGCACAAAACTTTAACTTCACAGATCAAAACATAAAAACCCCAAAAATTACACGAAAGCAAAGAAATTGAAATTACCATGAGCTCTATCACCACCAACTTTGTTGTAAGTCATGAAAGTACCCAAAACAATACCAACAACACCAAAAACAAGAAGAGCAACAGCAAGAGCAATCTCTTTAATCGGTGGCTTATTATTGACCGTATATGAAGTCTCCACCATTAAATCTTCATCAGTTATTGAGAATGCATGATCCACATATGCCATCTTTGATGCTTCTTTTGTTTTTGAGATCGATCTTGTGAATTGGGTTTTAGTTTTTAAGGTTTGTTTGGTTGGTTGGTTTGGTTTTCTTGTGGTTGAAGTTGTAAAAATTGAGACTTTTCAAAGATGGAGATGGAGATGGAGATGGAGAGAGAAAGCAGAGACCATATCACTTGTTATGTTCGTTTTTTTCATGCTGTTTGTTTTTGTATTTTAAATTATTATTATTTTTATTTTTTATACGTAGCGTATAAATTTTCTTTGAGATAAATACGAATAAGATATTTAAGATAATGGATATTACTATTATTGTTTTGAATGATCAAATCAAAGATGTCGAATTGCGTTTTAAGATTGTGTCAGAGTAGAGATTTTGTATAGATTGCGTAATTTGATTAAAATATTTTAATAACAAATTTAATTGAAATTATCAACAAATTAAAACTTGTTTATTATAGTAGGCAAGAGTTTAGATATTGTTATGTTATAAATAAGATTTTAAAAACTTTCTATATTAATATTACATTTTTATTTAAGATTTAATAAATAGCAATAAAGGTGTTTAGTAAATCCAAACCTTATTAATATTACATTTTTATTTATAATTTTGCTATTATATTAAGAAACACTAAAAGAGCTCCTAATTCACTATTGCAGTTGCTACAACTCTTGATTCATTGACACTTTAGATTTAAATAGTGTAACTGTTTTTTCATTCCTATAGTTTTTTTTTAAAAAAAAGTTATATCATTCTATATTCATTTTATTTGAGATTAGTTTTAATGTTTTTTTTGGAAGCTTGATGTGGAATTCTCTTCAATGAAAAAAAAGTCATTGTTGGGTTGCAATAGTTTTTTTTTTTTTTCCAAAAGATTATTAGTAAAAGGATTATAATTGAAGATTTATAAGAAACCCATTTTGTTTTTAAACATGAATGAAGGAGAAGAAATTTCATGTTGAGAACATAGAAAGGAGAGAGAAATAAAGAGAAAGATTTTTTTTTTTTTTTACTAAAATCACCTCATAATTGTGTTTTGGATATATATTACTTTGAAAAGAATGACAATGATGCGATACTTTTAATGACACCAAAAAAATATTGATTTAGAGGTTACCAACAGAAACTATAAAATCATCCAAAGCCGAAGAACACCTTCACAAGACAACACATCAAAGAATTGATATATAAAATAATTAAAACAAACAAAAAAAAAGGCAATAAAGTAAACACAACAGATCAAACTTGAAAGTCCACGCCTAAACAAAATAAAGTGCAAACACCAAAGCAAACAGGAAAACAAATAAAAAAGATGAGAATTGCCTATTTAAATGAAAGGAAAAGATGGACAAAAAACTCTAATGGCTAGACAATGAATTATAGAAAACGATGAAATGACACATTCTTTCTTGGCTTGCCAAATGTCATGGTAACAGGCTATCTGTGTTCCTTACCACCTTCCTCCTTGTTCAGAGTTGATTTAAAGTAAGGAACTCCACAATATCAATCCTCATGTCCAAGGCAGTGTATCGTTGATTTCATCATTGAATGACACCAAAAGGGACTGACTCATTCCTCTCATGGTTTTCCCTAATATATGTTTGTATCTGGGGAAAACGATGTAGAGGAAATTTTAAACTATTTTGTAGAATTCACCCTCAACAGATTTGTCGCCTGAGCTCCACTGCAAGGGAATGCTTTGATTTTTCGCAACTCAATTTCTTATCTAGAGACATGAAAAGATGCATTAATGAGCTATCCAATTGATGTATTGATTAACTGTTATCCCAAGACATAATCAACAACAATGCACGTGTCAAACAACTATTGACACACCACCACAACAACAACAAAACATTAATTGAGTTGCGAGAAACGATTATCATGAACATCGAGAAATGATTTTGCAATGAAAGAGTGTGCTAATTTATTGCGCCCCAACAAAAAATGAAGATACCAAACGAAAAACAGGAAAAAAATATTAATCAATTGATGCCCCAATAATAAATAGTGATACTCATCAAACTGTGTCAAATAATAAAAAAAGAATTGTTCTAATCCACAGTTAAATGAGTGTGGATGAACAATGCTTTAGCAACACGATTTAGCTTCCTCTTTAATATGATATTGGACATGATGCCCAAACTCAATGACACTTCCATGCTAACTTCTTCTTTTTTTTTGTCTTTTTTGTTCAATTTAGTCCATGCTCATTTGAGTTTTGAATTTGAGTTTGTCCCACACAATGCAAGCTTTATTTTTATATTTCTCTTTTGTTAAAACCCTTTCTAATTTTTCTTTCAATATTAGTTAATCAAGTTTCCATTTGTGTTAGGTAGTATCACAACCTAACGAGAGTCTTAGTAGTTGTGGTAATCACCAGGGTTAGAGTTTGCAGAGGAGTACATATTCAAGGTGCAGGAGAATATTTTTCGACCAAGAAGATTCTGCCTCAAAAACATTATATTCAAGAACTAATGGAAATTAAGGATCTATGAAGACAAGTTATGGATTTGACCTACTGATTTGCAGATTAAGATCTAAAGGATCGTGAGAGGGATCATCTCATTTCCACATCTAAATCTTGACAGCCGATATCACGAGCATAAACAAATAATGTAGCCTCGTGTCTGGGATGAATAACATGAAGATAGACTTAGGTTTTCAAGAGAATGTTTGAGAGCTTGCAAGAATCCTACATGTTAAGGGATTTATCAATTGGCTTCTTGAGACAGAATGAGTATTTGAGAACGAGGAGGTTCCGAAGAGGATGAAGGTGAAGTTAATCGTTGCCAAATTGAGGCAACCGCGTAAGAGACAAGGTAACCTATTTGATGGAGTTGAACAATAGATTTCGAGTTCGAGTCATAACATGAATTTTTTATAAGAGATTGGGATAATTGAGATTTTACTCATTTATCTAGGCTCATGGAATATGTTTTTTAGGGAGTGAAATTTAATCGCATCCAGAAAATAAAAATGTCTTGCTATAGCTGACACAAGCCATGGAAATGAAATAGCTGAGGTACAAAACAATGTTGAGACTAAATTATCGAAGGAAGAGACTGATTGTATCCTACATCCAGAGAGGACGATCATCAAGGTTTACTTCCTGTTGACGAGTCTGTTCATGTGGAGGGTCATCTTTAGCAGCACCACCACGGCTGGCCTCTGCCGGAAAGCTTGCCATCATCACAACAAAGCCTCTGTCACAATCCTCTTCCATGTATTTTTTCCTCATTTTCTTCCTTATATTAGCTTTTGCTGTAAGAAAATTATAAAACTTTCCATGCATGGTCGAGTTTGCCATTGCTGCATTCATCTCTTAATAAAAAAAATCACTCCTTTTTTTTTTTCTTTATTAAAATAAAATTATTTTTTTGTAAAAATTGATAAGCTCTCATTATCTCTCCATATGTAATGTAAACATATTTATTTTTGAGTTTCAAAAATATTTTTTAAGACATTAAATATTTTTTTGATGTTTTCAAATCGTTTTAATAGAATAATATTAAAAAATATATATTTATTTTAAAAAAATATTATTTTAATATATTTTCAAGGAAAAAACACTTAAAAAATAATCATTATTACAATATTAAATAAACTCTTAGACAGTATATCAATTTAACTTCTAAAATAAATTTTACAACTATGCTCAAAATAGCTAACATATCAATGGAAATAAAATCTCATTTTCGAATGATTTTAAAAATATCCCTCAATAACATAGACGAACTTCTAAAAGCAAAATGTGGAATTGGAACATTTTGGTTACGTTTATAATATATTAAAAAAACTTCAGTCGTAAGGCTCAAAGTAGAACATATCTGAATCTACAAGGACTAGAACATAGTTCAGCCAAAATAACTTTTCCTCACGATTCAGTACACCCTCTTTATTTTTTTGATTTGTTTGTGCAGAAAAATGGGAATCAGCAAAACAGAAATAAACCTGAGAAGATTACTCTCATCTGCTCCTCAACAACAAAATCAAGCAAAACTCGTCCATGTAAGCACAACCGATTTTCTATTTCTTTGATTTCTTCGGATTTTTTTTTTAAAATAATATAATTCATTGGTGTATACTTCTGTGAATCTGAATGTTTCCTTTTCCTTTGAAGTATATTGCTACTTTAAGAGAGCAATTGGAACAATTGGGTGAAGAGAGAACGGCTGATGAATTACCCAGGTTGATATGATTCTTGAATTTGTTTCTTTGCTTAAGAAGTTTAATGGGTTTTGTAAAGTTTGAGTCTTTATTTATTTATTTATTTATTTATTTGGTAGAGTTTCGAAGGCGGTGTTGAATGATTATTCGGAGAAGATTGAAGCTATTGCTTCTAAATTAGTTGACCCATTGGTGAGTTAAATGTGTTGGTTTGTTTCTATTACTTGTCAGGACAATTTCTTCTTTGTTTTTGTTGAGAATTTGGTTGGTTTGTTGATAAATGTTGACATTTTGATTATAAATTCTAGATGGGCAAGGTTTTTTTCTCTCTCTCTTACAGAATGAATTTAATGAAGTGTTGCTGCTGCTATGGAATTGGGATTCTGAGTTTGTTGTATTGCTATACTGGGGTCGGTGATGGATCGGAGGTTATTGATATTGATTGTTTTTTAATTTGATATTCGCAGCCTGAAATTAAGGTTCCCGATGAAACTCTTGCTGGGGGTTTGGGAAAAGAAAGTCTTAAGTCAGATCGAGAAGATCATGGTGCACCTTCTCCAGGTTTGAGGAGGAGATTTGCGTAAGTTATCTGGGCTATGATTTATTTGATTCATGGAAGCTTTTGATTTCCTGTTTGGGCTGTAATTTGTTTTGTTTGGGATTGCTTGGTTCATTGAGCAGGCCAGTGTCGAGTTTTGAAGACAAAACTCGTGACTCTATTAAGGTAGATGCATCGGCTCCTGTTAAACTGGATGCTGCAGCACAAGCTCACATTGA
The DNA here is from genome assembly GCA_027405865.1 of Salix purpurea. Lineage (NCBI taxonomy): Eukaryota > Viridiplantae > Streptophyta > Magnoliopsida > Malpighiales > Salicaceae > Salix > Salix purpurea. Next base: position 7,115,920 of record JAOWLH010000019.1, read on the forward strand.
AAAGCACAGGTACTTTTGTATATTTATCTTGATGTTAAATTGAGTACCTGGGTAGAAATAAGGTCTTGAAGTTGGTGTCATTCAGTCACTCTTGATCACTTGTTCTATATCTCTGTAACTATACTTGTGTTAAATCTTCCTAGCAAATTCTGAAATGAAAGGGAAATGTTCAAGAATGAAGGAAAGATTTTATTGAACTGGAACTTGTTTGCCATGTTTCGCTGCTGTTTTTTCTTATGTAATTGTTTTGTTTAACAGAAAGCTTCAAGATGACTTGACAGATGAAATGGTTGGATTGGCACAACAACTAAAAGAGAGTAGTCTCTTGATGAGCCAGTCTTTACAAAACACTGAAAAGGTATGACTTTTGGTATCGTAGCGAATCTCTAATGTTTCTCACCTCTAATATATGATAGATTCATTACTAGGCCTATGTTATTTCCTTAGGATAGTATGTAATTTTGGTTACAATGGTCCAGCATTGCATGCTTTTGGAGGGGGGGTATGGACACTAGAATTCTCAGTAATGATGGTGTTGAACATGATTAATCATGCACAAATGAATGGGGTAGTGAACTGGTTTGTCTGTCCTCTGTCATTACATAATTGGTGTGGATTTTAGTAGCTGCATTTCCTTTCCTCAACCAATAGTATCTTTGAGCCATGTTGGATTGCTCTGTGCCCTTGATTAGTTTTTTGTGCTCTAAATCTGAGTGTGTTTGGAATACAGATACTAGATTCTACAGAGAAGGCTGTTGAGCAGAGCTTGGCCAGCACTGGTCATGCCAATGTCCGGACAATGGACATTTACTCGAAGACTTCAAAGACCACGTGCTTCACATGGCTTTTGATGTTTCTAATGACATGTGTTTTCATCATGGTTGTCCTCCTGATTCGTGTCACCTGAAGCTTTTCTTCAACAAACAGAATTTTTCTCGTGTTGTAGTCAGAATTTGTCACTTTCTTCCTCAGTGTTTACATGGTACTGCAGTGCTTAAAATGATTTCCAAATGTAACTATATGTCTTATGAATCCCTTGTCCTTTTGTTGGGCCCCGTCAATAATATTTGTAATCAATCCGAAGTTAAGAGTATATAGCGAATTATACAAATCATCGTTGAAAAATGTTCGGTGTAATATATTCTCATGAGTTTTGCTTTAAATAGGCACAAAGCTACACAGCTGCAACATCAAACCAATACTTAACTTGACAAATTGACAATGTGTGCTTCTATAATGGTTAGATCCTGGATAAAAAAACTCCCTCTGAAAATGTCAAACAGACTGTTATTCCAGCTATCTCTCTGATGGAGGAGATCACACGTATGAGCCCGGGGTCAATCACGGTGTGTGTGTGTGTGTATAGCCCGGGGTCAATCACGGTGTGTGTGTGTGTATAGCCCGGGGTCAATCACGGTGTGTGTGTGTGTGTGTGTGTGTATAGCCCGGGGTCAATCACGGTGTGTGTGTGTGTGTTTGTGTGTGTGTATAGCCCGGGGTCAATCACGGTGTGTGTGTGTGTGTATATATCAGACCTATCAGACCAGTACGGTGATTGATTCTTTTAAATGCCTGGTTTTCTTGTTTTTTTTTTCGTTTCAGAAAACAGATTTCTCAAAGTAAAATAAGCGATAGACTGGAAGATTGATTAAATTCCCCTGCCATTTGCTTCAGCAGACATCTCAAAGTCAACACCTTCTCCCCCACACCGTCCCTCCATCCATCCTTCCCACGTAGTTGATTCTTTATTCTTCAAAGGAAGAATTCTTTGATGGGGAACTTCTGGAGTTGTTTATCTGATAAGTCAAATCAAGCCATAGCTTCAGCAGCCGAAGCTCCAGTTCTTGAACCAATCACAGAAACAGCCCCTAGCACGATTAATGATCTTTTAGATGGTAAGTCAAATCAAGCCATAGCTTCAGAAGCCGAAGATCCAGTTCTTAAACTAATCCCAGACCCAGATCCTACCCCTAGCTCGATTAATGATCTTATAGATGGTAAGTTCAGCAACGAATCTCACAAGTTATTTTTTTTAGTTCTTTTAGTATTTGACATGGCCTCCTATTCTTTTTGCTCATCTTCAGTTCTGAATTTTTCGACTTCCACTTATCTTATTCAATTTAAAGTCTCATAATTCATAAATTTTTATGTGTGATCAGGTGGTATATCTTTTCTTGGTGGAACTGGGGATATTTCTGGCCCCAATTGGTTCTCGATGGCCACCACCAACTTTACTGCTTGGTTGTCTCAAGCAAGTGGTGCTCTTGCAGCTATTTGGGGTGACGACAATGAGTTCTTACCTGAAATAGATGGTGGTTTTCTTCTAGATGATGTAGCTCTTCCAGATGGTGGAATTGCTTCAGACTCAAAGGTTAGAGCTTTCACATTTGATCAACTGAAAGCTGCAACTTTCAACTATAGAAATGATACGATGTTGGGAAAGGGAGGGTTTGGAAATGTTTATAAGGGTTGGCTCAAGGAGAAGGTACCTTCACAGGATACCAGGAAATGGCCCATTGCTGTCAAGAGATTGCATGCAAGCAGCAAGCAAGGACATCGACAATGGCAGGTAATTAGATTATTTGGCATATATAGAAATTATATTTCTAATTCTGCAATTGTAAAAGACATTGACAATCTTAGTAAATTTGTTATCCCAAGTGATAAAAGGGGAAATGTTTCGGACATTCACTCGTGAGAATGATGTGGCAATCCTGCCAATCCCTAGATGTTAACCATATCATGATCATAGTTATTAGACCTGACCCAGATTGTGTCGTCACGTCAACCTGTGGGTTAAAACAATTTTGTTTCAATTTCTTTTTAAAAAATGCAATATTTTTGTTAAAATGAAATTACTCTGTTTCATCACCCGGGTTTGAAGATTTCAACTCCCAGCTTAGTTCAAAAACAAAACCAGCTCGGCCAGGCTCCATATTGACACCAGGTTTGGTAATTATGGTGATGATTGTTTGACTAGATTTTTTCACGTTCGTACGAGGGACTGCTCAAAGTATTCTCCGAGTACCAGAATCCGGTTTCTTATTCGGTCTTCTTTTATTTCTGAAGGCAGAGGTTGGTTTCTTAGCAAGGCTTTCTCATCCAAACATCATAAAGCTAGTGGGATATTGTCGAGAAAAGGAAGAGTATCTAATTGCATATGAATTCATGCAAAAAGGAAGCTTAAATTATCATCTGTTTGGAAGTAAGAACAGCTGGAATAATCTATGATAATCTTAATCGTTGTCATTTGACCAAGTGTGCACACACACTTCCTGATCTTTCATACAATGAATTTTGTTCTCAATGCTCTGCATGATGGTTTGCAGAGGGCTCAAAAAGGCTGATTCCATGGGAAAAAAGGGTTAAAATTGTCGCAGGAATGGCACATGGCCTGAATTACTTGCATACATTGGAGAAGCCAATAATTTTCAGAGATTTCAAGTCCTCCAATATACTGCTTGATGAGGTAACGACCTGTATATCTAGATTACTTTCTTGAAACACAGAAGAACCAAAGTTCTGTTAATGGGATTTGATTTCTTTGAACATGCTTACATAGAGAATTTTGCTTTAGTATTCATCATTTTTCATACAATCCCTTCTAGTCGCATTAGAAACCTTAACGAAAATGCAATTAAGTTCCATGAACATTGTAATTATGTAATTCAATATATTTTTATGTTTTTTTAGTCATATGCTCCAAAGATATCAGACTTTGGCTTGGCGAAATGGGCACCTGCTGCCGGTGACTCCTACATAACAGGACAAGTTGTTGGCACAAAGGGTTATGCTGCTCCTGAGTATGTTCGTACAGGTAATTTCTTGCATCCTTCAAACTCGGATATCTCTATGTTCAGATTATATGCACTACTTAGATAATTTAGACTCTTCCGTGATTTATGTTATCTGAAATCAGGGAAACTGTGCATAAAAAGTGATGTATATAGTTTTGGAGTTGTTTTGGTCGAGATGCTGACAGGCCTACGGGTAATTGATACAAATCGTCCACGTGAGAAACATAACCTTGTGAATTGGCTCAAACCAAAACTATCAGAAAGAAGACAGCTGATGCGTATAGTGGACCCCAGGTTGGAGGGGAAGTTCCCTCCCAGACTGGCTTCAAAAATGGCTTTAGTTGCTGCTCTGTGTCTTGGTGATGATCCGCAATTCCGGCCATCTATGAAAGAAGTTTCCGACAAATTGGAAAGGATAGCAAAATCTCAAGAAACCAAGAAGGTGTAAATTCATTCTACTAGGTTCCTTGTGAACATGGCCGATCCTTCACTTGAACAGAGCTGGACGGAATATCTCGTTGTCGAAGAACATGAGCAGGTTTTGATTCTCACTTACAGTGAAAGATGTCCGCTGAGGTTCAAATGTTTCTTCCATGTTTGGATGCTCGAGCGCTTTTCTCCACGCTGTTGAACAAGTTCCTGTGCATGCTGAGATTCATTTTTAGTTTTCACAAGTCCTTTTCCTGAAATGCTTTTGATAATATTCTGTCTTCCATTCTTATATCACAGTCAGAAACGAGTTCATAATATCAGTCAAATGATTGTATCTATTTTCTAGTCTTTCAAGGTTTTTGCTGCTTCTGATTCTGTTGTATTATGCTGCTCTCTATCTGCAGCTTTTTCCTGTATGAAATTAGCCGATACTTTCTGTTTGCGAATCACCAGAATGGATTCTCTAGTCTATGGGGCTGCTGACCATAGTAGACTCCTGTCCTGTGCTATGATCGAATTCATCTCTGAAAATATGGAGTCTGTTTAGAAATAAAGTAATACTTCAATTTTCTGGAAAGTTAGTCAGAAAAAAGAAAATTTGAGGTTCAAATGCAATATTTCTTCATTAAAAATAAATAAATTAGAAAAATGGTTTTCCAAATTTATATTAAATTTAGAAAACACATTTTTAGAATTTCTTCATAGATTTTCTTTACAAGTTTTTCGTCGTTTTTCAAATGAAGAAAAAACATGAAAATGCAATTTTTTTTTTCTTTTATACACAAGCATTTTCGGCAATGTAAAATGTACACTTTTAATTTTCATATTTAATTAGTATCATAAATTTAATTGTTTTAAAAAATCTAATATATATAAAGAATTTCTTGGTAAACAATATAATTTTTTCATGATGATATTTAATTTGAATGAAATAAAATTAATATTTTACAATTGAATTATTATAAATTTAAAATATTAATGACTAATATAATATTAATATACTTTTAAACGAAACCCTTTTTGTCCTTACGAAAATTTTAATTTATTCTGATATATATATATATATATATATATATATATATATATATATATATATATATATATATATATATATATATATATATATATATTGTGTCTTTAGATTCTTAGTGTGACAAAACAACCTTCTTGTTTATGTAGCATACATGTTAATGATCTCTTGTGAGCTATTAACTCGGTGAATTCCAACTCTAGATCCAACACTCTAGGAATTCTCACATGGTACATGTTGCAATAATCAAATAATAATGTGACTACGGGAGAAGTGTATATATGTGCCTGCTTATCTAATTTGCGAGATAACCAAGCATTTAAAAACAATGTCCACTCTTCTTAAAATATATATATATATATAAATATGTCCACTTGTGATCAAAATGTATCTCTGGTTAGAGAATAATATAAATCATATTCTGAGGTCTCACTTAAAAAACTTAAGTTTTTAGGTGAGATGGTTCCTTAACATCTCTCAATTTATTATAAAAAGAAATGTTAGTCTTAACTTCCTAACTGCTTTAGGGTGCATTGTTTTTGGATTAACGTGTGTGTTCAAGTTAGCTTGTATGTATCTCAACTAATCTTATGGATCCTGAAGTTAATGATTATATAAGCCTCTAGTGCATATTATAATAGTAACCATATGGCTCAAACTTAAAATTACAAGGGGAGCAAACTTCTTAATCCTAAATTTTTACCACTAGACTACTTATTAGATAATTTACTTTAGATTATATTTACTAAGAAGAAGGATGGTTACATGACGTATGGATTGGATAAAATGAAATAATGGAGATGAAAAAATGGAACTAAAATACGTGAAAACTTTTTTTTTTTTACTGGGAGAATGCAAATTGAGAGACTCTAAAACTAAAAGTCGTAGTAATGGTTTCTCAATGTAAATTGAAATTAGAGCAGAGACCATTTACAAAGCTATTGAGGTTAAAGGGGATCACCAAATGGGATCTCAGGTGCAAGCTTAAACTAACATAAAATTGAGGTTAAAGGGGATCGTTAGATGGGATCTTAGGTTAACCTAACTCAACCAAAGAAAAATTTCAGGTTAAAGGGGAACACTAGATGGGATCTCAGGTTAGTCGGGCTTATACTAACACGAAGTTCAGGTTAAAGGGGATTGCCAGATGGGATCTCAGGTTGACCAAGCTCAAACTAACACGAAGTTCAGGTTAAAGGGGATCGTTAGATGGGATCTCAAGTTAACCTGGCTCATCCTAACACGAAGTTCATGTTAAAGAGGATCGCTAAATGGGATCCCAGGTTAACCGGGCTCATGCTAACACGAAATTCAGGTTAAAAGGGATTGCCAGATGGGATCTCAGGTTAATCGGGCTCAAGCCAAGACAAGGTTTAGGTTAAAAGGGATCGCTAAATGGGATCTCAGGTTGACCAAGTTAAAAAAAAAGAAAAAGAAAAGATAGACTGAAGTTCATGTTAAAGAAGATTCAATTGAACTGATATGAAATTGCTAGAATATGGATTCATTTTAAGTAGTTTTCGAAGACAAGTTGTATATCTTTACAAACTTATTACGCAATGCATTAGACAAGTCATTGCTTCATAAGTATTGTAAAGAGGTAACATCTGTTACTATCTAATTTTTGATCCATTTATTTTTCTGTTTCAAAAATGCCAAAAAAATAAAAAAAAAATATCTTGGAACAGGGACTAAAATTGAAAAAGACAAGCAGGAACCAGAAAAATATATTTTTTACTATACATAGAGGTGCTTATACATGTGTAAAGAGGGGAAAAAAGAAAAATCACACACTCTCCCCCACACAAATAAAACAAAAAACCTAAAAAAAAAAACTTGTCTTTTCTCTCCAACCATCACCCACCTCTCTCTTCTTCTTCTTCTTCTTCTTCTTTTTCTACAACCCAAGTTGCAACAACCGGCCACCATTCCAGCCTCTCTTGCCCACTTCTCTCAACCACAACCCCGGCCAACCAACTGCACCCCTCAATCATCCCTTTTCCTCTCCAGTTACGCGTCTCCTCTCCTCATAGCCTCCTTGTCAGATCTGAGCCCCGTCCAACCAACGTACTCCCATCGGCCACCCTTGCCTATCAACAGTTCTTCCCACCGTGGCAGCAGAGGCGAGCGAGCAGCCACCAAGGTCAACATCTTCGATCAGCACAGCCTCTTCCACGGCAGCACAGCCTTTCCCCAACAAATCGGCCACAACAGCTCTCTCTATTCACCATGACTCACAGCGGCCTCCTCCATAACACCTCTAACCACCTTAAGACAAAGAAGAAAATGACCCGAGAAAGGAAAATGCAGATATGAAGGTAAGAGATAGAGAACCAAATTTGTTTGCTTGTGTTGTATTTGTTGTTCCTTTTCAGGTCGCCGTTGAAGAACACCGCCGGTGGGAGAAAGGAAAGGGGAGATTATTTCGCACCCCTGTTCTTCTGCTTCACCAGCGACGGCGCGTGGAATCCAATGATCATCCCCTGCTTCGCCACTTTTCTGGCGTTTCGGCACTGTTCCAGCATCATGGCACTGTTCCTAGGTCTCTTTTTTTTTTTTTTTTGTAATTTTAGGTGTTTATTCAAATTATTATTTTTTATTTATTACCGCTTGTAATGCTGTGTAATTTGTGAATTGTAATGAAAAATAATAAAAAGAATGTGTGTGCGCGTGTTTTGCATTTTATTTATTTATGTTGTTTTAGTAAGAAAAAAAATATAAAACTCAATAAAAAAAGTGTTTTAACTGCATATGGCCAAAGCTTTATAGAAAATTACTCTAGATTTAATAACAAGTTTATTAAATTTTGAGAATTTAGTCTGTATTTAAATAAATTGTGAACTTAATTCACAAGGATTAATTGTTAAATTCAGATAATAAATATTGGACCTGCAAGCAGACTAATGTTTAAATATCTAGAAACGATCAAAAAATTCTTATAGCTATTTTGAGTGGTGATTGATTTTTGAATCACAACATTTTTTATGATGCATAAATTTTGGAAAAGCCATCCGCTTTCCAGGATAGATGATCCTTTTAAGGTATCTACACGGATTTTTTTTCCTGATATTTTATTTGGGTTCACGAGCATATAATAAAGTTTCAAAAGCTAGATTTGTTCACATAAATAAATTCTACCCATTGAAACTTTCAAAATAACATCAAAATACACAATGCAATTTATCTTAGATAAGGTTTACTAGAAATGCTAGTACCTTTCCTTTACATAACCAGTCCCCTATCGACCCTTAACAGCCGGACGACGAATCCTCGACTCCCTGTGAGACCACCTCCTGAGACGCCACGAGGCGACACTTGCTCTGTTTGTGCGGGTTTAAAGACTTGGAGATGTTAAGAATGATGTATGAGTGCAGGCATGACTTTCACTTGGCTTGAGCTTAATGGATCGTGTCCAGTCTATCAGAATTCACCGTTGCTTTTGTCGTAGTATGCAGCAGATCGGACGAGGAGGTGGGGATTTTGGCTTGATATGATTTGGGCGTGGAGTGGCGGGTTGTGTTTAGAAATGAAAATTGTCAATTTTTGGTCTGGTATTGATTAGGTCAGGGATTCTGTTGGATCTACTAATTTATGATTTTGGATTGTTAAAAAAGAAGGAAAAATCATCTGACACCTAATTTATGATTCTGTTGGTCTGGTATTTTTTTTCGTCCTAAATTGAAGTGGGTGAATTATAATGTTGAGTGATCAAAGTACAATGAATTATTCAAAAACTAGACTTTTCCATAAATAAAAAAATGCATAAATCAACTCTAAATTCAAACTTCTATGTGCTCAAAATTATTTATAAAAAAAAATACATGATCGACATGTTAATAAAATATCTTAAACATTTGGTTGTCACTTCAACTGGACATGGATAACAACAAAGTTAGAAAAACTATCTTTTCAAACTTTTATTCCTTACACTTTGATTCTCAAACTTTATATTTTATTCATTTTAATCCCAAGCTTTTTTAATATGATCATCTAACATTTGAGTTCAAGTTTTCTTATACCTTTATTTATATTTTGGGAAGTTGATGAATCTTTTATTTGGATTTCTCAAGCCACACACATCTGTGACTTCTGAGAGTGATTTAGTAATATATTTTTTCTTATTATTGTGTTTCTATAGCCATTTTATTTGGCTATGATTATTCTTATTAAAGAACTATGTTATTTAAAAATTTAAATTGTTAGGTGAGATCCCGGAATATGATTTATATTACTCTCTAACACCCCCCCTTCAAGTGAAAGTTTTTTGAGATTGAAATTTGCACAAAACCGCACTACCTTTTGCTTGTTTTTTTAGCAAATAGAATGAAGGTGGTGAGATTCAAACTGGTGACCACTAGGTTAACAAGGTTCTGATACTATATTAAAGAATCATCTTGCCTAAAAATTTAAACTGTTAGATGAGACCTCAAAATATAATTTATATTATTATACAGCAATACTCGTGAATAATGCAGCTCACGTGTATCCATATACATCCCGACAATTTTTGGATTCTTCGTTTTGTTCTCAGGCAAGGGAATCTTGGACAAATACAACGGCAGTGACAGGTCATGTGATTTCACTTGATCAAAATTCACCAGATTATAGTTCGAGATGAAGAAACTGCACTTCAACTGTCACTTTCAATCTAGTTACGGTCCGAGGAAGAGGTTGACGATATCCCATCTCTAGATATATGCATGGTTTCAGCGAGATGGTGACGTGGCTAACTAAGAAATCTTATTCTCATCGAAAAACAAAACAAGGCTCGATCATCTGTAGAACACAAGTACAGGAAATGCATGCCGAGGTGCGTCGACAGTGAGAGACACGTGTTAAGCCAAGCAACTAGCTCGAAATTTATGTTTTAGACTTTTAGTGCCTTTTCGGAGAAGCCAAATCTGTTGTCGGGAAGTCATGGATTGCAGATTTGACAAGCTTTCTATACAGTAAACTTTACTTATGCTCCAGCCAGCCAACAGCTTGTAGGGCCCAGTCAAATGAGTTATTTTAATAAAAATACATTTAATTTTTTTATTTATTCGACTGTTACATCATACTATAATCGAATACAAATCTAATCTGACAAATGATTAATTGATTGTAATTAATTGAAGTCGTTTCATACTCACAATAGATTTAAATGTTATTCAAACCGTTACCTAGTTTTTAAGTGTGTGTGTTTTCTTCTAATTTGATTTTATTTTGACTAGTTCGGTTTCTTTAGTTATTATTTAAACTTTTTTTAATTTATTCTTAGAATATATTATCATATTGATCATACAAGATCTTGCAGTTCATAGTTTATATTTTGATACTGTAACTTGAGTACTTGAGAAATTTTAGACTTCTGCCCTTCATTGTACGCTCATCAGCATGCTTCAATTTACAAAAATAAATAATAATTTTCTAGTTGAGTGCAAGTAACACTCCTTTTCTTCTTTTTTTCTCTCGACCAAGCATCTTAATAATTAATCGGTTTAGTTAATACAGAATATTAATAAAACCTATAATGTTTTATATTTTTCATTATTTATTTATGATGTATTATATCCTAAAATAAAATAAAAGATTATGATAGAAAAGTAAGTTTAAGCTAAAAAACATATACAGCCACTCAACCCTTTCAGAGATGAAAATTCCCCCCTCTCCTCTCAACAACTCGATGCAAACCTATGATATAAAGTTAAGAGAAAAAAAAAAACCGTTTCAGAGATGAAAAGGATAGGAATTGCCATGTTATCAAGTTAATCTATGGCAATTAGATCAACTTGATAGGTCTATGATATACAATTTTTAAAATGATCTAGCATATTAGGTGTATATTTGACATTGTGGTGTAGAATATTTTTAGCATATAATGTTGGTACCTTGTGGCAGGTTTTCATTGTGTAACACTCCTACCAGATTTATTTCGGCTTTCCGGGATCAGATCACATTCTTGGTTGTGGGTTGCGTGACCACGTGATCACGAGATTTGCAACAGGATTCTTAAAAAATAAGTACACTCGAACTCGAGACTGACAAGACAAATCGCAAGCTCTTTGTCACCCCCACGTCTCTTGGGGTCTGCTTCAATTTCTACACAACTTCTAACCTCAATTCCAACATGGCTTTCGAATTGATTAAAAAAATAAATAATAATTTATCTAAATAAAAAAAAATAGCACACAATTAATTATCTAAATCGCTAAAAATCAAATTAAATCGAAAAGAATTGCCAGTCAAAATCCAAACCGTTTGAACCAACAGCTCAGTGACAAAACTATGGTCCCATTTATTAGTTAATCAAGCCTGTGACCCTTGAGGAGAGAAAAAGAAAACTTAAATCATTTAGAAAATTTGGATCCTACAAAATTATTTCAAGCAGGTTTTACTTAGCTTTCAAGCTATAACGTTATCGTGAGTGTGGACACAAAAAGTCTCGCATCTACATATATTTACTCTTTAAAAACTCCAACTCGGAGAAATCGTAAGTGGAGTTCAGGCAATTGTCATAATTAATTAATTAATTAATTAATTTAAAAAAGGTTTCCACGCAAAAATATATAATATTCAAGGCTTTGGTGATCTATGTATGTCGTCGACTCGATAATACATAGCATGGGAGAAGTCAGCAGGAACCTGCATGATTTCATGTCACACCACTAGGTGTGATTTTTATTGACTGCCCACGTCTGTTTTTCCACATTTTTTCATCAATTTGATATATTAAAACTGAATATCTATTTAATTTAAATATTATTTTATAGACCAACTAGTAATTAATTAACACGAAATGTATTAAATATATATTTAAATATCATTTGGGTCTAAATTTTAAATTATTAGTAAGTTTTTTTCTGCTTTTAAATTGATATTTTTGAAATTCGAGATATAAAGCAAACTATTCAGAGCAAATCACAATCATCACTCTTTTCTTCTTTTTTTTTTTTAACTTTTCAAACTGTCCAGAGTTTTTCTTTTGAAAATAATTCCTCACGTGTGCTTGGAAAAGCAATTCATGGCTGGCGTCTGCGCATACTCTGAAATACTAGTTTAATACCTCACATTTCGTTGCAATCAGAGTAAATAATTTTTATAATTGTTTAGATTAAAATATCATGTTTCAATATATAAAGTTTGGTATAATGAAACAGATTAAAATGCCCTATCAGAAAACAGTAATATCGAAGTGTTAACTTCTAAATTTATTATCATTATCACTGTCAAAACAATAAAAATTATTAAACTATCTCAAGGAAAAAAAAAGCAAGTAGGAACAACAACTAAAATTATTATTCTTAATATTAATATTATTATTGCGTTAATAACAAAAAAACAAAATTAAATCAAAGACTAAAAGAAGTCTAAAAACAATAACAAAAGAGGGAATAAAAAAAATAAAATAAATGATAAAACAAACATAAAAAATTTTACATGAAAAAAAAATATTTGACTTGAAAATTAAAAAAATTGACCGTACTACCCTGTGGGCTAAGCAAACAATTTTTATGATTGTTGGGATTAACGAATTAATAGGATTTGTTGGTCTAAAATGAAAATATAATATTTATATATGCGAAATTTAATATAATAAAAAAGATTATCACACCTTATTATAAAAATAGCAACATTGAAGTTTTAACATTTAAAATTATCATTGCTATTACTGTCAAAACAATTAAAATTATCAAATTATCCTGAGAGAAAAAACACTCAAAAACATTAACAAAAGAGTGATCAAGAAAAATAATTAAATTTATTATTATTATTATTATTATTATTATTATTATTATGTTAATAATGAAAAAAAAACAGAAATAAATGAAAAACTAAAAAAATCTTAATAACTTTAACAAAAGATCAAACAAAAAAATTAAATAAAAATTATTAGGTAAAAAAAATTCATCTAACTTGAAAATAATAATAAAAAACAATAAAAAAAAACTAAAAGAAAGAGCAAATAAAAAAATATAATAGATGATAAAACAAAAATAAAAATTATTAGCTGAAAATAATTATTTAATTTGAAAATTAAAAAATATATGTTCTACGTTGTTGGCTGAGCAAACAATTTTTATAGGATTTGCTGGATCAAAATTAAAATATAATATTTATATATGCAAAATTTAATATAATAAAATAGATCAACACGCCCTATTATAACAATAGCAACATCAAAGTCTTAAAATCTAAAATTATCATTTTATTACTATTAAAACAATAAAAATTATCAAATTATCCTAGAAAAAAAACTCAAAAACATTAACAAAAGAGTAAGCAAGAAAAACAATTAAATTATTATTATTGTTCACTAAAAAACATTAACATAAGAGTAAGGAAGAAAAACAATTAAATTATTATCATTATTATTATTAACTAAAAAAGATTAACATAAGAGTAAGAAGAAAAATATTTAAATAATAATAATAATAATAATAATAATAATAATAATAATAATAATAATTATTATTATTATTATTATTATAATAAAATAAAAATAAATAAATGAAAGACTAAAAAAATTCTAAAAACTTTAACAAAAGATCAAACAAAAAAATAAAATAAAATAAAATTATTAGGTGAAAAATATTCAAGAGCAAAGGTAGAAAAAAAAAACAGAAATATCAATTTTCAAATGATTATAAACACAAAATAAAATTAAAAACCAAAGCTAAGGGCATATTTATATATACATTGAAAAAATAGAGACTATTCTAGAAATAAAAAAAATATAGGGATTAAAATAAAAAATTAAAAGTATAAGGGCCAAAATGAAAATTAAATATATTATCAATTTTAATCAAAGGACAAAATTGAAACAATCACAACTTCCGTACCGAATATATTAAGGTTTTTAAACCCAATCCGAAAATTAAAACAAGGAGGACCGAAGGGAAACTTTAACATGTAATTAATTTCAATCGAAGGACTTAATTGAACTAAATCAAAACTTATATAAAAGAAATCAACACCAAACACAAATATAAAGTCCAGGGATCGAAGTGAAAAGTCAACAAACCTGGGAGCATCTCTTGTACTTTTGCGTGCAGGAAAGAGAGAAATAGAACAAATAGCTTTAACCGGCCGCCGCCGCGTACACGGACACCATGTGATGAAACGTGCCATACCAGGATGTAGACCATGCGGAGGCGCATTGACAGAGACGCCGATAGCCCATTTCCAGCGACGATATCAGTCCTCACGCGCCGCTTGAACATGGCGTGAGACGGAAGACTATCGGTCGCGTGTCACACACGCGCCGATAGTATTTCGAAAAACATAGTAAAAAATATTGGCCAATTACCGGTCTACCCCTGTGCCTAATTCATCAATTTTATCTTATTAGAGGCTATGTCCGTATTTAGCCATTTTAAAAAAATATTAAAAAAAAATACAGCGGACCAGACCGGTCCGTACGCGCGCAATTACCTCCGCACCCCTCCAGCTTGGAACCGTTTTTTGTCTTTTTCGAGGGACAAAAATGTTATTTCACTGTTCATATGAGAAAGAAAAAAAGGTAAACATACGCCCATGAAATACAATTAGCAAATGTCCAGTACTCCATAGTGTTTACACTCACACGCTACATGGAATTGCTGATGGTTTTATAATTTTAAATAAAAAATGTTGAGAAGTTGCTCTGGCTGTTTCAGGAGACGAATGTAAACCTTTTGCTGTTAAAAAACGCTGGGAGTGGCAGTTATTTATTGGTGGACGAAAGTATAAGAAAAGCTAGAACAGCTTGAGATGGAAGCAGTGGGTGGGGCTGCTTAAATGTCAACTCAGGGAGGGTAAGATCACGGTGTTACACTCAAGAAAAATATCTTTTTATCCTTATATACCCCTTTGAAAGGATGAAAAACTAGCCCAATTTGCTTAATGATATATATTCACGATCGCTTTTTATTTTTTGGTTTAGTTTTTATCCCTTAATTTTTTTGATCTTTTTGAGATAATTCTTAATTTTTTATTTGTAACTATACACCTCTGCTCTTAGTTTACATTTTAAATTTTTATTGTTATTTGTATTTGTATTAAATGCAATTTGCGTTAAAAATATAATAAGTTTAGTTTTGGTGGTGTAAAATGAGAATGAAACTTTCTTTTATCCATGTATAGTTAAACGTGAAATGTTTGAAACATCCCCGTAGGTAACTCTTCTGTTTTGTCTTATTTGAGGCTACAAAGGTTATTTTACTGTGCACTGAAAATATGAAATTACTGGGACACCCCCATTGACAATTATTGGTTTTTGTCTTATTTGAGGGTATTATAGTTATTGTACCGTGCAAAAAATATAAAAAAATTGAAAATACCTCTGATACCATGACATTATTTTAAACACATTTTACATAATAAAATGAATATATAAAAAACTAATATACAATTATTATTATTATTGTAAATAATTTTGTTATAGTAATAATCAAAAGTTTTATAGGCTGATTATTTCACTCAGTTATATAGCATCATAAAAAAAATCTAAGACTATTAATATTTTTTTGCATGTTAAAAAATTTATTTTTGACTATGGCAAAGTGTAAGGCGAGTGACTCATATATTTTTTTTCATTGTAGATAATTTAACACAATTTTTTTACCTGTTTTATCTACGTGTGACTTCATTTTTTTTATGTTATATTAATTCTTAACTATCATACATAAAGAAGTTGCAAAAGTCAACTTTTAAGAAAAATAACATCAACTAATGAATTAATTTGAATATAATTCTCATTGTTATTATCATAATTGTTAAATTATTACAATTATTATAATTGTCATTATAATCATTATTATACATAATTAATATTTTAATTATTTTTTAAAAAAATATCTGTTTTTCCTATATACCCCTTTGAAAGGATGAAAAACTAGCCCGATTTGCTTAATAATATATATTTACTTGACCCTTCAAATCTTATTATTATTATTATTATTATTATTATTATTATTATTATTATTATTATTATTATTATTAATGTATATGTTTTGTAATGAAAGTATTTTTCAAACTGATTTTTATTTTAAAAAATATTAAATTAATAAAAAAATTTATGATTTTGATATCTTAATATAAAAATAATTTAAAAAATATTAATTTATTGTTTTTGTTTTTTTATAAATTATTATAAAAAAGATATTTTTCGCAATACCAAACAATGTCTTACACTGTACAAGGAACCCAAGCATGTTGCCTATAAATTTGGGCTGAAAGCCCTCATGAATAACATCATCCAATAAACCCAAGAAAATGGAGCGTTTCTACTCCAATCTTCTCCTTCTCGTTGTCTCCTCCATCACTGTTTCCCTTCTTGTCATCATTAGCAGGCACAGAGTCCACCGCAAATACTCCAATCTCCCTCCGGGAAGTCTGGGCCTACCTTACGTGGGGGAGAGCCTTAAGTTCTTGATTCAAGGATGGAATGGCCACCCAGAAAATTTCTTTTTTGAACGCAAAGCTAAATACTCTTCTGAAATATTCAAAACAAATCTTTTTTTCGAGCACGCAGCAGTGCTGTGTGGCGCTGCAGGCAACAAGTTCTTGTTTTCCAATGAGAACAAGCTCGTTGAAGCATGGTGGCCAAATATAGTGACCAAGATATTCCCCTCTGCACATAACGCCTCACGCACAGAAGAGGTGAAGAAAATGCGGGTGGCTTTCCTCCATTTCTTGAAACCGGAGGCGCTGCAGCGGTATATTGGTGCCATGGATGCCATCACGCGGAACCACTTCGCCACAGAGTGGGAAAATAAAAAGGAAGTGGTCGTGTTCCCTCTGTCAATGAGCTACACGTTTGCCGTGGCTTGTCGGTTGTTTTTGAGCATTGAAGATCCTGAACACATAGCTAGAATTGCCAAACCATTCAAAGATGTAGCCTTTGGTGTTTTCTCCATCCCCGTCAATTTGCCTGGAACTGGAATGAACCGCGCTATCAAGGCCTCGAATGTTATTCGAGATGAGCTTTTTGCAATTATTAGTCAAAGAAAGAAGGATCTAGCAGAGGAAAATGCATCTTCTACAGAGGATTTATTATCACACTTGCTATTGAAATGTGACGAGAATGGAAAGTACATGACGGAGCTACAGGTTGCTGACAGAATTCTGGCATTGTTTCTGGGTGGACATGATAGTCCAAGCACTGCTTGCACATTCATTGTCAGGTATTTGGCCGAGCTACCGCACATCTACGAGAGAGTTTACCAAGGTATGTTTAAATATTTTTTGGGTTTATTAAAACAAATGAAAAATAAAAATTGTGCTAGCTAGGTTTACTCCGATCGAGTGATCACTCAAGTTTCGAGTCGACTTATTTAGGAGGTCATTCAAGTTTGATTGCGTTAATTTCATGCCTGATTTTTACTTATTTAAAATCCGTTTAAGATCTTGAATCACCATGGCCTCATATCAACTTACTGGAACAAGTTTCATAACTATAATCACGAGTCGGGAGAATCAAGATACATTGGTTTGGAACAAGATCCAAGTTATAAGTCGGGAGGATCAACTTGAGCTGATCCAAATAATAATAATAATAACATTAAATAAATCAAAACAACGCTGTTTTGACTAAATATTTTTAAAAATTAATTGTTTTTTTTGCATGCATTTTATTTGGGGTCGATCAAATTGTAAGTCTATATATCTAGGTTTTTATCTTATTCAAATTCGATCAATCCTTTCTTTCTTTTTTTCTTCTAAATATAGGATGGCTTCAGGACCTAAGATAGCCGGATTTCATCCTAGTGTTTATGAAAACATAAAATAAAACAAATTATTTAGTCCACATTACATTTGTCACTCCTGAGACGACTAGCAACTTGCATTGCGTGCTGCACAGATTCTGGTTTAAATTGTTTCCTTTTATATCAGCTTGCGTAACCCCGGCCCAGTTCAAATCAACTTCTTGAGCACTACAAAATAATAATAACGGGGATGATGGTGATGATGAGTTCTCATTGCTCATGCAAGGGAAATATGAACTTCTAGCTTTTCTTTTTTTCCTTAAACAAAGAAAGAATGTCTGCAAACTGACCCTAATATCATAAGATCAGCTAGCATGTTGAATTATTGGCTAAACTATCCCCCAGTACTGTACATAATTTTCTTATAATGGTTATTAATTGCTTGTCTTTTGTATTCATCCAGGAAAAAAAAACTAATTAACTTATTCAATTTTTGTAGAACAAACAGAGATCATTAGATCCAAAGCTTCTGGTGATGAATTTTTGACCTGGGATGACATTCAAAAGATGAAATATTCATGGAATGTAATTTGTGAAGTGTTGCGACTTGCGCCTCCATTCCCAGGTAGCTTTAAAGAAGCCAAGACTGACATTGTTTTTAATGGCTTTTCCATCCCAAAGGGCTGGAAGGTAAGTTATTTTTCTAGAAAATAAGCTTCCTCATCTTCTTTTTTTTTTCTCTTATTAGGTCTGTCTTAAATTCTTACTCCAAGTGATAAACAAATATATATATATATATATATATATATATATATATATATATATATATATATATATTTTGTTGCAGACTGATTAATTATGGTTTTCGTTTTCATGTTTTGAAATTCTTGAACTATTTCCGCAACACTCCATATCTGAACATGCAACTCTCTGGAACGAATCAAGTTAATTCCTAGCTAGGTTGAAGAAGCAGCCACTAATTAACTTCGTCCTTGATTGTCATCTTATACTTAATTTCCATTGATCGTGCAGTTGTGCTGGAATACGAATGCAACACACAGAAGTCCTGAATACTTCCCGGAACCTGAAAAATTCGATCCTAGCAGATTTGAAGGGAACGGGCCAGCTCCATACACATACGTCCCGTTTGGTGGAGGGCCAAGGATGTGCCCTGGAAAAGAGTATTCTCGACTGCAGCTGCTTGTTTTCACGCACAACTTGGTGAGGAGGTTCAAATTTGACAAATTGATTCATCGTGACAAGATTGTGTATAGTCCATCACCAGTGCCAGATAAGGGACTCCCGATTCGCCTCCATCCTCACAGTGCTTGAATTGGGACAGAAGAAATATTGCTCAAAATGTAGGCCATGTTCTCCCCCCTTCGCTGCATAATTTCGCTGAATTGTGATGGGCGTGCTCTATCTCTCACTTTGTTTTTTGTTTTTTTTGTTATTGAATGTCACTAGGCATCGCTTTGCTGTTATCTATTATGTAAGCGGCCGTCATGTAATAATAATAATAATAAAAATAAAAATTGAATCCGATATGGGATTCATTGTAAGAAGAAGATTGTACCGTTGGCAGCTCTTAGGTTTGAGTTATATCGTTGGTTTCTTGAAAAAGTTGAGCGTGATCAGTCTTATTCACATAGGTATTTTAATTAAACTTTCTCGACATAGACGCAACAAAGATTTTTCAAGGTGTATATATGTGAGCATAAAAGACACAATTTTTTTGTTTCAATGTATGGTTAGCGTATTTGTAGATCCAATTTTTTTATATAAAAAATAAGAAATTATTTATATTATTAAACACCGAATATTTCGAATTTAAGTATAAAATCGATTAACATAATACATTAGGGTTTAAATGGAAAGCGTTATTTGTTTTCTTTGTATAGATATGCAGAAAAATAACATCAACCTCAAAAATCATTTGAAAACGACTCCAAATACTCTTAAGTGATGATCACATAAAATATATATAAATTATTGAATATGAAGTACTGATTATAATTTCTCTTACTTCTGTTCATTTGTTTTCTCATTTTTTCCCGCAGTATCCTAAAAAAATTAATATTATCTCATTAAAAAAATCAAAAAATAAAATTTAAAAATTATGATATTTTACAGTCAGTGTTGACATGGGGATTTTCCAAAAAAAAAAAAAAATAGAAATCGGCAATTTGAGAATGTTCTATACATTGGTCCATACAGTCCGCTGCCATCTAAAATGCTGGGGCCTGTTTACATGCCTTGTTCTTGATTCACAAAACCAGTTCTACCTCTTAATTTTCAGAAATAAAGAATAAAATCTTAATTATTCATCGACATAGAAACCAAGTGCAGTACAAATAAAATCTCATTCTTTTTTTACATACAGAAGCATTACAGAATATGTAATAGTTAATTACTCCAAGAACATTAAGGCTATAGCATCTCAAGCAAGCAAGTAGTATAACTCATCTTTGACATTGAAGAAATATGAAATTACTTCAATAATATTATTGGCATCAATCAACAGATGTTATTGTTCCGATTATAAAAAAAAACCAAAAAACACAAAAAAGAAGAAAGCAAGTGAATAGTTTTTTATATTTACAATTTAGAGTCGTGATTTTTAATGTTAAAAACCCTAGTTTTATCATGTTATATATCACATCACATATGGGTGCATTTACATACTCGGTGACTAATTACTTCAAGAAAGTAAGTTCGAGCTTCACTTATTACCATTTATTTAATTATTATGCATGAAGACCTTAATTATAGCGTAGCTCTAGCTGGAACAGAACTTTCGAAAAAAAAACAAGTAAAATAATCTCAAATCCTAATACTCTCGGACTAAAAACATATAAAAGCTGGTGGGTTAATACGGGAAGAAGACAGCAACTGTGGATGTGTGTGTATCCAGTTTTGCAGATCAGGAAGCTCGGAGGATTTCATGGCCTTGTTATGCTCCTCTTTTAAGTTTATTTTTTAAATAACAACAACAACTACAAGAATAATAATAATATCATCTCTCCTTTGTTATTACAAACAAACAAACCAAGAAAAAGGGTAAGGAAAGTTCTTGCATTAATGGTAATGCCTTCACAGAGGTGGGGAGAAGTTAATTATGGCAGAAACACTGAATCGATATGGCCCTGCAATTAAGTTGACAAACCTTTATGAGCAACCATAAGATGCCCCACATCTTTAATGGATCGGCAATGAGTTATGAAATTATCATAAGATCGACTGACTTCAACCAATTTCACTTTGCTTGTTCCTCGTTGGGATGCAAATGCTCACGGAAGTATAGGTGAGGCTCAAGTAATTTCAACACCGCAATAAATATATAAATAGAAAAGGTAAACCTAGTTGTATCTTATAAACTAGTTAGTCTTTAAAACTCATAATTCATTAAACTTTATATCAGACTTCAATAAAGAAATTTAACTCTCAACTAGTTTTATTTTGAATAATAAAGTTGTTGAATATTGATAAACAAATTAAAAATAATTCCACACAAAATAAATAGCAATTAAAAGAATAAAGAAAAGCATGAAAGACTAAAAAATCATGAGGTGTGAAATTAATAAAAACATTTGTAATAAATTATTTATAGATTAAAAAATAGTAGGGGTGAGATTGAGTGAATCTATAAAGGATTAACCCAATAGAATCAAATTACAAAAAAAATAAAAAAAAAAATAGATGAATGTCTTAAACCTAGTCTAAGCTCTAAAACCTGTAACTTGTGAAACCTTGGGTCAGGGCTTAATCAAGAAGCTTAGCTCTGAACACATTTATTTTGAAGGATGAAATCGTAGAAAAAACATTAGTGGAAAAACTTACAAAAGAGAAAAAGCAACAAAAACAATGAAAATAAAATTTGATAGAAAAAAAGAGGATGAAGTTTGTAAAATAAATATGAGAAAAAGATTTCAAACAAAATAAATAGTAGATAAAATAATGAGAACCAAATTTCAAAGATAAAAAAATCACAGGGGGATAAATTGAAAAACATATGTAAGTTGATAGATTATTTATAGATTAAAACATAGTAGGGGTGAAATTGAAAAATATTTATAATTTAATAGATTATTTATAGATTAAAAAATATCAAAAATTAAAAAATAATCGTTGTATAAAAGGGGTCAAACTAATGATGATGTTGATACACGCATTAAATCATTGTATAAAAGGGTGCTGAGATCTTTCAAGCCTTGTAAACTGATTCAAATGACTAAATATTAATTGTTTTGAAAATTTCGGAAGAGGAAACTGTGATGGAAAAGTTGAGAAGCTTGCAAGCAAGTGCGCAGCACTTGCCTCGAAGAAACTATACACGTCTAGAAAGGCCTTCTCTTGTTGAAAAATCGTAATATTAATTGAATCTTAATTAAATTAAATTAAGTCAGTTCATTTCAGAACACGCAGTATCCACACAAGTATAACACAAACTCTGTTTCTCTCTAGTCCTGGAGGTCAGCACTGATTCTTGCAAAGACAGATGGGGATTCACTGGAATTGTCTTGCAGCTGATACTTTAAGTCGAGCTTCCGTTCCTGCCCCAGTTCCAGTTGCAGACCTAGACTCGGACTCGGACTCGGACCCACCTCGTGATTCCATCTTAAAACTGGTTGATGGTTAGTTTATCACCATATCTAGATTAATTTTACGGTGTCTTGTCGTTGATGCATATGATTCGTGTTCTTCCTTAACTTAGCCTTGTTCATTTTGTTAGTGTTTTGAGAGATATCTCATTTCACTCTTCTTTTTTTCTTTACATATTACTTGCATGGATTTAACACTGCACCGGGATATGCAACCTGAGCCAAATAGATTAGGAATCAAAGAAAATTGGAAGACAAGATTTGCCAAAAGGGCTAGATAAATCCTGGCCACGCTGTTTATGCTCAATCAAAATATATTCTGTCAAAGCCTCCTCCATAAAAGAGGTTTACAATAGCTTAAATTAAATAGGAAAAAGAATCCTAGACATATAGGAGAATTAAAAGCCAAAATCTAAAATTAAATAGGAAAAAAATATAAACTAAAAAACAAAGAACATCTTCTAGTTCTAATTTGAAGGTCTTCTGATCTTGGTTGGTTATAGCAAGCCGGCTCACATTAGAATCGTTAAATCGGATAAAAAGTGGAATTTCCTGAAAAAATCTGAGTCAAATCGGATAAAAAGTTATGATTATTTCCATCAAACATGTCATTTACCACTAGTAGACTTCTTCTTGAACCTGTTTATATGATCCGTAAGGGTGTTTGTTAAGCTTTAATTGTAATAGATTTATATCCGAATGTCGAGATCCTCCTGCATCAGTCTCCTGCAAATTCCCGGTTGATGCTCAGATTCATATATAACTCTATACAAATAAGTCTTCGAATAATCTAAGTCTAAGAGCAAGTCCATTTTATCTCTGTACAAGGCCTCGAATCCTATCTCATGGAATTTGCACATGTAATCAGGTGATGCATCTCCTGTGGATTCCGCTGAATTCAGCTGCTGTTTCACTATGGTAACTTCCTGTATTTCAACATGGATGTCTATTTCACCTCTTTCGGGTGAGAACAACATAATATGTGCGCTAGACAATTCGAAGTTGATAGATTTCACATATGAAGAGTTGCGGGCAGCGACCTTCAACTTTAGTATGAATCTGCTGCTTGGAAGGGGAGGTTTTGGCAATGTCTACAAGGGTTGGCTCAAGGAGCAGAGGCTGTCTAAGGGTGCTAGGAACCGACGAATTGCTGTCAAAAGGTTTTCTGGGGACACGCCACAAAGTTATCGAGAATTTATGGTTTGTTTGTTTGTATTGACCTTAAAATTCACTCTTCAATTATATACGAATCCATTACCTAGTATGATGTCCGGCAGCATGATTGATTTTCCCTATATAAACTGAATCTATGTAGTTAATTTCTCTTGAAGTGCTACGGTATTCAGGTAACAAACTGTTTGTGCTCTTGCTTGCCATCATTTTATGGTACAGGCAGAGATCAGTTCTCTGGGAAAGCTGTCTCATCCGAACATTATAAAACTTCTGGGTTTTTGTCTTGAAAATGAAGAGAAGATCCTTGTCTATGAATACATGCCAAAACGCAGCTTAGAATACCAGTTATTTTCCAGTAAGGAGAAATCTTATTATTCTCAATTTGGAGTTGTATGCTACAATATTAATATCAACATTGTATAACCTTATTTTTGTTCCTAACACACATGTTTCTCCTTGTACAGAGAAACCAGATCGAGTACTTTCATGGGAAATTAGGCTTAAAATTGCGATGGAAATTGCTGAAGGACTGGCTTACTTGCATTCATTAGAGCGCCCTGTAATTCACAAAGATTTGAAGCCCTCAAATATACTACTTGATAAGGTAAATTCTGTATGAATTTTCAAATAGTATGCCGAAACATATAGAAAGTTCACCCAGTTAAGACAAAATAACAGTCTCTTGATACATCTTGTCAGTGAGATTACGTCTACTGACCATGTTTGCATAACAAAACTTAACATTTCTGCTAATGCTTCTGTTTGCTTGCCATTGCCAACATCAATGCATAGTCACCTGATTGTTTCTCTGTGTACATTTATCATATCTCTCTGCATCAATATTTCTGCTATTGCATGCTTTTCATTTCCTCCTTTACCTGGTATTCATGGTTGATTCATTTCACTCCACTGAGTTTTCTAGCAATTTTGACAATCTGAAGAACTGTTAATGCTGTAAGCTTCTCGTTATTAGTACAATTATTCATGACTCGGGAATTGAAAATAAATTATTGGATTATCTTTCCAAAATGGAAAGCTCCACTACCTAACCTCAATGTTTCTTTAGTCCTACACTGCAAAGATATCAGACTTTGGACTGGCAACCACAGCACCTGCATCCTCGAGAGATCATGATGAATATATACAAGAAGATAGAATTTGTGGCACACAGGGTTATATCGATCCTTTTTATCTTTTGAATGGTAATTTCTTGTACCTTGTAAACTAGTAATAATTTTATTTGTTGTTAGATAAAAAGCAACGACAGGGCAAAAGCACCAAACAAAATCCAGTAATCAGTACAATTATACGAAGAGAATACAGAGCAAAACAAGCATTAACAATGAAACTGCCAATTAATGCATAGAATTTAGTTAATGATATTTTCATCGTTGGATTTTGTTCTGGGAAAAGCCCCTGTAGTTGCCAATCTGTCTTCATCTTCTTAACTTGTTAATTATTAACTTCTGCTAACTGCTAAGCTTTGTCATGACACTGATTTTATTGAATTGGTTTGGTTAGGGATGTTGCATGTGAAGAGTGATGTGTATAGCTTTGGTGTTGTTTTGGTTGAGCTGCTAACTGGTTTAAAATCAATGAAAAATATTACTGATGGTTCAACCTTTGAGGAATGGACCGAGAAATATCTAAATAATAGATTCAGGTTGAGAGGCATAATGGACTCCAAGTTGGAGGGGAGGTATGCTACTGGGCAGGCTTCAGAAATAGCAATGCTTGCCCTGAGATGTCTCGTTTCGACCCAAAAATTCCGTCCATCAATGAAAGAAGTTGCTGAGACACTAGAGACGATCAAAACTCGAGCTTATAACCGGAAACATCTTGTCATGGTATTTATTGTGTACCTGCTTGAGCTTCCCTTTTTGTTACTTTTTAAAACATTATATGTACATTTACGAACTTTCAAATAAAAATCATAGCCAGCATAGTTTTCGGAATTTGATCTCACTTTTTATGGATCTTTTGAAGTGTGGGAAGTGCCATGAAGCTGGACACTACACCAGGTCTTGTGAAAAGATCAGTCAAGTTGGAGGAAATTCAAAGCTTCCAAATGCAAGTGAAGCAACAACAGAGAAGAAGACTTCTTCCACACAATCAACCGTCCTACAAGACAGCGAAAGGAGTGAGGCCAGTGGTGTCGTAACAGAGACACTTCAAATAACTCCCAGTAAGTGATGTGCTTAGAAAATAACTAGAAGTTGATTGATTCTATTCATTTGATTACTTCAAATTAACATCATGTGACCGTTCTTATCGGAGGCAGTTCAAACTTACTAGATGCAAGCAATGCAACGAAAAATGAGAAGACTTCAGCCATTCAATCACATCATCTCCAACAAGGAAGCAAAAGGGATGAGGCAAATCGCATTGGTACCAACAAACCTAGGAACAATCATCCTAGAAAAACAACTGCCGGTAAGTAGTGCTATGTTTTGCAAGATAACTTCCCTTGAATTATATTTACGTAGTTTTATTTGACATCTTGTAAAAATGGTCAGCTGGAGGCAATTCAAAGGCACTTGAAGCAAGAAATACAACAAAAAAGGACAAGACTTCTTCTTCTAGATTGACTGTCCAACAAGGAAATACAAGAAAGGAGGCAAATGGTGTCGCTACCAGCCCATCTTGTAGCAGTGCTCCTAAAACCAAAATTCCCAGTAAGTTCTCTATTTTGAAAAATAAAAACTGCAATTAAATTTCTTTAATTTATACTATAAACTGAGATCTTGTAACAACGATCTTGTTGGAGGTGACTCTTTAATTTCTTTAAATAGATACAGCTGGTGCAACGACAGAGGAGAAGATTTCTACGACCAAATCAATTGTCCGACAAGGTAAAAAGATAAATGAGACAAATGGGGCTGTTACTAGCACAACTCGCAGCAAAGGTCCGAAGAAAATAAATACAAGTAAGTAGCATATTTCGAAAATCAACTGCTATGGAATTGTATTTTTATTTTTGTGTAAATTGCAATAATTTTGTGATCCTTAGTAATATATATATATACTCATTTTTAAAGCCTGGATGACTCTTTGTGTGATATAAGAGCTTTAACGACCAGAGCTTGCATGGAGCTTGATCAGAAAGTAATATATAATAATTCTTTAGCATCTGATCGAGCTCATGATTTAAGCTTAATTATGGACACGAGAAATTTTATTATGTGCCTAAAATTCTCATAACCTTGATTAAGGTGATTTTATATTTAATTTTAATATATATTTTAAATTGACGTCTTTTCCTGCTATATTTTCCTGTTTCAGGCATGTCGGAGCTACCAAATGCAAGTAACGTAGGAAGGAAAGTGAGAGCTCAATCAACTGCCCAACAAGTTAACAAAAGGAACGTGCCAACTCATGGTGGTATCAGCATAAAATAAACCCAAAGAAGAATATATATATATAACACCATGGTATGCCTCTGCTGTCTTCTGCTAGCCTGTTGCGCCTGATTCTTCTTTGGCTCTTGTTGTCGTCAACTTCAGCTAGTTCGTGCATATTCTGATAGGCATTTGCATTGTTTAACTTAATCTCCAATTATTTCAAAAGAAGATCTGATTAAGGGATCGAAGGAATATAGATGAGGGACCTGATGATTAAATTTATAGTTAGAGGATTCAATAAAGAAACTGCATAAAGGTGGGGTATTAGCATGATGCTTCCCGAAAACTTTTCGAAGCCTGAATCACTTGAAATGCCAAAAAAAGAGAGTTTGGAGTGACTTTTTCTGATGATTTGCTCAAAAAATCAGCTGTGTATTCATAATGAAACTTATTCCTAGGAATGATGCATTGCTAAATGATAATGACGAATCCATATTATCTTGTACGGTGTCCGACGAAAGGCAAGTGGTGGACCGTGCGTTTCAATGCCGTTCTCCATGTGGAAGCCAAGTTCTGAATTCTTCAAGTGTCAATCGATTGAGATGATTTTCGGTATAAAATGGGAATTGTGGAATATAAATATGAATACATGATTCAACTAATTTATTTATTAATTATAAATTTTGTAATAACACGAAAGAATTGATCAAGTAAAGTGTTATTTTTTTTTTATTTTTCTGCTCTTATATTTCATTACAAATGTACATGTAATAGGTAACTTGAACTAAATTTTATAATATCAGTTTTCAATTTATTTAAATAAAAATAATTTATGATAAATACATGCTACCATGTCGTTAAAGAATTCTATGATTTGAGCAGTTTAATAATTTTGCTCAGTACGAAAATATAAATAAATAATTGAGGTAGATATATACAAAGAATCCAATTAATTGAGGTAGAAAAAATAATAAAACCCATTTTAATAATTTCGGTAAATATATACAAAGAATCCAATTAATTCAGCATGTAAATAAATATTACTGTCTTGATGTAAAAAAATTAACTATATATATATATATATATATATATATATATATTTAATTTTTTTAATTATAAAAATTCCTGCATAAACACCCGGTTTTACCCCTGATATTCTCATTTTCACATTCCTTCACAACGGTAACTAAAAACCTCACTGAACGGTAACTAAAAAAAACCAAATGTATAATCAAAATAAAATAAGAATGTGTGGAGGAGAATTATTGTTTATACGAAGACATGCGAGTCAATGAAACATGTAACTAGCAAGTCAACCTCTCGTCTCTCTCTATATATATGCTAAACCTTGCTTAGCGTGAGTGGGATCATTTACTCAAGATAGATAGAATCATAGAATTCTTTTTTATGGGGATTTGTTGGAGTGCCGAGTCAAATCCATCTCCTGCTTCTGCACCAGCACCAGCTCCTGCACAAGCCCTGGATCCATTCATCTACCCGGACGCAACTCCTACCCCTCCTGAACATCTCATTGAAGGTTAGTGTCTATTTAACCATGACACCATTCTGACCGTTTTCCTTCAATATATTCCTAGGCCAGCTTGCAGGAAAATTATTTGTAATTCAAAGCATTCTGTTTTTATTTTCACTTTGAACTGGACTGTATAATATGTTGGTGCATGGCTTTAATCTCTATACATGATTTCCTTAGACCCTCTAGCTCTTGAATTAGGGAGCTTGCTTCAGGCCAGAGAGATTCCAGTTTGTATAACCTCTACATGTTTTATTCAGGTGATATATCTTTTCTTGTTAGCAATGTCAACAGCTGGTTTTCTATAGCCACCACCAATTTTTCAACATGGATTTCTCATGCGAAGGATGCTATTCGGGGTAAAAATGTTCCTGAGGACATCGAACTCCCAGCCCTTCCGTCAAAGTTGGAAGTTTTCACGTTGGAACAACTGAAGGAAGCAACCTTGAATTTTAGAAATGACATGATCCTGGGGAAGGGAGGGTTTGGCATTGTCTACAAGGGTTTACTAAAAGAAAAGGTGCCTTTTAAGAGAAGTAGGAAACTGCGCATTGCTGTCAAGAAATTGAGTTCAGATAGCAAGCAAGGACTTAGACAGTGGCAGGTGAATGTGTTTCATTGTTGATCTTGCAATTTGGGAGTCTTCAGTTAGCCAGATATGCATGATTAGTATCAGAATGAGAGGTCTCACTCGATGAGCCTCCTGTCTTGATTTAATATTTAATATTTATTGTTTGCAATTAAAAAAAGGATGATGATTTGTTGAGATGTGGCATGAATTCAAATCTTTATAGCACAAGGACTTCAATTTTAACTCACACAGTACAATGAAAGGCTTGTGATTGTTTTGTCTAGAAAAAGATTAGGATTATGACGAACCCTCTATCCATCAGGACTAGGATATATTCTTAATTTAGGCCTTTTTTTTTATTTTTTCAAGGATGATCTGGTATGCTCTTGTGTGCTAAAAAGAGAGCTAGCATGAGAAACTCGTAGTGTGCCATGAGGATTAGATGTATCTGAGATTTAGGTTCGATAGTTCTTCAAAACTTGTACTGCTTCGAATTATAAGAAAATTTATCTTCAATTATGAATATAGGCATAGACGAACCACGTAAAATCTGTTGAATTTGCAATGATTTGAACAGTATCTGAACAGTAAAAAATTACGAAGAACACTGGAAAATTATGATGAAAGAAAAAACAGCAATTCTCGGGAATACTTGGGAATAACATCATAACCTTTATTGAATTGGAAAATTTCTTATATAAGGATTCCAGGGAACATGAATTTGAAATCAAACATGACTCTCAACAATTTTGAGAGATTATTAGATTTGGATAAACCTGTTGTGAATAGTAGATTACGAAAATTAAAATAAACTGCCTAATCTTCTTATCTTCAATGCAAACTTCATCAATTCCAACAAAATCTTTGTGATATATGAATGTTACCTTCCTGTGGTATTCTCTATATTTGTATGTTTGATCCTTTAGTGTGTACTTCCTTTTTATGTCATTGGTACAGACAGAGGTTGGTTTCTTGGCAAAGCTTTCTCATCCCAACATTGTGAAGCTGCTTGGATGCTGTCAGGAAGAAGAAAACAGGGAGCTGCTTATTGTCTATGAATTCATGGAGAAGGGTAGTTTAAATTACCATTTGTTTGGAAGTAAGGACTGCTAAAACTTGTTACATTCTAGAGATATTGAACAAATGCTTGCTAATTTCGTAGCCACAAACCTTCATTTCTTTCACTGTTTGTTTTTCTGCATTTCCAGAACGATCTGGTCAGCAGCTTCCTTGGAAAACGAGACTGATGATTGCAACAGAAATGGCTGAAGCCCTGTCTTATTTGCATTCTATGGATAGGCCAATAATTTTCAGAGATTTCAAGACCTCAAATATACTACTTGATGAGGTAAATGTCGGTATAATCTCTAGATTACCATTTTGAACTCAAACTAAACAGGAACTTATCATACCAGGAAGGTTAAATTTACAGTTTGAAAGCGAAATAGATCTGAAGAACAAGCATACATTACAAGAACAGCATATCTTGAGTTGAAAACATGATCTCTCTACTATCCGGTGCAATGTAGCCTAAGCTAAACCTTCCAGGTTTCTATCTTTGTAAAACTTGAACGGAGATGCCTCCCTCATTGAATCTCTTATTTTTCTCTCCTTTATGATAATCAGAATCTCTCTGCAGTCTGGTTCCTGTCCTTGTAACTGACTGCATTACTATCCATCCCTCATCTAAACTTGGTTTGTGGTGAGCTCATTTAGAATACACAACCAAACAACAAAACTATGTCTAGGAATATGCAAAAAATCCCAGTTAAGCTGATACTGGTTAATGCTAACCCCCTGCCTCCAAATCACTTCCCTGTGAATTCTAGCAGAATGTTTACCATCAAGCTTGATTTGATTAGAACAGCAAACTCTTGTGTGCATGTGCTGGTTGATAACACCATAATGTTTAAGATTCCAGGAGTTCTTTTAACATCAAAGTTTCTGTGTGTAGTCTTATAGTCCGAGGCTTTCAGATTTTGGCTTGGCAAAATGGGGACCCAATGATGGCACTCCATGTGTAACAGGAAATTGTATGGGCACACATGGTTATGTTGCTCCGGAATGTAAGACTGGAGGTAATTTCTCTTACATTCTCAAAGTTCTGTGATGTTTTCACTTGCAACTTCTCAGCATCCGATCTCATTTAATTTTGAATTACTTGAGCCATGATACAAACATTCAGACTTTTCCATGATATTGATGTTATGTGATTTGTTAGGGAAACTGTATGTAAAGAGCGATGTGTATAGTTTCGGAGTAGTTCTGATCGAGTTGCTAACTGGCTTACGGTCTGTCGACAAAAAACGCCCGCTTAAGCAACAAGACCTGCGAGAATGGGCTTTACCATTTCTAACCGACAGAAAAAAGCTGAGACAAATCATGGACCCCGGATTGCAGGGGAAGTATAGTAGCAGACAAGCTTTGAAAATAGCCATGCTTGCCGTTAGATGTCTTTACTCTCATCCCATGATCCGGCCATCAATGAAAGAAGTTGCCGAGACACTAGAACAGCTAAAGCTTCGATCTTGACAATGAAATACTTCCATGGCTGTTTCTTTTGTTCTTCATGTTTCTTCTTCGAGGGAAGGGAGCAAAGGGTTGAGCTGATAAGGTATACAATGATTATTTATTTATACTTTGCACTTATCATATTGTTTGGTTATTGTTTCGAAATATAAAATATAGAAGAAATATGTTCATAGAGAAAATATTTTCTTTTATATCTCATGTTTTGAAATTGAAATGATATAAATTCAATCTAAAACTCTTCCTGCACAGATTTTATTTTATCTCTGTCTACCAGAACATTAACCAAACACCTTTATGATGTTTTTGTATTTGTCTGAAACACTAACTAAAGGCATGTATTTGGGGGCGTCAGTTGATAAAATTGATAGTTCGGGGACTAGAACAGGGACCTATATATAAATGGGGTACTAACCTGAGGTTTGCTAAAAATAAATCTTGCAGGAAAGTAAATCGGAAACTGGCTGCTAAAATTACTCTGCTTCAACTGAAAATTTAGACAAGGAAAAAACAATATTCTCTCATATAGTTTTCTCAAACATCAATTTGTTCTAATACATCTGAATGAAACTTATTCCCATCTAGGATACGTTGTTAAATTCTAATGATGATTTCATATATCCATAGTTCATCAAATTTGACATCGATTCATAGATCCAGTGATTCAAGTTTTGATCTTGCCACTTGATAATACTCAAAAAGAAAAAATTCCACCTGGGAATTTTCGGCCTGACATCAACACCGGTCTTGCTTTGTCCAAACTTGTTTGGCACAACCTCTTATGTAATTTTTAAGATTCTAACTAGCAAGCTTGTACTAACTTTTTATACACATACTTTTCATATTAAAGTATCCGTTGCATTAGAATCTGCTTTGTCCCACGATCTTTCTTTTCCTCCTTGTAGTTACTTCCTCCACAAATATACCAAGATTTCAGTTTTAACTTCTGTGTTCTGTTGAAGAAACAAGATAGAATCCCCTCTTTTGTTATTTTTGATAAGAGAATGATTGTGGAAGGATTAAGGAAAATTTTAAGGTTTTTATTTTGATTTGATTATAGAATGATTTAAGAGTTTTAATTAATGTTTAGGGTGTTGGTGTTTTTTGGCTTAAAACGAATTGATTTGAAAAGTAATGGAATTACGAGTTTCATAAGATTAGGTTGATTACAGCCCATCAAATCGCAACCCAATTGACTCAATTAAAACTCGGTGCAATCCTCTTTGATTTGAAAATATCCTAAAACCACGTTTTTTTTTACTTTAAAAAATCTTGAGCCTACATCATTTTTTGATTAATATGATCCAGCTTGCATATATCTCGACTAATTTCATGGATCTTAAAATTAACGACTATATAAATTTTTAATGATCATTATATTAACAATTATAGGACTCGAACCTGAAATCACAAAGAAAATAAACTCTTTAATCCCAGTTAGCCTACATCGATTTGATCTGGCAGTAAATGTAGGTTGACTTGTCCAACCCAGTCAATATCTTGGACCGGGTCATAAGCCGTGGAAGTTTGGGACAGGGTTGACAAATGTGGATGTTACAGATTTGATAATGAAAGAACTAATTAATATTGAATAAAATACTGTGCACAATCATATTATGTACCGTCATAAGGCAGCAAATTATCAGCACAGGCCCTACCTGAAATTTAATCTCCAGTGAACTTTTCCAAAGGAAAGGTGCTGGCATGCAGTAACATCCATTCTGAAGCCACGTAATTAGTCACCTGAATGGTTTAAGCTTTGATAGGATTTCCATTTCCCAGAAAGAACAGACTTTTCTTTCTTGATGGATAGAATTCTAAGTAGCAGCAATTGCTCTGATCTCTCCCTTTTCTTCTTTCCATCTGAAAATCATCCAGACGCCACTGCTGACTCTGCTGCATTGTGACGACCACTTCAGTGTAAATGACGTTGTTTGGAATAAAACATAACAAAAACAAAGGCTTTTGTCGATGTCATCGGTTACACATCTCTATCAGAAATGAATAAAAAATGTCGGAGAGCCGTGGATGAGAAATCTCGCCGGTGTTTCCATAAATAAAGACCCTAAAAGTCAATTGAAAAGCTTACCCTCATCATTGATTCAAGAAAGATAGAGTTCTTTTGATGGGGATCCTCTGTTGTTGCATTTCTGGCCAATCAAGTCCAGCCCCAGAAACTGGCCCTGTTCCTGTTTTTCTAGCCCCAGTATCAATCCCTGACCTAGACATAGCTCCGACCTCTCCTGGACATCTCATTGAAGGTTGGTTTTCAACTATATCATACTCCTTTCATTTTCATATCAGACTTGATGATCTTGTTGAAAAATTCATTTCAAGCCTGTAACTTTCTTCTAACAGGTTGAAATTATGCTCTATTTTCACTTCCACGTTCTTTTGATAGGTTAGAGTCCCTTTGACATGTACACTTTTGCAGGATTTGAGTTGTTCCTTAACTTTTAACTAGAAATAGAAAGTCATAATTAACTTTTGACGAAAAAAAAAAAAAGAGGTCATGAACATGTCAAAGCACTCTTATTCTCTCAGTTTTTCACTTGAATGAGGATATCATTAATCAAAGCCAGGCAACTAAGCAGGGAGCTCAATCCTACTACAAAGCCACTACAAGAAACAGAACATCTAAAACAAAAAAGAAACTCTTCAACTACTCAAACTAACAGCAGGAATATAGATGCCAGCTGAAATTCCAGCAACTAAATAGGTCAGAATTGTTAAGGAACCATCTCACCTAAAAGCTTAAGCTATTAAGTGAGGTCCCATAATATGATTTATATTATACTCTAATACACCCCCTCAAGTGAAAGCCCTTTGGGCTTGAAACTTGCACAGGCCCACATCACCTTGTGCTTAGTTTTTATCAAATAGAATGAGAGTGGTGAGATTCGAACTTGTGACCACTGGGTCAACAAGGCTCTGATACCATGTTAAGAAACCATCTCACCTAAAAGCTTAAGCTATTAAGTGAGGTCCCATAATATGATTTATATTATACTCTAACAAGAATATCTGGGGTCCTTTCGGCTTCCGAGTGTAAGAATTTGAACTTGAAGCTTCATGAATCCTGTCATTTCTCTCCTTCCAAACAAAATATAAATCCACATTACGCCAATCTAATTAAGAATGGTTGAAGGGAAGGACTTCTCTGCAAATACTGCTAGGCAAATTCAAATTTTGCATTCCAGTCAACTACTCTTCTATTGATGTTGCACCATCGCAGGACAGTACTCCACATTTGCTCCTCTCCAGGGCATGAAAAAATAAATGGTCCCTTGTCTCATTTCAAATTTCTAATGCTAGAAGATATTCCTGAGCAGTTGAAATTGTGGTGATTTCATTATCTTCAAGGCCTTAATTTTTCCAACTTGCATTTACTCAGGTGATATATCATTTCTGGTTAGCGATGTCACCGTCAACAACTGGTTCTCTATGGTAACCATGACTTTTACAAGAAGGAGGTCCGCTGCTTTAGGAAAAACTGCTCCCGAGGACATTGAACTCCCAGACCTTCCAGATGAGACATCAGAGTCGAAGTTGAGAGTTTTCACGTTTGAACAATTGAAGACAGCAACCTTCAGTTTTAGAAGTGATATGTTACTGGGAAAAGGAGGTTTCGGCAGTGTCTACAAGGGTTTGCTCAAAGAAAAGTTGATATTTACAGGATATGCCAGGAAACGGCGGATTGCTGTCAAGAAGTTGGATTCTGACAGCAAGCAAGGTCTTCGACAATGGCAGGTAATTTCCTATTTATGATTGCTGGCAGTTTTCTCTAAGTTCATTTTACCTGTTGTCATTGAGGCTTGCTAGTGCAGGTGACTTCTTGAGTGTCTTCAAAGGTATTGGAAAAGCATGGAGATGTCGCTGAACCGGATGTTCCAAAACGATGTTTCCATGGCTTTTTCAATGCCATTGGTACAATTTATCTTTCATAGTTGATCTTTTAGGGCATCAATCTTCTGTCAGCCAAACATGAAAGTTTTGTTTCAGATTGTGAGGTTAAGTCAGATATAGAAGTCTCGTCTGAAATGAAATTTTTCTCCCTGTTCATTATACTTCTCCGAGGACGAATTCAAAAAAATTTCTTATCTCCAGAGTCTCAGTTTTATCTTCGAGTAATTATTTAACTGTTGCATATTTGGTTGTCATTTATCGATACAGACAGAGGTCAGTTTCTTAGCAAGGGTTTCTCATCCAAACATTGTAAAGCTGCTAGGATACTGTCAGGAAAATGAGAATAAAGAGTTGCTTATTGTCTATCAGTTCATGGAGAAAGGCAGTTTAAATTACCATTTGTTTGCAAGTAAGAAAACTCCTCTGCAGTACTAAAGTAAAGTTGTATTGAACAAAATGCACAAGCTTTTCGTCAATGAAATAATTTCATGGATCATAAAACCTCCGTTGATCTCATACCAATGAGCACTGATGTTTTTTTTTTACTTGTGCAGAGCGCACTGATCGGTTACTTTCTTGGGCAACAAGGTTAAAGATTATAACAGGAATGGCTCGAGCCCTATCTTATTTGCATACAATGGAAAGGCCAATAATTTTCAGAGATTTCAAGACCTCAAATATATTGCTTGATGAGGTAAACCTCTTTAGAAATTGAGTAGCTTGAGCAAAACAAATCATTCCTTAATCATTTTTTTGAACATCCAACATCATAGTTTCTGAATGCAGAACTATACTCCGAAACTATCAGATTTTGGCTTGGCAAAATGGGGCCCCGGCGATGGAAGTTCATATGTAACCGGAAATGTTATGGGCACATATGGCTATGTTGGCCCTGAATATAAGAAAGGAGGTAATTTCTGCTGTTTACTAAACTTGGATGCCTCAATTTTTGATTCGTTATTGCGTACTTAGCTTGGTTTTAGATTGCTTGAAATCGCAATATAGACCTGCTTCATACTTTGTCCTGACAATTGTGATGTTACGAGGATGATTAGGGAAGCTGTATGTAAAGAGTGACGTGTACAGTTATGGAGTAGTATTGATGGAGATGCTGACAGGCTTGCGGGCAATTGACAAAAAACGGCCGCCGGGACAACAGGACTTGCGGGAATGGGCTTTACCGTTTCTTTCAGATAGAACAAAGTTGAGACATATAATGGATCCCAGACTGCAGGGTAAATATGGGACCAAACAAGCTTCAGAAATAGCTGCACTTGCTGTTAGATGTGTTAAAGAAACTCCCACATTCCGGCCATCTATGAAAGAAGTTGCTGAGAGATTGGATGGGCTGAAGATCCAGAAGAAGCACTAGCAAGCCTGATATTGATACAAGAAGCAGATGATACAATAGATTGAAGTTTGATTGTGGTTTTTATATAAACATGTTACAGAAGTAAATTGAGAAGACACTTCGATCATATCTGGTCCTGCAAGTTTTAGTTTGTGATCTGTTTCACTTCCTCGATGAGAAGAAGTAGTCTTTGGTGTGTAAATAATGTAAAAAGATAGTAAGGCCGTGCTTAATATACAGCTCAGGCAACACATAATGTTATCTTCTTTGACAATTTGTTATCGAAAACCTGAAATAATTCAGCCTTGTACATCTGGTGTAAACTAAATCTGAATCACTCAAATAAAAATGGGAAAAATGTAATGTAGTCTGTTTCAAAGGGAGCCTTATTACAGAAAGAATAAAGAAAGATTCAGATAATCTCCAATAATCTTCTCAAAAATCAGTAACAGATGATAATTACTGCTGAAATGAAACATAATTTTAACAGCTTATAGTTTAGTAATCACAGTACCGAAACGCAATGGAAGGCACATGTTGAACTTTGTAGTAATCCTCTCCTCCATGCTCAAGTCTAGTTCTGAATGCTTTAAGCATTGACCGGATCTCCATTTCACGGAGACTGTTAATGAATCTTAGCCCTTCTGGGACAGTCTTCAAGGACGTGCAATTTGAAATCTCTAAATGGAAAAGATTGGCCATTGCTCCTTCAACCACCTTCCACTCTTCTAGGTTTGGTAAGTCATAAAGGAACAGAGACTTCAGTTGAGGAAAACCTTTGTCCAAGCAAACCACTTTGTTCCCAAGAAACGAGTCCATTTGTAAGCGAAGAATTCTCAGGTTCGACAGCTTCTCCAGTGTTGGCATGGGGTCTTCTGTGAGTTTAGATCCCAGCAAGTTCAGTTTGGATAGGTTTGCAGAGAATTGCTGACACTCTGGTAACTTCTCTATCTGCCCTTCTATATGCAGCTTATAAAGATTAGGGCATCCTTGTATAACTTGAACGACCGTTGAATCTTCGTTACTAACAAAAGACAGTGACTGCAGGCGGTAAAATCTTACACGAGGGGTTCTGAAGATTGCCCCGAACTTAGGATCATCTATCACTAGTTTCTTCAGTTGATTCAATCTTACCAGATCAAGTATCTCACATTTGTCAGCAGGAAAGTTCACGAGTGTCTGCAGGTTGATCAGATTAGCTAATTGCCATTTATATGTATCTTCACCGCAGGATTCAGGAAGGTACAGGTGTCGCAATCGATGCAGCCTCCATACGACATTAGGTATTTGTACAGTTGAGTTCCATGTCAACAAGTCTAGAGTTTGCAAGTACCTCAAGTTGCCTATTGTATTTGGCAACTCATCTATATCAGTATCTCTCAAGCTCAAGAATCTCAAGTGGATTAGACTTCCAATTTCTTTCGGCAATTTCCCACCATGACTCTGAATACCCTCGAGATCCAAGACTCTTATTAATTTGAAGTTCTTGAATACAGATTTTATCAGTCCCCAGTTCTCTACATGGCATGCTTTTTCATGGAAATACAGAAGAGACCTGAGATGGGAATTCCTTTTGTATCCTGAGGGGATAAATTTATGCAGATCTCCTTCCAAAATAACTGCTAGCCTGCGAAGTCTACCAGTTGACCTTGCTTCCCTCGCCATGGACAAAGGAAAGGAATCTGCTGGGCAATCACTTGCAAGCGACTGATTAGAAACCTCGAGAAAATTTTCCTGATTTGCTTTGGATACGCATAGATCTCTCATAAGATCATGCATGCGGCAAGTTCTAATCCTTCCAGTTGTGCCTCTCTCAACCACCTGAACCATACACCTCTCGACCAACTCGCCCAAATAACGTTGAGCCACATCCTCCATAGTTTCTTCCTCCACACCATTGTAAACACTGGATACGAAACCCTCAGCAACCCACATTCGTATCATTTTCTTAGTCTGTATCTCACAATCTTCTGGGAAATGTGCCAGATGAAGAAAGCATGGTTTCAACTGATATGGCAATTCATGGTAGCTTAAGGCTAGCACCTCAGTTACTCCCAAGAGTTGTTCATCGCCTTTGCCTCTCCTCAAGTGGGAAATGATATTTCGTCGAACCTCGGCCCACTCAAAGATAGTCTTCTTCGTCGCCAACAGTCCTCCAAGCACAATGATCGCCAACGGTAGACCTCTACACCTTCCGACCATTTCCCTTCCCAACCTCTCAATTTCTGCTCTAATTCTGAAGTCTGCATAAAGAAAAATAAAAATTTTAGAGCTGTGAATGTTCAAAAACACTGGTGCCGATGATAGTGGTAACAGTCTCTTGGTTGAAATGCCTCTGCAAACCTATGTTACCAGAGAAC
Source organism: Salix purpurea (assembly GCA_027405865.1). Lineage (NCBI taxonomy): Eukaryota > Viridiplantae > Streptophyta > Magnoliopsida > Malpighiales > Salicaceae > Salix > Salix purpurea. The sequence continues at coordinate 7,155,210 of JAOWLH010000019.1, forward strand.
GATTTAGCAATTCAGAATCCCACACATCCCAATTAAAGAAGAACCCTACTTTCAGAGGTAGAAAAACATATGCACTTATCAAGCAAAATAAGTTGAACCAAGTTGAATTTCGGCCTACTAAAATCCTGCGATTTTGCCATGTTCAACCTTGAACTTCATATGACAATCTCAGAATACCTTGAATTTTGACTTACTATGGATCATCAGCTAAGCACAGTTTACCTATTCTCAGCAATATCCTTCCTCACATCTACTCATAGAGATAAACCCAGCTAAGGTTTGCTCTCTTCCTTCATATGCTCTGTATGTAGACAAACAATTATCTGAAAGCGGGGTAGTTCTGGTTGCAAAAACATTACCTGGAAAATTACTGTCAACACATGCCTTCTTTTTGAACAATTCCCAGCTCTCATCATCATTCAGCTGGGGTGGAACATGCAGGAAACATGTTGGGTCAGGATGCAGAGCCACATCCATCTTGCGAGTAGTTAGCAATATTTTACTGCCTGCAGTTTTCCAGTATGGAAAAGCAGGACACAGATTATTCCACGTTGGTATGGTCCAAATATCATCAAGAATCACCAAGCATTTCTTCTCTAGCTGGACTAGATAAAGCCTCTTCACCAACTCTTCATCCCTCAAATTGGCAATCTCCTCCCTTTGTTCTTTAGATGGATTGGTGAGCTTAAACAAGATTCCCTCCCAAACCTCCCTTGCTTGGCATTGTTGAGATACATAAGCCCAAGCAAAAGAATCAAAATGATGTCTAACCTTACTGTTATGATATACCTTCTTGGCAAGAGTTGTCTTCCCCAATCCACCCATTCCACAGATGGACACAATCCCATTACTGTTCACCAATTGCTCGGCCAGGACTTTCACATCTTCCTCCAACCCAACAGTATCTTCCTCAACAATATGTGAGTAAGACCTCCTTAACTGCTGCTGTTGCCTCCCTAATCCAAGGCTCCAATCATCATTTCTTTGTATTATCCCATATGTTTCCAAGCTTTTGGTGAGGCTGGAAATTCTATTCTTAATGATTCGGATCTCATTTCCAACATTATGAAGCTCTACAGTTTCTTTAGCAAGAGTAGCATACCTTTTCATAACATTTACCATACCTGATCTCCTCCTTAAAGCTACTTTGAGTGCAAACTCTTCGATAATATCTTCAACATCATAAGCAGTTTCTCTGATTTCTGACACCCAATTTCTAATACTCTCTTCTTCATCTTGTCTTCTGTCTGCATCTCTCAGGAAAGATTGCATCCTCTGCAGTTGAGCTTGCATGTCATAAACCTCCTCATTCACTCCATCCAAGAAAACTGCTTCTTGAATTAGCAAGTCTCCAAGCCTTAGCACCACAGTTGACACTACAGACTCAGCCATCCTATGTCTCAAGACACTCCTTACTCCCACCTTAATCAAAACAAACAAACAAACAAAAAAGAACAGAAGCTTTGGGTTTGGATATGAGTTTAGCAAGAAAACAAGAGAGACCGCAATAAATACCAGTTGATCGGCTACAAAATTTCTATCTTGTACTGGCAGCTCTTGAAAATGGGAAATCTGGGTGCGGGCTGCCTTGCAACTTCACTAAAGTAATCTGCAAACACTCCAGAAAGTCCTCCTTGAAAAGTCCAAGAGATACCCCCATAATCATGACCCACAAACCGCGTTGTAGCCCGAGTTAATTCGCTGAGATTGGATTGTAAGTGCAAGGAAACATAATAAAATATTAAAAGAAGATGAAATTAATTAAACAAAAAAATATCCCAACAACTAAAATGACAATAAGACAACATAAATTACAATTAGAAGACATGTCACCAGTTTGCCAAAATGAGGCGGGCGGTTTTTAAAAATCATATTGTCATGAATAGTCAACTGTGCATTTATCCTAATTGAATTATATATAGCGCTCTCTCTCTCTCTCTATATATATATATATACTAGACAATGCCCCCGCGTTTCGCCGCGGGCGGCACAATATTTTTTTCAATATAAAAAATATTAATTGTATGTATTTTTTATTATAATATAAATTTAGTTAAAATAATAAATATGTGCAGAATTCATGTCAAGTGCAAGTTTTTTATAAAATATATGAATTTAAAATCGATATAAATTTATCTGTTTAGTAGTTTCAAACGAAATAACCAGCATAAATTTATCATTATCATTAAAAAAGAAAGAAAACTCGGATATTTGAATTATTAAGTTCAGTGTATTAAGATTAGTTCATTTTATAATTCAATCTAAATCAAACAAAAATAAAATATAAATTGTGAAAATACCTACAATAATCAAATAAAAAAAATAAGTTGTTAATTTTCTATCAACAAAAAGACGAAAACATAGATTGAAAATTCATCCTGACATTATTGTCATTATCATTGCTATTAAAGCTAAAATTATTACTAACATTACTGTCAAAAAAATTAAATTTCCATGAAAAAAAAAGCAAAAGATTTTTATAAAAAACAATAACTAAAATTATCATTATTATTGCATAAATAATAAAATCATAAAAATCATATAATCTAAAGAACAAATAAAGAAACAGAAAACAAAAAAAATGAATAAAGGGAAAAATAGAGTAATATTTTTATAAAAAAATAATCACTAAAATTATCATTATTATTGCGCAAATAATAAAATTATAAAAATCATCTAATCCAAAGAACGAATAAAAATAAAAGTGAACAAAAAAATGTATAAGGAAAAAAAAATAAAAAATAACAATAAATTGGTTTGGAGATTAGTCATGGTGTGTCCACGCTGGCCTGGACACCCCGATTATCAAAAAATAGATTTGGTCTGAGGAGTAGTGGTGATGCACTTGAGCTGACCCGGAAATCGTGGTTATAAAAAAATATATAAGTGAAAAAAAGAGCTTAAGCTGACTGAGAGACCATGGTTACAAAAAAATATATAAGAGAAAGAAAACAAAAAAAAAAAAGTATAAGTGTGAAAGCACTGTAGCAATCCATATTGTTTTTAAAAAAATTCGGCCCAAGAATTAGTCGTGGTGTGCTTAAGCTGGTCGGAGATCCCGGTCATAAAAAAAATGTACCAGCAGGAAAGCATTTTAGAAAAAAAAAATATGGGTCCGGGGATTGTCGTGGTAATCATAAGCTGGCATGGACACCCTGGTTATCAAAAAAATTTGGATATGGAGATTAATCGTGGTGCATTTAAGCGAGCTCGGACACCCCGATTATTAAAAAACCAAAAACCAAAAAAATATATAAGTAGAAAAAAAAAATAATAAATACAAAAAAATAATAAGTAAAAAATACAAAAAATAGGCAAGAAAAAAAAGAAGAAAAAGAATAATTAGGAAAAAAAAAAAAGCAAAAAAAAAAGAGAAGAAGAAACGAAAAAAAAAGAGAAAAAAAAAACGCAAGTAGAAAAAAAAAGTAAAAAAAGTCAAAAAAAAAAAAAAACTATTGTTGCAATCCACAGTGCACTGTGTCTGTGTACACAGTGCACTGGTGCACAGTGAATTGGCCACGGCTTTTATATATATATATATATATATATATATATATATATATATGAGGATTAAATTTTGCCAGAGTTTATATAACAAGAAAATCCTTATATCAAGTCTGAAATTGTTGTCTGAGCTAAAAAAAAGAAATTTTTTTTAAATGAATCTAATATTTTATAGTGTTTTTCATATTTATTTGATTTAGGAGATGCTTGAGATTGTGGTAGTGATTTTTTTCAAAGTGTTTTTCACTTTTAAATGTATCAAAATATTTTTTTTATTTTTTAAAAATTAATTTTGATATTAGCATATTAAAACAATCTAAAAATATATATAAAAATTATTTAAACTTTTTTAATGAAAAATAGGTTACACCGCAAACCAGGATCTTAACTATTTTATTTTTCTATTTATAAACTTGGTTTCTAGTCTATGTATTGAGTTGTAAATCTACAAGGAAGCAAGCAACTATATTAGAGAAAGAAAGAAAGAAATGTTAATAAAGAAGAAAGTTTGCTAATTTTATCCCTTTTTTATTTCTTTATGATTGTTGTTTCCTTGTATTATTTTCCACCTTAGAAAATAAAATAAAAGATTTAAACAGGGGAGAATCTTCCATTTCAACTCCTAGCAATAAAATAATCTTCTTTCACAGATTACATCATCATAGGTTGGTGGGAGTTCTATATACTTTTACAAAACAAACATTCTAAGGATTACTTTTTTTCTGAAACAGAATATAATAATATCACTTGAACAATGAATCAGGTGGTGATTTAGCAGCATCACATGGGAAGCTATTGAAGCAGACGAAAACAGTACATAATTCTTGTTAGGGTTTTTGTATGTTGATTAGAATTTTGTGTTGTTTATTCCTGCTATCTTTCTTATGTTGTGTTCATCACCCTCAGCTATTCACATCAAAATAGGGGCTTGCATTAACACAGGAGGTGTTTGGTGAGGAACTGGCAAGCACGATCAAGTTTTGGATCTGATACTCTTGTATTTGCGTGCTTCAACCTGTTCCAATGTCTCAGCAATTTCTTTCATGGATGGCCGGATTCTGGGTTCTGCCTGGAGACATCTTATAGCAAGCTGAGCAACAAGTGATGCTTCTTTGAGAGGATATTTCCCTTTCAACCGTACGTCCATTATGCTTTTCAACTTTCTTTTGTTCGACAGAAATGGTATTATCCAGGACACCAGAAATTGTTGCTCATCCGGACGTCTCCTGTCGATTGCACGCAAGCCTGTTAGCATCTCGACCAAAACAACTCCAAAACTGTACACATCGCTCTTTGCATAATGATGTCCTAATCAATCAGAAAGACATTATTGTCAGCCTACAGTTACATGGACTCTGCACTGTGGATTCACTAGGAAGAAGAGATTACCTGTGACATATACCTCCGGAGCAGCATAACCATATGTGCCCATCAAATGAGTTTCAACCTGTGAATCATCAGCTGAAGGGACCATTGCCGCCAAGCCAAAGTCTGATATCTTTGCATTGTAGAACTGGAAGAAAACCCAAGCACAGAAGGAGTGTGAATATTTATTATGCTTTTGACATAGATCTTTGTCATGTGAGCTTAAAAAGAATAGCTTATGAAGTGACATGACCAAGTTATTAATTATGAGAAGTTTACCTTATCAAGAAGTATGTTTGAGGACTTCAAATCTCTATGAATTACCGATACTTGATCAGGACTGTGCATGTAAGTCAGGCCTTGAGCAACTCCTTTAGCAATCTTAAATCTTATGTCCCAAGGAAGCGGCTGGACTGAGCCCTCTGCACAAGAAGAAATAAGTGTCCTGAGAACATCGTATAAGCATGAGGACAACTGCTTGTGCATTCGGGTTCAGTTTAAACTTCCAAAGATGACTAGGTAATGACTGTTAGCTCTTACTTCCAAACAAATGGTAATTGAGGCTTCCATTGGAAAGGTACTCGTAGACAAGGAGAGACTGTTTATTCTCGTAGCAATACCCTAGCAACTTAACAAGATTAGGATGAGAAAGTCTTCCCAAAATATTCACCTCTGCCTGCACCACATGTGAGCAACCAATAAGAGGCAAAATATCAAAACTATGTTACAAGAATCAAAAAGTAACCAGTTCCTACGCTAATCTTCACTGAGTTATCGTTAAATGCACTCAGGATATGCTGCTGGGTCCGTGAACCCATTTTTTAAAATTGTTTGCGCCATCTGCATTTCCTTGCCATTTCTTGATGCTATCTTTTGTTTGGCATGGTGATGCAAGTGGTTCTGAGTAGTCAATTGCGTATCTTCCATAAGTGGGATATATGGTTAGTTTTGTAGGGATATTTATAGACCGAGACAAGGCTAAATTAAGAAGAGGTCTGCTTAAAAAAAGTTCATAATTTTTTATCTGATACTCAAGTTTGGCCAGGAGTTTCAAAACGCCCAATTTTATAAGAGGGTTGACTACTTGTATCTATCCAAGGTCCTGAATGCCACCAAATCAAACCAAATAAGCTGAAAAACTAAAAAATCCCAAGATTATATTGATTAACCACATAATGAAGTACATTACATTGTAAAGACAATCCAAAAGCACATACCTGCCACTGCTTAAATCCTTGTCTGCTTGCAGTACCCAACTTCTTGACAGCAATGGCTGACTTCTTTATCCCCATTGATGGCACCATCTCCTTTTGCCAACCCTTGTATACTTTGCCAAAACCTCCCCTGCCCACCACCATATCTCTTCTAAAATTATGAGTTGCAGCTATCAGTTGTGCAAATGAGAAAACTTTCAAGTTTGCCCCAGCAATGTTACTGATTCCACAATTCTCGAAATCCCCATCACTACCGGCATCTAAATATCGGCTACCCTCATGAGTGCCATTGTTCTTTCCCCAAACACGAGTAAAACTGCCACTTACTTGAGACACCCATGTTGTCAAATTGCTGCTTCCAACACTCAGCCAGCTGTTATCTCCAACAGAACAAGTATCACCTGACAAAGACAGGAACTTTAAGCCAGAAACTGCTGGTTTTGAAATTGACTATTAAGATACAACATAACAGACTGAAAGTTTTTTTTTGCTTACCTGCACTGAGATTATCTATGGTACTTGGTACTATGGGAAGTGAGTTTGGCTTCTGATCAGGTAAAGAGCTCCAGCATATCCCCATCACATAGTCTTCAAGCCTTTGCACCGCAGTTTACACTGCAGACTCAGCCATCCTATGTCTCAAGACACTTCTTACTCCCACCTTAATCAAAACAAAGAAACAAAAAAGAACAGAAGATTTGGGTTTGGATTTGAGTTTAGCAAGAAAACAAGAGAGACCCCAATAAATACCAGTTGATCGGCTACAAAATTACTATCTTGTAAAGGCAGCTCTTGAAAATGGGAAATTTGGGTGCGGGCTGCCTTGCAACTTCACTAAAGTAATCTGCAAACACTTCCAGAAAGTATTCTCCTTGAAAATTCCAAGAGATACCCCCATAATCATGACCCACAAACCGCGTTGGAGTCCGAGTTAATTCGTTGCCATTATCAAAGAAGCTATGCTACCCATTGCCAAAGCTGCACCGCCCATATGCAGAAACCATATGTCAAAGTTTGGTAATGGAATGTGGCCAGACATGGCCACCACTGTTGACAAATGAGGTGTTATCCCTCAACCATTCTTGCCTAATAGACATCAAGAGAGCAACAACAGATGAGCAGCCAAAAAAGAAAAATACATGAGAAGAGAGTGAGAGAGAGAGGAGATGATGCCAAAGGCAGCAGCCCTTGCTGCCTTGTAACCAAATAAAATATCGAGAAAAAGATCCATATTGATGCTCTAAAAATATTTATCTATCGTGGAAAACGGATGAATTTTACACAATTTATACGTCATAAAACTATTACCAATAAATTTTGGTTACCGCTCAAAAAAAACTCTGAGAATTTTTTAGTTATTTCAAGATATTTAAATATTAATCTGCTTGTAGATTTAATATTTATTATTTAAATTTACACCATTAATTCTTGTGAATAAATTTATGATTTATTTAAAATATTAGTCAAATCTCAAAAAATAATAAACTGGTTATTAAATCTTGAAACTAATAAAAACACAATTTTCTTGGTTTTATTATGGGAATATTGAAAAATGTTTACTTTTGTAATATTTTTTTTTTTAGACTTTGGCCATATGCAATTAAAACAATATTTTTTTGTACTGAATTTTTTAAATAAAATGCAATGCAATACAGACACACACACACACACATTTTGTATTCCATTCTTGCTTTTACATTTTTAGATTAAGCAACATTTGCAAAACAACAAAAATTCAAATACACAAAATTCAAACAACATTTACATTGTTCAAAAATACCTCAACAAAGGGGTAAGAAATGGGTTGCAACACAAGAAAGGGTAAAACAAAGATGAGTGACTAACCATTAATCCCTTTTCCAATGAAGCATGAACCGGCTTCCACTAGATATAGATTTTTTGCTACAAACTCTCGAACAATACAAGTTCAGCAGTGCAAACTGCAACTGCAACGACATTGCAGTACAGCATTGCAAAGGAAAATTGAATTAATGAAGAAGAGTACTGAGACCCTACAAACCATAATGATAACGAGAATGAGTTTTAGGCTACCCCAATCTCCTATGGATGGCATCGATCTCTTCGAGTGTCTCAGCAACTTCTGTCATCGATGGCCGGAAGCGGCGATCGTGTTGAAGACATCTAAAAGCAAGGTGAGCTATCTGGGAAGCCCCTTTGGGAGGATATTTACCTTCCAATCGGGAGTCCATTATATTTTTCAACGTGCTTCTGTTTTTCAGATAAGGTTTAGCCCAGTCAACAAGTATTTGCTTCCCACTTGCACGTTTCATGTCAATTGCACGTAAACCAGTTAGCATCTCAAGAACAACAACTCCAAACCCGTATACATCACTCTTCACATGCAAATGTCCTAACCAACCAGCACAACCATCAGTTAGAGCATGAAATTAGGTCATGACAAAAGTTTTTCAATCAGTTGTGATCAAAGAGGTTCAAAACAAACTTAAATATCTAACACCAATGTCAGAGAAATTAGAGTACAGAAGGAATAATAAATACCTGTTGCAACATATTCTGGATCCATGTAACCCATCGTGCCTGCGATGCTTGTACTGACTTCTGAATCAATCAAGGGACCCCAAAACGACAAGCCAAAGTCTGATAGCTTTGCGTTATAGAACTAAAATAAAAGGAGAAAATGGAAAGAAATAAGTCCTCTTGAATACTTCAACAAACACTTTCTGAAAGATAATACTTTTTTTGCATTGTCCCATAACTCTTTTTGGTGGACTGGAAAAAAACTTGTGGCTGAATGGAAAGGAATGTTCAGATGGGGACAAATCTCCGCATAAAAATTCCCATACCACCATGGCAAGAAATTGGTGGAATCATGAAATAGAAACAATAATTTATATGTTTATCTACAAGGTTCATAGAAACTTGCCTCATCCAGTAGTATATTCGAGGACTTGAAATCTCTGTAAATTATTGGCCTCTCCAATGTGTGCAAGTAAGCCAGACCTCGAGCAGTATCTATAGCAATCTTGAGCCTTATGTCCCATGAAAGTGGTGGAACTGAGCGCTCTGAAAACATGGAAAACATGTAGACAATGAAGGAAATGAATATTTAGAGGCATTCTGCAAAATGCTAAATTTACAAGCAGTTGTGAATGTCTCTTACTTCCAAAGAGATGGTAATTTAAGCTTCCCTTTTTCATGAGTTCATAGACAAGGATGCGCTCTTCACTTTCCAAACAATATCCCAATAGCTTTACTAGGTTTGGGTGCGAATGTGTTCCTAAGAAATACACCTCAGCCTGCACCAACACATGGACAAATGATTAAGCAAACAAGTTATACTGCTTAACAAAAAGAACCAGCTCCCAGAAGAGCACGTGTATTTGGAATTGTGAGGGAAAGACAGAGAAGGGGAAAGAGAGAGCAAGACAGAAATAGAAAATGGTATGAAATCAATAACTCATAACTCCCTTAACCACCTCAATAGATAACTTCAATTAATGTATGAAATCACAAATACCATGGATTTTCTGTTCACTTGTAGAGATGTCTGACAGAATTTTTAAAAGTATAACTTGAGTTAGTCCCAAGTCATTTTACACTTTCACACGGGATAATATTAAAATGAGCTATAAACTATCATTCCTCTTGCAAACGAGGCCTTGGAAGGTTCAGCAAAGAAAGAATATAATGGAGCCTATCTTTAAGCACAACAAAGAACTGTATGACAGATAGGAAAGACATCATTTGGAAATCCATATACCTTCCACTCCTTTAATCCTTGCATGCCTGAAGAATTCAATTTCTTGACAGCAACGGCAGTCTTCTTTATACCCCTTGGAGGCAACTTCTCCTTAAGCCAGCCCTTATAGACGTTGCCAAAACCTCCTCTTCCCACTAACATATCAGATCTAAAATTATATGTTGCAGATCTCAGTTGCGCCAATGTGAATACTGTCACGCTTGAGCTGGTACCATTCTGCCCGTTTGCTAAAGTCCCATCACCACTTCCAGTTGCATCTGAGAATTGGCTGCTCTCAGGGACATTTTTACCCCAGATAGCTGTGAAGCTGCTACTTGGATGAGACATCCATGTTGTAATTCTGGTGCTTACTCCAGACAACCAGCTGTTTCCAAAGTCATCGCTACCTGCAAATCATGTACGACCATTGCATAAGCATGCAAAACTCAAAAAATCAGAAAATGAAGTCACAAACAGAAATTGGAAGCAATATTTTCCGAAAATTACAAAATCTGCACCCACCTAATGGGATTTTTATTTTACTTTTAATAACTAGTATTCCATCTCTATAAATATTGTTAACTCCATTTGATTCAGTGCATATATCCTGAGATTACAGTTCATTGAAGATGTCATCTTTGCATTGCTTCAAGGATTGGAGAGACAGTTAGCAACGCCAAAAGGCATTAACATCAATACAAGGGTGGAGGGGAGGAGGGTCACCAACAAAAAAGACTCAATCACAGCCACAAAACAAAAACAGACCCAATTTGAAACATCCAATGAATAGTAAAGTTGAAAATGATTGAGGTGGTACCTGCACTGACATGGTCGGCGTTGCTTGGTGTTGGTTCTTGATCTTGTGTTGTTGCTGGCTTGTGAGCTAAACAGCTACAGCAGATCCCCATTAATTAACTCCTGCTGTCACCTGTTTGTCACCCGTCCCTAAATTCCCTTCTTGTTGAAATGACCAATGATTTCTCCTGCAGTTACCGTGTAAAGGGAACAGTCATCTTTTTTTACATTGACTTTGAACATGGAAGCAGAGCTTGAATGTTCAGTTCTACTCGATATTTTAATTCCTTGTTTATTTTCATGTATATAACGGTTTTCTTGGTGGACTTGTCCATGCTAAAATAATTAAATATTTTTATTAAAAAAAATTTTATTTTAAAAAATTTATTTTTTCCATCTATACATCAAAATAATTTAAAAATATAAAAAAACTAATTTAAAATAAAAAATAAAAAATAAAAAATAAATCAATTTCTTAGTCAACCTTGCCAAAACGTTGTGGTATTTTAATTGCCAATGAGAACCTGTCGATAGGTATCTTGTCGGAGATTTTTACTTTGTTAGTATTTTCATTGTCAATCGAAAACCCGTCAAAAAAATCAAAAATTTCCATCCATTTTCCATCGAAAACTAACTCTCAGAAAAGAAAAAAAAATTGTTGCGTGTTTAGCCATAAATCCCTAATATTTTCTCACATAAGAGAACGCAAAGAATGGGAGTGTTCAGATAGGTAAAAGAACGCGTATGAAGGTTCTTCACGTCTCTCTGTAACATGAAACAGGGTTTAATCATTGGAACCGCGTCGTTGCATTGCATTCATGATATAACATCTGCCACTGATCTCCTAAAATGGCTACCGAGAGGTATACAGGATCGTTTTTAGAGAGAGAGAGAGTGTCCGGGATGATGTTATCTGATTAAGGTAATAATCTACAAGTTACATAGAACCTTCTGTCGTCCAGGACTATATCTGAGGACTAGAAATCTCTTCATGTTCTTGGCTATTCCAATGTGTGCAAGTAAGCCAGGCCTGTAGCAGTATCTTTCACAATCTTCAACCTCATATTCCACGGAAGTGGTGGAACTGGCCGCTCTTCAAGCATGGTAACAAAGAAGAAAGTGAAGATCTAACCGCAGAAAAAACAACATGGGAGAAAGAAAAGTTATGCCGCGACAAAAAGTGCCCGTTTATTTGTTCAGTGCACCATGCAAACAATTTTTTTTTAGAACTCGAACCGGAGACATGTTATGTAGATCGCAAGTTCTCTATCATTATGCCACGCCCCTTGGAGACCACCACGCAAACAAACAAAGCCTAAATCCGTTTACCAATAATGCATAAACAGGCTTCCAATAATTACAGATTATTTGATAAAATACTCAAATCAATACGAGTCGAGCAGTGCAATGACAGAAATGACTATCACATTGCCAAGGAATTGAACTACTGTATTAATACAACAAATGATCAGCGTACATGGTAAGATATGCCGAACACGCCCAACTCTTTCTGCTACAGCTAGTCACTTATACTCGAAACATTTCAAGTAGCTAATTATGAATTCTCGTGTAAGTTATATGAAGTATACCAGAGATCTCTTATCTGTGATGACAACTAATGAAGAAGAATACTGAAACCCTACAAACCATTATGATAATGAGGATGAGTTTTAGGCTACCCCAATCTCCTATGGATGGCATCGATCTCTTCGAGTGTCTCAGCAACTTCTGTCATCGATGGCCGGAAGCGGGGTTCGCGTTGAAGACATTTAAAAGCAAGGTGGGCTATCTGGGAAGCCCCTTTGGGAGGATATTTACCTTCCAATTGGGAGTCCATTATTTTTTTCAACTTGCTTCTGTTTTTCAGATAAGGTTTAGCCCAGTCAGCAAGTATTTGCTTCCCACTTGGACGTTTCATGTCAATTGCACGTAAACCAGTTAGCAGTTCAAGAACAACAACTCCAAACCCGTATACATCACTCTTCACATGCAAAAGTCCTAACCAACCAGCACAACCATCAGTGCATGAAATTAGGTCATGACAAAAGTTTTTACATCAGTTGTGATCAAAGAGGTTCAAAACAAACTAAAATATCCAACACCAATGTCAGAGAAATTAGAGTTCAGAAGGAATAATAAATACCTGTTGCAAGATATTCCGGATCAATGTAACCTATCGTGCCTGCGATTCTTGTACTGACTTCTGAATCAATCAAGGGACCCCAAAATGACAAGCCAAAGTCTGATAGCTTTGCGTTATAGAACTAAATTAGAAGGAGAAGATGGAAATATATAAGTCGTCATGAATACTTCAACAAACACTTTTTGAAAGAAAACACTTTTTTTTCTTTCACCCATAACAATGTTTGGTGGACTGGAAAGAACTCCTGGCTGCAGGGAAAGGAAAGTCCGGACAGGCACAAGTCTCAACATAAATATTCCCATACAACCATGGCAAGAAATTGGTGGAGTCATGAAATAGAAACAATAATTTATATGTTTATGGGTTACAATCTACAAGCTTCATAGAAACTTGCCTCATCAAGTAGTATATTCGAGGACTTGAAGTCTCGGTAAATTATTGGCTCTTCCAATGTGTGCAAGTAAGCCAGACCTCGAGCACTATCTATAGCAATCTTGAGCCTAATGTCCCATGAAAGAGGTGGAGCTGAGCGCTCTGAAAACATGGAAAACATGGAAAACATATAGGGAATGATCGAAATGAAAATTTAGTTGCATAAGAGTAGACACTACTAAATGCTAAAATTTACAAGCAGTAGTACGTGTCTCATACTTCCAAAGAGATGGTAATTTAAGCTTCCCTTTCTCATGAGCTCATAGACAAGCATGTGGTCTCCACATTCAGAACAATATCCCAATATCCTTACTAGGTTCGGGTGGGAAAGTTTTGCGGAGAAATACAACTCGGCCTGCACCCAACACATGGACAAATGATTAAGCAAGTAACTTATACCACCTCAAACAAAGAACTAGCTCCAAAAAGAGCACATGCATTTGATTTGAGAAGGACAGACAGAAGATGGGGAACGAGAGAGCAAGAGAGAAATAGAAAATGATCACAATTCCAAAGGTACAAGATATCAATAACTCCGAACTCCCTTAACCACCTCAATAGATAACTTCACTCGCCGTAAGATACCTCAAATACCATGGCTTTTCTGTTCACTTGTAAAGATGTCAGGAAGAAATTTAGAAATATAACTTGAGTTAGTCCCAGGTCATTTTACACATTCAAATGGGATAAATATTAAATTGAGCTATATACAAACATTACTCTTCCAAAAGAGGCCTTGGAAATCCATATACCTTCCACTCCTTTAATCCTTGCATGCTGGAAGCATCTAATTGCTTGACAGCAATGAACGTCTTCTTTATACCACTTGGAGGCAACTTCTCCTTAAGACAGCCCTTATAGACTTTGCCAAAACCTCCTTTTCCCAGTAACATAGCAGATCTAAAATTATATGTTGCAGCCCTCAGTTGCGCCAATGTGAATACTCTCACACTTGTGTCAGTAGAATTCTGCCCGTTTGCTAAAGTCCCGTCACCACTTCCAGTTGCATCTGAGAATTGGCTGCTCTCAGGCACGTTTTTACCCCAGATAGTTGTGAAGCTGCTACTTGGTTGAGATATCCATGTTGTAATGCTGGCGCTTACTCCAGAGAGCCAGCTGTTTCCAAAGTCATCGCTACCTGCAAATCATGTATGACCATTGCATAAGCATGAAAAATTCATATAATCAAAAAATGAAGTCACAAATAGAAATTGGAAGCAATATTTTCCAAAAATGAAAAAAAAAAAGAAGTAAACCACAAACTAATCCCCTATGATTTGACCATTTTTGCATCCAAGTAATGGAGGGTTTTTTTTCTTTCTCGGTAACTAGTATTTTATCCCGTTAGAAATGTTGTTAATTCCATTAGATTCCATGAATATATCTTAAGAGTACAGTTAGCAACACATTGAAGAGTCGAGAACACAATGAGCAACCCTATAATTAAAACATGGGTACAGGCTTTTCATTGCTTCAAGGATTGGAGAGTCAATTAGCAACGCCAAGAAGCATTTATATCAAAAAAAAAGGTAGAGGGGGCAGTGAACAACAAAGACTCGATCACAGTCACTAACATATAATAAGCAGAGGACATGTTGTGAAATACGCCCAAAAAAAGAGGATTCTATCCAACTAAGTCAAATTACAGAAGTGTTAGATAAAAAAACAAAGAAACCCAATTTGAAACATTCAACGAATAGTAGAATTAATGTAAAGAGAAGTTGAAAATGATTGTGGTGGAACCTGCACTGACATGGCCGGCGGTGCCTGGTGTTGGGTCTTGATCTTGGGTTGTTCCTGGCTTCTGAGCTGAACAGCTACAGAAAATCCCCATTAATTGACTCCGCCTGTAATCTGTGTGTCACCCTATCCTTCTTGTTGTAATAATAAATAAAAAGATATTTTTAAAAAAGGTTAAAATTTTGTAGTATCGGTGTGGTTGTAGCGGGAAGGTAGATTTGTGTTGACGTTGACTTTGAAAAGGAGGTAGAGTTTTGAACTTTTGACTTTTGAGTGTCAGAGAGTATCCTAAGGTGGCACGGCTCCGTTCTCTTTAATAAAAAATAAAAGGTGAAGAGAATATTAGTATTATATTCCATTTTCTCGATAAGTTTTTAGTTGTATTGAATGGATTAAGCGAGTGTTTGTAAATGAATTTTAAAAGATTTTTTGAAAAAAAATGAATTTTTTATTTTTTATTTTAAATTAAAATTTTAGTATTTTAAGATTATTTTTATTTTAAATTAAAATTTTAGTATTTTAATATTATTTTCATGTACTGATATCAAAATGATTTTTAAAAAATAAAAAAAGTATCATTTTAATATATTTCTGAACGAAAATTATTTTCAAAAACAATTTCAATCACACTCTCGAACAAACATCAAGTTATTGCTAGTTTTAAAAGAATGAAAATCTTTAGAAAGCAAGGAAATATATATATATATATATATATATATATATATATATATATATATATATATATATAGAGAGAGAGAGAGAGAGAGAGAGAGAGAGAGAGAGATTTAATTATTAACAATTAAATAGTAGGTAGTAATATTACAAGGTGTTTTGAGAGTGGTTTCAATTTTCTTTTCTTTTTTTGTTAAAAGTTGAAAAACGTTTTGTTTCAAATTAATTTTTTTAATTTTATTTTATTTTTATGTTTTGATATTAAAACTATTTAAAAATAATATTACTTTAGTGTTTTTTCAAATAAAAATTATTTTTAAAAATAATTGCTATCAGAATCTCAAAATCTCTTTTAATATTATTAAATCTAACTTGATTTATAAGGAAAATATAGTGATTTGTTGATTTAGAACTTAACTTGAATTGAATTTCATGTTTGATTATACATAAAATGAGAGAACTTTAATGGTGATTGTCCAGACTCGTGAGTATGGGTCTAGGCTTAAAAGCCCCCCACACATGTAGGCTTATGGCCCAGTGCACTCAAGCTTATTTTTAGCCCCTTTTAGTGTTTTTTTTCTCAATATATATGTTAGGTACAAATTTAAAATTTATTTTACTTGGTTAAATACATGACCCAAATTATATATTTCACAAGTTAAGTTATAATATTCTGGATATTATTTTCTCTTCTGATTTTCTTATATATCATTTTGTAAAATATTTTTTTAACTTATGTTTAGATTGATATAGCTCATCTTTGAATTTTTTATTTTTTTATTTACTTTTTTTTTATAGAGGCTTTTGAAAAATCATTTTGTGTATATCTATTTTTTAAAAACATTTTTTTTCTGATTCAAATAATTTTTTTTATCTTTAGCATAAATAAAATTAATTTTAAAGATAAAAACATTTTTTTTCATAATATATATGATATGTATATCCTTGCATATATTTTTTTATTTTATTAATCAAATATAACAGGGTAAATATCTCATCTTGCAAGATTAAATATATTTATTTATATTTGTCTCTTTATTTTTCCAGTTTTATAGTTTTTTTTAATTACAAAAAAAACATAAAAAAACATGTATAATTATTCTTAAGAAGACATAGCTAATAGATATTAGATGCTGTTAGATCAGTATCCCAGAAATCTCTCACCTTTACTGACGATTGTATGAAGTAAAATACGAAAACATTAGTGAAATTTGACGTCACAGAATGAATCTAAGGCTCCCCTGATTTCATATGAACAGCTTCCATCTGTTCAAGTATTTCTGCAACTTCTGCCATTGATGGCCGGAACCGGGGATGGAGCTGAAGAAATCTAAGAGCAAGGTTAGCTGTTTGCGAATGATTTTTATCCCTCCAACCGAGAGTCCATTATCTATTTTAATTTCATTTTATTTGTCATACATATGGTTTATCCAATAAACCTGCACCCGCTTCGATATCAGTTTTGCTTGATTTTGTCTTCGAATCCTGGTCTCCATCTCTTTTAACTACACATGATGTTTTTTGTCTTGTATATACCAAAGTAACCAAACCAAACACTACCTCGCAGCAAGTATGTACCACGCCATGATCATTTGATATATTCATGATAAAAATTATCATTTCTACATAGTTTTTGCTAAGTAACCATTTTATTTAAAAATTTAAGCATTTAGATGAAGCTTCAAAATATAATTTATATTATTCTCTAACACACTCCCTCAAGTGAAAGTCCTTTGAGCTTAATTGAAACTTGCATAGATCTACATTATCTTGTGCTTGATTTTTATGAAATAGAATGAAGATGATGAGATTCGAGCTCGTGACTGCTGGATCAACAAAGCTTTGATACCATATTAAAAAATCATTTCACTTAAAAATTTAAACTTTTAAATAAAACTATAAAATATAATTTATATTATTCTCTAACAGTTTTCGAGCTGTTATTCGCTGCATTGACATTTGACAATGCCACACTCACATTTTTCATGGTAAGAAATTTATATTTCTTGATGAGAGAGACGGGTGGTGAAGCCATCAATGAATTTTGTTTAGCGTTGAAAAAAACGAGAAACTACAGAACATGAATAGTAATCCAAGCCCGTGCACATATGCTTCTGGTTTATCTATCTCTTACAAGATAGAGACTTGTAAGTATTCAAATTCTGTCCATCCGTCTAAACTACACTAGCATCATTTATTCTACCAGTGTAGCTTTGTGGATTAGCTTATCAGAATTCCTAGCTAGCTAGTGATCCAATTGAATTCACTGTTTCAGTTCATTCTTTAGTGATCTTAAAGCAGAAAGCTTGCAAGTTGCGAACACCAAATTTGATCAGCTGCTCAATTAGAAAATCATCAACAACTTATAAATCAATTCAAAAGAAAAGAAGAGGGAAAGGGATTTGTTTAGAACCGATTCTTTTTTGTAATTGAATATAATTATGGTGTTTAATTTAAATTTAATTAGTGGATAAGTTGAATTCACATGTTTGAAATAAATATTCAATCATTGAATAATATAAATCATACCTTTAAAATTTCACGTAATAACTTAAATTTTTTGTTTAACGTAGTATTAAAATATTATTAACTAAATAGTTACGAGTTCAAATTTAATTTTTCCACACTCAAATTAAAATGTGTTTTCATTCTTTTTTCTAATTAAAACAGACTTGTAAGATTTTCAAGGTTAAAAAGCTTTTATTTGAGAGATTTTTGGGTTGAGATTATGTTTTTGTCTAATATGGTATTAGAATGTTATTAACTAAATAGTCACAAGTTCAAATCTAATTATTAAAACAAGTTTCCCATCTTTTTTTTTTCTAATTAAAAGAGGCTTGTATGATTTTCAAGGTTAAATAACTTTTACTTTGTGAGGATTTTGGGTTCAGATAGTTTTTCACAAATTCAATTCATTTAATTTTTTATATTACCTATAATAAAAGGGTAAATGAGTATTTTTAAAATTAATAATTTTAACATTAATTTTTTTGGTATAGTAAATCAGAGTGTTAACATATCATTTATTTATTTATCTTTATATAGATTAAATCTCGTTTAAATTTAAATTTTAAGAATTTGATTTCATTAAAAGCTAAAAATTTAATTTAATTTTAAGAATTCTAAGAAAAATAAAATCTATCTTGGCCAATCGGGGTATAGAATTAAAGAAATAATTATTTCACATTAATAATTGAATTCCATTTACATTTTCCACCACCTCATTCCTCTAATGACAATAGTGGTGCGACAAAAAGAAAGGCAATTTGGAGTGCATAGTTGATGATACAAGTTATTGTCAATGAGCAATAAAGATTCACCCCCATATCCCTTCAAGATTCCAAATTTTTAACCTTTTCAGAAACCAAAAATGAAAAATAATAATACAATCTGTGAAACAACAGCAAGAACAAGAAAAGGATGAGCTAAATTAATTACGTACAAGATTTATAATATCTGTTCAGGTTGCTCTCATCTTCTTGGAACGACATGTTGTGAACACCATAAGAACAGAATCCGAATCGTTTAATGGAATCTCAAAGAACCCTTCTGGAGGAGGGCTCAATTTCCTCTTCGGAGGCCTAGGTTTCTTTGGAGCGGGTGGGCACACCAATGGTGACTTCAAAATATGAGCTGTTGACTTTGGTGTGCTAGGATTACTGCTCTCTTGATTTTCATCAGAATTAATAATCTCCTTTACATCAGCTTCTTCCTTGGCTTCACAGAATTTTGTTCCAGCACTGGTATCTGCAGTGCTATTATTACTGCATGTTCTTGGAACTGTTCTTACTGGCGTAATCGGCCTGAATTCTTCTGAAATTTCAAGACCCATTTGATGGTAAGATAACAAAGTACAAGTCTTTCAGATCAAAAGGGGTTCAAGAAAGAGCAAATGGGGTCACGAGAGAAGAGAAAACGAGAGCCAGGGAAGGTTTACAGGAGATAGAATTTTCAAGGGGTGGAATAATACTTGATTACAGATTGAGATAGATAAAGGGATGGAGGAGGGAGGAAGAAGGCAGCGTGCTATAAAGGTAATTAAGAGGGTGATGATGAGACGTAATGTGGGGAGAGAGATGATGAAGACGAATATCAGGGAAGAGTTGGAAGGGAGTGGCGGAAGAGTACAGGCAGAATTTAAGACAACGAAGGAAAGAAAACAAGGGATAACACAAATAGTAGCGTGTGGAAGTGAGTGTTGAGTTTTAAAGATAGAAAAAAACGCAGCCTTTTCACTGACAGATTGGCACAGTTTGCACCGTTTAGCTCTCATTGCACTTCTCCCCATGTGACGTGTCTCTATACCACCACACCCGGGGGTTCCCTAACATCTTTCCTACCTCATGCCACTCGTTTGGTGGATCACTTGCTCCTTCTGTTCCTATGCATTTACTTCTTTCGTCCCTGTACTTTGATAATCTCTGTTTGTAATCGTGTGCTTGCTTCTTTTCTTTTCTTTTTATAACCAAGGTGTTCAGACTAGCTTACATACACCACAATTAATTCATGAATCTACTGAACATCCTGCAAACCTAGTGAACAGGTAAGACACCGTGGGGTGATATGCATGCACAGAGAGGATCGAACCCAGTGCAAAGGAAAGGAACAAGTCATTTCCCTCGCTGGACCACAACCTCAAGTGCATGTCATTTTTGCTGAGATAATGATGGGTTTGTTTCAAGAGCATAAGAGAGATGGATGGGTTGAATCTCTGCGTAACCAGTTATTACAGGGGATTTTAATAAATGATCATTCTATAAATTCTTTCGTAGGTTTGTGTTATTGTATTGATTAGATCTCTGATATTATATCAAATGATCATCTCACCCAAACAATCTAAGTTATTGTGTGAGCTCTTACTGTATAATTTATATTGAGTTCTTTCTGTAATAGAAGTTAAATTTTGCATTTTGTGAATATCCTCATGCAATATTCTCCTCCAGTAAAATACAGAAGAATGACCAGACACCAATGAAGCGATCTCCATAGAGCTCAAATGGTTTTATTGAAAGGATCATGGCGTTTGAAGTAAATTTAACAGGACCGAGGCAAGAGAAAGCTGGAATTGCAGGGACCATACTTGCCTCAATCCTCATCACCCCAGCACGAAGCAGATTGCTACTCCTTTTTTTTATTTTATTGTATTTTCTGCTGCTATTTCTGCCTGACCATGTTAGTTTACTCACGTTAGCTCTCATTCACTCATGTTGTTTGGTATTAAAATATTAAACTGATTTACTTTTTCACCTCATTGGCTGCTAATTAAGAGTGTTATTATTGATCCCAACAGCTTCGGCTCCTAGGTTCTTGTAAAATATTTTCAAGTCAATCAATCATCAATGGGTATAGCTTCGCCGGTTACTGCCCTGTATGAAACATTCGTGTACATGATCATGGCCTCGGAGTATTAAGTTTCTGGATATAGCTACCTAGAGATTATATACTTGTAGAATATATATCTATATATAGCCTCAAATCTATAGAATTTGAACCATTATCCAAGCGCAAACACTGAAAATAAAATGAAATAGTTATGGTCAAAATAATAAAAACTAGATATTTATTTATTGGATAATGTGAATAATTACTGTAATTTTTCTAATCATAATTATAATACATAAACCTTTTCTGTCTATATATGCTTATTTGCCACATATATAGCCGTGATTATTTCACTGTTCAAGTGATTATCTCCTCTACTATAACAGTATATTCTGTTAGAGAATAATATAAATCATATTTTGAGACATCACTTAACAGTTTGAGCTTTTAGGCGAGATGGTTCCTTGATATGGTATCAGAGCCTTGTTGACCCAGAAGTCACGAGTTTGAATCTCACCACCTCATTTTATTTGATAAAAAAAATCAAGCACAAGGTAGTATAACTTTGTGCAAGTTTCAAACCCAAAAGATTTTCACTTGAGAGGATATGTTAGATAATAATATAAATCATATTATTTGACTTCACCTAACAGATTGAACTTTTAGGTGAGATAAATTGAATTAATATTGTGATTTGAAATGTTTATGGATTAAACTGAAAAGTCCAAGAAAAAAAAAAAAGAATTGATCTGCTTCGTATTGTAGAATGAAAGATTCCACATGAAAATGAAAGCAGCTGAGCTCGACTGAAACAATCTGGAATTCAAGGAAGGAAGAAAAAAACATATCTCTTAAGAATCGAACCACGATTTACAGTAATTGAATGGTGAGATGATGAGATTTACTTTAGGTGTGATGATATCTTTATTGCCTTCAGTGAAACCCCATCATAGAGAAGATGAAAAGAAGGGTTGCTTAAGATCCAAATCTAATAATTCGGTCGAGGTGAGGGACAAAAGCTGTTGGAATCACATGATGAAGTTTTATTAATTAATTATCTTCGATGAGATAGCATGTAGTGGTTAATACGTGACAAAATATAAATGGGGCTAATTAATATAATTATTATCAATTAACAAGCATGTGAACGCATCCCTTTTTGCACAAGGATTCGGAACCTTTGCTTCTCGAGGATGAACTGGGGGGGAGGGAATCTCCGAGCCCAGCAAATACTGCCCACATGAAAGCAAAAAAGAAGAACTTTATCAGGAATTATTATAAATATTTATTTAATCATAATTTGATGGATTTTAATGATGGTGATTAATTCATTTTAAACTAAGGTATATATAAATATATGAGTGGTGGGAGCAAAACATGTTGGAAGAAATTAATTTTTGAATCCTTTCTACCTGGCATGCATGTGATGGCATGCACGCGCTTCTTAATCTATCTTGCTTCTCCATGCTTTTGGTGGACAAGCTTGTGATAATTATTCAGTGTCAACCCTGTTAGCATGTGGACTTGCTTTTTACTCTATTTCTTGGGATTATTTATAACGAAAAATAAGAAAAATGGTTTTTTTTTATGAATATGTATGTGTATATATATGTACAGATGGCATGTTTAAAACTTTATAAATAAATACATAAATTTATATCCTCTTAAAACAAGACGGATAGGAAAATATATAATATCTACCTCTAATATATTTGTTTTATTTAAAAATATTAATTAAATACTACCTATTAATGACTTGGTAAAGTCCAGAAATAAAAAATGTCCGGATTTTTCTCTTGTCAAGAAAATAAAAATAAATCATCTTTGATTTTAAATGCATGCTATTAGTGAAGTAATTGTGTGTGTGATTAGGAGGTAGTAATTTCTGGATCTTAGGGCGAAGGGAGGGTCGGTGTCAGAATGTGGTTGAAAGAACGTGTGCATTGGGCCCATCTAGTCGTCAAAACCCAATAATGAGCCCAAACATGATGATGACTCAAACTTTGTTGGTGGGGAATTTATTTATTTATTTATTATAACTTATAGATGAGTTTACTCCGTCAAAGAAACTCATTTATCAGTTCCACCAACGTCACACTAATTCTCTTGCCACCCAAAGACATTGTGGGAATGGTGATAGATAATTATGGTTCAGATTTTTAATTATTGAGTTTTGGATATTTGTTACTTAAAAAATAATAGTTATGCATAGTTGAGTGTGTAGTCATGAATCAAATTATATATGCTATCCATCTATATATTGTATCAATTTTAAATATATATTATGCTGGGTTTATTATATTTTAATGCTGTACATGTATATGATTTTTTGATCTAGTTTTATAATATTTATTCCACTCGGATGATTAGTTCATTAAATTTGAATTAAATTATCATGATTGAGCATTCAATTCAGCTTGATTGGTGTTATATTAATGAAATCCACTCAAGTATCTTAAGTCATATCATGCAAAGCTCCACTAATCTAACCTGTCTAAAGGAAGAAATCAATAACTTATGGGGATGGAACTTGTAAAATAACTATTTAAGGCTTGGCAGCCATTGGAGATCCATTAGACCAAAACTTGTTTACTTTTGTACATAATTAATGAAGAATTTCCAGTTTGTTTCGTGAAAGAAACTCGTTTATCAATTATCATCAACATCACAATAATTTTATTGACACCAAAGACGTTATTGTTGGGAATTTGTAGGGAGGTAATAGGAAGTGAGGGGTCAAGTGTTTCAAGGGGTATGACGCGATGATAAATAGTTTGAGATTTGCATTACAAGTCTCGGGTTCAAGTCAGGACGTGCTCAACTTGTAAAAAATTAAAACACCCAAAATTTTACTCACTTATCCCGGACCAATAAATAGCACCTAAAGAGGAACATGTACTAGCGTGCCTACAAATTATATCATGCAAAACTCCATTAATCTAACTATCTAAAGGAAGAAATCAACAACTTATTGGGATGACAATTAGGGTACTATACGTGCCAAAAATCAAAGTTTCCTGAATTCTGCGACACACAAATTCTTAATGATTTCTTCACTCAACCCTAAGGAAAACTTTTGCTTTTGAGTACGTTTCTAAGACTTATTTTACTTGAAAAAAATCATATTTTTTTATTTTATTTTGACAGTTTTAATATTTTAGGTTAAAAATAAATTAAAAAGTACATATACATATTTTTCCGAGTAAAAAAAATACCCATTAATTTTAAGAAAATAACAATAAAATAACTGCTGCTTTCTCATTTAAGAAAAATTGTCAAACTACTATTAATCAAAGTGAAATAGTCAATTCGGCATGCTTTTAGATAGTCAACTTTCTCAAATCTTTTGAGGTTCCAACTTATCTTCCACCTCGCTCATTTATAGTTATAGCCCACCACCACCCACTTGGCATCCAATGAATGGAGAATAATTGCACCCTCCATCCTCATACAAAGCCAAAGCATATCTGATATAGTCAACCAACAGCAGCCTTTCACATAGCTGTCATGGGCCCCATGCCTGTAATTTCTTTTGACCTTCTGCCCGCTAAATGACACTTGCAAAATATTCTAATCGCACCCGCATATTTTGACTTCTTTTGCACATCACGCCATAGATCTCAAATCAAAGAATCCAAGAACACAAATTAATTAATTAATAGCACCAGCAAATTCGCATATTTTTTTCTTTATATTTCTACTCTACAGTTTCTTGTTTTTTTTTTATACAAAATCGAAGCTTCCCGGGCCACTTGAGCGTGACCCGTCATCCTCATCTTTGAAATCTGTTACAATCCATGTGGACTTTTCTTTCCCCTTGACTCTTCTCGTAGATGATACCGTCACACGACTGTCAAAGCCACAGAGTCAAGGCCCTTTCGCTTGCCGTCTTAGACTGGATCGATCCACACGGGTCAATCATCATCAATGACTTTTCCGCGTTTCTCATGCTGACTGGAACACGTGTCGCATGGCAGCATTAGCCGTGACATGTTCTGGCAGGGGAGCATGTGAGTGGCGGTGCTCCCCCTCGTATGTTACAATAAGCATGGCCGGATCATCCACGGCACGCTCCACGTGCTTCCTTGCTGGACATCCTCTCACACTACTACACTTGTAGTACCCTCTGCAAAGCAAGAGCACAGAATTAATTATTGTTTGACAATCATAGACTTTATAGTCATGTTTATTTGACTTGGACCAGAAACCACGCATGATCAACGGTGGATGATCAAGGCATAGAATAAAAATAAATACCTTGGGTAAGGTGAACCCTTGATTGGCTTTTGACCGTATTTTCTCCATGAGTACTCATCTGCAGGTATATCAGCAACTTTGGAGCTTATTGCCGGTACTCTTATGGTCCTCTTCACCCTTGATTTCCTAAAATCAGATAAATAAAATTATATTAGAAAATCTTTATACCCTAATTATTATTTTATTGTTATAAAATGATGGTATCAGAATAATAATTTTATTTTTGTATCTTACTAGCTAAATAAATAAACATTTAACAGTGATTAAGATGTAAACGTATAAATTACTGAAGTAAATAAAAAGAAATTCTAAAGCACAGCCACATATTTAATACACATGTAATTATTACTTCTTGTTGATAAAATAATGGTTACCTTTTTTTGGAGCAATGGCAGCTGCCGCCAGAGGAGGAGATTTTGCCGGTGGAGAGGTTATGATCATGGCATTTCTTGAGGTGGGTAGATGAGAGAGGTGGTTTTCCGGTAGATCGAGCCTGGTTTCCGAAGAGAGAAGACGAGCCACCTTGTTTCCCATCAGAGACACTCCCATCAGCCGTAACAGAAGACAAGAAGGACGAAGTAGTCGTGCCGGAGCTAAAACAATCCTTGGAGTACTGACTACCGAATGACAGGTCGTTTTTGGTCTCCGCTTTAAAGGCATCGTTACTTTTAACGAAATCAGGATTAATTAGTTTTTGAGGTTCTTGGACGGCAGGTCGGACGGGAACCGGGCCGGAAGAGGTGGCCCCCCGGCGGAAACGGGCATGACCGGTACGGTTCAAGATGGAGATGACTTGCTTGAACTTAGCAACGGTGAAGGTGGTGATTTCTCTGCAGTCAAGTTGGTGACTTTGTTGTGGTTGGTTAGAAAGTGCAAGGATCAGGTGCTCCATGCTCTTAATCCCAGCTGACGCAGCTTCTTGAATAGCCAGCTGATCTTTCATCTTTGAGTACCCAACCAGATCAACGGCCATGATGAGACTAGAAGAAGACGAAGAAGAAGAGCAAAACCCTTGAGGCCAGGAGAGGGGCAGAGGATGGAGGTGGTGGTGTTCTGAGAGGAGGAGATGGAGGGAGAAGATTGGGGGGGTTTATAAAAGAAATGGAGGGTGAAAAGTCAACATGGAAATGTCAATCTAAGGGTGGAGATTGGTTGGACTTTTTGTGTGGGAGAGAGAGAACTTGTAAGAAAAGTCTTACAAGAAAGCTGTAGGTGGTGGGACCAAGATGTGTAATAAAAGAAAAGAAGGGTTGTGGAAATTGAGTACTTTGATGGTGGTGGAAGATGTAGCTTTTGATTTTTTCTAGATTGGAGGATAGTCAATGGTCATAGTGGGTGACAGGCTATCGATGCATGAGACACCACAGTTCTCTAAAAACCTAAAGTCGTGGAGAATTATTTTAATTTGTTTTATTTATTTATTTATCGGATCGATAATGGTTGAGTTTTGTTGATCCAAGTAATTATTAAACCCAGGATTTTTATTTTCAGTTAATTAATTAATTAATTTAAACTAGGTTTTATCCGAGTTAATTAGATTCATCTCTCGAGTTAATCGAAGTCACGAATCAAATGGTCATTTTATATTTATAACATTGATGCCGGTGATTATTATAATATATTTGAAAACAAGCAATGTATGATGTGGAAGTTGTTGATTCATGTGAGTTATAAACGAGAAATTCAAGTCTTCTAGTTTGGTCTTTGGGCTTGACGAGGTTGTGTTTTGGGGATTACTAGAAGATCTTCTTTGAAATCAATGAACACTGAATTATTCATATTCAATTGAGTGTGATGACCAAAAATTGCAATGAAATTTTCGTGTTTTTTTCCTTCTTTTTAAACATATATTTTTCATCAGTAAAATAGAATTTGATGTTTAATTTAAATTGAATATTTTTAATTATGCATGGATTGGGAGTTGATCACTAGGTTTTAATCTAATATTTCTTATTTCTCAGATATTGAAATTCAAAACATAAATTAATAGAAACTCCCCTTGTAATTTTTATAAGAAAAGCATAAAAACCATGATTAATATATATTTTTTAAAAAAATTACTTCCAGTCACATTCATATTAGTTTGAAAACTATTTTCTAAATTACACCCAATCAGCCACAGATTATGCCACCAAAAATTCTTGATTCTCAAGGCATAAGAGTTTGTATTGAAAGTCAAACATCTCCATCTAATACTACTTTGAAGAAATATTCAGTGTATGATAATTTTTGTTGCAGTCAAAGTCCATCTACCTTGCAAGAAGGAACTTGCTCCTTTCTTGCTGGTGTCAGCTTGAGAAAGTCTCGTATGAACACCTGGTTTTCTCTGTGCACTTGCCATGTACACATAGCTATGAAATCAATTCAAAAATACGAGGTTTAAAGTTTGGTCTGAGCTGATTTTTTAGTTGAATTGAATAGGATTTTTACCCGGTAAAACCTAGCTGACCCAGCTGGATTTTCTTGTGATTTTATTAGAGTCAAAGCAAGTTTTTTTTTTATATAAAAATAAAACTGCGAAGTTTTAATAAAAATAATTAACCAAAGTTGTTTCAATAATATACATGTTAAACCAATGATTTAATGACATGGATTTTTTTCTCAAATTAATCCTCCAAGCAAATCTTAAAAACTATACAAATTCACTTTACAATCCAAACACTTGTCTCAATAATTGGATCTAACATATAATAATATGACAATATATGTATTAATTAAGGGGGGGAAATACCCTTATAATACATTGTTTTGTTTATTTTACACCTACATTTAATGTTTTTGAAAACTATAATTTACATTCTAAATTTTTTGAAAACAATTTAGTCAATCTTGTTCGAAAATCATAAGTTAATCAAGATATGTTACTTACAAGTTTTTCAGAGCATGTTTATTTTTGCATTTTAAAAGTGTTTTTATTTTTATTTTTTACTTGCTTCTGTATTTTTTATGTGTTTCTATATTGTTTTAATGCAGTGATGTGGGAAAAATTAAAAATTTAAAAAATATTTATTCTTTTAATATATTTTTAAACAAAATAAAACCTTGAAAAACAATTACTATCACCATACTAAATAATTTATTCAAAACTCAAACATTCAAATAATGGATATAGCAAAAAGAAATACTTTGGAGTGGATTTATAGTGATAAATAAAATAGCATTTTTTACTTCTCCAAAACCTTTATATTGTCCCCATTTCCATAGGGTTCCTGTTTTTTACCATATCGCTTTGGTAAGATGAAATGCTTGTTCGGGAATGTGGTTGTTTTTTAAAGTATTTTTTTTAAAAAAATACATTAAAATGATATTTTTTATTTTTTAAAAATAATTTGACATAAGCACATATCTTAAAACATCAAAAAAATAATTTCAAGTGAAAAATAAAATTTTTAATTTTTTTATAAATATTTTTTAAAAGCACTCCCAAACACCTTGGAAGCTGGGGAGAAGAAAAAAGAAGAAGTCCAATTTCATTACCAAACAGTTTTTATTTTATAAACGGACTTGAAAATACATGGATCAACCATGATTTGTTTTTTACTTATAGATTAAGTTACTTGTTTCTTACAATATATGGACTAAATCATAACTGACTCTTTAATTATTAATTCTAATTAAACTTTTTTGAAAAATTAAAAAAAAAATCATAGTTATTGGATTTGATTCAAAGTCAAGATGACGGAATCACAAAATTAACTAAAAATCAATGTTGTTTTAAGTAAAAATTTAATCAGCTAAAAATAAATTATGTTCGGGATAAGCTTCAAGTGGGGAATTAATATCTATGCCAATAAAAAAAAAGAAGTCAAAAACAACAAACAAATGGTGGTGGAGGGAGAGCCTACGTAGCAAGGTTTTTGTTTGACTTTTTTTTCTTTAAAAAAAAAAACAGGGTGAAAAAGAAAAGTGAAACTGTCGACAGACTTCCATTTTCTAAACGTGGTGTAGCAGGTACCGATTTGCAGCCGTTGGATGTGTCTATATTAGATCCAACCGATAAAGCTCATCAAGGTGGTTGACCTAATTCTTTAATTAATAATAATTACTATTTTGGTCAGCTCTTCATGGTTGAGTATTTTATTAGCAACACACGTGGTGTAGAGTTTCAACACTGGTGTTTATTATGTTTGTTCTTTCAAGCTTTCTTTTTTTTTTTTAAATAAAAAAATGGGATTAAAATAATATATTTATTTTTATATCAAAATATTAAAAAAATAAAAAATTGTTTTAATTAAGAATTTTAATTTGATTTTAGAGGTTAAGGACTTGGTCAATGGCTGCGCGATCTGTATTAGGTTTCCATTTTCACCGAGATGTATAAACAAGCTCGTGAGTTTCGGCTACCGGCTTAGATCTTGTCTCGTAATTCACCCATGATCACCAAAGTCGTGTACAGATCCAGGGCATGGTGGGGTGGCTCCCAGAAATATATTTAAATAATTAATTATATTGCTGTTTATAGCTTCAACTTGATGCATGCAAGAAGATACGATGAATTTCCCAAAACAAATCATCAAATTATATATATATACTAGACAATGCCCCCGCGCTTCGCCGCGGGTGGCACAATATTTTTTTCAATGTAAAAAATATTAATTGTGTGTATTATTTTTATTATAATATAAATTTAGCCAAAATAACAAATTTGTGCAGAATTCTTGTCAAGTGAAAGTTTTCAATAAAATATATGAATTTTAAAGCGATATAAATTTATCTGTTTAATAGTTCCCAACAAAATAACCGGCATAAATTTATCATCATCATTAAAAAAGCAAGAAAACTCATATATCTGATTTATTGAGTTAACTGTATTAACATTAGTTCATTTTATAATTCAATCTAAATAAAAAAAATAAAATATACATGGCACTGTTATTAGCCATGGCACTTGCGCCTCGTCGCGGACGGAACCATATTTTTTTTAATGTAAGCAAATATTTATTATGTATGATTTTTTTATCATAACATAAATTTAGACAAAATAATAAATCTGAATATAATTTTTGTGAAGTGAAAGTTTTCTATAAAATATATGAATTTTAAATGGACATAAATTTATCTGTTTAGTAGGTTTCAATGAAATAACCAGTATAAAATAAGTGTTAATTTTCTATCCACAAAAAAGACGAAAACATAAATCGAAAATATATCCTTATGTTATTGTCATTATCATTACTTACTACAACAGTTAAAATTATTATCAACATTACTGTCAAAATAATTAAAATAATTTAATTGCCCTGAAAAATTATTAAAAAAAGCAAAAGATTTAAAAAAAAAGTAATCAAAAACCAATAACAAAAATTATCATTATCATTGCGCAAATAGTAAAATCATAAAAATCATTTAATCCAAAGAACAAATAAAAATAATAAAAAACAAAAAAAAAATAAAGGGAAAAAGGAAGCAATATTAAATTTAAAATGGCTACCAATTTAAATTTAAATCTCAGGATTGAACTGATAAAAAAAAATCCCAAAAATAAAACTATAAAAAAACTAAAAATATAGATGTATAAATACGAATAAAAAATATACATTGTCTAAGAATTTAAAATAAATAAATAAATGAATTAATATAAAAGAACCCTCCAATAATCAAATAAAAAACAATAAATAGTTAATTTTCTATCGACAAAAATATGAATACATAAATTGAAAATCTATCCTTATGTTATTGTTATTATCATTACTATAACAGTTAAAATTATTATCACCATTATTGTCAAAACAATCTCAATAATTTAATTGTACTGAAAAATCATAAAAAAAGCAAAAGATTTTTGTATAAAAAAGAAAAAAAAATCACTAAAATTATCATGATCATTGCATAAATAGTCAAATTATAAAAATCACCCAATCCAAAGAACAAAAAAAAAAGAAGCAAAAAACAAAACAAATGAACAAAGAGAAAAAAAGAGCAATATTAATAGTAAAATGATTATTATAATAGTTAAAATTATTATCAATATTATTGTCAGAACAATTAAAATAATTAAATTGCCATGGAATATCATTACAAAAAAGCAAAAAAATAATGGTGAATGACCTACACACCCCTACCCCCACTGGTATTAACAAAAATACCTGATGGGAAAATACGCCCCTTCCCTCGTTCACTGTGCACTGTTTTGTCGTTTTCGGGGGGCAGATCCGTTAATGCATGTTCACAGGCGGAAAAGAGAGAAAAAAAAAAGAGGAGGACTTACACCCGCGAAGCACCGGGACAAATTGCGAGTCCACAGTGCACATGAGTCTTGCGCTACAGTAAAAAAAGCCACATTAAAAAAAATAACCTTAATAACAGTGGAAATAATAAAAACCGGTGAGATCATAATTACTGTTAGAGAAAAAAATTCTATTAATTTTTTTATTTTTATAAGATTTATTTCTCGTATTATTATATTAAAAGTATTTCAGAACAATGATATAATTTTTTTTCAAAAAAACCCTAGGTCATATATATATAGTCTGACATATTCAAAATACAACAAAACTTAAAAATAATCATTATCATTATTTTGAATATCTTATCTATAATAATTAGAAATTTCAACACCTAACAATATTAACTAAAAAGAAATTAAGAAGAAAAAAAAACCCCAGGGGAAATCACCTTTTCAAACAGTAATAAACTGTGAAAATCACTGTTAATTTTTGGGAAAAAAATGTAATGCGCGTAAGCCAACACAGACACCCCGATTATCAAAAAATAAACTAAAAAAAATGTATAAGTAGAGGAAAAAACAGTAAAAAAATGGACCGAGAGATTAATCGTGGTGCGCATAAACTGTCCTTGACACCACAGTTAGAAAAAAAAGTTTAAAAAGGAAAAAACGTTTAAAAAAAAAGAAAAAAAATCAGTTTTCGCCCCCTGGAACTCGAACTCCCGACTCCTGCGGCGCAGTTCTAAACCACTCGGCCTAAGCAGTTTCTTTGTTTAACATGGTATACAATATTTATATTATCTAAATGATATGATATTAAAAATCCAAAACCATTTTCGTCGCCTGGGAGATTCGAACTCCTGTCCTACTTTACAAAGAGCGCGCCTTAACCACTCACCCGAAGCCATGTCTTTGTCCTGCCTTTGTATAACAATTGTAATAATATTATGTTTTTATGTCACTATTCCAATCCACAGTGCACATGAGTCTTGCGCTACAGGAAAAAAAGCCACAGTAAATGTGGCACGCCGTTTATATATATAGTAATAGTAATAGTAATATATATATATATATATATATATATATAATCACTTGCCTGCATATGGCAAAAGGGTTTGATTCTCAGACGAAGAACAGATCACAGTTGAACAAATTCACAACTTTTAATGCTCCTTTCCTCCACTTGCTAAATAAAAATAAAAATAAAAATAAAAATTGTCCGGCTCCTCTTTTGTATTTGCTACTTGTGAAGATTACATACCTAATTATTGGATGGTGGTAGTCATTGTAAGAACTAAATTTTATATCAATGAGATTAAGGGTTTCTTTTTTGTTGTTGATTTAAGCGGGGACGAGCATGATTCTGATGATTTGATTTGGACTGAAAGAAATAACCAAACCGATTTCTTTTTTCTTTTATAATTTCAAATGTAACCAAATCAATAAATTCAATTCGGTTTAGTTTTATATTTTTATAAGACATGGTTTGGTTAATTTTAAGCTACTTTGTATAGTTATTGTGAATAATTAGATTAATTTACTCAAGAATGCACTCTTCGCCTGTTGTATTGAAATAAATTTAATAATCCATTTTTCTGGATAGTGGATTTCAAGATTAGATATCAGGTTATTGAGGAAGGGCCTATCCCACTATTAGATTACTTTTCGGGGTGTTTGAAATTGTATTTCAAAAATGTTTTTAAATGTTATTTTTTAAAATTATTTTTTTGATATTTCATGTCGATTTAAAATATATTGGTATTAAAATTAATTTTTAAAAGTAAAAATATATTTATCTGATATATTTCTGAAAAGAAAAAAACATATTTTTAAACATACACTTTACAGCATAGCTCAAACTGTCTTAGGCCATCTAATAAAAAGAAAAAGAACCATGGAATGTAGAGAGGGGCAGCAGGAAACAACGAGGTTTATGGTAATTGTACATGATTTAGGCTGAACCCATGAAAGAGTGGGGCTCTTATTGAACTCGATCAATTACAAGAGTTGGGCTAGCCTGGTCGTAGCTGCCCAAGAAATTGAAGATACTCAAAAGTATTATTTTTATTTTTATTTTTTTAAGGTGCTTCTCTTGAATGGATTCAAGTTGGAAGTTTGATTCTTTTACTCCCAATGGAAGCCTACTTTTCTTCTTCATATTGTCCAATTAATTAAGTGTCATACCAATTTTAACACGTAAATATGGATTTGGCCTTATGATATAGTTATTAATTTTTAAATTATACGATTGATGGATAGGTTTATAAGAGAACAGGCCAAGTCATTGTGATTCTAGAAAGAGGGCACGCCATTGCCACGTCTGAGTAGGAACACCAACATCTTCATCTTAAATATTCTATGATCTAAATCTGTTTAAATATTAAAATTGTAGGGCTAAAATTTCTGAGAACCCAAGAACAGCAGCCAGACAGCTACTGGCGTGGCCCAAGTCCCGGCAAAACATTATTTATATACCACTGGACGACAGATCCTGCCTTCTCCCGCAGGTCACTAGAAGTTGCCCTGCGGCCAAATCAGCTGAAATTTAATTTTTTTTATATATTTTAAATGAATATATTTTGGTGTTTTAGATCATTTTAATGTGCTGATGTCAAAAATAATTTTTTTAAAAAATAAAAAAATATCATTTTGATGTATTTCAGCACGAAAAACACTTTGAAAAGCTACCATAACTGTTTTTCCAAACAGATCCTTATTCATCGTGAATTCCTACCTAGATGCAGGATTACGTCGATGAGAGCGAGGTTTATAGAACTTGTTATAAGTCAAATCTTTTAAAGATTGAAAAGGTTTTAAATATGGGAAGTCAATTCTAATATTTATTATAAATTTCTAATAATTCTGAATTAAAAATAAAAAGTTAAGGGAGATATTTATTTTTCTAAGAAAACCACGCATCATATGACTTATTTGTGCAAATCTAACCAAAATCTAACCTAAATTAACCCACTAATTAAGTCTTTCGCCAAGTAAATTATAAATTATCTCCCACATGTTATTTATCTTTGTGCCAAAAGGAATCCTTTCTGTCTAGCCATGGACAAGTGCTGAACGAAAAAAAAGATTTCCTCACTGTTGTTGTCGATTTGGTTCTCCCACTTGCTTATAGTTTAAGTCGAGCCAGGTACTTGTTAATAATATAAATATGAGCTGACATTAAATAATTTGAAATATGTTTCCGAGAGTAAAATATTGTTCTAGAGTTGATGTAATTCATAGGAGAAAGACTCTCCAATTTGAGAGAGAGGTTATGAGGTTTTTGTTTTATATAAATGCATTGATCCACGTATGAATGTATTTCATTACAATTTGAATAGAAAAAATTTGATTTTAGTACATAGTAAGTATCCAAAATAATACAGTATTTAGAGTTTTTAAAAGTGTTTTTGAAAAAAACTAAAAAAATTTATTTTTATTTTTTAATTTAAATTAATTTTTTTGGTGTTTTAGATTATTTTCATATTATGATATCAAAAATAAAAAAAAAATATATTAATGTATTTTTTTTTTAAAATCAATTTAAAAAACAACTGCAACTATACTTCCAAACAGACACTAAATTATCAAATAATAAGACACCGTTCTCTTTTATTGTACAAGAATTAAATATAATGAAGTTATTATAACTCTAAACTGATTTTATTAGAGAAGATTCTTAAATAAATAATTTTAAATTATACTGATCATGTTGTTTTATTAACGTTATGCATTGTTTCAAAACTTGGATACGATGTGTGATGGCCCATCTGATGATTCAGGATTTGGATTAATATAGGCTAGAAAACACAGTTAATCTAATTAAAAACTAGAATTGATTCGATTGATCTAAATTTAACTTATTAAAATTCAACCATCAATTAATTTATTATTTTTCTTATTAAAATAATGATTTTCTCTTCTTGAATTTCTCAAATCATAACACTAACGAGCTCTATTCAGAGTTGATTACCGGATCAAATTTTAAAACTAGATATTATGAATTATGATATCTAAAGCATAGAAAGTAAAAACCCATCTTCACTCTTCCATTCCTTTTCTTTTTCAACGAATTTTTTTTTTTTAAGAAAGAAAAGAAAAAGAAGAAGCTAAGACACCATTTATAAACATGGCAGATAACCATTTAACAAGCTTCCCAAGCTTCTTCACTCATGATTCCTAGCTTCTTTCCCAGTTTGAAAACTCGCTAGAACACCCGATAACCATCCTTCTTTTCTCTCACAGCTCCCCTCTTTCAGGCTCTAACAATTTCTCTGCTTCTCTCCATTAACAATGATCACTGGGAAGGACATTTATGATGTTCTAGCAGCAATTGTGCCTCTATATGTTGCTATGATTTTAGCCTACGGCTCAGTCCGATGGTGGAAAATCTTCACACCCGATCAATGCTCAGGCATTAACCGTTTTGTAGCAGTCTTTGCTGTTCCTTTATTGTCTTTCCATTTCATATCATCCAATGATCCTTACGCTATGAACTACAGGTTCATTGCTGCTGATTGTCTTCAAAAAGTTGTAATTCTTGGGGCTCTTTTTATTTGGCAAGCCTTTAGCAAACGTGGGAATCTTGAATGGATGATCACTCTCTTCTCTCTTTCCACTCTCCCAAATACTCTCGTCATGGGAATCCCTCTCTTGAAAGCCATGTACGGAGACTTCTCAGGGAATCTTATGGTTCAAATTGTGGTTCTTCAAAGTGTAATTTGGTATACTCTTATGCTCTTCTTGTTTGAATATAGAGGAGCCAAGCTACTAATCTCCGAGCAATTCCCCGAGACGGCTGGGTCTATTACATCATTCAGAGTTGATTCTGATGTTGTTTCGCTCAACGGGCGGGAGCCATTGCAGGCTGATGCCGAGATTGGAGATGATGGTAAGCTACACGTGGTGGTGAAAAGATCAAATGCATCATCAATAGTGTCTTCCTTTAACAAGTCTCATGGGCTAAACTCAATAACTTCAATGACTCCGAGAGCTTCGAATCTTACTGGCGTGGAGATCTACTCGGTTCAATCTTCTCGAGAGCCAACACCGAGAGCTTCAAGCTTTAATCAAACAGATTTCTATGCCATGTTTGCTAGCAAGGCCGCGAGCCCGAAACATGGATACACAAATAGTTTCCAAGGAGGGATTGGTGATGTCTACTCCTTGCAATCTTCAAAAGGAGCCACACCAAGAACTTCGAATTATGACGAGGAGATGTTGAAGTTAGGGAAGAAAAAAGGAAGAACAAATATGAGCGGTGAATTGTTTAATGGTGGAAGTTTAGCTTCTTCCTATCCACCTCCAAATCCAATTTTTTCAGGGTCTACAAGTGGTGGACCGAAGAAGAAGCAGGAAAGTGGTTCTGGTGCAATGCCTAACAAGGAACTTCATATGTTTGTTTGGAGCTCGAGTGCATCTCCAGTTTCAGAAGGGAACCTGAGGCACGCAGTTAATAGAGCTGCCTCCACTGATTTTGGGGGCACCGACCCTTCTAAAGCTGCTTTTCAACAGGAATCCGCTGCTTCAAAAGGTGAGAAACCCTTACCCCACCATTTATTACCCCTCCTGCCACCATATTTGTCTCCTCGTTATTGCATGGAAACAAATGGCAAACATGTTTAATTTGTTTGCATTAGGATGGTTAACTTCCTCTATAGATTACAACTACACTTTTTTGCTTAATGCTGATGCAGCAATGAACCAATTAATTGAAAACATGAACCCTGCTGGGAAAATGAGTGGAGAAAAGGAAAATGATGTAGAAGATGGGTGCAAGTTTCCACAAAACATGTCTCCCTTCACTTGCCAAAAGAAGATGGAAATGGCAGCAGATGGCGCCTCGAAAAAACACCAAATGCCTCCTGCAAGTGTCATGACTAGACTCATCCTTATCATGGTTTGGAGGAAGTTGATAAGAAACCCTAATACCTACTCAAGCCTTTTGGGTGTCATATGGTCTCTCGTATCATATAGGTACTGAAAACCTTACACCATCTTCTCCTTAATTTGCCATTTCCACTCTCTGAATCACCTATATATATATATATATATGAGAAATATGATGGAGCCTTAAAAATTTATCTTCAGGTGGAACATCAAGATGCCGTCGATTGTTAGTGGATCTATATCAATATTATCTGATGCAGGTCTAGGAATGGCTATGTTCAGTCTAGGTACTTATCTTTCATATAAGATCGATCTAATCAAAGAAATTGTTGGAAGATTTTTTAATATATACATATTTATATATTTGGTCTAACAATGCATCAAACATTGATCCTTGCTTAAACAGGTTTGTTCATGGCCTTACAACCAAAGATTATAGCTTGTGGGAAATCAGTGGCAACTTTTGCAATGGCAGTGAGATTCTTGACAGGCCCTGCTGTGATTGCTGCAACCTCTATTGCCATTGGCATTCGTGGTGTTCTTCTACATGTTGCAATTGTTCAGGTTAATTGGCCCTTCCGAATGTCAAAATCAAACCCTAATCTCAATGTTTTATTTATTAATTGATGTGATCCAAAGAAGCTTAATTTATGCATCTTTCTAGGTACCTTCATTTACAATTATTATATAAGAAATCATAGCCAAAACATGCCGAGATTTTTTTCTTCTCAAACTTCCTTTTATTTCCTCAATCATTTTTTTAAAAAAAAGTTTTAGCAATTAACATTGATTACTTGTTCACAGGCAGCTCTTCCCCAAGGTATAGTCCCTTTTGTGTTTGCCAAGGAGTACAACGTCCATCCAGACATTCTTAGCACTGCGTAAGTAATTTATTTACATATCACAGAAAATCTTTAACGTTGAGATTTTTGGCTGAAAGAAGTTTCTGTAAGATTAGCTCTCTTCTTGTACGAAAATAACTAATGAATCAGAAATTAATGGATTAATCAATCAGATTAATCTTACATTGCATTTTCTTTTGCAGGGTTATTTTTGGCATGCTGATTGCCTTGCCCATTACAGTACTCTATTATGTGCTTCTTGGGGTTTGACTTCGTGGAAAACAAGGCAAAGAAAGAGTATACAAGGTGGCTAAAAAGTTTTTCTGCCATCGGATTTGGAGCAAGACATAAAAAATGTGTCATCATCTGCATGTGATCTGCGGGTTTAATATACCTTTCGCTCATGTCTTTACTTTTTTCAATCTTATTATTATTATTTGTTTAATTTTGCTACAATAGCAGGTTAGGTAGGTAGAAAGCAATATACTAGGGCTTAGGATGCAAGAAAAGGGGTTAATTATTATGTACTCGGGAGCTTATCACACTGACACCAATGTAGCTCTTTGACTTCGGAGTCAGTTAACGTTGCTTGGTTCTTGGATTGTTGTGTACGTTGGTAATATTTATTTAAGGTGTTGGGAAAGATCCGCACTTCTTCTGAAGCTTTGAAAATTCTTCTGAAGCTTTGAAAATTGACATTTATTCTGTTCCCTTTCGCACATATTATTGTAATTTATTTTACTTGTTTTTAGTTACAAAATGGATGGAGGGGAAGAACAAGAGAACTTCATTCATAAATATTATGCACTCAAGGGCCAGCAAACCATGAACAAAACAAAACAAAAAACAGTTGATTAATTGATTCTCTTGTGAGCGCATGAAAAATCATTACTTATATAACAGGAGAGATGAATACGAAAGGTGGTGATATGATATAAATATTTTAATGAGTTCAAATTATTATTATTTTCAATTCTGTTTGTCTCTCTTTCTTTCCTGCATCTATCTGTAAATAAATATAATTATATATATAGCTATCATCATCTCTAGATTGCTAGAGTTTTAAATTAAATTCAGGAATCTATTGATGTATAATGAACGTAGTATATCGTTTGATTATTAGAGATGGAGCCGGTTCCAAGAAAACAACTTCAGTGAAGAGAGTGGCTAGTTCATAGGTGCATGCATGGATGGAAGAAGACGAAATTAAAGTTGATTATAGGAGTTTTGATATTTTGTATATATGATCATACTCTTGTACACAAAAATAACTATATTTACAAAAATGTAAATCTATAGATTTTATTCACCCACAAACACACCACTTGTCAAAAGCTCCTTGAGTCTCAAGGATCCAACAAAAAAACCCTAGAGCTATCACTTGACATCCCCCAAAATATAGGCTACATGCATGTGAGGGAACGAATGAGGGTAAGTGTTCAATCACCTATTCCATAGAATAATTACAAAAACTAAGAATATATTATCCATTACAAGACCTGATTTTTTTTTTTATGTAATTAACCTAAACTCAATCATCTAATCCACTAATGAACAGATGAGTTCAAATTTCAAAACCTATCCTTTTTAAAACGCATTCTGCTTGTTGGGATCTATTGACCATACAAATATTTGAAGATGCCATTAAGCTATATAGATATGGAGTAGCAATAAGAAATAGAGTGCTTGAGGCATGTGATCGTCGAATCAAAATGAGACTGCTCTCTTGCAGTCTCATTTGTCCAGACTGGTGTTGCTGTCTGCTCTGGTTTTCAAGACGGATCTCATTGTGCATCTTTTGACAACGTAAATGCTTCCTTCACCATCCATTTTTCTCGAACCTTGCACCTATTATCATTCATACAATGATAAATTTACAAGTAAATGGCATTTTGGCTAGCAGTATATCCCACAACCATTAATTATTTTTAAATAAAAAACGCTGTATACCATAAAACAAATCACACACACGGAATCAAGCAAGACAAATATAATTAACAAATATAATCTCAATTAGCTACTTATGTATCATTCATATACAGAAACTATATATCGAAAGAAATACAGTAATATCAGCCTTCAAGAATGACATGATGAGTCAGCAAATTATAAACCGATAAGGATTAATTAGATCAAAACAATGCATGTGTTAGGGTTCCTTGGTATCGCATCAAATTAATAAAGGTGATGAGGAAAGAAAGCTTGCAAATTAATACAATGTAATTGTTATTTAAGTAATTATTTTTGTAATAATCTCACGTGGGAAGCCAAAAGAGTGGTCTTGTTTTTGGAGTTCAAACCCTACATTGCACATGCACTTCTCTATAAAATCCTGCATGCCATCTCTTGAGACAAACTCCTGAATAAAAAAAATAAGAGTTGAAGAATTCTTGTAAACCCATGAGCCGACACCATGCATCCAGGTGACAGCAAGAACTCTATCCCATGTGGGGACTTTTCAATCTCAATCAGTTTATGTGGGCTTCTTTATGTTTATTTGTGATTACTGAACTTGATTTTTTATTAATTTTCTCAGCTACAACTTCCAAGGTTCCTCGCATGTATTATCTTTGATGAATTCCCTACTTCGACTCTTTAAAATCGAAGTTTGGTCTAGCTAGTTCAAGCATATATTTAAAGCTTACATTAATTACATGAATTATAGGTCAAATGATTCCATTCAACGTACGGTTTTATTACATTTTGACAATCAATGTTCTATTTTCAGATTAGTTTTTTTTTTTTTTATATATATATCATGATCCTTTTTTCCTTATTTTTATACGATCGATGGTTAAGTTCATCCTACCATCTTTGTCATTGATCTGAGAAATGTTTTGAATAAAAAAAACTTGAGGGTTTATATAGATTTTATGCTTGAAGTTGATGGGCAAAAGAGAGTACAGTTTACATTTAAATATCAAGCCAAGTCACTAAATTTCAAAAGTTTCTCTGTATATTCATGTGTCATGGAACTCGTAAGGAGTGACAAAGTCTACGTACGAAGGATTTCATTATCATACTCGAATGTCATATTAATTCAACATATTTTAATTAATTATGCTTTATTAGTATTTCCAGACAGAAAAATAGATTTACAAGAAATAGAAAGATAGTTGCTTATAATAATAATCACAACTCTACTATATAACTAATTCTTTCATCTTTTATTATCATTTGATTTGTGTTCTAACATAGAAAAAAATATTTAATTAGAAACAAAAACAAAAAAATATAAAATAAGTTTATGGGGTGATTTCAAAATAAATTTTTATACTTTCAAAACCGATTTCTTTTTCTTTTTTTATTATCTTAAAACATTAATTAAACACCATCTTAAGAGTTGCTTTAAGTTGTCCATCTATTGGCAAGCTGTCATTTCCACATTAAGAAATCTAGACCAAGAAAACTTGGGAATGAAAAGGCATCTGTTCAAGCTAGTCTCAGCTTTAGCTTGGAAACCCACATTCAATGGCTTAATATTGTATTGTGTCTCGAAATGCTGCCAAATCTTCACATACAGATAACTTGATGCAGATAAAGAAAGGATTGCTTTTGTTAACGGTATAAGCTTGTGCAAGAAAAGCTGTAAGAAATAAATAAGAACCATCAAATGGCTGGATCAGATAACAGAGACAAAAACAAATCAAAATAATCAAATCATGACATTCGTGTAATGGACTAACCAAC
Source organism: Salix purpurea (assembly GCA_027405865.1). Classification (NCBI taxonomy): domain Eukaryota; kingdom Viridiplantae; phylum Streptophyta; class Magnoliopsida; order Malpighiales; family Salicaceae; genus Salix; species Salix purpurea. The sequence goes on from JAOWLH010000019.1 coordinate 7,196,959, forward strand.
TAGTTTATATATACAATGCTGGTCCACTGTTACGAGAAGCAAAGCATCTGCAACATCCACACAAGCCCTTACGATTGTTTGATTCAAATTTGTGATAAAAAAATGTGAAATGCCCGTGCAGCCCCTCCCGGTTACACCCGTTTTTTTTTTTTTTTTCCTTTTTCGAGGGTCAGAAACATTATATCACTGTACAAATAAGTATAAAAAGTTAAATGAACCGGTGAACCGATCGACCTGAAAACCAAACCAACCTGAAAACATACTATTACAATCCACAGTGTTTTACCTCACAAGTACCTCACAAGCTACAGTGTTTTCCTGATCTCTTTTAGTTTATTTTATAATAACCTACTCTCTTTCTCTTTTACTTGCACCATATAGTTGGGGTCCCTTGCATTGTTTACTTTTTTTCTTAATAGAAATCAGTTCAAAATCAATCTTGGTCACATTGGACCCACTGATGATCTAAATTCTCAAGCAGGTGCCTATTATTTTCAAGACCACCTATTTTGACGTGCTTAATAATGTTCTCATTACCTTTATTATGATCATTAAAGCTCTGGTACCATGTCAAAGAACATTCTCAACCCAAAAGTTTAAGTGGTTACAAAATGCCTAAAAATAGTTTTATAGTACTCTCCAACACCTCATGGCTAAAAAACCCTCAGCTATTGAATTTATAAAATGTAATTGATACAAATAAAAAAGGAAATAAATCTCACTTTCTCTCAGCATAAAGACAATTCACAGTGGAGGGATATTCTCGTTTCCCTGGTTGTTGCCAAGCAGTAGATTTCTGGTCAGAATTCAGTAGTAGTCATATGAATTCTGACTAATAGAAGTGGCAGGTCCATGAATTTTACAGATTTAACGACCTTTAAAAAACTAGCTATGAGCTATCCAATGATGTGAAGGGGTGGGTTAGGAATTTTGTTAACTTACTATAAGAGTGCATATTTCTTAATTAGAATTTGTCTGTGTTTTGAGATTCACCTCACCTATTCTTCCGATTGAATCAATGCTGCCCCTAGCTTTAAAGTTTGTGTCTATATTCAATCCCTCCATTAGATTCCGGAGGCACAGCAATGTAACTATTATCACAAGGTACTCTTCTCTTCAACAAAAATTGAAGAAAAAGGAGGACAAAAAGGCTTCTAGTGTCAAAGGAGAAATTTAGACCTCATCAACTCTTTTGAGAAACACAAAACACATTAATCACTGTGCAAACTACCAACAATGATGTCATGCTTACAATACCATTCCAAGATCAATGGCTTCCCAACCCAACTGGGTAATCATAACCAACGAGCCAAAACATTTAATGGTCTACTAAAATTTTATAGTTATATGCTCTCAATATAATAACAAGGTGTAAGTTAGGACACAGAGACTCACAGCTCGAGTAGATTTAGAACAGAGCTTAACCAACTGGTCCAGCACCCATTTACAGACTAGGATGAGGTTTAGAGCTGGTTAAATGGATCCTTTTCCTATATTGTATTGTTTTAGTTTATTCCTTCTGTTCTTCACTCCCATTACTTGAATGCAATAACACACGATCACCTACATATACATAGGTCTAAATTGGAAGTGGCCAAACCATTTTAGATACCTTCCCCTTGTTACCTAAAATAGGTGCCACCAACTCCTCATGCATGTATTCATTAATTATGTAGTCATTTATTATATTTCAAAGCATGTCCTAATATAGGCATCTCGACTATAATTTCTTTTTCTTTATGAAGATAATGCTTCTCAACCAACCAAATCTAGCTACGTAAAGCACATCCTCTCGGATTTTGTTAAATTTCAACTCAAGGTATACTTGGAAGCTTTCTGGCACAAAACATTCCTTGCGATAAGAAACCTCTCAGGTAACCAAGAATTGTATTTCACAAATCAAAATTACCATCTTATTGCGCACTTATCTTAGTAATCATTAGCCCACCTTTTAAGCGCATTAGCAAGTCCGGTTCATATTTAATCCCATGATGGCACAACCACAAACAGATTTTTCTTTACTCACACAGGTTTCGCACCAGACAATAGGTTGTGGGAACATTCAAGAGCTAATCTCATTTCAAATTCCTCATCTGGATTATATTTCTCAGATCTTCATATGCATTCCATTCTGTGCACTCTCAAGAAGTCATAATGACATCATATAGCCTATTAATCACATGGTCTAGCATCATATGCTTGGCCCCTTCGATATTATCTACCTGAATTTTAATGAACTGCAATTTCAATGCTATAAGCATTCTCTTATCCTAAGAAAAGAGAATTCATTTTATTATACATGCATGCTAAGCATGTGAGTTGTGTTCTGGTCACATGCAACATGAGGTGTTCTGTTGAGGCATTTACTATTAAGAGTCAGGAATAACCAAAAAATAATTAGGCATGTGAATGTGCCAGAGACAAAAGTGATGTAAACAGGCCAGGTCAACATGAAGTTTTCTAAAATTTGAGACACTGCTTCCAGGATTTCTACTAGAATCTTCTACACCTTTTCTCCTCTATCCCAACCCCTCCCCCTTCCCATTTATGGTCTTATACGTACCCACCAAGAACATGATACTCCTTATTTTATCCTTCATCACAAGAGATTACAGAACACCATCTCATAAAAAGCACTTAGCATATGTTTTTAGGTCAATGCATCAGCTGGCATACAGCTATCAAAATATTTGATGTCTAAAACCTTAGAAAATAATGTTATATCAATCAGCAAAGTATTTTGATAACATTCTGGACCAATTAAAATAAAATCCTTATTCTTTAATTTAGTAGTTCTAGTGAAATCATTATCATTTTTTATATCTAATTATACACAATTTTCTTATTATTATTCATTTCTACTGTAGTAGATTTACCAGTGCAGATTCTAAATGACTATACACAAAGGAAGTTGTATATTAAAATGAGAAACCTTCTCTGGATCAACTTGATTTTAGAACATTTCAATAATGATATAAAATGAAAATGATTTTTGTTCCTTGAGCGTCATTTTATATCTTGATGTCCTAAATTGACTAACCTCCTCATATCCTATAACTAGAAATAACAGCTGATGTGCAGTAATTGAGAGGTTGAAAATACTTCAGTGAAAACCATGAACAAAACAGGCTGAGTTCTGTAATAGTTAAAAAGAATGAAGATGGTCACTCACCCAAGTGCCAGAGCACCAGACCACTGAAGCAAAAGCCAAGAAGAGCAGACGTGAGAATCAGTGCTGTGTTTCTGAAGTTCCAATCATAGGAGAAGACACCTGAGGGATCGAAGAAAGGAATCAATGTAGCCAGTAATAACAACGTAATTGGCGCAGTCTTCCACATAAACCTGCTCATCAATTTTGCAAGTCAAGTAAGATGTGAAAGCTATTTGGTGGTCGAAAAATGAAAATAAGGAATGTTACAAGGAAATTTTTTAGACAAGGTAACTTACGCCAAGGCTGTCCAGTTATCCTGCTGTTGCAAAGTGGACCAGAGAATCTTGTTGACTGCACTAGGAATTATCCAAGCTAGGGCTACACAAGCACCAAAGAGGCTGAATTGCAAATCAGTTACTGTGGCCACAACATCACCAATAGACACAACTGAAAGTGCAACTACCTGAAAGATTTCATAGAAGAACCCAGGGCCGGTGTCAACTCAAGTTATTAGCAGAAATTAGTCATTCTACACACACACCAAGTCCCACTTGATAAAAATATCATGTGCAAGGAAACTTCTAGAATCAATTTACAGAGACATTTATAGGCACTGAAAACTTGTGTATCTGGCTCAATAAAAGATGTTGCGTGACTTGAAAAAATTAACAAAATAAGTAATTAGCACTTCAAATCTTTTTTTTCCTCCTAGAGGGTGCAAGTGTTGTCCTTCAATAGGTATTTTAGAGGTAATGGTTTTATTTAATGGATAGAAAGATCAATTCATGTCCAAATATGTTGTTTGGGGTTCCACGTCTCAACATACAAGGCTTAAGTGGAAGATTTTTACAGGAGGAAAACACGACCTTCAGCATTCAATCTTCCAAATCCTTGCCATTCAAATCAACTATTAAAGCAGATTCCAGTCTCATTAAGGTAACAATGATAAATGACCAAAGCGAGTGAGTCCACTTTCAAGGCCCAAGATACATATACAAAATTAATGCTCATTGATAAACCCTTGTCCTGAATACAGTGAAACTCAAAATGCTATCCATATAGAAGTCCACGTTTATACTTTACCAGACACTTAGTGTGCGGATCAAAATTATAAAGCACCTAGTTCTCCCATGAATCAATCAGTTGAAAATGAAAATGAAAAATAGCAAAGCCTTCTAACTCAGACTGCCCCGTCATCACAACAAAATAGAAAGCTTATTTTCATATGGAAGTGCACCATAGGCATACATGAACCAAAACTTACCTTGGAAAAAGAAGCTTTCTTTTTAAACCATATAAATTCTGCTAAAACAATCGAGGGTGTAACAGCAATCTTAGCCATCAGATAGAATCTAACACTGCAACAAAACATGAAACATGTCAAACACAACTTTGAACAGGACTACAAAGTTGTGGAAAATAGGAATGGAATATCTAACCTATTGTATTTCAGGCTAACATTAGCTAGGCCAGTGAGAGAGACATAACACAGCCAAGAGTGAATAGCGATAAATGAGAAGATTTTGATGAAGGCGATGCTGGAAGCACAGAAAAAGCTTTTAAAATGGCCATCAGTGCCCAGCTTAGAGTATAGTGAATAAAACTAATACATACAGGAAAAGAGAAGCCAACTCCTTGAAGCACCTGCCATTAAAAAAAGAGAGGCAAATCAAGTAGACTCAAAGAAACCACAACTTGAAGCAATAACAGAAGCAGTAAGAACTAGATAATACACATTTACAAAGGTTAGAAGACAAACCCATTTGTTCATGAAAATAATACCAATAGAACTGATGGTGATTTGCTTTCCGATCCCAGCATTTTCCGCCGCCTTGTTGGACGTTTGATATACCTCACTATCTCTCGTCCTGACATTGTGTTCTCTGTCAACCTTTTGAGCCAGTTTATGCATCAACCATGACAGTCCCATTATAATGCTGTTGTCCGTGTTCTTCGTTACATCAAGTCCTCTCCAGGCCAAGGCTTATATTTTCCTGCTATCAATACTCTCCAAGTATCAGCCTATTCTGATTCGGATTGGGCCAGTTGCCCACTCACTCGTCGCTCCACGACTGGTTTCTTCATTCAAATTGGCACAGTCCTATTTCCTGGCGCACTAAAAAGCAACATACAGTCTCTCGTTCATCCGCTAAAGCTGAATACCGGGCTCTTGCCGCCACCACTTGTGAACTCACGTGGCTTAAAACACTCTTACATGATCTTGGTGTCCATTCCCAGCCTATGCTTTTACATTGTGACAACCAATCAGCTCTACACATTGCTCAGAATCCTGTTTTTCACGAACGAACCAAACACATCGAAATTGATTGTCATGTCGTTCGTGAAAAATTAAAAGCCGGCCTCATCTCCACCAAACACGTTCCTAGTGACAGTCAGCTGGCAGACATCTTCACAAAAGCTTTAGGACAAACACCTTTTCAAGCATTATCACGCAAGTTGGGCATTACGGATCTCCATGCTCCAACTTGAGAGGGAGTATTGAACAGCAGAATATTTGCCTTCCTTATATAAATTATTGTACCGTTATTAGCATAACCTTTGCTTTCCTTATATAAGTTAAGTGTACCGTTAGTAACATAAATGTTAGCAGATATTCGGGATCCTTAGCTATTGTATAGGATTGTGATCCCTTCTTCATGTATATATATACCTTCTGTATTACAGTAAATAATAGAACAGAGCAATACATTTTTCCACAATTAACAAATAGCAACCAGAAAATTGAACGTAAGAGCAATGAAAGGGCCACATGATCATTGTTCATGTCACTTTGCGCTTTCAGACGAGCGGAATCTGCTGAATAAAGAAGACCGCAATTCTTCCAAAGCTCTTCCTGCAATGATAAGTACAAAAATAAAAATGCAGGTCCATCAGCCACATCAAAGAAGACAAGCAATTGAACAAAAGCCTCCATGGTTTACACAGAAAGCCACTAGCCACTGGGCAAAGGAATCACCTTTTGTTAACAAGATAACAAACTAACTAGCATGTTTGAGTAGAACAAAGAAAAAAAATCACAAATATTTGAAGTTGCCAGTGAAAGGCAAATATGTAATGAGAAAAATCCCATTTTTGAGCAACTGGACAGCCAACTCGCCAATCTTTCAACAGCAAAAAAACATAATTGCTTGTAATTAGCTAAATAAAAAAACAAAATTAATCAATACTTTATCAGAGTTAAAGAGCTATAACCCATAAGAGAGAATCCAAGAAAAAACAACCTGGTACTCCAAAAGCAACAATTGCAGCAACAAAATAAAGTAAAATTTACATCCAAACAAAGAATAGACTAGAGAATCCTAGTTAGACTGTTACTGACGCAAGCTAAACTGATGAACTTAGTGACTCGCAGCAATGCAAATCAAAGAAAGAAGTAAACTTTGAGAAATTTAAATAAAATAAAATAACGGGGTCTCAAGAAATTCCTTAAAAAGCTCACCTCTTTCACCAGCATCACTGTCTTTCCTCTTGAGTATCTTCCTCGCATCTTTCTTCACCAAAAAATTCAAAATTTCTCGACTATAAAGCATCTTTTTTCTTCTTCCTTTGATTCTTTCTTTCACTATGCACTAAACAGCTCAAATTTCTTGATGATTTCAGTCCAAATTGTTACTACTTCGCAGTACTCAAGAAGACCTCAAAAAACAAAGCCCATTTTCTAGTTTTTGATAACTATGAAAAAGAAGCACCATTTAATATGCAACTCAAGTGCCCAACTTTTTTTTTTATTATTAACAGAAAATTAAATATCGAAAGCTAAGAAAAAAGAGAGAGCATAAGATCAACCACCAACCCAAATTTAAGAATTCACAGCTTCTTTAATAAATTAAAAAAATGTAAAAATAATAAAAGTACTGAATAAATTAGAGAAAAAATAAAATTATTAAATATATTATTTAATTTATTAAATTAAATATTTTATCTTAAAAACCTTCCTCATCATTTAAGAAAACTGGTTATCCAACATCATCAATAATATCACTATCATCAAAATAAATCTTACAAGTTGATATAAGATATGAGTTCACATATATCTTATCATTATAAAATCATTAAAAATTTCATGATATTTATACACGTTAACAAGCTTTCTATCAGTGCTTCTAAATCAAAATCTCAAAATTGGTCATAAATTAGTGATTATTTTCTTCAAGCTCCTTTAATTTTCTCTTTTGCATCTATGATGATTGATGAGATAATTATTCAACTTACCTTTATAATCTTATCACTACTAACTAACATGTCAATTTTATAATTTATCTACTTATAACAAGTTTTTTTTTAAAAAAAAAACACCTCTTTCCCAAGATAGAAACATTGCATTGCTTGTACATGAGTACTTCTTATTCTAAGACCATTTTTTTTTTATCTATGGTTATTTAATAATAAACGACAATTAACCATCAATAATCATTTAGTTTTGATACCACTCAACATAGATTGAAACCACATAAAAAAGCACAACAAAGCATAAGAACTAAATATTTTCAAAGTAAAATATTACATAAAAACTCTAATTTATAATTTTATTATTGAATATTTCTTTTCATGATTTTAAATGTGATTTAGGTGAAGATAAATAATACACTAGTATCTTAAAATAACAATATTTTGTCCTATAATAAATTTTTACTGAAATATATATTTAAGTTTTTAATATAGTAACAAAATTAAAAATATAACTTATTATATAAAAACAAATTCACCTTTTAGTATTTTTGAGTTCAATTGCTTCAATCCAACCAAGGTCATTTTTACTGATCATGGATCCAACAAGATTAGATCAGGTCAGCCCCTAACCAGTAATAGGATATCCCAAACCCCGACAACAAACATCTTAACACAAACAAAACTTCTCAAAACCTCGACAAAATCAAAAGATTCAACACATTCATCATCAAACTCCACAAAATGGCTCCCAAACCCGAATCCCAAAACCTAACCTCCACCACCTCCTCCGTCGCCGAACCATCACCCCCCTCCTCCATAGATCCGCTCTTCCACCTTCTCACTTTCCTCCCTTACTCAATCCTCCGCCCACCACGCCTCCGTCTCAAATTCCCCTCGTTCACCCTCCCTTCCTCCATGACAGTCTTCTCCTTGGTCCTCCTAACCTACTTTATGGTAGTTTCTGGCATCGTCTATGACGTCATCGTTGAACCACCCGGTATCGGGTCAACCCAAGACCCATATACCGGATCTGTCAAACCTGTGGTTTTCTTGCCTGGAAGAGTTAATGGGCAGTATATAATTGAAGGGCTCTCTTCTGGGTTCATGTTCGTTGTTGGTGGCATCGGCATTATTTTGATGGATCTTGCTCTTGATAAGAATCGTGCCAAGAGTGTTAAGGTTTCTTATGCTACTGCTGGGATTTCCTCTGTCGTTATTGCTTATGTTATGAGTATGCTTTTTATTCGGATTAAGATCCCAGGTTATCTTCGTTGAGTTTTCATGTTTTTAATCATGTATTTTGGAATGATACTTTACTAAGGTAGTTTGAAATCACAATGTGGCTTGTCAAATGGGGTTATTGTGGAGTTTTATGATTTGGGTTATTCTCATTTGATCTTGTGGTGCTAGTTGGTTGTGGAACTATTGCTATTTAAGTTAATAAAAGTCTTAAATTTTGACTACTTGTTGATGATTTTGCTGAATTGAGGAGATGCTAGTGATTGTTATCTTTATTGTCTGTGATTCTGTATTTCCTTATTAAGTTTTGGCTTGTTAAAATGAAGAAGATTTTAATGATGAGATTGGAATGGATGATATCAGAAGATTACAGTGGTGATTTCGGATGATGACTTGCAGGAATCGAGAAGCATAGGTGAGTGTTGGCGTGTCTCTTTATTCTAACTTGAGTTCCAATGGTTTGAGTTTATTGAGCAGTGCTAATGGGATTATCTCTTTGTTCTTGATAGTCTTAAGGGTTATTAACTTGATCAAACTGAAATGATGATTGGTGTTTCATCAATCTTGTGCTAGGAATTGGATTTGAATATACAGCAGAGCTAGGTTAGACTAATACTTCTTAATACTCCCTTTCTCATGATACTTTGAGGGCGTGGTTAAATAATATAACTGCAAATCTGCTAGTTATGCTGTCTTATGCTTTCTCAACTACTGGGATGGATTGATGGTGAGTGTATAGACTTGATTAAGAAGTTTAGATGTGTAGTTTGAAGGTTGATATGTTCAAGATTCAAGTCTAGGCTTGAACTTAGCCTCTGTAGAGAGACTAATTGGTCAAATCCCAATTAGAAGTTTGTCTGAAGTACAAAAAACAACAATGGTTAGAATAAGATGGGTTCTGCAAATTCTATTAGAGTTGAAATTGCTATTTAGAGGTTAGGATCCTTACTTATCATTGTAATATTAATGATTGCTGAATTTTGTTTGTGAAGTGAGGAAACAACTTTTATCATTTTTGGTGGAACTAAATTCTTTTTACCCCTCCCCCTCTTCTTTTTATGTGAATCTCTCTCTTGTATGCTGTTAGTATCAAGTAGCAACAGCTTGAGTGCCATAAATTTAGCTTGAGAGTTCACTGGCTAGAACATGGCCTAGCTATAGATAGCAATTTCCTGGGTTTGGAATTGAAATTCTGTTATGGTGTACAGTAATATGAGGTAATGCGTACTAAATATTTGATTCTCAAAACCATATCTGAAACAATGATGTCCATTTATTTACAAACCAAAGATACGGTGCATTTATGTAGACCTAGGTTGGAATATACATGTCATGGGGGAGTTTTCATCTTCCTCCCATCATGCACCGAAGATACAAAACCCTAACACTCATACATGCTAAGAATTGGCTAGCTTCACATATGCAACAAACAGACTAGCAATCCTAAGAGAGATTCTTTGAAGAGAATATACGACTGGGTGAGAACATCCCAAAGTATCTAGGTGAAGCAAGGCCTTCAATGGAACTTTTCCGTGTGTTTTTAGGGGATTTCCCAGTGTATGCGGCAGAATCAAAGGAGGAGTGATGATCAGGCGTGACATTGAACCCTTCTGTGTCTTTCCTGGACCCAATTCTCCCATTGAAGGTCCCATACTTGACCAATCTACCAACCCATGACTTCTTCTTTGTTGAGCTCTTGTGGCCTGCGTTCATCTTCTCACTCAAATACTCCCTGACAAAATCCACTCCTCCCTCCACCACCTCCATTGGCGGAGAAATGAGCGGGTTCCCTTCAACAGACAGCTTCTTCAGCTTCCTCAGGCACCCCATGGAGTCGGGCAAAGTTGTAATCTTGTTATAACTCACGTCCAGCTCCACAAGAGAGAGAAGAAGGCCAATGGAGAAAGGTAAGGTTTCAAGGTATTGGAAGTTCTGGCTTACATTTAGGACCTCTAGATTGACAAGGTTCTCCAAGTCTTCAGGAAGGGACCTTAGATTGTTCAGCCTCGCGTCCAGTATTTTCAAAGAAGTGATGTGGGAGGTAGACATGGGAAGATACGCAAGCTTGTTTGAATTTACTGAGAGCTTCTTGAGGTTTACAAGCTCAAACCCTATAGTGTCTGGTAGTCTGCTCAGCTTGTTGAAGTTGGCATTCAATTCTTCTAAAGAACTGATACAAAAGCACAAGATTTTGATGTGAACACAATTATAATTGACAAATATATTAAAAAAATCATTTTTTTTAAATAAATGGAATGGGTTGAATTGCAGGATTTTTAGGATATTTCGACCTGTTCTGATTTATCTAAAAAATATAAAATAAGATCTTAATTGATATAAACTTATTCATCACTTATTTTCAAAGTCATTAAACTCGGCTCAGTTTATGACTCGGTCTGAAATCTAGATCATAAATTGGACTAATTAATCCATATTGATTCAAGGTAGTCTAAAACTATGTTATTTCAAGATTTTTTTAAGAGATTAAAATAACATCATTTTTATCTTTTTAAAATAAATTGAATTGAATTTTGATTGGGATAATCGGATCAACTTCTGTTGATTTACAAGCAAAATTGGGTTTAATAACACCAGGTTTTTTTTTTTTTTTTATCAAAATAAGTAAAGCATATGAAATGAAATTTAAACGGTATTTTGACATTCATGATCAAGGCAATATACACATCCTAAGTCCTCATCTACACTACCAGGTATACATACACCATGTACGTATACATCTAAACTGTCCATATTTTAATCTTTTCATTAAAGTCAAACATTAATTAATGAGCAGTGGAAAAACCGAGAAGTGTTAGATATACTTGAAAGGGAAAACATTATGATCAAGATCATCAATGGATTTTGAACCCAAAAATGGATCACTGCAAAATATACAAGGATCCGTTTGGAAAAAAACTATATATTATAGTTTCTATGAAGTCTTGTGTGGAAGAGACTATGAATATAATAGCTATTAAATATTATCAAGCCTTTTGGAATATACTAGCTAGCTCTTAAAAGCGATGGAAATTATATATAAAAAAAAAAAACCGGCGACTCTGAAACAGGGACTGAAAATCGTGGCAAAAACTTTTCCTCTACTTTGGTGAACCGATTAATAATTACATCAAGAAACTTTAGCTTATACAAAAACATTGACCTTGAATCATTATCTGCTCTCTACCCCTCCAATGCTCCTTGCCACCTTTCTTTCTTTCCTTCTTTGCATGCGCACTACTTTTCCCTAAATTTTATAATTCCACAACAACATTGAGATTTTCTTTGACTTCTTCCTAATTGTTAACCCTGACCGTTCCTTAAATGTCAAGGTTCTTGCACTAAATCTTTTAATATATATATATATTCGAATAACACTTACTGTACCGAATAAAATTAATATTATAGATAATTCTTGATGATCGATTCATTTAATATATACACAAACAATATGATGATGATGACGGTATGGGCTAGTTAGAAGAAAACTGGTGTGTTAGTTAATTAGAATATTTGGATGATCAGTTAGGTGAGTTCTTATGGGAGTTAATTACTTCGAAAACTCAACAAACAACAAAATTAATTAAATAAATATTTCTGGGAGCAGATGAAGAGGATGAGGAGACAACAAACCTGCAATTCTCTAGGGTTCTAGGAAGGGACTCCAGAAGGTTGCATGAGACATTAAGAACTTTGAGCTTTGACAAGCACCCGATTGAGTTCGGGAGAGATTTAAGCTGGTTTGAGTGAGCATCCAACACCACCAAATTCAGCATTCTTGCTGTTAACGATTCCGGTATAGTCTGTCCAATATATATACAAACAATTATGTTTTTCGATTTGTTAATTAATTTCTCTCTTTTTTTTTTTGTTTTTATTGGAATATAAAAAAAAAACCGAAATATCCCCAGAAAATTGATAATAAGATTTCTTTCCCCAGAAAATTATCTTCTCTCTCTCTCTCTCTAGAAAATAGTATTTTTAATCACCCGTTTTAAACTCCAAATGATATCAAGTTGATCCACCAACTCCATATGAATGATTAGTGTTCAAACATAAATGAATAACAAAAGCTGCTTTTTTTTCCCGTAAGAAAACAAATCAAATTAGCAACAAAAATGCTGTGTTAATATCAATCAAAACTCTGCTTGATTTGACCTCGAGAAAGGTTTCGTTTCGCACTTCAACAAACAGATTTACTGAGAAACATCCATGTTCACTCAATCAGGATGAAAAAATATACCTGAAGATCATTGTTGGAGAGGTTAAGCTTGCAAATAGCGGCCAAGTTGAGTGAAGGGGTAGGTAGAGTCTCCAACGACATACCACTCAGATCAACTTCTTCTTCCTCGATCGCCTGCCTTCCTCCTCCCACAACCTTCCTCCTATCTACCCTATTCATCATCATCTGCTGCTGCTGCTGCCGTCTCTGTTCATATATCATCCTTACAGCACCAAATCATCATACAGAAAATACAAGAAAATGATTCCAGTATAAGATATTTGACGGAGTACTAGTGGTTATATTATAGTAGAAAGAAACAAGAACAAGAAAGAGAAGGGGAAGGACATATCTTTTGTTCTCGGTTTCTTTTGATGAGCAAATTTAAGACCAAAAAAGCAATAAAATTTATCTCAATGAGGACGTACGGATGAGGGTGGTGATGAAAAGGCTTGACTATTTTGGAAGTACAAGGCCGTATTGCTAGGGTTTGCGTGGCTACGCTTCCCTTTTTTATCAAGTCAACCTTTTTTTCACATTTTTATTTTTATTTTTATTTTTTTGGTTGAGGGCCACATACTACCCGCCAAGGCCGTCCCCTTTCTGTCAGCATTTCCCTCTTGACTTTTTTAATCCCGTTAGTGGAAAAAACTCAAATGAGTCCCTCACGTATGATGAAACTTTCAGTTACATCCCCTAACTGCCGGCTCAACTACACATGCTATCAATTTACTATTAGTTTCAACTGAGAAACATCTTCAGAAATATGTTATTGTCCCGTACAGACATCAAAAATAAGTCATGACACACTTAATTTAATTTATATTATTCCTATCATCACTTGTAATTTATAATATCATATACACAATTTCTAAGATTCTATTCCTTGAAATAGCTCGGAATATTATAAATTAATTAATCAGATACAAAATATATGGGAAACCCTTAGGTATTGCCTGATTCTATATCCGAGGGATGTAAATGAAAGTCGTATCATTATTGGAGTACTTATATAAAACTATCACTTTAAAAAAGATCAATGAAGAAACTGACTCGGATCACAAAAAAAAACAGGAGAAATCGATCAACAGGTATCAGAGATGTTAGAAACATATTACTTTTTCTTGATTTATTTTAATTGGAATGAAACAAAATTAATATTCTACACTTTACAAAATATTAAAATGACTAGCTAGTATAAACTATAGTTTTTATTTTTTTATGAAAATAGTTGTAATCTTAATGCATTTCTGTATTTTTTTCTCCGGAAAAGCTATTCGTTTGTATTTTCCACAAATGAAAACATTTTTCAATTTCTCATTGAAAAATAAAAACTGAAAAGGAAAAGAAAATGGTTTTCTAGCACTGAGCAAAACTCATAGATGTTCAACCAGCTTAATTATCCATCGTGCTGGCAACTAACACAAAACATTGTCAATAATAATAATAATAATAATAATTAATCCACTACAGAAACTTCTTTTTAAGTGTTAATTATTTCTTACGGATTTCCTAATTGAGAATTAATTCAATTAAACCACTCCAGCTAAACAATTCATTGACTTCAACATGCTCTCAAATGAAAACGATACATAATAGGTTCAATATTTCTAAATTTCATAGCCTTTATATGATTATATGCAGAGAAGAACACAGATTTTGAAGGCACATGGTGATGGGTCAGCATGTAAATAATCCTTATCTCCCCCTCCAACAACAAAAATATCCAGTTTTTTTTAATTTCAACTTGGAATATAATACTGCGAGATTGATAAGAGAAGTAGCTTATACAAAGATGGCTGTCGTTTTATATGAAGGATCGTGGAGTTTTCAAGTACGGACAGTGTCCATCTTAGCTGTACGTTAAAGAATATTTGGTTGCTTTCGCTGTCCAAGCCAACTTCTTCTTGTTTCTTTAAGATGCTTTTATTATTTAAGTAGTTAATATTAAAGAAAAGGATGATGCTTTTTTTTTTGTTTTTTTTTTTTAATTTTATGTCGTTAAGCTTTTGTATAAGAATTGCTTTAATGTATTGTTAATCAAGATATAAAGTCCTGTCCCTTGTCCGTTTTATGAATATATACGTTATACCGACATGGTACATTCTAGGACATAACTACTCGTAGATGTCGCCCAAGGTTCAAGAAAACCTCCTTCATCACCAAACCCAGATTGAAAACAATCCATTGTTGTTTGTTGACCTTTGTCTGGTTTTATAGTTGTGGATCTTTCAAGGGTTGTTTGTTATCATTTTGGTTTTTGTGTTTTGAAAAACTGGAAACAAGGTTTGAATTTCTTTCATTTTAAAAAATAGAAACTAACAAGAATTAAGTTTTCAGGAAAAAAAAGGGGATTTTTAAAAGTTTTCAGAATTTTATTTAGAACTTATGTTGCGATTGACCGAGACCAAATTCAAGAGCTCAACGAGAACAAAAATCTCGTGTGGAACAAAAAGATAAAAGCTCGTTTGATTCTGATTTCCAGTACGAATACGAACCGTGAAAGCGTAGCCTATTGATCCTTTAGATCTTAGGAATTTGAAGCTAGAGATGTCAGAAAAGTTACCACAGGGATAACTGGCTTGTGGCAGCCAAGCGTTCATAGTGACGTTGCTTTTTGATCCTTCGATGTCGGCTCTTCCTATCATTGTGAAGTCTTGATCATTGAGTCTTGTATTAGAACTGAATTTAGATTAAATTTTAGGGCATTAAAAATTAGGGTATCCACCAGCTTTAAATAACAATATCGATGGATTTAATGTGTTAAAATAATTTTATAAAATAAAAAACATATTATTTTAATTCATTTATGAGTAATTTGTTTTTTAAAAACAGTCATTATCACATTTTCAAACACATGTGAAGTGTTGTTATTATTATCATTTGTCAAATCAAACAATTTTTCAGTTTTCGGTAACAAAAAAACATGAAATCGAAAAATAAAAAACAGAAACAGAAAAATAATATCAAACGATCATCTCAATATTAACTATTTTGGACGGGCCATTTGAAAATGAGATGAATCCATAAGATCATTTTTTACCTCTCTCTTTTATTTACTCACAGCAATAATTTATTTACGGAAGAAGAAGAAATGAAGACCCCGTTTGGGAGTGCGTTGCAACCGGCGTTTGGGAAAAAAAATGATTTTTATTTTATTTAAAAAAACTAGCGATTTGATGTTTTTAGATCATTTTGATGTGCTGATGTCAAAAATGATTTTTAAAAAATAAAAAAACATCATTTTGATGTATTTCAGCACGAAAAACACTTTCAAAAGCTACCGCATCCGCACTCCGAAACAGTACGGAAGTCTATCCATAAGACCATTTTAAATTAAATTTAAGACCATTTTAAATGATATTTTATGTCAAATCATGCAGGAGCATATCTTGTCGTCGATCCTAAATTTTAGCAGAATGTACGTCATAGAAAGCTAATTTTCTATTTTTTATTATTATTAGAATGCTATTTTTTTTATGATACTACAATTCATTAAATCCAAACCTAATAATATGATACAGACACAATTACGAGGCTATATTCGGAATAAAAAATTTGTTAGAAAATACAAACATGTGAAGACACTCAGTTTCCGTAGGAAGACAAGAAACATGGTTCGATTATTTTATGCAAAAGGATCCAATTTTTGACAACGATGCCAGCAGGGCTCATCATCTTGTTGCCCCATGTCCCACATAAATTATGACGGCCGCTACCAAATTAAGGGCTAATTAAAAAGGGTTTAAGATTGTTTGGTGATGAGTCCAATTGCAATTTTCAAAGCTGGAGAAAAAAAAAAAGAAAAAAAAAAGAGGAATCGCATTGGAATCTTATTTGTGCCTTGATAATGAAAACCGTGTAAAGTCTGACTCACGGTTTGACAGATTGAGTTAATTAAAATAATATAGTTTTAAATAAAAATAGAATTTATAGAATTAACTTTTCTATAGTTTTAAAATAATATAGTTAACTTTTTTTATATTGGCCACGACTTAAAAACACTGATAAAAATAGAATTTATGGATTTAAGTTTTTTTTAATTATTAAATATATATTTTAAAGATATTAATTTACTTTCTTGCTTACAAGATTATGAGAAAACATTTTTCAAAAATTATAAATTTCGATGCCAATTTATTACACAGCCAGTTATGGTCACCACAATAATTGCATTTGTTTTCATAGATCTTCTCAAGCTGCTACTTAGAATGCATTAAGTTGATTTAAAATCTATATTTTTAAAATTATTAAAGAAGGAAATTTAACACCCATCATTTTCTTAAATGAGCCTGCCTCATAGCTCTCTTTTTTTAGCTTGTGGTGTCGGTGTTTAGCTCATGGATGATGGTGTTGAGTTAGTTGTAGATTCAGATACGTTGGTTCATGAGTTTTTCAAAGTACAATGGTTTTTGCAATTATTTTTTAAAGTGTTTTTCGTTTAGAAATATGTTAAAAATTTATTTTTTATTTTTTAAAAAATATTTTTGACATCATCTCATTAAAATAATCTAAAAACATAAAATATTTAATTTAAAATAAAAATAGAAAAATATATTTTTTCAGAAACACAATATCAAACATCTGCGCGTGGAAGGTTTGGAAAAGAGTGGCTCTTGCATATTACATGTGTGGAGGGAATTTGAAACGTTAACATTACAGGAGTGAAATTAAGAAATAAGAAGAGGGACTTATGGCTTAAATAGTGAGATTTCATTCTGTAGTGAAAATACATAAAAAGATTTAAGATTAAGAGGAAGGGTTTGAAAGTTAAAAGAGAAATTTAAGAGCTTAGGGACTCGAGTTTTAGTAATGGAAAAAAACAAGATTATCGAGAGTTTGAAAGGATTTCCGCTTAAAAAGTTTGTATAAATAGGTTGTAGAAACCAAAAAAAAACATATGTAATACAGAAAATTGAACAAAAATAAAAGGAGAATAAGAAAGCTAAGGAGAGTAGCTGAAGAACAGAGAGAGAGAGAGAGAAGCTGAAGAAGAGAGAAGATTAACTTTCTTATTTCATTATCAATAAATTATATTTTAGAAAATTACATATAAATAAAAAAAGAAACTCAAATTAAAATCAACAGATAAAATTATAGCACACTAAATAGGATGTTTTATAAAACAATATAAATAGAGCCCGCAAATAAAGAGGTGGGCTATCCTTATTTTTACAACCTAACATGGGTGTAAACTGTGTTTTAGCTATAGTGCTCTCACCACATTTGTTTCTAAACATTTCATACAAGCAAACACAATCTACGTGACAGGATATTTACCAAGCAAAAATAAAGGCACCGATTTTCTCCTATAAAATCCTCGCGAAACACTGAAAGCATGAAGCGATCAATGGAAGAAGAAGAAAAAAGGTGATAATTTTCTTGACAAGCATGATGCCATCTGTGTAGATCTGTATCATCCTACGAAGCAAAAATGGAGTGCTGGCAGAACTAGTAAATTTACATTAGCCAGGTCGATGTTAGTACCGTGAATATTAGTGACTTCTACTGGTGACCTGAGAAATTAATTGGAAAATATCAGACTTGGTATGTCAAGTTAAATCGATGCCCACTTGAAGAAGGAAGGAAAGATGAACATGCAAATATCAAACGACTCTTACTTGGAGACTTGGCACGACTCATACTTGGAGACTTGGCACGACTCTTACTTGGAGACTTGGCACGTCGATTACACATATTTGTAAAGAACTTGTGCAGAGGAGTTCGCGGAACAGGTATCAGTTTAGCGAGAGCAGCAAGCGGCCAACTGATTGGAAAGAAAAATACAATTAAAAAAAAAAAAAAAAAAACCATAGTTCAGGCATGCAAATATGCAACTGAATGGTCGATTTTATTTTTTATTATTATTATTATTAGAGTTTGTGAGCCTTGATGCATATGTACATCAAAAGAGTCTTAATTACAGTTTCTGGAACAGGATATATCGTGTTTGTTTTCAACACCATGTTCTTATTCAGAAATGACAGAAAATGGTTATGGTTGATATGGTGGGAGAAATCCCAGAAGGACAGCAGTTCACTCACCCGATAAAACCAATAACAATTGAAATCAGCCACTGTTTCCAATTAAGCTTGACGGTAGAAGTAAACTTTCCAACGAACTCAACTATGATTACCTATAAAACAGAAGAAAAAAAATCATGTTCATGGACAGCACAAAAAAGGCCCAAGACCTAGGGCATTGAAGAAGTTAAGAGGGGCTAATTACCTGAAGTACAAGTGTTATTCCAATTATACCGATGAATAGGTGGTTTTTTGAAATCCCTTTGAAGATATTAAATTCATCTGGTTTCCGGGCATTAAATTCGTTGAAGATCTGCATTTCAACAAATTAGTCCCTTGTCATGCTTTGTAGTTAGGAACTCTCAGCAACCACGGCTATAATGGAATTTAACTGGAATCGTTTTAATTGTTTGTTCCTTCAGTTTATTAAGAGCAGTTAAAAGACTTACCTGACAGAGCACAAATGCATTGAATATCAAGGTATTATTCACTTCGATCGCATGCTGAGGGGTTTCACGCTCCAAACCTAGTATACTTTTTCCTCGAAAATTAAGGATGAGCAGCACGGTCACTTGATATGCTGCCTAAAATTTTAGAAACCACAATCAACAATTACCATTATTGTATGTTATGTCACTGGAAGAAAAAGAAAACAAAAAATTTATAGCAACTTAAAGTGTTAACATTGACTGAGATATATAGAACAAAACCAAACACTAATATATACCTGTACCAGCAGGTTCCTCCACATGATATTTGTTATTAGTGGTTCCCTGAAAAAGTGTATACACCATAAGGTAAATCATAGAAAATGCAAAAGCACGTCCCAGTTAGTTTGATAACAGAAACAAAAGGAACATAATGAGACACCGAGTAAATTAAAGGCCAGAACAGAGACATTTGACCTGGAAAATATCCTTATAGCAAACAACCGGCTGAATTTTAGGCTTAGGTAGGAAGGTTTGAAATTGTAGCGAGGGGAAGCCATTAATCAGGTTCAAGAATCGAAATAAACAGAGCCATCTACTTCTCTAAAGTCCAGAGGAGAAACTAGTTGTCTCATATACATCGAATGAATTACCAAGAAAGCAGGGAACTGTTCTAAGCATGGAACAGGTCGAGTTCAGTTTTAAAATTTTCAACATTTTACACAATGACAAGGTGCCAACCAATTTATCATTTCTTACCGGCGACCAACTGGAGATCTAGCCATCAGGTGATCTGTTGGAGGTTCGGTAGCCAGTGCCAATGCTCCAAGAGTATCCATTATAAGATTAACCCAAAGGAGCTGTATTAATAGATAGAAGCATTAGCATGATTTCAGACCAACTAAAACAGTTACCTTTTTTAGTTGTGTGAAACTAGGAGTGAAAATACCTGCACTGCATTTAATGGGACTTCACCAGAAGACATTGCAGCCACAACATTTATAACGAGAGCTGCCACATTAACTGTAAGCTGAAACTGAATAAATTTCTGGATATTTGCATATACAGATCTACCCCAACGGACAACCTACATTAAGGAGACATTTAAAATGATTGAAACTTGCACTTACAAAAAGAATGAAATAATAATAGAGCAACTTTGGCCCTAAAATGCTTATAAACTTGGGCATTCAGTAATATTTAGTTAGTCTAAGGTCATAGTGAGTAGCAACAAAAGGCCTGGGACCTTGATCTACTGTGACAAGTCAAGAAGATAATTTTGAAGAATATGATGTCTGCAATAGCATAAAAAATCGTAACTCAAACTAAATTAGCTGAAAACAGTGCCAACCTTCACGACTGAAGCAAAGTTGTCGTCCAAAATTATGATATCTGAGCTCTCTTTAGCAACTTCCGTGCCTTGAATACCCATTGAGAGACCAATGTCTGCCTGAACTCAAAAAATGAACAATAGCAATGTAGCAAGTCAGTACCTAGTGAAAAGAGATTACTGGTCATAATAATATTAAGAACCATTGATACAGGAACATAACAAAACTAGGGCTCTGCACCATTCTCTTAAGAAAAAATCCCAACCCAATTCAAATTCGTTTTGTTAGAAAACTAGGCACCGAAATTATTAACTAAAACCTCTGTTTTGTGAAGAGAAAAACGCTTGAAATCATCCACCAGATCATGAAAGGTGGCTACGCATTTTAAGGAAAAGGAACCAGTTAGGAGAAATGCCTCCGATATAGGACCTTATCAGAATGCATTTTGAATTCTTAACTTCCACCAAACTTCCTCCAAAAGAACTGTGTGGCGCTCTTTCTTTGAATGCATGGAATAATTGTAAAAGCATTAAGAAAAATAAGAAGTCATCAAACCTCATGTAATGCGGGAGCATCATTTGTTCCATCTCCAGTTACAGCAACAACATGTCCCCTCCTTTTCAATGCTTGCACAAGCAAAAGCTTGTCATTTGGAGAAGACCTCCCCATCACCTAAAAGATTTTGAATAGAATGCATTTCTAAGAAACTTCGCTCTAAATATTAGACAATTCGCAAATATACAAAAACACAAAAAAACTAATAACAAATGGAGACAATTAATTCTTACTGAGATCTTCTCTGCGATTTCTTCTCTTTCTGAATCTGGATATTCACGAAACACTTTTCCTTCAATAACATTAGGCTCCACAGCATCTTCTTCTGAATTCAGTATCCCACATTCCAAAGCAATTGCTTTAGCAGTTTGAGGATTGTCACCAGTTACCATGCGTACCTATGTACAAAGTTCCTTGTTATTATTTCAATGCCTGGAATAATCAAATATGCATGTATAAAAGAGTAAGGATCTAAGATTCAACACTCCTGTGTGTGGAATGGCATCAACTCGATACAAAAAAAAAAAAAAAAAATTGAAACACTAGACTTCATCTAATTGTAACTCTCAATCATAACCATATAATGTTCTACTTTGTTTAATTGATACATTCAATTACAGATTCTTGATGGTTAAAAACGTCTCCCAGCAACACATTAATTAAAAAAGGTTCAGAAGACTTTCCAACAAGACCCAGCAACATCCCCAGTGACAGAAAATAGGGAAATACAAAGTATTCTGCACTTCACTTAAACTTCTTGACCACCAATTTATGTTTGCAGGTCAATAAAGGTCTCGTTTAAAGACTACGCGTGTGAGAGGGAGAGAGCTCAGCAGGAAAAGAATTTCACACACTTTCAGAATCACCTCCCAGCAAAACTATAGTCCTTGTCTGCTTCTAAATATTTTAAGTGTGAAACAAATAAAAGCATGATCTATGTTAGGAACAAAAACCTGTTTCAATGCATTTCCCACTTAATTTGAAAAAACTCTCAAATATAGAATTATCTTTGATCCAAAAGCAACAATCTTCCAAATCGCAAGCATAAAAGAATGAACTGCATTAACATTCAAAACTAAAACCTAGATAAAACTTATATTCAACTCAAACAACCCATTTTTATATTTAGGTAAAACAAAGCAAAGTAAAAGGAGAAATACAAACTAGCTGAGCATCAAATATCACAATGACTTGACTCTCAAGGAGAGGTGAGGAGAGAATAGGAGCATTCCAATCAATATGGAGCAAGATATCAAAACTACAATCTTAGTAATTTCAAAGGAAATGAGCACACAAAAATTAGAAAATAAATAAATAAATTTTGACATAAAATATGTGGTTCAGAAATTCTGAAGGAAAAATAAATGTGTTACATACACCCCAAATTGTTTTTCCAAAATAATTGTTCATACCATAATGGATACAAGTTCAAAATTATCAGAAACCAGCATTCAGCATGTTGAAGAATGAATCCAACTTATGGAGAGCAAAAAAGAAATTGCAGTGTCATGCAACAAATAACAGATAGCATTTCAATCACGCAGACAAGTTAAAACATGATAAGGAAAAATACCTTAACACCAGCATTTTGGCACAGTCGAACAGCATCTCTCACACCTGGACGACATGGGTCCTGCATAATTTTATATACCAGTTAGCAGGAAAATATAAATCCTAAAAGTCTGATATAAAATTCAATTATATGCGAAAATATAAATGTTAACGCGCTGAGTGAAACAAAATTGTGTAAATATAAATGTTAAGAGCCAAGTGAAACAAAACTCCATTACATGAATCAAGGAAGTGAATGAGTGAATTGAGTGCATTTCACAAAGCCATTAGTAGAACAGCATTCTCGGTGTGATAAAATAAGGATGTCATCATAAACAAATGGGGATAAATGATAATCTTGACCATATGGCAACAAGTACCTTTATGCCAATAATTGCAAGCAAAACAAGATCATCTTGAGGAATCATCCATTGAGCTAGTTGCTGTTCATCAGCTGGAACTTTGTCCATGTCATATGTTCTATACGCAATGGAAACACAACGCAAACTACTGCAAGCCATATCTTCAATAGCTTTCTTATAAAAGGACATCTGAAATCAATCACCAATTTCACCAAAAAAAATCCTATTATAATATGAATGATACCATCAACAATAGCAGGCGCCTCTTAAAATGATTAAACAAGCATTATTGCTTTTCAGATCTCTAAATAAAGAGAAAGGTCTAATGTGAGAGAGAACAGAAAACAACATTTCCACTCAAAGAACAACTGTGACTAACCTCCTTAACAAAACATATTACATGGGCAAACTTAATCAGAGAAAGCAACCATTTAAACCAACCTTGTCTTGATCCAATGGCACTGTGTTACCACTTGCATCTACATATTTTGTACATGAGTCTAAAACTATTTCGGCAGCCCCCTTCCAATGTATATGAACTTGAGAGTCAGACTGTAAAAAATAGACAACAATTTTGAATTACATCTAAAAGAAAAATACAATATTGGTTCAAATTCACAATTTTCAACAAATTTGCTAATTATATATGTACTACATTTCTAGCCTTTATAAAAAATATTGTGGACCATGGTATCTAGAGTTTCTGAATTGCATAGAATTTAGTTTTTACTGTGCTAGTTTTATTGCCCATGAAAACTTCAGCAAAAGAAAGAATTCCGTGTATTGCTAGTCAATGATGTTCAAATGAGTCGAATTACTTCATTCATACAAGCAAGGTTCTATAGGTCTTAGTTTTAGCAGATTGGTGCAATGGATGAATCAAAAGGTAACAGTTCAATTGGTATTTAACATATATGAGTTGAGTTACACTAAACAATAACAACACACACTTGGACTTTTAACAATCTTGGACATGAAGGATAATATGTACTTGATACTCTTTTAAAGTGAAAGAGAAGTACCAAACATAAATCAACTTTTCCCAAGCAGTCCCATACTGAACTTTGTCAATTTGCTTTCACTAAGGTTACTATAATATAACAAATTAACAATGTAGTTATATTACCAGCTGTAGGGCGACCCCGCCTTTTTTCTTCTCAGAGTTGAATGGGAATACATGAATGACACTCGATTCAGATCGGACAGCATTGAAATTCATCCCCAGCTACCAACAAGGAATACCCATGATCTGGTTTAGAATTCAAAATTTCACCTTATAGCAAACAAGAGTTAGTTAAAAAATAAACCTTGATTGCCCATCCAATAATGGCCTTTTCCGTTGGCGATCCAGAAATCTCTGGATCTCCACCTCCCTGCAAAGAGCAGTGAGTTTTTAAAGAACATCATATGGTGCCCTAGCTGCTCAATTACAATTTTCATATTTAAGAAAAAAAAGCGTGAGCATTCCCTTGAACTTACCTCAGGAACAAAAACACTGCCGGTTGTGTTTTGTGCAATACCTTCAATAAGTAAAGAAGACAAAATAGGAGGCAACTGTGATTTACTATCGGGAAGATCCATTTTCCCCCCTCCAGAATAAGCTTCCACAACGGTCATCTGTAAATAAAAGAGGTCTTCGAAATTAATACAAGAAGAAAGACATTGACCCTATTACTCACTCCCCTACCCGAGTTCAGGAAAAGCTATAAGAACATTTTTTTTTCTCAAGATTCACCTGATTCAAGGTCAGAGTTCCAGTCTTATCACTGCAAATAGTGGTGGCAGAGCCCATGGTTTCACAAGCAGAAAGCCGGCGCACCTGCGATTCAACTTCTATTTAAGCCATAGTGTCAAGGTCATCAAAACCACTAAAAATAGTATAGAATGTCACATACCAAAGCCTTATCTCTCATCATTTTTCTCATCGAGTACGCAAGGCTGTCATAGAAGAAAAGGAAAAGAAAGCAAGATTTTATTTTAAGCATAAGAGATTCAATCATGAAACCAGTATATGAAGGTCAGAAGTAACATGATCTGCTATTAAAGGTAATAATACAATGCATGGTTTATTTTTTTATTTTTTTTTAACAGCAAAAAATGCATGAGTTGATGAAAGACATTAGTAATTTGAACATGTGATGACCGCTGATGAAAGAACTAATGGATGATGCTTAAATAAACAATGTTCCCACGATATTGGAATAATTTTACGATAAGGTAAACTCACGTTAAAGTAACTGCTAAGGGAAGCCCTTCAGGCACTGCAACTACAACAATGGTGACCTACAACGACTATAAAGTTAGTTAATCAGAGACATAGAGACTAAGGAGAATGTTTGAGGAGAGGAGCACATACTGCAATAGTGAGAATTTTAACGGCTCCATTTACTGCTGTACTAGGTTTTGTTTTACCCGCTTTGAACTGAGGACTTCCATCTAAGTTTTTTGAATGTCCAGTGAAATACCTGTGGGATCAAATTTGCAAATTCAACATACAGACATAAAGAGTGGTGAAGTGGACAAAGAAAAGGATATCACAGTTACCTGGCCAAAAGGACTACCAAGACAAGCAAAGCTACTGTCAGCCCCACAATACCAATGAAAGTTGCGACCCCATTCAAGCGTACCTGTAAGCAGTCACTAACAATAAATATGATGTTTATAATATGAAGGTTATTAAAAACCAATATTGAGAAAACCAACCTGCAAAGGTGTTTCTTCACCATTGTCTTCTGAAATACTAGCCATGAGCAACCCCCATTCAGTATTAATTCCAACACCTGTTACCTGCAGACAATGGAAAAAAAAAGACGTAAGCTAGCAAGGTAAATAGAGGCCAATAAACCAGCAACCCCTGCCATGAAAGCACAGCCTTTTCATCCTTAATTATATCTATCAGTTGAGAACAAGATTTTGACAATCAATAGGCAAGAAAAATTTTCTTTCCTACCATAAAAGTGAAAGCCTTTGATAGCTTCAGGAACATTGGTTTTCAGTAAGTGGTGGTATCATGGCAATGTTATCAATGAACATGAGGGCTAAAACGGGAAAGAATGCAAAACAAGCATGAGGAAAATTTACATCAACAAAAAAAGATTCCTCAAAGCATTCCCCAAATCACCAACGCCATTCATCCCAATGGTGCTTTCCCTTGCAAGGACTGAAATCCTCTCATGTTCTTTAGACCGTGATATATCTTGTTTAATCTAAGCCGTTAAAATTAAAAGAATGGCTAGCAGATATTTCAAACAAAAGCAAGTATAAAATTTCAGGATAATTACTGTCATAGTTCTACATAGATATTCTTTGATGATTAAATTCCAAGAATGAATATAAGTTGGAAGAAAAATGAATCAAATCATGTTCTTTCTAGAGTAGCGTGTCTATGTCAGTACTTTGTAGTTATCTAATCATTTACACCATCCATTTCTTGTTCAAGCACAGTGCACAAGTTGTTTCCACAGTTATCAATTCGAAATCAGATTCCTTCTTGTGCATTGTTTGAAGCTAGCAATTTAGCATCAGAAAGTACACAAAAAAACAATGATTCACTTAGCAAGTGAATATCCATTTCTTCTTTTGATTATAAATCTTTGATAAAATGCTCTGTACTTTTTTATATAATTTTGTTGGACTTTTTCTTTTTTAGTTTTCCACAATGAAATGGGGTGTATAATTACTTGTTGATGCAAAATATGCAAATTGTTGTGTTGGAATTTGGATAGTAAGATCTTGCCAATTAAATTTGGAAGGCTACGATTAAAATATCATGTCCAAAAGTATTTAAACGGGATCCGAACACCCCATGCAAAGTAAAAGGGATAGGGTAAGGCTAGGTTGAAGACAAACCCTCGGTCCCTTGCGGACAAACAAAAAGATCGCCGCACACACTACAAGTCTTTTTCCTTCTTTTTACTCTTATTTCCTTTCAGATACATAGAAACCAAAAACAATCTTGAGATCCTAACTGTATCCCTCCATAAGTTGCCTTCGATTAGCCAAAAAGATGGATTTTTAAAAGGCTGAAAGTTATTGTACTTGAGGGGAATAGAAAGAGAGAAGAAAAATGAGAACATTTAAATTTTACCAGCATAGTGCCATTGCCATCTGCAACTTTGCAGCCAGACATTAGAAATGGTTCCTTGGAACTCTTTTGGACCTGCAAAAAAAGCAATCAGATTTGAATACAAAGAGCGTGATAATGCAATGTCAGCAAGTTGAAAGATAGATCCAAGGCTTACAATCTTGCTTTCTCCAGTCATGCTTGATTCATCAATAGCAAGGGAGTGACCAGTAATTAAAATTCCATCAGCAGGAACCTGGAGAAATATGAAGGGCATCAATGAAGTAGGGGAAGAAAATCAAAATTACCAGCAAATGAAAATTACCTGATCACCAATGTTAAGGGGTATAACATCACCAGCAACAATATCATATATTGAAACATCAGTTCTTCTACCTCCTCTGACAACCTACACATGAGCCTTTAAATATAAAGTACAAGACAAATAATGCCTATAAAAAAAAAAAAAAAACTGCCAGTAGAAAAGCACCTCCAAATGTATGTTTCTTTTCTCCTCGTTTAAGTTTTGAAACTGAAGAGATTGTTTGTAGTCACTTATAGCTGAAGAAAGAAAGGAAGCGGATAAAAGTCAGTACGCTCTTCATTATATGAAGGACATATAGCAAATGATTCTAGCAAATGCTGAAGGTTCAAGCTAATATTAGTGACCACAGAACAAAGCAAAACACACATCCATCTAATATATGTAACATCATTTCCATCATGCGAATCATTGGAAGAAAATTTG
The DNA here is from genome assembly GCA_027405865.1 of Salix purpurea. Lineage (NCBI taxonomy): Eukaryota > Viridiplantae > Streptophyta > Magnoliopsida > Malpighiales > Salicaceae > Salix > Salix purpurea. The sequence continues at coordinate 7,224,820 of JAOWLH010000019.1, forward strand.
GACTTTTAACAAAATGACCATAGAGCATAACCAGATAGTCTTAGACAAGACGAAGTATCTTATATGACCCCCAGTGATATTTGGCCAGCCCCCCAACAGGTCTTTCCTATCATACTAAATAACTCATTCAAACATTAAAAAATCCAATAAAGCAAGCAAATCACAGTTGAAGGCTTTCTTTGATCTTCCCAACCAGATGAACAAAGACAAACAGGATAAATAATAATACCAAAAAAGCTGGTAGGTCAGACAAGTGTTCTGCCACTTCTGAAAAAATACAGCACTTTATAGCAGGACAAGATTTCATGCGTTGTTATACTCAAATAATAACACGTAGCATTCGCAAATACCTATATACATTGGCATACTTAAATGGATCAACGTGAAATGGCAAATGATGACATGGCATTTGCAAAAATTATAGCAGTTCAAGATTTCAAGCATTATTATAATCAAATAATAACGCATAGCATTCATATATATAGGGGCATAGTTAGATGGATCGATGTGAATGGATTTGATATATCAAAGCCAAAACAGTAAATGGTTCTCCATTTTTTGTTCACTTCTTTATTAATGGTAGTTCTGTTAATTATGTAATATTGTTTTTGCTTAGAAGCTCTTCTATTTCCAATATTTGCAGTAAGCAACAGTTTTGTGATTGTTATCAAGAAGTTTTTCATAAATCCAACACACAAGCACACATCCAGCAACACAAATCTATACAAAGAAATGCAGGGAAACACAGCACAATTATGCAACAAGGCATCAGGCGTTCATCGTATACAAGACCTATCAGAGTGTTTCATCTATAGGACTTTTAACGCAAGAAACCAGATAGATTTGACAAACTTAACATTGATATTGAATCACATCAGTATTATAATGGGAAGATTAAAGCAAAAAACAAGTAAGCAATGGAGGGTCCACTAATTTGCTACTCCATACAAAACTTAATTTTTCCCGGTTCTAAAACAGAGCACTGTAAATGTATCTCCATACCTGTCACAACAATGACAAGAATAACTGCAAAAGCAATGCTGGCCCCTTCATACCATCCTTCCTTAACACCCTGCAAAAGAAAAGTACAAGACCCTCTGAATAAGTAAACAACAATTTATTGATCAGATGAAGGTCAAGGAACTGTTACAAAAACATATAGCACGCAAATTGACATGGAGACCACATTCAAGAAACTAGATGGACTTATTGGCAATTTTCTATTGTTTTAATGCACCAATTCCATCTTCTTATTCTTTTTTTGTGTGTTTACATCCCTATGTTTGTATTTGTGTGGACTGCAAGCATACGATTCTTTTTCTGAATCAATCATCAATCTTGTTTCCCAAAAGCAGACCAGATTATTGCTGTGTATATAATGTAAGCACAAGGGAAACCAAAATTCATTCGCCTCCAAGAAGCGAGGATCAGGTCATCCACAGTTAAATGAATTGATTCATTGAAATCCCCGGATATGGTCTTACAATGGTGGCACAATCAGTTATGCCATGCGGAAACTCACCTCTGTCTTCATACCCAACACCAAAGAGGCCACTGCAGCTACCATCAATATGATCAAAGTAAGATCTTGCCAAGCTTCCCAAAGGAACATCTACAGAAAGCACCATACTAAATTCAATCAAGGGTGTACAGTATTCTTTTTTTTTTATGGTTGGTTAAGGGGAAAGGGGGGGAGCAATGATACTAAGGCAAAACTGCAAAAGAGGTTACCCAAAAACTCCTTCCTTTTTTCTGAGGATATGTATTTGATCCAAATGCATTCTTCCGTTTCAATAAATCAGTATCATCTCCATAAATCCCCTTCTCTGTATCAGTTTTCAAGGCATCTGCAACTCCTTTTACCTGGTGCAGATATAAAACAAGAAAATGAATCTAAGATAAGAAATAGTAAAATGATACAGAGAACAAAGAGAATGGTATACTTACCCCACCAAGTTCCTCAAAAGCATTATGATCACGATCCCTCGTGATTGCAGAAATTTGCCCCGCGCTAATTCCAAAATCACCAATGGGGGGTGGATGTGGTTCAGTGGTTCCTGCCAACCCCAAATTTCGGTTAGTTCACACACTACCAGCACAGTATAGCAATTTCAAGCCATACTTCTTGTGACAGGAATGCAATTTAAAACCTGTGTTGCACTGAACATCTCTGAGAAATCATCAAATACCCATTCAACTAACACGCCCAAAAAAACAAGGAAATCTATTATAAACGGTATCCAATATAAACTTCAAAAATTCCGCCGTGCATCAGACCAAAGCAACCATCTATCAAAATGGGAACAGTGAAATACAAATACACAAATACAAACAGGAAAAGAATGCCAAAGATTTTTCAGCAAGACACAATGCGCTTCGCAACAAATAGAATCGAGTAAACAGAAAGAAACAAACATAAGTGGGGGGGAATGAAATCAACAAAGAAATGAATAAAAGAACAAAAAAAATTCTGCACAAACAAATGATTATTTCATGCAAAATACAGCAAACGAACAAGAATTCGACAAATATTATAATCATTTCATAACACATGATTATGATCACAAATATTCAAACAATTACCATAATTATCGCCTAATCAAACCATATCATACTGTGGCTACAAAACCACACCACATTAAGCACAGTGAAGGAACGGAAAATTACCATTCACTCCATTCCCAGCTTCCTTGAAAAGATGTGCAGCCTGATACAGAACCAAAAAAAAATATTAACAAAACACAACCTCCTGCAAAACATACAGCATAAAAATAATAGTAACTATCATTATTAACTAAATAAATCTAAAACATTAGTTACCCAAATCACTTGCGCATGTGCTCTTATCTTGCTTAATATTCTCCTCTTCTCCTCTTCCTTCTTCAAGTCCAGAGTATATCGGAATCTTCTAGAAGCATTAAGCACAAGCGCAGCTTTCTACGAAATCCACACATTTACATTAGAAACATAAAATAAAAACTAATTACCTTCCCTTACAAATCGCAAAATAAAAAAAATAAAAACACACACAGAAACTAGAGAACGTACCCTCCATCTGCGGAGGCTGTCAATGGAGGCGTTTTTGGTGCTGATAATATCAAAAGGACCTGACGACAAGTCGCCACCACGGCTTAAGTCAGTAGAAATATTTTGACCAGCTTCCAAATCACCTCTCTGGTGTGCCATTCTCTTATTTTCTGTCGCCGGGGAGATGCCATCACCGTCAAAAAAATCATCTCAAGTTTCAGTTACTTTTTCCACCATTAAAAACAAAACCGTTACTCTTTTCAAAGAAATCTATACTCCCAAGAATAACTACTGCCTGCTTGCTTAAAAATGCGATTTACAAAATAATTTAAAAAAAAAAGTTATAAATAATAAAACAGTAGACTATGCAGTGACAGTGTAGTAAAGTGCGTTACAACTTTGTTTTACTCACTGTCATCCTAAAAATAAAATATATAGTTAATTTACATAATCAAAACGAAAATGGTAGCAGCAAAATAATAAATAGTGTGACATTACACTTCACGTCAAAAGGCACTTCCAAAGTTGATAATAAAAAAAAAAAAAATTGAATCACTAAAATCAAGTAATAAATAAATTAATTAGTTAATTAAGTGAGGCAAGCTAAGATAAATTGGATCCAAATAAAACAAAGTGACATGTCTTTCTCAATTGCGTTAGCATATTTTTAAAAAATATATATATTAAATTAATATTTTTGAAAAATTTTGAAATTTATTTATATCAACAATAAATAAAAATAATTAAAAAAAATATAATGTAAAAAATATCTAATCCAGCCGACAGCATTGATTCTGTGTAACGGAGGCACGTGGCAAAGTGATGTGGGCATTGCTAAATGAACTAATGAAGCACTCAGGAGTCAGGACACGGAAAGTAATTTTCTGCGGATGCCACGTGGTCACCTTACTAAAAATTGACAGGTAGACAAACAACTTGTCGGCCTGCGGCTTCCCGCGTCCCACGAAGGCATGCCAGTTTTTTTTGTTCTTTCTTTTCTTGACACGTGTAAATAATTATCTTAAAGGATTCGAAATAAGCTACCGTTCGGTTCATTACTAGCCGTTAAAAGTCAGCATAAAATATCTTAGATCTAGTCCTTCAAAAAAAAGTTACTCGGCCAGATATTTTCTTTAAAATAAAATAAATTGAACATCATGTTATTCGACTTAATTAATTTTTCTCACTTCCCATTCATGATGAATTGTGCTTATGATACTAAAACTTAATCGAAATTGCACCCACAATCCGTAAAACAATTAATCAATTGGTTAAGGTTAAGGTTGTCTTAAATCCAGCATAAAATATTCCAGATCTAGTCATTTAAAAATATGTTACTTGTAAATCCAGCATAAAATATTTCAGATCTAGTCATTTAAAAAAATGTTACTTGGCCAGATATTTTCTTTAAAATACAATAAATTGAACACCATGTTACTCGACTTCATTAATTTTTTTCACTTCCTATTCATGATGAATTGTGCTTATACTAAAACTTAATCGAAATTGCACCCACAATCCGTAAAATAACTAATCAATTGGTTAAGGTGGTCTTAAACCCATTCTCTGCAGGAATAATTCTTCATTAATTTTCAAAAACCAAGAAAAAGAAAAGCTTAAAGCATTAAAAAACCTGACTGTGAGTTGTTCTCTATGATCTTCATTCATAAAGAGCAAAAAGAGAAGAAAAGAAGGAAGACCCGAAGAAGGGAACAAGATGATGTTTTCATTTCAACTTTCAAGTGTTATTTCAGAGTAAAATGTAAAATTGAACAGAACACAGATACACCATACATAGTGCAATCCCAAGCTTCCTTTAGAGTTAATGTCATGATTTGATTTTCATACATATGATATGGCAATCTAAGAGAATTGCTGTAATTAAGAAAGTGTGGAGCAGAAATGTGGAAGAAATCACAAACCAGCTGCTGAAGTAATCTCAGAAACTCTTTAACAGGCTTCTAGAAAAAAGAGAGAGCAATCAACAGTGACCTCTGCATCAGCAAGAAACAATTTTCGTGACGTGAGCTTCCTTCCCTCTTCTCTTCTCTATTATCGATAACTAGCACTATATATAGAGAGATACTTTATTGTCTGTGTGTGTGTGTGAATAAAAGTATTGCGCGCGTCGAAATCCAAATCCTGATATTTTTGCACCTTAAATGAGGCGAATCACAATACCGATACAAAAGACAGTAAGAAAACTGAGTTTTTTTTTTTCTCCTGAAAGGGAGAGAAGAAGATTCAGAACCGAAGCAAAGCTTCAAGTTGCATCATATGCTCAAGCAACTTTACCCCTTTTTACCCCATCAAGATATGATTCTTCTACAGACTCCCATCTCTTCCCTCATCTCTAAAGTTTCAATCAGCTGATCTCAACGCGTTGCACTGCGTAGGATCTAGTATAACTGGACCGTACTTTAGAGCATGCAATCCTTCTAGGAACGTGCAGAGACTAGCAGGAGATTATTAAGAGAAATACAGAAAACTAAATGATTCTTTTCTTAAATCTGGCAAGTTCTAGCACTTTTGAGTAAAGAATAGATTAACGAACCTCTATCAGTAATCTAGAATAGGGTAGCTTAGCAGAGACAATTGATCAGAAGGGACGATATTGGACTGAAAATCCAAGCCGGCCCACTTCCTTTTTTCCTTCCTGTTGTTTATGAAGGATTTGTGCTCTTGCCTGCTCGATACGTTTTTGCAGATTCAAATGAAAAGAAGAGTGAAGTGTTTATAAAAAAAATACGTGAAAATGGGTCTTGGCCTAGCGGTTGAATGAATTTGTTTCCTTTCTCTGCATCAGGGTTCAAGTTTCACCATACACGTCTGTCACCCTGCGGTGCCTTACATATTCACTGGGTTTGCAGGATGTTCAGTGAGTCCGAGAATTAATTGTTGTGCACGTAGACTGACTCAGACAGCCCGGTTATAAAAAGAAAAAGAAAAAGAAAACGAATGAAGTGTTTATGAAGTTTACTCTTAAATAAGGGTGGGGAGATGTCGGTTCATGGCCACCATTTTGAGGACAGCTAGGTGAAGTGGTAAATCATTAAAGCTTTTCTTTGATGGCGTCAATTTAGATACTATTATAGATAGATCGTCTGCAGAGATGGTTTAGCGATTTACATGTAAATCCACAACATGGATGATCATAGACCAAGCTGTGATGAGCAAAATTATCATAAATCCTTCTAGTCCACGTTGTATGCATATTTAAATCAGCCCTTGATCAAAAGAAAAGGATTATTAGCTAACTCTAAGACAATTAAACAAAAAAAGGCTGTATATTTTTCATTGAGCAATTGTCTATCATAATAGTTTTTAAAATTGCCCGGCGATTGATCTGGCTCAAAGTCTGCATAACGGGTTTTGACCGTGTTACGGGGTCATATTGAGTCAATCCTAAATTTTATTTTATTTTAAATTAAAATGATATTGTTTTGATTTCTTAAAATAATTTGACACCGATTAAGTCAATCAAGTCCTTGCTTTTTTTATTCTTTTTTAAACTCGACCCGAAACTAGCCCCAGATTATATAGGGTTTCGAGTCGAACCATCAAGCTAGGCCAGATTTTTAAATTATGTCTAAAAGTTGATGCATTTACAGTAAATTGGTTTAAAAATTATAAACTTAATATTTTTTAAAAAATCAATACAGTTTCTAAAATATTTAAAAATAACAATTATTGTACTACCACCTAACATTCTTTACATTTGCACTATTCCTTTGCAACTTTGCAATGGCAAATCTAAAAAAATCAATTTTAGTCCCCTCTTCAATCCATTGAAAAATGACTAAGACGTGATGGTTATCGATCAGGGGATATCGACAAAGCATATTTGATTACACTCGATACAAACATTGAAAATAATGGGAGGGAATTATTGACACTCGGAATGGCAATGGTGGGTAAAGAAAACACGACTCGTTCATAGTTTTATTATTAATTTTAAATTCTATTTTGTTTAATCATGGTTAATTAGGGTAGACAGTTTAAATTTCTGTTTATCAATAATTAAAAAATATTCAAACTTGTTAGTTTTATCTACGGATTTATTACTATTTTTTAAGATTTTATAGGATAACCAACCTCGTTTCTAGGCTATATATTGTGTCACGATAAATATAATATTTCTCACTTTTAAGAAAAAAATCCTATATTTATACCTAACCGTTGAATTGTGTTTGGTTAGTATATTAGATACAAAGAATAAGTAAATATACCTCTAAAAGTTTTCTAGAATAAAGTTGTGTATTTTAAAATGAAATTATATATTCATTATTTCTTTCTTTTTTTATCTGGAAAGAGTAACTAAATGGTATTACTCAAAAAATAACTGCTTTTACATGGGAACACTCTTCAGATTTGTTTTATTTAAAAAAAAAATTATTCAGAAATATATCAATTTATTTTTTAAAAATTATTTTAACATTGGCATATAAAAATGACTTAAAATACAAAAAAAATTGAAATGCAAGGTAAAACAGGCACGAAGTTTTCTCAAATATATATCAATTTCTAACGAATAAATCTATGGATTTCCATAGCTATCTTCTACAGAAATTTTCCTACCTAAAATCATAACTAACCAGGCTTCAACAAAAACACTGTTATGTCGACATATAATGCCGCTACCCATCTCATTCAGTTGTCGGCAGTCGACTTGATATTTTATTAGACTAAACGACCAGTAGTACAAAAAAAAATGGTATAGAGAAATCCTACTTACCATTGGTATGTTGTTTTCTTACCCCGACCTTCGAAATCCTTGTCCGTGCATGACATGGACAATGTATTGGATAATTCGGATCCGCACTCGGATTTTTATCTAGAATCTGATATAAATATATGTTTTTTAGTGAGAAATCAACAATAAGTTAGTGTTAGTTTTAATGCACCTTTTCAAGAACAGTTTCTTAAAACGAAAAACGTAATGCATGTCGGTCAGTACTTTGTCTAATTTTTTAGAATTTAATAAAAAATCAATAAAAAAGATGAAAAGGCTTCGGCACTGGATAAGATTTTAAAAATTACGTGATCATCGTAACCACTAAAAGATTTAAAAAATAAAACACACTAACTTTTGACTCTCCTCCTTGACCATGTGGATTTCATTATTTCAACATCTTTCAAATAAAATAAATGTGTTAATGTTAAAAAATAAAAATATATTATTTTTATATATTTTAAAGTGCGGTTTTGCCCTTAAAAAAAACACTCCTATTGGTTGCTTTAAAAAACAAAACAAAGGTAAAATGGTTTTTTGCAGTGTTTCTCCTATTTTGCCCATGGAAAAAGCACGTGTTTTTCTGCTATTATAAAGTGTTTTTGGCTTTTTATATCTCTTGTTTTTTTTTGCTAATTTCGGGTTTAGGAGGGATTATTTTTTTGTGAGACATCCCGTCACCTTCAAGCAATACATGTGTCGCCTCACAATTATTATGTTTATTTCGTTTTAAAAGTGTTTTAAAAAAAATTTAATATATTTAAATAATTTTCATGTAATAATATTAAAAATATTATTTTTTAATAAACTCCCGAACAAAACAACTTTACTCATCAAGGTGGAGCCAAACATGTTGGGGGCCGCATGTCAGTCAATCCTCATTGGTTTGGTTCCAATTTGGGGAGATTTTTATAATTAATATGATGTGGGCATACAATTCTAACTTCGTTTTATGTTGAACATAGTTAGGAGGCATAATTTCATCTTTTATTGTTTTTGGGTTCTTTATATAAATTACTTTTATTTTGATGGGTAACATAAATGATTTTGTGGTGAAAGAAATGCTTTGAGACAACGAGAGATTTGGCTATGAATGTCAAGCTTATCTATATTTTATTTCACCATTTTCAAATCTCTTTTTTTTTCTCTCTCAAAAATATTCATATATTATTAACCAACTTCTTTTTAGTATATGTTTTGATATTGTGGTGAAACTTATTTTAAAAATATTTTTTATTTAAAAATATATCAATATATTTTTTTCCTTTTATTTTTTATATCAACACAGCAAAACAAAAATATCAATTTAATATTATTTTTTAAAGTGAAACCTACTTTTAAAACACATCTAAAAAAACTTTATCACCCTTAAACACTTAGACGTTATTTGGTATTTCGTTTTAAAAATATTTTTGAAAAAAAAATTATTTATTATTATTTTATGTATTTTAGATCATTTTCATGTGATGATGTCAAAAATATTTTTAAAAAATAATAAAAAAAATATTATTTTCATGTATTTCTTAACAAAAAAATATTTACCAATTACACTCCCAAATAATCAGGAAACCACAACTTGTTGCAATTGATGATTTTTCATTAAATTAATAAGCTTCTTTAAAAAGAATCAAAGGGGCGAGGATAAAAAAAAAAACAGAACAATGAACTTTTTACTAATAAGAATCAATCCCACTTGTAGTAGCTCTCTTTTAGCATGAAACCACAGCTAGTTGCAGGTTTCTGGGTTTTTTTCATTAAATTGATACCCCTCTTTTTTAAAATCATTAAATTAATAATACACTTAGTGGATACAATGATAACATTATTACACTTAGTGGGTAAGGAATTAAGCATTGCAATTAAGTATAATTACTTTACAATAATAATTGATTAAAAAACGATTTCCTGTGGTCTATGGTAATAATTATATTGGATAATTGTATATGAAATATTAAATACCCAGCTATAGAAAGAACCAAAAAGTGGTAACGAATAGCCTTAAACTATTTATTACTCTGCAAAAAAAACACTAAAAGAAATCTTTAATGCGTCGGTGAGGAAGTCAGAAGAAGTATATCTCAAGAAATCTTGATACCAAAAAGAATAAAAAAAAATCTCTAAAGAAACAAAAAAATTCTAGGCATAATCATGGTCAAGTGCGAGTATGCTTTTGTTCTTGGCCGACGCGAAGCCGACACGGGTTCGGGAATGGGCTGAAGGCAACCCAGAAAAACAGGCTTAATATTTTATAGTTTCTTCCAATCATACCCTTTATTTCAAATCACAGTTATTCTTGAGAGGTTGAATCAATCTGGTTAATCCAGACTTTTTATTTTTTATTTTTTATTTTAAAAAAATTAACTTTGATAGACAAGACACTATCTTACCGACCACACACTAACTAAAGAACTGGAATAATTTAGAGTTCTCCTATCAATAATCTGAATCATGAATTTAGGTTGGTGATTTAAGATATTTTTTATTTAAAAATAATATTTTTTATTTTTTAAAAAATAATTTTTAATGTTAATATATCAAAATAATATGAAAACAACAAAAAAATAATTTCAAGCATGCATTTCCATTAGCGGCGTTAATTGCAAGTGTGAGCACATTTTCGTACTCTTGAAATTGTGGGCAAGAATAAAGGGAAAAGGTAAAAGTTAGAGATGATAAAGATATATACAGAAGTAGACCACTAATCTGATTCATAATCATATACATGGAAGCATATCATCTTTAATTCTTCTGTATCAGTCCCAAAAGTCAAAAATATACTTAGATCCTATTTGAGAGTTTTGATTACGGTTGTTTTTTAAAGTAATTTTTATTTAGAAATACATTAAAATAATATTTTTTTTTAAATTATTTTTGACATCAACACATTAAAGTGATATAAAAACACCAAAAAAATAATTTACAATAAAAAATAAAAAATTCTATTTTTTTTTTCAAAAATACCTTTTAAAAGCACTCCAACACCCCCTTACAATGTGCAGATACAGGAGGAAAAGGTGTGCCAGGATTCCCGAGAGCATTCACAATATGCTATTTTGATTGGATCCTTCCTGGAAATAGATAGAAGATAAACTTGAATTTATACATCAAGTGTGATGCTCGCGAGGTCAAAAAGGAAAGAATATGAATAAAGATGGGCAGAAAATAAAAGGAAAGATAATCCAGGCACCAAAATTTAATTTTGCTGCAGAATATTAAACCCCGTGTTAATTGTTTCAATGCATGGGACACACACGTATATATCTAAGCTCGACGAAATTTCTCAGATATACCTCGACATTGCCGTTTTATTTCAGGGGTGGACTCCATGTGTCGGATGTTGTTTTTTATTCAAAAATATATTAAAATAATAACTGTTTTTTTCAAATATGTTTTATTTGAAATTATAGTATTTATTTAAATTTATTTTTAATATCAACATAATAAAATATATAAAACAGAATTTAAAATATTTTTTTTTCTAAAACATCTTCAAAATATAAAAATAAATATATCTTTTCACTTGGTATCAGTTGGGAATACATTTTGAATCATGATTTTCATAAAAAAAAAAAAGAGTTATCAATTGCTATTTTTATAATCCTGCTTCAAGCATAGACAGAGAGAAGGAAAAAAACCCGATTATGGGTTTATATATATATATATATATATATATATATATATATATATATATATATATATATATAATGTATTTGAGATTTTATTAGTAAATACATTTATGATGTTAAAACAATTTAAAAACATCTTCAAAGCATTACATAACTAAAAACATATTTTTAGGTTGTATATGTTAGTGTATTAATAAAAAAAATAAAAACATATTATGTTGATAAAAACAAAGATACAAAATAAATATATTTCTTAAAATTCACAACCTTTCCACCCCCACTTGACAAGGATGGAAGATATATCCAATCACCTTTCTTGATGACATTAAACTAATTAGAAGATGTTTGGTAGTGTAGTAATTTTAATTTTTTTTGTTTGTTTGTAAACACATAAAAATATTAAAAAAATAATAATTTAAACAGGGGATTTATGCATAAACATACAAAGTGATAAGATATCTATGCCCAGACGTCAAGTATATGCAAAGTTGATGTCTCCCCCACTAGCTTTGATCCTCGTCTATCCTCTTTTAATTTTTTATTATTAACATAAGTGTTCAGTTCAACATGCACATTTTGTTATTAATCTTATGAATTTTAAATTTAATGACTTTATAAATTTTTAATAATTATAAAACTTGAAATTAAAAACACAATAAAAATAAACTTCTTGCTTCCGGGTTTGGATCACCTACTTGATGCTTCTATTTCTTTCTATCAATCTATCTTGTTAGAACCAAAGACATATCCTCCCTTTATATATTATTGCGATAGCTTCTTTGGCAAGTGGGGTTAGTACAACAACTTCGTGGAAGGGTCACGTGACCTTATCCAGTTGTTGCAGCTGATGACGTCTCCTGTGGAAATTGGGCTCTTTTCGTGTAAGCCCGTGGAAAAACCAGAATGGTACGGTAAAGATACGGCAGAAAAACACATGCAGCTCTGATCATCACTTTAATTTCCAGGACGTACGCTGGGTAAATAACACAGAATATGTATAATTGACCCTGTATACATTGACAGTGATGCCAAATATATATATATATATTGAAACATATAATGAAATACTATATTTTTTAATTTTTAATTATCATTTTTAATATTAGCAAATTAAAATAATTCAAAAATACTAAAAAAATCAATTTAAAACAAAAATAATAATAATCTGAACAAGCTCTTGATAATGTGAAGTTTTTGAAAAAGTTTCAACGCATTAAATGTGAAGACTGAAACAATTCATGAATTTCATTTAATAATTAGATTATGTTTAAATTTGTTCAAGGAAATAGACTTGTTATAATAAATTAAGATGTAGAAGTTCTTCTAATAAGACAAATAAGATATTGTTTTAATTATTATTTTTTAACTATATCGATTTTTACTAAAATTGTTGGTGTTGTTTTTCCATAAGATTATTGAATTACAGTTTTTTTTATAAAAAAAAAAATATTAGAATTTTTTATATTTTCTTCTCTGCAGTTCAAGGCTATAACCTTGAAGTTTAATAGCCATAATGTCTGTGCACCCTGTAATCCGAAAGGCAAACATGATCTTATGATAGCAAGTCTGGAAAGGCTATGATATTGTTTGAAGAAAGACAAAGGCCAGTAAATGGTCTAGAACTGGACTATAAATAAAAGGCCCGTTTTCTAATATCCTAAACTCTCTCAAATTCTCACAGGCCAGCCCATACTATTCCAGCCCATACCAGCCCAGCCCATCCTCACAAAATCAAAACCTCCTAAACCCCTCCCCTTCCCCTCTTTCTCTTAACAGGTAATCAATCCTCAAAGTTCCTGATTTATTCTCAATTCAATACCTTATTCTGTAATTTATTTTCATTATTTCTGAAGGAGCTTCAAGTTCTAGCCACCAAAATGGCTTACATGCGAAGTCTCTCGAGTCGTTCAACCATCTTGAAACGACAATACAGTCCGCGTTTCACATACATCCTCCACGAAGACCACCACCAGAAAGAGCAAAAGCAAGAAGTATTCAATCACTCCGCTAAACCAGTAATCACTCCCACTAATTACTTTCCTCAAAGATCCTTCTACACCACTCCAACCGCTTCTTTCGGTTCTCTTCTTCGCGAACCAAATCACACACACTTCGCCGGCGCGTGTTTAGTACGCTATATGTCAACCACCACCACTTCCGCGGCGGAGAATATCGATGTGGCGATGGATATGGCGGCTCCTGCTGTGAATGAGGTTGCGATAGCTGCTGCGGATTCTTTCTTACCTGTTGCGGTTCTTCAGCATGCGATTGATGCTGTTCATAATTTTACTGGATTCAATTGGTTGGTACTCAACATTTATTTTTTATAATTTGTTCAAAACTGAAAACTTATTTTACCTTTTAAAATCTTAATAGGTGGGCGTCGATAGTTGTGACCACATTGCTTATAAGAAGCTGTACGCTTCCTCTTTTGATAAATCAGTTGAAAGCTACCTCCAAACTTAGTGTAAGTTTACTCGTACATGACGGTGTAATTTGAATGCTTTAATTCTTTTTTTTTTTTGTTTTTTTTAATTGATGTATGTATGCTTGCACATTGTTTGTGAGTATGTTGGGGTTGGTGTCATTATGTTTTGCATGTTTGCTTGGTGAGTTAAGGATGGTGTTTTTCTTTTGTTGAAATGTTTTGGAGTTACATTTTTTTAGAATCTGCATAATATATCGTTTGATATTTCATGCGAAAAGAATTGTTCTTTTAGAAGTTTAAAGTGAAGGTAGGTTCTCAAGCTCATTAAATTCTTCATGGTTTGGTGCTTATGGATGTTTATCCAAAAGAATCCTATATTTTTAGCTGTTGAAAAAATCCCTTTTTTTTAATTGTTGTGAAATGCTATATGGGAGCTAAAGCTTTAAAATTGTGAACACTTTCAAGGTTTTTGTGCTTTTGAATCCCAGTTGGCATCTGTACAGTCATCTTCTGCTTGTTTTCCATCTCTTGTATTTTCGATTTTAGTTTATAATCTTCTATGATGTTGGTTATGCTGTAGCATTTCAGCCTCTAGTTTGGATCATAAAGTACAACATCTATTGGCCTATTAAGTTGTGATGCCTATGTTTTTACTTGGCAACACAATTATTCAAGTAGAAGATTAAGTTTCCTCTCTAGAAACAATGATGTGAAATTGACTGTGTTTGTTAAATCACCTGTGCCACCCGGTGAGTATAACATTGATGTGCATTGCATACCTGAATTTGCACTTGGTTTTTGCTCCTGCAACTACATGACTTGGTGCAACCTTCTTAACCACAAAGATCTTTTATTTTTCTCTTGGTGTATGAAAAGTAAAAATTCAGAGCTTATAGGCTTTCATCTCTTATGGATTTATGTGTATTCTGCAGATCGTAAGACCACAATTGGAGGAGGTTAAGCAAAGGGTGGAACGTCAGGTATTGTTCATTGATGGTTTTATCAATCCTTGTTCTGTTGACCTCATACATACATTGTTGGTCTGTTTTATGTGCCTGTAACCCCCTTTTCTATGTCATGCTACTTGATATTTTGTACTTTTACCAGTGCATTTTCTACTGTCTATCAGACATGCACATACAAGTTTGACTTATGCTTCGTCATTTTGGATGTTATGCTTCGTCATTTTGGATGTAAATCTAGGTTCCTGTGAGTGGGTGGTTTTCCTGGTTCTCTATATGGAATTGCCATATCAAAAGGGGATAACATTAAACAAAAGGGCAAGGTAGCCAACTGTGACAATCTCCTTGGTTTAGAGTTGAGAAACTTTTTGTTTAGCCTGTGTTTATCTCGGTTTTTTATGTGAATAACACTTGATTGTTTTCAAGTGATAACATGCATATGACAATGCACCAAAAGGTTGATGTAGCCTGCGGTCACTACTCTACTATATAATTCCATTTCTTGTTTTCAGAATGCTTTCATCAATCATGTTGGCAATATCTCTGTCTCTATCTCAGGGTATGGACCCCGCTGCTGTTTCTGAAGGTCAAAAAGAAATGAAGAAGCTGTTTAAGGAGTAAGAAACTCTTCCATTTGCTTTTAGGGGAAGTATTACTTGTTTCATGATAATTTAGCTTCTTAAATTAAAGAAATACCATGATCGAAGTTGTGTTCTGTATAGTAGTCCATTCTGCCACACTGGTATTTGAATAGCCATGCCACGTGAACCGCCTTGGATGACTTGGAATCTTGGTGTCATTCAAGTGCTTTTATATATTTCATGTAATGTTGCTGAAGAAGATATGATATAACCAAATTGTTATACAAGTAGTCCTGCTTAGAGAGGATCATACGTACTTTCCTTTCAGGATGAGGTTTTCACCTTTTCCATTCCTTTTTGCTCTACATAATGCTGTAATTAATCTTCATTGAAGCTTGATTACTATGAGGCCAAGTTTCTAGACAGTATAATGCTCCCCTTCATGGCTGTTAATTTCCTTGGAAAATTTAGTTCACTCTGACTTACAAATTGCAGACATGGTGTGAGTCCATTTACTCCACTGAAGGGGCTCTTTATTCAAGCTCCTGTCTTCATCAGCTTTTTCCTTGCTGTAAGCTAAACTCCCATCCATAAATACACTTCAAATGAGTAATTCTTTGTTTATATATGATCCTCGCATTCTAAATGTCATGACAATGTTCCTCCCAGATTACAAACATGGCAGAAAAAGTGCCATCCTTTAAAAGCGGTGGAGCATTCTGGTTTGTTGACCTCACAACTGCAGATGATTTATACATCTTTCCAGTTTTGACAGCATTAACTTTCTTGATAACAGTGGAGGTAGATCCTTGTTATATCCAATAAGGTGGTTATGTTTTAGTGCTTGGTTATTTTTTGTTGTTCTTTATTAAGAAGAAAAGAAATCTGCAAAATTGCTTCAATCTTATTCTACCCAGTTTTGGTTTTTGTTGTTGAGTTGACTAATCTGTGCTATTCTGCAGTGCAACACGCAAGAAGGAATGGAAGGAAATCCTGCTGCTGGCACCATGAAAAACGTTTCAAGGGCCCTTGCTGCTGTTTCAGTTCCTTTGACTATGAGTTTTCCAAAGGTTTTTTATGATCACTTACAAGTACTTGGGATTTATGAGATCATATTTAAGTTGTTTGCTGCTTCTGCATCTTGAAAGTTGAGATTTTCTTGTGCTTTTAGGCTCTGCAACCCCACCCATCTCTTCCCTCCCCTTCCAGTCCGGATCTCATCATGATTCAGCATTTCCCCTGCCTTCCCTTATTTAGAGATTGAGAAGTGACTTGTTTGTTTGAGTTCGTAGTGAATTTCTTGTTTGTCTTTGCAGGCTATATTTTGTTATTGGATTACATCAAACTTGTTTTCACTTGCATATGGGCTTGGTGAGTTTTCCAAGTTTCCAGATCTTTTTTTTTCTTTTCAAAAAGCTTCTGTGCAATCTTCAAAGATCAGTGAACTTGTTCTTTGACATTATTTTGGTCTGATGTTCACTTTAACCTTGCTCATTACCTAATTCTCCACCTTTACTTCAGTGCTCAAATCTCCTGGGGTAAAAGAATTCCTGGGTGTTCCAAAGGTACCTGTGGCACCACCATCTACTGCTGCAAAATCATCGTCCTTTGATCTGTTTTCAGCAATCAAACAACTCTCAACAGCCAGAAAGGAACCAACCCCATCCCTGCCTGTTGAACCACCAATGCTTTTCGAGCATAAAAAGTCATCTTCATCATCAGTAATCACTAAAAGGATAAGAAGTCTAGAGAAAGAGGTCAAGGGAAGAAAGAAAAATAAGAAGAGGTGAAATGGTTTCTCATCAAGAATAAATCATCTTTGATTACTGCAGAGGAGGATTGACTGCAAGTGAAGTTAGTGTAATATTAGCAATCATGATTCATATATTGTTTTGTGGCTAGATTCAGCCTAGGTATTTCAATAAACTGTGTTACAATTTTGATGTGCAAAATATTTTGCTAACATACCCGATATTTCTTCTTTCTAGCATTCCAAGTCTTATTATGGCCTGGAGAAATCTTCTTGTAGTTCATGCGTTTCAAGGAAGATGAAACCATCAGGACATTGGTTTATTTAGTGAAGCTCATTTTTCTGTTGTATTTGTAGATCATGAAATGACAAACAATTAGTCCAGTGATTTAAATTCTCTAATAGTCCTGACAACACCAGCTTGATATCAGAAGCTCCCATATTTTCTTCTCTCAACTTGATCCTAGAGATGCATCAAAAAAATTATTTTTTTGTTGCAGCAGCTGAGGACTACCTTATTTTCAGCGGATTTTTGAAAATCAAATTTTATAATTTGCCCTTAGTATATCCCTACTGAAAAAAAATGCCTTTAAATCTATTGAGCTCAAATTCTTTCTTTTTTTTACATTAAAAAACTTTTGATCGGACGGCGAACCTCAAGTATCCGTGTGAAACTTGACAAAATGCAGAATTGATGGCTTAAATACTAAGTTTGTCAAATAAGAGAAGGGGGAGGCAAAATTGTCAACTGAACGCTAAACGTAGAAAACAATGGGCAATAATAATCATCACAGAAGCTGTTTTCTGGTACATACAAGTAAAAATGTAATGAGATAAAAAAATAATGTGTTCATCGCACTCCCCGATCAATCTTCATCCGAGTAATTGAACTTAACTGAATGTGAATGCAAATCAATCTGCCCTCCTCTGTATGTCCCTCGCTTCTTCTTTGTTTTTTCATGCCGAAAACCCCTGAGAGAGAGAGAGGGTCAAAGACAGAATTAACAGAACAAGATCAAAAGGAATGGTATCTCTGCTTATCATTCTAAATGTATTATCCATAATTGATATGGGGCTGGGTGTAAAGTTTATCATTCTAAATGAGTATCAACAACGACAAGGTGTACCAAGTAGAAGAACATGGGGCTGGGTGTAAAGTTTAGGGTTTCTTTGAAGTGCATTGAAAAGAATAAGGAAACAAAAATCATACTGTGGAAGTCATACAGTAATCATTAACAAAACCATGCATTCTAAAATACCATCTCCGGCGATAAAACTATTATGTAAGAAAATTGTTCTTATTGTACTAATCCCCAAAATATTGATGTTATATATACATTCTTTTTTTTACAATTTCAATATTTGTTTTCCATAAAAATAAAAACTAATGACCAACAAAAACCAAACCCTTCTTTGAATCGGTGTTTAGTACGTAAGTAACCACAAAGCTCAGCATTTAGTTCCCTTTTAACAGCAATATTTGAATCAGTGTTTCATATGAAGTCTTGCTGAAAGCTAAGATTACTGGAGGAAAAGTGGTTCATAAACTGAACTAGGTTTAGACTTGGAGGTAGAATAGCCATGTCAGCAGTTTAGGTCAGATCATTTACTTCCCAATTAGGTTATCGCTACAGTTTACATTGGTGGAAAGAACGACAATAAGATAACAGGAACAGCCTTTTGTTTACGTATCTGAAAATAAATATATAGAAATGCCATAGCTACAAATTGTACCTTCCTCTAACTTGGCCAAGAACTTCTTGTGCTTTTGCACCATAACCATCCTCGGCACCGTCCTACAGAGAATTTATGGAAAATCTTAAAGAGAAGAAACCAATGAAGGACAAGAAAACTAAAAAACAAATACAGAAAACTTGTCAAACCTTTGCCCAGTATGAATTATCTTTAAGCCTCTCATCAGAGAATACCACCTCTTCAACTTTTACTCTTTGAAAATGTTTAACTGTCTTTGGCTGCAATGAAATGGTTCCAGTCTAAGCATACGCATAAAACCAACAGTACACTTGAACAGAATTATTCATGTTAATATTGAACACGCCTATGCTATCAAGAACTTCATAAAAAAGGGCTTTGCTCATTACAAGAGAATATTTTTTAAGAGCTCGTAAGTTAATCATCTCCATAAAAATCAGTTCTGTTCAAAACCTGGCTAGACATAACTACTTCAGGTTTTACTTTCACCACGGGCAAATAGGTTTAAGCACATATTTGAACACTGTTAATTGGGATTTAAAAGGAAACTCAGTTTCAGAATATAAGGTTGAAAGTAACAAGCTTCCCTAAATCAGGGTGCTCAAAATCATACCTCAACAGAACCATTATTTTCCTTCATTGATTTCTGGGGTGTTGATTTTGCTCCATTTTTCTCAAGGTTCCCGTTTGCCTGGCCATTTTCCTTCAGTTCTTCTGAACTTTCTGTCTTTCTCCGCTTAGATTCTTCAGTGGCTTTTTCATCGGCAGGCTGAGTGGCATCATCTTCAGAAGACAATCTTTTCCTCTTCTTGGAACTCTTATTCTCTTTTTCATTCACATCCTCCTTCAAGTTCTTAGAGTCATCCCTTTCAGAATTTGATTTCTCTTCATCAAGCATTTCAGCAGACAAATTTTCAGAAAAAGCAGCATTCTTCATTTTCTTCTTCCCTTCAGATTTGTTATTCTTGTTGTCCAAAACACTGTCAGCATTTGTTCCTTGCTTACTCTCCGATACATGTTGCTCCCCATTTCCAATAGCAGAATCAAAAGGCTTGTTTTTCTTTCTCTTCTTATCCTTTGGTTTATTATCTGTATCACCATCAGTTACTTTGTTTCCCTTGGAAGATGCCACATCCTTAGATTTTTCTTCCATTGACACAGGCTCTGCCAGATGACATCCATCGTTATCATCTCGAGACTCGGATTCCAAGTTGCTTTTCTTCTTTTTGCTCTTGGGTTTCTTATCAGGCGATTCACCAGCACCATTATCAGCAGGTTTCTTCAAAGCTTCGACATTGTCCTGTTCCTCTTGTCCATGAGAATCATAATTCTTTTTCTTCTTCTCTTTTGACTTTACTTCAGTAGCCACTATATCATTTGTTATGATCTCTTCAACACTCTCGGAATTTTTAACTTTATCACCAGCTCTTAATTGATTCTTTATAGCATCAGTATCACACTTCTTTTTCTTTTTGGCGACATCATTCATCTGTATATCTACAGTTGAATAGAACTAGACTATGAGCTAGTACCAAAATCCACCCTATAAAGAACATTCTACTAACTATGTAGAAATACATGATATAGTTGTATGAGACAAGCAATTTCATTTGGAGAATTAAACACACCTTGAACCTGATTGCTCTCTAATTTTTTGCTGGTATCGTCACTGCAAAAATACAAGAAGTCATGCAATTTGAGAATGGTCATTCAACACTTAAATCAAGAAAATCCATTCGTGCAGTATAAAGCTTAAATTCAGGGGGGAATCTGCGAACCACATTCATTTTGACTGACAGAAACCTTGTGCATTCTTTTCATATCAAATCCAAGACACCATGTTAACGTCTTATGGGTAATCATAAAAATAAAGCCCTTTGTATAGCTCCAGAATTGAGTTTCACTGTCAACAAGAGATTACAAAAATAAAAATTCTAAAAAAAAAAAAGAATTGTAATCACCCTACCTTGTCTTCATAAACTTGCAAAACACCTCTTCCAAATCAATAAAGGAATCATCACCCAAATCATCTTTCTGCACAAAGAACACAACTTTCCACATTTAAAACAACCAAACAAAATCAAATAAACAAAGCAAAGAGCACCCAGAAAGCTACAGCACAGCACGGACACATTATCACATGAGGCTTCAATAATCTCAATTATCTCATGTACACCGCATGCTTAAACATCAAACCAAATTAAGAAAAAACCTTTGCATAAACATAAATTAACCTCAAAACATTAACAAAAACTCAACTCAAAACATTAACAAAAACTCAGTCCTTTTCTCGTAACTAAATTTTTTGTACAGTTTTATAAACCAAGAAATATAAAGAGAACGACTAGTTTTGCTTTTTTGTACCTCAAATTTGGCTTCGGATTCGAACTTCTTTAATGTTTTGGAAAACCCACCGGTGTTTTCAAGATAATTAGCTATAGAATGCAGCAGAAGTGTCTTCTGCTCAGGCTTTAAAGTCTGGGTTTTGCTGCTGTCTTTGTTCTTTTCTAGTTTCATGGTTGGTGGTGGGCTTGAGAGCGAGAGCACTTGGCGATGCTTAAATGATAAGAGGTCAGGGTATGTTCACTGTGCTGGCAACTGGGGTTTTGTTAGTTTTATACAGGTAAAGGAAGATGACTACCTGGGTCTGGGTCAGACAGGAAGACAAGGCAATAAACCTCAACAGACAGAAGGGTTTAGGAAATGGGTTTGGGCAGGTGTTGATGTTGGGGTTTAACAGCCGTTGGATCAAGCAAATTAAAATAGATTGTCTTGATAATGTAGTTTAGTCCATCTAGTTTATAATTATTAATTGAGTAGCCCCTTTAGTATAGGAAAACAATTAAATTATTCAAAAGTTAATTTTTTCATTTCATCAAAATTAAATTATTCATAAATTGAAATTGTTTGCCTATATATATAAATTATCGTTTTATTATTTAATATAAATACTTCAAATATATATTAACTATTTTATTTTTTATTTAATAATAAATAATAGGTATAATGCATTTCCATTGAATACCCGAAACTAGATTTTTAGTTTATGAAAATCCATATTTTTTATATATGATAAATAAAATATAAATATAAAAAAAATTACTGTCAAACAAACGAATCCTTAGCTGTTGTGTTGTGTGGTATTATGTTTTCAATGCACCATCATGTGTACAAGAGAAGAAGAGGTGGAAAGGAACGCGAAAATTATATTAGGTTGGGCCGGTCCAACAAAGGCCCACATATTTCAAATCTTCAGGTTTTGCAACCTAGCAAATAAAGCCCACGATTCTCTCAAAAAACCCTAATCCTTTACTGTCATATATTTTACTTTCGAGCAGCTAAGACAACTTCACTTCTCTCTGAAGATCGCAGTCGCCACTACCAAGCAGAACAACAAGTAAATCTTTCAGTCTCTCCTATTTCTTTTTCCTCAGAGCTATCAATCATATCTCTTGTTGCTAAATCCTTTTTTTATGCAATTCTTAATCACTTCTATTGGTTTGATAAGCCAAAAAGGTAGAAACTTTGCTTCTCATTTTGCTGAAACAAACATCAAGAATCTGCCTTTTCACAGTAATTTTGAAAGGGTTTGCTTAGTTTTAGATTTTGAGATAATAGGTTGTAATACCTTCTATTGAATGATTGGGTGATTGAGCAATTTTGAAGCCCATCTATTGGGTGTAGAGGCTAAAAAAAGCTAGAAACGTTGCTTCTAACTCTCCTGTAGTCTTAGAAGGGTTACTTAGTTTTATATTTTTGATGTAAGGAATTCTTGTTATTTTTGCTTCAAATGCTCCTGTAGTCTGGGGACACCCTTGTGTCTGGAGTGGCGGGTTATTGATATTTGGTTGATTTTGATTATTATGTCTCTGTGTATAGAGAGAGATGGGCGGGGAAGAAGTTAAGGTAGCGGTGCCAGAGTCTGTGTTGAAAAAGCAAAAGAGGAATGAGGAATGGGCATTGGCCAAGAAAGAAGAGAACCTAGCTCTGAAGAAGAAGAATGCTGAAAATCGCAAGTTAATTTACAATCGGGCTAAGCAGTATGCCAAGGAATATGATGAGGAGGTAGTATACCATATCCTATATTTTTTTATGTGATGCTTTATTGATTGGATTTGTGCTGACTCGGTACTAACTTGAATTTTGACTGTCTGGAATGCTTTTTTTTATCAGCAAAAGGAGCTTATTAGGCTGAAGCGTGAAGCCAGACTCAAGGGAGGGTTCTATGTCAACCCAGAAGCTAAGCTGTTGTTTATCATCAGGATCCGTGGGTAAGTGTTGTATTTACTTTAGCTTGTACCTCTTACTCTTATGTTAATGGTACATTTGTTTAATTTTTTGGATTCTATGACTTTCAGTATCAATGCCATGCACCCAAAGACAAGATCAATCTTGCAGCTTCTGCGTTTGAGACAGGTTTTGCTTCATTTCTAGTGATTATCTTGATTCCATGACAGTTTATATTTATTTTCATTAAAATTATAGCTGAATTTCGTACTGTAATAGTGGATGGTGCCTGAACCCTTATAACTGTCACCTGAATAGAGTTCTATTTGAGGCTCCTAAGTTGAGGCATCTTTATCACTTTTTCCTTTGGTTTCATCAATTTTACTTAACAAATTAATAAAAATATCAACTAAAATGTGAAATATGTGACTATTCAAATCATTCTCTAAGCATTTCTAATTAATGGCAATTCAGTTCTGGAATATATTTTTTCATACAATTGTAGTTCGATGTGTTTTTTGAGGCGGGTGATTTTTTAGTATGTTTAATGACTTAGATAACTAGGTCTTGCAATAATAATCTCAAAATAATTGCTCAGATCACAAATGAATCGCAAAAGGATTTCTTCAGGCTGAAGTTGTTTGCCATTTGCAATTTTTTCCATGTTTTAATTAATGCATGCCCTTTTTTTCTCAGAGATAAATTACTCAAGCTAGTGCAACTATTTTCTTACGCTAAGCTGTTTTTAATGACATGATATTGGAATTATGTTTTTTGACTAAACACATTTCCTGGTCTTCTGTTTGCAGATATTTAACGGTGTATTCCTGAAAGTAAACAAAGCAACCGTGAATATGCTTCACAGGGTTGAGCCTTATGTGACATTTGGGTATGTTTTCATCTCATTATTCTACTCTTGGTTCATTGTCTTCTCAATCTGCTAAATTTCCTTACTGCAATGTTAATGGTATCAGGTATCCTAATTTAAAGAGCGTCAGAGAATTGATTTACAAGAGGGGCTTTGGGAAACTTCACCAACAGAGAATTCCTTTGACTGACAATTCAATCGTTGAGCAGGTCTGTAGGTTGAACATCGTTTGAGTTAATGGGCTTTACCAGAATCCGTTTTTTAATGGGTGAGCATTTTCCTTTTGACTGCAGGGTTTGGGCAAGCATGGAATCATCTGCACGGAAGATCTCATCCATGAAATTATTACTGTGGGACCCCATTTCAAGGAGGCAAACAACTTCCTGTGGCCTTTCCAGCTCAAGGCACCCCTCGGAGGCTTGAAGAAAAAGAGAAATCATTATGTTGAAGGGGGAGATGCTGGAAATCGTGAGGATTTTATCAATGAGCTAATCAGGAGGATGAATTAGCTTTTGATTACGTTGTTTTGAATATCTTTCCAATTTTTGTTGATCAAGGTTATCAGACATTGTCATCTTGTTTTGTTTAAGTTCAATATGTTAGTACTTCTCCAGCAGACACGGAGTGGTGGTCATTTGCTCATTATGTTTAATCTCTCTTTTGCCATATAAGTTTTGCTAGATTGTTTCTTCATTACTGCTTTGCTAAGCATCTGTATGAAACTGCTCTTGAGACAATCCAGAGGCAATAGTTCGCTGATTTGTGTTTGCTTTATTCATCTACTTGTATTAACAATAGCGCCGCCCTCAGCTGCCCTATCTCAGCAATAGCTTGATAACTTATTTTAAATTATTATTTTTGGTAGTTTTAGACTAATCTAGGGTTTTTATATTTTGATTTTAAAAATAATTTATAAGAAATAAAAAAATACTTTGATGCATTGTAGACTAATCTGGGATGTGGTCATCATTGTTTTTATCTATAATAACAATTAAATCAAAATTTAAAGAAAAAGAATCGAAACCTGTTAAACTGACTGGTTTTGGTTATGTCTAGTTTTTCATGTAAGAAACTGAAAAATAATTTTGATATGTATATTTGTTTTACCGTGCCTTAAACTCATCAGAGAATCCAGCATTATTTCTGATATGGGCGCCCAAAGGGTATCGTTTCGGTTTGAAGAAGGGTCGTCGCCATTTATTTTTCTAGACATTTGACCACGAACACAGGAGGTGTCAGTATCAACAACCCCCTTAGTTTCTCCACCAGCAGTTGCCTGCAAACTATCTCTTCATCTAATGGCTTAGAGAAAACATCAACCATTCCATTTGTCTGAACGTTGAAGTACCTGTCGGTGAGTTTTACTAAGTTGAACACAACCCCACTTTTTTCCAATAGAGCTATTCTTATTCACCTTAGAGCTCGCACACCACACAGTTGCAGATCAATCAGTGCGCGTTAACTATTCTGTCACATTGATCCACTCCACATGCATTGGCAGTATTAAATAAAATGTAACGAAAATCTACCCATATCTTATCTCTTAATTTTCTTGATACGTCCATGGCTTCTAAGATGGTCTAAAAGCTTTTCCACGTACTTGTCTTGTTGATCTTTGTCGGCAAACAACGGTCTCATCTCCTTAGCCTTGTCCCTGTAGACTTTCCCTTCTTCCATCTCCATCACCAATCTTAAGGATTCAGCAACTGAATCCCTTGTGAAATATCCGCTCTTCTCATTTCTTGGTATTGAATACCCCATTTTCTTCTCCTCCAAAACCCTTGCATTGATCCCCTGGTCAGCTAAGAATGTCAGGTATAAGAGCTCTGGCATGTTGTAGTGCCTCCACCACGGAGCTCCATCCAGAATGAGTCAAGAATCCACCTACCGAGTCATGAGCTAAGATCTTGAGCTGCGGAGCCCAACTAGTGCAGACCAAACCTTGCGCTCTGGTTCTCTTGTCGAACCCTTCTGGCAGCTCGATCGACTCGGTATCAACTGAGCCTCTATGCTTCCTTATCACCCAAATGAACGGGAGACCAGATAATTCTAGCCCTAGAGCTATCTCAGTCAGCTCGACCTGACTTGGATTTGCTTCACTGCCAAAAGCAATGTAAACTACAGAACCTTTCTTTTTCTTGTCTAGCCAATCCTTCATTGATCTCCATGTTTGATTTTCCTCCCCCGTATCATATTCTGTAGTGGCAAGAACACCAACTGGTATAACTGGTTTTCCATGAATCTCTTCGAGTAGATGCAGCCATTCTGGCTCAAATTCCATGCAGCTCCTCACAGCTATCATATCACAGCCTTTCATACCTTCCTGGAGTCGATAAAAATCCGAAACAACATTGGGATCAAGAGACTGATCAAAAATCCTCAGAACCTCGAAAAGTCTTAAGGTCACATTGGTATGAAATGTAACCCACTTAGGAGGGAAAGTAAAATCTTCTGGTTTTGATCGATCATCAACAGCGGAAGCTGGCTTGACACAACTCAGCGCTGCTGCTGTGAATATGCTGAAGATGAAATTTGGAATGCCAAGACTCGTGGCTATATCTGGTAGCCAATACGGGGCAAAATCAAAAAGTACGCAATCAAGATCATCACAAGATTCAAGAAACTTGGACAAGGGTTCTTTGAGGTTGTCATAGGCTTGTTTTAGGTACTGGACTTTGTCGTATGGGACATCAGTGGTTCCCTCGTCATCTTTAGGCAGGTTTTCCACTTGAGGCAAAGAAAGCTTGACGAAAGTTATCAGAGGTGATATACTTGGATGGAGTTTAGGGAGACGATCAGTGTTTCTAGGAGTGGAAATGAAGGAGATTTTGTGACCCTTTTGAGCTATGTGTTTGGCAAGCTCTAGATATGGAATCATGTGGCCAAAGGCTAGCCATGGAAACATGGCGATGTGAAGCTTGGAGCTACCAGCCATGGATGTAAAATAGTCACAGTCGTGATCTGGTTCTTGTCTAGCTTCCAAAGATACAAAACTCCTTTAATAACGCGATGATTTTGGCTATCAACACGAGGACAAATTTTTGATGGGTTGCAATTGTGTTCTTTAATTGAAACTGATTATATATGTTGATTTTTATTTCAATCCTTATTGTTTTGATTTTTGATTTGCTTTTGATTCCTTTAATTATTTCAGCATATAGGTTTTAATTTGTTTTAATTGTGTCCTCCAATTGAAATTTGACATATATGCTACTTTTCATTTTGATTCTTATTCTTTTAATTTTTTAACAAAATTCAACTGTAATTGTTTTTAAAATGCCTTTATTTATTTTGATCCTAGGGTTTGTACTTGTTTCAATTTTTTCATTTGATTGGAATTAATTATATATTTTGTTTTGATTTATTTTAATTGTGTCATTCGATTGAAATTGGTCATATATACTACTTTTTATATTTGTCCTTATTCTCTTAAAAACAAATAACAAAATTCAACTGTATTTTTTAGAAAAATATCTTTATTTATTTCAGTCTTATTGTTTTTATTTGTTTTAATTTTATCCTTTAATTAGAATTAATTTTATATTTTGTTTTGATTTGTTTAAATTGTTTCAGTTGTTTTGATTTACAAGTGGTATGGATGGCCGATTCATTATCTTCAACTGATATTGAGCCACGTCATTCGAGTGGGGATGGGGTGACGATATAGCCTTTTTGTGGTGAGGAATGGGCCGGGCCCAATCTGGTTTCCTTTTATTGTTTTTATGGCTTATCTGTGCTTGGGCTGCAAGTACTGAGCTCGGACCAAATTCCATGTGGTCAAGGTCATATCTAATTATCTATTATATCACGCCTCTCCCTCCTCTCCTTCCACGTAAACAATGTCTTCGTTGAGGGAACCAAACCAACTTACAGAGCATACATGATTGATTGAGCAGAGAGGTTAAAAACAAAATTGATTTTAAAATAATTTAAAGTGAGTTTTATATTTTGAAAATAAAAAAAAATATGTCTGTTTTGTTTACTCCATCTATACGTTTTCTATCCCAGCCAAACTTTTTTTTTTTTGTATTCTAGCAAATCTTATTTTCTAAAAAATATATTTTATGGATTGAGATAAGCAAATAAAATCTTGATTATTTTAAAATTAATTACATGTTTGGTCATATCATTTTTTAATATAGATATGAATATTGTCCATGTGAATATGTATTTAAGTTATTTTACATTATTTTTATATATTTTTTAAAATAGACTTGACTCGGTTAATTTTGTAAAAACTGGTTTATTTTACAAATAAAATTAATATAACTTTTTTTAAAAATATATTAAAATATTATTGTTTAGATTTTACTTCCAAGCAAAGTCCAACTTGGAGGCCAAACACTGAGCAGTGCCAGTACTGAGGATACAGAACCCATGTTCTTCTGCCAAAGTGGAAGCCATTTGTGGACAGTGGACACTACTTCACGATTCCCATTGAATTATCCCGAAAGTGGTCCAATTTTCCTCACCCGTACTGTTCGGCTTTCCTTGGCGTGTTTGAAAAGAAGAAGAAAAAAATCATTTTTATTTCATTTTAAATTAATTTTTTATAGATTCTGGACGAAAAACTACAATCTTAAATACACTACGAAACAAACACTGTATATCATATAAAATCCATTTTACACGAGCTATAGTCTCAACAATGAAAGAAAAAAACAAATTGACTTTTTTCTCGGTTCAAGAAACTCCACTTTCTTTTTAGATATTTTTTATGAGCTCTAATTAAGAAAATAAAATTAAAATTATTTCAGATTTTTATAAAATAAATATATTCAAAACAAATCTTAGATCCTTTGACGTCTCATGAAGAAAATAAAGATCACATATAGTTTTCCATAAAATCACAACCCTTTCTCGTTTTTTTTTTGTCATTACATTTTAAAAATATTTGTATTTTTTATTTTAAATTAAAAAATACACGTTCAAATTCAAACTCAAAATTTACTATATAAATCATTATTTTTTTATCATGACACCACATCTCTTGAGGACACTTCATGCAAACACATTCACAATATAGAGACAACATTTTCATGCACCCTAGCTATAAATTAAAATTATTTTGATATATTATATCAAAAATATATTTTTAAAATTAAATATAATTTTAATATATTTTTAAATAAAAATAATTTAGAAAAAAACACAACTAGAGTACAAAACACTCTTCAAATTGAATGTTTGCTTGATGTTTAATACTCTGCTATCATCTGACATCTCTCTCTCTCTCTCTCATGATCATAGAGATTATTAAAAGACATTTATTTTCCTTTAGTAAAAGAAGTAAGGGGAGGGTCACCTTTTTATTTTCCAGAGATACTCTAACAGCATCTTCAAGATCACAAGCCCTTACCTTCTTTATGCTGAGTTGATTCTACCTGTAAAATAATTAAAAAGTGTACAGTTTCTATTCTCAACATACAATTGAGTATTATTGGGATTGTTTTTTACAGTATTTTTTATTTAAAAATATATTAAAATAATATTTTATTTTTTTAACATAATCACATGAAAATAATCAGAAAACATTAATGTAAAATAAAAAATATTTTTAAAATACAGCTACAAACAAGTTATAATTATACAGGGGATATGACATGAACCAGGGCAGGAGAAATTAATCTGGGTCTAAAATCTTCTTTCTAGTTGTAACTTTTTCTGATGAATCTGGGACTATTGCTGCGTGGAAACTAAGATAAAAATATGTTATCATACTTTAATGTCATATACGGTATTTTAGAATATATTTTTAAAATGTTTTTCACATGAAAATGTTTTTTTTAAGTATAATCATTTTATTTTGAATCATCAGACATCAGAATTATCAAAATATATTTAGAAAAAATTAATTTAATGTTTTTGAAAATGAATTATAATTTTGAAGCGCACCTAATAACAAAAACTACTAGACTCTCGAACATTTATTTTAATGTGTAAAATTATATTAAGATTCGATAACAGGCTTGCTGGATAAATAAATTCTTTTTTTTTTACTTCATAAAAAATCATCTATATTCAGAATTATTCTTCTAAATGCATAAAGTCGATTTAAAGTGTGTTCTTAAAATAATCTATATACTAAAAAAAATACAAAAATTAGTCTATAATTTGATCTGAATTTTATTTTTTTTATCTGTACTTTTATAAATTACACTTTTCATGCTATAGTTTATATGTTGAATAACAATTTACATTCTCAATAATATAATTTATTTGAGATTTTTATTTTGTCTAGGATGTAAAGTGTAATTAATGAAAATATGAAAGAAAACTTAAATTAAATTAAATTAAATTATAGGAGAGATTTTATAATTATTCTTATATAAAATAATTTTCAATCTTAATTATCTCGTAAGTAACCCAAAATTTGAATTTCCATAATAATAATAATTAAAACTCCTTTGATCCCTTCAAAATCTTCTCATTTTAAACAACATAAACACAAACATATTTCAAAACAATATCACCTGCTACCCATACTGTTGCTACCCAAATTTTGACCTACTTATTTTTGTGTTTCGGAAGAAAAAAGAAAAAAATAGAAAAAAACAAAAAAATCCAAAAATATCTTGTTACAGGGGCAAAATTGAATAAATTGAGAGTTTAATGGGCGATTGAGGCTTAAATCGCAAAAATTAGAAATCGAGGACCAAAGTAAAAAGACGCGTAAGGTCAATGTTAATATTTGAAATTCTGACGGGGGTATAATTGCATAAAATTATAATTTCAAATCCAATTGGGGGTGCAATTAGAGTAATTATAAATTAAGGGACCAAACTACAATTACACTTCCCAAAAGCATGCAACGCACGCCATCTCCTGCAGTGCCGCAGACAAGCCTATGCGCATGCCACCAACGGCTATTTTTTTTAAGCATGCTGCCGCAGGAGGTGACCCACCGTTGCAACGGCTACCTCCTGCGGCTATAAATTCAGCAGCCATGCGCGACCAAAGGAGGAGGGAAAAAAATGGAATAAAAGAGGGGGGAGAACTGGAGAGCGAAGTTGGACGCAAAATAGAAACAGAAGGGAGAGAGCGAGATTAAGAAACAGAGAAGAAGATTGAAAAAGCAGAGGGAAGATAATCGGGAGATTTAGGAGCAAGACACAGAAAGAATAGAGAGATTGCAGAGCCAAATCCACATACAAGGATTGATTTAATCTTCGTCCATTTGTCCCTCTCGGTCTGCTTTTTCTTCCCTCTCGGTCTGCTCTCTCTCTCACTAAAACCAGCAAGCTCTCTCTCCTTAAACTCTCTCTCTCTCTCTCTCGGCCGGCCAACTGGGGGCACCGTCGACCACCCATATCCCTCCTCAGCACCACCGTCGTCTCCTCCATCAAAAACAGTATCTCAGCCATCTTCTCCGACGAAGAGAACAGAGCAGCCCCGACGCCAGCAAGTGCAGCCCGTCACCGTCCAGCACGTTTTCCGGCCGCCACAGGCGACCATTTCCGACGAAACCACGACTGGAAGAATCACCTCGACGTCCTCTACCCAAAGGTGTTAACAGGTATACCCTTCATCACACTCCAAAATTTACTGTGCATCGTCCCTGTCATCCCTGCATGCACCAGCGAGAGTGAATTCGTTCACTCTCGCTGGGCCGTTCGGGCCGGGCTTTACGCCCGGCCTGCTTCTAGAAATGGGCTTCCAGCCCACTGAGCTGGAAGCCCGAATCGAGAGGAGATGGGTTCGGGCCTGTTTGGGCCGTAGCCCGGTCCAGGTGCTACCGGGCTGGCAGTCCAGCCCGAGACAGGCTGGGCTGGCAGCCCAGATTCCCATTTCCTCCGGGCTGGCAGTCCAGTCCGAGACAGGCTGGGCTGGCAGCCCAGATTCCCATTTCCTCTGGGCTGACAGCCCAGCCCGAGACAGTCTGGGCTGGCAGCCCAGATTTCCAAGGGGTGGGCTGGCAAGCCCAGCCCACCCGTAAATAATAATATAATAATAATAATATAATAATAATATAATAATAATAAAATATAAAAAATAAAAATAAAATTTTTTTTTTTTATATACAGAAATCTTAAAAATGTGTTGTTTTTCTTGCATAAGGCCAATACACTAGCATATTTTTAAAAGCTGTGGTTCTTTTGAAAAAAATATATTATCATGGGTTTTGAAGAGAAAATGAGTTTTAGCATGGATTTTGCAAAGAAAAATCATTTCTTGCATTTTGAGATTTTACAACATGTTTGTAAAATCCAAAGGGTATTGGCCAATATTCAAAAAATATAAAAAAACTTTTTCGGTGATTCATATTATTCACTATCGGTGTTTGGGTAGATAAATCCTAAAGGGTTGCTATTCAAAATATCCGGCGGGAATAATATGTTATTATTCACTATTGGTGTTTGGGTAGATAAATCCTAAAGGGTTGCTATTCAAAATATCCGGCGGGAATAATATGCTATTATTTACTATCGGTGTTTGGGGTAGATAAATCCTAAAGGGTTGCTATCCAAAATATTCGGCAGGGATAATATATCATCAACATTCAAATGTATATTATATATATCCGTATCCTAGCAATCATAAGACAAACAAAAACGTCAAGCAGCTTACCTTAGGTAGGGCGTACTAGGGGTGCTAAAACCTTCCCTTTATGCAACCAGTCTCTTACCCTAGAATCTCTGAAAGACCAGTCTTAGGTTTCTTAGTAACCATAATACTAGGTGGCGACTCCCTTTTTATGAAAATAGATAATCCCTTTGACATTTAACCTCCCCGCTCACGGGGACAAGTTGCCACGACGCCGCATACCACCATTTTTGGGGTGCGACACATACAATATTTTCGTCGTCTTATTTAAATTAATTATTTCCTTCCCTGCCGAAAAAGAAGACTCTACTTTCTTGATCATGAAATTAAATTTAAAAAGCCTAAAATTAAAGTGAAAATCTCCACGTTGTTGCTATGAACATTAATTAGTATCATTCAGCAGGGGGAGTTAATCAATATAAGTACACTCATCTGGAAATTAATTATTATTATGTATATATATTTGCTAAAGTGCCCCCCCTCCCTTCTCGATCCTTCCTTTCGTTGATTTCTTGAACAAAAACTCCATTGATCTAAAGCTGAAGTTTTCAAGCAATATCAATTCTTTACCCTAGCAGCCACCTCATGCACAGAGTCAGGCGTAGAAGTCAGAGAATAATGGGATATCCTTCCAAAATTTTCAAACAAGCAATACCATAACAAAGAAGAAGAACCCATTTCGAATATTTCATCTTCCTCACGGAGGAAACCAAAGATCTTCAAAATTATATAAAAATAAATGCAAGAAAAAGATAAAAAGGTGTCTGGCAAATAATAATTTTCTAAATAATTTCATAATAAAAAATACAGAAAACATCTCTCTTTCATTTACATTAATGTTCTCGTCTTGTCTTCTCCAACAAAGATAACCACGTACTGCTTGAATCAAACACGTAGCCATGTAAGAAACAGGCAGCATAATGTACACTTTTATTGGCAACGTCAAAAGCTCCTACCGGCAGGTTTTTTCTGCTCCGTCCACGATCCCACATAAATGAAGAAACCCCTCTCTTCACAGCATAATTAAAGACAAACAAATCATTAATGAAATCAAAAGGAAAAGAAAGAAATTTTACAGGTGAAGCGGCCATCTTGATTGGGATTTTCATCGATCGCCAGGGAAGGTGTGAAGCTATCTGCTGAGCTCTAAGATGGATACAGCTCCAGCCTCCTGGAACACAGAGCGCAGAAGTATTTTCTTTTATTCTTGTAGCAAATGGGTAAGAAACAGAACCTCCACCGGCTTTCAAAATCCACGGCCTGTACTTTGCCTCCGCAGTGTGGACATGATCCTGAAGCTTGCTTCCTGCCTAACTCCCTCTCTTCTTCATCACATAGAAACACAAAACACATCTCTGCTGCTCTGTCTCTTTCTTCGCTGGCTAGAGCTAGCTTGCTTGCTCGACGATTATCTGGGATGATTGGGACTGTTTGAGCTGAGTTTGGATGTTGAAAGATTGAAGAAATTATGACAAGTGAGGAATCTTGGAAGTGTCGGGGGGTATTTAACGAGGACGGAAGGTTAAGATTGGCTGGCTGATAGAAATTAGTCTCACGTGAAGACAGTTTTATGCCTTATTTAGTTTTTGTAATAAAGTTAGGTTTTTTTCTCTTTTTTTTCTCAAGAAAGAAAGTTTTTTTTGGCCCACTTTGATTAATACTAAGATTATCATTAAAATAAAAAAATGGTTAATTTATAAATTCAATGAAAAAGAGAAATTAAGGCTTGGAATATACATGGCCGGAGTTATAAAACCAGTCCCAGCTTTCTGGTTCAGTTTGGACATCTTTTTTATTCGTATTCTCATCAGAATCCGTTCCGTTTTATTTTGAAACAAATTTCTTTTTATTAAAAAAATTAAATTGATTCGTTGAATTACTATTTGACTTGATCTATCCATTACTTGAATTTTTAAACAAGTTAGACTTCAAGCTGAATCTCATAATTATGATAGCGACCACATCAAAAACAACACCAATAATAACACGTGTGTCAAGTACAGGATATTGTTTGGTAGCGTGGTGAGTTGTGGTTGAAAGTATATTTTATTCAATTATATTTATAAAAAAAATACTTGGTTAATAATTATTTTTTAAAAGAAAACCTTCTTTATCAAATCACATTTGTAAGAACATTGCTCAACAGACACTTATAATTATAATGATATTTATTGTTGGAGGTATTGGTCTATTCATTTATAAATCAAAAAAACACGGTGAGATATTTCTTTTTATCATAATGTTAAAAGGGTATTGAGGGGGTATATGATGATATTATAGTATTTACAATCTGTACAGCAGATCACGAGTTTGAATCGAGATGTGCATCGTTTATAGGAGTTTGGGATAATCGAGATTTTATTCGTTCATCTAAATCTACAAAATATTTTTTTTGAGATAAAATTTCCTCACATATAGAAAAAATAATGATAAAAAGAAATTGAATTTCAAGTCGACTACCGATTTAAGCAAATAGTATACCATCCTTTTCATATGGAAAAAACTACTACTTGAGCATGGCAGTGGTTAATTAGCTTAATTCGACACCTTGCACGGTCTGACGTTTAGCCACGATGCTCATATAGATTGGGTCAAAAACAATTAGTCCATGATGTAAACAAAACACTTAATTAAAGAAATATATGATTAATTATTACTGAGCTCCAAAACTAAATTGTGGTCAGCAGGGTGGCTGAGGAGCACACGAACTTGTCAACAAAACCGACCATTAAATTTGGTAGCAAGACGAATATAATAAATGACACGTATCAATTATTAACCATTTATATTAAATTTTAATGCTAAATAATGCTTGTAAGACACTTGTAAAAATTCATTAAAACTTCATGGAAAAAATGTGTTGCTTGTATTTTGAAAATCAAAAATATCTTTAACTTTTCTTCTATATCTCTTGCACTTTTCCCAGAAGAAAATTCAAAGTTTTTTTCTTAAATATAATAATTATGGTGCTGTGGTCATATATTGAAGCTCAAAAGATGAGATATGTTTTTCTCTTAATTTTATGAGTTTAAACCTTAAAATCAACATCTAAAAGAGTTTATCCTTTTAAACACACTGGATTAATATAGGAAACACCCCCCCAAAATTAAACTATTTGAGAGCAGAATTCAACTTGTTCTATGGACGAGCCACTTTGAAAATATTATTTATTATTAAATAAGAAATATACAGAATAACAAATAGAATTGACTTAACAAAACATGCACCCCATAAATTCTTGAATTGAATCGAGGCTTAAGACTTTATTGACCTTATTTATTATGTAGTAGAGAATTGTTTTTTATATATATATTAGAAGTGATTAGAGAATACAATGGATTGAAAACACACACACACACACACACACACACAAAAAAAGAAAAAGAAAAAAAAAGAATCTTGGCCATCACACATCACACATCACTGAGTATGCCGACGTTAATGAACCTAACATTGAAGAAAAGTCATTCTATCACGTTTCAAATTTCTTGGTAAAACTTGTTACAATCACACGCCCCGATTGAATCTTGGCCATCACACTTCACCATCTTCTAAAATGGTAAAAAGAATCAGGCCACTACAGTGCTTGTCATGATCACCTACCGGGTTCCACTAAACCCAAATTTTCTTAGGCCCCAAACATGACCTTGACGACCCAGATTCAACTAAGCAAGAAGCAGGTTGGATTTCATTATTTCTCGTGCTGTTCTTCGATGGCGCACGCCCAAGGATATGAAGTTTACAGGGCAGCCATGGCAGTCTGTTAATTGAGTCGCCAAAACAAGAAAAAGGTTTAGGTTTGTGCTCGTACGTACGTTTGTTTTCTAGTTTTGAAGAGGGAGATGTAATTCTCAGTGTCATTTATCAAGAAAAATAGCTAGCCAACCTGATGATCATGGTACCCACAGCTGTTCGCAATGATGGAGTGATTTCTGCCTTGTTATAATTCAGGGTTTGGACTGCTTGGATTGAAAAATATAAGTTAAATCTAGTTTGATCGGTTAAAAAAGCTTGATTGACTCGCAATATGTTTGACCAGGAATAAAACACAGCTTTTAAACTATTATTTTGTATATTAAAATAACATTATTTTTATTTAATAAAAAAAGTAATTTGGATATACCCAGAAGATTCTCCACGAGTCGAGTCTTATCCCTGATTTAGTTTTATAATCATGGATTTATTTATTTATGTTGAAAATAAAGGTGATGTGACATAAATATATTTGATTTATTTAAATATGAGGGTGCAGACTAAATTTTTTTAATTCGATGAATCTCTCTCTATATATATATTTAAAATCATTTATATTGTTGTTTTTTTTTTGTAGTATTTTAATATGAAGGTGTAGAGTAAGCTGAATTTTTTATATTGATTACCTTTTACATCAATACATTAATACCATCAAAAATACTTAAAAAGAATGAGTTTTCTCGCATAAAAAAAAAAGTAAATTGAACAAAAAATGAGGCAAAACCGAAAGTTTGGTGAAACGCAATGTTAGATGTCACATTTTGCATTTCAATGTCTGGTTACTTTTTTTTTTTTTTTTTTAATGGCTCATCATGTCGTGGTTTTGGTAGAAAGAAAGAAAAGAAGATGGCAAAGGAAACCCATTTTTACAGACAAAAACCCTTATTCTAATCTTGTCGCTGTCTCAACTATTTAACAACACAGCCATGTGAGGTTAGAGATTTCACTACTCTTTCATGCTGTCTGATTAATTTCCTTCGATTCATAATTTTTTATTATTAGAATGTTGACATGCTGTACGAACCACTTTAACCAGCTTGAGGGTAGCGTTTATTTGAAATAAAATAAAATTAGCAAGTGTTTACTGTCGGATTCAACAGTCCTCAACGTCCCTCTCCATACACACGAGGAAATAATTATTACCAGCAGCAAGTTTACATTAATATCCTTTTCCTAATAAACAATTAAAATCAGAGAAAAAGAAGTAGAAGTAAGCTCACGTGGAATTCATGTTCATGGTGGTAGTAAAATATTGAATGTAATTTATACTCTGGACGTTCGAGAATATGTTTCATATATGTTCATATAAAAAATAATTTTAATATATTTTTAAATAAAAAATATTTTCAAAAATAATTTAACCCAGTCTTCAAACCGTAGCTAACTAACTAGCATCTGCTGACTTGTGGCGGCTGATCCATAGCTGTAGCTCGATTGTCTGCTCCGTGCCAGCCAGGTAAGCAAGTTCATGGCGGTCCTCGTTGACAGCTTTATTTATTTGATTTTAGGGTAGAAGAGGAAGAAGAAAAGAAGGAGAAATGTTTTTAAGAAAATCACAGATAAGAAGAAAGAATGAAAATGACGAAACAGGGACTTTTTAAAAGTTGATCTTGTATAAATATCTAAACTCTTAATCCACTCCTATAAATATTTAAACTATTATTTCATGTATAATTAAGGAAACTACATGTTAAATGTTGAATCCTAATATTTAAAAATGAGCATTAAGGCATTGTTGCTGTCAAGTTCAAAGATAATAAAAAAATGTTCAAATTTTTGTTTCCGATGTCTCTTGGGAACCCTAAGAGGTGAGGGGAAAATTGTTGAAAAGTAGAGCCATTCTATAGTATTCAATAAATTTAATAATAATAATAATAATAATAATAATAATAATAATAATAATAATAATAAACAGGAACATTTATGCATTTTATAAATTATCCACTAGTAAGAGCATTTTTAACGGTAAATTCTAAATAAAACATAAAAGAAATGCTATTTTAGTGGTTGATGTAGCAACCCGGTTGAAATTGCTAAATAAAAAATAAAATAAAATAACTGTTATTTCAACAGCCACATTAAAGATGCTATAAGATAAAATGTATTTTTTTTAGATTTTATTGACTCAATTGTTATTCCTTTCCACTGTCTGCTATTGTGAAGCAAGTAGAGAACACTTGTTTCTGACAACCTGAAACTGCAGGAAAACGGTCAGCTTCGCAGGTTGCTAAAGCATAGATATAAAAAAATTATATTAACGTGGAATTTTTTTATTTAATCTGTTGATTTTAAAAAAAATATTACTTAATTAAAAAAATACAATATTTTTTTATGGGGATGTATATAAATCTACATTATCTTAACCTTGCAAATTGAAACTCTTAGGATATATCCATAATCTATTTTGTTCTCTTAACTTTTGATTAGATTCATGATTTTAATTAATTAGGAACGAGGAGTCATACTCATTCATAGCTCTACACTTCTGGATGAACAATGACCTGGCTAATTGATTTCCATATTGTTAATTCAATGCTTAAACTCTTAAAAATAATTAAATCCTGGGTGTTGCTCTAAATTAAGAAATGACTCGATTCAATGGCAGATTATTGCGACAATTAATTTCCAGTCCAACCGGCTGGTCTTGTAGTTTAAGATTATAGCTATAATTTGAAAAGTAAACATTCAAAATTTATGCTCTAAAAAAATCAAATTTGTATTTCTTTCCCAAAACTTGAAAATAAATAAATAAAAGTGACTTGTTTTATTTTATTCTGCCCCTTGTAGTTTGGTGGTCAAATTTAGCACCCGGCCCCAAATAATCTCTTTTCTACCCAATGAAAATTTAAATATAAATAACTTACATGGAAAAATAAACATATAATCAAGATACAACAACACCCAACACACGAAAAAAAACTCAAATCAAGATGCTATTAAACATAGTGATTCTCTTACTAGGAATTTAAATTGGGTTAGTCGAGTTTTAAATTAAACCAAGATGAGACCTGTCCTGGTTAACTCGCGAGTCAATTTACAATTTAATTAATCAGGTCTAACTCAATTGATTTATTCAAGATAACCTGAATTAACCTTTTCAACTCGTAACTAGGGTTTGAACCGAGCAGGTTTATATTCTTGATCACATTAATATGTGAGGGACACCTGGACGCCACCATGAAACTACAAAATTGGTTTCGTTCTCTTTGTTGGACAAAAATTACAAAACAACTCCCCTGGTTCTGGCCCAAATGAAAAGATTGTGACTTGTGATCTTAGGTGAATAATAACCCTAAGAATTTGAAGGTTTTAATTTTATTTATCACAAATTTAGTTTTATCTGAGACTTGTTCTTGTGGGGCAATATTAAAGATTATAATTAAATTAATCATGGAAAGAATAGCAACATTTAATATTAGAATTAAATTAATCATAATTGGTTTTCCTTCCTTTCACATTAAAATAAGACACAGCTGTCAACCTTGAACCTCTAATAATTCA
The DNA here is from genome assembly GCA_027405865.1 of Salix purpurea. NCBI lineage: Eukaryota > Viridiplantae > Streptophyta > Magnoliopsida > Malpighiales > Salicaceae > Salix > Salix purpurea. Next base: position 7,264,532 of record JAOWLH010000019.1, read on the forward strand.
AATAATCTTTTGACCAAAAATTGACTTTGACAAAGTAAGTGTCAATTTCAGAATGTTTCCATATTATTTTTTAAAATATTTTTTAATTTAAAATATATCAAAATATTATTTTTTAAAAAATTATTTTTGATATCATTACATCAAAATAATCTAAAAACACTAGAAAAATTTAAAATAATTTTTTTTTCAAAATTATTTTTGAAATGCAATGTCAAACATCCTCTAAAAAGTAAAAGAATATTGAATAATTGATATTATGGTATATACTATTTTTAAAAAATATTATATATATATATATATATAATTTTACAAATCAACATCTTAATAATATATATATAATTTTCCAAATCAACATCTTAAAATTATTAAAGAAAATGAGACTAATTTAATATATTTTTAAGAACACAAAAAAATAAAAGTTATTTTACTACCACACACTAATACACGTAGACGGGAAAGAGAATCGTGGCCTTTATTTCCTTTTGAGTGCAGCGTAAGCAGTTCAGTCTGGTCTTCCTGTTTTTTCTACTTTCATGCTTGCTTTCCGGATTTTTGCCGTGTCCACTGCAAACTTCTCGAAGCTCATCCGGTCATTGCTTGCGATAGTTGAGGTTTATACATCGTATTGTATTTTATCTGAAAAAAATAATATTTGCGAGCAGGTTAATATAAAATTATTAAAAAATCATCTTGATTTAAAAATTTAAAATATAAGATGGCATTTAAAAAAATAAATTATATCAATTGTTTACTTAAAGTTGTTCAAATTCATCAGTATTCTGTATTGGTGTGCTGTGATCTAATTAGAATACATTGCAAAACACAGCTCTATAATCTTAAATTCATCAGTACTCTTATTTAAAATTGACTGGAGTTTCTTTTATTAACATATAACTAAAAGAATATGAAAATCACTATTCATGCACTGTTCATACACTCTAAAAACATTGTGGACGCGAGCTTTTTCGTCCGTGTGTCGCGCGAGTTCGTCCACCCTATTTTTTTTTGTCTTTTCCTTATGTGAACAGTGTAATGGCGAAACAACCCCCAATAATAAGACAAAAACACGTTTTCGACTGAGGGCTACGGTTGTAATTGCACACGTACGGACCGGTCCGCCGGAACCTCTTTTTTTTTAATATTTTTTAAAATGTGTTATTACGTGTGTAGCCCCCGATAAGACAAAATTCATTAATTAGCCTCAGGGGTGGTTTAGTAATTGACACACACATCACTGTGCGCTTACGTCAGCAACGCCAGGCGTCCGTACAAGCGCGTCGGAGCCGCCATCGATTCAGGCGGCGCGTGCGGCGTCATACGGCGGTCACAAATTTTCCTCCGCCGGCTAGAACGTTTCGCAACCCTTCCCTGAATCTCATGGAGCGGCGCGTGTGGTGTTATGATCGACGTAGAGGCTCATATAGTCGGTTGAACCTTTATGTGCACTTTTCTCTCTCCTCAGCGCCGGATTCCACTTCAGTCCCCCGATTTATTGTTGATGCATTTCAGTCCCTTGGCTTTTGTTTGATTTCTGTAATAGAAGTTTCGATTTCTGTCAATTTCGTCCTTTAATTCAAATTGATATATATGCAATTTTCATGTCAGTCCTTCTTCTTTGAATTTTTCGGTTTTCTATTAGATCCCTTAATTTTTTTAGTGCAGCAGGTTATATTGTTTTCAATTGTGTCCCTCATTTCAAATTCATTATATATTGCACTTTAATTTCAGTCCCTCTTCTTTTAAATTTTTTTCCTTTTAAATCTTTGAATATTTTTGGTACAAAATTATTAATTGTTGTCAAATTAATCCTTCATTTTAAATTAATTATAATATAATAATATAATTGATAATAATAATAATAATAATAATAATAATAATCTTTTTTTTTTCACAAATATTTTTTAAATGCTAACAATAATAATAATAATAATAATAATAATCTTTTTTTTTTCACAAATATTTTTTAAATGCTAACAATAATAATAATAATAATAATAATAATAATAATAATAATAATAATAATAATGCTAATTTTTATTTTTATTTTATTTTTTTGTTTTATCTTTTGTCCTCTTCTTTTAAATTTTTTTCCTTTTAAATCTTTGAATATTTTTGGTACAAAATTATTAATTGTTGTCAAATTAATCCTTCATTTTAAATTAATTATGATATAATAATATAACTAATAATAATAATAATAATAATAATAATAATAATAATAATCTTTTTTTTGGATCACAAATATTTTTTAAATGCTAACAATAATAATAATAATAATAATAATAATCATAATAGCAATGCTAACTTTTATTTTTATTTTATTTTTTTGTTTTGTCTTTTGTTAAAGTTTCTTGGAATTTTTAGTCTATCACTAATTATATGTTCTAATATTTATTGAATATTATCGCATAGGAATATATATAGGGAGACGAAAACATGACCTAGGATTTTTTTAATAAAAAAAAACTTAATATTAGTATTCTTAAATACATTTTATATAATAATATATTGAATTACTCAAATAACATAAAAAAAAATTTATTGAATACTGTCGCCTATAAATATATAGAGAGAGGAAAAAAATGACCTAGGATTTTTTTCTTAAAAAAAAAAATTCATAAAATATTCTTAAATACATTTAATATAAAAATATAATTAATAAATCCTATAAAAAAAAATTTGTCTTTGAATTTAAATTTGGTGCTCTTATGTTTAGGTTTATTTCTTAAAAACAAATTTGCAATATTTTCATTTTTAATATTTTAAATATAATATTACCGGGGGGGAAATTAAACTCAAAAAAAAATTACAAATTTACTTAGGTTATCTACAATTAGAGAGGAAAAAAATGACCTAGGATTTTTTTCTTAAAAAAAAATTCATAAAATATTCTTAAATACATTTAATATAAAAATATAATTAATAAATCCTATAAAAAAAAATTGCCTTTCAATTTAAATTTGGTGCTCTTATGTTTAGGTTTATTTCTTAAAAACAAATTTGCAATATTTTCATTTTTAATATTTTAAATATAATATTACCGGGGGGAAAATTAAACTCAAAAAAAAATTACAAATTTACTTAGATTATCTATAATTAAAAAATATACGGGTCACTTCCCGTTTCGATTCATGTTCTTTTTAAATGGGAAATAAGTCATTATAGCATGTAAAAAAATTAAGGTCATTTCTTGAAAAAATGTAAATATTTTTATTTTTAATGTCTCAGATCTAATATTGCTAGGGAGAAAATGGAACTCAAGAAAAATATATAGAGGGAGAGGAAAAATGACCTAGGATTTTTTTAACGACAGAAATTCATATCAGTATTCTTAAATACATTTAATATAATAATAAGATGAATAAATCTTATAAAATAAAATAAAATATTGGCTTCAAAATTCAATTTTGTGCTCTTTTATTTAAGTTTATTTCTTGAAATAAATTTGCAGTGTTTTGACTTTTTAATTATATATTTATGTATTTATATCAAATAAAAATATGTTAAACCAATTATATATTCTAATATTTATTGAATATTATCGCTTACTAATATATAGAGAAAGAACAAAATAGCCTAAGATTATCCTTTAAATTAAATATATTATGGAAATTATGTCATATTAATTATATATTTGTGTATTTATGTCAAATGAAAATATGTAAAACTAATTATATGTTTGAATATTTATTCAATATTATCGCCTAAAAATATATTAAAAGAGAGGAAAAATGACTTAAGATTTTTTTAAGGACAAAAATTCATATCATGTTTTCTTAAATATATTTAATATAATAATATGATTAATAAATCTTATATAAAAAAATATTGGCTTCAAAATTTAATTTTGTGCTCTTTTATTTAAGTTGATTTCTTTACAAGAATTTCCAATGTTTTCATTTTTAATATTTTAGATTTAATATTACTGGGAAAAAAAAACATCTCAAAAAAAAAAAAAAATGTTGACAAATTTACCTGCATTATCTACATGTCAAATTATAAAATATATAGGTCACTTCCCGTTTCCATTAGACTGTTCTTTTTAGACGGCAAATAAATAATTATAGCACAAAAAAAAATTAAGTTTATGTTTTAAAAACAGATCACAATATTTTTATTTCTAATATGTCTGAAATTTATTGAATATTATCGCCTAAAAATATATTGAGAGAGAGAAAAAATGACTTTGGATTTTTTGAAGGAAAAAAATTCATATCAGTATTCTTAAATTTAATTATACTAACTAGATATCAAAATAATAAAATACAATACATATCAGTATTCTTAAATACATTTAATATAATAATAAGATGAATAAATCTTATAAAATAAAATAAAATATTGGCTTCAAAATTCAGTTTTATGCTCTTTTGTTTAAGTTTATTTCTTGAAATAAATTTTCAGTGTTTTGACTTTTTAATTATATATTTATGTATTTATATCAAATTAAAATATGTTGAACCAATTATATGTTCTAATATTTATTGAATATTATCGCCTAAGAATATATAGAGAGAGAGAACAAAATAGCCTAAGATTATCCTTCAAATTAAATATATTATGGAAATTATGTTAAATTAATTATATATTTGTGTATTTATGTCAAATGAAAATATGTAAAACTAATTATATGTTTGAATATTTATTCAATATTATTGCCTAAAAATATATTGAGAGAGAGGGAAAATGACTTAGGATTTTTTTAAGAACAGAAATTCATATCATGTTTTCTTAAAAATGACTTAAATTTACAGTATTTTGACTTTTTAATTATATATTTGTGTATTTATATCAAATTAAAATATATTAAACCAATTATATGTTCTAATATTTATTGAATATTATCGCCTAAGAATATATAGAGAGAGAACAAAATAGCCTAAAATTATCCTTTAAATAAAATATATTATGGAAATTATGTCAAATTAATTATATATTTGTGTATTTATGTCAAATGAAAATATGTAAAACTAATTATATGTTTGAATATTTATTCAATATTATCGCCTAAAAATATATTGAGGGAGAGGAAAAATGACTTAGAATTTTTTTAAGGACAGAAATTCATATCATGTTTTCTTAAATATATTTAATATAATAATATGATTAATAAATCTTATATAAAAAAAAAATTGACATCAAAATTTAATTTTGTGCTCTTTTATTTAAGTTGATTTCTTTACAAGAATTTCCAATGTTTTCATTTTTAATATTTTAGATCTAATATTACTGGGAAAACAAAACATCTAAAAATTTTTTTGTGGCAAATTTACCTGCAATATCTACAAGTCAAATTAAAAAATATACAAGTCACTTCCCGTTTCCATTAGACTGTTCTTTTTAGACGGCAAATAAATAATTATAGCACACAAAAAAATTAAGTTTATGTTTTAAAAACAAATCACAATATTTTTATTTCTAATATGTCTGAAATTTATTGAATATTATCGCCTAAAAATATATTGAGAGAGAGGAAAAATGAGTTTGGATTTTTTGAAGGAAAAAAATTCATATCAGCATTCTTAAATATAATTATACTAACTAAATATCAAAATAATAAAATACAATACATATAAAAGCAATCAATTTTTAACATAAATAAAAAAAAACCCGCCGCATCGCGATTTTGTTCAAATAATCAAAACATTGCAATTTTGCAATCTATGAGTTAATTAAATCAAGACACAATTCAGATCCAAACTGTAACTAAATTATTCTCCAAGCCAGTAAAATAATGTTAACAACCAACCAGATCAATGCAAACAAAAAATAATCTATCTTTAATAGATTTCAGCTATTCCAATATTGCTATCAACCAGTTAAATGCTTAGTAACTGTTAAAAAATATTTAACCATCAACACATTCAGTTCAAGACAACAAAAAATCATCTTTCATTCATTTTATTGATTACAGATTTACATCAACCAATTAAATAACCATCAAAACAATTAATACATACTAAATAATTAATCAATTATGGTCTTGCAATACTCAAATTACAATTAGTTGATCTTTCAAAAAATTTATCGCTAATAATTTTTAAATTTCGCAATTGAATTATTATCTGAGTATTTAAGCTTATAACAATAATCAACTAATTCAATACATAAAAAAATATTATAGCATTATTTAAAATTTACAATTCTCTATCTATCAACTAAAAAATTCTCTGCTTACCACATAAATAATCAGTTTGTTACATATAAAAAGCCCGGCGCAACGCGCGGTCTATCCAACTCGTGTTTATATATATATAAACATAAAAGAAACTCCAGTCAATTTTAAATAAGAGTACTGATGCGCTAAACTCCAGTCAATTTTTCTTTTTCTACAATTAATAATAATAAAAGAAACTGATGAGACCTGATAATTATAAAATCGATTAATTTTATCAATTATATTTTACTTGCACAATAACAAATACATACATTTAAAATTATAAATCTAATTCAATTTCAATTTTAAACGACCAAGGCATATATTACATGATGTCCAAGCCCCATTAATACCAGGCTTTGTATGGACTCACCGACAACCCGCCCTTACAGCCTCAAAAAGGCAAAAGCCCACCCATCCATGTTCCAGAAAGTACCATCCACTTTACTTTCAGCACGCCTATATGGCTATATCACAACCCCCCATTTCCGGCATCAATCTGCTCACAATTCAAACACCAAAAAACCATGTCAATCGTTCCGATCGGTAACCAAGACGGCACAATCACAAATCCCACCTCTCTAGACACATGGGACCCTGAAGATTTCTTCACTTCGCTCGATCTTTGGGATCCATTTCAAAACTTTCCATTCCCGCCCTTACTTTCCACTCACTTTCCTGCCTTTTCAAGGCAAACCCAGGTGAACTGGAGGGAAACATCAGGAGCCCATTTGTTTAGAGCTGTGTTTCCTGGGTTCGGCAGAGAGGATGTGCTCGTTTATATCGATGATGAAAATATGCTTCACATCAGCACCGAGGATGGTGAGTTCATGAGCCAGTTCAAGCTGCCTGATAATGCTAGAAGGGATCGGATCAAGGCTGATATGGTGAATGGAGTGCTTGCTGTGACTATCCCTAAGCAAGAAGTTGCCAGTTATAGGCCTCCTGTTAGGGTTGTTGAGATTGAAGGATCTGACTGAGAATCATGTAGTGATCAAGGACTATAATGTAGTTTATGTGATTAGGCTGTAATTAGAGTTTGGATTAGTGGGGTATGGCATGTCTTATGCTTATGGTGCTGTGTTTAATGAGCCTTTTTTATGTTTGCAAGTGGGTGCTCTGTAATGACTTTTGTTTGTAAGTTAACAGTGTTTTCCTTGCTAATTTATTATCACTGTGATTTAAAAATAAAATTAAAACTTTTTAGATTATTTTTATGTGATAATGAAAAAAAAATTAAAACAAAAAAATATTATTTTAATATATTTTTAAATAAAAAATACTTTTAAAAATAACTTCAATAACATTTCAAGATATATATTAAAAAAAAATCTAAAATGCTGATAACAATGCATTTTAGTAATATGTATTAAAACAATACATGTATGTATGTATGTATGTATGTATATATATTATTTTTAACATTAAACTATATATTTTAATTGAATATATTAAGAACATGAATTCTTAAATAAAAAATCATTTGAAAAGCATGTTGAAATTTTCTTTGTTGTTTGATTGACTTGACTTATGTGATTTTTATTTGAGATTTTATTAAACTAATTTTTATTTTTGACTTAAGACATATTAAAACCATAAAAAATATTAATTTGATATTTAAAAAAAAACTGAACCAATTTTACCCTTTTTTTTTAAAAAAATCTAGAAATAAAAGCTATTACACTACCTAAGAAACTTGAAAATCACCGTATTAAACATCTGAGAATGTGTTTTGCGGTGATCATAACAAATATTTCCCTATTGTACCCATCAGATCACTATATAAATCTTTTTGAAAAACCCATCTGAGACATAAATATTTGACTCGCCCAACCTCGTTGGTGATCCTCTTGTTGTTATTATAATAGTGTCTATTTTTTAAGAAATCTAATAATAAAATAATTTTAATATTATTTTAGTGTTTTTATATAATTTAAATATTAAAATAATATTATTTTTTATATATTTCCAAGTAATTGTTTTTTTTAAATTAAACATTATAATTGTTTTTTTTTTTTTAAATCAATTTTGAATTTGGCTCCATTTTAGGCAGGCTCTGAGAGCGCTCTAAGCCTACGAAGTGACATTTTAGCAGAGCACCAGCATGGACTAAAGCAGTCCAAAAAATTCAAACTTAAACGGGTCTTAACATCTTCTTTCCTTCATCTCAGGAACTTTCTACTTTTATCTCTGAAATTGCACTCGCTTTCCCTTCCAAAACAACCTTACCCTCCTTGCTTGTTTACCGCTACGAATACCACCAAGCAATGGCTATACTTGAAGCAAATACACAGCAGGTTCCCCCCTCTTTCTCTCTTCATCTTTACGTGTTTCTACTGCCTGCCGTCTTTGATTGTTGGTTATTTTTGCTTGTTTTGTGTGTTCATTGTAGGCAAATCGAGGAAGGTCATCAAAGGTGAAAGGAAATGAAATGGTTTTGGCTTCAACCAAAACAAATACCAAGAAACAAGTGAGAATCTTTACTCCATGGCTGGTTTCATTTTTTTTTTAGTAAATGGGTTTTAGAAATGTTTTTATTTGATTCTATATTTCATCAATTTTTTTGTTCTGAAATGAAAGAAAATTAATTATTCTGTTGCGCTGTCAAATATTCATAGCCTGTTTGAATGTTAAGAATGGTAAGGATCAATTGATTAAAAGGTACTGTGAATTCTTGAACAGGCACTGCATAATGTTTCTGTGAAATCTGAAAGGTTAGTGAATAAATGAAAAGGCTCTCTGATATTCTTTTGAAGTGTAAGATCTTGGATTTTTCCTTTCAAATTTGACTAAATTTTGTTTCCATTTTATCACATATAGCTGCTACAAAAGGAAGAGAAGCACAGTTGTTAATGATGGGGTTAAATCTAAAGCCATGATGAGAGCCATAGAGATTCAAGCTAGTCTATCGTCAAAATTCCCTAGCCTGATCAAGTATATGCTGCCCTCACATGTCAGTGGAGGATTTTGGCTGGTAAGCCATTCTTTTTCCCCCCTTCATATTTTATGAATTTGGTATTTTAGTGAATTGATAGAGTTTATTTATTGAATGATAGGGTCTTTGTAAGAAATTCTGTGATGAGCATTTGCCAAGTGAGGATACAGTTATTGTTTTGGAAGATGAAAGTGGAAAAACTGCTCAAACAAAATATCTCGCACACAAGTCAGGACTTAGTGGTGGATGGAGAGGGTTCTCCGTTGATCACAACTTAGTGGAGGGAGATGTGTTGGTTTTTCATTTAGTCAAGCCGACGAGATTCAAGGTAACTATATGAACTGTCTTCTTAAGTGTACCATGGTTGTGGTTGCTTGAGTGCAATTCCTGCTCTGTTGTGGCCATTAAATAAATAGAATGAGTAAAACTTTCTTGACTAATTTTTAGAGTTGTGGATTGTGATATATTCATTAATGTTACTTTGCATCTAGATCAAAATCATTCTCAACAAGTCTGTAATAAGTGATTCTGTTTTTTTCATCGGGTCCTGGCAGAGACTAAAGGTCTTGAGCAATTTATGTGGCAGAACAACTCAAAATATAAAAGAAGTATGCCAATTTCTTCGTGCTCATTCCAAGTTCAAAGTACCAATTGTTCTAATAAGAATCCCCTTCGTTACATGATTTCTTCTTCATATATATATATATATAGGACCCATGAGGCAATTATTTAGAGATACATTTTGTGCAACAACTCTTATTATCTGATAGAAATGGATCCCATGATCCTAAACTGATCTTACATGTGATCGCAAACCCCAAATTTGAAGTTATCGATATTTTATGCATGGTATTTTCTAATTTTATTGATATTTACATTGTTTAAGGTCTACGTTGTGAGAGCAAACAGTTCAGAAGAAGTGGATGGTGCTCTTGCCCTTCTGAAATTTGTTTCTAGTGTTAAGCAAATGAATCCTTGTAAGTCTTTTCTCTATTCAGCAGATTTACGCTCCCTTGTCAAACTACAGATGGCCCAACTAATTTAAAAATATAATAATTTCATTATTTATTGTCATTGTTACAGATCATGCTCCTCTAGTTGAGGCAGAAATGGAATATCAGGATTTGGAGCACCTCTATCTAAACAATCCTGAAGAGAACAACACGATGCCCGGTATTTCTAACGCTAGACCTGTATCAGATCATTCTGAAAATGAAAGTGAGGATTTTGGCTTTGAAATCACAGACGGAATCAGAATGTCAGAAACTGTGATTGATTTCAAGGAAGTGAGCAGTTTTGAGGATTTCGACATCCTAGTAAATGGTTTGGTTATAAACTGTGAGCTCTCCAAACACCTTCAAATGAAGTATTATGAGCTTTGCTGCAGTCAAAAATGTTTCCTCCATGAAAATTTTATCGAGGGTCTTAACTGCAAACTAATTGCCGGAATAATCTCTGAGACAATTAACATTGCTGATGCCATTAGAGCTTCCAAGATTACTACCTCCTACGATAATTTTACAACGTGGGAGAAGACTCTCAAGGCCTTTCTGGGGTTAGGAATGAAGGTTGATTTCTTGCTTGCTAGGTTGGAACGACTCATCAACTTATCTCTTAAGTCAGAGAAGCACAAGAAAGCTAGACTTGAAAAAGATAATGCCGAAGAGGGGATGAGAATTCTTGAGAAAGATAATGCTGGGAATCTTGAGCTTCGGTTCCAAGAACTGGCTAAAGCCCCATGGTGACAATGGGAAGACATATCATATTGTTTTTGTTGGCAAACAAGAGCCTTAAGCTCCTGTCCCATGGCTAAAATTAACCTTTTTGTTAGTTTTGGTTCAAATGGCTCTTGCTGCATCAAATGGCTCTTGCTGCATCGTTAGCTGATAGCTTTTTGAGCAGTTGAATTAGAAATGTGGTGTAGCTCTGGGACATGTATTGACAGAACCTGTGTTTCAGGAATGGAATGTTCTGGACCTTGTGATCAGTTTTAATCATATAGAAAAAGAAAAATTTGGTTAACCAAATAACTTCTAGTTTTACACTTGATTCCATCATGTATAGTTACATTTCAATTTATTTATTTATTTGTTTTATATACAGAAACTCATTTCATAATAATTTTAACTAAATTTATAGTTTTTAGAACTTTTTTGTATACATAATCGCCAAAAATACCGCAATGCCATTAACACACTTCATTGTTTTGTAAATAAATAAATAAAAATAAATCTCATCCATTATAATTTATTTTCCAAGTTATCCTTACAATTATCCAAAATGTACAAGAACAACAATAATTTTGCTTCTATCATATGATTATTAAACTCAATTGCCCTCACAAGTCACTCAGTGAAATTCAGAACACAACCTGTTACAGATCAAGTTTTAATTAAACTAAACAAAGTATTAACCCGATAAAATATAATTAATTCAATTTATGTTTTTCATAATCTTATCAAACTTGATAGGTCAACACTAATAATTTTTTTTAAACAAAATAATGTAATTCTAATACAAATTAGTTGATCTAGTGATTCAAGTTTTTTTCCAAGTCAGTCCCTGTTCCGAGTTGATTCATGAATATGATTGTCCGAAAACCGTTACAATTACCCGAAAAGGAAAGCTAACTGAGATTGACGACGTGCAGAATGTTCCGAGTATATTCCTGGTAGCTGAAAAAATAAAAAAAAATATTGTCCATCATTTATGGACTGAAACCTGGGCTCTTTGATATAGGCCCACAATCCCATCATGGGCTTTTATACATATAGCACACGGCAAAATTTAACTGAACCACAAACAAACAGACACATTAAAAAAATAATATATTTTGGCAGTGCCAGCTCACCCATACATCAACTTAAACACAAGCAGCCAACTCTACCTTTCTAGCATATTCATTCTCTCTATCTTTTTATATTTTAGCCCTCCTTGTTTCACCTTCTCCACTCCCACTTACAAAAAAACCTCTATAATTTCAAAAACATCTTAATTGTGTCCTATTCCACTACTAAAATACTATTAAAAACCCATTTAAAAAAACATTTATCTAGCTTTTTTAATTTTTTATTTAACTGTTTTCACTCCAATCTTAAATCAATACATAGGAATTAGTTTTTAAACTACAAGGAGAAAAAACAGTCACTCAATTAAAGATGAGAAGCTAATACCTTTGACCACCTCTTGCATGATTTTAAGGATTTTTAGAAGTATATTGACAATTTATTTTTAAAATATTTTTCACTAAAAAAATTATCAAAATATTTTTTTTTGATATTAATACATCAAAAAAATTCAAAAACATGAAATAAATAAATAAATCTTAACCAACCTATATTTGAGCTGCAATACCAAATAAAAACTTTACATAAGTTTAATTCCTAATTTTTTTTTTATCTTTACAACTATAAATACTTTTACTCTAACTATAATTTCAATTTTTTTCATTATAAAAAATTTCATGGAGTCAATCTTCCATTGTGATAAGAGTTTGGATTAAAAATATATAAAATTGCATTGTGAAATTTATGATAATATTAAATATACAATTAATATTTGCAAAAAAATCAAATCCATAACATGCCATTATAAACCAATAGGTCATTAGCAATTGATTATAATCTTACTAGCATCTATACTCAAACAAATAGTATTTATTTTTTTAAAAACCACCTTTAATTTAATAAAACATTGTCTATTAATGATGATGATTAGCATTGGAATTTAAAGAATATAGTGATAGAAGTGTCACACTATGCAATCTATGGGTACTAATATAAAGTCTACCTTTCCTCTCTTAATCGAAACACAAAACTAGAACAACAAATAATATCAAAGAAAGAAATCCAAAATCCAAAATTTAATTTTAAAAAATAAAAATAAAGTGTTCTTTCCTTCTTCGTTTGCCATCACCATTCTCAGAGCCCTCCGATCGTTCTCTCTCTCCATTGTCCTCCGTTTTACGGTTTATCAGTATAACTATCATCGGAAAATTCGGAGATAAGCTTCGGACGAATGAAAGTATGATTCTCTCAATCCGACGGCTTTGATCAAGAGTTAAAACTGCAAATCATGTGGTCTTCCTTTTGGAGATCAAGAGATCGTTTCTCCTTAGATGAACTCAGGTCTCTCTCTTAATTTTCACTAATTTTTCTTTTTGTGTACTAATTGCTATCAATTTCTCGCGATTATGTTTTATTTTACTGTTTTTAACAGTCAAATTTTCTTTTGATTTTTCAAGATATTTACACTCTCTAGTCAATTGCATCCATTGTTCATTATTTTTTTCCAAATCATTTGTACAGCACGTCACTGTCTACTATTTAATTCGACTGTTTTTTGAACGAAATTCTATTTTTTTAATTCTATTTCTGTTTGTTTGCAGATATTTTATTGATCAGCTGCAAAAAGTTCAAATTGTAAATAATGTTAATAAGGTAATTTATTAATTCTTAATAAAAATCAATGTAGTTTGTTTTTAATTCTTAATTTTACACTCATTGAACCGAATTTTGTTGTTGATGATGATGTTAAAGGACTTTGTAATAGAGGCTTTGAGATCGATTTCGGAACTAATAACGTACGGAGACCAGCATGATTCAAACTATTTTGAGTAAGACTGAACAATTGTATACATTTTTGTATCCATAGGTTAGGTTTCTGTTATTTTTTCATGAATTTGAAGTGTTATTCTTTGTGCCTTTTAGGTTTTTTATGGAAAGGCAAGTAATGGGAGAGTTTGTGAGGATACTGAAGGTTAGCAGAACTGTTTCAATTTCGCGTCAATTGCTGCAAACGATGAGCATCATGATTCAGAATTTAAAATCTGAGCACGCAATATGTGAGTTTGGTTGCTGAACTATTGAATCTTGTTTGCTTTATATTTTGTTAGATTCTCTTAACAAGTTGTTTTTGTTTTTGCAGATTATATGTTCAGTAATGAGCATATTAATTTTTTAATAACTTATGCATTTGATTTTAGGAATGAGGAGCTGTTGTCTTACTACATTTCTTTTTTGAGGTGTGTGTTCTGTTTTTTAAGTTGTTTTGGTTGTAATTGACTGACATGTTGGTAATTTGTGTTGGGTATGATTTTCTAACGACATGTTTTGCGGTTCTTGAAGGGCAATAAGTGCGAAACTTGACAAGAACACAATTTCTTTGTTCGTGAAGACGCAAAATGTAGGCTTGTCTGTTTTTTCTACTTTGTTTTTATTGCATGATCCCCATGTTGTCCTTATTATATATTATAAATGTTCTTGTGCCTGAAGTTTCAAAGAATATAAAAATTGATAATAAATAAAGATAATTATGAGATTTGATGTTGAGTACATATTTGATGAGGGCTATCCCATAGCATGTTTCTGCACTTAAAGACAAGGACAATTGCGTAATTGCATACCCGTGCAGTGCACCATATTGTCGACACATTCAACAGTCCATTTGAACAGCACTAGTTTGCTGGCCTAAACATTGCATCAATTTTAGTTATAATATTTTCATGTTCTTATTCATGTTTTTCTTAATTTCTACTGGGCTATATCTGAAATCAAGTCATCTCTGTGCATGCTATAGCTTATTGATGTTTTCTTCTACTGCTTTGTGCATGTAGGAAGAAGTTGTTTCTTTTCCATTGTATGTTGAGGCAATAAGGTTTGCTTTCCATGAAGAGAATATGATCCGTACCGCAGTCCGTGCTCTGACACTCAATGTCTATCATGGTGAGGGGGTGTTATTCTATCCCTGCTCCTTTTGCTCCAACTGTTTATCTTGAAATTGTTTTCTGTAAACTGAACAAGTTTTCTTCTATATCCTCTTGGTTTTCAGTTGGAGATGAATTTGTGAATAGATTTGTTGTGAAGGCCCCTCATGCTGATTATTTTTCGAGCTTGCTTACTTTTTTCCGGAAGCAGTGCATTGATTTAAATGGATTGGTCTCTGAAACTCTAAAGTAAGAGTAGGATAATTAAAACTTTGTATCACGGTGAGCTGAAAGTACTTAGTCCTAAATATTGTTGTTTGGTTGCTGAGGCAGAAACCCAGACTCAGATACAACCACTGCGATTCTTGCAGCTGTGGATGAAATCGAGGACGATCTCTACTATATTAGTGATGTTATTTCTGCAGGGATTCCTGATGTTGGGAGATTAATAACAGACAACATTCTGCAACTTTTGATTCTTCCATTGCTTCTTCCATCTTTGCAGTTGGATGCTGCTAATGTATGAACTTGCTCTTGTTTCATGCTTTTATTCATTCTTTAGTTTTTTCCCTTTGAGATCAAGGGCTTTAAACAGTTGCTGATGCACTTTTTGATTATGGAATACAAATTGTTCTTACTTAACCCTGGTAGCTTGTGAATTCAGGATATTCAGATTGGCGCTATCACTTCTCTATATTTGCTCTGTTGCATCTTATGCATAGTTAAAATCAAAGATTTGGCAAATACCATTGCTGCTGCTCTTTTCTGTCCACCGGAGGCCTTTGTTGCAGATTATGAAACTCAACTCAATGGTTATGTGCCTGAAATCCAGCAGCCAGAAAATGAGAATGTGATTGAGGTGAATGGATGTTCAAAACAGATCATGCGGAGCTTGTCTAGTTCTTCCCAAGCTCATCCTGAAAATATTATCTCAAAAGGTGTTTCTCATTCAACTTTGAGGTAAAGATTAATAAATTCTGAATTACAAAGTCTTTCCATTTTCGATCTCCTCCCTCACTGTCCAGTTTCAGTCTACTATTTGTTGCTTGCTTTATGAAGTGACTAGAATGTTTTCTTTCTCTGGCCAACTGACTATATAACCAAGCACTGGCTGCCTTCTAAATGCTGCTTCTTGACTTGAGCTGCAGTTTCTGATTCACTAGCTTTCTGAGTTTTCAGCTTTTGTTTGCTATCCCTTCCAACTTTATCTTGATCTTTGTAATGTTTGCAGGGATGCTTTGCTTTCATATATTACAGCTGGAGATGATCTTCAAGTTCTGGGTTCCTTGAGCATGTTGGCTACATTGTTGCAAACAAAAGGTTCTCTTTTTGGAATTATTCAGCTTCTTTTGCTACTGATTTCTATTGCTGTTATCTTATTGGATATCTCTTTTAGTAGAATTAGATGAAATAATGCTAGATGCTCTTGGAATTCTCCCTCAGCGCAAGCAACACAAGAAACTCTTACTGGTAAGTTGTGGATATATTTTTTCCTCTTGGTAGCTGTGTCGGGGTACTACTTGTTTATTTTTCCCACTTCATTTTTGGTAAATAATATGCATTTCATATTTCTTGCTACTAAATTGTGAATTGGAATTGTGGTTATTAGCTAGATACTGTATTGCCAATACAGCATGGATTTTAATTGTATCTAATACTTTGGCTGTCATGATCCTGTTATTTTTAATCTAAACTAATTTTTGGTGAGGCTTCTTACTTGTTGATTGGGCAAGTAGGTAAAATTAAATGGTTGTCCTCATCTCTGCAGCAAGCATTGGTTGGTGAGGACTCACGGGAAGATCAACTTTTTTCGTTAGGAAGCAGCTCTATAAGAGATGAATTTAATTGTGAGCTTGATGGCTATCTACAAGCTCTAAAGGTAATGGTTCCATCCCCTTTTCTCTCCCTCATAGACATATTAGCAATGGCACATCTTGTGCAACGGGATCTAGGGAAAAAAATGGAATCTTGGCTGTATTGTCTTGAAATTGTTGTAATATGTGAATTATCACAGTATATAATTACGAGTTAATGTTTTGATTATAAGATTAAAATTCAAAATTGATTTAGTTGCAGGGTAGAAGGTTACTTTAGCATTTGTTCAAATTAATGCGGCTAGTATTGTGTTATTTTCCTGTTGTACCCAGCTTGTCATAATATATTTTTTTTGAAGAAAAACTAGGGTCTTACTGCACATAATAGGTGTAGGTTTATTCAACAACTGTGATTAATCATCATCTAACTTAGACATACAATGTCCCTCTTCTCTGTGGAATCAAACTGTTCCACTACTGATAAAACCATTTTCAGCAATTATTCTTGTTTTAAAGTAATTATGATTGAGAATCTCCTTTATTGCGATGTGGTTACACTTGTTCCTTGAAGGTTTTTTCATGTTCTAATTTTCCTTACTACTTCCTATCTTATTTTGAGTAAACAAGACACTTTCATTTCCACATGATGATTGTTTTCTTATTCCTTAAAATAATATATAACAGGAGCAGTATGGAGTAGTGTGCTCTTCTCTGGAGGCAGGAACAAGCCCCTTGGCACATAGATTTCAGGTATGTTTTTCTTTTTGAGTCAAATGTAAGCTCTTTGAATGCATTTGTGGCCTGTCAATCTGAATATGTTCCGGGATAGAAATTTCAATTTTATTGGCCTGCACTTTGGTTGATAGCAGGAGCTTGAGGTATATGATCCTTTTGATATGCAACATGTTCTAGATAGCTGCAGCCTGAGGCAGCAAGACGAATCAGGAAATAAGTAGATTTTTTTTCCTTTTGCTATAAAAAATTATGATGTGAGAAATTATGTGCCAAAAGCCTCTATCGTTCAAACATGAACCTTGCTACAAGTCGATTATTGCAAGTTGAAGTTCCTCTTACATGGTAGACAGGAATTATGCTTGTTTTTCGTACTTTGCTGAATATTCTTTACTATATTGAAAAATGGTTCAACTTCCATTCCCTTTAAAATGTTAACGAGCTCCTCTTTTGGGAAAATATCCAATATGTACTTGATTAGTCATGTCATGTGTTGTGCAGGTGCTCAACGCATTGGTTAGTCTTTTTTGTCGTTCAAATATATCTCCGGAGACATTGTGGGTTGGTGGCTGGCTTTTTCGTCAGCTACTTCCTTATAGTGTGGCAGAATTCAATAGCCAGCATCTTAAATTATTGAAAGTAAGTAATACTCCCCAGTAAAGAGTATGAATTATGTCAATACATGATGACCAGTTATAAAAGTGCAACATAATGGGATGTTAGGTATTTGTCACATTTCAGCCAATGTTTAAAATCATGATTTTATGCTATTGGGTTTCATGATGCATGTCTTATATTCGTGGATGTTGTGTCTTTGGATGATCTAGTAATATCATTATATTGTAATGATTCAGTAGACTTCTCATGCACAGGATTCTTATAAGAACTGCACTTGCGCTCTTCTTGAGGAGACAAGAGGTACCTGGCCTGATCTACTTGTAACCATCTTACATGATGAATGGAAAAGGTGTAAAAGAGGTATTTATTTGGTAGAACTCTGAATGTTGCAAATAACTTTTTTGAGTGAGAGGTTGACTTATGTATTTGACCAATCAAATTTGCACTTCAGCAATGGAAGCTTCATCTCCCCAGAAAGAGCCGAAGTGCATACTTTTTCCATTAGAGAAACCCTCTGCTGATGGTAATACTATCGTGCAATAGATATGCTTTTGGATATTCTTCTTCCACTCATTACAGGGTTGGGATATGCTTTTGGATATTCTTCTTCCACTCATTACAGGGTTGGGAATTTGTTCGGTAATATTCACTCAGTGTTTCTATTTGACTTGTAGATGTTCTTCCCAGTGAATCATCAATTATTGCTGGTGAAAGAATGTGCAAGGTGGTGAAGGTTCGCTTTTGAATTCTTTCTTACTCAGCTAATTTTTTTCTTCCGAATTGATAAAGTTTAAGAAAGATGTAAATGTGGTTTATGCTGATATTATAGTCAATGAACAAGATACTCTCTGTATGCACACACGCAAGCGTGACTTTGACCTGCTGCTTGAGTTTGTATTATGAGAAATATTGAGAATAAATGCCCAACATAATCTGGCAATAAGATATCATGTAGGAATTCTGCTGTTATTCTTTCTGTACCGTTACATTTTCTAATAATTTATTTTTATTTCCATTTCAGGTGTTTGTACTTCTTCATCAACTTCACATTTTCTCCCTAGGTAGAGCTTTACCTGACCAGCCTCCTGCTTGTCTTCCAAGTGATATCCCTGAAAATTCCCGTGCAAGAACTGCTGGTCTGGATGCTTCAGGTCCAAAACTAGGCACCGAGTTGACACTAGGTCGGTTTTCCATCTGGTTCTTGATGTGATTAACAGATGATGATAATAACAATGATGGTGATGGTATATGATATGAAAATGGTGTGTACATGTGTGTGGTGTTGCTTGGAGCACTATTTGCCTAGATAACTGATGATTAGCCTATATGACCTGTTGCTTCAACTTCTGAAGTATGGCTTCATTTTCTTAGAAATTTATTGTGAGAGTCAGATGATTAAAACATTTCTTGGTAAAATCTCTCTGGTCATTGCCATATGCAGTTGATGCCGTGCCTTGTAGGATTGCATTTGAGAGGGGTAAAGAACGCTATTTTTGCTTCTTAGCAACCTCCGTGGGCTCATCCGGGTGGATCATACTTGCAGAAGAATTACCCTTGAAGAAGAATTATGGAATCATCCGTATTGTTGCTCCTCTGGCAGGTTCCAATGTATGTCTGGGTTTGTTGTGCCTTCTCTTTCTTTACATTGCTTCCTTGGATGACAATTATTGATTTTTTTATAACATTGTCATGTATGCACAGACCTTTTTTTCTATGTATCATGTAGCCCATTTTTCAGTGAGCATGCACTACTCGATAATATGACCAGAGACACTCTAATATTTTTACTGTTCATGTCTTTTATTTTGGGCCTCAGAAGAATGATTCTATTCTCACATTTTCTCTATTATCTTTCTTGATCTGTACCATCAGCCTACAATTGATGAGACGCATTCAAGATGGTTACACTTGCGGATCCGTCCATCTACTATACCTGTTTTGGATCCTGCTAAATCCATTACTCATGGGAAGGCTAAGACAAAAGCCCTGGTTGATGGGAGATGGACCTTAGCATTCAGGGATGACGAATCTTGCAAGTCTGCGCTGTCTATGATTATCGAGGAGATTGATCTACAAAGCAGTGAAGTCAAGAGAAGACTAAAACCATTGCTCAACCTTGAAGGAGATACAGATGTTCCAGTCACATCTCTACATCCACTCAACCTTGAAGGAGATACAGATGTTCCAGTCACATCTCTACATCCTTCTGAGGCTTCCTCATCAACCCAAATACCTTCCGATTCATCGTAAGTTCCTACTTTTTTTGAGCTCTCAGTAACGGTATGCTTTGGGTGTGAACTTTATTATGCCATCCCACCCTAACATAAATGTTTATATGGAAACAGTAGATATGCCCAACAACGTAGATTAACACCCCAATTAAGCCATTCTTTGTATACGAGCTTCCTTTGCCTTGATTTGATGAATTTAGTGGCCTTTTTTTTTTCTTTTTAACATTCTTTAGCCTCTGACCCTAGGCTTCTCTGTTTTTTTTGTTTCCTAATTTTGTATCGTGTAACATTAGTGTATATCTGAGGCAATTTAATAGCAAAGGCTTTTGTTGATGAATATTCTGAGTGCATGTTACAGCTTTATTAAACTCCACAACGTTTTGCTACCCTAAAGCTTCCTTCATTCTTGGATGTTAACCCTAACCCTAATCTAAAATCATCATGGATATTGATATGCTAATTTTACCAAAAAATTCCCGGAAGAATCTCACCCGTTGAATGAGTGGGTCCTACTGGTAGACCTTACAAGCCAAATGGTGATTCTGGCAAGAACCTCTGTAAATGTAGCATTGCGCTGAAAAGCTAGGATTTCAAGTGTTCCGTTGAAGAAAACGATGAAGCTACGCTGAGAATCTGTCGCGCACGTTGAGGTTGCTGCTCCAATCAGAAGTCCTCCAGATCAGTAAATGAGCCCCATAAATGGTTTTCCACAGAACTAGAAGGGTATTAAAGGGAATAGACTTCTTTAGCATACACGTCATGTGTTCAAGGCATGCCACCTTTCCAACTTCAAAAATTCATGTATATTCGTTCCCCATTGGCCCTTATTTATTTTGACCGATCATTGTGTTACAAGCATTTCTGCCTTCTTTAGCAAATGCCATCTGTCCAGTTAAAGCTGTTTGGTATCTCGGATTCTTGAACATCTGGAATGTAGGATTCTCGGAAAGCGATGTACCAGAAACACCTTGTTAAACACGGTCCGTTCTGTTTAGCTGATTTGAGAAACCCACGACTTGAAGCCATTTGGGCTAGGTTTCAACTTTCAAGCTCAAAAAAAAAAAAAAAAAAACAATATTGACTGGATAAAACTCGGTGGACTTAGATTATTTTTTACTCGTATGACTTAATTGGATCATACCAAGGAATTACAAAAAATAATAATAACACATTGTTTCAATAATAATGATCATATAAGGTTAAGTGATTGTTTAGAAATTGTTTTTAAAAGTGTTTTTTATTTAAAAATATATTAAAATAATATATTTAAAAAATAATAATATTTTTGACATCAATACATAAAATAAAAATAAACTAAAAAAATTAATTTAAAATAAAAAATTAATTTACTTAGTTTTTGCCAAAATAAGTACTTCGTAACGATGGAATCATTAGAGTAATAGCTTTAGACACGCCTCTTACAATTATTTTTTCCGCCCAATAACAAATTTAGGTTAAGACATCCTCTTTCCACAGCCTCGGCGTAGGGACGGGGTTTAAGCCGGAGGAGAATTTGTTTCCAGTCGTTAGCAGGTGGCCGTGAAAACTCCAAAATGACTTCGTAATTTATAAATAACCGAAGAAATACTTGAGGCGTACTTTTTTATATTACGATGGAGGGGGCAAGGAATACGAAGGCATCACCAATCAGTCCTCACGAAGAACCCTATTGGAGGAGGTTAAAAATCGACAACATGTTTAAAAGCAATATCAAGGAAAAACAGCCATCATTACCCTACAACAAACCCCATCTTTTCTTTAATTAACATGATAGGACACTCGCTAGCTTTTCTAAAGCTGTGCTTATCTGAATTAAATTGTACAGTGATATATATAAAAGCATATAAAGATGATTTAATTGGATGTTCTACCACAGGAAGACAGTCACCACTTCCGCCGTTTGATGCAATCATGGCTTTGCTTATTATTATTAGTCCTTTAGGTCAAATAATGAGGCTACTTAGTTTAAGAAAAGGAATTTCGTAAGCAAATAGTTTAGAAATTGTCTTGTAGTGGAGAAGATTAGTTTTGTCCTAGAAATTGGCTTGTAGGGCATCGACTCTGGACTTGCCGACTTGGAAATGTAAACATGTCCAGGTTAAAGAAAAATGGAGAAGTAGTCGATCCAGTCAAGATTTTTTCTCGACTCATGATGCAATTAACCCTAATAAAAAACTTATTGATCTTGCCCGAAATTAGATTTTAAAACTATTATCTTTTATGTGAAGATAAAATATTTGATAATATGAAATTTAATTAAAAGAGTGGATGAATGGGAAATTAAAATAACTAGGATGACATTTTTTAATCAAGAAACTTTCTTAAGAAACCCTTTTCAAGTGAGTGGGTTCCGCATCTTCCATGCTAGAAATCTTCCACTTTGTTCATACAATTTTATACGATTAGACGATATGTTTTTTAAGTTAGTTGTTCGGGTTCTTAATGTGTCAATGCTCTCATCATTGCTTAGGCAGTATGCTCTCTCCATTCCCTTTCTTTTTCCTTCATTATCGTCTCATTATTATTATGATAAATTAAGTTTGTGATGAGGAATGAATCATTGCATGGTGTTTTATAAGGAGCAATAATTGAAGAATTCTGAGAATACAATTCAAGTTGAACGGTTCTAATATTGCATGATAAGCTTATCTTGAAAGAATTGATTTTTTTTTTTTTAATTTAGTCGAGTGCATTCTCCCTGAAAAAATAACTAGAGGGCAGGATTCAGGTTGGAATTGTCCCTTCACCAGCTTGAAAGAAGCTTTAGGCAAGTGCCATGGTGACCTCAGCACTTGTTCAAAGATTTTTATTTGAGAAATGCATGCTCTTTGCATCTCTTGGCCCAGCAAACAAGTGGAATATACCATTGTAGTCTGCTATCTAACCTCAGCCTCTGAAATCTTTAGTCTTATACTAGTCTGTAGATTCATATTGTAGACTTGTAGATGACAATTGGCTAAGGTGGGCTGGTGTCTTGAGAGCATCTTTCCAATCTACCATGAAGCTTGAAAAGTGGGGAAATTTTAAAGAGATTGAGTAATCCAGAATCAGGTTAGAATACAGCCCAGAATTAGAGGCTTGAAGGCTGCCAATATACCATTAGTCACAGTTTGGCATGTTCAGTGACTAGCTAGATGTTTGGTTCAGGATTGCATTTCCTGTACAATGGTCTAGTTGATGAACTGAACAGGGAGTTCTGATGGTGGTAATGAAGACAGAGGTGGCTTCCTTTGTAGCAAAAGGAAGGCTAAAAGAGAAGGAAAAAAGAAACAAAACACATCCTATTATGAAAATTAGAAGTTACACAAGGACATTGTGATGCAATGTCATCTGGTGATGGATTTTACAAAGAGACTAGCTAGCCAGTCAGTCCATGAAAGAGACTTGGATTTTCCTGGGGAGACAAGTACCCATGAATCCATCCTCAAAAACTCTATCACTAGTGAATCCAAAACAAAGCCTAACACCTATACCCTCTTCTTTCCCCCCCAATTTAGCTGTTTTCAAGCTTGTTTGAAAGATGCCTTTTAGCCATTTCTCAAACTGACTATTCACAAAAGAACCTGACCCTTCTAATACCTCCCCTAATACCCTCTCTTCAATGCTAAAGTATACCCCATTTTGACCCCCAAAAACCTCATTAACATTTCTCTTAAACTTGGATGACAAAACCTCTGTCATCTCTCTATCATGAGCCTGATTTCGATCGAAAACGAAACGGTTCTTGATCATATCAAGAAGCCCTTTTGGACTAAGCAGATCAGATGAAGTCTCACGAGTCAGGTCACTTGACATGGGGCTGAATTCCCCTGGTTTTCCCTCGCTTTCATCATCCTCATCGGCCTTCAGGTTGAGATCAAGGGTGTTGAAACTTGACTGCCTTGAGAAGTCTTTCTTCTTGTTTCCGTTTTCATCAGGAAACCAAGATGCATTTTCCTTTTCATTGACTCTCGGAGACTTGGACTTGCCTGAAATCTCCCACTCAGCTTTTCTCTTGTGGTCGATGCCGGGTGTTCCAAAACTAGCAGCTCTTATCTCGTTCACCTTCAGTGTCATCTGGATAACAGAATCATCCATCTTTCTGTCCTCATAAATGACGGACTCACCCCTAGTCAAAATAAATATTACTTGACTGGCATTTCCCCCTCTTCTATTACTTGATTCTCCAAATTTTCCAGTTTCAAATCCATCAGCAAGGAATTTCAAGAACCGCGTCCCAGCCAAATCAACATCTTCCACAAAAACAACAAGTTTTTCTTGGTTTCTTAAGGCTTGTGCAAGCATCTCGGAATATGAGGTCACCTCACTGTCTCTTTTCCTCATGTTCAAATGTAGCAACAGATCAGCAGAGCCTAATACAGACTCTGCAATTGCGAGTGCCAATCTTCTCTTTCCCAACGTGTCATTCCCTTGAATCAGTAACCAAGTGTCCTTTTCAATTGGCTTGGACTCAACCAAAGCATCCACTACTGAAGGAATGATTTCAGATTGCCAAGGAACATTCTCTTTCAGCAACTTGCACAGATGATCACTTCTCCCTTTCTCCAGTTTGCCTATATCAGAAATCAAAGAATTGCCAAGAGCAAGGGTGATCTTTACTTCCTTGCCTACAGTATTCTTTAGAGAATCCAAGTTTGGTTCACCTGGTTCATTCTTCTGAGTATCGTTAACGAAGTTGAACTCAATATGGCACGACTGCTGTCTTCTAAATTTAGGCACACAGCTGGAGCTGTAGTTGGGCTTCAAAGCCGAATCTCCGAAGGAGATTGAATTTGAATCTGGGAAGAAGCTGTTTTGACTTGGCCACCAAGGATATGATGATGCAAATGAGAAGTTTTTTCCAAGAAGGCTTTGATTGCTAGACAAAGTAGAGTTCAAGTTGCTTTGTCTTCCTTGGTGGTGTAGGCTGTGGCACAATCTGTTCCATTTTCTCCTCAGCTCAACAATTTCATCCTGAAAATTTAAATAAAGATATTATATAGATTATCCACTTGATAAGTTCATTTATATATTGTTTTCCCAAATTGTTGTGGAACAGAAAGGCCTCATCTTTGCATTACTTTTTGAATGGATTTTGTGCCTTGTGGCTGAAGCCAAAGAGGCAAAAGTTTCTGCTGTTCTGATTTGAGTGATTGAACTTCCTTCTCATAATTAGAGTTGCATTCTGGACAGCAAGTGAATCTATCCTCTTCCTCCTTGCCATCATTAATGAACGGCTTTGTTTCCAGGACTTGAGATGGGTTGTGGGAGAACTTTATCCTTGAATCATGGATGCTGCCATTAACAAGTTCATTACACAAAATCCATTAGCAAACACAATTAACCAAGCTGAGGGTAGACAGCAAAGTGGGCTAGCAAATGCAGAACAGTTAAGTTGCTACTATCATGTCTCGGGCCAATACAAAATTCAAACATTCCTCGAATAGTAGATGTTTCAAGGTTGTTGAGGTGTCAAATACACACACAGGAGCCAGCGCTATAAGAATAAAAAAGGCAACCGAAATAGGCATAAAAAGTCAAAAAAAAGAAAAAAGTTGATTAGAAAATTCAAGTCTAGACTCTACCAAGTATCGACTAAGATCTTTGTTCAAAATTAATGAGTTCTACTTATTATACATTCTTTCAAAGAATTGAAACCGATCAAACTTAAGGTCACTCAACCAAAAAGTAAAGCAAAGTGCAACCTTGAAAACCTTTCATTTTTACTTTGTTTCCCTTTTCTTTTCTAATGATTCTGCTATAAGAAAACCTGCAATATGCAGTTGCTGTACATATCCCTGACAAAACAAAGTAACACAAGGACAATGATTCATATTTGCGACCTGTCTTACCACCTAACCATACTTTTCACAGTGTTTTTTTGCCCCATTCAGACCATAAAGGGATGTACAGCTAGAAAAGTACAAAAACAAAATAAAACGCTTCAAGAAATTGATGGAAACCAATTGAGAATCTATGTATTTTTTCTATGTAGACACAATAATGGATACGTAGATAAAATAATAATAACGGTGACGATGACAATGACAATAGAGGTGCCGGAAGTTACCTGGATGCATGGAGGCTCAAGCCAAGTCCACCTGAAGGAACAGGGACAGCTTGAAGTGCCCAATGAGTCTCAAGAGAAGGTTGTCTCATCTGACACTTCATGTATGTTTGGTAACTTGCAGTGGCCATTAACCATACTTTTGAGTTTGAGCTACTATATTCAGAGAGTAGCCTTCCAATTTCTCTGACTAGATGATCAACTGGATTATAAGCAGATACCTCTCCATTAACAAAAATTTCTTCAACAGTCCATTTCAGGTCTCCTGTATAGATAATGGCCCCACTTTCACATAGAGAATCCACTTTTCTTTTCAGTTCTGAGATATTCATTTCCACATCTTGTTTCTTCATGAACTTCAAAGAAACTGGTGCAAACTGAAACTTGATAAGCTGAGTTTTTTTCAATTCCATTGGAACCTCTCCTCTCTCTAACCTTCCCATCAACTCTCCAATAAGACCTTCAGTTACAGATACACAATCACCAACTATCACAACATTCTTTCCTTTCTTTCTTAATAAAACCTCCAGAACCAACTTGATATCCTCCTTCACAGAACCAGAATCTGTGAAATAGTTGCTTGAAACTTTCTTTTGCGCTGAAAAAAGAGCTGGGTTTTGCTCAGAAGTGTAAGTCAAGAACTGGGTTTGCCAAAAGGTAGCAGGGTTGATGACTTCTCGTTGAGTTTCGGTAGCAGAAGGTGAACAAGGTGAAGAGAAAACCCCACCAGAAGTACTATAACACTGAAACACAGAAGAAGCTGAAGAGTCCTCAATATTGTTTTTGACAGCAGTGCTAGAGAACCCAGCCTCTCTCATAACCCTACTAACACTAGGGTCATCCAAGATGGACACGATAAGCTGTTCAAGCTCAACCTTAATAGTCAGAAGAGGCTGCTGCTGCTGCTGCTCTATGCAACCCCTTCTTTGATGAGCTTGTGCTCTTTTGAGGGCCGCGATCAGAGCATTGGACAAAGATGGCTGGCCATGAAGTAAAGGACCAGGAGTTGTCGGGAGTCTGTTTAGGGCAACATTAAAGCAAAGCTCAAGAGCTCTGCATTGAAGAGGATGTGAAGTTTGATGGGGCTGTGATTTAAGACAAGCCCTTCTCAAAAGACTAGTTCTTGAGCTCAGCAAGGTTGCAGCAACATGCAACGGAGTGGCCTGAGCATGGCCTCTCCTCCTTGCCAAGCTAAGAGAGTGCTTCAATACTGAAGCAGCCTCTGCTGTGAGGGTCTGCTGGACCGTACAAGCTCCTGAGCGCATAACTTATATAAAACCCACCCCCACACCACCCCCTTTGATTGAAACCTCTGTGTTTTCAGGACCGAACTTCTCCCTTTCCTTAATTTTTTCTTATGTTTTCTCTCCCCCTTACACCACCCCCACCTAGATCTCTCTTTCTCACAAATCCTAAAAGCTTTAAGCTTCACAGAAAGACTGGCTAATTCCCTCTCTCGTGCTTAAGCGGAAACAAGAACTACCACCCTGGTTTTTGTAGGCTTGGGCTGAAAATGGATAGCGAGATTTTTTGAAAGGAGAGCTTAGAGGTCTTAGTAGAACAAGTCTAGACCACTCCACCTTCTTTATACTCCATGCTGCTGATCTAGCTTTTGCTTTTTCTCTTTTTTATTCCCACTTATTCATTGCTTTCTCTGTCCCAAGTTAAACAGTTAACAGTACCTCTGCAACATCTTTTTATCACCCAATGTCCCTCCAAAGGGTACTCTAATAGGTCACTTGATTTATGTTTTGGTGATAATTATGATAAAAAAAGGGCTTACCTTTAACAATCATATTCTTTTTGTTGGGACTTGCAAATATCGAAACCATATGGTAAAATTTAATGGCATGCCATGCATGATAGGCTTATATATATATATGATACTACATTTTCTCCCAAGCTGGATGATCAAAAGCTGCAAAAAGAAGATCTCAATCTAATTCTTCCCACATTGTTTACCTTCTTCAAGAAGAATTTGTATGTGGGTGCATTTAATATTAATCAATATAGGATTATGATTACATGTTTAACAAGATTTCAAGAGCCAAAACTGTAAGACTGCTATTGCTCAAAGGAAATCTGCCTTGTATTTTAGAATAACAGCATTTCTAGACCTTTTTTTTTGGACAGGAGAGAATACTAGCACGCCTAGACTACCAAAATAACTCCATTTTTTTAATGGAATTAACAGCAAGTTTACAGCTTTTTTTATTTTGTTATTTTTATAGTTTTAAAACTCAATTTAAATAACACCCGGGTTTAGTGGTTTCATTTTATTTTATTTTTACGAAAATAACTTAAAACAACATGGTCTTGATAAAAAAAAAGAGATTCAAAATGAATTAAAAAAACATAAAACACTTTTTATCTAGGTTGATCGAAATCACAGATAAACTCATGTTTTTATAATATGATTAAGTAGAATTTATTCTCTCTCTTTTCTTCGACCGAAACCATTCTATAGTGAATTGAATGGTGTTTCATGGGATAAACAAATCCCACAAAAAGTACCCACGATTCAAAATTTATTATACTCATGCAGAGATAGATTACCTTTCATTTTCCCACATCACCTTCTTTGAATTACGGACAGACAAATCCAGCAGAAATTCAAAAAAAGTAGTAAAGAGAAAAGTTGGATTAAAAGAAGGGTGGACTGTGATGAGAGATAAAAAGGAAATAGTTTTCCTTTTCTTTTTAGGTCGATCTTATTTTCCTCTTCATGTTTATCATCTGTTCTTTGTATATAAATATTTAGTTATCAAGAAAAGGGAAAAAAAGAAAAGGAGAGTCTCTCTCTCTTCACGCCAATCCTCGTAGAGAGACAGCATTTTATTCCCAAAGTACTCAAAAAGCAACCCTCTGTCTCCTATCCTGTACAGCATTATTGGCTCTTTTTCAGCTCTCCTTCCCCACAGCCTGCAATGTCATTTTGTCTTAATCCCACCTCATCCCGTTGTTATACAAACTGGTTGACCCGGTTCAGCACTCGGTTCACGGGTTGCATGCATCAATCCGGTTAACTTGAATCAACATAAAATGAGACGAATTGTTCTAGTTTCCTTAAGAACTCAACCAGGTTTTGGGTTGACGGACTCGATATGAAACCTGACTCGAATAAAATCTAGAATCAACAGGTGACCGACCGAGTTAATACGTGGGGTTTATTTGCCAAACAAAGGAGGTAAAAAACAGAAATCTGCATGCTGTGCTTTCAGACAAACAATGTTTCACATCCTGTTCATGTAAGAAAGAAATACACACTACTGCATGCTGGTTGTCGTTGGACATGAAATATACTCGATAGGTTTCTTATCCTTTTCCCTATTTTGTTCTTATGGCGCCCATGCTTGTACATCAAGGAACATGCATCTATGTCGTTCATCATTCTTCTATTTTGCTGCGCAGTGACTGTGATATTTTATTTTTCACCAGATAGCTTCATTTATGCTTGACTAATTGTAATTATAACATTTCTGTTTTGACCTTTCTGCATAAGCTTGATGTAGAAACTAAAAAGAAAGCAATAACCAAGTTACTTAGTGATTGTTTGTTTGAAAGTGTTTTATATTTAGAAATGTATTAATTTTTTTTTAAAAAAATATTATTTTTAATATGAGAAAATGATCTAAAAATAATAGAAAATATATTAATTTAAAATAAAAAATAAATATAACTTTTTTTTCTTTTCAAAAACACCTTTTAAATGAAATGCCAAACGACCTTAGCCCAATGACCATGGAATTAGATAGAGGATATTTATTTGAATTAAAAAATTAGCATAAAAACTTCAAGGTGATGAGACTAGTAGTTTACTAAATGGCATCATTTTTTTTTATATTATTAAATTCAACTAATGAGGAAGAGAAGAGACCTACTTATTGCGCTGTCCCCAATACCTCATGACCCTTTTATCCTAGATAAAATAAATAAGCTAATGGGTTTAATGGGTTTTTTGGTGAAAGAAATTCCAATTGTACTAGGATATAGTGGGGTCATAATATTATACATGGACCTATGTGCAATTTCACCTTTTTATGCTCTCCAAAATTTTTATACAAGTCTCTTATTAATAAAAAAAAAATCAAATCTAAATTCAAAGTTATAAAATGAGCTTGGTAAATTAACTTGAGTTAACCCTCAAAACAAATTTATTAGAATTTTTTTAGTTAAATTAAAATAATAATGTTTTGGAAAAGACAAATTCAATTTTAATTGGTCAACCAATTTTCAATTAACCAAAATTTTTCTTCATTTTTTATTTCAAAACTCAATCGGAACTAGTATTTGGTCAATATTTGGATTGACCCCCCATGACAAACCACGGAAAAGTTTTAGTTATAGGAATTACGTCGGCTATTTTTTTAGGGGAGTTTATCATTTTTACTCCCCTCATCATGATGCAAAGTGCCCTAACTCTTGTTGTTCAAGTATTTTTTCCTAATTATCTAACAACCATATGCAACATAGTTAGCATGAAAATACAACATTCTCAACACACACACACACACACACACACACACACACACACACACACACGTGTGTGTGTGTGTAATGAAGAGAAAAACAAAAAAAAAGAAGACATTATAGCTCCATTATTATATTAGATGAGAATCCCCAAAGCTAGCTTTTTAGAATTAGACAGATAATAAATTATTCGCAAGGAATATTTCAAACTTTTGGGTGATGTGGAATGTGATTGTGATATCTTACCATGCAAAACGAATTAAAGAGGTTTAATCAACAAGGGAATTAACGGGTCCACATTATAAACATTATTCTCTTCAAGATTTCATTATCCCTGAAAACAAATAGTAGGTTAATTAATTTCAGATTTTTACAGATATAATGATACATGGAAAAAGTATATATATTATAATGTACATATCCCTATAAATATCTTAAATATTTACAGGATATTTATATTAAATATCTTGTAATTTAGATGTTTATTTAAAAAAAGTTTATATAAACATATCTCTCTAAAAGCATATAAAAAAAAAACTAGAGTTGAACACAACTCAACAACACAAGTTTAGTACAAGATTTAAACATATAGTAAAGAACATTAAAATTTAGAAAATACTCATTCTCCGTCACAAGAACAAATACTATGATTACTATTAAAATACTTTTCGTGTAGGTGTGGTCCGGTCCAACATGTCTTCCACTCATCAGAATGTAAGCCTTAATTTCCCCCAAAAAAAGATTATAAAAAAAATGATTGAACGGGGGGACTTCCAAGAATAGCATCTACACAGGAAGGGTTATTCTCCCAAGTTTTCATTGCATTAAAAGGAGCCAAAAGAAATTTGCAGAGTGCGATATATGCCACCATCCAAAGAAAGAGTGCTTCAGTTTAAAGTATTTGGAAAAGATAGAATTTTATTATTATTTCAAGATAGAAAAAAATAGAGATATTAAAGATAAATAAAAAATGTCCTCATATATCTCCCGTTTAAAAATGATAAAAATAATATCTTATTTATATTCCGATCCTCTAACTAAACACACTTTGTACTTTTCGTATATTAATTTGTTTTTATCTTGAAACATTATTCAAACACAATTTTAATAAAAAAAATACTAGTGATTAATTTTATAATTATAATTATTTCAGTTTTGAGTCCAAAAACAAATATGATTTTTTAATTTATATATGCAAAAGTACAAGTATCATAGCTTATCTAACACTTGATACCAGCATGCAAAAAGATGGTCTGGAAATAGCTGGACTGCTGAAAAAAATCTTTTTGTTATCATGTTTTGAAGATCTTCCTTAGTAAATCAAACCAAATGGTCATCTAATCTCTATCCAAATGCTATTTAATTGTCAATCCTCATCGTGTAACACACTAATACTTTTATAAATAATGCGCACAAAATCCTGCTTTCTCGTCAATTATTGTGCTAAAAACACACTTCCTCTATCCTTTAAAACAACCTTTTGTTTTTCAGGTCAAAAAAGTAGAAAATTAACATGCATCCAAACACGGGCTGGCTAGTCAAAGTCGTAGAAATCGTCTAGGTTAACATTTTCATGCAAAAAAGCTTTATTAAGGGTAGCAATGCTAATAAATACTAGCAGTAAATACCCTTTTGATTAATGACCCTGCATCTTCTCATGGTTTTTGAGCTTTATGGGACTATGTTCGATCCATTGTAAGAGAGAGATGAAATGGGGAGCCTCGTCTTGCTTTAAGTGATGGCCACGTACGTACGTGCTCTTTTGCTTGTATAATGATAATCAGGTTCATATAGTTGGGTTATCAATGCTTCTTTTGCCAGAGAAAATTGTGGCATTGATGGAAAAAAGGGCTAGTTCGAGGGGTGGTGTTCAAATCATTAGGGCATAATATTTCAAGGTTTAAATAAAGTTGGTGATGATCAAGAGGTGAAGAATGAGAATTTCCCATCTTGGAAGAAAAGTATCCCTTTATGAAATTAATTGGAGATTGCGTAATTCTTTTGTGTCATCATCTTTGGGAGCCCTAATGATTTGGTTTGTAATTCTCGAAACCAATTTTCAACAAAGGTAGAAAAGGGATTAAATCACAAGCTACATTAAATGGAACATCAAGGCCCACATGATAAAAGCAAGACTATGATTTACCACTTAGTACTCCTATAAATCAAAACATCAAGCGACCTCATCCCATTTTGCTATGGTTTGAAAGAAAAAAAATCAATCAATAAAGTGTTCGTGCTTATGAGGCTGTGATCATTGAATGATGGCCTGTGCATTAAGATTTAATATCTATCCAAAAATTTCATGATTTTATAGAACCCCTTTTATAATTTTAAGAAAACATTTCTTTTTATGCCCAAATCGAATGCCCTCGTCAATACCAATAATAGGCACGTTAAGTTTGAGTTTAGTTTTTGTCCGTACACTTGCTAATCAATCGAGAAATCTTCAATTAGGTCCCCCGTTTCCCCCTAAGGGTTAATGTTGTTCCACAAATACTTAACGTTAACATGAATGTTCTTCTTTAACGTGATTGAAGAGCTAAAATTTAACATATAATACACCAAAAAAAAAAAAAACTGCCATGGATGTAGTTTATGGATACTTATGAAGGGTGCAATTGGGTTTTGGCGAATAATTTAGTTTTTTTTCCTCTTAATGAATTTCTTCAGGCATTTGAAAATGGTGAAAATAGCCTTGATTATACTCTAGATGTGGACCAAATCAAGGATAAATGCATATAACCATTGGGGAAAAAATAGCTTCTGCCTTTTGGGGGTGGGAATGTGAGGAAAAGTAAAGTAAAGGCAATGGCAGTAGAGTAGCCCTTAAGTTGGGTCCTACACTTTGAAGATGCAAATGGGTCTCGAAGCTGATCATAGACACAATCCAACCCAAACTCCAAACCTTCGCCTCTTAACGTCGTTTTCTAGTCATGAGAATTCTTACGTAGTATATGTTAAAAGTGCAGTTGAAATTATTTTTTATTTAAAAATATATTTAGATAATTTTTTTATTTTTTAGAAATTATTTTTTATATCAGTAAAAAAATATCAACAAAAAAGATTTAGTTTAAAGTAAAAAATAAAAATAAAAAATTATTTTTGAAAAAGAATGCTTATCTTAATTTAAATAAAAAGGCAAAGCATTATAGCTTAGAGGGATAGAAAGATTTGGAAGTAGAGAGGACTAAATTGTAAAGAAAGCGTGCAACTTTATACAATAAATGTCCCCAAACCACCACCATCATCATGTGGTACTCCACCTTTTGCTTTTTCTTTCTTTTCTCAGTCCAATACTTTAAATGTCCTTCCTCTTTTCCTTTACGTACTCTCTCTGAATCACCTTACATTACAATATTCCAATCCCCTTTTCCTTCTTAGGGATTTGCAATTCCTCTGTTTTCTTACCGATCTAACCTCATTCCATTGACATGAAGCATGTGAATGGTCGCCACAACTTCCATGATGATATCTCATGATGAAAAACTATTACATATAAATTTAGTTTATTATAAAGTTTTTCATGTGGGTCCAATGTTTAATCTTCCAAAATTTTCATATAGTTAAGTTTTCAGGCGTTTACACCCTCCACCATACGCATCCCCTCGACAACTTGACCTTACAAAAGTAGGAAAAAAAAGAAGAGGAAAAGGGTGTAATTTAATTCCAGATAGATTTACTTATGCGATCTCAAATAGTACTTCGAGGCTTTGTCAGATTTTTTGAGAAAATTGTGGTCCTGCCATTAGCTAGATTATGATCTTATCTTCGCACACACACACACACACAAATAGAATTAATTACCCATAAATCTTACGCATGCCGTCCTCTCAAATATACAATCTGCATGGATATCTTTTTGGATCGCCATGTGAATTCAAGACTCAGCATGCATTGTTTTGCATTAGGTACGTGTAGGTGGATGGTGTGTACGTGAATATATTTTAATTTACCAAAAACAACAAGATGTTACTAAGTCTTTGTTATGTAAATGATATATTTATTGAAAAGATTGAAAAATAGAATTTGTTTTCATGTATTTTTTATCTTGGAAGAATATAAATTCACTTTAAAACTGTTTAAACGATAGATTCCATTTATATCTATGTCTTCGTTATTTAAATCAAATGTTTTTCTAACCTTTCTGTATTTGTGCAATCTATATTGAAAGATGTAGATAATCGCAATAAAGCTCAAAAATCTCATGTTATTTTAATTAATTCAAGTCTATATTTCATCTACAGAATGTTTCGTGGACAGTGATCCTTCAATATCCGGACTGATAGAAATGGATAATTAAGCCTTAGATTTCTTGTGGGGTTTTGCAATCACTCCAACCTTTTCCTCTACTGAAAGAGCAGATCGATCGATTGCAACTTTGCTGTCGATGGTGTGCTGTAATTATTAACCAGCCATGCATGCAAAAAAGTGTTGCAAGCTCAATCTGCTCGTCATGACTGTAAATCATGCCACAAATCATTAGTTTTTCTCAAGATCAATGTGCTTGGCACATGCATGGCCTTGCTAATTAAGGAAAAGATTTGAGTAATTTGTAATTAGTCTTTTCATTAATGGGATCGATCGGGAAATCATACAGCTTCTTAAATATATCTTAACCAACCATGATTGATACATAATAATGAGCATCATGTATAGAATTTGTTGTTTAAATAGCATTAATAGCTCTTCTTATTGAGAACCCGTTTGAAAACGTGGCCAAAAGTGCTGTTTGGGAATGCGGCCAACCTCCAACTTAAGCAGAAATTTGTGTTTATTAATTTAAAGAACAAAAATGGGAGTTAAGGAAGGTTTTTGATGCTGAAATCTAAGAGTCTGATGATCAAAGTAGGTCACCATAGAAAGCAAAAGAAAGTGATGAAAGAAAACAAAAAAGAAGAAAATAAAACGAAAGCGTGTTTCTTTCTTTCTTTCTTTTTCCATATTGTATGCATATATAACCCATCATTACTCTCACTCTTTCTTTTTTTCACCAATCCCTATGAACAGAATATGAATCTCTGATCTCTCCCTCTTTTTCTTTCTGCTTTACAAGAACAATTAGAAGGGATGTGTTAAGAAAGGAAAGAATAATTAGAAAGCATTAAGACCTGCTTACGTACATGTCCAGCCTGATATCCCGATGCGTCCTTACATTAGGGTGCGATCAAGTTTATTTTGATGCAAGATTTTCTCTGAACAAAAAGAATGGAAGAATGGATCTTGACAGACCTGGAAGATCTTTCTTGATGCGGGCCTGATAATGGAAAACTCCACCACAATCGTGAAGCCTCCCATTATTCTCAAACTCTATCCATCATATTTTTTTACTTTCATTATTGTTCATGTGTAATAATAATACAGTCTTGAAATATACCAGAAAATTAGCCATCTGTTTTTATAGAGATTTACACCTGACAAAGTTATGAAAATGGAGCTTTCCTGCAAAACCAAACAAGCCACATCTTGTACCTCACCCCATATGAGAAGTCTTGAGCAAGCACACAATCTCTGACCAAGTTCTCTCCTTGGCCAACCACACATCTTGTTCTGGTGGACTAGTCGTGAGCCCTCTTGAACTCACCAATAAAAACAGTAGTGTAATCTAAACTTAAACTTGATGGATATGATCAACTGATATGAACTGATACGCATAGATAGTTATTGTTATTTACTTAATATATAATGAATACGGTATAGATATTGCTAAATTTAACCAGTTTACTCGTTATTTTTTATGTAAAAATTGTATATTCTCTCAATTGAACCTATATTATTGGAGTATTATTAGTTATTTAATGTAAAATAAAAGAGTTACATATGTTTTTGAGACATAAACATGTTAAATAAAAAAAAAATATCATACACTTATAATGCATGCTATTATGTAATGACGTGTACATAACACATGTCATCCTCTAAAGTGATCGTATAGTTGCATCTCACATAAGATAAAGCACCCTCCTCGCGGATTAGCATAACAATAATCTTATTTACCTTTTTAAGATCTTGTCTCTTAGTTAGTCCAAAACCTCTCATACATCTTACACATCGTAAAGGGTATCCTCTCTCTCTCCTCTCAATATCTCAATCTCATGCTCCTTTTCTGAGTCATAATATAAAAAAAAAAAAAAATAGTTGATGGGTCGTAATAATATTCTTTCTAGTTATCTATAGAAGAATGATAGATTACTATAGATATTATTTTTAATCGGATATATATAGATAAGTCTTTCGTTTTTTAGAACGATAAGTTAGTGCTTAACATCACTATAATCTTAGGTGATGTGGTCTGATAAAGGCTATATTTTAATGACTAAAACTGATAAAATTATAAAAATCTGGGATTAAATTAACAATGGGATCATATAGTAAATTAAAGTTCTTTTTCCAATAATATTGTAACAATGCCCTTCTAGATTTTGAAAGGATTAAACGGCTAATTACTCCCATCAAGATCTGCATCCCCCCCCCCCCCCCCCCCCAAAAAAAAAAAAAATGATCTGGATAGGATTAAACTACTAATAACTCTCGAAAAAAAAAACATATAACTACAGAGAACAATCCCCCAACTTTCCACAGTTGCGAGAGTCAGTCAAATAATTCTAAACATCGAGTTTGTTTTATTCTCTGCTTGGCATCCTTTTTTATATTGCCTTTTCCTTTTCCTTGTCAGTTTTTTTCTTCTTTTTTTAAGCAATTTGTAGCACAAAAGAGAGGTCGTGACTTATGTCCTGGTTCGCAGTGAGCTGATAATTGATGGACAAAAGCTTTCGCTACTCAGCTAATAATTCATAGACAAAAGGCCAGCTTCTCTTTCAAAGAACTCTGGTGCATGGCAGAGAAGTAGTGGAATCCAAGCTTTCTATGTTTTGGTTTTTAGGGTTGTAAGATAGCTTTTTTTGACTGATCTTACCACTTAAGTACTGTTACTAAACAACAAAGTCCCTGTGGATGGGTGATGGGTTAGAAATAGACCTTTCAAAACGCGTTTCATGGGTTCAAAGTTGACATTTACAGTGTTGAATAGGCTTCCCCCTCGAATATTTTAGTTGTGTTTGGCTAGTGTTTCATGATAGAAAAGATAAATATATAAAATAAAAAAAATGGTTTAAATTATAGAGACAGAAACATAAAATAAACTTGGTTTTAATTTTAAAATAAATTTATATATCTTTAAAATCAAAAAATTACATATGGATATATTTTTTTCGACTCCGTTGTCCCATATATATATATGATTTGACCCTTTTTGAAACATCATGAAATTATTTTCTAAGGAACTTATCCAAGAGAAAGTTTCCTAAGCAATTGTAAAATAAATTATTTCTATATTATACTTTTTTTTTCATTTTTAAATGTTTGTTATTTTTTTAAGTTGAAAAACCATTGAGTTATATAATGTCTCCCCCCTTGTAGGCTCCTTAATTTATAATAATGAATTTTTTTTTTATATCATGAAGTGATTAAATCGATCTTATTTCATAATTAAGACCAAAAAGTCACTAATTATAATACACAGACACACACTGCAATCACCTCTTTGTGGCCTATCTAGGGTTTCACCAGGCCAGTACGTACGTACTATGGTGTGCTTTACCTGACATTGTTTTTTCTCTGGCAATGCTCAACTTGATCGTATTTGAAATCACAAACTCTTCTCGTCGTATATTCTTCATGATGTCTCTTCGTAAGAGGACAGAAATGCAGAAATATTTATTCATTGGCCAAAACAAAAAACTCCAAGAAATATTTGACGATACGACAACTTTTGTGCTTGCATCATATTACACCATATTCTTACTTGTGGGGTTGAGGATGTTGGAAGCTTGTGAAGATTCTGCTAAAATTTTCAAGCTCATCAGTAGTCAGCTGGGAATAAGAATATGAAAGACTCAAATGTCTCGTATTCGTCAGCAGAGCCTGCGCCATGTATAGATAGATGGTGATGGTGATATTGACTAAAACTGATATGTGCTATTGCACTTGTAAAGTTCTTACCCTTCCTGTCCCTGTAGTTTTCCTTGGATTCGCTTCTTTTTCTCTCTTTTTAATTTTTAATTTTTCAGCATTAATTAAAGGCAAAGTTATTAAACGTGTCTGCATCAACATTATGGAGTGCTGGCCGAGCTAACTGGATCAATTCAGAATAATTAATATTTAAAAAAAAAGTTAAAACAACTTTATATTTTAGAAAATAAATTAAAAAGTCAGATCAAGTTTTAATTAGAATGACCTAGACACACATGCTCAAATAATCTCACTTTAATCTAACTTAAAACACGGTTCAAGCTAGCACAATCTTATCGGTATTGATTACAATTTTAGGCTATGGATAATAATAATAAAAAAAATAGAATAAAACAAGCAAATTGGGTGGCAGAGATGAAGGCATGTGTACAGATTTACTGGTGAAATTAATCATTCCAAGAATGATACTGCTCTTTGAATTCAACTTTCTCCTAGCTGATCATCTATTTGAGCATGCACGTAAATATCATTTCACATTGATTCTCCTAATAATCATAAACCTTTTTATTGAAGTACCGACTGTCCATTAATGACAACATGGATCTTTTTTATCCCACGAGTTTGTCAAAAGATCACTCATTTTGTTTTTGAATTTAACCCTCATTTTGTTTTCCCTTTACTCAGCATGAAAAAGATGATTAATGTTATGTTTCATGCAGTGCATGAGTTAAGCTTCTGACTGCATAGCCCCCAAATCAAATTACCCCCCCCCCCCCCCCCCCCAAAAAAAAATAAATAAATAAATAAATAATTTAGATTAATTTGCTTGACTCGTGATGAAGATCTTACAAAAATCATGATTAATATCTATGTTCAAGAGTTCTCGTTGTGATCTCAAGAGCAAATTAACGTGGAATAAACTGGGTGTTAAAAAAAAATCTTGGAGTCCACAAAAAGATATATCGAAGATCCATACCATTGATTAAAATCCATGATTAAACTTGCTTGCATATAAAAACATTTACAAATCATATTTAACGTATTTTAACTTGAACAAAAGAATCTATATGTGATTAAACACGTCTTTACATATGGCAATAACTTTGAGGAAAAAGCTATGGAGTCACATTAAATTAAAGAGTAAAAAGGTGCAAGAATAACCTCACCACTATTATAGTCAAAAGTTTTCTTCACCTTTTATGAATCCTTTATCCATGCCAGTAGAAATTAAATAAAAAACAATCATTTTATTATTTAAATCATTGGGTTGAAGATCGAATCGAGAAAGCTTTTCTCGCACCTTACATTTATGTCTTTGAGGGCCTATCGGCCTCTCCCTGCCATCTTTGATAAAACAAAGAACTCGCCACCAGGAAGACAGAGAGAAAAAGTTTTTGTTATTTGATTCGAGAGTTTATACCTCAAAGTATACGCCACATTCGTAACAAAGTGTACTAGAACAATTATTGATAGAGCAATTGGTAATTAAGAGGTTTTGGCTCGATTCAAAACTTAATTGAAAGATTTAAATGATTCTTTAAGTATATTTAATTAATATATTTAATTCTTCTAATTGCAAAACATGTTTCAGATACATTACCAGAGTAAGTTTAAGTATTTTTAGTAAGAGATTAACTTTACTTTTTTAGTGTTTCACGATTATTTTCTCGATATATTCACCTCAAGATCATTTCAAAACATCTATATGTAAAAAAAAAAAAACATTCTTTCATGTGCAAAACATACTCCAACTACATGATCAAACGAGGCTTAAATATATTAAAACAACCTCTCAAAAACATAGTCCCCGAGAGTCTCAGAGCAGGATCACACGAAAGGGGTAAAAAAGGTAAAATGTATAATGACTGACACATATATAGGCAGCATGGGAATCAGCCTGGGCTGAGATTGGAAGGGAATGTAGTAAAACGCCAAGAGGAAAAGACCCAAGAAAACCCCTCAAATTCCTTAATCTCTGAAACAGCATCGGCTCTCAGTATATCGATCTATCTGCCTTTGAAGTTTGAGTAGCGCATGCCCTATCAAGCTGACACAAACACACATACAAACACCCTAAACTCTCACCTCGCCATCTTTTCTTTCTTTGCTGGCTCGCCTTTTCAAGCAACATGGATTCTCTTTGCCAGTGCAAAACCCATCACTTCTCTCAAGAGATAGTACTAGATTCTATTTTCACACTTTTGCTCCCCCCTTTCATCATCTTTAATTCAAGAGAGAGAGAGAGAAAGTTGCGTTACTGCTCACCATGGTGCAAGCAGATTATATATATACATATACATAGTGATGATTTGTTTATGTATTTTGCATGGGAAGATAACAGATCATAAATAGTGATCACGATCCTTTCTGGGACATTGTTTTTATTATTTTATGTGTCAAAAAGACCCCACTCCCACTCTCATTGCCATCATTGCAGCTGAGGTGGTGGTGGGGATGGCGTTGCTTTTTAACTTTGAACATGCCTTTTTCTGGGTAGGGTTGAAGGAATGTCTCTTTGCTTGAGCTTGTGAATTTCCTTTTTCTTTTCTTCTTCAATCTTTGTGCCCTCCACTTGTCTTGGGACTGTGGATTTGTTCTCCTTGTGAGTGTGTGTGAAGAGAAATGGAAAGAACGTTCAGGCAGAAGCTTTGGTTCTTGCTACTTAATTAGTGATCAACGTACGTTTTCCCATGTCAATTTCACTCATGTCATTGGTAATACACAGCTCAAAAACAATATACTCGTCGTGGTTTGCAATAAAGTTGGAGAAGATGAAGGCATTAGAAACAAAATGTAGAAACTCTCCCTTTTCTCTTCGCCGTGGAAAATAACTATTTTTATCCATGATTTGGAAGTGATAGAAAATAATATAAATTATATTATGGGGTTTATCAATTTAAATTTTTAGATGAGATGATTTTTTAACATGGTATCAAAGCCTTATTAACCTAGCGGTTACAAGTTCGAATTTCACCATTCCTATTCTATTTGATAAAAAAATCAAGCACAAGTTAATGTGAACTTTTGCAAGTTTCAAGTTCAAAGAACTTTCAGTTGAGGATGTGTGTTACAGAATAATATAAACTATATTCTAATACCTCACCTATCAACTTAAACTTTTAAATGTAATTCAAAAGAATATCTAATAACTATTTATATCAGTGTCTATACTTGATCTCTTCTGTGTAGTACTGCTAATCGATAGAACCTCATTTGTAAACGTTAAAAGATCCCGCACATTGAAACTCATGGTTACCGACACAGGTCTTGTAGCACATAACCCATTTTTTTTTTTTTTTTTTAAAAAAGAGTAAAACTCCCTACTGTATGGAAAAATATGAAATATCCGAATCAATCTCATGTTGCTTGCTTGAATTAACATGGAGCTTCCATATGGGCCATGTCCAAATCATCGAGGTTTCATAGACCCACCCTGGCCTAGCCACCTCTGCTGCTTCTTCAAACGCGGTGGATTGGCCCTGTCAGTTCCTACCCACCCCAGGCACCAGCAAAAAATCTCACAGTTTCCTTGGATCCTGCAGCAATCATACAAAATGGCTTCCGAATGAAGTTCCTGAAAAGAGAAACTATCAGGTATTCCTGATATTCATAGCCCCATCACACCCATAAAATGGTTAAAATATTATTCAGAAAATATTTATTAAAGTTTTTCGAAATATGAGATATGAGAGGTGCATCTTTAAAAACATAAAAAAAAAGAAAAAAGAAAAAAGAATTTAATCTGGATTGACAAGTAAATTTATCCCAGAACACCCCTTGCTGTCGAAGAAAACATTTTATAACCAGCTACGCAGCCAATCCACTAATGAATACAATTCGAACGTGTGATTCAAGCCCATCGTAGTACATTTCTGAGGCCCAGCACAAAAAACCAAATCAAACCAGGTGAGATTTTGTATACCTCAAAGCCCAGATAATGTGCAACAATGACTAAGCCTAGTCATGGAATGGATCTGAATCATATTTCAAGGCCCACGTTGTTTAAAGATTAGTTATTAGACAAAGGGGACTTTGTGGGCTGGTATTAGAGCCCTACCTCGTTAGATGGCTACTTTGCCTGTCGATTCCGTTTATGCTCTAGAGCGGCGTAGGACCACGGCAGTGGTAAAGGAAAGGTTTTAGAAGGTTGTTGGGGTTGTTTTTAGAAATATTTTTTTGATATTATCATATGAAATTGATCTAAAAATATTAAAAAAATTAATTTAAAATAAAATATAAAAATATTTTTTTTCAAAAACATTTTTAAAATAAAATGACAAATAGAGTTTATAAATTATTCAGAGAACTCAATGGGGGATGGGGTAGGAGAGTGAAAATGTGAGATGGAAATGGAGAAAGGCTAACATTCATTAGTGCGACTCAACTAGTCAGACTTTTAATTTGCTTTCTAGAGATCACTAGTTTGAGTCTCATATCAGTCAGAGTCATAAAAGATTTTAATTGGTCATTAACTTTAAAACTTGTAAAATTAGTCAAGACACGCGTAAACTAGCCCGACTCTCATGTTGAAAAAAATAATAAAAATAGGAAAGGCTTCGTGTACATTACCATCACCTTCAAATGCCAAGCTGATATGATAGACAAAAGTGCTGTCCAGAGGATTGAATTCTGAAATATTCAATGCATTGCTCACAGCGTACGTAGTTGGACCAATTAACTATCCAAACGCGGTGATAAATGCAGCTATTGCCCTCTATTTGCTTACATGGAGACCACTTTACATGGGCAGGGCAGATGACATGAGATTCAAAGCTGTGCATTATATATATATATATATATATATATATATATATTTTCTTTTTTCCTTTTTTTCAGAACACTATTCACACTTTCATGTGCCCATGTCAAGAAGTCATGTTACATCCTCTATTTTAATTTTGGTAGATGGCATGGCACCTAATTAAGACCAAAAATACGTCCCAATTCACGATGCAACCTAGCAAAATGGATTTACATGACTTTATATACATGCAAATTGATTAAAAATCACCGTTAATAAAGGGTTTCTGTCTTTGCAAATAAATTTTTTTTTCATAAGAATTGTAGTTATAAAATCCTACTCGATTTCGATTTAGTTTAATTCCTATATTATATGGTTGAGTCGCGGTAATCTATCTTTTTATTTATAAAATTAATCTAAAATATTGCTATTTTTATGGGAAAAAACAAGTTTAT
The DNA here is from genome assembly GCA_027405865.1 of Salix purpurea. Classification (NCBI taxonomy): domain Eukaryota; kingdom Viridiplantae; phylum Streptophyta; class Magnoliopsida; order Malpighiales; family Salicaceae; genus Salix; species Salix purpurea. The sequence continues at coordinate 7,308,406 of JAOWLH010000019.1, forward strand.
TTATTGATTTATTAATCAGATTACATCTCTCGTAATTACTGGACAGAAAATTACAATAGTATTGCGATTAGTAGATAATGTATTATATAACTTTGACCAGATGGTAAAACTTATGATCGAAAACTTCACATGGAAATTAAGCCACCACATGAAGATAAGAATTTGGAGGCTACCGCTGATTGTGCTGTAATATGGTCAAAGATTATTTGGTGGAATTATGGAAGGATATTTTTTAAAATTTTAGATTTTTTTATTTTATATTAGTTTTTTCATGTTTTAAAATTATTATTTTGATATATTCTATGTAAATATATATTACTATATTTTTATAAAAAATAATGTAAAACATAATCCCAAAAGCCGCGGCTGTTAGCTGTTGTCTGGTCCCCATTAAAATTGATTTTTTTCACGCTAAAATTCAGTATCCAAAGTTCCAAACAACTACAGCGACTCTCTTCATCAAACAATTAAATAGATAATTTTTTTTATTATTAATAATAAATTAGACACAACTGCACTTCTAACCGGCTCGAGCCAGATTTTACATTAAATTACTGAAAAACTTTACTTGATTAAAATATGATCAGTTAATCAAGCTATATTTGGATTAGCCGAGTCGACCACATCACACCATGTAATTTAATTTTGAAGTTTTTTTTCTTTCAATCTCATCATTAAACTTTTTAAACAATCATGTTAATTGATTTTTTTCAAGATAATTTTGAGTAGTTTAATTTTAAAAATAGAATAAAATTAAGGGATATTAAAGTTGACCCACATCCTGGGAAATTTCATTTATCAATGGCTCTAAGAAATTCACTTGCTAATCATGAGAGTTTAACAGAATGATCCCTCTTCAATTATCATGTCTCTCAATTGACTCCAGCAGCGGCTCATCCGCTGGTTTTGAGAGGGACGATGACTTATTTTAATTTTTTTTATATTTAAAAAATAAATAAAAAGCACGCATCGACTTGTTAGTCATCTCCCAATATCCAAAAATAGTATTTTGTAGATCTTTCCATCTTTTGTCGACACTTTTGGCAATTGCCTTTTCTCTCTCTCTCTCCTCTTTGAAATCTGCATATTACCTTTCAAGTTTTCAAACACAGTCATTTAATGGTTTAAAAATATTAAAAACTTTTAATTTAAAATAAAAATAAATTTATTTCTTATTATTCAAAATTGGTTAAACTCTGAGTCCGCTGAGTTCCGGTTCAACCCGGCGATCGAGTTAGAGCATTACAATTATGATACGGTCGATTTTATTCTTGATCTGCCACCATGTGGGGTTTCATTATACTCTAATTACCACTTAAACCGCCTCCAAAAAAGGAAAACAAATCCAAGAAAAAAATGAAAACCCGTCAGCCCTCGCTAATACAAAAAAATAAATAAAAAAAGGAAACCTTATTAAACACAGGCACCAAACAAAATAAGAAAACTTTAAAACACACACAAAAAAGCAAACCAAACCAAAGCGAACCCTCTCTCCCTCTCTCTCAATGGCTGACCCTCTTCTCTCTTTCTTCCTCCTCTGTCTCCTCCTCTCCACCACCACAACAACCGCCGCGGATGATGCAGGAACCATTCTAAAACTAGCCTCTGCCCTAACCCCAACACCAAAGGGCTGGTCAAAAACAAACAGCAATGGTTACTGCGATTGGAATGGTGTTAAATGTGACAGCTCCAACAATGTCATTTCCATTAACCTAGCTTCTGAAGGTCTTTCAGGGACTCTCCCATCTGAGCTCTCAACACTTTCCCAGCTTCAAAGTTTGTCTCTTCAAGGCAACAAGCTGAGTGGTCCTTTGCCTTCTTTTGCAAATATAGCTTCTCTTAAAGAACTTTATATTGGTAGTAATAATTTTACTAGTATCCCTACAGATTTCTTTAAAGGGTTAACTAGTTTGCAAACTTTGAGCATGAATGAGAATATAAATTTGGACTCTTGGGCTATTTCTACTGATCTAACCGAGTCTTCTAGTTTAAATACTTTTGAGGCTAGTCAGGCTAACATCATTGGTACCATACCTGATATGTTTGCTTCTTTTCCTAGCTTGCAAAATCTAAGATTGTCTTATAATAACTTAACTGGAGGGCTGCCTCCATCTTTTGCTAATTCCGGGATCCAGAATTTGTGGCTCAATAATCAGGAAATGGGGTTGTCTGGTACTATTGAGGTGTTGCCTTCAATGGAGCAACTGAGTCAAGTTTGGCTTCATAAGAATCAGTTTACTGGGCCAATTCCAGATTTGTCAAAGTGCAAGAGTTTGTTTGATTTGCAGTTGAGGGATAATCAGTTTACTGGGATCTTTCCGGTTTCGTTGTCTTCCCTTCCTGGTTTGTTGAATATTTCTTTTTATAATAATAAATTACAAGGTCCCATGCCTCAGTTTGGAAAAAATGTTCTAGTTGATACTAGCGGTCTTAATAATTTTTGCGTGGATAGTGCTGGTGCTGCTTGTGATCCACAAGTGACCACTTTACTCGAGATTGCTGGTGGTTTTGGTTATCCTGTGATGCTGTCTGATTCGTGGAAAGGGAATGAAGCTTGCAGTGGTTGGCCTTTTGTTACCTGTGATTCACAAAAAAAGACTGTCATTACAGTGAGTTTGGGGAAGCAGCATTTTGGAGGGATAATCTCTCCTGCTTTTGCTAATCTCACTGCATTGACAACTTTGAAATTGAATGATAATAATTTATCAGGTTCCATTCCCGATAGCTTGTTAAAGTTGTCTCAACTTTCACTTCTTGATATCTCCAATAACAATCTCACCGGGAAGATCCCAGCTTTCACACCTTCAGTGAAGCTAATCACTACACCAGGTAATCCATTGCTTGGGAGTGGTGGGGGTTCTGGAAGTGGAGGGACACCATCATCTGGTTCAGATACAAATACAACTGCACCTGGAGGTGGTACTAATGAAACAGGAAATGGCAGTAAGAAGGGGAGTCCAGGTTTGATTGCTGGTGTTGTTGTTGGTATTGTGATTATTTGTGCTATTGGCTTCTTCGTGTTGTTTAAGGTTAATCGCAAGAAAAAGAGAGGGAAGTCTGGGAGAGTTAATGATCAAGAGAATGGGAATGCAATCAATGGGTTGGTTAAGAATGGTTCATCATGTTGCACGAATGGGTATGGGGTTCTCAGTGAAATACGAAGTCAAAGTAGTGGCAACCATAGTGGCCGGCACTTTTTTGAGGGTGGGAACATTGTGATTTCAATCGAAGTGCTTCGACTAGTAACTGATAATTTCAGTGAGAATAACATTCTGGGTAAGGGAGGTTTTGGTGTGGTTTATAAGGGCGAATTGCATGATGGGACTAAGATTGCTGTGAAGCGGATGGAATCCGGGGCAATGGGGACAAAGGGAATGAATGAGTTCCAGGCAGAGATTGCAGTACTTACTAAAGTGAGGCACAGACATTTAGTTGCTCTTTTGGGTTCCTGTATTAATGGAAATGAGAGGCTCTTGGTGTATGAGTACATGCCACAGGGGAATCTTGCTCAACACTTGTTTGAATGGCAAGAACTTGGTTACCCTCCTCTTACTTGGAAACAGAGGGTTACTATTGCACTGGATGTGGCTCGAGGAGTGGAATACCTGCACAGCTTAGCTCAGCAGAGTTTCATTCATAGAGATCTGAAGCCTTCAAACATACTTCTTGGAGATGACATGAGAGCTAAGGTTGCTGATTTTGGTTTGGTTAAAAATGCGCCTGATGGGAAGTATTCTATGGAGACAAAGCTGGCAGGAACCTTTGGCTATCTTGCACCTGAATATGCTGGTAAGTAGAGGTTTAAAAGTCCATATTTGGTTTTCTCCCTTCAAGTGATTGCAAGTTGCCTTAGCTTCTAATATTTCATCAATTTGTATTTTGTTATTTTTGCATGCATGTAACCTTGAAGTAGTAAAATTACCTATTTTTGCCCATTTGTATAATTATAGGAAAACCTAAGGCATGTCTGCATTTTATTTTTAAACGAGCCTGGTTTTTTCTAGGCACACTGAAGTTTCAGAAAGTGTAACTCTTGATCAAGATACATGATCCTCTTTATCTTCCAGTTGTTCCTGTTAATAAGATTTTTGGATGTTGGTACATTAAGTTTTCATATTCATTTGCTTCCTCCTGAATATGTTGATTTGTTGATGACTGTTCTCTTCAAATATGAGCTGAACCTACTATGTTCTGCACAGCTACTGGAAGGGTTACAACAAAAGTGGATGTATATGCTTTTGGAGTGATTTTGATGGAGGTTATGACAGGGAGAAAAGCTCTTGATGATACAGTGCCAGATGAAAGGGCTCACTTGGTCACATGGTTCCGCCGAGTCCTAGTCAACAAGGACAACCTTCCGAAGGCAATCGACCAAACTCTGAATCCTGATGAAGAGACCTTTGTGAGCATTTTCAAAGTTGCTGAGCTAGCAGGACATTGCACAGCTCGTGAGCCACACCAAAGACCAGATATGGGCCATGCTGTCAACGTCCTAGGACCTCTAGTAGAACAATGGAAACCTACCAACCATGAAGAGGAAGGCGATTCTGGCATTGATCTCCACATGAGCCTTCCTCAATTTCTCCAAAGATGGCAAGCTGATGAAGGTACTTCAACAATGTTTAACGATATGTCTTACTCCCAATCCCAATCAAGTATTCCAGGGGGATTTTCAGACTCATTTACTTCAACCGATTGTCGGTGACAGAAAGAAACAATCTGTATATTTCTTAAGAGGAGGCAGGTATCATACGGTTAAAGATGAACGGGGGAAAGAGATAGGCTAGCAATCAATTCAACCCCGTGAGTTGCAATGCAAAATCTCAGTTGATACCACTGTTTTGCTACATTGATCGATTCATTTTGTTTGTTTTTCCTTGAATGATCTTATCTGTTACAGAGCCAAACCAATAGCCTTGTTGTTTTTTATTAATTCCTTGTAGCTAACCAATTGATTTGGTTATCCAGACAATGAGGGATGTTGTAATATATTTCTTCACTCGTTTTCCATCACCTCACTATTACATTACATTTACATCTTGTAGGTCAACGACCACCTTGGTCCCTTTTCTCTCATCATTTCCCCTTGAATTCTCCCTCATATTTCTTGCCAGCTTTGATGTGTTTGAATAATTTTCAAGGCTGTGTGGTAACAAAAGGAAGGAGTTATGATCCTGTTGTTGTCAACCAGGTTTCGACGCTAGCTGCTTTGTAGACTATGATGTTTTGACGCCCCCATGGTGGGGCATCCTTCGATGAGTTGGATGTTAGCTGGATGACAGCCACTGATAATATTCCTACTTTTCACGCGTTTACGCTTTATGCCGGCTAATTCGTACAATCATCGTGATTTTTTTTTTATTAAAACTCTTTAATTACTTTTTTCATACTCCATCTTGAATCTTATCATCATATAATGTCATGTAGCAGAAGTAATTTTAATTAAAACTAATTATTCATTCAGTTGTTCAATTGAAATGCTAGAATGACATATTCTATCCATTTTTTTTATATATATAAATATCATGGAAAATCAGTTAAAAACATTAAAATAATTAAACCCGATGACTATTAGGATAAAAACATCATTTACCAAATGATAAATGTAACATCAACATATCAACCCTAGATAGTCTTATAACTGTTTAATGTGTTTTTAATAGTTAAAAACAAATGATTTGCATATAATCTTGTAGCATTTAAAATAACATAGCTCAAGTGATATTAATCAAAACACCTTAAAAGTTTAGGATTTTATTATGTGTTACATATTTTGTTTTAGCAATATATCAAATAAAAAATAGTTTTTTTTTTTTAAAAAAAATTGATAACAAAAGGAGGTTTTTTTTTAAGTAAAAAGATTTAAATAAAACATGAAATGATGTGATTTGCTTTATTTTTTTAATTTTATTTTAAGAGGTTAAAAACATATTAAATAAATAAAAATATTTTTTCGGTGTTTTTTTACCTGGTCCTTGTTTTTTAATCATACCATTTCGTAGCAAATCAACTTAAATTGACCTTTAATTTGCTACTATTGAGTAGAATTACAACTAAAAAAAAGTCAAGAGGTGAAAAAAATTACTCTATGAAAGCCCATAATAATTAATATAATGAATCCTGGTTTATAATGAGGCGGGGAAAACATTTCTACTATTTTTTTTTAGTGTTTTGTTAAGAAAAATAAAATCAATTAAGTCAATCAAAATAAAATATGGTTTAAACTTTAAAGTATGTATATCTTAGCCCTTTATGCTCTCGAAGTGTTAGTTTACTTCTCGCACTATCATCTCGAACGTGCATTCAATATGATGTTTTCAGAAAAAAACAATCTTTTTTTTTAAAATATATTCGTCAAAATTCAATCTAAAATCCAACAAAAAAAATCTTAATTTATGCAAAAATTGCTTCTATAATAAAAAAAATGTTTTTCAAAAGGTGGTTAAATGTTTTATAATGTTGGAAAATAAGATGGGATGAACCTAAAAAGTGATTTCACATGGGGAAAGCAGGAGAAAAATCATTCATTCAAAGGTGCAACCACAACGTGTTGAGAGGGAAGATCCCCTTGACGATGGATGCCTTTTGTAGTGGTCCACACGTTCTGTTCTTCATCCCAGCATGGCTTTTTTTAGGTGCAGCACATGCCATGGGACCTATCTCCATTTCTATATACAGGAAAAATAATTAAATTAATTTTGCAATTAATGATTCTTTATACTTAAAACTAAGCCTGTGCATCATGCTGCTTAAAATCTATTCGATCCGAAGCCTTGGACCAGACCAATCTGGAATGAAAAAGCTGCAGATTTAATGAAAAAGATGATTTTGTCAAAACCTTTTTCTAAAATTATTTTATTTTTATGGGGTCGAACTGCCCCCACCGAAAAACGATGAATGGTTGGAGGAAGAAGACAGCTATGAGCTGGCAATTTTGATGTTGGTGTTTCATTAAAGAAGAGGATGTTCTTTGAGCTGTCTGTCGCAATCACAGTCTCTTGATTGATCATAAAGCTAGCACAACTAACATTTTCAGAGTTGTTCAACTTAATATTCTGAGGTTGTTTGATTGAATACCTAATTGAAAATCACAACCTTAATCAACTAACCTTGTCTCTTTCTATGATCATGCCTTCAACATTTTTAGGTATAATATCTCACTTCAAAACACTGGTTTTCTCTTAGAATTTTCAATGAAGGGATTTCTAGATCTGAAAATCACATCTAGAATTATAATATAGAAGAGATAGATACTAGGAGAATCGAGAAAATCACATTCAATTCCATCTTAAAATAATAAGAATTCCCTTCACATAGTTACAACAACATTTCTCTTCATAGGTTAACTTATAAAGATTAACATTAACTCTCTCTTCTTTTTTTCTTTTTATTAAATATCAAATAAGTTGTCCATAATATGATGCCAATGCCCCCCCCCCCCCCCCCCCCCCCAACTTCTTATAAAGCTTTTTTTTTTTTTTTTTTTTTCCTTTTGAGAAAGAAATACATAATCCAGACTCATAGCAACAGTATACTTCATTATTCTTTTCTTATGTAATCCAGTTGACAGGGTTTGGATACACCCAGAATTCCATGAATTGTGCATGATTATATATTGGTTCTCTTAATTTTATTTTCAATAATCTATGACAATTCCTTATGACCTATAAACCCATCATTGTATTTGTACAGCAGCTCATTTGCCCCTCAATCATCTTGAATCATAATTTCTAGTAACAATGTACTGTCTGTTTTACACAACCATCCATGCTGGAAACAGGATAAGCATATTGCAAGGGCATAAATTCTGAGGCAGAATGTTGAACAGCACCGCCCTGATTGCTTAATTGATGGACTTGATTGGCAGTGTAACTCTTTATCCAGATTCAAGGACTAATGCTGCTATAAATCTTCAATAATAAAAATGTTCTGCACTGGTGCCTTTTTTTATGGTTGATGTATGTGAAAACAGGAGGCAAGTGAGCTGACTGAAAATGTGGGGAGGACAGCAGCTAATTGTATCCTAGTCGACCCTCCTTTCTACCTCGAAAATGAATTGGTAACTTTTGTTGTATGTCAACTTGAGAATTCTCATGATGAGGATCACCACGAGTCACAATTCTAAGAGGGTGTGCTTCAGTGTTGAATACCCATTCATCCAGAGAGATGACAGATGTAGGTGAAAATAGGAGGTACAGATACTTGAGCGTCTCGGCAAGGAAGAAACTCTGCATCTTGTTGTCTATGATACCTGAGTTCACCTGCGCAAATATTCAAGAATAGTTTAGTTCAAAACTTTATAATGCTTTGCTTTTAGGTTCTAATTAAGGATTATTCATTAAAATAAATCCATGCATGGGATTTTAAAATGGATATGAATAGGACTCATACACTTAACAAAACCACAAACTTCCAAGGCAACTAAACAACACGAAACATTGGAATAACCAGTGGTATTTAGGAGTTGTGGTTCTGGTTCGTTCTATTTCTCCAATATGAAATGAAGTAGGATCATTATGAAACGACACAACAGAATACATGAACTGAGCTAGGATCATTATGCGTGTGCATGCATGATGGTGCTTGTTATATATAACATTAAGACTATAATCTTTGGGTTAGAGAAATCTTACATCCTTAAGGCCAACATATCCGGTTTCTAAGCGGGAGTTCTTTTCAAATGCTTGAAAAATATTCCAACCCCATTCTTGGTATGTCTTGTTTCCAGTGATACGCCACAGGTAAAAGAGCGACTCAACCGTCTCAGGCCTCAAAATGTTCCATGAAGTGCCAACATTCATGTCCTGCAATTTCATCATCTTTCAGTATCAAGCATACAACAAGCGAATATCTTCCATTTTCCAATCTAGAAGAGAGTATCAAACCTGTCCAGGGCGAAAGAAATAGTTCTCTCCAGCTAATTTTGTAGGTGTCAACTGGTAGAAATTATAACAAGTCCACGCAAGCTACAGTTCAAAGCCGAAAACTAAATTATGTGTATCCACCAAATCTGAAGCTAATTAAAACATGTGGACCACAAACAAAATAGCTATGCACCACTAAATTAAGTAGATTAGGAAGCCAAGAAACTGGACTAGCATATTCAAGTTCTCAGCTGCATTTTTTTTTTTTTGCCTATATGCTTCTTTAAACGCTTTTGCTTGTGTGATGGACCTCAACTTTTGGCCAGGCAAGCAAGCTTTCTGCAAATGTGCCCTTGAGGTTACCTAATACCAATCGTTGTAACAATAAGTTCTCTTTGTTACTGCATTTTCTTGAAAAAACATGACTACCTAAATAAAGCATATTTTCATTGTGGTTTCAACACTTGAACTCCTTCATACATATCAAATAACCTACTCTACACACAACCAATCATTTCCTAGTCACTTCATCTAAATTCCCATGTCAATTCCGCCACACAAAATTATGTCTTCCTTCAGCCATCTTTTATCCATCTTAACAATTTTATGTTTGACACCTTATCGTTCATCTAGATGTAGAAGAAATGTAAGTTTACCATAATTCTATAGTATTCCCTTATGCAATAGCCAGTATTATTGATCCCAGCATCCCAACTATTTGTGAAAACAAAGCAGCTTTCAAGATCAGTTGGCACAATAAGCATCCATTTTCCATAAAAACAAGTTATCTCTAAATTCAATAAAAAATATTTAAATTTTATCTTTTTTGAACCATGGAAATACATTTATAATTTTGCAGGACAGAAGCAGCAGTCTTATGACACATGACCTTACAAACTTCATTTAGATTCCTGTACTATCAATACCAAATCCATAGTGGTCAGGAGCTTTCAAAGGCTGATGGGTTGGGGCATGACAGAAAGAAGAAAGAGCAAACACAATGAGATTTCCTTTAATTTCAGAAGATCAAGGTATCTCTCATCAATTAAACTTAACTTTGTACCACCAAGAATTCTGCTTCTCACAAGCTTCACAAAAGATGCAAACTCATTTAAAAATCCATTGATTATTGGTTCATTCATATATTCTTATCTCACAATCTGTCAATATTCTAAATTCATTTTTTTCAAGAGTTTAAACACACCATAAAGTCAGTAGAATCCAAGAAACTCTTTTTTATGTACTGTCTTAATACAATTAGCTCGGTGTATTGCAGTCTAGACTAATACAAATTGACTAGAGAACAAGCACATGAGTGCAAATGCCGATGATAACCAAAAAATAAATATAAAGGCTATTTCTTAATTAATACCTCTTCTGCAAGTGATAAAACCTTTTCGGCTTCACCAGGACCATAACCTTTAGATCCTAAAGCCAACATGCCAGGAGCAAAGCATGCCAATTCATCCATCTACAGTGACGAAGAAGTTAAGCACTTGAAAGACAACAGCTTAGTCATCAAATAGCTAGGAGATTTCCTCAAATTGTTTGACTACCTTGTCAGATAAAAAATTTCCATTCTTCTCGCAAATGTATGTGAAGGATGATGGGGTTGTTTTCCGAACCAAGCTTTGGAGACCTTTCATTGATGTCTCCCACATTTCTCTGATTGCAGTATTCATTAACACAAATTTCGTCAACGTAGAGATTCATTTGAGAGGTCTCAAAATGCAAAATGTCATGCAATCATTACAAAATAGATGAGGGAAATAAAACTCATCTTTATCATAATGGTTCAATGACCAATTGAAGAAATTGATCACAGCATCCTAAGTCAATATTTAACATTGATTTTCCAGGATCACAAGCCAACGCCATAAATTTTTCATCACAGAAATCAACATTACAGGGAACTGATACTTTGTGCTACTCCTACAAGCTTTATAATTATAATATTATGAGGCAAGAAGTATAGGTGTCTTCATGGTCAATATATTAATCAAGTGACCTAACATTTTACCATTTAGCAACTAAATATGACACTAAGAAACGTAACATTTCTCCCACAGGTTGTAGATTAGCAGTTAGGAATTTTTATCATCATATTTGTAACACCATGATTTTTGGAATTTTGCCAATCCTACCACACAGCTCACAAAATTACAAGCATTTCTAGTGAAATTGCATAATATCAATGCTTATCATTTAATATAGACCACCTGTAGTGCTTCACAGCTTCTGTTTTGTTCCCTTGTATCCACACCTTGAGTAAATACTCATAAAAGCTGCAAAAAAATAGCCTCGTGTCATTTATGCTTGTATTAAAAGGCCATGGATGACATCGTGGAGTTGTTTTATGCTAAAAGAAGCATTCGATCTAGAAAGTTAAGCTGTTAGAAAGGTTTAAGAATGTCCATAACTATTCCTCTCAAGAGCAGGTCATCAAGCCCAATAATCAACACAGCATAAGGAATTAATAATTTGGGTTGTTTCATAAACTGCCTAGTAAATCAAATGTTTGATCAAATAGACTGCAATACCAAGTACAATGTTACAGCACTTTCTAAGAGGTCAAACTTTTGAAGTACATTGTTGCCAGGAAGAAATTTAAAACCTAGGAATGAACATGACAGAACCTTTTACAAGGGATTGAAAAAAAAACAGGATCACAAGCGCCATTTCATAAGTGAATCCTGTATCATTTGATCATGGTACTAAGTAGCAGATTCAAGTAGCACAATTTATGGTTTCTTTTAAGACAAGCACAAAATGTATTCAACATACACAACGAGAACCAATATCTTGTTTGAAATTCATATTATTCAGGTTTAATTGTCTGGTGATATGTGACAGAATGGTGGTTATAAGATGATTTTTTTTTATCACTGCCCTCTTAAAAATGTTATAGCCTGCTTTACATACTACTTTGTTTTTTGCATCAATAGATGTTATAAAAAGGAACAACACGCATCAATACCTATCCCCCATGGCACCAAATGTTATTGTTGAGTATGCAGCTGTTCCAGAGAGAGGATTAATATATATGGGAAGTAAACCATCAGTTGGAAAGGTTTTCTGAATCTCTTTTACGACTTTCTCTACCTGAAATATCAGTTCACAGAAAAACTTACAGAAAGCATATAACAAAACACTCCAGTTCCACATCTATTATTACCACACTTTCTTTGGGAATCACATATCATATTTGGAATTGCCAAAACTAGTCTCAAGTAAATAAACATGACTTGAAAAATAATTTTTTTTTCAAAAGTGACACTTCCAGGCATACAACCATGAGAGCGCAAATACCTTCTCCTGGTATTTTGGGTCTTTTGTTCTTTGAGATAAAGCAATGAATTCAAGCTGCTCTGTTCCAGAATCTGCCAGGATACTGTTTCCCTATAAAAGACATAATCATTAGAGTCAAAGTGAGTTGAGTATGGCTTGAATTCTCAAGCTCATGACTGAAGCAGGCTTATCAGTGCATTGTATGACAGATTAGAAAGCGAGGAGTACTCTGGGAGCATTAAAGAAGCCAATGAACAACAAAAATTACCCGAGTCCACCCAGGGTTGTGTGCACTCCCATGCGCTAAATTAATTATGTTATAGGGAATTCCTGAAGGCGAATTCCATGCAGGTAGCAATCTATCTGCAATATTTTTAGCCTTTTCAAGAAAAACTTTGTCGCCAGAAAGATCATAAGCACTGAGAAGCCCTCCAACAACCCTGAACACGGAAAAAGTAGACAAGAGAGTTAAGAAGCAATACAGGTAGAATGCATTCTTGCAAAAAAATGTAATGCAACTGAAAATTACAGATTAAACCTTCTAATGCAACCTTATGGTTGTCTCAAAGACACTAGCCTCATAATCCTTGTTGAAATCCAATGAGTTCGCAACCCACCTGCAATTAACATAACAGATAGCTTACGCACAAACATTTCTAAATCTAGAAATAAAACAATTTAAAAAATTGCCAAATTATAAACCACAGTGATATCCAATCTGGTACAAGTTTCAAGAAATAGAAACTTACTCTTTGGCTCTTTGAAACTGCTCATGAAGACCCATTATAAATAATGTATCAAGAGAATCCACTAGAGTTGCTCCAAGACCACCAAAGCTATTAACTCCATCCTTTGTTTGTGGCTGTTTAGAATCAGAATTGACTCATTGGTTGCACAATTGACTCACCACATCCCAACCCCAAACCCAATTTCTCATAACAGAAAGAAAGGTGAGCACAAAAATCTTTAAGAAACTGCACTCATATCCTAAATATCATCAAAATAAAGCCCTAGATACTAAAGTCTTGAACTTGATCGAGAAATCATAATACAAAGCACTAAAAACCAGTAAATTTCTGTAAAAAAGAAAGCAGACCTGAAGTTCATCATGGCCCCAAGCATACTTCTCATAAGAAGTCCAAGCATGAAGCATAGCTTCCTTAACTTTCTCTCTTCTTTCAACACTAACAGGATCATCATCATCATCTTTGCTAGTGTTTGAACTCTCCAGACCTGCTGACCATTTAACCTTTACACTTAAGTCTTCAAGATGCAGTTTTAGCTGTGCCAATTCTTCATTCAATCTCAAAACCTCTTCATGGTGGTCTCTGGTAAGATTTTGACGGTCAGAAACAAGCAAAACTAGAGAGACAAATCCAAAGATGACAAGAACAAGTTGTTGGGGTTTCTTGAAGTAGTATTTTGGATTAAATATTGATAAGGAAGTGGAATTTGAAGAAGGTTTTTTCCCCATTTTGGATTAAAAATGAAGAAACAGCCCAGATTTTAGGAGAGAGAGGCTCATGGAATTGTTATCCTTTCTAATATATTCTATTCATCTGAAAAAGTCCACGTAGGGTCAACTCACAACTGATGTCAGTGGCCGGTGTTGTTCATGACTTTTCTTGCTCTTTTGGTAAACATCATATAACTCTCCTAACTATCCACTTAATTGTCAGCTAGGTCTCTATCTATTAATTTTATGAAATGGTTTCCCAAAGTATTAGACGTTGCTTGATCCCGTCTCCCTTCTTTAAGACTTACATCTAAATTGCATATATTATGCAATTCAATGAAGTAAATTCAAGGCTTTGGTTCCACTGAGCACAAATATTAAAACCAACTTGACTTTCAAAATCAACCTAATATCTCGTCAATTTAAGATTACCGACTTGAAATCCAATATTGATAGTGTTTTGAAATAAACTAATCACAGCTTGATATGATTTTTATAAGAAAATCAAAACAATGCAGTTTTTTCTTTATTTTCTTTAAATATTAAAATAATAATATTTTAGATTAATTTGAATCAACCCGCTCGAGCCGTGATCGAGTCTTGAATTGGGTCACAAGTAAGAGCATATTTAATAACTTTGCCTTTGTGAGAACTAAATCGAATGGGGTAGGTTATAGCTTCGGTCAAGACTCAATTGAGTAATGTATGGTATACCAAACCCGATGAAGGAAATAGATAGTTTGAGGACTGCAGTGAAGATTTACTTGTAGGTTGAGAACTAATATGAGGTTTTTCGTCAAGTTGTGGTCTTAGTTTGAAATGGTTTCTCTTCTCCTTTTCTTGGGTTATTGATGTCATAAATTCAGGCAACGTTATTACTTAGATCGAAAGATACACATAAGGTGGTTGATGGTTGTCGTTGGCTGGCTTTAAGGGTAACAAGGAACAACTTTTTCTTCCCACCTGAGTGCTTGAAAGTCACTCATCCATTGCATTTATATGGCAGTTGGTAGTTAGCTGCAAACACCAGAAAAATGGTTGTATGTAACGGTCCTCTTCTTGTCCTTGAAGGCCTGGACAGGTTAGTCAGAGTGCAAGCAAACAAACTTGAAACAGTAATGAAGGTTTTCGATGTTTGCTGAACCTGGCAGGAAACATTAAAGGAATAGGATCTCTGATTCATTTACATTGTACTCCAAATGCTAGATGCCCTACAGCTTCTCATGGTAAAGTTCAATTCTAACTAGCAGAAATTTATTCCAAGTTTCAGTTACCATCCTTTAGCCCTCCCCTGGATGAGAAAGCTTCCTTTTCAGGATCTCATTCTCCTTTCTCAGTTTCATAATCTTCTGTTTTAGTGTTTCAACAAGTCGACTGGAAGCCAAATCTTGCTGCTGTTCAATGCGCTTGGTTTTGAAAATCAGCACTGTAATTCACCAGATACAGACAAACTATTCGATCATGGCAAACCAGAGTAACCTCAAGTGCATATATTGAACAAGAAAACAAGTACGAAGTTATTCAGAACCATTTCAATGTATTAGGTACAGAAAGATAAGACACTTACAATCCTTTTCCAAACCCTGGAATTTCTTATTCAACTCATTTTTCTCTTCCTGTTCAACCATGAGGCAATCCTTCAGATCCTGAAGCTCAAGATGATCTGTCATAGAATGATCAGTTAATTTTACAATTCCTTTGGTATAGTAAAATCCAACCACCAAATTCAGTAATTGTTGACCAATTATGAACCTCACATTTTGATTCCACCTCGAAAGCTACACGGTCCAACCTGTTTGCTAGAGTTTGCATATGAGCTTTATGCGCTGCTAAATCTTGGCGGAGGTGATTCACAGTTGCTTGATTTGTTTCCTTCTCAAGTAGAAACCCACTAACATGCATAATCATCACGCAGAAAAGAACAGTAATTTGGGAGGAAAATATTTGAATCATCCCTCAGAATTAGACAAGCTACCTGATTTGGTCCTCTAATTCTCCAACCTTAGCCGTGCAGTCTTTCCTAAGCAATTCCACTGCCTTCTTATGCTCCTGCCCACATATTTCAACATCTTAATACTGGTATACAGTGTTCATCATGCAATCAGATGGTGTGGGTTCTACATGAAACCATTTCAATCCCATCTCTAATTATCATCACCAACTAAATTAAGCTTCAAATCACCCCAGTTACGAGTACCCGCTATCCATCCCAAAACAGCCATATCAAACGAGTTTCCCGAATAATATCAACCATGACATAGTAGATCCCATTGGTCAATCTCACACAATATTATTTGGGAAACTCACTCGAAATTGAATTACACATTTCACCACATATTGCCATCTCTTCAAGAAATTAAGCTCCAAATTACTTTATTTATGAGGAACTCTATTCATCTAGAAATAGCCATTCTAAACGAGTTCCCCGAATGATATCAACCATCACGTAGGGGATTCGAACTGGCAGGTCCCATTCCCACATGGCATTATTCAATCATGATTGAATTATCCATTTCACAACAAATTATCATCTCTCAAAGAAATCGAACTCCAAATGACTCTAGTTATAAGCAACGCTATTCATCTCAAAATAGCCACATTGAACTAGTTCCTTCAATAATATCGACCGCGACAGTTGGATTCAACTGATAGATCCCATTCCCACATCACACTACCCATCACGGGTTGATATTATTCAAGAAACTCATTAGGGATTGAATCACACGTCATGTGGTAATGTAATGTTTCAACAAAGCACTCCTCCGATCTACTCACAATGAACACGAGACTCAAGGCATCGATAATCATGAAATTAACTTACATCCTCTTTATTAATCAGCTCATCTCTCAATCTTTTTAGATCCTCGTTCAAGCTTACACATTTCGTACGGCGCTCAAGCTGTGTTCACATAAATTCAAGCAACAAAAAAATAATTAACATTCTATTTTTATCAATGCTGCTTTAAATTTATAGTGATTTAGAACTAAGCAACGAATCAAAACACATCCTTTTATAATCAACAAAATCGCATACCTCTTCAGCTAGATTGTTCAAAGATCCTGTGTACAGCTTCCTAAGTCTCTCATTTTCTGCAGATAATAATAATAATAGTAGTAGTAATAATAGTAATAAATAGTTTTCAAAAAAGAAAAAAAAGGTCGATTAAGAAAAGAAAACAGAAAAAAAGCGATTAAGAGAGATTAAGCAGTAACTGAGAAAAGATGAAAGAAAAAAGGCCATCAAGAGAGAGATTGAGCAGCAATTAAGAAGAGGAAAACCTTGATTAAGAGATTTGCAAGTGAATTCGAGTGTTTCTGTTTTCTTAATCTCTGCGTTCAAATTCGATCTCAGAGTTTGAATTTCCGTGAAACCGCTCTTGAAATCCTTCAGAAAAATAAATAAATAAATAAGTTTTCATTTCGATTTTCTCGTGGCTTCTCAGCAACCAAACATAAAGGAGATATTTTAGTGCCTCGTAAATGTGATCGAAGGAAGAGAGAAGCGAATTGATTTCTTCGTCGATCGTTGCCGCCATATTTTTTCCTCTCAAAATAAAATAAAGAAAAGAGAAAATATATTCTTCGTCTAATAAATAATTAATAATACTGTGTGTATATAGAATTATATATACGGGCCTTTCGTACTTTATACGGGCTGGTCTATATTTGTTGGCAAGGTCTCTTTCGTTGGGCCATATTAAAACAAGCAGCCCATCCACAACCTAATGGTTTTCTCGCAACAGTTTTGATTCTAAATTATTTTTTATTTCTTAACTAGAAATTTTGTTAGAATCACTTAACAGACCCGTTAAGCTATATTAAAAAAAAAATCCGATTTTTCTATAAAATAAAATGAAATTAAAAATAATAGTTTTTAATTAAGAATTTATAAAAGTTGATATAAATATTATTTGATGGAGAATCTATGACTACTTGTATAGCCAGGGTATTGTTGTAAAAATTGAATATTCAACCTAATAACCTACCACTCCTAAGGTTGTATATTGACTTAAGTTCTGATGGATTTCGTAAATTAACTCGCAAAATAATCAATGTAGTTTCGAGCATGAGAAGAATACGGTTGAAGTCATGATAGCCCTTGATGATACCTGCAATCAAGTCATCTTGAATGATGGGTGTGATTGCCATAAGATTTGTCCATCAAGCTTACTTAGCATTAGGATCGGAATTAATGTAACTCGTCAGTGCAGTTTCTGCATGGATTTTATGAAATTTTATTTAATTTCAAAAGTAATAATTAATATTTGTCCCATGAAAGCATAAATAAAGAGAAAGAAGATAGAGTTGCAAGGAACTGTTATAGTAAATACATATAAATTGTTCACAAAATATATAAAAAAATAATTTAAGTTTTTTTTTTTTTACAATTATAACCGGCAATAGATTTGATGGTCAGATCACTGGTTATATACTCCAGAAATAACCATGTTTGAAGATCGTCTCTTTCGTACACCATTATTGATGGTAGGTAGCTATCTATTCTCTTAACTCTCATCTGGGTTTTGGAATAAAAGCTGATTGGCATCTTTCAGCATCATTCTCGGGTATGTAATAATTGGATTAGAAAGAGAAGTGAAACGTTTCAAAACTGAAACAACCTTGGATTATATATATCATTCCAACATGGTAGAAAAACCGAAGCGCGTCATCTCAAGCTCAAGCAAAGCACTATTCAAGCGCTCTCTCAGTCCATGGAAACTTTTGTAAATAACGCTGAGTACCAAAATTACAAGGAGATGACTGACAAGTTATGGAATAATGAGCAAAAGAGGTAGACACACTTTCTTATTTCCTGTCAGTGTCCAAACTTTTTTTCTGTTGTTTTTGAGAACTAGGGTTCAACTTAAGAAAAAAAGTTATTTAATTTCGAGACAGTTGGGCAATGGATCAGGCATCTAGCCAGTACTGTGATCCAAGCTTGCCGGACGGAGCTGCTTCAGCAATAGGCTCAAAAAGTACAGTTTCAGAGAGAAACAGGAGGAAGAAGCTTTTTTTTTTTTTTGTGGTAAAGATCGGGGCGTACGCCCTTCTAAATTAAACGAGGAATAGTGGACCCAATAAGGTCATAATACAATAAGAAATACACTCCTGCCGGAGGATCAGTAAGAATATCCACCCCCTATCTAATAAATCTCTAGTTAGCCCAAAATTTGCCAACCAGTCGGCCACACAATTAGCCTCTCTGTAAGCATGAAAAATTTCAACTTCCCAATCTCTACCCAACATACTTTTAATTTGCATAATCAAATTAAAATTATTATCAACTCTCTCACTCTCCCCATTAACAAGTCCTACTACTAACCTGGAGTCGGACTCCAAAATCACTTTTCTGAAACCTCTATCCCATGTCATAAGAAGCCCCACATAGATAGCCCATAATTCCGCAGTCATAGATGAACAAATACCAATATTTCTTGCAAATCCTCCTATCCAAGACCCCATATGATCTCTAATAACTCCTCCTGCACCTGCGATCCCCGGGTTACCTTTGCTGCAGCCATCCACGTTAAGTTTTATCCACTCTTCCGCCGGGTACTTCCATCCGATATGAGCATATGTCGTATCACTGTTTCTATCCTCATGCTCATTCCTCTGTATCTTTTTACTATCCTCAACCATTCTTTTTATATTGAGGATAGTCCCATACCAATGAACTTGGTCTCTACCAAACGTTCTATTACATCTTTCTTTTCAAATATACCATAAAGTTATACCGAAGACTATGTGCCAATCTCCAAACTGGGTGTTTCCATTCCTGGACGTCAAGTTTGAAACCAACCAAACGTACCAATTTTAGCTAACAGGAGGAAGAAGCTTAATGACAAGTTCTTTGCGCTCAGAGAAGCAGTCCCCAAAATCAGCAAGGTTAATTTATAGATCGTTAATCATGACATGTCATTAACAATCTAAATCATATATTGCAATAATTAATTCTAATATATGTATATTGTTTGTTGAATATGAATTGTTTTTGGTGTTGTTTTTCATTTTTGGGCTGAACTCATTTAGTTGGATAAGGCTGCTATAATCAAAGATGCTATTGACTGCATCCAAGATTTGCAAGAAGACGAGACGAGACGAGACTTGAAGCTGAAATAAAGGAACTTTAATATGAGAGATTGGAGAAAGAAAAGGGTTATGAATTGGAGAGAGAGGTACGTAGCAGTCTTGGTTAAGATCCAAGAAAACAAAATACGACCAAATTTCTGATCGCAGAGCGCCGCCCAGAACTGATCCCATTGAAGTTCATCAAGTAAGCTCTAAACAGTGGAGATATGCCACAATTTTTCAACTATCAAAAAATAAAATTTATCTCTCTATGTATCTCAAATGATTAATTAGTTATATTCGTAAATTTAAGATATGCGTGCTGCTGTGCTTCCAGCTTCGGGTTACATCCATGGGAGAGAAGACTCTGTTTGTGAGTTTGACATGCATGCAGTCAAGCTAGAGAAGCAACGGCTAGGATCTGCGAGGTTTTTGAATCTTTGAAGGTGATGAAGATTATTACAGCAAGTGTCACAACTGTCTCAGGGATGGTCAAGACGACAATCTTGATAGAGGTCTCTCTCTTTTTTCCTCCCCACCTCTCTATTATTTCACTCCAAGGGAATATAATTAATGTTAAGCAATATGAAACGGCTACGAAAGATGCATGCAAGTGTTCATACAGAACTTTCGATTTCATGGAATGAATAATTTAGCAGGCATAAGTTATAACATTATAGGAAGATAACATTTTTCTTTTATTCCATGTACGGTCAAGTTTCAAAGACGTGACAACCTTCCATAAGACTTGAAGTCTTTTCGACAAGATCCAAACTCAGCTAAGCTGACACCAGTCAATTTTCTCTTGCAGGCAGACGGAGAAGAGAAAGATCATCTGAAGTTAAAAATCGAAAGAGCTCATATAATCATCTGAGCATGTGACCAATAGAAAATCCAAGTACGATTGCACTATTGCCACCACAGCTTTCAGAAACTATATCCAATTAATTTAAATAATCTTTTTCGTCTCATTTTTTCTTTAAGCATACTGAAGAAATTCTCATAGTTATAAAATGAAATCACCATGTAGTTTGTAGGTTCAAGACTTGCTTGCTTCAATAAGAATTACTGATTGTCAATTGTAATTAAAATCGTGCGTGCAATTAACATTTAGTTTTTCTCTCTTTAATAATTACATGTTGGAATTAAGTTGGGATTTTTTTTCTTCTTGTCATCGAACCTTTCATTGTAAAGCAGATACGAGATGGCTTCAAAATTCATCAAAAAATGAAGCCGCTCAAACAATACATTTATTTTGAAATTATTAATTTAATTAGAAGGATGAATGTAGTAATGATTCAAAATAATAACACTCTGGAGATTAAGGCGTCAAAAAAACCGTCTAAACTTTTGAAACCCCAACAATGTTTCTGACATTAACTTGTAAACTATCTCAGAAGTGATTGGAGTCCGATACGACGTACTTTTATGTAACATTGCAGCAATTATTTTACCTATGGAGTAAACCGGAAATTGAATTAATCATGGGATCCCAACTAGATATTTGCATACTTCTTCCCTAGCCAGCCAGCCGCCGGCCATAAAGATGCATATATAATGGAATTTTATCTGCTATCAGTACTCGGCTGAGCTCCATGTTTTTTCTCTGTTTACGCGTTAAGATGAATTTTTGGTCACGTCAAAGCACATTTTTCTTTTGGAAAGCGCAGAATCTAACTTCTAAACGTGGGGATACGTACATTTTCAGTAAGTAAAGTATTTTTGGCTAGTCATGAAAGCTCACAACAAATGTCAGTAACGTTTGTGTTTTAAAAATATTTTTAATTTTTTTTTATTTTAAATTAAAAATATTTAGTGTTTTTAGATCATTTTCATGTGCTAATATTAAAAATAATTTTAAAAATTAAAAAATATCATTTAATGTATTTTTAAATAAAAAATACTTTTAAAAATAATCACTACCACACTCTCAAACAAGTCGTCAAGAGCAACCGACCATCAAGGTCACATGACCCCATAAATTAGTGGTATTGAACATGCCAGTTGTGTTTGATTTTCTTTCAATGCTGCGAAGAACCTTTCCCTGCAAAATTACAGTGCCTTGGTCTTTTAGTAGTATTTTGCAGACTTTTAGCACAGCTTTTAGTTGCCTAATCCTATTCGATAACGCGCACACGACGAAACATGCAATCTTTTGTTCATTTAATGCATTACTATAAACATGACTTTTTTCATCGACTTTTATAAGAAAATAATAGTAAATCACTGGAAAAAGGATCATGAAAATAACAACAATAATAAAGAAATAACTTGAAAACAAAACAGTCCACCCAGGTAGTCTATATAAAGTCTCATTTTTCTTACATGATTGAGAAAACAAAACACACCATCTCAAGCGAAGAAGCACCATTCAAGTTCTCTCATTGAGTTCTTAATTTCCCTTAAGACAGCTCCACACTCAATCCATGGAGACTTTTGAAAACAATGCTGGGTATCAAAATTACTGGGAGATGACTGACATGTTTTGGAATGATGAGCTTAACAGGTACACGTCCGGCCTTTCTTATTTGCTTCCAGTGACCAAACATTTTTTCTATTTTTTCTCCCATGTACTCTTTTTTTTCAGCACTAGGGTTCCATTTATGAACAAAAGCTCTTTAATTTCGAGACAGTTTGGCAATGGGCCAGGCATCTAGCCAGAACTGTTATCCAAGCTTGCCAGACGGAGCTGCTTCACCAAAAGCTTCTACAAGTAGAGCTTCAGAAAGAAACAGGAGGAAAAAGTTTGATGACAAGCTCTTTGCGCTTAGAGAAGCAGTCCCCAGAATCAGCAAGGTTAATTTATAGCTCATTAGTTATGAAATGTCATCAACAGTCTAAATCATATATTGACAACTTATGAAATGTTGTTTTTCATTTCTGGGCTGAACTCATTCAGCTGGATAAGGCTTCTATAATCAAAGATGCTATTGACTACATCAAAGATTTGCAAGAAGAGGAGACGAGACTCCAAGCTGAGATCATGGGACTTGATTCTGAGAGATTGGAGAAAGAAAGGGGTTATGAATTTGAGAGAGAGCGTCCAGCATTGTTAAGATCCAAGAAAACAAAGTATGACCAAATTTCTGATCATAGAGCTCCCATAAGTGATCCTATCGAAGTTCATCAAGTAAGTTCTACACAGTATTGGAGATATATATCCCACAACTTTTAAAATATATGTATATAAAAGTTCTCTCAAAGTATCTCAAATGATTAATCAGTTATATCAGGACATTGTTTACGATATATGTGCTGATGTACTTCCAGCTTAGGGTCTCGTCCGTGGGAGAGAAGACTCTGTTAGTGAGTTTGATATGCAGCAAAGCTAAAGAAGCTATGATTAGGATCTGCGAGGTTTTTGAATCCTTACAGCTGAAAATTATTACAGCAAGTGTCACAACCTTCTCAGGGATGGTCAAAAAGACAGTCTTGATAGAGGTCTGTCTCCTTTTGCCCCCTACCTCTCTATTATTTCACTCCAAGAGATTAAAATTGTAAGCAATAAGAAATGGCTGCTTAAGCTATATGTAAATGTTGATACACAAATTTGGATTTCATGGAGTGAGTAATATTAACTATCAAATTTAATATGCAAAAGAATAATTTAAAATTATTTTTTTCCCTGTTAGATTTTATATAATGACAAACTATATATGTGTAGATAAGTATTTTCATTTTATTTTCATGTTTTTAATTAGAGAAAGAAATGTTGTCGCCATTACTAGTAAAAAGGAGCCTTTTAGAAAGAAAGAAGGCCATGCCAGTCTCAAGAACAGCCATCTATATCAAACTATTGGTTGATTTTTCTCATTAAAATTTGGTCACTAACATGGAAGCTGACACTAATTAATTTCTATTGCAGGCAGACGGAGAAGAGAAAGATCATCTGAAGTTAAAAATTGAAAGAGCTATTTCAGCTCTAAGTGCTCCATATAACTTCGAAGCATGTAATTAATCGAAAATCGAAGTATGATTGGACCGTTGCCACCGCAGCTTTGAGAAACTATATCCAATTAGTTTAAATAATAATAATAATAATAATCTTTTTCGTCACCTTTTTTAATTTTTCTCTCTTCAATAATTACTCGTGGGATTTGTTTTTACTAAATTGAAGAAAGCAACCATTAATACTCCCTTTCTTTTCCAGCAACCTGATCATGGTACCTCTACTACGTACCCAGAAGAAATCTAGCTCATATCCAATTAAAATGATTTATCATCAAATGTGAAAAATATAAATTATTACTATAAAAAATAATTTCAATCCAAACAAGACTTGGATAATGATTTTTATATTAATTCACCTACACATCCCCTTAATCAAAACCCTTTTCAGCTTATTAAATTGATAGTTGAGTCTGAGTTATAACGGTTATATTATCAGGTATTTGCTCATGGAATGAATGAAGTAGAAATTGAATTATTCATGGGATTCCAATTAGGTATTTGCTTTCTTCTTCCCTTGCCAGCGGCTGTACGTGCGCATGATTGAATTGCTTTGCCATCGATCTACTGAGCCTTCTGTTTTTTTCTCCATGGGAACACATAAAAAATAGTATTTTTAGATAATTTTCATGTATTGACTTCAAAAAATATTTTTAAAAAATAAAAAATATTATTTTAATACATTTCTAAATAAAAAAACACTTTAAAAAACAATTACAACCCCAACCAAACTCTGAAATAAGCTAACATAGTAATTGTGTTTCATTTTCTTTCAACGCTGCAGATTTTTTACGAACTTTCTCATACGGTCTCATGATGCAAAGAACAATCAACGGTACCCCACTTCAAACTTGTCTTTGAAAAGGTGCCTGCTTTGAATGGTCTTTATTGAGTCGTAGTATGAGCATTGCTAGCTTTTAGTTGCATAATAATTCAATTCGAGAAAACTCACTAGACGAAACATACAATCTTTTTGAAGTCCGTCAATTGATTGTACAATCCATATGTATCCAACTTGAAACGTTCCTCCTTCTATTTTATTTACTGGTTGGTTGATAAAAAAATATTTATTAATTCCACGGATTATATTATCCAGTTTGTAGGTTTGAAGTTTTAATAAGTTTATTCATCAAACATTATATATATTTTTTTAAAAATAATTATATTGTTTTTAATAGTCATCTAAATTGTTTTTGGACCCGTTAAATTAATTAATTTATTATGGATCAGTTTGCAATTTATTTAACACGTGTAAATAACGCGTGATGACATTATGATGGGCACAGTAAGAGCATCAAACGAGCTACCCAGTTGTACGGGGATTTTTTTTTTTATTATTAATTCAGAATAGAGGCTTCCGTTAATAGACCCAGCACAGCATAACGACACAAACGTAAGGATCACCCGTCAGTCAAGAAGTCATCGGTTTATTCTCGGACAAAAAAGAAGTCATCACTTTCCTTGTAACATTGGAAGTCTTTGAGCCATAATTTCCAAGAAACTACAACACCATATCAGCAGGTGTGGACAGGGTGAATCAAAGTCACGCCGCACTACATTATCAAGCAAATAATCTCTCCTGCATGCACTTCCTCCCCGCAACATATTGAAAACGTCTTGCCCAATAAATCCTGCTCTTGACAGATGGTATTAGTTTACTTCCTGGATCTGGTATGCCGAAAGGCGCAGTCAAGAGAAACATCAGCAGTTATTATGTGTACAGATCCAGGGTAGAATGTATTCGAACTGATTTTATTGATATCATTTTTTTAAAATAATCTGTTGTTGATATAAATTACCAAGGAAAACTTTATATTATTATTTAACACGCTATCGCTCTCTTATGTGAAAATCTGTTTTTTTCTTTTTAAAAAATAATAGCTCTTTAAACTTGAGATTTGCATGAATATACACTAATTCATGCTAAATAAAAAGGGAGTGATAAAATTTGAACTAGTAACGGTTTGATGCTCTGAAACAATATCAAACAGTCATCTGACTTGAAAAATAAACTTGTTATATGAGATCTCAAAATATAATTTATATTATTCTCTATCATATATTTCGTCAAATCCTTCTTGATGATTTATTAAGAGAAATTATTAATTACTTGGGGATATTTTGGAGAATCTCATTTGCCTTCTCATCGGCTTCTTGCCCTCGATCGTGTAGTGAATTCTTTCATCAGAACTCGATAATCCCAAATGATATTTCCTTCTGATTTTGGATGAGAATATGCCATCATTAATGATCACAACATGGTTACCAGGTGTTCTTGATCCAGAGATATCGATCCCCAGGGTAAAATGTATTGAAACAACGGGATGATCCAGAGTTAGATCGACTTGTGAACACGACGACCGCTCTCAGATTCCCCATTTTTAAGAGAAATTAAAGGCACACCAACATGTGTAACTCAACAGCATATTTCATGCAAGAGATGACTAAAATCATAGGCCATAGGTTTCTTTTTCCGAGTCATACATATCTAGGAAACATTGGATGTAGCAGATGTTACTATGAATTCTAGCTTGGCCACGTAATAATTGGACGAGAAAGACAGAAAACTGATCGATTGGGGAACAATTCAAAGAATCCTATCTCCACATGTAATTCCTTTTTAAAAAAAAAATGTTAATTTTCTTTTCATAGCAAATTCTTCGCAACGTTGAAGTCACAGCTATATTCTATAAAAAAAATCACAAAGATATAATTAGAGTTTTAAAGAAAATCCCTTTAATCTATTTATAGATATGATAATTCTTGAAAAAAATGCTTTAAAAATATTTTATAAACTATTTTAAAACGTAAGTAAGACCAACCGTCCATCATGACTTTGACCCCATAAATAACACCTGCCCTATATAAATGCCTACTTTAAATTGTCTTTAATTTAGTCGCATTTTGCAGACTTTTAGCATTGCTTTTGGATGCAAAATCCAATTCGAGAACATGCACTAGACGAAAAATACAATCTTCTGTTGAGACCGGGAATTGATTGCCAGATACATGGTATCAGACTCAGACTTCTCTCCTTTTATCTTATTTCGTATTGATATTTTTGTTAAAAGAATGTTCTATTTTTTTTTTTACAGAAATTATGTTTGATATCGATATTGAAAAGAAAAAAAGATGGAAAATATTCTAACAAGATTTAGAAAAGTAATACTAGATTCTTTACCTAGATTCTCGTAAACCAATAAGTTCATTCATTAATGACAGTAATACTAGATAATGACTTTCTTTTCTCTTGGTTTTGATGATAAAGTAAAGAATTTAACGCTAAATCCTGTTTGGTAGGATGATCATCGCAACGCCGCATACACCCAACAACCTTTTTGCAGACCATTCATGCCATGTTTGTTTAGGTATTGGATATATCACTGGTAGGCTCTCAGAATTATTCACTCCTGCTTTGAATTTAGTCATTGATATCTCAAAACTTGCTATTCAACTGGTCTCAGATAATGGTGCTCCATCATCTTCTTTTCTCGTTGGCACACCCTAGTTCTTCAGCCAAGAAAGCCCAAGACTGTCAATCTCGGTGTCACCTCTACCCAAGTCAACAAAAATATGTTATTGATGTTCTTTGATCCTGCAAAGGGCATGTATGGGGATTTTTTTTTATTATTATTAATTCAGAATGAGAGGCTTCCGATAATAGACCCACCACAGCATAAAGACACAAACGTAAGGATCGCCCGTCAGTCAAGAAGTCATCGGTTTATTCTCAGACAAAAAAGAAGGCATCCCTTTCCTTGTAACATTGGAAGTCTTTGAGCCATACTTTCCAAGAAACTACAACACCATATCAGCAGGTGTGGACAGGGTGAATCATAGTCACGCCGCCCTAAATTATCAAACAAATAATCCCCTGCATTTAACCTTACAGTACATAGCCAAGCAGTAAAAGCTTGGAATTAAGAAGTTTGCTCCTCTTGTGGTTTCGGTTTGAGTCACTGGAGGTGCACGCAAGTCTGTCCGAACACCCACGTTAATAAAAAAAATAAAATAATCCCCTGTATCTACTCCCCACAGCATATTAAAAATCTCTTGCCCAATCAATCCTGATTTTGACAGATGATATTAGTTTACTTCCTGGATTTGGTATGCCAAAAGAATAGTCAAGAGAAACATCAGCAGTTATGTGTACAAATCCAGGGTACAATGTATTCAGACAACAACTACTAAGAAATAATTAGTAACGATCTCTTCTGTTGCAGAATATGGAATCAGCAATAAAAAAATATAATATGCAGATTTATAGTTATTTATTTACCAACTACTGAAATATTTTTATTTTATTGATATCATTTTTTTAAAATAATAATCTGTTGTTGATATAAATTATAAAAGAAAACTATATATAATTATTTAATACGTTCTCTCAAATGAAAAAAAAATAATGAAATTTGAACTAGTAATCATCTCACGTGCAAAATAATTAACATATTAAATAAATTTCGTTAAATCCTTCCTGATGATTTATTAAGAAAATATATTTTAATTACTCGGGGACATTTTGGAAAATCTCACTTGCCTTCTCATCGTCTTCTTGCCCTCCTGTAGTCAATTCTTCCATTAGAGCTCGACAATCCCAAATGATATTTCCACGAGTATCACCACGAATCAAGTCGAGAAGTCATCACTTTATTCTCCAACACAAAATAAGGCATGACTTTCGTTTGAACTTTGAACCATAATTTCCCAGAAGCTGCAAAACCATATCAGCAAGTATGGACAGGGTGAATCAAAGGTCCTTATACAGAATGCAGTGATCTTTAAGGTATCAGAATTCCAGAGTTCAATGGTGTAAATCAGGGGACAGAAATACAAAATTTTCACTGGTCCGAAACTATTAGAACAGAAAAAAGAATGTTATCCTGTCAATTTTTGTTAATGGAATGACTGTTTCTAAGCCATGTGAGGTGAAAGGGGAAGCTGCTAAGTTCTACAAAGGTTTATATTCTCTAGAAAAACGGGACAGACCCTCCTGTTCAAAACTAGAGTTAAAGAAGAGCTTTCACCATCTGCTCTGGAAGTTTCCTTTTCTTTGGATGAAGTCAAAACTACTGTTTAGGATTGTGAGTTAAGGAATCGACAAGGAGATATTTTATATGATGAATGACTTTAACTCTTCTGATCTCTTACTTAAAGGTATTAATAGCTCCTTCATAACTCTTATTCCCAAAGTCACTGTTCCAATTTCATATAACATTCTTATAGGTTGTCTTTACAAGGTTGTCTCCAAAGTGTTGGACTCGAAGGTATAATGTCTGAGATTATCGGGAACTGTCAGAACATGCCTTCACCAGATATTTACGGAGGAAAAGGTTAAGGGGCTACCTCTTTAAATTTGATTTTCACAAAGCTTGACTCTGTGATTTGGGAATATCTAAATGAGGATCTGGGAATATCTAAAAGATTGCATGAGATTTGTTTCTAGATGGATCAATCTAATTACTTTAAACTAGTTAGATTATCTATCATATGTTGGGAGTTGAGTTAACAGTTGTTATGACTGTTGGGATTGAAACAATTAATATGTTTTGCTAGTTTAAAAATAAAATATAATATTTATACATGCAAGATTTGATATAATAAAATACATCAACACACTCTATTATAACAACAGTTGTCGCACGTCGCCGCGAGGCGTCCCGGGAGGGTTTTGGCTCTCGCAATGGAGTTTTTGAGAAGTCGTCACCTGGCTGTTGAGGGTCGCTAGGAATAACTCAAAAACAAGAAAGAAAGAACATTAACAAAAGACTCAAAAAAACTCAAAAACATTAAAAAAAAAGGCAAGAAAAATAACTAAATTTATTATTATTATTATTATTATTATTATTATTATTATTATTATTATTATGTTAATAATGGAAAGAAATAAAATTAAATCAAAGAATAAAAAAGCCTAAAAACTTTAACAAAAGAGCAAACAAAAAATAAAATAAATGATAAAACAAAAATAAAAATTATTAGCTGAAAAAAAATCATTTGACTTGAAAATAAAAAAATAAAAATAAAAGAAAGAAATAACAAAGGAAAAAAAAAAGAAATATCAATTTTTAAATGATCATAAACACAAACTAAAATTTAAGAACAACATTTTTCAAAAACAAACTACCTCAACAAAAGAGAAAATAATAAAAATTAAAAACCAAAGCTAAGAGCACACATATATATAAATATGGATATAAATAGGGACTATTTCATAAATAAAAAAATTAAAAGTATAGGGTCCGAAATGAAAACAAAATATATTATCAATTTTAATCAAATGAAAAATTGAAAAAATCAAACCTTATGTACCAAAAATATTAAGGGATTGAAATTAAATCTAAATTTAAAAGAACAAGGACAAAAATATAAACATAATATATAATCAATTTCAATCAAATGACACAACTGAAACAAATCAAAATTTACATAATATAAATAAGGATCATACAACACAATTAAAAGATCAAGAACTAAAATGAAACAGCCATAAAAAAAATAGGGTCTGCTGTGTAATTTACCATACAGGAGAGAGAAAAGAAAAAAAAAAGAGTTCAACCAACCACCGTCAATATCCAGTCATCATGTGATACCACGTGGCACTACATGAGGAAAAGGACCTAGTGGCGCATCAACCGAGACGCCAGATGAACACTTTTCACCACCATACAGCTTTGTTACTTTCACCACCCCACTATAATTTAGACTTTGTTGCAACTTAGTCTTTGTTTTTAGCTTAGTTGCTTGCAATATTCGGCCACTTCGGCTATATTTATTTATTCTCTTAAAGTCCATATCTTCTATGTCGTGCTTTAATCTCTGGTATGATACTTGAAGTTGTTAATTTAACATTGAAACATGTTTTAGCATTAAGAGACACATCTTACATTCCATATTGCGGCCTGAATTCAGCATTGAAAACGATTTTATCTGACCAAGAATCTTTCATGAGATTTGGAGGTATTTGATTTTATGAATCATCCGATTCCGATATTTTAGACTTGAAGATATGATCATGATGTGAAAACTTCTTAATTCACGACGAGGGAATTCAGACAAGAGACCCACCAAGACAAGTGCGACGTCTCCAAGCCATAATTTCCCAGAAGCGGCAGGTATGGACAGGGTGAATCAAAGTCGCGCCGCACAGAATTACGAAACAGCCACTCTGCCTCCTTAGCACCCACAGCATTTGAAATTTACGCCCCTTAGCTTTAGAATTTAATTAAGAATCAACAGCTGATTTATATTTAATATTATTATGAATGGCTCTACAAATCGTAATTTCAAGGAATGCATAAATGAGAAGAACACTAGGATTCTAGAAAACCTCACGTGCGGAGGAGGCAAGAGAATATTGTAGGAATCTAGTAAAAAATAATATTAGTAGTATGCCTCTAAGTCCACTCCTCTAAGCTAATTAGATTAGTATGTGGTACTTTTTGTATAGTTTGCTATTCTTGAAAAACAATTTTAACAAAAATAAAAGAAATACCCGTTCTTTGTTTGGCTAAGTACGTGGTTCCATTGGCAGATCCCTTCCTGATATCCTGATATATTAACAAAAGAAATAAAAAAAAGAGAAACCCGAGATAGAGGTTCTCTTTTTATTATTATTATTATTATTATTATTATTATTATTATTATTATTATTATTATTATTATTTTCAGTTTCATTCATTTGGCTTAGCAATTGGTAAGTTTATGTCGCTAACAAGTTGAATTAGACGGAACACTAATGGAATAAATTATAGAAAGAAATTAAAATTTTCATTAATAATTATGTCAGAAATGTTTTAAATAGCTTGAAAAAAAAATAATTTAAAACACTAACTAAAAACATTTTAAATCCTTCAAAACAAAATTCAAAGTTTCATTTCCCTTTTAACCAAAAATATCAAACCAAGAATTATTTGCCCGTTCTCCATGAATTTCCAGCCAAGAATAATGCTTTTACAAAACATTCATCTCTATTTTTATTAAAATAGCTAGCCTTAAAAGAATATTATCTTGCTTTTGCAAATTACACATGTTACTTTTGGAATTATAAAGTCAATCCATTTACATTGAGTTAGCCATCACACGATTAAAATATATATTTTTGTTATAAAAAGAATTAATAACATTTAAATATTTTTTGTTTAACCTAAATGTGATGGGGTCAATAATCTAGTTGAAACCAATGACTAATGCAGCATCTAGATTCTAGACTCTAGAGTGGTATTAGTGTTTGTTTGGAAAGTTATTGAAGTTGCATTTCAAAATATTTTTTATTCATAAATATATTAAATTTTTTTTAAAAAAATATTTTAAACATCAGCATATGAAAATAATCTAAAAACACTAAAAAAATTAATTTAAAATAAAAAATATAATTTTTTTTTTCTTTTTAAAAACACTTTTAAAACACAATTTCAAACTTAGCCACCACAGCATGTTAGATATCACAACAGTCAATCAAATATCTTTTATCATGAAGAAAATAACGTTGTATTATATGTGGTTTAAGTGCAATTTGCAACCAGTTGGGTATGGGGATTTTCATGCAGTACGTGTAAGACAAACAGGAAATAAACCATGAAAAAACATTTCCCTTTTTTTGTCTTCCTTTCATGTCCTTTTTTACTTGTCCGTGTAAAACAGCCAATTCAAGTTTTGTAGGCTTATAGATAATTAGCACTATCATATATTAGTCTTTTACAGTTACAGCACACATAACTCTTCAATTCCAGGCCCTACCTCCCATTGTCTGTATAAAGCCCCGCAACTCTAGCATGGTTGTGCAAGCAAAACTCACTCTACTTCTCTCATTTGAGTTCTCTCTCTGCCCTTCAACACAGCCCCACATTTCCATGGACGTTATTGATAATCATTTGGACTACCAGAATTACTGGGAAACAGCCTTGTTTTGGAATGAAGATCTTGATTATAGGTACGTAACCTTTCTAACATTCTTTCATTTGATGTTCAAACTCTTTATTTTTTTTCATTTCTTTTAAGTTTATCATTGTCCAAAGTGTTTCACTATAGAGTTTTCAACTTAAAAAAGTGGTTTAATTTTGATACAGCTGGGAAACGAATCAGCAATTTAGTGTCGGCAACACTGATTCTAGCTCACCGGATGAAAATACTCAGAAAATAGCATCCAAAAATATTGTGTCGGAGAGGAGCAGGAGGAAGAAGCTTGGTGACAAGCTCTTGGCACTGAGAGCAGCTGTCCCCAAAATCAGCAAGGTATCTCACTAATTAGTTTCATATACATGTCACAGACATAATTTAATCCAACATTAATTGATCAATAATTCCAATGTTTACTACTTCGTTTGTATGATATGAGGAGTTGTTAATATTCTTTTCTTTCTGGGTTGGCAACATTTAGCTGGACAAGGCTTCTGTAATCAAAGATGCTATTAAGTATATCCAAGATTTGCAAGAACAAGAGAGGATACTCCAGGCTGATATAAGGGAGCTTGAATCCAGAAGATTGGAGACAAATCATACTCGTGACATCGAGGATGAGCTACCGGTGCTGTTAAGATCCAAGAGAACAAAATATGACCAAGTTTATGATCATTGGATGGCCAGAAGTGCTTGTCCTATTCAAGTTCATGAAGTAAGTGACGCTCTCTACCTTGAAAAATAACAAGCTAAATCATTTTCCTCCCTTAAAACATCTCTTGAAATTTGAATTGAGTTCATCCTGAACTCTCCACTGTCTTCCAATGGATCTGTTACTCAACAAGCTGATGGCATTAGAGAAGTTTCTAAAATCCAGACCTCATCCCTGTAACATCCCACTAATTGCAACTCAGATGATTTGTAAGCTCTAGAGATCAAAGTGTGACTCTGTTTGGTGCTGTTTTTTCAGCTCAGTGTCACTTCCATGGGAGAGAAAACTCTGTTCGTGAGCTTGACATGTAGTAAAACAGCAGACGCCATGATCAGGATTTGTGAAGTTTTTGAATCTTTGAAGCTGAAAATTATCACAGCAAATATCACAGCTCTCTCAGGGATGGTCAAGAAGACTGTCTTGATAGAGGTCTGCCTCTTTTCTTCTTCTTCCTCCCCATCAATTCAGTTCACGTGACACCAATGCGTGGTGGATAACACACTTCAAGTACTGAAAAAAACTCATGTGGTGCCGAATTATAGTTTGTAAGATAAAAGGGTGAGAAAGTTTTATGGTTCTTTTCTTAAAAAAGGAAACAAGAGAGAGCCTTCTCAAAGAGAGTAAAATGGGACCACTGATCTTGAGAATAGCTATTCATTTTTAAAAACAAAATATTGACATAAACTGTTCAAAAAAAATATATTTAATTATTGCAGAATTGAAATCCTGCCAAGAAGTTACATATTCCAACTTGGTCATGATCATGAAAGTTGACAGCAATTTTGTGTGTTGCAGGTAGATGAAGAAGAGAAAGAGCATCTGAAGATGAAAATCGAAAGAGGTGTTTCAGCTCTTAGATCCGCATATAATCCTATGATGGGAATCTAAACAATGTCAAATCGAAGAACAATTTCCCTAAAGCCTTGTGTTGGAATTCTAAAATCCAAGAACAACCCTCCATGAGATGTTCCTTTTCTTTTCTTTTTTTGGTATCAGGCAAGAGTTGTGCCTTTGTTAGAATAACTGGTTGGCTATTGTGATTGACATTGTACAATTAATGTTTGGTTTTCTCAGTTTAAAAGTCTTTGAATGTCAAACAAATTAACCACTTGCACCCCTTTAACCCATCACTGCTTAGCTTCCTGCATGTCTTTTCCTCCATGGATGTGTACAAGAAGCTGATTTCTTGGTTCAGTCCAAGAGCGTTTTCTTTCCACAAAATAGACTAGGCATGTGAAAACATAATATTTAAAGAGAGAATAAGAAAATTATGGATTTAACACACAGACTAAGCAAAATTATTTAATCAGAGAATCTTTCAGATTTTCTTGGACACGCAACAGCGTAAATAAGACCACACCGTCCAAGACCAACTGGACCCCGTTAATTAATGGTGTGTTGTTGCTCAGACTCTAAGTTATTGCTCATGCCAATTTTGAAATTGAATTAATCATGGGATTCCAATTAGGTATTTGCTTTCTTCTTCCCTTGCCAGCGGCTGTACGGCTGTCAATAAGGCGTGTTAGTTTATGCATGCTACAACGTCT
Source organism: Salix purpurea (assembly GCA_027405865.1). Classification (NCBI taxonomy): domain Eukaryota; kingdom Viridiplantae; phylum Streptophyta; class Magnoliopsida; order Malpighiales; family Salicaceae; genus Salix; species Salix purpurea. Next base: position 7,343,188 of record JAOWLH010000019.1, read on the forward strand.
CATGGCTTACATAATACTTGAGAGTCATCCTTGTCTCTTCATGAATTTACAGATGATCGATGGCTGGAGTGGTAGAGTTGATGACCATAAATCTACTCTTGTTTGTCTTAGCAATACTCTTGTTTCTTTGAAATCTGGGAAGCGACGAAATGTTGCTAAATCCTCCATAGAAGCCGATCGAATACAAGGCTTTGGTTGATGACACTGTTGATATCTTATGGCCTCGTTTGTTATTGTTAGATCTTTATCTTGCTTCTTTATTTATGACTACTTTATAGTGTGATAATTTAGGGCTTGTTATTTTTCTGTCAATCGTGTATGGTATGCTTAATTATCATTTTGTTCATGATTGAGTTGCTAATAAGGAGATTCAGGTTCAACTCATCGATCTCTTCGAAGGACCAACTAGCTAGCTAATGTCTTTACCAGACCTCTACCACATGCTTTGTTTCGTCTTCTTCGGTTCGAGCTTCAGGTGGAATCTCCCCTTTCAGGTGGAAAAATTGTCCATCGAGACTTCTTTTTTCCCTCCATGCATGGATGTACACAGAAATGAATATGCCAGTCCAATCACGGCGTATTTTTCTTTCAAAAAGCGCACAATCTGACTTTTTCATTATGAAGAAGGGAAGTATTTTTGGGGAGTCAAGAAAGTTCCTTCGGTTTTCCATTTCCCCTACAGCAACGTAAATTAAAGACCAACCGTCCATCAAGACTTGACCCCATGAACTAGTGGTATTGAACGTAATAATTTTGTTCCATTTTTTTTCAATGCTGTGAAATTTCTATGAACTTTCTCATTCGGTCTCATGATGCAAGGAACTGTCGACGATGCCCTTGAAAAAGTGTCTCCTTTAAAGGTCATTTAGCCGAGTATTTTTCTAGATTATTGAAGATTTTCTAAAAAAATCCAAATAGCTTGGGTGAAAAACTTATATTTTAGATAATTGATTAGTCGTTTTGTTCTATAAATCTAATCTTTTTAAGATAGTTGGTGGTGGATGACGTTTGGTAACTCTGAAAAGGTCTCATTTTATTAGTTTAGAGATTCTCAAATAGTTGATTCAATGGCATTTTGAAAGAAAAAAAATACAATGATATTATAAAGAGAAATTTCAAAAATAAATATGAAATAAAGAAAAAATAAATCCCTTTTTTTAAAGAATTCTTAGTCTTTTTATAACTAGTTGATCTAGCTATAATTAGTTGATTCGTTATGGAATCATATATAAATATTTATTGTTTAAATTTCATTAAAAAATTATTTAATAAGCACGGACTTCGATCCATTTGTTTTTGCTCTTTCAAAAACATTTTAGAAAAAGAATTGTTTTTTTTCTTTGTTTCAAATTATTTTTTTCTTATAATCGTTTTAATGTCTTGATATTAAAAGAAGTTTATTTTAAAAAAATAAAAATATATTATTTTAATATATTTATAAACAAAAAGAAATACTTAAAAAAAAACAGCTATAATCACCCAAAAAAGACGGCATCTCCAGCAGTACCTTAAACTTCCTCTAGACCACGTCCGCATCATTTGATCTGGTCAAATTCCAAATCACCTCTGCCACCGTCCACCTGGCTAGTCCATATAAGTCCCCATTGTTTCATGGTTGAGAAAACAAAACCCACCATCTCTAGATTCAAGCTATCTCTTTGAATTCTTTCCCTTAGGACAGCCCGCCCCACTCTCAATCCATGGAGAATTTTGAAGATATTTTTGATTACCAAAATTACTGGGAGATGGCTAACATGTCTTGGAATGATGAGCTCAACAGGTACTCACCCTTTCTTATTTGCTTTCGGTGATCAAACTTTTCATCTATTTGTTCTTAACAAAAGTTCTTTAATTCTGAGACAGCTGGGATATGGATCCGGCATCTACCCAGATCTATGATTCAAGCTCGCCGGACGGAGCTGCTTCAGCAATAGCCTCTAGAAATACAGTCTCAGAGAGGAACAGGAGGAGGAAGCTTAACGACAAGCTGTTCGCGCTTAGAGAAGCAGTCCCCAAAATCAGCAAGGTTAATTCACAGCTCATTCTTAATATTGACATGTCGTTCACAATCTAAATCATACACTGTTAGTAAATCACATTGATTGCTGGGTATGATTATTTTCTTCCTGTTCTTGTTTTTCTTTTCTGGGCTGATCTCATTTAGCTGGACAAGGCTTCTATAATCAAAGATGCTATTGACTACATCAAAGATTTGCAGCAGCAAGAATCGAGACTCCAAGCTGAGATAAGGGAGCTTGAGTCCGAGCGATTGGAGAAAGACCTGCCAGTCTTGTTAACATCCAAGAAAATTCCTGATCCCAGAAGGGATCCCATAGAAGTTCATCAAGTAAGTTCTCAGCAGTGGAGATATGCCACAATTTTTCAACTATCAAAAAATAAAATTTCTCTCCCCAAGTATCTCGAATGATAAATCAGCTATACTCGTAAATTTAAGATATGTGTGCTGATGTGCTTCCAGCTTAGGGTTACATCCATGGGAGAGAAGACTCTGTTCGTGAGTTTGACATGTAGTAAAGCTAGAGAAGCAACGGCTAGGATCTGCGAGGTTTTTGAATCTTTGAAGGTGAAGATTATTACAGCGAGTGTCACAACTGTCTCAGGGATGGTAAAGACGACAATCTTGATAGAGGTCTCTCTCTTTTTTCCTCCCTCCCCACCTCTCGATTAATTATTTCACTCCAAGGGAATACAATTAATGTTAAGCAACATGAAAACAGGGCATATATATATATATATATAACAAAGTATAAAGAAAAATATTTTCAGTGAGAGGAATTGTGAATATAATTTGGCTCGAAACTTCTAGAAGACTAACTTAAAAAGGGCTTGTGCATTTGTTTTTTCCATGTTAGATTATATATAATAACAAACTATATAGTTAAATATTTTCAGTTTCATGGTGTGAACTAGAGAGAATTATTAATGGAAAAAAGGGAAATATTGTTTGATTCTTCTCATAAATGTTTGGTCACCATCATGGAAGCTGACACTAGTTAATTTGTTTTGCAGGCAGATTTGGAAGAGATGGATCATCTGAAATTAAAAATTGAAAGAGCTATTTCGGCTCTAAGTGGTCCATATAATCCTCAAAGCATGTAGCTAATAGAAAATCGAAGGACCACAGCTTGGAGATGCCATTTCCAATTAGTTTAAATAATCTTTTTCGTCTCTGTCTTTCTTTAGTCTTAAGATGTATGTTCAAGACTTGCTTGCTTCAATAAGAATTACAGATTGTCGATTGTACTTCAGATTGTGCAATTAACATTTAGTTTTTATCTCTTTAATAATTGATTGATGGAATTACCTCATGCTCAATTTTATATCATGGTAATTATGACCGAGGTTCTCCATTCCGTTTCATTCTGTCCAGAATGGCCGGTATATCTCATTCTAGTTCAAAAAATAGAACAAAACGAAATAAATTTTATCTCGCTTAAAATCTCGGTCTGTTCTAGAAATTCCACCCCAAACATTTTAGTTTTGTTTCGCTTGTTCTGTTTTCGGCCAACTAATGTTTTTTTCTTTTTAAATAGTGTATAATTTTAAAATATCAATTATATCTCTTAATTCAACTGTTATATTGAGATGAAATTTTACGAGAAGTCTCTTAACATATTGATAGATATACTAGGTTAAAATTTTTGAGCAATAAGAGAATATAACGACTTTGCGATATTCACGATGATATTCTCGTAATAGTATCTAGGTTCATAATTTTGTTAAGAAAAATCATTTTATTGTCTTTTTTTAGATTATTTTTTTTCTTAATTTTATCATTCAACAATGAGTTTATTAGGAATTGAACTTTATAATTTGTTTTATTTACAGTTATCATGGTCTTATAACTTAGGTTACAAGGTTAACCTAGGGTGACCTCAGTTGATCCAATATATTATCGTTTCAATATTTTTTTAAGATGTCAACTTGATTGTTTAGTCAAACTATATTTTTATTAATCTTTCATGTTATCTTTGGACTTATTAAGTCGACCGAGTTATAACGGTTCAACCCTTATTTTTTTATTGAAGTTTGAAATTTGAATTGCACAACTTCTAAAAAAATCATCTTTGGATTTGAACTAAAAAATTTTGCTTGTTGAATTAATATTTCTAATTTAATATATATATATATATATATATATATATATATATATATATAAACATTTCAAAACCAAAATATTATATTCCAATTGAAAAAACAAAACAAAAACTGAAATGAAATTGACAAACTTGATTATAGGAGTGTTTGGCACTGCATTTCAAAAACGTTTTTGAAAAAAAAATGATATTATTTTGTTTTAAATTAAATAAAATAGTGTTTTCAATAATTTTAATGTGTTCATATAAAAAAAATTAAAAATCATTTTAATATATTTTTTAACAAAAATATATTTTCTAACAAAAATATATTTTCAAAAACAACTATAATAACACTATCAAAAGATTCCAGTCCAGAAGTCTTCTCAAGCAAGAAAGAAGGCGTCACTTTCTTCCACCGTCGGAAGTCTTTGAGCCGTAATTGCCGGGAAGCTACCACACCATATATATCAGCAAGGTGGCGCCATACATTGGTAAGGAAAGATGGGCTTCTATTTCAGTCATGAAGCCACTCCAATAATACATCGATATTTTGTGATGAATATATAAAAATAATTTTAAAAACTAAATATATTATTTTACTATATTTTTAAATAAAAAATATTTTAAAAAACAACCATTATAACATACTCTTTCTCTTTCTCCAAGCAACCTAATGGTAACTCTACCACATGGAAGAAATCGTACTCCTGCCGTTAAAATGATTTATTATCGGAGTGTTGGTAGACCATCGCACTCTTCTATTCATTGGGCCTGACGCTTACCGCGACGGCCAGGAGTTCCAGGTGCTCTTCTTTTAATTCTTATTTGCTTTTGATTTTGATAAAATTGTCCAGTCTATTTTTTTCAGATAATAATTTAAAATTATTTATTAAACAGTACTTAATTAGTTATTTTAGATGTAATGGTTATTTAAAATTATCTCATAACTTAAATGATATAAACAATCTTGAAACAAATCCTATCAACCTTATCTTTATTCTCTGTAGTTAAAATTAATAAAATTAAATACAAGATAATTATAATAGATCTGTACAAGTTTTAATTTTATTTATTTTTATTTAAGATAACATGCATGCTAGAGAGAAATATGAAACCGTCTATTATTCCATGTTATTTTTCTTTTTTCATGGTGCCTTTTTTTTATTTTGGTTGATTTTTAATGATTAATTAACTTGCTTTGCTTTCTCACTGATCCCTTTTTAGAGTTTTTTCTTTTCTTTTTATAATAAGCGAGATAACTTATTAATAAAGCTAGTGCTAGTTGATGGAAAACTAGCAAGAGAAAGAACACAAAATCTTATATACAAAAATAGGAGCAAAACGTAAATAAGAAGAAGAAGAAACTCTCCATGAAGGTCATTAATTATGTGGTTAAATCTCCATCAACTATCTTCAACGACAAAGCTCGAAAATGTAAAATTAACTCCAAGATTATACTCTAAACCCTAAGAAAAAAAAAAAAAACTATATAAGCGAAAACCATAAGAGCTTGATGTTGAAATTTTCCTCTTACAAGGACGCTAACTATTACTCGGCATGCACCATCGTAAGCCTAACCAATCAATGCAAAAATTACTCAAAAGTCAATAAGATTCATAATTGTAATGGAAAAGATGTTTAACAAACTCTCTTTAAGCAGCATAAAGTGGACAGACTGAAATAAACTCTCTTTAATATTTCTGTAATAAACTGAAATAAATAACATGAACGGGGATTTGAATCACAAAATTTATGAAACAAAACTCTGAAAAATAATAATAATAATAATAATAATAATAATAATAATAATAATAATAATAATAATAAAAATAATAAATTGATATGCTGTTAATTTAGTTCAAAGGTCTAGATATTCATTCTTATAAAAAAAAAATTATCTTTGAAGTAAAATAAATATCATATCAACTCATGCAATAAATTTGATCTCCCTTGAAGCTAAGAGAAGTCAAGGATATTATGAGTAAATTAATTAGATAAAGTCTCCTAATCATTCTCCTCATCAATTTTAATTCACTTGGCAATAACATTAAGAGCAAAGACTTAGTTTATTCCTTCCGAATAAATTAAAGTTATAGTTGTAGCAATCAAATTAACTTCTTTTTTTATTTTAATCTCTAACAACAATTATGAATTGAACTAAACTAAAAAGCATATATATATATATATATATATATATATATATATGATCATTGTCATGTAATGTGAAAACTGAAGATTTAGAGTTGAAAACGAAGTCGAATTTCTTTCCATGACACCTTCCTAGAAAATTCATAATTCACGCCGAGGATTTCAGACAAGAGACTCACCAAGGCTTAAATGCTCGAGGTTATAGTATGCAGTATGCACCACGAGTGAAGTCAAGAGCTCACCAGTTTATTGTCGAGCCGAAAGGAGGGCGTCACTTTCCTTTGAACGTTGATTCTCTGAGCCACAATTTCCCAGCCACCATCGTATGAGCAAGTATTGACAGGGTTAATCAAAGTCGCGACGCACATAATTACGAAACAAACATACAAACAAAAAGCTATATATAAAAAAAAAAGGATCCCAGAAGGCTAACTTAAACACCTTAATTATAAAAAAACAAATAAATACATATATATATATATATATATATATATATATATATATATATATATATATAAGTGGAAAAAAATACAACTAGCAACAAAAAAAAAATCATGGAAAAAAATGAAAAAAAATCATTAGAAAAAAAGAGGAAAGCATTGTTGCAATCTACACTTCTACAGTGCTATGTGGGGAGAGGTACACTGTTTTCCCCCGCATGATTTGTTAATAATATACATAAAATGATGTGAACACTTTATTAGATTTTGAAGGGGCATATTCATGTCATCAATTTTCAGCACGTGTCGTGATATTAACGATCGTAATTTCAAGTGATAGAGAACGTATAAATGATAGAAACATAACTTATATCTATTATTTTATTTTTCTATTATTAATATGGAAGACTAAACTAGTTTATGATAAAATTTATTTCTATTCTTGATTGCATCAAAAGCGGAAATTGTCTTGAGATTTATCCCAGTAATTGACAAGCAAGTCGAAAATGGCCATTTACTTTTCTCGCATGTATGATTCAAGAAAACCTCACGTAGGACGCAAGAAACTATTGTTGGCATCTAGTAGAGAGAGAATCTTTCCGTCCAGCTGTTTACACTATGATATTTGTAATTATCATACTAATTGTATTTTCTTCTGTAATATATTAAAATAATACGTTTAAAAATTTATTTTTTGATATAACAGTACTGTAAAATGCATGCAAGAGCAATTGTTTTATTATAGCAGTAGTGTAAAATTTTGATTTTTTATAAAAATATTCTAGCAGTGAGGTCCCTGGGAAAGATATGTATTCATTTATCAAAATAATAGATGGATGCTTTTAGTGCACGTAAATTTATGGACTAAATTAATAAATTAATAAATAAATAAATTCTTTATTATCTGCTTGGAAGTGTGGTTGATGTTGTTTTTGAAAATATTTTTCGTTCATAAATGCATCAAAATAATATGCTTTTATTTTTTAAAAATAATTTTTGACATCGACATTGAAATTAATTTAAAATCACTATTTTTTAATTTAAAGTAAAAAATATAAATAATTTTATTCAAAAATACTTTTAAAGCATCATGCAAACAGTGCCTTAGTTTTTCTTCCTAATTTCGTTGATATTTGAATTAAAAAAGAGAAATCAAATTTTCTTCACGATCAAAAGACATCATCTACTTCTCAACTGACGTGGTGCTTACGTGGGCTTGGCCACACATGACGTGTGAGTGAGTGGTCGCTAGTAATTCGGCCAACGATGGATCCATCCAATCTATCGCTACGCTGTGGCCGAAATTATACATATGCGGCCAACAATTGTTTCTCGTTTTCAAATAAAAAACTCGACTGACAATACGCACTCGGTAGCTTTAGTAATTAAAACTAGTTTGATTGCTGTATTTTGTTGTGCGCGGAACAAATAATTTTTATGAATATTTAAATTAAAATATAATATTTTAAAATATAAAGTTTGGTATAATAAAACAAATCAAAATATCCGATCATAAAATAATAACATCGAAGTGTTAACTTCTAAAATTATCATCATTATTACTGTCAAAACAATAAATAATTGACTTGATAGGTTTAAAACAATATGAATATTTTAATTAATTTAATATTAAATAATAAAAAAATCTAATCAATTCAAGTAAATTCGTTGAGCTCATAATACGGTCATGAAACTATAATAATTTTATAAAGAGTAAACTGAAAAAATATTTGGATAGTATTTGATCGGGAAAATCATATAATTAAAAAACTATAATTAATTACATTTCATTAAGTCAATAATTTATTTCGCTGAACTATAAACTCGGTCTAAGAGTCAAGCTTTACTGGACCAACTCATTAGATAAGGCTTAGGCTTCACTTTATTTTCTTGATTTTGCCTCTTTTTTTTTTTATATGTGGCCAAAAACTATGTAAATTTAATGCTTTTTTGGTTTATCATTGAGGGCTGCTTGCGATAGTGGTAATTGCTGGTTTCTGTATTGTTTTTTATTTGAAAATATATTAAAATAATTTTATTTTAAATTTAGTTTTAATTTTAATATTTTTTTATTTAGCTAAAATTTGATGTGGTCAAAATGTAGCTGAAACTAACCATCCAGAGCATCACAGTTGTCTTACTACTAGACCACAGAATGTTAGATAATCATCACAGTCACTCAATCAATCATGATTAGCCATGACAATGCTCAATATCTTTTATCATGAAGAAGGATTAAAAAAATTGTTTTTTTTTATAATTTCACGTTGAGTTTTATAATTGATAATATAATAATTATTAAAAATTTGCATAATTATTAATTCAAAATCTATGAAATTAGTTTAGATATATAAAAACTGATACATACAGATATCCATTTTTAAAAAAAACCAAAATAAAAACTGTAATATACGTGGTTTAAGAGGCGCAGGAACGGGGACTTTCATGCAGTACGTGCAAGACAACGACGGAAAGTCGGAAACTAAACCATGAAAGATATGTGGACATCACATTTTTCCTTTTTTTTTTACTTCCTTTCAAGTCCACTTTTACATGTCGTCAACAATCTATTCAAGTTTTGTAGGCTCACTATATTTCAAAAGAATTATTATTTTTATATATTTATAGATTATTTTTTTATATTGATATCAAAACTATTTTTTTTTTTAAAAAATAGTATTTTTAAACAAAAAACATTTAAAAAATAACTATAATCATACTCCGGTACTAACACTATCATATATTATTAATTAATTGAATTCACAACGGTTTCATCGTCAAAACATTAATTTTATGTTGAAAAAAATAATTTAACAAAATCACTTAAACTATAAAGTAAATTCAGTGATACTTTTATATTATTCTCTTACAGTTACAGCACATAACTCTTGAACTCCCAGCCATAGCTCACATTGTCTATATAAAGCCCCGCAACTCTGGCATGGTTGTGCAAGCAACACTCACTCTACTTCTCTCATTTGAGTTCTCTCTCTGCCCTCCAACACAGCCCCAAATTTCCATGGACATCATTGATAATCATTTGGAGTACCAAAATTACTGGGAGACAACCTTGTTTTGGAATGAACACCTTGATTACAGGTACCCTTTCTAGCATTCTTGCTTGTGATGTTCAAACTCTTTGTTTTTTTTATTATTTCTATTATGATTATCATTGTCCAAAGTTTTTCACTATAGAGTTTTGAACTTAAAAAAGTGGTTTAATTTTGATACAGCTGGGAAACGAATCAGCAATTTAGTGTCGGGTGCTCTGATTCTAGCTCACCGGATGAAAATACTGATCAGACAATAGCATCCAAAAATATTGTGTCGGAGAGGAGCAGGAGGAAGAAGCTTAGTGACAAGCTCTTGGCACTGAGAGAAGCTGTCCCCACAATCAGCAAAGTATCTCACTAATTACTTTCATATACATGTCACAGACATAATTTAAATGTCTACTACTTCGTTTGTATGATATGAAGAGTTGTTAATATTCTTTTCTTTCTGGGTTTGCAACGTTTAGCTGGACAAGGCTTCTGTAATCAAAGATGCTATTAAGTATATCCAAGATTTGCAAGAACAAGAGAGGATACTCCAGGCTGATATAAGGGAGCTTGAATCCAGAAGATTGGAGACAAATCATACTCGTGAAATCGAGGATGAGCTACCGGTGCTGTTAAGATCCAAGAGAACAAAATATAACCAAGTTTATGATCATTGGATGGCCAGAAGTGCTTGTCCTATTCAAGTTCATGAAGTAAGTGACGCTCTCTACCTTGAAAAATAAACAAGCTAAATCATTTTCCTCCCTTAGAACATCTCTTGAAATTTGAATTGAATTCATCCTGCACTCTCCATGGTCTTCCAATGGATCTGTTACTCAACAAGCTGATGGCATTAGAGAAGTTTCTAAAACCCAGACCTCATCCCTGTAACATCCCACTAATTGCAACTCAGATGATTTGTAAGCTCTAGAGATCAAAGTTTGACTCTGTTTGGTGCTGTTTTTTCAGCTCAGTGTCACTTCCATGGGAGAGAAAACTCTGTTCGTGAGCTTGACATGTAGTAAGACAACAGACGCCATGATCAGGATTTGTGAAGTTTTTGAATCTTTGAAGCTGAAAATTATCACAGCAAATATCACAACTCTCTCAGGGATGGTCAAGAAGACTGTCTTGATAGAGGTCTGCCTCTTTTCTTCTTCTTCCTCCCCATCAATTCAGTTCAGGTGACACCAATGCGTGGTGGATAACACACTTCAAGTACTGAAAAAAACGCATGTGGTGCCGAATTATAGTTTGTAAGATAAAAGGTTGAGAAAGTTTTATGGTTCTTTTCTTAAAAAAGAAAACAAGAGAGCTTTCTCATAGAGAGTAAAATGGGACCAGTGATCTTGAGAATAGCTATTCATTTTTTTCAGCAAATACTGACATAAACTGTTCAAAACAAATATATTGACAGCAATTTTGTGTGTTGCAGGTAGATGAAGAAGAGAAAGAGCATCTGAAGACGAAAATCGAAAGAGGTGTTTCAGCTCTTAGATCCGCGTATAATCCTATGATGGGAATCTAAACAATGTCAAATCGAAGACCAATTTCCCTAAAGCCTTGTGTTTGAATTCCAAAATCCAAGAACAACCCTATCCATGAGTTATTCCTTTTCTTTTTCGTTTTTTGGTATCAGGCAAGAGCTGTGCCTTTGCTAGAATAACTGGTCTTAATAAGCAACAGCGTAAATAAGACCACACCGTCCAAGACCAACTGGACCACGTTAATTAATGCTGTGTTGCTGCTCAGACTCCTCTAAGTTATTGCCCATACCAATTTTGTGAACAGTTTCTTTCAATGATTTAAATAAATTCATTGAATCTTCTTATTCTGCCTCATTTTGCAAAGCTAAAAATATATCCATGGAAGAGGATTATGCTGTTGGCTTCATATAAATTTGGTGCCCCTGACTCTGAAACTCGTGCCATTAAGCACTTTTTGGTTACAAGGTAAGAAACAGAAGACGCTTGCATAATACTGACCAGATTGATAATCAATGGACAGGAGTTAGATGGGGAAGCAAGAAACTGGTCCAGGATTTTAGGTTGTAGAAGTGTTAATAGGTGGTCACGGGACGTTAACTTCAAGATCTATAAATTTGTCGAGGTGCACATAAGAATCCGGACACCGACGGTAATAAACAAAAAAAAAAAGAAACTGGTCCAGGATGGATGATGAAGTGTATGGTGTCTGTGATAAGCTTCCAAGTATGTTGATTTAATTATATCCTTCGAAATCCATGCTCCATTGCCAGCATTTTGATGGATTGACTATAAACAGCTTTCAAAGTCTACATGAGAGATGTGGCACCATTCGCACGATCTCCTCGTTCAAAAGTTCTTAATTATACAGTGGCTTTCTCATTACTTAATTTGTTGTAGCATTATTCCTAATAGGACAGCTTGGTTCTCAAGGTTCAACTTTTAATTAAGATGGTAGTAGGATGTGTTATGATAAATATTTTTGAGAATTGGTTTTTATAATTTTTGTTTTGAGTTAAATTTAGTGTTTTTTATATCGTTTGTTTCGATAATATTAAAAATAAATTTTAAAAAATATACATTATCTCAATATATTTTTAAATAAAAATAATTTTTCCCACAATTTTAGATGTAATATTAATAATAAGGAAGTGATTGGACTCCTCCAACATCATCAAAAAGGAAGAAGACAAAGTGTGCTGTGACATTATCGGTAACAATAGATATACTCTCAAATGTAATTTTATTTCCACAGCTAATTATCACCTAACGTAGATCTTGGAACATATATATTCGTTAAGTTTTAAAAATGACCGAACCTCGGCAGATCATGACTTCACTCTGCAGCTACTTGTGAATGGCAGTCTTTGAAATGTTCAAAGATCGTTGCGGGATTATGGAATCATACAAAGCATTCAAACTTCAAAAGAAACTGACATCGATCTGTCGTTGCATGCATACAATTCTGGGCTTGCTGATGAGAATGAGAAACAGAAGACGACCACTGACAGATTGTAACCTCTGATAAATACAATTTGTTTTCAAGAAATTAATTATTTTCCCAGTTTTGATAGGGTATTCAACTTGGGACTTCACCAATTTTTTCTTGCTTCGACAATAACAAAGGGAATCTTGGGTTCCATGTGGGTTCCAGTTTTGCCTGTGTCCTTTTCCCCCTGCAACCAAACCTATGACTAAATTTGAGTTGACTCAGCTTAAATATAACGATGATGATTTGGCTAGAAAAATCTCATTAAATCAAACACAAAACTGATATTTCAATTATATACAACCAATCAATTTGAAGCTGAAATTAACGTGCAGCCGCAACTGAATCGATTATATATTTTTTTCGTGTGTAATTAATTCGGGCATCAATTTTCTTTTTTTTTTTGCTCTTAATTTTTATGTTGTTAAACAATTTATATGTCATTATTTCTAGAAACAAGATTAGTTTTATTTGTAGCTGCTGTTCTGCTTTTATATGGGTTCATGCATCCGGTCATTTTGTTGCAATTTTTTAGTCAACTATTTGAATCTGAAAACTGTTTTGAAATAGAAGTGTCCAATTTTTTGAAAACTAAAATTCACTTTTATAGTTAACAGTGTTTTTTTTATTTTCATGTTTGAATAACTAAAACTGAGTAAAAAAGCTAGAGTCAACTGTTTTAAAAAAAAAATTATATTTGTTTATTTTTTAAGTGTTTTTATTTAAAATTATGTCAAAATAACACACACACACACACACACACACACACACACACACACACACACACACACACATATATATATATATATATATGTTTTTTAATATCATCACATCAAAACTATTTAGAAATATTAAAAAATTATTTATTTTAAAAAAAATCAAATTTAATAGATCCTGAGTGGACTTTACAAGAGACCCACCACAAAATAAAAAATAAACTTGGATGCCCCTCGTTTTTGAGCATCCACCATGAGAGTAAAGTCAAGTCTAGGAGGCATCACTTTCTTTCCAGCAGTGAAGTTTTGGGCCACAATTTTCCAATATGTACACCACCACACCACCACACCACCACACCACCAGCCGTGGACGGTTGGATTACCTTTTTGGATGCGTGGGTGAGTGTAATTTCTCACCATTATCTAATTCACATCTAAAATAGTTGGGTTGTCTCACTCACTATTTTTTTTATTGCCATGTGAATTGTGTAGGTGACTCGTCTTTACTTCTTGATTTTATTTTTTTATAAAGTTTTTTTTTTTTTTTATCAAACTCACGTAGCATCATATAAATATCCTGATATTTGATCTCAATTTTGCAAGCATTTATTTTTGTTATGGTATGATTAAAAAAAATGTTTAGAAAAAAAGAGCTTTAAATCAAGTGGACTTCATCACTTAAATCATGGATTTTATGGGTTAAGCATCAAACCCTAGATTAATCCAATATATCAATGTTTTAATATTAAAAATATCATCTTGATTTTTATCTAACACATAACCCCCTAAATTATAATTAGATCCAACAACTTAATCTTTTTTCAAGAGAGTTGAGTTTTATCTAAGAATCTAGTAGTTGTAGTAAAGGAAATTCTCTAATGTGATATAAGAATTTTAATAATCAAAAGAGTATCATTATTCCTAAAACTAATAGAATGCAAAGCTACAAGTATGTCGCGTGTTTGGACTATTTAAGTAAATTATATTTTATTTATTTGATCTGTAAACACATCGATCGACACATCCCAGCATTACAAGGTTGTATAAAGGCAAAGGTCAAGTTGCAGCACTAACTAGCGATAATTTACGAATCAAGAATCAACAGCTGGACACAAAAGCATGCCTCCACCTCAAAGTTATAGACAGCACTGGCTAGCAAGCTATACTTCACGAAATTCAGTGACGTAGAATGGATGACGTATTCATGTAGAAGTAATCATTGGCATCACAAGAAAAAGAAGAACATTGCCATCGAAGTCATCATCATCCTTCAAAGATCAAGGATGCGTGATTGACTTCCCAAAACACTTTCACCGAAGACGAATGCGATTTATCATTTTCAGGTGGCCGGTAACCCTAGACAATTAATGAAATCTCTGAACAACTCAATTCGCTATATTTTTCTTCCATAAACCTGGCAAGACACAGATGATCGATTAATGCATGTCTGTTTGCATAAAAAGAAGATTGTTTTTTGCTTTTTCTAAATTCATGGTTGATATTTGTGTAGTTTTGTCCCCATAATTCTGTGAAATTCACAATCTGTCTTTAAGTATTCCCCATTTGCCAATTTTAATAACAATTATATTATTTCTTAAAAAAAAATACATATAATATCCCCGTGCATCTGCCTTTCTTCTTTGACAGCTAATTAAAGCTGGATATCTGTTAATCTGGTTGGCATCATTCTAGACAGATCATACCTGACTGTACAGTAGAGAACATGACTCCAGATAGATAGTGCATACTATTAACAGCAACAGTAATGCATGCAGAATCAATGCATGCAAAAACATGGAATGGTGCGAATACAGAATCAATGCAAGAAAGGAATTCATATCACAGCAAAGGAAATATGCTTGGTTATGATAACTCCTTAAGGCAACAAAATCTACATGATAATGGAGAATTACTGAATCATGGAATGCAGATTATTAGCAACGGTAACAAGAATGCAGAAAAGGAAAATCCAGCAGATGATACATAATTAGCAGAATAATTACTCCCTATCTTCTTGCACTTTCCTTCATATGTATAAGTCTATAAAACTCATAGCATGTAAAACTGTAAATCATACTTTTGAATAATACCATTCCCTTACAAGTAATCTCTGTCTCTCTCAAACTATTCTAATTTTCTTCTTATGTGTGAAAGGGATTTTTTTTTGAAAATGAGGCCATTTCATAAAGAATAACTTTGGGATCACTTCCACCAGACTTACTTTCTTGACAATTAACAAAGGGAATCTTGATTTTCGATTTTGACAATGAAATGGGTTTTTTTATTCACATTAGTTTCCATTTTGTATATTTTTGTTGGTATCGTATTTTATAGAGCATTTTGTTGCTGATTAAGAATAAAAGATGCTGTTACTCAATTCGGTGCCATGCATGAACAAAGTTTTTTTATTTGATATGCTTTTTTGAGAAAAGGAGAAAATTACAAAATACAAAAAATGTTGGGGAAAAAAAAATAAGTGAGGAGAGTTATATTAGAACATTCAGTAATTTGTCAAAGACTGTTTTTTTTTTTGGTAATAATCAGGACGGAAACTTGACAGTCCATTTTCGACTCATGAAGGCCCTATCTGCAATAAAGAAGTAATTTAGAGAAGAAAAATCAAAATTGTATGTTTGAGGATTCATTTACAATTCCTTTTAAGGTTTAGTTGAATTTATTAAGAGTTTAATTGCAAGAAAAACTATTTTTTGAAATCAATTTAAACTTTCACTAGAAAAAAAAATAAAGTTTGTGGTAGGGGTCAAATTGCATTTTTTTTAAAGATTAATTTGGTCAAATCAATGTCTTAATTGCATAAATATTAAATGTTAATGGGAAATTAGAGACTTGATTGAAAGATCCAAAACCAAGGGGCAAACTAAAAAAGATGCATGAATTTAGGGGATGAAATTGATCAAATCAAAGGCTAAATTGAAGAATTGAAAGATTGTTTGCAATTGAGGGTTAAAATGCATAAATTCAGAATCAATAACCAAAATAAAAAAGACAACCAACTTAAGAGCTAATAATTGAGTTTGGAAGGGGTGAGATTGTAAAAGTTAAAAGTTTAGAGGCAATTAGAGGTGCAATTAGAAGAATTTTAAAGAATATGACTAATTTGAGATTTACTAAATTCCAAATTAAAACCTTACCTTTAGACTTAATGAAGAGAAGTTGAATGACATGTTGTTCGATCACCTACATCTATGTTTTTGGCAGTTTTTGCTAATCGAGCTGGTAACTTCAAACACATGGATGTGGAGCTACCGACCTTCAAATCAAGTAATATTGGATCCAAATGAAATATGTGTATTTACTCTACCAATATTTGGTGGTTTTAGATAATAATGATGTTAAAATTATTTCAATGAAGCTTCAAAAGTGGGCAACTCAATCAATTTTAACATTGAAATCAATAGGTAAAAAATGACGTTTTCTTTGTTTGTTAGCACTCAAAAACTCCTCAAGGGATTCTTATTAAGGGTCTACAGCACATCCATCTATATCAAGAGGATAAAATGGATTAAAACCCTTTCAAAACCCTAGAAAATTCATATAAATACGATGCGAAGCATGTTTTAAAAGGGGGAGGACTAGCTGGAAAAAAAATATTCTAGGTATTTTTTTTCTTATCTCGCGCGATGCCATCCCTGGAGAGGGAAAACTGCGTGCAGGAAAAGAGTTTTTTTTATAATAGCTAGTAAGAAAAAATTAATTTTAGCAGCCAATTCAGTCCCTCATTTGCACCATCTCCAATGACGCCACTTACTCCATAAACCACCCATCACCTTCCTTGCATAACCGGGAACAACTCCGGCCATCAACAGCTTAATTTCCTCAAGGCAAGTCACGATTAACTTGTTCTTTTTCTCAAAAGAGGTCACTTGGCCATTGCATCAAGAGATTCTGCATGCAGTAGCCAAGTTATTCATGAATAAATAAATAAATAAAAATAAAAGATAATTTATTATGAAACCAAAGCGGGATTTAACACTTGGCTAAAACAAAATTTCTTGATGAATAATTGAATTTCGTTTTTATCCAAGTCAATCTGCTTCCTCTAGCGGACAACATATATCACGCATTGTCAATGGTCTTCGATCTCGCATTTTCATGAACGTACGCCACCCGCATGCCCCTTCAGACATGCATTCGGGCACGTGTCGAGCGCACCCTAGCTAGCCAGGTCCATATTATCCGCCGAGTGAGGACTAGCCTCACATATACATGACGGTGATGTTGGCTCAAGCAGTTCCCCTCATGAGACACATTTGGAAGTACTCCGACATGTATGTGGGTAGTCGCTGGACTTGAGGAGCAGCAGCAAATTCCTTTTTTTTAAAGTTAAATTATGATTTTCAAACCCTATTTTCGCATCTTCATGAGCATCAGATTTAACAGGATAAATAACTAGAAATTTAAATTTAATGAGAATTTGCAGCTGAATTGCCTGCTGAAACCTTCTCTGTGTATCCGAATTGAAATTGAAGATCCCTGTTTACTGTCAAAACAAAGAAAACTCGGTGGAAGTGATCCAAGATTATTTTGGATACACATTGTTAATGATTCGGGCCGCTTCCTCCAGCAGAAATCACACGCTATCAATGGTCTTTTGTTTCTCACTGCCATGAACCAGCAGCATACGTACACATGCCCTTTTACACGCGCATGCATTTACGATTCAAGATTGAAAAAAAGGACTGGTTTTCCTGTTCATCTGTGGTCCATCCAGGTTTACTTTTATTAATCTCGCAAATTAATCACAGTTAGGATTCAAGACAGGAAGAGTAAGGGGGAAATTAGACCATTCTCTTCTTAGTTATTTAACATAGGATAGGATCATTGAAGATACCAAATTGGATACTTATAGTCATGGTCTTAAATTTAACAGAGGGCAGTACTGTTAATTGGTTGATTGAGGTAGCTCATGGTGAAGTCTACTACGTACGAGGAGAGGAAGGTTGTCTTTTAGCATGACGCCGGGGTAAGGGTTCATTTTTGAGTTATGGCGGAGGAAAGCTGATCATGACGGTGCTGCTGGGAGCTTGGTCTGCTGTAGATCGTGGCTGTGTTTTTTTTTTTTCCTTGTTATTATTGTGTGTCAGAGGTGTAATTGTGCATGTCTGTTTATACTACAATGATTTTTTTTTTCAACCCTTTCGTGAATGATTGGAATGGTTTTTACATTGTGTTTTAAAATATTTTTTTATTTTTATAAAATTATTTTTAATATCAATACATGAAAAAATTTATAAATATCAAAAAAACATAATTTATAATTAAAAAAAATCAAAAATATTTTTGAAATGTAATTTCAAATAAGATCTTCATCTTCCTGATTTTTCTATGGAGTTCTTCCATCTTTTAAAATTTCCTTTCATAAAACAACTCTACTTTTTCATCTTTTTTTTCCTTTGCACTTGTTATTTTTGAACTAATCTTGTCCGTATTATTTTACTCAATTACACTTTACTTACTAAAAAAAGGTATTTTTGCTGGATTGATTTTCTCTTTCTTATAGTCATCCATAGGGAATTGAATTTGTTTGTTTGGCATATAATTAATAGTGTTAGATATGATCATTGTTTGATGTTGGATTTCTAAACTATAGTTTTCTTTTTATTTAAGGTTTCTAAACATTTTTATCTTAATCCGTTTCCTTAATTAACAAATCCAATCAGATTTAGCCAGTAGTTAGCAAACGCGTCTAGTACTTGTCCATAAATTTTCGTTAGCACTTGGATTAGTTTCGAATCATCCACTAGTATTTTAAAGTTTTGATCTAATTAAGCTTATCAAAAGCTGGGTTCTGGAGATTCTGCTCTTGGTCGGTGAGATCCGCTGGGTAGGCTGTGCTACAGTCATGGAAATCCATAGTACTGTTGGTATCGTCTAAACATTGGATCTTGACTTCATCTACAGTGTTGGTATCATCTTCAACCTTTGGATTTGCTTCTTCATCTTTAAGGAGAGAAAGGATCCTACAGGGTGGAACCTGGCTGCCGCTGTTTCATCAGAGTTTTCTCTTTTGTGTTTGCTTTCTCTTTTGTCGCCATTTTTGGTGCTTTAAGCTTACACTGCTTATATATATGTGTGTGTGTGTTTATATATATAAAAGAGTCATAGGATAGCTGCTAGAGCACAATCTTTAACAAAATGATTCTTACTTTTGTATACTATATCATTAGCAACCACTATATTATAGGGTAAAGTTAGGGTTATTTTGTGCTTTACAAGTCAGGCATATAAATTGGCCGATAGACCCGCTTGATCCAACAAAATAATTCATGTTTCAGATCCCCTGTCTTCACGGTCATTCTCTGGCTAGTCAAGAATTCCAGCCACGCCACCTCAATTGTCGAGCTCATCTATAGAACCTCTTGTCACCCACTATTACTAGCCACAATAAATGGCTGCCCGATTCTGTCCATGACTTCCAGTTTTTCAATTCTGAAAGCATAATCCCTTCTCTCTTCCATGATTTTTGTAAGGCCGCACATGGATCTTGGCCTAACGGAGGAAAGGAACATATCCTTTTCTCTATATTAGAGTTCAAGTTTTTTTTGTGCATGTCTATCATTTCTGCGATACCTTACTTGTTTATTGAGCTTGCAAGATGTTAGTAGATCCGGAGATTAGTTGTAGTACACGTAAGGTGGCTTAAGCACCTGGTTATCAAAAGAGAAATAATAAAAAAAAAATTGAAGCCTGGTCTTTCTTTTCCTAGTACATTAGCAATTCTTGATGAAGGTGGGTTTCAAATTCAACTGTCTTGTAGCTCATGCACGTACATTGTTATATAATATTATTTATATTTCACACATATATTATTCCTTTCTGTTTTCTGCGTAAAAGAAACAATTTTTTAAAAAAAATATTTGAGATCAAAATCAATTAAAAAACTTTCACTAACATATCCACCCGGGCCCTGGCAACGAGAGCCAAACTATATCGTCTGTCTGTTCTTCGTGCATCTTTTTATCTCCAGTGCCAGACGAAAATCGTCGAGGCTAATTACTATAAATTGGGGTCCCTGCATAATGAAACCCTAGGCAATTAAGCACATCAGACGTCGCTATCTTTGGATACGTACCAAATGAGAAAAAGAAGACCCCAACGTGATTTTTGGCAGATTTCGGAATTGGACAGTGCAGAGAATTTGAAAATAAAAAGAAGAAAATGATAATGCATGGGTACATTTAGCTTCAGTACATCCCTTGAAATAAAATAAATAAATTACTGTATTAAAAATAATTTTAATCTGAAAATCACCCCGATAATTAAGATACTAAAAACATATACTTTGACAAAGCACCTTGTTATCACTTCATAAAATTTCCTCGCTTTGGCAAAAAGCAAAGGGCGTTTTTATTTCCATCAATTAGGGATAGAAATTGTTTCAGCAGGTAGGGTAGCCTTAAAAGTATTATCCATGGCTAGTCGTGCATCATTTTCCTACTAATTGAATGAAGAGTAAGACTATGATTTGATTTTTAGAAAATATATTATCCATGGCTAGTCGTGCATCATTTTCCTACTAATTGAATGAAGAGTAAGACTATGATTTGATTTTTAGAAAATATATTGTTTGTTATGACTAATCTCGTGCTGATTAACTTATCTGGAAAAAATCATCAAATCGGACAAAAACAAAAAGGAATTTCCAGTTATAAGCATACTGTTCACATTGCTGCTAAGGAAAGAACGTACGAAAATGGAGAAATTTGACCAGAAGTCAGGTAATAGGTTCCGAGAAGGGAGGCGTCTTGGAGATGTTTATTGGGTTGACTAGTCTTTTTGTTTTGTTCAATAGTTTTATAATTGCTAATTGAAAAGAAAAAAAAAACCTCCTCTGCCTTGTCAAGTTGGCTTGTGATACATGTTTTTGTTTTGTTTTTGTTTTGTTTTATTTGAAATCGATGTGAAGGGAGGAAGATAGTTGGAGCTGAGTTGATGGGCTGATAAGTGTTAATTTGTTAGTAAATTAATAGTATGAGATATTTTTAAAACTTCACCTAACGTTCTAATTTCTTAGATCGAGGTCATTATTGTATAAAGTCCCACTTTTTTATTATTTTAATTAAATTAATGGTGCAAGAGTAAGTAGATTTGTATAAATTTCAAATTTAAAGGATCTTTTTTAAAAACTAATATAAAATTACTTTTAGATTTTCATCTAATAAGTCTTGGAGACACTAGTGAACATACTTTTCACTTGAAGTTTTGTGATAATTCTACTATCTTCTTTAACTTGTACTTTTTATCTTATCTATATTTGTGTATGCATTCAAATTATATATTATGCTTATAAAAGAAATTCATATTTATTTTTAGAACAAAAACAGATCTGTATCATCGCATAAGATCAAAGATAGGAGTAGGATTTTAGTATGAAACTGCCTACTGCATTCAAGGACCAAATCAGAAAGATTTTAAGTTTTAAAGGACCTCTAAACAGAAGTTTAATATGAAATAAATAAATAAAAACATTACAACTTCGACACTCTCTCTCTCTCAATAAACAGAACAATTTTCTGTAATTATGCGCAAAACCTTACCTATATTATTTACATCTCCCAAATAAAATGCACCCCCCCTATATTTGAGTGAACATAAATATTTATTTTTTTATTTTTAAGAATACATAACTGGATGTGGCATCACCCAACAACCAAAGCAAATTCGAAATGCATATATTTTCTCTTCTCTAATACTGCAAAATAGTAAATGAGCATTTATATCTGATCAAGCTCTTACGCGGCTTCTGCCCCACATCTTATTGGACGGTCACGGCCCTTCTAGGAAGCATCAAAACACAAGACATGCTGCAGCCACACGTGTTTCTAGAGCTCCCCCACCTCCCATCTTTCACCACTCTCCCCCTCCCTATAAACTTGTTGTGGCTTCTCCGAAAAACAAATACCACCGTTTGAGGAAGTCATCGCAGTTTCCTCTTTTTTATCACTCTCCCAGAACACACCAGCTCGCCCTTCCAAAACCCATGGAACCTATTGAGAATATTGGTGAAGAGTACCAAAATTATTGGGAGACTAAGATGTTTCTGCAAAATGAAGAGCTTGATAGGTATAGTATGCGCATACCCTTTCCGTGCATGGATTCTTGCTTTTGTTTCTCTTGTAACTTGCTGGGTTTTATTTATTTCGAGGCAGTTGGGCAATAGATGAGGCCTTTTCAGGCTACTATGACTCGAGCTCGCCGGACGGAGCAGCCTCATCGGCAGCCTCCAAGAACATTGTTTCAGAAAGGAATAGGAGGAAGAAGCTCAACGAAAGACTCTTTGCACTGAGAGCAGTGGTCCCCAACATTAGCAAGGTGATGACAGTAAAACTCGACAAATATCATTTCACTCGACAAGTTAATATCATTTCCGGTTCTATCTTTAGATGAATTATTGGGTGTGCTTTGGACTGTACATGAGCTGATTGTTTTGTTCTTCTAGATGGACAAGGCGTCAATAATTAAGGACGCCATCGACTACATCCAGGAATTGCATGATCAAGAGAGAAAGATTCAAGCTGAACTAACTGAGCTTGAATCTGGGAAATTGAAGAAAAATCAGGGTGGTTTTGATATGTATGACCACCAAGAGTTGCCAGTCTTGCTGAGATCCAAGAAAAAGAAAATTGATTACCAATTTTATGATTTTGGAGGATCCAAGATTTCTCCTATCGAGCTTCTTGAGGTACGTCCCTTTCTCTCTCCTTCTCTCACAACACGGCTGATTCTTTGTCTTCTTCTTCTTCTTCTATTTTTCTGTATATTCGTTTATTTGCTGGTGTTAATTAACATCATATACAGCATGTAGAAATGGTGGGGTAATTTTTTAATTTTGTTTGTCGGAGGGCAGCTAAGGGTTAATTACATGGGAGAGAATACATTACTGGTGAGCCTGACATGCAATAAAAGAACAGACACAATGGTGAAACTTTGCGAGGTCTTCGAATCTCTGGGACTCAAAATTATTACAGCTAATATCACGACTGTCTCCGGCAGAGTCTTGAAGACGGTCTTCATTGAGGTTAGTCTCTTTTCTATATATATATATATATATATATATATATATATATATATATATATATATATATATATTTCCTAAACACGGCAAATCAAATTAGCATGTGATCGATCGGGACTTCAATTTAGATTTTGAATAATCTACTAACCGTTTTATTTGTTATTTTTACCATGTATCATGATTTAGAATCAACATAATTAAGCTAATAGGAGGTAGTTAAATCCCACAACTTTCAAGATAAACCACCGCCATTGATTAAGATGGGGGGGGGGGATCAATTTTATTGTCAAACTAGAGTGCAAAGATCAATCGTTTTTTTTGGTAAAAAGTTTGCTGGTGTCAAGATATTGATCTAGCCGTGGCCGTGCTGTGATGTGAACACCCTCTTCTTCTGGCTTGTAGATACACCTAACCAAAATAAAGACACTAGATGAAAAGAATAATAATAAAAAAAAAAAAAAAACATATTAAAAGTTAGGATACTTGGTGATTTAGCTAGCATCCCATCATCATAAAAGAGGAGGATTCAAAGGGCAAAGTGATAGAGGTGGCATAAAAAAAGTGAGGCTTGTATAGTTGGAAACCGATAAGACCACTTTAATAAAGTGGAATCATGCCATCATCAGATTAATAATTTGGGCAGCCATGATTGGTGTAAGCAAGAGTTTTCGAATAAAAACAATCGAGAGGCCAAAGTGAAGAAAGGACCCCATCATTTTTTCCACCATGTACAAGCACAAATAATCTTTTCCCTCTTTAGTGATCTACCCCCTTCACAATTGTGTTTGTGGGATTAGTTGGATTTTTCCTTTATTTGTGAAGATCTTTTTTCCACTCCACAAACTATAGCTAGATCACTTGAAAATACGGGTCAATTTAGATTATCAATTGTGTTGTGTTAGCCCCATCAAACCCAAACAAATCAAATGTAAAAAAAAACGCATTAAAACATTACTAAAATCGATATTCATCTTTGAATCATGGATCTGATGGGTTATACCAGACTAGTAAAAAACATTAAAAGGTAAAAACAATAGGGTTTTAAAAAAAAGTTGAAAACAATATGGGTTTAAAATAAATCTAAAACAAAAATCAATGTTTTTTTTATGGAAAGTCATATGGTAAATAGGTGTTTGACGAGGATGTACCAAATCAAGCTAAGTTTAATAAAAGTGATACACTAAGATAACTTTTAAATGATTTTTTTTTTCAAATCAGACCCGGGTAAGATTTAGAATTGACTGGGTGACAAAATTTAATAATAATAGCTCATAAGATTTACAATAAAAACAAATAAATTGTACTTGCAACAATGAAATATAGTGGTTTTCAAGTAGAGCCGCAACAAATTAACTAAAAACGTACAAAGATTCAATTTTTTGTAGGTGTCCATATCACGCATTCGATGTATACAATGCTTGGTTTGCATAAAACAAAAGGGCATGCTTCCCCTATGCAATGAATTTTCAAATGTGGAGAAGCAAAAACACGAAAATCCCACGGCATAATAAAACGGATGAGATGAATTAAAACATTTTTCTTAATTTACAGAAATTAAACAGATTTTATTTCTTTCCAGATTCATTTTTTTATTCTCTACTTTGAGCTTCTTCTTTTTTCCTCCCATTTTGTTGGATCGCAACATAAAAAATAATCATATTTTTCCTCGCTAGCTATAAAGCTTGTACCAAAGTTTAGGACGCTACAAATTATTGTCAGTACTATTATTAGTCTGGTCGTGTGTCTTTGTCAGCTGAGGTTGCAAGATTTTTTTTCTCACCCATCCTTCCACTATTTAACTCATCTACAGAAAACTTTGTGCATCACGTCAACATGATTTTTTTAGCTTATTATATTGGTGGAATAGTTAAGGTATAATTTAATATGGGCATGAGTATCATTTTTACTCTTTTTTTTAGTATTTTGATATCTTTTGAGGGGCCATGAATTTGTTTGTGCCTCTACTTTACTGTTATTTCAATTTAAAAATCCCCCACAATAAATGGTTGTCCGCAGGACATGTATGGTCTTTTAGGATATGTTATAAGGAATACGATGACCAGGAGGATTCTTAATTAATTTATGTTCTATGTGGATAGCTAGGTTTCATCAACATTTTGTCGTTTGTGTTTTTTTCTTGAATTGTTTATTCAAGCTGTTTTGTTTTCATTACATTTATATTTGGAAATTACAATTTGAAGTTTTTGTTCGATCATGAATTAAGACAATTTCTTAGCTGTTCCACGTCTGGCCTCCGAAATGAACCTGTGCTTTTGTCCTTGATTTCTACCAAGTACGGCTAATTTATTTACTAATTTTTTATATATAAAAATTAAATTATTCTTCTAATCGATTTGTAACTGCTCTAATTTAAAATTCAAATCATGGATTAGATAGATTGATGTCTAATCAAATTTTGAGTTTTTATTAATAAAAAAATGTAAATAACACCATTGCAGCTATGTCGTTTCATATAAGTAGGGAAATTTCAATTATTGAAAGCATTATTCTCGCATTGGCGAGTACAAACTGAAGCTAGCTAGCTGGTCTGTCCCGGGCCAGGAGGGTCTCGGCTAGCATGCATGTTTTTGAACCAGCAAGAATCACAGAACGTTTGTCAAATTCGTCTTGCAGGCAGATGAAGAAGAGAAAGATCAGTTGAAGCTGAGAATTGAAGCAGCCATTGCAGCTCTTAATGATCCAATAAGTCCTATGAGTATGTAACTAGATTCATATCAAATCCATGGATATCACTTTGCAGCCATGGATTTTATTTTTTTCCTCTTTATTGAGGTTTTTCCTCCTTGTTTCCTTGATGAAGGGTATAAAATAGTAGAAATCGCATAAAAAAGTGATGCATGATAACCAAACTTGGATTTCATTAGACGGTTTACTAGAGAAATAAATAAATATAGATAGATAGATAACTTTTTAGAATAAATTCTCTGACTTTTCAGAAATCATAATATAAAAACCCAAAGCTTTGAGGAAAAAGAAGGTGTTTTCCCATGGACGTAGGGCATAGTACATAAAGTAGGGCTCGGAGCCATCGTTCATCAGAAAGCTAGGCATAAATTTTCAAATATTACTTTTGACCCATCTTGCTGGATCGAATATATTGAGAAGCACTAGCACATGCCTTGAGAACAAATGTCTGGAGAAATATTTGCGAGTGGTAAAAAATAAAAAGGTGTTTACATTATAAATGAAAGAAAAGATGATGTTGATGTCACTTTATTGTTCCTATGATGACCAAATTGATATTTAAAAAAAGAATTGCTCATTACAATTAAGCTAATCATAATATTTTTTTTTATTCGAGTAAACCTCACCCTCTAGAAAGTGTACTTTGTAGACTCAAATGAACGAGTAAAGCCCCCCGGTTGTTCTAAACTCTTATAAAAAATACACGTCCTGACTCGAACTCGAAACCTGCTATGCAGATTAATAATAATATTCCATAGATTAATAATAATATTCCATTGAGCAATACTATCAGGAACAAATTTATTTTCACGGGGAGAAAAAACCTTCGAACGGAAGATAAACATGTTAATTATAGGATCAATAACCTTTTATATAAATATTAACATAATTGTATCATTTTGATTAAGTTTTTTTAAATAATGCTATCCAAACCTAAAAGAATTGTATCATTTCGTTTTCTCAGTCCCAATCTAAACTTCAATCTTAACCTAGGCTTGACCTCTAAGACCCCTGGAGCTCTAAATTCAATAATAATAAAGAAAAAGATTTGAGGCAAAATACATTAAACAACCCAAAGGGCAGGCTAATAAACCTAAAACATAAACAAAATTGTCATGCCAAGGCACAAACATAACCCCGCAGCATAAATTAGCAAAAAGTAGAGATACAAAGTTTTCTCCACTTGTACACCACCAAAAATGATTTTCTTTCTCCAAGGACCTTATATTCCTCTGAATCTTAATGCAACAAAGAATCTTGTCCCTACATTACAGAATCCCTAGACATGAAAATCTTCGTGAAGATTTGGTCAGTGTCAAACGGGGCAGCACACTGAATTATTTTTATCCAGTGAGTCAGCAAGTTATCAGAGCCAAGCCACCACCTTGGCCATAACCTAATCTCCACCTCAGAAACCTAGACTCAACCTCGGCCATAACCTAATCTCAACCTCGAAAACCTAGACTCGACCTATCCTTAGATGCGTAGTGCCCGATCCCCTAACCCTTGAGTGTCTCAAATCCAAACCTATCCCGATCCTAAGCACTCCAAACTGGCTTCCTCCTTCCTCTGACCCAATTCTGACCTGAACTTCTGGCCTTGATTCGGAAGGAGGAGGAAATAGGGCTCCATGCATGCTAAGCACCATTGCCGTGCAAGATAAGTCCTAAGCTACTATCTCAGAACAACCAGATTTAATCCTACCCTGATCTGAAGTTTGAGTCACCCCTTCATATTCTAGACATTATCGGGCATGGTATGCGCTATTTCCCTAACATCTAAAAACGTAACCAAACTTCCAAGTCACATGTTAATGCAAAAACTAGTTTCGGTGACCAATTATTTAAAAAAAAAACTCTTGGAAACTATCTACTTTTTATTTTATTTTCAAATAAAAAAAATAATGCCAAACAACCTTCTAACTCATTTTAGGTATAATATATCATTCCATTAATAGAAAACAAAGCAAGAGTTGAGAAAATAGTCCATGATATCAAAATTCATGTGTTTGTTTCTGGTATGTTTAAAATTCATATTAATAGAAATTTGAGAAATTAATGTAAATATAATCAATTTATAAATTTTAATGCATAAATCATGAAATAACTGCTGTGTTAATTTTTAACAGTTAAATGGTATAATTATCATTTATCAGTTTTAAATTTGGAGAAACCACAAGGTGCATTTGATCCCTACAGTTTTCTCAATATTTAACCTTGGTCCTTATTGCCTACAAATGATCAGTCTCAATCTTGCAGTTTCAATTTGTTTCGTTAGGCCTTAACATCAAATCTAGTCCTTAAACTATAACCTATATTTCAATTGAGTTATCAATAAATCATTTTCAACTTTTCTTTTCTGAGTTCCGGCTACAAGCCAGATGGAGCAAAATCTTTCAAACAATCAATCAATCCCTCCCTCTCAACCCCCAAAAGAACAACGATAGAATTGCTAATTTCAAAGAGGAAGAAGAAGATAAAAGTCTAACCTTCAAATCTACCATCTTAAGCTTTTCTCTTGTTTTCCACAGCCAAAAATCGATACTTCACAGCAACCCATATCAAGTTTCACACCTTTAAACGCTAATCCTTTCAAGGGTTGTTCAACTTAAGCCTCCCATTACCAGACATTCGATTTTGGATGAGGAGGATGGTGAAAAAAGAATGGGACTTTTTGGGATCAGATTCTTCTTCAGTGATGGGTTTTTGACTAGTATGCCTGCTCCTAGAAATCCAGCTACCTTAGGGGTTGCTTCAATATGTTCTGGGTCTGGAAGCAGGTCTGCGATTGCAGCTGATGGGTCCACTTCTAATTCTGGTGGTTTTGAAGGAGAAAAGGAATCTGGGGTTGATCAAAGTCGTGAGAATTATGAGAATTACGATGTAGGTTTTGATCAAAATGGAGAGGATTATGTGAAATCATGATAGGTATGAGGATCACCGTTTGGGATCATATTACGGTTTTGTCCAAGGAGAGAGATCATAAAATCTTGCATAGGTATTCGTGTTTGCTGTGGTTTGGAGTTTTAAAGGAATACTTTAAAGTCCACCACAGGATGCATTTTCTTTCGAGACCAGCGAGTGCTTAAAACCCTAGAGAGAACTCTATGCAGACTAGATTACAGAAATAATGTTAGCTCGAGTCCCATTACAGATCTATTCATGGAGACGATGCTCTTTTGGTCCAGTCTTATTTCTCTTCTGAGTCAGGCTCTTAAGACAGGACTGGAATCGAGTTTTCTGAATCATGTCTCTTCCGACCTCAGAAGCATAGGCTACTTCGACCTGACCCATAGAAACCATGAATCTATTTCAACTTTAAGGATGATTTTTAGTGAACAAATATAGAATATTGTTAACACCTTTAGCTAATAAACTGTAAGTATAAATAGAGTTTGCCTTTTTTCCCCCTTTTTTTCAAAAAACTTTTGCTGACATCTATTTTGTTTATTTTGGTGCCTGTAATTCTATTTTAAATTTACAATGGCCGAGCAGTTGCCGGAAGACGTAATAGCCGAAATTCTATGTAAAGTACCAGCGAGGGTCGTGATGAGATCTTTAGACGCCTGTTTCAAAAGCATGGCTTCATCTCATATCTGATGTCTGTACCCTGATACTTTCAGCCGCCGTGGCAGCCCATCCTTCTGGCTTCCTGTTCCTCTGTTCTAACCGGAAAGTTTGTGGGTTGGGCTGGATATGCTAGCTATCCTGATATAAAATCTATCCCTTGCCAACTGCCTCATGACTGCACCTCTGCTGCGCCGCTGCTACTTTTAAACTTGGCTCTGACATCATTGCATAAATCCATAAACAAATGTACAAACAAAGTATAAAAATCTGAAAACAATTAAATATTGAACGTTAGGGTTAGCCTTGTGAGCACCTTTGGTTTTTCTGTCTCCACATCATGGACATGGAAATGAGTGCCATATGTGAATCTGCGAAGAATATAGTTTTCAAGTTTTTGTTTATAAATTACATGTTCATGCACAGACCATTCACACTGTAGCATCAGCCATAACTATCCAGCCTCTTCAGAGCACTTCTCCCAGTTTTTAGCTGGTCCAAAACTCGGTTCATATCATCAACCATAAAATGAGTTCAATTATCCGTGCTGCGAAATGGAAGATGCCATAATAGTGCAATAGAGAAACTACTGGTTAGAGCAAGGTGTAGACTTTTGGTAGCAAGCTGAAGACCTTTGAAAAATGGCAGCAGCAAGTGGCATGCAGGGAAGCGCGCCTGACTCTGAGGAAAGGAGATCGATCGAGGTGGGGACAGTTTACACTTCTGAAAAGTACTTTCTCTCTGCCCCAAAACACATGCCTGGCCTCCTTTATTGTGCATCAACTAACTCAGCTTTTCATTCAATAAACCAAAGTTTCTCTTGCCAACTGCCTCATCAGGCTAGCTCGACGAAAATGCTCTCAGCGAGGTGGCTATTGAACTCCCGCACAAGAATGTCACTGATTTTCATGGGATATCTCAAGGAAGCTTGTAATATTCAAGTCATGGCGAGTCTAGATTGCTGATCTCCATTTGGGTTTTGGAAGATCGTTGCAAACTCGATCATGTTTTGGACCCTCAGACATCGCATCTCAATGGTCTGCTTGATCGACGTCCAAATATCCTGACATGCATGGCTTTCATTTTGATACCTCTGCTATTCATCCAGTTTCAGATAATTTTTTTCGAAGAGGTTCTTACAATGGTTAGTGGAATAAAAATAACTTTGGGCCAGCATTTTGAGCACTCTCCCTCCCTCCCTCCCTCTCTCTCTCTCTCTCTCTCTCTCTCTCTCTCCTATTTTAAATTAATTTCTAACGTAAAAAGAAAAAAAAATTATTTATTTGAAATATTTTTATTAATTCTACTGTAGTGAATAAATTGTTGTTGATAATAACAGTCATTTATATTTTTATAAAAATTTCATTCAAATACAAATAATTTATATAAAATATAAGAGGAGAAAAAATCATGAGAAATCAAACTAATTTCTTCAAAATATCGTGCAACTAAAAAATGTAAGAATATCAATCACTATTTGAAAAGAACATTAAATTCAATTTATTTTTAAAAAATGATATAAATTGCTCTTTAAATGGAAACAATAAATGAAAAAAAGGAAGAAAAGAGGTCAAGGGTTGATCTGAATACAAAAATCAAAACGCATTTATTTTTATTTTCTTTAACAGGAATCATCCACTCCTGCTTAAAAAAAAAAAAAAAATTGAGTGGCGAGTAACTTCTTGCCTACTATAGTTGCCTCTGGTTATTGAAATTGAGTTCCAAGTTGTTATTTTTATCCAAAAACATAATTTTAAAGTCGTTTTTACTTGAAAAAATCCCAAAGCCACAATAAATCACCTATCAACTCCAAAACATTATAATATTTTAAAATATATATGAATAAAGTACACATGCATATAATACAAATCAAGTTTAACAGCACCCATTCACCATCACTATCTAACACAAAATTCACCCGTTCCGTATCTTGAGAGAGAAAAGATCCCATACCGCAGTGCTCATCTTGAGAGAGAGAGAGAGAAAATGTGATTTTCTGCCCTACTACCAAGTTCAAGATATAATACAGAATTGGCGACCACGCAACAAAATACACTCAAGTTGCTAATTCATGAGCAGTTTGGCTGCAAGGTCTT
Source organism: Salix purpurea (assembly GCA_027405865.1). Taxonomy (NCBI): domain Eukaryota; kingdom Viridiplantae; phylum Streptophyta; class Magnoliopsida; order Malpighiales; family Salicaceae; genus Salix; species Salix purpurea. The sequence goes on from JAOWLH010000019.1 coordinate 7,375,010, forward strand.
TGTAGCTGACTTTCTTCTTCACTGGCAGTAAACTGGGATCTTCAGCTGGCTTTTCGGTATCTAGGATTGGAGTTGTATCTTCCACCTTCTTCATACTGAGGCTCGACTGTGCATAGGGACCTTCGAAGGTTGGATTTGTGGTTTCCACCTTCTTCATACCAAGGCTTGGAATCATGTCCATTAAGATGGCATGAACTGGATCGACCATGACTTCTAGTTTCTCAGTCGCCTGGCCATGATACCTTTGGCCCATTTCAACATCAGGAGCTTTTTCCAACCACTCTTCATGTCTGTTATCTTCAGCAGTCTCCTCCTTCGCTTTACCTCTCAGAGATGATTCTGAATCTTCTACCGTTTTAGTTTGTTGGTTATCCAAATTGTAATTGCTAGCTGGCTCATGAATTTCTTCATTTCCTTCACTCATTTCATTTTCTTCAATTTTATCATCCTGCGAACAGCTTTCTTCTGGTGTCTCTTCAAGTATTTTAGCAGGCTTGTTTGCTATACGTGTCCTTCGAGCTTGGCCAGCACCTATATTTCCTTTCTTTGTGCTCCCACCAGCAGGCCTCCCTCCATGATTTTCATCATTTCCCTCACTCATATCGTTTTCTTCAATTTTATCATCATGGGAACAGCTTTCGTCTGATTTTTCTTCAGATATTTTAGCAGGCTTGTTTACAATTCGTGCACGTGTTCTTCGAGATAGGCCTGCACCCATTTTTCCTTTCTTTGTTATCCCACCAGCAGGCTTCCCTCCATGAATTTCATCATTTCCCTCACTCATATCGTTTTCTTCATTTTTATCATCATGAGAACAGCTTTCGTCTGATTTTTCTCCGGATATTTTAGCAGGCTTGTTTACAATTCGTGCCCGTGTTCGTCGAGCTTGGCCTGCACCTATTTTCCCTTTTCTTGTGCTCCCACCAGCAGGCCTCCCTCTTTTCCTTGTCATCCCCTTTTCAAGTGAGACCAGTTTATTTGAATCGTTAAAAGCAGTTTTGCTTCCTTTCTCCCTCGCTTTGTTAACAGTATCTGGTGGCAATATCTCATTTCCTGCACCATCTAAAATGGGAGTTGCTTCTTCCATATCCAGGTCACACAAACTTGGAAAAAGAAAAGACAGTGTGAATGAGCGGTGTTAGTTACACTGCCTATAAAAAAAAATAGAGGAATTTTAGAGAGGCATGCATGAAAATGTGTGCAAGTTATGGTCAAACCAAAGTCTGATATATTATGATGTTAAGTAAAAATAACTCTCTACTCTTCGTCAATACTAAGCATAAACCAGCATCTCAGAAAACATCATGAGAATTTTCCACATTTTGATCACCAACTCCACCAAGTTAAAAATGATAATCCCAAAATAAAAAAGAAGGTTGAGCTGTAACAAACTACAATGACTCGCCTACATGCAATTGGATAGAAAAAACTTCATATTGAAGATGGTCAGCAGGTAAGTCATCAAAGCTGGGATTCAACGGCCCACAATTAATAGGCAGCTAGTCCCAGAGCGGATAGGTAAATGGCGAAGTCATTGTCCCATCAAACTATGAAAAATGCTGTAGGCAGTCTTCCAGTAAATTTATGACTTGGATTTGAGTTTGAATATTACAACCAAAGCATATAAGACTTTTCACCCAACTCTACATTTCACAAACCACTACTAAATGTTGCATGATGTTCTGACCAGGTGTTTGAATTTCTTCTTCTTAATTAGACAAAAAGATATCATATTTATAATATTGTCAGGCTAAAGTACATTTGCACTTACACTTCCTTGCTGTTTGACTCCTCCAAACCAGAGGGCTTCAAGTTATATGTATCCTCTAGCAACTTGTGCCCCCTCTCCAAAGAGTCCTCCAACCATTGAGATCCAATCACATACAACCTCTTATTCAGGAGAAAATGTTTCTCTGCAGTTGTGAAACTGTAGAAAGAATATCTATTATTATTTATATAAAAAAATGAAATTTCTCCTTGAATATTTAACAGTGTGAATCACTTGCATAATCAGCAACATAGATCAAGTTTCTAGCAATATTCTATTGTATTATATAATTTCATCAGCCATAACAGTCAATAGAGTTAGTAATAAGAGGTTAAGAACTACAACGAATGAGAACAGAAGCACCGCTACAACCAAAATGAGATAGTGGCGGTGACATCTGAATCTCATGTTCCAATACAAAAAAAAAAAAAAAAAATGACATGATGATCAAACCATGAAATCTGCTGTGCCACAAAAAATGCTTCCATTAATCATGTTGAGTTGGTTTGGAAATATGCAATATGTCATTTGAGTATGGGTTATGAGTTAAGTGCAAAGATGCACCAGCTAAAAAACAAATAATTCAACTCGACTTGTCAAGACCATTCTGAAATGTCATTGTATGACTATTTAATCAGCACCCAGAAATATAATCACTTTCAATTTCCACCTAAAACTAGCGAATCAGTCCTGCTGCATCAAATAAAAAATGTGATTGTCAACTTCAATTGACAGTCATAATACATGAAATTGCCACGGAAACTATTTGTTTATCCATGCAGCAAATGCTATGCCCTTTGTAACACAATGTGTTGTGCTGCTACCCTACCAATAGGCTCACTCTTAAAATGTTATTTAAAGGAAAATAGAAAAAACAAAAGAACTATCAATTTTATTATTCCAACTACTTGACTTTTGAAATGACTAATACAACCTTTTTATTGATTTTTTATTTTAAACCAACTTAGAAGTGATTTATGCGAAATACCCAAAATAAAAATGAATGAAGTTACATTAGTCATTTTAAATAGTCAGATAACATTCCAACCTTAAGTTAAAGATTAAGAATGAAAAGGAAGTGCAAGTTATCCAACAGTTTCAGCTACCAAAAACCCTTGATCATGCAGGGAAAAAAATGATAACTTAGGAAATACCTTTTCACGAGGGAACCAAAATCCACATCAGATGCTGGTACAATCAGGACCACCAGATGAGTAGCATGAGCAATATTATTGCTGACTTTGCCACCACCCATGAAAATTTCAAGTTTCAACCTCCTAAATGCAAGTCCCAACAAGGATTCCCAATCGGGTGTTCTTCAAGAAAGAGTGCATTTGCAAGAAAACAAGTCAAAAACTCTTCAGATAATAAAGCATTCAACCACATAAAGGACAGAAGATGTATAATGGAGTTATAACAGTCATTAAATCTTACAAAGACTCTCTTGAAATGTGAAAATATACACAGCAGCCATGAAACAGAGACCATTTTTCCTCTGGACAGTACTTTTTCTTGAAGTAGTCTATAGCTTTGGCATCTTCTGATGTATTGATGTTGCTCAAAAGCTGGAAAGAATCAAATAAAATAAATAAATTCAATTCCCTCAAAATTCCATGTATCTATATCGCAGTTCAATTACATAAACATTATATGATCAGAAATTAATGCACCAAGTGTCCAAAAAGGTGAAAAGAATAATAAATGAGTACAATTTTACCTGGTTGATGTCTGAAAGATCAAGGTCCCAGTAGTAAGAATCAGAAAACTCATCAATCTCTTCCTGTAACTTCTTCTTTGAACCATCAGAGAGGAAAACGAAGTACCTTCAAAAGGTATATGTAGTCAAAAGCATTATCATCACAACTTGTCATCAAAATGGGAAGGAAAAAAAACAACTAAGCTACGAATTAAATGAAGGCAGGACTAACTTTGGCTGTAATGGAAGGAGCCTCTTTTGCAAACAACAATCCAAGACCCATGAATAATGAATAATATCTCCATGAAGCTTTGCTGCTTGATATTTAATCCCTGATACATACTCTATATTATTTTCTCCAAAATAAGTAGCATTTATGAGAAACAGTGTGAGATTGTGGGGAGAGGGGGAGAGGGAGAATGGATGGAGGAGAGACCTTTGCTTTCAGCAGCTATACAATGGGTGACTGAGTTATTTAAATTCATTGAGAAAGTTCCCCCATTCTCAGCAACCATTTTGTGCAAGGATTCAAGAGAATTAGTCGGAGGCACATTGACAAAGTCTGTGCATGTTAAGGAAAGTTGCAAAGAAGGGAAAAGCAAGGGAAAAGCCTGATAATACAGCATTGGAGGTTTAATAACCAGAAGGCAGCATAGTCCATAAAAGTGAATTTTCAAAATGAAAAAGTTCAGAGAATTTCTACTTCTTCGGATTTGAAAATGTGTCAGTCCTAAGAGGCAAAGAAATGAAAGCATGGAACAACCATAAGGATACAAAACATCACATTTGAAAATATCAAAGTTTCCCCCTTGATGTCAGAAATATCAGTCTGAATTAAATGAGATGGAACAACAGACACTCTCTTTTTCTCTCCTTTCCAAGAGGATTTTATGTGTTTTGGTTTGCTGGTTTGCACATCTCCATACCCTTTTCCATTTTGTGTGGTACCATTACTTGAATGTACTAGCTCTATAAATGCTGCAGTCAGAGAAAGGAAACAATTACCAAACTAGCTTAAGAGAGCAAGACCCAAGTCCAAAAAGTCTAAATAATAACTCCATAAACACCAGCAATGCATGGAAAATCTGATCGCATTATCCTTACACTGCACATCAAGACATTCATGCCAAGGCTTGTCATATCTCACTCTGTCAATACGAGGAAATCTCAAGCTGTATGGGGCAGAAAACACCTGGAAATCAGAAAGTGAACTGAGTCCAGGCTTGATCACACAGTTATAAGCAGGAGTTCTGATCAAGGAAGCATAACATGATTTCTAAGGACAAACATTATGTTCTCCAAAATAAAGAAAATGAACCAAATTTGACACTTCTTTCATTTTACTAGGAAGAACTTAAATGCTGAAGTTACACATACCACAGAACTTATAGTCCGAATATCACTGGTAATGGAAAGTATAATTGATCTGCAAAAGGTAGGAGCAAGAAAAAAGAATTATGGACCAGAATAATATCAGTAGAATACATATTCCATCCAATGTAACAGGAGCCAGAACAGAAATTTTACTTGTCAGGGTTTTCAATCCACACATCTGGTCTCTCTTTTGAATTATTTGTAACTTGATAAAAACTTGGCGGGGACTTCTTTGGGTATTCATTCTTCCTGAGAAAAAGTACATGTGAAAAGATACAAGTAAATATTTTTATTATAGCATCTACAAGATGCTCAAAGATGGACCAAGACTGCCAAATATGTGAGGGTTCTAAGGCTACACAGACAAGGCCCTTGCTTTAGAAAAAAGGACAGTGCATGCTAGCTAACAAAGACCATATGGCAAGAAATAATGAAAGTAAATCCTATTGTCAGACATTTTCAGTTGCATCCACATTTTTGCAATGCTTCTCTAGAGTAAGGGATACAAGCATGTTTTAAACTCAGAATTCCAAAAGTACCTAAAATAAGGCTTTAGTTTGGAGACAACAGTATCCAGCTCCTCATCTGACAGCCCAGTGCCCACTCTGCAAAAGGAGATAAATCTACAAAAGAAAAGAGTGACTTCATGCGCATTGAGTTTTACATAAAATATCAACTAGTACATAATTATCTTTACAGAAAAATGTCAATAAGGGGTGAATACTTACCGCCTGGGATATGTATTAGGAGCAGGACGCTCTGCTAGGCCCACCAAGAACTGAGCCACCTGCAGTTTGTAAGAAAATTCTTATCTCATTTGCCTCTGAAGACCGAAACATGAAGATCCTATAGCAAACAGGATCCTAAGAAAGAACTTGAGAAACAATCCTATCCTACAGCATTTTTCTGTGAGTGGCATTTCAACACCTCCACTGCACTAGGAAATGTTCAATATTTCCTTTTCCATAGATAAACAGTGAAAAGAAGAAAGAATTAGAAAGAAGGATGGCAAACAAACCTCCCCACCACGACGTCCAGAGCCATAGTATCCCCCTATTGACAAGTACATAAACGGTGAGTTGCATTTTATTTCTTTAGAGGAACTACAATTAAGAGAAACAAGAACAGACCTATGATAAGTGCATCTAAGTCAGAACCAGCACGAACGTACTCAGGCTTCAGTTTCAACCACTTTCCACTCCGATCACTTGGTTCCCATTTAGAACCAAGGTCTTTTAATACAATACCTTCATCCCTAAGACCATACATCGTTTAATAAATAAGAAATATTTTATAAACAACTCTCAGGGGGGGGGAAATGTGTCACACATTTATACAAGTGCTGTCCCATCAAAAGTTTAAAAAAAATATATCAAAATTCAAAATCCCCTTGGTTTGAAGAGAGTTTTAGAGAAAGTACTACGAAACGCTTCCCTAAAATAAGAATTATACAGTCTTTCCCTCCAAGCATGATTGTCTGGATTTGTTTCAATTTCTTCTTTTTCCTGAATATATTATTAAGCACTGTACACCCACAACCTTCAGATGCACAGAATGTCATGGTGAACTCCTACTTAAATAACACCAAACTATTTTTTTTATCAAACATGCTGGAAATTGCAAGTTAATGCGTGTGAGGCAAGGGAGACAAAATATTACAAGTTCATGGAAGGATTGAAGCACATTAGTAACTCCCAAGTTTCAATGCCACTAAAAATAAGGCTGAAGCTGTCCACACTAAGTAAACAGTCACTCCAACCTAACAGATTTATTAAGTGTTATTAGATGAAGATTTATACCATCAATTAAATGAAAGAGAGTACAAACCTGTTTTCAATGGCTTCCTTAAAAAATTTCTCAACATCATCCATGTTATATGCAATAAGCGAACTATAAGGTTCCCCTGCATGATTAGTGTGGGCAAATTACTAATAATCCATAAAAATAGACACTGCTTAAAACATTCACGTAATAATATCATATATACATATACTAGAGCTTGGGGTAAAAATGCCAAGCTATACAGTATCCTCCATATCCTAATGAGTGCATATCTGGACAAGCAACAAGCAAAGTAATGCTAAGCAAAACTGAGTAAGTGTTTGGAGGGAGGGAGGGAGGGAGAGGAAAATACACCTAGCAAGTACTATAGGGAGTTGAGCATTCACTTGACTCGGGTTGATAACCTCCCAAGGAAGCTTGACCTTAGGCTTCAAATATAGAAAAACCCAATAGAAAACAAAATATATATAAAGTTTTAAAATTCATTACTCAGATTTTACAACTATGAAGTGGGAGAAAAAAAAAGGAAATCTAATCTATTCATGTTGGATTTCATAATAAATAACATTCATAAGGTGTATTCATTTAAACCAAACAAACCAATAAGTATAATCAGCTTGACCTAATTGGTTTATTTTGGGCTCCAAATAGACCAGCCCGACCAGTCCAAACCTGCACATGCCTAAGGTCACTACCTAAGTTGCTACAGAAAATTCTACTCACTACCTAAGTTGCAAGCACAGTTAGTACCCACAATGATCACGGACTACCAAGGAAACAGGTCGCTGAATTTAATTATAAAAATCAAACACTTTTAGTTTGAATTACTTCATTTATTCTCTACATTCTACACCACATGAGAAGATTATTGAATGCATCAATTATGCACAAATGATACTAGTGTTAATTTGTGTACCAGGAAGACGGTGAGCATTAAGACCCCCATTAGGTACTAAGATCTCTAAACGACCCTTCACAGGCTTGACAACTTTACAGAGCAGCTCATGCCTTTCCTTCAAGGTTTGGTGAATCACACTTGTATCTCCAACATAAAGAATATCAAATGCAACATCTAGACAATGATGTAAAGGTAAACTGAATCCATTAAAACTATTTAAGTTGTGATTTTGATTATAAATTCATGTGGTTGCTCACAACTATTTTGTCATCTCAAAGCACTAGAAAAGCTGAAACTGAACTTCAAATCGAGTCTGATAAAAAGGATACAGCATAACTGCAAGAGAAAAGATATGCATATTATATCTTAACCACTCCTTTCTAATTTAGGAACAAGGAAAAAAAATTACTAACAAAAGAAGAGATAAAAAACCTGTCTATCACTATCAAGTCCATCCCTTGCAGCGTTTGCTGCAAAAAGATGATATGTAGTTGTAAGCGATCATTACTCCCATAAATGAAAACAAACAACGAACCTCAAACCCCAAATCCAAATAACAAAACACACAAAACAAAAGGCAAAAACATTTTAATCAATGTTTCAAATAACCTATTTCTTGATTTGAACCAAACTCTGCAAACCGATTCAAAGATGTATCCCAGACCAGCATTTCACCATCAAGAATACACCTAAAATGTTAATAGGAAAGAAAATTAGTAGAATCTAACATTTCTAAAATTTAAAAGTATTACAATGTTTCACAAGGTTCAACTTGCAGTCCTCTATTCTAATGTTAGGTAATGATTTGGTACAAGGAAAATGAGGGTGAAATACCTTATATTATTTAAACATGTTTGGTTGAATATTTGGAGGCTAATTATCAAGGAGGTACTAATTACCCTTATATCGGTGTTTTAAGAGGGTCAAATTTATTCTCCAAATTTATTTTTTTCTCTTTCTTTTTTGTCTCAAACTAGACCCTAAATTAATTATTAATTGTCTCTCACCAAACATTACTAGTAATTTAAATATTTTCTCACTTTCCAGTAACACTTAACCCTTCGATTTATGAATATACCAGACATCTTTAAAAACTGACTTTCACATCCTTAAAATCGCTCTTGTAATAGTAGCTCCTAAATTAATTCACCCTCGGGTTTTTTTAACCTCATTCCAAATGCCACCTTAAAAAGATTCATTATGCATTCATGTCCTGCCTTGTCATTTTGATCTTTGAGCACTTAGCTAGCATTTAAATTATACTGTCTGTGATATAAAAAATATTTACAAGTTCTATACATAAAAGGTAGCTTCAAACACAAAAATAGACACGTTATCCTAATATGCATGGAAGAGGAGTAGGAATGCCTGCAGTGAAATTATCCATTCAGAAAATAGTTTGGCCTACCCGTGTGTCTTGCAACTTGCAGGACACACAAAGCAGAATGAAATTTTAATAAAAAAGGACTAAAAAAACAACAGAAAGAGGACAATAATAACTACAGATGGGGCATTACCTCTCATCCAAAACATTTTGTACAATAATGTCTGACATTCCATGAGCATATTCAGAGTGATCTAGAAAGTTCCTGCACCAGTATCCTGCATGAGTATCTACGAAGCAAGCTCAGAAGTGTTTGCAGTTGATACTTCTCAACATGAAGGAGCTTAAAGAGCTATTAAGTTCACAGTGATCTGAGTTTTGCAACACTTCACATGGAAGAAAAATTGCTAGTCATGGGAAAGTATTGACATATTGTAGACCATGAGTTCAGGTTTTAGGAGCAAATAGGATACATTTATATATAGTCGGGAAACTACAAGGTTATGCAAAATTAAGCAGGTGAGAATAATATTACAGTTAAAAGTATAGCCACATCAATAACCAACATAATGTTTTTTTTTAAAAAAAAAAACTACCTTGAGAAATAGTGTACGTTTGCACCATTCTTATGTATTTGGATGCGATCACCATCAAATTTACATTCCACCACCACTTCCTTCCCATGGAGCTGCAGAAATAAGGTACAGCATATGAGATGCTAGTTCTTAAAAAACATTAAAGAAAAAAAGTGTGCTCTGTGAATGCATTCATCTAATCCAAAATTTTAAAAACAAATCTGGAAATAAACCTTTTTCCATGCAGCATGTGCATCACTAACTCTCATTGCTAGTTGAGGGCGCACTGCTTTTCCAACTTCAATATCCTGAAACAATAAAATAATGCAAAAATCAAAATTCCACAAAGTACCAGTCGTTAACATATAATGATAGTTGCAAGACTGATTAAAAACACAGGAAAATCATCAGATAACGAGAGATAGAAAAAATTTTCTTATCCCCTAAAATGCTTACATAATGCACACCGTCTTTGAATCCAAATCCATAACCTATAAGTAATATGTGCATAAGGTGTGAACAATACATGTTTTCCAAAGTTTAACAGAACATACCTGACGTTTATGCCTTTGATTTCGATCCCTCAGCTTTTCACAAACCAATTTCAAGTCACATGTAACATTAAACAAGTCTTCGGCATCTGGATGAAATTCATGAAATATACTCTTTTCACTTATCCCCAACTTCAAATCTGCAACATATTTACAAAAGAAAAAAAAAAAAAGCCTAAAAATATTCACATTACTGGAAACAAATTTCAAAAACTAGTATTAAACCAATCATTACCTTTAAGAATAATCATAATAATCCACATCATTTCCTGCGTATTGGTCTTGTTTATCAAAGCAGCAAGTACTGAAGTTTTCTCACCCCTGATCATAAAATCATAAAGATAACAAATAGAAACACTTCAAGTACCTAAAACACCACAGCAAGTGAAACCTGCTACGGGAAAATCTGTTTCCAACCAAAAGTATTGAAGAATCACCACTAAACAAAACAAAGGCTTTGATTTCGTCTAATGCAATCTATCCTCGTCAAATCTATTGCAGATACAACGAATTATTCGTGCTCTATTTCACGCACAACCCAAAATTGATTTGCTAAACCAAATCACATAAAAACTAGCTTAATTCCCTCCTCTCAGCACCCACATTTCACTAAAACTACCATTCTACTATAAAAAAAATTAATCTAACAGCATTCACACACTGAATCATCATCATAACTCAACCGCTAATTTTAACTTCCAACAGCACCTAATATAAAACACTGCAATCAAAACCCTAGCAAAATTACCAAAAGAACTTAACTTCAATACCTATTTTCACTGGATGCCAATTTATCAAGCAAACCATTCAGCTCCCCAATCGTCAACCCACCCGTCGCCGTTCCCTGCCTCCGCTGCAACACCTATTTAACCAAAATTTAATTATATATATGTTTTTTCATCCAAAATAAATATTTTTTTATTAAATTACTTACTTCGGCAGCAACGAGAGAGAAATTGCCGGCATTAGCACCGGTAGCGTTGGCGCCACCTTTACGCCAATTAATCAACTTGAAGGCATCAGGGGAATCCCGGGACATGCCGAGTGCGTCAATGAGGGAAACGGAGAGGACAGATTCTTTGAGACCGTAAGTGCCGCGTTCGCGGTCGAGGTTAGGTAGGATTAAGCGGACGGCAGAGAAGTAATCGGACGGAGAGCAGAAAGCGTCGATGAATTTGCGGAATTTAGAGCGTTTTCTGGAGGAAGTTTTGGTCTTTGAAATCCAGTTGAATAGACTCGCTAAGATGGAGAATTTCGTGTGCTCAGTCGAAGAAGAAGAGGAAGAGGAAGCCATTTTTGGGTTTTTTCTTACTTGAGGTTTGAATTTTGGTTTAAATATGGAGGAGGTTTTTCTTGTTTGTATTTGGTTTAGTGACACGTGTATTGATTTTAGCTTGCGGGGGAAGATGTTCTATGACGGTAATATTTGGTAATACGATTGAAGTTCTTTTTTATTATTATTTTAAGTGATTTACTTCGATTAATGTTTTTTTAATAGTGATGAAAGCATTAACTTAGTGTTTTTTTTAGATACAAAAGTTGAAAAAATAGTTTAATCAACTGGTAGAGCTCAAGTTTATTTTAGAATCGTTTTCAATATTCACTCATCAAATTTTTAAGAACAATCACACGGGGATTCAAAAATAAGTTAGATATTAATTTAATATGTTTAGAATAAAAAAAAAGTTATAAAATATATATTTTGAACAGAAATTATTAAATATCATATAATATGATAGATATGAACTACATGAACATGAATTATTTATGAAAAAAATATTATTTAGATAATTAAAAATAATTTAAAAAATATATTTTTGAACAAAAATTATTTTTAAAAGTAATTGTAACCACATTTCTAAACAGATGTTTAATCTAAGATGAGTTTATTTTTTTAATCAATTTAAAAATTGATCCAGTTAAATTTGAGGGCATAATGGGATAATTCATGATCAAGTTTGCATGATAGATTAACTTACAATTAACTAACTTGGTCTGATAACTTCAATAATACTGTTGTATTTTCAACTGCCTCCGAGATAACAACAGCACTAACTCAGATTTGCAAGGACACTTTGCCCGAGTCCACCAGCAGAAACCGCTTCTGCAAATGAAGCTGGTGCTTCTGCGCCCGCAAGTACAACTGGCATGTGATCCATGACTGTATCCATATAACAGTCATCAGTATTTATAATAAATTATTTCCAATTATCTAATAGACGGTCCAAATGGTACAAATTACAAGTTTAGAATTAAAAAAAAAAATTGTAGTTTCAGATCAAATTCTATGGTTATTAATATGATGGTTACTGAAAATTTCTAAAATTATTAACTTTAGAGCATCTAAAATAAATTGAGATACACGCAAACTGACCTCACAAATAAAAAAAACTATTTTTAAAAGAAAACAAAATATAGAAATATTCGCATCATGTTCAATTCAGTCCTGATATATGTCCAAGCTTTTCAATAAACCCATGAAAGAGTGGCGCATTGATGACATGACTGTACAAGGCTGTACTGCGACAAGGTCAAACATTGTACATGCAAAACATCGTTACAAACACAGATGGAGTTTTATTTTTTATATTTTAAAATTACATAAAACAAAACAAAAAAAATATTTGAAAACTGGGTTGCGCAAGATGGGAACTTGCGCACGGCACGACCATTTTTTTAAATATATATATATAAACTAATGCGTTGTTTTTTATTAACTTCAAAAATTAAGATTTTGTTGAAAATATTAAAAAAGACAAAAAACACTGCCAGGTTGTACAGAGGATGGTTCTTCATGGTTAAAAAAAGTTATATGTGCTATGGTTTTTTTTGTATATATATAACATGGGTATCAAGAACGAATCATGAAATTCACGATTATATAAACCTCCAATGATCCTAAGATTTGTGAGAGTTGTACTGATGATTTCTAAGGAGCAAACTTAGGGCTTGACCAGTTGGGTCATCCATCCATTCAATAATTTTTAATCTAGACTACTTTCGGAGATACTGGTTCCTTAGAAGAATAGAGCTTCTCTTGGGTCAGAGGTAAAAAAAAAAAAAAATTGTTGTGTGTATACAACAATATGTACGCATGGTGACAAAAAAATTGAGATTTGTCTTGTAAGTCTTGGATTCGAGTCAGAGTGTATTCAACTTAAAAGAGTTTATGACAACCAGAATTTTACTTGTTTAATCTGGACCTATAAAAAGTAACGAGGGTGAAGTTTTCTTAAATCCAAAAAAAAAATATAATAAGAATTAGATAATGGATATTCACAACTTGATACATAATTTATGGATATAGAAAAAGATTTATCCAATAGACAATTGATATGGTATAGATTAATATAGTAACAGTAAATATTCAGTCATTTAATACCTATTGTGATGCAACCAGGAGCGATAAAATAAAAAAGTTTATTTTAAGTTAAAATCATCAAAGATTAAGAATATTATAATTATTAGACATCTACATTTTTTTTTATTCATTCAAGTATTGCTTGTTAAAAGACTATTGCAATCATATATATAGAAAAATTAAAAAAAAATCAAATTAATATTTAATAGAAATATAAAATGAAAAATAAATCTTAAATTAAAAATAAAGAAATAAGAATAATTAAAAAAATTATTTTGTAAAAACAAAACTTGTGAATCAACCTTTTTGGATTGCAAGGAACCAATTTTCAAGTGCACATCGTTCACTGCCTGTTTTTGAGTTTGGTTAATGTTGTTTAAAAAGTGTTTTATATTAAAAAAATGTGTTAAAATAATATTTTTTATTTTAAAAAATTATTTTTATATTAGCACATGAAAATAATCTAAAAATACTAAAAAATTAATAATTTAATTTTTTTTTTTCAAAAACACTTTTAAAATAAAATATCAAACAAAACAATAATCAAACTCAATTGGAAATGTACTTCACCTTAAAACATCCATTATAAGCAAAGTCTTATCAATCATAAACTCAATTATCATTTTGTGTGTGAGTCGTCTTATTATGGATCTTTATTAATTTAATATAGATTATCATCCCGGGTTTTAGCATCCTAATTTTCAATAACAAAACACATCAACAAACACGTTTTTAAATTTTAATACCAATCATCACAGCCAAAAGCAAATGATAGAAGCAGGTTTTATTATAAGTTGGATTCCTTTAAACCAATGAATACAACAAGATATGAAAAAAAATTAATTTTATTAATCCATGTTTCACTTGTTAAAAAAAAATTACAATCACTAACACACACACCCACACCCACACCCACATATTTTGCTCCTATGATTGCAAAATTTAACCCTCAATACCGGGGATATTTTGGATATTTTCAGGGATCTGTGTGACATTTTCATTGTTTGGGAGTGTTCTAGTCTTTTCAATTGTTATCTGCACAGTGAAATTACTTATTTATCCTTATGAGCTGACAAAAAGACAGACTAATTTGAGTATTTTCAGTTTTTCACATATTTGTGCACAATGAAATTACTTAAATATCCTTAGAAAGACAAAAATAAAGCCTTGTCGCGAGGGCATGATGGTACTTCACGCATGGTTTTTTAATGGTTATCGTTGGGTTCAGGGGTGTTTAGGTTATTTCTTATGTTTATTATTTTTTTTGAAGTTATTGCAGGTGAGTCATATGGAACTGCTGTTAGTTTTTAACGCGTACATGTCTCCCCGTGGCGTGTGCGGTATCTATAGATGGTGAAAAATATCCGGTCATCGTTTTATCAAGTGCGCTGTCATGTTTTCTTCCTCTCGGTGTGGTGTGTGTTATGTGAAGATGTAGGGAATCACCAATGAATAATTTTTTTTCTCTCTCTCTCTTACAACAACATGATGATCCTTAATGCTTTTGGTTGTTTTATTTCCGTTCCTGGTGCGTGTGTGTATAAAATAGAAAACTCCATTAATATTACCGCATAGAAAAATAAAATATCTTACTTGTATTAAATGAAATTAATTGGATAATATGAAGAAAATAAACAGAATGTTTCCATAAACAGAATGTTTCAGAGATACATTGAAGAAATATCTCTTGCACACACACATGTATAGGATTATATCAGATCGGAAGATCTCTTATCCATCTATATTTATACCGTCTCCATTCAGATAATTGAAGGTAGACTTCCATAGAAGCGAGAGAAAAATCGCCAGCCTTGGTTGAAGATACTGATATTTTAGAAGGATGAAGCGCAGTACGTTCTGTATCACTCTCCATACTTTAAGCAGCGAAGGTGTTGTTTTGCTCCACATGGTCCCGACGACACAGGCTAAGAGACACATCAAGTCGGCAAATTTAAAAAATAACTGGATCAGTTTCTTTTGTACAGGATTTGCCCACACAGCCAACCATGTTTTAAATTTAGAACCGGAGAAGGTGTTTGAAGTTGTTTTTGAAAATATTTTTTGTTTAAAAATATATTAAAATAATCTTTTGTTATTTTTTAAAAATTATTTTTCATATTATCACCTGAAATGATCTAAAAATATCAAAAACTTTTAATACATTACAACATAAATCTCACTTACAAGGAATCAGTGACCTTCGACTACGTACCGTGGATGTCACAATCTTTCATTAATTCACTGTCCACTAGAACCACCATGCATTTGTGTCTGTTCTTCTCTCACTGCCATTTCCACACCAAGTTTCTTTCCTTTTTTCTTCTTCTAATACATATAAAGGAAAATTCACTATAACTCGAATTATCAATTCCAAGCCTTGAATTGACTATCTCCTAACTATCTGAATTCTGATTTAAGTATCTTGAAAACCATACCGAAGTCTTGTACATTAACCAGTAATTAATGGGACCTTGCCACTTAAATGATAGGTCTGAGTGATATTTTTTCTACTAATTACCTAATATATAATATGCGTGGGGTTTTCACTATGCATAATGCACTGTAGCGCAAGACTCTTCAGCACCGTGGACTGGACATTTCCATCGTGCTTCGCGCGAGTTTGTCTGTTTTTTTTCCATGAATGAACAGTGCTTTAACGACTTTACAAAAATGATTTCTGCATAAATTTATTATTTTACCTAAATTTATAATACAATAAAAAATACACATAATTAATATTTTTTACATTAAAAAAAAATATGGTACCGCCTGCGACGAGGCGCGGTTCATTTGACTAGTATTAAGTATAAGAGGTAGCTTGCACATCAACCAGACTATATCACCTCTCTGAATGATTTAAAAAACACTTTTCCACCGGCTTGAATCATTTAAAAGAATTTGATTATTTTTTTATGTTATTTTCAAGATTTAAACTCGCAAAATCAAGAAAGGAAACCTATTTTTGAAGTCGAACTAGCATCTACTACTTGGTTAAGTTAATTGAATTGTCGATGAAAAAATAGTTTTCGTCGGAGAAGCTTTCACGACGGTCACCTAGATGACAAACTTTTGCGGACAAAATATCATCCGGTTAGTAAATTTCCCCGATGAAAAGTGATACTTTCCCCCCTGAAAAACCTCGACGGAAAAGCAGTCCCTGTTGAAGTGTCTTGTCATATTTTCTCCAGAAAAAAAAAAGTCGTGCATGGATTCACTTTTTTCCACACGACGCAAGGACAGGGTTTATACATCTCAAGGGAAAGAATTTCTTTTTTTTTAGACACACATATAATATCTTGTTGTTTTAACTAAATATACCTTTAATATCTCTTATGTATTTATAATTACACTGACCAAAACACTTTTTTTTTTTTTGTCAAACTTTAAGAGATAAGTTTTATACGTCCTCAAACCATTGGGTTCCTTGGATTGCCAGACGTGAATGATTATGAAAAGGACATGATTTGAAGATCCAGTGCCATATATTCCTTTTCAAACTCCATCGTGTGGCTCTGAAGATAACACAAGAAGCTGGCCAATGTTTGCAGCACCAAACCCTAGTCACATGCATCATGAAATTTCTAAGTCATGAACCCTCTGCCAGTGGTTATCCAATTTTAAAGGCTGTGGGATTTCCATCTCACGCTTATAAGATAAGGTGCTGTTAATTTTGTCGTGCAAATAGAGGATATGCTCTTCCGGGTTGCCGATTTTTTTGAATTCAAACCCTAACTCTTTGACACCGTGATTGGAAAAACTAATCCATGATTGAATCGAGAGGCTTGATCTCTAAGAATTTAATTAATGAATAGATTAATTATATTTTTATTTTATCTAGACCAGTCCAAGCCTTGCTTCAGCCACATATTAAGTCGCTACATCATGATAGTTGCACGTAAAATAGTTTTTTCTTGACTATTTAATTAGTTTCACAGGATATTAAGAAAAAATGTGTGATTTTGAATATAGATGACGTGTTTAAAACTTTGTTGGAAAGGAAGATGTTCTACAATTTTATTTGATTTTGAAGTTGAGGAATTTTTTTCTGATCAATTTATACGTCTAACAAGATTAATTACGTCGGAAGAGAGTTCGTTGTAATAAATATTTGGGATATTTTGCGAAAATATCTTCTTCTTTTTTTTAAAAAAAAAAACCAGTCTCCTGCTGGAGGTCTGAAACCTAAAAAGTGCAGAATAAATAAATAAATAAATCATTTTAAGAAAAACTGGGTGACAAGGCAAGAAAGGGACTGCAGAGCAGCATGTCTTTACAGGACTCGACCTTCACTTGGTGTTATATATTCTCTACCACGGTTAAAATGTTCTTCACAGATTTATTTAAAATTAATTACAGCAAAAACTTCAAAAATTATTTAAAAATACAGAAGGCAAAACCAAGGTTTTCTCTTCTTCTTATCTTTTCCAGAAAGTGCTTATAAACTACTCAAGTCTTAGTGAAATTCATGTGTTTATAAAGTGTGAAGTATTTTTTTGTTTAGAAATTAAATAGAAATTTTTAGAGTGTTCGGCAACTAACTACCACTTTACAAGCTCACTTAAAAAAAGAAGATAGATGATGAAGAAGAAGCTACTTGTTAATTCACTAAAATTAATAAAAATATTTTTATCAATCTCGAAATTACTATTTTTTATTTATCTTTTTTTTTTTGGTATCTATCCATGTGGAATAAGTATTAATAATTATTCTAAAATATTTCAAATATATTAACTTTTTATGATTAGAAGGTTGATTGGATACCTAGCTAAAGCTTAGGTTTAAAACATGACGAGGTTTAAAATCTAGGTTAATTCATGATCATGTTAAAACTCATTAATTTTTTTTATATTATTTTTTTCTCAAAACCATGTCGTGCTGGTTTCTTTAAATAAAATTATCGATTTGAATTAACTTGATTGATGTATAGATTAAGTCATAATCAAATTCAATAACCATGATGAAAAAGAGTTTTGGGGAGCGAATTAAATTATAATTTATTATTATTATTATTATTATTATTATTATTATTGTTTATAATGAAAAGCTAGTTGGTGATTTTTAAAAATAAGTTAATGATAGTAATAAGCTCAACGTATGATACTTAACTGCCACATATTTATGCAAAAGAAACCAAAAGGGTTGAAATCATTGCTTTTGCACTCTTGTCCGAAAGAAACCCAATCTCTGCCTGGATACACGTGATGGTCCTCTAACCATAAAATCCTAGTGACAGGTGTGTTTTTAACCCAATCCTGGTAATGCCAAGTAAGCCCTAAAAAAATCTAAGATACCCAATGAAATTCTGCCATTTCAGCAGATAAGAAATCTTTCCCATAAAAATCCTAGATAGATTTGCATGTGTGACAAATACTTGGGCAAATCTAAATGGGGGCATGCAGGCTTGCCCATGATTACACATTTACAATTATAAATCATAGTGACAAGTATGCCCTAGTTATATTCTTTGAATAACCTAATTTGACCATGATTATTGAAATCTATTGTAATTCCCTGATATTATTGTACAGACCAAGAGTTTTCAGTGACATTATACAATAACTAACTACTAAAAATTGTTAGATTTTAATATCACTTGACTTAAATGGAAGTAAATAATAAAAATGTTTGTTGTAAAATTGTATTCATATTTTTTAAAATATATCATTTCAACTATGTTTTAAAAAAGTCAACCTTTTTTTAATTGAATCTCATGTGAATTTAGGTTTTTGATTGATGAATTCCTTTCATTATTATTATTATTATTATTATTATTATTGATGGAAGATTGATTGGAAATAGTAGTAGCTGAGATACTGGTTCTGAAATGGTGATTAATTAATTAATTAAAAAAAGGCCAATCAACTAAAAACAGGGCCAATGAAGTAAATGAGCATGACAAGAGGAAACCAAAAAGACTGGTCCCACAACAGGAGCTCCTACAGCAAACTACCATTGTCTCTTCCTCTGTTCTCTGCCCACCTCATCCTTTAACTTCTCCCTCT
The DNA here is from genome assembly GCA_027405865.1 of Salix purpurea. Taxonomy (NCBI): domain Eukaryota; kingdom Viridiplantae; phylum Streptophyta; class Magnoliopsida; order Malpighiales; family Salicaceae; genus Salix; species Salix purpurea. The sequence goes on from JAOWLH010000019.1 coordinate 7,394,341, forward strand.
ACAGTCTACACAGAGATAAAGCTAGAGAGATAAAGAGCGTGGCATCCCTTCAACGGATCTCTCTCTCTCTCTCTCTCTACCTGCCTCTACCCGTGACCTTCTTTCTATAGCTAGCAACTTGCCTGTGGTTGCGCCCACAAAATAGAATCATCTCCTCTCTTGTTTTTATCCTTCCTCTTCTCTTTATATGCTGAATCCATCACTGTTTGTGGACTTAGAGTTTTTGCTTCTCTTATTGATTACCTCTCTCTTTTTTTTTTTTGAAAAAACTCGCTCTCATGTCGGCTACCAGTTCTTGGTGGTTTTTTCTGGGGTTTTGGGATTCTCTGGTTTTTTAGTTCGATAAGAAGAAAAGGCTGAGCCTTTCTAGTTATTCTTACTTTAATTTCATCTGGGTTTTGAAAGGGGATTGTCTCTTTTTTGGATTTTAACATGGTTCCAGGTTATTCCTCTTCTGTAAAATATTATTTCACTCTTGGCCTTTTCTCCTTTTCCTAAGCTTCTTGTACTTTGTGTAGGGGTTTTGGGTTTTTACTAGTTACATCACCAAAAAGGTGAAATTTTGTAGCTTTTCTTGCAATCGGGTCTCAGAACTTCCTCCCCAATTCAACCGGTTCTCTATCTGAATTGGGTTCCTCTGAATTCCAGGTTTCTCTTTGAATTCCCTAGTTACTAGTACTAATCTGTTTGGTATTCTAATTCTCAATTTGTCTCTGTGAAATTATCTTCTATTGGCTGGATTGAAAATCTCACTTGAATTCAAGGTCTTAGACCTTAGATTCTTGCTGAAGTCCCAATCTTTTGGATATTTTTCTTTGTTATTGTCACCTCTAAAATGTCTTCTCCATGTTTAAGTGGAGGTGGGAGAACCTATGGATTTGATCTAGAAATAGTCAAATCCTCATCTACTTCCTCAAGAACATCACACACATCCTCACCATCTTCGACTATCTCTGAATCTAGCAATTCCCCATTAGCAATCTCAACTAGAAAACCGAGAACTACTCGTAAAAGGCCCAATCAAACTTACAATGAAGCAGCCGCCCTTCTTTCCACTGCCTATCCAAACGTTTTCTCCAGCAAACACCTCACAAAACCTAGCAAATTCACCAAACCCCACGACAACAGTATCCTCCTTGACCAATCCCCTGACTTGTTATTGCCTTTTCGCGTTTTTGACAACTCTGGATTCCTACTCCACCAACCAATCCAAGAAAAACCCAGATTTGGAAATGAGTCAAAAGTTGCAAATTTTAGAGACAAGTCAACTTGCCAGAGCAGTGGGGAAGTTGACTTCCATGGGAATTCAATGGAATTATGTGATGGTTATGACGAGGATTTCGATGCCGAATCGATTCTTGATGAGGAAATTGAGGAGGGTATTGATAGTATTATGGGGAATTTAAGTGTAAGCAATGAAATGGTCGATGAGGTGCCTAATGGCATTAGCCCTAGCTATGGTCATGGTGGTGGCCAAATGAATTCTTGGCATGGGGATTCAATGGGATATAATTTTGGCGGGAAATCACAATTTGGTCACGGCATGGCGATGAGAAGAGGTGTTAGAGCTCTGAGACAAGTTGATGAAGGAAATTGGTGGCATTTTCCCATTGTTGATATGTTACAAATCTCTCCAAGACTCAGCACCTCCACCACCGCCACCACCGCTACCGCGGCTGCCACCACAAATGCCAATGGCAACAACAATCCAGATGGCAATTCAATTCCGAAGCCAAAGCCAAAATCAAAGCTGAAAATGAAATCCAACTCGAGCAGCGAAAAGAAGAAAAAGAAGGTGGAGTTACCGGGTGTGGTGGAAGCGAAGAGCGAGGAATTGGAAGAGGAAAATCCAATCAAGGAGAACTCAATTCCACAATCCAATCGAAGGCTGATATTGAAATTGAATTACGACAGCGTTTTGAACGCGTGGTCTGACCGTGGTTCCCCGTTTTCCGACGAAACTATGGGGTCTGCTGAAGGAACTGATGTCTCTGTATGTTTCTCACCTCCTGCCGGGAAATGATTTTCCTATGCAAATAAAATAATGTTTCAAACTTTAATAAATTAATTAGTTAAAGTCTACTGTATTTAGTAAAATATTTGTTTTTTTCCCCGGCCTTCTGCATCATGCCACCGTAAGTGCTGCCAATTTTATATCTATAGTTTTTTTTTTTAAACGTTTTGATTTTTTAATGTTCTTTTTCAATTTTTTTTATAAAGAGTTACTTACCGCAATATAGTTATAATCTAACCAAGATTGGTAAGAAAAATAAAATGGTGATTTCCTTTTTGGGAAGCTTTCAATATGATTGTTCATGTTTCTTTTTTCCTTTTTTTTTATATGGTGCTTAGCCTTGACTTTGTATGTATTATAATAGTAGCTGCCTTTTTTTATAACGTTTGCTTTGTTTTTATTTCTTGAAACAAACGAACTCCATTTTCGAATTATGGAATTCAGACAATTTTTAACATCTCATCTCATGGACCCAAGATTTGTTTTTGGCATTGTCAGTCATGACATTCATCATTTTTCGGTGTCTCTTTCTTGGAAAACATTATTGCCTGTCACATATAAATGGGAAATTTAACATGTTACCTTAGATAATACGACTCTATTTGTTTCTTCAAAAGTACTTCTCATGCAAGAGTTGCAATAAAATGAATTGGTTATATTCAATTTTCGTTCTAATTGAATTGCTTAAGTTATTGGACTGACTGAATCAATAATTTTTATTTTCTTCCAAAATTATTTAAAAACTATATAGTGAGGGATTGATTTTCGAGTTATAAATGAGGATGGAATGAGAGTGAATATGATTGGAATTTGATGATTTGTTCTTGGTTATTTTATTTTTTTGGCAGGCCAGGCTGGCACAGATTGATTTATTCTCAGAGAATGGAATGAGAGAAGCTAGCGTGTTGCGCTACAAAGAAAAGCGGCGTACACGCCTTTTCTCTAAGAAGATCAGGTACCAGGTCAGAAAGGTCAACGCTGATCAACGGCCCAGAATGAAGGTGCCTTCCCTTCACTGATGTCCTCCACTTTTCTTTTCTTTTTTCTCTCAAGTTTTTGCTTAGTTATAAAATCGGGCAGGTCAATGGCCTGATGTTTGAGTTAGACAAATTAATAACTTAATTTGAAGCTAGTTCAATCAAAACAAATTATTTCATCAATTCTTTTAAAATTAAAACAATTTACTTTGAATCTTTTTTCTAAATTAAATCGAATTTTACTCGGGTTTTAACCGGATTACAGTATTTTTTTTTCTTATCATCTGAGTGTGAAATTAAATCTTGAACCCTTTTTTTCTTACTTAATTTAGTATAAAAATAAACTTAAACCAGGTTTCATGAAAAAATTATTAGATCTCAAGTTTATTAAGGCGGTTTTAGTATCATTTGAGTAATTTTTATTTATATAAGGGTTGTTTAAAGCTGTGTTTTAAATAATGTTTTTTAAAATTTTATTTTAAAAAATATATTTTTTTATATTTATTATTGTGTTGATATTAAAAATAATTTTTTAAAAAATATTTTAATATATTTTAAAAAATTACTTTACCAAAAACATTCAACATGTTTTTAAATACTAACCGTTAAAAGTGGAAGGTGGGGCCCACTTGAATGGTGGATCCCGCTTAATGGGCTGAGATTGATTATGGGACAGCTTTTTGAAAGATTCGAAGTGGCATGATAAAAGTTCGATGATTGATGAATCAAATAGCATATCAATCATACTTCACTTTGTCTCCTGGCTTTAACAAAAAGTAAAAAAAGAAATCAATTTTTGTACCCCCATCAAAGTGTAAAATAATATTTTTTAGTAAAAAAAAATATTTTTCAAGAAACCCTTTTTCAAAAAACGGAAAAGAAAAAAGAGAATCCTCTGTTTTTCTTAGTGGAACAACAGATTATATGAACTAGTCCTTCTGATGTTTTTTGAGAGTCTTAGTGATCATGTAATTTATTAATTTCTGTGATGCTGTAGGGGAGATTTGTGAGAAGGCCAAATTCAAGTACAAGTAGCGATGAACATGAGGAGAGGAAAAGGAAGACTTTCAAGTTGTGAAAATCACCACCACTTTCATGATAATATCTTCTTTTTTTCTTTTTTCTTTTCTTTCTTTTCATCTTCTAGTTTAATTTTCTACACTGAAACGTGAAGAGATGGAGACCGCTCAAGGAGAGGAGGATATAGAAGGAGGGCCAACTAGGGTTTTTTTTGCCTAGGCTTCAAGTTTTCTCTATATATTCTCTGTTTTCTAGTATTTGGAAAGATGATTGAAGTTCTTACTTTTAAAAAATAAAAAATCATCAATACCATTTCAGCAGTAAAAGAGCTTCTTGCTTCTTAATTTCTAGCAGAAAAGAACTATGAACTGGCAAAATGTATTACTTGGATGCCAAGAAAGACAATATAAAAGATATGAATAGCATGAGAAACGCAACCTAGCCATGTTCATGTTTCTATCAGTATCTAAATTCATATTAATCGGCAGTTATCTACAGAAAGTTCATATCCACCTAGCTATGATCAAAGGGTATTTATGCTTACAAAAACAGATAATGGGATGTTGGATTTAGTGCCATAAATAGTCATTTTTATATAGATTTGAGTTAAGGAAACACAGAGGTAGTATGCAATACAGTGCCGAGTTTAGGTTCTGTTGGGTTTGGATTTGATAGTTGTGGTCTATGATGTGTTCTTGTTTGTTTTACATGAAGCATGTCTTAAACCCGGTTTCACATGAAGCATGTCTTAAATTTTATCAGATGTGATGATGTAGCTTATAGTGGAAAAGGCGAAACCCGGTTTCACATGCCTTAAAATTATAGCTAAAACATAGAAAAAAAGATTTGTTTTAATAACTATGAACGCCAATAATTCAATGTCATTAGTGTACAAAATTGTTTCAGATAGTAAGCTAAATTGATATAGCTAATAAAACTTGGAGTTAGATAAACAACTCCAACTTAATTTGTACAGGAAAACAAGAAAAATAAAGAAAATTCCAAAACAGCAATCTCCGCACCTAATTTATGCATGAAAACGATTTCATCTGATTACAACAAGCTGGCCTTCTATATAACCAAGCTCGTAAAATTTCAATCTATCCAACTATCAGATTAAAAGTAATATCTCTGTTTTCATCAGCAAGTTCGTTTGACTTGTCCGGACGACCTCGTAGATTGTTTATCTTAATCTAGTTTATGTTACACGTCATGTACCCAAAATGTTATGAAAACTCCCAAGATTTCTGAAAAGAAGCTGCTTCAATCACCTGATCCTTCAGGGCATGCCCCATCAATGCCAAATATATTGGAGATGAATGCCTTTCTCTAATCAGTTCTGATGATCCTTCAGGTGCAGGTAAGAAGCAACGCCTATTTTCTCAATATTAGCGTGGAGCTGCCTCTATGCCTTTTCCTCCAATACACAACAGAGAGGATTCCCCACGCCCTTTAAGTTTACAAAGGAGTTCTCAGATACCAACTGCCAGTACTGTTCTAAAGTTCTGCATGTAATCTCTCTCGTCTACAGAAGAAGGAAGCTGCCAGGAAACCCTGGAATCACAGAGAACTGGAGAAGATTGGCTTTCGGTCATCAGTCTTTTATATGTTTACGTGCTTGTGTTCTTTAATTTGTACAGTCCATTGCTTTTTTTTTTTTTTTATCATGTTATTAAACAAGTTTTCTTGAGTCTTGCAGGCAACATCGCAAGATTTAAAAGGCTAGGAAGAGGGAGCAATGACATTGGTCTAGACTCTCTGTGTTATGATTTATAAAAATGTTATATTGTATTGTGCTGAAGCCATAGACTTTCGCCTTAAAATGAATCTTCATTTTCCAAATGTTATCAGAATTAATGGATTGATACACCCCTGGGTGTACAGATTGATCTTTAGTACTACTTTTCACTTAGTTCTTAGTAGCATATGTAATGGTGACTTAGAGTTTGTGGAACCTGCCATGGTGGCAATTTTGTAGATGGATTTGTAGGCTGAACGTTTTAGTCTCTTTTCGTCGAACATGTTGCCGGTTTTGAACCTGAAAGAGAACACTCTTCTGGAATCTTCGTGATTGATAACAGTACTAAATGGTCTTACGCAAAAACATTTTGGAGGCAATCATGTAGCCTTTACAGTTTTTAGGCTCAAATGCAGAGGAAACTGAATTATTTGGCTTCATCATTGCAAAATGACATTTATTTAGAGCAAGACCATGAATTCTCTTTTGCAGAGAATCCATGTTTAATGTGGTGGAAGAACAGAAAGTAGTAATTGATAGTTTTTGAAACAGAAATGGTAGGTTTAAGTTGAATGTATAGCCACGGACATGGATCATCGCATGTAAAAGGCTCCGTGTTTCTTTGATCCATCAGTCTGTAGTAAGCCACAGTGAATTAGGTTGTGCCAGACAAATATTTTTAGTTCTCTATTCTCTGCTATCTTCTCTCTGTCATTTTCTCCTTTTTTTCCTTCCCACGCAGGACTTTTCTTTCTTAAAAATTAAGAATTTTATGTCCTCCTTGTCATTTGTCCTGTTATTTTGTTTTCATGTAGACATGTCGACGCTGTTGGTTGACCTGTGTTGTTGGATCCATCATACTCCGTCAGTTTAGCAGTAGATTTGTTGGTGTTTTGAGAGAACTGAAACATCCTCTTGTGCAGGAATTGAAGTCCAACAAGCCGTCTAAACTTGGCTCTATTAATAATTTACCCTCAGTGCATACAGAATATAGATGATGGAGCAGAAGGTGGCAATGTAACTATATGTGGAAAGTGGCGCAAGTAAACAAATAACGATCTCCTTTCTTGGGTGATTCTCCTTGTCTGTTTATGTTAATTAAACTGCATTTAGTTGGAGAGCCTCCAACCCGAACTGTTTAGTTATTGCTTGTAGAGTCCCAGTTTCTTAGCAACTAAATGCAACTCCGCAGAACTTCCTATATTCTGGAACTAAGTCCCATCGGTTTCCTTCATGCTGGTTTATTTTGATTTTCTTGTCTGAAATGCTATGTTATTAACAAGCATGAGGATTGGCAAGCTCTCTCTTTTCATTGATAGACCTTTGTGAACATGTTGTATCAGCTACTCTTTCTTATGCCGGTGATTCAAAACACTTGAGTGTGTGTTTGACACAGCTGTAGCTTTTATGGTCACGGTTAGAAAAAACCAGGTTCAAGAAAAGCTACAAATTGTAGCTTTTCTCAACCAGATGCGGACTTCTGTGGTTTATCTAACCCCCATATTGTGTTTGCGCTGAAGCTTAGTGGATTCTTGGCATGTTTGCCCTCCTTTACTGGCAACTCCTTGATGATTGCTAACTCACTTTCTTCTAATGTATAATGAGTATGATCAGTTACTGCTGAAATTTGGTATAGAAGAAGTATATGATGGACCTGCGAATGATAAAATTGGAGGGTGTGGATTAATTTTTCCATTGCATTCAAGCAGCTCTCACCAATTCTATGTTCCATCTTTCTGAGAAGTTCAGGTGATGGAATATAATGCTTAAAATCTCCTTGTTGTTTTATGGTTTACATTTATGTATCAAACCTCTGCCTTTTCAGATTATTATGACAAACAAATTAAAGGGTATACTTTGTTTATGGACTTGTCATGGTAGAAGTTTAGGTTATTGTCATGTATTACCTGCTTATCTGGTATGAATACAGTATTCACGAGTATTATATTTGCTATGCACTAAAAAATGTAGGCAGTAACATAATTTCTGTTATTTGAACCAGTCTTCACTTGACACCCGACACTAACAGCTTTTGTTTCTCCAGCTCCAACGCTTCACAGGCCACTGGTCCAGCAGACAACACACAATTAGACCATCGAAACAATATTCCAAACCCTGATAAAATCTGAAGCAAATGTAGTGGTCTTCTTTTCCCTGTTCTTTCCACATTAAGAGATAATATATGGTTCCAGTTGATGTCATCATGTTCATGTTTTTGTGTCCTCAATCTTGTGTGTTGGATTTTATAAATTTAAGGCAGATCTTTCAACAACTTGGAAAGATTTGTTACAGCGTCAACGATAATGCAAACAATGTTGGCATGCTTTGAATGGAAATTTGGTTTTCCAAACTTTTCAGGTAAGAAGTAGAATAATAGCTTAAAAATCTTAAGAAGATCTGCTCCAAACATTGCCGAGGCTTTGCTGATAATTCAATGGCAAGATCAAATCTATAATCTAAAGATCATTAACTCAGAATCCATGATCTAAAAATTTGCTCCATTGTGTTCCAGATTTAGTTTCGGAAAGGGCTACAATGCAGCAAGTGCTTTGTCCAGGCAATATTCATAAAACAAGAAGAGAGAACACACATCTAGAGTTAGAAGTTCTGGTACTGCTACTCTAAGAAGCATCATCATTCTAGATTAGCAACAAACAACTCTTTGTGTTTTTTTTTCTGTTAGTTTTTTGTTTGAATATATTTTTACGGGCACATTTTAATTATACATTAATCTTACAGTAAAGCTTACAAACATTAGAGGTGGTGCTGATTTTGATAATAGATAGATTTACTCTGATCATCATAAAATATCTCATAAATATAATGAATTTATATGGAAAATCCTAAATATCTGATTAATAAATAGTTTGTTTTTTATAGTGTTTGGTTAATTCCAAACTGTATAAAACACACAAAAAAAAAATGTTTTGTTAAAAGAATTGAAAATAAGATATAAAAATAAATTTATTTTTAAGATGATTTTTTTTAAAATATTTTTATTATTTGTACAAAGAAACATGTATTTATGTCTTGATTATCTCTATTTCTTGTGTTTCAAGATAGGCTAAAGAAAGAAAGAAAAAGTTATATTAAGATTGGCAACAACAACAACAACAATCATATAAATGAAATGGCAAGTGAAAAAAGGAGCATCTTTTTTACTGGCTGTACACATACAGGCATCCTGCCCACAGAAATATAAAAAGGGGCCAGAGAGAGACTATTTAGTTTTAGAGAGGGAAAGAGGGAGGGGTTTTGCGTAGTGGCTTCGTTAAGAGGTCTCATTGCTCAGATGTTACCTTATTCTGGTAAGGTTTTGACGATAGGTATCACTCTCTTGTCCTTTTTTCTTTCCGGGTTTTGAATTTTGCTGTTAGTTTGTTTTTTTTCCCATTGATTTATGTTGCAGATATCTGCATGTTGATGTTTGTATGGAATTTGCAGTGGTTCTTGAATGATATTTAACTTGTTTTGGTGGCTCTTTCCTTAACTTTGTGTGAAATAAATCAAGGAGAGGAAAGTAGGAAAATTGTGAATTGAATTGTAGGTGTTTTAAGACGTTTTGAATTTTCTTGAGTGTCTCGGTAGAGGACCCAGCAAACCCATTATTGACCCCGCTTAGCATTGTTAAAATAGGTTCTTGAAACGTAGTTAATAATGTCTCAATTGGTTATTGAAGCTCTAGTTGGTGTTGGGTTTAGGTTTGTTTGGTTAGATTTGATTGTTGTGATTTAAGGTCCCCACCCTCCTCCTCTCGTGGGTAAGAGAATACACGTTCGGGGTTTTCTATTTGTGGTCTATTCTATACGATTTGTTTGTTGTTTGGATGATTCTTGTTGTCTTTGGGAAGATCGGGGTTTTGCTTTTGTGGTGAAGTTTGGATTTTGCTTTGTCCACCCATGTTGAACACAAATGTTATAAGCCCTGAAATTTGGCAACTAATGGTGGTGTTTGGTTTCTCGTTTGGAAAGTTGAGGTTAGAGAGCTCGTAGTTTCATGTAGTAATCTGACAAGCTGTCAATATGTTACATGGCTATATGTTTTTCCTTATATGCAAAACATTTGCCAAACCCTTTAATCTTTTGGTAAAAGGAATGATTTATTGAGGAAGAACATGAATAGAGAATACCAGAAATGGATAGGTATCGTCTAAGATGAATATACCTATTGCCAAGTTCTATTTGTAGGATACAATTAGAAAGCCAAGAAAATAAAATCACTCGGACTATGACTATTGGTTAGAATGTGATTGATTTCTTAAAATTCTTCTTTCATCCAACTCACCAAAATTTTTTTTACTGGAAAATCTCTCCCCTCTCACCCCTTGAAAAAGCCCTCAACAGTTGTCAAGTAGTTCTCAATACGATGAGCACTATAGCTCTAATGCAGTTGTGGGTTATAAGGTATCGTATATTGATGTTTTATGTGTTTAAGTTCTAACAGTGTTAAGAATCAGAGAACAAGTCCTTTTTTTTTATCATGGTTGTCTTGTTATTAAAGTGTGCGATAAACTTTGTGGTGTTTGAAGCAAATAATGGGCTCTATTAGGAGTTAGAATGTTTCTGAATTTTCTGTCCATGCCTATATGAGTAGAGCATTGTAAACTCCTTCAGCATTGTTTTGTGCAATGTTTTTGCCTCTTTGATGTTTTCCATTTGGGGAATGATCAGTATCATTTCTGCAGTATACAAAGGGGAGTGTTTTTGTGGTTTATATCAATCACATGTTTGTATCATAGGAGGGTGCTAAGCAGTGGCTTGATTGAGAGAGCAAAAATCACATCAGGCAGATGTTAGCTGAGTTCTTCAGGTGAAAATGTTGATACAGAGTTCCCTTCCTACTTCAATTGAATCAACTCCATTTCATGTATCTGATTATGGGAAACAGAATTTTTTTTGTGACTGGATGCCAGGTGCTGAAATTGGCAGATGGGCCCAAAATGTCGTGAACACTGCCATGATTACTGTAAAGAAGTTGCTTCAATAACCAGGGAAAGGGAGAGTAATGATTATTCATGCCTGTTAAGTTTTCCGAGAAATCCACATCCACCAACCACCAGTAAAATGTCTGAAAGTTCTGCAACTAATTTTGTATATAGTAGAAGGAAGCTACAAGGAAATACCATTGACTTTTTATCCACAATCACAGAGAGATCTGGAGAGGATTGTCCTTGTGTCATCAATTTGGATGGTCCCTCAGTTCCAGCTAAGGAGCACCATGTAGTTTCTGAAGAGGAGCATGAGACTGAAGCTGTTATAGAATCTTTCATGCCCCCTGTAACATGCAACAGAGCTGAATACTCACACCCCTTATCTCTTGGAAGACACGCTCAACTTACAACTGCCAGTTCAGAGTCTGAAGGTGCTGCCCCTAATTTTGTTTATGGGAGAAGGAAGCCACAACAAAACTATGTTAACTTTTCATCAGCTCGGGTCCCTGCAATGGAAAAGAGAAGCAGAGAGGATTGTCTTTCAGTGATCAGTTTCGATGGTCCTTCATTTGCACATAAGGAGGATCATCTAGTTTCTCAATATGAGCATGGATCTGCCCTTATGCCTCCTCCCACAATACAAAACAAAGATGATTCTTCTTGCCAATTAAGTTTACAAAGAAGTCCTCAGCCACCTACTTTCAGTAAAATGTCTGAAATTTCTGCAAGCAGGTTTGTATACAGTAGAAGGAAGATGCGAGGAAACTCTGTTACCTTTTTGTTTGCACAGGTCCCTGTAATCGCAAAGAGAAGTGGGCAAGATTGCCTTTCAGTTGTCAGTTCTGATGGTCCTTCCCTTGCAGTTGAGGGGGCATGTGTAGTTTCTAAAGATCAACATGAAAGTGGAACTGGTGGAGCTCTTCCCAGGCCTCCTCCAGTATGCAATGGAGAGCCACATGTTTCAAAATCAGAATCTAGTTGTGGATGTTCGCTTGTTGAAGACCAGGTTTCAGTTGAAGCTTCAAAAAAGAGCAGGCTGAAAATCATAGAGGTTGACGGTATAAATGATAGTTGCTCATCATCAAAGTCAAATATGGAACTTGTTTCAGTTTCTACAAAGACTGAAGGGCATGATAATGGTGAGTGCTCTTCATCCACTGTGATGGCAGCAGAGTTTGCAGGGGAAGATCAATCTGAAAAACATAGGTGTATCTCTACTCTTGGGAAGCAGAGGGTTTTTGAGGGAATTTGTCCTGGAAAAACCCGTGCTTCTTCCAAAAGAATTGTTGATGGTAGTGGCAGCAGCAGTTCTCGGTCATGTAAAAAATGTTTCCTTAAAGAGTCTCCAGAAAAGATGCTACTTTGTGATGGCTGTGAAGATTCATTTCATGTATCTTGCTGCAATCCTCATGTAAAAAGAATACCAATTGATGAATGGTTATGCTCTTCGTGTTTGAAGAAGAAACGAATAATTCCCAAGGAGAGAATTTCCAGAAAAACTCTCAATATAATCAGTGACATGGGCAGATGTAGAGATGCTTCATCTACAAGTGAATCTAATCCTATAGCATTGATGTTGACCGATACTGAGCCATATACAGGTGGTGCTCGAGTTGGTAAAGGTTTTCAAGTTGAAGTTCCAGATTGGTCAGGTCCAATTATCAAGTATGTCATTGTGCCAATCCTCGTAATTTTTAATCTTTGGAACAGATATCCTTAAAGAAATAGTTGGACTGAGTTTTGCATGCAATTTTATCTTACAGATCCTCCTATGAACATTCATATCCAAGGTTTTTTTTTTTTGTTGAAGTAATGATTAAGTGTGTGAACTCATTTATCTGGTTGATTTTCGTTTTGAGCAGCTTTAGAGTTTGACATGTGAGACTGGTTCCCTCCTTTTTCTTAATACATGTTCCATCTAAGTTGCTAGACTCCATAATACAAAGAGGATCTTCATATCTGGTGTTTGTTTGCCTTTCAAAGTTTTTTTTTGTTAGGTTCAATAAGTAATTGAGGAATCCTAATGGATTCCACATATTTGAGATGGTGTAAGTCGTTTGTAGAGTCTTTTCTGAAATAGAGAGTTGGTACTTTCATTCAGAAAGTAAATCAGCTTGATGTTGATGATATTGGGTTGTTCCAACATTTCAAGAATGAGGGACCATGCATGTGCTCTTATGTGCTGTCCATTTTTTATTTCTTCTGTTCCGAGAAACTCAAGTGTTCGTGAGTCTTGTTGGCAACCTTACAAGATATAATAGGCTAGAAAGAGGGAGCAATGACATTGTCCAATAATTGCCATGTTATGAATCTATTAAAACTGTTATTTTCTATGATTCTCTACTATAGACTTTGGTTTTGCAATAAATCTTCATTTTTGACATTTTATCTGAATTAATAGCTTGATACATTCCATTGTGTAAATATGCCCCCCTTTGACTTGGTAGCACAGATTCTAGTAGCTTGGTAGGATCAAACATTGTGGCCATTTTGTAGGCATGTTTGTAGATTGAACAGTTTTAGTTTCTTTTCTTCAACACGTTGAAGCACATGATGTGGCCCCATGATTTCCATTTTGAGTTGATTACAGACTCTTTGAGGGATGCATGTTTAGAAGGGGAGAGAGTTGACTCTTCAGAAATTTTTAACAATGTGGTGTTTATCGTTATTGGACCTAAATGCAGAGGAAACTGGAATTATGTGGCTTTTAAAACAAAATGACATTTTTTTAGGGCACTACTATAAATTCCCGTATTTGAAGCATCTATTTTTAATGTGAGCGGAAGAAAAAGAAGTAAGCTTTTTATTGTTTTTGCAACAGAAATTGTAGGTTTAGTTCCATGAAAGGTATATAGGCTAGAACAGGAATCATTCCATGAAAAGGCTTTGTGCTTCGTTGACCCCCCAGTCTGTACTGAGGCACAGTATGATGGCTTTTCTCAGACAGATGTTTTTAGTGTTCTATTCCTTGCCCTCTCCTCTATTTTATTTTTTATTTTATTATTATTATTTTCCTTGTAGGACTTTTCTTTCACAAATTTAAGAATGATACAAGATTGATGTAATTATCACCCAAATGTTCTAGTTTAGTTACTTCTAACACCACCCGTTATTTGGTTTTTCTGTAGTGATGTCGACACTATTGGCAAACCTGTGGTATTGGATCCATCATACTTTGTCAGTTTGTATGTAGGTCTTCAAATTGTTTATTAGTTTCAATCTCATCAGTTTAGCAGTAGATTTGTTGGTGTTTGAGCAGACTGAAACATCCTCTTGTGCAGGAATTGAAGTTCAACAAACCTTTAAAATTTGGCTCTATAGGTAATTGGCTTCAATGTAGACAGGTTATAGATGATGCAGCAGAGGGTGGCAATGTAACTATATGTGGAAAATGGCGCAGGTAAACCAAATAATGATCTCGTGTGATTGTGCTTGTGTGCTATTGTTAATTAACCTGCTTTTTGGTGGACAGACTCAAACTCAAACGCCTTAGTTACTGGTTATGGAGTCCTACGCATAGTAAAAATATCTATACTAGGGTTTTTGTACAACTTTCAACATTTGGCCCATCCATGAACTATCTCAAGTAGATATAGGTCTTAGGCTAGCAATGCCTTACTATGAAATCTATCCCTCGAAGTTTTTCTAATAATTGTGTTGGAAAACACAACTTGAATTCACATCATAAGTTTTAACAGTTCATGTCTTGTGTAAGAACATTCACAAAGTGGACGCATTATGAAATGTGAGCATACATTACTGTTCCACTCAGTTTAAACCAGGTTGCAAAGTCAACCATGAATGTTTAATTTTCTTTTTTTCATATTGTTCAACTAAATCCTCCAGTGCTGAACTTGCTTTATTTGGCATTACCGTGTCTAATTTAGTCTTGCAATTTCAGGATTGAAATGCTGGTTTAATTTTAATTTTCTCATCTTAATCGCTATTGACAAGCATGAATCCTGGCAAGTCCTTTCTTATCATTGATGCATCATGGTCAACATGTTGTATCATCTGCCCTTTCTTGTGCTATTGGTTCAAAATGCCATTCCACTTGGTGGGTGATTCAAGTGGAATCAATCACTTATATATATATATATATATATAACATGGCATTGGCTGCATTTTTGTAAGAGACCCAAAATAAATTAGTTTGCTAACTCCCATTGACAACCCCACCAAGTCATAATTCATGAAGGAAAATTCTTTCTACGATAATGCCACAAGGCTAGCAGTTTTTTGTGATTTTATGCCTACTGGATTAGAATGCAGGAAGATGGCGACCTCTAGGGATCTCTTTTTTCTCAGCCAATGTGTCTATAAAAAGTTACTTGAACCTTTTGTTTTGATTCCAAGTGTATGGTGATGTATACATTTTCATTGGGACAGGAAACACTTACAATTCACTTAAATTTTGGTCTGGAATAAGTTTTCAAATATTTTGGTCCTGAAATATTTTTTAATGGCATTATTCTTGTTCCACTACTTTGTTTGCATGGATGGTGTTTTTACTTTTTATAGTATCAGTGATATTTTGTGCCATTATATTAGAACAGGTGTATATGTGGGTCTGGCACCTTGAGAGTCCCTTAAATCCATGGGTCTGACTTCTGAGGGTTTATCTAACCTGTACATTGCATCTGGCCTTCACAAGGACAGTTACGTACTATTTGTCCAATCATGCATGATCCAGAAGTGGAATGCTTGTTGTGGAAGGCTGCTCATTGCTCTGAGCAACATGGTTGTTGTTTGCCTTGATTTATGTATAAACTTTCCTATTTGCGATAACTTAAATTGTGAAATGTATTGTTTGGTGTTTTAAGCTGGCAGAGGCATCTTCTCTTTCTCCTGCTTGTCTTGTTTCAATTTTTGTGCGTGCCTATGCAGATTTGAATTCCTGTGTCATGTTTGCACTTAAGAATTGATCTGATATACTTCTCTTTCTAGTTAAGCTTGAGAAGATTAAGTACTAGAATGCTGTTGATGTATCAGGGCTCCTCTTTTTGAAGTCCAAACTGATGATTGGGAATGCTTCTGCTGTGTCTTTTGGGATCCAATTCATGCTGACTGTGCTACATCTCAGGTGAATTGGGAATGTTGTCTTCAGAATTAATGGGCTTTCTCTGTGGCAAACAAATGCTTTCTGGTTTCTATTATCTTCTTCACTGTCATTATAAGTACAAGTTTGTGGAGATAATTGAATATTTTCAAGCTAAACTTAACATATAATCCATATTTTATCCTATTCAAATCTTGCTCCATGCATCTGCCTCAGGAGCTGGAAACTGAGGAAGTTATGAAGCAACTAAAGTATATTCAGATGGTATGTTTTGGACATATTTCTTGGTTCATAGTTTTAGCACCTACATCATGATTTATGTTATTTAACCTTTCCTGGTTTCGATACTTTTTCCAAGAATGCATGCTTAGGCTATGGTCAAGGGCTGTTTCTACAAAAGAAATTACTCTGCTGTGAAATAATTCAGTTTCAGAGTAGAAGCATGGTTGGAGTTAGTAGGGAGAAGTTTGAATCTTATCATTGAGCATAGTTTTGGTGGTTCGGTTAATAAATGTGGAATAAAACTGACTGTAATTTGTAGGCCTTATTAACATAATTCATATAACCGCACACATTGCTTTTGGTCAACGACATGAAAATATTTATTTTCTTCTCTTCATTTGTTAACATGTGATATGTTGTGCAGCTGAGACCCCGGACAGCTGCTAAACGGCGGAAATTAAAACATGCCAACAATGGTGGTCCAACAGATGATTGCAAGGAGTGATGGATACAGAATTTCAAATGAGCAGAAATTGCTCAGTGATTTCAATCAAGTATGGTCCGTGCAGCTTGCTTTATACATTCATTATCATAGAAATCCATAGAGCTGAATTTTGGAGTTAGGTATTATTACATCATAGTAAAAAAAACGAAAAACAAAAAAAGGTTACTGTAGACAGTCAATGATCAATGGTATATATGAGCCTCTGATTGAGCCTTATGTGGTTTGTTTTCTTGAGTACTGCTGCTGCTAATGAGGGGGGCAATGCTTGATGAAGGTAAATATGAAAGCAAGCTAAAAGGTTAATCCAGGTCCATATATGTAGTTCCATATTTCACTATATTGGTTTTAATGATCAATTCAACAAGTAAATATTCCTTTCACAGAAGACAGATGCAGCATTGCTGCACGCAATTACTTGCCCCAAACTACCCAGCTTGGGTTTTTTTTTCCTTTTTTTCTCATGGTTGTCTTTACCAGAATCATACTGCATATTGATCAAGGAATGAAAGTCTAAAGCATCCGTGAGACAGCATATTAACAGCACAAAGTAATTCCAATTTCCAATGCATTGGCTAAGAAGACAGGTACGGTGGCATTGCTGTTTACCATTTTGATCGCAGGGGAGAATGGGAAACACGGTGGTGTACATAGAAAGTTGTTAGGATGATACCTTGAACTTTGATAGGAACTTCAATCACACATGTAACCAAACTTTTTTTCAATTCCATGATGGGATTACTCGTGGGATGAATTAAAATCAGAGGTAAATAGAGAGAAATTACTGATGCTGGACAAAAGTCCAACAAGTTAATCTTCTTAAGCATATATTCTCCAGTTGCTTGATACTAATCTATCCTGGGACATTGCCACCATCTCTGCTAACAAACTACGGTATTGTATTAATAATCCTTTGTGGTTGCCTTAAGCGGAAAAGGTGAAGGTTGAATGTCATTTTTATAACTTAAAACTCACAATTCTTAAAGATTTTGAAGTGAAAAGGCAGGATTTGAAAAGATGTGTTTTTTAATTGATGCGTTTTTTCTTCACTTTTTCGCTTCAAAGACTTTTGAGCAAGGATAGGTCGATCGTTGGATTACTCCAAGGCTAATGACTTCGTACCTCGGGATAAGTCTATTTTATAGCTTGAACTCCAAGGAACACACCCGAATTGCATCCAGAGGAATCACAGTTGCAAGAATGGAGCAAAACGGAAAATTTTTGTATTTTTTTTCTTTCTAAGAAAACAAGGTACTTGTGTAAGGGTTGTCCCAATGATTGGCATCACACAGATTAGAAATAAGAGATTTACAATGTCAGCTCAACCTGCAAAAGTGTGAATAATAATATAGGTTTCTCAGTGTGTCAAATCTTTTCTCTTAGCTCAGCAATGGGAACGTAGACAACAGATTCATCTAGCGGGCGGATTTTGGATGACTTCCTAGCTTTGCCAGTTTGTAATTTCAGCAGTTTCTGCTTCAGATTCTCTACTCTAGTCTTTGCTCTACAGAGTTTCTCCATATCAGATTCAGCTGCTGCTGAAATAGGATTACCCTTTTTCTTTACTCCCTTTGGTTTTGCTTTTAACAGCTTCTTCAAGCTCAGATCATCATTGTGCTCAGCATTCATCTGACAGCAATAAATGCTAACAAGCGTGAGGACACAACGAAATAATGATTCCATGTCTAAATATCGGGAATGGCAAGAGTAAGATGCATCAATCCTGCAGAAAAACTCTAAAAGATCTTGATTCTAAAGACACCTTTTCCCATAATAATAGACTGCCCCCCAACACCCAACTCACACACACAAACCATCAAGACAGCTGACAAGATAATACACAACTTCCAACTCCTGATCCGATCACTAAGATATTGTTTTTAATCAAAGTGCAATCAGAGATGCAAAGAGAAGAAGCAAGATATATGGATAGAGGTAGCACATGATTTTGAGCCAGAATAAAAAAGAAAAGGAAACGATCAAATCCTAACATCAAAAATACCTCAGTGCTTTTAGTAGGTGATTCGAAGGAACCTCTTTTATGTTCATTTTGGTTTAAACTTTTGCTTATTGACCTCGGCTTCTTCCTCTGCAAGATACTTTTCAAATTCTTTGGGGTACACACCCCAGTTTCTGCCTGGCTATCCTTTAACAGTGAAAGATCAGCAGTTTTGTCCCTCATTACGTTTAAAGTGGGTTCAGCAGAGACTATGGAGCTAGAATTATGAACTTGTTCTCCCTTCTCTACCTGTTGTGCAAGTTAATTGTCAGACACAAAACTGAAACACATATAACACGACCTTGAGAGATAAGATTTGAAAACTTTAACTCTCGAATAATCACATAATTAGATAACAACAATGACATGGAATTCATACTTTTAACTTGGCGCCTAATGAGCATGCAGGGGAAATGATTATTCTTTTGTCAGTTCTAAAGACATTGTTTATATTTGAGTAACACTAAGGTCAAAATATTGGCTGTAATACCACTGTTTAGAAACAATTTATAAGATACACATAGCAAAAGGAGTCCAGAAAATCCATAACTGAAGAAGTGACTTTGAAAGCTGAAACAGAATGCAACTGTTGCATTTAATGAACATGAAATACCAGCTTACCTTTCTAGACTTCAGAGCTATATAACGGGAATTCTTGAACCATTTGCTAACCTGAAATTGCAACTTGAGTGTAAATAAATGGACCTTGTAAGTAAAGAAGAGCTAACGTGATGTTAAAGAGTAATCCTAGAGGGCAACACTACCACACAGTAAAATAAAGAAAGAAGAGGTACATTTTCTACTTTTTGTGTGTGTATCCTATTGTAATTCTGTAAGTTCTAATTTAAGAAATCAATAGTGCATGTATTGACTCCGTAGATTAAGTTGTTACCTTCCCAGGTTCAATGCCCAATTCTTTTGATAGATTCTCCTTGACAGTTCTAGATGGAAGTTCATTCTCTGCAAATACTTGTCGAAGTTTCTGGGAAATCACATGAAAAGAAAAAGGTAGCTTAAGAAATCAACTAAATTAAATTAATAAATAAAAATAAGAAGTGAGAACATAAGAGATTATCTAACAATCCACTTGGAGAAAACTACTACCTCAACAGCATCAGGGGGGAGCCTGAAAATTGGCCTTCGAATTTGAGGGTCTCGTGGAAGCTTCATCATGCCTTCAATGGTCGCATTGTTTTTACATCTTTTTTTACTTTCATAGAGAGTCATTAGGGTGCTGGCCGCATCTGACTCCTTCTCTCGTCGTTTTCTTTTGCTAGGACCCCAATCTTCATCTTCGCTGGGTTGCTCATGTGCAGGAGCGTCCTTTCCAAACATCTCCTGATAGGAAAGAAAATCACATTGCATTAGATAAAGGAGTCTGAACTATCTCTCGTGAATTAGAAAATACATTATTTTTTTCCTTCTCCTAAATTTGATTGTCAACACATTATTACTTCAACATTTCGTATTGAATATGGTATAAACTTGTACGCATGGATATAATTTAAAATTTTAGGCACAACTTTTATCTCATGACGTGTATGGCCACTCAAAATCACCAAAAATGTGCACCTCTTCCCATAAAATACAAACCAAACCATGAAATTGATTCAAGGCTGTCACACCAACTATGACTTCTGGTTTTATGCAAAATTAGTGGTGCTATATTTATTTTATGGTAGAAGAATTTACAGTACTTACATTGTATAACTTCTTATAATCAACTGTTCTTCTCTGCCTCCGGCCACAAATAATTTCCCCATCACTGGTTTCATCAGAATCTAAACTGCTATAAATAGAATTGTTTCTGAAGTCCAGGCCATCCAACTCCCACCTCCTGGATCCTGAAAAAACCTCACCATCTGAAGACCAACTCAAGCGGGTTGAGTTGCTGGAATCATCAGATGCATCATCATCAGTACCTGCTCCACTCATGATGTTCTCTCTCCTCTCTGGATCATAATCATCATCTTCAGAATCATCAGAAGGCCATTCTTCTTCTGGATTTAATAGCATATTTCCACCTTCTGGAACTGCTGCTTCTTCTTTGAAAATATCCTACTTCAAGAAAGAGTGAACATCAGTTTGGTTAGCAGAGAAGCAAATCAAGATTCTTTTATTTCCTTTTTTTTGCAAGGAAAAAGACTAGATTATTTCAACAATAACCTGCCAACCGCTGTCCTCTGAGAAGTGGGTCCCCAAATGAGCATTCATGGCTTCTATAATTTCCATCCTACAGTCACAAAACTTGCAAAACCATCCCTGATCACCTGGAGGTACTGCAGCAATGCATATTACCAAATGTATAGAAAATCTTAGAAACAATCAATCTGTTTCATGACCCAGTAGAAACTTATTACAAGAAAAGTGAGTAGAACTGACTATTTTCAGTATCCAAAGGAGGATCAAGGCATTTTTGGTGGAAGGCACAGTTGCATGTTCCATCACAGAGTACAATATCATTATCCTGGGAAACTTCATTCAATTTGCACTTCGCACAGAATATCTATATGAAAAAATGGAAAACAAAATATAAATATAAGCAATTGTGCTTGGAGCCCAAGTTTATGCAATATATTAGCCCAAATTTGACTGAAGAAAAGGACTCCACAGTTGATAATGGGTAAAAAAAATGCATGTTTCCACTTTTCTTAGAAAAAAATTGTCTCTTTTTGCATCAATTAATTCCAATGCTCAATTAATGAATGAGCATGTTCTTTTTCAGCTTCTTGATAGTGAGAAGCAAGAAGTGAGTATGCTTATTGAGAACTGCATGCACAAATTTAGGAAATACTAGGTACCAGTCTCTATTGGAAAGAATTCATCAAAAAGGTTGATTCTTCTTTAATGTTTTACAATCCTGAACATTCTCACAAAGCTGATGCTGGTTTTGCATGCTTACATGTTCATGGGAAACAGATCCATCTGGAGCCATAACTGTGTCTTCAATACACCCTACTGTACTAAGAGAATCCACCTGCCGAATTATTTCACGTAATCCAAGTTTACATTTCAAAATCTGTTTCCTGGCTCTCAGTAGTTCCTTTTCTGGCCGAATCTTCTCTCGACTGTGACAGAAATTCAGTAAAAGATAAGAACAAATGGAGTTCTTTCATCATTTGAATGTTCTATCAATTTCAAACTTCCAGTCAGAAGAGTTCTTATTGTTTCATTTTGTATTTATGCATGTTTTAAACTGGGAAAACTCTTTGGTCCGAGAACAGATTCAGTAAAATATTCTAAATTTTGAAGAGTAAATGATTGAAAAGGAAAATTCATCTTGGAGCATATGCAGATGAGAAATTAGACACACTTAACACATCCACCAGATTCTTTTGGCTGAACTTTAAAATGAAATGTCTTTGAGCCTATCCTAATTCTCAACTTCAGTAGGAAATATTGAATCTCATTTTAAAATTTGATCAGAGCTTCCAAGAATTATCAGATAGCTCCTAATATGGTAACATTTTCAAACATAGATGCTCCTCATAATTCATGTAACAAGATTAGAAGAAAGGGGGCAAATTCGTTCAAGCATCCAATTCTTCCAGGAATAAATATGTTTGTACAAGGCATGCTTCAAGAAAATGAACCATCTTCTACCAACAATTTGGAAACAATTATATTTCACCCTTGTATCTTTCACATAAAATTTTCTCACTGTTTAAGAAGCGATTAGACTTTAGATGAATTCCTTAAACCATAGGTTTCTAATCAATAGAGATGTTCGTTATGTTTCAAAGTAATCAAAAGCTGAAATTAACTAGCAGATGTTCTTTATTTTTCAAAGGAATGATGTGTAAGAAAATCTCTTTACCTTTTACCTTTCCAACCTTCTCCAGAGTAAGCATCTATAAGATTCTGCTCCAGCTTCATTTTAATCATCAAGTACCTTGCTCTCCTCTGCAAGCGTGGTGGTTCATCTAGCTTTACCTTGTCCTTTTTCCTTTTTTTAGGCTTCCTCTTCTTGACTTTTTCAATTGCACCTTCATCAGCATTTTTTCCATTCCCCTCAGAATCAATAGTTGACAACTGTTTGCCTTGGAGCTCTGAGGAAGCCCCATTCCTTGAGGCCTTCTTATCAAGTGCTTTATGCAGAATTTTCCTGTGAATCAATCTTCTACTGGTAGAGCTATTCCTGATGCCCTTCTTGGGATTAACCTTTTTCTTTGATACAGATGAATTAATGATAGTTTTCAGATGAGGTTTAGGTTTTTCACTTTTTCTATGAGATAATTTGCCACCCTTCTTTATCTTCAATGATTTAATCAGCAACGACCCATTCACTGTGTCAGAAGGTGAAGATTTGTGCGAGTCTTGCTGCTTTGATTTCTTTCCAGAATCACCCATATTGATCTCTCATGTGTGAGAACTGAAAATATCATTACAGATGTATAAGCAATCGTTTTGTTATATAGTTATTGCTCATAAATAAAGAAGATGCTCAAGATCTACTGCAAAGATAATTCTACAGTTTCCACAACTTTTCAGTTCTAGTTTCAAGCATGACCTAACATGAAATTCTACCACCATTGAATTCCATAAAAGTAAGCTTTTTCAGCATGTTTCATCTAATATAACTAACCATGCATTGACTTTTTGTGCACCATTATAAGTCAAAATTTGGAAATATTTCTTCATAGACAGTGAAAATTCAACGTCCAATGTTAGTAGTAAAAGTAAAGAACACTCAATTTTCTTTAATCATCTTTAAGATTCAAACATCCACGGAAAACGAAATCAACATGAAACCCTAAACAACTTTGACAATTAAAGCCAAAAAATATTCCATGCATTTCACATCCAAGACTATCAAACCCATGATCATTCATTAACAATAATATCCTTCAAGGTGATCACTGAATTACATTCTCAACTCTAATTCCTACACGTTTAAGCTGCAAGAAACAAATTCTTAGATTGATAAACCACAATCATCCATGATCACCAACAAGACTGTCACAAAGAAATCACCCCAATGCAAACATCATTAGCATTGAAACCAATCTATAATCACCTAAACAGCAATTTAAGAAGAACCCAGATTGATAAACAACAATGATCCATGATCAACAAAACTATCACAGAGAAATCACCCCAAGTAAAACATCATTAGCATTGAAACCAATCTATAATCACCTAAACAACAATTTAAGAAGAACCCAGATGACAAATCAAATCAAGACCTCAAAAAATATTCACATTGAAACTAAAAATAAAAGGAATGACAACCCACGAAAGCAAGCTCAAAATCACTAACGAAGAAATGGGTACCTCAGAAACTCAACAATGAGACACCTCCACCTCCTGCACAACACTATAAAATACAAAGAGAGCATGTATTTTAAGGACAAAAGAGTGGTTTTCTAGAGTGATTTGTGGCCTCAAAAAGGCTCCAAAGTTTTGAAATTGGAAATTTGAAATCTGGGATTTGGTGTCTAAATAGAAGTGAAGTGGAAGATATTTAATCTGATGATTGAATAAATGATTTGGCAAAGGGATGGCTGTTTCTCGAAAAGCGCCACTCAACGGTTTTGGCCTTCCAAGTCCCTGTTTCTTTCTGTCTTGTAATAGAAAATGACTAATTAAAATTACTTGCCAAAAGGTATTAAAATCAATACAAATTATTTTTAAGAAATATGAGAATATTTTGGAACCAATTTCCGAACATGAATATTTAAGTGTTTGTGACTGTATTTTAAATATATTTTATAAAAAAATATATATATTTATATATTTTACTTTAAATATATTTTAAAATTTTAAAATTATTTTAATGTATTGATATAAAAAATAATTTAAAAAATAATTTTAAATATAGTTATCAGCTTAATTTAAAGTTTAGACCGATTTAAATGTTGTTTATAAGAAAATAAATTAAAAACAAAAATGAAGCAACCAATTATGTATATTATTTCATGAGCATGACTAACAAGGATACCGGGATTTTATCAAATCAACTTTTTAAATGATTTGAAAGCAAACTCAGCTTGAACAAGCTTTTTTGTTAGCAGATTATCGAATTAATTTATGAGGCGAAGCTGGGTTTAATAAGTAATTTAAGCATTATAAACTTTTTTTAGTTTTGAATTTGTAATGATAATGCAAGGGACAAATTCAGTGTCATCCAAAGACAATATAATCCTTTGAATTATGTTTATTATGCTGTTGCTCGTTTTACTCAATCTGGCTGGGTGTGTTGCTGTAGTGTGTGCAGCATTGGATTATTTTGCTGTGTAAGAACAGGGAGATGAAACTTTCATACCCTTTTTTGTGTTGGAATTTTATAATGTGAGCTACTAATTAGTGTTTGTAACATATGATTCTGTGATGGGATAATCCTTGTTTCAATGGAGTGAAACTACTTTTCTAGGCTTGTAAAAGGCTTATTTTACATGAGATCGAGTTTAATTGGTGAAGTAATAAAAGTATAGTTGCAGGGATTAGCTAGCTAGGTGGATCAAAGAAATGATGATCCCATCTGACCAGGCTAGGGACTTGGGTTTTGTTTTCTAGTTGTTGGCAAAGTTATTAATATTGAAATTGTGTTTTTAAGAGGTTGCTTTGGAAAGAGTTTATCCTTCATTAGGGTTTTGCCAAGGCGAGTAGTTAGCTAGGCATGCATCATCCACAGAGCTCTACGAATTCAGATCAAGCAATCTTCTTAAAACACTGTAGCGGATTTTAGCTAAAACATCATAGAAGAAAGAGATCACGATCGCCAAGAATCCATTTTTCTTGTTCCAGAAAGAGAAAGAGGCTCATAGAAGAAAAGGCCAGTTCAATGGCTGAGCTATAAGTGCTTGTTGCCTCAACACCACAAAATTGCTTGAGCCAGAATTAGCTCTCGGAAAATGGGGGAAATCCACACATGAAGGCATAGCACTCTGCCAGATTTTACATGGAAAATCAACATTGATATTAAAATGAACCCATCATTGATCTTTGGTAAGAACGCAGTAATCAATAAGAACAGAAAAAAAGTTGTTTCTCTTGTAACCATCCATTTTAACAGGGATCACAAACGTAATAAGTTCAACCAGTCAAAAGTATTTTATTTCATCATTTTAGGCTGGAAACCATTGGCAAAGGCTGTATCTTCCAGTCTACAAATATCCAGAAATACCAAAAAAAAAAACACCAAGCAAATAAATCGTCACCAAAGCAGCTCCCAGAAGGTTCACTGAATCCTGCAAACAGAAGCAGTCGTGTCAAAACCATAAAGATTACCTTCACAAACAGAGGCATGGACCAGAGCACAAACATGCAGCAACAATCCATATTGAGTTATATCTGGTTAAGATTCAGGTTGTAAGGAACTCAACATTGCTGATCTCAAGCAACCCAAAATTTTCAGGAAATTTAGCACAGATGAGCACACCAAAACTCGGTTCCATAATTTTTTGAAAACTCACAATAGATATACACACATGCATGAAGAATTTCATAAAACATGAGTGTTTTCTTCTAATAGAGAGGTATGACAGCACTCATTGCAAAGCACATACTAACTTGGCTGTCAGAAAAATATGTACTAGATCTTAGTAAAGATTTATTTAGTAGACATGAGAGAGAGAGAGAAAGCACTTTTTTCTCTTTGAACTTGAATCACCCATCAAAACAACTACAGAGAATTGTGTTTCTATCAAAAGTAAACAAGGAACAGGTACCAAAATAATCCTATTCCAAGAAAAAACCAAACAAAGAAAAACTCATATCCCCACAGTTTACATTTCACTAACCCCATTCAGAAATTTACTCAATTTAACAGAGAGAAAGGATGCCAAGGCACTCAAGATTCCATTCCAAGAAAGAAATTGCAACCATAAGGTAGACTTGAGTTTAGGCAATGGGGCGATGCCGCCTATTGGAACCCCTACAACTTCATACAGTTCTTATTAGCAAACAGCATGAAAAACAAAACCTGTAAATCACTTTTCCTATGCATTAAAATAAAACTACTCGGTATCTATCTGAGTAGACCATAAAAAAAACTTATTTATTTTCATAAACTCTTGAAACAAGAAGGAATACAGTGCCATGGATTCCTCAGATGACCACGTAACTTAAGCATTGTAGCACAGTAGAGAACAGAATATTAGTTAATGCTACAGTAGGATGGTTGTCAAATGTACAATGGTGTGTATGCACATAGCAAATGTATACATGCAGAGATACAAATATATGTATCAGTTCAGAAACACCAATTTGCAAAGTTGGGCACTTTATTATCAACGGGGTGGTATAGAGAAAGGAAGGACAATGAGATGTCCATATGTACATAGGCTCAGCAGTGATGAAAGGGAAAATAGATTTTGTGCACTAACAATGTCATTTAAACTCTTGGTTCATGAAGAAGGTACACATCCATGAAATTAGGCCATGAAGAGGACAGGTATCATAAGATGATCCAGGCAGCCTTGGGCACAACACAAGCAGAATTTTTAATTCTGCCCATACTCGATCCCTTTTAAGTCCTTCCAGTCTTCTGATTATAACAAGTAATATAAGCAGAGCATAAAGTGGGTTTAGAAGAAAATTAAGGAAAAACACAAAGGTTCTCTAAGGAAACTACATAGCCAATACTCTGACAATAGGATACTGCAAGCATCTAACAGAGCAAGAGCAAAACAGTAAAGAGGAATTTACAACACATTTAGTAATAATCTAATTATCAATACTCCGGGCATTATAAACTTTAAAACTGTCAAGTTATAGCAAAGCAAATGTAGATAAAAAACAATAAACAATGTTGTCAGCCACATAATTTGTAACCAAATTTTGTATAGTCAAGTATTTCCCACCATGCTCCCTTCCACCAGCCCCATGCCTCCCCCTCCCTGACCCCAAACTTGAACAAATAGCTTCAGTCATCCAAACAGACAAACATTTGTTAAATGGTATTCTACATGCAATCATTCCACACCTGAAATGAATAAAAAGAAATCCAAGACCAAAGCACTCAAACCACATTAACCCACAACCAATTACTCTATAAATCCACCTGGGAAAGGATAAACACTCATATGCCTACCAATAGAAATTAACATAATGAAAAGTAAAGTTCTAGTAGATTCCATGAAACCCAGAATCATTAATCAGGGAGGAATGGGGGGGAAACCAGCAACATTATCTAATCACATTACAGTACTCCCACCAAATGAAAATCCCATAACACAAATTCCAAACATATGCTTCCACGTTCTCTCACATTAAACCCAGCAAACAAATCCCCTAGACAAACCACAATAAAACCCAAAAAACACTAATGTATAATCACATACAATCAAAACCAAACAAAAACCACCAACAAAATCACTAATCACACCACAAGACAACCACCTACAATTCAGAGACGCGTCAAATCAACTACCTAAACGTGCCTTAACACATGAAATTAATAAAAAACAATATATCAATAAAACTATCCAAAAATCCTACTCAACCTTTTTCAAGCTTCCAAACCCATCAACAAAACAATCCAAATCAACCAATCCCTTTTGATCTTCCAAACACATCAACAAAGCCCGACAATAAAAAACATGACTAGCAAGAAACTGCCCAAAAAACCGATCGATCAATCAAATCGCATCAAAATACACAAAACCCACAGACAAAATCATCAATAAATACCAAAAACGCTACCTTTAATAAAAAGACCAATAAAACCCGTCACTCCCTAGTGCCCACCATGCTCCTTGGCATGTTGCTGGTGCTCAAGATGACGGCGTTCCTCAGGAAGAGCAATAAGGTAAGACAAAACCATGCCACCATAGCAAACATGAAGAAGCGGATCGATTGAACTTGTTTCAATATACTTAGCATGGTAATTATCCATTCCTCTTTGCACTGCTTTCTTCACGTAATCAATTGACAGCATCGGCTTCACGTGGTCTGGCAATTCCTTAACTTTCAAGACCTTAATTTCGTTGTAGAGCTTCCTTAATGCCATTTGATCGAGTGGGTTAGATGAAGCCCTAAACCTAATATTTGGGGATCTCGTTCTCGTTTATGAGCGGAGTGAAATGTAGAAAGAGGTGAGAGGGTGGAGAGTGGGGAGCGAAGGGAAGATTCTGGTACGGTAATTGGATGTGTTTGTAAAATCATGGACCGTCAGTATTGGTGATATCCTCAGTGAAAATTTGGATTTTTAAAAAAAAATAGCGATTTTTTTAATAGGTAAAATAGCATAGATTAAAAAAGAATTAGTGAAATAATATAATATCATGAGATTTAAAGTTATCAAAGTTTATAAATATGATATTTCAGGAAGAAAAAAAATTAAATGAGCTGGTACAATTATAATAAGATAGAAAAGAAAAACATAAAAAATACTACAGATATATCAAAACTCAAATTACAATATTATTTGTATTATAAAAAAGATACGAAATTTTACGATATAAAAACAATAATTATAATGAGTCATACTTGTTCAAAGATGGTTACCACGAGGTGAGAGAGTCATTCAAAAAGAAACTATAATCAATAGATAGAGCATCGGTCATTTAGATCATAGGCTAAAATATTAATTTAGAGAATTATTGTTATGATTAAGGAATATCAAATCCCTTAATTACAAGCTATAACAATGCTATTAAGAGAACATTTGTCAATGAATATAGTTTAACCAACTAACGAATTAAAATCAAGGGGAGGAATATCAATTTGTCAAGTTTTTAGTTACAAAAAACTATATGAGGGGCTTTTGAACAAAAATATACATGAATTAATGTGATGATCATATAAAATATAGGTGTTTTGTGTGTGTGCGGGGTGGTACATTTTAGCTAAGATCTAGATTCTATATAAACATCAAGTCTACACAAGCAAGGTCAATAATTCCTCAACAATGTCAAAAAACAGCAGCTCATAGGTGATAACATGCAAAAGTATGTCCAAATTTTGCTAAATACACATGCTTGCAATTTTGTGTTGGAAAATTCTTTCACTATACTACTTCTTTTATCTTGGCTTGAGATGTTTTATGGTAGTCGCAGCATGTTAAGGAGTAGGAGAGCCATTGAAGGTGGAAGAGATCCAAGTGAAGCAACCAAGATTTACTAAAACAAACAAGTGAAGGTGTTATGTGTTATTGTTAGTATTACAACTTGTCTCGCAAGTTATCATTAATTAACTTTGTTAATTTCACCTATCTTGTTTTCCAGCATCTTTTCCCTCGAGCCCCAGGCCATGAAGGTATTGGGTACATTAGTTTTAGTGAAGTGTTAATCTTCATATATACTCTCTATTTGTCTAAATCTACCAGTATGTATTGTAGAGTGGTGGAAAGCATTGGTAGAGTAAGAGATCTTATAGAAGGAGATCTTGTGATTCCAACCAACCTTAGAGAGTTCCAATAATGTGACAATTGTACGTTTGAGAAGACCAACTTATGCTTAAAGTGTCATTAATCCTCAATGGGCTAATGCTTGGCACTTTAAGAATGTCCATTAATTGACAAAAAAATATATCACCTTTTTACACGCTCAACATGGTCTGAATATACAGTGATTGATGCCAATTATGCTGTCAAGATTGATCCAAGCATAAATCATCCTCATGCAAGCTTCCTTTCATGTGGATTCTAAATTGGATTTGGGTTAACTTAAAGGGAAGATGATGTTGAGAAGGGATCAGGTGTTGCGGTCATTGGTTTAGGTGTTCTTGGATTACATGTATTCCAAATTAATGACTTATTTCTCTCTTAATCTCCCCCCAAGATGGAGTCAAAATCAAGGTTGTGATCCAAGATGCTTCTAGAATTTTGTACATGCTTTATAGGATTTATAGGATCATTATAGTTGCTCATGTTGGACTTCATAACAACATGATTTTCAGATATATGTGTGTAACACTTTATGAAAAATTAAATATCTTGCAGTTGATGAGACTAGTGTTCATTCCTATGAGCTTATCTCATCTTATATATAGGTTTTTTCTTGTTAAAGAGAATGAGAGTGAGAGTAAAAAAAATGATTGATAGAGATAGACACATGTAAGAACGACTCGTTCACAAAATTGGAATTATACACCTTTAGCTTGCTGGTACCATGGGCAGGCATTGCCAGCCTATCCATGCATCGTTCCCAACGTTGGGCCAACACAATGACCATACCTTAAACGACCCAAAATTCAAACAGCAGTTGAAATTTACGTAATTTCCTAAGAAAACAGAACATCACCCGCCCTTTTCTTTTGCTCAAAACCAAATTAAATACATGGTTATAAAACTCAACCCATTAGATCAAATCAGTAACTCAATGGCTCGAAAGTATTATTTTAATTGGGTTTAATTTTAAATCAGGTTATTTTATCGAAATAATAGTGTTTTAAATTTATTTATCTATTTAAAAATAAGATGGTTTGTTAACCCACGAGAGAACTTAGCTAACTGGTGACCCGAATGTCATTAGCTATGATTAAATCATCCAACCTTAAAATTATCAAAATCCTAAATTATGATTAATTAGCCATTTAATCATGGACTGTTTGTCCAAATTACTAAACAAGCCTTTAGTTGCGAACATTTTGGAGGTTAACAGAAAAAACAGAAAGAGAGAGAGGAGGAGAAGGAAACAGAGAGCTCTTCCTCTTCTTCTTTTTTTCTTCTCTTTTTTTAGTTTTTTTTCGGTGGGGGAGAGGATTTTTTCTTATCATCTTTCTCTTTGAGATCTTTTAAAAATAAATAAATCAAAGGAGCTAAAATTTGTAGATAAATGGGAACGTTTACTAGTCTTAGAAAAGCTTATGGGGCTCTGAAGGATACAACAAAAGTTGGCCTTGCAAAGGTCAATAGTGAATACAAGGTGAAATTTTCGTTTTGTTTTTGGATTCTTTATCCCTTTTTGTGACATGGGTTCTTTTCCTTTGATTTTTGTTATGGATTTATTTTTTGTTTAATTTGTTGTGTTTTTTTGAATGGAAGGAATTGGATATTGCCATTGTAAAGGCTACCAATCATGTTGAATGCCCTCCTAAGGAACGTCATGTTAGAAGTAAGTTTAAGTTTTGACGCGGCGAGTTGAAGATTTTGATCTGTGATTGTGTGACTGTGTAATCGAATTGTGGAGATGAGTTTATCTTGTGATTTGTGGTTTTGGATTTTTATAAGGGAATAGATTCGATTATGTTTGTCTTTGTTTCCTTCTGTTTTTGTAGAAATATTTTCGGCAACATCAGCAATGAGACCTCGAGCAGATGTGGCATACTGCATTCATGCACTTGCCAGGAGATTAGCCAAGACGCGAAATTGGATTGTAATGTTGCTGCTTCTTTAATCTTGATTATTTATTGCTGTTTTGTTTAACATGTATTGATTGTTTCTTAGATTATAAAGGAAATTCTGAACTTGTACAAATGAGCTTTCATCGAATCATTGTCGTGTCATAATTGTAATGCGAGTTTTCATCGATGCAAATATTTCCTAGATAAAATAAATAGATGGAACTTGATTTTGGAAATTCGGATGTCCTTACACAGGTTGCGATAAAAACATTGGTAGTCATTCATAGGACAATGAGAGAAGGCGATCCTACATTCCGAGAGGAGCTCTTGAACTACTCACACAGAGGAAATATTCTCCAAATTTCCAATTTTAAAGACGACTCCAGTCCGCTGGGTATGTAGCCTATGATGTTCAATATTGTTTTTGTCAGTTCATGTGAAGTAGCTTCGAATTTTGAATATCAACAGCTTTTTAGATTGGTTTATCTGAAATGCAGCCTGGGATTGCTCCGCATGGGTTCGTACTTATGCCCTCTTTCTAGAGGAAAGATTGGAATGTTTTAAGACTTTGAAATTCGACATTGAGGCGGAGCGTCTGACAAAAACATCACCAGGGGCAACCAAGGTTTCTTCTGTACTGTGCCTTCATTTGGAATCATATTCTAACCTGGCATCGGAATATGCTATTATCATGGGCCAGTATTAAGTGTCCAATAATTATAGCAGGTGCATAGTAAAACACGGCTTTTGAATCGAGAGGATCTGTTGGAGCAGCTACCTGCACTGCAGCAGCTTCTTTATCGTCTAATTGGTTGCCAGGTAAGGGTGTAATGTAGTAACAAATTTGTATAATTATTATCTTGGAATAAGGAATCGAATTATCTTCCATTTTATAGTCCTTTCCTTTTCATTTCCTCTAAATTTTGCAGCCTGAAGGTGGAGCTTATACCAATTATCTCGTACAATATGCCTTGGCCCTGGTATGCATGATACGAACGTGTATTTCTTACAGCAGTGTTTTCAGAAGTGTTTTTTTTTCGCAAGTACTTGGGGAATCTTTCATCGAAAACCAGTGCATCTATAACTGAAGTTTAAATTATTTCATCTACCAGTTGAGCTGTGAATTTCTTAACTGTATGGATCGGTGACATGGCACTTTCTTCATTCTCATTCTAGGGATGAGATTGTGTAGTGAGCTGCAGTCCCTTGAGTTTTCTAAATCATTCTCTTGAAGCATTACGGTGCTGTGATTTTAGTTATTTTAACTTGTTAGGGATAGTGCAAAAGGTGACTTCCAGCGTTTGTTTTTCCCTTTTCTTGTTAACCTGAGACCGAAAAAGAAAATCTGGAAGCCTGGTCGCAGTGCATGATTCTCGGAATGCCGATGCAAACAACTGGTGCCATTGTTATTTCATGAGGGCTTCTTCATATTATAGGGTTGTTGATAACCATATAAAACATCTAATGTTCTATGCAGTGGTCATTACACAAACACCTTTTGTTTTTTGCTTTTTAACTCCAAATCCAAAAAAAATAAAAAATGCAGGTCTTGAAGGAGAGCTTTAAAATCTACTGTGCAATCAATGATGGAATTATCAATCTTGTGGAAATGGTAAACTTTTATTCAAGCTTGTTATTTTCTCTTGGATTAATTAATTGTGTTTTTCCACCTAGTTTTTTTCCTCCGTTAACATCAATTCCTAATGTCAATGCAGTTTTTTGAAATGTCAAAACACGATGCAGTCAAAGCTCTAAATACATACAAGAGAGCTGGTCAACAGGTTTTACAACCATGTTACTCTTCATAAATTTTGTTACTGTATGCTGACACTGCCTGCAGTCGACTGCTTTTAGTGCCAAATGGTGATGCCTTATTATGTGTTTTAGTTTCTAATTCAATTTTGGTTGTCCAGGCTGAATGTCTTGCTGAATTTTATGACTATTGCAAAGGTTTGGAGCTTGCAAGGAACTTTCAGTTTCCAACACTGAGACAGGTTTCTCTTTTCTACCGAACTGAAAATATTTAGTGAATGACCACGGCTGGTTCTTACTGACTTTTCTGTATTGAGCAGCCCCCTCCAACTTTTCTTGCAACAATGGAAGAATATGTTAAGGAAGCACCGCAATCGGGTTCTGTCCCCAAGAAACTGGTAAGAAATTTTATCCGTGGCTGTTTGCTTTTAAATAAGAAGGTTGAAGAATTTTTTTTCCCTCTGATAATTGTATCCTCAATTGGTCCAGTCTTTATTCAAATGTGTTGAAATGACCTTTCAAGTATGGGAAAATGGAATGTGACACCTCTATATTTTGGGTTTGTGATAAACAAACTGTTTCACTAATAGGAGTATAGAGAGAGAGAGCCCGAGAAACCTGAGGAGCCTTCAGAACCTGCAGAGCAAGTTGAAAAGGCTGATTTTGAAGAAACATTGATAGATATGGAGGAAGAAGCCAAGCCTGAGGAAGAGGAAGTAGAACCTCCATTAGTATCCACTGATGCTACTGGAGATTTGCTTGTAAGATCAACATTTTTCCGCATTTCCTTTGAAGTTGATATCTTTGAGTTCTGATTAACATTGTTTTCATATTTTGTCACAGGGTCTGAATGAGATAAATCCAAAAGCTGCAGAGCTAGAGGAAAGCAATGCAATGGCTCTTGCAATTGTTCCACCTGGTAGTGCACATACCGATTTATTTATTCCTGTTAACAAACTTTCAGTTCATGTCTCTGCGGTAGAGTATGATGTTCATTTTTTGGGTTTCCATCATCTATTGATTAAATTGTCCACCAATTCATGATATATAAAAGCAGTTCATCTTGTTTAAATGGTTATATTGTTATTCTCTTCTGAAGTGCTGATGAGACAGCAAAAATTATTAAGAGTATGTGAAGAGATTAGTACTCCTCAAGAACCTGTAGAGTTACTCAAGAACCTGGTGACACCATCTGTGGTCTAGCAGTTGAGATTGATTTTTTCGTTCTTTGAAACAAAAAGAATTATGAACATAAAAGTTATTTTTCAATCTCTTCGCGTTGCGTCTTTACCATCCTATTTATTATACATTTCAAGTCTCGCTTGATATAAAGTAAAGAAAAAGAGAATCTGAACTGAATAATGTGTTTGATTTCTGATATGTAATCTATATTCAAGCCGTGAACACTAAGCTATACATGTAGAGAATTTATACATGTAATCTGATCCTACCGTTGTTAATACAAAAGGAAACTTTAATGTTTTCCTTTTGTATTAACAGTACAATAAGGTAAGTAGCTGTTGAGATTACAAGAAGGGAAAGTTCCCGTTGAAATTAAATGAGAAAGGTAACAGAGGATAGAAGATTTGCTACTGTGTAATTAGCAAATCTTCTTTTTAATCTGTGGAGATCAATCATTAATTGGAGAGCAGATTATCCACTGATTTGCTGCAATATTTGCCCGTTGGTGTCAATTGAATTTCTGCATTGAATGTTGATTCTTTTGACTGTTACTGTTTGTGGGGCTGGCGTTACTGTCTGTGGGCTGCTGCATATTTGTTCCTTTAACACCTTCCCGCAAACTTTGCCGGGGCTGGAGGCAAAGTTTGGAGCAAAAATACTGGAGAGTGGCTTTTGATAATGGCTTGGTGAAGAGGTCGGCAAGTTGGTTTTCCGAGGAGACGTGTTGGGTGACAAGCAATCCTTGTGCAACTCGTTCGCGTACAAAGTGATAATCCAGCTCAATGTGTTTGCTCCTGGCATGGAATACTGGATTTATTGTCATATGGAGAGCACTTAAATTGTCACAATAGAGGGTAGGCGGGGACGATAAAGGAATACGCAGATCGTTGAGAAGAAAACCAAGCCAAGTGAGTTCAGCTGTTGTGTTAGCCATTGCACGATATTCAGCTTCTGTACTGGACCGGGAGATCGTATGTTGTTTTTTTGCACACCAAGAAATAAGATTCCCCCCAAGAAATGTACAGTATCCCGTCGTAGACCGTCTTGTTGTTGGACATCCTGCCCAGTCTGCATCTGAAAAGGCACAAAGATCAAGTGTAGTATGGGAAGAAAAATATAAACCTAAATTAATGGTTCCTTTGATATAGCGTAAAATGCGTCGAACCATTTTTAAGTGTGTGTTTGTGGGAGTATGCATAAATTGTGAAACATAATTGACACTAAATGATATGTCAGGACGCGTGAGTGTTAAATACTGTAACGCGCCAACGATACCGCGGTAATAGCTTGGGTCTTCCAGAAGTGAATCAGTGGAAGACATTTTTGTTTTTGACTCAAGCGGAGTACTCATAGGCTTACAATCAACCATGTTGGATCGTTCGAGTATAGTTACGGCATAGTGAGATTGAGAGAGATGTAGGCCATTTGTTGTTGGCGTGACTTCCATACCAAGGAAGTGGTGTATAGGTCCTAAGTCTTTCATGGCAAATTCTTTGCTGAGGACCGAAATAAAAGTGGACACAAGATTTGTTGTTGATCCGGTGATTAACATGTCATCCACATAAAGGAGTAGGATTAAGGAGCCATGATCTGAATGAAAGATAAACAAAGAGGGGTCAGATAAACTGCAAAAGAAACCATATTGAAGTAGAAAAGTACTAAACCGATCAAACCAAGCACGTGGTGCTTGTTTAAGGCCATAAATAGCCTTTTGTAATTTGCAGACATGTGACGAATGTTGAGCATCTGCCATTCCTGGTGGCTGCTGCATGTAGAGATCTTCAGAGATTGTGCCATGTAAAAAGGCGTTTTTGACATCTAACTGCCGAAGAGGCCAGGCCTTTATGAGAGCTATGGTGAGGATCATGCGGATTGTTCCTGGTTTGATAACTGGAGAATAGGTTTCAACATAGTCCACCCCATCAATTTGGTGATATCCCTTTGCAACCAAGCGAGCTTTGAGGCGATCTAGAGAGCCATCAGGTTTGAGCTTGGTTTTAAATACCCATTTAGAGCCAATGACATTCATTTGGGATGTTCGAGGTACTAGCTGCCATGTTTGATTTTGATGAAGTGCTGCTAGTTCTTCTTCCATTGCTGTTTTCCATCCACGGTGTGCTAATGCACTTTTGACATTTTGAGGCTCACGGGGTATGTCTCTTGAGATGCTGGTGGTCAATGCATATTTGATGTTTGGCTTCACTATACCGTGTCTTGAGCGAGTGATCATGGAATGACCAGATGAACATGGAAGTTCTGACGTTGAAGAGCCAGGGTGTTGGGGACATGAGTCTGCTGCGTCTGGAATGAATGTAGGAGATTCTTGGGTTGTTTCTAGAGCATCATGCCTTTGTGTCAGAGAGACATCAGAAGAGATTGTGATGAGATCAATCCCATTCTCTAATTCTGGACTTGTTGCTGGTGTCAATTGAATTTCTGGAGGTATTGTGTTGTGGATTTCTGTCCGTGGTGATGAAGTAGGGAGGAGATCATCTTCAGCCTGTGCAAATATATATTCTGTATTGCTCGCTGGGCTTGTCACGGTAGAATGCTGCTGTTGAGGTATATTTGCTCCAGGAGGTGAGGGTGCAGCTTCATACACAGCAATAACAGGTGTTTCCTCCTCCTCAATGTTCCTTTGTGGCTGTTGTGGTTCACTGAGATTGTGAGTAGCAATCGGTGGAGGTGAAGGAAGTGTATTGTCCTGCTGTGGCAGCAATGAGCAAGGGGCTGTGGCGTAGTCTTTTCCTGCAGGGGAGGAGATATTAGTATTTGATAACCACGAATCAAAAATTTGAATTACCTGGGATTGTTTGGCTGCCTTGCACGATTGATTCTTCAATTTATATGGAAAGCATAATTCATCAAAGACAACGTGTCTTGAGATGAAAATCTTTCTACTTGTAGGATGAAAACATTTATAAGCTTTATGTTTTTCACTATATCCTACGAAGACACATGGTAGAGATTTGGGATCAAATTTATTTTTTCGTGTATCCCAAGTGTAGGGAAAACACTTAGATCCGAATGTCCTAAGAGACGAATAATTGGGATGTGTCCCATGAAGAGCAAAATAAGGTGTGTCAAAATTTATAGAAGACGAAGGAAGGCAATTCATGAGATAAACTGCTGTTGTGAAAGCCTCTATCCATAAAAATAGGGGTGCCCCGCTATGAAATAACATAGTCATTCCAAGTTCTCTTATGGTTCTATGGCGTCTTTCAACAATACCAGTTTGTTCTGGTGTATATGGAGATGATATTTGATGAACTATACCTGTGGACAAAAAATGAGTCAGTAGTTTGGAATTGATAAATTCGCCACCCCCATCGGAATGAAAAATTTTAATTTGCTTTTCAAACTGTCTTGCGACATATTTTTCAAAGGCTAAATATGCGTCGAAAAAATCTGATTTGTTGTGTAAGGGAATAATCCAGGTATATTTCGAGAAATCATCTACTAAACATGCATAATACTTGAATTTAGCAAGAGATAAAATAGGTGCAGGACCCCATAAATCACAATGGATTTTTTCAAA